>CM062532.1:5622369-8290036 GCA_031439595.1 Pterocarpus santalinus
ATTTGTGATGTGTGGAAAGTTGGACTGGGATTAGATAAGAACGAGAATGGATTCATATCTAAGGAAGAGATAAGGAAGAAGGTGGAGCAATTGCTTGGAGATAAAGGCTTAAGAGCAAGGTCTTTGAAACTAAAGGAAGTAACCAGGAATAACCTAGTTGAAGGTGGCCAATCTTCAAAGAATCTTGAAAAGTTTATCAGTTGGGCAAAGTAATAATATTATGGATGACAATTTGGAAGTTGAATTTTTTTTTGGTGGATTTTTTAAGTTGAAATTCATTATATTTGATATATATATATATATATATATATATATATATATATATATATATATATATATATATATATATATATTTGTTACATAGTGGACAAAATGATCTAGACTAAACAACTAAACATATAGTTGCGATACGGCTTAGATGATGTTCCTTCTCCATTCCAGTTGTATTATTAATTAATAATGTTCATTGAGTGAGAAAATATATTGCCTATTATGCCTTATATATATACACGCACACGTGAAAAACCAACACAAATAGGGGAAATAGTTAAAAAAAGTTGCATCACAACTTTGAAAGAAAAAAATTTTATTATTCACAATACTGAACAAAAAAATAAATATGATTAATGAAAGAATTTTTTTGACGAACCCGTCACTAATTGAACCTCAAAAATACTAACCTTTTTGGCTCCTAATGCTTGAGATTAAGAGGTTTGTGGATCATTTTGGTACTCTCTTCCCCTCCCCCTCCCTTTTCCCCTTCCCCTTCCCCTTCCCCCAATCCATGGTTCAGTTACCCTTCCCTACATAGTACGCACACTCCCTCACGCGACCTCCTGCTTGCCACATAGCTCGACATTCCCTCTATGCATGGCTTTGTGTAGCTTGATGGTTATTTTTTTCCAATAGCTCATAAGCTTAGGGGTCTCGCTTCCTTGCACTTTTACATCTAACTCGGACACCCCCACCACCTAGCTCGGGTAATGTCAAATCTAGAATCTATCATTCATATCTCTTCCCTAATATAAAGTTTGTATATGGCATAGCATCACGTAATCTCCCCAACCGTATAAATAAACATTTTCTCATTAGATGGGCTTGGCTACATGAATTAAATTAAACAATGTTATTTTGTCTTATCATAAATCAAACCAATAAAATTTAATTTTTTTATTAGTTTTGCTATATTTTTACTTTTATTTTTTTTTTAACTTTTTATTTGGCTCCTCATATCTATATCTATACTGCAAATAAACCAAAGTAATAACATGGAATTTACTACAAGAAAATTGGCCTTTGCCACCGCATATGAGCCAAAATCAATCACAAAATGCTTATTTGCGGTGGATTTGTGGTAAATATCAGGCCGTCGCATAGTCAGGGGCTAATCGTATTACGACATTTTATTAATTGTTACTTATGCTCGTGGAAAATTAAACTTCACTTGAAACTAAATTACGCGAAAAATATGGTAGGATTTTTTTTTTTTGAAATACGTCGTCGCTTTGCATTGTTTTGAAAAGTAAAGCCTTGAACGAGAAGTCAAATAAAGAAAGAGCGTGTCACATAAGATACATAACTCAATCTCATAAAACAAGAGAAAGATAAATAAATAGTAATTCACAAGTACATTGCCTTACATAACTAATCATTACATCCATATGAGTTCATAATATATATATATATATCAGTATTACATCGAAGGAGGCTCATGGTCGCGCTATGATCCAAATGTTAAATACAACTTAAATTGACATCATTCGTCACAAAAAGGAATGTATATGGCAACTACAAGTCCAAATCAACATTGTCTGGCATCCCTCATCCTACGTCCGCTCGTAGTGCGGTGGCTCCAGACTCCACTCCATTGGATGTGCCAACAAAATTTGGTGACAATGCGGAAAAGTAACTAGAGTGAGAAATAAGATTTCTCAGTAGGACTCGAACCTGACACGGAGGTGTCATCGTTATCGTCCCAGCTACTTCGATTTTATAATGAAAACAGTGAGCATGCATAAGGTTCAGTTCTTAGGTTTTCGAAAACATGAATATCCGAAGTGGATTCAATTTTAACATACTCTCTAATCATTTATATCATAACATACATGGGCATAAGTATAATCACATAAATAATGCATGACTGTGCTATAAGCTTCTCTTAACTTTTTCTCTTTAAGGGTTTGGACCGAAATCTCTTTTCTTTTCTTTTCTTAACTTGACTTATCTTAAGTCCTTTTTCTTTTCACCCACTAAACATAAGTGATAATAAGCTCATACCATGGCCGTCGCCACCATAGAATTTCGATACTTACACTAGCTGGGTCATGCCATGCCTCATGTAAGCCCCCCTATCCCCTATATTCACACTAGCTGGGTCATGTCATACCTCATGTGAGTCATGGGTGAGGGGAACTTACTTTGAGTCACCTTTCCTTTTGAAGGATCATGCCCTTAGTTTACTTTATCTTCTTATTAAAGCTTATGATGCAAAATTATTCTGATTCTTTTTTGACATTTGGGCGTTATGTATCGCCATCCTCAAATACGATTCCTTTAATGTATATCATTAACATATTGTATTCATATTATCATCATTCATTATTATATCATCATCATATCATTATCATCCCTATCATCATCATATCACTATCATAATGATCATGTCATATAATCATTATCATTATCATACCATCATAATCATGATCATCATCATATCATATCATCTCATATCATCATAATCATGATCATCATCATATCATGTTCATGTCATCATTATCATCATGATATCATTGTCATCATAATGACACATAGAGGCATACATATCACGCAAAGTCTTATGAGTTTAGCTTAGTAAATTTGGTGCAAGCTTTTAATTGAGGTTGCCTTTTGTGTAAACTCTTTTATTAGGCATAGGCCCAATTTCATCGATTACCTCTTTTAAAACTCCTAAGTTGAATTATGAAGGTTTTCGAATACTGAAAGTAAGGGTCTTAATGTCTTAAAGCTTATTCCTCATTAACCTTCAACTTTTACCACAACCAGTTTTATTTTTATAATAGAGCAGTAATTTAAAAAATTCACCATAATTTCATCTTTTACTCTTTTATTTCGAATTTTGGTATGATTATACTACTCTGAGTCTATTTTTAAACGAAAGAAACCCCACTCGAAAATTCATTTTGTAACTTGAGTTATGCACATTTTATTCTGACTGCTCAACTTTTAAGTTTATTCTCGGTATAGTGAATTTTAAGCTTTACTACGAGCTCCTCACAAGAAATCTGCCAAAACTGTTTTATGAGGATATTCCTCTATGTCTTACCTTTCTAACAAACTTGGTCCCACTCAAAAATGTTCTGTATAACTTGAGTTATGCATGTTTTATTACCTATTGCCCGAACAGAAACCCATCCGGGAACAACAAATTTTGAAAATTCATATCTTCCTCGTTTTAAGGCCAAATTTCACATATTTTATATGTATAAAAAGCTCTATGAGTCTATTTTCATTTAGAATTGGTTTCGTTACATTTGGAGTTATATTGAAAGAGTTATTGGTCGCTCCATACAGACTGCCAGAATTTTCCAATTTTCACGGTTTTGGTTTCAAGGAGTTTTCTTGTAAAAACATTAAGTCTTTTCTCCAAGTGACCATTTTACATATCTAAACCATCTTGAAAATTTGAGATCTTGGTAAAAATTAATAATTTTGAATTCTAAAAAGTTGGGATCAATATAAAACAAAATGCACAGCCAAAGTCATTTTCCAAAAGAAGAGCAAAATCACAAACAACCTCATATAACGAAAGCATGGCCATGAGGCCTTTAGAGCAAGTCCTAAAACCACCTAGCTATGGAGAGTTTAGGAGTTCTAAAGCTTGAAAAACATAGAAGAAGGAGGGGTTAGAGTCACTACCAAATGTGTTTCTTGAGGAGTAGAAAGAGTTGATGGGTTGGAGATGACCTTCCTCCTCCTTGAGCTTGATGATGAGGCTAAATGAGTGTTTGTTTTGTTTCTTCAAGAACCAAAGAGGGTGGTCCTTGAAGGGCTTGTGAGAATGGTGGTGATGGAGATGAGTTAGAGTAGGAAAACAAGAAGAATAAGAAGAAGATTAGGAAGTACAAAGAGATGTTTAGAGAGAGGTGAGAGCTTATGGCTTAGTGAGAGAATGAAAACTTGCAAATGAGGAGAGTGAGGGGGCTAGTTGGCGCAAGAAATGGGGTGAGGGGGCTGATTGCTTTGCTTCTCCAACAAGCAAGAGAGAGTAGGTGGGTTTAACTTCTTTTTCAAGCAAGAAAACTAGGGATTTTGGGGTAAAAGGGTGAGTTGTGTTTTCTTTGAGTCTTGGCACTTGGGTAAAGACCATTTCGTGTTTTCTCAAGTGGTTAAGAGCATGACCACTCTTGGGATTGGCTTAGGTGGATATGATCACTCCAAATGTCACAATCTTGATGGAGGAGAGTACATTTTTTGGCTTGACTCAAGGAATACTACTAACATAGACTCTTGATCTAATGGTGCATGGTGAGAAGGCAAATGGATGGTTGGATTTTGCTCTTGTCCTTGGCCGAAATTTGGTGCATCAATTAGGAGAAATTTTTAAATCTTCAAAGCTATTAGAATTACCTAAGTTGTTAATTCAATTTGATTAGTTAAATTGCTCTTTAACCGATTTCGCTTAATTACATTTTCAAAACATTTCTCCTCTAAAAGAATTGATCTTATGAATTATGTAATTAGGGTATAAGAATTTATCTATCTCAATTGATAAGGTAAAACATTTTTCTTTTACTTAATTAATAGGATTAGATTAGCTTAATTAGATTTCTAAGTTATGACTTAATGAGGTTCGAGTAATTAGGTTTTAACTAAAATATTTAGTATGTTATGATTAATCATTGACTTGACTCAATTTACTAAGCTTTTGCTCATCGAGATTAGCCGATTAGTTCTCAGTTAATTGTTAACCTCTCTAATTAGCCAGGATCACTGAGCTATTTAGCTTAGACAAAAATTGGGGATGTTACAGTTTGTGGTGGACATGGCTCCTTCTAATTTGCGAGGGGCTTGGTCCCCCAAATTTTTGGCGAACTTTAGGCCATGGCCAGTATGTGTTTTTTTGTCCGCCACAAATAGATCACAGCTAGTATGTGTTTTTTTGCAAGGTTTTTTCTCTATTTTTTTTTTCCTTTTTCTAGTTTTCATTTCCTTCAGGTGTGCCAAGTGCTCCAAGCTCCGATCAATACTTCAATTGCATTCTCCATTTAACAAAATAAGCATAATTTCATTATCACTTAACACATTCTTATGTATTACAAAACATACTATTACCAAAACCGACTAACTAGCACATAATATACTTCACAACTCTACCAACAAACCATATAACCAACATACATTGTTAAAAAATATACACAAGATGTAACAGAATTAAACAAACACATGTAAAATGCAAAATATACAAATGCCAAAAGTTTGCAATAGTTTCACCCAAAAAAAAAAAAACTTAAATATCCCAAATGCTTATGTGAGAATGGAAAATACTCACAACAAGGAAAGAAGGGATGGCCATTGCCGGTGGCAATGGTGGCGAGCTTGACAGAACCAGCAGCAGCGGGCTTCTCCACCATGTGGTGATGGTTAGGAGCACTACTAGAATTTGATGGAAATGCAACCGATTTTTTCGGTCTCAAAAAAAAGGCTTTTGCAACCAATTTTGTGACCGATTTGAGTAAAATGGGAACAAATTCATGCTAAAACAATCGATTGCAAATCTTAGTTTTGCGACCGATTTTTTTAGCATGAATTTATTCCCATTTTACTCAAATCGGTTAGTTTTGCGACCAATGTGTAAGGTCAACGATAAAGTATGTATGAAGGCAAATCGGTCACAAAATCGATTGCAAATTTCATGTTTTGCGATTGAATTTGCGATCGATTTTTCAATGCAGATGATTTGCGTGTGAAGGCAAAATCGGTCGCAAAACATGAAATTTACGACTGATTTTACAACCAATTTGGCATTCACAAGTAAATCATATACATTGAAAAATCGATCGCAAATTCAGTCGCAAAACTAGAAATTTACGATCGATTTTTCAATGTAGAGGATTTATGTATGAATGTCAAATTGGTCGCAAAATAGGTTGCAAATTTCAAGTTTTGTGACTGAATTTGTGACCGATTTTTCAATGTATTTGATTTATGTGTGAAGGCAGAATCGATAGCAAATTTCATGTTTTGCGACTGAATTTGCGACCGATTTTTTTCAAACTTAAGGATTTATGTGTGAATGCCAAATCGGTCGCAAAATCGGTAGCAAAACATGAAATTTGCGACTAATTTTGCGACCGATTTGGCCTTCACATGTAAATCATATATATTGAAAAATCAGTCGCAAATTCAGTCGCAAAATATGAAATTTGTGACCGATTTTGCAACCGATTTTTCAATGTAGAGGATTTATATGTGAATGCCAAATTGGTCGCAAAATCGGTCTCAAATTTCATTATATTTGATATATATATATATATATATATATATATATATATATATATATATATTTGTTACATAGTGGACAAAATGATCTAGACTAAACAACTAAACATATAGTTGCGATACGGCTTAGATGATGTTCCTTCTCCATTCCATTTGTATTATTAATTAATAATGTTCATTGAGTGAGAAAATATATTGCCTATTATGCCTTATATATATACACGCACACGTGAAAAACCAACACAAATAGGGGAAATAGTTAAAAAAATTGCATCACAACTTTGAAAGAAAATTTTTTTATTATTCACAATACTAAACAAAAAAATAAATATGATTAATGAAAGAATTTTTTTGACGAACCCCTCACTAATTGAACCTCAAAAATACTAACCTTTTTGGCTCCTAATGCTTGAGATTAAGAGGTTTGTAGATCATTTTGGTACTCTCTTCCCCTCCCCCTCCCTTTTCCCCTTCCCCTTCCCCTTCCCCCAATCCATGATTCAGTTACCCTTCCCTACATAGTACGCACACTCCCTCACGCGACCTCCTGCTTGCCACATAGCTCGACATTCCCTCTATGCATGGCTTTGTGTAGCTTGATGGTTATTTTTTTCCAATAGCTCATAAGCTTAGGGGTCTCGCTTCCTTGCACTTTTACATCTAACTCGGACACCCCCACCACCTAGCTCGGGTAATGTCAAATCTAGAATCTATCATTCATATCTCTTCCCTAATATAAAGTTTGTATATGGCATAGCATCACGTAATCTCCCCAACCGTATAAATAAACATTTTCTCATTAGATGGGCTTGGCTACATGAATTAAATTAAACAATGTTATTTTGTCTTATCATAAATCAAACCAATAAAATTTAATTTTTTTTATTAGTTTTGCTATATTTTTACTTTTATTTTTTTTAACTTTTTATTTGGCTCCTCATATCTATATCTATATTGCAAATAAACCAAAGTAATAACATGGAATTTACTACAAGAAAATTGGCCTTTGCCACCGCAAATGAGCCAAAATCAGCCACAAAATGCTTATTTGCGGTGGATTTGTGGTAGATATCGGGTCGTCGCATAGTCAGGGGCTACTAATAGTTTGTGTAACACCCTAATAAACCCATACTACGCTTAAGTCGTATTACGGCATTTTATTAGTTGTTACTTATGTTCGTGGAAAATTAAACTTCACTTGAAATTAAATTACACGAAAAATATGGTAGGATTTTTTTTTTTGAAATACGTCGTCGCTTTGCATTGTTTTGAAAAGTAAAGCCTTGAACGAGAAGTCAGATAAAGAAAGAGCGTGTCACATAAGATATATAATCCAATCTCATAAAACAAGAGAAAGATAAATAAATAGTAATTCACAATTACATTGCCTTACATAACTAATCATTACATCCATATGGGTTCATAATATATATATATATATATATATATATATATATATATATATATATATATATATATATATATCAGCATTACATCGAAGGAGGCTCATGGTCACGCTATGATCCAAATGCTAAATACAACTTAAATTGACGTCATTCGTCACAAAAGGAATGTATATGGCAACTACAAGTCCAAATCAACATTGTCTGCCATTCCTCATCCTACGTCCGCTCGTAGTGCGGTGGCTCCAGACTCCACTCCATTGGATGTGCCAACAAAATCTGGTGATGATGCGAAAAAGTAACTAGAGTGAGAAATAAGATTTCTCAGTAGGACTCGAACTTGACACGGAGGTGTCATCCTCATCGTCATCATCCCAGCCATTTCGGTTTTATAATGAAAATAGTGAGCATGCATAAGGTTCAGTTCTTAGGTTTTCGAAAACATGAATATCCGAAGTGGATTCAATTTTAACATACTCTCTAATCATTTATATCATAACATACACGGGCATAAGTATAATCACATAAAACATGCATGACTGTGCTATAAGCTTCTCTTAACTTTTTCTCTTTAAGGGTTTGGACCGAAATCTCTTTTCTTTTCTTTTCTTTTCTTAACTTGACTTGACTTATCTTAAGTCCTTTTCTTTTCACCTACTAAACATAAGTGGTAATAAGCTCATACCGTGGCCGTCGCCACCATAGAATTTCGGTACTTACACTAGCTGGGTCATGTCATGCCTCATGTAAGCCCTATCCCCTATACTCACACTAGCTGGGTCATGCCATGTCTCATGTGAGTCGTGGGTGAGGGGAACTTACTTTGGGTCACCTTCCCTTTTGAAGGATCACGCCTTTAGTTTACTTTATCTTCTTATTAAAGCTTATGATGCAAAATTATTCTGATTCTTTTTTGACATTTGGGCGTTACGTATCGTCATCCCCAAATGCGATTCCTTTAATGTATATCATTAACATATTATATTCATATTATCATCATTCATTATCATATCATCATCCCTATCATCATCATATCACTATCATAATCATCATGTCATATCATCATTATCATTATCATACCATCATAATCATGATCATCATCATATCATATCATCTCATATCATTATCATCATCATATCATCATAATCATGATCATCATCATATCATGTTCATGTCATCATTATCATCATGATATCATTGTCATCATAATGACACATAGAGGCATACATATTACGCAAAATCTTATGAGCTTAGCTTAGTAAATTTAGTGCAAGCTTTTAATTGAGGTTGCCTTTTGTGTAAACTCTTTTATTAGACATAGGCCCAATTTCATCTATTACCTCTTTTAAAACTCCTAAGTTGAATTATGAAGGTTTTCGAATACTGAAAGTAAGGGTCTTAATGTCTTAAAGTTTTTTCCTCATTAACCTTCAACTTTTACCACAATCATTTTTACTTTTACAGTAGGGCAGTAATTTAAAAAATTCACCATAATTTCATATTTTACTCTTTTATTTCAAATTTTGGTATGATTATACTTCTCTGAGTTTATTTTTAAACAAAAGAAACCTCACTCGAAAATTCATTTTGTAACTTGAGTTATGCACATTTTATTCTGACTGCTCAACTTTTAAGTTTATTCTCGGTATAGTGACTTTTAAGCTTTACTACAAGCTCCTCACAAGGAATCTGCCAAAACTGTTTTATGGGGATATTCCTCTATGTCTTAGCTTTCTAACAAACTTAGTCCCACTCAAAAAATGTTCTGTATAACTTGAGTTATGCACGTTTTATTACCTACTGCACGAACAGAAACCCATCCGGGAACAGCAGATTTTAAAAATTCATATCTCCCTCATTTTAAGGCCAAATTTCACGTATTTTATATGTATAAAAAGCTCTATGAGTCTATTTTCATTTAAAATTAGTTTCGTTACATTTGGAGTTATATTGAAAGAGTTATTGGTCGCGCTATACAGACTACTAGAATTTTCCAATTTCCATGGTTTTGGTTTCAAGGAGTTTTCTTGTAAAAACATTAAGTCTTTTCTCCAAGTGACCATTTCACATATCCAAACCATCTTGAAACTTTGAGATCTTGGTAAAAATTAATAATTTTGAGTTCTAAAAAGTTGGGATCAACATAAAACAAAATGCACAACCAAAGTCATTTTCCAAAAGAAGAGCAAAATCACAAACAATCTCATATAATGAAAGCATGGCCATGAGGCCTTTAGAGCAAGTCCTAAAACCACCTAGCTATGGAGAGTTTAGGAGTTCTAGAGCTTGAAAAACATAGAAGAAGGAGGGGTTAGAGTCACTACCAAATGTGTTTCTTGAGGAGTAGAAAGAGTTGATGGGTTGGAGATGACTTTCCTCCTCCTTGAGCTTGATGATGAGGCTAAGTGAGTGTTTGTTTTGCTTCTTCAAGAACCAAAGAGGGTGGTCCTTGAAGGGCTTGTGAGAATGGTGGTGATGGAGATGAGTTAAAGTAGGAAAACAAGAAGAACAAGAAGAAGATTAGGAAGAACAAAGAGATATTTAGAGAGAGGTGAGAGCTTGTGGCTTAGTGAGAGAATGAAAACTTGCAAATGAGGAGAGTGAGGGGGCTAGTTGGCGTAAGAAATGGGGTGAGGGGGCTAATTGCTTTGCTTTTCCAACAAGCAAGAGAGAGTAGGTGGGTTTAACTTCTTTTTCAAGCAAGAAAGCTAGAGACTTTGGGGTAAAAGGGTGAGTTGTGTTTTCTTTGAGTCTTGGCACTTGGGTAAAGACCATTTTGTGTTTTCTCAAGTGGTTAAGAGCATGACCACTTTTGGGATTGGCTTAGGTGGATATGATCACTCCAAATGTCACAATCTTGATGGAGGAGAGTACATCTTTTGGCTTGACTCAAGGAATACTACTAACATAGACTCTTGATCTAATGGTGCATGGCGAGAAGGCAAATGGATGGTTGGATTTTGCTCTTGTCCTTGGCCGAAATTTGGTGCATTAATTAGGAGAAATTTTTAAATCTTCAAAGCTATTAAAATTACCTAAGTTGTTAATTCAATTTGATTAGTTAAATTGCTCTTTAACCGATTTCAGTTAATTACATTTTCAAAACATTTCTCCTCTAAAAGAATTGATCTTATGAATTATATAATTAGGGTATAAGAATTTATCTATCTCAATTGGTAAGGTAGAACATTTGTCTTTTACTTAATTAATAGGATTAGATTAGCTTAATTAGATTTCTAAGTTATGACTTAATGAGGTTCGAGTAATTAGGTTTTAACTAAAACATTTAGTATGTTATGATTAATCATTGATTTGACTCAATTTACTAAGCTTTTGCTCATCGAGATTAGCCGATTAGTTCTCAATTAATCGTTAACCTCTCTAATTAGTCAGGATCACTGAACTAATTAGCTTAGACAAAATTTGGGGATGTTACAGTTTGTGGTGGACATGGCTCCTTCTAATTTGCAGGGGGCTTGGTCCCCCAAATTTTTGGCGAACTTTAGGTCATGGCCAGTATGTGTTTTTTTGTCCACCACAAATAGATCACAGCTAGTATGTGTTTTTTTGCAAGGTTTTTTCTTCTTTTTTTTTTTTTCCTTTTTCTAGTTTTCATTTCCTTCAGGTGTGCCAAGTGCTCCAAGCTCCGATCAATACTTCAATTGTATTCTCTATTTAACAAAATAAGCATAATTTCATTATCACTTAACACATTCTTATGTATTACAAAACATACTATTACCAAAACCGACTAACTAGCACATAATATACTTCACAACTCTACCAACAAACCATATAACCAACATACATTGTTAAAAAATATACACAAGATGTAACAGAATTAAACAAACACATGTAAAATGCAAAATATACAAATGCCAAAAGTTTGCAATAGTTTCACCCAAAAAAAAAAAAAAACTTAAATATCCCAAATGCTTATGTGAGAATGGAAAATACTCACAACAAGGAAAGAAGGGATGGCCACTGCCAGTGGCAATGGTGGCGAGCTTGACAGAACCAGCAACAGCGGGCTTCTCCACCATGTGGTGATGGCTAGGAGCACTACTAGAATTTGATGGAAATGCGACCGATTTTTTTGGTCGCAAAAAAAAGGCTTTTACAACCAATATTGTGACCGATTTGAGTAAAATGGAAACAAATTCACGCTAAAACAATCGATTGCAAATTTTAGTTTTGCGACCGATTTTGTGAACGATTTTTTTAGCATGAATTTGTTCCCATTTTACTCAAATCGGTTAGTTTTGCGACCGATTTTGTAAATGGAAGCAAAAAATGTTTGAAAAAATTCACCCATAAAATTGATCACAAAACTAAATTTTGCGACCGATGTGTAAGGTCAACGATAGAGTATGTATGAAGGCAAATCGGTTACAAAATCGGTTGCAAATTTCATGTTTTGCGACTGAATTTGCGACCGATTTTTCAATGCAGATGATTTACGTGTGAAGGCAAAATCGGTTGCAAAACATGAAATTTACGACTGATTTTACAACCAATTTGGCATTCACAAGTAAATCATATACATTGAAAAATCGATCGCAAATTTAGTCGCAAAACTTGAAATTTACGACCGATTTTTCAATGTAGAGGATTTATGTGTGAATGTCAAATCGGTCGCAAAATGGGTTGCAAATTTCAAGTTTTGTGACTGAATTTGTGACCGATTTTTCAATGTATATGATTTACGTGTGAAGGCAAAATCAGTAGCAAATTTCATGTTTTGCAACTGAATTTGCGATCGATTTTTTTCAAACTTAAGGATTTATATGTGAATGCCAAATCGGTCGCAAAATCGGTAGCAAAACATGAAATTTGCGACTAATTTTGCGACCGATTTGGCCTTCACATGTAAATCACCGATTTGGCCTTCACATGTAAATCATATATATTGAAAAATCGGTCACAAATTCAGCCGCAAAACAAGAAATTTGTGACCGATTTTGCAACCGATTTTTCAATGTAGAGGATTTATGTGTGAATGCCAAATTGGTCGCAAAATCAGTCACAAATTTCAAGTTTTGCGACCGATTTTTCAATGTATATGATTTACTTGTGAATGCCAAATCGGTCGCAAAATCGATTGCAAATTTCAAGTTTTGCGACTAATTTTGCGACCGATTTTTCAATGTGCATGATTTACGTGTGAAGGCAAAATCGGTCGCTAAATCAGTCGCAAATTCAAAATTCAAATATTAGTTATTTGCAACCAATTTTGCGACCGAAAAATCGGTCGCAAATTCCGACGTCTTTAAAATCATAATCCCTAAATCAGAACCATTCTTCTTCCTTTCCCTTTTCTTCTTCTTCTTCCTTCTTCCTCCCTAACCCCTTCCCTTCCCCCACCTCTCTACCATCTCCACCACTTCATCCCTTTCTTCTTCCTTCTTCTTCCTCAACCTCTTCCCTTCCTCCATCTTTGTCTACCATCTCCACCACTCCACTCTGGCTGCCGCTGTTGCCACCACTGTTGCTGTCCACCCATGCCACTGCCACTCTTCCATCCTGGTTATCTTCCATCCTTTCCTTAGTTCCTCCTTTTTTTTGTTATTGCCAGATCTGTTCTTTTAGAAAATAATGATAGTATTGGTATTGTTGGTTGATTATATTGGTTGGTTGAGGTTGTTGGTTGATTTTTTGATATTATTGATTGAGTTTAAGTTTATATTGTTCTTTTTTTTTTGTTTCTTAAATTTTCAGATCTGTTTTTGTGAAAATAATAGTAGTTTTGGTGTTGGTTGATTATACTGGTTAATTAAGGTTATGAAATTAATTTTTTGATATTATTGATTGAGTTTGAGTTTATATTGTTGTTCTTTTTTCTTAAATTTTCAGATCTATTTTTTTTAAAATAATAGTAGTTTTGGTGTTGTTGATTGATTATATTTATTGCTTGAGGTTGTGAAATTGATTTTTTGATATTATTGGTAGTTTGGTGTTGTTGGTTGATTATATTGGTTACTTAGTTGGCAGTTTGATTATATTGATGTAAAGTTAATCTATACTAAATAAATATAAAATTAATGATTATTAAATATCTGCCTAATTTGTTGAAGATTAAATGGATAGACTTGAAGATAATATAGAGATCGTGGAAGATTCAATTGAGCAAGTTAAAGACTCAATTGATTTTGTGAAAGACTCAATAGCTAAAGACTCAATAGTTGAAGACTCAGTAGAAATAGTTGAAGATTCAATGAAGAAGGTTGAAGATATAACAGAAGTTGATGATGAATCAATGAAAGTTGAAGACTCTATGAAAAGAATTGAAGAACCATGAAAACTAGAACTAGTTAGAAGTATACTAAAAATTTATCTTCCAAAGTTTTATTGAGAAGAACTTTATAGTTTAGCCTACAATGTATGTTATTGTAGTTTTATTTTGTGGTAATTTATACATATTATGTTTAGGATATATGTAATTGACAGTGATGTGTATGTTGGATAACTTATATTTCTTATTATCCGTAGTTTGGATTATATATTGTTACTTAAATTTTTATTTGTATGTTCTAAACTTTAGGTACTAACTCTTAGTTATATATAATGTTAACTCATTTTGTTTATGGATTACTGGATGTTATTTTCTGGGCTGTTGTAAAATTCAAGTGTATCAAATTTAGATTTGATAAGATTCTAATTTTTCATTTTTTTTTTGTTTTAAAATTTACGACTGATTTTACGACCGTTTATATTTGCGACCGAAGAATCGGTCGCAAATTCTGAATTTATCAATTGAAAATTGGTCTCAAAATTCGCAATTTGCGATCGATTTTTCAATTGCAAAAAAGTTAACAAGTGACCAAATTAGGTATGTCATAAAATCGGTCGCAAAATCGATCGCAAACATCTCATTTTGCAACCGAAAAATAGTCCCAATTAGACAATTTTCTAGTAGTGGAGTGTTGGCCAACGGTTGCTTCTTGGTGGGAGGATGTTGGTTGGTGGTGAGATGGGATGGGTGGAGAGAAGTTTCAAAGAAGAAAATGAAAGAATAGAGAGCGTTGTGATCAGATTTGAAGCTCACTAAATGTTTTAATTTATGAGAGATTTTAAATCTTTGTGGTGGCAATTACTAAACCCTTTTTGAAACTTAGCGTAAACTATCTTGAAAATTAGTATTGGCAATTCACTAAAAGTTTTTCACAATTAGTGACGACAATTACTGCTAGAAAGTACCAAACCATGCTAACAATTAGCAGTGGCGACAAAACTCACAAAATGTTTTTCACAATTAGTGGCGGCAATTGCCTAAATCTTTTTCACAATTAGCGGTAGCAATTGGCGCCACAAATCTCAAAACAATTACCGGCAACAATTGCTGTGGCAAATGACTTCTATAACATACATTTGAGATCCAATTTAGTGGCGCTAACGTCCTTGTAGAGTAGAGGTGACGTATGCTACTGCAAATTGTCTCACTAAAATTAAAATTTTTCCATTTAGCGGTGGGATAAGCCGCTGCAATCTTTCTCCTTAGCAATGCAAATTGACGTTGCCAAGAAAAATGAAAAAAATTACTTTTAGCAGCTGCAAATATCTATTTTTTTGTACCTTTTTTCACCCGCATTGTGTTTATTTGCACCGCAAATCCACTCCAAATTTACGGCAGATCGTGTTTGCTACAAATTATCTACCAATAATACATATTTTTTTTTGTAGTGGAAACTATTGCCAAGTGACAACTTCAGAGCAATTCTAATTTCCTCCCCTATGTAAAATTTACTATTTACGAAAAGGTGTCAAATTTCATTTTATCTATTTTTTTCAGTTAAAAATAATAAAAGACATTTAATAGACTCCTTGACATCAGTTATCCCCGCCTTAAACACTCCACTGCCCTCTTTATCTTCGATGGTCTCATGTCAGCCTCCAATAACTTCAGTTAATTAAATTTAAATTAAAAATAATTAATCATTCACAACCAAAAATAATAATTATCATTTTTTATATTCTCGAGTTTGTATTGCACGCTGAACCTATCTGCAGCCACCAATAACCAATGCATTCTACAGGAGCATTTTTTACGTGTTATTATTACTATTTCCTTTATCAAAGCTAAAACAAGAAGCTTGTTTGAGAAGCTTTATTACGTCCCTCCAACTTATAATTCAACACATTGTGTTTATATGTTCTCAACATTTTCTATCTTTTTAAACTCATTCCTCCTCTTCATTTTAAGCTTTTTTTTCTCCTATGCACTGTTTAATAGTCATTTGCCTTCCAATGTGAATAATAGATATCAGCTCAGCAGTCCAAATATAGTGAAGCGATGTTGCAAAGTGATGAGTTTACTTCCTAACAACCCGATTACATGACTGCATTTTAATTGCTTTGTTTTCTGAGTTTCTTGAGAGTTTTTTCCATAGAGTATGTAATGTTAGACGTATTTGAAATGTTATTGATTCATTGCTTTTGTTGTTTTCTTTTATAATGATTTTAGGCATCTGCTATTGGGTTTAGACAGCAAGCTGCTGCCGACCATGCTAATAATATTGCTTCAAAAATCCATAGCAACTTTGCCAATACGTTGAAAGCACGGAGTGTGCATGCTCACAGGTTTTGGAACTACTGAAATACACAGAAGGAAAACTTTCTTCAGTACCCTGCTAATGGTAAAAGCATATCTTTTCATTGACATCTACAGAGTTGCCTTTATATAATTGTCGGTTTGATTTTGTCGTCAGGTTATGTTTAATGAGTCATTAGAATTTGAATTCATGGATTTGCTTTGAATAGCAGTTAAAAATGTAAAAACCGTTCAAAATAGAGCTTCCATTTGTACTGATTTTACAGCTCAGTTAATTTCTTTTAACGGCATGAAAGTTTTCTCCTTTTATCAACTGTGGAAGTCCAAAATCAATTTGTCAGTTAAAAGAAGATTAGACTGATATAATTCTCTAGTTAGACTTAACTAGCTAATTTCTGAAGCATATCATTTTGCAGTTAACATTATATCTAATTTCTTGTTTTCTTTTAGAAACAAAATTAGATCATTTTGCTACAAATGAATATAAGCAGAGCTATTACGAGTCTTACATCGGGGAGGTTACCTTAAAAATGAGGCCTTATAAAGATTTGGGTTCTTCCACTCTAATAGCTAACTTTAAGAGTGTGGTTCTCCTAAAGACTTATGCTCATAATAAGAGCATTCAACAATCTTGCTGTATTCATATTTAAACTCCCTATTACGCAAATCTGATTTGGGGTTAACAAGATGTTACTTTGCTATAGGATTTGTTATTCTGCCTTTGCCTACTCAACTTAGGCAGGATCCATCAACTATAAGCCAGTAGCTGGAATGAAGAAACCTATTCACAATAATGAGATGGTAATAAATCCAATGGAAGAGTGCACCTGGGCTTTTATGCAGTATGATTGACATGTGAAGCTAATGTTAACTTGGATTATGCATGTTAATGGTTATATGACTTTCAGATTTTCTTTTTCTTTTGTTAGCTAGAAGTCTAACCTTTTGGCACCTTTTTTAACTGTCTGCAGAAAGCAAGTAATATGTGGAAAACTGGCTCTCCTCTTCGACATACTTGATGCCCAAATATCATCATTGTGATTGTGCATCCGCATGAGAAATTCACTTTTATGACCTTCAATCAATAACGTTGTATAATGTAAATAAATCAAATTGTTTTAGAAAAGTTGTAACATTGAATTTTTTATGTATCCTAAGTTTAACTTCAATTAATTCAATTATGTCTTTCCATGACTTTATATAAATCTGTTATAATGATAATGTTTTATAGTGATATGTATCGTAATAGAATTTAATAATATGATTCCTGGAGCATTTTCTTTATCACAAAGGTTCCTACCAATTTTCCATCAAAAAAAAAAGAAAAAAGTTCCTACCAATTGGACCATCGATAGCAATTAGTGACAGCAACAATAGTTCATTCCGGCAAGAAGACACAACTTGTCTGGATTGGTTAAATCCGCAGCCACCTAAATCAGTTCTGTATATGTTGCCTTTGGTAGCATGGCACTGGTGGAACCTTACCAAGCAAAAGAATTAGCACTTCGACTTGATCTCCTTAACAAGCCTTTTCTTTGAGTTGTACGTCGATGTAACGATAATAAGGAAACAATGTGTACCCTGATGAATTCCATGAAAGTTAAGATAAAATTGTTGGTTAGACTCCATAGAAGAAGGCATTGAACCTCCCTTCCATACCTTGCTTCATTTGTCATTATGGTTGGAATTCTACTATGGAAGGTGCATGCCTTTCTTGTGTTGGCCATTTTTTGCTGGCCAATTTGTTAACAAGGCTTACATTTGTGTTTGGAAGATTGGAATGGGATTAGACAAGGATGAAATTAAAATGGATTAATATGATGAAGAGAGATAAAGAAGAAAGTGGAGCAAGTGCGTGGCAATGAAGTCATAAGTGCAAGGTCTTTGAAACCGAAGGAATTGACGATGCATAACATCGTAGGAGGTGATCAATCTTCAAAGAAAATAGAAAAGTATATCAACTGGGTCAAATAATAATTTCTTTGGATAATATATAAGTTGGAAATAATTGTTCTAAGGTAGTTATTTTTTTCAATATATCTGAATTATTAAAATCTAGTTAGTTTATAAGAATTTCATCGAAATTATTTACCCTTATGAAAATTAATGTGCGTCAGTTGATAATCTTATAATCACCCTGGACGTCAGCCTTTAATTTTTATATGCGTTAACAGCAAGAGGAAGCAATGTACAAATTGAACATCATATCTATACGGTTCGCTTTTTCTTTTTCTTGTACATGAGAAATCGACCATCATTGCAAAGTTGATAATATGTTTGACCGTATTGCTCCTGCTGACTTTTACTGCAAACGGATGCACATACGTTCTTCATAATCATTGAACAAGGATAAACAATTTCTCTTTTATTTTTCTTATTACGGTTATTATTCAGTTATATTACTATCTCCTACTATATTGAATTAGTTAATTATATACTTTGTATCATTCTTACAATTCATATTTTAATTAATGACATGAACTTTATTTAATTGTTATTTTAAACATGTTGATATATAGTTAGATACACATATAATTTGAGTGAGTTCAATGTTCGCAAAAACTTCTTTTATTTACCTTTGTGTTTAATATAAATAATAAGACAATTCCACTTAAAATAATATATAAATTTTGACACTAAAAAGCTGAAGTAGTTATCGTGTGTTATACATGTATGGTGGTACCATTACTACAATAGAAGAAAGGCTTCCTGCATGGGTGAGGGCAGAACGTTATGGAAATATAGCTACATCATATGCGGCTGGGCTGCAACCTTTAATTATGGCTGCAGTTGAAATGATATGAAAAATAATTATGCGCGTGGTCGAAATTATACTCTTTAATTATTATTGTAAATTAATTTTAACATATTATCAGTACATAAAATTTATTTATATAATCATCTATTTAAATTAGTATGTTATCAAAAATATTTAATTTTTAAAAAATCATCTTAAAAACTATTCATAGTAGCATACAATTAATTAATAAATAATATTAATATTATGTTAAGATTAAATTATATATTGTTATTATTATTATTTTTCGTATTCAAATAGCTAAGCCCTTTGAGCTGTCAATAGCGCGCAGCTGGCATGTGGTCCAACTTCAACTGAAATTTACTTACTACATTATTGATAACATTTTGATAGCAACAGCCGATTAAAAGTCGTCGGCGAAAAGTCTCCTTAACGTCTTGGGACAATTGTTTTTTGATGGGACAATTGTTGAAACTAGATGGGATAGCAATTAAATTAGTAAGATTTTGAGATTTAACTGGTTCAATTATTTGAACTGACTAAATGAGTTATATAACGTTATAAAAATAATTTAACATATAATAGTATGTTTTTTAAATAGTTAAGCGGATTTAGTGTCAGTCATCTCATTAGGGTAACTCCTCTTGTATGCCAAATGGTGGTGACCCCATAAAAATTTTAAATTTTTGTAAAATTTTACTTTTGTCTTATTGAGCCCCCTCTATATTTTTCTGTAATAAAAAAGAAGTTAGGTACAATAATTTAGTCATAATTTCAATAATCTTACAAACAAAATTGACTAGCGCTTAAACATTATAAATGCAATTTGAATAATTTATGAAATGCTCATTTTTAGGAGTGTGCATGCACGGTCGACACAACCCAAGACCCACCCGACCAGATGCAAAAAGTCGGTTGGGTTGGGTAATGGCCTAATCTGATAAAATCAGATTGACTGTCAATATTAGTCAATGCGTTTAATTTTTAAACCCATATCTGATTCGACCAATTCAACCCTACTTTTATATTTTTTTTTTATAAATAATGACTCATTCACTTATATATTAATATACAAAATTATAATTATAAATATTGACTTTTAGATTCTGTTAATATATTAGTGTATAATTAAATTTATTAATGATTGATATTGTATAATGTATAATATATAATATATTCATGATTATAATTATGGAATTATTAATTATGTATGTAATTTTTTTCAAAATATATTTGATTATATTCAAATTTTAAAAACACAATTTAAAAGTTTCAAAATATCACAAAATTGAGTGTTTTAATATATTTTTCATCAAAAAAAAAAAATATGGCTATCTACTCTTATACCCGACCCGATCCAACCCGAAAATGTTCGGGTTGGGTTGTGGTCAGTTAGGAAAAAGCTAAAACCCGACCCGACCCAACCCGACTATATTTGATTGGTTTGGATATTTTTTTCCCCTGAACCCGATCCAACCCGACCCGTGCACACCCCTACTCATTTTCTTTCTAGCTTTGCCTTTGTATCCCATCAGGATCAGGACAAAATTCCAGTGCTTATAGAGCACTTAAAAGGACTTACATGATTGCTCATTAAAAGAGTCTTCAATTAGTGATGGGAGTCAAACTCGCATCCTTATGGGATCCGATACTACTCTTTACTAGTTACACCACTCTCATTGGCATGTAATAGTATTTCTTATAGTATTTCTTATATAAAAAGATTTTAATGAAACGCATATATGACTGATTTTAGTTAGCATATATGAAATGATCTAATTATTAATTTAATTTCGAAATTATATCAAAACCGGCTAGCCATTGCACTAATTCATAATCAGACCTTTTCTTTTCTAACATTGTTTTTTCACAATGAAGTATTCCATTAATCTATATGTCCCCATCGACCGCATGGCAGATAGTTAATTACTCATTAATTCAACCAAATTGAAGTCTCGTGTTTTGACTATTCTTGCGTTCCAATGGCCATGATGTGCATACAAAAGAATGATCCACAAAATACAAAGGATTCATGTCCATGTTAAAGTCCCTCAACATCAACCACCACAGAATTCTTCAATTTCTCTGCAAATCATTTTTTTTCTAGTAAATGGGCATCCCTCACTTTCTTGCTATACCATTTCCAATCCTAGGACATGTGAATCCCCTTATGCAATTCTCTCATGTTCTAGCCAAACATGGCTGCAAGGTCACTTTTATAAACACTGAATTCAGCCACAAACGAGCAAAAAATGCTACTGGTGCTTCCCAAGACGACAACCTCAAGGGATCACACATAAATTTTGTCACACTCCCAGATGGCTTGGACCCTGAAGATGACAGAAGTGACCTTGATAAAGTTGGTCTCTCTATCAAAAGCACTATGCCTGCTTTGCTTCCAAAGCTCATAGAAGATATCAATGCCTTGGATGTCGACAATAAGATCACTTGTATAGCTGTGACAATCAATATGGGTTGGGCCTTAGAAGTAGGCCATAAATTGGCAATAAAGGGGACTGTTCTCTTTCCCTTCTCAGCAACTTCGTTGGCCTCAGCTTATTGCATCCCAAGGTTGATGGAGGATGGAATTATAGATTCAGATGGTAAGAATAATAGTTACTGATGCTTGTTACAATGTAGATATCAATAATATGAAAAAGAGTACCAAACTGAATTCGTTAATCTTATTGTGAATAGTTCTCACTGAATAGTTTCTATTTATGGTCACAACACACTTTTCACCAATAGTAAAATAAAAATTATTTTTATTACATTTGAAACTTCTTATTGTGCTTATGTATTATTTTTGTCCCCTTTACTTAAATTTTTTGATCCATCACTACTGAGTAAAACTATTGGTCTATTTAGATGATATCATTTCTTACTTTTTTTTGACTTTTTGGAAGTCAAAAGTCACATTTTTTATTTTTTATTCTGTTTATCTATACAACTTATTACTTTAAAAAAAAGTCATTTTTAATATTTTTTGAGAAGTTGAAATAACTAGTTTCTCAAGAAGTGCTTTTTTAAACACTCTGAACAAGCACTTATATTACTATATATACTAAACAAGCACTTATATTACTATATATCTTATTTATAATTTACTTTTTAGAACTGCTTAAATAAACTATTTACACAAATAGGTCCTATATGTACTTTCTTGATTTTCTTTTGCCATTGCAGGAATCCCCACCACAAAACAAGAAATTCAAATTTCCCCAAATATGCCTATGATGGAAACAACACACTTTGCATGGGGTAGTCTAGGTAAGAGATTTTTCGATCTTGTTGTGCAGGAGATGGAAACTTTGAAGGTAGCAAAATGGTGGCTTTGCAACACTGCCTATGATCTTGAGCCTGGAGCATTTTCCATATCACCAAGGTTCCTACCAATTGGCCCATTGATGGAAAGTGATAGCAGCAAAAGTTCATTCTGGCAAGAGGACTCAACTTGCCTAGAGTGGTTGGATCAACAGGCATCTCAATCTGTCATATATGTTTCCTTTGGTAGTTTGGCAATGTTGGAATCTAACCAACTCAAAGAATTAGCACTTGCACTTGACTTCCTTGACAAGCCTTTCCTTTGGGTTATACGCCCCAACAATGATCATAACAATGCATACCTTGATGAATTTCATAAAAGTAAAGGTAAAATTGTTGGTTGGGCGCCACAAAAGAAGATATTGAATCACCCTGCCATTGCTTGCTTCATAAGTCACTGTGGTTGGAATTCTACTATAGAAGGTGTGTATAGTGGTGTGCCTTTCTTGTGCTGGCCATTTTTCACTGATCAATTTTTGAATAAGTCATACATTTGTGATGTGTGGAAAGTTGGACTAGGTTTAGACAAGGATGAGAATGAATTCATATCAAAGGAAGAGATAAGGAAGAAGGTGGAGCAGTTGCTTGGCAATCATGGCATAAGAGCAAGGTCTTTGAAATTGAAGAAAGTGACCAGGAATAACCTAGTTGAAGGTGGCCAATCTTCAAAAAATCTTGAAAAGTTTATAAATTGGGCAAAGTAATAATATTATGAATGACAATTTGGAAGTTGGATTTTTCTTTGTGGATTTTTTATGTTGAAAATTCATTTTGATACATAGATTTATTTGTTACATAGTGGACAAAATGATGTGGAGTAAACATATAGTTGAGATATAGTTTGGATGATGTCACTAATTTATGGGGAAAACTATGGTTCTCCTTACTTGGTAAGGTGCACCATGCACCACCTTATCTAATGGTACCTATTTGATAGACTATCTATACACTTATATTTTGATGATGCACTTCAACAACTTCCCAACTCATCCCTCACCTCACTCTTACACCCTTGTCCGTCTTTAATCACCTTCCACCGCTATTGTTGCTTACCTCTGCCCCCTCCAACCACCTCATCCTCACCTTGCCACAGTGGCGCGGTCCCATCGATGCACCCTACACAATCGCAATAGCCACATTGTTCGATCCTCACTTCACCTTGCCATCTCACTGCCACACCAAGCCTAGCCTCTCTCATACGACACTCTTTGCCACGACCAGCAAACCATCACCCAACCAACACCACTGTGGCGTCATTTCTCTGCAAACTTGCAGCACAACCATCAACACTACTGTACTGCCACTGCTTTTTCACACTGAACCTTTTGCAACCTAAACATGCAACCACATGTTGCAACACAGCCTCGCCATTAGCCACTATTAAACCAACCCAGTTGCAGCCCACAAGCTGTTAAATCTAGCCATGCTTAGCCACTAAGAATCACCGCCTTACTCTCCACGCGAGTCACTGCTAGCCTAGCAACCACACCTTCAACTCATTGAAGATTTGCTTCGCAACCATGTCTCCATGTCATGACTAGACCAATGCCCTGGGTGGGGGAAGGGAGAGTGGCGGTTGAAGAAGGGGCCGACAATGGCAAGGGGAGGGGTGGCAAAGTAGAGAAAGAAAAATCTTACAATATATCATACGTGATAGGTTACACTAATACACCCTCATATCTTCATTGTTAGATAACGAGGTGTGTCGTACACCTTGTCAAATAAGGTGCACCACAAACATCGCCCTCATTTATATTCAGACCTTTTCCTTTCTAACATTGATTTTTCACAATAAAAATAATGTTTGTACATACTTTGCTATCTGATACTTTGCTATCTGACACATTGAGAAAGGTGATGCTATTAAATAAAAGTATATGACATAGTACCTGAAAATGGATCCTATAATTTTTTGTAAGGATGTATTGGACATATAAGCCTCAGTTTATGAATACACAAATATCAGTAGTCTTTTCACAAAACCATATGCCTTTGATCCATACCTCCGCATAGACCACAATGCAGACAGGCAGTTGCTCAATTCAACCGAATTGAAGTCTCGATCGTGTTTTGACTATTCTTGTGCTCTAATGGCAATGAAGTACGTATAAAAGAATGATCCACAATCTTTTCATATTCATGAGTTATAACATAAATTCATGTTTTGATATCATTTGTATTTATACTACATTGATATAACATTTACCATATCGTTTCAGAATTTCAAAATTGACGTAAATTCTATATTATATTTCTATCATTAGGATAATATAATTTATTTAATAGTATGGTTATTTGATATTTAGATATTTGTACTTATATGTGACCATGGAGTGCAATTTTTATCCTCTAGTCAAATGCATAATTCAGCGGATAAAAGAGGGTGAAAAGAGGTAAGATTTTAAGCGGAAAAATTTTTAGCCTAACAGTGACATGTATATAGACGAGAGGTTTATTTTCTATAATAGTAATAGATGTCAAAATTATATTTTTCGTAACGATGAACATATGGTATAATTATATAGATTGAAAAGAAGGAAAGACTAACTAAAAATAAATGAGAATTTTTATCTCGAAGAAAAAATAAATACACTATGCTTATTTGATATTTAGATATTTGTACTTATCTGTGATCATGGAGTGCAATTTTTGTTTTCTAATCAAATGCATAATTCAGCAGATAAAAGAAGATGAAAGGAGGTAAGATTTAAAGTGGCAAAATTTTTAGCCTTACATACACGTGTATAGATGAGGGGTTTGTTTTCTATAATAATAACAGGTAGATAGGGAGATCATTTTTCTGGAGAGAACTTCGAAAATCTTGACACCTCTACTGGGAGCGAGAGCGTTTTGTAGAATGTCACATCTAAGACTTGACTCTTGTAATCTTGGATTTGTTAGGTTAGGCTTGTCATACTGAAACTCATGCACCATTTAACCTACTCTTTTGTACGCTATGTAATTTACAATTCTAGGTCAAATGCAAAGTGAAATCCAGCTGGGATTTCCGGAAAATGCGTTAAGTGATGACCAATGCATGGTTTCGTAATTTTCCCTTGCTTTTGGGTTAACCCAGATATTTAATGCACTATTGCCTAGTCAATACCCAACCCCATTTTGTTTTGGATGTTGTATATATTAAAAAATATTATTTTTACATATAAGTACAAAATATTATACCAACTCACACCCATTTAATCGTCGCACACCCATAACTCATGTATATTAGCTTTTAACACAAGGAAGTGTTTTGCAGCTGGCTGCCCCTCCTCTGCAGAGAGAATCCTTAAAAAGTTAATCACAAATACTTTTATTATTTTTTTAGTAAAAACTGGAAATATTGACATCTGCCATTGTTATTAAACTTATAGCAATGATCGATTTGATGAAGGAATTGGGTCACTGATTGATTCAGTTAAACTAAATTTAATTAAAAATATATATAAAAATATAATATAATTTAAATAAATATATAATATATATTATTATTGCCGTATTATAACACAATAAGTTACATAGTTTAGTGGTAGTAGATTGTACCCTGCATTGTCCATAGATAGAGTTTGCCACCAACCACAATTTTTGAGTTCAAAATATTTCTACCTCAAAGCTGGTTTAAATTGAGTCAGTTCATATCAGTTTGACCAGTTCAAATATATATTCAATATAAATACGAAATCGAACCTGTCGGTTCAACAGTTTCTAGTCCAAACCGGCTGGTTCGGCCCAATTTTGATAACTATGATGTTTGGCATTAAATAAGAAAATTTTGAATACTATATCATATGAAATATACTCATAGTTAACAATAAAATAATATTTTAAACAAAAATATAAATTAACAATAAAATCTATCTTAAAATATCATTTTATTATTAACTATAAATATATACATTCCATACTCTATAAACTTATAATTTCTTGCACTAAACAGTAAAGCTATAGTGGAAATAGATAGATGTCCTCATTGACCACATGACAAATAGTGCATGTTTGATTATGCTTTTGTAGAATTAATTTTAGATAGAATTGATTTTGTTGGAATTGATTTGGTTAAAATTAATTTTAAGATAAAGTTATTTATATTTGGTAATTTTTCAAAAAGTAATTTTCACATAAAATAAAAATATTTAACTTATCCCAAAATCAATTCTAGAAACAAACCTAGATTCTGCTTTTACACAATCAAACATCATACAACATGCTCAAAATAAATTACTGGGTTCCACAATTGATTCTAGGAACTCTAAATGGGTTCTATTAGTCAATTACTCACTTTCAACCGAATTGAAATCTCGTGCTTTGACTACTCTTGTGTTGTAATGGCCATGTGTGCATAACAAAGAATGATCCACAAAATAGTGATACAAAGGATTCATATCCAAATTAAAGCCGCTCAACATCAACCATACATACTTGTATTTCCAGCAATCAACACCGAATTCTTCAATTCTCTTTACAAATCAATTTCTTTTTCCTTGCAAGTGGGCATCCCCCACTTTCTTGCTATACCATTTCTAGTACAAGGACATGTGAATCCCCTTATGCAATTCCCTCATGTTCTAGCCAAACATGGCTACAAGGTCACTTTTCTAAACACTAAGTTTAGCCACAAACGAGCAAAAAATGCTGCTGGTGCTCCCCAAAATTATAGTGAAACTCCTTGGCAAACACTTCAAGTTATGCTACAATGCATGAGAAGTTGAAAGTGTTATGGCATTTGCAAGCTGGGTTTGATATCATGGACGTTAGAAATGATTATTTCATGGTCAAATTTGACACGTTCATGGATAGAGAGAAGGTCATCATGAGTGGCCCATGGATGATTCAGGGATGCTATGTTGCTATGAAGGAGTGGATGCCTCAATTCAACCTAAGTGAATCATCATTTGGTCAGACGATGGTTTGGGTTCGTTTATCGGCACTAAATCTCCTTCATCATGGCAGTTGTTAAGGGTTATTGTGGGTGCCATAGGAAAGTCAATCAAGTTAGATTTAACGATGTTAAAAATTGAACGTGGAAAGTTTGCAAGAATCTGTGTTGAGATGAATTTGGCAAGACCTATACACCGCCAAGTTTGGATACAAGATTATTTGCACAAGGTGGAATACGAGAGCCTCTTAATTTGTGCGGAGTGTTGTTGTTATGGCCATGTGTCCAGAAATAGTCTAAGTAAGGAGATGCCTGAGGAGATGCAAAAAGCACTGCCGACAAAGGTTACTGGTCAGTCAGATAGCAAACATGAAATGAATCAAAATTTGAATGTTCAAAGCGAGATTCCAAGGAAGGATTCTCGTAATGGTATGCAGTTCTCTCAATTTGTGGTTTGGCAAGCTGTCAAGGGATGGAAACCTCAGAAATCCAAAGGTAAATCTGATCCTGGGTTTAATCCTCATGATGGTAACAAGGATCTAGTCACCTATGCAATTGAATAAAAGTCATGCGAAACCTGCAGCCCCTATGTAGAATTAAATTCAAGTGCTTTTTTTTTTTTAGGTCGTAATTCACGTGCATTTTAATTCAACCAGAAATGACAATGGGCTAGTGATGAGTAAGAAAGGCCTAGAAGGAAACCTAAAGACACCTGGGCTGAAAACAAGGCCTAAGACTTCTACACCTAATCAAGTGGTGAAGGGGGAAGGATCATGCGCCGTGGAAGCCCAAAGGTGGATAAGGAAGGAGTTGGGCTTTTGTTGAAACCACATTTCAAAAGGGCATGCTTGACTTCACCTTTGACCAATTAGGTTCATCTGAAGAAAGTAGAGAACATAAAAGATATGCAGGAGTGTGCCTAGCTTACATGTAAAGGAGCTATTATCGAGCAAAACCCATCAAAGGTGGCAACTGTGGAAGGTGAGACCTTAGCCATAAAAACTTTAGGCTGGGGTGCTAATTGTTTTCTGTAATTTCTTTGGTGTTTTTATGGATTTCGACGATTGTATTATCATTTCCTGGAACGTGAGAAGAATGGTGAGTAGAGGTGGGCAAAGATATGTGAAAGAAATGGTTCGCAAATACTCTCCTAAAGTATTTGTGGTCATAGAAACTCATTGTTTGTTTGTGAAAGCGGAAAGATTATGGCAAAATCTTGGTTTGAAAGCGATTGCTATTCTTGAAACTAGAGGTCATAGTGGGGGTTATTAGGTTCTTGCTGATGTTTCTTCTGGTATTTTGTTCTCGATGGTGGATTGTTTCAACCAGATGATTATTGTAAGAATAAGTTATGGGGATAATGTTTGGGTTTGTAGTGCTGTGTATGCAAACCCAATTCCTTTAGTCAAAGACAAAGTGTGGGAACATCTAGGGATGGTTAGTCAGCACATTTCAAATTGCTGGATGGTGTCAGGGGACTTCAATGAGATTCTCTATTCGTCTAAGGTCCATGGGAGTCTTTTTAACCAGCAGTGGGCAACTAATTTCTCCAGTACGTTAGACCATTGCAACTTTTAGGATATTGGTGCTATTGGCCATAAGCACACTTGGTTTTGTTTGAAACATGATGGTAGGAATATTTCCAAATACTTGGATAGTGTCATTGCAGATGTGAAATAGAGACACATGTTTCCGGAAGCATTTGTTGAAACTATTTGCAGGGTTCACTCGGATTATTCGCCAATATTGGTTTGGTTTGGAGGTCTTAAAATGGCTAAAGGTGAAAAGCCTTTTAGGTTCCAAGCAACTTGGGTTTCCCACCCTCAATATAAAAAAGTGGTGCATGAAGTGTGGGGGAGAAGCCATCATGAGGTTTGTATTAGTTTGAAAGAAGTCAAAGGAGGCTTATGGGAATATTCAAAAATGTAAAAGGAGGCTTGAGACTCAAATAAGGGATATTCAGAAGACTCTTGAGGCCTGGGACTCTCATCACCTAACAAATTATTACAAGAACTTCGGAAGGAGTATGAGATGGTTCTTTATCAAGAAGAGTTATTGTGGTTTCAGAAATCTAGAGAGAGACGGGTAAAATTTGGGGATAGAACACCAAATTTTATTACACTCAAACCATTGTGTGCAGGAAACGTAATAAGATACGTGGTTTGTTTCTCAAAAATGGATCCTGGTCTAATGATGATGACACTATTTGTTAGGAAGCTCTATCCTTTTACCGAAAATTGTTTAGGTCAATGGAAGATGTTGATCATGATAGACTTAGGATTAATGTTGTGCCCCAACTTAATTAGGAAGGTTATAGGCTCTTTCAAGGCACCAGGTCCAGATGGTTTCCTAGCTTATTTCTTCAAGACATATTGGGAAATTGTGGGGGATGATGTTTGGAGGCTAGTGGCAGAGGCTTTGAGGGTTGGCTCTCTTGATCCGTCTCTTGTTGAGACTCTGATTGTTCTCATACCCAAAGGTGAGCAACCTGTGATCTTGCATGATTTTCGTCCAATCAGTCTTTGTAATATGGTCTATAAGGTAATTACAAAGGTGCTAGTTAATAGACTAAGGCCTTATTTGAATATATTATTAGCCCTTTGCAAAATAGCTTTATTCTTGGGAGGTGTGCCGTTGATAATATGATTGTTGCTCAGGAAGTGCTCTACTACATGCATAAGATTAAAATTACGAAAAGGATTGTGCCTTTTAAGATTGATCTTAAGAAAGCTTATGATAGGGTGGAATGGAATTTCTTGGAATCTACTTTGATTGATTTTGGTTTTTCATGGGTTGTTGTTAGACTAATCATGTGTTTGGTAAAATCTTCTAGCTTCTTTATCCTTTGGAATGGGCCCAAGTTGGACCATTTTCAACCTTATGAAGGCTTGAGACAGGGTGACCCTCTCTCCCCCTATCTATTTTATTGTGTATGGAGAAATTGGCACTTTATATTCATTAGAAAATGGAAAACGGGTGTTGGAAGCCCATTCATATTTGAAGAGATAGCCCAGGTATCTCTCATCTTCTTTTTGCGAATAATGTTCTCCTTTTTTGTAGAGCTAGCAACTCCTAGGTGAGGGGTGGTCCTTGATTCTTTGTCTGATTTTTGTGTTGCCTCGAGCCTGAAAGTAAATATAGCGAAATCAAGGGCCATGTGTTCTTGAAATGATTCGAGAAAGCGAAGAGATAATCTTACAAGTTTGTCTTCGATTTGTTTTGCTTCATATCTGAGCAAATATTTGGGTTTCCCTCTTATCCAAGGATAAGCTTCTCAGTTTGTGTTTGAAAGCATATCTCAGAAAATTAAGGATGATTCATCTTCCTGGAAAAGGAAATTATTGAATTAGGCAGGGAGGATTTGCTTAGCCCAATCTGTACTAACAACCATTCCCATATATTATATGCAAGCTTTGCGGTTTCATCAAGGTATTTGTGGCCAAATTGATAGTATTGTCAGAAATTTTATTTGGAGTAGTCATGATCAAGGAAATAGCTTCAATCTGGTCAATTGGGGGCATCGTGTCTTCATCTAAAGCCCACGGTGGTCTTGGTGTGAGGGACACTAGGTTGGCGAATGTCTCGTTATTGGGCAAATTAATTTGGTCCTTGTTATATGCTAAGAACAAATTTTGGGATGTATATGTTAACTCATAAGTATCTAAAGGGTAATAACATTTTATCTGTGCAGTCTAGAAGTGGCACATCCTATATTTGGTGCAGTATCCTTAAGGCCATGGAACGGCTCCACAAAGGTTATCAATTCGAGTTACGAAGTGGGAATACCTTCCTTTGGTATGAAGATTCATTGGGGTTTGACCCTTTGTGCGAGAAAGTTCCTTTTGTGCACATTTCTAATATTAAGAAACAAATTAGGGACTTGTGGTCTAATGGTTGTTGGTGTTTTCATAATATTGCAATGTGGGTTCTTGATGATATTAAGGGATAGATTGCCTCTATCACTATTCCTATGAGCGAAGGCTGGGATAGGTGGATATAGAAACCTAGAGTGGATGACAATTATACTTAAAAGCATGCTTATGGTTGGCTCTGGGACAGATTCAAGCATGGGGATTATGTCAATGGTATGGACTAGCATTGGATTTGGAAGCTTCAGGTGCCTAAGAAGGTTAAGATTTTGATTTGATTGTGGTCACACGGGGCTCTCCCAACCAATGTCTTTTGAACTCAACGTGGCTTAGCCTCTTCCCCTGGGTGCACTCAGTGCTTAGCTACTCGAGAAGATATACTCCATTGTTTGCATGAATGCCCTCACTCTCGTGAAATTTGGTTGCTCTTAGGTTTCCCCCAGGATCCAATGTTTCTGACGAATGATGTTAGGACTTGGCTAAAGAATTATACTCATGGCAACAACGCAATCCTTTTCCTTGCCTGCATTTGGTGGATATAGCGTTGGCATATTAACATGGTGTTAAATGATGATCTTTGGCGTATTAACATGGTGTATTAATATGCTGGTAGCAACGGAAGTGCCTACTCAGTGGGTGTGTCCTCCTTAGGGTATGGTGAAGTTGAATATTGATGGTAACTATATGTTTCACACTCAACGCATGCAGTGGATGTGGTGGGCTCATTCATTCTGTGACAGAAGACTGGCTATAGGACTTTTGCAAGAGTGTGCCCTACACTGATATTATTTTAGTTGAACTCTGGGCCATGAAAGAAGGGTTGTCATTGGCTTGAGATAGAGGTTACTAATACAAAGTAGTATCAGAGTGTGAGAAAGAATAGAGCAAAACAGATAAAAAGAGAGCTCAATAGAGGGAAAGAGACTTAGAATTCAGAGAGAAAAGTACAATTAGCCAAAGGATAATAATTCACTTCCCTTTTACAAATGAAACTACCCCCTTATTTATACTCTTCACTAGTATTGTATCATTAGGCTTCGCCCATCAGTATTGCACCAACTTTGGGCACCTCCACTTGACCGGTTCGGGTAGAGCCCAATTGGCCTTGACCTAACTCAAAAAGTTGGAATTGTGCTACTGTTGCCCCAGCCTCCACAGCGCCCCTAGTCTCTTCCTCCATCCTCTTATAGATTCTTCTATAGAGCACTAGCAACAACTTTGTAAGTGGCTCTGGCATTGCCTTTGGTCCTTTTTTGGCTGTCGTCACTGTTTGTTCCACCGTTGCTAAAGACCAACCTTTGGCTGTCGAACCTCGTCTTCTGTCGGTATGTGGTAGTGGATCTGTCATGAATGCCATCAATCTAACCTGTTCATGTTCTCCGTCACTAGCTTGTGTTAGCTCCATCATGACTGGCTTTGTCGCACTCGCTATCTCCACCGCAAAGAGCTTCGTGGCTGTCCCCTCCTCTGCGAAAGGGTTCATCACACCAGAAAGTGTCGGGACTGCTTCTTCTACCATGACGGTGCTCAACGCGGTTGCCACCGCTGAGATCGAGATTACATCGTTGTGCCATTTGCCCTCGGTTGGAGCAACAGCTTCCACCTCCATGGCGCTGCCTCCGCTGCTCATATCTTCATCGATGCTGCTCGGTTTGCCACCACTATGGCCCAGATCGTCAACACGACTGTTCGAATCTGGTGGTGTTGATTCGGGATCTACTAGTGTTGACTGCAAATCTATGTGGAGACTACAAACGTCCTCCCACATACTCCGCCATTCCACATGCATACTCCGCAATTCCCAGCTCACATTGTTCATGAGTTCCAGAATTCAAGCAAGTGAGAATGAATTTCCTTCACCATTATTGGCGGTGGAGCCTCTCAATGAAGGCACCATTGATATCAAGTAGTATCAGAGTGTGGGAAAAAATACAGTGAAACAGATGAAAAGAGAGATCAACAAAGGGAAAGAGACTTAGAATTCAAAGACAAAAGTATAATTAGCCAAAGAATAACAATTCACTTCCTTTTTACAAATGAAACTACCCCCTTATTTATACTCCTCACTAGTATTGTATCAGTTACCGTGACCTTATTTGTGAGATGGACTGTCATCATGCTTTCAAGTTGCTCCAATGCTCTCACTTTTCCAAATCTAATATTTTGGATGTGGTGTTATCTGAGATCTAGGGCCTATTGAGAAGACAGTGGCGGGTGCAGTGTCACCATGTTGCTCACACAGTGAATCATTGTGCTGACTTCCTCGCTAAAATGGGGGCAAACGGGAATGATCGTTGTTTGGTTTGGGATACCCCACTTGCGTGCATCGTCACTTTGTCGCATGAGGATGTTAGAGTGACAGTGCCTTCCTAGGCTTTTTTTATTTTCTTTTTGGTTTTCATTTCTTCATTCTACCAAAAAAAACAAAACCGTGCGTTGCACGGGACACTCTGCTAGTTTTCATCGAAATTAATTACCCTTATGAAAATTAATGTGCGTCAGCTGATAATCATATAATCACCCTGGACGTCAGCCTTTAATTTTTATATATGTTAAAAGCAAAAGAAAGCAATGTACAAATCGAACACCTATACCTATATAGTTCGCTTTTAAATCGACCCTCATTGCAAAGTTGATAATATGTTTGACCGTATTGCTCCTGCTGACTTTTACTGCAAACGTAAGCACATACGTTCTTCATAATCATCGAACGTAGGATATATATTTCTTTTTATTTTTCTTATTACGTTTATTATTCACTCTTATATTACTATCTCGGTATCTCCTACTATATTGAATTAGTTAATTATATACTCTGTATCATTCTTACAATTCATATTTTAATTGCATGAACTTTATTTAATTGTTATTTTAAACATGTTAATACATAGTTAGATACTCACATAATTTAAGTGAGTGAAATGTTCTCAAAAACACTTTTTATTTACCTTTGTGTTTAATATAAATAATAAGACACTCCCTCGAAATAATATATCAATTTTGACACTTAAATAGCTGAAATAATTACCATGTGTTATTCATGTTTGGTGGTACTATCGCTACGACAGAAGAAAAGTCTTCTTGAATGTTTGGGTGATGGTTTTGGGACTCCTGCTGTGGTGTTTTGTGGTGATACCTTGTTTGATGGAGGCTTCTTTGCGTTACGGACGCAGTTGAAATGATATAAAAATAATTATGCGCGTGGCAGAAAATACTCTTTAATTATTATTATAAATTAATTTTAATATATTATTAGTATATAAAAATTATTTATAGAATCATCTATTTATAGATTAGCATGTTAGTAGAAATATTTAACTTTTAAAACATCATCCTAAAAACTATGCATAATAACATATAATTAATTAATAAAATAATAAATTATATTAATAATATGTTAAAATATATATATATTGAGAATATAATATAATTTTTATTATTATTATTATTATTTTCGTATCCAAATAGCGGGCACCTGGCATGTCTACTTCAACCGAAATTACCTTACTACATTATGACAACATTTTGATTGTGGCAACCGAGTAGGCGAAAAGTCTCCGTCACTTCTTCGGACAATTCTTGAAGCTAGATGGGATAGCAATTAAACCAGTAAGATTTTGAGATTTAACTTGTTCAATTATTTGAACTGACTAAATGAGTTCTATAACGTTACAAAAATAATTTACATGTAATAGTGTATCATTTTTTTTATAAAATAGTTTATTAGATGGGTTTAGCGCCAGTAATTTCATTAGGGGCAGCTTTTCTTGTATTACAAAGGGAACGGTGACCCCTAAAAATTTTAATTTTTTTGTAAAATTTGTTACTTTTTCCTTCTTGAGCTCCCTCTATTTTTTTTTTTTTTTTATACTTATACTACCAAGAAAAAAGGACACTAGATACAGTAAGTTAGTCATAGTTTCAATAATCTTACAAATAAAATTGACTAGTACTTAAATATTACAGATGCAATTTGAATACCTACTGTTAGTATTTATAAACCCTTTACTATAGCAAGTGTTTAAATACTATAGATAATATGTTGTGTATATATGTATCTATTAAGTTTTGATTGTGGAATATTAATATTCTTCTATAAATTTTGACTAATATTTAAAATTTTAGATAGGAGCAACAGTTACAAGGCATATATTATTCTTTATATAAATTTAACTATTAAGTATTGACCTTTTCTATCAAAAACGTCTAGCCCCACCTCTGCATCTCATCACCACGGTCAGGACAAAGTTTCAATATCCAAAAAGCACTTACAAGGATTTACAAGGTCACTCACTAAAAGCGTCCTCACATTGGTAATAAGAATCAAGCTTATATACATGTGGGCTAAGAGACTACTCGTTACTAGCTGCATCGTCCTTCCTTGGCGTGAACAGTTTTTCTTATATAAAAAGATTTTAATGAAACATATAGATGACTAATTTTAGTTAGTATATATGAAATGCTCTATTTATTAATTTAATTTCGAAATTACATCATGGTTAGGCATTCCACTCATTCATAATCAGAACTTTTCTTTTCTAACATTGATTTTTCACAATAGAATATTCCATTGATCTATATGTCCCCATCAACCACATGGCAGATAGTCAATTAATTACTCATTAATTCGACCAAATTGCAGTCTCATTTTTTGGACAATTCATTGCATTCCAATGGCCATGTTGTGCATATAAAAGAATGATCCACAAAATACAAAGGATTCATATCCAAGTTAAAATCGCTCGACATAACCACACATATTTGTATTTCCAGCAATCACCAGAGTTCTTCAATTTCTCTACAAATCATTTATTCTAGTACATGGGCATCCCTCACTTTCTTGCCATACCATTTCCAGTCCAAGGACATGTCAATCCCCTTATACAATTCTCTCATGCTCTAGCCAAACATGGCTGCAAGGTCACTTTTCTAAACACTGAATTCAGCCACAAACGAGCAAAAAATGCTGGTGGTGCTCCCCAAGATGACAACCTTGAGGGATCATGCATAAATTTTGTCACACTCCCAGATGGTTTGGACCCTGAAGATGATAGAAGTGACCTTGTGAAAGTTCTTCTCTCTATCAAAAGCACTATGCCTGCTTTGCTTCCAAAGCTCATAGAAGATGTCAGTGCCTCGGATGTTGACAATAAGATCACTTGTATAGTTGTGACAATAAATATGGGTTGGGCCTTGGAAGTAGGCCACAAGTTGGGAATAAAAGGGGCTGTTCTCTTTCCTTTCTCAGCAACTTCGTTGGCTTCAGTTTATTGCATCCCAAGGCTGATGGAGGATGGAATTATAGATTCAGATGGTAAGAATAATAGTTACTGATGCTTGTTACAGTATAGATATCAATAATATATATGATAATAAAGTGTACCAAACTGGATTAGTTAATCTTACTGTGAATAGTTCTGATTGAATTGTTTCTATTTATGGTCACAAATACTTTTCGCCACTTTGTTTCTTTTTCTTTTCACATTAAATGATTTTTTTTTTCAATTCTAATAAGAGAATATGCTGCTGAATTTTTCTTTTACCTAATTTTTAGATATTATTACAATAAGATCATAATTTCATACCTAAGTAGTGACAAATGCACATCACTATGATGACTCAATTCTTGTCTTACTTTTATCTCTTTCTTTAAGTCTTCTCTTTTGATGCCTTTATTTGATATTCAAATTACAGAATATGCAAATCGATATATATGCATATAACAATGTGTCATCTATAACTTCACCTCACCAATGTTGGATCCTATTTTTTGTGTTTTCAATCAATTAGTACTGGCCAATAGGGACAGATCTACACACAAAATGTTGGGGGCACATTTATTTGCCCCATCATTTTATTAAGTTTGATCCAATACTAAAATAAAAATTATTTTATTACATTTGAAACTTCTTATTACATTAATTTATCATCTTTGTTCCTATTACCTAAATTTTCTGAATCTGTCACTATCGGGTAAACCTATGGGTCTATTTGGATAATATTACTTCCAACTTTTTGTTTTTCAACTTTTTGGAAGTCAAAAGTCACATTTTTTATTTTGTTGTTTCATTTAACTATACAGCTTATTATTTCCCAAAAAAGTCATTATTAGTGCTTTTTGAAAAGTTAAAATATTTAGCTTCTCAATAAGCACATTTTTAAATATTTTGTACAACCACTTCTATTATTACGTATCCAAATACAAAATAACTTATTGATAAATTATTTTTCAGAAGTTATTTTTGCACAAGTGCTTAAATGAGCTATTTATCCAAACGGGTTATGTATGTACTTTCTTGATTTCCTTTCGCCATTGCAGGAATCCCCACTAAAAAACAGAAAATTCAAATTTCCCCTAATATGCCTAAGATGGAAACAACACACTTTGCGTGGGGTAGCCTAGGTAAGACATTCTTCGATCATCTTGTCCAAGAGATGGAAACTTTGAAGGTAGCAAAATGGTGGCTTTGCAACACTGCCTATGATCTTGAGCCTGGAGCATTTTCCATATCATCAAGGTTCCTACCAATTGGCCCATTGATGGAAAGTGACAGCAACAAAAGTTCATTCTGGCAAGAAGACACAACTTGCCTTAAGTGGTTGGATCAACAGCAACCTCAATCTGTCATATATGTTTCATTTGGTAGTTTGGCAGTGTTAGAATCAAACCAATTCAAAGAACTAGCACTTGCACTTGATCTCCTTGACAAGCCTTTTCTTTGGGTTGTACGTCCTGGCAATGATAACAATGCATACCCGAATGAATTCCATGGAAGTAAAGGCAAAATTGTTGGTTGGGCACCTCAAAAAAAGATATTGAACCACCCTGCAATTGCTTGCTTCATAAGTCACTGTGGTTGGAATTCTACAATAGAAGGTGTGTATAGTGGTGTGCCCTTCTTATGTTGGCCATTTTTCAGTGATCAATTTTTGGACAAGTCATACATTTGTGATGTGTGGAAAGTTGGACTGGGATTAGACAAGGATGAGAATGGATTCATATCAAAAGAAGAGATACGGAAGAAGGTGGAGCAACTACTTCAAGATGAAGGCATAAGAGCAAGGTCTTTGAAATTGAAGGAAGTGACTAGGAATAACCTAGTTGAAGGTGGTCAGTCTTCAAAGAATCTTGAAGAATTTATCAATTGGGCAAAGTAATAATATTACATATGATAGCTTGGAAGTTGGTTTTTGCTTTGTGGTCTTTTTAAGTTGAAAATTCATTATTTGATACATATGTTTACTTGGGTGGGGCTATTAGCACTTCAGTTTGCCTATTCACTCTCCCTATTAGTGGATTATAATTTTAATTCCCTAAATTATCTTCATTTAAATCAATTAATTTTTTAAATAAAATTTGTATTAATTGTATTTTTTTGCCTATTCACACTCCTATTTGTTGTTAATTATTTCCTACTTTATTTTACTCTCCCCTCTCACAATCTTCCCTTTCGCAGAAGACTCTTTTTCTATACTCTTCCTTTATACATCTCAATGCACCATATTTTTCATTGCTCCTTCTTCTACTGTGGTATGTAGTTTTTTCCATTTGTTTCTATTTTATTGTTTGATTTCTTATTCATTTTTCCTATTTTATTGTTTGATTTTTTATTCATTAGTTTAACAAATTTGTTAATGTTAGATGAATCAACAACCATAAGTCACAGATGAAACCATGAATTATAATGAAATTCCTTCCCCTAATAAAAAACAAAAAACTTGAAAAGCGAGTTGAATTCTTATCCCAAAATACTTTCATCAAGTATGTTATTTTTCTACGTCAAAACTCATACTATTATTCTTTATAATAATATATGGAGTTGCAGTCTATGCTTTTATCTAATTTATTAATAAAACTTAGTTGTGTGTTCATACTGTTATATATAAGTAGTGTTATAAACTTTTGGTTAATTATTGGATGTTAAATTTTTATTGGAATATTTGATTTAAATTTTTTTTTGTGGTATTTGTTGTTAAACATTCACTTGAAACCTATATTTTTATATGATTTTTGCCACAAATATTTGCATATTGTTTTTTTAGGAGTTTTGAATAAATATAAAAATATAAATAAATAAGAAAGAGTAGGATGTGTTACAATTAGTAATATGAAGTCAAGGGAAGAGGAAGTATATGGTGTATAAGGAAGGGTTTTAGGAAAATAAAGTAGGAAATAATTAGCAATAAATGGGAGTGTGAATAGATAAAAAATAATACAATCAATACAGATTTCATTTTAATAAAATTAATTGATTTAGGTGAGGGTAGTTTAGGAAATTTAAATTATAATCTATTAATGGGGAGTATGGATAGGCAAATAGGAGTGCCAATAGCACCACCTATTTATTTGTTACATAATGGACAAAATGATCCAATGTAAACATACACTTGAGATATCTTTTGAATGATGTCACTAACTTGTGGGGAAGGCTGTGGTGCATTGTACGTGGCAGGGTGTGCCATGCACTGCCTTATCTATCTAATGGACTATCTATGCACTTATATTTTGATGGTGCACTTCTGCAGCTCCCTAAGTTATCCATTACTTCAATCTCACACCTTCGTCCGTCTTCGACCACCTTCCACTGCCATTACTACTCACCTCTAGCCCCTCCAACCACCTTGTCCTCACCTTGCCCCGCCACAATAAAGTACCCCGCACTGCCACAATAGCCACCTCATTTGATCCTCACCTTGCCCTGCCATTCTCACCGCCACACTAAGCCCAACCTCTCTCGTATAGTTGCTCTCTGCCACAACCAACAACCTATCATGCAACCAACACCACTGTGGCCTCATTCCTTCGAACGCCCACAGCACAAACTGTCAACATTGCCTACTGCCACTTCTCCTCCACATTGAACCTTTTGCAACCTAAACTGCAACCATACCTCACCATTAGCCACTATCAAACCAACCTAGCCGTAGCCCACAAGCTCACAAATCCAACCTTGCCTAGCTACTAAGAAACACTGCGTTGCCCTCTGCGCGAGTCACCACTAGCCTAGCAACCACACCTTCAACTCACTGGAGATTTGCTCCACAACCATGTCTCCATTTCATGACTAAACCAACGCCTTGGGTCGGTGAGGGGAGAGTAATGGTCGAAGAAGGGGTCAACAATGGTAACGAAGGGGTGGCAGAGTAGAGAAAGAAAAATTTTACAATGTATTATATGTGATTGGTTACACTAATACACATTCATATCTTCTTTGTTAGATAATGAGGTGTGTAACGCAGCTTGTCAAGTAAGGTGCGCCATAGACGTTGTCCTAATTTATAATTAGACATTTTCTTTTCTAACATTGATTTCTCACAATAGAAATAATATTTGTACATACTTTGCTACTTGACTCACTATCCAACACATTCGAGAAAGTGGTGCTATTGGAGACATTCAAGAAAGTGATGCTATTAGATAAAAGTGTATAATACACTGCACAAAAATGGATTCTACAATTTTTTATAAGGGTGTGTTCGATAATAAGTCTCAATTTATGAGTACATAAATATCAGTGCTCTTTTTGCAATACCATATGCCTTTGACCTATATGTCTACATGGACCACAAGGCAGATAGGCAATTACTCAATTCAACCGAATTGAAGTATTGCGTTTTGCCTATTCTTGTGTTCCAATGGCCCTGATGTACATATAAAAGAATGATCCATATTCTTTTCATAAATTCATGAGTTATAATGTAGGGTTTAATTTATATATACTGATAGCATGAAATTTTTTTACATTATCATCCAATCATATGCTGCCTCATAAGTAAATATGTATGAACCTCACCCCTACTATTCCAAAAGTTATGCAAATGGAATAATGTGATTGGATGATAATATAAAATAATTTTACACTGTCAGTACATATAAGTTAAATCTTATAACATAACTCATATTTTGATATAATTTATATTTATCCTACATTGATACAACATTATCATATCATTTCCGAATTTGAAAATTAATATAAATTCTATAGAGTTTAATTGATATGCACTGATAGTGTAAAATAATTTTACACTATTAATCAATAGAAATAGGGGAAAATGAGAAATCATGGTGGGTCCCTCATTATAATAGGTAGTTATTTGTATGAGTTGGCACTTTCCATTATTTCTATTGGCTGATAATATAAAATTATTTTAAATTATCAATACATTTAAATTAAATTCAATTCTATATTATATTTTTATCATTAGGATAATGTAATTTATTTAATAAATTACATAAAATATTAACTTTAAATAATTGGGAATTTTGATACAATATAATGATTTCTTAAAAGCAAGAAAAAGTATAAAATTATAAAAATATCAAAATAAGAAAGTATCAAAGTAACTTAAAAAATTTAAATACATTCTTCAAAACTCATGAGAAAAACAAAGGATTACTGTTATTGTAGTCGAATATATGAACTCTAAAGATTAACTAAAATTTGCTATATATTATTTATAGTATTAAATTTGTTTTATACTATTCTGCACATAAAATTTACTTTTTATTTAAGTTTTATCTAATAATATTTTATTCTCACACACACACACACACACACACACAGATATATATATATATATGTATCCAATACAGATGTAAAGAAACTTGATCTAATTAAATAAGAATCAAAATTATAATTTTCATAATGATGAACATATGGTATAATTATATAGATTGAAAAGAAGGAAAGACTTATCCTGAAAAAAAAAAATTATAGTATGCTAATTTGATATTTAGATATTGTACTTATGCGGGACCATGGATTGCAATTTTTATCCTCTAGTCAAATGGATAATTCTGAGGATAAAAGAGGGTGAAAAGAGGTCAGATTTTAAGCGGGAAAATTTTCAGCCTAACACTGGCACTTATATGATGGGGGGCTTGTTTGCTGTCCCATCTAAGACTTGAGCCTGGAAATATTGGATTTGTTAGGTTAGGCTTGTCATGCACAGGCACCATTTAACCTACTCTATTGTACGCTATGTAATTTACAATTCGCGGCAAGTGAAATCCAGCTGGGATTTACGGAAAATGCGTTAGGTGATGACCAATGGCTTCGTAGTTTTCCCTTGCTTTTGGATCAACCGAGACGTCTAAAGCACGATCGCCTAATCAATACGCAACCTTTTTTTTCTTGGATAGTACAGTGTAGGGAAGATAAATTAGTTTAGAATTATGTTACGTGTAGGCATGGGTGTAGATTTAATTTAAATGAAATTGAATTTTATTTAATAATAGATGAAATGCATTTTATATTTTATATCTATAAGTAATATTTTTTTTACCTATAATCCAAATATTGTGTTTGATTGGAGAGATTTAAGAAGTAAAAGAAGGGAAGAGAAGAAAATAAAAAGGAAAGAGACATATTTCTGTTATTTAATTGTAGAGAAAAATTGAAAAGGAAAGATTAAATAGTGCCCAAAATTTTGTGGGCGTCGCATAAATAATGCCAAAATTCTTTCCCTTTGCTGCTAGACAGAAAACTATGGGAAAAGGGGTGGGTTTTATTTTTTTCCTTTTTACCCTCCTTTTCGAGATTGAAAGAGATGGCGGATGAGATGATGAGAAGGGTAAGGGCTAAAGTGTGTAACACCACTAAAGATGTTGCACGGTCTCTCTCTTTTTTTTATCTCATTTTTTTTTCTTTACCACCAAATCAACACTTTTAAGAATTTTATCTAAATAATTTTAATTTTTTTATTATTATATTATTAAAAATAAATAAGAAAAAATACCTAAAATATAAGTTATGTAAAATTTTAAAATTTTTCAGTTACACAGATATTTTATTTTAAATAAAATATTACATAAATTTTATTTTCTTTTATACTATATTAAGAGTTTAAATAATAGCTGAATAATATTTTTGATATTATTTAATTGATAAAACATATTTTTAAATAATATTTTTGAAATATTAGATTAACCAAAAATATTAGTTCTATTTTAAATAATTTTGAATAATTTATTTTTGTTAATATTAGTTTGATTTAATATGTTGATATTATTTTAAACTGTTAAATTAAAAATAATGAAATTTTTATTAGATATTAATTAATATAATTGAAATACCTTTTATAATAGTATGAGAATAAAATTATTATTTAACAGTATTATCTCTTTATTTTTTTCACTTTTTCACACAAATAAATAACAAAAAATATTTTTTTATTTTTTTCTCTCATTTTCCATTCATTCAAATATATACCTATAAAAAATATAAATTCATCTTATATCTTTCTATTCAGCTTACTTCTTTCCATTTTCTTTTCCTTTGTTTTAAGGCAAAGTGTTTTGCAGCTAGACCGGAAATATTGAAACCTAGCGCTAGATAGTAAAGCTATAGTGGAAATAGATGGAGGAGAGTTTTAAAATGCTCACCTTAATATGTGACCAATGAATATTCATCTAAATATAAACTATAAATCTAAAATTTTTCATGAATCCAATGGTGAAAAATAATAGAATAAGTTTAAGATACTAATAGTTAGAATTGGAGTAATTATGCTCCATCATTCTCTATTATTGAATCTATAAAAAATTTTAGATTTATGGTTTATATTTAGGTGAATATTCAATGTTCATATCTTAAGATGAGTATTCTATAATTTCCCAATAGATGGATGTCCCCATCCACCACCTCGCAGAAAGCCAATTACTCACTTTCAAGGAATTGAAGTCTTGTGTTTTGACTATTCTTGTGTTCCAAAGGATTCATATCCAATCTAAAATCCCTCAACCTCAGCCACTCACACTTCTATTTCCAGCAATCGCCACAAAATTCTTCAATTTCTCTTCAAATTATTCTCTTTTTTTTTTTAATTTTATTTTTGCCTTTCTTTCCTCTTGCAGATGGGCATCTCTCACTTTCTTGCTGTACCATTTCCAATCCAAGGACATGTGAATCCCCTTATGCAATTCTCTCATGTTGTAGCCAAACATGGCTGCAAGGTCACTTTTCTAAATACTGAATTCAGCCACAAACGAGCGAAAAATGCTGCTGATGCTGCCCAAGATGACAGCCTCAAAGGATCAAACATAAAGTTTGTCACATTCCCAGATGGTTTGGACCCTGAAGATGATAGAAGTGACCCTGTGAAAGTTCTTCTCTCTATCAAAAGCACCATGCCTGCTTTGCTTCCAAAGCTCATAGAAGATATCAATGCTTTGGATGCTGACAATAAGATCACTTGTATAGTTGTGACAATCAATATGGGTTGGGCCTTGGAAGTAGGCCATAAACTGGGAATAAAAGGGGCTGCTCTCTTTACTTTCTCAGCAACTACGTTGGCCTTGTCTTATTGCATCCCGAAGCTGATGGAGGATGGAGTTATAGATTCAGATGGTAAGAATATACTCACTGATTTTTGTTACAATATAAATATCAATAATGCTAAACACTACCACAGTGCATAGTTAATCTTTCTATGAGTAGTTTCTATTTATGTTCACACATTTTTCATCACTTAATTTCTTTTTCTTTTCTCATTCAATAATGCTATGTCGATTCCTACATTATTTGTATAAGAAATTAGTATAAAAATTTCACAATATATATAGAAGTGCTTTATAAATCAAATATTTACTTAAGATACAAATTTCTTATGAAGTATATTTTCCAAAATTAAGCAATTTGTCTCACAATTTTGAGAAGGTATCTATGACAGACATTTAGCATTTTTAAGCACTTTTTTCATTCTAATAAGAGAATATTAGGGGTGGCAATTACAACCCAACTCACAGGTACCCACCTCACCCTAACCCAATCGAGTCGAGTTTTAAACCTGCCCCGTTGCGAGGCGAGTTTGAGTGCGGGTAGGGTCAAGTTGGGTTTGAGTTCAAGGCAAATTTGCTCCTACTCTATCCGCATATATATATATATATATATATATATATATAAGATTTTTTTCGAAATATTTCTATCGCTATAAGATTGTATTTGGTATGAGAGTAAAGATAGAGATAAAAATTTTTAATGTATAATTTTACATATGAAGCTAACATATGAAAATGTTTATTTCATTTTTAACCCCCATATCAAACACACCCTAAATAAAAATTAAATTTTAAAATAATTTTCATCTAAAAAAATTTAAAATAATTTTCATCTAAAAAAATTTAAAATAATTTTTTGGTATTTAAAAGAAGTAGTAGGTAGGGGCAGGTAGGGTATGGGCTGCGGTGGGTTGATTGCAGATAAGTTTGGATTTTGAATGTCAAAACTCATGGGTAAGGTTGGAGCGGGTTGAGACTTGTTTAATGGAGTGCGAGACAGGTTCAGGTTGAACTAAAACCCGCCTCAACCCGCCCTATTGCCACCCTTAGCTAATTTTTAAATATCATTAGGAGGCACCATAATTTCATGCCTAAGCGATGACAAATATACATCCCTATGAAGACTCAATTTTTTTCTTTATTTTTATGTCTTTATTTATTTATTTATTTATTTTGGTACATCAATCATACTGAGATTTTGAACTTATAACTTTAGAGGGTGTTACGTGGGTCCACATGTCTTTGGATCATATGATGGTCCTTTTAATTTTACCACTAGATCAAATAACAATTGAAATAAATGGTTCAAATGAAGAGCAAACAAATATTATATATTTTTTAAAAAATAGAATTTATTTTTAAATGTACGAAATTATCCCTTAACCCCTCTACTCTCCCTCCCTCTCCCTTCTCTTCCTTACTCTCTATCTCTCTCTGTCTCTCTATTTCCCGCTACATGATCAATAGTGGAAGAAGCAGACTTCAGTGAAGCGAATGAAGTTGGATCCAGCAATCAATTAATCAAATCATGGTTTCTCAACTAGTTGAGCTCAACAAGCTTCTTTCATATACAAATTAGTTATAAAATGAATCAAGCAAAGAAAAAAAAAGGTGCTGTCAGTGAAATCAAATCAAAATAAGAATATAATAATGGGTTGTGCCACTTAAGAAGAAGAAAGTGGCTTCTCTAACTTCTCTTGTCCTCTCCACCCCTCCTACTATTATGCTTTATTCTGAAACTTCTTCACTGCTTATGGACCATATTCTGGACGAAGAAGATGGAAGACATGACGCACACAACTTGCACAACGGGGACAAGGTGACGATGAGGAGGGGGAGGTGGCACTGCCACTTCACCGGGTTGAGCGCCGGTGCGGGCAGCAATGTATGTGGTGGTGGTAGCAGTTACAATGGAGATGACATATAGGGGCGCTTTCATGATATTAATAATCCCGTAAGGTTAATTTTGTAAAATTAAAGGGACTATCACATGATCCAAAAACATGTGGACTAATGTAACACTTATTTATAACTTCATACAAACTATCCAAACCCTTTACCAATACGTGTATGCAATGTGCCGTCTATAGCTTCACCTCACCAATGTTAGATCCCTTTTTATTTATTTTCTTCAATTAATTAGTACTGAAAGTAAACTAAATGTACTTTCTTGATTTCCTTTTGCCATTGCAGGAATGCCCATAAAAAAACAGGAAATTCAATTTTCCCCAAATATGCCTATGATCAACACAACACACTTCGTATGGGTTACCATAGGTAAGGTCTTCTTCGATTATCTTGTGCAAGAGATGCAAACTATTAAGTTAGCAGAGTGGTGGCTTTGCAACACTGCTTATGATCTTGAGCCTGGAGCATTTTCCATATCACCAAGGTTCCTACCAATTGGCCCATTGATGGAAAGTGACAGCAACAAAAGTTCATTTTGGGAAGAAGACACAACTTGCCTAGAGTGGTTGGATCAGCAGCCACCTCAGTCTGTCATATATGTTTCATTTGGTAGTTTGGCAGTGTTGGAATCCAACCAATTCAAAGAATTAGCACTTGCACTTGATCTCCTTGATAAGCCTTTCCTTTGGGTTGTACGTCCTAGCAATAATAACAATGCATACCCTAATGAATTCCATGGAAATAGAGGTAAAATTGTTGGTTGGGCACCACAGAAAAAGATATTGAACCACTCTGCCATTGCTTGCTTCATCAGTCACTGTGGTTGGAATTCTACTATAGAAGGTGTGTGTAGTGGTGTGCCCTTCTTGTGTTGGCCAATTTTCGGTGATCAGTTCCTGGATAAGTCATACATTTGTGATGTGTGGAAGATAGGATTGGGATTAGACAAGGATGAGAATGGATTCATATCAAAGGAAGAGATAAGAAAAAAGGTGGAGCAATTGCTTGGAGATGAAAGCATAAGAGCAAGGTCTTTGAAACTAAAAGAAGTGACAAGAAATAATCTAGTTGAAGGTGGCCAGTCTTCAAAGAATCTTGAAAAGTTTATCAACTGGGCAAAGTAATAATATTATGGATGGTAGTTTAGAAGTTGGATTTTTCTTTATGGATTTTTTAAGTTGGGCATATATTTATTTGTTACATAATGGACAAAATGATCTTAGAATAAACATACAGCTGAGATATGGTTTGGATGATGTTACTTCTCCATACCATTTGTATTTATTATTATTATTATTATTATTATTATTTTCGTATACAAATAGCTAAGCCTTTTGATCTGACGATAGCGAGCACCTGGCATGTAGTCCAACTACAACCGAAATTACCTGACAACATTTTGCCTGCAACAACCGATTACAAGTCGTAGGCGAACTTCTCAACTTCTTGGGACAACGTTGTTGAAATCATATGAGATAATAATTACGTTAGTGGGATTTTCAGATTTCGCCAGTTCAATTATTTGAACTGACTAAATGAGTTATATATTGTTACAAGAATAGTGTACACGTAATAATATTTCTTGTATAAAGATTTTAATGAAACATTTATAAGTGATTATAGTTAGCATATATGAAATGATCTAGTTATTAATTTAATTTCGAAATTATTTCAAAATCGTTAAGCATTCACTAATTCATAACCAGACCTTTTCTATTCTAACATCGATTTTTTACAATAGCACATTCGTTTGATCTATATGTCCCCATGGACCGCATGCCAGATAGGCAATTACTCAATTCAACTGAATTGGAGTCTTGTGTTTTTGAATATTCTTGTGTACCAATATGGCCATGATGTACGTATATAAAAGAATGATCCACATTCTTTGCCAATGGATTCATATCCAAATTAAAGTCCCTCAACATCAACCACACATACTTGTATTTCCAACAATCACCACAGAACTCTGCAATATCTCTACAAATCTTTTTTTTTTTTTCTCGCAAATGGGCATTCCCCACTTTCTTGCTATACCAATACCAGTCCTAGGACATGTGAATCCCCTTATGCAATTCTCTCATGTTCTGGCCAAACATGGCTGCAAGGTCACTTTTCTAAACACTGAGTTCAACCACAAATGAGCAAAAAATGCTGCTGGTCCAAAATGACAACCTCAAACGATCAAACATAAAGTTTGTCACATTCCCAGATGGTTTAGACCGTGAAGATGATAGAAGTGACCCTGTGAAAGTTTTCTCTCTATCAAAAGTACCATGCCTGCTGTGCTTCCAAAGCTCATAGAAGACATCAATGCCTTGGATGTCGACAATAAGATCACTCGTATAGTTGTCACGATTAATATGGGTTGGGCCTTAGAAGTAGGCCATAAATTGGTTACTGATTCTTTTCTTGATGAGGTAATATTTACTGATTCTTGTTACAATATAAATATAGCAATAATGATAAAGAAAGCCAAAGTGAATTAGTTAATATTTTATGAATAGTTCTGATTGAATAGTTTCTATTTATGGTCACATACTTTTCATCACTTAGCTATCGTTTGGATTGATAGATTATGGAAGGAAAGAAAACTAGTGGAAAGAAAAGGGGATGATAAACTAGTTTTCTTCTGTTTGGTTGACAAATGAAAATAAAGAGAAAGTAAAAAATTAGACATAGGGTCCACCTACATCTTTTCTTCTCACATATACGAAGAAAACTAGCATGGAAGGCTTAGGATTAGTCAAAAGATAATTACATTTCTATTTTATTTAATTTCAAAAAGAAAAATTGGTACACAAATATAACATGTCATGTTCATGCACTGCGCTATTTCTTGTTTCTTGCTAAATACTAACAACACTAATGTATTATATCAAGTTGTACAATCATTTTTGTGACAATGATAAAATGAATATCTTTTTTTTCAAATTAAATCAATAACTTGACTAATACAAACAGACCACTAATATTTAATTTATATCAAATTTATTTTATAAAGAATAAATTATTTCAAACTAAAATTTGTAATTTACATATTCGTAAATTAATTTTTAATTAATAATTATTATAAAATTATTTATTTATGTAATTTACAAAAATAGTTTAAAATTTAAGTAAAAATAATATATTTATATTTTATTATACAATAAGGATATAAATATCATTTTACATATCATTCATTTTCTTTTTTTTCATTTTCTCTCCTATTTTCTCTTTATTCAAACAATAGGAGAGAAAACATACTTTTTTCTTCATTTTCTCTTCTCTTCATTTTCTTTCTCTTCCTTTTCTTTTCTTTCATTTTCTTTATATATCCAAACAAAGTGTTAATTTCTTTTTCTTTTCTCATTCAATAATGTTACGTTAATTCATACATTATTTATGTAAGAAATTAATATAAAAAATTTCACACCAAATAAAAGTGCTCCATAAATATTTAGTAAGATACAAATTTCTCATGAATTATATTTTGAAAAATATAACTGAGCAAATCAAACTTCTATTTCACAATTTTGAGAAGGTATATATGACAACATTTTACATTTTTAAACACTTTTTTTTTCATTCTAATAAGAGAATATGCAACAGAATTTTTTTTTTCACCTAGCTAATTTTTAAATATCATTATATGGACACCATAATTTCATCATACCTAAGCTGTGATAAATATACATCATTATGATGAAGACTCAATGTTTGTTCATATTTTTATCTCTTTCTTTGATCAAGTGTTCCCTTTTAAGGCCCTTATTTAATATTCATGTTAGGACTGAATATGCAAGTCCATACGTGAATAACAATGTGTCATCTATTACTTCACCACACCAATGGTGGTTCCCTTTTTTATTTTCATTTAATTAGTACAGAAAGTAAATTAAACGTGCCTTCTTGATTTCCTTTTGTCATTGCAAGAATGCCCACCAAAAAATAGGAAATTCAAATTTCCCCAAATATGCCTATGATGGGCACAACACACTTTGTATGGGTTACCATTGGTCAGGTCTTCTTCAATTATCTTGTGCAAGAGATGCAAACTATTAAGGTAGTAGAGTGGTGGCTTTGCAACCCTGCTTACGATCTTGAGCCTAGAGCATTTTTCATATCACCAAGGTTCCTGCCAATTGGCTCATTGATGGAAAGTGATAGCAACAAAAGTTCATTCTGACAAGAGGACACAACTTGCCTAGAGTAGTTGGATCAACAGCCACCTCAATCTGTCATATATGTTTCATTTGATAGTTTGGCAGTGTTAGAATCCAACCATTAATTCAAAAAATAAGCACTTTGTGCTTGATCTCCTTGACAAGCCTTTCCTTTGGGTTGTACGTCTTGGCAATGATAACAATGCATACCCTGATAAGTTTTATGGAAGTAAAGGTAAAGTTGTTAGTTGAGCACCACGAAAAAAGATATTGAACTACCTTGTCATTGCTTGTTTCATAAGTCACTATGGTTGGAATTCCACTACGAAAGATGTGTATAGTGGTGTGCCCTTCTTGCGTTGGTCATTGTTCGGTGATCAATTTCTGGATAAGTCATACATTTATGATGTATGGAAAGTGGGATTGGGATTAGACAAGGATGAGAATGGATTCATATCAAAGGAAGAGATAAGGAAGAAGGTGGAGCAATTGCTTACGGATGAAAGTATAAGAGCAAGGTCCTTGGAATTGAAAGAAGTGACCAAGAGTAACCTAGTTGAAGGTGGCCAATCTTCAAAGAATCTTGAAAAGTTTATCAATTGAGCGAAGTAATAATATTAGGGATGACAATTTGGTAACTGGATTTTTCTTTGTAGTCTTTTTAAGTTGAAAATTCATTATTCAATAATAGGCTTAGGTTCGGGCCGTATATTTATAATATAGTCCAGTTTAAATTAAATCCTAGCCTAGGTTAGCCTACTTCCACCCTTCTTCTCCATCCCATTTGTATTAATTAATTATGTTCCATGAGTGAGATCATGCGTTCACTTTATCTATTATTATATACAGCTTCTCTGTTTATACGTGGAGAAACCAATGCAAATAATGGAAATAGTTAAAAAAATTGCATCACAACTTTGAAGGAAAAAAAAGGGGTTATTATTCACAGTACTAAAGAAAAAAAATATAATTGATGAAAGAAATTTTTTTTAGGTCGTTGGGTCCCCTCCTTAACCGAACCTCAGAAATTTTAGCCTTTTCAATGCCTTTTTACTGTTTTAAATTTAAAAAAAATATTATTTACATATATATACCTTTTTAATATTAATTTCTAAAATGTCTTTTATGAAATCATAGTGAATATAACTCAAATTAGATCAAATTTATTAGGGACAAATTTAACACCGAATGCGCGAAATTTGATCTACCATAAATTATATCCAACATGGTTCCAAACTATCAGGGTAGAGTTTACGATAGACTCCAAAATTTTGGGAAAAAAACCTATGATATTTTTTAATTAATTATCATTACAATAAATTAACCAAATTAAAATTTTTTGTTTGGTTGATTTATTGTAATGATAATTAATTAAAAAATATCAAATGTTTATAAATTTTTCTTTTAGATGAATAACGATGAATTCGATCCAACTTAGATCTATATGTACACACACACACACACACATAGACACACACTCACTCACTCATAGTCTTATACATATGAACAATAAATATGAATTTTTTAAATGTTAAACATTATGGCTCTTAAGTCTCTAACGACTGATTCGGATGTCGTCTTTATCCATTTGTTTATAATCTTAATAGAGAATAAGATCTAATAATTGTCATATTTTAGGATGGACCCATTCCACTATGGATCCAATGTTTTGCCACACCTTGTGTAGTAATTAGCCACATTTATATGATAATTAATCATATTTTTTTTTTTATCATTTAGCCACATTGGATCCATCATATGCCCAAAATTTTGAAGTCCAGCATAAACTCCACCCTAATAGTTTGAAGCCATATTGGTCTCAATCTAAGTTAGATCTTAGATCAAATTTCATAGATCTAGTGTTAAATTTATTTCATAATAAATTTAATCTGATTTAAATGGAATTAACTATGATCTCAAAAAAAAATTTCAAAATAATATTATATATATATATATATTTTAAAACAATAAAAAAATCATCTTTTGACCCCCAAACGCTCGAGGCTAGGAGGCTTGGATGTTCAGATATTTCTTTAAGTTTAGAAGAAAAAAAAAAATTAAACATATTATAACTTTCGTGTGAAGCACGTCTTAAGATTTTTCCACATATTAAACAACAAACATCTTTCCATTGTTGAATATCAATTTGACTTTAGTTGCTGCTAGACGACAAATGTGGCGACCAATTTTTCTAAGTAACCAGAACATTGTCTAACGTATAATGAAGCGACGCATCACCAGAATACCAAACTGCGCATATTGGGATCCACATTAATATTTACTGCTGTACTAATCATACAAGAATAACTACACTACCAATCATATTAGGTTTTTTGTTAAAATTTTGAGAGAAATTTTTTTTTAAATAAAATTAGAAATAAAAATAAAAATAAAAGTAGAAAATTAATTTTAAATTTAAATGTAACTGTAGAACCATTATACCTTTCGCGTGAAGCACGTCTTAAGATTTTTCCACATATTAAACGACAAACATCTTTCCATTGTTGAATATCTATTTGACTTTAGTTGCTGCTAGACGACATATGTGGCGACCATTTTTCATATGTAAACAGAACATCGTCCAACGTACAATGAAGCAACGCATCACCAGAATACCAAACTGCGCATGTTGGGATCCACATTAATATGTACTGCTCTACTAATCATACAAGAATAACTACACTGCTAATCATATCAGGCGGTTTGGTTAATGTTAAGAGAAATATTTTGTTAAAAATAAAATCAGAAGTAAAAGTAAAAATAAAAGTAAAAAATTGATTTTATATTTGAATATAATAAATATAAAAATATTTTTAATATGAAATTATAATTTAATAAATAAAGAGTAATATTTTTTTAAAAAAATTAAACATAGAATAATAAAATAATATAAAAATAATAAATTTAAAATTCGAGATTAATTTCCCTTTTTTATTACTTTGGTTTATTTTAAAAAACACAAATAAATAACATAAAAAATGCTAAATTTTTTCATTTTTGAAAAAATAAGTATTTCTCTTCTTTCAAAATCACAATCAAATGCACTCATTATTATCCAAAACAGAGAATTTATTTGCGAAACTTGACTATTATAAGTTAAAATGACCGTCAGATTTGAAAAAGGTTATGTTGTTGTAGAATTTGTGTGGGTCGCCGGCAACTAAACTCGTTGCAGAAGAAAAGGAGAAAACTACTGATTATTAAGAGGCCATACACCTCCTGAGAGAATTTCTATATATGTTCAATTACTCTGGTGTGATAATTAAGTTATACATAAAAAATGTTTTTAGTTTATCTTGAGTGATACACATTTATATATTAAAAAAAATGAAGATATTTAAAATAGTAATATTTTTTAGTGTATTGGGGGTATAGCTACCTGGACACTGGATAGCTTAGAATGATCACTCACAAAATAAAATAAAAGTACAGTAACGCCTCTCTTTGTTGTAACTTTAGTTTGCCGTAACGAACTGCCCTTTTTCTTTTAGGTACATAAGGCAATGCCGTAAGGAACTTTGTTACTTGGACTAGAGTATCCAAAAATATTTATGTAGACTTGTTTTCTATTGGGTTATTGACAAGAAATTAAGCCATGTGATACTAACATAAGGTGTTGAGGTTGAACAAAACAAAATGCAAGTTGTTAAGGTACCAAAGAAGCAAAGGCTTTATCTTCAGAAGGAAAAAAAAAAAAAAACACAAAAGGCTTTTGATTGTACTTGGTGAACAAGAAAAATGGGCCCCAACTATACTATTTTTGTTACTATAATTATTATGGTCAGATTTCTCCGGACCCACGTTATGACCAAATACAAACTGATTCAGCGAACCATCCTGTAGAGTGCACGTGCTAGTAAATCAACAAGTACTACTATACTATAAATGCACGCCTTTTTCTTTCAGTTTCATTGCAACTCTACTGCACAAAACAATAGTGTCGAGTGTCGACTCACTACTCTCTCTTGTTCTCTCTTGTTCATATTCACAGACATGAGTTTTCCACATGTTCTTGTTGTGCCATATCCAATTCTAGGACACATGAATCCCCTTCTGCAGTTGTCTAATGTTTTGGCCAAACGTGGCTGCAAAATCACCTTTGTAATATCAGAGTTCAACCAAAAGAGAGTGAAGAGTGCAATTGACGAGGGATCACATATAAAGTTTGTGTCACTCCCTGATGGTTTGGATCCTGAGGACGACAGAAGTGACCAATCTAAGGTAATTTTGTCACTCAGAAACACCATGCCTCCTAAGCTCCACAAGCTCATAGAAGATATCAATGCTTTGGATTGTGGCAACAAGATCACTTGCCTAGTTGTTTCCAAGAATATAGGATGGGCCTTGGAAGTTGGCCATAATTTGGGAATTAAAGGGGCACTTCTCTGGCCTGCTTCAGCAACTTCATTGGCCTCCTTCGAATCCATCCAAAGGCTTATTGATGAAGGACTTATAGACTCTCAAACTGGTAAGAAGTAATTACTCCACTATATAAGTTCACTAATTATTTGCATAGATTAATTTTGATATACTATAATTTTATATTGTTATCTAGTCATATATTACTATGTACGAGAATATGAGAGTTAAATAATTTTATTAGTGTGATAATATATAATTAAATGTCGATATAAAATATATTTTTTTTACTAACAATATATTGAAATTTAATTTTTATTTGCATATTAAACTTCGTCAAAAAATTGGAATCAACTCACTTGACCATCACCACAAAATGTCTATGGCTAATATAATTAATTAGTAGTGCAATACCGACTAAGGCAATTCTTAATTTCCTTTTGGGATTACAGGACTACCAACTAGAAAACAAGAAATTCAGCTTTCACCAAATTCTCCTATGATGGACACCGCAAACCTACCATGGTGTAGCCTTGGTAAGAACTTTTTCCAGCACATGGTGGAAGATACACAAACTTTAAAGTTAGGAGAATGGTGGCTTTGCAACACCACATGTGATCTTGAGCCTGGACCACTTGAAATATCACCAAGGTTCCTTCCAATTGGCCCATTAATGGCAATAAGTGACAACAACAATAGTTCATTCTGGCAAGAGGACACAACTTGCCTAGACTGGTTGGATCAGCAACCACCCCAATCTGTCATATATGTTTCCTTTGGTAGTTTGGCAGTAATGGACCCAAATCAATTCAAAGAATTAGCTCTTGGACTTGATCTTCTTGATAAGCCTTTTCTTTGGGTTGTACGTCCAGGTAATAATGATAACAAGGGAAACAATGCATACCGTGATAAATTTCATAGAAATAAAGGTAAAATTGTTGGTTGGACTCCACAAAAGAAGGTGTTGAACCACCCTGCCATAGCTTGCTTCATTACTCACTGTGGTTGGAATTCTACTATAGAAGGTGTATATGGTGGTGTGCCTTTCTTGTGTTGGCCATTTTTCAGTGACCAATTTGTTAACAAGGCATATATTTGTGATGTGTGGAAGGTTGGAATGGGATTAGACAAGGATGAAAATGGATTAGTATCAAGGGAAGAGATAAGGAAGAAGGTGGAGCAACTTGTTGGGGATGAGGAGATAAGAGCAAGATCATCGAAACTGAAGGAAATGACCATGAATAACTTAGTAGAAGGTGGTCATTCTTCAAAGAATCTCGAGAAGTTTATCAACTGGGCTAAGGGTTAATGTTAACTTTGGTGGTAGTTCCCAAGTTGGAAATGCATTTGGTACTTAGAGTTTGATGATAGGCAAAATGATTTTGAATAAACAAACCCCTGGATTCGTTTGGTTAAAGTTCTTCAATTTCCTTGAAATCGATCACATTTTGATCAATGAAGTCCATGATGAATCATGTAACATTCTATATCATATTATATGTGTGTTGCAGCATAGTTTTAAAGTATGATCTGCAACCATAATCATGTTTTAGCACAACTACAAATAAGTTGTAACAACAAAGCTACAAACTGATGTAGTTCGAAAGTGTTATGATTGAGGTAAATATTACTAATGATAAGAGGGTTCGTTATAAAAATGTAAGAGAAAAAAGGAAATTACTTATAAAACGTAACATTTTCATTTTGTTTATGCACATATTTAGAGAAGCAAATAGATGTGCAGATAGCTTAGCAAAGTATGGCATAGGCTGTCAAAGAGTATCTCGCTCTTTGATAAATTATTCTCTTGTATCTTTTTGAATTTCCTAGCAGATAGTCTTAGTCTAGGGTGGTACCACATTGTATCATACTAGTTTACTTTGGTTTGGGCTTTAAGTCCTGATGTTCATTAAAAAAAAATGTTTATTTTGTTTTTTACTTTTGTATATCATGTTATGAATAGTATATTCATACTATCTAGGATTTTCAAGTCGTAATTACACTACATCAGTAGTTTCTTTTCACAATTATTTGTTACTTTTATAGTTAGGGTATGAACACAATTAAAATTTAAAACTTTATGCTATAATATGTTTATTTTATTTTTGTTTTCAAGATTTGTTGTGTGTTTCATTTATCAGAAAATAGTAAGAAGAATAAATTTTAATTGCAATACTTTATTTAAAAAAAAAAGGTTGATAAATCGGAAAATATGTTTAATGTTTGAAGCAAAAAAAGAAGATAATCTCTTATTATGAGTCTGATGAGATTTTGTATTGTCCACTATGGATACTTGTCATCCATACTTTTATTTTTTAAGATTTAGTAATGGATGATTAAGTCAGACTCTTTTTTATTGGTATGATAATACAAAATTATATGTCACTGTGAAATTTTTTTACACCTTTTTTTCGATATAAAACAAGAGCTCCAACCCACCACACGTGAGGAGCACAAAACAAAATAGCAAGATTTCAACAAGGAACCAAACAGAAAACAAAACAAAAAAGGAACAAACAAAACAAAAACACGATCCACCAACAGGAATCCATCATCAGAGCCATAACAGAATTTCAAAACTGCTTCCCAGGAATCCGCAATCAATTCAGATTAGCATCTAAGTGGTCCGTTATTAACACCTGGAGCCAAGAAAAATCTTCACCTTGCGACATCCATATATCAGCAACATCAATCAACACAACACCTTTCACAAAAGTTAACTCTTATATAGCCTGTATCTGAATCAGAACTCCTAGGTTCCTCATGCTTTTACATTCCTCCGTATGTATCTCCATTTCTGCAAGGAGGACGAGGGTGGAACATAGTTCATCAACATATAACTTTTTACCTTTGAGCCAGTGTTGTATCCAATATCCCCATCGTAGTTTCATCTGCCTCAGCTCATAATCCCAAACCGGTTTTGCTTTCTCAAAAAACAACGCAGTTCCTTATGTTCCAAATGCTCCAAATGACCACATAGAATAACACTTTCCATAATTTCCTCTCCAGGCCAGTTAACAGGACCCCATTCCAAGCCTCAAAGAATGACAAAGGCCTTAAAAGGCAACACCACAAAATACACAACCACGACAAACACTCTGTCCAGAACGTCCAAAAAAAATCACAGCTACAAAACAAGTGATCCACCGATTCTACTGCTTGCAAGCATAATGGGCAAACCCCGCCCCCATTTCTCGCCACAACCTGCGCCCATTTCGCCTCAGCACCACCCTTTCACCAAATTCGGATTTAGCTGGGACTGTTTAGCCTCAACTAGACCCTTAAAATTTGGTTTATTTTCCATCAATAATTTTCTAATAGCAGCCATTTTACCATGACCTCTTATACCTCTAATATTACAAGCAATAATCTTCATTTGTATAACTAGAAATCACCTACCTGGGACCCTCGCCTTAAGTCTTCATTTTCCGAGCGGCCCCTCCTGCGCTTCACCTCAGATCCTCCCTTTGTGGTGTCTTCGCCTTTTCTGATCTTGGTTAATACTTCAATTACCTCATCTAAACTTCTTGTTGTTATACCCAAACATTTGCCTATTTCCCATGTAATTTTCCCCTCAGCCAGATTTACTTCCTCACCACTTGCATTCTGATCTCCAATCTCTGCCTCTTGATTAGAGCAGTCACCCTGCTCTGTTGTACTCAAGTGGGTTTCCTGTACCACCTCTAAGGGTCCTGAGGATTTCGACTTTGGTCTGGCACAACCTGAGTCCATCGGGGGTTCAAAACCCGGTGGGAACTTGGGCTCTCTTTCCTCCGATCCATTTCCCACACTTCTATCAAGGCCCACAAACGTACACTCTTCCAAATTGTGGTTTTCACCTCTGTTATAATTATATCCGGCCCATTACTTCTCTCAGCAAACTGAGCAGTTGGGGTTCTCAGATTTGAATTTCCATGATAACCTTACATTAAATCTTCCACCAATGAGATGCTCTCGGGAAGTGTCACACATCATGATGTTGTCCCCCACGTTGTCCTTCGAGGTTGTCTTCCTCCTCCATGGGAGACTGTTCGGCTTCCTTCCTTTTTGCACCGTGTCTGACCTTTTCAGCTTCCTTTTCCAAAGCTGAATTTTGTATAGCATACTGCATTATCTAACTTCAATAACATGAACATCATTTACTGCACCATCCAATGCAAAGCAAATCCATTGATTGATTGGATTAAAAACTGTTGTATCAAATTGCAGCCCTCGCATGTTTAAAGTCTTTCATATCACAGCACGATGTATTACACTTCCCCATACCTCCCCTATCTTCTCCAAGTTAGACCTGGACCATCTATGCATGGGAATGCCTTTGCATTCTAACCAAATCCTACGTACTCTGCATGTTTCTTCTTCCGACCAGCATCTGACTTCATCCAAAACAGATAGCATCTCCTCCTTCTTTGTTTGCATTGATTGTGTCAACTCCTCCCCAGATCCGAAGGTTATAATCACCTTATAACTATCTATTGCTCTCACCTTTTCAACCTTTAAACCAATTTTTTCCAAGCATATCCTAGCACCTTTGTGGGATCAAGAAGGCGTAACCCTTCACCAATATCACTCCTTTGTAGCCATTTAATATTCTCTTCGTTTGTAATTCCTCTTATAATGATCGTTCTCTGACCCCTCGTCTCTGCATTGGGCTTCCCTGGTTTCTTCATTCTCCAAGCTTGTTTATCCCCTGTGGGCTTCTTGTCAACTGCAACTACTACATCCTTATAGGATCGTCCATTCCTCTATGAAAGGAACGACCCTATATATCCTTCTTCTCAACCCTTCTCATCGGTCTTCTATTCTCCTTAGATTTCTTCTTGCTGCGTTCATATCTCGCCAAGTTTACTTGAATCTTGCACTCCCTGATGATCATCCTGTTCATTTTCATAGCCAACTTTTCTGTCTCCTCCCTATTTCCAAACCGCACGAAACCAAACTTGCTCCTATTTATCTTTCTGGATTTATGAGAAACAGAGAAAGAAATAGATCCAACACCTCCCCTTCATGCTTGAAAATCTGCCACAGCCACTCCGCATGACATAGAAGATGGAAGGTTATCCACGAAGATAGATGCTACATTTCTAGGCCCTTGTATTAAGTTTGAATGGAGAGTTTTAAAAGAAAAAAGAATGAAAGATACTTCTATTTTTAAATATAAAGGGTTGTAAATATTTATAAAATTAAAAATAAGATAATAGAAAAATCCTTACAATAATTATTATTTTATTTTGCATATTTCTTTAAAAATTAATCAAATATTTTTAAAATGAAAAATTTACATTCACTTACTCCTTTTTCTCCAAAAACCCTTTCTTCTATACATACTTATAATAGTTTGTTTTAGAGACAAAAACTTAGAATAACAATGTTGAAAATAATGACGCACAAAGAGATTAAACAACAAATAGTGTTAACCTTCAAGTATTTAGTGTACTACCCTTAAGAATTATTCTATCATAGTGTATATATCCTCAAGATGTTTGAAATCAATAAGGAAGTTTGAAATAATTTTATGTGGATATTATCATGTAACTGCTAAATATTTAAACCTCCAAGTTACAGCCACAAATTTAAAGGTTTAAATATGGTTGGTTGGTTAGAGAGCTCCAACTTAAATCTCAGATTCGATCTTTAGAAAGAATTTAATTTAAATGCACTGACAGTGTAAAACAGTTTTACACTGTCAGCAAATAGAAATAGTGGAAAGTGCCAACTCACACAAATAACTACCCATTATAATGAGGGACCCACCATGATTTCTCACTTTCCCCTATTTCTATTGGTTGACAGTGTAAAACTATTTTACATTGTCAGTGCATACCAATTAAACTCCTTTAGAAATAGAAAAACCTATATTAAGAGAACTACTTTTTTAATGGGTCCTTTAGTTCCTCAAATTGAATATAATTAGTAGGCTAAATGTCAATTGAATACCAATACTTAAAGACTAAAATATATTTAAACCTCCAACTAATCAATTAAAACATGTGCAAAACGATAAGTAATGTCTATATTCTTGATGCTGCAAACCCATAATATTTTATTTTAAAACCAACAAAATTCTTAGGTGCCATGACTTTATTAATTTGATTAATATTGGAGCAATGATGATAGATTGCACTTTATTATAAACCGTGCTGCAACTTGCAAGAATAAAACACATGTGATATATGATTTTTCTGGCAGCAATTTAAAAATCAAAATTAATTAAATTAACAGACTTTTTGAAATATTTCACAACAATCTCTCACATATTTTTAAATTTTTTTATTTGAAAAGTTGTTGGAAAAATTGTTGGAAAAGAATCATGAATAATGCATGGATGCTAACCCTCCGAAAATTATATATCTTGGATTATGTACAAAACATAGATAGAAAAGACTTTAAATTGGAATGTCGTCGATGAAGTTTCAACATCTATGAACTAAAATATTTTTCACGTAATTTAAAGTCCTACTTAATCACATTTACATCCCTCACTTATTCTTTGCTATTAATATTGTTTTGTACTTTTTAGCCGTGCACGTACCTAGTAGCTCATAAATGGTTTAGAGACTTAGCCATAATCTCATAGGAGCAACCTCATTCAACATCTATATAGGTAATCTCATCAAATATATATTGCATTTTATCCACTATCCCTAAGGGTTATGAAATTTATTGAAAGCGTTTAGTTTATCGTTATATTAAATGTAGTTTAGCATAACTCATATTTCTCACATCATTATAGGAAGGGATACATAAAGTGCTAGCAAAAACTAACAGGTGACTTATTATTACACATATGAATTTTTCTTTATGGGATTTCCACTCTCAAAAGTTGGGTTTTTATCAACATTAATTTCAGATTACCTTAAATCTCAATAGAATATTAGTCGAAAAAATTTTCAACCACTTAGCCTCATTAGACTTGTTCCATAGTAATAAACTCTGACTCCATGATAGACTTTACAATTATTGTTTGCTTAATTGATTTCTAAGTAAGAACACCACTTGCTAGAATATATAGATAGCCACTAGTAAATTTAATCTTTATCTGAATCTGTAATCTAGTTAATATCATTGTATCCTTCTAATACGGCCAGGTATCCACTATACTTAATAGCATAATTCATGGTATCTCGCAAGTATTTTGTTCATCTAGCTAGCCAATGCAATCTAACGATTATTGTTTGGACTATGTGTATGTCTACTTAATCTACACATAACATATGCTACATGTCAGGTCAAGTGAAATTTATCAAGTGTATTAAACTCCCAATAATCTGGTTATATTCGGACTGAGCAAGAGGGTCACCTCTATTCGATCTTCTTTAAAATAGTGATAATGTCATAAAAGGTACTCATATAATTGATAACAAAATGTCCAAACAACTTCATGTGCAGTTAATCAATTAGAATGTGCAAAACGATAGGTAGTATTCTTGATGTTGCAAAACGCTAAGATTCTAATATGTCATAACTTCACGAATATGTTTAATATTGAAGCAATGGTCATCGGCTGCACTTTATTAAAAACCGAGTTGCTACTTGTAAGAATAAAACATGCTTGTAAAATATGATTTTTCTGGGGCTAAACAAGATGTATATTGTATTTTTAAGGTATAAATAGAGATATATTGTATTTAAAAAAGATTTAGAGAAATATGGTGTTTAGAAAAAAAAAAGGTTGAAATCGCAGTGCAACACACAAATTCTAAGAATTTGTGGTACCGTAGTGTTATTTCAAAAATTTCTGTACTTTACTGTGATTTCGAAAAAATAAATAATAAAAAATTAGCATCTCCCTTATAAATAGTGGCATTCTGTTAAAGTATTTGCAAAATATCAGTCACGGCTTGATAGTGAGTTTTTAAGAGAGTTGTAATATTTGAGAGTATTGTATAAGATAGTTAAAAAAAAATTAAGTAAAAAAAATATGGATAGTAATATAGTTACTACTATTGTATATTTTAATGGTTCTATTACAATAACTAATGAAAGTGTAATGTTTGGTTGTGATTATTCTGCATAGGTATATCTTCTTGATACTATATTATTAAAGAAATTAAAAGTAGAGCTTTTTCAAAGCATAAATATTGGTTTTCAGAAGAGGGTGGGAAAAATACGATATAGATGTCAAATCTCAAATATTAATGGGATTTTAAAATTTTGAGCAGTTACAATTAATAGTGATAGAGATATAAGAGTGATGTTTAGGATGTATCGTCAATATCAGACTTTCAATGTAGCCATGAGTCATAGATTGACTTTGAAGAAATTATTGCTCAAGTAGGTCCTAACTAATATCCAGCTAGCCAGCATTACAATGAATTTGTTCTTAATACAAATCCGGTAAGTGATATTATATTTTACTTTGGTAATTTTTATTTTAACATTAATATGTATTTATTTTATTATAATTGTTATTATTATTTATTATTATATGATATACAAAATATGCTCTACATTTATCTTTTATTGAGAATCCTGTATATCAGAAATGTATATGGCAATGATATTAATTATTTATTATTCCTTTTATTATTATTATTATTATTATTATTAATATTTCTGTTATTATTATTATTACTATAATTAATATTACAATTATTATTCTTATTATTATTACTAATAGTCTATTAGTAATAATAATAGTAGAAGTACTAATAATAACAGTAAAAATAATAATAATAATAATAATAATAATAATATTATTATTATTATTATTATTATTATTACTATTACTATTACAATTAGTATTTTTATTATTATTATTATAATTAATAATATTAATATGATTATTTTAATATTATTATATTAGATATTATTAATATTACTATTGTTGTTATTATTATTATTTCTACTATTATTATTACTATTATTATTATTATTTTTATTTCTTTTATTATTATTATTATTATTATTATTTCCATTATTATTATTGTTATTATTATATGACGTACAAGGTATAATCTACACTTGCCTCTTTTTGAGGATCTTGTGTATTAGAAATATATTGAAGTAATAATCTTTTGTGTTTATAATTATTAATTGTTAATACCAGCACTACGAAGAAGATTTGCCGAGTCTTTTTCCAGTAAGAGGTGTAGAATGCGAAATTAGGGATAGTGAAAGTGATGGCGATTATTTAGAAAGGGAACATGAAGCGGGGAATGATGGTGTAGAAGAAAAAGATAACGAAATGCCCAATACACAGGCTATTATTTAGCATCTAGAGGATTCTCCATCTTTCATGTGTACTTTGAATCTTGAAGCTATGCATGCTCCTGACTTTCTCGAATATGCAAACATGGCTAGTGATTATATTGTAGATGGTGAACTATTAGTAGGAATGCAAATTGAGGTACTTCGGTTGCATATTGAGATACTTCAGCATAAGGAAGATACTGTGGGGGTGGCAAGTGCACCTTGGCTGGATATTGAGGTATTTCGGCATAAGGAGGATACTGCTGGGGGTGGGTGTTGAGGAACCTAAACATACTCTTACCTTGGAGGTAACTGCCATTGCCATGGGTCTTGCAGTAGGATATCAGGTGACAAGTAAAGACCAATAGCAAACTGAAGATGCCAGTTCTAATAACGATGATGTAGATAGGGATCATCAGAGGGATGGCCATGTAATATGTGCTGCCATCTGTGGTCCCAATGTTGCAACCACTCTGCATACTTTTCTATCCAATTAGTGCCCTATGCTTCCCTCAAGTCTTTATTATGATGTCTTAGTAAGCTTGTCGAATTGCTAGGGATTTCTTGTTCCATATACCAAACTGACGCATTACACAGTTAGCTAAGTGCCATTCAATCATCTCAAAGCAGATGAGTGGACTAGTAATTGACCACAGTGGTCGCTCATCTGTCAAGAAGTGAAGAATAATCTCATCAATGCCTAGTCAATAGTATGGTCACCACTGAAACTGCATTATAAAAGAAAATTACATTAGTCTCAGCAACTATATTGATTGTTACAATAATCTCTATAATTTTTTTGATCACTACTTCATCGTGTGTCATCTGATTTATCCGCAGCCTTATATTACCCACGTGCCTAAATGGAAATTCCGGCTGGAATGATGTGTTTATCCACCTGTGGAATGTTACATTAATTAGATATACGTTCAGTAATAACAAACTACAAAAAAAATTATTAAATTATGATAACTCTACTTGGAAGCTAGAGAAAAATGTGATGGGCGATTATTAGGAATAGGAGCTAAGAATGGAAGTCGGTGCCATACTTATGACTGTAATAGCTGCAAGCAGCCACCAATTTCAATACAGTCATTGCACATTGCACAATATAAATTTCTATAAAGTATAGTGAGACATACTGAACCCCAACTATACTCACCGACCTCTTGCAAATTTACAAGTAATAGAAGAAATTTGCAACTGACAATAGATGTGGTCTTATCTAATGGAAGCCGCATCCCTAATAGCCGGAGTAGATAAGTACAAGTAAAGTTCTGCAATGTTTCAGTAGGTACATCCGACCCAAAGGCATTTTGTCTATCTTCACAGAATTCGTCATACAACTAACTCAGTCTGATTGATAATTGGTAAATATCACTCACATCAGGTATAACACCAAGAAGACTCTAGCATAAATTCCCAATTCTTTCTTTACTGAAAGATGTGGATTCAATAACAGGTTGATCATCATCATGGATTCCAAGTTGAAGTGCCACGTCCTCTAACGTGACCGTACACTCACCAATCGGAAAGTGAAATGTGTACGTTTCTAACCTTTATCGTTCAACCAACGCATTAATTAGTTTGTCATTTATTTCCAAGTGGTCCATCATAGAAACGGTCATCAATTGGCCATCCTTTAGGTAGTTATGTATTATTAATGGTGGTTTCTCCAAATTCAATACTCAAGGTATCAGTATTTTAATTTTCTTTTACAGTTTTCATAAAAATAGAATAATTATGAGGTATAAATAAAAGAATACTACTAATACATAAATTAACAATTGAGTTTCAATAAATTATTTTATTTGAGAAATATTTATCATTAAAATACTGCAAACACATTTCACATTTCGATGCTGGTTTCTCCAAATTCAACACTAAAGATGGCAGCATTCTAATTTTTTGTTATAATTTTCATAAAAATAAAATAATAAAGAGGCTTAAATAAAAGAATACTACTAATATATAAAGTTACATAAACTAATACCTAAACAAAATAAAATACACATATATTTTTGATATATTTTTGATACATAGGATATTTATTAAAGACAAGTGCAAAGTATACTTTATATCTTATATCTTATATCACAATAACAACAATAATAATAAGTAGAATAAAGACAAATATAATAATAATAATAATAATAATAATAATAATAAAATAAATAAATAAATATTACTCCTTCACTGTGAATCTTCTCCAAAATATGATTTTCTGCTATCATTATCTTATCCGCTATTTTTTGAACAAAATATATTTTTTTTTTTGTATTAACTCACTATCTCTTCACTCTTTTTAATTTTCACAAACTTTTACTGCCTAATTCGACTCCTTTCCTTCTCGCATTCACTATTCATGTATACACAGAGACTCAACTCTTTTGAAAGTTTTTGATACTAAGACATGTATCCGTAGGTCAGTTTCTTTGCAATTTAAAGAGAGAATTGAGACTGAGAGTTTACTATGTTCATGTGAGACGGAGAGTTGATAATTGTACGTGAGAGTTGATAATTGTAGATACGAATAAATTATTTTCTAATAGTAGTATCACATCGCAACACATCACCACAATTTTCCCAAAATTGTGATGATGTGTTGTGATACATAGGGGTGCCAGATAAAATCCCAACACATCACCACAATTTTGAGGAAATTGTGGTGATGTGTTACAATTTCCCTATACTAAAATTACCATGATTTACTAATTATTTTTTAACCTCCATAAAACACTAAATATCTTGTAAAAATGCAATATATAATCGAAAAAACCCTTTTCTGGTAGCAATTTTAATATCAGAATTAATTAAATTAAAGCTAAATAAATAATTTAATTTATTAAAATCCAAAACACACACCTTTTAAAATATTTCACAACAAACAAAACCTGGTGATTAAAGAACGTCATACGGTGGCTTTCATGTATAAGTTCCATCTTTTCTTTATATAAGTAAATAAAAAAAATCTTTTCTTTATATATAGTGCTCATCATATCATTGGTGCTGAATATTAACATTAATGATCATGAAAATATTCAAGGTGTTTTTATTTTTGTTCATTTGGTAGGTGAGAGGGGGCGACTTAACCCTGGTGAGAATTGAACCTATGACTCTATAACACCAGTATACAGTTTACCATTGAGTCCTTGGCTCATTTGCGAAAATGTTTGGGGTTAGATTTTGCTAACTCGATCGAGTTCACTCTTGAATTATGGACCATTTCATCTCCACAATGGACCTGGTATTGTCCACTTGGGCCATAAATTTTAGTTTAGCCATAAAAATAATGTTTGTTCGGCAAAAAAAAATAAAAGTAATGTTTGGTTTTTATCTTTATTTTTCATTTTTCATTTCTTGTGTTTCCTATTTTTAATAATGTAAAAAAATAAAATCATATTTTCATTTTCTATATTCATTTTCTATTTTTATTATTTTCTTCACAAAATCCTGAAATATAGAAAATACAAGAAATAAAAATAGAAACCAAACAAACCCTTAAGTTACAGATGAGGTTATAGTCAATGGTGAAAACCAAAATGCCTTGTAGGAAGGGATCTATGTTGATGTTTGATTCCTGGCTCCTGCACTTCCCTCCCTCCTTCCCTGGGTCAAAAGTAAAAGCAAATTAAATAGGATTTATTTTTGATATTGTAAGTATAAAATTATTTTACATAAATATTCAATTATGTATTATTATTTCATTCAAGGTATTTAAAAATTATATATATGATATTTTATGATTGATTAATAGTGTAAAATATTTCACATTGACAATATATTAAAATTAATCTCATTTTATTTTGTGCATTTTTTTTTTTGCCAAAAGTGGTAAATTTTTATAGGTGACTTATATGAAAAGTAAATTTAAAATATTTAGAAACAATAAATATTGCCTATAGATTTAGCCTTTCATTTAAATTAGTAAAATGAGTCCCTATGACTGGGTTAATTTTTTAATTTATTAAGATAAAAAATTATAATATATATATATATATTATAAAGAGTTAAAAATATTTAAAAATAACTATAACTAAAACAATACTTAAAAAAATTTATTGATTTTTAAATATTTAATTGAATGATTAGCAAAAATTATAGTTTTACCATATTTATTTTTAATTTTAAAATTAGTAACTAATAAAAATAATGTATGCTAATAATAATAAATACTATTATAATGATATTTTAGGAAAAAAAATACTGTGATAAAGAAAATAAATTTTTAGGTTTAATTTTCTTTACTTTATTTTCTTTTCAATCAAATAAAATGTTAATTTTGGAAAGAACGAAAAAATTCTTCTCCATGACTCTCACCTTTCAGCTTTCTTGCAGGTCAACAGTCATATCCTTGTCCCTTACCGGGTGGCAATTACTACCGTACCTACGAATATCCACCCCACCCCAACACGATTGGGTCGGTTTAAAACCCACCTCGCAACAGAATGGATAGGCACCGGGATGGGTTTGGATATGGGTAGGGTTAAGTTCGGGTTTAAAGTAAACCTGCCCCTACCCTACCTGCACCCCATATATATATATATATATATATATATATATATATATATGATTTTTTAAAATATTTCTATCATTCTAGAATTATATTTGATCGAAAACAAAGATAGATATAAAAATTTTTTAATATATAATTTTTACATGAAATTAATATATAAAAATTTTTACTTTATTTTTAACTCTCATATCAAATATATCCCAAATATAAATTAAATTTTAAAATAACTTTTATCTCAAAAAATTTAAAATAATTTTTTTATTATTTAAAAGGAGTAGTGGGTAGGGACGGATAGGGTACGGATTGAGATGAGTTATTTGCGGACAGGGTTCAGATTTTAAAAGTCAAAACCCGCAGATAGGATAGGACTAGGTTGAAACTTATTTAATGAGGTGAGGGGCAGATTTGGATTGAACTAAAACCCCCCGCAACCTGCAATATTGTGACCCCTATTGTCCCTTTCTTCACCTTCATTACCACGAAATTTTCGTATGACAGTCTAGCCAACTTTGTCTTATTAGTTATCAGTAATCAAGCACTTTCTTTGCCATAAACAGCCCCCAATTTCTCACATGTACGCACAAATGATCTGTCTCTCTTTTCATTTTCACTTGGAGTAAATATTCTTTTTAATTATAATATTTTAAAATTGATATTAATTTAATCATAATATTTTAAATTTTAGTATCAATTTAGTTCCATATTAATAATTTAATAAAAAATTTAATTTTATTGAAAAAGTTTTTAAAATTAAATTGATATTAAAATTTAAAGCATTAGGATTAAATTAATATTTTTTTTTGAAAATATTAAAATCAAATTGATGTTAAAATTTTTTTAAGATTAAATTGATACCAATTTTAAAATATTTGGATTAAATTAATATTAAAATTTTTTTCAGGATTAAATTTATATTAACTTTAAAATATTAAGATAAAATAATTATTTACTCTTTTCACTTACAAACAAAATTAATTCACCCTATAACAGCACAACACAGCCCTCGATAGTGATGTATAGTTTCGCGTTTTGCATGTTCAATTATTTACTTTTAACTAGAATACAAAATAAATAAATTATTACTTTTAGGCCTAATTTTTACCCCTCAACCAAACACACCCTAACAAAAATATTTATAGAGTTGACACTAACTCCATGAAGAATTCCACAGGAGTGCAGAAGCATCAACGTGAAAATCTCTATTACATAATATCTTCTTCGTAGTTAGTTGATATTTATATAGGCAGTAACTCGCTATTTTACTTGAAAATCTCTGTTACATAACGTCTTCTTCGTAGTTACATAATATCTTGCAAAATAGGGCTAGCAAAACCAAAGTAAAACACTGGTGTTCTAGAAGTAGTAAATAATACAGGATCTCTTCATGGAAATTGACGGGGGAAAAAAGGAAAATAAAAAGGCACAAGCCTCATACACATACAATCGGACAAAATAAGTAACCAAATGTCAAATGCATCTGTAGATCGGTAAAGCAATTCCAGAACAAGATACTTTAGACCACGAGCAACGTGAAACAAAATTATGAAGTATTGCTCACTCTAAAACTATGAATATTTGGTCATCAGCTTTATATTATATATGTGACCAATTAAAATAAAAAATTTCAGATGATGCTATAAAGTCATGGAAATTATACTTTTCAAAGGCAGGACGGGCACCAAAAATTTCAAGTTCAGAGTATGGGACACGAGATATGAATCATGTATTAATTTTAATAATGTAATGTATTACACTTTTTCATCATTTTATTATAATAGAATCTACCTTATTTTCTACACATTTATATTTTAACTTACACTTTAGTTATATACATATATATGTGCATTAATTTTTAACATATTATTATGGTCAGATTACTTGAGACCCACGTTATGACTAAACACAACCGATTCAACGAACCTCCTGTAGAGCATATTAGAAATCCACATCTTTTTTCTCTCAGTTTCATTGCAACTCTACTACACAAAACATTAGTGTCCGGTGTCCACTCACTACTCCCTCTTGCTCATATTCACATACATGAGTTTTCCACATTTTCTTGTTATGCCATATCGAATTCTAGGACACATGAATCCCCTTCTGCAGTTCTCTCACGTTTTGGCCAAACGTGGCTGCAAAATCACCTTTGTAATCTCAGACTTCAACCAACAAGAGTGAAGATTGCAATTGATGAGGGATCACAGATAAAGTTTGTGTCACTCCCAGATGGTTTGGATCCTGAAGATGACAGAAGGGACCACGCCAAGGTAAAATTGTCACTCAGAAACACCATGCCTCCTAGGCTTCACAAGCACATAGAAGATATCAATGCTTTGGATTGTGACAACAAGATCACTTGTCTAGTTGTTTCCAAGAATATAGGATGGGCCTTGGAAGTTGGCCATAATTTGGGAATTAAAGGGGCACTTCTGGCCTGCTTCAACAACTTCATTGGCCTCCTTTGAATCCATTCAAAGGCTTATTGATGAAGGAATTATAGACTCTAAAACTGGTAAGAAAGAATTACTCCACTACATAAGTTCAGCAATTATTTGCATAGATTAATTTTGATATATTATTAAAAGAGTTTTATACTGTCATCCAATCACATGTTACTACATATTAAAGTGTGAGAATTAAATAATTTTATTAATGTGATAATATATGATTGAATGTCTATGTAAAATATATATTTTTGCACTAGCATTGCATTGAAATTAAATTTTTATTTGCATATTAAACTTTGTCAAAAAATTGGAGTCAACTCATTTGACCATCACCACAAAATGTATATGGCTGGTATAATTAATTAGCACAATATTGACTAAGGCAATTCTTAATTTCCTTTTGGGATTGCAGGACTACCGACTAGAAAACAAGAAATTCAGCTTTTACCAAATTCTCCTATGATGGACACGGCAAACCTACCATGTTGTAAGGTTGGTAAGAACGTTTTCCAGCACATGGTGGAAGATACACAATCTATGAAGTTAGCAGAATGGTGGCTTTGCAACACCACATGTGATCTTGAGCCAGGAGCACTTGAAGCATTACCAAGGTTCCTTCCAATTGGCCCATTGATGGCAATTAGTGACAGGAGTAATAGCTCATTCTGGCAAGAGTACACAACGTGCCTAAACTGGTTGGATCAGCAACCACCCCAATCTGTCATATATGTTTCCTTTGGTAGTGTGGCAGTAGTGGACCCAAACCAATGCAAAGAATTAGCTCTTGGACTTGATCTCCTTGATAAGCCTTTTCTTTGGGTTATACGTCCAGGTAATAATGATAACAAGGGAAACAATGCATACCCTGATGAATTTCATGGAAGTAAAGGTGAAATTGTTGGTTGGACTCCACAGAAGATGGTGTTGAACCACCCTGCCATAGCTTGCTTCATTACTCACTGTGGTTGGAATTCCACTATAGAAGGTGTATATGGTGGTGTGCCTTTCTTGTGTTGGCCACTTTTTAGTGACCAATTTGTTAACAAGTCATATATTTGTGATGTGTGGAAGGTTGGAGTGCGATTAGAGAAGGATGAAAATGGATTAGTATCAAGGGGAGAGATAAGGAAGAAGGTGGAGCAAGTGGTTGGTGATGAGGACATAAAAACAAGATCATTGAAACTGAAGGAAATGACCATGAGTAACTTTGCAGAAGGTGGTCGATCTTCAAAGAATCTGGAGAAGTTTATCAACTGGGCTAAGGATTAATGTTACTTTTGGTAGTAATTCCTACGTTGGAAATGCATTTGATACTTAATTATAATTTGATGATAGGCAAAATGGTTTTGAATAAACAGACCCCTGGATATGTTTGGTTGATGTTCTTCAATTTCCATGAAATCGATCACATTTTGATCAATGAACTCCATGATGAGTCATGTGACATTCTATATTATATTATATGTGTGCTATAACATGGTTTTAAAGTATGATCTGCAACCATAATCATGTTTTAGCATAGCTACAAATAATTTGTAACAACAATGCTATTTATTACAAATTGATGTAGTTCGAAAATGTTTTGAGAGAAATATCACTATTGCTGAGAGGGTTCGTTATAAAAGTGAAGAGAAAAAAGGAAATTACTTTTAAAACATAACATTTTCATTTTGTCATGTACATATTTAGAGAAGCAAATGGATGTGCAGATAGCTTAGCAAAGTATAGGCATGGGCTGTTAAAGGGCTTCTCTTTCTTTGATAGATTACCTTCTTATATCTCCTTGGATTTTCTAGCGGATAGTCTTGGTCTGGGGTGGTATCATGTTGTAGTAGACTAGTTTGTTTTGGTTTGGGCTTTAATCCCAGATGTTCATCAAAAAAACATTTTTCATTTTGTTTTTTACTTTAATATGTCTTGTTACGAATATATACTCATACTATTGAGCATTTTCAAGTTGTAATTACCACATTTTCCCTCTTCTCTCTTTCTCTGGTCTTTTCTTGTTGAGTATTATTGAGAGGGGCTGTCATCTCTCTTCTTTGGTGGCAACCCCTCCATTCCTTTTCATTTTCTTTTTTTTGTATTGCTTACGAGTCTCTTGTCTTGTTTTTATTGTCTCCTTTATGGGGTTTTTGTTGTCTCCTTTGTGGGTATTTTCATTGTCCCTTATATAGGTGTTTTGGTTTTCCCTTATGGGTATTTTTATTTTGATACTCTTACATATTACAAAGTCATTTAGATCTATTTTGAAAGGAGGGACAATACTTTCTTCGAGCTGCAACACTGTTTGTGTTGGTCTCAGATGTGAAAGATGCTTGGACATTGATAGTCTTCGAGCAAATAGCAAAGTCACAAATTGTTAGTTAGTTCAGAATATAGAATGTATTTGTTTCTTATTAAATTTGGATCTGATATATCTTTCTCGATTTGTAAATACCATTAGGCCTGATTATGAATAAAATTTTCTTTCTCATAAAAAAAGTTGTAATTACCACCACGTCAATAGTTTCTTTTCACAATTATCTGTAACATTTATAACTACAATATGAATGCAACTTAAATTTAAATTTTATGCTATAATATATTTATTTTGTTTTTGTTTTCAAAATTTGTTGCGTGTTTCATTTGTCAGAAAATAGTAACAAGAATAAAATTTCACTACAATAATTTACTAAAAAAAGGTTGATAATTAAGAAGGAAGATAGGTTTAATGTTTGAAGCCAAAAAGAATATAATTTCTTGTTATATGAGTCTTTTGAGATTCTGTATTGTGGATGATAGCATATCATTGCCCTCGTAAACACCTATTATCATCCATACTTTTATCTTGTAAGACTTTTAAGATAGTGCGTGGTTGAGTGAAATGCTTTTATTGGTTTGACAATACATGATTGGATATTTATATAAAAATTTTTTATATTGATAATGCATTAAAATTAAATTCATAAATAAAAGAATGAAAATATATGGTAGTCATAATTTACTAAGTATAATATAAATGCTCTTATTTTGAGTTTAAATGGAGAGTTTCGAAAGAAAGAAGAATGAAAGATACTTCTATTTTTAAATATAAAGGGCTATAATTATTTATAATATTAAAAATAAGATAATAGAAAAGTATTTATAATAATTATTTTATATTGTATTTTTTTAAAAAAATTAATCAAATATTTTTAAAATGAAAAATTTACATTTACTTACTCCTTTTTCTCCAATTCCCTTTCTTCTATACATACTTATAATAGTTTGTTTTAGAGACAAAAACTTAGAATAACAATGTTGGAAATAATGACGTACAAAGAGATAAATCAATTGTTAGTTTATGGTTCCTAAACTAAGTGATGACAAACATTATATCTTAAACCATTTAATCTGTTTCTTAAAATGTTGCAGGAAAAGTCTGAAAAATCTTCTGGCTTGATACTAGTTAACCTCCTCAAAGGCAATGAGACATAATGATCAAAGACGGAACAAATGGTTAGCACAAAAATGATATATTAATGATGCTGGAGGGAAAATATTTTACAAACTTTAAGGATAAGAATGATGACAGCTATGAAGGAAATTAAAAAAGAAGAAAAAGCAAGAGAGAGAAGCACAAAAGGACAAGGAGTAAGCCAAAAGTATGCTAAAAAGTGTTCTACAAGGACAGTACCATGCTAAAAACAACTAAGAGGATAGTTAGCTCATTTCCCAATGTTCAGAATCCTTCTCCATTTAAGGAAACATGATGCTGCTGTTGAAATAAGAAAAGAGAGCACAAAAAGCAGAGTGATATCAAGCTTGCAGCATCTACAACATTTTGTTTTAAATTTTCTACATTCCTCTTTTCTCATTTGTTTGGTCTTGAGTGTTCTAAAATTTAGTTCTGAGTGATAATTTATACACTAAGTTTTAATTTAACTTAGTGTTTGATTCAACTCCCTTTTCTCTAGCATTTTGATATCATCGACAACAAATGGTGTTAACCTTTAAGCATTTAGTGCACTGCCGTTAAGAATTATTCTATGATAGTGACCGTGCATATATTCTTGAGATGTTTGAAATCAATTAGGACGTTTGAAATAATTTTATATGGATATTATCATGTAATAGTTAAAATATATAAACCTCCAAGTTACCACCACAGGTTTAGAGGTTTAAATAAGGTTGGCTGGTTAGAGTGGTAGAGAGCTCCAACTCTTTTGCTAGTAGTCTTAAGTTTGAGCCTTGAGAATGAAAAATTTATGCTAGAAAAGACTACTCCTTTAATGGGTCCTTTATTCCTCGAATCGGATGTAATTGGTGGGCCAAATATCAACTAAATATCCATGGTCAAAGACTAAAAAGGATTTCAACTTCCAATTAATCAATTAAAACATGTGCAAAACGCTAAGTAGTGTCTATATTCTTGATGTTGCAAAATCATAACATTTTATTTTAAAACCAACACGAATCTTACGTGTCATGACTATATGAATTTGTTTAATATTGGAGCAATGATAATGGATTGCACTTTATTATAAACAGTGCTGCAACTTGCAAGAATAAAACACACATATAGTATAAGATTTTTCTGATAACAATTTCAAAATCAGAATCAATTAAATTAAAGTTAATAAATAAATAATTAAAATCCAAAACACCGACTTTTTGAAATATTTCACAACAATCTCTCACATATTTTAAAAGTTTGTTTTTTATTTGAAAAATTGTTGGAAAAATTTTGGAAAATAATTATGAATTATGTATGGATACAAATGCTTCGAGTATGATATATTTTGGATTATGTACACAACATAGATAGAAAGGATTTTAAATTGTAATTTAATTGGTGCAGTTTCAACATCTATGAACTGAAACATTTTTCGCATAACTTAAAGTCTTATCTGATCACATTTACACCCTCACTTATTCTTTGCTATTAATATTGTTTTGTGCTTTTTAGCCATGCATGTATCTGGTAGATCATAAGTGCTCTAGAGACTTAGCTATAATCTCATAAAGGCGACCTCACTCCACACTTATATAGGTGATCTCATTAAGTGTATGTTGTAATTTATACATCACCCGTAAAGGCTATGAAATTGGTTAAAAGCATTTAACTTATCTTCACATTAAATGTAGTCTACACAACTCATATTTTTCATACCATAGGAAGGACCACATAAAGTGCTAGCAAAAACTAACAGGTGACTTGTTACATTACACATATGAACTTTATTTATGAGATTTCCACTCACAAAGATTGGGTTCTTGTTAACGTTAATTTCAAATTGCCGCAAGTCTCAATAGAATGTTACTCAAGAAAATTTTCAACCACTTAGCCGCATTACATATCATTGTTTTCTTCTAGTACATACTTGTTTGCTTGTTCCGTAGCAATAAACTTTGATTCCATGGTAGACTTTACAATTATTGTTTGCTTAATTGATTTCTAAGTAACAACACCATCCGCTAGAATAAATACATAGCAACTAGTGAAATTAATCTTCATCTAAATCCGAAATCTAGTTAATATCATTGTATTCTTCTAATTCAGCAAGGTATCCACTATATTCAACACCATAATTTATGGTATCTCTCAAGTATTTTATTCATCTAGCTAGCCAATGCAATCCAATGATTATTGTTTGGACTATGTGTATATCTACTTATTCTTCACATAAAATATGCTATATCAAGTCAAGTAAAATTTATCAAGTATATTAAACACTCAATAATCTGGGTATATTCAATTGAGCAAGAAGGTTACCTCTATTCGATCTTCTTTAAAATAGTGGTAATGTCATAAAGGGTACCCACATATTTGATAACAAAACTTCTTCATGTGCAATTAATCAATTAAAACATGTGCAAAATGATAGGCAGTGTTCTTGATGTTGCAAAACACTAAGATTCTTGTTGAAGCTTTAGTGGAGTTAGCTGTAGTTAGTTTATTACCGTTAAGTTGGTTAGTGTATAGCTAGCTAGTTCATTTAAGTGTGTATATAAACTCTTATAAAGGATTTTTTTTTTTCATTCATTTAGTCAAATTCACTCAATCAGAACCAGTGAGAGTCTCATTTCTTTCTCTCAAGCTTTGCTCATTCCTCTCTCATGTTTCTTGATTTCCATGGATTCCATGAAACTCAACAATTCTAATATGTCATAGCTTTATGAATAGTGGTTAAAGGAAGGAGATGCAAACATAAAGTTCTTCCATCATAGAGCATCGGCAAGACAAAAGAAGAACAAAATAACAAAGCTGAAGGATGAGTCCAATATTGTTCACAAAGATATAACATAAATTGAAAGGGTGGCAACTTCTTACTTCCTAGAACTATTCAAATCTTCAAATCCGATTATACAAGAAAGGGTGTTGGATGGCCATATCAATCATATTAGCCCTGAAGAGAAGCAGTTTCTAGAGTTTCCTTTCACTAGAATGGAGATAAAAGAAGCCTTTTTCCAAATGGGAGCCACAAAATCCCTAGGCCTAGATGGCATGCCGGCTCTATTTTTTCAGAAATATTGGAATATTATTAAAGATGAAGTAGTTGAGACTGCTTTGAAGCTTCTGAATGGAGCGAAAATAGAAAGACTTACATTGTTCTAATTCCAAAAGTTAAGAATGTTGAATGTATGACACAATTTCGACCTATGTCCTTGTGCAATGTGATTTACAAGATTATGAGTAAAACCCTTGCAAATAGGCTTAAAACTGTTTTACTATCTTTGATTTCAGATTCTCAGAGTGCCTTCGTTTGAAACAGACATCACAGACAACATCCACATTGCTTATGAGCTAACCTATGCTTAGGCAAAGAGAACCAGAAAGGAGGTGTACACAGCCATGAAGCTTGATATGAGCAAGGCTTGTAACAAGGTGGAATGGAATTTCCTATAGAAGCTAATGAGAAGAATGGGCTTCCCAAAGTCATGGATTAGTAGAGTAGTGACATGTATCTCCACTGTATCATATTCAATTCTTTTAAACGGTTCCCCAAGTGATTACTTACCACAACGAGATTGATGCAAGGTGACCCCCTATCGCCATACCTTTTTGTTATGTGTGCTAAGGCTTTATCTTCTATGATTTATAATGTGAAGATAAGGGGTGAGATTAGAGGGTTAAGAATTTGCAGAGCAGCACCTGTGATCACTCATCTCTTCTTTGCAGATGATAGCCTATTCTTTCTAAAGGCCACAAAGTAGGACCTAAAGAAAATATTGGAGATTTTAGAGGCTTAAGGACTAGCATTAGGGCAGAATTTCAATTTTGAAAAATCATTAATTGCCTTTAGCGCAAATATGAGAGGAGAAAACAAAAGAACCCTACTGGAGCTTTGCAACATACAGCAGGTTCAATTGAAAGAGAAGTATTTGGACTTGCCTACTATGGTGGGAAGAAATAAGAACAATGCCTTCCAGTCATTGAAGGAAAAAGTATAGAAGAAGATCCAGGGATGGAAGGGGAAAATGCTCTTGAGAAGAGGTAAGGAGATCCTAATTAAAGCCATTACACAAGCTATACCCACATATACTATGAGTGTGCTTAAGATTCCAGCTTCATTATGTTATGATCTTAGCAACATGATAGCAAAATTCTAGTAGGGGGTCAATGTAGATGCTAAGAAAATTAATTGGGTGGCTTGGGACAAGCTCTACTAGCCAAGGAATAATGGTGGACTAGGGTTTAAAGACTCACTCACTTTTAATCTTGCTATGTTAGCAAAACAGGGTTGAAAGATTTTATCAAATCTAGATTCTTTGGTTTCCAAAATCCTTAAAGCAAGATGTTTTCCTGATGGTAATTTCTTGAAGGCCCTTCTCAATTCAAATCCTTATTTTACATGGAGGACCATCCTAGAAGGAACAAAGATATTAGAATAGGGTTTTCTGGAGGATTGGTGATGGTGAACATGTTAGAATTGGGCACAATCCTTAGATTCCAATCCAAGGAGACTTGCAGGCTAGAGTAGGAGAGTAAGTAGTAGGAGTGACAGAGTGGAGGGTGGCTCATCTATTAAATAAAGAAGATGGAAGTTGGAATATTCCTCCCATTAGATCAATCTTCCCTGAAGATCAAACGGATGCTATCATCAAGATTCCTCTTAGTTCTTAGGTAGTTCCAGACTCAATTTGTTGGTTCCTGGATACTAAAGGGATCTTCATAGTTAAATCAGCCTATAAGGTAGTTTGGCAACAATAGATTGATGAGCATGTCAAAATGGCAAAGATAGGATATGACAAATTTAGTGATCTGGGACAACATAAACACATCTAGAAGTTGGTTTGGGAGCTTAAAGTTCAACCCAAAATTCGAATTTTTATGTAGAGAATTTGCATAAATCTACCAACTATTACTAAACTACAAAAAAGAGGAATAGAGGCAAATGGCTTATGTTACCTTTGTGGAGATCTTGAAGAAACAAGTGCCCACTTTTTTCTATAGTGCCCATACGCCAAATGAGTTCTTAATCTTTTGCAGCTACAGCTCCCCCAAGGACAGTAAAGAGAGCCCAATATCCTCACCTTCATGGACTCCAATCTTCAGTCTATGCCAACCCATCAAAGAGCCTTTTAGCAAACGCTTGGTATGGTGTTTGGCACCAAAGGAATTTGGCATGGCAAGGGAAGATTGCAACAAGCCCAGATCAAATAGGAAGATCGGCAAAAGTGAACTTAGAGGCTTACTTAACCCAACATTTGAAAGGAATAGCTTGAACACTGATGCTGTCATCTCCTCTTGGAAACCTCCGAGACAGAATGCAGTGAAGGTTAACATAGATTTCGCAGTGGATGATGGTAATGGAATTCATGGCTTTGGAATAATTATAAGGGATGAAATAGGAAGCTTCATAGCAACAAAATCAATTCAAAGTTGGGGCTCTTTGCAATCTGAGCATAGGGAGCTTTTGGCCACTAAAGAAGGACATCTGCAATGGAGTTATAATACCCCAAAATATGCTTAGAAAGTGACTCTCAAGTGTCTATCAACTGGATATTAGATGAATCCCTTGACTACTCCTATAATGGATCTATCTTACTAGATATTATTTCTTTTGCTCAATCTTTTGTTGTTTTTTATTGTTGCTTTATTCTACGTAGATTCAACTGTGTAGCAGACACATTAACAAACTTTGCTCTGACTTCTAGTTCTGTTGTTTGGACAAACTCTCCACCTATCTTTTTGGAGAATGTCCTCCTTTCTAGTTTAGTTTGAATAAATCTAGAGCTTCCATTAAAAAAAAAAACACTTTATGAATATGTTTAATATTAAAGCAATGATCATCGGCTGCACTTTATTAAAAATCCTGTAGCTACTTGTAAGAATAAAACATGCACATAAAATATGATTTTTCTTAAAATTAGAATTAATTAAATTTAGGCTAAATAAATAATTAATTGATTAAAATCCAAAACACACACCTTTTAAAATATTTCACAATAAACAAAACTCGATAATTAAAGAATGTCATAAAGTGGCTGCTCCGAACTAGAGAATAGGAGCCCTATTCAGCCGAATAACTAAGCCTAAATAGAGGTCGGACTCGCTAACCGAACTAGAACCCAAACCCGGATTAAAGCCAACCGCTCCCTACCAGCGTAGAGCAGGCTAACCTTGCATGCTGCCGGAAAACTCGGACCCATACGATAACCCCAAGCTAATGGACATCCGGAGTTATCCTGACGATGGCGGGATCACACGTCCATCTTCTCAACCACCTGCCCATATATATGAGTCCCTTCATGGACTTCAAGTATTTTTCTGACCCATCTCATATACTCACCTGCATTCACTGACTTGAGCGTTGGAGTCCTTGCAGCTACACCTCCATTGCCGTGGACATCTTCACCAAGAACAGCTTGAGGTCCCAATCTCGGTTTGGAGTCTTCTCAGATAACCCACCTTCGAATATTGGCACCGACTATGGGGATCACGTTGCTCGCCATCATACCACGGCTGAAATTGCACTAATGTCTTCACACCCAAGAAGAGAACACACGGCAGCGCATGGCCCCGTGAGCAACAATCAACCGCTAATGGACGAATGAACGGCTTCCGAACCAGCTTCGGACACCGGAGACCACCACCATGAGTAGAAATCAGCAGCGCACCATTCCATTATTCGAGCCACAGGAAACGTGGTTGCCTCTAGGGCCAAAATCCGCCCTTAGGCCAACACTGACCCGCTCGTCGAAATGCTAACCCTGATGCGGGAGCAAGCCACCCGCATTCAGAGGCTGGAACAAAATTTGGGTCGCATGAAAGAATCTGACCGAAAGCAATGTTGGGAACTCCACCGATGCCACCATGATAGAAGTCCAGAATATCATGGAGGCCGAAGCCTGAGAGAACGTAGTCGCAGTACGAAATGTCGTCACTGTGGAAACTCGCGGTGTGGGAGTACAGCTAACAGCCAAAAAGAGCCTCAGGTGGGAAGTGCCTGTCGCCACCCCGAACACTTCGATCTTCGATCCCAACTTCAGCACAATGATAGGCGCACAAGGCATGGCTCAGAACGATAAGAGGACCCTGAGGATGGCGATGACACACCATTCTTTGACTTCATTATGGGAACTCAGCCACCCAAAGGATTCAAGCCCCCATCCGAGATGGAGCCATATGATGGGAACACTAATCCCCAAGAGCATATGGATGCTTTCAGGTCAAGGATGGCATTGGCTGGGGTTTCGGATCCCATTAAATGCTGAGCATTCCCGATAACTTTGAAAAAAGCTGCTCTAAAATGGTTCAACTCCCTCTCACCTAGGTCAATCAATCAATTTTCCAACCTTGTTTTGATATTCCTGGCCCACTTCACCACCAAGAGTTTCAAGCCTACGCCGATTTCCAGCCTCTTCAAAATACACCAATGGCAAAATAGGTCGCTTCGAGATTTCCTCGAGTGATATAATACCGAAACTTTGCTTGTTAATGAGGTGCAGACTTAAGTGATAATTCTAACATTGCTGAACGGATTACGATCCGGGCTATTTAAAACTTTACTATCCAAAAGACCACCGGAATCCCCAGAAGAAATACAAATGAGGGCCGAGAAGTATATCTTTCTCGAAGAAATAGACGAGGCCACAGCCAACCCCGGGAGGCACCAATTCGACAAGAAAGTTGGCGACCAAGACAAACACCCGAAGAAGGACATACGTTCCAGGGCCAGTAAATACAACGAGTATACCCCCCTCAACATATCCCTGTCCGAGATATTCCAAGAAGTCGATCAAGTCGAGAGGTTCCCCAAGCCGAAGGTTCTCAAAATGAGGGCCAACACGAATAAGTCCTTCTTTTACAAGTATCATAACGGCTTTGGATACAGAACCAAGGATTGCTACGACCTCCAAGATGCTGTAGAGTAATTGATAAGGGAAGGCAGATTAGCAAAATATGTGGCTTCCCAAAGAGGGCCACGAAGAAGACGATCTTTCGATCATGGGGACGAGGAAAAGAGGAACTCGAGGAGCCAGAGAACCTTGGAGCTAGAAGGAAATCAAGGTAATGACGAAAAATGGATTATAAGGATTATCAACATCATCGCCGGAGGTTTCGCGGGTGGCAGAATGACAAAGTCATCCTGGAAAAAGCATTTGCAAGAAGTCCTCAACGTGTCTTCTGGGAAAATAAAAATGCCAACGCCGACATCTCAGCCAATATCAGACATTGTTTTCTCAAGCTCTAGCTTCGAGGGTGTGATTTCTGTACATGATGACCGTATGGTGATCTTAGCCGCAATGGTAAACGCCAAAGTGAAAAGGGTATTCATCGATCAAGGAAGCTCCGCGGACATTTTATTCCGAGATGCATTTGACAAGCTCGGATTGAGTAACGTCGACATCCAAACACACAAGGAGGAGTTGATCAGCTTTTTCGGGGAGAAAGTCCACCCCCAGGGGTTCATCACCCTCCACCTAACCCTGGGGTCTCCACTTAAAACCCGGATGATTAAAGTCAATTTCCTAGTTGTATGCCCCTTGGCCTGCAACGTGATACTTGGAAAACCAACGCTGAACAAGATAGGCGCTGTAATCTCAATGGCATCCCTGACCATGAAGTTCTTTACTGACAAAGGAGAAATCATCACAGTAAAAGCGGACCAAGTCGCGGCTCGGCGATGCTACAACATCAGCCTCGAAGTCAAAAGGCAGCAAAAGGAGTTGTCCCAAGGCAATGCCTGACCCCCGAATACTTCAAAAGTTATGATGGAATACATGGACACGAGGAAAGTTGAAGGAGAGAGACCAGAGCTAGATGGTGAATTAGAGGGGATCCAAATTAGAAAAGAAAACAGGCAAATAACCCGGATCAATAAAAACCTTTCGACCATATTGAAACAAGACTTGGTCACCTTCCTCAAGTCCAATGTAGATTTATTCACATGGACTGTGGCCAATATGCCCAGAATCAACCCGAAGTTCATGTCCCACCGACTTTCCATCTTCCTCGGTTCAAAATCGGTAACTCAGAAGAGAAGGAGAATGAGTCCAAATAGAGCCCTCGTGGTCTAGGCGCAAGTCCAAGGCCTTCTGGAAGCCAGATTCAGATGCAAGGTTGTATACCCAACATGGTTGTCTAATGTCATGATGGTCAAAAAGTCCAATAGGAAATGGCAAATGTCTGTCAATTACTTTGACCTGAATAAAGGTTGCCCAAAGGATCATTGATAGGTTGGTAAATACCGCTTCCAGTTTCAAATTGCTCACCTTCATGGACGCCTACTCGAGATACAACCAAATCCTAATGTGCCACCTCGACAAAGAAAAAATAGCGTTCATTACTCCAATGGTCAATTATTATTACAAGGTCATGCCGTTCGGTTTGAAAAAAGCTAGAGCCATATACGAGAGGCTTATGAACAAGGTATTCGAAGAGCTGATCCGAGATTTGATGGAGGTTTACATCGATGACATGTTGATTAAGTCTCAAGAAGAAGGAAATCTCCTGTCCGACCTAGAGGTTGTGTTCAGTCGCCTCCGACAGCACAATATGAGATTAAACCCGCACAAGTGTGTGTTTGCCATGGAAGTTGGAAAATTCCTGGGGTTTATGCACACACATTGGGGAATTGAAGCAAACCTAAACAAATGCCGAGCAGTCCTTAAAATGAAAAGTCCGACAGCAGTGAAGGAAGTACAATGTCTCAGAGGAAGAATTGCCTCCTTCTTGAGATTCATAGCTGCGTCGGCCAAGAAAGCCATTCCCCTCTTTTCTCTTTTGAAAAAGGGGAATACTTTTGAGTGGATGCCAAATTGTGAAGCCACTTTCTGCGACTTCAAGGAGTATCTTTCCCGCCTTCCTATGCTAAGTAAGCCGGAAGTCGGAAAACCACTATTTTTGTATCTCTCAGTTAGCAACGCCGCTATAGCTAGGGAGCTGGTCCGGGAAGATTCCCGATAATAGCACTCTGTATATTTCATCAGCAAAGTACCTCAAGGACCCAAGATGAGATATTGGAAGATCGAAAAAGTCGCCCTAGACCTAGTTATTGCAGCACGGAGGCTCCGCAAATTTTTTTCTGTTGTTCAAGTGGCCTCAATGAACTCAAGAGGGGGGTGAATTGAGTTTATAATCTTTTATTTTGCAAATTCACACTCTTATTACTTTTTCAATAAGATCTAAGAAATTGACTCAAAAGACTTAATTTAATAGATGAGAATGCAAGAGATATAAGGATCTAATTATATATGAACAAGATATAGAATAGTGAACTTACAATAAACTTAAAGAGATAAGGGAAGAGAAAATGCAAACTCGGTTTATACTGGTTCGGTCACTTCTTGTGGCCTACATCCAGTGTTCGGTCACTTCTTGTGGCCTACATCCAGTTTTCCCAAGCAACCCACTTGAGAGTTTCACTAACTCTTTAATCTTTACAATTGAAGAGCACTCTTACACCTTGGGATCCCTCATCCTTGTGTTTGAGTCTCTCAAAAATCAAGAGATACCACACTCTTGTTTTAACAAGGGATACCTCACCTTTTACACAATCTCAGTAAAAGAAGAATACAGGAGTTCACTTTCTGACTAGAGTAAATATTACAAGTTGAAGCACTAGAAGGTTTCTCAAGAATAAGTGAGTTTGGCCAAGTATTGAACAAAGTGATTGATGAATAAGAATGTTTTTCTTTAATTGATCCTTTTTTTCTTCTTCTTCTCATTTCCAAAAGTGTTAAGAGATCGATTTTTATAGACAAAAATTTGTGCAGACTGTTGGGTTTAATCTCAAAATATGTGTCTCTTCAAAACGCACCCATTTGCACATTTCTGGGCTTGGTAATTGATTACATGGACTGGTAATCGATTACATAGTTCAAATTTTGAAAGCTAGCAACAGTCAACTTGAGTGTAATCGATTACATTATTTGTGTAATCGATTACAAATGTGAAATTTTGATTTCTGGGTCCATGAACAGCATGGTAATCGATTACTGTATATGGTAATCGATTACATCAATTCGAGAAATTGAAGAAATTAAAGGTTTAGCACACTCTAAGTTATTCTTTCATTCTAAAAATATTTTTAAACATTATTTAAGCATCCCCTTTCAAATCATGCTCATATTGTCACAAATCAAAACAAATTCTTTATTAAAAACAAGTAAATCCGATCAAGCTGAATTTTCTTTTAGATTAAAACTTGATTAGCTTAAAAATGGCCAAACAAACTTACTAAAGAAAAACCTTTAACAAATAGATCTAAGTCCTAATTTATTTTAACCATTTGACTTGATCATCTTTGCTTGTTCATCTTCAAGAAACTCCAATGCTATGTGGCTTCCCTTTTTGGTATTCTATTTTTGGCATCATCAAAACCTAAAACATAATATTCACATTTTCAAGCCCATACGATCGTCATCCGAACCAACCAACTAATTCGGCAAATCCTAAAAAAATCGGACTTGGCGGGTAGGATGGTATCATGGTCCGTTGAGCTTTCGGAGTTCGACATCCAGTACAAACCAAGGACGGCTATTAAAGCTCAAGCACTGGTAGATTTCTTAGCCGAAATGATGGATGATATGGATACCCCAGAACTAGGATGGACATTGCACGTCAATGAAGCCTGCAGCTCAAAAGGAAGTAGAGCTGGGGCGATTCTTAAAAAGAAGGCAAAATAATCCTTGAGCTCTCCATTAAATTCGACTTCTCGGTTTCCAACAACTGGGCCAAATACGAGGCCCTCATTGCTGGCCTGAACCTAGCTAAGGACGTTGGAGTATCTCGACTTTCAGTATACAATGACTCTTAAGTTGTGACTTCCCAAGTTATCGAGACGTACCAAGCTAAAGATGTTCTGCTACAAAAATACCTTTTGAAAGTAAGAGACCTTGTAAAAGAATTTCCGAGTGTAGAGTTCTAACATGTTCCCAGAGAAGAGAACGTCAGAGCTGACATCCTCTCCAAGTTGGCCAGCACTAAGCCCAAAGAAAATAACCAGAGTTTGATTCAAGAGACTTTGAAGCTTTCCTTAATAACGAATCCCTTTCTAACCTTACCCGTAGACGCAGATCCAAACTGGATGACTCCGATTGTTCAATACTTGAAGAATGGAACCCGACCAGAAGATCCCGTCGACACCAGGCAGTTAGCCAGAGAAGTCTCCTACTACACCTTCATTAATGAACAATTATCCAGAAGGGGACTGTCCCAGCCACTACTGAAGTGTGTGCGACCTAATTGGGTTCCCGCTATTCTTGAGGAAGTCTACGAAAGATCTTATGGCCATCATCTCAGAGGAAAGTCGCTCGCAATGAAAGTATTACGAGCTGGATTCTATTGGCCGTTAATGATCAGGGACTCAGTTAAGCATGCATGGAAGTGCCCCAGTTGCCAGAAACACGCCACCTTCCACCTCGCCCCTTCTGACGAACTAACGTCGATCATGTCCCCCTGGCCTTTCAGCAAGTAGGGACTCGACCTTCTAGGTCCCTTCCCACTTGCCTCGGGATAAGTGAAGTACCTAATTGTAACAACAAATTATTTCACGAAGTGGATAGAGGCGGAGCCGCTTTCCACCATTACTGCCACCCAAGCTCGGAAGTTCATATGAAGAAATATTTTCACTCACTACGGAATACCCGACTCAGTTGTTACTGACAACGAAACCCAGTTCATAGATCAAAAGTTTTGAGGATTTCTCTCGAGCTACAAGGTCAAACACCACTTCACTTCGGTCGAACACTCTCAAGCAAATGGTCAACCAAAGCTGCCAACAAAGTCATCTTACGAGGATTGAAGAAGAGACTTGACGAGGTAAAAGGGGGATGGGCCGATGAGCTTGGGAGTGTTCTATGGTCCTACCGAACCATCTCGTATTCAATAACGGGAGAAACCTCTTTCAAACTGACTTACAGGGTGGACACAATCATATCGATCGAAATCGAGGAAATAAGCCCACGCCTCATGTTCTTACCTACATGCCACCAAGCACTTCGGGAAGAGTCCGACCTGTCCAACGAAACAAGGGAAATGGCCCATCTTAGAGTCCCCAAAGGTATAACGCCAAGGTAATACCTTGGACGTTCGACAAAGGAGAATTGGTTCCCCGACGTGCCGACATCGAAAAGCCTCCCATGGGCCATGGAAAATTAGCTGCAAATTGGAAAGGCCCATACAGAGTTATTGACGTCTTAGGAAGGGGAGAATACAAACTCTCCACACTATCGGGCACAGAAATTCCGAGGTCATGAAATTCTTCCAACCTTCAAAAATTTTTCATTTAATGTATATACTATGCGAAGTAGCCGTACTCTTTTTCCTACTTTGGGTTTTGTCCCATTGGGTTTTCCCGGGGAGGTTTTAACGAGGCAGAACTCTGTGGGCCGAGCAGTGACGAGTCAATTCTTCTTAGTTTCTTGTTTTTACATGTTATCTTTATTTTGCTTTTATACATTCTCTTTGCTACAGTTCTATGTCATTTTACACTCATTATTATCTATTGCTACCTTCGCTCTTTTACTTCTCGTTACACTAATTATGGTTAACATTTGACACTCTTGACCTAAACTAGTTCTCCTAAGGGATTGATCACCCCGTAGTCGAGAAAAATGGATCTCGGTATAACAAGCTCAGCTACGCGTTAATTCCAACATTATACCTTGGGTCAATCATGCACTGCGCTAACTTAAGTAAACAAAAACCCTCGAGTTCTAGCCTACAAAACTAACTCAGATAACATCCAGTTCAGTAAAATAATAAGGTATCGCCAATATTCCCTTCAAGTTTTAACTTGGGCGAAAAACTAGCGCATCTAATTAAGAAAGTTGGAAACAACAAGCCAAAAGAAATTTCATTACAAGACCCCGGAGACTGGGAAAAATCCATTACAAGAGGAACCCACGACGGGGCAATACAAAGACTACATATGTACGACCATGTCAAGGGTTGGATGCCGGGTCCTTTGGGCCAGCCTCAGGGTCTTCGAGGCCCTCATCACCCTCTGGGGCGGCAACGATGTGGTCGTCCACAACGATCTTGTCCAACCCGACATCACTAAAGTCAGCATCAAGACAAATAACTTAGCACTGCTCTAGAAGACACTTCTTGATCTCCTCGGTTGACTTCGCCCACAGCTGCTTCACCTCCGCCGCCTCATTCCTTGCTTTGGCAACAGCCTTCAAAGAGTCGGCACAAGCCTTCTGGAGCTCCAACACTCGAGAACGGGAATCCTCTAGCTGCTTGTCCCGCGCCTCAAGCGCCTCTTTCAGGTCATTGATCTCATCCTACTTGGCCTTCTCCAAAGCCAACTTCTTGTCCTGAAGAAAGGAGACCTTCTCCCTCAAGACCTTGACCTCCTTCATAGCTCGGACACCGGAAGTAATGACTGGCTCCGAGTAATGGAGTAAAGCCACTGACTTTAACAAAGCATGCCCGGCCCATTGGAACTTCGCAGCTAAGTTTTCATCGTCACCTTCCAGGCCCTCAAGGAGGGCAAGGACCATCAGCTCCTTATCCATGAAGTCGGGATAAGGAAAATCTTTGTCCATCACATAGAGTTCCCATCCCTCCTTCGGCAAAGGAAGACCCTCGGTGTCGACAGCCGCAGCCTTCTCTTTGGCCACCTTCTTCGATTTCTACTTCTTCGATGGCGGGACTACCGGGGCTGTTTCAGTGGGATCGGGAGCAAACACCGGCTTTCTAGAGCCCACGGACCTTGGGCTGTTGCTCCATCCCCCTAACGAGGCCTCTTTAGCATCCTACAATGAAATTCGAAAAAAGCAAACTTCGGCGCCATTCGTCTACAAAAAGAAATCAATAAATGAGTAACAATAAAGAAAGGAAGAGGATAGTATCAAAACAACAACAAAAGATAATGACCTAAGTATCTCCTAGCTTCCCCGGAATCTATGCCCACTATATTTTTCAAATTTAAGTGGTTTTTCCCAAAATACTCTAGGAGAAAGTTGACAACAACCTTTTCCTTGAGCTTAAGGGAATTCTCCTATATCCGGGGTGCTCCGAAGTGTTTCACCAAAAGACGTTGAATCGGAGCTCTCCCTCTAAACTCTCCCAGAATGGCACCGAGTTAGGGCACCCGAATACCTTAAAGTAAGTAGGTTTAAAATTATGGAAGGACTCCTCGTAAAGGAAGGACACCATCCAGTTGATATTGGCCCGGAAAGACAGCCACCCTGAGGTTAATCCACCACCGGTCGGACTGGTCAAAGTAAAGATATAGAAGAAGGCTTCTGGGGATGGTTCCACTCCGAGCTGCTCACTAATGATCTCGAAACTTCGGATCATCGCCCATCTATTCAAATGCAGTTAGGAAAGAGCAACCTCAATCCGATTCAAAACCTTCACTTGGAAATGGGTAAATGGAATCCGAACTCCTAGTTTGGAGATGAGGACGTCGTACAGCCATATCCACCGCGGGTCCCCCGCGAGATTGACATCGCTCACTCTCTCACTCAGACCGGGAGCCTCCAAGTAATATTCCTCCTCGTACTCACCCTCTGGCGAGATCAGGTTCTTCTCTCTAAAGTGTCTTAAATATTCTGGGGTCACGGCTTAGGGGGTCTCGAGGACTTCGGGATTGACCCAACGATATATAAAGTTGATCTCGGGAGGAAACGATAAAGCCTTTTTTTCTGGCCATATCTAGATCTCGGACAATCTACAGAGGAAACCACCCCTACGTCACAAACTCAGAACAAGTTGAACTCGGAAACTTTAAACAAAGAAAATGGAAACTGAAAAGACAGGGTCCCTACAGTGGTTTCCTCTACACAAAAAGCCAAAAGCTGCCAGAAAGGTGGCAGAAGCAAGGAAAGGAAGCAAAACAGGGGCTGCAACCACCCCCAAATACTTGAAATGAATGGCTAATGGTGGAAAGAACACAAGCCACCGCTAAAGCCACATTTCATCTTACAAAGCAAGCACTAAAAATGCTAGAAGTTATGGATGAAAGGGAAAAAGCGTACCTATTACTGGCAAGCAAGCGTTAAAGTATGGACACCAAGAAACGATCGCTTCTCCTTCACTTCTCCCTCACTGCAATTTCTCTAGGCAAGGCAAAGAAATGGGGAGTGAACATGCAAAGTAGCATTTATAGGCATGAAGACACCCCTTTATCACGCAACCCAAACATCACAAGGGCATGGAGTGACTTTTCGCATAAAGGGAATGGGGGCAAAAATGGAAAAAAACCCTAATTCAAATGATGAGGCGCTCTGAGCAAGGCGCCAAAATGGCACGTGTCCGCTTGGGACTACGAGACGCAACCTACGAGGCAAAAAGAGATCTTCGTTTCACGAAGACTCAGGAGGTTGCCACAGGTAAACGTCAAATCACTTGAAAAATAGTGATCCATTCTCGGAACACGGTAGAAGAAGTCGGAGAATCATAGAGAACTTGGCATTCAAAGAAGCCACCTCGGATATCGAGTTAGGGGCACTGTTTCGGACAAGAGATTAGGAGCCCAATTCGGCCTAATGACTAAGCCCAAATAGAGGTCGGACTCGCTAACCAAACTAGAGCCCAAACCCAAATTAAAGCCAATCGCTCTCTACGAGCGTGGAACAGGCTCACCTTGTGTGCTGCTGGAAAACTCGGACCCATCCGAGAACCCCAAGATAATGGATGTTCGGAGTTATCCCGACGATGGCGGGACCACACCCCCATCTTCTCAACCACCTGCCCATATATATAAGTCCCTTCACGGACTTTTGGTATTTTTCTGACCCATCTTATATACTCATCTGCATTCATTAACTTGAGCGTCAGAATCCTTGCAAGTACACCCCCCATTGCCGTGGACATTTTCACCAAGAGCAGCTTGAGATCCCAATCTCGATTCGGAGTCTTCTCAGGTAACCCACCTCCGAACAGTGGCTTTAATGTATAAGTTCCATCTTTTCTTTATACAAGTAAATAAAAAAAAAGTAAATAAAAAATATTTTCTTTATATATAGTACTCATTATATGATTGTTGCTGAACATTAACATTAATGATCATGAAAATGTTTGAGGTGTTTTTATTTTTGTTCATTTGGTGGGTGAGAGGGATTTACATTGACCATAGTGAGAGTCTAACCTACGACTCTTTGTAGCACCTGTATACAATTTATCACTGAGTCATTAGCTCATCTACAAAAATATTTGAGGTTAGATTTTGGTAACTCTATTGGGTTCGCTCGTGGGTTATGGTCCATTTCATCTCCATAGTGGGCCTCATATGGTCTACTTAGGCTATAAATTTTACTTCGGGCATAATATATAGTAATGGTTGGTTTTTATTTTTATTTTCTATTTTTTTATATTTCCTATTTTTAGGATTTTGTAAAAGAAATAACGAAAATAGTGAAAATAATAAAATTATGTTTTTATTTCCTATATTCATTTCCTATTTTTATTATTTTCTTTATAAAATTTTGAAAAATAGGAAATATAGGAAATGAAAATAGAAATTAAACAAATTCTTAAATAGCAAACGAGGTTACAATCATTGGTGAAAACCAAAAAGCCTTATGGGAAGGGGTCTAGGTTGATGTTTGATTCCTAGCTCCTGTACCTGCCCCCTCCAATTCCTTAAACCCTCTCTCCCTAGACCAAAAAATAAAAGTAAATTAAATGGGATTTATTTTTGAAACTGTGAGTGTAAAATTTTTTTAAACATAAATATTTAATTATGTATTATTATATCATTAAAGATATTTAACTCTTATAATAATTACCTTAAAAATCATATATATGATACTCTATAATTGGTTGATAGTGTAAAATATTTTATATTGATAATATATAAAAATTAATTTCATTTTACTTTGCACATATTTTTTTTTCTAAAAATGGTAAATTTTTATAGGTGACTTATGTGAAAATTAAATTAAAAATATTTAAAATCAATAAATATTATGTAGAGATTTAGCCTTTTCTTTAAATTAGTAAAATAAGTCACTTAATTTTTTTTCATTTGTTATTAATTTTTTTCATTTGTTAAGATTAAAAAATTATAATAATTTATGTTTACATAATAAAGAGTTAAAAATATTTAAAGATAACTATAACCAAAACAATACTTAAAAAAATTTATTAATTTTTAAATATTTAATTGAATGATTAACAAAAAATTATTATTTCTATCATGTTTATTTAAATTTTTTAAGTTGGTAACTAATAAAATAATCTATGCTAATAATAATTGATACTATTATAATGATATTTTAGGGGAAAAAAGAATTGTGATTAAAGAAAATAAATTTTTTTATGTTTATTTTTTTTTTTTTACTTTATTCTCTTGAGTTTTGCTAACGACTGCCCTAAGGGAATTGTATATAATGCTGCTGGAAAGTCCATGTAATTTATCATCAACTTGATGAATTAATTTTAGGATATAAGGCTTTCCTATTATGATAGACTGTTCAAAAGGATTCCCTATTCTTCCATCAAATATTTTGCTTTTGCCCATATACTTAAGTTTATCCATGGATTCGATGCTTGTTTACTGACTTCATATAATTTAGAAAATAAAGTTCAAATACTTGTTAAGAAAACAAATTAAAAAAAAGGAAAGTTTTCATTGAAAAAATAAACTTTTGAAACTTTCATTGCATTGAAAGTTTCAAAAGCCATCACTTTTGTTTTCTTAACAAGCTACTCTCTTTTCAATCGAATAAAAAGTTAATTTTGGAAGGAAAAAAAAACAAACAAATTCCCTGACTCTCCCCATCAGCTTTCTCGCGAGGTCAACAGTCATATCCTTGTTCCTTTCTTCACCTTCATTACCACGACATTTTCTCATTCAGAGTCGAATTCCCAAGTCCTAACCTAGCATAGTTCGGTCTATCCACGTCAAAATCGTCCTTGGCACCATAATCAAACCTGTTGCGCATGTATTGGCATGAAGTATGAACGTCAATATGAAAGGGCAATTGATTCCGCTAGGCCTATCAGAATAGTCTTTCCAAGTTCATAGCTTAAATGGCCCACATAAATAGCTCTATTGTTCCCTGAAATTACAAAGTGTGGGGCAGGCCCACGACGTTTTCATGAAGGTCCTGAATTCCAGGTCAATTGGAAATTTGAAATCATGGTGGCCGGGGATGCATGCATCTAAGTTTATCTCAGCATCATTGTCTTGCTTTACTAGAAATTTCTGGTCAATAGAATAAATAGAAATTTTTGGTAAATATAGAGTTAACATTTTGTATTTAAATATATTTATAATAAAATTAAGTTTGATTAACTTTATTTACTACACACTCACTTGTTTTTAAGTCTTCAACAATTTTATTATAAATACATCTAAATAGGGATAGAGAGAAGAAAGCACCGGAGATTACTACAATTTCCTAGCTTAGCTATTTTTATTAGAGATTAATTTATATGTATTGATAGATTTGTCAGTCAATAGAAATATAAGAAAATATCAAATTATGATGGGTCTTTTATTATAGCATGTAGTTATCTAATATGATTCAATATTTTCTTGTATTTCTATTAATTGACCGTATAAAATTATTTTAAACTATCAATTCATAGAAATTAAACTTTTTTTATTAAGCTATATTCATATAAATAGATTTCCTATAAAAAAAAATAAATAAAAGTGAAAGTTGTAAGTATATACTTAATTTTATATTTTTATTTGATATGTATAATTTATATTAACCATAGCTATATCTATCTAATTTATATTTTTTTAACTGTTTCATATTCCGCACTTTACATGGAAATTATTATTTTATTTTTGCTATATGTATTTAGTCAAGTCTCCTCCTACTAAAACCTAGTTTGATAGTATTTTTTGAGAGAGTATTTTTATTTATGAAAAATATAAGCCAATTTTTTGTTTAGTAAACCAAAAAAATTGAGGTGTTTGTGTTCCTTATTTTTAAAAGTCAAGTAGTACTTTTGAGAGCCTTTATAGAATGCTTCAAAAGTAGCTCATGCTTTCTAAAATTTAAAAGGCTAATACAATATTATCTATACTATTAATAAACAAGACTCAAAGCATGAAAACTTATGCAATGGGTCAACTTCATGTCAATTCTAATCCGCACCACTTTTTTAAACTTATTATTAAAGGAAACATTTTAAATTAAAATTATTAAACTCACTATTCTCTTTTCTTAATCATGTAATAATTCTAGGTAAATTTATAATTTTATCTAATCTACATTAATTGCTTTTTCAACTCTCTCTCTTCCTCTCTCTGCCCCTAATTAATATTCTATTTCCTCTATTTTCTTTACTTGAATAATATTATTTGTTTTCATTTTTCTCTTATGTAAATAATATATAAGTGATTAAAAATTTAAGTAATATTATTATGTTGGGTAAATATATACTTAATACTAATTGGATAAATTTTTGTAAAAGATTATAAGAGAGCTCAAGTTGCATTTTAGATTAAAAAATATGTAATTAAAAAGACAAGTAAAGAAACGTGAATTGTTTCCCAGAATTGTTCAGGAAAGTTTTTTTATATATTTTAGACAGATATTGAAGTAATATTAAAATAAAATAAATTCATATATTATAATTATCACATTTCTTTACAATTATAATATTAAAACGCATAAAATAAAATATGTAAAAATTAATCCTAATTCAAGTAATATTAAACGCGTAACATATTAAATGAATTGTTTAATATTACTTGAATTTTAATATTTTACAAGCTTAATAAAAAATATTTTATTGAAGTATAATGTTAAATGTATTTACCCAACATATAATAATATGACTTAGCTTGAATTTTTTATCACTTATATAGAAAACAGAAAAATAGAAAAAGAATAATAATATTCAAATAAAGAAAATAAGGGAGAGAGAATATTAATTAGGAGAGCGAAAAAGTTAAAAAAGTAATTAATGTAGATAGGATAAAATTATAAATTTACTTAAAATTATTACTTAATTAAAAAAATAAAGGAATGAGTTTATTGTCCAAAACAAAATGTGGTAGTAAGTCAGCAAGTACTACTGTATTACAAATGCACATCTTTTTTCTCTCAGTTTCATTGCAACTCTACTAAACAAAACACTAGTGTCCAGCGTCCGCTCACTACTCCTTCTTGTTCATATTCACCGACATGAGTTTTCCACATTTTCTTGTTATGCCATCTCCAATTATAGGACACATGAATCCCCTTCTGCAGTTCTCTCACGTTTTGGCCAAACGTAGCTGCAAAATCACCTTTGTAATCTGAGAGTTCAACCAAATAAGAGTAAAGATTGCAACTGATGAGGGATCATAGATAAAGTTTGTGTCATGCCCAGATGGTTTGGATCCTGAATATGACAAAAGTGACCACCCCAATGTAATTTTGTCACTCAGAAACACCATGCCTCCTAAGCTTCACAAGCTCATAGAACATATCAATGCTTTGGATTGTGACAACCAGATCACTTGTCTAGTTGTTTCCAAGAATATAGGATGGGCCTTGGAAGTTGGCCACAATTTGGGAATTAAAGGGGCACTTCTCTGGCCTACCCTCCTTTGAATCCACCTAAAGGCTTACTGATGAAGGAATTATAGACTCTGAAGCTGGTAAGAAGTCATTGCTCCACTACATAAGTTCACCAATTATTTGCACATATTAATTTTGATATACTATCAGAAGAATTTTATACTATTATCTAGTCATATGTTACTATGTATTAAAGTATGAGAGTTAAACAATTTTATTGATGTAATAATAAATGAGTGGATATATGTGTAAAATAAATATTTTTGTACTATCAATACATTGAAATTAAATTTTTATTTTCATATTAAACTTCGTCAAAAAGTTGGAATCAACTCATTTGGCCATCACCACAAAATGTCTATGGCTAATATAATTAATTAATAGTGCAATTATGACTAAGGCAATTCCTAATTTCCTTTTGAGATTGCAAGACTAACAACTAGAAAATAAGAAATTCAGCATTTACCAAATTCTCTATGATGGACACCACAAAATTGCCATGGTGTAGCCTTGGTAAGAACTTTTTTCTGGCACATGGTGGAAGATACACAAACTTTGAAGTTAGGAGAATGGTGGCTTTTCAACATCACATGTGATCTTGAGCCTGGAGCACTTGAAATATCATTGAGGTTCCTTCCAATTGGCCCATTGAGGCAATAAGTGACAGCAACAATAATTCATTCTGGCAAAAGGACACAACTTGCTTAGATTGGTTGGATCAGCAAACACCCCAGTCTATCATATATGTTTCCTTTGGTAGTTTGGCAATAATGTACCCAAACCAATTTAAAGAATTAGCTCTTGGACTTGATCTCCTTAACAAGCCTTTTCTTTGAGTTGTACGTCCAAGTGATGATAATAACAAGGGAAACAATGCATACCTTGATAAATTTCATGGAAATAAAGGTAAAATTATTGGTTGGACTTCACATAAGAAGGTGTTGAACCAACCTGCCATAGCTTATTTCATTACTCACTATGGTTGGAATTCTACTGTAGAAAGTGTATATGGTGGTGTGTCTTTCTTGTGTTGGCCATTTTTCAGTGACCAATTTGTTAACAAGGCATATATTTGTGATGTGTGGAAGGTTAGAATAGGATTAGACAAGGATGAAAATGGATTAGTATCAAGGGGAGAGATAAGGAAGAAGGTGGAGCAACTTGTTGGGGATGAGGACATAAGAGCAAGATCATTGAAATTGAAGGAAATGACCACGAATAACTTAGTAGAAGGTGGTCGTTCTTCAAGGAATCTTAACTTTGATAGTAATTCCGAAGTTGGAAATGCCTTTGATACTTATAGTTTGATGATAGGCAAAATGATTTTGAATAAACAAACCCCTAGATATGTTTGGTTAAAGTTCTTCAATTTCCATGAAATCGATCACATTTTGATCAATGAAGTCCTTGATGAGTCATGTGACATTCTGTATCATATTATATGTGTGCTATAACATAGTTTTAAAGTATGATCTGCATCCATAATCATGTTTTACTGCAGCTACAAATAAGTTGTAACAACAACGTTATTTCGTACAAATTGATGTAGTTCGAAAGTGTTATGATTGAGATGATAAGAGTGTTCATTATAAAAGTGTAAGAGATAAAAGGAAATTACTTCGAAAATGAAACATTTTCATTTTGTTTATGCACATATTTAAAGATGCAAATAGATGTGAAGAAAGCTTAACAAAGTAGGGGCATAGATTGTCAAAGGGTATCTTATTCTTTGATAAATTATCCTCTTGTAACTCTTTGGATTTCCTAGCGGATAGTTTTGGTCAGGGGTGGTACTACATTGTATCATACTAGTTTTGGATTGGGCTTTAAGCCCCTATGTTCATTAAAAAAAAAAATCATTTTGTTTTTTACTTTTGTATGTCATGCTATGAATAGTATATTCATATTATATATTGAGCATTTTTAAGTTAATTACCATTACATCAATAGTATCTTTTCACAATTATCTGTTACTTTTATAATTATAGTATGAACACAAATGAAATTTAAAACTTTATGCTATAATATATTTATTTTATTTTTGTTTTCAAGATTTGTTGTGTGTTTCATTTATCAGAAAATAATAAGGAGAATAAAATTTATCAGTAATACTTTATTTAAAAAAAAGCTGATAATTAGGAAGGAAGATAGGTTTAATGTTTGAAGCAAAAAAAGAAGATAATCTCTTGTTATATGAATCTGTTGAGATTTTGTATTGATAATGATAACATGTCCTCACCATGATGGATACTTGACATCCATACTTTTATTTTATAAGATTTTTAAGATAGTAGATGGTTAAAACAAATACTTTTTCTGATATGATAATACAAAATTGGATGTTTGTGTAGAAATTTTTTATATTGACAGTGTATCAAAATCAAATTTATAAAATAAAAAAATATAACAGCCTTAATTTACTAAGTATATTATAAATACTCTTATTTTAAGTTTAAATGGAGAGTTTTGAAAGAAAAAAGAACGAAAGATACTTCTATTTTTAAATATAAAGTGTTATAAATATTTATAAAATTAAAAATAAGATAATAGAAAAGTCTTTACAATAATTATTATTTTATTTTGTTTAAAAAATTAATCAAATATTTTTAAAATGAAAAATTTAGATTCACTTACACCATTTTCTCCAAAACCCTTTCTTCTATACATACTTATAAAACAGTTTGTTTTACAGACAAAAACTTAGAATAACAATGTTGAAAATAATGATGCACAAAGAGATTAAACAACAAATAGTGTTAACCTTCAAGCATTTAGTGTATTGCCCTTAAGAATTATTCTATCATAGTGTATATATTCTTGAGATATTTGAAATCAATCCGGAAGTTTGAAATAATTTTATGTGGACACTATCGTGTAACAGTTAAATATTTAAACCTCCAAGTTACAACACAAGTTTAGAGGTTTAAATATAGTTGGTTGGTTAAAGTAATGGTAGCTCCATCTCTTTTATCAGCAATTTCGGGGTGCGAGCCTAAAAATAGAAAAATCTATGTTGGGTGAGACTACTCTTTTATAGGTCATTTGATTCCTCGAATCGGATATAATTAATAAGCTAAATGTCAACCGAAAATCAATAGTCAAAGACTAAAAGGTATTTAAACCACCAATTAATCAATAAAAACATGTGCAAAACGATACATAATGTCTACATTCTTGATGTTGCAAAACCACAATATTTTATGAATTTAATTTGAATGTATTATTAGTGTAAAAACTTTTTACATAGATATTCAATTAGAAATTGCTATATCAGCAAAACTCTTTAATATAATCACCCACTACTTGAATGGTCATGCAAATGAGAGATTTTAATTGGATGACAGTGTAAAAAAATTTTACACTGTCAGTATACTTAAATTAAACTCATATTTTATTTTAAAACCAACAAATTCTTACGTGCCATGACTTTATGAATTTGTTTAATATTGGAGCAATGATGATGGATTGCACTTTATTATAAACCATGCCGCAACTTGCAAGAATAAAACACACATTTGAGGTTGAGTAATATTAAGTGAATATATTTTTCATGGGATATCATATTAACTGACACTCTATCCATCATTGAATGGAGTGTAAATCGATACAATATCTTATAAAAAATATGTTTATCAATCATTACTCTTTGATATATGATTTTTCTGGTACCAATTTCAAAATCAAAATTAATTAAATTAAAGTTAATTAAATAATTAATTAAAATCCAAAACACCGACTTTTTGAAATATTTCACAACAATCTCTCACATATTTTAAATTTTTTTATTGGAAAAATTGTCAGAAAAGAATCATGAATTATGCATGGATGCAAACGCTTCAAAATGATATATCTTGGATTACGTATAAAACATAGATAGAAAGGACTTTAAATTATAATAATGTCATTGATGAAGTTTCAACATCTATGAACTAAAATATTTTTTGCATAACTTAAGTCCTACCTAATCACATTTACACCCCTCACTTATTCTTTGCTATTAATGTTGTTTTGTGCTTTGCAGCCATGCGTGTACCTAGTAGTTCATAAGTGCTCTAGAAACTTGGCCACAATCTTATAGAAGCGACCTCATTCCACATTTATATAGGTGATCTCATCAAATATATACAGCACTTTATACGCTACCCGTAAGGGCTATGAAATTCATTAAAAGCATTTAGTTTATCCTTATATTAAATATAGTCTAGGACAACTCATATTTTTCACACCATATAGGAAGGGACACATCAAGTGCTAGCAAAAACTAATAGGTAACTTGTTATTACACATCTGAACTTTATTTATGGGATTTCCACTCTTAGAAGTTGGGTTCTTATATCAACGTTAATTTCAAATTGTCTTATATCCCAATAGAATATTACTCAAGAAATTTTTCAACCACTTAGTCTCGTTACAAACTTGTTACATAGCAATAAACTCTGACTCCATATGGCAGACTTTACAATTATTATCTGCTTAATTGATTTCTAAGTAAGAACACCACCTGCTAGAATAAATACATAGCCACTAGTGAATTTAATCTTTATCTGAATTTGAAATCCAGTTAATATCACTGCATTCTTCTAATACAACGAGGTATCCACGATACTTAATACCATAATTCATGGTATCTAAAACATGCATGTAAAATATGATTTTTCTGGTAGCAATTTTAAAATCAGAATTAATTACATTAAAGCTAAATAAATAATTTAATTTATTAAAATCCAAAACACACACATTTTATAATATTTCACAACAAACAAAACCCAATAATTAAAGAACATCATAAGGCGGCTTTCATGTATAAGTTCCATCTTTTCTTTATATAAGTAAATGAAAAAAAGTAAATAAAAAATCTTTTCTTTATATATAGTGCTCATTATATCATTGGTGCCGAACATTAACGTTAATGATCATGAAAATATTCAAGGTATTTTTATTTTTGTTCATTTGGTGGGGGAGAAGGGATGACATTGACCCTGGTGAGAATCAAACCTACAACTCTTTATAGCACCTCTATACAGTTCACCATTGAGCTCTTAGCTCATTTCTGAAAATATTCGGGATTAGATTTTGATAACTTGATTGAGTTCACTCTTGGGTTATGGACCATTTCATCTCCACAATGGGCCTGGTATGGTCCACTTAAGCTATAAATTTTAGTTTAGGCATAAAAATAATGGTTGTTTGACAAAATTATAAAAAAAGAAGATGAAGAAGTAATGTTTGGTTTTTATTTTTATTTCTTATGTTTCCTATTTTCAAGATTGTACGAAGAAAATGGTGTAAACACTAAAATCATGTTTTCATTTTCTATATTTATTTCCTATTTTTATTTTTTTCACAAAATCCTAAAAAATAGGAAATACAGGAAATAAAAATAGAAAACAAACAAACCCTTAAATTGCAAATGAGGCTATAGTCAATGGCGAAAATCAAAACGCCTTGTGGGAAGGGATCAATGTCGGTGTTTGATTCCCAGCTCCTGGCTCCTGGCTCTTGCACTTGGCCCCCTCCTTCCCTGGATCAAAAAATAAAAGTAAATTAAATTGGATTTATTTTTGATACTGTGAGCATAATTTTTTTTATATAAATATTTAATTATATATTATTATATTATCAAAAGTATTTAAAAATTATATATATGATATTTTATGATTAATTGATAGTGTAAAATATTTTATATTGATAATATGTTAAAATTAATCTCATTTTATTTTGTGCATTTTTTTTTCCAAAAATGGTAAATTTTTATTGGTGACTTATGTGAAAAGTAAATTTAAAATATTTAAAAACAGTAAATATTGCGTATAGATTTAGCCTTTCATTTAAATTAGTAAAAATGAGTCACTATGAATGGGTTAATTTTTTTATTTATTAAGATAAAAAATTATAATAATTTATATTTATATTTATATTATAAAGAGTTAAAAATATTTAAAAATGACTATAACTAAAACAATACTTTAAAAAATTTATTGATTTTTAAATATTTAATTGGATGATTAGCAAAAATTATATTTTTATCATATTTATTTTTAATTTTTAAATTGGTAACTAATAAAAATAATATATGCTAATAATAATACATACTATTATAATGATATTTTAGAAAAAAAAAGATTGTGATAAATAAAATAAATTTTTATGTTTAAATTTCTTTACTTTACTTTCTTTTCAATCAAATAAGAAGTTGATTTTGGAAAGAACAAAAAAATTCTTCTCCATGACTCTCCTCTTTCAGCTTTCTCGCGGGTCAACAGTCATATCCTTATCCTTTCTTCGCTTTGATTACCACGAAATTTTCGTATGGCAGTCTAGCCAACTTTCTTTCTTATGATCTTATCAGTTATCACTGGAAAAAAGAAAAAAAGGTTAATTACAATTTATTTCTATGTATTATAGATCATATATATTTTATTTTTTATATTTTAAAAATATATAACCTGATACTTTATATTTTTATAATGTGTATTTTGATCTATTCTGTTGATTTTTTATCAATTATAAACAAAAATACAGGATATCAAATTGTATATTTTGAAAAATTTAGGGGTTAATTCGTATATAACCCAAAAATTTAGATAAATATAGTGTACTTATTTAGATTCAAAATATATATTATAAAAATATAAGTTGTCAGATTATATATTTTTAAAATATAAAAAATAAAATACATATTACTTATAATATAAGAATAAACTGTAATTAACCCAAAAAAAATTACGAATATATTATTGTTTCAAAATTTTTTACTTGTCTATCGTCCTTTTTGTCACATTGAATACTGCAAAAAAATTTTATTTTATTTTGGTTTGTTTATGGTGCTCTATCAATTTGCGCCTTTTGCAAAGGATGCAGCGTGATGGCTGGTGACGGGATGGAGTAATACGCCATTGAAGGCATAGCTCCTTCCAGCGCCGCTCATAGGCAACACATGTCAATTCAATAGATGAATACTCAGTATACTTTTTAAAAAAAATGATCATCAAATTTTTTTTTTTATTTTTTTACTTTTACTTCTAGTCATCTCTCGCTTTATCTCTTATTAATAGACTTACTAATTTTTCTTTTACACACTTTCAATTAAAATATGTTACTTTTGTTAATCCTTTTTAAATTTGAAAAGAAGAAATTACTTAAATCTTTATTTCTATCTATAAAAAAAAGAAAACACTATTTCAGCGATTATCTTTTACATAGTTTTACAGAGAAAGGTTACCAGAGATAGTATAATTTTATTTTTATTTTATTTTATTATCACCATTTTATTTTATTTCATTTTACTTTTATTTCCAACTATAAAAAAATCATTAATTTCAGCTATTCTCACTCCCAATTATCTATTATTACTTCTCATTTATTACTTTTATTTGTTGCATTCCTAAAACACTCTTAGTTAAAAATCTGTTTTAAATTATTATATATTGTCATTCCCATATTCTAAATTTATATTTAATAATTATACTAATTAATATTTAATGTAAAAAATTAACTATAATTAAACTTCTAGCTTAAAAAAAATCCTAACTTAAATATAATGATTAACTTTTCAAAATGAATAAAGAGAAACTATAATTAAAAAGAAATGGTGTCTCGTTGAAAATGTGAGGAAATACCTAATAAAAGAATACGAGATGACTTACACCAAATAGCCATTTATTTAATTAATAATAACTCTTTTATAATTTAAATATGTTTTTGGTAGTTGTAAATTTGTGAATTTTAGTTTTCGTCTTTATAAAAAAAATTTTGATTTAGATTCAAATATTTTCAAAAATATTTGACTTTGGTTCCTATAAAAAAATTTATTTTGATGTATGTAACACTCGTTTAGAGTAAAGCTAATAGCACAACTTTATACAGAAAGTTGAAAGTTGGTCATTAATATATATGGATACGGCATATAATTCTGGAGCAGGGGTAAAGTTACGCTCGTCACAAGCTAAACATTTTTAGGTCAAATTAAGAAATTACAATTTATTTAAGCATAACTTCGATAAGTTCCTAGCAACTAGAGGAGCCTGTCTTCCTTTAGGGTGTTACTTAACTAATATGAAACTATCAGAAATAGAGTGAGAATTTTAAATTCTCAGAAGATAATAAAGAATTCTAACGTATTTGAACTATGGTGGTTTCAACTGAGCTTAGCACAAAAATTCATACGACTACTGTATCATAATTTCATCACATTCCTTACCAACAAATCATACTTCATAATATTATGAATAGTAAATGCTAAATGAAGTTTATGCTATGCAATATATAATGCGGCAAGTATTAATATGATCATAATCTCTTTACTTTAAGTTCAATTTTCCTTTTTCTATTTATCTCACATATATTCGAAAGCCTTTTCTTAGGAAATTTCTATTTTCTAGTATTAATCTTAATATCGTGATGAAAAAGGGAGACTTTTACACCATACTAATTAAGGCAAGTGACATAAGAGGATTTTACATTTTATTCCTCTATCTTCTTGGTGGTTAGTAGTAAGTGTTAAATATCTTTTTTTCAAATTATTTACTTGCCATTATGCATAAATTCACAATAAATATATAAATGCATAAACTTAAGCCATAAATATTATTTAAATAAAAGACTCAAATAGCATAAAATAAACAATAACTTATTTCATAATAAAACATAAAATTAAGCCATAAATGAAATAAAGTGTAGAAGTTATAAATTTACTTATAAACTTAAAATAAACAAAGTGTATAAGAACTGAAATAATATCAACTTGAGTAAAAATAAATAGAATAATGTCGCAATAAAATTTCTTAAAACATAAAATTGTCAATTATAAATGTTAATTTCCAAAGAAATCGAATTTAGGATCATTTTTAACTAATTTCTTTTAAACTTTCTTATAATGGTTCATGAGTTTGTCCGTGTTATTGTGACGCACTCAATGCATAAAAGTCATATCCTTACAATGGTTATTATAGTGATGTTCATAAATGAAAAGTTATTATCTTATCCACAAATCAAGGTATATAATTCTAAGTAAAGGTGTAAATAATTTAACAGTTAAGGTCCATATATAATAAGTTTTACTTATTTTAAGTGCTTGATACAATATTTTTCCCTTAATATTGGCCCCCTAATGAAATTTCCATAAAAATTAACAACTCAAAATAATGTATCAATATAAGAACAATATCATAATAATAATAATATAAAGGAACATCAAATAAATTAAATTAACAAGATGAATAAAATAAATAGGAATAATAATGAGCAATAATATAAATTAGCATTAGTGGAAATAACTTGAAAATAATAATATAAAGGAATATTAAATACATTAACTTGACAAGATGCATAAAATAAATAGAAATGACAATGGGCAATAATATAAATTAACATTAGTGAAAATAACTTGGGATAATAAATAGAATATATACAGCAATAATATGGAGTAATAATGTAAAATAACATGACTTGCAATAAGTAAAGGTAGCCGTGGTTTTACTTTGCAAATAATTTCGTTATCTACCTCAAAGCTCTCATAGGGGTAGAAAGACGTGGGTACACTCAATTTTTCTATCCTCGTCTGTTCACTGAATCAATAAAATTTTCGCTTTCTCTTTGTAAAAACTCCTATCACATCCTCACTTCTAACTAATGTATTTCAATGTGTAGTTTTGCTCATGTTGCACTCCTTATATAGCCATAGGAAATTATTCTTTACTGAGAAACATTTTAATTTTGTTGAGCTTTAAGGTGCCATGCTTGCACCAGAAGGCCAAACTTTCTTTTCCTTCATTTATTACCATGTTGTTTTTCTTCCTCTTTATTTCACAAGTCTTTTATGTTTGTTGACATGAACTTCTTTTTATTATTATTATTATTATTATAATATTATTATATTGATATTAGTATATTAATTGTTATTAGTTAGCATAACACATGCTCACACACCTAACACCTACACACACACACACACTTAATATTATTCTTTCATAAAATCTTATATTAAATTATCTCAATAAATATTAATAACATAATATATTTTGAAGTTTTCACTACTAATTTGTAGTCTTACTTTAGAAAGTTAATGTCTAAGATCTGATTATTGTGCCAATTTTAAACTAATCATTATTACAAAATCATTTCAAACGTATCAACTAAAATATTCAAATAAAACAATTGAACCAAAGTAATTCTAAACAAAGTATTTTATGAAATGAAAATGTTACAATTCTCACATCCTTTTTGGAATTTTGTCCCAAAAATTCGCTGACCTGTTTGGTATAACTTTGGATAGGATTTCTCAATTTCATCTTTTAATTCTCATGTTATTTCCTCATGGAACAATCCCTTTCAAACCACTTTGACTAAAGGGATTTCTTTCTCGCTTAAGTGGTTGACAGATCTATCTATGATTTATACCGATTTAGTTTCATAAGTTAAATTATCTCTTACTTGCATTGTTTCATATTCTATGATGTATAAAAGGTTAAAACAATATTTTCTGAGCTTAGAGACATGAAAGACATTATAAAGATTTGAAAAATTAAGAGGAAGTACAATTTAATATGCAACAGATCCTTTTCTTTTGAGAATTTGAAATGGACCAATGAATTTTGGATTTAGCTTTTTGGATTTAAAGGCTTTGCCAATCCTAATAGTAGGAGTGACTTTGAGGAAAACATGGTCCCCTTTCTTAAATTCTAGAGGTCTCCTTCTATGATTAGCATAACTTTTATGTCTACTTTGAGCAGTGAGTAATCTTTCGCTTATGAATTTGATCTTTTTCTGTGGTCTGTTATACTAAATTAGGTCCTAGCAAATTTTTCTCTCCTATTTCAAATTAACACAAAGGTGACCTATATTTTCTACCATACAGAGCTTCAAATAATGTCATCCCTATGTTGGAATGGTGACTATTGTTATAGGAAAATTCTATCAATGGTAGATGAGTACCCCAACTTCCTTAAAGTTTTAACACACAAGCCCTAAGCATGTTCTCCAAATTTATCAAATAAAAAATCAATAGGGAAAATTTTTTAACTTACTAAAAAATTTTTAGTTTTTTTTTGTGCATTTTCATCTAATATTATTTTTTTTTCTCTTTTCACTACCTAATTAATAATTTCACGAATGCTATACATTATTAAAAATAATTATTAGAAAAATATTTTTTATTTTTTACTTACTATTATCGCTATTAGAGCTCAAATTTTTCTTTTTCTTTTTCTTTGTTGCTCCAGTTGTTTTTTAATTTCCTTCTTTAATATGATTTTATTTATTAAGAGGTTAATTATGATGTAGTAGTTATAGATGTTAAGAGGCCTCATAAGAATTTTTCTATAAATATTTTTGTTAGGTTTCCTGTTAACTATAATAATAATAATAATAATAATAATAATAATAATAATAATAATAAATTGAGTAATATATTATAGCATGTGAGAGTTGGACATCCTATTAACATATTTATTGATGAATTTATGAATGTGTTGAAGATGATAATTTTTTAATTTCATCAATTTATATAAATTTTAAAAGTAGTTATTTTATAATAGTAATTGAATTTATGTAAATTTAGGGTTTAGTGATTTTAAAAAAATAACATGTCAAATAATTTACTTTTGGTGACATGGTTGTATGGAAATTAATAATTTTACTATTTTATAATTGGATAGTTGAATCTTTTGTGTATGCTAGAAAATTTTCATGAAAAATAATTATATCTACATAATAATTGTTACAAAATTAAATTATTATACTAAATACTTTTACATAATTATTTCTATAAAGATATACGTTTTGTTTTGTAAAATTTGAACTTTCTATGTTATATTTTATGATATTATAAGCTTTGATACTATATGTCTAAACCAAATTGTTCAAGATATATGAAAAAAAGGTAAGATTTTTTTGGAGTTGTTAAATTGTAACATAAAAATTGATAGTATTTATTTAAATAAAGTGAATTTCAAGTATGAATCTATCATTTCTTTTTAATTTAAAACTGATATTTTATTCAATAAGAATTTCTCACTATTTTTTTCTTATGAACATTAAAGAAAATTAGCTAGCTCTCAATTTTTGATAAAATACAAATTTTTATTGTAACATGTTCAAATTATTTTGTATAAATCAATATATTTCTTTAATTTAAATTTTGAGCTAAAAATATTTTCTCTTTGTCCATATTATAGATTTTTGTTAGTGTTTTATTTTAAGATGTTATAAATAATATTTTGATTTAAGTATTTTTTTTAACTTTTTATTTTTGTTATTTTATTTTATTTTTCATTTAAATAATTTTATAATTATATTTTAAATTAATTTAAAATTTCATGTTATGCTAATAAACTGTACATTGCACCGGGCACTATGCTAGTTTCATTGAAATTAATTACCCTTGTGAAAATTAATGTGCGTCAGCTGATAATCTTATAATCACCCTGGATGTCAGCCTTTAATTTTTATATATGTTAAAAGCAAAAGGAAGCAATGTACAAATTGAACATCTATATCTATATAGTTAGCTTTTTCTTTTTCTTGTATATGAGAAATCGATCATTTCGAAGTTGATAATATGTTTGACCGTATTGCTTCTGCTGACTTTTACTGCAAACGGAAGCACATACGTCCTTCATAATCATCGAACAAGGATAAGTATTTTTTTTTTATTTTTCTTATTACGATTATTATTCAGTTATATTTCTATCTCCCACTATATTGAATTAGTTAATTATATATTTTGTGTCATCTTACAATTCATATTTTAATTAATGACATGAACTTTATTTAATTGTTATTTTAAACATGTTAATATCTAGTTAGATACACACATAATTTAAGTGAGTGCAAGGCTCTCAAGAACACTTTTTATTTGCCTTTGGGTTTAATATAAATTATAAGACACTTCCCTTGAAATAATATATAAATTTTGACACTTAAATAGCTGAAATAATTATGTTGTGTTATTCATGTATGGTGGCACTATTGCTACAATAGAAGAAAAGTCTTCCTTTTATTTAAGTATTTTTTTAAACTGTTATATTTTTGCTATTTTGTTTTAGTTTTCATTTAAATAATTTTATAATTATCTTTTAAATTAATTTAAAATTTCATATTTATGATAATAAACTGTACATTGCACCGGGCACTATGCTAGTTTCATTGAAATTAATTACCCTTGTGAAAATTAATATGCGTCAGCTGATAAACTTATAATCACCCTGGACGTCGGCCTTTAATTTTTATATATGTTAAAAGCAAAAGGAAGCAATGTAGAAATTGAACATCTATATCTATATAGTTCGCTTTTTCTTTTTCTTGTATATGAGAAATCGACCATCATTTCAAAGTTGATAATATGTTTGACCGTTTGCTCCTGCGGACTTTTTTTTTTCGATAAGTTCATTGAAGGCACCTCACAAAACTCGAGTGATGTGCAGGAAGAAAGAAAGAGCAACGCTGAACAATATCCAAAATAAAGACCGAAAACAACAATAGACTAATGGTCAAAGACACCAAAGAAAATATAACCCCACCAAGTTACCACCCAGTCGTCAATCAGCAAATCAGCTAAGATACTCTGAGGAGAGTCACCAAGCTAAATTTTTGCAAAGGTTGCAGTCACGAAGTCGCAGCCAGAGACAGTCGACTTGCTTCTGCTGACTTTTACTGCAAAGGGAAGCGCATACGTCCTTGATAATCGTTGAACGAGGATAATTTTTTTTTTCTTATTACGATTATTATTCAGTTATATTTCTATCTCCTACTTTATTGAATTAGTTAATTATATACTTTGTATCATTCTTACAATTCATATTTTAATTAATGACATGAACTTTATTTAATTGTTATTTTAAACATGTTAATATCTAGTTAGATACACACATAATTTAAGTGAGTGCAATGTTCTTAAAAACACTTTTTATTTACCTTTGTGTTTTCTATAAATAATAAGACACTTCCCTTGAAATAATATATAAATTTTGACGCTTAAATAGCTGAAATAATTACGGTGTGTTATTCATGCATGGTTGTACTATTGCTACAATAGAAGAAAAGTCTTCTTACATGGGTGAGGGCAGCACGTTATGGAAATGCTTGAGCCTTATAGCTTCATCGATGTACGGGTGGGGTTGCAACCTTTAATTATGGATGCAGTTGAAATGATATGAAAAATAATTATTCGCGTGGCCGAAAATACTCTTTAATTATTATTGTAAATTAATTTTAATAATATTATCAGAATATAAAAATTATTCATATAATCATCTATTTATATATAGATTAGCATGTTATCAGAAATATTTAACTTTTTAAAACATCATCTTAAAAACTATGCATAGTAACATATAATTAATTAATAAAATAATAAATTTTATTAAAAATATGTTAAAATCAAATAACATATATATTTTTTGAGAATATAAAATTATATTATTATTATTATTATCGTATTCAAATAGCTAAGCCCTTTGATCTGTCACTAGCGGGCACCTGGCATGTAATCCAACTTCAACAGAAGTTACCTTACTACGTTATGACAACATTTTGATTGGAACAACCGATTACAAGTCGTGGGCGAAATGTCTCCTTAGCTTCTTGGGATAATTAATGTTGAAACTAGATGGATTAGTAATTAAATCAGCAAGATTTTGAGATTTAACTGGTTCAATTATTTGATCTGACTAAAAGAGTTCTATAACGTTACAAAAATAATTTACATGCAATAGTATTTCAATTTTTTCTATAAAAAATTTTATTAAGTGGGTTTAGCGTCAATTATCCCACTAAGAGTAGCTTCTCTCGCATAACAAAGGGAGCAGTGAGACCCTAAAAATTTTAATTTTTTTGTAAATTTTTTTACTTTTTCCTTATTGAGGCCCCTCTAAATTTTTTTTTGGGTATACTTATACTACAAAAACAAAAAAGAGATTAGCTACAGTAATTTAGTCATAGTTTTAATAATCTTACAAATAAAATTGACTAGTACTTAGACATTACAAATGCAATTTGAATACCTGACGTTAGTATTTATAAACCCTTTACTATAGCAAGTGTTTAAATACTATAATAGATAGTATGTTGTGTATATATGTATCTATTTAGTTTTGCTTGTGAAATATTCATTTTCTTCCATAAATTTTGACTAATATTTAAAATTTTAGATAAGAATAAAAGTTATAAGATATATATTATTCTTTGCATAAATTTAACTATTAAATATTGACTCTTCCCATAAAAAATATCTAGCCCCGCCCCTGCATTTCACTAGGGTCAGGACAAAGTTTCAGCGCTCAAAAAACACTCTCAAAGACTTAAAAGATTGCCCACTAAAAGGGTTCTCATATCGGTAGTAAGAATCAAATTCGCGTAAATTTGGGATACATGACTACTCTTTACCAGCCACATTGTCCCTCATTGGCATGTAATAGTATTCCTTAGATAAAAAGATTTTAGTGAAACATATAGATGACTGATTTTAGTTAGTATATGTGAAATGATCTAATTATTAATTTAATTTCGAAATTACATCAAAACTAGTTAAGCATTTCACTAATTCATAATCGGAACTTTTCTTTTCTAACATTGATTTTTCACAATAGAGTATTCCATTGATCAATATGTCCCCATCAACCACATGACAGATAGTCAATTAATTACTCAGTAATTCAACCAAATTGAAGTCTCGTGTTTTGACAATTCTTGCATTCCAATGGCCATGATGCGCATATAAAAGAATGATCCACAAAATACAAAGGATTCATATCCAAGTGAAAATCCCTCAACATCAACCACACAAATTTGTATTTCCAGCAATCACCACAGAATTCTTCAATTCCTCTACAAATCATTTTTTTCTAGGAAATGGGCATCTCTCACTTTCTTGCTATACCATTTCCAATCCAAGGACATGTGAATCCCCTTATGCAATTATCTCATGTTCTAGCCAAACATGGCTGCAAGGTCACTTTTCTAAACACTGAATTCAGCCACAAACGAGCAAAAATTGCTGCTGCTACTTCCCAAGACGACAGCTCAAAGGATCAAACATAAAGTTTGTCACATTCCCAGATGGTTTGGACCCTGAAGATGATAGAAGTGACCCTGTGAAAGTTCTTCTGTCTATCAAAAGCACTATGCCTGCTTTGCTTCCAAAGCTCATAGAAGATATCAATGCTTTGGATGCTGACAATAAGATCACTTGTATAGTTGTGACAATCGATATGGGTTGGGCCTTGGAAGTAGGCCATAAATTGGGAATAAAAGGGCTGTTCTCTTTACTTTCTCAGCATCTACTTTGGCCTCAGCTTATTGCATCCCGAACCTGATGGAGGATGGAATTATAGATTCAGATGGTAAGAATACACTTACTGATTTTTGTTACAATATAAATATCAATAATGCTAAAGACTACCAAAATGCATAGTTAATCTTTTTATGAGTAGTTTCTATTTATGGTCACACACTTTGCATCACTTAATTTCTTTTTCTTTTCTCATTCAATAATGCTATGTCGATTCCTACATTATTTGTATAAGAAATTAGTATAAAAATTTCACAATAAATATATAGAAGTGCTCTATAAATCAAATATTTACTTGTAGTAGGATACAAATTTCTCATGAAGTATATTTTTCCAAAATTAAGCAATTTGTCTCACAATTTTGAGAAGGTATCTATGACAGGCATTTTGGCAATTTTAAGCACTTTTTTCATTCTAATAAGAGAATATGCAACACAAATGCATTGTTTTACTTAGCTAATTTTTAAATATCATTAGGGGCACCATAATTTCATGCCTAAGCAATGATGCATATACATTATTATGAAGACTTAATTCTTTTTCCTTATTTTTATGTCTTTCTTTATTTTATTTTATTTTTGGGGGTACATAAGTCGTATTGAGATTTTAAACTTATAACTTCAAGCAAATTATCTAAACCCCTTGCCAATATGTGTATGACAATATGTTATCTATAACTTCACCTCACCAATGTTGGATCCCTTTTTTTTCGGTTAATTAGTACTGAAAGTAAACTAAATGTACTTTCTTGATTTCCTTTTGCCATCGCAGGAATACCCATAAAAAAGCAGGAAATTCAATTTTTCCCAAATATGCCTATGATTGACACACCACACCTCCTATGGGTTACCATAGGTAAGGTCTTCTTCCATTTCCTTGTGCAAGAGATGCAAACTATTAAGTTAGCAGAGTGGTGGCTTTGCAATACTGCTTATGATCTTGAGCCTGGAGCATTTTCCATATCACCGAGGTTTCTACCAATTGGCCCATTGATGGAAAGTGATAGCAACAAAAGTTCATTCTGGAAAGAGGACACAACTTGCCTAGAGTGGTTGGATCAGCAGCCACCTCAATCTGTCATATATGTTTCATTTGGTAGTTTGGCAATGTTGGAATCAAACCAATTCAAAGAATTAGCATTTGCACTTGATCTCCTTGACAAGCCTTTCCTTTGGGTTGTACGTTTTGATGATAATAACAATGCATACCCTGATGAATTCCATGGAAATAGAGGTAAAATTGTTGGTTGGGCACCACAAAAGAAGATATTGAACCATCCTGCTATTGCTTGCTTCATTAGTCACTGTGGCTGGAATTCGACTATAGAAGGTGTGTATAGTGGTGTGCCCTTCTTGTGTTGGCCATTTTTCTGTGATCAATTTTTGGACGAGTCATACATTTGTGATGTGTGGAAAGTTGGATTGGGATTAGACAAGGATGAGAATGGATTCATATCAAAGGAAGAGATAAGAAAGAAGGTGGAACAATTGCTTGGAGATGAAGGCATGAAAGCAAGGTCCTTGAAACTGAAAGAAGTGACGAGAAATAACCTAGTTGAAGATGGTTAGTCTTTAAAGAATCTTAAAAAGTTTATTAATTGGGCAAAGTAATAATATTATCCATGATAGTTTGGATGTTGGATTTTTCTTTATGGATTTTTTAAGTTGAACATGTATTTGTTTGTTACATAATGGACCAAATGATCTAGAGTAAACATACAACTGAGATAGAGTTTGGATGATGATACTTCTCCATACCATTTGTATTAATTATTATTGTTATTATTAGTATTATTATTCATATTCAATTAGCTAAGCCCTTTGATCTGTCGATAGCGAGCACCTGGCATATATTCCAACTACAACCGAAATTACCTGACAACATTTTCCCTGCAACAACCGATTACAAGTCGTAGGCGAACTCCTTAACTTCTTGGGACAATGTTGTTGAAATCAGATGAGATAATAATTACATTAGTGGGATTTTCAGATTTAACTGGTTCAATTATTTGAACTGACTAAATGAGTTACATATTGTTACAGGAATAATTTACATGTAATAGTATTTCTTGTATAAAGATTTTAACATTTATGACAGATTATAGTTGGTATATATGAAATGATCTAATTATTAATTTAATTTCGAAATTATAAAAAACCGTTAAGCATTCACTAAATCATAACCAGACCTTTTCTATTCTAACATTGATTTGTCACAACATCACATTCGTTTGATCTATATGTCCCCGTGGACCACATGCCAGATAGGCAATTACTCAATTCAACCGAATTGGAGCCTCGTGTTTTTGAATGTTCTTGTGTACCAATACGGCCATGATGTACGGATAAAAGAATGATCCACATTCTTGGCCAAATGTACTCATATCCAAATCAAAGTCCCTCAACATCAACCACACATATTTGCATTTCCAACAATCACCACAGAGCTCTCCAATATCTCTACAAATCTTTTCTTTTCTTTTTTTCTCGCAAATGGGCATTCCCCACTTTCTTGCCATACCAATACCAGTCCCAGGACATGCGAATCCCCTTATCCAATTCGCTCATGTTCTGACCAAACATGGCTGCAAGGTCACTTTTCTAAACACTGAGTTCAACCACGAATGAGCAAAAACTGCAGCTGGTGCTGCCCAAAATGACAACCTCAAAGGATCAAACATAAAGTTTGTCACATTCTCAGAAAGTTTAGACCCTGAAGATGATAGAAGTGACCCTGTGAAAATTTTTCTCTCTATCAAAAGCACCATGCCTGCCTTGCTTCCAAAGCTCATATGAGATATCAATGCCCTCGGTGTCGACAATAAGATCAATCTATAGTTGTCACGATTAATATGGGTTGAGCCTTAGAAATAGGCCATAAATTGGGAATAAGAGGGGCGGGTCTATTTCCTTTCTCAGCAACTACGTTGGCCTCAACTTATTGCATCCCGAAGCTGATGGAGGAGGGAATTATAGATTCAGAATAATATTTGCTGATTCTTTTCTTGATGAGGTAATATTTACTGACTCTTGTTACAATATAAATATATTGAAAACCAATATAATCTTCATGAAATATTTACTGACTCTTGTTGTAGTCTTTGACTCCTCACATACCAGTGAGTCAACATTATAATCAAACTATCGAAAAAAATCAATATAAACATATCAATAATGATAACGAAAACCAAAGTGAATTAGTTAATATTTCATGAATAGTTCTGATTGAATAGTTTCTAATTATGGTCACACACTTTCATCACTTAATTTCTTTTTCTTTTCTCATTCAATAATGTTAGGTTAATTCATACATTACTTATATAAGAAATTCATATAAAAAATTTCACACCAAATAAAAGTGCTCTATAAATATTTACTTGTAGTAAGATACAAATTTCTCATTAATTATATTTTTCCAAAATATAATTAAGCAAATCAAACTTTTGTTTCACAATTTAGAGAAGGTATATATGACGGCATTTTACATTTTTAAACACTTTTTTTTATTATTCTAATAAGAGAATATGCAACAGAAATTTTTTTTCTTTTACCTAATTAATTTTTAAATATCATTATGGGTACACCATAATTTCATCATACCTAAGCTGTGATAAATATACATCATTATGATAAGGACTCGATGTTCTTATTTTTATCTCTTTCTTTGATTTAGTGTTCCCTTTTAAGGTCCTAATTTAATATTCATGTTAGGACTGAATATGCAAGTCCATATGTGAATAACAATGTGTCATCTATAATTCACCACACCAATGGCGGTTCCCTTTTTTATTTTCATTTAACTAGTATAGAGAGTAAACGAAACGTACCTCCTTGATTTGCTTTTGCCATTGCAGGAATGCCCACCAAAAAATAGGAAATTCAAAATTCCCTAAACATGCGTATGATGGACACAACACACTTTGTATGGGTTACCATTGGTAAGGTCTTTTTGCATTATCTTGTGCTTGGAGTATTTTCCATATCACCTAATTTTCTTTTATAGCTTATTTACTGCATGTTTGAATAGACCTCCTTGTTATTTAACTAAATAACAACAACATCCTTGTGAGACAATATTGGTTGCACTATACTTCAAATTTAGTGTAATTAAGTATTTTAAAATTATAATTTGGAGCAGGCTACAACACTTGCTACCAGTAGCCTAGGTAAGAACTTTTTCCAACACATGGTGGAAGATACACAAACTTCGAAGTTAGGAGAATGGTGGCTTTGCAACACCACATGTGATCTTGAGCCTGGAGCACTTGAAATATCACTAAGGTTCCTTCCAATTGGCCCGTTAATGGCAATAAGTGACAACAACAATAGTTCGTTTTGGCAAAAGGAGACAACTTGCCTAGGTTAGTTGGATCAGCAACCATTCCATTATGTCATATATGTTTCCTTTGGTAGTTTGGCAATAATGGACTCAAACCAATTCAAAGAATTAGCTCTTGGACTTGATCTCCTTAACAAGCCTTTTCTTTGGGTTGTACGTCTAGGTAATGATGATAACAAGGGAAACAATGCATACCCTAATAAATTTCATGGAAGTAAAGGTAAAATTATTGGTTGGACTGCACAGAAGAAGGTGTTGAACCACCCTGCCATAGCTTGCTTAATCACTCACCGTGGTTGGAATTCAACTATAGAAGGTGTATATAGTGGTGTGCCTTTCTTGTGTTGGCCATTTTTTTAGTGACCAATTTGTTAACAAGGCATATATTTGTGATGTGTGGAAGGTTGAAATAGGATTAGACAAGGATGAAAATGAATTAGTATCAAGAGGAAAGATAAGGAAGAAGGTGGAGCAACTTGTTAGGGATCAGGACATAAGAGCAAGATCATTGAAACTGAAGGAAATGACCATGAATAACTTAATAGAAGGTGGTCATTCTTTAAAGAATCTCAAGAAGTTTATCAACCGGGCTAAGGGTTAATGTTAACTTTGGTAGTAATTCCCAAGTTGGAAATGCATTTGGTACTTATAGTTTGATGATAGGCAAAATGATTTTGAATAAACAGACCCCAGGATATGTTTGGTTAAAGTTCTTCAATTTCCATGAAATCGATCACATTTTGAGCAATGAAGTCCATGACGAGTCATGTGATATTCTGTACCATATTATATGTGTTAGCTCCAATGCCTTTAGAAACTGTTATGCGGTTATGAACAAAAATGAATTTTAAAGTTTGAATGGATACCAAATCAGAATCTAAGCCAATCTTTTTGTATATAAACGATTTGCTTCTAGAAATGATTGCTTTCAAGAAAAAGATCTTAATCAAGTACCTTAACTTTTTAAGAATCAACAAAGCCTTGTTATTCATCGTTCTTTTATTTGAATATACTTGATATGGAATATATGCTTTGTGTATATCTTGAGCTATTTCGTAAGAAATAGAAAAGAGAAGTTGAGAAGGATGAAAATACACTTCAAAAGGAAAAGACGTGCCTCAAGAACAAACACTGTTCTTTCAGAAAGATGACTTTGTCCAGAAGGATAACTTTGTCTAGAAAGGATATCTCCATAAACATGCTTCTTATAAAGTGTCATACCTTCAAAGCTTCCTCTTCACACTTCACAGATAAATTCAAAATGTCAAAAGGATGATTTGACAAGATGCAAAAAAGGCACTGACAAGTTTGCATAGTTGGTAAACCAACAAATGGTTACTTTTTCACCTCTGTGCAAGTTTTGAAGAATAGGAAAAAGGAAGACTATTTCTTCTCTGTCCAGTCATAGACCAGTAGTCCAAAAAGAATCACAAGAGTTAAGGCCTGCGAACTTCAACGGTTATATTTCGAAGTCTATATAAGGCTGGAAGTCGAAGAAAGAATAGTTAGAATGATTGAACATTTTCATCGCTAAAAGAACTTCCTTCTTCCATCTTTCTCGACTGTTGGAACCACCAGAAAGTTACTCATTGTAACTTCAGTTCAAAAGAAAATCTTTACTTTAGTTCTTTAATTGATAATATTCTCTTTTTAAAAATTTAGAATAGTCACACACACTGAGTTTTATTGTTTATTCTCTGATAAGAGAGTTAGTGTAAGAGTTCATATACAAACTTACTATTTTTCATCGATTATATTCAGACCCAATAGTGGTCAATATGAGCTTGGAGAAACTAAGACAAACACTACTCGTTGTAAAGCTTAGAAAGGTTTGAGAAAATACTACTCATTTATAAGAAGCTTGGAGAAGCTTAAACAAAGAATACTCGTGATTTATAAAATCTCAACTAAGAGTTGGGGACTGGAAGTAGGCAAGTGGTTGGCCGAACAGTATAAAAATTTCTTATGTAATTCTTCCATTCTTTATTTTGCTATTTAGATTAATCACATAAATTTCTTTCTCTACATGCTATATTTGAAAGTCTATACCTGTTTTAAATAAAACAAACTTGTTTCATAAACTAACAAAACTGCTTCCACAATCCAAGTCTTACACTTGAGATAAGTGTTCTATATTAGTTTTCAGGTTAAACAAATTTTTGTGAAGACACGATTCAACCCCCCTTCTCGTCTCATCTCTTCCAACAATTTGTTTGCTATAACATGGTTTTAAAGTATGATCCGCAACCATAATCATGTTTTAGCACAACTACAAATAAGTTATAACAACAATGCTATTTAGTACACATTGATGTAGTTTGAAAGTCTTATGATTGAGAAAAATATTACTAATGACAAGAGGGTTTGTTATATAAGTGGAAGAGAAAAAATGAAATTAATTATAAAATGTATCATTTTCATTTTGTTTATGCACATAGTTAGAGAAGCAAATAGATGTGCAAATAGCTTAGCAAAGTATGGGCATAGGATGTCAAAGGGTATCTCATTCTTTCATAAATTATCCTCCTGTATCGCTTTGGATTTCCTAGCAGGTAGTCTTGGTCAAGGGTGGTATCGCGTTGTATCGTACTAGTTTGTTTTGGTTTGGGCCTTAAGCCCCAATGTTCATTTTAAATATACTATTGAGCATTTTCAACTTGTAATTACCACTACATTAATAGTATCTTTTCACAATTATCTGTTATTTTTATAATTACGATATGAATGCAACTGAAATTTAAAATTTTATGCTATAATATATTTATTTTATTTTTGTTATCAAGATTTGTTATGTGTTTCGTTTATCAGAAAATAGTAAGAAGAATAATATTTAACTGCAATACTTTATTTTTTTTTAAAAAAATGTTGATAATTAGTAAGGAAGATAGGCTTAATGTTTGAAGCAAAACAAGAGGATAATCTCTTGTTATATGAGTTTGTTGAGATTCTACATTGTGGATGATAGCGTGTCCCCGCCACTATGGATACTTGTCATCCATACTTTTATTTTGTAAGATTTTCAAGTAAGTAGCTAGTTAAGTAAAACACTTTTATTGATATAACAATACAAAATTGAATATTTACATAGCATTTTTTTATATTAACAGTGCATCAAAATCAAATTCATAAAATAAAAAAATAAAAATATGTGACAGTCTTAATTTACTAATTATAATATAAATAGTCTTATTTTAAGTTTAAATGGAGAGTTTTGAAAGAAAAGAGAATGAAAGATACTTCCATTTTTAAATATAAAGGGTTATAAATATTTATAAAATCAAAAATAAGATAATAGAAAAGTCTTTACAATAAGTATTATTTTATTTTGTATATTTTTTAAAAAATTAATCAAATATTTTTAAAATAAAAAATTTACATTCACTTCCTTCTTTTTCTCCAAAACCCTTTCTTCTATACATACTTATAATAGTTTGTTTTAGAGAAAAAAAATTTAGAATAACAATGTTGAAAATAATGACGCACAAAGAGATCAAACAACAAATAGTGTTAACCTTCAAGCGTTTAGTATACTACCCTTAAGACTTATTCTATCATGGTGTATACCTCCTCGAGATGTTTGAAATCAATCAAGAAGTTTGAAATAATTTTATGTGGATATTATCGTGCAGCAGTTAAATATTTAAACCTCCAAGTTACAACAATAGGTCTCACTAATAGAAATGCGTTATTTACCTACGAATTTATTGACGGAAAATTGATTAAAATTTGTCAATAAGAATATTACCAATGTATTTAACTACGGACACAATTGGTTGATAAGAAATGCGTTAGTAATAAAAAAAAATATTACTGATAGAATATCGTATCCATCAATAAATTTTGTAATTGTACTGACAAAACTTTTCTGTTGGTAAAATAAACATACATCAATAATAATAGCATAAGAAAGCATCATTGACAAAATTAAATCGACGAATTATTAGAAAATACTAAAAGATAATCTGTTGGTAAATAGAAAATAATATTTTATATTATAAATTTACCGACATAAAACTTGTCGATAAAATAAGCTTATTTATTCATTTTTAATTGTTAATAAATATTATTGTAAATATATTGTTTTTATTTAAATGATTATTATTATTTTGTTTTAGTTGTAGAAGAAATTAAAAAAAACAATTAATTAAATAAAATATATTCATTCTAAAAAAATGTCACACTATAATTCTATAAAAAGGAAAATCCTAAAATCTACGAATACTGATCATTGTCAGCATTCGAGATGCCGTCGTCGTCCTTGTCTCGATGTCCGAATGGGTGGCGGTGTAGAGAAAGTTGAGGCGGTAGAAGTGGGGGCGAAGGTGGTGGAGGCTGTGCACTAGATGAAGAATCACCACTTTGCAGTTGCTCGAAGTAACTGTACATAGTCATCATCCTTTACTTCATGGACTATATCTGCTGCATCCACTGCTTCTTATCCATTTCATGGCACTCATACAGCTCTATGTACCTCCTGTCGGTTTCCTCGAGCTACCTTTGCATTGACCCATTCAGTGCATGGACCTAATCATGGATGGCCTCTACATTGGTCCTAACAGGCCCAGTTCTGGCCACAAAGCCTGGAGAATATGACATGCTATAAGAAGTCCCCATCCTGTAAATTTGACCCTTATAGTGGCCGCTGACCATTTGGGCCCATACCTTATCGTCGCTAACAGGTGGGTCGGCAGGAGTGCTCCTATCCCCCTGCTATGATCAAGCCTCACTCAGCCTTTGGGTAAACTCATGCTTCAATTGAAAGAAACAAAACAAATTAGATTTAAAGAATAGCAAATATAATAAATTAAAAGTATTGAAAACTAAAATTATAAGTACTTATGTATGTGGTCTCTGACCGAGTATCAATCCACTGGGACTTGTTCTGCTTTTTGGTGTGGGTCTTTCGGAACAACTCCCCTTGAGTAGGCAGCCTACTCATCGCCTTTTCCTACATTTCAAAGAATTTTTACGTGATCATATAATATTTAATGCGAAATTGAATAACTAAATGAGTAACGGACGATATTTACGATCCTCAGCCATGTGCCCTCGATGGTAATGGAGCCTACAGTGTGCAAAGAGCCACCGCGGGTTAAGCCAATAGGTGCTAGCATCGTTCTCGCGAATGTCATAAAACATATCGTGGAGCCGTTTCTCGGCCCTGGTCCTCCATACCTTGTAAATGGAAGCCTCCTCACGTGGATCAATAATAAACATACGTTGCATACATGCAATACAATAGTCAGCAGAATTGTAATAAATAATCATGCATAAGAATAAAAATCAAAATTAATAATAAAAATTGATTATTTTACCTTTCATTTTCTTCACCATAACTACTATGTGGCCTCAAGGGCCTACACAAAACTAGTATGTAGGGCATAAAAGTTCTCCTCGAATATCTCCGTAATCCTGTGCAGCCCTAGCTATGATGGAATCTAGCTGTGTCATAAATAATATACTTTATTAGGTACCTATTTGTTAAATTTTCTATCATAATTAAAAATTTGTGATAATAAATTTACATTTGAAATTACTTACTTAGATTTATGATAATATCTAAGCTCTACATGCTGGTTCATGGAGCTCTATAAGGGAGTGGACAAAGAGGCTTGGGCACCCTGCGAACCAGGCTGATTAAGGGTAGATGAAGGGGCAGAACCAAGTACAACACCTCCTGAAGGTGGGGTGGAGATGGCGAAGGCCCAAGGGGCAATGATGGTTGAGGCCCTGACTCCACACACCCAAGGTTAGGTATCATAACAAACTTCTGGGTATGTGGATATCAATCAGTAGGGGCTGACGTAGCATCAGTAATGGGAGTGGTGGACACGGGTGCAATGGAGGTGGTGGATGGGGCATGAATGCGAGATAGTAGACCATGTTTCCTCAGTCTACCTCTACCTCATCCAGAACTGGATTCTCGTTGTGCTATAAGTGATTTATATAACATGTACAAAATTGAAAACACAAGACATATGTTAACTAAATAAGGACACAACACACTTAGCACAACAATAACTATTTAATTTAAAGAATATTTTAAATGATTTCAAAGACAATCATTTCAAAGAATAATTATTTAATTCAGCATTTCATCACAAATAATAATTATTTATTAAAAAAGTTTATTTCACTAGTCAAATACAAGTAACAAACACATACAGTCATGCAAATTAATCAGTTAATCCTATAAACCATTTTAGAGCGCATCTCTTTACTTCACATCATGCATACACACAACATCACAACATATAATTCAAATAAGAAACTATAAGCCTTCTTTCAGTCATGCAATTTTATTGTATAATTCTATCCTAGAAAATTTAAATTTCTAATGTTTCAAAAAAAAAGTTAAAAAAAGAGTACAATGTACATATTGAATACACTATGTAGCTCAAATAAACGAATGCACCAAAATAGAAGATCTCTAAGTGCTCCAAATGAGATATTTAACAATTTAAAATAATAAAATAAGTTAGTTAACTAACTAAAAAACTAAAAACTTTAAGTATAGATATGAAACTAAAAAGCTAAACTGATTAAAATGTTAAATAACATACTAGGAATATAATGGCGGTCTCTAGTGATGAAATGGAAGCTCTGGCAGTGATGAAATGGCCAAAAATACTCTGGAGGAGTGAGAGAGAATGAGAGTGAGGAGAGAGAGTGATTAATGAAATGAGGGAGAAGAAGGAGAAGCAAGCTCACGTTTTAATGAATTGTTTCTTTTTATCGATGGGTTTTCCGTCAATAACAAGTTAATGAAATGATTCGTTTTATTAATCACATTTTATTGATGGATTTTTTGCTGATAAAATAATAATAAATCGAATCATTTCATTAATCCAATATTATTGACGAAAAATGAATGGTCAATGGCAGTCATTCCCAATTTTCCAATACTGACAAAAAATCTGTTGGTCATATGGATCATAAACAATCAATGGCGGTTATTTCCAATTTTCAAATACTAACGAATAATCCGTTGGCAATCTAAGTAAAAAAATTAATTTCTGAAAAAAAAGAATAATATTTATTTAATTATAAATTATTGACAAACTTTTTATTGATAATATATTAATTAGTTAAATTAAATTAAAAGGAATAATTATTAATTACCGATGATTTTCAGTTGGTACTAGTTTGGCACCATTAGGCTCAAAATTTTATCAATGTTTTTACTGACGGAATATCAAACTGCTATTAAATTTCCACGTCAATCATTTATTTAATTGTCGGTATGTTCGATAGATTTAGCCTTCAATAAAATCCGTCTGTATTTTACAAATTTCTAGTAGTGTTTAGAGGTTTAAATATGGTTGGTTGCTTAAAGTAGTAGCGAGCTCCATCTCCTTTGTGAGCAATCTTGAGGTTCGAGCCTTAAAAATAGAAAATCATATTTTGGGAGAGACTAATCTTTCAATGGGTTCTTTAGCTCCTCGAATAGGATATAATTGGTGAGCTAAATGTCAACCGAATACCAATAGTCGAAGTAAAAAGTATTTAAACCTCCAATTAATCAATTAAAACATGTGCAAAACAATAAGTAATGTCTATATTCTTGATGCTGCAAAACCATAATATTATATTTAAAACCAACAAAATTCTTGGGTGTCATGACTTTATGAATTTGTTTAATATTGGAGCAATGATGATGGATGGCACTTTGGTGCTGCAACTTGCAAGAATAAAACATACAGGTGATATATGATTTTTCTGGTAGCAATTTCAAAATCAGAATTAATTAAATTAAGTTAAATAATTAATTAATTAAAATCCAAAACACCGACTTTTTGAAATATTTCACAACAATCTCTCACATATTTTAAAAATTTTTTATTTGAAAAATTGTTGGAAAAGAATCATGAATTATGCATGGATGCAAACGCTTCGAAATGATATATCTTGGATTATGTACAAAACATAGGTAGAAAAGACTTTAAATTAGGGGTGTAAATGGGTTGGTTTGGATTGTGTTTGAGTAAAAAATAAATCCGAACCGATCAAATTTAATTGAATTGGTTTGGTTTGGATTTAAAATTTTTTTTTAACAAATCTGAACCAAACCAATCCGATTAAGATCGGGTTGGTTTGGTTCGGATTATCGGATTGAAATAAAAAATAAAGAATTATATTTTTTTAAAAAAATCTTGATTATGATATATTTAATAATGATGTAAATAGATAAATTTCTTAAATAAATATTAACAAAGAAGATAAAAAAATGACTATATTACTAGAAACTTAAATGTAAAACTTCGAAATATTAGAAATAAAAATAAATAAATTAGTTGATCGGGTGATCAGGTTAGGTGTTTGGATAATCGGATTGCAAAATCATAAATCTGAAACCAAACCAATAACAATTTGTTGGATTTGGTTCCACTTTAAAAATGAACTGATTTCTCGAACCGATCCGAACCAATTTCATTCGTTTGGTTTGGATCTTCGGGTTTATTGGATCAATCCGATCCGCTTACACCCCTACTTTAAATTATAATTTCATTAATGAAGTTTCAAAATCTATGAACTAAAATATTTTTCATGTAACTTAAAGTCCTACCTAATCACATTTACGCCCCTCATTTATTCCTTGCTATTAATGTTGTTTTGAGCTTTTCAACCATGTGTGTGCCTAGTAGTTCATAAGTGCTCTAGAAACTTAGCCATAATCTCATAGGAGTGATCTCATTCTAATAGATCTCTTCAAGTATATGCTGCACTTTATACACTACCCCTAACGGCTATGAAATTCATTAAAAGCGTTTGGATTATCCTTATATTAAATACAGTCTAGCACAACTCATATTTCTCACACCATAGAAATGGACATATCAAGTGCTAGCAAAAACTAACAGGTGACATGTTATTACATATATGAACATTATTTATGGGATTTCCACTCTCAAAAGTTGGGTTCTTATCAACATTAATTTCAAATTGCTTGAAGTCCCAATAGAATATTACTGAAGAAAATTTTCATCCACTTAGCCTCATTACTGACTTGTTCCATAACAATAAACTTTGACTTAATGACAAACTTTACAATTATTGTTTGCTTAATTGATTTCTAAGTAAGAACACCTCCTGCTAGAATAAATACATAGCCACTAGTGAATTTAATCTTTATCTGAATCTAAAATCCAGTTAATATCACTGTATCCTTCTAATACGATGAGGTATACACTATTCTTAATACCATAATTCATGGTATCTTTCAAGTATTTTGTTCATCTAGGTACCCAATGCAATCTAATGATCATTGTTTGGACTATGTGTATATCTACTTGATCTACACATAACATATGCTATGTCAGGTCAAGTGAAATTTATCAAGTGTATTAAACTCCCAGTAATCTGGGTATTTTCAGACTGAGCAAGAGGGTCACCTGTATTCAGTCTTCTTTAAAATAGTGGTAATGTCATAAAGGGTAGAAACTTCTTCATGTGTATTTAATCAATTAAAACATGCAAAACGATAGGCAGTGTTCTTGATTTTGCAAAATGCTAGGATTCTAATATGTCATAACTTCATGAATTTGTTTAATATTGAAGCAATGATCATTAGCTGCACTTTATTAAAATTGTGTTGCATCGGATCATCAACCACCTTCCTTCTTAAGAGCTTTAGTGCATTCTCATTCTGGTGAAGGTGGGGACGAGGATGACCATGAAAGGGGAATCATAACGAGGTCATATGAAGAGGTATTTTCACTCCATGTGGGTAACCTCCTAGTAAAGGCTACCAAGTGATGGATTAGAAAACAATTTGAGAGTTTAATTGGTCAAGTCATGGATGCTTTTGTTTCTAAGAAACAAAAACGCTCTTTTTTTTTTTTTTTTTTATCACCGCTTGGTTTGTTTGATATTGCAGGTGGGAGGATGTGCAAGCTGTGATAAAAGCCTTGAACGGGCCCTTTGTGGATGGCTATTGCTTGTTGGTCTCTGAGGCTTCATGCGGGAAACCAGAGGGAGGTGCAAGGAAATCTACCAATGGAAAGTATGCCTGAGGCCACAGGGAGCAAATTTCCTGAGGTTAACTAGATGGCTCAATCCAAGAATGTACCTTAGGTTACTTGTGTTCCTTGCAACTCATCTTGGTTGTCCATGAGTACTGTTATTAACCTCAATGAACCTATAAAGAATGATGTTATTTCTGGCCTTACAAGGTAGTATGGGATGAGGTAGATAAAGTGATTTCTTTGAGTTCTGTACAAGCTTTGGTTGTCTTGGTTCCAAAGAAGTAATGGTTAAGGCCTTGTAGGAGGGGGTGTCCAGCGCATCTTCATTATGCTATTCAATAAAATAGCAGAGCTTACAAGAGTGGCCTTTCTCACATTGTACTTAGATCGAGATCTTCAATGTTCCTCCATCTGCTTGGTCAAGTTCAAACATCAAATGAGTTCTGAATAGATGGGTTCGGGTTATTGGATTCAATGAATGCACGGTGAGAGGCAAGGCTTTCTTATGTGCTAGAGTTTTAATTGAAACTAGCATGATTGAATCCATTGGTAGAACTGTGATCATTGTTTGTGATGGGCACCGCTGCAAGGTTGCAATTTGAGAAGTGCCTTTATGTCCATCTACACCTTGTTCTCTTGCTAGTTCTTTGGAATCGGAGGTGTTGGTTGATTTTTCAGCGGAAGAGGGTGGTTATGGTATGTGGAAGTGCAATGGTCCAACAGACCATCGAGAAAGCCAACAGTCACCACATTACCAGGGTCTTCGTGATTATGCTCTGCATTATTGCTTTATGAATGATTTGAAGGCTAGTGCTGGTGTTGGCTACAAGGTAAGCATTGGGAATAAGTTTCCCATGATTAATGGAATCAGGTTGGGGATGAGGATCTTCTTGTGGAGGTCAAAAAAGATTCGGGCTTTGATTAGTTGACTGGTTGCTTGGTGTGCAAAGTTTGTTTATGGGCAATAGGGATGTGGATCCTAATCCTAGCCCAACCACTTCTCTAACTTATCCTCCAGGCTTTAAGCCATGGGGTGTGGGTGTTTCTCCAAACCGAAACAGGTCGGCACACATGGACCCTGAGGTGGTTTTGGAGTCTCCAAATAGCATCAAAAAATGCAGCGATCATGAGTTTGGTCCCTCCAAGAACAATTATGATGAAGAATTGTTTTTGGTGAATCTTGCCCTCAAAGGCAAGAGGAAGAAAAATTATGTTAAAGACAAGAAGAAAAAGCTTAAAAATGACGTTGTGTTTAAATGGATGAGCATGAAAAATAGAAGACGAATCGAATTTGACAAAGCTTATGATGACATTCATGCGATCCCAATTTTCTTTGACGAAGATAATCCTTATGAGGAAGCAAAATGCTCTTGGGCACTCAGCGAAAGTCTTGGTTTATATGCTGAGAATGACAATGATGTGATTAAAGCTTTGATTGAAACCCATAAGGGCAATAAGGAAAAGGTTGCGCTTCCTAGACAGAGACGAAAGAAAGGATGTAACAAATGTACTTAGTTGGTTTTTGTTTTTCTGATATGTTTTTAAGCTGGTAGGTTTTTGTGTAGCTCTAATGTTTTTGTTTAGAGTAAGCCTACATTCTATGACAAGTGTATATATCTCCACTCTTTAGAGTGTGAGACATTAATAAATTATCTCGAAAGAAAAAAAAAAAAAACCATGTTGCTACTTGTAAAAATAAAACACACCCGTGAAATATGATGTTTTTGGTAGCAATTTTAAAATCAGAATTAATTAAATTAAAGATAAATAAATAATTTAATTTATTAAAATCCAAATAAAACACACACCTTTTAAAATATTTCACAACAAACAAAACCCAGTGATTAAAGAATGTCATAAGCTGGCTCTCATGTGTAAGTTCCATCTTTTCTTTATATAAGTAAATAAAAAATATTTTCTTTATATATAGTACTCATTATATTATTTGTGCTGAACATTAACATTAATGATCATGAAAAAATTCGAGGTGTTTTTATTTTTGTTCATTTGGTGGGGGAGAGGGGGTGACATTGACCGTGATGAGAATCGAACCTACGACTCTTTATAGCACTCATATACAATCACCACCAAGTCCTCGGCTCATCTGCAAGTGTAATCGAGGTTAGATTTTGATAACTCGATCGAGTTCGCTCTTGGGTTATGGACCATTTCATTTCCACAATGGGCTTGGCGTGGTCCACTTAGGCTACAAATTTTTGTTCAAGAATAAAAATAATGTTTGTTCAACCGAAAAAAAAAAGTAATGTTTGGTTTTTATTTTTGTTTTCTGTTTTTCATTTCTTGTGTTTCCTATTTTCAAGATTTTAAGAAAGGAACAGTATAAACAATAAAATCATATTTTCATTTTCTATATTCATTTTTTTATTTTTTTATTTTCTTTATAAAATCCTAAAAAATAGAAAATACAGGAAATAAAAATAGAAACCAAGCATACCCTTAAATTATAATTGAGGCCATAGTCAATGGTGAAAACCAAAATGCCTTGTGGGAAGGGATCTATGTTGATGCTTGATTCCTGGGTCTTGCACTTGTCCCCCCTCCTTTCCTGGGTCAAAAAATAAAAGTAAATTAAATAGGATTTATTTTTGATGTTGTGAGCATAATTTTTTTTACACAAATATTCAATTATGTATTGTTATATTATTAAAGGTATTTAAAAATCATATATATGATACTTTATAATTGATTGATAGTATAAAATATTTTATATTGATAATATATCAAAATTAATCTCATTGTTATTTTGTGCTTTTTTTTGGCCAAAAATGGTTAATTTTTATAGGTGCCTTATGTGAAAAGTAAATTTAAAATATTTAAAAACAATAAATATTGCGTATAGATTTAGCCTTTCATTTAAATTAGTAAAATGAGTCACTACGAATGGGTTTTTTTTTTATTTATTAAGATAAAAATATTTAAAAATAACTATAACTATAACTAAAACAATACTCAAAAAATTTATTGATTTTTAAATATTTAATTGAAGGATTAGCAAAAATTATATTTTTACCATATTTATTTTTAATTTTTAAATTAGCAACTAATAAAAATAATATATGCTAATAATAATACATACTATTATAATGATATTTAAAAAAAAGGACTATGATAAAGAAAATAAATTTTTATGTTTAATTTTCTTTACTTTACTTTCTTTTCAATCAAATAAAAAGTCAATTTTGAAAAGAACAAAAAAATTCTTTTTCATGACTCTCCCCTTTCAGCTTTCAATCAAATAAAAAAAAGTCATATCCTTGTTCCTTTCTTCGCCTTCATTGCCACGAAATTTTCATGTGGCAATGTAGCCAACTTTCCGTTTTTTCAGTTATCGCTCGCTTTCTATGTCATAAACAGCCATCAATAGTTCACATGTACGCACAAATGATCCGTCTCCCTTTTCCTTTTCGCTTAGAGTACATACTCTTTTTTATTCTAATATTTTAAAATTAATATTAATTTAATTTTAAAATAATTTTTAATGTTAACTTAATTTTAATATTTTAAATTTTAATATTAATTTAATTTTATATTGATAATTTGATGAAAAATTTGATTTTATTAAAAAAATTTTAAGACTAAATTGATGTCCAAATTTAAAGTGTTATGACTAAATTGATGTAAAAAATTTTTTAAGATCAAATTGATGTGAATTTTAAAATATTAAGACTAAATTGATATAAATAATTTTTTTAGGATTAAATTGATGTTAACTTTAAAATATTAGAACAAAAAAGTTATTTGATAAAGTGAAGATGACACTCTATCTTAGTTAAGTTTAAAATATTTAGTTTGTTAGAATTTTAATTCTGTTTATTCTATTTTATCTTTAGTTATAAGTTTTATCTTTATATTTTTATTATCTATTGACTTCATCTCCTATTTTATTATTTTTATAATTATTTTATCTATATAATAAACTTCCTAATATTACTCATACTTAAGTTTAACCAGATTTTTATTCAAAACGTCTTTATGGTACAGAGCTTATGGTTAACACAAAATTAAACAACCAAATCAAACATTAGAATACTTGGTGTCTTTTTTAATGAAGAAACTCCAATACACCTCAATCTTGGTGGTTTTATTGGAAAACTTTCGACGTCCCTCCCAATAATCCCTCCCCTTAGACATGCATACAGCTAAGCAGAAGATTTGATCATCTCATCTTTGGCTTTTGTTATTGACGCATCTCTTTTCATTTTATTCTAGCATGACTCATAGGTCGTCGTCTTATTGAAGACCCCTACTATTTGGCCATGGACGTAAGATTTTTTTCAAAAGGTTTGGTTGATACTCCAATATATGTTTCATGTCTATATTTGGTATTTCAATACCAAATATGATGATCTTATGGTTGTTGGCAAGCTACCTTATAATCAAGATCGACTTATTCATTTTCATCGTGATTTGGTTTCACCACTCATTTTCACTACCGTCATGATCCAAATATGGTCTTTGCAAGGCGACCTCTAGTTTGAAAGGGGATGATAAAGTAAGGATGATACTCTCTCTTAGTTATAATTTAGATATTTAGTTTGCTAGAATTTTGATTCTATTTATTCTATCTTATCTTTAATTATAGATTTTTTCTTTATCTTTTTATTATCTATTAATTTTATCTCCTATTTTATTATTATCCTTATAACTGTTTTATGTATATAATAAACCTCTCGATATAAATCATACTTGAGTTCAACCAATTTTTTATTCAAAATGTCTTTATTATTTACTCTTTTCACTTACAAACAAAATTAATTCACCCTATAACAGTATAACACATTGCCCTCGATAGCACCGCATTGGCCTCGATGGTGATATATAGTTTTGCGTTTTGCATGTTCAATTATTCACTTTTAACTACAATACAAAAAAAAAAAAAATTAATTATTACTTTTAGGGTATATTTGGTTGGAGGGTAAAAATGGAAGGAAATTTTTCATGGATGAGACAAAAATATTTATAGGTTGACACTAATTCCATGAAGAATTCCACGGGAGAGCAGAAGCATCAATGTGAAAATCTCTATCACATAATATCTTCTTCGTAGTTAGCTGATACTTATAAAGGCAATAACTCGCTATTTTACTTGAAAATCTCTATTACATAATATCTTCTTCGTAGTTACATAATATCTTGCAAAATAGGGCTAGCAAAACCAAAGTAAAACAATGGTTCTAGAAGTAGTAAATAATACAGGGTCTCTTCATGGAAATTGACGGGGAGAAAAAGGAAAATAAAAAAGGCAGAAGCCTCATACAGATAAAATCGAACAATATAAGTAACCAAATGTTAATGCATCCGTAGATCGGTAAAACAATTCCATAACTAGATACTTTAGACCGCGAGCAATGTGAACCGAAATTATGAAGTATTGCTCACTCTAAAACTATGAATATTTGGTCATCAGCTTTATATTATACATATGACTAATTAAAATCAAAGATTTCAAATGATGCGGTTAGGTCTTCGAAGATGCCATCAAATCGCGGAAATCATACTTTTCAAAGGCTGGACGGGCACCAAAAATTTCTAGTTCAGAGTATGGGACACGAGATATGAATCATGTTTTAATTTTAATAATGTAATGTATTACACTTTTTCAACATTTTATTATAATAGAATCTACCTTATTTTCTACACATTTAGTTCTCAAACAAGAAACTGTCATATATATATATATATAAGCATTAATTTTTAACATATTATTATCGTCAGATTTCTTGAGACCCACGTTATGACTAAACACAGCTGATTCAGCGAACCATCCTGTAAAGTGCATGTGGTAGGGAATCAACAAGTAATACTGTACTATAAATGCACCAACTTTTTCTCTCAGTTTCATTGCAACTCTCCTTCACAAAACATCAGCGTCCAGTGTCCACTCACGACTACCTCTTATTCATATTTACAGACATGAGTTTTCCACATTTTCTTGCTATGCCATATCCAATTCTAGGACACATGAACCCCCTTCTGCAGTTCTGTCATGTTTTGGCCAAACGTGGCTGCAAAATCACCTTCGTTATCTTAGAGTTCAACCAAACGAGAGTGAAGATTGCAACCGACGAGGGATCACAGATAAAGTTTGTGTCACTCCCATATGGTTTGGATCCCAAAGATGACAAAATTGACCACCCCAAGATAATTTTGTCACTCAAAAACACCATGCCTCCTAAGCTCCACAAGCTCATAGAAGATATCAATGCTTTGGATTGTGATAACAAGATCACTTGTCTAGTTGTTTCGAAGAATATAGGATGGGCCTTGGAAGTTGGCCATAATTTGGGAATTAAAGGGGCACTTCTCTGGCCTGCTTCAGCAACTTCATTGGCCTCTTTTGAATCCATCCAAAGGCTTATTGATGAAGGAATTATAGACGCTGAAAGTGGTAAGTAATTACTACATAAGTTCATCAATTATTTGTATAGATTATTTTTGATATACTGTCAAAAGAATTTTATATTGTCATCCAATCATATATTACTATATACTAGAGTGTGAAAATTAAATAGTTTTGTTAATGTAATAATACATAGTTATATATCTATATAAAATATATATTTTGTACTAGCAATGCATTGAAATTAAGTTTTTATTTGCATATTAAACTTCATAAAAAAATTGGAATCAACTCATTCGATCATCACCACAAAATGTCTATGGCTAGTATAATTAATTAGTAGTGCAATACTGACTAAGGCAATTCTTAATTTCTTTTCGGGATTGCAGGACAACCAACTAGAAAACAAGAAATTCAGCTTTCACCAAATTCTCCTATGATGGACACGGCAAGCCTACCATGTTGTAAGGTTGGTAAGAACGTTTTCCAACACATGGTGGAAGATACGCAATCTATGAAGTTAGCAAAATGGTGGCTTTGCAACACCACATCTGATCTTGAGCCTGGAGCACTTGAACTATTACCAAGGTTCCTTCCAATTGGCCCATTGACGGTAATTAGTAACAGCAGCAATAGCTCATTCTGGCAAGAGGACACAACTTGCCTAGACTGGTTAGATCAACAACCACCCCAATCTGTCATATATGTTTCCTTTGGTAGTGTAGCAGTAATGGACCCAAACCAATTCAAAGAATTAGCTCTTGGACTCGATCTCCTTGATAAGCCTTTTCTTTGGGTTGTACGTCCAAATAATGATGGTAACAAGGGAAACAATGCATACCCTGATGAATTTCATGGAAGTAATGGTAAAATTGTTGGTTGGACCCAACAAAAGAAGGTGTTGAACCACCCTGCCATAGCTTCCTTCATTACTCACTGTGGCTGGAATTCTACTATAGAAGGTCTATGTGGTGGTGTGCCTTTCTTGTGTTGGCCACTTTTCAGTGACCAGTTTGTTAACAAGTCATATATTTGTGATGTGTGGAAGGTTGGAGTGGAATTAGACAAGGATGAAAATGGATTAGTATCAAGGGGAGAGATAAGGAGGAAGGTGGAGCAAGTGGTTGGTGATGAAGACATAAAAGCAAGATCAATGAAACTAAAGGAAATGACTATGAATAACTTTGTAGAAGGTGGTCAGTCTTCAAAGAATCTGGAGAAGTTTATCAATTGGGCTAAGGATTAATGATACTTTTGGTAATAATTCCCAAGTTGGAAATGCATTTGATACTTAATTGTAGTTTGATGATAGGCAAATAATTTCGAATAAATAGACGCTTGGATATGTTTGCTTGATGTTCTTCAATTTCCATGTAATCGATCACATTTTGATCAATTAAGTACATGGTGAGTCCTGTGACATTCTATATTATATTATATGTGTGCTATAACATGGTTTTAAAGTATGATATGCAACCATAATCATGTTTTAGCATAGCTACAAATAAGTTGTAACAACAATGCTATTTAGTACAAATTGATGTGGTTCGGAAGTGTTATGAGAGAAATATCACTAATGATGAGAGTGTTCGTTATACAAGTGAAGAGAAAAAAGGAAATTACCTATAAAACGTAACATTTTCATTTTGTTTATGTACATATTTAGAGAAGCAAACAGTGGTGCAGATAGCTTAGCAAAGTATGGGCATAAGCTGTTAAAGGGTATCTCTTTCTTTGATAGATTACCCTCTAGTATCTCCTCGGATTTCCTAGCGGATAGCCTTGGTCTAGGGTAGTATCACATTGTATTAGACTAGTTTGCTTTGGTTTGGGCTTTAATCCCTGATGTTCATTAAAAAAAAAAAAAAACAACATTTTCAGTTTGTCTTGTTACAAATATACATTCATACTATTGAGCATTTTCAAGTTGTAATTACCACATTTTCTCTCTTCTCTCTTTTTCAGATCTTTTTTTGTGTGAGTATTGTTGAGATGGGCTATCATCTCTCTTCTATGGTGGCAGCCCTTCTATTCCTTTTCATTTTTTTTTTGTTGCTTAGGATTCCCTTATGTTGTTTTTATCGTCGCCTTTGTGGAGTTTTTATTGTTCCTTTTGTGGGTATTTTCATTGTCCTCTTTATGGGTGTTTTGATTTTTTCTTATGGGTATTTTTATTTTGATGATCTTCAAGTGAGAATATCCTTTAGATCTATTTTAAAAGGAGAGAAAATAGTTTCTTCAAGCTGCAACACTATTTGTATTGGTCTTAGATGTGAAAGATGTTTGGACATCAATAATTTTTGAGGCAAAAAGCAGTGTTACAAATCATTGGTTAGTTTAGAATGTGGAACATATTTGTTTTTTATTAAATTGGGATCTAATATAGTTTTTTCAATTTGTAAGTATCGTAAGGCCTTATTATGAATAAAATTTTCTTTCTAATTGAAAAAAAGTTGTAATTACCACCACATCAATAGTATCTTTTCACAATTATCCGTAACTTTTATAACTACAATAAGAATGCAACCGAAATTTAAAATTTATGCTATAATATATTTATTTTATTTTTGTTTTCAAGATTTGTTGCGTATTTCATTTATCAGAAAATAGTAACAAGAATAGAATTTAACTGCAATTTTTTAGTGAAAAAAGTTGATAATTAAGAAGAAAGATAGGTTTAATGTTTGAAGCAGAAAAAGAAGATAATCTCTTGTTATATGAGTCTTTTTGAGATTTTGTATTGTAGATAATAGCATGTCACCGCCTCCATAGATTCCCACTGCTATCCATACTTCTATTTTGTAAAATTTTTAAAATAGTGAATGATTGAGTCAAATATTTTTATTGATCTAACAATATATGATTATATATCTGTGCAAATTTTTTTTACATTGACAGTGTATCAAAATTTGATTCGTAAAATAAAAGAGTGAAAATATATGACCGTCTTAATTTACTAAGTATAATATAAATGCTCTTATCTTAAGTTTAAATGGAGAGTTTCGAAAGAAACAAGAACGAAAGATACTTCTATTTTTAAATATAAACGGTTATACATATTTATAAAATTAAAAATAAGATAATAGAAAAGTCTTTACAATAATTATTATTTTATTTTGCATAGTTTTTAAACGAATTAATCAAATATTTTTAAAATGAAAAATTTACATTCACTTACTCCTTTTTCTCCAATACCCTTTCTTCTGTACATAGTTATAATAGTTTGTTTTAGAGACAAAAACCTAGAATAACAATGTTGGAAATAATGACATACAAAGAGATTAAACCACTGCTGGTTTATGGTTCCTAAACTAAGTGATGATGACAAACATTACATCTTGAACCATTTTATTTGTTTCTTAAAATGTTGCAGGAAAATGCAGAAAAATATTCTAGCTCAGTAGTAGTTATCACCTCAAAGGCAATGAGACATAACGGTTAAAGATGGAACAAATGGTCAGCACAAAAATGATATATTAATGATGCTCGAGGGAAAGCATTTTACAAGCTTTAAGGACAAGAATGATGATAGCTATGAAGAAAATTCAAAAAGAAGAAAAAACAAGAGAGAGAAGCACAAAAGGACAAGGAGTAAGTTAATAGTATGCTGAAAGGTATCTTACAAGGACAGTATCATGCTAAAAATGGCTAAGAGGGGCAGCTGGCTTATTTCCCAATGTTCAAAATCCTTCTCCATTTAAGGAAACATGTTGTTGCTGTTGTTGTTGAAATTAGATAAGAGAGCACAAAAACATAGTGGTATCGAGCTTGCAACATCTGCAACATTTTGTTTCAAATTTCTGCATTCCTCTTTTCTCATTTGTTTGGTCTTGAGTGTTCTGAAATTAGTTCTGAGTGATACCTTTGTAAGCATCATAGCCATCATAGCTTAGTTCATTCTGATTTAGAGTCTATTTTGGTAAAAGGCTTGAGTTTGAGAGTTGTTGTTCTTAAAAGAGGCATTTGAAAGTACTTTGTTATTATGAGTACTTGTATTTTTGTCGGTGTTTGATTGTGAGTAACTCATTGAGAGTCTTGTTTGTTGAGTGTATTTGTTTTAAGAGCTTGCTCCTGGGTTAGTCCATCTGTGGTCAATTTTGTAAGGTTGAGGCTTTTGTAAGGGAAAACTTTTGATAGTGGAAATCTTACCCTGTTGGTGGGACTGGAGGTAGATTTTATATTAGAGATTGAACTAGTATAAATTTATTGGTATAATTCTCTTGGCCTGTTCTCCTTACTTAGTTTATATTTGTGTACATTTGAATATCTGCTATAACACTTCAAATCTGTTTTCTGCATTCTTCTATCATAACACTTGCAGTTTTGTTTATCTCCTGAGATATTAAGAGACATTTCAAGAAAATCTCCTAGTCTGTCAAGAGATTTTGTGAATGCTTTAATTGTGTGTCTTAAGTATGCAGAAACTTTAATTTAACTTAGTGTTTTATTCAACCCCCTCTCAAGCATTTTGATAGCATCGATAACAAATAGTATTAACTTTCAAGCATTTAGTGCACTGCCCTTAAAAATTAGTCTATCATAGTGCATATATTCTCGAGATGTTTGAAATCAATTAAGACGTTTGAAATAATTTTATACGAATATTATCATGTAACAGCTAAAATATTTAAGCTTCCAAGTTATGACCACAGGTTCTAGAGGTTTAAATAAGGGTGGTTGGCTAGAGTGGCAGGGAGCTCCAACTCTTTTACCAGTAGTTTCGGATTCGAGTTCTAAGAATAAAAAAACTTATGTTGGAAGAGACTACTCCTTTAATGGGTTCTTCAATTCCTCAAATCGGATGTAATTGGTAGGCCAAATATCAATCGGATACTAGTGATCAAAGATTAAAAAGTATTTAAACTTCCAATTAATCAATTAAAACATGTGCAAAACGATAAGTAACGTCCGTATTCATGATGCTACAAAACCATAACATTTTATTTTAAAACCAACAAGATTTCTCATGACTTTATGAATTTCTTTAATACTGGAGCAACGATGATGGATTGCACTTTATTATAAACCGTGCTACAACTTGCAAGAATAAAACACACATATAGTATATGATTTTTCTGGTAGCAATTTCAAAATCAGAATCAATTAAATTAAAGTTAAATAAATAATTAATTAAAATCCAAAACAACAACTTTTTTAAATATTTCACAACAATCTCTCACATATTTTAAAAGTTTTTTTATCTGAAAAATTGTTGGAAAAATTTTGGAAAAGAATCATGAATTATGCATGGATGCAAATGCTTCGAGTCTTTTGGATTATGTACACAACATAGATAGAAATGACTTTACATTATAATGTAATTGATGGAGTTTCAACATCTAAGAACTAAAACATTTTTCACAGAATTTAAAGTCTTACCTGATCACATGTACACCCTCACTTATGCTTTGCTATTAATGTTGTTTCGTGCTTTTTAGCTATTCATGTATCTGGTAGATCATAAGTGCTTAGAGACTTAGCCACAATCTCATAAAAGCAACCTCGCTCCACTCATCAAGTATATGCTGCATTTTATACATTGCCCGTAAAGCTATGAAATTTATTAAAAATGTTTAGCTTATCCTTCCATTAAATGCAGTCTAGCACAACTTATATTTTTCACACCATAGGAAGGAACACATAAAGTGCTAGCAAAAACTAATAGGTGGCACGTCCTATTGCACATGTGAACTTTATTTATGGGATTTCCACTCACAAAAGTTGGGTTCTTATCAACGTTAATTTCAAATTGCCTTAAATCTCAATAGAATATTACTCAAGAAGTTTTTCAACCACTTAGCCGCATTACATGCTTGTTCCGTAGCAACAAACTCTGACTTTATGGTAGACTTTACAATTATTGTTTGCTTGATTGATTTCTAAGTAACAACACCATCTGCTAGAATAAATACGTAGCCACTAATGAATTTAATCTTCATCTAAATCTGAAATCTAGTTAGTATCACTGTATCCCCCTAATACAGCAAAGCAAGATATCCACTATATTCAATACCATAGTTTATGGTATCTCTCAAGTATTTTATTCGTCTAGCTAGCCAATGCATTCCAACGATCATTGTTTGGACCATGTATATCTACTTATTCTACACATAAAATATGCTATATCAAGTCAAGTAAAATTTATTAGGTGTATTAAACTCTCAATAATCTGGGTATATTCAGACAGAGCAAGAGGGTCACCTCTGTTCGATCTTCTTTAAAATAGTGGCAATGTCATAAAGGGTACTCACATATTTGATAGTAAAACTTTTTCATGTGCAATTAATCAATTAAAACATGTGCAAAATAATAGGCAGTGTTCTTGATGTTGCAAAACACTAAGATTCTTGTTGAAGCTTCAGCAGAGTTAGTTGTGGTCAGTTTATTATCGTTAAGTTTGTTAGTGTGCAGCTGGCAAGTTAGTTAGGCTAGCTAGTTCATTTGAGTGTGTATATAAACTCTTGTAAAGCATTTTTTTCATTCATTAAGTGAAATTCACTCAATCAGAAGTTCAGAACCAGCGCGAGTCTCATTTCTTTCTCTCGAGCTTTGCTGATTCCTCTCTCATGTTTCTTGATTTCCATGGATTCCATGAAATTCAACAATTCTAATATGTCATAACTTTATGAATATGTTTAATATTGAAGCAGTGATCATCGGCTGCACTTCATTAAGACCGTGTTGCCACTTGTAAGAATAAAACAGGCATGTAAAATATGATTTTTCTGATAGCAATTTTAAAATCAGAATTAATAAAATTAAAGCTAAATAAATAATTAATTGATTAAAATCCAAAACATACACCTTTTAAAATATTTCACAACAAACAAAACCCAGTGATTAAAGAACGTCATAAAGTGGCTTTCATGTATAAGTTCCATCTTTTCTTTATATAAGTAAATAAAAAATAAATAAATGAAAAATCTTTTCTTAATATATAGTTCTCATTATATTATTGGTGCTGAACATTAACATTAGTGATCATGCAAATATTCAAGGTGTTTTTGTTTTTGTTCATTTGGTGGGGGAAAGGGGGCGGTGACATTGACCTTGGTAAGAGTCGAACTTATGACTCCTTGTAGCACATGTAACACCTTACTAGGTAAAATACTATACTTAAGTCATAATATGTTACTTGATAGGTTATTACGTATGGCTGTCTAATTAAATTCCATTTTTTTTAATGTTAATTACCTATACAAAGTTAACTGTTCACTTAGTTAATTCCCGTTTAATTGTGGAATAAATAATAGATAATCGTGATAACGGAAATAAAGTAAAATAAATAAAAATATGGAATAGACGAAACTACTGAAACGACATCATATACATATATACATAGACGTCTGTCTTCAAAGTTTGTCAAAAGATACATAGAATAGTACAGGGTAATAAAATGTGACTGCGTAAACAAAATAAGTCAGCCTGTCACTATGAGCAATACCCTAACTAGTCCCCAAGGGACATTTCATGTGCTACCCAGCCATATACAACATACACTAAACTACTGACTATGGCCCAAGAATGCCAAAAGGGGGGCCACTCTATACAATTCCTGTCGCAGTACTACACGAGCACCTTAGATGGACTCCGAGGAAAGGAATCTATTTGCTATGCTGGCGTCAGCAGGAGTGTAGTCCAGACTCAGAGTAGAGAACGAGGAAGATGAACTCGCTGCCTCAGATAGATCCTCCCCAGATGGTGAAATAGAGGGGATCTGCTGCGGTGGTGAAGCCAGCGGAGCCATGGCTGGTGCTACTGTTGCTGTTGCATGTGGATGTGAAAAGGGATGGACCATATATAGCAGAATAGTAATATAAGATGCAGCAAGGTCGAAGAGTGGGTGAGTCAGAGGAACAGCAAAATCTCTACGAAAGAAGAAATAAAAATGGAACTGACATCTACGGGATATATATATAGAGTCTAAAAACGGGTTCAGGTGGATATGAAGCTCATGGAACTCAATGAACAGGACGCGGATTGCCACATTCTCCATGATCTAAGAATGACATGGAAACATATAGTAGGGTGAGAAATGAAGATTTCTCAGTAGGAATCCTAAATTTATACATATCTGTCATCGCTATCATTCTTAGTTGTTTTGATTTTTTCGTAATTTTAAATAGTACAACATAATGGTAATATTCGACTTAAATTCTTATTATAGAAACATACACCGAAACAAACTAAATTTTAAATTGGAATAATGAAAATAGAGTTAACAAATATATTGATACAATTAAGACAATAACCATAAATAAACAGTAACATATCATGAGAAATAAACAGATAACTATGACAATCAATTAAGACTTATCATACAATACATATAAATGTGTAATTGGGGAATGCATCTTATCTTTGAAGGCTTTCGCCTCTTAAAACTTATTTCCATCCTTGGTCCCCTAGGAGTTGTTGGTCATATACTCTTGAGTAATAGCCTGCTTTTTAGGACCGAGCTCGTTCCTATACAGGATTGCCGGGTTTACTTTCCCCGACCTTACCACTGATCTATTCCCCTTAAACTTATTCAGAGATTGGCTCAAGTAATATGGAATCCTTTGTAATATTCATGAATTGCATGCACAACTAACTTTATTCTTTCAAACATCATGTGTTCATGCAAATTGTAACTCACACAACATATGAATTTCTAGCCGAAATTTTGGCAGCATAATGGATCGAGTCCACTTCCCCATGAATAGTGCCGACTACCAGTAAAATTATTCAATATGGGACAGCAATTATATATTCATAATATCATTCATCAAATTCAATTCAAACATCAATAGGATTTTCTATTTACTTCATCCTATTCTGCCCAAATTTTGTATAATCCACCTTTAATCCAATTCAACTCATTTAAATCTGAATTTTGGATATGTCATAGCTCAATGTGTCTAGTTTCCAACCCTTTTAGTCTCATCTCATTTTGATTTGTATAACTCAAGTTTTTAGCATTTTACCTCAAATTGCCCTGTTCTTAGCTGGAATTACACTCTTATAAGTAAAAATTCACTAAAAATAGAAATCTAAGTGAAATCATACGAAATTTATGTCAATTTAAATCGAATAGAACAAGCTTTCAAATGACAGAAGTTTCATATCATTTGTATGAGTATATTTTAAGATATAAGCCTCATAACTTGACCCTACTAGACTACCCTGTTCCAGCCTAGTTTGAACTTAAGGTAAATTCATTGATGTGCTGGGAAAAATTGACAACGAATATGACTCTGAAATTTTTATGAAATGTTCTCTTATATGTTAGCTTTCAAAAAACGTTAATTTCACTCAATTTAGAGTCGTGTAGGGTGAGTTATACTCTTCTTAACTCATACTGCCCAGATAAGAATCCAGATTTCTAGGTCAAATTTCAAAAATTAATAACTATTTCTATACTAATCCAATGACCTTATATTTTATATGTATGGAAAGCCCTGATGTCTAGTTTCATATAAAAATAGATTCATCAAATTTAAATCTCTGTAGGAGGAGCCGTACATTCTGCCGTATGGACCATTGAGTGAAAACCCTAACAGCTTCTTGAATCCTCTTTATTCTTCAAGTTCTTTCATACCAATTCTAATTCTAATCACAACATACATGCAAAATCAATCATAAACCATCATCATCACTCCAAATCATATCAGTATCATGAAGAAAACAAGATCCCTACATAGCCCCAGATCAAGGAAAATAAGGAGAGAAATTGGATTCCTACCTTTCCTAGGTGTGACTCTTGCTAGATTTGTGTTTGAGTTGAAGAAATCTTGATGTGGCTTGAAGGTTTGTGGGAGATGAAGATGATATGAGATAAGATGAAGGAGAAAGGAATGGAAAGGGGTCAGCTACATAAGGGGCTGAAATTGCAAGGCAGAAAAGGAAAAAAAATAAAAACTTCTAAAGCAAGTTGCATTTGATTGGTGGATTTGTGTTGGTTGTTCAACTTGATTTGGCAGCCCATATGGAGGCTTAAGATTGTGCCATTTGCTTGGGTAAGTTGGCTAAATCTTGGCCATCCATCTTAGGGTTCTCACAGTATAATTTCTATTGATCCGATTTCGACAGTTTAAAATACCAAAATCTTACCGATTTCTCCTAAATCGGCAAACCAGTTTTAGAAAAACTCTTGGCAGAAAAGGAAAAAAAATAAAAACTTCTAAAGCAAGTTGCATTTGATTAGTGGATTTGTATTGGTTGTTCAACTTGACTTGGCAGCCCATATGAAGGGCTGAGATTACGCCATTTGCTTGGATAAGTTGGCTAAATCTTGGCCATCCATCCTACAGTTCTCACAGTATAATTTCTATTGATCCGGTTCTGACAGTTTAAAATACCGAAATCTTACTGATTTCTCCTAAATCGGCAAATTGATTTTAGAAAAACTCTATGAGATTTTCTATGTTTCTAATCTAATTTCCTAAATTCTAATCCTTCTAAATCACACTTAATTGGATTTAAACAAATGCTCAATCCAATTCTAATTAATCCCAATTATTCGATGAAAACCGAACAACTTAGTTATTAATGATGAAATTTTTTGGACGTTACAGCACATGTATACAATTCATCATTGAGTCATTTGTTCATCCACAAAAATATTCGGGTTTAGATTTTGGTAACTCGATTTGGTTCGCTCTTGGTTTATGGTTCATTTCATCTCCATAATGGGCTTGGTATGATCCATTTAGGTGATAAATTTTACTTCGGGCATAATATATAGTAATGTTTGGTTTTTATTTTTATGATTGATTATATTGCAGGTTTTGATAATGCCAAGATGGATATCAATGGTTGAAATGTCTTTGGCGTAAAACTAATTGAAGAAGAACAAGTCCAAAGTTTACAGGGTTAGATTCTTAGGACTTAGGTTCTTTTTGTTAAAAGTTTTCTTTTGGTAAGCTTATTGGCCACTAAAATCAGTTTAAACAAGTATGTCTTTGAATCTTAATAATAAACTTTGATTTGAAATGAAACTATATTAAAATAGTTTATCTTAAAGCAATTGGGTTGAAAATGAAGCACAATAGATTTCACTTAAAAAGAAAAATAATCTAGAAATAATACCAAGCATGCTATTATTCTGGTAATCGATTACAATACAATTATAATCGATTACAAATTGTTTTCTTAGCTTAGCTTGCAAGCTATCATTCTAGTAATTAATTACTAGACATTGTAATCGATTACAATGTTCTTGCTTTTTCCCAAAATTGTGTTGTTACATAGTGTAATTGATTACAATACAGTTAAATGCACAAAACGGCTAGTTTTGAAAAGTCATGTCTTTTTGGGATAAAACTCCCAAATGGCTAGCACGTTACTATGGCCGATAAATACTTATCATATGACAGATTTTCAGACAAGAAAAATCAAGTACCAATTGCACTTAATCATCTTTCTTATCGCTTGATTTGTCTATCAAGTTTTGTGGCCAAAAAGCATTATCTCTTGAAAACTTCCTAATACTTCAATTTGTAACATCTACTCTAAGCAAAGGGTGAATTTTCTGTTTTCTCTTATTCTGAAAACTTATAAGAGGGTGAGACATACCTCAAGAGGATTAAAGGGTGAGGCATCCCTTTGTTTTTGAGTGACTCAAGCACTAGAGTGAGGGTTCTCAAAAGTGTGAGTGATCAAAGTAGTGTAAAGGTTTCCAAACGCCTTGAAGGATTGGAGAATAATGAAAAATCCTGAGCAGTTGCTTAGGGACTGGACGTAGGCCACAACGGGTGACCGAACTAGGATAAATTGAGTTTGCACTTTCTTTTCGCTTATCTCTTTACTCTGTTGCAAGTTAAATTCATCTTATACGTTGTTGAAGTAGTTTAGAACTTGCATTTATTTCTTAATTGTCAATCAATTAGTCATTTATTCTCAATAAGATTTAAAAGAAAGGGATTTTGGGAAAAGATTAAGAAAAACATTAGAACTTAATTCACCCCCTTAAGTTCTTAAGGCCACTCGGTAGCAAGTGGTATCAAAGCCCAATTCTTGTAAATGGTTAACCGCTTCAAGAAATAATGGCCTCATCAAATTTTTTCTTGTCAGAAGGTGCTTCTATTAATAGGCCACCTGTCTTTAATGGAGATGGATATTCCTATTGGAAAACTCTCATGAGAATTTTTGTTGAAGCTATTGATTTAGATATGTGGGATGCTATTGAAAAAGGTCCCTTTGTTCCAGCCAATATAGTTGATGGAAAAAGTATTGAAAAACCTAGGAGTGAATGGGCTGATCAAGACAAAAAGAAAGTTCAACATAATTTGAAAGCAAAAAATATCATTACTTTTGCACTAGGACCTGATGAATTCTTTCATGATTGCAAAACAACCCAAGAAATGTGGGACACTCTACAGGTTACTCATGAAGTTACTAGTGAAGTTAAAAGGGCTAGAATTAATACACTCACACATGAATATGAATTGTTTAGAATGAATCAAAATGAGAGTATTCAAGATATGCAAAAGAAATTCACACACACTGCCAATCATCTTGCTTCATTAGGAAAGACATTTCCAAATGAAGACTTAATTAACAAAGTTTTGAGATGTTTGAACAGACAATGATAGCCTAAGGTGATAGCAATAGCAGAATCAAGGAATTTGGCTACAATGACTCTTGCTACTCTCTTTGAGAAACTTCAAGAACATGAGTTGAAACTCAATAGACTCAATCAACATAAGGAGAATGACAAAAGGAAGAAAGGAATAGCTCTAAAGGCCATCTCTTCCATGCAAGAAGGAAGTGATGAAGATGAAAAAGATAGTTTAGAAGGAATTGAAGAAAATGATAAAAACTTTAGTCTCCTTGTGAAGAAGTTTGGAAGATTTCTTAGGAAGAAGGGAAACCAAAGAAGAAGTCCTTTTTCCACCAAAGAAGAATTTTAACAAGGGAAAAGATGCTTCATCTACACAGAAGTGCTATGAATGTGGATAACCTGGCCATATGAAGAAGGATTGTCCAATTTATTTAAAGAGAATACAGAAACTTGTGAAGAAATCAATCAAGGAAAAGAAATGCAAGAAGGCATATATAACTTGGGAAAAGAATGACACAGAATCTTTTAGTGACTCTGAAAATGAAGTTACAAACTTTAGTCTCATGGCTATAAATAGCGAAACTGATGAAGAGGTAACAACTTCTAATCTTGATCTCTCTCCATCACTTGATGAGTTACAAGATGCCTTTAATGATTCGCATGAAGAATCCTTGAGGCATACCAAACTTGTTGCTTCTTCTAAGAAAAACAAAGAATTAGAAGAACTCAAAATTGAAAATGAAACTCTTGGATTAATTGATGCAAACTCTACTTGCTCTAAATGTCTATCATATGAGATTGCAACTACATCATTTTCATGCTCATTTTGTAAAAATTTTGAAAAAGAGATTAATGACTTGAAAAATGTACTTGCTAAGTTCACACATGGTAGAAATAATTTAGACATATTGTTAGGAAAAAAAAAGATATATGTTTGATAAGGCCAGATTAGGATATAATCCGAAGGGACAACAAAAGTATTATAAAAACTTCTTTTCTTTATCATCTACCTCTAGCTCTTCTTTCATAACCTGTTTTTATTGTGGCAAGAAAGGACATAGTGCATCAACATGCTATATTAGAAAGAATGGACATGCTAGTAGAAAAATGATATGGGTTCCCAAAAGTATTTTACCTAAGTCTAGCAACCAAGGACCCAAGAAAATCTGGGTACCTAAATCCAAGGTTGGAATTTGTGATGTAAGTGCGCTTAAAGATCAAGAGTTCAAATTGGTATCTTGATAGTGATTGCTCCAAGCACATGATCGGAGATGCATCAAAATTCTCACATCTTACACCCAAGAAGCATGGACATGTGACCTATAAAGACAACAACAAAGGAAAAATACTCGAAGTTAGTAAAGTTGGTAAAATTCCCTTTACCTCTATAGAAAATATTTTATTTGTTGATGGCCTTAAACATAATTTACTTAGTATTAGCCAATTATGTGATAAAGGAAATAGAGTCATATTTGATTCAAATTGTTGCATTATAGAAGGCATTAGTGATAAAAAGGTTAAGTTTGTTGGATATAGAGTAGACACATCTACATGATTAGCCTAGATGATATATCATCAAATAATATTCAATGCCTTATGAGTAAGGAAGATGATTCATGGTGTGGCATAGAAGAATTGCACACATTCACATGGATCACTTAAATAAACTAGTTACGAAAGAGTTAGTAATTGGAATACCAAAACTCATATTTGAAAAAGACAAACTTTGTGATGCTTGTCAAAAAGGTAAACAAGTAAGGGTATTTTTTAAATCAAAGAATATTGTTTCAACGTTAAGACCCTTGCAACTATTACATATGGATCTTTTTGGCCCTTCTAGAATCATGAGTTTTGGAGAAAATTACTATGCTTTAGTGATTGTGGATGATTATTCTAGGTTTACATAGACATTATTTCTAGCTCATAAAAGTGAGGCATTTCGAGCATTTAGAAAACTGGCTAAGGTTATCCAAAATAAGAAAAATCTTAATATAGCATCCATAAGAAGTGATCATGGTGGGGAGTTTGAGAATGAGTCTTTTGAAACCTTTTGTGATGAACATAGCATAGAGCATAATTTTTCTTCCCCAAGAACTCCACGGCAAAATAGAGTAGTTGAGAGGAAAAATCGTTCTTTAGAAGAAATGGCAAAAACTATCCTAAATGAATTAAATTTTCCTAAGTATTTTTGGGTGAATGCGGTAAGTACCACTTGTTATGTAATGAATAGAGCCCTAATTAGACCAATTTTAAAGAAAACTCCCTATGAATTATACAAAGGAAAGAAGCCTAACATATCTCACCTTCATATTTTTGGATGTAAATGTTTTGTTTTAAATAATGGAAAGGATAACCTAGGCAAATTTGATACTAAATCTGATGAAGGAATATTTCTTGGCTACTCATTACATAGCAAAGCATACAGGGTATTGATAGAGCATTCATTTATGCATTATTCTAGTGTTATTCCTAGCTTGTTTACATTATAATTGTGCTTTAATTGATGCAAATAAATGGGTTTGATGACATTGACCTTCATTGAGAACTTGTAAAAAAATGTGTGCTAATTTTCAGATTTCATACTTATTTTGACCTTTCTATCTTCTGTAGCCCATATCTTGAGCTACAAATATCGGAATTAAGCAATCTTCAGCTCGTTGGAAAGATAACGAAAAATCCTACAACTTTGCTCCTCAAGACCGAAATCTGTCAGATTCTGGACGTAATTTTCGTTGCAAAGAGGTTGTAGTAAACGGGCCCAAAAATTGAGTCTTTCTTAGACCTATTTGTTTCAGATGGGCTTGGCCCTCTTTTGGGAGGTTTTTAGTTTTCTGAAAACACTATTAGAGGGAGAGGGACGAGGAGAGAGAGGAGGAATTTGAGGAGTTTAGTTTTGATTAGAAAGGAAAACAACTTTAAAATCATTATTGTTTTTTTCGGTTTTGGGATTTTGATTTTGGCTAGACGTTTCTGTTTTGTTTGTCAATGGAGATGGAAGGCAAAATTTTTCTTTCAGCTTAGGAGATTCATCACTCAACACACGAATTCTGAGGTTTAGTTGTTAATTGGATTCAATTTCAGTTTCTGTTCTTCTCATCTCTCTACAATTCTGATTTTTCGTTTTGTCTCTCAAACATTGATCAATGCTTGATGAAGCTATTCTGATGAGAATAGAATTCCTTATTTCAGAATTGAACCTAGTTAGATTCGGATTGATTAATTCGAATTGGATTAGATTAAAATAGAGGCTAATCTCAGATTTGGGATAGGTTAAAATTGAAATAAAAACTTGAAGATCTTCTCGGTTTTATTTTGAAATTAACAGAATGGAACTGAATGCGAAATGTTTCTTGTGAACCTATGACGAATTCTAATTGATGTGGATGAATTTCCTAAGTTGATCCTTAATCAAGTGAGTTTTTTATTTCTACAACTGTTCTTAATTCAATTAGTTTCCTGAATTCTTGTTAATGAAACCCCCCCACCTTGGTTATCCTAATGTATTCACGAAACTTAGAGTAATTCATTGGGAAACGATCTAGGTTTGCACCTATTACTGCATTCTTTTGTTAAAAACCTAATCTATTTGAGCGCATAGCGACAGTGCGCGTCAGGTATATAATAAGAGAACTATGACTATAGAAAAGTCTATGCATGATGTTTTTGATGAGACTAACCTTATTGGTCCATGAAAGGATATTATTGATGATATTGTTAAAGCCTTAGAAGATACTCATATCAATGACAAAGAAAAGGAGCAAAAGAAAGACGAAGAAAGTAAGAAAGAAACACCACAACAAGAGCAAACAAGCGAGCATGATCTTCTAAAAGAATGGAGGACTGCAAGATATCATCCACTTGACAATGTTATAGGTGATATCTCAAAAGGGGTAACAACTCGAAAGTCTCTTAGAAATGCATGTAATCATATAGCATTTGTTTCTCAAGCTGAACCTAAAAACATAGGTGAAGCTATTAGTGATGAACATTGGATCTTAGCCATGCAAGAAAAATTAAATCAATTTGAAAGAAATCAAGTTTGGGAACTTGTGCTTAGGCCTAATGATCATCTTATCATAGGCACCAAATGAGTATTTAGAAACAAACTTGATGAAAACGTTGTCATAATAAGAAATAAGGCTAGATTAGTAGCTAAAGGATATAATCAAGAAGAAGGAATAGATTATGAAGAGACATATGCTCCCGTAGCTAGATTAGAAGCCATTAGAATGTTACTTGCATTTACATCTATCATGGATTTTAAACTTTATCAAATGGATGTGAAAAGTGCATTTCTTAATGGTTATATACAAGAAGAAGTGTATGTTGATCAACCTCCCGATTTTGAAAGTTTTGATTTACCCAACCATGTTTTCAAATTGAAAAAAGCTCTTTATGGGCTAAAACAAGCTCCTAAAGCTTGGTATGATAGGTTGAGTAAATATCTTTTAGAAAAAGGCTTTTCAAAAGGAAAAGTTGACACTACACTATTCATTAAAAATAAGAAGCATGTTATTCTCTTAGTACAAATATATGTAGATGATATTATCTTTGGTTCCACTAATGATTCTGTGTCAAGAATTTTCTAAGATAATGCAAAGTGAATTTGAGATGTCCGTGATGGAAGAACTTAATTTCTTCCTTGGACTTCAAATCAAGCAAGCAAAAGATGGAATATTTATCAATCAATTAAAATATTGCAAAGAGTTGCTCAAAAGGCTTGGGATGGAAAATGCAAAGGAAATAGCTACATCAATAATCACTTTATGCTACTTGGATAAAGATAACGAAAGTAAGCCTGTAGAAGTGACAAGATATAGAGGTATGACTGGTTCTCTCCTTTATGTCATTGCTAGTAAGCCAGATATAATGTTCATTGTATGCATGTGTGCTAGATATCAAACTAATCCTAGGGAATCACATCTTAGTGCTATAAAAAAAGAATAATAAGATATTTACTAGGCACGATTAATATAGGATAATGGTATCCTATGGGAACCTTATGCAGTTTAATAGGTTACTTTGATTTTGACTTTGCTGGTTGCAAAATAGATAGGAAAAGCACTAGTGGAACATGTCAATTGATTGGTAATGCTTTAGTTTCTTGGTAGGGTAAGAAACAGAATAGTGTGGCTTTGTCTACTGCTGAGGCTGAGTATATAGCAGTTGGAAGTTGTTGTGCACAAATACTTTGGATGAAGTAACAACTTCTGGACTATGGCATATATCTCAATAATATTCCTATCAGGTGTGATAATAGAAGTATGATAAACCTTTCTAAAAATCCTATTTTGCATTCTAGAACCAAACATATTGAAATTAGATATTACTTTTTAAGAGACCATGTGCAAAAAGGTGATTGTGTTTTAGAATTTGTAGAAACTAATAAGAAATTAGCAGATATCTTTACTAAACCTTTGCCAAAAGAGACTTTCTTTAACATTAGAAGAGAACTTGGCATACTTGATTTTTCATATATATAAATTATAAAATAGTAACAATTCATTTATTTCTTGTATAATTTACCAACTTAAGCATCGAAGTTTCCCTTAAATTTGTTTTGCAGGTACTTCATCATTTGCTAAGTCCCCCACATATTAAAGACACAAGAGCAAGAGTTGAAACAGATGTTTATGCCAAGTTTGAGCAATTGTAATCGATTACAATTGAAATTGTAATCGATTACCAAAGACGTTGCATTTTGAAAGAGGTGAAAATTAGCCATTGTAATCGATTACATTAATGAGTAATCGGTTACTGATCTGGTTTTTAGGACTGTTTGTTCTCTCTTTCTCACATTCATTTTCAAAAACTCCCCTTCTCTTTTTCTCCTCTTTCTTTTTCTACACAACCACATTATTCACCTTCTATCTTCGATTTCTCTTCATCTCTCAACCAAATTCTTCCATTCCACTACCAGAATCTTTCTTTTTTTCTCCTCTCCAAAACTCACCGATTGAAACTTACCAATACTCATCAAGATGGTAGAATCAAGTTACCCCTAACGAAAGTGCTCTAAGATCGCAACCAGAGGCAATCTAACTACTAGCACTACCACCGTTCACTCCACCACCTAACTGTCAATTGATGCTCCATTGAGGCTCCCTGCTTACTTCTCAAATTTCATCCTGAAAAATAGGCACTTCTCTAGTTACAAACTTAGAAACCTTATTAAGCCAAATTTTTTGGATTTGAGTTTCTTTGAAGGAGAGAATTTTGAGTGTTACGCCACATTTAAATCCCTGGGGTTAGTGCAGTTTATGACTTTAAGGAAGCCAATTTATCCTGATTTAGTTAGGATGTTTTATTCTAATTTAGAAATTAGAGATAATTGTATAGTCTCTAAAGTGAAGACAACTCAAATATATGTTGATGCTGGTCTTTTTTTTTTTCATTTGACTAGATTACCTTCTGGGGGAGATCCATGTGTTGGCTTTATATCGGATGATTGGAAACTAGACTATAATGCTGAGGATGCCAAGAGAATGATTTGCAGTGAGGCTGCAAATCTTTCTAGTCGAATTCTTGCTGGGGCTCTAGGATTAGACAGTCTTAATGCATTATATCTATGTCAGAACTTTGTCTCCTAGGCCTCATAACCTTGCCCAATTAACTGAAGGACATGTTGTGGTCTTGTGGGCATTTTTAACATGACCGAGTATAGATTGGGGTAATTTTGTGCGATTTCAAATAACATTGGCTAAGAAAGATGGTGGGGCTCTTCCATATGCCTCATTCATCACCTGCATTCTCAAGCACTTCCATGTGCCCCTCGATGGTGAAACAATGGAGAAATCCAAGCACACTCATGCTATTGGGGCAACTACCATGGCTAGAATGGGTTTCTAAAAACCAACAGCATCAATGGGTTCTAACCAAGGGTCACCGGCAAGAAGAACAATAGGAACGAACCCCTTCACCTCCATGCACTTCTACCTCTACTCTTGCTTCTGCCTATGTTACCAAAATTCTCCAAGGGATGCAAGATCTTAAAGTATTTGTTGGGCAGCGACTTGATGGTTTTGTTCAACAATTTTCTGTACGATTTGACACTCTTGGGCAGCAGGTTGATCATCTTGGATGTCATGTGAGCCTCTTAAAGGGTGTCATGGGATCTCTTAGAAGCCACTTAGGTCTCCCAGCATACGTCCATCCTACTTCACCTCGGGTTCCCACTACACTATCCATCTATCACTCAATGCCTTGCTTAAATCTAGAGGACTGTGATGATCCAACTGCTGCAGATGACTAGGATGTTGCAGATGATGATGGAGCTTAGAATGTGCTCAAATTTTTTTTCTTTCTTTTGATTGACACCTACTTACTTTTCTTATACTTTATGTCTTATTGACTTGATATATGTACTTTGGATAGTTTATTTTGCACCTTGGATCTTGTTTTTCATTGTTCATGTTGACCTATGTTAGGTTCAATGGTTATATCTTCTTCATTACTCATTTACTTTGACTTTATCTCTATGACTTTGATTTTTGTCTAGTTTTGATGGGATGAATGTCTTCTAGAAATGTGCTGGCTATGTATTGGCTATGCAAAGGTACTTGCAATGTGTTTTCATTATTTATTACCTTCTTTTTGATAATGCCAAAGGAGGAAAGCTATCATGGTGAGGATATTGGTATAGATTAAGGGTGTGTTTGTTTCAATACATTAAGAGAGTGAAGTTTAATTGTTTATTTTGAGGGGGAGTGCACGTCACTATTATATATTTCTTGTTACAACTATTTTTGCTCCTTACCTAAGATGGTTGTCATCATCAAAAAGGGGAAGAATGTGATTGATTATATTGCAGGTTTTGATGATGCCAAGATGGATATTAACGGTTGAAATGTCTTTGGTGCAAAACTACTTGAAGAAAAACGAGTCCAAAGTTTACAGGTTTAGATTCTTAGGACTTAGGTTCTTTTTGTTAAAAGTTTTCTTTTGGTAAGCTTACTAGCCACTAATACCAAGCATTTTCAACATTGGTAATTGATTACAATTGATTTTCTCAAACAAAACTTACAAGCTACTATTCCAGTAATTGATTACAATACAATTATAATCGATTACAAATTGTTTTCTTAGCTTAGCTTACAAACTATCATTCTAGTAATTGATTACTAGAGATTGTAATCGATTACAATGTTCTTGCTTTTTCCCAAAATTGTGTTGTTACATAGTGTAATTGATTACTAAAGCTTGAAATCGATTACAATACAGTTAAACGTACAAAATGGTTAGTTTGAAAAGTCATGTCTTTTTGGGATAAAACTCCCAAACAGTAGCACGTTACTATGACCTATAAATACTTATTATATGACAAATTTTCAGACAAGAAAAACCAAGTATCAATTACACTTAATCATCTTTCTTATCCCTTGATTTGTCTATCAAGTTTTGTAGCCAAAAAATATTATCTCTTGAAAACTTCCTAGTGCTTCAATTTGTAACATTTACTCTAAGTAGAGAGTGAATTTTTTGTTTTCTCTTATTCTGAAAAATTGTAAGGTAAAGCATCCCTCAAAGATGATTAACGGGTGAGGTATCCTTATGTTTTTTAGTGACTCAAGCACTAGAGTGAGGGTTCACAAAAGTGTGAGTGCTCAAAGCAATGTAAAAGTTTGCAAATATCTTGAAGGATTGGAGAATAGTGAAAAATCTTGAGCAATTGTTTGGGGACTGGACATAGGCCACAAGAGGTAACCAAAGTAGGATAAATCTGAGTTTGCACTTTCTTTTCCCTTATCTCTTTACTTTGTTACAAGTTAAATTCATCTTATACGTTGTTGAAGTAGTTTAGAACTTGCATTTATTTCTTAATTGTCAATCAATTAGTCATTTATTCTCAATAAGATTTAAAAGAAAGGGATTTTGCGAAAAGATTAAGAAAAATATTATAACTTAATTCACCCCCTTCTTAAGTTTTTGAGGCCAATTATAAACAATTTTTATTTTCCATTTTTCATTTTTTATATTTCTTATTTTCAGAATTTTGTAAAAAAAATGATAAAAATATTAAAAACAATAAAATTATGTTTTCATTTCCCATTTTTATAATTTTTTTCATAAAATCCTGAAAAATAGGAAGTACAAGAAACAAAAATAGAAATTAAGCAAACCCTCAAATAGCAAATGAGCCTACAGTCAATTGTGAAAACCAAAAAGCCTTCTAGAAAAGGATCTATGTTAACGTTTGATTCTTGAGTAATGATTTTTGAATGTGCAAAAAGCGATGCGTTTGCGATGCACATGCACAAAATAACTCTTAAGGTGCATTTTAATCAATTGGTCTACGGGTGGATTAGCAGAATTTGTGTTGTTTTGTGTGTGTGCGTTGCAAACGCATTGCTTTTTATATGTTCAAAAATCATTACTCTTGATCCCTGACCCCTTCCAATTCCTTACACCCTCCCTAACTGGAACAAAAAATAAGAGTAAATTAAATAGGATTTACTTTTAATATTGTGTGTAAAATTTTTTTATATAAATATACAATTATATATTGTTATATCATTAAAATTATTTAACTCTTGTAATAATTATTTTAAAAATTATATATATAATACTCTATGATTGATTGATAGTATAAAATATTTTATATTGATAACATATCAAAATTTATTTCGTTTTACTTTGCGAATAATTTTTTTGCTAAAAATGATAAATTTTTTTAAGTGACTCGTGTGAAAAGTAAATTAAAAATATTTAAAATCAATAAATATTACGTAGAGATTTAGCCTTTTACTTAAATTAGTAAAATGAGTCACTATGGATGGGTTAATTTTTTTATTTATTAAGATTAAAAAATTAAAATAATTTATATTTATACAATAAAGAGTTAAAAATATTTAAACATAACAATAACTAAAACAATACGTAAAAGAAAAAAATTTATTGATTTTTAAGTATTTAATTGAACGATTACCAAGAAATTATTATTTCTATCATGTTTATTTAATTTTTTTTTGTAACTAATAAAATAATCTATGCTAATAATAATAATAATAGATACTATTATAATGATATTTTAGGGGGAAAAAAGATTGTGATTAAAGAAAATGAATTTTATATTTACTTCTTTTTTTTTTACTTTATTCTCTTGAGTTTTGCTAAGAAGCGTCCTAAGAGAATTGTAAATATCGCCAGCTGGAATGTCCATGTATTTTATTATCAACTTGATGAATTAATTTTAGGATATAAGACTTTCTTATTATAACAGGTTGTTCAAAAGAATTCCCTATTCTTTCGTCAAATATTTTGCTTTTGCCCAAATACTGGGGTTTATTCACGGATTTGCTGTTTATTGACTGACTTCATATAATTTGAAAAACACTAGAGTTCAAATACTTGTTAAGAAAACCAAAAAAAAAAAAAATTCATTGAAAAAATAAACTTTTGAATCTTTCCATGCATCCAATGCATTGAAAATTTCAAAAGTTACCACTTTTGTTTTCTTAACAAGCTACTTTCTTTTCAATCGAATAAAAAAAAGTTAATTTTGGGAGGAAAAAAAAAATTTCTTCTCCCTGACTCTCCCCATCAGCTTTCTGGCGGGGTCAACAGTCATATCCTTGTTCCTTTCTTCGCCTTCATTACCACGAAATTTTCGTGTAGCAGTCTGGCCAACTGTCTCATACTTTCTATGCCATAAACAGCCAATAGTATCTCACATGCACGCACAAATGATCTGTCTCTCTTTTCATTTTCACTTACAAACAGAATTAATTCAGCCTATAGCACATACATAGCCCTCGATAGTACGCTTAGCCCTCGTCCCTCGATAGTGATATATAGTTTTGCATTTTGCATGTTCAATTATTTACTTTTGACTACAATACAAAAAATTAAATTATTATTTCTAACAAAAATATTTATAGAGTTGACAGTAATTCCTTGAAGAATTCCACAGAAGAGCAGAAGCATCAATGTGAAAATCTCTATTACATGATATCTTCTTCGTAGTTAGTCGATACTTATAAAGGCAATAACACGCTATCTTACTTGAAAATATCACATAATATCTTCGTCGTAGTTACATAATATCTTGCAAAATAGGGCTAGCAAAACCAACGTAAAACAATGGATCTAGAAGTAGTAAATAATACAGGATCTCTTCATTGAAATTGACGGCAAAAAAAAGGAAAATAAAAAAGGCACAAGCCTCATGTACATGCAATCGAACAATATAAGAAACCAAATGTCAAATGCAACTGTAGATCGGTAAAGCAATTCCAGAACAAGATATTTTAGACCACGAGCAATGGGAACCAAAATTATGAAGTATTGCACACTCAAAACTATGAGTATTCGGTCATCAGCTTTATATTATATGACTAATTAAAATCAAATTAAGATTTCAAATGATGCTGTCAGATATTCGAAGATGCTATCAGAGCATGGAAATTATACCCAACGGTTGGACGGACACAAAAATGCCAAGCTCAGAGTATGGGACACGAGATACGAAGCTAATTTTAATTTAATAATTTTTTTCTTGGTAATTTAATTTTAATAATGTTATATATTACACTTTTTCTTATTATAATAGAATCTACCTTATTTTCTACATATTTATATTTTAATTTTGCACAAAAAAAGAGTAAATCTATATTTTGGTCATTAAAAGATTTTTTTAACACTTTAGTTTTTTTAAAAAAAATTAAATATATGCACTTTGATTCTTAAAAAATTGTAGTTTAAACACATTAATCTCTGTAATATAGGAAAATGATATATAAATTATTCCCTAAAAAGCATAGATTATTAACATATTGGTCCCTGCAAAACATCAACTTTAACGTATTAATATATCTTTTAAAAATTAAAGGGTGAAAATGAAAATCTTTTAGGATCAAAATATATATTTAATCAATAAAAAATAAAAACATTTCTAAAAAGATGTGTCTCGAATATTTACTTTGTTTTTAATTTGATGGTGAGAGTAGCAATCGAGAGGAAGGAACCAAAGATGGATTCGAGTTAAAGAAATTTGCAAAATCCGACAATACAAGATCTGTAAACAAGTGCTAAAAAAACATTGATACTAGACGATCTTGATTGAAAAACACTATGATGCCATGCCCGATATTCCCGAACGAAGTGGAAGGGGCACGTCCGTAAGCTTTGTGTGATATCCCTAAGAAATTTGACTTTTTTTTTTCACTCTTTAAAACAGACTTTGTACATTAATTCATCTCTTTCGTCAGACTTTGAATCACAAATCACTTTGAAATTGCTAAATCACCAAGTATTACTTTTCCCATGATTATGAATCACAAATGTATACCACACACAACAGTCTAAAACTATCGATGCCAAACATCAACTTTGGTCTCTCCATCAAGTTTGTGTTTCATCACCTATTTGTTTGTGCCTCTGAAATTTAACACAGCTTGAACTCCACCAACTCACTATCTACCACTGACATTATAAGTATCCACGTTATTCACTTCTTTCAAATATAAATAACCACTTTGCCATTTATCATTACTCAGATCCCAAGCCTTTAATTGTGAACCGAATATTCATCATGGAGTATTGAAGGTTTACCACTTCATCGTTTACTATGAAGATGACCACACTAATTGGAAAGTCATTTGTGCTATATTAATATGTTATTATCTATAATTTATATTTTTTAAATAAATTAAAACGTGTCTTTATCCTTCAAGACACATAATATTCCCCTATGATATAAGAAATTATTATCTTGATATTGAAAGACCTCGTATCTCCTAAACTTTATTGTAAAATATGAAAGTTCACACACAGATAAAGAATGCAATGTGTGATATATTAGATCAACATGCGTGACACTATACTGATATATATAATGCCAATAAGCGGTAATAGATATATTGCATGATACATCAATGAGCAATATTTAAATTTGAGATTCAGCAATGGGCTCGAATGATCAAGAGAGAGATTTGTAGGTGCGATTAGGAAATTGATAGTTTACAGGATATATATTTATTATATCTATTGTAGTTGCTCAAAGAAAAACACCGAAGATCTTTCTAACTAGCTAGTGTTTTCAGAATATTAATTACTGTACTCATCAAGGGTTAAAGAATCATGACCCTTCAAATTTTAATTAATTCAGAATCAAGACCTTTCAAATTTGGAATAATTTATGTTGATATATAATTTGTGTATAGTACCTAAAATGATAAATCGTTGTGAAAATGGACTGTGAAATAAAATTCATGTTTTTACTTTTATTTACTATAGTTGCATTTGTTTCCGTCTTTTTTCTTTTAATTAAAAAATATTTGTTCAATAAGAAGAAATCATTTTTATCGAAATTATTCATCTCAATTTCTACTAAAAAATTTTAAAAAATATATTTTTAAATTTTGAATAGAAGCTAAGACAAGTATAATTTCTACAAAAAGTTAAAAACTCAATTTTTTTGTCAAAAAAAAATTAAAACAAATGCATGCTATAAGAATATGAGATTTTTAGTAATTTCTTACCAAAATTGTTTTTAATCTAGATTAATATTCTCTTTCTAGCAAATAAAGATTATATATCACATTGATTCACTCTTTGATAAACTATCATTATCTCAAGTTCGTTAAACTTAAACTGATTTGCTCCAAATCGAATCAATATATTCACAAAGGTAAAACTCTCTCAATTGATTGATCCACTCTTTATATTTTATTCTATTAGCTTTTTAATATTGTACTTTTCTTATTCAGAGTCAAATTCCTAAGCCCTAATCTAACATAGTTCGGTCTATCCATGTCAAAATCTTCCTTGTTGCCATAATCAAACCCGTTGCGCACGTATTGGTGTGACTGTGAAGATTGAACATCAACATGAAAAGGCTATTGATGCACCTAGGTCTATCAGAGTAGTCTTTCCAAGTCCATAGATAAAATGGCCCACATAAATTACGAAATGTGGGGGAGGGCCTCGACGTGTTCATGAAGGTCCTGAATTCCAGGCCAATTGAAAATTTGAAATCATGGTGGACCAGCAGCCTGCACATGCAGGCCACCCATGCATGCATCTAAGTTTTCCTCAGCATCGATGTCTTGCTTTACTATAATAAATAGAAATTTCCGGTAAATAGAGTAAATAGAAATTTTTGGTAAATATAAAGTTAACATTTTATGTGTAAATATATTTATAATAAAATTAAGTTTTATTAACTTTATTTACTATACATCCACTTATTTTTAAGTCTTCAACAATTTTATTCTAGTATATATAAATAGGGATAAAGAGAACAAAGCACAAGAGATTGTCACAATTCCATAACTTATTTATTTTTATTAGAGACTAATTTATATGCATTGATAAAATTGTTAATTAATAAAAATACAAAAAAGTATCAAATTATAATGGATCTTTTATTATTGTAGGTTATCCAATATAATTTAATATTTTCTTGTATTTCTATTAATTGATAGTATAAAGTAATTTTACATTATCAATTCATAGAAATTAAACTCTTTTTATTAAGCTATATTCATATAAATAGATTTCCTGTAAAAAATAAATAAAAGTGAAAGTTATAAGTATATACTTAATTTTATATTTATATTTGATCTGTATAATTTATATTAACCATAGCTATATCTGTCTAATTTATATTTTCTCTAATTGTTTCATGTAATGTACTTTACGTGGCAGTTATTATTTTATTTTTGCTATATGCATTTAGTTAGGTCTCCTCGAACTAAAGTGTTTGATTGTGCTTTTTGAGAGGGTATTTCTAGTTATAAAAAATATAAGTCAATTTTTTGTTTAGTGAACCAAAAAAATTGAGGTACTTGTATTCTTGATTTTTAAAAATCAAGTGATGCTCTTGAGAACTCTTATAAAATGCTTTTCAAAAATGACTTATACTTTCTAAAATTTAAAATATTAATATAACTTTATCTATACTACTAATAAATAAGACACAAAACATGGAAACTTATGCCATATGTCACCTTCACATCAATTCTAATTCCCACAACTTTCTTAAACTTGTTATTAAAGGAAACATTTTAAATTAAAATTATCAAACCCACTATTCTCTTTTCTTAATCAAGTAATAATTCTGGGTAAATTTATAATTTTATCCTATCTACATTAATTATATTTTCAACCATCTCTCTTCCCCCCCTCTCCTCCTAGTTAATATTTTGTCTCCCGTATTTTCTCTACTTGAATAATATTATTTGTTTTCATTTTTCTCTTATCTAAATAATATATAAGTAATTAAAAATTTAAGTAATATTATTATGCGTTGGGTAAACATATACTTAATACTAATTGGATAAATTTTTGAAAATGATTATAAGAGAGCTCAGGTTGTATTTTAGATTAGAAAATATATAATTAAAAAGACAAGTAAAGAAACATGAATTGTTTACCAAAATTGTTCAAGTAAATTTTTTATATATTTTAGAGAGATATTGATGTAATATTAAAATAATATAAATTCATATATTATAATTCTCACATTTCTTTACAATACAAATAATATTAAAATGCGTAAAATAAAATATGTAAAAAGTAATCGTAATTCAAGTAATATTAAATGCATAACATATTAAATGAATTGTTTAATATTACTTGAATTTTAATATTTTACAAACTTAGTAAAAAATATTTTATTGAAGTATAATATTAAATATATTTACCCAACATATAATAATATGACTTAGCTTGGATTTTTTTCACTTATATAGAAAATAGAAAAATAGAAAAATAGAAAAGGAATAATAATATTCAAATAAATAAAAAAAGGGAGAGAGAAAATTAATTAGGAGAAAGAAAAAGTTAAAAAAGTAATTAATATAGATAGAATAAAATAACAAATTTATCCAAAATTATTACTTGATTTAAAAATAGAGGAGTGGGTTTATTGTCCAAAATAAAATGTGGAGTATATATATATATATATATATATATATATATATATATATATATATATATATATATATATATATATATATTAGTAATAGAATGATATCTATGTCTATCTTCAATTGATCTCCAAAAGAATATATTTTGCTATAAAAGAATGTATTTGTTTGTTTTCTTTTTTTATTCAGGAAATCATATTTTGAAAAAAATGATTCTTATAATATATATTCTTAAAATAATTCTTTCATTTTGCTTTTTTATGACCAATTTTTGAAGAATTAATCAATGTTAATATAGGGTTAATCAAATTCAAAATTTTGAAACAAATAAAAATACTAGGTTATAGTAAACATATAACTCGACCTTTACTATTTATAATAGAATACACAAAAACCATATAAATTATAAATTTAATAAATCAAATTTAAGTATTTTCAATCATCTTTTAAAAATTAGAAGTATATATTTTCATAAAATAAATTATACTTTTAATATTTGATTGTAATATGGAATAGTTTTGTATAATTTTATCTTTAAAATTAATTTACTAGAATATTGAAAAATAGGGAAGAATAAAAAATAATTTTTTTGAGTTGTTTGATAATCATTTAAAAATTGCACATGGATTATTTTATTTATTATTATTTAAAAATTTATTATTATATAATTTTTAATTTTTATAGGCACATAGGCAATGCCATAAGGAACTTTTGTTACTTAGACTAGATCATCTAAAATGTTTATGTAGATTATTTTTCTGTTGGGTTGGCATTGACAAGAAATTAAGCCATGTGATACCAACATAAGGTGTTGAGAATGAGATTGACCAGAATAAAATATAAGGTGCTGTGTCAAAGAAGTAAAGGCTTTTATCTTCAGAAGGCCCAAAAAAAAAAAAAAGGACTAAAGGCTTTTGATTGTAATAGGTGTTTGAATAAGAAAAATTCGCCCCTCGCCTACTGTACTATTTTTGTTACTATCATTATTACGGTCAGATTTCTTGAGACCCACGTTATGACTAAACACAAACTGATTCAGCGAACCGTCGTGTAGAGCACGTGGTATTAAGTCAATAGATACTACTATATTATAAATGCACATCTTTTTTCTCTCAGTTTCAATGCAACCCTACTACACAAAACATTAGTGTCCAGTGTCCACTCACTACTCCCTCTCGTTCATAATCAAAGGCATGAGTTTTCCACATTTTCTTGTTATGCCATATCCAATTCTAGGACACATGAATCCCCTTCTGCAGTTCTCTCACGTTTTGGCCAAACGTGGCTGCAAAATCACCTTTGTAATCTCAGAGTTCAACCAAACGAGAGTAAAGATTGCAACTGATGAGGGATCACCGATAAAGTTTGTGTCACTCCCAGATGGTTTGGATCCTGAAGATGACAGAAGAGACCACCGCAAGGTAAAATTGTCACTCAGAAACAACGTGCCTCCTAAGCTCCACAAGCTCATAGAAGATATCAATGCTTTGGATTGTGACAACAAGATCACTTGTCTAGTTGTTTCCAAGAATATAGGATGGGCCTTGGAAGTTGGCCAGAATTTGGGAATTAAAGGGACACTTCTCTGGCCTGCGTCAGCAACTTCATTAGCCTCCTTTGAATCCATCCAAAGGCTTATTAATGAAGGAATTATAGACTCTAAAACTGGTAAGAAGTAATTACTCTACTACATAAGTTCATCAATTATTTGCATAGATTAATTTTGATATACTGTCAAAAGAGTTTTATACCATCATCCAATCATATGTTATTATATATTAGAGTGTGAAAATTAAATAATTTTGTTGATATGATAATACATAATTAGATGTCTTTATAAAATATATATTTTTGTACTAGAAATGCATTGAAATTAAATTTTTATTTGCATATTAAACTTCGACAAAAGTTTGGAATCAACTCATTTGACCATCACCACAAAATGTCTATGGCTGGTATAATTAATTAGTAGTGCAATATTGACTAAGGCAATTCTTAATTTCCTTTTGGGATTGCAGGACTACCAACTAGAAAACAAGAAATTCAGCTTTTACCAAATTCTCCTATGATGGACACGGCAAACCTACCATGTTGTAAGGTTGGTAAGAACGTTTTCCAACACATGGTGGAAGATACACAATCTATAAAGTTAGCAGAATGGTGGCTTTGCAACACCACATGTGATCTTGAGCCTGGAGCACTTGAAGTATTACCAAGGCTCCTTCCAATTGGCCCATTGATGGCAATTAGTGACAGTAGCAATAGCTCATTTTGGCAAGAGGACACAACTTGCCTTGACTGGTTGGATCAGCAACCACCCCAATCTGTCATATATGTTTCCTTTGGTAGTGTAGCAGTAATGGACCAAAACCAATTCAAAGAATTAGCTCTTGGACTTGATCTCCTTGATAAGCCTTTTCTTTGGATTGTACGTCCAGGTAATGATTATAACAAGGGAAACAATGCATACCCCGATGAATTTCATGGAAGTAATGGTAAAATTGTTGGTTGGACTCAACAAAAGGAGGTGTTGAACCACCCTGCCATAGCTTGCTTCATTACTCACTGTGGTTGGAATTCTACAATAGAAGGTGTATATGGTGGTGTACCTTTCTTGTGTTGGCCACTTTTTAGTGACCAGTTTGTTAACAAGTCATATATTTGTGATGTGTGGAAGGTTGGAGTGGGATTAGACAAGAATGAAAATGGATTAGTATCAAGAGAAGAGATAAGGAGGAAGGTGGAGCAAGTGGTTGGTGATGAAGATATAAAAGCAAGATCAGTGAAACTGAAGGAAATGACCATGAATAACTTTGCAGAAGGTGGTCGATCGTCAAAGAATCTGGAGAAGTTTATCAATTGGGCTAAGGATTAATGTTACTTTTGGTAATAATTCCCAAGTTGGAAATGCATTTGATACTTAATTATAGTTTGATGATAGCTTGGATATGTTTGCTTGATGTTCTTTAATTTCCATATAATTTATCACATTTTGATCAATGTCGTCATCTTGAGTCATGTGACATTCTGTATTGTATTATATGTTTGCTATAACATAGTTTTAAAGTATGATCTGCAACCATAATCATGTTTTAGCATAGCTACAAATAAGTTGTAACAACAATGCTATTTAGTACAAATTGATGTAGTTCAAAAGTGTCATAAGAGAAATATCACTAATGATGAGAGAGGTCGTTATAAAAGTGAAGAGAAAAAAGGAAATTACTTATAAAACGAAAGATTTTCATTTTGTTTATGTACATATTAGAGAAGCAAACAAATGTGCAGATAGCTTAGCAAAGTATGGGCATAAGCTGTTAAAAGGTATCTCTTTCTTTAATAGATTATCCTCTTATATCTCCTTGGCTTTCCTAGTGGATAGCCTTGGTCTAGGGTGGTATCATGTTGTATTAGACTACTTTGTTTTGGTTTGGGCTTTGATCCTGATGTTCATAAAAAAAAAAAAAATTCATTTTGTTTTTTACTTTAGTATGTCTTACTACGAATATATATTCATACTATTGAGCATTTTCAAGTTGTAATTACCACATTTTCTCTCTTCTCTCTTTCTTGGGTCTTTTCTTGTGTGAATATTGTTGAGAGAAACTGTCATCTCTCTTCTTTGGTGGTAGTCCCTTGATTCCTTTTCATTTTCTTTTTCTTTTTGTTGCTTAGGATTCTTTTGTCTTGTTTTTATTGTCTCTTTTATGGGTTTTTGTTGTCTCTTTTGTGGATATTTTCATTGTCCCATTTGTGGATATTTTTATTTTGATGCTCTTACATGTGCGAATGTCATTCAAATCTATTTTGAAAGAGCAGCAATAGTTTCTTTAAGTTGCAACACTATTTGTCTTGGTCTCGAATGTGAAAGACACTTGGATATTGATAGTCTTCGGGTAAAGAGTACAGTCATAAATCGTTGGTTAGTTCAGAATGTGAAATGTATTTATTTTTTATTAAATTTGGATCTGATATAGCTTTTTTGATTTGTATTTGTCGTTAGGCCTGATTATAAATAAAATTTTCTTTCTCTCGAAAAAAAGTTGTAATTACCACCACATCAATAGTATCTTTTCACAATTATCTGTAACTTTTATAACTACAATAAGAACGCAACCAAAATTTAAAATTTATGCTATAATATATTTATTTTATTTTTGTTGTCAAGATTGGTTGCGTATTTCATTTATTAAAAAAATAGTAACAGGAAAAGAATTTAACTGCAATTATTTTTTTAAAAAAGATTGATAATTAAGAAGGAAGATAGGTTTAATGTTTGAAGTAAAAAAAGAAGATAATCTCTTGTTATACGAGTCTTTTGAGATCCTGTATTGTGGATGATAGCATGTCATCGCTCTCATAGATATTCATTGTCATCCATACTTCTATTTTTAAAAACTTTTAAGGTAGTAATTGATTAAGTCAAATATTTTTACTAATCTGATAATATATTATTAGATATCTGTATAATTTTTTTTTATACTGACAGTGCATCAAAATTAAATTCATAAAATAAAAGAATGAAAATATATGGCAGTCTTAATTTGCAAAGTATAATATAAATGCCTTATCTTAAATTTAAATGGAGAGTTTCAAAAGAAAAAAAATGAAAGATACTTCTATTTTTAAATATAAACGGTTATAAATATTTATAAAATTAAAAATAAGATAATAGAAAAGTCTTTACAATAATTATTGTTTGATTTTGTATATTTTTTAAAAAATTAATCAAATATTTTTAAAATGAAAAATTTACATTCACTTACTCTTTTTTCTTGAATACCCTTTCTTCTGTACATACTTATAATAGTTTGTTTTAGAGACAAAAACTTAGAATAACAATGCTGGAAATAATAACATACAAAGAGGTTAAACCACTGTTGGTTTATCGTTCCTAAACCAAGTGATGACAAACATTACATCTTGAACCATTTAATCTGTTTCTTAAATTGTTGCAGGAAATGCTAAAAAATCTTCTAGCTTGGTAGTACGTAGTTGATCTTCTCAAAAGGCAATGAGACATAATGGTCAAAGTGGAACAAATGGTTAGCATGAAAATGATATATTAATGATGCTCGAGGGAAAATATTTTACAAACTTTTAAGGATAAGAATGATGATAATTATGAAGAAAATTAAAAAAGAAGAAAAAGCAAGAGAGAGAAGCACAAAAGGATAAGGACTAAGCTATATGCTAAAAAGTGTCCTGTAAGGACAATACCATGCTAAAAATGGCTAAGAGGGGCAGGTGGCTCATTTCCCAATATTCAGAATCCTACTCCATTTAACGAAACATGCTGCTACTATTGAAATTAGAAAAGAGAGCACATAAACAAAGTGATATCGAGCTTCCAGCTTCTGCAACATTTTGCTTCAAATTTCTACATTCCTCTTTTCTCATTTGTTTTGTCTTGAGTGTTCTGAAATTAGTTATGAGTGATACCTTTGTAAGCATCATAGCTTAATTCATTCTGATTGGGAGTTTGTTTTGGTAAAGAGCTTGAGTTTGAGAGTTGTTATTTTCAAAAGAGGTATTTGAAAGTATTTTGTTATTGTGAGTATTTGTGTTTTTGTGAGTCTTTGATTGTGAGTAACTCGTTGAGAGTCTTGTTTGTTGAGTGTATTTGTTTCAAGAGCTTGCTCTTGTGTTAGTTCATCTGTGATTAGTTTTGTAAGCTTGAGGCTTTTGTAAGAGAAACCTTTTTATAATAGAAATCTTATTCTGTTGGTGGGAACTGGACGTAGACTCCATATTGGAGATTAAACTAATATAAATTTGTTGGTACAATTCTTTCAACCTATTCTCCTTACTTAGTTTATATTTGTGTGCATTTGAATCTATGGTAGAACACTTCAAATCTATTTCTACATTCTTCTCCCATTACACTTGCAGCTTTGTTTATCTCTTGAGATATTAGGAGACATTTCAAGAAAATCTCCTAGTCTATCAAGAGATTTTGTGAATGTTTTAATTGTTTGCCTTAAATAGTGCAAGAAATTTAATTTAACTTAGTGTTTGATTCAATACCTCTTCTAAAGCATTCTGATACCATTAATAACAAAGAGTGTCAACCTTCAAGCATTTAGTGCACTGCCCTTAAAAATTATTCTATTATAGTGCATATATTCTTGAGATGTTTGAAATCAATGAGGACAATTCAAATATTTTATGTGGATATTATCATGTAATAGTTAAAATATTTGAGCCTCCAAGTTACAACCGCAGGTCTCGAGGTTTTAATAAGGTTGGTTGGTTAGAGTGGTAGGAAACTCCAACTCTTTTACCCTTAGTCCTGAATTCGAGTCCTAAGAATAGAAAAACTTATAGAAGAAACTAATCCTTTAATGGGTTTTCCAGTTTTTCAAATCAAATGTAATTGATAGGCCAAATATCAATTGGATACCAGTAATCAAAGACTAAAAAATATTTAAACTTCCAATTAATCAATTAAAACATGTGCAAAACGATAAGTAATGTCTGTATTCTTGATGTTACAAAACCATAACATTTTATTTTAAAACCAACAACATTTGTTACGTGTCATGACTATATGAATTTGTTTAATATTGGAGCAATGATGATGGATTGCACTTTATTGTAAACCGTGATGCAACTTGCAAGAATAAAACACACATGTAGTATATGATTTTTCTGGTAACAATTTCAAAATCAGAATCAATTAAATTAAAGTTAAATAAATAATTAATTAAAATCCAAAACACAGACTTTTTGAAATATTTCACAACAATCTCTCCGATATTTTAAAAGTTATTTTTTATTTGAAAAATTGTTGGAAAAATTTTGGAAAAGAATCATGAATTATGCATGGATACAAATGGTTTGGATTATGTACACAACATAGATAGAATGGACTTTAAATTATAACGTAATTGGTGGAGTTTCAACATCCATGAACTAAAACATTTTTCACATAACTTAAAGTCCTACCTAATCACATTTACACTCTCACTTATTCTTTGCTATTAATGTTGCTTTGTGCTTTTTAACCATGCATGTATCTGTTAGATCATAAGTGCTCTAGAGACTTAGCCACAATTTCATAAAAGCAACCTCACTCCACACTATATAAGTGATCTCATCAAGTGTATGCTGCATTTTATACATTACCCATAAAGGCTATGAAATTCATTAAAAATATTTAGCTTATCCTTACATTAAATGTAATCTAGCATAACTCGTATTTTTTTACACCATAGAAAGGAAACATAAAGTGCTAGCAAAAACTAACAAGTGGCTTGTTATATTGCACATATGAACTTTATTTATGGGATTTCCACTAACAATAGTTGGGTTCTTATCAACGATAATTTCAAATTGGCTTAAGTCTAAATAAAATATTACTCAAGAAATTTTTCAACCACTTAGTTGCATTACATGCCTGTTCCGTAATAATAAACTCTAACTTCATGGTAGACTTTACAATTATTGTTTGTTTGATTGATCTCTAAGTAACAACACCATCTACTAGAATAAATACATAGCCACTAGTGAATTTAATCTTCATCTAGATCTAACATCTAGTTAGTAGCACTGTGTCCTTCTAATACAGCAAGGTGTCCACTATATTCAATATCATAGCTTATGGTATCTCTCAAGTATTTTATTCATCTAGCTAGCCAATGCAATCCAATGATCATTATCTGGACTATGTGTATATCTACTTATTCTACACATAAAATATGCTATATCAAATCAAGTAAAATTTATCAGGTGTATTATTCTACCATATGCATGAATGTTCCTCCCCAGACCTCTGTTGAGTCTTTTTTTTCAGGTTTGGCTTAATCAGTTTATTCTAATTGTACCTTAGCTAGTCAAGGTAACAATGACTACTAGGATATGCTAGATAACATTAATAGTCCACTAAATAAGGAACAATTGTTTTCATTTTCATTTTTTTTGACAAAAAAAAAATTATAATAATGAAGTTTTCCTTTGAAGCCATTAGGCCTTCCTAACTGTTTTGGTCATTAAGGCCCAAATCAATAAATACCATGACCCTCCGCGGCCCATTTGAGCCATGTTTGTTTCCAAATGGACTTCCTCCATGCAATCAAGCCTAATTAGCTTGGCAGTCACTTACGACCCAAAATAAAACGAATTTTGATAGTCGCTCCAAGTTGTGTTTGGATATTTGTAATATTTACTTTTTAGAGTCCTGATATATCTATTAGTTATTATGGTCTCTATTTTCTTTGCTACACTGTATTTCGCTAGCCCCTTTCATATTTCTGTATGAACTGTAAATAGATGGTTGACTAAAGCTAACATTCATAAATTCTTTTTAATCTATTTCGTGGTCATAAGTCATAACTCATCAGTGGTAGAAGATATTGCTCAGCTTTTCCTTCAAAGTACTTTAGATCACAAAACTCCATGATTAAACTGTGGTCGATATATTTATCTGTTGGAATGACTTTTATTTACTACGTTGTATACGTTTTTGTGTGATGCTATGCTGTTTTAACTCTTTGTTGGATCATAGTTTGTCCCTAAGCTTAAAAATGATATCATTTTGAGACTTGAAAGTGTCATCAAATAGGAAGATTTGAGATTGAAAAAATAAAATGCCAAATTTGTAGCCACTTCATGTTCGCTGACTTGCTTTCATATTATGATGAAACTTCATAACTAATTTCTGTACTAAGTTGCAGAATGCCGAGGTTACATTTTGCTGGCGTGAATAAAAAAGGTGGAGATCAACCATCTACTCAAGCCCCACCACCATTGACAAATACTCCACTATCTATTCAGGTCTCATTAGAAGCACCAACAGCCGCACAAACACAGTTGCAGAGCCACCAACGCCCTAGATATTGGACTATTGATGTAAAATGTAATATCCTCCCTTGTATGGTATCATGCTTAAGTCATAGTACTACACTTGAAAGTGGTTATTGTTACCTAGACAGACCTTGTTTGACAGCTATCTCTGGCTGTCTTCAATATTCCTTGAACTATTTGGAGATAACACGAAAATGGGTGTGAGAATTGAAAATTCTCATGTAGGATTCCTTACTCACAATATACTATATCTTCGTTATTATCTTCAGCTACTTCGGTTTACTAAGAAAAAAAAGTGAACATGCTATGTAATTTGCTCAATTTAACGGTTCGAAAACATATTGTCCAAAGTAAAATGTGTTTTATTCACACACTGATTAATCAAAGAAAGAGTAATTATGAAACAGCAGATAGCGATGTGTGCAGATGTACAAGTTTTGATTCATATCAATACATTGAGATTATTCATGCACTTCTTAAACAAAGTAGGAATTGAAACTTGAGTATAGTAATCTAAAGAAAAAAAATGAATAATATGCAAATATGAATGCAATAGGAATTCTTGATGTAGATGCTTCTATTTCTTTTTAACTTTCCTTTCTTGGCACACTTAGGCGTTACGTATCACCGTCCCTAGGGTATTTGTTTTTATCCTTATCCATACTTGATCCCTTGAGAGTCTTTGGCCATATAATTCCTGAGTAATAGTCTACTTCTCAAGATTGATCTTGTTCCTATATAGGAATGTTAGGTTTACTTTCCTTGACCTTCCCACCAATGTATTCCCATTAACTTTAATTCGAGGTTGGACCAAGTATTATGGAACTTTTCTTATAACTCTTATAAATCTCAAGCAAGTATGCACATGTATCAAGGTATATTTCATAACTTATACATAAGCCTTGCCGAAATTTCGGCAGCATGATGGATTGTGTCCGCTTCTCCATGAATAATGTCAGGCTACTAGAAAATTCAATCAACCAGTAAAACCAACATAGAACATCAAGTTTATAACAATAATATCAATAATATAATATGCCAACATAAATTAAGTTTCCTGCTCCTTCTACTCAATTCTGCCCGATTTTGTAAATCCCACCATAATTTCTATTCAATTCATTTAGACTTCAATTTTGGACATATTATAGTGCTATATGTCTAGTTTTCAACCCTTTTAGTCCCATCTCATTTTGATTTATATAGCTCAAGTTATTTGAATTTTACATTGTTTCACGTCTTCGATAAACTATTATTATCTCAAGTTCGTTAAACTTAAACAGATTTGCTCCAAATCGAATCAATATATTTAGAAAGGTAGAACTCTCTCAAAGGTAGAACTATCCATGTCAAAATCTTCCTTGTTACCATTATCAAACCCATTGCGCACGTATTGGCGTGACAGTGGAGTATGAACATCAACATGAAAGGGCTATTGATGCAAGTAGATCTATTAGAGTAGTCTTTCCAAGTCCATAGCTATAATGGCCCACATAAATAGCTCATTATTGTTCCCTTAATTACAAAGTGTGGGGGGGCGGGGGGGGAGGGGGTTGAATACATGCATGGTCCAGAAATACCATGTAGTTGTACTCTTGGACCAATCATGTAAGTGTATTTTACATAGGACCCACCACTAACATGCAATCCCATGTAAAATATACTTGCATAATTGACCGATAGCACAATCATATAATACTCCTGGATCATACAAGTATTTCTTGTCTGGGGGAGGCCCACGACCTGTTCACGAAGGTCCTGAATTCCAGGCCAATTGGAAATTTGAAATCATGGTGGACCAGCAACCTACATATGCAGGCCACCCATGCATGCATTTAAGTTTATCTCAGCATCATGTTCTTGCTTTACTAGAATAAGTAGAAATTTCGGTAAATAGAATAAATAGAAATTTTTTGTAAATATAGAGTTAACAATTTATATTAAATACATTTATAATAAAATTAAGTTTTATTAACTTTATTTATTATACACCCACTTCTATTTATGTCTTCAACAATTTTATTATAAGTACATCTAAATAGGGAGAGATAGAGAGAAGAATACACCAGAGATTGCCACGATCCCTTAGTCATTTTTATTAGAGATTATATATATATTAATAGAACTATCAGTTAATAGAAATACAAGAAAATATTAAATTATAATAGGTGTTTTATTATAATGGGTAGTTACCTAGCATAATTTCATACTTTCTTGTATTTTTATTAATTGACAGTATAAAGTTCTTTTACACTATAAATTCATAGAAATTAAACTCTTCTTATTAAGCTATATTCATATAAATAGATTTCCTATAAAAAATAAATAAAAATAAATAAAAGTGAAAGTTATAAGTATATACTTAATTTTATATTTATATTTGATATGTATAATTTATACTAACTGTAGCTATATCTATCTAATTTATATTTTTTTAATTGTTTCATATAATGTACTTTACATGGCAATAATCATTTCTAAAATGAATAAAAACTTGCAATATAAAAGGCGATTGGAAAAAAGTAATCATAGGCGATATTGCGTTCAGAAATTACGTGAAAAAAATAAACTAATTGAAAAAAAACTCAAGGGGTTGACCTGTTAGGCATTATTGTGTTAGCATGCCAAAATTTCAATTACATTTTTGTTTAAAAATCATTTTTCAATATAAAAATCGACATCACACCTAAAACCAAAGTGCGACTTTCTAAAAATGGGAGCTTTGGTAACTTGGAAGCCATTGGAATAGATATATTAGAATGCTAGTTAAAATCTATCAAACAGCATAATTTGATTGTAAATTGTAATATTGGTTTGGCTGTCAGAGTTTATGAATGACTAAATCGTTCCTCTTAACTGTCTTAAGCTTGTAATTTGATAACTAAATTAGATGGTACATTGGTTTAAGCTTCAATTGCCATATTTCCTTTTCCTTTCAGAAATGTTTATAATTCCTTTAAATTTCATGCATGTTTTGCACATTAGATTTGTACTTCCGAATGAATAATTTATCTGGTTATAGTTTGAACCTCGAAGTCTAATCATGGTTGATGACACCGTTGTAAGGTTCGTCAGTTGGCGGAAAACGAGCCTGAAAATGGAGTATTCAGACTATGGTACCTCGATTCCTGACAACTAGCACAACGTATTCCCCTTTCATTGATCTTAATTTTGAAAAATATCAATCTTTTTTTCAACTTGATTGTAGTATCTTTCTCATGTTAGGCTGTTTCGTTGAACTCGGTGTCGTCAACACTGGATCAACTGCATTGGTCAAAGATGCTGCACCTGCAATATTTGGGGAAGCTGTTGTTAGCGCAGCAACAAGAGTGATGATTATGTTTTGTTTTCCTTGGTTAAATGTTGGAGAAATCTGCTATGTCCGGGGGATCAAACATGCTTAAACAGTTTATGCATGTATTTGGACAAGATAGAAGAATGATATAATTTATACGGCTCGTATGGAGCAAAAACAATTTGCCAACTTTTGGTTAAATAGTCTAATTCAAATCCAAATTCAACACTCACTGATCCAATGCCATAAATATCAGAGAGTGAACAATCAGCAGCTGATGGAAAGTAACCGTTAGAGCCAGTTAGAAGGCAGTTGGGAGTTAGTAACTCTTAGAGTTAGTTAGAAGGCAGTTGGGAGTTAGTAACTCTTAGAGTCAGTTAGAAGGCAGTTGGTTATAGTTTGTTACTCGATGTATCGTTACTCCCACATACTTGTATATAAATGAATACTGTTTCCTGCTCAAGAAACACGCAATCATTCTCACTGTTATTCGACTTCAAATTCTCATTTCCTTTCTAGCTATTCTCAGTGCTCTCTGATCCTTTGATGGCATCAGGAGCCTGGTTATGGCTCGAAATTCTCACCAAAACGCCAATGCTACAGCAAGCCATGCGAATCAAGGAGCAAGCTCTAATTCCATGGTGCAGATCCAGAATCAACTCCAATCAAATCTAGCTCAGAATCCTTACTTTCTTCATCTAAGCGAGAGCCCCAATCAGGTCCTAGTTTCTTCGATCTTCACTGCTTCCAACTACCATAGCTGGGCTAGAGCAATGAAGCGTGCTTTAATCTCCAAAAACAAGTTCAAGTTCGTGAATGGAGCAATTTCTAAGCTGAAGGAGTTTGATCCGATGTATGATGCATGGAAAAGGTGTAACAACATGGTGCACAATTGGTTGATCCATTCAATCTTGCCAACCATGGCTCGCAGCATTGATGCACTGGAGCTTGCCTCAGAAGTGAGGAAAGACCTTAAGGAACGCTTCTCTAGAGGTGATATGGTTAAGATTGTAGAGTTAATGCAGGAATTTCATGGCTGTAAGCAAGGATCCTTGTCAGTAACAGAGTATCACACTAAATTAAAGGCCTATTGGGAGGAATTGGAGAATTACAGATCCATTCTATCTTGTACCTGTGTGGTGAAATGCACATGTGAGGCTATGAGGAGTGCAAGAGTTTCCAAGCAGCAAGAGTATGTCCTTCAGTTCCTTAATGGTTTGGCAGAGCAATATTCTCAGATTAAACTACAGATTCTACAGACTGAACCTTTTCCTAGCATGAATCAAGTTTTTCGAAGATCTTGCAACAAGAAAAGCAAGTGAATGGCAGTTATCAGGATGAAACAAAGATTTCAATTAGTGCTGCTGCAGCAAGAATTCGAAGTTATGGCAGAGGTAGAGGATCTAATTCGAACAAGATATGCACATATTGTGGAAAGACTGGACACACAGTAGATGTCTGCTATAGCAAGCATGGCTTCCCTCCACACTTCAAATTTAGCCTCTGCAAATAGTATAGTAACAAATGTGACTGAAGATGCAAAGTTTGAAGATGCATCATCAAATCCACAAAAGGAAGAAGGTCCGCAACAGTTAGGTCCAATTCTCACTCAAGAGCAATACAACAACCTGATAGCTTTGCTCCAGAATTCAGACTTAAAGACCTCAGCATCCAACTCTCATCAAGTCATTGCCTCTCATGTCAGTTCAACTCCAAAAATAGGACAAGTTTCCTCTGATCAAGGTAACAATTTCGCCTTAGCATGTTTTAAGCCAATATCTTCCAATTCCTGGATCATAGATTCAGGAGCTTTAGATCACATATGTTCTTCTCTAGAATGTTTCACTTGTTATTCTGAAATTAGACCAGTTCAAGTTAAACTCCCAAATAATCAGTTTGTCTTAGCCCAAATTTCAGGTACTATCACATTCTCAAATAATTTTGTCCTTGCAAATGTACTTTATATACCAGAGTTCCATTTCAACTTATTGTCCATTTCATGTCTCACTTCAAATCTGAACTGCACTTTAACCTTTTCATCTGAATACTGCTTGATACAGGATATGTCAACTCGGAAGAGGATTGGTTTTGGTAGACAGGATGGTGGATTGTATTACTTGGTAACTAATCACATCAAGAAAAGCAACATAAATTCCATACACCCCATGCCTTCCATATCTCAAATTGCAACCATACCAGATGCAGATCTGTGGCATTATAAGTTAGGACACATATCTTCAAGAAGACTTTTCTTACTTAGTAAACAATTTCCTTTCATAAAATACAGTGAATGTACTCTATGTGATATTTGTCATTTTGCTATGCAGAAAAGACTCCCTTTCAATAACAGCACGAGTCGTGTAAATAGTTTGTTTGAGTTGCTGCATTTCGACATTTAGGGACCATTTGGAGTCCCATCTATACATGGACATAGATATTTCCTTACTGTTTTAGATGATCATAGTAGATATTGTTGGACCATTTTGTTGAAATCCAAGGCTTCAATCTCTGAAAATGTTAAGAACTTTGTTGTGTTTGTTGAGAACCAATTCAATGCTCGAGTAAAGGCCATTCGAACAGACAATGGTGTTGAATTTTCTTTATTGGAATTTTATAATTCAAAAGGAATAATCCACCAAACTAGTTGTGTGGAAACACCACAACAAAATGGAAGGGTGGAAAGGAAACATTAGCACCTATTAAGTGTAGCTAGAGCTTTGCTTTTCCAGTCAAAATTACCCAAAATTTTTTGGTCATATGCTGTTCAGCATGCAACATACCTTATCAATAGAATTCCTACACCCATTTTAATTGATAAGTCCCCATTTCAGGTACTTCATGGTAATGTTCCCAATTTAACTGAATTAAGACCATTTGGTTGCTTGTGTTTTGCTGCTACGGTTAGTGGAGGTAGACACAAGTTTGACACTAGATTTAGGAAATGTGCTTTTATTGGTTTCAAGTGTGGGGTCAAGGGATTTGTTCTGGTAGACCTGACCACTAGAGAAGTTTTTATTTCTAGACATGTAAAATTTTATGAGCAATGTTTGCCTTATGGTACTAACTGTCATGACTGCATCACTCCTTTTGATTTTGAGTCCCATATTGAAGATAATGTTACTCCACCTTGTACTGCCACGGAAGCTACACTTTCACCTCCATCCTCTTGCCCTGAGGATCTATCTGCATCCCTCAGCCCCACTAGCGCACCACTGCCACCATCTATTCCGCCTCTCAGACACTCAACCCGAATCAAATCAGCCCCTACGTATCTCACTGACTACCATTGTAATGCTGCCACCACTCCTGCTCTCCACCAGTCCACTTCTTCAGTGGCATATCCTCTCTCCCAAGTGCTGTCCCACTCTTGTTTGTCACCTATTTACAGAGCTTACTCCCTGAATTTACTCACTGAGTCTGAACCAACTTCATATGCTGAGGCCAACAAGTTAGAATGCTGGCATATGGCTATGCAAGCTGAAATTAGAGCTCTTGAAGAGAATCAGACCTGGCAGGTTGTTGATCTCCCTCCTAACGTGGTGCCCATTGGGAATAAGTGGGTCTTCAAGATCAAGAGGAAGTTTGATGGTAGCATTGAACGCTATAAGGCGCGTCTTGTGGCAAAGGGGTACAACCAGGTTGAAGGGTTGGATTACATTGATACCTTCTCCCCGGTTGCTAAAATGACCACCATCAGATTACTTCTGGCCCTTGCCTTAGTGCATGGTTGGCATCTTCATCAATTGGATGTCAACAATGCATTTCTCCATGGGGAACTTCATGGGGACGTTTATATGACTCTTCCACTCGGATTCCCTCCTTCGAGTCCCAATAAAGTGTGCAAATTGACCAAATCCCTATATGGTTTGAAGCAGGCCAGTAGACAATGGTTCGAAAAGTTGTCCAAAGTTCTTCTTGCATGTGGATATACTCAAGCATTTGCTGATCACACTTTGTTCCTTAAGCATGATTCTTCAACATTTACTGCTGTATTAGTGTATGTTGATGACATCATTCTTGCAGGAAATTCCTTAGCTGAGTTTAATTCCATTAAGCAGTTACTTGATAGCAAGTTTAGAATTAAAGATCTTGGTATTCTGAGATATTTTCTTGGGTTAGAAGTGGCTCATTCCAGCTCTGGGATCACCATCAGTCAACACAAGTATTGCTTGGAGTTGCATGCTGATTCTGGGCTGACAGCTTCCAAGCCTGCTACAACTCCTCTTGATTGTGCCATTCATCTTCACCAAGATGGAGGCCAATCCTTCCCTGATGTTCTTGCATATAGGCGTCTTGTTGGCAGGTTGTTGTATCTCACCACCACAAAACCAGATATTGCTTTTGCTGCTCAACAACTTAGCCAATTCATGGCTCATCCAACCATGCAGTATTACAAAGCAGCAATGAGAGTCATCCGTTACTTAAAGGCTTCCCTTGGTCGTGGTTTACTATTTCCGCAGCACTCCACCATCCAACTGCTGGGTTTTAGTGATGCAGGTTGGGGCGGTTGCATTGATAGTCGCAAGTCCATTTCCGGGTATTGTTTCTTTCTTGGAGATTCTCTTATCTCTTGGAAGTCCAAGAAACAAACTACCATCTCCCACTCTTCTGCTGAGGCTGAGTATCGTGCTCTTGTGGCTGACACTTGCGAACTCCAATGGGTTAGTTACCTTCTACAAGACCTTTGAGTTGAATGCACCCGTCCAGCTGTCCTTTACTGTGACAGTCAAAGCACTCTTCATATAGCTGTTAATCCCATCTTCCATGAGCGCACCAAGCATTTGGATATTGATTGTCACATTATGCGCGAGAAGGTGCACGCTGGCCTTATGTGTCTCCTCCCTGTTTCCAGTTCTGACCAAAGAGCTGATATCTTCACCAAGGCCTTAACACTGCATTCCTTCTCTGATTTTGTTCCCAAGCTCGGCTTGTTAGATATCTACCAGGCGCCAGCTTGCGGGGGGTATCAGAGAGTGAACAATCAGCAACTGATGGAAAGTAACCGTTAGAGTCAGTTAGAAGGCAGTTGGGAGTTAGTTATAGTTTGTTACTGGGTGTATCGTTACTCCCACATACTTGTATATAAATGAATACTATTTCCTACTCAAGAAACACGCGATCATTCTTACTGTTATTCCACTTCAAATTCTCATTTCCTTTCTAGCTATTCTCTGTGCTCTCTGATCCTTTGAATAAAAACTTGAGTCTCTAGGTCTAATGTCAAAGTTGCTAACATGATGAACAATGCAATCCAAGCTCAACATTCGTTGTATTCGATGCAAATAAAAGCCCAAATCTTTAAATCCAACATAAAAATGGCAACATGATCGTCATTGTTGAAAAAGAGAGCCAAACAGACAAGGAACAGTCTCATAAATGCAAACTATGCAAACGTAAATGGTGGGCGGTATTTATTGAGCAACATGCGTTTTCTCTTCAGCATATACTAACTTCATCTCTTTCCCTAATCTTCTCATGATAACGCGTCCCATATGCAAGACTTCAGCAACCTATGGAAATCAACATTGATTCAAATTAATGTTTGCAGAAGGAAGTTTCTTGCCTACCCTACCTCTTAAATCAATTTGACTTATTCTGAGCCTACGGTCTACCTAAGATCAAGGTATTCAATGTTATACCATGAGAATTGACATAGTGATGTCAATTGGTTATGCGAGAGGTTCAAATAAGTTAATGAATCCATGTCATGTATCCATCTGGGCACTTTTCCTCGAAGTTTGCTATTGGATAGATCAAGGTAACCTAGCTAGGAAATATTCCAAATTATTTGGAAACATCAGTTACATAGCAAAACGTCCAAATTGAAGAAACTGTACGTAGCGTTGATTTCGGAGTTTAGTGACAATGAATCATAACCTTAAAGTGAAAGGAAACTCAAATTTTGCAGCTTTGAGCCACCCGAGTTGTTTGATGATAGACATAAGTCAGTCAGTTCTACAAGGTTTGAAATTGATTCTGAAATATTTCCTTGTAACTCATTGTGGCACAAATCTAGACAGCCCAAGGAATATGATGAGAACGGACTTATCTGCCTTATGAAAGTGATTATTTGATAGATCTATACCTTGCAAACAAGGCAAAGATAAGCACCAACGCGGAATTCTCCCATCTAATGAGTTCTCGCTTAAATCCAGAACAGTTAAATTTAAAAGCCCTGTTATTTTGTTAGGCGGATGACCTTCTAATTTATTTAAAGAACAATGCACGTAATTCAGTGAAGTCAAGCTAAACAACGAAGATGACAACTTTTTATTGGAGAGCAATTAAGAGTTCTACCCCAACATGATCATACTTTAATCTGGGTTCTCTGGGTTCTCATACTTTCTTCCTGCTGCCACTGTTTTGTCTCTATTGCCTTATATGCTGGTATGGTTAACTGGTGAAGCTTGCATGAAAAGAGTAGTTTGGGCAATTTATTTGTTTGTTTTTGTCGGTTATCCAACAAAAGAGAAACAGTATGAAATCCGGTCTCACATAATTAAGTGCATGTTTGGATTGGCGTTTTGAGCATCCAAACTCACCTTCACCTTCACAGAACGCAGTGTTGTTTGGATGTTTTTCAGTCAATCAACGTGAACGGGTTTTCACCCCTAAACCCCAGTCAAGTCCAAAGTTAGATATTGTTGCTTTTGCATTACTGGGTTTCATGTTGAAAAATTTTGAAGCATAAATTGTTATCTTTATCCTTGAAGTATTGGTGTACTGTCAGTAACTAGACACAACTTTTTTATTCAAGAATTTGTTTTTGAAGTATACGTGTACGTTGCCTGTTGCCAACTGTTTCAATTAATTACTTATATTATTTTATTTTATAATTTTTTTACCTATATCTACAAGAAATAAAAAATAAAGTAATTATGTTGATTTATACATATTACTATTTCTTATATAAAAATAATATAACTAGATTAAATAAGATTTTAATTAAATTATAATTTCCTATATAATAATATTTATATAATTTATTAATTTATTTTTGAAAAATAATGAACTGAAAAAAAAAAGACAATACTAACATTATAATATTTGCCCTTTTTAGTAATTTTGATAGCAAAAGTGATTTTATTCAATGTATCCAAACAATATTCATTTTACCAAATTCAGTTTTAAGATAAAAATTTTTAAACATAAATCACATTGACTTAAACTCACTTTTAATTAAAATCAATTTTATAAAATCACATTGATTTAAAATCAAATTTACAAACTCCAATCCAAATACACGCTAAGAAGTCTTGTTATTAGCTGTTTCATGTCACATAATCACATGTTCATTTTATAACCAAACAATGCCTCTTCTTAATTTGCAAGTGAAAGTAGTCTTATTGGAGTTATTTAAAATTTTAAATTCTAGAGATAGCGTTGTGCATGGGTTAGAAAAACTGCTTTTAATTAGTCTTTGAATGGGACAAATGAGAAAGCAAGTTGGAGCTGCAAATTCAAAAGGGAAAAAAAAAAAAAAAAAGCAGGTAATGCATGCATTTACTGTGACTTGGGTGCCGAGGCAAAAGGGCTAGGAATTTTTTTCCATTGGAAAAGTCTCTAACGTATCTGCTGGGATGAATTGATTGAAGTTATTCAATCAATAGATACAAGGGTGTACTGTAGAAATGGGACTGATAAATGGTGCACTTATTTAACTTTTAAGAAAGGTGATTATGAAATTTAAATTTTATATATAATTAAAAAATATAAAAATAATTTTTTTCAGAAGCTATTCTTTTTAATTTTTAAAAAATAATTGAAAATATATTTTTTTAAAAAAATTATGATTATTTTTAAAAAATTATCTAAATGTATAAAAATTAATTTTTTTAATAAAAGAAGTAATTTTTTACTAAAAAAAATCACAATCAAACAAACTCAAAATGAAAATAAGGAGTCTATATACAAGAGACTAAGACAAATATGACCAGGTTTTGCTATATCAGTCCACAAATTTCAGGACCGCATACTTAAAAAGTGATAAAGACTAGTCAATAAGGTTTTGCAAGAAAACAAGAGTTTCTTATTTTTCTTTTCTTATCTTTCTTTCTTTCTTTTCACCTGTGAATATATAGTGACTCAATAGTTTGATTTGTTATTTTGAATACATCCCATTTGGTGCTGGAAATTAAACAGCATTGCATTTGCCATTCCCAACATCGAGCTGCCACGTGGTTTATCATTTTGATTGGAAAGCTTCCCATTGGAATGAAACATGAAGAACTTGACACGGCTGATTCATTTGGGATCACTGTGTTGATAACCGAGTATAAAACTTATGACATTTGGAAAAACAAATTTATGTTAAAACTCTCCATCCCACACCTTTATAGGTAACTAGTGTTACATTCAATTATCAGACCACGCAAAACAAGCACATACAGCAACAAGACATACACAGCTAGCATATGCTCTTATTTCACAGCAAACCTGCATCATCCAGCATCACAGCAGTTCATCATCCTACATTTTTTTTTTTCCCCTGGAAGCGACCAACTTATTAAATAAAAAAAATTCATGAATTAAATATACATCCTTTTGTTTGTTTTGTATGCAACTCATTTTGTTATATTATAAATTCATCCAATTAAATTCGTGACTAATCACATTAAAAATTTTCCAGCCCTTCTAAAAGCTAATTCAAGTCGTCCCGTCATTATTCTTTCACATTCAGATATCTAGTCGATAGATGCATACATCATGCATCACTTGTTCTTAACTACATCCTTTGAACATTTCAAACAAGGGAAAAAAATACTATGTGGTTAGAATTTTCATCTCGAAGTTTGTTTCTAATTGTCATATTCATTCCTTGTCAGTTGTGACATTACTGATAGCAAGTTGTGGAAGATCATTACAAATTATAATTTTAAAACACTTAATTATAGTATTTATAGGTTAGTGCAACCAAAGTTATCTCATAAGGATGTTGATGACTAATTGATTACTAACAAGGGGGTCTTATTTCCATACAAGAAAACTAATTAAGAAAATAAACTAACAACTAAAATAGATACTAGCTCAAGGATTTTATAGAGTCAAAGACATATCTATCACAAACACACCTATAATCAAATATATGGATTGTGGTTAACTTGAGTTATTATTGCGATGGCAAATAGTGACTTCACATTTCACTTGATGACTACCAAGTATTCGATTAACACACAATTACTAGATGGTTGAGATCTCAATTCTAATTAACTCATGTTAATCTTTAACCCGAATTGCATTAGCCTAAGTCTCAATCAAGACCCAATTTTCAATTATTTAGTTAATTAAATATACATCAATCAATTAATCAATATATATCTAATTAACATTTTAGTCATACACTTTCATATCAATATCATTCAATAAAAACACATAATCAAGATTGTCCCAAATATAAACCTTAATCTCAATACCATTCGATCAAGTTTTATAATTAAGAACCCTTAACTAGTCAAGTTTATATTAATCAATCAATTAATAATCATTCAACTAATTACTCAATTATATACCCATATATCAATATCATTCAATGTAAGTATATAAAAGAGTGCGAGGCAAAGAATTAAGAAAAAATATCATGTATTGAAATTAAAGAGTAAAGAGTCAATGGTGAAAACCAAAAAGCCTTCTAGGAAGGGATCTATGTTGATGTTTGATTCTTGGCTCTCGCACCTATCCCCTCCAATTCCTTACACCCTCCTTCCCTGGACCAAAAAATAAAAGTAAATTAAATAGGATTTATTTTTGATACTCTGAATGTAAAACTTTTTTACTTAAATATCCAATTATATTTTGTTATATCATTATAAGTATTTAACTCTTATAATAATTACCTTAAAAATCATATATATGATACTCTCTGATTTGTTGATAGCGTAAAATATTTTACATTGACGGTGTATGAAAATTAATTTACTTTTATTTAAATTAGTAAAATGAGTCACTATGAATGGTTAATTTTTTATTCAAATCATATATATGATACTCTCTGATTTGTTGATAGCGTAAAATATTTTACATTGACGGTGTATGAAAATTAATTTACTTTTATTTAAATTAGTAAAATGAGTCACTATGAATGGTTAATTTTTTATTCATTAAGATTATAAAATAGCTATCACCAGCTGGCATATTTGGAAGGCTAGAAACATGAAAGTATTTGAAAGCAAGGATGTTAGCTCACAAGAGATAGTTAACTCAACACTGGAACTTATGGAAGAGTTATCTCTCTCTGCGCCAATATTTTCTACTTAGTGGTTTTTTCTATTAGTTTTTTTTTCCTACTTGTTAGTAGCGAGGTTGGGTTTTCCCTGGTTCTTATTTGTATTGTTTGTCCTAAGGGACCTCCAAATGTTAATTCTTCTCATTAATGAAATGCATCTACTACCTTTGGTTAAAAAAAAAAAAAGATTAAAAAATTATAATAATTTATACTTATATAATAAAGAGTTAAAAATATTTGAAGATAACTATAACTAAAACAATACTTAAAAAAATTTGTTGATTTTTAAATATTTAATTGAACGATTAACAAAAAATTATTATTTGTATCACGTTTATTTAAATTTTTTAAGTTAGTAACTAATAAAATAATCTATGCTAATAATAGTAGATACTATTATAATGATATTTTAGGGGGAAAAAAGATTGTGATCAAAGCAAATAGAGTTTTATGTTTAATTTTGTTTACTTTATTCTCTTGAATTTTGCTAACAATTGCATACCTGCCGGAGCGTCCATATATTTTATCATCAATTTGATGAATTAATTTTAGAATAGAAGGCTTTCCTACTATGATAGACTGATCAAAAAGATTCTCTATTCTTCCATCAAACATTCTGCTTTTGCCCAAATACTCAGGTTCATCCACTAATTCGATATTTGTTTACTGGCTTCATATAATTTAGAAAATACTCACGTTCGAATATTTGTTAAGAAAACAAAAGGAAAGTTTTCATGAAAAAAAATAAACTTTTGAAACTTTCAAAGCATTTAATGCATTGAAAATTTCAAAATTATCACTTTTGTTTTCTTAACAACCTACTTTCTTTTTCAATTGAATAAACAGTTAATTTTGGAAAGCAAAAAAAAAAGTTTCTTCTCCCTAGGTCTCCCCATCAGCTTTCTCGCGGGATCAACAGTCATATCTTTGTTTACCACGAAATTTCCGTATGGCAGTCCAGCCAACATTTGTCTTGTCAGGTATCACTCACAAGTCATCTGTCTCTCTTTTCATTTTCACTTACAAACAAAATTAATTCAGCCTATAACACGTAGCCCTCGATAGTACGCATAGCCGTCGATAGTGATATATAGTTTTGCACTTTGCATACTCAATTATTTACTTTTAACTACAATACAAAAAAATAAATTAGTACTTCTAACAAAAATATTTATAGAGTTGACACTAATTCCATGAAGAATTCCACAGGAGAGCAGAAGCATCAATGTGAAAATCTCTATTACATGGTATCTTCTTCGTAGTTAGTTGATACTTATAAAGGCAATAACTCGCTATTTTTCTTGAAAATCTCTATTACATAATATCTTCGTTGTTACCATAATGAAACCCATTGAGCACGTAATGGTGTGACTGTGGAGTATGAACATCAATATGAAAGGGCTCTTAATGCAGCTTGGTCTATCCGAGTAGTTTTTCCAAGTCCACATCCAAAATCGCCCAGTTCCATGTAATTACAAAGTGCGGGGGAGGCCAACAACGTGTTCATGAAGGTCCTGAATTCCAGGCCAATTGGAAATTTGAAATCATGGTGAACTATGCAGGCCCCCCATGCATGCATCTAAGTTTTTCTCAGCATCATTGTCTTGCTTTCCTAGAATAAATAGAAATTTCTGCTAAATAGAATAAATAGAAATTTTTGGTAAATATAGAGTTAACATTTTATATTTAAATATATTTATAATAAAATTAAATTTTATTAACTTTATTTACTATACACCCACTTATTTTTAAGTCTTCAACAATTTTATAATAAATATATGTTATCAGGGATAGAGAGAAGAAAGCATAAGAGATTGCCAGATCCCCTAACTTAGCTATTTTTATTAGAGATTAATTTATATGCATTATCAGAATTGTCAGTCAATAAAAATATAAGAAAGTGTTAAATTATTATAAATATTTTATTATAATAGATAGTCACCTAGTATGATTAACACTTTTTTTTATTTCTATTAATTGATAGTATAAAGTTATTGTATACTGTTAGTTTGTAAAAATTAAACTATTTTTTATTAAGCTATTATAATACCCCAGCACAGGTTGAAACTGTTTGTCCATATTGAATTCCAAAAATTCTAAGTTTGAACCCTATGCCTTCTTGGAGGGCTATAAAATTAAGATATTTTTATATGATCAAAAATTCCAGTAATGGTTCCTTACATATTAATGGATTGAAGAGTAATTTTTAATAAATTTTAGCGAATGAGGAACCCCTCCATTTTTAATGTAAGAGTTGATGAAAATGTAAATTTTCAGAAATTTATACTAGATCCCAAAAATTGGATTTTGATTCTTAAGGATTTTAATTAAGAAGATGGGGCTAAGTATGATCAGATTCACAAGAGCATATAGATCAATGATAATAATTAGCAGACATGACAAGATTATATCAAATTTTCGTATAAGATGGTTCTTTTTTTTTTTTTTTTTTTGAGATAGTAAAGGTAAGAATCAACTATTTTTATCTATATAACAACACATAATTAAATGTCACACTCATAATGCATATAAATTAAACTTCAAACAGAATAAACAACTATTTACGCTACAATGTAGACACTATCTATAGAGTATGGAAAAGGAGACTCTTTCGGTAGAGTAGAAACAATAATATTTTCTACACATTTATGTTCATATTATTTCAAATTTTTATATTTTTATTTAATTATAATAAAATTTACTTTTTTTTTTTTGCACATTTACCCTCTAAAGTTAAAAAGATGTGAAAAGAGATGTGTGCTCTGACATACTTAGTCCCGCCCCAATCCTAACTCGCCAAAATTGGGATGGGGCGAGCCGAATTAGGAAAGCGGGTTCAATATTTTAGCCCACCCTGTTTAAGGGCGGGTTGGCTGGTTAGCCTGTCAAAAACATAAAAAGTATAAATAAAATTATTTTAATATTTTTATGAGTTAAATTATTTAAAAAATTAGAAAAAATATTGAATGAAAAAAATTATTTAAATAAAATAGAACAAAATAATTAACTATATAATTTGTATCCAAATTTAACTCAAATATAAATATAATAAACTAATTAGGATAAATAAATAAGTTTATAAATAATAATTAACTATAAATTTATAACATAAAGTCTATAATATAAAGTTCACAAAATTAATAAAAGTATAATAATAACATAATTTATAATAAAAATTTAATTTTTTTTTAAAAAATACTCTTGCACCTAAAAAAAAGAAAAAAAAGTAAAAAAATAAGCTTGGGCCTACCAAAGCATGCGAGTTAGGCGGGCTGAAAATTTTTGGCTGTTTAAATATATCAACCCAAACTGTTATTTTTGGCGGGCCAACCCAGTGAGTTGATCTTGTTTTGCCATCTCTAATTGTGGAAATCGATTACCTACTCTCTGTCCAACTGCAAGAGGTGCAATTTTGAAGGTGGGAATTGATTCCAATATTGGTAATTGATTCCCATGACATGGGATCATTATAATTGATTACCGGGATTGGTAATTAATTACCAAGTGCCTATACAAAGACCAAGACGCATTCCTCCCCTTATTTTCGCATTTTTCGTCTCTCTCTAACCCCTCAAACTCTCTTCCTTCTCTCTAAAATACCTTTCTCTTCATTCTTTACTTAAATCCTTTAATCTTTCTTTCAAAACTTCATCAAATTATATTTCTTTCACTCTTATAACAATAATTTCACCCATTGATCTTTACTCTTTCCTCGATCTCTAACCACACCCTTGATGGGTCTTGGAGCTTGGAGTAAATGTTACCAAGACTCCCAAATCTCTCCTTTTCATTTTTTCCATCTTCAAAGATAATCTCTAAATTCCTTTCCTCTTTCTTTCTTATGAATTTTGGATGAATTCTCCAAGAGTGAATCCCTGGAGAATCTTAGGTTAGTAGAATTGAGAATTTTAAATATCTGAGGGTAATTTAGATTAGTCCTTAGTCTTAATGACTAATATTGATATAGCTTATCATAATTGTAATGATAGATTCTACTTGAGGTTCATTTCTTGGTTCCGGAATGTCATGGAAGTAAGATTCCACTATTGGGACGAAGTCTGTAAGTAGATAGCTTATCCCTAACTGATTTCTAGTATAATTATCTCATTTTCATATGGTAGTAATTATCTTAACACTATGGTTTATCTCCTGATCAACTGTTTTAAGATGATAATTCATTTTTTTCTCTTAATGATATTATCTCCAAAATTTTGCACATGAGACAATGATTGGTTTTCTGAGGAATTATGAAATGGTTCTTGTTCAAAAAAGAAATGAATGGATTTTTGTGAAACTTGATAATTGTATATATATTGGATTCTTACTAATTTTCAATACTTCATGTTGTGAAAGTCCTTCCTTTACCAAAACTAAATTCAAAATTTAGTACGTGAGGCGATGGTATGTTTTCTTTGAAATTCTGCTAAAAGTTTTATGAGAATAGTATGATTGAATAGTTATGTGAAAAAGAAATAAAAACCCATGTTGAGGATTTGATTTGAAAATATTGGTGATTAACAACGGAAGAAGACTTGGAGAATTCTAGACCAGGATCTACATGCTAACGGTAATATATGTTAGCTTTGGTGCACCTCGGATGATTTATTATACAGCCACACACAGTATGGTGCGTGATGAAAAATACACAGCTATTCAAGGAGTGGTGCGTGATGGAATACAGGAATCACATGAAGAAAAGGCCACCTAAATGTGATTCTTGATGAACTATCCTGGAATAGATAGTTTCCATGGGTTTTAGAAAATTGATTAATATTCTAAAATTGAGATTTCTATTTAATTTTGCTTATATTTGTATTTGATTAATATTTATTTATACACACTGTCTCATATGGGTTAGGAATACTTTATCTCTCACTGAGTTGCAAAACTCACCCCGTTGTCTCTCTCTTTCTTTTTCATATAAGGTGTAGCCGTGGGAGTTGAGCCTCCTGCCTCTCAGCCATTTTCTATAGTTTTTCTTGGGTAACCCCTTCTTGATTCAAGGGCAATTTGTAATTTAAAGTTTTGTAAACTTCTTTGAATATTGTAGTTCCATATTACTACAGGCAGGGTCCGAGCCTTGCCAGCTTTTGATGATATTAGTGTTGTAGTTATGTTTATTGAAATGGTGGATTTATAAGAGATGGAGCTATGTATTTGGATTAAAGTTGTATGAACAGATATATGTATATATATACATTTGCATGTATTTATTAGATTGAGCATAACTTATTAATTAAATATGTTGTGTGCTTAAGGGTGCATTCTGAGGATGCTTGGATCGCCAATGGATTGAGTGTGTTTGCCTATATGTATAGGAAGAGAATTCGTATTTGGGAGTTATCCTAAACACCAAGGAAACTCTATCCGATTTGTTTTTTTCAAAAATGTGTGATGAGAGGCTTGCTAGAAAACTTGTTCCCTATGTGCCGGTACGGCCTGAATTGGGTTGTGACAGCTAAATTCATATAAACAGATTTCTTGTAAAAATTAAATAAAAATAAATAAAAGTGAAAATTATAAGTATATACTATTATACTTAATTTTATATTTATATTTGATATGTATAATTTATATTAACCATAATTATATCTATCAAATTTTTATTTTTTTTAATTGTTTCATATAATGTGCTTTACATGGAAGTTATTGTTTTATTTTTGCTCTATGTATTTAGTCATGTCTCCTCCTACCAAGGCCTAGTTTAATAGTGTTTTTTCAAAGTGTATTTCTACTTATGAAAAGTGTATGCCAATTTTTTGTTTAGTAAACAAAAAAAAAATTGATGTGCTTGTGTTCTTGAATTTTAAAAGTGAAGTGGTACTTTTGAAAGCTCTCACAAGATGCTTTTCAAAAGTAGCTTGTACTCTAAGAAATTTAAAAGATTAATATAACCTTATCTATACTACTAATAAACAAGACTCAAAATATGAAAACTTTTGCAATGTGTAACATTCCTTTTTCACAAAATACTTTGTATAGAGTAATTTTGAATCTCTTAGTTGATTTAAATATTTTATTAATAGTGTTATATTGATTAATTAAAAAAGGATCAACTGGTTAAATTTTAAATATTTAATTAAGATATGGTAGCTTCAAAATACATCCTGCTATAAACAATATTTATTGAAATAGAGTTTTTTTTTCTTCTATAGTTATTTATTGATATAGAGTAATATTAAATTTTGTAAAAGAAAAATATTAATTATATATATAGGTCTGTGAGCATGTTATATGAATTAAGAATAACAAGGTGCTAATTGCAGTATAATAATAACATTACAATGATAATAGAATTCATGTCAATGACATGAAAGACTTAAGGTTTGATTTGGTATTGCTGCGAGTTTTGAAAGTTGTTGAGCTCTCTAAAAGCTACTCTAAAAAAGTCACAGTAATACTATTTGATAAAACAACGTAAAAGTTGCTCTCAATAAGCAGAAGTCATAAAAATAATATTTGGTAAAATTATCTCTTAAAATCTAAAATAGCTATAATGGATACAAATATTAAAAAGGATAATTTTCACTTTTAATGTCATTATAGAGAGTAAGGTTATATTAGTATTTTATATTTTAGAGAGCACAAACCACTTCTGTAAAATATCCCATGAGGGCTCCTAAGAGTATCCCTTGATTTTTAAAAGTTAGGAGCAAAAGTACTCCAATTTTTCAATTTACCAAATAGGAAAAACTAGCTTATACTTTTTATAAGTTAGAGCACCCTTTGGGAGAGTACTATCAAACTAAGCCTAAGTCAAGTCCTTGGAAAAAGATGAACTCACCTAACTTTTGTGACTTGGAAGCTTATCGGTTAGAAGACTTAATGGTCATTGGTTGAAAGGCTTAATGGTTATGTCCTTGGCACATTATAAATAATAGGTAAGGTGTCTCATTGTTACACAATCATAGAGAAAGCAAATGTAATGTGGGTATGTGAAAATTGAGAGGATCAACATAAAACAAGGGAGAGAGTGAGGACAATAAAAGGAAAAGGGTAGAAGAACTTAACAATCGTTTACTATTTCTTCTCTACAAGAATTTTAAGGTAAATAATGAAATTATTTATAAAGTAAAATCATGGCTATATTTGTTTATTTAGTTTTATTAAACTATTATCAATTTTATTTATTGTATTTTTATACTAAAGTTGCTTATTACTATTTATTATTACAGTTTATTTATTGTTCCCTTGTATTTACATTACTTATTATTTATTGGAAGTTATTCTATTTATTATTCCTTTATGCTACTTAAAAATTATTATGAAATGATCTTCTCTCATAATTTACTATTCTAATAAGGTATCAATTACATGTAATTTCTTTAAGAAGTTGATATTAAAGAATAAATTTACTTGAATTATGCGTTGTTATATATGTTGAGATTTTTGCATGATGACAAACATGTGAATTAAGGAAAGGATAACTAAGACTTGTAGCTAACTGCAAAGATGGCAGAGGGATAAATGTAAGATCCTTTAATGATACCTACCTTGATTAGTTTAATGTAATGGTCTTGATTTGTTATCACAATATTATGAGCAGCACCAGAGAAAGTAAATTCCCTAAGAAAAGACCTTCGACTAAGTATGAGACAAGTAGGCCAAAAGAAAGACGAAACTAAAGCAAATATATTGTAATACTGGCTTACAATGTTATATGTAAAGTTGCATTAGAATGATCTATTTTTATTACCTGTGATATTATGCTTTGCTATGTGATTGTAGAGACTCTGAATATGACATGGTAGTTGTGTAGTTTTTCGTGTTAAGACATGGTTAGAACCATTATAGTTTAAATGCTTTACATCTTTCCATTATCTATTGAGAATTTTAAATTCTCATTCTATTTTTGATGATTTCATATTAGTCAAATAATACCCTAAAAGAGGACGAACTCCTCCAACTGATAGGAACGCACCAGAGTTGCTTTTAAATAAATAGAGTTTCTCTATACGGCTTAAAAATATTTAGCATATGGCAAGCAGAACCCTATTCCTACACCTAAACTCTTTATTGTCTTTATGTATATTAATATCCAATTGTAAACTTTCTATGTAAAGTTGTGTCATTAGCTTTACTATAAACAAATGTTATACCATGTGTCAACTTGACATCACTTCTGATCCCCACCACATTCTTAAACTTATTATCAAAAGAAACATTTCAAATTAAAATTAGTAAACCCACTATTCCCTTTTCTTGATCAAGTAGTGATTCTGGATAAATTTATAATTTTATCCTAACTATATTAATTACTTTTTCAACTCTCTCTCTCTCCCCCCAATTAATATTCTATCTCCTTTTTTTTCTCCACTTGAATAGTATTATTTGTTTTCATTTTTCTCTTATCTAAATAATATATAAGTGATTAAAAATTTAAGTAAAATTATTATGTTGGGTAAATATATACTTAATACTAATTGCATAAATTTTTTTAAAAGATTATAAGAGAGCTCATGTTGTATTTTAGATTAAAAATATATATAGTTAAAAAGATAAGTAAATAAACGTGAATTGTTTACCAGAATTGTTTAGGTAATTTTTTTTTATATATTTTAGAGAGATATTGAAGTAATATTAAAATAATATAAATTCATATATTATAATTCTCACATTTCTTTACAATTCAAATAATATTAAAATGTGTAAAATAAAATATGTAAAAAGTAATCGTAATTCAAGCAATATTAAACGCATAACATATTAAATGAATTGTTTAATATTACTTGAATTTTAATATTTTACAAGCTTAATAAAAAAGTTTTAATTGAAGTATAATATTAAATATATTTAACCTACATATAATAATATGTCTTAGCTTGAATTTTTTATCACTTATATAGAAAACAGAAAAATGGAAAATGAATAGTAATATTCAAATGAAGAAAATAAGGGAGATAGAATATTAATTAGGAGAGAGAAAAAGTTAAAAAAATAATTAATAGAGATAGGATAAAATTACAAATTTATCCAGAATTATTACTTAATTAAAAAATAGAGGAGCATGTTTATTGCTCAAAACAAGTATATATATATAAAATAAAAGAATGATATTTGCATTTATTTATTGTGTATCTTCCATTGATCTCCAAAAAAACATATTTTGCTTTAAAAGAATGCATTTGTTTATTTTTTAATTCTGAAAATCATGTTTTGAAAAAATAATTTTTATAATATATATTCTTCAAATAATTCTTTCATTTTTGCTTTTATACAACAAATTTTTGAAGAATTAATCAATATCAATATAAGGTTTACTCAAATTCAAAACTTTGAAACAAATAAAAATACTAGATTATGGTAAAAATATACCTAAACCTTTTCTATTTCTAATAAAATACACAAAATTATATAAATTATAAATTTAATAAATAGATTTTAAGCATTTTTAATCATCTCTTAAAAACTAGAAGTGTTTATTTTCATAAAATAAATTATACTTTTAATATTTGTTTATTATATAAAATAATTTTATATAATTTTATCTTTAAAATTAATTTATTAGAATGTTGGAAAATAGGGAAGAATAAAAAATATAATTTTTTTTAGTTGCTTGATAATTGTTTAAAAATTGCAAGTAGATTATTTTATTTATTATTATATAATTTGTCATTTTTCTAGGCACATCGGCAATGCCGTAAGGAACTATGCTACTTACACTAGAGCACCTATCACTACAAAAAAACCTATAAAAAAGAACACCTTTTTAGCTGCACTTGCACAAGTGTGGGTAAATGACACTAAAGCCCAACACACTAGATTTTTTTTCTAGCAAAGCCCAACCAACTCCGCTTTCATACACTCGCGCACTATCTCTCTCCGTTATCCAAAAACAGAGCATCTTCCCTCTCTCTCTAAGAGGGCATATTCCGTTCCACCATCGTTTTTCGCCGTCGCCCCGCCGCCTTCGGCAGCAGCATTCCATAGACGTCTTCCGCCCGCGCGCCGCGTACTATCAATGGCTTCTACCGCGCATCTCGTTCTATCAATGCCTTTCGCCGCCGCATTCCGTCGCTACCTTCCGCTGCCATGTTCTATTTCCACCTTTCGTTGCCGCAGTTCATCAGTGCCGCGTTTCGTCGCCTCCTTTCACCTCCGCCTTCCTTCTCACTCTTATTATGAGGTTGAACTCTAGTTTGACTTCAATGGTGAAGTTCTTCGTCTTCGTTCTTGCACAATCACTGAGCTCATTGGCTATCAGTGCTGTGATTGTTCCTCCATTGAAAATTTCGACGGTGAGATTTTGTTCATTTGTTAGATCTATCATCATTTTTTAATTTTACTACTTCTTTAATATACTTATTCTGATTATATCTTGACTTAGGAGTTATGATAATTATAGATCTGATTGCTCGCTGCTACAATCTTGACGCCATTTGCCATTGTTGTGTCATGATTGTTCTACTCAGTTCATCGTTTGACTCTGTTTCGTTGCTTCAATCTCGATGCTTGCTAGGTTAGCTTCGTTTAGATTAAGTGATTACTTTTCTCATTTGGAATTTTTTTCATATATTCATGAAACAGAAGGTTGAAAGAATCGAATGGCAGCAGTCTCAAATTGAATCTATTCTTTGAGGTTCAATTTTCTCTCAAGTAGTCAATGTCACTACTTAGATTGATTCTGATTTGTGCTTCCTAGAATACATTATCAATTAGGGATTTGAACAGAACTAGGTATTAGGGATTATAGTTTACTGAGATTTTCTATACCTGATTGAAGACTTTCTATTATGTATCTTGAATTTGCGTTAATTTTGTGATGTTCTCATGTCTTACGAAAGATTTTCTTCTGAACCATTGATATGTTGTTTGTGATGCCAAAAAGCATGCAACAATAGTTGCAGGGAAGAGAAATTGCTAAACTGATATGTTTACTGCCAAAACAAATATTATGTGATCTTGCAAAGAGGCCAACCAATCAGGTAGCTTACTCTTCATGTTTTGCTATAATTAATTTGCTAAAATTACTATATATCCATTTGTCTCGCTTGCTAGCTCCTAATTCTACATTTATAACTTGTCCATGGCTATGGCATGTATGGTTTCAGTTCTCTTTTGCAATAACTCATAAACTTAACACATGGCTACTCTAATAATTAGCAAAATTCTCAGGAATGGTGGTCACTTGAACTTCTATACTTCTAGTTGTCTTGATGTGAATGTTGTTAATAGTAATGATTCATCTTACACTAATAGAGCATGATATTTAAAGCTATAAAAGGATACATCTTTGAACATATTAGGTTTGAGATGTTAATGGCTATACCCTAATAGCATAAACAAAGGGAGATATAAGGTTTTTTGAACATGAAGAAATCATGGTAATAAATATATCATACTTTTTAATCGCTCAAAAATGGCTAGAAATAGAAGGGAGAGAAGAGATTTATATGTATGGTATTGCTTACTATAATCTTATGTCTATGGTTTTGGACTGAGAATCTTTATACTTCTCATTTTATTTACTAACTTTTTCTTTATCATGAGTATTGATTTTATGCTACTTGGAGTCTCTAGTTTCTGATTTTTCTTTGGCTTGCAAGTTAATCTTATTTAGATGAAAAAATATTATTGTCGATGCAACCTCTGCTGAGTGGAGCAGGTTAGAACTTTGACACACATCTTTTGTATTCTATTGCAAGTATAGCAAAAAATGTTCTCAACAATAGCTGCTCATTCCTACAGCGGTTCTGCTACGTGGTTCATTTTTGCAGGGCATAGTGCCAAAGAGTATTTGTTGTTCAAAAAAGTAGCTGAAGGTATCAATTCTTATGGTGTTACTCGGCATCATCATGGTAAGTTTATTTTACTTGTTGGAATTTAATTATGTATTCTAAGTTTTAAAACGAAACCATCTAATTCAACATGTGGTCTTTCTCCTGCAGTATTGCTGCACATATTGACTCATGGTGATGAAGGATAAATTAAGTAGCCAGTAACCAGTAATATGCTTTACACTGTTCCATTTTCTACAATTTTGCATTAATGCTTGCTTTAAATTTTCTAACAAGTAATTTGTGTAATTTTTCACATAATGACTTCAAACAATTAGTGCTTTAGCACTATGATTAATTGCTGTGCGCTAAAATTTTCCCTTAGTTTTCTCTTTTAAATTAGTTGAGTTTTACAAGGCTACTCGAGTTATTGAATGTTTGATTATAATCAGATGTCAAGTCATTGTTGTAAAATTTGTTTACAAGATTTTGACATGTTTGCCACTGATTTGATAGGCGACTACAATATACCTGGCCAAGCAACTCCTCTGTATGATATTAATTTTGTTGGTGTTCATTCTAGTAATACAAAGTGAAGATGCCAAAAATTGATCAGATACATACATGCATATGAACTACACATGGGCCAAGTGAGTTTCTTGATCCCTTGAGAATATTATTCTTAGATTAGATAGTTGATGAAACATTGATCACATGCTTTAGTGGTTTAACCAGTTAGTATTGATCATATCTAATGAGCGTAGGTTGCTTCGAATTTCGACTCATTAGTGAAAACAATGTTAATGGCTGGCTGATATTTAAGATTAGTATTGAAGGTATTGTTTGTTGTCTAATTATATCTTCCTATGATATAAAAGAGAATACCTTCAAAACTATAAATAATGATGGTGACACTTACATGTAGACTTTCTTTACTTCTCTGTTGTGGATTATGTAAAATAAGGATAATTCCAAATTTTTGAATAAGACATAATATTTGTCATATGTCTTGTTTTCAGGTGAAAATTCACATGAAATGAACATTGTGCATGAGATTAGTGTTAATGAAAGTTTGCCTAATATTTTGGATACTTTGATGAAATGTTCAGTAATTTGGGTAAATTGGCCATAGTTTGGATATTTAAAGTTTATTTGAATTTTTCTTAGTTTTAGATTTAGTGTACTTGTGTTAGTTTGTTTGAAATTGTTCTTTTTTTATGTACTGTACAGGATTTATTTTCAATTATTAGATATTGTTTGGGTGTGTGCCTTGTATTTATATGTTACTTTGGTTAATGTAAAAAAATATTTTTCTATAGTTTTAAATATAAACTTCGAGTGTCCAAAAAAAGAAAAAAGAAAAAATACAAGCTTAGAGTTGATGTGAAATAGTTTTTAACCAGTTTGAAATTAAGCAAAAATCAATTTCAAATTGGTTGAATAAGTTTTGAACTGGTTGGGTGAAATTTTTCATGTGAATCGAGCATATATTTGTAGGTTAATCAACCATTTGGGAGCTCGAATTTTTTATTTATTTTTTTATTTTTTAAAAGGTAACGTTAGTCACAATTTTGAAAGTGTGGTTATATCATGCATTAACCGCACTTTATAAGTGTCGTAAATAAAAGCTAAAAGTGTGGCTAATTAATACATTTCCCCACATATGTAATAGCCACATCAAAGCACATGTTGGAAGATCATTTAGCCACACTTAAAAAGTGTAGCTAATAGATCTTTTTAAATGTGGACATATTTTTGGTGGTGCTAAGATATTTATGTAGACTCTCTTTCTGTTGGTTTGGCATTGACGAGAAATTTTTAATCCCCTAATTTAAAATAAACTATTAGTTTAAAATAGAATAGTAGTAGTAGGGCATTTTAAAATTTTATACTGTTTAAATCTTTGATGTGTTTCCATTAATAACCCTAATTTATAGAGTGATAAAGGAGATAAAATTAATTAAATAAAGTTTTTAGAACGATTGAAAAAAAAAAATGGAAAAGAAGGGAGAGACCACCAACATCTTTAATGAGGCGAACCATGCTAGACTCTTCCCTTTCCCCTTTCGTCTTCCTCATGCGGATAAACATCCACCCCTTGGATCCCTCATTCGCACCGTCTCTCGCTTGTGATCTCTCTCTGTGGTCCACTCTCTCACTCACCACCGCCAACAGCCTTCCCTCCGCCACACACCACGGTCGCATCCCCTCCCTTAGCTCGCCCTCAACCCTCCATTTTCTCGCCCTCTGCCGCGGTTCTGCTTCTTGCTCCGCGCCTGGTTCTGCCCCTCTCACCACTGCGGATCGGCTCTTCACTCTCCGCCGCCGGTTGCTCCATTCTCCGCCGCGCTCTTCCTCTCTGTCCGCCATGCACAGCCTTCTTCGGGTGCAGCGGAGTGCTTCTTCCAACCTCACTCACACTCCTTTGGCGAGTTCATCTTGTGGCTGCTGAAAAGAAAAATTTTTTCTCATGCAATAGTTTTCCTTTCTTGGGGGTCACAAGTATTAATTTTCTTTGTTTTGGGTGATGATTAGTTCCTATGCTGAGTTTTAATAGTTTTATGGATGTTTCTCATGGGTTATGTGATATTAATAATTAACAGGTTGTTTGGAAATTAGGAAATTGAATTTATTCAAGAAAATTGAATTTAATTCCTTAGTTTGGAATCAATTAATATTATGGAACTGAAACATGAATAGAATTCAATTTTTTAAAAAGGTCTTAAAGTAGATCAGACCAAAATAATTTCGATTTATAATTCCTATTATAATGGATTTGATATTAAAAGGTGATATGTCAAAAATATTCCTCAACTCTATTTAATATTTTTCTCCTCTAGTCTCATCACTCTTTCCTTTTTCCCTTCTATTAATTAAAGGTAAAATAGTCAAGATAAAGAATTCAATGCTTTTTAATATACATTCGAAGCAGTATAAATGAATTCAATTCTATAATTTATTGATTTATTCCAAACATAAGAATTCAAATTATAATAGAATTGAATTCAATTACTAATAGAATTAAATTCAATTCTATCTACCTTTATCATTCCAAACAAGGTGTAAGATTGTAAATTTTGTTTGGGTTGTTTAGAAACTATAGCTCTCAGAACAAGAGGTTCCGGTGTATAGGAGTGAACTTCATCACTAGAACTTGGGTTTAAATTATAATACCAAGTTGTTATATTTGTTAAAGTTTGTGTTTTTAAGATGATAAGTTGCTGGAATTTTCTTTGACTAAAATTGTATGGAATTTCTATGTTGCTAGTTATGAGATAGTTAAATTAATTTGGGACATGTATATGGATTTAGTTTGAATAGCTGTTAATTGTTCCTATGACTCTTGATATTGTTAAATTGGTTAGTTAATGATATAAATTATAAACTTATATAGTGCAACATACTGGATGTCTTAGTTAGTTAATTGTTCTCTATAGATTTTGATTTTGGGGTCAGCTAGTGGAACCCTAGGATAAGGAATTTAAGGGGTTTTTGTATTCTGAGGTATCTTGGGTTAATTCCTGGCTTTACAGGTTAATTGACATGTGAATGGTAACGTTTTTGGTGCTCGATTCCCTTGGGTGGCGATCGAGGCTTTGAGAGACCATAATCTCTGGCCACTTCTTCTTACTTTAGTTTGTGAGTTATAGTATATTTATAACTTATTTTCTGTCCTTATTTTTCCTAGATATATATATTCTGACAGCTATTCAAGAAATGCAATTTACTCAATGTTCTAACTAAGTCTTTAAAGGCCCTTAAACTATTATTGTGTTATCTAAGTTTGTATAGTCATAGGTGGGGCAAGAATTTTGAAGAATTTGCTCTCTGATGCTCTGATTTAGTTTAATGATTTCATCTATTGATAGGAGTTGATGTTTGAAATTTCATTATATAAAGGCTTCGAAACTGGTATGATGTTTAGAATTGATATTATGAACTCATACTATTGAGCTTATAGATTTCAATAAAGCAAGTTTTTGATATTGATTCTCATGAACTATTTCCAATTTGATTTTAATTAGATGGCATGATTGAAAAGGTTTAGAATTGGTATTTTAGATCCTAAAATTTGACATGTTGAGGAACTATATTGGATTATAATGTTCTAAAAGTTTGAGCGGTGTATTTAGAATATGAAGAACTTGATTTTTGAAATAAAGATTTTAAGAACTCTAATTGAGTTTTGAATAAATGATTTTCTCTATACGAGGAATCTTTAACAGAACTGTATGCTAATGATTGTAGACACTAGCCTTTGGTACGCCTTGTCTTACTTTGGTTATAAGTATAATATCTCTCACTGAGCCTGTTGACTCACACTTCACTTTTCCCCTATTTCAGAGCTAGATATAGGTCACGAGTGGCTCATCTTCATAATAAAAGATATAGAAGCTCTACAAGCCTAACACATTGATCTATGTGGGCCTCCAGGTTATCACTACATTTAATCTGTATATAGCTAAGTAATTGCCTTAAATATTCTTAGTTATGCTCCAGAATCCATAGGCAAGGTCTAGCTTCCGTTATAATATATATAGTTGCAATAGATTTAGTTTTGAAAAGTATACCAATACTCACTTATGTAGGTTTTGCACGTTCTAAACTTTGAGAGTATTCTAAGAATGCTCATTGTTCTCGAGTCTATATTTTTGAGTATTGTTGATACTTTGGTTCTATGGCTTGATTGTGTATTTCTGATTTGTAATAGGAATTTTCTTTATTTTGTGAAATGCCCTATTTTTAGGGGAAATTTTTCCTCTTTCATAAAAAATTCTTAGATAGGCTTGCAGAGAAATAGTGCTTCCTCAAGGTCGTGACAAAATTAAGTCATGTCATATTAACATAAGGTATTGAGATTGACCAAAATAAAATACAATGTGTTGTATCAAAGAAGTAAAGGCTTTTATCTTCAGAAAGCCCAAAAAAAGAACAAAAAAGACTAAAGGCTTTTAATTGTACTTGGTGCATGAACAAGAAAAAGTCATCCCTAGCTACCTATACTATTCTTGTTACTATCATTGTTATGGTCAGATTTCTTGAGACCCACGTTCTGCCTAAACATAATTGATTCAGCGAACTATCCTGTAAAACGTGTGGTAGTAAGTCAACAAGTACCACTGTATCGTAACTGCACATCTTTTTTCTCAGTTTCATTACAACTCTACTATACAAAACATTAGTGTCCAATGTCCACTCATTACTCCCTCTTGTTCATATTCACAGACATGAGTTGTCCACATTTTCTTGTTATGCCATATCCAATTCTAGGACACATGAATCCCCTTCTGCAGTTCTCTCAAGTTTTGGCTAAACATGGCTTCAAAATCACCTTTGTAATCTTAGAGTTCAACCAAACGAGAGTGAAGATTACAATTGATGAGGGATCACAGATAAAGTTTGTGTCACTCCCAGATGGTCTGGATCATGAAGATGATAGAAGTGACCACCCCAAGGTAATTTTGTCACTCAGAAACACCCTCCCTCCTAAGCTTCACAAGCTCATAGAAGAAATCAATGCTTTGGATTGTGACAACAAGATCACTTGTCTAGTTGTTTCCAAGAATATAGCATGGGCCTTGGAAGTTGGCCATAATTTGGGAATTAAAGGGGTACTTCTCTGGCCTGCATCAGCAACTTCATTGGCCTCCTTTGAATCCATCCAAAGGCTTATTAATGAAGGAATTATAGACTCTAAAACTAGTAAGAAGTAATTACTCCACTACATAAATTCACCAATTATTTGCATAGATTAATTTTGATGTACTATCAAAAGAATTTTATACTATTATCCAATCATATGTTACTATATATTAGAGTGTGAAAGTTAAACAATTTTGTTGATATGATAATAAATAATTAGATTTCTGTGTGAAATATATATTTTTGTACTAGCAATGCATTGAAATTAAATTTTTATTTGCATATTAAACTTTGTCAAAAAATTGGAATCAACTCATTTGACGACCACCACAAAATGTCTATGGCTAATATAATTAATTAGTAGTGCAATACTGACTAAGGCAATTCTTAATTTCCTTTTGGGATTGTAGGACTACCAACTAGAAAACAAGAGATTCAGCTTTTACCAAATTCTCCTATGATGGACACGGCAAACCTGCCATGTTGTAAGGTTGGCAAGAACATATTCCAACACATGGTGGAAGATACACAAACTATGAAGTTTGGAGAATGGTGGCTTTGCAATACCACATGTGATCTTGAGCCTGGAGCACCTAAAATATCAGCAAGGTTCCTTCCAATTGGCCCATTAATGGCAATTAGTGGCAGCAGCAATTGCTCATTCTGGCAAGAAGACACAACTTGCCTAGACTGGTCGGATCAGCAACAACCCCAATCTGTCATATATGTTTCCTTTGGTAGTATGGCAGTAATGGACCCAAACCAATTCAAAGAATTAGCTCTTGGACTTGATCTCCTTGACAAGCCATTTCTTTGGGTTGTACGTCCAGGTAATGATGACAACAAGGGAAACAATGCATATCCTGATGAATTTCATGGAAGTAAAGGTAAAATTGTTTGTTGGACTCCACAGAAGAAGGTGTTGAACCACCCTGCCATAGCTTGCTTCATTACTCATTGTGGTTGGAATTCTACCATAGAAGGTGTATATGGTGGTGTGCCTTTCTTGTGTTGGCCACTTTTCAGTGACCAGTTCGTTAACAAGTAATATATTTGTGATGTGTGGAAGGTTGGAGTGGGATTAGATAAGGATGAAAATGGAGTAATATCAAGGGGAGAGATAAGGAAGAAAGTGAAGCAAGTGGTTGGTGATGAAGACATAAAAGCAAGATCATTGAAACTGAAGGAAATGACCATGAATAACTTTGTAGAGGTGGTCAGTCTTTGAAGAATCTCGAGAAGTTTATCAACTGGGCTAAGGATTAATGTTACTTGTGGTAGTAATTCCCAAGTTGGAAATGCATTTGATACTTAATTATAGTTTGATGATAGGCAAAATGATTTCGATTAAACAGACCCCGGATATGTTTGGTTGATGTTCTTCAATTTCCATGAAATCGATCACATTTTGATCAATTGAGGCCATGATGAGTCATGTGCCATTCTGTATTATATTATATGTGTGTGCTATAACATGGTTTTAAAGTATGATCTAGAGCCATAATCATGTTTTAGCACAACTACAAATAAGTTGTAATAACAATGCTATTTAGTACAATATTGATGTAGTTCGAAAGTGTTATGATTGAGAGAAATATTACTAATGATGAAAGGGTTCATTATAGAAGTGAAGAGAAAAATGGAAATTGCTTACAAAACATAACATTTTCATTTTGTTTTTTTCACTGTAGTATGTCATGTTATGAATATAAATTCATACTATTGAGCATTTTCAAGTTGTAATTACCACGTCAATAGTATCTTTTCAAAATTATCTGTTACTTTTATATTTACTATACAATTGTAATTACGAATGCAATTGAAATTTAAAACTTTATGCTTTAAAATATTTATTTCATTTTTGTTTCCAAGATTTGTTGTATGTTTCATTTATCAAAAGATAGTAAGAAGAATAAAATTTAATTGCAATACTTTATTAAAAAAAAAAGTTGCTAATTAAGAAGGAAGATAGGTTTATCGTTTGAAGCAAAAAAAGAAGATAATCTCGTTATATGAGTCTGTTGAGATTTTGTATTTTGGGTGATAATATATCCCCACTTTCATAGATATTTATTATCATCCATATTTTTATATTATAATATTTTTAAGATAGTGACTAGCTGAGTTAAACATTTTTGTTGATGTGATAATATATGATTGGAGGTCTATTAAATTTTTTTTAACATTGATAATGCATCAAAATTAAACTTGTAAAATAAAAGAATAAAAATGTATGACAGTCTTAATTTACTAACTATAATATAAACACTCTTATTTTAAGTTTAAATGGAGAGTTTTGAAAGAAAAAAGAATCAAACATACTTTTATTTTTAAATATAAAGGGTTATAAATATTTATAAAATTAAAAATAAAATGATAGAAAATTCTTTACAATAATTATTATTTTATTTTGTATATTTTTTAAAAAATTAATCAAATATTTTTAAAATAAAAAATTTACTTTCACTTACTTCTTTTTCTCCAAAACCCTTTCTTCTATTTATACTTGTAGTAGTTTGCTTTAGAGACAAAAACTTAGAATAAGAATGTTGGAAATAATGACCTACAAAGGGATTAAACCACAAATAGTGTTAACCTTCAAGCGTTTAGTACACTGCCCTTAAGAATTATGCTATCATAGTGCATATATTCTCAAGATGTTTGAAATCGATCAGGACATTCGAAATAAATTTATGTGTATGTTATTGTGAAATAGTTAAAATATTTAAACCTCCATAGTTACAACCACAAATTTAGATGTTTAAATATGGTTGGTTGGTTAGAGTGGTAAGGAGCTCCAATCCTTTACCAACGGCCTCAGTTTGAATCTTGGGAATCGAAAAACCTATGCTAGGAGAGGTTACTTCTTTAGTTCCTCAAATCAAATGTAATTGGTAGACCAAATATCAACTGCATAGTAGTGGTTAAAGGCTAAAAAATGTTTAAACCTCCAATTAATCAATTAAAACATGTGCAGAACGATAAGCAATGTCTATATTCGTGATGTTGCAAAACCATAATATTTTATTAGCGGCTTTCGTGCCTATTAAGCCACCTTTTTATTTTTTTTAAGATTGACCAGCGACTTTATTATGGGGATAGAGATGTTTCTAAAATATTTTTCTCGTTATTACAATTTTATACTATTTATTTTAGAGTTTAATTGGTATGTATTGTGAGTATAAAAGAGTTTTACATTAACATTCAATCATTTACTATCACATAAATAAAAGTAGTTAACTTTTACATCCACTATCTCAAAAGAAAACCACTATTACTTATGTGGCATGATATGATTAAATATCAGTGTAAAATTTTTTTATATTAATACAATGATAATACATACCAATTAAATTCTTTATTTTAATTTATTTTCATGATTCATGTGAAAATTATTTTTTTAAAAAAATTGGTTGGCCTCTCTTTATATGATTTTAACTAATTCTCAAGCAGAATAGAAACCATAAAAAAATCAAATAGAATAATAAAAAAAAACATTCTTTTCAAAATACAAAAAATTTATCTAGATTAACTTCAATAACTTTTCAAATCGAATATACTAATACATGAATCCAATAATCATATCAATTGTCCATAATATGGAATTGTTGTATTTTTTGTCATAAGCCGGCGAAAGAGAAAGAGACATGCATTTGATTTTTGGAAAAAAAAAAATAAAACAGGTTAGGATGATTATTATTTGGGGCTATTTCACACAAATGAGGTTGGTGAAATAGGGACAACCTTCTCTTCCAATAATGTGATGAACCCATGTTGGAAATTAACGATATATGCAGGCTGTCATTAACATACATATGCATGCTGTCAATAGTTAATTACTCACTGATACCAGCCCCATTGCTCTTCTTTAATACCATAAGTTCTATTGTTCCCATGCATTTTGCCCCTCACATGCATCCTCCGAATCTTAAGTGATAATAAGCAAGTGAAGAAAGTGTAATTGGAATTAAAGTGCATAGGTTGTAGTTTTGAAAGAGAAGGAGGGGTGAAGGTGGATATATTTAATTCCAAGAGATTCCTTCCATTGACTCTCTATGCTCTGCTTCCCTTGGCCCTACCTTGCTTGAGGTTAGTTAAAACAAATCAAAACATAATAGAAACTAAGGCCAATCCTGAATATATCATTCAACAAAGAGGAGTAGGACATAGCAAAGCAACAAAATCTTGTATATACTTAGTAATGATCCATGCACATGCAGAGGGACAAACATACATCCGATATACAATTACAACCTAAACAAAATCCAAGCAAAACATCATCACACGTGCAACACAAAACATATCCTAAATCCACTGCGAATAGTGCATCACAGGATAAGGACGCGTACATTCAAAAATCTCAATTGATTATATAGGCCAAGAATATAATCAATTGATTATATATAGGCCAAGAATGTATATTAGTTTGAAAAGCATAGACATATTATTGAAGAAGGGGCTGAAAAAGAATCATGCTACTTGGAAACCATTGATAAGAAGCAAAATTAAAAAACTAAAAAATTAAAAAAGAGGGTCTTTATAATAGCCAATCATTATTTAAGCAGCAGAGGGAATGTAATTATGTAAACGCCGGGCTCATGTATTAGGGGAAAGAGAGAATGTGAACATAGGGAGCATTTAAGCGCCTTCCACTTCTACACCCCCTGCAACCGTAACAACTACCTGAAAATGAGAACTACATATATCACAACATTTTGCAAAACCTGCTTAGAAAAACAAGAAAAGGCTTATCAAGGCAAGTTCCCTGAATGCACACGATCAAAGCGTATAAGTTCTTTTTTTCATTTTTTTCTTGAATACCATTTATGTTTCTTTGATTGGGCAGAGATTTTATTGTTTTCTTAATAACATCATAATGCTCCACATTAAATAGAAATTAAGAAATAAATATATTTTTCAACAAACAAAAACATAAATTACCCCACTCGTTGGATTCATAAGGAGCATTTAAGCACTTTTGCATTAGTGCAAAGCGGCCAAAAATAAAATAAAATCTATTTTGGTATTCTTCACCAAGGTTGCAAAACACAAAATCACCTTCTCATGGACTCCATGAGCGAAAATCTTCACAGCATGAATGCCAGTGACACCCACGAAGAAGCTGTTGTGGAGACCCCATTGCCAAGCTGTGTTTTCTGCCATTCAGCACTTCAAACCCATCTGGGAACTGGCCACGCTCGCGCTAAGGAAAACTGTTGTGAAGAAACAGATAGTTTAAAAAATATGAGAGTGCAGATAAAAAGTCTTAGACTCTATCAAATATGTACCATGAGCATATATAAAGCAATGTTTGTAACAATATTTGACATGAATACAATGCATGGATTGACTCCGTGTAAATGCAACAATAAGAGGAATAAAGTGAGGTGTGGGATGTTCACAAAAAATTTTAAAAAAAAAGTGTGGGATAGTTAAACTTTGATGGATGAGGTATGGAATAGGGTGAATTCCTCCTGTGAGATACTCATGCGTGATTTATGTCAACCCCACATAGAAATGAAATCACGTGCAAGCTGTTATCAAGTGTGGCTTTTATTTCAACCGCACAACCCCACAATCCCACATTAACAAGTGTAATGATATTATAAACCCACAATATAACTCTAAATAATTTTCTTACACTCACACTCACAGACATGTAGAGAAAAAGGAGCTTTTTATTCACAACCTTATTGATTCCATACTCACATACATTCAAACTTACAAGGCTGTGGCCTTTATATAGACATCACTAGATGAATATAATATAATATAGCTTCCTTAATCTAAAAGCAAAAATTGCAAATAACTACACTTGAACCAGCTTGAATCTTCTATTCAAAGGCGGTGGTCTACATTCCTAATACATCATCAGACCTCTACTTCCAACAGCATCAATGCAAGGCGGTGGTAATTGCACAAATGAAAGCCATAATTATCCTCCACTTGATAACATCAAATGAGTTGGCAAGATAAATTTCAGAACTGTAAGATAATTATGATGGCAGCAACTCAACTTGTCCAGATGCAATTCAAGCAAAGCAGTGCAACATAATACGACCAAGCAATGTAATTGTCAAAAGAGTAGCAAATAAACTCGATTTAATTACTAACACTGCCTCCCTTAAATCAAGTTTGTAGAATTAATTATTCTAAGCATTTTCTTTAATTTGTAAAATATTTCAACTTTCAATGGCTTTGTAAAAATATTTGTTACTTGTTCTTTAGTAGGACAGTAATCAATCAACACTTCCTTCTCCTTCACTAATTCCCGAATTTTGTGAAATTGGATGTTTATGTGCTTTGACCTCCCATGAAACACTGGATTTTTGCAAAGTGCAATAGCTAACTTGTTATCACAAAATATTGTTGCAGGAGTATTATGCTTCTAGTTCAATGCTTCAAGAATTCTCCTTAACCACACCACCTGTGTAGTACAATTTGCAAATGCTATATATTCTGCTTTTGTTGTAGAAAGTGCAACAATTGGTTGTTTCTTTGATGACCATGATATTACGCTTGATCCAATATGAAAAACATACCCTAAAGTACTCCTTCTTGTTTCTATATCACCAGCCCAATCACTGTCTACGTATCCAATAAGCTTCACAATGTCAGTGTTCTCATAGAAAATTCCATCATCTATAGTACCTTTAATATATCGAAGAATTCTTTTTGTTGCTTGTAAATGACAAGCACACGGCTCTTCCATAAATTGGCTAAGTAATCCGACTCCAAATACAATATCTGGCCTAGTTATAGTCAAATATCTCAGACTTCCTATCAAACTTTTATAATAAGTGGGATCTATAGCTCTTCATTTATTTTCTCTTATTAGCTTCAACTTGTCTTCAACCAGGGTAGACACTGGCTTTGAATTCTCCATCTGAAATCTCTTCAAAATATCACTAGCATAATTCTTTTGAGAAAGAAAAATTCTATCATTCTTCTAAACAATTCCGATACCAAGAAAATAAGACATCACGCCCATGTTAGTCCTTTCAAAATGTTTCACCATAGCCTCCTTGAATTCTGTACTCATCTTCAAATTATTGCCAGTGAAAATCAAATCATCAACATAAAAGTACATGATCAAAATATCACTAGGTTCAACGAACTTAATATACAAAATATGCTCAAATGGACATCTCTGAAAACCATTCTTAATGAAATAAGAGTCAATTTTTCCGTACCATGCTCTTGGTGCCTGTTTTAAGCCATATAGTTCTTTCTTCAATTTATAAACTTTATCTTCTACTCCAAGAATCACATAACCTGTAGGTTGCTCAACATATACTTCTCCCTCTAGAGTACCATTCAAAAATGCTAACTTAACATCCATTTGATGTATCTTCCACTTATTTTTAGCAAAAAGAGGAATAATCATAAGGATTGTGTCTAATCAAGCAACGGATGCGAATACTTCAAAATAATCAATACCTAGCTTTTGTTTGTACCTTTTTGCAACTAATTTGGCTTTAAAACGATCAATCTCACCATTAGGCTTATACTTTCTCTTATAAACCCATTTCACTCCAATTGGCTTCTTATATGCATGTATTGTTTTTCTCAATTGCATGAATTTCTTCATCCATGGTTTTCCTCCAATTTTTATCATTAAACACTTTTTCAAAATTCACTGGTTCACACTCTGCAAATAAAGCAAAGTTGATAATCTCTTCATCAGAGAGATCATTATCATTGTTTACAACATAATCTTCCAATCTGGCTATTGGTCTGCGATTTTTGAGGTCTTCTAGACATTTCTGGTCAAATTGATGTGCCTGCTTGTCCATTTTCCTCTTCATAATTATCGGGTATCACTATTGGCTGCTTCTCAACTTTGGAGGACTAGTCTCACATTTCTTCTTCATCAAACATCATGTCTCTACTGATGATCACTTTCTTTGTTTCTGGATTATACAACTTGTATGCCTTAGAATCTGTATAATAACCAATAAAAATGCAATTTTCGCTTTTATTATCTAATTTCTTCCTTAGCTAGTCTAAAACATGGCATAAGCAATACACCCAAAAACTCTAAAATAGCGAATTGATGATTTCCTTCCACTTCAAGTTTCTTTGAGAGTCTTATCACAAACACTTCTTATTGGGCACCTGTTCAAAATATAGATGGCAGTAGCAGCTGCTTTTGCCCAAAATTCCTTTAGCAGTTGTTTAAACTTTAGCATGCATCGACCATATCCATGATAGTTCTATTCTTTCTTTCAACTACTCTATTTTGTTGAGGAGTATATCTAGATGTCAATTGGTGTTGAATTCCATGCTGCTTGAAGAAATATGCACAAGTAAGATATTATTGCCCTCTATCTGTTCTCAGAATCTTTATTCTATTACCATTTTATTTCTCCACAAATGCCCTGAACACCTTGAAGGCATCACAAGCCTTTGATTTCTGCTTTAGAAAATGCGCCCAAGTTTTTATGCTAAAATCATCAATAAATGTAATAAAATACCTGCTGGCACCATTAGATGGCACTTCAACAATGCACATATCTGAGTGCATAATCTCCAACAACTTTCTCGCTCTCCATGATTTTCCAATAGGGAATGTTTCTCTATGCTTCTTTCCCAATTGACAAGTTTCACATGCACAATTAGGAATATGAACAATCGACAACCCAGAGATAAGTTGTTTCCTTGATAAATAATTCAATCCAGAAAATTGAAAATGCCCAAAACACATATGCCACAGCCAATTATTATCAGGTATCATAGAGCTCAAGCAAGAAAACTTATCATGTTGAATTTTCAATGGGAAAAGATGGCTTAGAGTCATTTTTACTTTTAGCAATGAATATGCCATTCTTGTCATACATGATGCAGTATCCTTGATGAATTTGCATATCATATCCTTTATCTGACAAGTGTCCCATACTCAACAAATTGTGATGAAGGCCAGAAGCATAAAATACATCACAGATAAAATTATGAAAGTCATCTTTCAATCTAATTGATATTCGGCCATTTCCCATAATAGGAATATTTGTATTATTACCAAATTTCACTGATGATTTTACTTATTCATCTAGTGAGGAAAATAATTCCATTTTGTCACACATATGATTACTATAATCAGTATCCAAATACCATGTATTTTCATTTCCAGTACACGAATTGCTTGTCAAGAATAAACTTTGATTAGAATTCTCACCAATATTTTGATATTGGTTTTCAGCAACATCTACTTGAGAGTTGAAGTTGTTATGGTTCATGCATCTTTGCAATTTGCAGCTTTGTGTCCATATTTCCACAGTGTAAGCAATTGAAATTGGTTCTTTCTTGGTTATAGTTGCCTCTTCCTCTTCCTCAACTTGGTGGTCTGAAATTATTGCCTCTACCTTGATTAAAATTATTACCCTGACCTCTTCCTTTGCCTCTACCTCGATTGTTGTAGCCATGACCTTTTCCTTCTCGATCATTGCTTGATTTGACATCATAGTCAAATTCACCCAGCTCTTTAGGACTTCTTCTGTTGATTTTTTTGTTTTCTCTAAAATTCTACTAACGTGACTTTCTATGCTTCCCTATAACTCTACAATTTTCATCGTATCTATATCATGGGATTCTAAGATAGTAGTTACCACATGGTCATATTTTATTAGCATGGTGCGGAGAATTTTCTCCACGACTTCACTACCTAGAATCTCTTCTCCATAGACACTCATTTTATTGACAAGATCAGTAACACGAAAAAATATTGCTCAACAATTTCTAAGCTAGACATCTCATATCTTTCATACTCCCTATGTAAAGATTACAATTTAGATTTCTATGCCTTATCAACACCTTTGTAAGATAGCTTCAAAATTCTCTATGCTTCTTTAGTAGTTTTGGCATTAGCAATTTTGCCAAACACTGGACAATCTACACCCTGATGAATTTGAGATAGAGCCAATTGATCTCGTCTTTGGGCGGCAGCATCTGCTCCTTCTTGTAAACCTAAATCAATAAGACTCCAAATATTGTGAACCTTCAAGTAGGTAGATATCAAAATCTCCCAATAGTTGTAATCTAATTTCCCATCTAACTTAGGACCTGACCAAACAATATTGAAATTGTTTACCATGATGACTCTCTAAAAATATGAGAACTCTCTTGTTTCTCACAAACTCTCTAAAATAAATTGGCGCTAAATAAACTGGGCTTTGATATCAATTTGATATCATAAAGCCACAATATAACTCTCTAAATAATTTTCTTGCACTCACACTCACAGACATGTAGAGGAAAAGGAGCTTTTATTTCACAATCTCAATTCCATACTCACATACATTCAAACGTACAAGGCTGTGGCCTTTATATAGGCATCACTAGATAAATATAATATAATATAGCTTCCTTAATTTAAAAGCAAAAATTGCAAATTACTACACTTGAATCAGCTTGAATCTTCTATTCAAAGGCGGTGGTCAACATTCCTAATACATCATGAGATTTCTACTTCCAGCAGCATCAATGCAAGGCGGCGGTAATTGTACAAATGAAAGCCGTAATTATCCTCCACTTGATAACATCAAATGAGTTGGCAAGATAAATTTTACAACTGCGAGATAATTATGACAGTAGCAACTCAACTTATCCAGATGCAATTCAAGCAAGGCGGTGCAGCATAATATGATCAAGCAATGTAATTGTCAAAAGAGTAGCAAATAAACTTGATTTAATTACTAACATGTAAGGAGAGGATAAAAGACCTGATGAAGCAGAACCCAAAACAAAGCTCATGCTCACATTAACTTATTTCTATCCCATCGACCCCACCGAAACTTATTTCAACCTCATCAGCCCCACATTCTCCTGCGAGTATAAGTGTTATAGAGAAGAAACTAATAAGTTTAGAGGCATTTTATGGCTTCTGTGATGAGAGAGTGAATTGGAAAGAGTACCTGTGCAAGGGTGATGGAGAGAAGAATGCAGAGGTTAGAGTGAATTGGAAAGAGTACCTGTGCAAGGGTGATGGAGAGAAGAATGCAGAGGTTAGAGTGAATTGTTTTTAAAAATGGTTTGCTAAAGCAGAGATTATACCTGTTTGAAACGGTTACCTCTTACGTACTACGTCCAGGCCCTGACATGGAATCGTGGGAGAGGTTAAACAATAAATAGTTAGTAAATATGGGAGATGTGCGATACTTTTGTACAATTTTGACCCTTTAACAAAGAGAGATTAAGGAAAGACCTGGTTGGCAAGATAGAGTGAGATTTTAAAATAGTTTTTGATAATGTGACCAAGCAAAAGTTAAACATCTCTAACAACTTTATATAGTAGTAAAGATTTTAAAACCTGCAAGATTCGTAAGTGTCATGACTTTGTGAATTTGTTTAATATTGGAGCAATGATGATGGGTTGCACTTCACTATAAGCCGTGGTGCTACAACTTGCAAGAGTAAAACACACATGTAATATATAATTTTTCTAGTAGCAATTTCAAAATCAGAATTAATTAAATTAAAGTTAAATAAATACTTAATTAAAATCCAAAACACCAACTTTTTGAAATATTTCACAACAATCTCTCACATATTTAAAAAGTTTTTTTATTTGAAAAATTGTTGGAAAAAATTTGGAAAAGAATCATGAATTATGCATGATTGCAAATGCTTCAACTATGATATATTTTGGATTATGTACAAAACATAGATAGAACGACTTTAAAATATAAAATAATTGATGAAGTTTCAACTTCTATGAACTAAAACATTTTTGTATAACTTAAAGTGTTACCTAGTCACATTTACATCCACACTTATTCTTTGCTATTAATGTTGTTTTGTGCTTTTCAACAATGCCTATACTTGCTAGTTCATAAGTGCTCTAGAGATTTAGCGACAATCTTATATAAGCGATGTCGCTCCACACTTATAAAAATGATTTCATCAAGTGCATATTGCACTTTATACACTACACATAAAGGCTAAGAGTTTCATTCAAAGTGTTTAGTTTATCCTTACATTAAATGTAGTCTAACATAACTCATCTTTTTTATATCATAGGAAAGGAAACAAAAAGTGCTAGCAAAAACTAATAGATGACTTGTTATTGCACATATGAACTTCATTTATGGGATTTTCACTCACAAAAGTTGGGTTTTCATCATCATTAATTTCAAATTGCCTTGAGTCCCATAGAATATTACTTAAGAAATTTTTCAACCACTTAACCTCATTACATACTTCTTCCACAGCAATAAACTTTGACTTCATGATAGACTTTGCAATTATTGTTTGCTTAATTGATTTCTGAGTAACACCATCAGCTAAAATAAATACAAAGCCACTAGTGAATTTAATCTTCATGTGAGTCTGAAATCCAATTAGCCTCACTATATCTTTCTAATACAATGAGGTATCCACCATAGATGATACCTCTCAAGTATTTTATTAATCTAGCTAGTTCATATACGGTTCCAATGCGATCCAATGATCATTATTTGGACTATATGTGCATCTACTCAATCTATACACTACATATGCTATATCAGGTCAAGTAAAATTTATCAAGTGTCTTAAACTCCCGGTAACTGGGCTATACTCAGACTGAGCAAGAGGATCACCTCTATTCGATCTTCTTTAAAATAGTTGTAAAGGGCACTCACATATTTGATAACAAAATGTCCAAACTTCTTCATGTACAATTAATCAATTAAAACATGTGCAGAATGATAGGCAGTGTTCTTGATGAAAACGCAAAGATGCTAATATGTCATAACTTTTTGACTATGACTATGTTTAATATTGAAGCGATGATCGTCGGCTGCACTTTATTGAAAACTGTGTTGCTACTTGTGAGAATAAAACACCCACGTAAAATATGATTTTTCTGTTAGCAATTTTGAAAACAGAATTAATTAAATTAAAGCTAAATAAATAATTAATTTATTAAAATCCAAAACACACACACCTTTTAAAATATATCCCAACAAACAAAACCTAATGATTAAAGAACGTCATAAAATAGCTTTCATGTATAAGTTCCATCTTTTCTTTATATAAGTAGATAAAAAAAAGTTAATTTTTTTTTATATATACAGTGCTCATTATGGTATTGGTGATGAATATTAACATTAATGATCGTGAAAATATTCGAGGTGTTTTTATTTTTGTCCATTTGGTAGGGGAAGAGGGCGTGACGTTGACCCCAATGAGAGTCGAACACGACACCTGTATACAACTCATCAATTGGCTCATTTGTGAAAATATTCGGGGTTAGATTTGGTAACTTGATCAGGTTCACTCTAGAGCTATGGACCATTTCATCTCCACAATGGCCTGGTATAATCCACTTAGACTACAAATTTTACTTCGGGCATAAAATTAATGTTTGGTTTTTATTTTTATTTTCTGTTTTTTCTTTCTTGTATTTCCTAATTTTCTAATTTTGTGAAGGAAATAATAGAAACAGTGAAAATAATAAAATTAGGGTGTGTTTGATTTGTAAAAATATTCTCTTTTTTCATTTTCTATTTTCATTTTCTAAAAAAAAATTTTATTTTTAGATTTTTTGAATTTAGAAAATGCGTTTAGTTTATAAAAGTAAATTCTGTTTGCAAATAGTGAAAACAATGAAAACATGTTTGGTTTTTTTTTTCCTCAAAAGTATATATATTTGATTTGCACATTTTATTCATCTACCAAAACTTCAATTGCAAAAATTACCTATAATGACAAAATATGTTTGGAATATATTTGATTTGTGAGTAAATTATAGTCATACTAAAATGAGATATAATTGAATAAAATAATTAATACTATCTATAATTGTAGTCTTTATTATTCTTCAATTTATCAACCAACTAAAATATACAAAAAAAAAGAGAAAGAGAAAGATATCACCCTATAATTCCAACGAGTCCTTAGGAACAAGTATTGTCAATTTCAACAATTCATAATACATACTCCACAGTCACTTCCTTGATAAGCAGCAGCTTTTTCTCATACTTATTCCGGATATTTGAAGCATCACTGCCAGAATTAGCCCCCTACCTCTTTCTTCAATCTCATTCCCAATCTTCTTATTTTGATTGCCTCCCCCAAATTTCTCAGTCAATTTATCCTCAAACTCTAATTCACTGTAAAGTCTGCAAGCAATCAACAAATAAAACACCGAAATAACACATAAAAATCCAAGAATTCACAATGTAAATATACTATATCAACAACTTATGCATTACCACCACCATCAATGAAATACGACAAAGCTAGCCATCAATTATTTTATAAGTGAAAGCTCTCAAAAAGGGAAACAATGACAAGGAAATGTAGTTGCATAGCATCATAAACAAAAAATGAAATTCAATATCGGGCAGAAAATGAAGTCTGAAAAACTTTCCATGCCACAGCAATAAAATTATACATATTCAATAAATTATGATGTCACTTCATAACACATTAGAAGAGATAATGTTTCACTATGGCCAATTGCCCATGGCTTCTTTTGATGGAGAAAGCATAAAAGATCAATTGGTATATAACTTATATTAAGATGGTGCAGTAAACAAAGAAATACCATACCTCATCTTCTTACAAAATAGGATACAGAGCCGGTATGAAACATGCCATGAAGATGGAAAGATTTTCCAAATTTCTTCATTTGATCTCATTCAGTGCTTAATCCATGCATATCTTCATTCAGTTTTATCCAATTTTGCTAGTTCTACGAGATGTAAAAAAAATTTAAAAAGTCAAACTTAAGGACATTTGACAACAAGTCTATGAATAAACAAACACAAAAAAATCATGTTACAAAGAAATCAATCATACCAGCTCCTTCAAAAATTTGCTCATATGAAGTAAGCTCTCTATTGTAGAAATTATATACCAACTCTTCCCTAATAGAAGGTTCTAATGCATCAACAACCAAGCAGGCATCAGACAACTACAGGAGCAAATTAGTTTCTTCTGTCTCCCTTCCAGTACCTAAGCTAAGATGAAAATAGGAAATTGAGAAACCTAATTACACCCAAAGACTTTTGGAACCAAACCACTTCCATATCGAAAAATATTGCTTCACTCAAATCCATAATAAACTTATTAAGCAATACTAGCAACTCAGCTCATCTAAAATCAGTTGGCCAAGCCTAAATGGGCCTGCCTATTTTCTTTTTACGAATTGCATGGCTTACCACTCTTATTAAATAGATTTGGAGTCAAATACCTAAAAATTGAAGTCTTTGGGAAGGTAATCTATGATTCTCATTTGTAATGACAGAGTAATTAACCCCACAGTATAAGGGCCACAAAGTAGCTGATGGTTACACTCACCAATATATCTACACAATTACACTTAACAACAGGTTTACTTTAAATAAACAGATTTAATGGGAAAAATGTCACCTACAATGGACGACCTAGGCGCGGCAGAGGGCGTCTACGCGTACTGCAACTGGCCAGGTGCAAGGCAGAGGTGGCGGTGACCTGATGACCACGAGAGAGAGAGAGAGAGAGAGAGAGAGAGAGAGAGAGAGAGAGGAAATCAAGATAGGAACAAGATGACCACGAGCGAGAGAGAAAAGATGAGATGACGATGAGTGTCGAGACACCCAGTTGAAAGTTTTCGAGATGGAGGCGACTAATTGGGTAGTGAGGTGATGTGACACAGTGGGATGCAGGGATGCAAGTATGCGGCGGGGGTTAAGGACAAAAAAGAATAGGAAATGATAAAAGAAAGTTTCCTAGATTCGAACGTAGGACAAGTGAGAAAAAAAGGGGAAAAGTTCTACTTCTTATCATAATGCCACCGCGTTTGCATAAGAAATATTTTCAACAATCAAAGTTAAAAAGATGAAAACATGGATTTATTATTTTCCAATTTTTCAATCATTTTAGAAAATACAAACAATGATACCAAACATATTTTCACCCCTATTTTCTATTTTTACTGGAAATGAATATAGAAAACAGCAAACCAAACACCCTTTTATATTTTCATTCTTTGTATTCATTTTATGTCTTCATTATTTTCTTCATAAAATCTTGAAAAATAGAAAATGCAGGAAATGACTATAGAAACCAAACAAACCCTTAAATAGCAAATAAGGCTATAGTGCCGCAATGGTGAAAAACAAAAAGCCTTGTGGGAAGGTGTAACAACAGAAAATTTTATCGTTACTAGCCAAGTTGTTCACTTTTTTTGAATAAGTGGGTTTAATCAAAATTCGATTAAATGTTTACTTAAAGCCAATTAAATGTGATTTAGGAGTAATTAGGCTTGGTGGAATTAGATTAGGAATATAGGAAACCTCACAGAATTTTTCTAAAAACCGATTTACCGATTTAATAGAAATCGATAAGATGTCGGCAATTTAAACTATCGAAATCGGATCAATGGAAATTATACTGTAAGAACCCTAGGATGAATGGCCAAGATTTAGCCAACTTACCCATGCAAGTGGCTCCATCTTAGCCCTCCAAATGGGCTGCCAAACTAAGTTACATAACTTGCTTAAATCCACCAATCACATGTAACTTGCTTGAGAAGTTTTTAAATTTTTCCTTTTCTACCTTTGCACATTTTCGGTCCATATATCTAACCTCTCCCCATTCTTTTTCCACCGTCACACCTCATCTCAACACATATCATCTTCCTTTCCCACAAACCTTTAGGCTATCACCAGATTTCTTCAACTCCCACCACAAACTCAACAAGAATCATACCTAGAAAAAGTAGGAATCCTATTCCTCTCTTATTTTCCCTTGGTTTGGAATTGTGTGTGGGTCTTGATACTTTGTGCTACTGATGATATATGGATTGATGATGATGTTTTGTAGTTGATTATACATGTATGTTATGATTAAAATTGGAATTGGTAGGAAAGAATTTGAATAGAAGAGAAAACTCAAGAAGCTGCTAGAGTTTTTCCTCGGTGGTCCGTAAAATGCAGTGAGTGTGCTCACTTCTCTGACCGTTTAAACTCCATGAATCTATTTTTATATGAAACTAGACATTCAGGCTTTCCATACATATATAATATAAGGCTATTGGATTACTATAGAGGTAGATATAAATTTTTGAAATTTGACCTAGAAATCAAGACCTTCATCCGGGCAGTATGAGTTGAGAAGGGTGTAACTCACCCTATACAATTCCAAATTGAGTAAAACCAACTTTGTTAGAAAGCTTACACATGTAGAATATCCCATAAAAATTTTTGAATTAGATAAAGTCCCATTTGCTCCTAGTGAGTTGAGAAAGTTACCCTATGACCAATCTGGGCTAGAATAGGGTAGTTCAGTAGGGTTAAGTTTCCGAGCTTATATCTCGAGTTATACTTATTCAAATGATATAAAACTAGTTTCATTTGAAAGTTTGTTCTGTAACTTTAATGATATAAATTTCACATGATTTTATTCAGATTTCTATTTTTAGTGGATTTTTCCTTACAAGAGTGCAATTCTGGTTGGAAATAGAATGAGTTTGGGATAAGACACACACAACTTGAGTTAATCTCGAAAGTCAAGAATTAGTAAACAGAGAGCTAGATTAGTACACTTAAAAATTGAACTCTAAACTTAGTAGATAAGGGATTAGGTCGGGGATATTTGAGGTTGAACTCAGGAATGTGTACTTAAGATTGAACTTGGAAATATGTACTTAAGATTAAACTCGGAAAGCACATTTAAGGTTTAACTCGGGAAGTCATGCTTAAGACTGAACTCAGAAGGTATACTTAAGGCTGAGTTCGGAACTTTGTAAATAGGAAATTACCTCGGAATTTAGAGTTTAGGAAACACTCAAAAGTCTTGAAGGACCAAATTGTGGGTTCAGGTCGGAGGTCGGGATCATAGGCACATGAAACCCTTATACACGAAATTCCGAGACTCAACCCAGAATCAATCTCAAGAGATTAAACATAACCCCAGAAGTCGTAAATCATATACTTTCTGAAGGTTGAACATAACCCTGGAGGTCGGAAATTGTATAAGATCGGAACTTGGAATTCATTTAACCTTGAAAATGAACTCGGAAACCTCATTAGAAATTAAAAGCTTGCAAGATAGATTGATGCTTAAGATTCTAAATCTTGAACTTATTGATATGGTTATATTCTTGGTATGAATATGATGTTCGGTATCGAGTTGCTATTAATTACAATTTCCTGGTTTTATGGCACTATTCATGAAGAAGCAAACATGATCCGTTATGCTAAGATTTTAGCAGAAAATGCAATTAACGTAAATTTGCAAGTTATGCATGCATGGGTCAAAGGGTTAGCCAAGCAATGCTACCCTATAAGCATGAGACAAGTAATGCTACCATTATAAGAATGAGGAAGGATTTCATGTAACCCCTGAACAAATTTAAGGGGAATAGGTCAGTGAGGATGTTGAGGAAAACAAACTTGGCAAACCTGTATAGGAACAAGCTTAATCATGAAAAATGGACCATTACCCAAGAGTTTTATGGCCAATATACTCCCAAGGGACTAAGTACGGAAAAATATGAGTTAAGATCAAGTGCATCATCTTTCATGCATCACCATATTTTCAATTTTCATGCATTGATTTAATTACACCATTGGATGTTATATATATATATTATTGCTCATTTTATGGTTATCATTTATCTATGTCAATGTACAGATTTGATTGTTTACTTTCTATTTAATTTTCTTTATTTCCTTAAGAAAAACAGAGCTGTGTTTCGGACTATGATTTATATAACTAATTGAGTAGGACTTCATAGTGATGTAAAATTTTCTTTAATTAACCAAAATTCAAAACACTTGAGAATGGTGGCGATAACAGTTATATGTACCTAGGATTTCCTACTGAGGAATCTTTATTTCTCACTCTACTATACATTCCCGCATTATTCTTAGAGCATGGAGAATGTCGCTATCAGCGTCCTGTTCATCGAGTTTCTAGAACTCTACATCGATCTCGACCCATTTCATAGATTCTGTGTACATATCTGGTAGATGCCAATTTCATTTTTACTTCTTTTTCCATAGAGACTTTGTTGTACCCCTTATGCACCCGCTGTTTGACTTTGTTGTCCCTTACATCGCCATCGCTCTCCACATGGCTCATCCTTTTTCACCTTCACCCGCAGCAGCAGCACCAGTAGCAGCACCAACCATGGCTCTGCCAGTTGCTCCACCACAGCCAATCCCTTATGCCTCTATATCTGAGGAGGATCCTTCGGAGGTAGTGAGCTCGTCATCCTCATCTTCTGCCTCGAGTATAGACTATACCCTTGCTGATGCCGGTATGGCGAATGAATTTTTTTCTTCGGAATCCATCTAGTTGGACTACCCGTCGTAGCAGCAGTAGATATACAGGATGACCCTCTTTTAGCAGTTTGGGTCATAGGCATATAGGTGGGAGTTAGTAGTTGTACCTGAAATGTCCCATGGGGACTAATAGGAGGGGGCTGTCTAGATAGTCAGGCCGATTTATTTTGTGTTAGCGGCCTCATTTTTTTTATCCTGTACTGTGTTATATTTCTTATGACAGCTTTAAAAAAGTTTGGTTATTTTACAAACTTGTTTGTGTTACTTTATTTTCCAGTACTACGACTGTTTAGTGTTCATTTCGCTACCAAACTGAAATTGATTAAAGTGAATAGTTAACTCTTAAGTTCATCACACGTAATAACTTATCAGGTAATACATTATGACTTAAGCATAGTATTTTGTCTGGTAAAGTGTTACATTTTTGGTATCAGAGCAGTTCGTCCTAATATAGGCCTGAGGATTGGACTGACTATGCTTCGCATATGCTTTGTATTCTTTAGATGTTATCATACATTGAATCTTGTCCATATGGATCGGATGCATTGAAAGGATTTCCTAACCATATGCAATTATTTACTAGCACACCGAACTTAATATTTAGCCTGATCAACTCAATTACTCTTATTTTGTGTGTTCAGAACTTGATGGCTTCCAGAAGGAGAGGTAGGTCACGAATGAATCCAGCTCAGCAGGAGTCTGCTGGGTTTATGGAAACGATGCAGGAGATGGCTTATGCCATGAGAGAACAAGCAGTTGCGGCAACACAGATGATGGGCCAATTAGGAAGACAGCCAGAGGTAGACCTTGGAGGGAATCATAATGGCCCTAGAGTGGATCTGGAATACCTCAAATTCGCTGAGTTTAGGAAGGCCAACCCACCTAGCTTCAGAGGAGCCTTTAATCTAGATAAGGCAGATGAGTGGGTTAAAGCTATGGAAAAAGTCTTCTCCGTATTGGATTGCACAGACCGTCAAAAAGTGACTTTTGCCACCTATATGCTAGAAGCAGATGCAGAGTTCTAGTGGAATGAAGTACCGCGGTTATTGGAGGGATCCTAAACAAATATTACTTGGGATGTGTTTAGAGATGCGTTTTACCAGAAGTACTTCCCTGCCTCTGTTCGCAATGCTAAGGAGTTAGAATTCATGCACTCCGTCAAGGGAATAGTAGTGTATCGGAATACATTGCTAGATTTAAGAAATTGTGCAAATTTTTCACCATTTATCAGTGGAACCCCGATGAAGCCTGGAAATGCACGAAGTTCGAAGATGGACTGAGAGAAGACATCCTTACCATCATAGGGCCAATGGAAATCAGAGACTTCCCTATGTTGGTGAACAAGTGGCGCCTAGTGGAGGATTGTAACAGGAAGTTAGTTGCTACTAAGTCAGCCGGTAGTAACTTTAAGAAGGGATTAGCCCAGCAAGGCCCAAAGTTCAAGCTTAACTTTCAGTAGCAGAGAAAGTTTTAGCCTGCGAGCAACAAAGGCAAGCAACCTCAGAGGCCTTTTGAGAACCAAACGTGCACTAAGTGCGGTAGGAACTATGGTAACCGCCCCTGCTTGGCAGGTCAATACGTCTGTTTTGGATATGGCAAACCAGGTCACAAGATCTATGAGTGCCCTGCCAGAAACCCTCAACTGACTCCTAAGCCACAACATCAAGGAAGAGTTTTCACTATGGATGCACAAGAGGTCAACAAGTCAGATGATTTGATTCAAGATATGTGTAAAGTGAATGGAAAGACCTTGACTGTCTTATATGATTCAGGTGCATCTCACTCTTTCATCTCTTATGATTGCATGTCAGACTTACAGTTACCTATTTTTGAATTATCTTATGACTTGTTGGTTTCTACACCGACAAGCGAACCCGTTAAGACCCATCATACTTGTATGAATATCCCCCTTCAATTAGGAGGTCAAACTTTTTCAGCCAATTTAATTTGTCTTCCCTTGTTCGGACTTGATATTATTCTGGGTATAGACTGGCTCTCTGCCAATCAGGCCCTGTTAAATTGCTCTGATAAATCCATTATGCTTTCCTCTATTTCATCTTCCAAACCACCAATCCCGGTAAATCTTTATTTAAGCTCCTTAGCAGTACACCATTGGGGGGATGAAAGTTAAGGGTATATTCTTCTATCAACCAATGTAGCGGGGGTTGATCAAAAGTTGAATAATATTTCAATTGTTAGGGAATATCCCGATGTGTTCCCTGAAGATATTTCTAATTTTCCTCCCGGGAGGGAAATTGAGTTCGCCATCGAATTGGTATCAAGAGCAGGACCAATATCTACAGTGTCGTATCGAATGTCGCCCCTCGAATTGACTGAACTTAAGAAGTAGATTGAAGAACTTCTAGAAAAGAAATTTATTAGGCCAAGTGTATCACAATGGGGAGCCCCAGTTCTGTTGGTGAAGAAGAAAGATAGGGGCATGCAACTGTGCGTGGATTACAGGCAGTTGAATAAGGCAACGATCAAGAATAAGTATCCATTGCCAAGGATTGATGATCTCATGGATCAATTACAAGGGGCTACTGTATTTTCCAAGATTGATCCACGATCGAGATACCACCAGATTCGGGTTCGAGAAGAAGATATTCCGAAGATGGCATTTCGAACTCGTTATGGACATTATGAATACACTGTGATGTCCTTCGGATTGACGAATGCACCAGCAATATTTATGGATTACATGAATTGGATATTTCGACCATATCTTAATAGATTTGTGGTGGTATTCATTAATGACATACTTGTCTACTCAAAGATGGAGCAGGAACACGTAGAACATTTGCGACTAGTTCTGCAAGTTCTAAGAGAGAAGAAACTTTGCGCCAAGCTATCCAAATGTGAATTTTGGATGAAAGAAGTACAATTCCTTAGCCATGTAGTATTCCATGGAGGAATTTCTATGGATCCTAGTAAGATAGAAGCGGTATTAAGCTGGGAACAGCCAACAACAGTTACGAAAGTTAAGAGCTTCTTAGGGTTGGCAGGATATTACAGGAGATTTGTCAAGAATTTCTCTCAAATAGCCCTGCCCCTAACAAAACTAATTAGGAAGAACGCTCTATTCGAATAGACACCGAAGTGTGAGCTGAGTTTCTAAGAATTAAAAGAAAAGTTGATGACAGCCCCAGTACTTACTCTGCCGAATCCTCATGGACCATTCGAAGTCTATTATGATGCTTCTAAGAAAGGATTAGGGTGCGTATTAATGCAAAACAAGAACGTCATCGCGTATGCTTCCAGGTAATTGAAAACTCACGAAAGGAATTATCCAACGCATGACCTAGAGTTAGCGGCAGTGGTATTTGCTCTAAAGATATGGAGGCACCACCTCTACAGAACAAAGTTTGAAGTATTTTCTGATCACAAAAGCTTGAAATACCTTTTTGATCAGAAGGAATTAAACATGAGACAGCAAAGGTGGATGGAGTTTCTTAAAGATTACGAGTTTGAGCTAAAATACCACCCTAGCAAAGCAAATGTGGTGGCAAACGCCCTAAGTAGGAAATCCTTAACAGTGGCATGGATGATAATCAAGGAGACGGAACTCGTAGAGAGTTTCCGAGACCTCAACTTAGGAATCTCTATGACCCCTAATGCCATTTAGTTAAACCAACTTAAGATAACCAATGATTTCAAAGACCAAATCCAGCAAGTACAACGAAGAAATAATGACTTCCAGCATACAGTGCAACTAGTGCAGTCTAGCAAGCTAACAAGATTTACTCAAAATGTAAAAGGGATATGGTGATATCAAGAATGAATATGCGTACCTGAGAAGGATAATCTTAGAAAGAAGATGTTGAAGGAAGCCTATAAGAGTGAATTTACTATACATCCTAACATTAATAAAATATAGCAAGATCTTAAGAGAATGTTTTGGTAGTCAGGCCTTAAGACAGATGTAGCAAATTTTGTGAACAAATATTTAACCTGCTAGAAGGTAAAAATAGAACATCAAAGACCGGCAAGAGCTCTACAACCCTTAGAGATTTCGGAGTAGAAATGAAAGAGTATTTCTATGGATTTCGTAATAGGCTTACCAAAAACACCCTCAGGATATGACGCTATATGGGTCATAGTGGATAGGCTAACCAAATCTGCTCACTTTTTACTCATTTGAGCAAATTATCCTCTGGAGAAATTGGCTCAATTATAAATTTAAGAAGTGGTATGGTTACATGATATTCCTTCAACAATCATTTCAGATTGAGATCCAAGATTTATCTCACGATTTTGGGGAGCTTTCCAGAAGGCATTCGGTACTAGGCTATGCTTAAGTATTGCATATCATCCGCAAATAGATGGTCAGACCGAGCAAACTATTCAAACTTTGGAAGATATGCTACGAGTGTACATTCTACAACAACGTGAGAGCTGGTATCAATACTTACCATTGGCTGAGTTTGCATACAACAATAGTTACCATGCAAGCATCGACATGGCTCCATATGAGGCTTTATATGGACGGAAGTGTCAATCTCCTCTGTGCTGGTATGAATCAGGAGAACAGAGTCTGTTGGGACCGGAATTAATCAGAAAAACTATAGAGTAAATCAAAAGGACCCGTAGCAAGATACTTGCAGCTCAAAGTCGTCAGAAGAGCTACACGGATGTCAGGAGAAAGCCATTGAAGTTCCAAGAAGGACACCATGTGTTTCTAAAGATCATGCCCACAACTGGAGTAGGTAGGGCCATTAAAGTTAGAAAGATAAGCCCTCGCTTTATAGGTCCTTTTCAAATTTTAAAAGGAATTGGGCCAATGGCGTATTGAGTCGCTTTACCTCCACATCTGTCAGACCTTCATGATGTGTTCCATGTTTCTCAACTCAAAAAATATCAGCCTAATCTTACTCATTTCTTAGAACCTGAATCAATCCAGTTAAGGGATGACTTAACCTTTCAAGTACCTCCAGCACGAATAGTGGACAGGAGCATCAAACACCTACGGAACAAAGCCGTACTGCTAGTAAAGGTAGCATGGAGACACGAAGACTCAGTAGACTGTATGTGGGAATTAGAAGCTGATATGCATAAGGAGTATCCTGAATTATTCTCAGGTACTAAATTTTGAGGATAAATTTTTTTTTTTGTAGGAGGGTAGAATGTAACGATCAAAAATTTTATCATTACTAACCGAGTTTTTCGTTTTTTCGAATAAGTGGGTTTAATCGAAATTCGATTAAATATTTACTTAAAGTCAATTAAGTATGATTTAGGAGTAATTAGGCTTGGTGGAATTAGACTAGGAACATAGGAAACCTCACAGAATTTTTCTAAAAATCGGTTTACCGATTTAAGAGAAATCGGTAAGATGTCGGCAATTTAAACTGTCGAAACCAGATCAATAGAAATTATACTATGAGAACCCTAGGATGGATGGCCAAGATTTAGCCAACTTACCCATGTAAGTAGCGCCATCTCAGCCCTCCAAATGGGCTGCCAAACTAAGTTACATAACTTGCTCAAATCCACCAATCACATGTAACTTGCTTAAGAAATTTTTAAATTTTTCCTTTTCTACCCTTACACATTTTCGATCCATATATCTGACCCCTCCCCATTCTTTTTCCACCGTCACACCTCATCTCAACACATATAATCTTCCTTTCCCACAAACCTTCAGGCCATCACCAGATTTCTTTAACTCTCACCACAAACTCAATAAGAATCATACCTAGAAAAGGTAGAAATCCTACTCCTCTCTTATTTTCCCTTGATTTGAAATTGTATATGGGTCTTGATACTTTATGCTACTGATGATATATGGATTGATGATGATGTTTTATAGCTGATTATACATATATGTTATGATTAAAATTGGAATTGGTAGGACAGAACTTGAATAGAAGAGAAAACTCAAGAAGGTATTAGAGTTTTTCCTCAGTGGTCCGTACGGCGGAGTGTACAACTCTGCCTACAGCCATTTAAACTCTATGAATCTGTTATTATATGAAACTAGACATCTAGGCCTTTCCATACATATATAATATAAGGCTATTGGATCAGTATAAAGGTAGATACAAATTTTTGAAATTTGACCTAGAAATCAGGACCTTCATCCGAGTAGTATGAGTTAAGAAGGGTGTAACTCAGCCTATACAACTCCAAATTGAGTAAAACTAACTTTGTTAGAAAGCTTACACAAAGTAGAATATCCCATAAAAATTTTTGAATTAGATAAAGTCCCATTTATTCCCAGTACATCGAGAAAGTTGCCCTATAACCAATCTAAGCTAGAACAGGGTAGTCCAGTAGGGTCAAGTTTCCAAGCTTATATCTCGAGTTATACTTATTCAAATTATATAAAACTTATTTCATTTGAAAGTTTGTTCTGTTAGCTTTATATGGATATAAATTTCACACGATTTCACCTAGATTTCTATTTTTAGTGGATTTTTCTTTACAAGAGTGCAATTTTGGTTAGAAGTAGAACGAGTCTGCGATAAGACACACACAACTTGAGTTAATCTTGGAAGTCGGGAATTAGTAAACAGAGAGCTAGGTCGGTACACTTAAAAATTGAACTCTAAACTTAGTAAATAAGGGACTAGGTCGGGGATCTTTGAGGTTGAACTCGAGAATGTGTACTTAAGGTTGAACTTGGGAATGTGTACTTAAGATTGAACTCGGAAAGCACACTTAAGGTTTAACTCAGGAGGTCATGCTTAACACTAATCTCGGAATGTATACTTAAGGCTGAACTCAGAACTTAGTAAATAGGAAATTACATCGAATGTAGTTCAGGTCGGGAATTTAGAGTTTAGGAAACACTCAAAAGTCTTGAAGGACCAACTTGTGAGTTCAGGTCGGAGGTCGAGATCATAGGCACATGAAACCCTTATACACGAAATTCTGAGACTCAACCCAGAATCAATCTCAGGAGATTAAAGATAACCCCAGAAGTCGTAAATCATATACTCTCGGAAGGTTGAACATAACCCCAGAGGTCGAAAATTTTATAAGATTGGAACTCGGAATTAATTTAACCTTGAAAATGAACTTGAAAACCTCATTAGAAATTAAAAGCTTGCAAGATAGATTGATGCTTAAGATTCTAGATCTTACACTTATTGAGATGGTTATATTCTTGGTATGAATATAATGTTCGGTATCGAGTAACTGTTAATTACAATTTTCTGGTTGTATGGCACTACTCATGAGGAAGCAAACATGATCCGTTATATTGAGATTTCAGCAGAAAATGCAATTAACATAAATTTGCAAGTTATGCATGCATGGGTCAAAGGGTTAGCCAAGCAATGCTACCCTATAAGCATGAGACAAGTAATGCTACCATTATAAGAATGAGCAAGGATTTCCGTGTGACTTGTGCCAGCCCCTGAACAAATATAAGGGGAATGGGTTAGTAGGAATGTCGGGGAAAGCAAACCTGGCGACTCTATATAGGAAAGAGTTCGATCCTGAAAAGCAGACCATTACTCAGGAGTCTTATGGCCAATATACTCCCAGGGGACCAAGTATGAAAAAATATGAGTTAAGATCAAGTGCATCATCTTTCATGCATCACCACATTTTCAGTTATCATGCATTGATTTAATTGCACCATTGGATGTTATATATATATATATATATATATATATATATATATATATATATATATATATATATATATATATATGTTATTGCTCATTTTATGGTTATCATTTATCTATGTCAATGTACAAATTTGATTGTTTACTTTCTATTTAATTTTCTTTACTTACTTAAGAAAGATAGAGCTGTATTTCGGACTATGATTTATACAACTAATTGAGCAGGACTCCATAGTGATGCAACATTTTCTTTAATTAACCAAAATCCGAAACACCTGAGAATGACGGCGATAACAGTTATATATTCTTAGGATTTCCTATTGAGAAATCTTTATTTCTCACCCTACTATACATTTCCGCGTCATTCTCAGAGCATGGAGAACGTGGCTACTGGCGTCCTGTTCATTGAGTTTCCAGAACTCCACATCCATCTCGACCCGTTCATAAATTTCGTGTACATATCTGGTAGATACCAGTTCCGTCTTTACTTCTTTTTCCAGAGAGACTTTACTATACTCCTTATGCACCCACTGTTTGACCCTGCCGTCTCTTCCATCGCCATCCCTCTCCACATGGCTCATCCTTTTTCACCTCCACCCGCAACAACAGCACCAGCCATGCTCCGCCATTTGCTCCACCACAACCGATCCCCTCTGACTCTATGTCTGAGGAGGATCCTTCGGAGGCAGTGAGCTCGTCGTCCTCATCTTCTGCCCCGATTATAGACTATACCCCTGCTGATGCCGATATGGCGAATGGATTCCTTTCTTCGGAATCCATCTAGTTGGAGTACCAGCCGTAGCAGTAATAGATATACAAGATGACCCTCTTTTGGTAGTTTGGGTCATAGGCATATGGGTGGGAGTTAGTAGTTGTACCTGAAATATCCCATAGGGACCAATAGGAGGGGGTTGTCCAGATAGTCAGGCCAATTTATTTTGTGTTAACGGCCTTATTTTTTTTATTCCGTACTGTATTATATTTCTTACGACAACTTTAAAAACAAATATATATGCGCGCACACACACACACACACACACACACACACACACACACACACATATATATATATATATATATATATATATATATATATATATATATATGATGCAGTTTGGTTATTTTGCAAACTTGTTTGTGTTACTTTATTTTCCAGTACTACGACTGTTTAGTGTTTATTCCGCTACCAAACCAAAATTGATTAAAGTGAATAGTTAACTCTTAAGTTCATCACATGTAATAACTTATCAAGTAATACATTATGACTTAAGCATAATATTTTATCTAATAAGGTGTTACAGAAGGGATCTATGTTGATGCTCGATTCCTAGATGTTGCACGTCGCGCCCTTCCCTTGGTGGACAAAAAAATAAAAGTGAATTAAATAGGATTTTTTTTTATATGTGAGCGTAAATTTTTTTTATAGAAATATCCAATTATAAATTATCATATCATTAAAGATATTTAACTCTTGCAATAATTATCTCTACAATAATATATATGATACTTTATAATTGGTTAATAGCGTAAAATACTTTATATTGATAAAATATCAAAATTAATCTTATTTTACTTTGTGCATAATTTTCTTGCAAAAAATGGTAAAATTTTATAAGTAACTTGTGTGAAAAGTAAATTAAAAATATTTAAAAACAATAAATATTACGGAGATATTTAGCCTTTTATTTAAATTAGTGAAATAAGTCACTGTGAATGGATTAAATTTTTTACTTATTAAAATAAAACATTATAATAATTTATATTTATATAATAAAGATTTAAAAATATTAAAAAATAACTATAACAAAAAAAATATTTAAAAAAATTTATTGATTTTAAAATATTTAATTGAATGATTAACAAAAAATTATTTTTTTATTTGAACGCAAATGTCCATCCTTTGCAACCGATTTACTGGTCGCAAATTTGTGACCGATTTTTCAGTCGCAATTCTTATTTTTATGACCGAAAAATCAGTCGTAAAATAGTCAAGAAACGACCAAATTTCAATGTTGCAAAATCGATTGCAAATTTAAAATCGATCGAAAATAAATTTGCAATCTACCTATATGCGACTGACAAAACCTATCGCAAATAATCTTTGCAACTGATTTTCTTTAATTTGTGACCGATCAACCGAGCGATTTTCTAGTAGTGTTAGCAACTAATAAAATAGTCTATGCTAATAATCATGGATACTATTCTACTGATATTTTAGGGGGAAAATGATTGTGATTAAAGAAAATTAAATTTTTATTTTTTTTCTTCACTTTCTTTTCAATCAAATAATAAGTTAATTTTGAAAAAAAAGAAAAAAAAAATTTCTTCTCCACGACTCTCCCTATCAGCTTTCTTGCGGGGTCAAACAGCCATACCCTTGCCCCTTTCTTCACGTTCGTTACCACGAAATTCTCGTGTGGCAGTCTAGCCAACTTTCTGTCTTGTCAGATATCGGCCACTTTCCGTCATAAACAGCCATCAATGTCTCACATGCACACATGACCTGTCTCTCTTTTAATTTTCACTTACAAACAAAAATAATTCGCCCGACAACACGTACCCCGCGATGGTACGCATGGCCCCCAATAGTGATATATAGTTTTGCATTTTGCATGTTCAATTATTTACTTTTAACAACAATGCAAAAAAACAAAAAAAATCACTTTTAACAAAAATATTTATAGAGTTGACACTAATTCCATGAAGAATTTAGAATTCCACAGGAGAGCAGAAGCACCAATGTGAAAATCTCTATTACATGGTATGAGGTATCTTCTTCGCAGTTAGTTGATAGTTAAAAAGGCAATAACTTGCTAAAATGTACAAGTAGTTGCAAAATAGGGCTAGCAAAACCGAAGTAAAACAATGGATGTAGAAGTAGTAAATAATACAGGATCTCTTCATGGAAATTGACTGGGAAAAAAAAGGGAAAATAAAAAAGGCACAAGCCTCATACACAAACAATCGAACATAAGTAACCAAATGTCAAATGCATCTGTAGATCGGTAAAGCAATTCCAGAACAAGATATTCCAGAGCACGAGCAATGTGAACCAAGCTATGAAGTATTGTTCACTCTAAAACTATGAATATTTGGTCATCAACTTTATATTATGTGACTAATTAAAATCAAAGATTTCAATCGATGCTCTTAGATATTCGAAGATGCTATCAGCTCATGGAAATTATACTTTTCAACAGCAAGACGGACACTAAAAATGCCAAGCTCAGAGTATGGGATACGTTCCAACGTAGAGTTAGTTAAAGTGGTGATACCTTGACCCCTTAATTAAATGTCTCAAATTTGACCTTAAAAATTGAAAAAATTCTTCTTGAGAGACCCTTATTTCTTAAGAGACCTTCGTTGAGTTGAGCTAGATTAATCAAGTTCCTAATAATAAGATCCAAATACTGATTACTCTATCGAGATTATAAAAAAGTATGGGACACGAGATATCAATCAAATTTTAATTTTAGTAATGGATTTTCTTTGTAATTTATTTTTAATAATGTTATCTACTACACTTTTTCATCATTTTATTATAACAGAATATACCTTATTTTCTACACATTTATATCTTAACTTTGTCACACATGAAAATAAAAAAAAAAAAAAAGTAAATCTAACTTTGGTCCTTGAAAGATTTTTTTAAAAAAATATTTTAGTCCCCAAAAGATTAAATGTATATGTTTTAATTCTCAGAAGATTTCATATTAAACATATCGATCTCTGTAACAAAAAAATGATATATATTTTAGTCCCTAAAATGCATTAACTTTTAATATATTAGATTCTAGAAAACATCAGCTTTTAACATATATATTAATATGTCTTTTAAAGATTAAAATGTTAAGATAAAAAAATTTCATAACTAAAAGATATGTCTCTAATATTTATTTGTTTTTAATTTGATAGTGAAAGTAGCAATCGAGAGGAAGGAACCAAAGTTGGATTCAAGTTAAAGAAATTTCCAAAATCCAAAAATGCAAGATGTGTAAACAAGTACTATAAAACATTGATACTAGTCAATTTTGATTTGCCCATAGACTGTTTTCTTCTTCATGGCCACAAACCCAAAGTAAAATTCCCCACGTCTTTCGTAGGTGTGATACTGAAAAGTGATTTGGAAATTTAGGCACTCCACAGCATAGCTGTGGTCCTTATGGCCTATTCCAAAGCTGTCTTTATCCTTCAAGACACACAATATTCCCCTATCTTATAGGAAATTATTATCTTGACCTTGAAAGACCTCGTATCTCCTAACCTTTATTGTAAAATATGAAGGTTCACACACAGGTGAAGAATGCAATGTGTGATATATTAGATCAACATGTGTGACATTATATTGATATATATAACGCCAGTAAGCGGTAGTAGATATATTGCATGATACATCAATGAGCAATATTTAAATTTGAGATTCAGAAATGAGCTCGAATGATCAAGAGAGAGATTTGTAGGTACCATCAGGAATTTGATAGTTTATTAAATGATTTTTTTTTTTTAATACCTACTTTCTTTACACTCTTTTATTATATCGTAGTTGTTCAGAGGAAAAAAGAAAATTCTTTCTAACTAGCTAGTGTTTTCAGGATATTAATTACTGTACTTATTAAGGTTTAAAGAATCATGACCCTTCAAATTTTAATTAATTTAAAATCAAGACCTTTCAAATTTAAAATAATTTATGTTTATAATTTGTATATAGTACCTAAAAATGATAAATCGTTGTGAAATGGACTGTGACAAAAAGTTCATTTTTAAAAAAAAACTATTATTGCATTTGTTTTTTTTATAGAAAATATTTGTTCAACAAAAAAATAATTTTTATCAAAATTATTCATCTTAAATTCTATTTAAAGGTATTTTAAAAAATATATTTTTAACATTTGAGCAGAATCTAAGATAAGAATAACTTCTATAAAAAGTTAAAAACTCATTTTTTTGTCAAAAAAATTAAAACAAACACACGCTATAAGAATATGAGATTTTTACTAATTTCTCGCCAAAATTGTTTTTAATCTAAGTTAATATTCTCTTTCTAAAAAATTAAGATTACATATCACGTTGATTCGCTCTTTGATAAACTATCATTATCTCAAGTTCCTTAAGCTTAAACTGATTTGCTTCAAATCGAATCAATATATTCAGAAAGGCGAAACTCTCTCAATTGATTGATCCGCTCTTTATATTTTGTTCTATTAGCATTTTAATATTGCACTTTTCTTATTCAGAGTCGAAGTCCTAAGTCCTAACCTAACGTAGTTCGGTCTATCCAAGTCAAAATCTTCCTTGTTACCATAATCAAAGCCATGGCGCACGTATTGGCATGTATGAACATCAATATGAAAAGCCTACTGAAGCAGCTCTGTCAGCGTAGTCTTTCCAAGTCCATACGTAAAATGGCCCACATAAATAGCTCATTATTGTTCCCTTACAGAGTGTGGGAGGCCCACGACGTGTCCATGAGGGTCCTGAATTTCAGGTCAATTGGAAAATTGACATCATGGGGGACCAGCAGCCTGCACATGCAGGCCACCCATGCATGCATCTAAGTTTATCTCAGCATCATTGTCTTGCTTTGCTAGAATAAATAGAAATTTTTGCTAAATATAGAGTTAACATTTTATATTTAAATATATTTATAATAAAATTAAGTTTTAGGTTTAATTATTCTACTGATTTCAATAGTTTTATTCAATTTTTAATTAAGTTTCTATTATTTAAAAATTTATAATCAGATTCCTATATTAAATAAAATTTTGTAAACATGTCCCTAACATTAACAATAGTGGCAAAAATTTAAAATTAAATAGAATATTATAAGAATATTTCTTTTTCTTCTCCATCTACCTCTTCCCCTTTTCCTCCCCACCACCCACCTTTCCTTCTTCATTAGAAAGGTCTCATTTCCTCTATGAAATCCCATCCTCCTCAAACCCAAAACAAAAAAACCTGCACCAATGATCTCTTCCAATAGTTGAAACTTCCACACACACTACATCTAAAGCTCACAATATCAAACACACAAACATAGAACAATAACAACAACAAACCAACCCAAGTCCCTTAGAATACACAATTCATAACCCAAATATACAAACAAAACAATGGTAGCACCAAAACCAAACTCCAAGACCATTATTTGCGATGCCACTATCATTGCGTTCCCAACCTTGTGCCACCTCATGTCTGCCATGCATCTTTGCCGCTTTGTACCACACACTAGACATGTAGAGTCACCACCATCATATCGCACCACCACTGAGCTGTGAAGCCACAACTAGCACCCCTCCCCCTTCTGCCTTATGCATGATGTTGTGTGGTTTTGATATTGTTTTATATATTGTTTGGGTTTGAGGGTATGTTGAAATGAAGAACTTGGTGGAGGTTTTTAAGAGTTGAGGAGGAGGAGGAGGAGCAGTGAAGGGATGGTAATGGTAGTGGTGACAGTGAAGGGATTGAGGAGGATGTAATGGTGTATCTAGAGTACACTACACTAAGTGAGTGTATTGGTATTCCGCACTACTTTTAGCCGTGGATTTTTTACGGATATTTATTTTATATACATTGAACGGTTTAGATCAATAACATATATAGTGTACTAAATTTCATTAAGTGCACTATAACATTACCAAGAAAAATTTTGTCATGATTGTTAATATTAGGGACTTGATTACAAAACTTTATTTAATATAGGGATCTGATTACAAATTTTTTTAACCTATAGGGACCTAATAAAAAATTGAATGAAGCTATAGAGACTAGTAGAATAATTAAACCTAAGTTTTATTAACTTTATTTACCATACACTCACTTATTTTTAAGTCTTCAACAATTATTATAAGTACATCTAAATAGGGATAAAGAGAAGAAAACATTGGATATTGCCACAATTCCCTAACTTAGCTATTTTTATTAGAGATTAATTTATATGTACAGATAGAACTACCAGTCAATAGAAATTCAAGGAAGTGTCAAATTATAATGGATCTTTTATTATAGTGAGTAATTACCTAATGTAATTCAGTTATTTCTTGTATTTCTATTAGTTGACAATGTAAAGTTGTCTTACACTGTCAGTACATAGAGATTAAACTCTTTTTATTAAGCTACATTAATATAAATAGGTTTAATAGCTCCTTAAAAAATAAATAAAAATGAAAGTTATAAGTATATACTTAATTTTATATTTATATTTCATATATATGATTTATATTCACCATAGCTATATCTATCTAATTTATTTTTTTCAATTGTTTCATGCAATGTACTTTATATGGCAATTATTATTTTAATTATGATATATATTTAGTCAGGTCTCCTCCTTCTAAAGCCTAATTTGACAATGCTTTTTGAGAGAATATTTTTGTTTATGAAAAGTATAAGTCAATTTTTTTTTTATTTAGTAAACAAAAAGGTTGGGTTGTTTGTACTCCTGACTTTTAAAAATTAGATGATACTCTTGAAAGCTTTTATGGAGTGCTTTTTTAGAATTGGTTTGTGTCTTCTAAAATTTAAAAGGTTAATATAATCATATTCTTTTTAATAATAGTGAAAATAGTAGTTATTTTCTTTAATATTTATATCTATTATAGTCATTTTAAATTTTAAGAACAATTTTATCAAATACTATTATTTAGATTCTGTTTATTGAGAGCAACTTCTATATTATTTTATCAAATAATACTATTAACTTTTTAAGAGGTGCATTTAGGAAGTTAGAGAGGTCAACAATTATGAAAAAGCTAGGGTAATACCAAAGTAAGACTAAATTTTTAACTCCGCTCACGAATCTAAATGTAGGATATCAAGGCGCGTTCATAAGTGCAATAGACTTGTAAGTTGCACCATGCAATTTGTCAATTTAATGGATGAGATTTAATGGTGTATTGATATATCAATTATTTATAGTGTATTGTAATAATTTCTAAAATTTATCTAATATAATCCAAAATTAAATAAAATTTTATCTGTATGATCTTTGAAATTAAATAGAATTTTTGGGGGAATATTTCAAGATCATATAGATAAATTTTAATTATTTTTAAAATAATTATGATACACTGTAATAATTCTTAATTTTATCTCTGCGATCTTAAAATTAAATAAAATTTTATATGTATGATCCTAAAATTAAACAAATATTTCTAAAAATATTTTAAAATTACACAAATAAAGTTTGATCACTTTTAAAATATATTTAACCACAAATCTAAAGTTTGATTAAAATTAAAAAATTACTATAACATACTATAAATATTTGATATATAAATATATCTTTAAATTACATTCATACGTCATATTGCACCTTGATCAAGTGCATGGCGTCCTTTGCAAGTAGCGGATAGTGTAGCATTCGCTGGATATTAAATTTATTCAAATAAACTTTTCTTGATTCAACCACACCGCGTACCTTTGTTGACGGGAACACATATATATTATCAATGCTATTGCGAGTACTTTATGCATCGTTCATCCGTATCATATGAACTTCCTTTTCAGCCGAAAAAGCACGTTCACCTAAGCTCAATAATAACAAATCAACAATTATTATAAACACACACACACACAAAAGATTATTTCTTTACCTTTCTTTACAATTCTGCTTGAATAATTATTGCCCCATTTTCAAATTCCCAGATTTTCACACTCATAGGCATGGGGATTCCACATTTCCTAGCAATACCATATCCAATCCCAGGACATATGAACCCCCTTCTTCAGTTCTGTCAGGTTTTAGCCAAACATGGCTGCAAAATCACCTTCTTGAGCTCAGATGAGAACTTCAATATGCTCAAGGCCGCAAGTGAGGGCAAACTCATGGAGTCACAGGTGAGGTTGGTGTCCCTCCCAGATGGTGTGGGCCCTGAAGATGACAGAGATGACCAGCCCATGGTTATTCGGGTCACCAGAGCCACCATGTGTGCCAAGCTTCCAGAGCTCATAGAAGACGTTAATGCCAAGGATAGTGACAACAAGATCACCTGTATCATTGTTACTAAAAACATGGGATGGGCCTTGGAAGTTGGTCACAAGTTGGGAATTAAAGGGGCCCTATTCTGGCCTGCCTCAGCAACTTCCGTGGCCTCCTTTGACTCCATGCAAAGGCTTATTGATGACGGAATTATTGATTCTAAAAATGGTGAGAAATATTTGGTCATTTGCATATAAAACTCATTCATATATAGTCATTTGCACATAAAAATCATTCATAAATAGTATTCACAAGCAATTATGTTTTATGAAGTAATGAGTCTAAGGCCTTCTTAATTATGGGGTCTTCACTTAAGTTCATTTTTATCCAAGCAAGGAATAAGTCTTGGCCAATGCTCCAACATTAGTTTGGATTAAAACCGAGCACCAATCATCACGTCCTATCTCAAAATACTCGATCCAATCTGATTACCAATCACCATCTTCAAATACTCAGAAAACTAATTATATGGTCTTACTTAATCTATTCCTAACCAATATGAGACTTAACCACTAACATTTGAAAACTATAATTTGAAGTTATCAATAATTAATCATCATCTATTTCTTGCAGTCACATGCAATAATTGTGATGTGTGTGTCTAATGGAAATTTCTCAATATTTTATCATTACTTGTCATATCTTCTTGGCATTGATTGATCCCTTTTGGCATTTCAGGACTCCCAACCGGAAAACAGCAAAAAATCCAGCTTTCCTCAAATCTGCCTATGATGGACGCAGCTGCCATGCCATGGTACTGCTTAGATACCACCTTCTTCTTCATTCATATGAAGCAAGAGATACAAACTTTGAATCAAGCAGAATGGTGGCTTTGTAACACTGCCTCTGATCTTGAGGCTGAAGCATTTTCCATATCACCAAAGCTCCTACCAATTGGCCCATTGATGGCAATTGATCACAACACAAGTTCATTCTGGCAAGAAGACAAAACCTGCTTAGATTGGTTGGATCAGCAGCCACCCCAATCTGTAATATATGTTTCATTTGGTAGCATGGTATCAACTAAACCAACCCAATTCAAAGAACTAGCTCTTGGACTTGATCTCCTTAGCAAGCCTTTTCTTTGGGTTGTGCGTACTAGCAATGGTAACAATGTAAACAATGCTTACCCAGATGAATTCAAGGGAAGTCAAGGCAAAATTGTTGGTTGGGCACCACAAAAGAAGGTTCTGAGCCACCCTGCAATAGCTTGTTTCATTAGCCACTGTGGTTGGAATTCTACCATGGAAGGTGTGTATAGTGGGGTGCCTTTCTTGTGTTGGCCATTCTGCAGTGACCAACTGATGAACAAGGCATATATTTGTGATGTGTGGAAGGTTGGAATGGGATTTGACAAGGATGAAAATGGATTGATATCTAGCGGAGAGATAAAGAAGAAGGTGGAGCTACTGCTTGAAAATGAAGACATAAAGGAAAGGTCCTTGAAACTGAAGGAAAAGCTCATTAAGAACAAAGCAGAAGGTGAAAATAAGCTCAAGGAGTTCATCAATTGGGCCAAGGAATAAGAATCCTCTTGTTGTTGATGCCTCAATAGTATACTGAAATTTGGCACACACTGGCGTGAATATTTAATAAATAAATAGTTTAAAAAATGAAAATGGAATAGAGAGAAAAATGAGAGAAAGAATGAAAGTATAAATAATAAAAGAAAAAACAGTGGGAAGAGAAAGTGTAATTGGTGGTTTTATGTTAAACGTTATCTTACTTTAATGCAAAATTTACCTTTGTATTCTTACTTCTATGTGTCAGCACCTACATATGTTTTTATTACAGAAGACCTTACACTTCGTTAATCCTTATTTTTCCTATGAAGTTCTATGAACTTATGAGTTCCACAAGTTATTAAGCAGAACCATATAAAATCATTGGTGGTTGGTGGATGAGAGTTGAGATCTGCGCCGAGTTGTGTTGCCGATGAGATCCAAAAGCGTGTGACTTTGGCTAACTGTGTCCTTGTGAGTGCAAATTTGATTTATTTATTTATTTTTACATGAAAATTGGATTTCATTTCATAAGGTGGCTCTATATACATATGATCTTATAGTTTGGGAAGAATTTTTGTGTACTCAAGGAGAAAGAGTTTTTATTCATCCTCTTCATTTTTCTTTTCTACTTTTTCTCTCTTCTTTTTACTCTTTAAGCAAAATTGTTCTTTTGTACATAGACACCCAAATCAATATTTGAAGATCATAGTTTAAATAATTATAAATTTTATTTATGTAAATATTGAATACGATATTAATTAACTAAAAATATATCTACATTGTTAGTTAAGATAACATGTTAATTCAATATTTACAAAACTAAAATTTACGTTAATTTTAACTGTGATAATGGATTTTGATGTTTAATATACAAATAATGTCCCACGAAAGAAGAAATTCCTTAGTATGAAAGAATATCTTACTTTAGTCCATATAATTTTTTTTTTTTAACAAACAAAAGTTACGAACGATACCGATAAAAATAAAAATTATAAATTTTTATGTCTAAAATTATTTGAAAGTGAAATTATTATTATTTTTGAGAAGTCGTTTATTATTAGAGAAAAAAATATTTTACCCTATACACTATAAACTATATGCACTTTCACCCCTACATTTTAAAACAAGTGCAAATCGACGCCCTAAACATTTGTAAATGTGCAAATCGGCATTTCTCTTAATTTTTATATCAATTGTTAACAAAAATAGGGTATATTCAAGAATATTTAAAATATCGAGATTGCATATTAAAAAAAGTTCAAGCGGTCGATTTGTATATGACCCAAAGTTTAAGGGATGTATTACACTTATTTTGGCTAAAATGTATATTCAAAAAAATTTAAAAAGTCGATTCATACTTTTTTAAAATACAAGGGTTAAAGTGCACGTAAACTTTTCTAAATGTGTAAATTGATCTTTATGTTAATTTTTACATCAATTGTTAAAAAAAATAGAGTATATTCAAGAATGTGTAGAGTATCGAGGTTAAGAAAGTTCAAGAGATCAATTTATATATGGGTATCGTTTGCAATGTGCTTTGCAGTCCAAGGTACTTAATACACCTTGTGACTGTAGCATATCAGATGGTTGAAATTTGTAAGGTGTATCGATGTATTAATCACATATAATGTAATGTAGTAATATATTAATTTAAAAAAATTAAAAATATGATTAAATATATTTTAAAAATTAATTTTTATACACTGATAATGTAAACATTGACAATATAAAATAATTTTATATTATCAGTGTAATATTGCACTTACAGATAATATAAAATTATATTGGCAAAGTAAAATTACACTGATAAAATTTTTATAATTTTTAGAAATTAATTTTTATACACTAATAGTGTAAAATTACACTAATAATATAAAATAATTTCATATTGTCAATGTGAAATTATACTGACAGAGTAAAATTGCATTGATAAAAATTTTTTTATTACATTAATAATGTAAAATTATTTTATACCATCAATATAATTTTACACTGTTAATATGTGATAATTAATTTTTACAACATATTTAATCATATTTTTAAATTTTCTTAAAATTAAATTTTACTATAGTACATTATAGGTGATTGGTGTATTGATACACTTTATAATCTCACCATCAGATTACAAGATGCATCATGCTCCTTGACTAGTGAGGAGTATTATAGATGGCGCCTTATATATAACCCAAAGTTTAGGGGATATATTATATTTATTTGAGCTAAAATCCATAATCAGAAAAATTTAAAAGGTTGATTCACATAATTTTAAAATGTAAAAATTAAAGTATATATAACTTATAATTTAAGAGTTAAGATGCATTTTTCTCTTATTATTATTATTATTATTATTATTATTAATTGTACGTAGTAGTAATAATAATAGTAGCAGGAGGTGGAGAGGTTAATTTTTTTATATAATAATAATCTATATTTGAAAGCCCATCTTGAAAGCAAAAACCTTACCCCACAAAATAAAAGCGAAAATTCCTTTCACAAGAATTAAAGTGCACAACAGGCTTAAATTTTTTTATTAATTTTCTTTAGCCGAAGTCTTAAAAAAGCTTATCAGAAAGAGTTACGACCGATCCACCAAAAAAGAGAGAGTAAAGACCGAAGGTTAAAGTGCATGTATCAGATTTCTGCATTTCACATTCTACGAGTTCTCCTTTATCATCATAAAATGATAAAGACCTTTGAGGTTGGAAAAAGTTTGGATTTTATCAATGTACCAGTCTTGTTCTGTTTGGCTTTAGTATATGACATTTCTTGAATAATTCTTGATCGTGTCGAATTTCTCATCCTTCTAGACTTCTTTAGGAGCTTCAATTATTCGGTGAGCATTGCTAAATGGCTTGAATAAAAAGTTACGAAACTTAGTGCGAACGTGTGAGAACCAATCACAATTGGCTGAAGGACAAAAGTTAAACAAAAGTAAAATTAAAATAACTGTTCCTGCATAACACTATTTGTACAATTCTTCATTTTACTTTTTCGTACCGACGAGTATTGTCGTTGTTCGGTTCACGTGGAAAGTAACAAGAAGACAAGTTTGATGACTATCTTGTGTTGATCTAGTTTTTCTTAGTGGAGTAGAATCTTCTTTTTGAGACTTAATTTTGATTTATCAAAGGAAATAAGCCTTTGTTAGGGGCCAACGTAATTTTAGCCACTAATTAATTCCACTTCTTGTCTGTTAGTATTATGCATCAATTTTCATCAAACTTCACTTCATACTCTCTTATAATGGTCAGGAGTTCGATATGTGGAATAATTTCTCATAAATGTATTATTTACTTCCTACTAAATTGTCATTGTTTTCTTCTCCTTCTCTGAGTAATTCAGCTTGTGTTTAATTTCCACAGTCATGTCGATGCATTGTCGCAATTGTTCTCGTCTTCAATTTGGTGCAAATGGAGGGCACAGAATTTGAGAATGTTTCTAGTCTAATTTTGCTCAGTTGTCTCTTAGTCATAAAAGGCCTCTAAAATACTAGTAAAATTCTCAAATCAGGGGTCCCTCAAGCGTGCAAAAGTTTATGCATGGTACAATAAAAGCTAAGGTAACTTGCCTTCGCACTTTTACCATTGCCGAAAAAAAGATCAGTTTTCCTTGAGTTTAGTTTTTTGGTCTTTAACAATTTTGGAGGAAAAGGAATGGGAGCAAGTTTTTTATTTTAATAACATATGTCTTACTTTAGTAATTATTAAAATGATATATCATCGTATGTAATCTTTCTATCATCTTATTTTTTTAGTTCTAATAAAATTGTATAATTCACTATTTTCTTATTTTAGCTTCTCTTTTTCTTCAAAACTTTTCATCCAAACATATTATAGGAGATAACTATGCATTTCAAGAGTTAATTCATTTTTCCCTAGTACTATAACTTTACATGATGTAGTAGTGTAATTAGTTTGAACTGTGTTGCGTGGACTCAAAATTTGAACGCATCCACCAACTCACCATCACCATCTATCATTGATTGGAGTGAATTTTTGTTTTAAATTTTTTATATCATTTTTAACAAATCCTAACTGTGAGTTGGCACGATATTCTGTGAGTAGAAATGCAATTTTCCAATTCGTTTTTAATCAGTACAACTTTACTTGTTATAGCAGATAATAATTTAATATTGTACGTAAATGGAAAATGCTACTCTTTTAATATGGATCCCTGAAGCACCAAAAAAACGCATTCTCATCTCAGATTGTAATAAAAGCCCACGTGGATAAAGAAGTTGTATAGTGGACAAGGACAAATGACATGAACTACATGTGGAAACATCAAAAGAAGAGGTAAAAAGGCAACACAAAACTAGTAAATAAATTGTATAGTACAAGGAAGCCAGTAAAACCGGCCACGTAAACAAGCTGAGCATAGTATGACCCGTTCTTCATGATACACACAACAATTGATACAAAACAATAAACAACATTCGGTCCACAAGAAAAATACAAAATAAGAGAGGCATGTGCATGTCACAGAACTAACGCAAACAAGGAAAAAAGAAAAAGTAGTTAAGAGCCACAACAACAAGGTAAACCGCAGGAATGAGGACAATATAGGATGAGAGCAAATAAAAAGTGAAGCCAAAAGCTTAACGATATTGGAATTTTTCCAAATGGTTAAGAACGAAAGTAATTAGTAATATATACTGAAAGCTGCCGTAGATAATGTCATAAAGGATATGAACTTTTAAGCATTTGGCATCCCTCCAACCTTGAAGGCACTGTACCCTGACAGTATGCCAGAAAAAGGATGAAGTCTAAGGTGAGAGTGATAATTCACATAACGGATGGTGGACAATTGATAATGAGGGGAAAAAGAAAGGATGGTTATGATGAGAGTTATGTGAAAAAATTTCGCGTGAAACTGGCATAATCGAAAATAGAAAGAGAGACAGAGACAAAGAAATGATATAATTCAATGCAAATAGAGAGTATCGTTACATTACTATACAATCTATGTTCAATCAAACTAACTTTGAATTCTTAGTTTCTGACAATAGAAACCTAAACCACAAGATTATCCTGAGGTGAAAACTATGAAGAAGGGGTATAGCCATATAGGTGCATGTGATCTAATTTTTCCTGATTGGTTCATTTCTTCATCGTTTTCATTTGATTTTACATGTCACCAAGAGCATTCGTTAATTGTTATAGTTACTGCATGCATTTTTTGTTTTGTCCTCAGATTTCATGAAATAATTAATTAACCCACTAGAATGATCCAATGATTTTTTGTTTTGTCCTCAGATTTCATGAAATAATTAATCACCCAACCTATCTATAGAATGGTCAATGATTTTTTGTTTTGTCCTCAGATTTCATGAAGTACCCCATCAAAGCAAAGAGACAAGTGAAAAGGACGGCACAAATTGAAACTAAAAGACTACAGATGAAATAGTTAATAGTTCTTTCCAAGGATGGAAATGCAATCACTAATTAATCATAAGATAACATTGGAAGCATTGTGATCTCAGCAAAGAGACAAGTGAAAAGGGCGGCACAAATTGAAGGTAAAAAACTACAGATGAAACAGTAATAGTTCTTTCCAATGATGTAAATGCAATCACTAATTAATTATAAGAAGATAACATTGGAAGCATTGTGATCTCAGCCGTCCAAAATGGGATACATATATACTATTCATTTAAGAAGTAATGCTGTTGCCTTCCAAAACTTGAAGAGTAACAATGAGTGGAGAACACATTTTGGCTATACCTTATCCAGAACAAGGCCATGTAATTCCTCTCATGGAGCTTTCACATGAACTAGTTAGACATGCAATCAAAGTTACATTTGTGAACACTGATTTCACTCACAATCAAATCATGAAGTCCCTGGGAGAAAAAGGTGCAGTGGGGAATGAAATTCAACTAGTCTCAAATCCCAGATGGGTTGGAAGATGGGGAGAATAGAAATGATATTGGAAAATTGACAGAATCAATATGTAAGGTTGTGCCCAAGAAATTGGAAATGCTCATAGAAGATATCAACAATTCTGACAGCAATAAAATCACTTGTGTGGTGGCAGATAAAAGCTTTGGTTGGGCACTTGAAGTTGCAAAGAAGTTGGAAATCCTGCCAGTTGCATTCTAGCCAGCATCAGTGTAATATCTTCTTTAAAATAAAATGTCTGGCTAAAATAAAATATTGATAACTAAAAGTTTTAAAATCTCACATTAAATTTTATGATAATAGAAGAATTAAAATTAATTAGAGGGGGATTAAACTTTAAATAGACAAGGCATGTGCATGGAAAAATAAATAAAAAATAAAAAAAAGAAGAGCTTGGACCACCTACATATTAAATGATGTCAACCATCTTAAGCCCTCTTTTCTTTTTTTCTTCCTTCTACATTCTTCTTCCCTTCACCTTCACCACCATCTCATTTCTAACTCTCTCCTTCTCTTGGTCTCACTCTCCCTCTCTGATTTCGTTTTTCTTTTCTCTGCCACCACCGTCAAACGCGCCTCTCTCTGCCACCACCACCATTCGCGAGTCCCTTACTCTGGTCTCGCTCTCTGTCTGTTTTGTCTCTCTCTCCACCGGGCCTCACTCTCTACATACCTCTCTCGGTTTTGCTCTCTCCGACGGTGGAGCTCCGATTCAACCTCCTCCAACCAACCCAGCCATTAGTAAGCTATTCTCGTTTTATTCCTATTTGGATCTTGGTTGTGGAATAAATTTGAATTCCTTGTTACATTCTTTTGCTCATTTGAATGCTTATTTATGTGCAAGTATCTGGATTCTAGGTGGTTGTTGAAACAAGTATTTGCTCATTTGTGCAAGGTTATAATTGGTGATGCACTTAATTTGAGGGATTAACTTGTATCTAGTTAAGGTTTGGTTGCATCTTCTAGTTTGGTGAAAGGTTGGATATTTGTGTTTGTGGTGCGGCCAGGAAGGAATAAAGGTGAAAGGGCTTTGTTATGGTGCTATAGTATGTTTGAGGTGATGTGGATCTTAGCTAAGAGGTGGCTTATTGGCCCTTGATTTTGTATCCCACTTATCTTTAAGTATGGCTTCATCATGTCATCGGTGATTACATTTTTGGGACACATATTAACCCAAGTTCATTGGATTTTTCACGTATGCACATGTGTGTTCACGCTATCCATATTTTTATCATGAACTGACAAGTCATCTTATTGTTGCATACATAATGCTATGCATTAGATGCTATTATGTTGTATATGTTCTTTGACTAGTTACTATTTTAGTTTTGGCTGTGTGATTGTTCAAAAAGTTGTATGAGGAGGGTGTATAAAGAATCAAGCAATAGTCCAACAACAATAATTTATTGATGAGATTAACAAAAGAGGATCGAGATTTAGATCCTATATTATAGCATTGCTATTTAAATTGGAAATAATTGCTCACATGTAATTTTAGGTTCCACAAGAGATCAACTTGGGTGTTCAGCATTCTCCAAGACGTAGATTGGATGTTCTCGGTCGTTTAGTGAGTGGATAATAACTCTATGGCATATGGTCTTCTTATACAATTAGTATTGATTTGATTTTAATATATATTGATAGCTTATTTTTATATATCTCGTTAACTATGAATGTTTTGTTTAGTGGTATAATTATCGTACGGTTTGAAATATTTATCTATTCTTGGACGTGTATTTTGGTTTTGAAGAAATTTTACTAGTATGCAATTATTGAAGGTCAGAAAGCTTTTTGGAAGAGATTATGAGTTTTATAAACGGAAGGACAAGCTCTGATACTTTGTTTTGATTACTAAACTGATTTGTTTAAGTAAATTATATTTTGGATTTTCGAATCTTGTTGAATACTCTTGTTCTTCAAAAATTTGACTTGATACGTGTTACTTAGCTTTTATGAATATTTATTACTTTAGTTCCTATATACTTTGTGGGAGGATTTTTAGTTAATCGGTTGCTAACGATCGCTGATGCTAGCCTTGACGCACCTTAGTTCGAACTCAGCTAGCAGGGGTGTTGCTAGCTTGGTTTGTGTGTGTGTGTCAGGCCTACGTACACCGTCGACTTAGTCAAATCTAAAGGGGCTAACCCTTAATTGAAAGTTTCTTAGAATTGAAAGCATCCCTACCTTAAATTTGTATTTGAGAATTATGTTTTCAAGTTTCTTAAACAATGTTAATTCTTTATATATATGTATATTGTATAGTTATAATGTTGGTTATTTATTTATACTTAGTTCAAAGTAATAATTCATTATACATGCATAATTTGTTTTTCTTCTAGAGTTTGTCCTTATATGTTATAGATCCATTGCCCCTCACTGAGTTGGTTCGACTCACCCCCTTTCCTTTCCTATTTTAGACATTGGTGCAGCACATGACTCGGTTTTTCCAACTTCTTAGAGGTGCTCCACCTATCCATAAGCAGGATCTTGCAACCTGAAGAAGTATATTTTTAGGACATTATATATATAGATCGTATGGTTTATTTTTTTGTTTGGGAATTTGCTTCCTTAGTGAATCGATAGTAAATAAAGGGTATAATTGGGAAACATGTAAATAGGTGTATATACATATAAATTTGAATCACAATAGAGTGTTTTGAGAGCCTCAATCTTATTTTTATTGTTTGGTTATTTGGTATAAGTTTGGCTAATTTGGGAAAACTTGAAAAAGAGGGGAAATTTTGCTCGAATTTCAGTGAAAATATCAGGATAGGCTTACTAGAGGTCGTTACCTCTAAGCACCGGTCACGGCTTTGGGATGGGTCGTGAGAATCAGCTTCAATATTGGCCTTGGCATTTAACATCCAAAAGTTGCTTGATGATGGAATCATTGGTAATGATGGTGAGAATTTGAACTAACCATTTTTCACCTTCAATTTGTTTTACAATAGGTAATAAATTTGCTGTTGAATTTTCCCATCTCATTAATAACCAATCCTTGTAGAATCTAAAGCAGATTAGCCGCTAAGTAAACAAAAACAAAGACTTTATCTAAAGATTATGTGTACTTTCCTTTGATGTAAAAAAGTGTATCTTTATGACTTCAATTTCTCAATGTTCATTCTAATTATATATTTCAGGAGCACCAACAAAAGATCAGACAATTCAGTTGGCACCAATGATGCCTGCTATGAGGACAATAGAGTTTTTCTGGGCATGCTTGGTTGACATGACCACACAAAAAATTGTTTTTGATTGTGTAAGAAGGAACAATACAGCTGTTAAAGTTGCAGAATAGGTTATCTGCAACACAACTTATGACCATGAGCCTGCAGCACTTGCTTTGGCTCCACAAATTATACCAATAGGTCCACTTCTAGCATGCAATCATGTTGGATATTTGGCCAGAAGACTCAACTTGTTTAAACTGGCTTGATCAACAAGTAGCCAATTCAGTAATATATGTTGCTTTTGGAAGTTTAACTACTTTTGAACACACCCAATTGCAAGAGCTAGCACTTGGACTTGAACTATAAATAACCACTTCGCCATTTATCATTGCTCAGATCCCAAGCCTTTAATTGTGAAATTGAATATTTATCCTGGAGTGTTGAAGGTTTACCACTTCGTCGTTTACTATGACCGCACTCATTGGAAAGAGAGCTGTTATTTGAACGTATGCATAGCGACCCATATAGGACACATCTTCAAAAAGGAACACAAACTCTCAGAGTCCATCATAGACTAACATAAAACAAAATACCTTAAATTTGTCTTTTGAACATGCACGTCCCTTATATGTTGCAACAGCAAGTTCAAAAAGTATTTCTCCATTGGAAAATAGTTATTCACAGTAAAAGAACCGTGCCGAGGTATTGTTACCATAATCGTCTTTTAATTTATTTAAAAAATATAAATTATAAATAATAACATATTAATATGAATTTAATTTAAATATACTAATAATATAAAATAGTTTTATATTATCAGTCAATATAAATAATAAAAAATACTTACTTATATAAATAACTATTCATTATAATGAAGAATCCATCATGATTTTTTATATTCTATTATTTTTATAAATTGATAGTATAAATTATTTTATACTATGAGTATATACTAATTAAACTATATTAATATAGCATAAGTGACTTTTTTTGTTTTTTTTGGGGTCAGACCATAATGACTTTCCATTTCATTTACTTGAAGCCGCCAACTGTTTCGGGCTGGGTAATGTTTCGGGCCGGGTAATGTTTCAGGCCGAGTAGCAGTCCTCATTTTGATGTGCCAATAGACTGTTTTCTTGTTAATGACCACAAACCCAAAGAAAAATTCTCCACGTCTTTCGTAAGCGTGATACTGAAAACCTATGATGCTGCATTTTTCATGTATGCCCGGTATCAAGGATGGGTCGTATCCGATAGAGAAATATTTTTTTTATTAGATATCTTGGATATCCAAAGATAAAAAGAAAAAAATTATAAAAAAAATAAAAAAAATGAAATGATTGATAGAGAAAAAAAAAATTGAGAGAAGATGTTGGAGTATTGAAGATTTTGGTATATACAAATAACATACCTCTATCTGATATAAATATTGAAGCAGCTAAATCCATCCTCCCGACGTCTCTGCATTTTTTTTTTGGCTACAAATTATTGGTCACCGAAACGTCCTGGACAGAGCATTCAAACTACTTGCACAATGGGAAAAACAACAAATGAAAAAGTTGCATTCTGACCGTAACTTGGTACTATAGCTAATAGAACAAAGAGCTATGACGCACTGGCATAGAAAAACGTGAAAAGGGAGGGTGGAGGTGATTTCAAGTAGCAAGATACCACAAATTTTGAGGGAAAGGAAATATTTTTTCCATTTATACTTAACAAAATTGTTTTTGGATATATATATTATGATTCAATAAAATGTCTTTATATATATATATATATATATATATATATATATATATATATATATAAGCGTATTATATGAGAGGAGTGGTTTATTACGAGGGTGAAAGGAATAAATCTAGACTATATAATTATATATGGATGGGCAAAATTTAAAATTATTTAAATGTCACATGATCATTTAAAAAGGTCATATAATTTTATATTTTAATATTCACCATTTACATAAAATCCAATGATCAAAATTTACCCATCCCATTCTCACAATTAATCACTTCTCTCATGTGATATGCTCTCATATATATATATATATATATATATATATATATATATATATATATATATATATATATATATATTAACGTATCCTCATATCTTATATTTTTAAACTTTTGCCATATCCCCGTATCGTGTTTTATCTTGGTACTTCATAGCTGAAAAGTGAATTTGATATTTAGGCACTCGATAGTAAGGCTGTGGCCCTTATGGCCTATTCCAAACCTGTCTTTATCCTTCAAGACACATAATATTCCCCTATGATATAAGAAATTATTATCTTGATATTGCAAGACCTCGCATCTCCTAAACTTTATTGTAAAATATGAAGTTTCACACACGGGTAAAGAATGCAATGTGTGATATAACAGATCGACATCCGTGACACTACTGATATATATAATGCCAGTAAGCGGTAATAGATATATTGCATGATACATCAATGAGCATTATTTAAATTTGAGATTCAGAAATGAGCTCGAATGATCAAGAGAAAGATTTGTAGGTACGATCAGGAAATTGATAGATTACTAGATGATTTTTTTTTTTTTAATCCTACTTTCTTTACACTCTTTTATTGTATCGTAGTTGTTCAAAGAAAAACAGAAATATCTTTCTAACTAGCTAGTGTTTTCAGAATATTAATTACTGTACTCATTAAGGTTTAAAGAATCATGACCCTTCAAAATTTTAATTTAGAATCAAGACCTCTCAAATTTAAAATAATTTATGTTGATATATAGTTTGCGTATAGTACCTAAAAATGATAAATCATTGTGAAATGGACCGTGACATAAAATTCATTTTTTTTTTTTACTATCGTTGCATTTGTTTTAATTTTTTTTTTTGATAAAAAAATATTTGTTCAACAAAAAAAAATTATTTTTATTGAAATTATTCATTTCAACTTCTACTTGAAAATTTTAGAAAAAATATATTTTTTATTTTTGAGTAGAAACTGAGATGATAAGTATAATTTCTATAAAAAGTTAAAAACTCATTTTTTTTGTAAAAAAAAAAAAATTAAACCAAATGCATGCTATAAGAATATGAAATTTTTACTAATTTCTTTCCAAAATTGTTTTTAATCTAAATTAAAATTCTCTTTCTAACAGATTAAGATTACATATCACATTGATTCACTCTTTGATAAACTATCATTATCTCTAGCTCGTTAAACTTGAACTGATTTACTCCAAAACGAATCGATATATTTAGAAAGGTATAACTCTCTCAATTGATTGATCCACTCTTTATATTTTATTCTATTAGCTTTTTAATATTGTACTTTTCTTATTCAGAGTCGAATTCGTTTGTGCTCACCTAACATAGTTCGGGCTATCCGTGTCAAAATCTTCCTTGTTACCATAATCAAACCCATTGCGCGCGTATTGGTGTGACTGTGAAGTATGAAAACATTAATAGTAGTCTTTCCAAGTCCATAGCTAGAATGGCCCACACAAATAGCACATTATTGTTCCCTGTAATTACACGGTGTGGGGGAGGCCCACGACGTGTTCATGAAGTTCCTGAATTCCAGGCCCATTGGAATTTTGAAATCGGGGTCAACCAGCAGCCTGCAAATGCAGGCCACCCATGCAAGCGTCTAAGTTTATCTCAGAAGCATTGTCCTGCTTTACTAGAATGAATAGAAATTTCTGGTAAACAGAATAAATAGAAATTTTTGGTAAATATAGAGTTAACATTTTATATCTAAATATATTTACAATAAAATTAAGTTTTATTAACTTTATTTATTATACACTAGCTTATTTTTAAATGTTCAACAATTATATTATAAGTACATCTAAATAGGAATAGAGAGAATAAAGCACTGTCAGTTAATAAAAATAGAAGAGAATATCAAATTAAAATAGATCTTTTATTATAGTGGATAATTATCTAGTATAATTTGACATCTTCTTACATTTCTATTAATTAATAGTATAAAATTATTTTATACTCTCAATTCATAGAAATTAAACTCTTTTTATTAAGCTATACTCATATAAATAGATTTCTTGTTAAGAACAAATAAAAATAAACAAAAGTGAAAGTTATAAGTATATACTTAATTTTCTATTTATACTTGGCATTTATAATTTATATTAACCATAGCTATTTCCGTCTAATTTATATTTTTTTAATTGTTTCATATAATGTACTTTATATGATGGTTATTATTTTATTTTTGCTATGTGTATTTAGTCAGATATTCTCTTATTAAGGCTTAGTTTAATAGTACTTTTTGAGAGAGTACTTCTACTTATCAAAGTATAAGCTATTTTTTTGTTTACTAAATAAAAATTGAAGTGCTTGTGTTCCTAATTTTTAAAAGTCAAGTGGTGCTCATAAGATCTCTCATAAAATACTTTTCAAAAATGACTTGTGCTCTCTAAAATTTAAAAGATTAATGAATATAACCTATCTATATTACTAGTAAACAAGACTCAAAACATGGAATATTATGCCATGTGTCAGTTTCACATCAATTTTGATCCCCACCCCTTTCTTAAACTTATTATTAAAGTAAACATTTCAAATTAAAATTATTAAACCACAATTCTCTTTTCTTAATCAAATAATAATTCTGGGTAAATTTATAATTTTATGCTATCTACATTGATCACATTTTCATCTCTCTCTCTCTCTCTCTCTCTCTCTCTCTCTCCTAATTAATATTCTATCTTCCCTATTTTCTTTATTTGAATAATATTATTTGTTTTCATTTTTCTCTTATCTAAATAATATATAAGTGACTAAAAATTTAAGTAATATTATTATGTTGGGTAAATATATACTTAATACTAATTGGATAAATTTTTGAAAAGGATTACAAGAGAGCTCAGGTTGTATTTTAGATTAAAAAATATATAATTAAAAAGACAAGTAAAGAAACATGAATTGTTTACCAGAGTTATTCAGGTAAATTTTTTATATATTTTGGAAAGATAATGAAGTAATATTTAAGTAATATAAATTCATATATTATAATTCTCACATTTGTTTACAATTCAAAAAATATTAAAACCCATAAAATAAAATATGTAAAAAAGTAATCGTAATTCAAGTAATATTAAATGCGTAACATATTAAATGAATTGTTTAATATTACCTGAATTCTAATATTTTACAAACTTAATAAAAAATATTTTATTGAAGTATAATATTAAATATATTTATCCAACATATAATAATACTTAGCTTGAATTTTTTATCACTTATATAGAAAACAGAAAAATAGAAAAAGAATAATAATATTCAAATAAACAAAATAAGGGAGAGAGAATATTAATTAGGAGAGAAAAAAAATTTAAAAGAGTAATTAATATAGATAGGAAAAAATTATAAATTTACCCATAATTTTTACTTGATTAAAAACTAAAGGAGTGGATTTTTTTGTTTAAAACAAAATGTGGAGCTTATATATATATATATATATATATATATATATATATATATATATATATATATATATAATATATGATGTCATTTATTTATTTTCTATTTTCAATTGATCACCAAAAGAATATATTTTGCTACAAACAAATGTGTTTGTGTGTTTTCTTTTTTATTTTGGAAATCATAATTCTTTCATTTCTTTTATAGAACCAATTTTGAAGAATTAATTAATGCCAATATAGGACTTATTTACATTCTTAATTTTTAAACAAATAAAAATACTAGACTATAATAAACATATAACTCGACCTTTTCTATTTCTAATAGAATACATAAAAACTATATAAATTATAAATTTAACAAATTAATTTTAAGTATTTTCAATCATCTCTTAAAAATTAGAAGTACATATTTTTATAAAATAAATTATACTTTTAATATTTGATTGTTATATGGAATAGTTTTGTATGATTTTTTCTTTAAAATTAATTTACCGGAATGGTGGAAAATTAGGAAGAATAAAAAATGGAATATGTTTTTTGAGTTATTTGATAATAGTTTAAAAATTAACAAGTAAATTATTTTATTTGTTATTATTTAATAATTTATTATTATATATTTTGTAATTTTTATAGGTACATAGGCAATGCCGTAAGGAGGTGGGTGAACAAGATCTATATTGTATTTTTAAGGTATAAATAGAAATATATTGTATTTAGAAAAAATTTAGGAAAATATGGTATTATGAAGAAAAAAAAAAGAGGTTAAAATTGCAGTGCAACACAAATTCTAAGAATTTGTGGTAACGTACTTTGATTTTAAAAATTTTTGTAATTTATTGCGATTTCAAAAAAATAAATAATAAAAAATTAGTGAATCTCCCTTATAAATAGAGTGGCATTCAACCAGAGTGTTTACAAAATATCACTGCTTGATAGTGAGTCGTAGTATTAGAAAGCATTGAAGAGTATAAGATAGTTTCAAAAAAATTAAATGAAAAAAAAATATGAATAAAAATATAGTTACTACTATTATATATTTTAATGGTTCTATTATAACAACTGATGAAAGTGTAATACTTGATTGTGATTATCTTATACAGGTATATTTTTCGGATACTATATCATTAGAGGAATTAAAAGTAGAGTTTTCTCAAAGCATAAATATTAGTTTTCAAAAGAGAGTGGGAAAAATATAATATAGGTGTTCAATCTTAAATATTAATGGGATTTTAAAATTTCGGACAATTACAATAAATAGTAATCGGGATATGAGAGTAATATTTAGGATATATCATCAATATCAGACTTTCAATGCAGTCATAGAGTTGTATATTGACTTCGAAGAAATTATTACTCAAGTAAGTCCTAGCTCATATTCGACTAATCAGCATTACAATAAATTTGTTCCTAATATAATTCTGGTGTGTGGTATTATATTTTTCTTTGTTAATTTTTATTTCAAATTTAATATGTAGTTATTTTATTATAATTGTTATTATTATTTATTATTATATGATATATAAAGTATACTTTATATTTGCCTTTTATTGAGGATCCTGTGTATCAAAAATATATATGGCAATGATCTTTATTAATTATTTTTTCTTTTATTACTATTGTTATTATTATTATTATTATTTCTATTATTATTGTTACTATAATTAATATTACAATTATTATCGTTATTATTATTACAAACAGTCTATTAGTAATAGTAATAAAACAATAATAATAATAATAATAATAATAATAATAATAATATTGTTATTGTTATTATTATTATTATTATTATTATTATTATTTCTACTACTATTATTTCTATTCTTATTATTACTAAAAATATTACTATTTCTGCTATTATTATTTCTATTATTACTACTGTTATTATTATTACTAGTAGACTATTATTAATATTAAGTATTATAATAATATTATTATTACTACTACTATTACAATTAGTATTTCTATTATTATTATTATTATAATTAATAATATTACTATGATTATTTTAATATTATTAGTATTTCTATTATTATTACTATTATTATTACTACTACTACAATGAGTATTTCTATTATTATTATTATTATTATTATTATTATAATTAATAATATTACTGTGATTATTTTAATATTATTATATTAGATATTATTAATATTACTATTGTTGTTATTATTATTATTATTAGTAGTAGTAGATTAGATATTAGTAAATTACTATTATTATTATTTTAAATTGAATTTTTAATCACTCTTTATTATCATTTTTATTATTACTATTATTATTAGTGTTGTTATTATTATTATTCTTATTGTTATACCTTTTATTATTATTATTATTATTATTATTATTATTATTATTATTATTATTAATGTTTCTATTATTATTATTATTGATATCATTATTATATAAGATATGAAATATGCTCTACACTTGCCTCATTTTGAGGATCCTATGTATCATAAACGTATTGAAGTAATGATTTTTTATGTTTATAATTATTAATTGTTAGTACAAGCACTATCAAGAGGATATGCTGAGTCTGTTTCTAGTAAGAGGTGCAAAATGTGAAATTAAGGACAATGAAAGTGATGGCAATTACTTAGATGGGAAACGTGAAGCAGGGAATGATGGTGCAAAAGAAGAATATGATGAAATGTCCAATACATAGGCTATTATTTAGCATCTAGGGGATCCTCCATCTTTCATGCATACTTTGGATCTTAAAGCTATGCATGCACCTGAATTTTTCAAATATGTAAACATGGCTAATGATTATACTATAGATGGTGAACTATTTGTGGGAATGCAATTCAGCGATAGGGAGGCTGTAGTACCAACAATCAAGAACTACAACATATCTAAATCAGTGGACTATAATGTTTGTGAATCAAAATCAAGAACCTTTTATTGTAAGTGCAAATATTATGACTTGGGGTGTAATTGGATTGTTTGGGTCAATCTCAAGAAAAAAGGAGACATTTGGGAAGTCAGAAAGTATAATAGTCCTCACACTTATACTGTGGCGATGATTTTTCAAGATCAGTCAATATAGTCATTGCGCGTTGCATGGCAAAAATTTTTATAAAGTACAGTGAGGCATGCCGAATCCCAACTATATTCGTTGACCTCTTGCAAAGTTTCAAGTAATGGAAGAAATTTGCAACTGACCACAAATGTGTTCTTATCCGATGTAAACCGCATCCCCAATAGCTAGAGTAGAAAGGCGCAAGTAAAGTGCTGTAATGTTTCATAAGGTATATCCGACCCAAAGGCATCTAGTCTATCTTCACAAAATTGGTGATACAACCAACTCATTCTGATTGACGATTGGTAAATATAACTCGTATCAAGCCTAACACCAAGAAGGCTCTGGCATAAATTTCCAATTCTTTCTCTAATGAAAGATGTGGACCTAATAACTTGTCGACCATCGACACAGATCCTAAGTTGAAGTGTCATATCCTTTAACATGACTGTACACTCACAAATCAAAAAGTGAAATGTGCGCATTTCTGGTCTCCAGCATTCAACCAATGTACTAATTAATTCGTTATTTATTTCAAAGTGGTCTATTATAGAAACGGCCAGTAATCGGGCATTCCTAAGTAGCTATGCATTTTTTATGGTAGTTTCTCCAAATTTAATACTCAAGATATTAGTATTCTAATTTTCTATTACAATTTTCATAAAAATAGAATAATTAGAAGATATAAATAAAAGAATACTACTAATACATAAATTAACAATTGAGTTTCAATAAATTATTTTATTTGAAAAATATTTATCATTAGAATATTGCAAACACATTTCACATTTCGATGCCGATTTCTCCAAATTCAACGCTCAGGATGGCAGTATTCTAATTTTTTGTTATAATTTTCATAAAAATAAAATAATTAATAGGCTTAAATAAAAGAATACTATTAATATACATAAACTAATACCTAAACAAAATAAAATACACATATATTTTTTATATATTTCTGATATATAGAATCTTCATCAGAGGTAAGTGTAAAGCATACTTTATATCTTATATCACAATAACAATAATAATAATAAACAGAATAAAAACAAATATAATAATAATAATAATAATAATAATAATAATAATAAACAAATAAATAATTATTACTCCTTCACTGCGAATCTTCTTCAAAATATAATTTTTTGCTATCATTGTCTTATCCGCCATTTTTGAACAAAATATTTTTTCTTTTGTATCAACTCACTAGCTCTTCACTCTTTTTAATTTTCACAAACTTTTACTGCCTAATCCAACTCCTTTCCTTCTTGCATTCACTCTTCACACACACACACACACACACACACACATAAACTCAACTCTTTCGAAATTTTTTGCTATTGGGACATATCTATATCCGTAGATTAGTTTCTTTGTAATTTATAGAAAGAATTCAGACTGAGAGTTTACTATATGCATGTGAGATGGAGAGTTGATAATTGTAGGAGGTACATATAAATTATTTTTTGACAGAAGTACCATATCGCAACATATCACCACAATTTCCCCAAAATTGTGGTAATGTATTGCGATTTAGGTATATCGGGATGATGTGTTGCAATTTCCCTATACTATCAGACAAAAATTACCATAATTCATTAATAACTTTTTAAATCCAATAAAATACTAAATATCTTATAAAAATACAATATACAATCGAGAAAACCTAAGGAACTTTGTTACTTAGACTAGAGCATCTAAAATATTTATGTAGACTATTTTTCTGTTGGGTTGGTGTTGACAAGAAATTAAGTCATTTGATACTAGTGTTGACATTGACCAAAATAAAATACAACGTGTTATCTTTTAGAGTTATTGAACTCTTTTTTCTCTGAATTTTAAGTCTCTTCTCTGTTGAGCTCTGATAGCTCATTCTTCACCTTATTCTCCTCACACTCAGATACTTCAGATACTTCTTCGTATCAGAATCATTATCAACCCACCATTTTTTCTCTGTCCAAAGTCTTTGTGATGCCGACCCTTTCGTCCTGCACTCATTGACACAATGTTCCATAAATTCCCCTTGGAACCTGAATTCCTCCTATCTTGCTGAGCCAGGGAGGACTAGAGAAAGGATGGCACGCATGCCTGCCATTGATTTAGCTCCCGGAAATGAGATTCCAGTGAGGGACGAAGAGGTGGATAGGTTCAGAGAATTACCAGAGTTCCTCGACAAATTCTTCAAGTTTCTGTTTGTTGTCATTGCCTTCCAGGCCACAGCTATTGGGGAAAAAGATATTTTAGAAGAGATTGGTTGATAATATGAAATACTTATATTGATAATGTATTAAAATTAATCTCATTTTATTTTGTGCATAATTTTCTTACCAAAAATGGTAAATTTTTATAGGTGGCTTATATGAAAAGTAAATTAAAAATATTTAAAAATAATAAATATTACGTAGAGATTTGGCTTTTTATTTAAATTAGTAAAATAAGTGACTTTAAATGGATTAATTTTTTTACTTATTAAGATAAAATATTATAATCATTTATATTTATATAATAAAGGATTAAAGATATTTAAAAATAACTACAAATAAAACAATGCTTAAAAAATTTATTGATTTTTAAATATTTAATTGAACGATTAACAAAAAATTATTATTTTTATTTTTTCAGTTATTAATTAATAAAATAATCTATGCTAATAATAATAGATACTATTCTAATGATTTTTTTTGGGGGGGGAGATTGTGATTAAAGAAAATTAAATTATTATGTTTAATTTTGTTTTTTTACTTTACTTTCTTTTCAATCAAATAATAAGTTAATTTTGAAAAAACAAAAATTTCTTCTCCGAGTCTTCCTCTCAGCTTTCTCGCGGGGTCAAACAGTGATATCCTCGTCCCTTTTTTCACCTTCATTACCACAAAATTTTCGTATGGCAGTCTAGCCAACTTTTTGCCTCATCAGATATCTCAGTCACTTTCCGTCATAAACAGCCATCAGTGTCTCACATGCACACATGATCTGTCTCTCTTTTCATTTTCACTCGCAAGCAAAAATAGTTCACCCTATAACACGTAGCCCTCGATTGTACGCATGGCCCTCAAATAAGTGATATATAGTTTTGCATTTTGCATCAATTATTTACTTTTAACAACAGTGCAAAAAAAAAAATGTTTTTAACAAAAATATTTATACAGTTGACACTAATTCCATGAAGAATTCCGCAGGAGAGCAGAAGCACCAATGTGAAAATCTCTTTTACATGGTATCTTCTTCGTAGTTAGTTGATAATTATAAAGGCAATAACTCGCTAAAATGTACTAGCAGTTGCAAAATAGGGCTAGTAAAAGAACTCGAACAATGGTCCTAGAAGTAGTAAATAATACAGTATCTCTTCATGGAAATTGACAGGAAAAAAAAAGGGAAAATAAAAAAGGCACAAGCCTCATATACATACAATCGAACGATAAGTAACCAAATGTCAAATGCATCTGTAGATCGGTAAAGCAATTCCAGAACAAGATATTCTAGAGCACAAGCAATGTGAACCAAAACTATGAAGTATTGTTTACTCTAAAACTATGAATATTTGGCCATCAGCTTTGTATTATGTGACTAATTAAAACCAAATATTTCAAATGATGCTGTTAGATAATTTATTTTGATGTATAATTGTGTATAGTAGCTAAAAACGATAAATCGAATGGACTGTGACATAAAATTCATGTTTTTTTCACTATAGTTGCATTTGTTTGAGTTATTTTGATGAAAAAATATTTATTCAACCAAAAAAATAATTTTTTATTGAAGTTATTCATCTCAATTTCTACTTAAAAGTTAAAAAAATATTTTTTTTAATTTTGAGTAGAAGTTAAAATAAGTATAACTTCTAAAAAAAGTTAAAAACTCAATTTCTTTTTGTCAAAAAAAAAAAATGAAACTAACCACCCTATAAGAATATGAGATTTTAACTAGTTTCTTACCAAGATTGTTTTTAATCTAAACTAATATTCTCTTTCTAACAAATTAAGATTATATATCACATTCCACGAAAAGGAAAAAAAGAAAAAAAAGATTACATATCACATTGATTTACCCTTTGATAAACTATCATTATCTCATGTCCATTAAACTTAAACTAATTTGCTTCAAATATCCAGAAAGGTAAAACTCTCCCAATTGATTGATCCACTCTTTATATTTTGTTCTATTAGCTTTTTAATATTGTACTTTTCTTATTCAGAGTCGAATTCCTAACCTAACATAGTTCGGTCTACCCATGTCAAGATCTTCCTTGTTGCCACAATCTTGGATCAACCCCAGTGCACACGTTTCGTTGACCGGCGCACACATATATTGTCAATATCGGCGGCGTCCGTCATGCACCTTTCACTTAAGCTCAATAATAACAGATCAACAATTATTATAAATAGACGCACGCATAAGATTATTTCTGTACTTTTCTTTACAATTCTGCTTCAATTATTATTGCCCCATCTTCAAATTCCCAGATTTCACAGTCATAGGCATGGGGATCCCACATTTCCTAGCAATACCATATCCAATCCTAGGACATATGAACCCCGTTCTTCAGTTCTGTCAGGTTTTAGCCAAATTAACATGGCTGCAAAATCACCTTCTTGAGCTCAGATGAGAGCTTCAATAGGCTCAAGGCTGCAAGTGAGGGCAAACTCATGGAATCACAGATGAGGTTGGTGTCCCTCCCAGCTGTTGTGGGCCCTGAAGATGACAGAGATGACCTGCTTGAGTCCACCAGAACCACCATGTGTGCCAAGCTTCCAAAGGTCCTAGAAGATGTTAATGCCATAGATAGTGACAACAAGATCACTTGTATCATTGTTACCAAAAACATGGGATGGGTCTTGGAAATTGGCCACAACTTGGGAATTAAAGGGGCCCTGTTCTGGCCTACCTCAGCAACTGCCTTGGCGTTCGTTCACTCCTCCAAACCAACGCTTATTGTTGAGGAAATTATTCATCCTGAAAATGGTAAGAAATTTGTTAGTCCGTCATTTGCATCTCATTCATAAATAGTCATTTTGCACATAAAACTCATTCATAAGTAGTGTTCACGAGCAATTATGTTTTATGAAGTATCTAAGATCTTCTTATAACCATGTGATCTTTTCACTTTAGTTCATTCTTATCCAACCAAGAGGCAAGTTATCGCCAATGCTCCAACATGGGTTTGGACTAAACCCAAGCACCAATCACCAAATATATACTTGGCCTAACCTGAGTACCAATTACCGTCTTCAAATACTAAGCAAACTACAAGATCTCCACCAATGAGCTAGATGAAAAACCATAATAGAGAGTCTGACGATCTATCTTTACCTAAAACTTTAAAGTAATGAGTTTATGTATCTTCCCAATTATGTGGTCTTACTCAATCCATTCCTAACCAATATAGACTTCACCACTAACATTTCAAAACTATAATTGGAAGTTATCAATTGTTAACCATTTTCCATTTCTTTGTTTCACACGCAATTTTGATGTGTATTCTAATGCAGATTTCTCAATTTTTGATCAAGCCTTATTAGTCATATTTGTTAATCTCATTTAACCATTATCCATATGGTTGATCCCTTTTGGCATTTCAGGACTCCCAATCAAAGAAATTCAACTTTCCTCAAATTTGCCTAAGATGAAAGCAGCTGCCATGCCGTGGTACGACTTAGATACCACCTGCTTCTTCCTTCATATGAAGCAAGAGATACAAACTTTGAATCAAGCAGAATGGTGGCTTTGTAACACCACTTCTGATCTCGAGGCTGGTGCATTTTCCATATTACCAAAGCTCCTACCAATTGGAACATTGATGGCAAGTGATCACTCCGCAAGTTCATTCTGGCAAGAAGACAAAACTTGCCTAGATTGGCTAGATTAGCAGCCACCTCAATATGTCATATATGTTTAATTTGGTAGTATGGTATCAATTAAACCCAATCAATAACTAGATGTTCAATTCCAAGAACTAGCTCTTGGACTTGATCTCCTTAACAAACCTTTTCTTTGGGTTCTGCGTACTAGTAATGCTTATCTCCTTAACAAACATTTTCTTTGGATTGTGCGTACTAGTAGTGGTAACAATGTAAACAATGCATACCCAGATGAATTCCATGGAAATCAAGGTAAGATTTTTGGTTGGGCACCACAAAAGAAGATCTTGAGCCACCCTGCAATAGCTTGTTTCATTAACCACTGTGATTGGAATTCACCGATGGAAGCGGTGCGTAGTGGGGGTGCCTTTCTTATGTTGGCCATTTTGCTGCACTCACAAAGACACAGTTAGCCAAAGTCACAAGTTTTTGGATCTCATGGGCAACACAACGTAGTTACATCTCAACTCTCATCCACCAACCACCAATGATTTTATATGGTTCTGCTTAATAACTTGTGGAACTCATAAGTTCATAAAACTTCATAGGAAACTTCATAGGAGTGAACGAACGCCAAGGCAGTTGATGAGGTAGGCCAGAACGGGGCCCCTTTAATTCCCAAGTAGAGGCCAATTTCCAAGACCCATCCCATGTTTTTGGTAACAATGATACAAGTGATCTTGTTGTCACTATCTATGGCATTAACATCTTCTATGAGCTTTGGAAGCTTGGCACACATGGTGGTTCTGGTGGACTCAATAACCATGGGCAGGTCATCTCTGTCATCTTCAGGGCCCACAACAGCTGGGAGGGACACCAACCTCATCTATGATTCCATGAGTTTGCCCTCACTGGCAGCCTGGAGCCTATTGAAGCTCTCATCTGAGCTCAAGAAGGTGATTTTGCAGCCACGTTTGGGACAGAACTGAAGAACGGGGTTCATATGTCCTAGGATTGGATATGGTATTGCTAGGAAATGTGGGATCCCCATGCCTATGAGTGTGAAAATCTGGGAATTTGAAGATGGGGCAATAATAATTGAAGCAGAATTGTAAAGAAAAGTACTGAAGTAATCTTTTTTGTGTCTTTGTGTGTGTCTGTTTACAATAATTGTCGATTTGTTATGATTGAGCTTGTGTGAAAGGTGCATGACGGACGCCGCCGATATTGATAATATATGTGTGTGCCGGTCAACGAAACGTGTGCACTGGGGTTGATTCAAGATTGTGGCAACAGGGAAGATTTTGACATGGATAGAGGTTAGGAATTCGACTCTGAATAAGAAAAGTACAATATTAAAAAGCTAATAGAACAAAATATAAAGAGTGGATCAATCAATTGAGAGAGTTTTACCTTCTTGAATAAGTGAAGCAAATTAGTTTAAGTTTAATGAACCTGAGATAATGATAGCTTTTCAAAGAGTAAATCAATGTGATGATATGTAATCTTTTTTTTTTCCCTTTTGGTGGAACTTGATATATAATCTTAATTTGTTAGAAAGAGAATATTAGTTTAGATTAAAAACAATTTTGGTAAGAAATTAGTAAAAATCTCATATTATTATAGGGTCGTTAGTTTCATTTTTTTTTTGACAAAAAGAAAATGAGTTTTGAACTTTTTATAGAAATTATATTTATCTTAACTTCTACTTAAAAATTAAAAATATATTTTTGTAACTTTTAAGTAGAAATTGAGATGAATAATTTCAATAAAAAAATTATTATTTTTTTGTTGAATAAATATTTTTTCATCAAAATAACACAAACAAATGCAACTATAGTGAAAAAACATGAATTTTATGTCACAGTCCATTCGATTTATCGTTTTTAGCTACTATACACAAATTATACATCAAAATAGATTATCTAAGAGCATCATTTGAAATATTTGATTTTAATTAGTCACATAATACAAAGCTGATGGCCAAATATTCATAGTTTTAGAGTGAACAATACTTCATAGTTTTGGTTCACATTGCCTGTGCTCTAGAATATCTTGTTCTGGAATTGCTTTACCGATCTACAGATGCATTTGACATTTGGTTACTTATTGTTCGATTGTATGTATATGAGGCTTGTGCCTTTTTTATTGTCCCTTTTTTTTTTTCCTGTCAATTTCCATGAAGAGATACTGTATTATTTACTACTTCTAGGACCATTGTTTTACTTTGGTTTTACTAGCCCTATTTTGCAACTGCTAGTAGATTTTAGCGAGTTATTGCCTTTATAAGTATCAACTAACTACGAAGAAGATACCATATAGCAGAGATTTTCACATTGGTGCTTCTGCTCTCCTGTGGAATTCTTCATGGAATTAGTGCCAACTCTATAAATATTTTTTTGCACTTCTGTTAAAGGTAAATAATTGAACATGCAAAACGCAAAATTATATATCACCTATTTGAGGGCCATGCGTACAATCGGAGGGTTCGTGTTATAGGGTGAATTATTTTTGTTTGTAAGTGAAAATGAAAAGAGAGACAGATCATGTGTGCATGCTGACACTGATGGCCGTCTATGACGGAAAGTGACTTATATCTGATAAGGCAAAAAGTTGGCTAGACTGCCATACGAAAATTTTGTGGTAATGAACGTGAAGAAAGGGACAAGGATATGACTGTTTGACCCCGCGAGAAAGCTAAGAGGAAGACTGAGGGAGAAGAATTTTTTTTTTTCAAAATTAACTTATTATTTGATTGAAAAGAAAGCAAAGTAAAAAAAAATTAAACATAATAATTTAATTTTCTTTAATCACAATCTCCCCCCCTAAAATGTCATTAGAATAGTATCTATTATTAGATTATTTTATTAATTAATAACTGAAAAGTAAAAATAAATATGATAAAAATAATAATTCTTTGTTAATCATTCAATTGAATATTTAAAAATCAATAAATTTTTTAAGTATTGTTTTATTTATAGTTATTTTTAAATATTTTTAATTCTTTATTATATAAATATAAATTATTATAATGTTTTATCTTAATAAGTAAAAAAATTAACCCATTCAAAATCCCTCATTTTACTAATTTAAATAAAAAGCTAAATCTCTACGTAATATTTATTATTTTTAAATATTTTTAATTTACTTTTCATAGAAGTCATCTATAAAAAGTTACTGTTTTTGGCAAGAAAATTATGCACAAAGTAAAATGAGATTAATTTTAATACATTATTAATATAAGTGTTTGATATTATCAATCAATTATAAAATATTATATATATGACTTTTGATATAATTATTGCAAGAGTTAAATATCTTTAATAATATAGCAATATGTATTTGGATATTTGTGTAAAAAAATTTTACGATTACGTATGAAAAATAAATTCTGTTTAATTCACTTATATTTTTTGGTCCAGGGAAGGAGAGGTGGGAGGTGGAGCAGCCAGGAATCAAACATCAACATAGATCCCTTCCCACAAGGCTATTTGTTTTTCACCATTGAGGCACTGTAGCCTCATTTGCTATTTAAGAGTCTATTTGGTTTCTATATTCATTTTCTATATTTCCTATTTTTTAGAATTTTATGAAGTAAGTAATGAAAAAATAAAATAAATATAAAGAATGAAAACATAATTTTATTATTTTCACTGTTTTCACTATTTTCTTCATAAAATTTTAAAATTAGAAAATATAAGAAATGAAAAATTGAAAATAAAAGTAAAAACCAAACATTAATTTTATGCCCGAAGTAAAATTTATAATCTAAGTGAATCATACCAGGCCTATGGAGATGAAATGGTCCTTAACCCTAAAGTAAACTCAATCAAGTTACCAAAATCTAACCCCGAATATTTTAGCAAATGAGCCGATTGATGATATGTATACAGGTGCTACAAAGAGTTGTATGTTCGATTCTCATTAGGGTCAATGCCACCCCCTCTTCCCCCACCAAATGAACAAAAATAAAAATGCCTAGAATATTTTCATGATCATTAATGTTAATGTTCAACACCAATAATATAATGAGCACTGTATATAAAGAAAAGATTTTTTTTTTTTAACTTTTTCTTTAATCTACTTATATAAAGAAAAGATGGAACTTATACATGAAAGCCACTTTATGACGTTCTTTAATCACTGGATTTGTTTGTAGGGAAATATTTTAAAAGGTGTGTGTGTTTTGGATTTTAATAAATTAATTATTTATTTAGCTTTAATTTAATTAATTCTGTTTTTAAAATTGCTACCAGAAAAATCATATTTTACATGCGTGTTTCATTCTTACAAGTAGCAACACAGTTTTCAATAAAGTGCAGCCGATGATCATTGCTTCAATGTTAAACATATTCATAAAGTTATGACATATTATAATCTTGGCGTTTTGCAATGTCAAGAACACTGCATATTATAATATTAACGGTGGCTTCTATGGTGAAGATAATAAAAATATTTTTATATGAAAATTGTTTCTATTTTTTGTGTGTGGATCCAACATTTATATGGGACTCACACATAAATTAATAGGGCCCACATATAAAAAATAGAGACAATTTTCATGTGAAAATATTTTTATCATCTTCACCATAAAATCCACCTTAATTGATTAATTGCGCATGAAGTTTGGGCATTTTGTTATCAAATGTGTGAGTGCCCTTTATAACTTTACAACTATTTTAAAGAAGATCGAATAGAGGTGATCCTCTTGCTCAGTCTGGGCATACCCAAGTTGCTGGGAGTTTAACACACTTGATAAATTTTACTTAACCTGATATTAGCATATATTGTGCGTAGATTGAGTAGATACCCATATAGTCCAAACAATGATCATCGGATCGCATTGGTACCATGAACTAGCTAGATTAATAAAATACTTGAGAGGTACCATCTCTAGTGGATACCTGTTGTATTAGAAAGATATAATGATGCCAACCCAACAGAAAAATAGTCTACATAAATATTTTAGATGCATGTGGAACCTGATCCAAATTGGAGAATGAGTTCCCCTTGAAACAATCCTCTTTTGCCGACATGTTCCCATCTAACCCTTTCTTCTTAATGTTGCCAAGTGGACTTGTGCTGGGAATTGAAGGTGTTATCAGCTGTGGACTCGATCACTTAGCTTTTAAACTTTGTCAATTGCCTTCCTTTAGATTCCATAATAATGATGATAATCACCGTAAACTATTTTCTTCAACAAAAATCTAATCACAAAATTTGTAAACTAATTTTCTCAATTATTTTTTTTTTTATTGAAGGCAGTAAAATTAAGATTTATTCCCAAAGGATATTTTTGGAGAAAAGACGTAGAAGTTGAGCACGGGACATATTAGACTCAAATAAAAGATGTACAAGACAACTATTATACTATGAGCACAATCGCATATATTATTTAATTATTTAGCTTTATTAATTGTAGTATTCATCAATGACAACACACCAAAATTTAAAGAAATGTGTTATTTGTACACACAACTTTTGATAGAGTGAGAGATACTCTATAAAGTACAAAATGAAAAGCACCTGCAACTTTTTTTTTTTTTCTATTTCAAATCCACGAAAGAAAGTTGGCCTTATCTCAAAAATTTTATGTACAATACATGTTTCCCAAATTTAATTGAGGGAAAAATTTAAAAACCAATATTGAATGCTAAAAACTTTTAAGAAAAGTCTAATTAAGAAAAATTCTAAGAAATAAAAATGTTTTATAAACCTTATTTCTTTAAGGAAAATGCTAAATGTCACGAATCTATGATTGGTTAAATGTTTTCTTTATGAAAACTTTTCTGAATTTTGATCCAAACTAAATTTTCTCTCTCCTATTTTGACATTTTGACCCAACCATAATTGATTTAAAACTATTTTTAACACCAAGTACGAAAACTAATTCGTACCCAATAGCAGCGCTGTTTCTTTAATGCATTTATAATTCTTTCTTTTGATATAATAGTAACACGGTTTATCATGATATAAAAATAGGGTATAGTGGATACAATTAAACATAGAAATGACGTTACAGTTATATCTTATTCGTCGTATATACAGTACAAAAGATGACCAATGGATGTGTCTCATTTATTTTTGAAAGGCACTTTTTACATAAATGGAAAAGAGTATGTAAGGAATCAAAACAAGTCTACGTTTGATATTTCCCAATAAAGAAGATGCAATTTTAAATCATAAGAAAGCAACATATAACCATTGTGATCCCATAATTAAATAAAAACTAATCTCATAATAAGTTATTCAACAGTCCAACTTGTGATAATACTTCATGCCCTAAAAGTAATTCTAAGAAATCAAAATCGCGATCGTGCGTTTGCTATCTGAAATTACCTTACACATTAATCTAAACAAAAGTAGCATGGCTGGATTGTTCATTTGTTTGGTACATATTCCTATATAGCATCACAAACACACCTAGTTTTAATTAAGAATAAAATCTTATCAGATATTAAAGAAGTTTCTTAATCTATTAAGAACCACATATTATCATATTTCTTTGGATTACACGAATGGCAAGTGGCATAGCCCAAGCTAGTAATTAATACTCTCCCGCCTTTAAATGCCATTTCTTAAACCATAAGACATATTTCTGTAAGTTCAATATTCGTGGTTTAATAAGGAAAGCACTTCTTACAAGAATTACTTTGTTAAAATATGAACTCAATATATTACCTTAAGAGAGGTTGACATTGTTTAACATCCCATGACACCCTTTGCGGTACCCTTAAATACCACCTTTCATCAACAAATTTAACCTGCAGCTTTACCCTTTCTTCTGTATCATTTACCTTAGTCATGATGGCTAAGTCACACTCTTTGGTGGTTGGTGGATGAGAGTTGAGATGTGCGCTAAGTTGTGTTGCCGATGAGATCTAAAAAACTGTGACTTTGGCTAACTGTGTCCTTGCGAGTGCAGATTTGATTTATTTATTTATTTATTTTTTAAATGCAATTTGGATTTCATTTCATGAGGCGGTTATATATGATCTTATAATTTGGGAAGAATTCTTGTATACTCAAGGAGAAAGAGTTTTTATTCATCTACTTCATTTTTCTTTTCTACTTTTTCTCTCTTCTCTTGACTCTTTAAGAGAAATTGTTCTTTTATACATATAATTTTCATTTACGTAAGTATTGAATGCCATATTAATTAAATAAAGATGGATTTATATTGTTAGTTAAGATAATATGTTAATTCAATATTTATATAATTAAAATCTACATTAATTTGAACTGTGATAATCGATTTTGATGTTTAATATACAAATAATGTCCCACAAAAAAAGGAAATTTCTTAGTATGAAAGAATATCTAAGTTTAGTTCACATAACACTTTTTATTTATACATATAAACAAAAGTTATGAAAGATACTGACAAAAATAAAAATTATAAATTTATAAATTTATAAATTTAAAATTATTTGAATGCGAAAATTATTATTCCTTTTGACAAGTCTTTTATTATTAGTGAAAAAAATACTTTATTTTATGAATTATAAGCTACATACACTTTCACCCCTATATTTTAAAAAAATACAAATTGATGCCTTAAACTTTTCTAAATATGCTAATCAATTTTTCCGTTAATGTTTACATCAATTGTTATAAAAATAGAGTATATTTAAGAATGTTTAAGGTATTGGAGTTACATATTTAAGAAAGTTCAATGGATGATTTATATATGATCCAAAGTTCAAGAAATATATTATATTTATTTTGGTTAAAATGTATATTCAGAAAAGTTTAAGAGGTCCATTTACACACTTTTAAAATGTAGAAGTTAAAGTACACATGACCTATAATTTAGGGGCTGAAACGCATTTTTTTTTCTTCTTATTATTAGTAATAGTACGTAGTAGTGATAATAATAGTAGCCGGAGGTGGAGAGGTTAAATTTTTTATATAATAATAATAATAATAATATAAATTTGAAAGCCCATCTTGAAAGCAAAAACCTCTCCCCACAAAATAAAAGCGAAAATTCCTTTCATAAGAATTAAAGTGCATAACAGGCTTCAAAAAAAATTATTAATTTTCTTTAGCCGAAGTCTTAAAAATGCTTATTAGAGAGAGTAAAGACCGATCCACCAAAAAAGAGTAAAGACCGAAGGTTAAAGTGCATATATCAGATTTCTACATTTCACGTTCTAAGAGTTCTCCTTTATCAATAAAATGATAAAGACATTTCAGGTTGGGAAAAGTTTGGATTTTATCAATCTGCCGGTCTTGTTCTGTTTGGCTTTAGTATATGACATTTCTTGAATAATTCTTGATCGTATCAAATTTCTCATCGTTCTACACTTCTTTAGGAACTTCAATTATCGTTATTCGGTTCCACATGGAGAAGTAACAAGAAGACAAGTTTGATGACCATCTTGTGTTGATCTAGTTTTTCTTGCTGGAGTTGAATCTTCTTTTTGAGACTTAATTTTGATTTATCAAAGGAAATAAGACTTTGTTAGGGGCCAACGTAATATTAGCGACCAATTAATTCTACTTCTTGTGTATTAGTATTATGCATCAATTTTCATCAAAGTTCACTTCATACTCTCCTATAATAGTCAGGAGTTCGATATGTGGAATAATTTCCCGTAAGTGTATTCTTTACTTCCTATTAAATTGTCATTGTTTTCTTCTCCTTCTCTGAGTAATCTATCAGCTTGTGTTTAATTTCCACAGCCATGTCGATGCATTGTCGCAATTGCTCTCGTCCTCAATTTGGTGCAAATGGAGGGGTGATGCATGGAGGGCACAGAATTTGAGACTGTTTCAAATCCAATTTTGCTCAGTTGTTTCTTAGTCATAAAAGGCCTTTAAAGTAGTAAAATTCTCAAATCAAGGGTCTCCCAAGCGTGCAAAAGTTGATGCATGGTACAATAAAAGCTACGGTAACTTGGCTTCACATTTTTACCATTGCCGAAAAAAAGATCAGTTTTCCTTGAGCTTATTTTTTCGGTCTTTAACAGTTTTGGAGGAAAAGGAATGGGGGTAAGTTTTTTTTTTTATTTTAATAAAATATGTCTTACTTTAATAATTATTAAAATAGTAAATCATCCTCTGTAATCTTTCTATCATCTTATTTTTTAGCTCAAATAAAATTGTATAATTCACTATTTTCTTATTTTGGCTTCTCTTTTTCTTCAAAACTTTTCATTTAAACATATCCTAAGAGGTAACTGTGCGTTTTAAGAGGTAATTAATTTTTCACTAGTACTATAACTTTACATGATATATTAGATAATTCGTTTGAATTGTGTTATATAGACTCAAAATTTGAACTCATCCACTAACTCATTGTCACCATCTACTGTTGATTGGAGTGAATTTTTTGTTTTAAATTTTTTTATATCATTTTTAACAAATTCTAAGTGTGAACTGGCATAATGTTCCAAACTCTGAGTACAATACAGTTTCTCAATTCGATTTTAATTAGTACAACTTTACTTGTTATAGCAGATAATAATTGAACCTTGTACATGGAAAATGCCACACTTTTAATATGGATCCCTGAAGCACCAAAAAGACTCATCCTCATTTCCGAATGCTACGTGAATGGGATTGTAATAAAAGTAGACGTGGAAGCAATAAAGAAGATGTATAGTGGACAAGGACAAATGACATGAACTACAGGTGAAAACATTAAAGAAGATGTGAAAACGCAATACAAAACTGGTAAAACAAATTGTATACTACAAGGAAGCCAGTAAAGCCGGCCACGTAAACAAGCCAACGATTGATACAAAACAATAAATAACATTCGGTCCACAAGAAAAATACAACATAAGAGAGGCATGCGCATGTCACAGAACTAACGCAAACAAGGAAAAAAGAAAAAGTAGTTAAGAGCCACGACAACAAGGTAAACCGAAGGAATGAGGGCAATATAGGATGAGAGCAAATAAAAAGTGGAGCCAAAAGCTTAACGATATTGGAATTTTTCCAAATGGTTAAGAACGAAAGTAATTAGTAATATATACTGGAAGCTGCAGTAGATGATGTCATAAAGGATATGAACTTTTAAGCATTTGGCATACCTCCAAGCTTGAAGGCAATGCACACTGACAGTATGCCAGAAAAAGGATGAAGTCTTAGGTGAGAGTGATGATTTACATAACGGATGGTGGACAATTGATAATGAGGGGAAAAAAAGGATTGTTATGATGAGAGTTATGTGAAAAAATTTCATGTGAAACTAGCATAATCGAAAATAGAAAGAGAGACAGAGACAAAGGAATGATATAAGTCAATGCAAATAGAGAGTAAGTTTGAGTTCTTAGTTTCTGACAATAGAAACCAAAACCACAAGATTACCCTGAGGTGAAAACATCAAAGGGAGGTGAAAACTATGAAGAAGGGGTATAGCCATATAGGTGCATGTAATCTAATTTTTTCCTGATTGGTTCATCTCTTCATCGTTTTGATTTGATTTTACATGTGTCACCAAGAGAATTCGTTAATTGTTATAGTTACTGCATGCATTTTTTGTTTTGTCCTCAGATTTCATGAAATAATTAATTAACCCACCTATATATAGAATGATCCAATGATTTTTTGTTTTGTCCTCAGATTTCATGAAATAATTAATTACCCAACCTATCTATAGAATGGTCAATGATTTTTTGTTTTGTCCTCATATTTCATGAAGTAATTAAGTACCCCATCAAAGCAAAGAGACAAGTGAAAAGAACGGCAAGGACGGCACAAATTGAAAGTAAAAGACTACAGATGAAATAGTTAATAGTTCTTTCCAATGATGGAAATGCAATCACCAATTAATCATAAGAAGATAACATTGGAAGCATTGTGATCTCAGCAAAGAGACAAGTGAAAAGGGCGGCACAAATTGAAAAAGACTACGGATGGAACAGTAATAGTTCTTTCCAATGATGGAAATGCAATCACTAACATTGGAAGCATTGTGATCTCAGCCGTCCAAAATGGGATACATATATAGTATTCATTTAAGAAGTAATGCTGTTGCCTTCCAAAACTTGAAGAGTAACAATGAGCGGAGCACACATTTTGGCTATACCTTATCCAGCACAAGGCCATGTAATTCCTCTCATGGAGCTTTCACATGAACTAGTTAGACATGGAATCAAAGTTACATTTGTGAACACTGATTTCACTCACAATCAAATCATGAAGTCCCTGGGAGAAAAAGGTGCAGTGGGGAATGAAATTCAACTAGTCTCAATCCCAGATGGGTTGGAAGATGGGGAGAATAGAAATGATATTGGAAAATTGACAGAATCAATATGTAAGGTCGTGCCCAAGAAATTGGAAATGCTCATAGAAGATATCAACAAATCTGACAGCAATAAAATCACTTGTGTGGTGGCAGATGAAAGCTTTGGTTGGGCACTTGAAGTTGCAAAGAAGTTGGGAATCCGGCCAATTGCATTCTGGCCAGCATCAGCTTCAATATTGGCCTTGGCATTTAACATCCAAAAGCTGCTTGATGATGGAATCATTGGTAGTGATGGTGAGAATTTGAACTAACCCATTTTCACCTTTAATTTGTTTTACAATAGGTAATAAATTTGCTATTGAATTTTCCCATCTCATTAATAACCAATCCTTGTGGAGTCTAAAGCAGATTAGCCACTAAGTAAACAAAAACAAAGACTTTCTCTAATCATTATGTGTACTTTCCTTTGATGTAGAAAAGTGTATCTTTATGAGTTCAATTTCTCAATGTTTATTCTAATTATATATTTCAGGAACACCAACAAAAGATCAGACAATTCAGTTGGCACCAATGATGCCTGCTATGAGGACAACAGAGTTTTTCTGGACATGCCTGGTTGACATGACCACACAAGAAATTGTTTTTGATTGTGTGAGAAGGAACAATACAGCTGTTAAAGTTGCAGAATGGGTTATCTGCAACACAACTTTTGACCATGAGCCTGCAGCACTTGCTTTGGCTCCACAAATTATACCAATAGGTCCACTTCTAGCAAGCAACCATGTTGGATATTTGGCAGGAAACTTTTGGCCAGAAGACTCAACTTGTTTAAGCTGGCTTGATCAACAACCAGCCAATTCAGTAATATATGTTGCTTTTGGAAGTTTCACTATTTTTGAACACACCCAGTTGCAAGAACTAGCACTTGGACTTGAACTATCCAATAAGCCATTTCTATGGGTTGTAAGATCAGATATCAACAATGGAAGGAATCATGCATTCCTAAAAGAATTTGAAGATAGAGTGTCTCCTCTTGGGAAGGTGGTTCAATGGGCACCTCAACAGAAAGTTCTTAGTCATCCTTCAGTTGCTTGCTTCATGAGTCATTGTGGGTGGAATTCTACAATGGAAGGTACAACCAGAGGAGTTCCTTTTCTTTGCTGGCCTTACTTTGCTGACCAGTTCTTTAATCAGACCTTAATCTGTGATGTTTGGAAGGTAGGATTGAAACTTGATCCAGATGGTGGGATCGTTACTCGAGAAGAAATAACATGTAAGATCGAGCAACTGCTTCATGATGAGGGATTTAAAGTAAGGGCTTTGAAGCTAAAAAACTTAGCCACTAACAGTATCAAAGAAGGTGGCAGTTCAAACAAAAACTTGCACGATTTTGTTAACTGGATAAAAGCATGAATAATTATTTTTATGCTTGACTAAATAATGTGTGTGTAATGCAGCCATGGAGATGAAATAGAGCAAACTTTGTGTGCCATATGATGAAATGGAGAGCATTATTTTTTTTCACATTTTATAATACTTATGAAGCCAAACAGGATATGTATGACACAGGACGCAGGCCTAGAATAAAGGGGAATTAGTCCTAGATGGACCTATGCAGTACGGTGAGAATAATAAGCAATTCTAAGCTGATGTATTTTCTTTTCAGTGTTATGTCATTTTTATTTGTACTTTTCATGCCTTAATGGATTCCTGAATATCTTTACTTGTTACTGTCCAAACTTCTATTTCTTATTGAGTTTTTCCTATATAAAAAATGGAAAAGATGTAAGAAATTGTCAGATAAGATCTTATACCAAGTTAAACTATAGCTGTTAGTTAAAATACAACTAACAATCTCTCTCCCTCCGCACACCTATCTCAATTTGTCTGTACCTTCCATGCATCAAACTTACGATCGGATTGAAATCCGACCCACCAACATTGTCAAAGTAGGATGTTGACTCCTCTAGGCCACTGTTGAAGTTGTTGAATTAAAATTTATCCTATTACGAAGGACTCACTGGACATTCACTCCGTAATATAGTTATAGGCAATGATCGGGCGAGGATTTTGATTTGAGCGGGCTAATACTAAGAATTAATATATAAATTTATTAAAAATATCATACGTAATATAATAAGTGTATATAAAAGAATTCAAATGCATCGGAGGTTATAACACACATTTCTCCCTAAACTTTGCCTCTATAGGAAATATTACTTACACGTAATATTTCCCTCAATAATATCAATCAACATCTTTCATTTCTTTCCTCTTCCTTCTCTCCTTTTTCTTCTTATTCAATGGCGCATTTCACTTTATTTGAGTTATGTGAGTTGCACATTACGTTCAATTAATATTGCTATCCTTGGGATGAATATCATTCATCTTAGAAGTTCTCATCCCAGGCAACAGCCTATATATGGTCTTTCTTTTCGAGGGACTGCACACACATAGTATTTTTTTTTCCTCTCTCCCTCCATCATTTTATCCAATCTCCATACAACACTTATTGAACACTTTCACAATGATATCTAGCAAGTTCTGATATTTTCTATCGGTTGCACCTAACTCTTTTCTTTTCTTTTAACCTTTTTTTTTTTTATAACTTCTAACCCTTCATTCTTGACTTGGTTCCACCGCAGCGAGTCTCAATCTTACAGGTGTGCATCCAGGAGATTCTTTGCCGCCACACTACTTTTATTTTATCAAGAAATGGCTGTTCTTTTCTTGACTCATTGCATAAGCGTAAGTATTCTCTCTCAGAAAATGCAATTAAATTGAGACTAACAAATAAACAAGCACAAAGACAATATAACAAAAACTTTATTTCAAACAAGAATACAATTTTCCTAGGTAGGAGATCGAGAAAAAAAATTTATTATAAGACAACAATGTGAGAAGTATTGTTATGCCTTTTTTAGAGTAGTTGAACTGTTTGAACTCTTTAAAAACTGTTATCAAAAAATTATAATAGTTTTGTTTGGTAAAACAATGTAAAGTTGTTTTTAATAAGCAGAAATTATAAAAGTAATATTTGATAAAATTATTCTTAAAAATTTAAAATGATTATAATGAATATAAAAATTAAAGAGAATAATTTATACTTTTAATGTCATTAAATAGAATAAAATTGTATTCCAATTTTTTTATTTATCAAATAAAACAAAATCGACCCATATATTTCATAAGCCAAGATATTCTTTCAAAAAATACTACCAAATTTGGCTAAGTATAGTTGTTTTGTCCTACCCGCCATTTATAACTACTTATTGAAGAGACCAACAAATCATGCCTAAGAAGTTGGAAATGCACATAGAAGAGACCAACAAATCAGCACCGGATAATATCACTTGTATAGTGGCAAACGGGAGCGTGTATGGGATGGGCACTTGAAGCAGCAAAGAAGATAGGAATCCGGTCAGCTTCTGGCCTGCATCAGCTTCACTCTTGGTCTTGGCATTTAGTGCACAAAAGCCTATTGATGATGGAATCATTGTCCATTGATAGTGATGGTGAGATTCATGCACTAAACTTTTTTCTCCTGCAATTTCTTAGACAAGATGTAATCAATTTGCAATGAATAACTATTAACTAGTAAAATTGAGTGTGCTTGCATTCAAGATCCACTCATATAAGTCAAAAACACAAGAATGTGATGTTGTGATTGATAAAGACATAAAAGATAAAACCATATTATTTATCCCTATTAACTTTGGTTTTTGACCACCGCTAATTGCAAGCTCTTAGTCATGATTCAGTTGCTTGCTTCATGAGTCACTGTGGTTGGAATCCTGACATGGAAGGTACAACCAATGGAGTCCCATTTTTGTGTTGGCCTTACTTTGATGACCAATAATGTGATATTTGGAAGGTGGGATTGAGACTTGATCGAAATCATTGTGGGGTCATTTCACCATCATTACACGTGAAAAGATAACACATAAGATTAAGCAAGTGCTCCTTGATGAGAAATTCAAAGAAAGGGCCCTGAAGTGGAAGGAAGAAATTGTCCATTAACAGTGCCAAAGAAGGTGGCAGCTCAAATAAAAATTTGAGTAATGTTATTGACTGGATGAAAGCATAAACAATTATTTTATGCTTAAATTAACTAAATAATATTTGTCTCGTACAAGATGGAGTTGAGAATGAACTGTTCACCATGTTAAACAACAAGCATCTTCTTTACAAATTTTATAGACTTCTAAAATCAAATAGGATAATGCACAATCGTACATATTTTTGTATTGTGGTGAGGGCAACTTTATGCTTTCACTAATTTATTTTTTTGATATCAATTAAAAATAAATCTTTTATATTAGGATTAAGAGAATTATAAGCGTTCTTTTACACCTTAATTGAAAAGTAATTGATATAATTAGAATTCAAAGAATATAATCATGCGAGGATTTAGATTACCTATAATTTATTTTAGAACTACAAGTGGTGTAGTTTAACATCTAGCAATTTGAATTTGTTATTTCATATTTTAATGTTTTTTAGCAACAATTACTTTAATGGTGAAGATTTTCTGCAGTTTTTCCAAAGGAAAAAAAGGACAAAGAATCGTAATCCAACTATGTGACAATTAAAAATAATTAAAGAAACTTATTTATTGAAAAAAAATTGATGTCCCCATAACAACTAAGAATAAAATTGAAACTGTTATAAGAAATGAGGACAAAATTGCATAGAAGCAAAACTAAACAATTAAGTATAAAGTTTTGTTCTAAAATTTTATAGCGGTGTACATAGGTTTAAGCCAACCTTTTCTTTTTTTGTTTCGTTGGTCGGGAGGTTTAAGCCAACCTAACCACCCAATAAACTCGACCCCACCCCATGACATATTTATGGGTTGGGTTGGATCATTAGGTCACATTGGGTCCAACTTGATGAACCTGCCCCTTGTAGTTAGTGGGTTTGTTTTAAAATTAAATCTACCAACCTAACTTATATGGACCGGAAGACCGGAAATTCCTTTTTATTTGTTTTTCTAAGTCTTGACCCCCCCCCCCAACTTTCTCTCTCATTACGTCTCAATCTCTCTTTCTCTTGAAGAACAATAAGTAGTAGCGCACCCCCTCTTTGTTTTCCAATTTTGGATTGTTTCTTATACTGCAAAATAGGTGTTTTTCAAATTTGGGCTTTTGGCAAGGACGAAAACCTTGAGCCATGTTGCAAAACCAAAACCAAAAACCAAGAAGAAGAAACCCAATTGCCCAATCTATATGGAGTCGATTTGGGTTGGGTCGGTGTGGGTTTGACAAATTTCTTTTAACATATTGTGCAATAGTTTAGAAATACAATTTTTTTTTTTTGTTCTTAATCACTAATAGTCAATTCTATTGGACTTGAGATTAATATAGTTCAATTCGAGTTAGTTTATCATACGAGTAAAATTCTTTCGTATTAATTTTTTTATTATTTAGAAAACTAAGGCTCAAAATATTATTAAAAAAGTAAATATTAAATTATTTGAACTAATTAAATATATATAATAATATGATATATCATGATAAATGATAATAATTTTTTAAAATATTTTTATTATGAGGTTAAATTTCTCTCTACCTTAATCTATGAAAAATACTTTGCAGTGCAGCACAATTTTTCGCTCAAAACTAACTCTCGGAATTAAATGGCATGTTAGTAGAACTTACACTTCATAATTATTTTTCACTCTATTATTTTGGCATATTACTTTTTCACATTACTTTTTTATATTATATTATAAATTTAATTTTGATAAATTATTTGTATAAAAGAATTTTATACAGATTATATATCATTACAACCGTAAAAATATTCAGTTAATTATTTATTATTTTAAAATCTTATAATTATAAATATATGATTAATTAGTAATATAAAATTCTTTTATTTTGATAATATATTAAAACTTAGATCTTATATAAAGTAAAGATTGTTATTATTTAAGAGTTTAATTGGTATGTGTGACAACAGTAAAATAGTTTTACAATCACAACCAATGTAAATAGGGAAAGTGAGTAATTCATGGTGGGTCCTCATTATAATGGGTGGTTATTTTGATATGTTCTTTCCACCATTTTTATTGGTTGTGATGTAAGAAACTATTTTACACTGTCAATGTATTTAAATTAAATTCATTATTTAATTCGAAAGGTCATGTTTTGATTCGTCCAGCATCAATCCTTGTCCTTCGCTAAAGTGTTATTATTTATCGTTTTCCAATACACTATTTCAGCTCTTTCTTTGTTTATTTATTATTTTATTTTTCTGATTTCCCCTTCTCCTCTGCTTTCTCCTTTCTATGGTATTTTGTTGCCCTCTCTTTGTTTTTTGTTTTTTTTTTTTCATTCCCCCAATTTGACTGCGACGATATCTCTTCTCACTCTCAATCATGTTCATCTCATCCCTTCTGATCTGATCTAGGGCTTCACCATTTCCACCACCATCACCCTCTCCGCAATCTCCTTTCAGATCTTCAACCATCGTCACCTCCTCCACTCTCTCTCCTTCTTGCGTATTCAACGGTTTCATCTCTCTCTCTCTCTCTCTCTCTCTCTCTCTCTATTTTGGGTTCTTCACATTTCGATTTGGTTTCTGTTGTTTCCTTCTTTTTCAGGACAGTCATGTGGTCATCATGTTAATTTTTATTTTTTGTTTTCATATTTATTTTATGGTTTGATGCGTGTTGGTTGAAGCTATGGATGTGGAGTGTAAGGTGCTATATTTGAATCAAGTAAAATTGAAACAATTAGAAAAAGTTTAAATAGTTATAATTTTAATTTGATATTGTTGGGTTTTCTTAGGCATCGATGCTGTAATTGTTGTTGTTGTTGTTGTTTGTTGATTGGTTTTCGTTGTAATGTTTGTGCATCGCGTCTTGTGGTGGCATCAATGTCTAATGACACTGGAATCGCCTGATTGGTTTGAAATCTTGAGTGGAAGTCTTTTATTTAGGGTTTTCATGTTTCATTTGGGATGTTCGCTCTACATTCTGGTGTGCTTGGTTGAGTATTTGGAAAGTGCCAAGGTGAAAAAGTTAGGACTGAAGTAATTTATAGTTGGCTTGGTACAATAACAAAATATGAGAATAAAATATGCTTCATTTTTATTTTTAGATGCAAAATATAAATTATTTTTCGATCTGTCCTGTCCTGTGTTTCTTCCCTTCAAGCATACTCTTTATTGGGAAGGAAAGTTCTTAGATTTTGTATGCTGAAGGAGCATTTCATTTCAGTGTCATTTTATATATCTGTTGTGTGGATTGAGAGATACTTGCTTTGCTTTATTGCATGTTGCTGGCATGGGACATTTTCAATATTCTAATTCTGCAACTCGAATTGCTTTGAGAATTGTGTTAATTTGTATCTCAGTGCTTGAATATACTGTCTTGACAGCTGTATTTTTCTGTGTGTTAATTATATCTCACTGTTCCAGAGGATATATTGTCTGCAGTCCTCACTCCTCACTATTGTATTATTCTTACTTCCTTGCCAACATTTTCCTGAATTTATAAAATTGAACAATTTCTTTGTTGTGGTTGTGGAAGTTATATTTTTAAATTTCATACTATCTGTAGTCGATTGTGTGATGCAATTGCAATGTCAGTATACTGCTAATCATGAAGTCATTATGAATTATGTAACTTCTGTTTGATGCGGGAATTTTGGTTACTTTGTCTATATTTTGGGTAAACTATGATGTCAATTGATTTATTTAGCCAACAAGACCTGATTGCTATTTTTGTTTATATCTTGAGTCTTGACAGCTTTTGATAATGCTCACATTTACATTTATTGCGTGCTCTGGGAATTCTTCAGATGTTTATATTTTTGGATTATTCATTGCAGTTTATGATCATTATTTTATTCCATTTTTAATTGCAGCTTGGATCTGTAAATGGCATCTGAGGAGGTTTTGAAGGCCGTTTTCCCTTTACTGGAGGGGGTCGATCTTGCTTGTTGTATGGCTGTCTCTAAGCAGTGGAGAGACATAGCTAGCGATGATTACTTATGGAAATGTCTTTGTTCCAAGAGATGGCCTTCGATGTGCAAGCGACCTAACCCTCCAACTGTAACCTACTACAAGTTATACCAAACCTTTTATAGACGCCAGCATCGAAGAACGCTTCTCCCTCCAAGAATCTCTCTTGATGATTTGGAGTTCTTCATTGACATTTGGGCTGAAAACACATTGCTCTTCTCAGAAGTGGTGCCTGGCTCTGTCCTGCAACCAGGTTTTAAAATTCCACCTTCTGGAGTTTGCGAATTGCTCAAGTTTCACCTTGAAGGTTCTGAATACAAGATGACTTTACCTGTTGAGCCTAGATTTACTATCCCCGCAGGACAAAACCAGAATGTAAGTGTCTCTGTGATGGTTGGGCGAAAGGATTCAAATAAGGTTGCCCGCATCATAAATAAGTCCATGTTCGATTACATCGATCGGTCGTCATACAGAGCCTTGGCATTTGATTACCTAGACATATCCCCTGTCTACCCTTTTCTGTCTGGCATCCGGGCATGGATCTCTTTGCTGTTCATGGAAGATGGGAATGAAGAGGTTATAGATGTATTTGGGATCCAAATGGATTTCTGTGATGTGGCAAACTCTGAGGAAGAAGTCTTGTGGCTGTTGGACATGCTTGATTGGAAGTGAATGTTCAAAGTGTGATGTCCAAGATTACAACAGAAATTGGACATTGTTACTTTATGTTGACTTCTTGTTTTTGTTGACGTGGGTGCCGTACAAGGATTGCCATTTGCCGTGTTACTATCAGCACGAAGAATTCATGTACTTGGTGTTAATATCTACTTTCTAGTATGTTTGAAGATGTATATCCTTTTATATTTATTGTCGTCAATAAAGACATATTTTATAGTGATGTATGATTCTCGTAAGGGTAGGAATAGTCCGATAGCGTAAAAATAATGTGGTGTTTTATAATTATAAATAAAAATATCAACTAATGAGAATGATTTTGGTGTAAACTTCTTTTTGAACATCATGGTATAATTCCTGATTTACCTATGAGAAAGATATAAAGTTTTTATTTGCATGTATTCATGATCAATGTGGATGAGTGAATGTTCATCTTAGTCTCTAAAATTATGTGTGTGTTTTATTTTATTGATGATTTAATTTTTGAAGTTGTAAAATGTGGTTTAAATTAGTCTTTAAAATAATTTAAGTTAGTTTCCAAGAATAAGATACTGAGAATTAATTTGAATTACATTTTATAATTTTAGTAATTAAATTATTAATTTTTTAATTTTAGAAATTAAAATAAAGTATGTATACAATTTCAGGATTAAAATAAATATTTACTTTATAATGTATTAAAACAACATTTCATTATGGTTTGGCAGCATTTTCCCTATTCATTTGCTCTTGGAGAGGTGTAATGAGCGCAGATTCCTATATCGTAGAGTACCAAAACTAAATGCAAAATATATAAATTATAATGACTTTTTTTGGATATTCATTCACAGAAGATTAGGAATTAAAAATATTTCATCTTAGCACTTGAGACGCTGATCTAATGGTGGATATATCTGCCTTTAAAAAAATGCACTCGAGTTTAAGTCAATGGAGCTGGCAATAGTTAAGAACTCCCTCCACCCAGAAAAAAGAAAAAAAAATAGAACTCATATTATTTGTTGTTCAGTTTTATGAAACTAAATTATGAAATCACAATTTTAATTTTATATGTTATTCAAAATATTATAATTAAAATTGAGAAGTCCAATTTCTCCAAGCTCTAATTTCATATTTAATACTAGACACCAAATTACTAGTGATTGAGATAGTTTTAATTTGTAGCTAGAAACTTATTGATTTTTTTTTTTGGTTTAAATTATTAATATTTGAAATTTATTGAATTTCAACTACTTTGACTTAAGTCAAATCGATTTATTATGAAAATAAAACTCTTTAGTGCTATTTTTTTTTAATTCATAATACTCGAATCCAAAACTTTACTTAAACGAAATTGTCGAACTATTTGAACCAACCAAACATTGGTAACTAAGTGACTTATTGCAGAGAAGAGTAATTAATCAAAATTTACTCTACCCTTAAATATATAGAGGAAAATCATTACCTTACATTAATTAATAATTGGAAAAAGATTCTTGGCCCGAATACATTTTCGTGAAACGGCACACAAATTCTGAAACAAAGTGTATTAACCTTGCGTTTAGGGTGTAACCATTTTTGTTTGTATTGACTCCATATTCCAATCTCTTCCGTGATTGGCCACAAGGAGATTCCTATCACTTTCTGCGAAACTGCTTCGTACCATGAAGCATTGCTCTTAATAATTATGCGGTTAATTAATGAGTCCATTGTGGAAACGCCATAACCTTTTAATGCAATGATCAATACCACATAATGGTGTTTAACGGTACATTCATACACTGGAATTCGAATAAGCAAATATTACATTACATAGCTACCGGTAACATGCTACATTGCTGCCACATCAAAACACTAATTTTAGACACATATGAAACAGTGATTGTGACCAAATGCAACTCTAAACCAATTCAACAATGATCTAAAAGTTGTGTTTTCCCTCGTAACTTTTTCCGAATTGCCAATTGGAAGGGGCAACATCATCAAACCACAAAGTTTTCCCATCACTGGTTGTCACCCTGAAAGACAAGCTTTGTCCAACCAAGTTAACCCCAGTTAGCCAATTCTGTCCCCAATTTTTTGACATAGGAAGCCACCCACTATTTGATCCTTTGATGCTAACACTAGAAACATCACCAGCATTAGCAACATTATATACCAATATAAGCAACCAATAAGGGTTCCCTCTCAACTCAAACTTGACATCCCCCTTTTTGATGCATGGGACACGACGATAACGAACCGGGACGATCCCGGCTCTGTATATAGCAATTTTGGTGAACATTTTCATGGTCAAATCAAAGTGTTTTAGTGGAGGGTTGCACCAATTGCCATCAGGCTTTGAATAATTTGGAGGACAAAGATTTGTTGCGGTTACTATGATTGAGCCTGCACCCTTTATGCACCATTGCCAATTGGGCTGGTTGACACAATTGATCTCGAAACATGCACCACATGCGAATCCATCGTTGAATAGAGCAGTGCTTAGTGCTGTGGTCTCAAGTCCATACCCTTGCTTGAATAGATCACCATAGCCACATGCGCCCTCTGCATATAAACCATACACATAATACCAAAAAAAAAGAAATTAGTACAATTTTACTTTTATGGAGTCAATATTTAATTAATAGTATATAGTATATGTGCATATAATTAATCATAAATTTGATGAGAATGATCATGATTTCAGGCAGAGAAATTAAGGGGTGTTTTTATTGTACTTACGCATGGTTTCTCCACCTTTCATGTCACCATAGAATGTTGCATGAGCATTATACCAGCGATGGTCAATGCCTGCTGACATGGCTTGGACGAAGAGAACCGTGAAAAAGGCCAAAGGAAGCAAAGAGTGAGACTTAGCCATGACTAAGGTAAAAGACATATACAAAAAGGATCAAACACCATGTTAAATTTGATTAAGAAAGGCGGTATTTAAAGGTGCGGGAGTTGGTAGAAGCCTCTTGCTATTCGTCTAAAAGGAAAATGACAAGATTTGGTTCTTAATGCCTGATATATGATACCATATTAAGGCTGTAGCATATTTTATTTATTTTTAAATTATGTTTCCTTGTTTATATAATAGTATATAGTAACACCGCAACTTTAGTAAAAAATTGAAATTAGTATCGTGTAACAAGATTTAATATGTGCAAGCATTTAATTACAATATAATGGCTGTAAATTTCTTTATATTGTCAATCAAATATATATTATCACATGTGTAACTTTTAATATAACAATTGGAATAGCTAAATACTTTTAATAATATAACAATCTATCATTGGATTATAGTATAAAAACTTTTACATTCACAATACATTAAAATCAAATCCAAATTATAATTACTTTTCTTATATTACACATTCTTTTCCTTTAGTTTTAAATATTATGTTGTTTAAAATTTCAAATTTTAAATTTTTTACTTATTTATAATTAAAGATACCATATATTCAAATAATTTAATTGAAAAACTAATGCATTGGTTTTATTTGATTGATCATTAAATGAGTCATTTTAAGGATTTCTTTAGTTAATTGTATAAAGATACAACGCATTCATTAATTATTTTATAAATCAAAGATTTTTCACTAGAATCAAATTAATTAATTTAATTAATTAAATTGATCATTTTACTATAAATCAATAATGACCATAAAATTACATATTTCCTTAGTGCTATAAAGATATATTTAGAAAACATAAAAGAACGTTTATGTCAATCTATTGATCATCAACCATTTATTTTATTATCTGAAGTCAAATTATAGGATAAATTAAAAATTATATTGAATTGGTTATTTTATCATAAATTTTAATATTATAGACAAATATTTGTCTCTTAATATATACAATAAAAATATATAAATAATTTTACTCCTTTACTCTAAAGATGTGTATATTTTTAATATGCGTGGGATTTGGGCAGATGGCTTGCGAGGTGTCTATGACCTTTTTTTTTTTTTTATGAGGTCTATGACCTAATGTATAAATAAGTTGGGTTAAGGATTTTTTTTAAAAGTCTTTTTAAATAAAAATATTAGTGTTTAGGCTATAAAAATAGCTCTTAGATTTAATAGATTGGTCTATTTATAATAATAATAATAATAACGACAACAACAACAACTATTTTACGCGACATTGCAAAACTTTAATAACCCAAAAATTTCGAATTTCAATGAAATATTTTTCGTAGAAGAACTAATGAATTAATTTTCAATTTTTACTGAATTACAAATAATATATTTGGGATATGGGTTTATATAACTCTAGTTTTATATTACAATAGAGATGTTGAATTGAATTCACGCCTCTGTATCCACGACCTGATTATGATTTATTTTTACTTGTAATTATTTAAATTGATAATTTAACTATTAATAATTTACACATTTAATAATAATCTATGCATTTTTGTTAAGGCATATATGTATTGTTTCATAATATTAAAATAATATTGTATTTATAACTGGTTAGGTTAAAACTTTATGTCAAAATCATATCAATATACAGTCAAAGAGATGAAAAATTTACAAGAAACAACAATAAAATTAAGTACAATGAAATTTGTAATTGGAACGCTAAATTAATTAATTACATACATTTAAAATAAATTTTTCAAAAAAATTTGAGAATATATTTTTATTTTATACATGAAAGTAATTAATTGCTTTACTATTATGTTTGATTTCTTATACCAGTATGTTATATTCTTATCATTGACATTAATTTCTTAATATTTAATCAATAATTTTTAACCATATTTTTAATAATCATATAAATAAAATTTTGATAATTATTCCACGCACAAAAAAAATTAATTAATTAACCCATATATTTACAGAAGACTAGTTGATATATAAATCAAGTCCATTTTTCAAATATATTCAATCTTTCTCTTTACTAAATTTAGTTTGTTCATTAATTCATATGAATAGAATTTTTATTGATAAACATATAAGAAACATAAAATTAAACTGAAAAATAGATATAAAAGTTAAAATTCAAATTCGTTTAACTCTCATAATAATTATCTTAAAAATCACATATATAATAACGGAGTGGCTATTGCCACATTCCCTTATCTAGTGCCATATCCCTTTTTATTGTTTTTATTTTGGAATTTCTAAAATATCCTTCATCAAAAGTTGGATTAAATATTTGTCTATTATCACTCCCATATTTTAAATTATATTTAATAATTTAAAATAAAATTAATATGTTAAATTGGGTATTTTTTATTTTTCAATTTTTGAAATTAAAACTTATTTTAAAATTTTATCTATTGCCACTCTAATATTGCAAGATTATATTAAATAATCAAACTAATTAATATTAAATATACAAATTGACTATAACTAAACTATTAACTTAGCACAAAAAAATTTATAACTAAATCTAATAATTAATTCCTATAAAAAATGTAGTCAAATAAAATTTAAATAACTTGTCAATTTTGATCAAACAAAAACATAGCACTTTATTCGTATCATATATTTGTGCAAGAATAATATATCCAACACTTCTCAATCTTAAAATTACTCAATTTACTCAAACACAACATAAAACATAGACTATAAAGAAAATCTGAAAAAAAAACCTATTAAATATCTCTTTCTAGAAACCAAATACACTAATTTTTCTCATTATAAGACGATGCATGCAATGTAGTGATACAAATAAAACCCAAAATTCAACTTCAATGAAAACCCAATAAAATTTAAAGCAAACTATATTGTATTATATAATCTAAAATAAATTATACTTGAAATAATAATTGAAAAATATAAATTTATCTCAGTATCAAAACTATCCTTAAAATTAGTAAATTGAATGTTAGTCAAAGCATTTTCTTCCCCAATTTGATTTTCTATCCTCTAAAAAGAGTGACAGAATAAAAGAACAAAAGTAAAAATGATATACTAATATCATAAATTGAAAAATTGAAATAAAAGCAAATCCTAATACCCATAACTTATAAGAAATGCAATAACAAAAAATTGAAGAGGTTTTATGGGTGTTCACATGATGCTTATGGGAAAAGGTTGCACAATAGCAAAATGGATTAGTTGCAATTTTTGAAATAGACCAAGAAAGGATTTTTGGAGAATGATATAAAAATATTATATTAGGAAAAATATCAATACTTAATTAGGGTGCAGTAATAGATAAATATTTAACCTAATTTTAAAAAAAAGATATTTTAGGAATATTAATAAAAAAAGGTATGGCATTAATCAAAAGGATGTGCCAATAGTCACTCCCATATAATAATAACACATGACACAATGATGTTGTAAAAAGTTACTTGATATATAAGCGCCATCTTTGGTGCGCTTCGTGGTCCAAGGTGTTTAGTGCACCTTGTGACTGTAGCGCATCAGATGGTGGAGATTTGTAAAATATATCAATATATCAATTATTTATGATACACTATAGTAATATATTAATTTTAAAAAAATTAAAAAATATGATTAAATATATTTTAAAAATTAATTTTTATATACTGACAGTATAAAATTATATTGACAGAGTAAAATTATACTGATAAATTTTTTATAATTTTTAAAAATTAATTTTTATACATTAATAGTATAAAATTACATTGACACTATAAAATAATTTTACACTGTCAGTGCACTGACAGAGTAAAATTATAATGATAAAATTTTTTGATTACATTAATAATGTAAAATTATTTTATACTGCCAATATAATTTTATACTGTCAGTATATAATAATTAATTTTTAAAATATATTTAATTATATTTTTAAATTTTCTTAAAATGAGATATTATTACAATGCATCATAGATGATTGGTGCATTGATGTATCTCATAATCTCATCATTAGATTACAAGGTGCACCATGCTCTTTGACCGGTGAAGAGCAGTGTAGATGGTGCCTGACATATGATGTATTAATTCCGTAAGCTAACTTTTTCAAATAAAGTCATTAAGATAGAGAAACCAGACAAACTAATTCACATTTATAGTAAAATAAACTTTGAAAATGTGAGCACATCGGAATAGAGAAAATAACATAACAAACTAAATCACTAACAAGAAAAAAGTACTCATAAAAAATATTGTATAGTGGTTCTTAATTAGAGATAAAGCGTTTAACGAAATCAATGTCAATATTTGAATAAATCTGGCAATTATTGAAAATACTCTGTGAACAAAATCTCAATCTCTACAAATTCAATATCTAAAAATTGTTCTTGGCCTCGTAGCTCTGCCCAAATTGCCAATTGGAAGGAGCAACATCATCAAACTCCAACATTTTCCCATCACTAGCGGTAACCTGGAATGACAAGCTTTGTCCTACCAAGTTAGTCCCAGTTTCCCAATTTTGCCCCCATTTTCGTGACATAGGAAACCAGCCACTATTTGACCCTTTGATGCTAACACTAGAAACATCACCAGCATTGGCAACATTGTACACCAATACGAGCAACCAATTAGGGTTCCCACTGAACTCAAACTTGACACCCCCAGTTTTGGTGCATGGAACACGGTGATAACTAACCGGAATGATCCCAGCTTTGTATTTGGCAAGTGTGGTGAACATTTTCATGGACAAGTCAAAGTGTTTTTGTGGAGGGTTACACCAATTGTCATTTGGCTTTGAATAATTTGGAGGGCAAAAATTTGTTGCGGTAACTATGATTGAGCCTGCATCCTTTATGCACCATTGAGGGTCGTTGGCACACTTGATCTCAAAACATGCACCACATGTGAGTCCACCGTTGAATAGAGCTGTACTTAGTGCTGTGGTCTCAAGTCCATACCCTTGCTCGAAGAGATTACCATAGCCACATGCACCCTCTGGATTACATATACATAATCACAAAAACATTGGTATTGATTAATAAGATTTTATTTTTATGGAATCAACCTTATTAAATAGTACATGCTTGATGCATATGATAATCATCAAATTATGTAACTCTAGTCTTTGATGAGAGCATGATCACGATTTCGGAGAGAGAAAGGGAGGGTTATATTATACTTACGCATGGTTTCTCCGCCATTCATGTCACCATAGAATGTTGCATGACCATCATACCAATTAGGGTCAATGCCAGCTGACATGGCTTGGAGGAAGAGAGACATGAAAATGGCCAAAGGAACCAAAGAGTGAGACTTAGCCATGACTAAGGTAAATGATACTGAAAATATTACAGTGGCAAGTTATGAAGTTGTTGATGAAAGGTGGTATTTAAAGGTCGTGGGGTACTACTAGCTAGGGCTATAGTGCTTGCAATTAGGTAATCGAAAGAAATGTGGTAAGATTTGATTCTTGAGAGCTAATAGACAGCATCCTTAATTATATAATTGCATGATTATGGTACGACTGTAAAGAAATAATGTAATTGGTGTCGTGAATCAAGGGTGAATCATAAAACCAGTGCCATTGAAATTGAAAAATAGGTGCAATTGGTGTCGTGAATCAAGGGTCAATTATAAAATCAGTGTCATTGAAATTAAAAATAGGTGTATTTGTTCTTGTGAATCAAGGGAAGATTACAAAACCAGTGTCATTGAAATTAAAAATAGGTGCAAATGTGATGCTATTAAGCCAGAAATATAGACCATATTGCTTTTGTTTAGACTGGAAATACTGTTTTGGAATGTCTGGTAATTTGGGATGGAGACTTAAGATTCAATATTTTTAATTCCTTAATCTTATACTCCTATGTAATACTGCTTTTTTTTTTTTTTTTTCTCTTGTTCAGCATGTAATACTGTTTCAAACATCATATGAGGCAATATCCATTTGCCATCTTTTGTTATCCAATAGGAACGAACAAGCGTTAAGTGTAATACCTTTTTTATGTCTAATTATATTCACCCTCACTATGTTCTCCGTTTTTTCTAATAAAAAATAAAATCATAGTCAACTACGTGCCTAACATATGAAATGTCCTAAATTGGTCAACCCCAAAATATGTTTGTCGTTAAAGCATTCTTCAGTTCTAATCTGAAAACCTTGAGTAGTTTATTCCTCATTAAATCGTTTGAAGTTTTTGCCTTAGACAAGGTTGATCTTCTGACCTAAATGTGATTGAGGTAGTTTTCATCAATCTTCTAACAATAGACATAAAATCAAACCAGCGATACCTTTAGTTTATGGTTGTAAACTTGTAGTTAAAATATAATTAAACAGTAGAAAAATTAAAAATATTTAAATTGAAATATGGTCGGTTCACAAATAAACCAGTTTAATTGTCCGGTTTACTCTAATTGCAAAATTTTTCGTTACTAAAATCTAATGAGTTAATTGCGAGCATTTTAAAAAATCTTAATTTTATATATATTAAGAATATATAAATGTTTAAGCATGTAATTTAATACATTCTTTTAGTGTAAAATTTTTTACATAATTATCTAATCATGTATTGCTATATTTTCAAAATATTTGACTCTTATAATAATCATTTAAAAAATCACATATATAATAATATCTAATTAGTAGATAGTGTAAAATAATTTACACTAATATTGTATTAAAATTAATCTTTGTCTTTTAAAGTATGTTTGATATTTTTCTTTATTAAATTACATTTGTTCTAATTTTGTGAATCGAATTTATATTGAGAAATGCAGACAGAATTTTAAAAAAAAATTAAAAGAAAGATATGAAAGTTAGAGCTACAAAAAGATAAATTTGTATTTAAATAAAGACATTCAAATAGAGAGAGTAACAGTATAAATTAATTCACTCTAGCTTAGATCATGAAATAAAATTTAAAAAACAAACATGTAACATTTGAATAAAGAAAGTGTCATGACAAACAATCACTTTAATTAAAAAAAAAAATCAAAATTATTTTGTAGAGTTTAATTCATTAGAGAAAAGAGCAATTGATCTAACTGATACTCTTGAAAATTCATATCGACTTTAGTGTCTCATATACTAAATCACTAAAAAGTACTGATATTTGATCATGGCAAAAGAGTAATATATGTTAACACCCAAAAATAAAGGGTGAGTTCCACTGTATATATTTTCTCACATTTTTTTTTTCCTTACCATCTTTCAACTCTCTTTAAGACATATATCTGGATATTGATGTCAGAAGTAAATGTACAAATATCTTTTTTCACTACTCTACTAAATTAGGCTATCACTGAAGCTATTTCTGCGACCAAATGCAACGCTAAACCAATTCAACACAGAACTAAAAGTTGTGTATGCCCTCGTAGCTTTGTCCAAATTGCCAATTGGAAGGGGCAACATCATCAAACTGCAACATTTTCCCATCACTGGTTGTAACCTTGAATGACAAGCTTTGTCCAACCAAGTTAGTCCTAGTTTGCCAATTCTGTCCCCCAGTTGCGTGACATAGGAAGCCACTCACTCTTTGACCCTTTGATGCTAACACTAGAAACATCACCAGCATTGCCAACATTGTACACCAACACGGCAACCAATAAGGGTTCCCTTTGAACTCAAACTTAACACCCCCAGCTTTGGTGCATGGAACCCGGCGATCACTAACCGGAATGACCCCAGATTTGTATATAGCAATTTTGGTGAACATACATTTTCATGGATAAGTCAAAGTGCTTTTGTGGAGGGTTGCACCAATTGCCATCGGGCTTTGAATAATTTGGAGGGCAAAAATTTGTTGCGGTTACTATGATTGAGCCTGCATCCTTAATGCACCATTGGGGGTCATTGACACACTTGATCTCAAAACATGCACCACATGTGAATCCATTGTTGAATAAAGTAGTGCTTAGTGCTGTGGTCTCAAGCCCATAGCCTTGCACGAAGAGATTACCATAGCCACATGCACCCTCTAGATAACACATATAATCACAAAAAGATGGAAATTAGATTTTATATATATATAGTCTCGAACACAAAATTAGTTGTCTTTGATGAGAATGATCATGATATTATTAGATAGAGAGGGAAAGTTATATACTTACGCATGGTTTCTCCACCTTGCATGTCACCATAGAATGTTGCATGAGCATCATACCAATTACCGTCAATGCCGGTCGACATGGCTTGGACGAAGGTAGACATGAAAAGGGCCAAAGGAACCAAAGAGTGTGACTTAGCCATCATGACTAAAGGTAAATGATACAGAAGAAAGGGTAAAGCTGCAGGTTAAATTTGTTGATTAATGGTAGTATTTAAGGGTACCGCAAAGGGTGGCATGAGATATTAAACAATGTCAACCTCTCTTAAGGTAATAAACTGAGTTCATATTTTAACAAAGTAATTCTTGTAAGAAGTGCTTTCCTTATTAAACCACGAATATTGAACTAACAGAAATATATCTGATGGTTTAAAAAAATGGCATTTAAAGGTGGAGAGTATTACTAGCTTGGGCTATGCCACTTGCCATTCGTGTAATCAAAAGAAATATGATAATATTTGGCTCTTAATAGATTAAAAAACTTCTTTAATATCTGATAAGATTTTATTCTTAACTAAAACTAGGTGGGTATGCGATGCTATATAGAAATATGTACCAAACAAATGAACAATCCAGCCATGCTACTTCTGTTTAGATTGGAAATATTTTCTTGGAATGTATCGGGTAATTTCATATAGCAAACGCACGATCTCGATTTTGATTTCTTAGAATTACTTTTAGGGCATGAAGTATTATCACAAGTTGGAATGTTGAATAACTTATTATGAGATTAGTTTTTATGTAATTATAGGATCACAATGGTTATATTTTACTTTCTTATGATTCAAAATTGCGTCTTCTTTAATGGGTTAAAATGTCAAACGTAGACTTGTTTTGATTCCTTACATATTACTCTTTTCCATTTATGTAAAAGGAGCCTTTCAAAAATAAAATGAGGCATATCCATTGGTCATCTTTTGTACTGCATATACGATGAATAAGATATAACTGTAATGTCATTTCTATGTTTAATTGTATCCACCATACCCTATTTTTATATCACGGTAAACCGTGTTACTATTATATCAAAAGAAAGGAGTATAAATGCATTAAAGAAACAAGGTTTATATAACATTTTAGTTCTTAGAGTGTTTCTTAATTAGACTTTTCTTAAAAGTTTTTTATATTCAATATTGGTTTTTAAATTTTCCCTCATTTAAATTTGGGAAACGTGTTTTGTACATAAAATTTTCAACATAAGGCCAACATTCTTTCGTCGATTTGAAATAGACAAAAAAAAAAAAAAGAGAGAAGATACTTTTCATTTTGTATTTTATAGAATATTTCTCATTATATCAAAATTTGTATGTACAAATAATATATTTCTTTAAAATTTGGTGTACGTACCATTAATGAATACAACAATTAATAAAGCTAAATAATTAAATAATATACCGGAAAATTAGTTTACAAATTTTGTTGAAGAAAATAGTTTACGGTGATTATCATCATTATTATGGAACCTAAAGGAAGGCAAATGAAAAGTTTATAAGCTAAGTGATCGAGTCCACAGCTGATTATACCTTCAATTCCCAGTACAAGTCCACTTGGCAACATTAAGAAGAAAGGGTTAGATGGGAACATGTCGGCAAAAGAGGATTGTTTCAAGGGGAACTTATTCTCCAATCTGGATCAGGTTCCACATGCAAGAGGATGTGTCGGCCTCTCCTCATAAAATGAAGTAATAAACGGTTGGTTTTTGTCAAATTAAGAGAGGTTAGTAACCAAATGTATAAGGTAGGACCCACATCTATGCTATAAAGTGATGACTGATGAAGATTGGCATTTTTGTTATTAAGAGGCATGTGAGTGTGTATGTCACTGTCTAAAGGCAATTTCATTCTTAATTACTCAATTCTGACGGTTAAGATTACAAGTTATTCAAAGATTATATTATTATTACAAAAAGATACAATTTACAAGTTTACTTGTTTGAGTTTTTTCCTAAATATTTTTTAAAAATGTAAGATAAATAAATAATCTTTTAAAAAATAAAATGCAGAAAAACTCCTTTAGTATTAGAAAGAATAACTTATGAAAAAAACAACTCTATCTTAAAATTGTTCTTCTTTTCTTAAACAAACACATTCAAATTGTTATAATAATACATAACCTATAAAATCTTAGTTGAAGGCAAGCTTAATTCCCTATGAAGAAAGGAAAAAAAAAAAAAAAGAACATGGGTTCAAGTTTTGGGAAAAACAATTCTTATAAGAAGATTACATAATATTTGTACTTGCATAATCAAATAAAGATTAATTGTATAGATGGCTTGAACGGTCCAAATTCTCATAAAAAAATTAATAATATATAAATTATTTAATAATTAGAATTTGATTCTCTCGAATTTACGTTATGTTATTCCTTTCACAAAATATGTTACATGTAAAACTTGAACGACCACGTATCTACGTATAACGCAGGTTGACTGACCAATTGACGGTGTAACAGAGTAATTGTATATTTTACTTTGGAAAAAATAAAAAAGTATAACTAAATTACGCACCCAAGTATAGTTCCAACTTTCTTGTTAACCATAATCATAATATGAAACCAATAAGCTAGTTTCATACTTTTTCATGCAGTAATCACTTTTAAGGCTATTTCGCCCAAAATTATCTGCATCATCGGGAGGATTCTCCCTTAGGGTGATTTCAATCAAGAGGCATGACAAAATATACAAACCTAATGAACTTTAAGCCCATCAAATTTGGAAAATTTGCAAAGAGAACCTTATCATTGTATTCCCAAGAGGCAAAACTAAGTAAAGAGTCGCTTTATCCAATAAATATTAATTTAAGATACTCATTAAACTTTTAGACTACAATTAAAAATATAAAAACAGTCTAGAACTACAAATTCCAATATCCGTTCTGACATGTTGGAACTTTTATGTCTAAAAAATGTCTCTTTAAATAAATTGAGAGAAAGGATTTCCTTGAGTGGGAGAAACATTATCACACAAGAAATTTCTGTATAATGAAAAAACTAAATCATGGAGGCCATGTTATCTAGCAAGGCAGGCTCCCATCAATTTCGAGTAAGGTCCTTTCTGGTACTCATGGTACTATCACAAAAAGAGGCTGCATGAAGCACAACAAATTCATTTAGATAAATTATTTATAAAGTTTGGAGAGAGCTATAAAGAGAGAGTGTTTGCGTGCGCACGCGCGTACCGTGTCTATGCTGACTGGTTTCCCATCATCAACCAGTATCTCAGCTATTGTTCCTGATTGATCAGCCTGGGAAGCAAGGAAAGAGGACAATGTAATTAGAGTTTTGCTTTTATCGGCTAAATAAGTAACTAGAATTAAATGCAGCTCAATGAGATGGAAATAAGAAAGTAAGAAACACAAACAATATGCACTGTGGATACAGCTTTTGTAAGTCTCTGTTTTTGTGTACCTTTTATATGGATTTATGTATATTACTAAATGGGACTATAATCCACACATAACAATAGGACAGATCTCTAGAATCAAGAGGAAGGCAAAAAACGATAATAATACTAATAAACACATAAGCAAAATATCATACAAAATCTAGCAAAAGGACAGCACACATACTTCAATGTCATTCATCAATTTCATAGCTTCAATAATGCAAACAACCTGCCCTTTCTGCACCTTATCTCCCACCTGAAACAGCAACAAAAGAATAAGGCTATCGATTATTTTATTCAGTAAACATGGTAATAATTGATTGTAAACCTAGTAGTATGATTTGTATAATGATACCTCAAAAGAAGAGCAACATTTCACACTGATACATACCTTGACAAATGGTGGTTCACCAGGTGCTGGACTCCGATAAAAGGTTCCTGCCATTGGACATTTCAGTGGTGGATGAGATGATGCGCTTGTTTTCACAGGTGACGGTAAGGCAGGTGCTGCTTTTGAAGGTGGAGGGCTTGCAGGGGCAGAAGCAGCAGCTGGTGACGGCAATGGCGGTAGAGAAGGATGCGTAGAATAAGGCAAAGGTTGTGACACTGGAGCTACTGTAGCTGGCGGAGGCTGCAAAGCTTCTTTTTTTCTTATCATGAGCTCACAGTCTGCTTGCTTAAGTTGCAGCTCCACAATATCTCTAGAATCCACAAGTCTGCCCATGGAAATAATATTAAATAAATTTATAGAGATGTTGCATATCCTCATGTTCATATAAGAATAAGAAACACGCATGCGAGTGGATACAGAGTTTAGCACTTATTCTTACTTTACTAGGTCTGAAACTTGATTCATAAATGCAGAAATTGAAGATGCATTTGCAAGAGTGCTTGGACCAGAGGGTTTCCCGTTATGGTCATCTTTCTCTTGTGATGAAGCAGCTTTAGGTCCATTGACAAGTACAGGTGCAGAGTTTGAAGAATTTTCAACAATAGCAGCCTGCGATGTACAAAGCAGGGTAATTTATGGTTAATCTTAATTCAGTCTTATAAAGAACTAATTTGTACGGCTGGATTAGCAGACTCTGATGACAATTTTTGTTCAAAGTAAAACTCAATGTGAACTGACCTCTTTAGGCTGTGCTTGACACTTCCAGACAGAAAATTGCTTCCTGTTAAGGCACTGCATGACACAACATTAACAATGGAACATTTAAATAATCAGGAAGAAAAAGTACAGCTGCAAAATGTCTGACACAAGTTTATTATAGTATTCAATGAATCAGAATATCATTCACAAACTGAAATTATTTTAATCGATTAATTAAGCATTTCTTCAGTTTTAAGCACATTAGAAACCAATGGCTAAACTAAAAGTGTAGTCACCTGCGTGCTTGTCATTTGCAAATGCAGTACAAATCCATCAAAGACAATGGAAATAATGCACTTCTAGTTATAACATGCTGAAAAACTGTGTAGTCCCCATGTACGGGAATGGAATAAATGGAACTATATTATGAGCGTTATTCAAGCATGCAAATTACTAGGAATCCTAAACCATAAATGTTCTTATTAGAAATTAAACCTGATACCAAGTTTCATGATATAAAAATTCTTTCATGTAACTGAAAATATTGTCTTAAAAACATTAATCACCACTAGCGAACTGCACCATTGCGTATTACTCTGATTCTCTATGTCTATTAAGTATTAACAAAAACTCTGATCAACTATAGCAGACTTGGATCATTACATAATGCTATAATCCTCTACGTCTATAATTTCATATGTGAGAGGAGGCTTTTTATGCTTGGCACTAAAATATAATGTTAAAGAAAAATTACTAGACTCAATATACTTCTTCCATCATGAACATTCAGAAACCTGAGGGAAAGTATCTGATAAAATACATTAAAGGTAACAATTTTTTATTACTAAGAAAAACTAATTGATTGAAACACTTAGCTTTAGATGTTTTGAATCAAACAATATGTATGAACTTGTTATTTCTCCACTCTCCAAGAAGTACTATAGTAGTTGGCGAAGAAATACTGAGCTCCTATAGATCAAAATATGTGCCAACTGTAAAAGGTGAGATGTTGAATAAAGCTTCAGTAACTATTAGAGATTAGTTGTTAAACTAGCTGTTAGAGTTATTTAATCAAGTTAGTTACATTAATTGGGTTTAGATTGTATACAACAGAGCTTAAACTAATTTTGAAAGAAAATTTCAACACTTGTTAAATGTGGCTTGTGCTCTATACTTTCAATCTAGAGTTCCCTTGTCTTTTTGGGGGGAATATGTTGCTACTGCAGCATACACTATTAACAGAATCCATTCTCCATTATTGAAATATCAAACACCTTACTATTTGCTATATCACAAACATCCTGATTATGACACTATGCAGGTGTTTGGATGCTTATGCTATACTTCTAACCTTGCTTCAACAAGGAATAAATTCACTCCAAGGGCTCATCCATGTGTCTTCATGGGGTATCCTAAGGGTTACAAAGGATATAAAGTGTATAACTTAACCACTAAATCAATCCAACTTTGCAGAGACATCACTTTTAAGGAAAACATTTTTCCTTTTCATGCTGAACCACATCCGAACCCCATAATAAATCCCTTCCCTCATACTGTCATCCCTTTAGCCATGTCTCCAATAGAAATCCCTTACCACCAACAGCTTTACCACTTCCCCCACCATCACCAACACTTAACTCTTCACCTAATGGTAACAAAAGATTTCCTTGTTTTTTCCTCCCCAAAAGTAAAGGACACTCAACACAGAAAGGACAATGGAAGGAAATCGATTGCTTATGACTAATTTATGCCAAAAACAATAGAATAGCTAAAGTGAGAACATAGACAATAATTTAACAACTGATATGCTAAAACAAGAAATATGTTAGCGACACGGCACCCAAATTTCTAAAATTCAGCCAACAAACTTTAATACCATTTCTCCCCTTCATTATCTAACCTTCCAGAAAAAGAAAGGGAAAGAAGAAAATAATCAAAATTGAGCATTCTAAAGCGACCCGTTTAGCCTCCTAATCATACAATCAATATCTAAAACATAATTCATATAAGCACACATATGAAACAATCAATCACATGAAGTTATATCATCACTACCCAAAAATCAGAACAAATCAACATAGCATTCTCAATTCAAATTTCCAAAAGCAGATTCATATTCATATTTCATACAATCACACGCACCTGAATCCCAAATGGGGTTGAATCACAAACCAAAGATCCAAATGAGTGGGATTTCTTCAATCCCAACCCGACCATGTGCATGTTCCGTTGTGGGGTCTGAGAGTTCAATCCCAAATGAGCAAAAGAGAGGCACCTGGGGCAAGGGACCATGAAAGACGCCATTTTGAACCAACCCCACGAATCACAAACCGATTTTTATGCTTCTGAGCTCAAATGGCACTGTGAGCTAAAAAAATGGTGGAAATGGCGAAGTGGGTCGGCGAGAATATAAAGGGGAATGAGGTCGATGAAGTCGAAGACGGTGTGAAGAATGGCGTGAGAAGAAAGGGGAAAAGAAAGAGAGAACGCTTGTAATGGATGATGGAGACTACGAAGGAGGAACACTCTGGTTTTCGACACTGTGGCTTAGTTTCGATGATAACAATGAAAGGAAAAATACATCATCGTCACAGTTTCAACCAACTTTGAACAATAAAATCTTAGCTCGCTGCTTTTGGATTTGTTGTCCCTTTCTTATGATGTTAGATACACCACTTTCACTTTCACATACCGCATATACACTCTTTCACGCACGTATCATATAATATTTTTTCATTAATCGATGAACCTTTTATAATTAATTAAGAGTGTGTGATTATAAATATATGTAAGTGTTGTTGTATATAAGTATGGAGAAAAGGAATTACAAAAAAAGAAAAATGGAAACGGGAGATTTATTTCAAAATTTGAAACTTTTTTAATAAAAAAGAAAGCTCATGAGATATCTTAGCCTTATGTATTAATGTCAAAAAATATGGAAATAGATAAAGAAAATAAACATAACTCAAATGATAAACTACACATATAAAAACTCAAATGATAAACTATATAGGACTCGATATAAATTGGTATAAAAGATTATTAGAAAACATAATGTAATTAATTTTACATAACTTTCTCTCTATAACATTTGTCACTACCACCGCCTAAACATCACCACCGCCTCTTTTTTGTTATCACTACCAATGTCACGAGTCACAACCCGACTCTCACAGTGCCATTACTATCACTATGAACATCACCACTGTCATGCCATTATTATGATCCCCGCTTTCTATATGTCTTTATTTGTTAAGTTATTTTCTAGTGAAACTTGGGGGAATGTATTGATTTCAACGTGTTGTCACTAAATATTTTGATAATAGCAAATAAATATATTGGAAATGCTCTTTGAATCTCACATGTTCTTTTGGGAAGGAAGCATTGGTAAACTGTGCGGAAGAGAAAAATATCATAAACAATGTTTCAAAATTGATGTTTTGAAAAAAAAAAAAGTCGAAAATAAAATAATTGTAACAAATTTTACATTCATTAAATTTAAAGTATAAGTTTTATTTCCCAGCTCCAAAAAAAAAAGGTGTTATTGCGAGAGGGAAAAATAAAGGTCGGTTAGGCCCAAAACTATGGTCTCATTGGTAAGCCCAATTACAATGCCAAAGTGGCTCAAGCAGAAAATAGGTCAAAGAGATGGAAGAAAAACCCTAATTGACCCAATTTTGATTCATATATATACGCTTTGGGAGCAAAAGGAAGAAGCTTTGCGTTGCCACTCTCTGATTCAGCCATGGCAGCTGCGAGGACCGTCAAGGACGTTTCTCCTCACGAGTTTGTGAAGGCTTACTCCTCTCACCTCAAGCGCTCTGGCAAGGTAACACACTTTTTCCCCTTCCTAGTTCATACTTTACTCACAAGAACAGAACATGTTACATAGTACATGATGCATGCAGCTTAAAAGGGTCATTCAAAGTTCTGATTTTGTTTGTTATTCTATGCCAAAGAGTCCCTTTTTGTCTTTTTGTTTTTAAAATATTTTTAATTCCCCTTTTTTGAGTCCTCTTTTTTATTAATATTAATTTCTGATTTTGCTGATTATGAGTACTGTTAATGCCACTTTCTTAATCTCATAAGACTGGATTCAATCTGGGATTATGTTGTATTTGACCAATGATGTGGTTAAATTTCACATAAGCTTATTCATGCGGATGAGTATGTCTACCTTATGCTTCGGTGTGTAAGGGGTCGATGTGAATTATTTCATGTCTTATGTGGGGTGGGGACCGCTTTAATTTGAGTGGCTGAAACTTTTTGATGTGCAGTTGTTCATAAGGATTTGATTTTTCCTCTCCAGAATGATCCCTGCTGGTTAATATTCAATCATAAAACTACTTTCTGTGGTGCTTCAATGATGGTCAATGCCAAAATCAAATTTTTGTCTGTAAAATCCTTTGCTGTGTGTTAAAATGCTAATTTATTTACAGTTTCACCTGAATATTTCTCATGCAATTGTTGTATATTGTTCTTGAACTTGACCAGATGGAGCTTCCTGAGTGGACGGATATTGTAAAAACTGCTAGGTTTAAAGAACTGGCTCCCTATGATCCTGATTGGTATTATGTTAGAGCTGGTGAGTTTCTACTTTACTTAGATTGGTATTATGTTAAAGCTGGTGAGTTTCTACTTTACTTAGTTGTCCATGTGCTAGCATGGATATACTCTTCCACTTGCACTTTATCCATACTGTTGGCGAACTGTGCTTTTATGATATAATGTGAGATTAATTTAGTTCAATCTTGGTTACAGCCTCTATGGCAAGAAAGATCTATTTGAGAGGTGGTCTTGGCGTTGGTGCTTTTAAGAGGATCTATGGTGGAAGCAAGAGGAATGGAAGCCGCCCGCCACACTTCTGCGAGAGCAGCGGTGCTATTGCCAGAAACATTCTGCAGCAGTTGCAAAGCATGAACATTATTGAGGTTGATCCAAAAGGGTAAGTCGTGTTCCAGTCTTAGATGCCAAAAGTGATATTGGAACTTTTTGACATCACATCTCTCCTTTTTGCCACGTACAGTGTTAACAGTAACACAACCAACCATAAGACTGAACATTTGAAACAACACACTTGGCCATACTTTATGTTTTACTTATCAAATGCGGCCTTTGCTTTGAGTGTGAAGATTTGAAACAGCAATCGTTTTCTTCAGAATTTGTTTACCTCATTGTATAGCATATAACTAATTTACGCCTTTTATATTGCAGAGGTAGGAGAATAACTTCTAGCGGTCGTCGGGATCTTGACCAAGTTGCTGGGAGAATTGTGGTTGCTCCTTGATGATGGCATCTTATTGAGAACTGATGGTGGCCCTCTATCTAGGATTTATTTTTGCTGAGGAGATAACATCTGGACAAATTGGACAAATTTTAATTTTTTTTACTTGTCTGTATCGATTCTAGTTTGGAGTTTTAGACGGTGAGGCTTTCGTTTAAAATTACTGTTATCACGTGTAAAACTGAAACAAATGGAGTTTTGGCCCTATTGCAACAAGGAATTTTCATTTTGTTCTTAATTTCAATCTCATTACTTAAAACCTTGGCAGGTTCAGAGTTTTGCTTTAAGTCTGCTTTTAATTTGACACTCGAGAAATTGATAAATCTGACAATCAAATTGAATTAATTTTACTCAGATTAATTTTGCTTTGAGTTTGCATTAGAAGCATTTGGATAATTTTAGTCAATCAATTTGTTACTCAAGAAATGGATGTATCTGGCACTCAAGTTGACTATGCAAATGTTTCCTGAGTGCATTGTCAATTTGGCACTCGAGAAATTGATAAATCTGACAACTGAACTTCACTCGAAAGATTAATTTTGCTAGGCATTCAGGAAGGATTTGAATAGTCATTTGGATTATTTTAGCAGAATTCTCGTTTTGTTTTCTTTTTCCCTTTTTTATTGTCTTCCTATAGTGAAATTTCATTTCATGTAAATAAGTTATGCCCAAGTTTAAACGGAAATTGATGATTGCTCTTGAATTTTTGTTTACCTTGGGACGTGGGAAGATATCATTTAAACACTGTACAAAGATCACTGCACTCTGGTGGCGCTAAGGCCAAAAGAATAGAGAATGCGCAACTGCAGTGGTTGCCCGTGAAGAAAATTTGAATATTGTTCAGAGAAGTGGTGGAGGGGATAAAAAGAACATTATTCAGTTCACATCAACAAATAATCTTTGCAAGCTTAGGGACTCATATCATTCCATGAGGATATACTGCACTTGATCTTCTTATGGTAAGGTACATGAAGCTTGGGTTCTCTAGGTATAGTTGGATTCTTCATTGACCTTAAACATGCCCAAAAAAAAAAAAAAAAAGCCTAATGAGACACAGATTCTAAAGAGTTTCTGCTTTGCCCTTATGTGCATCTTTAGATTGGTAATCATGGGTCAATTCTTACCTCCTTGGGATAAAAGGTCTATCAAAATATGGCATGGGTTGTGCTTTTGGAATGAGTTCCTTCCTTAACCTTCTGATTTCTTCCTCTTCTGCCAACTATAGTAGAGTAACAAACAACAAATCAGCATTTGATGACAGAAGACATGGTAAATTAGTGCATAAGTATCTGAATAGTAATAGTGTACCTTCTGTTGTCTCTCCCTTTCCAATTTGTATTGCTCTATAAAGCTCAATTTTTCTGAAACCTACATGAATGGTTCAACATTCATTAGATCTTGTTTCGATTTCCTACCAATTTGCATTTTCTAAAAATGAAAGATAATTGCAGTAACTCAAATTAACAATGGTAGTGTGGTCATGAATTCAGCAAAACCCTAAGAAACAAAAATGAAAAACAGCAGGCACCTGATGATCAAACTCAGCGCGATCCATTGCCCGCACATCACTGTGAAGCTTCAGGTCAATAGGCCTTGTGCTTTCCTTCACTGGAGGTTTTACCAAGCACTGAAATAGTAGCACCAAAGAATGCTAAGTAATCCATTATAGCAATTGCAAACATGGTACAAACATTTCAGTGAATTGGGGAATTTTGTGTTTTGGATCCTAACATAGTCATACAGAAGACACACAAGATAGCAAGATGACCTCACCTCTGGTTCATCTGTTGTCCATGGAAGTCCTTGTGCTATAGGTATCCTCTGCTTCTCTTCTTCTGTCATCATCTCTTGTATCTTCTTTACAAATTCTTCCTCTTTCAACTTTCCCCTTTCCTGCATTAGCATTCCATTGCCAATGTTATTATCCAACTCTCAATTAACTTTATAAAGACCAATCAATCAATTAATTATCATCAGCATAGGCAATTACCTCAGTTCTTAGCTTGAATGGTTTTTGACTGGTGACTTGCAGCTGCTTCTTCTTCCACCTGCTTCCCCCAAAAGTGCTAGATGATTCCAAGCTCTGAAAAAGATCCATTCAATTCAAATTCAAAAGCCCTCATTGGTGAACCAGTAACCAGTCTTCATTTTTTAGCTCATAAAAAAGTAACCAAAAGTCTTACATTTCTCCTGCTTCTTCTACCCCCATTAGAAGTCCTGCTAGAAACACTGCAGCTTGAAGAAAAAGATAACAAACATCAGCACAACAATGAAACTTACTATTCAATAAATAGTATGTGTACATACATACATACATATATATGATACACCGTCGGACTAAAATTTTTACACAGTTATCCATTCATATATAAACATGTCATGAAAAGCGTAGTATTACATACATACATAATGTTACATACACATATACATCAAGTTCAAGTAGGACCAAACAAACTTGAGAATTGTAGTTATCAATCAAACCTTCCGCGGCTGCTATCCCAGGAGGAAGAAACCAAAGCCCTTGGATCCAAGCCAAGGTTCTCAGATGTCAGAATCAGCTGTGGTGGGCAAAATGAACCAGTAACATCCTCATTTTCAGTTGCATTATTAGGAAGTGGCAACCCTGGGAGTGCCCATCTCATCACTTTCTTCTTCACCTCTTCTTGAGGCTCCTTCTCCACCACCTTCTGATCCTGATCCTTGTTCTCAGTGGATACAGAGAGAAGCTTCTCAAAGGCCTTCACCAAATGCAACACCTTCCCCGACCCACCTTGCGGAACTTTCTCCTTTGCCTCCTCCATCAACCTCTCCCTCCTCCTCTTAACAGCCAAATCAACATTCCCCAATTCATCATTCAAGCCACAACAGTCTTCTCCTTGTTCTCCCTCTTGAATCACACTCTCAATTTCAGCAGCTACAGCTTCTTGTTCTTCTTCCTCTTGCCTTTTCTTGAAGAACTCTTCCTGAGACTTCCTCAGATTCTGGTAAGCCACACAGAGACACTTGTTCTTCTTGCTCTCTTTGCACTTGCAAAACGACACCGTTGAGCCCCCATCACCACCAGCACCCCCACCACCTTCCTCTTCCTTCTTGATGTTCTTCTTCTTTGCCACGACGAACTTCCTCTGCCTGATCTTGTCCTGAGGGGAATTCACGACAACGTGGCTGTTGGGGTGGTTGTTCTTTGTTGGTGTTGCTACTCCTTGTGGTTTCTTCTGAGACTTTGAACAAGACTTCTTCACGATAGGTGAGGAAGAAGAATGAGAAGAAGAACAAGAATTGGATAAGGTTTTGGAAACTGGGGTTTGATTATTGTTGGGGTTGAGATTCTCAGCGTATTTGGGTGGTTCTTGATTCTTTGATCGATACCCATTTTTGTCCTTTGTTGGAGTTGGAGTCATTTTTGCTCCGGCGTTCTTGGTGGCCGTGTCCATCGGAAAATCGCTTCGGTTTAGACGGCAACAGAAGATTAAGAGCAACAGAAGACTGAGAGAAAGAGCGTATGTGATGTTTGTTTTGGTTTGTGCAGTGAAGAAGAAGAAGAAGAAGAAAGCGGAAAAATACGAACGTTGAGGGTTGAGGCTGTTTGTAACGGCTAGTTTCCGTGGGTCTCATTTTTCCCCTTGATTTAACGTTTTCGAAATTTTCTTTCCATTTTGGGCCCATTGGCTTCTCATAATTGATAATTCATGAACTAACGTTAGTTTATGAGAAATGCATTTTTTTTTTTTGCTGGATTAATTTTTTATACGCTCTCCATATGAAAAAATTTTATATTATTATCTAATGGATTTAATTTAAATACACTGACAGTATAAAACAGTTTTATACTGTCAGCCAATAGAAATAATAGAAAGTGCCAACTTACATAAATAACCACCAATTATAATAAGGGACCTATTATGATTTCTCACTTTCCACTATTTCTATTGATTAATAGTGTAAAACTATTTTATATTGTCAGTGCATACCAATTAAACTCTTATCTAATTATAAGTCACTATATATAAAATTTTTAAAATAATAAGTATATGAAAGTTAAGTATTTATACTAATATATTAATACATAATTAAATAAATATACAAAATTATCTTACATTAATAATACATCAAAATTTATTTTTTTACATATTATATATAAATTGATATGTAGTGATCATAATTTAAATAAATATAAATTTTAGTTATATAAATAATAAACATAATATTAATTAAAAATACTATGCTATTAATACAAGCAATATATTAATTTCACACTTATATAATTAAAATTTATTCTTGTTTAAATTACCCCCACCACATGCCTAGCTACAAATAATTGAACTGTTTGTCTATGTCTGGCCGGCAGTATTGCTGACTCAGGTTACAGCATTACAAGCATTAGTGTTTCAATTTAACTCGCATAATTTTCATTGTTATCATCATTATCCATTTCTTTTTTTATTTTTTTCTCTTTCACTGTTTTCTTTCTCACAAGTTATCATCATAGTTTAAAATTACAGTTGGAATTTACAAAAGTTAGGACCAATTGCAGGAAAAAGAAAATCTACTTTCGTTTGGCCTAAAAATATCCCTCTGGATCTACATATCATATTATATTGATTATTTTTTGTCAACATATTATATTTATATTTATATATAAAAAAGGCCTCCGGATGATATCATAGCTCATGGGCATGGGCCACACTTTGTCCAATTTGATCTGTAATTGTTCCCGGAGCAGGCTAATTCAGGCCTTGAGTCTTAGACCAAAAACAAAAGGCCTTAGGTCTTCTCCTGAGGGCATAGATCTGATTATAAGTCCATCTGATCATTATTAAAGTTCAAGCCATGAGCCGAATGTTGACCAAAGCCTAAGAAACCATGAGCCGAGTCATTGACCAAAGATTTTGTGTTTGGTCCATGTCCAAATCTGTTTAAAGACATGTTATGGAAATTTAGAAATTTAGTTAAGGGAGATTGACCTATGACCAAAAAACAGAGAAAAGAGAATGAAAAGTAAAAGAAAAAGGAGAAAATGCTTACCACAAAAAAAGAGAGAAAAGGGAAAACAAAAATAATTGAGTAATATGGGTACAAATTTTATAAAGACATTTGTTAAAAGTTTACAAAAATAATTTGACACATAATATGCATGGCTTTTATGTATAACGCATTTTTGTCTAACAAATATCATGTTAATTTTTTTAAAAAAAATTATTTAAAATTGGAAATGTAGGTAAAGACAAAGAAGAAAAAAGGAATATAACACATTTTTTTGTTTTTTTTTATTTTTTTTATTTTGGTTCTCATTTTCGTAATTATTGGAAATGTGTGAACTGTCGTGACTTCCTTCAGCCAGCATACGCATGGAACATTTAAAAGATTATTTCCTTATTCTAACTTCTTGTTATTGTAATTGTCAATCGTTTCCTCTTTTATAGCTTCAAATGCACTCAATATTTAGTATTTTCTAACTTCTCAAGCAAAGTCCATTCTTAGTTTTGAAGCTTGCGACATCTGCTTTAATGAAAGGCAGTGCATATAATCATAGTGCTTTGGTCAATACCTAAACGCACATGAAAATTCTGTTCCAGTACTCCCTGTCAATAATTATATTCAGAATTTGATGTTTAAAAGGCATTGCTTTGGAAAGAAAGGGAGAGGAAATGAAGAAACCACCGCCTAGTCAAATTATAACCTTTAATTTTATAAAGGAATGGAAAAGGATGTGAATTTTTATTAAGCAAAGTTAGCATAATGGCAAATTTCAATCATTGAACAGAATGGACGGAATACCCAAATGAAAATAACAGAGGATAGCTAATGAATGTTTTCTTATTAGTTAGTTTTTTTACCCTACTTCTAGAGCTATCTAAGAAAACATCAAAATTGTACAATGTTAATTTGGACGAAAGAGAAATCAGAGCAAAAATTGTGGTAGAGTAGGTCTTAAAAATTGAGTAGTCAAAATTAGAACGTAGGATCAACAAATATTGTTTTGTCTATATGTTGAAGAAAGAAAAATGTGGTTATGATAAATTTTTGTTAGTTTTATTAAACCATTCTCATTACTCTCTTGTTTTTGCTCTTCCTATGTGCCAAAAACAACCGTCTTAATTACTTAAATGATTAATTACATCCATTGACCAGTTGTTTTAAAGATTTACGCAGTTTATGCATGACTATTTTTTTACTTTGCATTTTTACACAAAAAATTATTCTCATATATATTTTGTTTGAATGGTCAATCCCTTTTCAATCAAGATTAGAAAACAATTTAGAGTGGTTTGAAAGGAGAAGAAAGAGGAAAGTAGTCTTTCATTTCTTTTCCCATCTCAATTGCCACAAAAGACTAAAATTCTTATGATCATTTTTTTCGCATTTTCTTCTAGCAACGCTTTTGATTAATTTGATTATTTTTCCATTTTATGAGGGAGTGAAAACCTGACAACTTTACTTCAATCTCACAGTAGTTATGTCTAATCATGCATATTCCTTCATTCCCTTGCTTAAGGTACAGCCTTTTTTTTTTGGTACACATGCTTAAGGTACAATTAATAGAATACAATACTCAAAGCCGGAATTTTAAAGTTACTTACAACTCAAAAGAGAGAGACGAAAAAGAAAGGATAAAACGAGTAAAATATCAAAGTTTGAACCCACAAAAAAAAGTAGAAAATTCACATGAAGAGGTCTTATTTGTTATGACAATATCTTCCCAAACATTTAATTAGCGACGAATATCGAATAGAGGTGATAGGAGGCTCTAGGAAGGTGGCAAATGGGCATTTGTGGTGCTTCAAGTTGAAGTTGACACACAGAAAGAAATGGCAATAAAACGCGTGTAAGGCGCGGAGAAGCTGTAAACCCCTCTTTGCCAGTTGCATTACATTAGAAAGAAAACCATCAACTCATGGGCTTTTCCGTAAACTCACCCAATTTACCTGATTTGCCTGTGCTCCACACAGCTATTTTACCAACGATTATGTCATTTGCATTATTATTATTATGAAAAATTAAATAAAATATATATTTTAAAGATCTAATCGCATTATATTTGTACAAAAAATTTTTATAAATTTTTTTTATAAAGACACCAATTATTCATTGTCATTGCCATATCAATAATAATATTTAACTCTTACAATAATTAATTAAAAACCATATTTATAATACTATATAATTAATTAGTAACATAAAATACAGCATGTTAAAATTATTTTCATATTTTAATATATTTTTCTTATTTTTAGATAAAAAATGGTGTAACTTGTAAAACTAATATAAAATTTCTGTACATAACTAATATAGTTTCAAAATCAAAAGCAAAAAATTTAAATAAATACTTTATGCAAATCAAAATTTGACAATTGGATAATTAAATTCACCAAATTATTTATTATTAACTCTTTGCATGGTGTTTTTTCAACACATGCATGAAAAATATTTATATAATACTATGCACAATTTAGTAATTTCAGCTAAAAGTTGTTAAATTTTAAATTATATACGTCATTATAATATGAACATGGCAATTATATAGTATATATTTTTTGCGCCAAAAGAGATATAGTACATGTTCTAACTAACAATTACAGCAAAATAGAAAAGTTCTTGGCACCGACCGCATAGCGTGTCCTTTTTGGTAATAACATGTTGGGGTCCCGGATTTTCGTTGGGTATATAAGCTTTGTTATGCTCTTCAATTCTTACACATACACAGACCACGAAGCCTTCTTATTCCTCTTTCTCTCTTTCTTAGTCAAAAGGGTCCATCGTTCATCTCTCAAGGTAAAATCTTGGCACCCCGTTTCCTGTTTTTGCTGTGTCTTATGCCAAAGTTGTGTTTTTTTTGTGTCAGTTGTTGTTGGATCACGCATTCTTTGTTTGAAAATTTTTTGTCTTTTTTTTTTATGTATGTGTGATTTTATGTGTTTATGTGTGATGTGGTTGTAGTGTTAGTTTCTTTGGTGATTGATTGTGTTGAAACTGAGCAGATCTGTGGCGATTTTCAATTTCCTATGTTGTTCTGTTGTTTAATTTTGAGCTTGATTCGATGGTGTCGTGTTTTTTTGTTGGTGGGTTTTGGTTTGTGAACTTGTTGTGAAGCAAATTGAAAATGGATCTGTTGGAATTTGTGGTGTTTTGCATTGAAATCACGTGCATTTAGCTTGTGGTTCTTCACTTGGAGCTAGATCTGCTTTGCTAAGGTTGGTCCCTCGGTGGCCAACTTTTAGTGATGCCAGAGCTTTCTCATCAAATCATCAACCTTTGCATGCTTGTATTAGATCCGGAGTCTACTAAGCTATTTTATCTGTTCCAATTTCATCCATGACATTACTTTTATCTGATATGTGGATCTTCTACCCAAGCTTGATCTGATTTCATATTTTTAGTTTTGATATGAACTGATCCGCATGTTGTTGATTCTAAAATATTGGGAAGGCATGCTTTTCATTTCTGGCCAATGTTACGTAACGTTTTGTTGTGTTGGTCATTTTTGGCCTATTGCTAAATCCTCAAAGCAAGGTAACAGAAGAAGGTGATGCTTGGTATGATGTCTTAAAGTAAAACCAATCTACACTTTGAATTCACTGGTTATTTCTATTTTGGGTTGCTAACAATAAGATAACCTGAGATTTAATGGAATCTTCATGCTGTACTATTATTGGCTTATTCTTTATGTGTCTTGTTCCTCAATATATTAATATTAAATCTTTGAAAGGCATAAGCACCTGGTAGTTCTCCAAGATTATTATAGACTTATAGTTGCAAAGTGTAATAATGTCTGTATTATGCTGTGTTAGTAGTACTAATGGTTAAAGTGGCATCTTTGACATGCTTGTGTTCTTACTTCTCACTGATCTGTTTGAATCCCGATTTGGATAGGTTATTTAGATAGAAAAAATGGTGAAGATTTGCTGCATTGGTGCTGGATATGTGGGGGGTCCCACAATGGCAGTCATTGCACTGAAGTGCCCATCCATTGAAGTAGCTGTTGTCGATATATCTAAGTCCCGAATTGCAGCCTGGAACAGTGACCAGCTTCCTATCTATGAGCCTGGCCTTGATGCTGTAGTGAAGGAATGCCGTGGCAAGAACCTCTTTTTCAGCACTGATGTTGAGAAACATGTCTTTGAGGCTGACATAGTCTTTGTCTCTGTCAATACCCCAACTAAAACTCAGGGTCTTGGAGCCGGCAAAGCAGCAGATTTGACATATTGGGAGAGTGCTGCTCGCATGATTGCTGATGTCTCAAAGTCCGACAAAATTGTGGTCGAGAAATCCACTGTCCCTGTCAAAACTGCTGAGGCTATTGAGAAAATTCTGACTCACAATAGCAAGGGGATTAAATTCCAAATCCTGTCAAACCCGGAATTCCTTGCTGAGGGAACTGCAATCCAAGATCTTTTTAACCCAGACCGTGTTCTGATCGGAGGCAGGGAGACCCCAGAAGGCCAGAAGGCTCTGCAAGCATTGAAGGATGTTTATGCTCACTGGGTCCCTGAGAAGAGAATTCTAACCACTAACCTCTGGTCTGCTGAGCTGTCTAAGCTTGCCGCTAATGCCTTCTTGGCCCAAAGGATTTCATCTGTTAATGCCATGTCAGCACTTTGCGAGGCTACTGGCGCAAATATCCAACAGGTGTCTTTTGCTGTTGGTACTGACACAAGGATTGGACCCAAGTTCCTCAACGCTAGTGTTGGCTTTGGTGGATCCTGCTTCCAGAAGGATATCTTGAACCTTGTCTACATCTGTGAGTGCAATGGCCTTCCAGAGGTGGCTGAGTACTGGAAGCAAGTTATCAAGATCAATGACTATCAGAAGAGCCGGTTTGTAAACCGCGTAGTCGCATCGATGTTCAACACCGTTTCGAACAAAAAGATTGCTATTCTTGGATTTGCCTTCAAGAAAGATACTGGGGACACAAGGGAGACCCCAGCCATTGATGTGTGCAAGGGATTGCTTGGTGATAAAGCCAACCTAAGCATATATGATCCACAGGTAACTGAGGACCAAATCCAGAGGGATCTCTCAATGAACAAGTTTGACTGGGATCATCCAATCCACTTGCAGCCCACAAGTCCTTCAACTGTGAAGAAGGTCAGTGTTGTTTGGGATGCCTATGAAGCAACAAAGGATGCACATGGTCTTTGCATTCTGACTGAGTGGGATGAGTTCAAGACCCTTGATTATCAGAGGATCTATGAAAACATGCAAAAGCCAGCATTTGTTTTTGATGGCAGGAACATTGTGGATGCTGATAAGTTGCGTGAGATTGGCTTCATTGTGTACTCAATTGGTAAGCCACTGGATCCATGGCTCAAGGACATGCCAGCTGTGGCATAAAATATAGATCATTGATCAAGTTACACACTGCAATGTCAGTCAAGTATTGAGGCAGTCAATTTGAGAATTCTTTATTATTTTTTGTAAGAGCTTTTTCTTCTCCTCCTTTGCTTTTCCCATAGTAGTTGACATAAATGGGTATAAATTATGGGAAAGTAGGAGGCTTTATGTTTTATGTTTCTTTGTACTCCTATTCATTACTGCATGGCTGTTATGACTGTAATAGGATGATAACCTGTTTTTGTTTGATTAATCTGATGTTATTATCTTATTAGTGAAAGTTCTGAATTTTTCTGAGATATATTTGGGACTACTTGTTAGCTTTCAAGGGAAAATGAGGGTGGTAACTTCAATTAGGGTGAAATAGCAGAGTTTCTTTATATTACATTTTTCTTATATATATTTTTTTATTAACTACATTTTTCTTTATATTACATTTTTCTTATATATCAAATATCACTGCATGTGATATTTTTAGTAACAACTGAACATCACTACTGTGACTCTGGTTAGTAAAGTTAGTGTGTTGATTGTTGAAAATAGAAGCTATTTGAGGATGGAGGCATGTAGAACTAGAAAAGCTTGGATGATGTTACTCAATTTGCTGCCGACAGTTATGAACTTGTTAAGTCGGTTGATCTTGAAGGATGAAACGGTTGAGACATCCCCCAAAGCAAAAAAAAAAAAAAAAAAAGAAAAAAGAAAAAAACCATATGTGATGACTTTTATCCCATTAACCGGGTAAGTTGACTTTAATGGGTGACAACATTTTTTTGGCATAATAATATTCAATCCAACTAAGCACGTTAGTTGACTTTTAGTCTTATAAAAAAGTCCGAGATGTACAGAAAATATTTCTGCCATTTAAGGCAGAACTAAATGAGGAGCTCATAACTGTATGATAACTAATGACTAATAAAGTCATTCGTAGAAAGGATGAGATCTTTTTTATTCTCATAAACTAGAATTGAACTGTTCCCGAGTAACTCAACCACTTTACTTGCACACTCTTTTTACATTTTCTATAAATTGACCTTTGATTTCTTCTTGGTTTATTTTTCCTTTCTAAAAGGCCTCCATTTGCCACAGATTCTTGCACTCTGCTTATAGTATCACTTACAATTCCTAATAAATAGGATCTTAAATCATATCTATTTGGGATTGGTGAAGCATTTAACGCGTAAATGATTAGGAATGAAAAGGAAAAAGTCTTACAAGCAGTAAATTCCATCTAATTGGGATTGGTGAAGCATTTAACGTGAATGATTAGTAGGGAATTGATTTTCTTGTGTCAAAAATTCGTATAATCTTATTATATGTTATTTTTTATTATTGATTAGGAAAGTGTGACCAAATTTAGAATTTATAAAAGAATCTAATTAATAGTAAAAAATAACATATAACAAGATCATGTAAATTTTTTATATGAGGAAATTTATTCCCATAATTTATATGCTTGCTAAGGAATAAAAAGGGAAAAAAATTATAAAAATAGAAAGTTTTAATTTTTTAGTGCATTAAATATTTTAAAATAATAGTTCTAATCTAAGTATTTTTCTTTTTATTGATTTTTTATAAAGTCTCCTGAAAAAACTTATTAATGAAATTCTTATTTAGTTTAGAGCCAGTTTAAGTTAATGACCTCAAATGCTTTATCAATAAACAAATATTTTTTTAATATTATTTATTATCGTAAAGAATAAATAGTTAGTTGTGGGCAAGAAAACTTCTTAGCGCTAGGATAATATGGCTCTAAAATTATTTTCAATTTACAAATTAATTACATCTTTAATTTAATTTATAAATTTTGCAAAATCTCTCACTTGTACTCATTGTGTAGATATTACTTTTATCCTTTTTTTATTTTCATTCACGATATTACTTTTATCCTAATCACATGGAATATATAGATTTTATTAATCACTTGTTTTAATGGTCATTTTGCAACACACACAATACGAAACATGCTGCGGTAAACTTTTGGCTAATGAAGTGGTTAAAGTTGACCTAATATTTAGCAAGGGCAATACATACCTCCCAACCGTTGTTGAGTTTTACACTCGCGTGAATATAATAATTGTTAGGTCGAGCTCCAATTGAAGTTTTATGATCATTTCACACAATTTTTTTTTTTTTGGATGAATCAAAGAGGTCTAAGACCCAAACTTTACATGTCTAGAAATTTGACAAAGAGGTCACGTTTTTCCTTTTCATCCTTGATATTAGTAGAAAACTAGAAATTTGACTCCGTAGCAAAAGCCACACTTTTAAATCTTAATGACAAGACTAAAATTTTAAAATTGAAATTATTGAAAAATCTCTTAATTACCAAAATGTCTAAATTAATGTCACATGGTAGGAAGGCCCATTCACCTTGATATAGTAATATACAGATGCGAATAATAAATTGATATTTAATATTAAAAAAATTAATTAATTGAGTAATACTGAAATCTGACCCAGGCCCATGGCTGAGGCACTTGAATTGGATCAAATGATAATTTTATCTTCATACCAAAAAATAAAACGACAATTTTATCTTTTTTTTTTTGGGCTATATTTTATCTTACCTTTTGTTCGTTTTTTTACATGTCACTTCACTAACACGACCCAAAAATAAATTAAAAAATGTATATAACCCGAAAAAAAAAAAAAGGTATCCTCCAGGTGCTTCTCTCTCTCCCTCACTCACTTCCTGAGTTCCTTCATTGTTTCCTTCTCCTTCCCCATAACCAAACCCCCCTAATTCTATGCTATGCCGTTGAAAACCCCATAACCATATCCATAGGATCATAGCCATAGTCATGGAGTACACCACTTGGCCTGAATTTCAGCATAACCAAACCCAAACCCCAACACTTCCCTGTTACCCACCTTCATCATCATCATACCCTCTTCCTCCACCATCATCCTCTTACACTACCCAACACATTCCTTATCCTCAAAACCCTAACCCTTCTTCTTCTTTGGATGGCAACACCGTTGTGGAACTTGGAGTCAACCCTCCTGGGGTTGATTCCTATGTTCCCCTATTGCCATTGGTAACAACCCAAGTTGTGGGTCATGAACCCCCTCTTACCAGTTTCTCATACAGCAACACCCATGTGGTTCATGATCCCAGTTCCTTGGTGGCGTCTTCTGGGTACTACTTGGACACCAATGCTCACAATTGGGCCGCTAGGGAAGCTGTTAGGCAGTATGGTGCTGACCCTCTTAACTCTGGAGCTGTAAGTGGGTATCTCTTTTCTGCCTAAAGATTCAGTCTTTTTCCTTTGGTTAGTGTATTTTGGTAAATGATGGTGACTGTAGCCAAAAGTGGTTGGCAATGGTGAAAGTGTAGTGTAGTGCAGTGATTGTGATCGCAGATGAATTTTACTTTCAATGTCAGGAGCTCGAATAATAGTGTTCTCATTTTGGGGAGTTCTTTACCTAACCATGACTCTCAACTCGAAATTGCGTGAGCAGTTTCTTCTACCAAGCAAAAAAATGGTAGTGATTGTGATAGGGTCAAGGGTGTTTTGAATGGATAGGTTTGGAATGCAAAGGATATGATGGGAAATATGTGTGCATGAGTTTGAGCTTTTTTTTTTCTTTTTTTTTTTTTTTAAAGTTCAGGAATGATATTGATAGATGTTGTTTTCTGGTTGCATGTATAGAGTGTAGATCCTGGAACTGTGCTTAAAAAGTTTGAAGCATGTAATTGGCCCTGCACCTCTTTGATGATACTTGTCGTCTTGTACATTCAAAATGGTTTGCTGAGGTAGTTGAAAGTTGAAATTGAAGACATCACTTTGTGATGTCCTTGTTTCATGGCACTGTTGACCATAACTATGTTGCATATGTATTTCAGGTGTCAGAATAAGCTCATTTAATAATAATGTATATCCTCTCTCTTGTGAAATTTGTTGAAGTATTACCGCCTGAGCATTATGTGATCCCTATTGGTTGGGTATGGTTTGGATCAGACAAACATAGTCTGTTTGATGTAAATATTTTGGAAAATTGGGGGAAAGGAAAAGATTTTAACTGTAAATGTTCTATATGCTCCATGAAAAGAGGAAGGAATGGTGAAGGTGTGAAATTCAGCAATAGAAGAGAATGGGATGAAATTATATGTATTCATTTGCTTTTAATTGCATTGTGTATTATCCTCAGTTGGAAATAATCCATATAACCATTCAGGTCATCTCTACGCCATCAAATGGCTCAGAACAGTTGGCTGTTGCAAATCCTTATCCTGCATGGTGGACCAATACCACGACACAACCTAATGGCAATCAAGTATGGAAGCAACCCTCAAAGAAGAAATCTAAACCTAAGAATGTGCAACCTGCATATTGTGAAGTTTGCAAGATAGATTGCACCAGCAAGGAGGTACTGGATCAACATAAATTAGGAAAGAAGCACAAGAAGAACGTGGAGAAGCTAAGAGAATTATTAAGACTACCCCAAGCCCGTCCACCAGTCCCAAGGTCATCTAATCCGGTTATAGGACCACAATTGCAGAATGACAAGAGCATATCTGCCGGTGGGAATAAGAGTAAGCGGAAAACAGTTGAAACTCCTGAGGATTTGGAGAAAAAGAAGAAGAAGATTCTTGAAGGAGGGGCAGCTGCTGAAGAAGTTCGAATATGTGCTATATGTAATGTGGTATGTAATAGTCAGACAGTATATAACTATCATCTTGCAGGACAAAAGCATGCTGCTATGATGAAGAAAGCATCTGAACATACACTATCCAATGCAAGTTGAATTTTTACCTGTTACTTTTGGAGCATCACTTTTCTTTCTTGTGACATTATTTTAACGTCATTCAGCATTTGAGCAGAGCATGCTTAGCCTAGATTTTTAGTTCATATGCCAATGGGTTGAGTGTATATACTATTCAAATATACTGTAGTCTGTAAAACATTTCTTCATTGTTTGAGCTGTTGAGATACATCTGAGCTTCAGTTGTCTCTGGAAGGACATAATCTTCTAATGCCACAGATTCAGCTTTTTCTTTTGGGAAATCTGCAATATATATCCATTTAATATTCATTATTACATAACTAGGGAAGTCCTTGTCCACAATGAAACAACATGCTCCACCAAAATCTTTGTCACCTTCTAAGGATCCCATCAATTCCTCATAATTGTAAGGCCAAAAAAATGCACTTCTGACAAATTCTTTCCCTTATTCGAATAGTAGATCCGGGACAAATTGAGACAAATGATTTGATGAATAGAAAATGTTAGACTAACTTACTTTTGTCATACATATCATAGGACAAACTGATTTAGAAAGGCCAACAGGGTTATGCTCTAATGAAGAAACCCAAGATTTCCTCAAACAATGGAGACAATGTTCAGAGCGTCACGTAAGAAATATTACCTTAAATTTCTTTAACTATGACCAAATTCACTGCTTTTTCTGTGAGGAAAGCCGCAACTTCTGTCTTGTAGTCTCTGTGCTGCTCTCCACTGCTAACATGAAAGAGCAAACTAGTAAGATTTATACTTTTTCTTAGGCTTACAATATATAAACCGGCATTTCATGTTCTTTTTTTTGGATTGTTGCTAAAATTTGGTTCTATCTTGCTGTTGTTCACGGACAATTGCCATTCATGTTGTCAGTTTAAAATTTTATCTATAGTTTAAATTTACAAGATAAACAAATTAAGTATTGTGAAACATCAATCCATTCCGCAACAAGTTTATATAAGTTGAATTAGGAGAAAATGCACTCTGACTTACTTGTAGTGCTTGCATTACTTACTTCGGCAATGCACAGTCTCTTGCTGTTAAAGGGAGTGAGCACTTTGTTTATGCCCTAGCTTGTACTTTCGTATTTTATTGGTTAAATTGGTGAAGAATTTGTGTTTTGCCTTTGTCATTATTTGTTTGTAAATATTTTTAATAAAAGATAGAGTTACCATTAAACCAAAACTTGATTTAAATTACTAACTATGAAAAAGAGTGTAATAGCGATACTATTCAATACAAAAGGAAATTGTACGAATAGGGAAAGTGAAGCGCAGACAAGGGAATGAGTGGAAAACATGGGAAGGGTAAGAGTAAATAGTTTGGATGTTAAAAATTTTGTCTAGTAAGAAACATTTATACAAAACAAACGGATTAATTTTCGAGTTATTAATCCTTTTTCTTATTTTATCTTAAAACCAAAGGGCAATGAGCTTGCATGTATTTTTCTATATTTTTTTTATTACTATTGGATTTTTTTATGTTGGAATTTTGTTTTATGTTTCATGTAAGACATATTACATACAATTGTCAATTCAGGGTTAAAAATGGAAGGATAATGGCCTCTCCAAGAAAACTTTTAGTTTCTCTCATAAATTTTTTTAAAGTAGCCCAATTATTACCAGTATTTGTGTATTTTTGTTCATCGATCGATTTTGTGAACTTTTATACTTGCGGAACCTTAAAAATGGTGGAATTTTATATCATTAGGGTATGTTATGTTAAGAGATAAAGGTAGGAAGTAAATTTTTATGAAAAAATTTTATTTGTAAATTTACACTAGAACTAGGCTTGTCATCTTACCTTCAGATAATAATTGCACCATTGACCCATTTGGAAAACTGTTGGACAATGTTAGCATTGGGCCGTACGATACAAGCCTTTTCCATCCTATGTCCCGCGGACGCAGCAATCCGCCACGTCATGTTGTTGTAGCAACGAGTAGACGCCAACTTCGCCATCATTATAGTCCCTGAACCATATGCAGTCATCTATATCCCAGCCTCGAGATTCCCCACTTTTAAACGCCAATAGTTTAGTATTTAATTACCTCTCATCAAAGTGGTAATTTACTCTCAATTTATGATTAAAAGATTATTATTTTGTATGGTGTAAAATTCCATGTAAAAAAGAAACATTTTCCGTTCACTTAAAAAAAAAAAGTTTGATGATACATAAGGTGAAAAAAGACATTTTATATTTTAAAATTAAGAGGAGTCATCGATAGAAAATTGTAATACGATTATAGGCAACTTTGTTATCGAGGCAATTAGTTAATCTCAACATTACCCTAAAAGTTAACTTTATAACAATCCTGTAGAAATACCTTTGATTAAAGATTATTAAAAAACCTAAATTTATATTCTTATAAATTTATAACGCATTTATCAAAAACAAAAAATGAAAATTGTTTATCACGCAACCTATTTAAAGTAATATTAGTATAGTTTTAAATTTATCACAAATCTATATATAGTAAAATCTAAATTATTTAAAATATAATTTATAATTATAATATAAATATATTATAAAAATTATCGATAGATATATTGTCATATAGCAAGTGTCATAAACTTGAATTTACATTAATATTTTTATTTCATGACTACTTAAACTCGTATTCAAGCAGTTTACCAATAAAAAAAATTTAAAGTTATGTTATTTGTATATAAAGGTGGGATATTCAAATGCAATACCCACTCACATAAATATACATTCTATTACTTTATCTCAATATATATACACCTCAATATTTATCTATACTCATATAAATATACTATATCCCATATTATATTTATATATAATATGTTCAAAAAAACATTTCTCAAAAAATCATATTCAAGCACGTAGTTTTGATGATTTGTTTCGACCTAAAGTACCCAAAAAGGCAAGACCCCACCAAAACAGCCCTCACCCTCCCTGGCTCCGTCGCTCACAGAGAAGGTCACACTCCCTTGAGAAGTGTTCAAATAAACACACCACTCTCTTTTACACGCCCGCACACACACATACCCCATTGAAACCACTGGATGGCCTCTCACCACCGCCACAACCACCACCACCCTCACCCTGACCCTCATCATTACCAACCCCCTCCATCTGCTCCTCCTTGCACCCACTGCTGCTGCAACCCCGCCACCACCTACACTTGCTGCACCATCCCACCACCACCACCACTACCACAAGACCACCTTGTTCAAGCCATTGCCTCGCTCCTCTCTCAACCACAAACTCCTATTACCACTCATCACTACTACCCCCATTACCCCAAATCTCATTCCCACCACAACCACAGCCACAGCCACAACCTCCTCACTCAAACCCATCACCCCAAAACTCATTCTACTATCTCCTTCCTCCTCCACCGCATCGAGTCCCTCGAATCATCACTCACCCACCACTCTCTCTCTTCTCCTTCTTCTTCACTCTCTCTCCGCCACGCTGCGGCGCGTGTCATCCAAACCCATTTCCGTTCCTTCCTCGTTCGCAGATCAAGAGCCCTAAGGAACCTCAAGCACCTCGCTCTCATCAAGTCCACCTTCAATTCCCTCAAATCCTCACTTTCCCAACATACCCACCTCGATTTCCCAGCTCTCTGCCTCAAAGCCTTCAACTTGCTCCTCCAACTCGATTCCATTGAGGTAAACCAATCACGGGTTTTCTTCCTTTTTTGGATCTTTTGTTTTGTTTTGTAATTTCCCCTTTTTTAACCCTAAATTTTCGAACTTTTTTTAAGGGTTGTGATCCGATGATTGTGGATGGGAAGAGGTCGATTAGCAGGGATTTGGTTCAGTTTCTGGATTCCATTGAAGGGGTTGCTGTGAAGAAGCATATGCGTGTTGTTAAAGCAGCAAAGAGTGGGAGGGTTGGTCAGAGAGTGAACAAATCCAGAGATTCATGTGATGATGAAGAGAAGAGGAAGCTGTTGCAGAATTTGAGGGGCAGGGTTGAGAGGATTAGCAGATTGTGTAAGGTTTCTGAAAATTATGAACAAGAGTTGGATCATGAGGGTGTTCTTCATGTTGTTGGTGGTGGTGATTATGATTCTGATTATGGTGATGGTGATGGTGATGGTGATGGTGATGGTGATGGAGGAGTTTCCAATGTTTTGATTAGCAGAAGGAATGAGGTGACCCCAAAGAAAAATGTGGTCTTTGCTCAGAGGCAACGAGTTCAGCCTAGGGTGAAGAAAAGTGTGACATTTGCAGAGAATGGGAATATTTGTGAGGTGTATAGTGGCGGCCCCTATGAACCGGATCTAAGTGGGGATGTGGCTTGCTTGGATGGAAGTTCATGTAGTGATGATCAAGGAGAGGTTCTCGAGAATATTGGTTGTGCAGTTGAAGATGTTGTGGATGGTGCTGAGGATGATGAGGAAGCCTTGGCAGAAAATGGAGGAGGATCACCACAGAGCGGTGACGATGGCGAAAGGAACCCTAGAAGGGGCCTAAAGAATAATGGCAGAAATGTAATGAAAGGGCAGCTTCAGGCACACCAAGAGAGGATTCTGTTCTCTGCTCCATTGCCTGTTAAGATGGAAAACAAAGCTGACTTGATGCAGAGTAAAGGTGTGCGAATTTTGACGTGAAAGGCCATAACATGATCATGTAAGACTTAGTTCACATTTGATTTCTATTGTTTAATTGTATTCTAGAGTTTTTGATTGGACTTGAGATTGGTAGAGCTTGTTTGATTGCCTAATTGATAGTTTGTTCTGTAAATGGACTTGTAGTGTTCCACTTCAATTTTTGTTCACTAGTTTAACATTGCGAGTTGTTGTTCTACAATATTATATTAAGCAATTTCATTTGTTTCTCAATGTTATTAGTAGTGACATGATAATTGCCACATTGCTTTCGGGCTGATTGACCTAACCAGAGATTTAGGCTCTACTAACCTTGCAACATTTCCATTCAATATATTCAATACATAAAGTTGATATAGGAGTCATGAAGCCATTGTGATACAGGAGTCATGAAGTAGCATGTCTCAGATACTTCCATTGGGACAAACACTTAAAAGAACAAATTTCCAGCTTCAAACCACTAGTATGGTCTGTGACCAACTATGCACAATTTTCCCAACTTGCATCACGTAGGGAATAAATCGCCATCCTAAGCATGCTGTGCAAAGAAAGGGTTGATTAATGCCGTGAACCATATCGGAGAAATGAATGAGAAGGCGATAGATTTCATAAAGGATGTAAGCACGGGCCATGACAAATGTGTATTGCATCCGCTTAAAAGCAAAATCCAATTGTCTTCTTGGCATTAACTTTGAACTGGCTCTAATCCAGGGACTTAGTAAGTTAACCTTGTATTATATTCTTATTCCACGTATAGATCTTGTTAAGCTAATTAATGCTGTCTTACTTATGCATGAATGGAGCAATAATATTATTTCTTTGAGATTGTGGGAATTTCTGGCAGGTGAAAGAAATAAAGAAGTTTATCAAAGTGAATTGGCTCTCGCGACTTGTGTAATTCTTGGCCGTATCTTCCCAATAGGAGATTGGAATTTTTTCTTTTTGTTTTTTGTTGTTTTTTTTGTTGGGGGGGGGGGAGACAGAGATGTACTATAATCGAGAAGGAATCAAGATGATTTAGGTAATGAATAAGACTCTACGTGATCTTTGTAAGGTACACTTCCATGGTCCGATCATGCTCTTATGCACTCTTTTGCACCATATGGAGATACGCTTGTCCTCAAAGTAGTTGCTAATTGTGTTGCAAGATAATAGAGGTGCTAATACTTTGTCCAATGGTGGTGGAGCAAATAATAACTCTCCGTTCAGGTTAAACGGAAAGTGGAAACCTTGCAGTGTTATTCCATGTTCAATGTAAAAGACAAAACCAGAACAATCCACCTAAATAAGAGCACAGCTAAAGCAACTTTGCCTGTTCAGTGTTGCATCATCAAACTATTATGCTGAAGGACAACATCATCATATCAAAAGCCAGGTAAATTTGTCAAGTTTAGAGACAAACAAACTAAATTACTCATTCTAACAGCTTCAACAACGTTTCACAATTATTAATAGGGGATGCTACTCAACTTTAAATACATAAAATTGTTCTCCAAAAAATTGTGTCGGATAATAAAATGGCAATTATTGCTTTCCCAGAGAAACTTGGAATCTCAAAAGCTTTGCACTTCGTTGCCGGTTCCATAGCGGCTGAATGCAAAGGTAAGTAATCCCACGTCTGATTCGTCCTCTCCTCAACAGAAAATAATATTCATACTCAACCTGCAGTAATTCCAATCATGGAGTGAATACAGCATCCTACTAGCCAAAAAAAAAAAAAAAAAATCAGACATGATGCAGAACAATTCATAGAAACAAACATTGACTTAATGTTCATGCTACAGCAACAGATGCTCACATTTCCTTCTACGTATTTTCCCTATGTTGGGTACCTTTTTTTATTAGGAGGAGTTCTGCCCTATAAAAAGGGACCTAATCTTGTTATTGTTAAAATGTTACCTTATATTTTCAATGGTATCACAGAGACACAGACCACAAAACCAGCCCATTTGCCCTGTTTCTCAATCTCTTTTGTGCTCTCTCTTGTATATATAATCAAGTTATAGACATGATAAGCAAATTATGATAGGAGGAGCATACCCCTAAATCAGCAAATTTGATAGCCTATTGGCTATCGATCAGCAAAGGCTCATAGACGTGAATCGCTCATATGCAACACAAACAGGATTGTTTCAGTGGCAGAAAATTAAGGGTGTCTTTGATTCATAGTTTGCAAACTATAGCTCGATCCTACGAAAAAGCAACTTTTTTTTTTTAACTTTCACATTTTCTCAAATCATGAATTTGAGACTAAAAATTATATTAAAATAATGTCAAACATGATGAAATGAATTAAAACTCAGTTGCACCACATGGTTTGGTTTGAGGTATGCAAACTAAAATCCAATCATGCTATGAGCAAACGTATCATTGACTGATTACAAACATGAAATATGAATAGGAAGAAGACAAAATTATTCGGGAAAAATTCGACACTCTCTTCCAGTAACCATGCCTTAACACTAAACCCTAAACCTAAACCATCGTCTAGCAACCATGAATTAACACATAGAGGAACAACAATCCACACATACATACACATGCACCAAAACATAACTTGATAAACACAACACCAAACAAAAAACATTTTTTTCTTCAAAAAAGGCATTAAATTGGCCTCCAATTATTCCAATCCAATCCATAAACAGCATCAACGCATCAATAGCACAACACAATTACAAAGACCCATATATGAAAAACTCAATTATACCCCAGAAAATCGAAAACCCACGAAGATTTTCACACCCAGAAACCAATGCAATTTTGGGTTTCGAAGAAAAAACAGCGAAATTGACACGGGTCGGTTACCTACCCGTAGGGAGGTTAAGAGGGTCTTTTGGGGTTCTGAAACTCCATGACGCTCCTGAGGGGAGGGGCGTAAAGAGAGTACACAACGGCCTGTCGTTTTGCGACCTCAAGCTGAGACTTGCCGTCGGAGAAGGCCACGGAAATGGAAGGAAGGTCCGTGAGGTTGCGGTTGTCGCGAAACGCATCGAGGGTTCGTCGTTTCATGTATTCTCGTATGTTGTAGTCTGGGAAGCTTCGAGCGACTCGTAGGAGGGAACGGAACAGAGAGAGGATTTCTTGTCGAGAAGGTGCCACACTCATCGCCACTCTCTCTCTTTCTCTCTCTCTCACACACACACACACACACAAATACACACAGACACACACACACACACACACACCGGCGAAGCAGATGGCGTGGGAAGTAAGGGGTCTGCGGACCAGCAATATTGGGTCCAAAACTATTTTTGGCCCAAACCCCCAAACCCCTTTTTTTTATTGTTTTGGGTCAGCCCAAACTATTCTACTTTGAGTTTTGAAAAAGGTTCATGAGAAAAAATGTTAGTAGATGATTTTTTTTTTTTTTTTGGATAAATTACACTAACTTTCTCTAGAGTTAGATAATATTATATATCGAATTGAAAGTGAATCAAGCTAGCTTATGAATTATTTCTAACTCTATTTGTTAATAGCTCAATAAACTAAGCTTATGAGCTGAGCTTGAGTTTTGTTACATTCGACTTAGTAGCTTGTGAGTTTATTATAGATTATGTACTTATAATCAAAAAGCTCAATTTATATTTACATAAGCAGCTTATCGAGCTCGAGCTAGCTCGTGAGCTTTTAACGAACTAAGTTTGAGTCTTAAATTAGGCTCATTTGTTATAGAATCGAGCTAGAAGCCAAACTCAATGCTATCGAGTTGAGCTTGAGTTATACCAATTTTAGGTTTGACTCGGCTCACTTCTAGCCCTAGTTATACATGACAATTCTCAATTTATGAAAATATATATTAACCTCCTATGAGATTTAGATAATATTATACCCAATACCCTTGAATTTTATAGAATATGATACTAAATACTCCTATAGGTGGTGTCAATATAGGTATGACAAATCGAGGAGTATTACGCATAATATCATCTAATCTAAGGAGAGGTCAGTGGTCAGTGTAATTTACCCAATTTTTTTATGACCTAGAGCGGTTAAATTGCACACAATGACATAAAAAATGTAAAATATCTCAACTTTGTGAAAACTCATTTGAAAAGTTCATAAATTTAACACAAAAATCTTTTAAGTGTCACTATAAATAATAGATCTACGACCATGTGACACCGCTTGGTTGATAACAATATCTATAAGAAAGAAGTGTGACAATGAAATCCTGTGATTGCAATGCTTGAAGATAAAAGAAACAATAGCAAAAGAATAGTATCGTTGTTTGGCGATCAAACAGAAATAATGGGTTCAGCTTATTCCACTTTGACAAGTCATGAGTTCAGCTCAAAGTTCTGCTACAATTTAGTATAGTTGATATAGCACATTGCATTTTTGTAATAATCTTGTTTAATGATGGGTTCTTATACAAACATAATTACATAATTAAAGGATTAATTAAAATATAAAAAGGGCTAAAAGGGAGAATATGATCATTCATGAAAAATAGGGTACTTGGGATGACGCATGACTGGTAAATTCTTAGAAAAATGACTATGTTCCCATTTAGGAACTATTTATGCTATGGATTGGAAGAATTTTGGGATGTTGCTTTGCCTTAAGGGGTGAAACATCCGAAAAGGGATACTACTCCCAGCCTAATGATAAGATTAGTTGAAGTTCCGCGAGATGCTCTCTCGACCTATCCTTTTCATGAACTATGAACCAAAAAGATGCAGTATGAGATTTGCATCCAAAAGGTAAAACCTCTGATAACCTACCCTTCCTAGACACCTTTTGCCATCACCATATTGGTTTATTTGATAGCCTGTAGCCCCAAAAATGATGCTTGAGTTCCTAAGCCAAGGACGTGTTATTTTCATGCTGGTCAAAAGGCCCCTACTTTCTATTGCCCTCTTGATTCATGAGAAGACCTTGGAGACCAAGACAACCCAATGGTAACAAGGGAGCTTGAGGGGGATATTCGACCAAGACATAAGAAAAACACAAGTTATTTGCTCCCATCAACTCTCTCACACATAAAAATCAAAAAACAATATTAAAACTCATGAGTTCACCGAAGAATACCATACTCTCAGATCTAAAAACACTCACCACCAACTAGAAAATATAGAACCCAGTAGCTTGAACTGAATCCTTACACAAAAGGGCGTCTCGCAGTCCGACGACAATGTCCTATCATCCCTCAAAGGGTTGGGGTAGTGGTAACATCTATTTTCCTCTAAGGCTACAGGATAGATTGTCTTTCTTAGCTCATATTACTCTCACTGTCCATCAAAGTTTACAAACTCAGATCTTCTAATCTTAGCTTAGAGTGTAAACTCTCAATAAGAGAAAAAAAACTGATTCGGAACAAATCTTTTATGCATTCTTTCACGATATGGGCTGGGTCTAGAGAGTGATAAATCTTTGAGACAAGATGTTTAACAATCAGGCTTTCGTCTTCTTCCTTGCTGAAATAGCTGATGAACCACGTATCCTCAACACAGCCTACTACGTGTATGCGTCATCAAACATCCATCCTTGTAGTGTTAATAGTCAACGAACACCGCAATTCTTGATGATATAAACTCAACTTTTCGTCAATTTCCATACCGCCCAGTACAGGCTGGCTCATCAACCCTCTAATAAACAGCTGCAAGTTTATGAACAGTACAACTACTACTTGAAACCTTTCGATAAAACAATTTATTCCATTATATTTATCGCGGGCATTAATTATTAGAAAAGTGGACAAGGAAATGGATAAATCATTTTTTATCCCTACCCTTTCTAGACTAAGCTTAACATGCCCACATTATTTATTCATTTTTGTCATGGTGAAGTTTGGTAGGTTTGTGTATGCTTCTGCTCCTGACTCCATTTTATCATTCTTATAAATGAAAGGAGGCCTAAATTTTGGTATACAAGTGAGTTAGTTACTCGGCAGCTATACCATTTTTGTATTCACGTATGTTATTTATGAACAGATGAAAATCATGTTACAAAAGAGGCAGAAGCATATACAATTTAAAAGTTCCCATACATATAAGGGTGAGTACTTTTACTACAAAATTTGTAACTTTATAATGAAAAAAATTAATTTTGATGTATTCAATATAAAAGTTTTTTATACAAATGTTCAATCATATTTTGATATATTATTAAAAATACTTGATTATCTAACACAATAGTTATATATATATATATATATATATATATATATATATATATGATATTATATAATTGATTGATAGTATAAGACACTTTACACTAAAATTATATCAAAATTAATATCGTACATAAACTTAAGAAAAAAAAAAAGAGAATGAAAGTCCTTAGCTTCTAGTTGTAGTATTACTGCATGCAATGGAGCTCTTTAACGTTTTAGTTAAAAAATAGCAGTCCATCTTTTCCCTCTTCGCAATGTTACCTCACCCTTTCCCTTACTCTTGCCTCATCAGTCATCACACCGACGCAAAGATAAACCAAAATTAACTGCCACATTGTCCTCATATGCTATCCACATAATCCTCTAAGCCTTGCCCATAAACATAGGAAACACATCTAAATTTAGCTATCATGCACCTTAGTCCCTAATCTCAAGGTCAAACCACCCAACCCCCATTTCTCTCCCTCCTCTCTCTCTCTCTCTCTCTCTCTCTGACCCCCCCAACACGGTTTTGACTCATGCAGAGTTTTCCCATTCTTTTTTATTTTTATTTTTAAAAAAATCCCCAGGAAAACGAAATTATAGATCGGACCAATCAAAAAGCCACCCACAACAATCTGAGAAAAATTTAAAAAAAAGGGAAAAAAATAAACAAAAACAAAACCAACAAAATAAAACCAAAAAAACAGGACGCAATTTTCTCTCTCTTCTCCTTTCTCTTTCCCTCTGTCTCTCTCTCCTTCTTTGATCCATGGTAGAGGAACTTCTACCTCATAAACCGAACCCAACCCAGAACAACCTCGATTGTTGATTCCTCGACCGATTCAGCGATTGATTTAGCCACACCCAGTTGCCCTAAAACCCCCAATGCGGTCTTTTAGAAGGCCCCATAAGGAGAAGAAGAAGAAAAACCCGAGCTTTTCAGATTCCAGCACGACTCACTTTGGGAAAAACCCGATCCAAACCAAAACCCTCGTTCCCGAATCCGATTACCGGCTCTGGCGCATTAGGGTGGGGCGGCGTTGGATCTGATATGCTCTGCGTTTTGACGCCATCATGGACGGTGTCGTTTATGCTTTTGTTGCTGCGTTTTGGCGAGGGTGCTTTGTTGTCGTGTGCTAGGGTTGATTTGGTGGGGCTGCATCCGCATAGAGGACGATGCAGCTTCACTTCTCGCCTAGCATGAGAAGCATCACGATATCGAGCAGCAATGGGTTCAGTGAATTGATGAAGATCAAGGTCGCGGCTCGCCACATCTCTTATCGAACCCTTTTTCATACAATCCTCATACTAGCGTTCTTATTGCCCTTTGTCTTCATTCTCACCGCTCTCGTCACCCTTGAAGGTGTCAACAAGTGCTCCTCATTTGGTACCCTTTTTTTGTCCGATCCCCCCCTTTTTTTTGTTACCAATGTGATTTTTATTTTTTGTTTCCTAGTTTATTTGATTTCTTTGTTTTGTTTGGTTTGTATTAATGTAGATCTTGATTTGAGCATTGGGTCTCAAACTCAAAGTATGTTAATGTTTTGTTTTTGTGGGTTATTGGTGTTGATGTGTGTTGTTTGAATGAATGTTGAGGGATGGATGTATTTTAGGGTGTGTTTGGATTAGCTTATATTAGATTCGAAATAGGTTATGATCAAAAGCTTCCTGACAACGATTATTTCTCACAAAAAACGGTACCAAATATGCTGTTAGTGCTGCTGTATGTGATTTTTGTGATGGAAGTTTTTGGCAGCTAGTAGGTACTGTATGTGTTGCGTCCCTTCGTTTTAGGATCTGAGGTGTGATGGGGAAGCGTTTTGTTTGAATGGTTTTGACTGCACTTGAACTCAAAAATTAGTGATGGAGATCGGAGTGTTTTTTTTTTTGTTTTTTTTGTTGACATGTATTTCTGAATTTTGTAGTAAGGTGGTGATTCTTTCATGTGGAGAAATTAATACTTGTATTTTTTTAACTGAAAAACTGTTTTGCGTTATCATAAATTAATGAAGAAAAACATTGTGGGAAATATTTGCTGTTTAGGGTCTGGTGTTGTTGGTTAGGTGATTCTAAGTTCATTGTTTTCTTGTTTTTCGAATGTTTCATCCTGAGTCTATTTTAGACCCCTGCTTGATTCCTTGTTTTTTGGTCCAGATTGTTTAGGCAGGCGGTTAGGACCAAGGCTTCTCGGTAGGGTTGACGATTCGGGGGTAAATAATTTTTGTTGTCATATCCTTGAAAGTTCTGGTTAAGAAACTATTGTCTGAATCCTTGTGGTGATAATATTCATGGTTCTACAGAGGTTGGTTAGAGATTTTTACAAGATCCTTAATGAAGTGAAGACTGAGGAAATCCCGGCTGATCTAAACCTGCCAGATTCTTTTGATCAACTGGTTTCTGATATGAAGAACGATCAATGTGATGCAAAAACTCTTGCATTCATGTTAAGGGGAATGGTAGGTTGCTTGTTACATTTACATAAAGTATTGTGTCTTTCTTGGTTACATTTACATATACATAAGACAAGTGAACAGACTCTAGGTGACTTAGATGAGACCCCAAATTCAAAATTTTCTGGTGATTTAATTATGAAAAAGTTAAAATTCCATGAGACACTGTCTGTTTCATATTAAGGCTGTTGCAAGCCTAATGGAGAGTTTTCCTTTTCTTTTTCTATCATGTGATGGTGCTCAGTTTTGTGTTTTTGTTTTCTTCTTCCTTTCTTTATTTAATGTTTGTTACATTTCAATTACATAAAATTGCAGCTATTGAATCCTAAATCTCTATTTATTTGCAGTTGGTATTACTTTGAGGCCCTCTTTTAAGAAATACATATAGTGAGTAGTACTTTGTCATTATTGTTTTCATCGTGATTTCAGTTTTCAACCTTAATTACACATTAATGATAGCCATTGTTTATGCATCTCTATCAGGAGTTTGAAAAATTGTATCTGCATATCCAGGATTAGTGTGTGAAGCTTAGCATAGGCATGCTTGCATCTTTAATTTATCTTCAATTGTTCAGTCACATTTGTTTATACTAGATATTTCAGCTCTTGTGTTAAAAGTTGTGGTAAATGGTAATTATATTGATTTTTGCTACAATGTAATGCTTCTTGGGACAGATGGAGAAATTTGAGAGAGAAATCAGAGAGTCTAAATTTGCAGAGCTGATGAATAAACACTTTGCAGCAAGTTCTATCCCCAAAGGGATTCATTGTCTGTCTTTACGTTTGACTGATGAGTATTCGTCAAATGCCCATGCACGCAAACAACTGCCTCCTCCGGAATTACTTCCTTTGCTGTCTGACAACTCTTACCACCATTTTATTCTGTCGACTGATAACATCTTGGCTGCTTCAGTGGTTGTCACTTCTACTGTCCAGTCATCTCTGAATCCTGAGAAGATAGTCTTCCATGTGATCACTGATAAAAAAACTTATGCGGGTATGCACTCATGGTTTGCACTAAATCCTGCCAACCCTGCTATAGTTGAAGTCAAAAGCATTCACCAATTTGACTGGTTGACTAGAGAAAACGTTCCAGTACTTGAAGCTGTAGAAAATCAAAATGGGATCAGGAATTACTATCATGGGAATCATGTTGCGGGGGCCAATCTCAGTGACACCAGTCCACGTAAATTTGCATCTAAGTTGCAGGCTAGAAGTCCAAAGTACATATCTTTGCTCAACCATCTCCGTATATACATACCAGAGGTAATTTGGATTCAACAGTGATCACTCGTACATTTTCCTTCTCCATATGTCCATCTCTTGGTCTGAATATTGTGGAAACTTATCAAAGCACAATTCACAAAAAAAAAAAAAAAAAAAAGAGAGTACTTTTCGTTAGCTTTCATTATCTTATATTTTTTATATGATTTTTTTTTTATATAGAATATATTGTACATGAATGGAAGATGAAGAAGTAATAATTGACTTGATTTAATGACTTGTATGCTGGGTCACTCCAAACTGAATAGTGTGTATATGAAAACATTAGTGAACTGAATTTGTTGTTGAAAAAAGGAGCTTCAAGGTACAGAATGCCGCTGAGTTTTATGCAAATTATGGTACTTGAAGTGAACGTAAAATCCATGTACTAAAAGATAAGAAATGATGTAGAATTGTTTCAGGGGAAATGTTGATCTATTTTGCCACATAAACCATGAAAGAGTGCAGGGATACTCCCATTGCCCCTGCTAGTATTACTTGTGCAAGTAAATAATTGTTAATTGGAACTTGTGAAACATTTGCATTGCTTTCATCGGCATTCAGACTGTTGTACCAATCATAGCTGAGATTACCCTTTTTAACACAAGAACATTTGAAGATGACGAAAATTGTTGAAAATATTCTTATTCTTGTTGGCTCTGTTTTTTTAAAAAAACACAAATTGGGTTCTTTTCAATATACTTGTGTTGATTATGTTTGTCTGTCAAACAGCTTTTCCCAAACCTTGACAAGGTGGTCTTTTTGGATGATGATGTGGTGATTCAGCGTGACTTGTCTCCACTATGGGAAATTGACCTACAAGGAAAAGTTAATGGAGCTGTGGAAACTTGCAGAGGTGAAGATGAGTGGGTAATGTCTAAGCATTTTAGGAACTACTTCAATTTTTCCCATCCCCTCATCGCGAAGCATTTGGACCCTGATGAGTGTGCATGGGCTTATGGTATGAATATCTTTGATCTGCGTGCATGGAGAAGAACAGATGTAAGAGAGACGTATCATTTCTGGCTGAGAGAGGTAAAAATCCATATAAACTCAGACTAATACGACCTCAGTTTATCAAAATTTTAAATTATTCTTTGATTTTCAGTAATTTGAAGTTCATACAAAATTTGTGCATTTTAAATTAATGCTGTTGCATGCCAACTGATGGAGGGGCTTAAACATCTTTTGTGTATTAATTTATAAGTTAGTAGTGTGAGAACAAAGGCGACCTTTAGTTTCCTTTCTATATTCTGGTCTTTTTATTGGAATTTTCTTCCTTTCTGAAAATGGGGGGAAAGTTTGGGAAGTCTTGAGCATTTTAGTATTCAAATTTTCCTTTTCCAAATAATATATTATTGACAGCTTGACTATGGCAGAATCTAAAGTCAAACCTGACAATGTGGAAGCTTGGAACCCTGCCTCCTGCTTTGATTGCATTTAAAGGTCATGTTCACCCAATTGATCCCTCTTGGCATATGCTGGGCTTGGGTTATCAGAACAATACCAATATTGAGAGTGTGAAAAAGGCTGCTGTTATTCACTACAACGGCCAGTCAAAACCTTGGTTGCAAATTGGCTTTGAACATCTTCGGCCGTTTTGGACCAAGTATGTCAATTTTTCAAATGATTTTGTTAGGAACTGTCATATCGTGGAATCGTAGTCCATCAATGAGGAGCAATTTGGTTGTACAACGGTGAATATGAAAGGGGCAAGTAATACAGGTTTCATCTAAACTTTTGCAGCTTGAGATTTTCTGAAGACAAATAGAAAATTGGCTGAGAGCAAAGTGATCAAAAACAGTGAGTGGATTTGCTGCCACCCACTACATTTTTGCAGATACAATCACCATCCCTGCATGGCCCTTCAGAATCATTTGAGTCCTGTGATTTGTGACATAGAAACACTTCCTCTATTTTTGGTTGGTGAAAGGATATTATTATTGGTCTTCTATGGGACAAATGTAGCAAAGGTCCCATAGTTGAATATTGCAGAATAAACTGAATGCTGAAGATATAAAGGTCAGGCCGGTTCCATCAATCTAGTTGGTGTTGAGAACAAAGGGCTAGTAGGACAGTTAATTTGTGAGGTTCCCCCCCACTAGGGCAGTGTTTTCCCCTTCATTTTAGTTTCTTAATTTTTGTTAGTTCCAATTTTTTCCTTCACCCACTTTGATTTGATATCATGATGGTGAATTCTAGGACTAGTTTTTGTTACGCGTCCATTGAATTGGGGAACTGTTTGTAGGATATATATTGTTATTCGTTATGTACGATTACCAGACATTGGAAATGTGCAGAAAATTCTTTATTCCTCTCCTTCATCCGTGCAATGCTTGAACATAATCCTTCTCTTCATTTTTGTACCTCTCGCTTTCACAACGTTGTTACTGATCATAATCCTTCCAATGCCAAAGACGCAAATGAACAAAAGTAAAAGGGAGAGCACTTTTGGGAGTAAAGTAAATGGTAATGCCAATTATATGGTAACAGAAGCTTGGCCGTTTTCTGGTAGGAAAATTCAATAGGCATCAATCATGTATTCATATTGGTTAAAAATAGTAATAAGGAGAAAAACACTCTTACTTTTGCGGGTGGTATTAGGAAGCAGGGGTAAATCACTCTAGGTACAAGTGCAGATAGCTAAGTTTTGCCTTGGTTTAAGGTCACCAATAGTGGCTGAGCTGTCACATGCAGCTTGTTAATTTTGTCAACTATTCGTCAGTGCCCCATTTTTCCTTTTTCGATATGATGGCTATACTTCTGGCACTGCATCATCTTCCTTTCTAATTGTTCTATTTTTGTTGTTGTTGTGATCTTCCTTTTCATACAACATTCTTGCTTCTTGTGCATACCACTTTCAAATATGTTACACGAAAAACAGAGGGCTGATCCTTGTGAGAGTGGAGTGGCACATGAAAGCTGTGTAAGACAAAAAATCAACTTTGATCAGTTTGGTACACCCTTAAAAATGGGATGAGATTTTCAGGATTAATTTAATATAAAAATTATGTAAAAGATATCCGGTTTATTTTGAAGGATATACCAAACTGATTGTATGGTGATTTTCCCAGTAATTTGTCACTTATATTACATTCCTTTTCTCTTTGGGAAAACCATTTATATTTTAGTGGTTGCAAACTTCATATTGTTAAGTGATAACATAATTTATATGCAAAAGACTTTGAAGTGATAGAATTCGCTTGATAGAAGCTGTTATGATACCATAATATTAATAGGTATCATAAGTAAAATAAATTGCCAAAAATTCATTAATTATTAATTTCATTATAACTATATAAAATATTAAGTATAATCAATCGATAGTAAATAATTAATAACTCACTTGTGAGACTAATATCAATAGAAAAAAAAAAGATAAAAATTATTAAAGAAAGAGACAAACTGGAATATTACCATCACTCGACATGTCTAAGTCCAAAAGCACAACACTGTTATATAATAGTCATGTTGGTAAAGAGATTCTCTCCAGATAACATGAATTAACATACATGCAGTTTTAATAATTATAAAACAAAATATCAAAGAATAATCTAAGTTGGTGATGACATGAACTCCATTTACAACTATTCCGATGTATTATAATTCATAGCACTCAACAACGAAATTTCGGCTTACTGTGGCCCCTTCAAAGTGCATGGAGGATCTTTTATCTTGAGAGTTGAGACTTTGCAATAAAATATTACGGACCCACCATTTAATTGGGACCTTTTTTTGCATTTTCTTTTTCCCAATGTTATCAATTAATCAATAATTTGGCTGAATTATTAAACTTTAACAGGTGCCACATAGTTGTGCCCCTTATTAAAAGAGTTGATTCTTCCAAAATCTTATTTGAAACAATATCATAACTTCTTTAGACTTTGATAAATTGAAATACCGAATTTAGAAGAATGACAAAGTTAGTAAACAAGATCCTCATAAATCAGAAGTTGATAACATGCAAGAGAAAGACCACAAATAGAGTCTATCATCAATCTGGTATGAGGAACCTGTTTGATGATGTACATTTGTAACTATGTCTCTTTGAGGTCCCACTTATTGTTCAGAATTGAGTGTCAGCTTCAGATAAGGACCACTCACCGACTGGGTTTGTCATAATTTGAAGTTTGAACAATTCATCGTCGTAATAATATTGGCTGCAAAGGCTGTTTCGTCCTTGTAATGGACTAGTCTTTTGTACACATTCGAATACCTTCAGATATAGACAGTCAGGGAAATTAGAGTCCATAATTTAGACGTGGATCTAATAGATATCAAATACAACACCCTATATCTATCTCATTTAAATAAATGTACTTTAATCACACTTAAATTAGTATATAATATCTATCCATCACATTTAAAAAAAAAAAAAAACAGTTTTCCGGACCATTATTGTAAAAATGTTAAAGTTAGTGTACGGTATAGAATGATCCAATCATCAAAGTAGGTAATTTTTTAATTTGGAAATAAAAAATGAGGTGTACACTAGATGACATGATTGATTAGTTATTATGTAAATATTAAATGAGTAATGATAGAGGGATCATAAACTTGAGATGCATACAATGAAAGTGAGGAAACTAACAAAAGCGTTGTATCTTGGACGGTGACTCGAATAAATATAGTAAAGTAAAAAAAATTTGGAAAAGAAACAAAATATCAAAATTATGCAACTCCCACATTCTCCCAAAACTAACCCTCTTAATGTCCAAAGATTTGCATTGATTATTGTTCTTTTTATTCAAGTTCTTCATTCCCTTCACCAGATTATCTAAGCATTTGTCAGTATCTTATACTTTTGGATGAGCCAAAGGCTACTACAAGTATACGAAGAATGCTTTGACACTCTAAAAACTACTAGTCATGTTCCCTGTAGGCATTTTAAACTGCTTTTAATTTTGTAGAGAATAAACATTAAGCTTTTATTCTAAATGTCAGAAATTGCCTTACTTCACCAAAGTTTCAGCCTTGAGGGTCTACTTCTAACTCCTATTGTCTATGACCTTCAGTTATAATACTTGAAAGATTATTGACTTGTGTTTCATACGTGCTTTTGTATCTTTATGTTTAAGCTTTATTGTGCATTCCGTTTCCACCAAAAATTGGTATTTTTGAAATCTTATAAATCAAATTTTATAAAGTTTAAAATATAGGAAAATATTAAATTTATTTATTTAGATGCCCCTAGTCAATACTTGTTAACTAAGTTAGAGAAGAAAAAGATATAAAAATATTCATTATTTTTAATAAAGTTACTAGTATTTTGGACAAAATTACTAGCATGTTATATAGAATTATCAATATTTTCAGCAAAATTATCAGTATACTGTATAGAATTACCCACGTTTTTAGCAAAGTTACCAGTGTATTCAGCAAAGTTACTAGCATTTTTAACAAAGGTACCAGTAGTTGATGAAATCTTATAAATCAAAATTTATAAAACCTAAGATATATAAAAATATTAAATTTATTTATTGAGCTGCCCTTAGTTAATACTTATTAGCAAAATTAGAGAAAAAAATATACAAATATCAAGCTTTTTAGAAAGTTATCAGTATATTGTATAAAGTTATCAGTATTTTTCGCAAAGTTACCAGCGTATTGTATAGTGTTACCAGTATTTTCAGTAAAGTTATAGAGTTATCAATATTTTTAACAAAGTTATCAGTATTTTCAGCAAAATTACTAATATTTTCAGCAAAGTTACCAATGTATTGTATAGAGTTATCAACATTTTGTTGAAAATATTGGTAATTTTTTACAATATGCTAGTAACTTTCTGGAAAGTATGCTATTTGTATTTTTTTCTTCTCTAATTTTGCAAACAAATATTAACCAAGAGCACATAAATGAATAAATTTAATATTTTCTTATATCTTATGCTTCATAAAATTTAAATATAAACAACGCATAAATAACAAGTAACTTTTCATGGAATATTGATAACTTTGTTAAAAATACTGGTAACTTTATACAATACGCTGGTAATTTTCTAGAAAGCTTGATATTTGTATAATTTTTTTCTCTACTTTTGCTAACAAGTATGGACTAAGAGTACCTAAATAAATAAATTTAATATTTTTCTATATCTTAGGCTTCATAAAATTTAATTTATAAAATTTCATTAACTGTTAATACTTTTGTAGAAAATGCTAGTAACTTTGCTAAAAATGCTGATAACTCTATATGCTGTAATTTTACTGAAAATATTGATAACTTTATACAAAATACTGGTAACTTTGTTGAAAATATCGATAACTATGTACACAATACATTGGCAATTATTTTGGAAAGTTTGATATTTGTATAATTTTTTTCCTTCCCCAATTTTACTAATAAATATTGATCAAGGGCACCTAAATAAATAAATTTAATATTTTTCTATATCTTAGACTTTATAAAATTTGATTTATAAGATTTCATCAACCACTTGTATCTTTGTAGAAAATATAGATAACTTTGCTGAAAATGTTGGTACCTCTATATAATATGCTGGTAACTTTACCTAAAACGCTGGTAACTCTATACAACATGTTGGTAACTTTTTTCTTCTCTACTTTTGCTAACAAGTATTGTCCAAGGCCACTTAAATGAATAAATTTAATATTTCCCTATATCTTAGACTTCATAAAATTTGATTTATAAGATTTCATCAACCATCGGTACCTTAGATGAAAACGCCAATAACTTTACTGAAAATGCTAGTAATTTTGCTAAAAACGCTAATAACTCTATACAATACGTAGGTAACTTTGTTGAAAACATTGGTAACTCTATTCGATATGTTGGTAATTTTGCCCAAAGTGCTAGTAACTTTATTGAAAATGCTAGTAACTCTGTACAATACCCTGGTAATTTGCTAGAAAGCTTCATATTTGTATAAAAAAAATTTCTCTAATTTTGCTAACAAGTATGATTAAGGGTACCTAAATGAATAAATTTAATATTTTTCTATATCTTAGGCTTCATAAAATTTGATTTATATAATTTGTTCAACCATTGGTGTCTTTGCTGAGAATACTGGTAACTTTGCCAGAAATATTAGTGACTTTATTGAAAATGCTAGTAACTCTATGTAATATGTTGCTAACTTTATGGAAAACTTGATATTTATGTAATTTTTTTCTTTTCTAATTTTGTTAACAAGAATTGACCAATGACACCTGAATGAATAAACTTAATATTTTCCTATATCTTAGACTTTATAAAATTTGATTTATAAGATTTCATCAATTGTTGGTATCTTTGTTAAAAATGTTGATAATTTTACTGAAAATATTGATAACTTTGCTAAAAACATTGGTATCTCTAAATACTACGCTAGTAACTCTAAATCCTACGCCAGTAATTTTGTCCAAAATGTTGGTAACTTTATTGAAAACACTTGTAACTCGATATAATACACTGTAACTTTCTGGAAAGTTTAATATTTGTATAATTTTTTCTCTAATTTTGCTAACAAATATTCACTAAAGATACTCAAATAAATAAATTTAAAATTTTCCTATATTTTAGACTTCATAAAATTTGATTTATAAGATTTTAAGAGTACCAATCTTTTGAGGAAATGAAATGCACCATAAAGCTTAAACATAAAGAAATACAAGCATTTATGAAACACATGTCAATAATCTTTCAAGCATTATAACTGAAAATCATGGACATTAGGAGTCAAAAGTAGATCCTCAAAGCTGAGACTTTGGTGAAACAAGGTGATCTCTGATATTTAGAATAAAAGCTTGGTGCTCATTTTTCACCAAATCAAACACAGTTTGAAATGCCAATAGAAAATATGACCAGTGATTTTCAGAGCGTCAAAACTTTCCTAATATGCTTGCAGTACTCTTTGGCTCATCCAAGAGCATGAAATACTAACAAATGCTTAAATAGTTTGGTGAAGGAGTCAAGAACCTGGACAAAAAGAACAATATTTGCAAACTTTTGGGTGTTGAGAGAGTTGGTTTTAGGGGGAGGTAAGAGACATGAAGTTTTGGTTTTTTGTTTTTTTTTCAAATTTTTTTACTTTTATTATCTTTACTCGAGTTGCTATATGGGATACAATATATTTGTTATTTTCTTCACTTTCTGTGTATATATCACAGTTTTATGCATCTCCTTGTTATTATTCATATTAAATCATTCAAGATCTTGAGTTTCAATATAAGTGGACCTAATCTATGCTATTCTGTCATTATGTGCAAAATAATCCCTTTTTTTTTAACATAAATAATAGTTAAATTAATAGCACAAAACAATAGCAGTAATTTTAAGTCACAATTACTCCATAATAATCTTGTGGCAGTTCACTTAAAAAAAAAAAAAAGATGTGGCAATTCATTTATCTTTATTTTTTGTCCGAAAAAATTAAATGGACTAACAACCTGGACTTACTACTGCTAAAAATGGCACACACATGTGGGTACTATTATGAAAATATGTACAAAGATAATAGGGGAAAAAAGAAGAAAGTTAAGAAGATGTTATAAATGTTGTGAGCATGAGTTGTTCAGCGTTAAATCATTTCTCACATTGGATGTTCACGCGTACGTTCATCGAGAAAATTGCTTTTTCACAGCCCTCACAAATATTGTGTTATATGAAAAGAATATTAAAAAATCTAACTATTTGACACGCTCTACTCTTCGTAAACTTTTGTTCTAGGAAGGTGATAGATTGATAAAGAATTTTTTTTTTTTGTTAAATGCAAAGACTTTAAAATTAAATATAATCTTTATATTTTTTTTTTCCTTTTTATAATGCGTGTCAATCAATCATTTATTGAAACATCAAGTTTATTAAATTTACTTGTTCATTGTCCCACCGAAAATAGCTTAGTAGCAAGGTTGTGAAATATTATAGAGTATGCTCATCCCCAGAAAAAAATCTATTTATTTATTTAAAATTGAATAATTATATCAACTCATTTCGGTAAAAAAAATTTTGGCAAATCAATATTTTCCGAAAATTATATATCCCTTTTGCTGTTTATGACTCAACGATGCAGATCTTATTTAGATCTCGTTAGATACCGTTATCTTGTGAAACATTATGTTAAAAATAGGTTATGTGTGTAGCATGTGTTATGGTGTATGAGTGTACAAGATAATTTCTTCATTTCCATAGCCTTCGGAGGTACAAGACATCAAAGGATGGAATCATTGACCACAGATTTGGAAGACTTTGAAAACTCCGAAGCAGCCTCGTTCCTTGCTGCCTCATTTCAACCTTTTCTCTCATTTTACTATTAAATTATTATTGCGGGAGAAAAAAAAAGAAACACGTACGCACACTTTAACAAAGAAAAAAAGGTATCCACTTTCTTCTCTTCTTCTTCTTCTTCTTCTTCTTCCACCTGGTTTTCTGTAAACAAAAACTCTGTGACTGCCACAATTACCACCCAGATCAGTGCCATATAGACTCTACTCATAAACAACAAAAGGTGATAAACTTTCAGGTCTTTTGCACCGTCTATTCTTCAGCTTTTTCCTATCCTAGTTTGTTTTGTATAGGTGACCGTAGTTGAAATTTTTAGATGATTTCTTGATTTGATGTATACCCTTTTGGAGATTGGATCTCTTTTTAGGCATAGTTGTTGGATTTCAATAATTTTCTCATGTTTTTACTTTGGATGGACCCTGCTCGATTATTGTGAATTTCTTCATTCATATTCTCATGCTTGGATTCTTTTTGTTAGAGCACCCAAAACTCTTCAAATTTTTCTTATCTTATCTAGCATGAGTAGTTTCGTATGTCAGATTCTGCATGTTGTGTTGGTATGGATGTGTGTCTGAGAGAACTCTTACTCAGACTTTTTTGCTTTTTTTTTTTTTTTTTTTGGTGTCAGATTTTGCCGAACACTCGGTCATAGACTTTGAATGAAATCCTGTTGTTCATGAAGGGAACTCAATTGAAGTGATTCGCTGAAAATTTTCTTCCCTTAGTCTCTGAGGTAGAACTGAAGCTATTGGATTTTTTAATTTCACAAGTTTCTTAGATCTTTGCACATGGCTGGGAATCAAGATCAGTTAAAGATCAAGTTTAGGTTGAATGATGGTTCTGATATTGGCCCCAAAAGTTTTCCTGCTGCCACTAGTATTGCAACATTAAAAGAAAGTATTCTTGCTCAGTGGCCAAAAGGTTAGTGATGTTGTTATCTTTCCTTTTTGGTTTTATTTTTTGGTCTTCCTATTAATAACTAAGTTATCAATGTGAGAACTGAGAAGCTGTTGTATTATTCCTGTTTGTTATAACAACAATTGTTGTCCAAAGGAGGTATAAGACCTGGTTTGGGTAGGGTGAGTAGGTTAAAGTAGACACACTAATCAACCTACATATTCTTGTGTATAGATATGTTGAACACGTCTTTGTGCAAATGTTTTGTTTGTTCACTTCCTTACGGTAAAGGTAGCTTGCCTTCAGATATTGAGGTGGCTTTGTGTTAACAGTACATCATTGGCTACATAGAAAGGAACTCTTCAGTAGTTTATAAATTGTGAAAAAGAATCTATGGTTTTAGGATCTGGATGTCAGTCTTAAACCATAAATGTGGAAAAGGATTTTGTAGATGTGCCTTATTCAGTACTTTCTTTCTTGAAGTTCAATTTCTTCTCCTTATCCAATTCTGTCCTGCTTCAGTTGGTCTGGATTAGAACCTCTTAAGTGCTTGTTACTTACAAGTAGATATTTATATGTCATTTATTTCACTAAATTTATAAACTGAACCTTTGCAAAATTTAGGTTATATGTTTGTAGCTAAGTATTCATGCCATTGGTCATTGTGTGTACATTTATATGCTTCACTGAGATCCAAGTTTACCAGTTCCCATATTCACTGTAACTTGCTGGTGTATAAGATATAATGAAAATGATTTGTTCTAGAATAATACAGATGCATTAAACTGCATTTGGCAAAGGTAGAAAAACTAAATAATGATATTTTTAGCACTGTCATGCATTCTGGTGTTCGTCTTATTGTTTTAAGATACTATGGGCCTCATACTGAACATTTTGCTATGCCTTTTAGTGATGTATGAAATCTGTAAAGTTTGTGTTTCTGTTTTGAAGATAAGGAGAACGGCCCAAGGACTGTAAAAGATGTGAAGTTAATTAGTGCAGGAAAAATATTGGAGAACAACAGAACAGTTGGGGAATGTCAAAGCCCATTATGTGATGCACCTGGTACAGTTACAACGATGCACGTAGTTGTGCAACCACCGACGACGGACAAAGGTCTATTATTTATTTGAGACATTGCCAAAAGCTAGTTATAATGGCCTTCTGTTTTACTAATTAACGGCTTCAAAGATAAAATATTTATGTTCAAAGGTTGACCTGAAGAATAAGTTTCAATTTCTTTTCATTGGCTGCGGTGAAACATTCTTTTATTATTTCTCTTGCATACTGGTAGACACAGTACATTTCCTTTATATCATGATTTTTTTCGTGTGTTTTGTCACTTTATGCATATAATTCGTTAGCCAATCAATATTTGTTTTGAGTACCAAAGATAAGACAACATTAATGACTGTTGGATTGAGCTTTGTAAAATATTTTTACATTATGTAAGTGTTCCTTTAATGTTAAGACCTGTACATTAGGTATCATCCTATAACTTAGCTGTCTTAGAAAAGCCATCACTTGCTTTTTTCCATTAATCAGAGTATTTTCTTTTATATCTGACTTCTGGGGTCATTAACCGCCTGGCAACTATCTGCTTCAAAGTACAAACAAACATTGATTCCGTTCTTCCCAAGATTTGGGATTTTTTATAATTTTGGTCTGAGACAGAGAAGAAAGCTAAAAGATCAAATTATGAGTAGCTTATCTTAATAACTAGATTGATTCCGTTAGAAACACTTTCCTTCATACTTCAATTATCAGTTACAATAGTGCAATTCGCATCTAGATGTAAAACTGCTGCTGTTCTGTTTGATCAATTGAGTTCATTTCATTTTGGTGCTTTTTCATTTTTCATTTTTGATTACATCTTCCACCCAAAATAAAAAAGTAAAAAAGTAAAACAAAATGGTGCTTTATCTGATACTTAATGACATTTTGGCTTCTTCTTTTTTTTTTTTTGGGTCCTTTTCCTGAGACAGATAAGAATGCAGCAAGCGAAGCAAAACAGAACAAATGTGTTTGTGTTATTTTATAGCATCCAGATTGAACAGAAGATGTCATCTTTCTTAGGTGGTTAGGATCTATGCTTTATCATTACATAATATGTGAGTTTCAAAGATTTCCTAATATAAAAATTATTTGATTGCATGCCTTGTTCTTATCACAGGCAAAGAGTACTCGACTTGGCGAAGATTGCGAAGCTAGTTTCTCTGATTTCTCTGCGGCGGTAAATTTCTTGCATAATGTTCATAGGAGATGTTTTTCTGCTGATCTCAGCATATAGATGTTGCCTCATCAGCCACTTGTATAATCGTTGATTGAAATGAACACTCTCTACCAGTTTGCCATCATGTCCCTCATATATATATATTTTGAAATTTTTCTGATGTCTGTGTGTCTGATGCAAAATGCTTCCAGACTTGAATGTGTTGAATATTTGAATGTGCTTTGACTTGTTATTGTTTATGTGGTACCATTGCTACTCTTGTATAGCAGCTGAGCCAAAATAGCGGTTTTACTACATCTCTCTATGGAAGTTTGAAGCTCGAATCCCCTTGACCTTCCTACAGATTTTTTTCTTTTTGGAGGCCACAAAATATTCGACTCATTTGAACTGCCCATATGATTAATGGACTGTGAGAGTACAAGAGTTATGCCCAATGTGATTTTGAATTCGATAATTTATCTTTTAAATCACCATTATTGATTAATTTAAAATTTTTTTAAAGATAAATCTAAATAAAATTAAAGATATATCATATTCTGTTTTGAAAATCAAAATTAAGATAAATTAACAAATGAGAGTTGTTTTGTTAATTCAATTTTCCAAAGTAGAAACATAAACAGAAAAGTTGTTCTTCAGCACCTCAGTTTAGATTCTGCCGCTTCTTCAAACTTTGGAGTAGGAATAGGTCTTCTTGAATAGCTCACTATTGTTTTCTATTTTTGATTTATTTTAGAAATAAAATTATTGATTCGATTTATCTGTTTATTGTCATTAATCATTACTGAACTTATCTTTGCTCTAAAAAATCTCATATATATATAATTTGAATTACTTGAAATTCCCACCGGCGGAACTTAAACATAAGCCTTTGACCCTCTGGCGGAACTAAACATAAGCCTTTATTAGGGAATGGAAGAATCATGCATTTATTTTTATTAAAATAAAATAAGTTCTTATATTAATGTAATATTTATCCACCAAAAAAAATAATAATGTGAAATTCATTATTTTAAGTTATGTATTGATTGACATTATGTGTTTAGTAGTGTATAACTTTTAATCTTTTGTTCACATAAAAATAATAAAAAATTATGTAAATTGAATTATAATTATACAATGAAAAATTTGAAGTAATTAAAATCAAATAAGACATATTTCTAATTTTATTTGTATTTATCTCTAAATTAATTGCCAAATTCAGAATAACGTTAGACATGCTTAGAAAATCAAATTTAAAAAATTATGTGAATCGCATCTCGTCATATCACTATTGTTATTTTTTGACTGTAAATTAAAAACAGTTTTTTTAATAAAAAAAGCTATTTTTATAAATAATCAAGCCACTGAATAGCAACATTCTAACTTTGAAATAGATACATTAAATATAAGGCCAATAATATAACAAGGATAAAATATTACATTTATTACAAACATCTGCATCACCCGTTTATCACAAACATTCATTACAAACATACGCACACACGAACATTTACTTCAAACATTTGCATCACACAAGCATTGCATAGCAAGTGTTTGCTATGGTTTTATTTTGAGTTTAACCCAACCCTTACTATTAAGCCTGCAGACAAATTACAAAAACCAAGCGCACGTAGGGAAATAAGTAGCTGTAAAAGGCATGAGAAGTTCAAAAATGTTTAAACAAAAGTCATTTTGTATCGTTCAGTGTTCGCCAACTCAAGTTTGCGAGTTAATTTTGTCTCACATATTAACTATATTTTTTGTGTTGTAATTGAGTTGGCGAACATTAAATAATACATAACAACTTTTATCACTCTTGAAACATTTAAGAATTTCTCATCATTCAACAGAATCCGAAGAGGGTTGTGGGAGGCATTAAGCACCAGCTTCAAGCCTCTTAAAAGAAAGCTTTTTGTTGGGGAATGCTGTCAGTTCTGTGTCTATTAAAATTGTGTCCTTTTCCTTAAATTCTCCTTTTAGAATGCCCTGAGCAAGTTCATTCAATATTTTCTGCTGAATCACTCGCTTGACTGGCCTGGCACCATATTTCGGGTCATACCCCCAGCTTGCAAGAAGTTGGATAGCACCATCAGTCACTCGAATTTTCATCTTACGATCTTCAATTCTCTTTTGCACATCCTCCAACTGTGATAACACCCCCCCCCCCCCAAAAAAAAAGGCGAAATGAAGGATGAGTAAGTCCATTTAACATTACCTTGCAAATCGTGCAAGATGGCTTAGTAATGTTGACGAACCTTACTAGTACCTTTCACATATCAAAACGAGAGAGACATACATATTACAGGTGAAATGTCAATGCTCCCTACAGGTGCACTGAATGGTGCAAAGTATACAAATAAAACAAGCTTGCACAGTTTCATTTGTTAGAAATAATAAATAATTGAGAAAATTTTAGAGTCATGTGCAATTAGTCGCTAAGTTTTTATAAGCCAATATGGTATTAGATTTATGAGTCACTTGAAAAGTTATGCACTAGTGGTACTAAGCATTTAGAGCAATATGGAGGATCATTATAGATGATAGTTTAAAGTTTACCCTAACTCTAATATAAATAACTAAATAAGAAAAAGAAAAGTTAAAGGCATGTTTGATTTCAGTAAATGTTTCGTATTTGTATTTTTTGTTTTCGATTTTAACTACAAAAATATCACTTTATTTTCATCTTTTTTTAAGATATTATAAAGGAAACAGTGAAAATAGAAAAACATTGCTTCAATGTTTCCTCCATAACACTGAAAATAAGAAACAAAATGAAAATAAAATGGTAGTTTTGTAATTAAAATTAAAAATAGGAAATAAAAACAAAAGTGTTTTCTCGAAAACCAAATAAGCTCTAAATCTCACATTTCCATGTTTATAATCAAATTCAATGTTTCTACATCTCAGGCGGGTAACCGCTCAAACTTTTTTAAGGAATTTTCTAAAGCGGCATTGCTACGACATAAATCCCACATCTCCATGTTTGTTTTGGGTCATTAAATATTGACAACCTCAGTTATGCGAGCCATTTGTCTCTTGCTTTACCCTCATTTTTAGTGTTATAACTAAGTTGATAAATTCTGAATGATACAAAGTAATGAGTTTTTCTTTATATGGGAAAAACCAATAATTTCTTGTTCAATCAAATAAATCCCCTTCTAGTTTGTCAAAAGCTAATCCATGCATCCAAAACAGTAAACTCAATAATCCTAACAGAGATTGTCGATCAATACAGACATACATAGGATTAATCAATCAAGCAATTTCTCTTATCAAGAATGTACTAAGAAGTGAAATTACCTGCAACTTGACAATGTCAACTATTTGGCTAGGGTCCAGAGGCAGGAAAACAACAAACTCATCAACTCGGTTTATGAACTCAGGTCGAAAGAAGGATCGCGCAACATCCATTACCCGCTGCTTTATGGCATCATAATCATCAGCTAAACCATTATGATCTGCATTGAGAACAGCCTCTGATCCAACATTTGAGGTCATAATGATAACAGTGTTGGTAAAATTCACCACGCGACCGCCTGAGTCAGTTACTCTTCCATCATCCAGAATTGGAAGCAGTATATCCAAGACATCCGAGTGTGCCTTCTCGATCTCATCAAACAAGATAACAGCATACGGCCGGCGGCGAATCGCCTCGGTAACTTGCCCTGCTGCTTCATGCCCAACATATCCAGGTGGAGCCCCAATCAACCTTGAAACTGAATGTCTTTCCTTGTACTCACTCATGTCAATGCGCACAAGTGCCGCCTCTGTGTTGAACAAGTAAGAAGCCAGTGTCTTAGCCAACTCTGTTTTTCCTACACCTGTTGGTCCCATGAACATGAAGCTAGCGATCGGGCGGCGGGGATCGGCGAGACCGGCTCTTGAACGTTGGATAGCCTCAGCTACTGCCTTCACAGCAAGGTCTTGTCCCACAACACGCCTATGGAGCTCTTCTTCTGACTTTAACAACTTCTCCTTCTGTGATTGTTGAAGTTTTGAGACGGGTATGCCGGTCCAGTTGCTCACAACTTCAGCAATATCATTCTCTGTAACTTCCCCTCTCAGCATAGAATTCCTAGAGCCCCTAAGTTTGTTTAACTCCTTCTCTGCTTCTCTAAGTTGTTGTTCCAAGGAGCCTATAGTGCGATATTTTAATTCAGCAGCATATCTAAGATCGTATTGACGCTCAGCTCGTTGAATCTGAAGATTCATGTCATCTATCTGCAATGCATAAACAAACATACAGGTGCTCAGTAATCTTCTCTTTTACATAATTAAATATCTATAAGAGAACCTTTAACCAAAGAAAAAAGTGTATAATTACTCACCAATTTTTTTATGGTATGAATTTGAGTCATTACAGACTTTTCATCGTTCCACTGCTTAGTCAGCTCGGCCTGTCTCTTTTTAAGGTTAGAGAGCTTATTCTCAAGATGTTTTAACCTTTCTTTAGAATCACTGTCATTTTCATTCTCGAGGGAGAGCTTAATCATCTCTGTTTCCAAGATTGACCTGTCGATCTCATCAATTGCACTAGGTTTAGAAGTCATTTCCATTTTCAGTTTAGCAGCAGCTTCATCAACCAGATCAATAGCTGCAATTTTGAAGTAGCTAGCAATCAGCACTTTATAAACATCATTAATGCCGGTCCACAAAGAAAACGGTTAACATTTTCACAAGATAAACTAAAAATAATAATAAAATAGGAATAATTCTTTAGATAGGTATTGCCTCCCTTGGCCATTTCATTCAACATTCATCATGTGACAAATTTTGACCCACAATAAAAATACACCAATCACTAATAATGTATGAATAATATTATTTGTCCATAATAAGCGGACGTAGTAGTGTACAACAAGAAAAATATGTAATAATCTCATCCGGATATTATCTTAAAAAAACAATTAAGTGTTACCTTTGTCAGGCAAAAATCTTCCAGTTATGTATCGATCTGATAGTTTTGCTGCCTTCTCAAGTGCACGGTGAGAAATGCGGACTCCATGATGCAGCTCATATCTCTCTCGGAGTCCGCTAAGTATTGAAATGGTGTTTTCAACCGTAGGTGGTGCAACATAGACCTGCTGGAACCGACGCTCCAGTGCAGGGTCCTTCTCGATATACTTACGGTACTCGTCCAATGTTGTTGCCCCAATACATTTCAGCTCTCCCCGACCAAGCATAGGCTTTAATAGATTAGCAGCATCCATTGCACCATTTGATGAAGCACCTAAAATATGATAGATTGCAAATTATCCACATGTTAATTCCCAATCTCAATTTGTGGGCATCAGCTAAAAACACGTGTCATATTTTAAGAAGAGAAACAATATGAATAATTGAAACGTTACTGTGTGTTGATCTAAAGGTTTTTGTTGAAGAAAACAATTACGTACTTGTTTAAAATGTGCTTTTCTCGACACCTTGTTTTCTTAAGAGAGAGTTAAAATGAGTTTTTATTTGTTGACAAAAAAAAAAAAAAGAGCTTTTATTTATCTTCTTTTTTTTTTTTACAAAATAAATAGTTTATGCTTTTTCTTTACTTAAATTTTATTTTTTAAAATAGATCATTTTTCGTGACATCAATAACTACAACACATACACACACACAGAGATGGAGTTAGACCGTTTTATTGGAAGGAACCAATATTTAACGATTAAATTTATACAAATAATAATATATATACTCTAATTTTTTTCTCTTATCAAAAATTTAAGTAAAAGTCACAAAATATATATATATATTTGGAAGTGGAAAATTTTTAGATTTGCTACCTGCCCCAACAACCATGTGGATCTCATCAATGAAAAGCATAATCCGACCATCAGATTCGGTTACTTGTTTGAGAACGGCTTTCAACCTTTCCTCAAATTGTCCCCGATACTCTGATCCAGCAACAAGCGCACCCACATCAAGGGATATAAGCTGCAAAGAGAAAAAGTTTATCACATCAATTTTACAGCAGCAATATATCGAACTTAAGAATGAAAACGCTTTTGTTTGTCACTTGACACACAAGTTTACTTTTGAATAGATGTTTCCAAAAAGATCGATGTGAAAATGGCATAAAAATTCGTTGTTTAGTTTGTTTTTTATTTTTATTTCTATTTGGCATATTCCTAATTCTAATTATAAAAGGTCATCTAATTTTTAATTTAAATTTTTACTGTCAAAATTTATGAAAGAAATTATGAAAACATAAGGGGGTGTTTGTTTTATTTGTTTTAAATTTTCTTTTTCAATGAATAATTTCATTAGTAGTTGCAAAAATATCAAAAGATTTTTTATTGTGTTTCCTGCTTTTATTTTTTTAAAATATAAAAAAGAAACAACTTTTACTTGTTTTCGTCATTTTCTTCATATAGATTTGAAAATAAGAATAGAATAAAAATGTGATAGTTTTTACAATGTTAATAAAGACATAGAAAGAAATTAAATTCAGATAAGAACAGCCAAAAATTAAGTTAAATGCACCCTTTTCTTTTTTGGTTGAAGTTGCTTTAACCGCGCCCCTTTACAGAACTTTGAAAATGAATCGTTAAAAAAAAAATTGAAAATGAAAATAAACAATAAAATATCATTGTCCATTTCATGCCAACTTTCATCTCTTTCAAGAATAGACTACATATTTGGACAAAACCACGTACCCTACGATTTATTAAAACCTGAGGAACATCTCCGTCAACTATTCTCCGAGCAAGTCTGTTTCAAAGTCAGAATTAGGCCAATATACAGAACATAAGCATCCCGAGAAGCAAGCGACAAGGGTTAGCAGAAAGAAATATTCTTGTGTTACCAACTTCAACACCTAGGATTTATACACGCTCACATAAAATATGGTTGGGTTCACCCAAATAATAGTAAGAAAAAATAGGATAGGGGATGGTTAGCAAAAATGACATTCAAAACACATGCAACGACAACAAGGAGAGGAAGACAAGATTTGATTCATACCCTTCAGAAATCGCAGTCTTTCCAACACCAGGCTCACCAATTATCACAGGATTGTTCTTTGTTCTCCTGGAGAGAATCTGGATGCACCTGCGTATTTCGTTATCTCTTCCTATGACTGGGTCAAGTTTTCCAGCTTTAGCCCTCTGTCAAATCTTTCCCATATTTTCCCAAGGCTGAATCATCCTTCTTTCCAGGACCTACAACAAATCATCAAAATGAGGCTTGACAAAGTTCATGTGACACTGGTATATATGGACATGAGTGTTGGATACGATGCAATATAGTATGTAAAGACAATAATTTTATTAAATAAAAAAGATATAAGTACGTTAATATATATTAAATAAAATATTATAATCATATAATAAAAATAAAAAAGTTTAATTTATATACACTAATAATATAAAATATTTTTGCACAATCAATCAATTATATCTTTTCATTTGTATAATTATTCAAGTAGTAAATATGAGACTTAATCATATATGTTAATATGACAAGATCTAATTGAATGATAATATAAGAAAATTTTACACTATTAGTGTATCCACATTAAGTTCAAAATAAAAATTAATAAAATACATACGTAAAATGATAATATGATTAAAAGATGGTAATTGATAGGGACAAAAATTGGATTTCTATATTGACTTTTCCAATAACAAATTTTTTTGGTCCATAATTAACAAAACTTTCAAAATGGTAAATATTCACCAAAAATTAAAAATAAGTAAAAATAAAAGTAAATAAAATACTTACCAAAAATGATAATATGATTAAAGGAAAATAATTGATAGGAACAAAATGTGTATTTGTACGTTGAATATTTTTCAAATGACAAAACTTTAATTTTGGCCTAGAAATAACAAATCTTTTAAAATTATAGATATTCACAAAAACATTAGATATATGCCAAAAAAATATGAATGCATTATTATCGGATGAGAATGTAATATGAGTACATCATCAATTTTGGGATGCGTTGTTTAAGATTTTGCAAAAAGTAATTTTGAAATTTAAATTTTATATATAACAAACAAAAATTGAAAATTAATTTTTTTCAGAAGCTACTTTTTTTAGTTTCTTATAAAAAGTTAAAAATTAATTTTTTTTTATAATCTAATTATTTTTAAAAATTTATCCAAATATATGAAAGCTAATTTTTTTATAAAATAAGTAATTTTTTGCTAAAAAATATACAAACAAACACACTCTCAAAGTGTATATGTGTCATAGTACATTTTTTGTTGGGTGGGGAAGGGTGGTTAGAGGTGGGGCATAGAATTTTAAAGTATATGTGTCATAGTGCAATTTTATTTTTTGGAGGTTGGGGAGGGGGGATTTAGGGGTGGGGCATAGAACTCGGGTGTAATCATTGTGAGGTAACACCTTTGCCATCTTTGCTAGGGCTCATCCATGCATGGTTCAGAATTCAAATCACAATTAACAATGTCGAGAGAAACAGTAGGCTTTTTCGTGTAAAAATTTTATATATTCTTGTTATGTGTTAAAATTTTAGAGTAAAATTTTAAATTGATCTTAAAAAATTTATAGAATATCAATTTGACTTTTAAAAGAGTTGTGATATTAATTTAGTCTTTAAAAAGATTTGTTATGTCAATTTATTTATCAAAAGATTGAAATTTATTTTAGATTAGTTCAAAAGATTAAAAAAAATTTGGACCAATTTAAAATAAGTTTTAATCTTTTAAGTATCAAATTAATATCATAAATTTTTTTAGAATCAAATTAATATCTTACAAATTTTTTGAAGACCAAATTGATATCAAAAATTTTTTGAAAACTAAATTAATATCTCATAATTTTTTTGAGAAGCAATTTAAAATTTAACTCTAGATGTTATCTTTAATTAAGAAGATGCATCCAAATATAGGACCCATATATGCATTTAATCAATGACAAAAATTAGTCATAACAGAGTTATGTTAAATTTTTATAGGGGAGAATCTATTTTTGACAAGAGAAAGACTCGGATCACCTTTTGGAGCCTGGAAGCTGGTTTCTGTTTTGTGAGGACTCAAATAAACCCCAATTGAGTCCAAATACCAGCCACTTCGTCCATGAAAGCCCACAATTTCTAGATCAGCTTCATTTCTGAAGTGGAATGGTATCCCTTGCTCAACTCCGAAAGGTCCAAAGCGTCTGCTATTGCTCCAGAATGTCAATGACCGAATGTATTGAGCACTGCCATCCCGTGCTTGTGATGAATACCCAGACACACCAATGAGGAATTCACTTGGGTAATTTAGCTTAATCTGGGAGAAGCAAAGTTGGTATTTGTTAAAACGTAATATTACCAAAGTTAGAAAGCGAACAAGCAAACAAAATGAAGATCTATACTTAAAGAAAACAAAAAACGAAATAATAAGAGAAAAATTACAATAATTTTATCATTGAAAAGTTCGAGACATAATATATTCATTCTTGAAATGGAAAAATACACACAATTTGATCTCTTAATTTAATCGGGTTATAACAAAGTATATAGAATTTGGTTCCTTTAACATAATTGATTCCTACATAGATTAACTTATTTAAATATATTTGAATTTAAGAATCAAATTGTATGCATTTTTTATTTTAGGAACAAATCTGTCATACATCAAACTTTTCAGTACGAAACTATAGTTTTTCTAAACTAGTTAAGCTTACGTCATCTGTCTTGCCTTTAATGTTTGGATTACCTCCTCCATGTTTTCCTGCTTTGAAAGGCCTGCCTTGCTTATCATAAACCACAGTGATTGACAAGATAAAATCAGCATGCTCAACAATGATCTCTCTCACCCCCGTGAAATATCCATCGTCCCATTTACCTCCCTTATTGCCTCCCCATGGTCCCAGTGTAAAGCCCTTCTGCTCCGTGCCACCGATTTTACTTCGCAGAATTAAACTATCCTCCTGAGTTTTGGGAATTAATTACTCTCTGAGACTCTTAGCTCTTCTTAAGTCTTCATTATATATATACAACAATTAGTTATACTATTGAATAATTAACTTTTTATTAGTGTAACTTTTTACATAACCTACCCTTAAATTAGATGCTCATATCTTATAAATCATATCTATAAATTTAATATTAATCTAAAATTATTTGATATATTTTTATATACATTAAAATTAATATAATACACATGTTTAAAATGTATAAAAATAAGAACTATTTGATTATATTTTTATTTATGTTCAATTTTTTATAAAATTTGGCATAAATGATCTTTATGATAAGTAATTATAATTCAATAATTCTTAGAATTAAGTGGGTTTAACTTAACCTCAAAAATTAATTCATAACGAAAAGTTATCCAAATTCTTATAAAGGTTATTTTGACTATATTGTTAAGTGATATATGACTATAACACACGTTTATGACTATCTGTATATGAGTAGCCCAATATCAATTATAGGATAGACTCTCTCTCTCTCTCTCTCTCTCTCTCTCTCTCTCTCTCTCTATATATATATATATATATATATATATATATATATATATAGTTCAATAGTATAATTATAGTTCAATAGTATAATTAATTGTTATACTATTGAATAACTTTTTTTAGTGTAATTTTTTACAAAACCTACCCTTAAATTAGATGTTCATATCTTGTAAATTATATCTATAAAATTTTATATTAATATAAAATTATTTGATATATTTTTATATACATTGAAATTAATGTAATACACATGTTTAAAATGTACAATAATAAAAATTATTTGATTATATTCTTATTAATATTTAATTTTTTATAAAATTTGGCATAAATGCTCTTTATAATTGATAATTATAATTCAATAATTCTTAGAATTGAATTAGTCTAACTCAATCCTAAAAGTTAATTTATAGTTAAAAGTTGTCTAAATTCTTATAAAAGCTATTTTGATTGTGAGACTCTAACATACTCTCATATATCTATGATTGTGCATATGTGAGTTGCCTAATATTAATTACAGGATAGACTCTCTCTCTCTCTCTCTCTCTCTCTCTCTCTCTATATATATATATATATATATATATATATATATATATAAATATAACCCCAACGCGCGTTCAAAAATTATTAAGGGAAGCTTCACTGAAAGAGGGATTCTTGACTTGCTAGCAGAGTAAAACATCTCATTTAATTATCATGAAAATAAAAAATCCATTCAATTTGCTCACTTTCATTGGTCATGTGACAGATCGGATGAGAGGATCGCTTTTGTTTCCCATAATAAAATGTTTTCAAAATATTGAAAAAGTAACCATAGATACCTTGCCTAACCATTTGCAGTTCAAATCTAATAAAATAAAAACAAAAATTCTTCTACCTATTAAGATCCTTTCTTCTCAGTCTACCAAAAGAATGTTCCTTTCTTCTCCCCGTACATTGTTCTCCCTCCGATTTGTTCTCCCTCCGTTTTCATTGTCTTCCTTCTCCATTCTCTTCTTGTTCTTCCAAAATAGTGTTGAAGCTTGTTTATCTTATTTTCTTTCATTCAAATAAGACAAACAAATATCTCTCATCGTCAATGTTTTGCTTTGAGAGCACGTAAAAATCTCTCTCAATGAAAAGTGTTTCGAGAAGTAATTTTTTTGGGTCTCTCGTTTATAATACTAAGCAAATAGACTATTAATTAACCGTGAAAATTGAAAAGTTCTTAAACATCCGATACCATTACTATTTACTAATAAATTTTACAATAATCTATGAGATCACGGGATGTTTTTATGACTAAATTAAAGTCACAATATATTAAAAATTTGACATTTTTCAATTAAAATTCAAAAAATACATATATACCTAACACATTATTTATTATAGTATTCAAACATCTAATTAATAAAGAGTTTATAAAAAATAACCAAATAAAAAATTTTGAACGAGATTGAGAAAACAGTCAAAAACTTTGGGAGAGGACCAGTCACCGTCCCTTCCAGGTAAGGAGAAGATATCCCTCTCTATGCATAGCTTCTCCATCCTTTTATTGACGTAAATTTAATAATAAAATAATTTATCGACAAGATTTTGTTGCCTGTAATGAGATAACCAATTAATCTTAACAAAATAATTTTTATGTGCATTGAAAAATATCTTTATATTATTATTAAACATAAATTAATAAATTCTCATGTCATGTTGGGATAATATTATAACTTGTTAAATTCTTATTAAATGATAGTATAAAGTTAAGATATGAAAATTAATTTCTAATCTCAAAACATGAAAACTGTAACACCCGCTAATAATAAAGTTAATAGTACAACTTTATATAGAAAGATCGAAGTTGGATATTAATATACATAATACAGCACAGAGTTCAGTAGCAGAAGTAACGTTCTGCTTGCCTTAAACTAAACATTTTTAAGCCGATAATAAAACTACAATTTATTTAATTATAACTCCATATATTTTTGTCAGCTGGGATAGTCCACCTTCTTCTAGGGCGTTACTTGACTAATCTGAAACCATCAGAAATAGAGTGAGAATTTAAAATTCTCAGTAGATAATGAATAGTTCTAAGGTATTTGAACTATGATAGTTCCAAATTGTCTTAAAGACTAAATTCACACTACTCTTGTATCATAATCTCATCATATCACTTATCAGAAGATCATAATATTATGAGCAGTAAATGCTTAAAAATATATATTATGCACTACATAAAGTATTAATATCAATATAATATTTTTATTTTAATTTCCACTTTTCTTTGTCTCCTTGTCTCACACATATTCGAAGGCCTTCTCTTAGGGAATTCTCATTATCTGGTGGTACTTTTAACATCGTGACGACAAAGCGAGACTTTTACGCCACACTAACCAAGGCAGGTAACATAAAAGGATCTTGAATCTTATCCCTCTGCCTTCTTGGCGGTTAGCGGCAAATCTTAATTAAATATCTTTCATTCAAAACACTTACTTGCCATAATTCATAAATTCATAATAAATATACAAATGCATAAACTTAAGCAATATAACTTAACTAAAAGACTCAAGTAGCATAAGATAAATAATAATTTTCAATAATAAATTTATCTCATAATAAATCATACAATCAATAAGTGGAATAAAATGTAGAAACTATAAATTAGTTCATTAGTTTAAAATAACCGAAATATGCAAAGACTTAAATAATATAAACTTGAGTAAAATGAATAACATAATATTTCAATAAAATTTCTCAAATAACATAAATCATAATATAATTAAATTCATCATAATAAATTAAATAATAAGACAGAGCATAAAACGAATAAAACTGCACAAAATATAATTAAATTTATAAACTGAAAATGAGTAAAGTGCTTAAGAATTAAAATAATATTTATTCTTGTATAGACAATATCTTAATAATAATAATAATAATAATAATAATAATAATAATGAGAAGCAATAGTATAAAAGAACATCAATTAAATTAACTTGACAGGATAAATAAAATCAATAGGAATGATAATCAATAATAATATAAATTAACATCAGTGAAAATAACTTGAAACAATAAATATAATTAAATAATAAAATAACTTAGAATGATAAATAGAATAAATTGCAACAAGAATAATGCTAAGCAACTTTTATAAATAAAAGAACTATGAACATAAAATAAACTGTGATAATAACATAACATACAATAAGTAAATAAAGCCATGGTTTTACTTCGCAAATAATTTCATTATCTACCTCTAAGTGTGGTAAGCAGTTAAAAATGATGTAGATATGCTAAACTTCTCTTCTTTCCTTTCTGCTGCCCCCTTGCCCTCTTTCTGTTGTTCCTTTCTTTCTCTCTTTCTCTCTTTATCTACTTCTCTCTCTTTTTCTTTTTCTCTTTTTCTACTTGTTCTGACGACTCATTCTCCCATTCTCTCATTCTCTTCCCGCTCTCTCTCTCTCTTTTTTGTTTTACCGAGAGTAACTCTTCTTCCTTAGTATTTATAGAATTTTGCACTGATCAACAATCGTCACTAGTGACGTTTTCAATCTTTTATTTTATTGTTCTTATTGTTACTTTTCTTTATATGCATTTACTTTTGTGTAATGTTTTCCAACTCAAAGTCCTTGCCTAAACCCCTCGTTCTTGACCAAGCTCTTTCTCTACTATTATCATTATTATTTTTAACCTTACATTTATTGCTTGTGTTTTGTTTTCTAAGGCTAAAGACTTCAACACTCTAAACATCACGCCATTAGCGTGAGTTGTAGTATCTTTTATCTCTTTCTTTTTTTTTTTTTTTTACTATGTTATTATTTATTATTACTATTGTTGCTATTACTTTACTTGTCTTAATATTAATATTTGATATTATAGAATAATGTATTGTAAAGTTGTTGTTATTAATTATAATCTTATTCTAAAAGTTAATATCTATATTTAAACTATTTGGTCAATCAACTCAAATATATCACCCAAAATATTCCAATCAAGTGAACTAATTAGATTGCTCTATATTAAATATTCTATGAAAAGAAGAGGATGTTACAATTCTTCCCTCCTTTTAGGAATTTTGTCCTCAAAATTTACTGACCTGTTTGATATAACTCTGGATATGATTTCTCAATTTCGTCTTCCAATTCCCATGTTGCTTCTTCATGTGATAATCCCTTCCAAATCACTTTGACTAAAGGAATTTCTTTCCCTCTTAAGTGTTTGACCGATCTATCTATGATTTGTACTGGTTTAGTTTCAAAAGTCAAATCATCTCTTATTTGCATCGTTTCATATTCTATGATGTGTGAAGGGTCAAAGCAATATTTTCTCAGTTGAGAGACATGAAAGACATTATGAAGCTTTGAAAGATTAGGAGGAAGTGCAATCTGATATGCAACAGGGCCTATTTTTTTGAGGATTTGGAATGGACCAATAAATTTTGGATTTAGCTTTTTGGATTTGAGGGCTCTGCCAATTCCAGTAGTAGGAGTGACTCTGAGGAAAATATGGTCACCTTCTTTAAATTCTAGAGGTCTCCTTCTGTGATCAGCATAACTTTTCTGTCTACTTTGAGCAATGAGTAATCTTTCCCTAATGAATTTGATCTTTTCCGTGGTCTGTTGCACCAAATCGGGTCCTAGCAAACTTTTCTCTCCTACTTCAGACCAACACAAGGGAGATCTACATTTTCTACCATACAGAGCTTCAAATGGTGCCATTCCTATGCTGGAGTGGTAACTATTGTTATAGGCAAACTCTATCAATGGCAAATGAGTATCCCAACTTCCCTGAAGTTCTAACACACAAGCCCTAAGCATGTCCTCTAAGGTCTGAATAGTTCTTTCTGTCTGACCATCTGTCTGAGGGTGGTAGGCTGTACTAAAACGAAGTTTAGTACCTAAGGCTTCTTGTAGCGCTACCCAAAACTTAGAGGTAAATCTAGGATCCCTGTCTGAAATTATGCTTGTTGGTATCCCATGTAATCTTATAATTTCTTGGATATAAACCTGAGCTAACTTATACAACGGGCAACTAATTCTTATTGGCAGGATATGTGTTGACTTGGTCAATCTATCAACTATTACCCATGCTGCATCATATCCTGAGGGAGTTCTAGGTAATCCTACCACAAAATCCATTGATATACTATCCCATTTCCATTCAGGAATATCTAAAGGTTGTAGCAGTCCTGCAGGTTTCTGATGCTCTATCTTAACCTTCTGACAGGTAAGACATCTAACTACAAAACTAGCTATGTCTCGTTTCATCCCATTCCACCAAAACAACTTTCTAAGGTCTTGATACATCTTGGTTGCACCAGGATGCATAGTAAACTTACTATAATGTGCCTCAGATAAAACCTTATTTCTCAGTTCTTCATTATTAGGCACACACAGTCTTCCTTCATATGTCACAGCTCCTTTCTCATCAATTTGGAAATGCTCAATTTGATCTGTTTGAAGTTTATTTTTCAGAGACTTAAGAAATTCGTCACTTTCTTGAGCTTGTTTTATTTGATTCCTCAAATCATATTCTATTCTAAGCTCACTAGCATATAAACAGTGAGGTTTCAAAGACACTGAAATCTTCAAATCCCTAAATTCCTCCAACAACTTATGCTCCTCTATCATCATTAGAGACATATGCAGGGACTTTCTACTCAAGGCATCAGCCACCACATTAGCCTTGCCAGCATGATACTTCAACTCAAAATCATAATCCTTTAAAAATTCTATCCATCTCCTTTGTCTCATATTTAATTCCTTTTGATCAAAAAGGTACTTCAAACTATTATGGTCACTATATACCTCAAACTTTACTCCATATAAATAATGTCTCCAAATTTTTAAGGCAAATACTACGGCAGCTAGCTCTAGGTCATGGGTTGGATAATTTTCTTCATGAGACCTAAGTTGCCTAGAGGTATAAGCCACAACCCTTCCTTCTTGCATCAACACACAACCTAGTCCTTTCTTTGATGCATCACAATAGACTACAAAATCTTTTCTAGGATCAGGAATTATCAAGACTGGAGTAGAGGTAAGCCTATTCTTTAACTCTTGAAAACTGGCTTCACACATTGAGTTCCACTCAAAAGATCGGTTTTTCCTAGTTAACCTAGTCAAAGGTAAAACTAGTTGAGAGAATCCTTTGATGAACCTCCTATAGTAACCTGCCAATCCCAGAAAACTCCTAATTTCAGTTACCGTCCTTGGTCTCTCCCAGTGAACTACAGCTTCAACTTTACTTGGATCTACTGCTACCCCTTCTTGAGTGATCACATGGCCTAAGAATCTTACCTCACTTAACCAGAACTCACATTTTGCTAACTTGGCATACAATTGCTTCTCCTTTAAGATTTGCAACACTATTCTAAGGTGTTGTTCATGTTCCTCCCTAGTCTTAGAATAGATGAGGATATCATCTATGAAGACTACTACAAACTGGTCAAGGTAAGGCCTAAAGACTCTATTCATGAAATCCATGAATATTGCAGGAGCATTGGTAAGTCCAAAAGGCATCACAAGATATTCATAATGTCCATACCTAGTCCTGAAGGCTGTCTTAGGTATATCTTCCTGCTTCACTCTTATCTGATGGTATCCTGACCTCAAATCTATTTTGGAGAAGACTGAGGCTCCTAGTAACTGATCCAACAAGTCATCTATCCTAGGGAGCGGATATTTATTTTTGATTGTGACCTTGTTCAACTGCCTATAGTCAATACACAACCTCATGCTTCCATCTTTCTTCTTGACTAAAAGAACAGGTGCACCCCAAGGAGACACACTTGGCCTAATGAATCCTTTAGCCAACAATTCCTCAATTTGTTTCTTAAGTTCAGTTAACTCTAAAGGAGACATTCGATAAGGTGCAAAGGATAAGGGTCCTGTTCCTGGCACAAGATCAATGGAAAACTCAACCTCTCTTTCAGGTGGAAGATTCACTATATCGTTGGGAAACACATCTGGGAATTCACTTACTATAGGTATGCTATCTATTTCCTGCTCGACCTCTGCATTTAAAGAATAAAGTAGGAACCCTTGAGCTCCTTCTGAGAGACACTTCTCTACTTGGGTGGCATTAAGGAATATGGAATCAGAAGACTTTTGTTTATTGAGTGGGTCATTGGGAAAATAGGCAAGTCTTTTGGAACAATCTAGGATAATGTCATTGTTAGATAACCAATCCATTCCAATTATGATATCAATACCCGTCAAAGGTAAACAAATGAGGTCAATGACAAATGATTTTCCTTCAATTAAAATAGGACAGTTCAAACAGGCTCGGGAAGTAGAAACTTTTCCCCCTGTAGGAGTAGAAACTAACAAATCAAAAGGTAAGGATGATAAAGACAAGTTTAACTTCTTCACACAGTCAATAGATATGAAGGAGTGCGTAGCTCCTGAGTCAAACAATGCAATTAAGAGAGTGTTTTTAAGAAAACATGCACCTTTAATCATATCGGGAAACTGAGTTGCCTCTTTTCCACTCAGAGTGAATACTCTTCCTTTAGTTTGTGGTCTGGGCACAGGATTGTTCAGCAGCTTTCCAATGTTACAATCTTTGGCATGGTGTCCTGGCTTCCCACATCGGTAGCAAACATTTTGGCCAAAAAGACAAGGTCTGGAGCCATGAGATTTTCCGCACTTATTGCATGGAAATATGGGTTCCCTAGCTGGTATCTGTCTACCCTTTCCTAGGTTCACTTTACTCTTAAAATCATTTTTCTTTTGCATTTCTGCTACCCTTTTTCTTTTGAGAAAATTTTGTCTTTCTCTTTCAAACTCCATTTCTAGGAAACTCTTTTCTGCTATCCTACACTTATTCACTAGAGTGGCAAAGTCCTTAATTTCTAGGGTAGATACCTTCTCTCTTATCTCGGGCCTTAACCCCCACTCAAATTTGGTAGCTTTCCAACAACCATCAGGGTTATGTTTCAGGTAAGAAGAGAATTTGGACAACTCATCAAACTTAGCTACATACTGACCTATAGTCATACTTCCTTGCTTCAGTTGTATGAATTCAGCTTCTTTTTCATTCTTAACACTATCAGGAAAGTATTTGTCAAAGAAAGTGGTTAAGAATACTTCCCAGGTGATCTCAGTTCCACTAGACTCTAACAGGCTTTTGGCACCTCTCCACCAGTGTTCTGCCTCTCCTTCTAGCATATAAGTGGCAAAAATCACCTTTTGTGAATCCGCACATCCCATGACTGTAAAAAATTTTTCTAATTGCATAACCCATTTTTCAGCTAAGACTGGATTGTAATCTCCATGGAATGAGGGTGGTGTAGCCTTCCTAAATTCAGAGAGTCCTTGGTAACAAGGATTGACTATAAGGGCTTCTCCTACTGAGTTCCCACTTCCTTCACCATGGTTATTATGGTTTCTGTCTTGAGTCTCTTGCAGGCGTTGCAGAACCATTCTGTTTGATTCTGCCTGGGCCATGACAGCTTCAGCCAGACCCTTAACAGCTCCCATGATCCCTGACAGAGTATCATTTGGTGAACTCTGTACTTCTGGGATTCCTTGTCCTTCTGATGCCATATAATCCTACAAGTGCATAAACAACCCAATATTGAGTTGATCAGGCTCAATATTGTATAATTAGTGCATTGAGAATACTATAAGGCATGCAGAAAGAAAAATTGAAGCCAGATAATAAAGACTCAACTTTCACTTAATGCCTGATTATGCCTAGAACGGGGCTCTAATACCAAAAATGTAACACCCGCTAATAATAAAGTTAATAGTACAACTTTATATAGAAAGATCGGAGTTAGATATTAATATACATAATACAGCACAGAGTTCAGTAGCAGAAGTAACGTTCTGCTTGCCTTAAACTAAACATTTTTAAGCCGATAATAAAACTACAATTTATTTAATTATAACTCCATATATTTTTGTCAGCTGGGATAGTCCACCTTCTTCTAGGGCGTTACTTGACTAATCTGAAACCATCAGAAATACAGTGAGAATTTAAAATTCTCAGTAGATAATGAATAGTTCTAAGGTATTTGAACTATGATAGTTCCAGCCGTGTCTTAGCACGGAAATTCACACGGCTACTGTATCATAATCTCATCATATCACTTATCAGAAGATCATAATATTATGAGCAGTAAATGCTTAAAAATATATATTATGCACTACATAAAGTATTAATATCAATATAATATTTTTATTTTAATTTCCACTTTTCTTTGTCTCCTTGTCTCACACATATTCGAAGGCCTTCTCTTAGGGAATTCCCATTATCTGGTGGTACTTTTAACATCGTGACGACAAAGCGAGACTTTTATGCCACACTAACCAAGGCAGGTAACATAAAAGGATCTTGAATCTTATCCCTCTGCCTTCTTGGCGGTTAGCGGCAAATCTTAATTAAATATCTTTCATTCAAAACACTTACTTGCCATAATTCATAAATTCATAATAAATATACAAATGCATAAACTTAAGCAATATAACTTAACTAAAAGACTCAAGTAGCATAAGATAAATAATAATTTTCAATAATAAATTTATCTCATAATAAATCATACAATCAATAAGTGGAATAAAATGTAGAAACTATAAATTAGTTCATTAGTTTAAAATAACCGAAATATGCAAAGACTTAAATAATATAAACTTGAGTAAAATGAATAACATAATATTTCAATAAAATTTCTCAAATAACATAAATCATAATATAATTAAATTCATCATAATAAATTAAATAATAAGACAGAGCATAAAACGAATAAAACTGCACAAAATATAATTAAATTTATAAACTGAAAATGAGTAAAGTGCTTAAGAATTAAAATAATATTTATTCTTGTATAGACAATATCTTAATAATAATAATAATAATAATAATAATAATAATAATAATAATGAGAAGCAATAGTATAAAAGAACATCAATTAAATTAACTTGACAGGATAAATAAAATCAATAGGAATGATAATCAATAATAATATAAATTAACATCAGTGAAAATAACTTGAAACAATAAATATAATTAAATAATAAAATAACTTAGAATGATAAATAGAATAAATTGCAACAAGAATAATGCTAAGCAACTTTTATAAATAAAAGAACTATGAACATAAAATAAACTGTGATAATAACATAACATACAATAAGTAAATAAAGCCATGGTTTTACTTCGCAAATAATTTCATTATCTACCTCTAAGTGTGGTAAGCAGTTAAAAATGATGTAGATATGCTAAACTTCTCTTCTTTCCTTCTGCTGCCCCTTGCCCTCTTTTCTGTTGTTCCTTTCTTTCTCTTTCTCTCTTTATCTACTTCTCTCTCTTTTTCTTTTCTCTTTTCTACTTGTTCTGACGACTCATTCTCCCATTCCCTCATTCTCTTCCCGCTCTTCTCTCTCTCTTTTTGTTTTACCCAGAGTAACTCTTCTTTCTTAGTATTTATAGAATTTTGCACTGATCAACAATCGTCACTAGTGACGTTTTCAATCTTTTATTTTATTGTTCTTATTGTTACTTTTCTTTATATGCATTTACTTTTGTGTAATGTTTTCCAACTCAAAGTCCTTGCCTAAACCCCTCGTTCTTGACCAAGCTCTTTCTCTACTATTATCATTATTATTTTTAACCTTACATTTATTGCTTGTGTTTTGTTTTCTAAGGCTAAAGACTTCAACACTCTAAACATCACGCCATTAGCGTGAGTTGTAGTATCTTTTATCTCTTTCTTTTTTTTTTTTTTTTTACTATGTTATTATTTATTATTACTATTGTTGCTATTACTTTACTTGTCTTAATATTAATATTTGATATTATAGAATAATGTATTGTAAAGTTGTTGTTATTAATTATAATCTTATTCTAAAAGTTAATATCTATATTTAAACTATTTGGTCAATCAACTCAAATATATCACCCAAAATATTCCAATCAAGTGAACTAATTAGATTGCTCTATATTAAATATTCTATGAAAAGAAGAGGATGTTACAAAAACTACTCTACCACAACAAAAAAAAAAAAATGAAAATCACATATCCGGTTAAAAAGGAATTGTAAAATTTTCTGATTGAGTGATACTTATTAGAAGATTTTAGAAAATGCCTTTCCATTATTAGTTATATAAATATCATATAATTCAGTTAATAAAATTTCATATTCATATAAAATTATTCAATAAAATAAATATATCAAATTAATTAAAAAAATAAAGTTACTTTTGGAGGAGAAAGTTGATCCTTTTCCATATATATTTTATTGATTTGAGTTCAATAAATATAAGAGAAATAATTTATTTTCCTAACAAATCTTCCTAAACATCCTCCTACTTACTAAATAAAGGAAGAATTGATTATTTTTTAAGATTTTAAGATATTGATTGTGTTTACTTTTTACTTCATTTAATATTTAGAAAGATGTTTAGAAAATTTTTAAAAGGCTATATTATTACTTTAAATATAATTTATTATCTTCTTCTCAGTGGTCAAATTAAGGTTATTACAAAGGTACTAAATACAACTGAAACTATTATTCTAAGCCAAAAATGTTAAAGTCACCCTTGCTCTAGTCCAAAATCTCCTTCATAATTTTATTAGTAATAATAAATAGTGCGGTATAAGAGTATGAATGAATACCGCAAAAACATATCAACCAATGACCTCACTTTCTGGAAATAATTAATATATTCAAATTTTTCACTAATTAAATTTGGGCAAAACCATGTGTATTTCTGCTAATTTTGTGTGAAGTTTTTTTTTTTTTTTATCGATTGAATCATCAGTATCTAGACCCTATTATCATAAATTTGACTAATCTAACTTGATTCGGCAGAGGTTCTTAAATGGGATAAGGATCTTCTAGCGAGAAATTTTTCATTTTCAGGGCTCGAACTTGAGATCTTTTATTAAAGGGTTAAGACATCTATTATTTTGACCAACCCCACGTTGGTATATGAAGTTTTTTCTTGTATACTGTATTTGGATCAATGTGAAATTAAAATTATTTTAAATATAATAAAATCAATTCATATTCAAATTTATTAACTAAAAGTGATTTTAAGGTAGTATATTTTATTTGGATGGTATAAAAAGTTACTTATGTGTAATAAATTACTAAAAAAACATAAAATAATTTGTTTATATTTGTTTAAGGTTAATTTGATAAAAAAAATTATAATCAGTTCAATATATAATCAAAATACCAAAATTAATTTTTTTTGAAAAAAATATTCTTAGTATAAATAAAGTAAGGTAAAGATTATAATCAATTTTATCTATTTTTGCTGAGTATATCATATTATATTGAAAATAATCTATTTTGAGAAAAAAAAATATTTTAAAAAATAAACAGGCATTCCCAAACATGTGATCGGTAGCCTTTAAGGCCACATGCGATCTTTGGAATGAAATATTTGGCTTGGAATCATACTGGGAAGTTTCAGATCTATGTCTGCATATTATGCTTTGTTGGGCTTTCATAATATTACATCCACGGGTGTTAATTGGCGAGATGTGTGGAGGTGTCCAAGCCCCTCAAAGGGTACGTGCGATGCTTCAAAATGGACTTCACATACAAACTGTTTTACTCCAATTAAGGCTTCGGAAATGGAGATAGTTGACGCCAATTCTCTACGTCAAGCTTGGCAGCGACACAGGCACAATCAGGTAGCCACGGGATGGTAGTTTCCGGAAGATAATTATTTCAAATTTAACTTTTTGAGGGAGCTGTGAAATCCGGTGGTCATCGAGCAGGTTGTGGAGGGGGTTCTTCGCGATTCACCAGGAGCTTGGATTTTCGGCTTCGCTGCAAACTTGGGGGTACATCAGGTGTGTTTTTAGCTAGTGTGCTATGGAGAATAACATATTTGGCACGCGTGTTTTTTTTTTTTTTTTTTGGCTTTGTTGTGGGGTAGGGACATCATGGGTCTCAGACCAAGCACTCGAACACGAGTCCCTTTAGGCTTCCGGATGCAATTGACAAAGGGCCACAGGTCCAACCCTTTCTGCGCGTGGAATCTTGTTGGAGGATGTGGCTCGGGTCTCCATGCTTAGACCTATTCTAATTTAATTGGGCTGGCCGCCCTCCTCACCAAAAAAAAAAAGACCCCTAATTTTGAAATAGATACATTAATATTACGCTGATTATATTGGAAAGATAATACATTACTTCTGACACCAAAAAAAAAAAAAAATTACATTTATTGCAAACATTTGCATCACACATTTATTACAAACATCAGCTGCATCACACAAACATTGCATAACAAGTGTTTGCTTTAGTTTTATTAGACCGAACCCTTAATATTAAGTTTGCACACAAATTACAAAAACCAAGCACAATCAGGGAAATAAGTAGCCATTAAAGGTATGAGAAAGTTCTAAAATATTCTCCAAATAAGAAAAAGTTATTTTTGTATTATTTAGTGTTCACAACCCAATTTTACAGCTTAATTTTGTCCCTCATTTTAACTATATTTTTGAGGTTCTAGTTGAGTTGGTGAACATTAAACAATATAGAACAACTTTTACTATTCTTGAAACATTTGAGAATTTCTCAGCATTTAGCGGAATCTATGGAGGGGGTTTCGAGATGTATTAAATAGCAGACGCTAAACCAGCTTCAAGCTTCGTAAAGGAAAGCTTTTGGTTGGGAAATACTGTCGGATCTATGTCTATTAAAATCGTATCCTTCTCCTTAAATTCTCCTTGCAGAATGCCTTTGGTAAGTTCATTCACAATCTTCTGTTGAACCGCTCGCTTGACTGGCCTAGCACCATAGTTAGGATCATACCCCCAGCTTGCAAGAAGTTGGATGGCACCATCTGTCACTTTGATTTTCATCTTTTGACTTTGTTCAATTCTCTTCTCTAGATCCTTCAACTGTGAAGAAACCACCCCCCACCCCGTGGCCCAAAAAAAAAAAAAAAAAAAAGAAAAGGGTGAAATGAAGGATGAGTAAGACCATTTAAGTAACATTACCTTGCTAATGTTGCAAGAAGGCATAAATGAAGTTTATAGAGCCTAACTAGTAACTTTCACGTATCAAAACAAAAGAGGCATATTACAGGTGAAATGATAGTGCTCTCTAAGGATTCACTGCATGGTGCGAAGCATACAAATAAAACAAGCTCGTACAATGTGTCTAATTTTGGTGAGAAGTTATTAGATGCTTTCACAGAAAAAAAAAAAAAGTTATATGGGCATTGCTACAAGATGATATACGCTCAGTCGCTCGAGCTTTTGTACACAGACTAGAGCATTCATATTCGGGCATGGTGTTATGAAATAAGAAAAGGAGAGATTAAAACTCATATTTCCATGTCTACTATCTAATCCAATGTTCCCAATTCTCAAGCGAATAGCCCCTCAAGCTTTTAGTAGGAATTTTCTAAAGGGATATTGCTATGACATAAATCTCACGAAGATATTCTTAAGTGCTTTAAGAGCAAGAATAAATATTTGTTCTAAACTGTTTAATACTTGACATTTCAGCAATGATATAAAAAATAGTTGTGGTAAAAGATAATAATAACCCACAAAATAGAGGAGTTAAACATTTAATGGAGCATAGCAAAAGTTGTTTTTCTATTCTAAGAATACCGAAGAAATTTTTAATCCAATGTCCCCATGTTTAGCTTGTGTCATCAAACGTTGACATTCTTAGTTATCTTGAGTCATTTTTGTCTCCTACTATACCTACATACCTACATTTTTAGTGCCATAGCTGAGTTGATAAATACTAAATCATAAAATAAAATTTTCTTTATATGGGACAACCAGGAATTTCTTGTTCAAGCTTCCCTATATTTGATAGTCAATCAAATAAATCCCTTTTTGGTTTCTCACAAGTTGATCCATGCATCCAAAATTAATAAGCTCAATCATCCTAACAAAGATTGTCGATCAATATGATATAGGAATCAAGCAATTTCTAGAAGAGGGGGAAGGGGGAAGGGGGAACTCTCATCAAGAATGAACTAAGAAATGAAATTACCTGTAACTTGACAATGCTAATTATTTGGCCAGGGTCTAGAGGCTGGAAAACAATAAACTCATCAACTCGATTCATGAACTCAGGTCGAAAGTGAGATTGTGCAGCATCCTTTACTTGCTTCTCTAGATCTTCATAGGTTAACTCACTTGCGTTGAGAATTTTCTTTGATCCAACATTTGAGGTCATAATGATAACAGTGTTGGTAAAATTCACAAGGCGACCACTTGAGTCAGTTACTCTTCCGTCATCCAAAATTGAAAGCAGTATATCAAAGACTTCCTTGTGTGCCTTCTCAATCTCATCAAACAAAACAACAGCATAGGGTCTGCGGCGAACTTTCTCTGTAAGTTGCCCTGCCTCTTCATGCCCAACATATCCAGGTGGAGACCCAATCAATCTTGAAACTGAATGTCTTTCCTTGTACTCACTCATATCAATGCGTACAAGTGATGCCTCTGTATTGAACAAGTAACAAGCAAGTGTTTTAGCCAGCTCTGTCTTCCCAACACCGGTAGGTCCCATAAACATGAAGCTAGCAATCGGACGGCCAGGATCTGCAAGGCCTATTCTGGCACGTTGGATAGCCTCAGCTACTGCCTTCACAGCAAGGTCCTGTCCCACAACACGCTTACGGAGCTCATTTTCTGAATCCAACAACTTCACCTTCTCAGATTGTTGAAGTTTTGAGACTGGTATACCAGTCCAACTGCTGACAATCTCAGCAATATCATCTTCTGTAACTTTCTCCCTTAGCATAGATTTCCCAGAGCTCGTATGTTTATTTAAGTCCTCCTCTGTTAATTTAATTTGTTGTTCCAAGGATTCTAGACTGCGATATTTTAATTCAACAGCATAATCTAGATCATACTGACGCTCAGCCCGTTGAAGCTGAAGATTCATGTCATCTCTCTTCATAAATAAATATACAAGTCTTTAGTATCTATTTTTTCTTTTTTTTTTTTTTTTTTGCTTTATCTTCTATATCTTCTCTTAAATAATTGAATTTCTGAATTTCTTTTTTACAAAAAAAATCTGGTATAAGGATAAAAATATAGGATAAAATTTAATGAATGATATTTTTGTGTAATTTTATACATGAATGCGATTAATAGAAACTTATCTCTCATCTTCACTTCAAACCAAACACATTCTAAGTATATAATTGCTCACCAATTTTTTCATGGTATGAATTTGAGTCATTACAGACTTTTCTTTTTTCCACTGCTCAGTCAGCCGAGCCTGTTCCTCTTTAAGATCAGAGAGCTCACCCTCAAGACAATCTAACCTTGCTTTAGAATCATTGTCATGTTCATTCTCGATAGAGCGTTTCTCCATCTCTTTTCCCAAGACTGACCTGTCGATCTCATCAAGTGCAGTAGGTTTAGAAGTATTTTCCATCTTCAATTTAGCAGAAGCTTCATCAACCAGATCAATAGCTGCAATTTCGAAGTAGCTCGCAATCAGCGCTTTATGAACATTACTAATCCCAATCCACAAAGAAATCGGTACTTTTTAACATTTCAAAGATCCATTTGGATAAACTACTTAAAAAATAACTTTTTTCAGTAGAGTATTCATTTTTAGAAAAATTATTTCATATTTAGATAAATTATCTATTTTAATTATTAAAAGTATTTATAATTTTGCTTGGATATAAAAGAATAAAAATATTTTTTTATAACTACATTATAAAAAAAGATATTTAAAAAAGAAAAAGAGAATTAGGATTTGATAAGGAATAAAAAAAAAATGATATGTATTATAATTTTAAATAAAGATAAAGGATATTTTTTAAAGATAATTTTATTAAAAATTATTTCTGTTTTTACTTTTTTTAAAAGCTAGCTATTTCTAACTTTTAAAAAAAGTGATAAATTGATTTTTTTAATTGAAGTACTATTTTTAATATTCATATCCAAACACTTATAAAAACTTATAAAAATATTTTTTTTAAAAAAAAAGGACAAGATTTATAGATGTCAACCATTGAATAAAGTGATGCCCAAAAAAAAAAAAGCCATTGAATAAAGTACCTAAAAGATAGTACCTCCAACCTATAATAACTATCACTTTAGAAAATCAGTACATTTTTATATCAATATATTTAAACTGAAGGGAGTAATGTGTTAGACATTGTCCATTGAATTTTTCCCCTAATCTCTGATTAAGAATATATTTATACATGTCAATTGTTGAATAAAATGCCTAAAAAGAAAATGTGCTAGACATTGCCCATCTACGAATTTCTCAACTGCACATGATTTCTCCTCGAACAAACATGCAAATTGCAAATTAACTATTTTCCATACATCCTCAACTGAATTCACACGTTCTCATGAAGCATGCTTGAATCAATAAAAAATGTTCTAATCTAGAATTCAAAAACCTCAATAGTATTACAAGTTGTAAGGTATCTACTAGTAATTATTACTAGATAATGTCAGGGCTAATGAAATTCCTCAATTCTTGCGTTAACCGATCTATTATTTTGTACATTATTCATTTAGACATCAATATTAATATGTGATAATTGGAGTTTAAATATGTGTATATTTTAATCATATAAATATAGAATTAACATATTACTTTCATTAAAAGTACAAATCAATTCTTAATTAATATCGTGTCCAACATTTACATAACTAAAATTTGCACTTATTTAAACCGAGGCCACCACATATTAAATTAAGTGTCCATAAGTCATGTGCAAAAAGCTTTCTCTTGTGATAATTATTCATGCAACAAGATCTAAGAATAAATTTGAAGCTACTTATGATTTTTGAATGCCAGATATCATGGATGAGATAGACTGCAATGTTAATGTTTAGAAGTCTTCTTAAAGAGCTAGGCCTTTTTCTCGAAATCTGAATTGTTATACAGTTCTCAATCAATAAAACCCCGATGACTTGTAGAGGTGACCAAATTAAATATCATAAGCCCCGTATCTTGGTTCGTCTAAATAAGGATTGACTGTTTTTGACCCAACAAGGAAAAAACAGATCGACTGGACCAAAGAGGAAAAAAATAAAAAAGGATTGATTGTTGACAGTTACTGTATAAAACTCAAACAACTATCAATTAGTAGTGTACTGGTGTCCTATAATATAACCATAAGAAATATTTTAACATTTTTGCATTTGGACAACACGAACTTTTTAAAAATAATTATTTATACAACTTTAGATTAAGAATGTGATTTGAACAATATTAATTGAAAAATATCTAAAACTATTTTATTTTAAAAAATTGTCTCGACTCAATAATTAATTTTTATACCATGACCATGTGATTTTTGAAAAAAAAACATTTATAGCAATGTCAAATGAAGTGTAATAAGTCCAAAAATACATGATCGCACAACCGTGATACAAAATTCAAGTTAAATTAAAACAAAATATAAAAGATATAATTTAAAAGTAATACATAATTAATTTCAAAAATCATGAAAAGATTACAAAAGTAATACATAATTAATTCAAAAATGGAATTTAGGGCCAACTGATACAAACCTAATAAATAGGGTTATAAGTTATGATATTGAGGTGTGGGGGTCTGTGAAACAAAATGATTTCCTTTTAAAATAAGAAATTAATTTTGATATATTATTAGTATAAAAAATTTTATATTATCAACTAACAGATAATTTTACGTATATCTTTTGAGATGGTCATGGTCAGAATCAAATATTTTTATGAAAATAAAAGATTGGACTCTGGTGTACAAAACAAAAGGAAAAATTATACTGGAAGTGTAATAAAATTAAATTATTAAGATAATTGATCATTTGGTCACTCTAAATATTTTTTAAGTTGAAATAAATTTTACAGCTAATATTTTCTTTTAATTTAGTTTTAATATTAAAAGAATTACTTTAATTCTTATATATACAAACATTTTCAATGTAATCTCTATTAATTTTTATTGTTGTAACCCTGTATGTTAAAGTTATAACATAATGAGTTATAATGATTCAATTAAGAATAAGTCACATAAAAGGACTAGAAATATGTATTTTTCGTACTCAATTTTAATTTAATATCTATATGCAATATATTTTAGTTTAAGATATTTGATTTTGATATACTGCGATCCAGTTGTATACTATTATTTGGGTGATATTTAAAGTAGTGATTATTAAATTCAAATATTTTTGTTGAAATAACATATATGATTAGATATATAATTATTTAAAATATTTTTATAATGACAATGTATTAAAATTAATTCTTAATTTAATTCCTATGCGTCATATTAACTTTATGCAAAACCTCATAGTATTATAACGGGATCAGATAATAATAAAATTGAAAATTGTTATGCATATGGTCGTACATATAAAGATAATAGTTATTATTCATATGGAGATTAAATTAAAAATTATGCTATTAGTACCAAAAGAATTTACCTTAAAATAACAATGATTACCTTTGTCAGGCAAAAATCTTCCAGTTAGGTAACGATCTGACAGAATTGCAGCTTCCACAAGTGCACGATCAGAAATGCGGACTCCGTGATGAAGCTCGTATCTTTCTTTCAGTCCCCTCAGTATCGAGATGGTATTATCAACTGAAGGCTGGGAAACAGGAACCTGCTGGAAGCGACGCTCCAGTGCAGGGTCCTTCTCGATATGCTTCCGATACTCTTCCAATGTCGGAGCGCCAATACATTGCAGCTCTCCCCGACTAAGCATAGGCTTTAACAGATTAGAAGCATCCATTGCACCCTTCGATAGAGCACCTAGAGTATGATATAGATTACAATTGCAATCGAATTCAGTCCGCAGGTTAACTCCCAATCTCAAATTCGTGGGCATCAGCTACGGACATGTCAATAAGTCAAGGGGAATATGCTGTTACTTGTTGGTAACAGCATTGCTAACGCTCTTAAATTATATAGCTTATTTGAATGTTATTATTTTAATAATTTTTCGAAAAGAATATTTTTATGCATTTTGATATGTTTAGTTAATTTTTTTTTTTAAAAGAATACAATTATTAAGAGAAGTATTAAAAAATTCGTTTTCAAAACCTATAATTTTAATTTTTTTTTAAAAAATTAATCATAACGTAAAAACTGATTAAGAATAAAAAAGATATGTAAATATTATATTCAAGCATAAATTAATGTTTCCTTTAGATATAAAAAGCTTAAATAGGTTTTTAGTCCCTATAAATATAAGTCATTTTAATTTTGGTTCTTCAAAATTTTTACTTTAATTTTGGTCCCCTTTTTTTTATTTTTTTAGTCCCTATCAGTCTAAATTTTAGCTTTCATAAGTGCTTTGGAAATGCTTTTAATCATTAAAAATATTAGGAAATTTATTTTTGGTTATTATAAATATTTTCTAAATTTTCTTTTGATTCTTATTAATATCACTACTTAATAATGAATCTAAATGACAAGGATAAAAAACCTAATAATAGAAAAAAATCTGAATCAAAATAAAAATTTTAGAAGGACAAAAATCAAAGTGACTCATATTTATGGAAACTAAAAATATATTTAAATTTATATAAAAATAACTTTATTTTTTTTTAAAAAAAGATAAGTTTGAAAATAAAAACCTTTTTTATGGAAACTCATTCAAACGTACCCATACCGTAAATAATTGAAAATGGTTGACAAAAAAATAATAATTAAAAACAAAAAGAAAGAAAATAGAGAGAAAAGAAAATAAAGAAAAAATGTATTTTTCTCTCTTAATTATTGATTGGATGTACAAAAAATTGAGAGAAAGAAAGAAATATTCTTGCTCCTCTTTCCTCCTCTATAGTTGATCCACATAAAAATTATTTACTCACACAAAAAGAGGTGAGAAGAGAGGAGAGAAAAAGAAAATTTGGGTTTACTTTTATCAAACAAATAAAAAATTATAATAAAATTCCTAAAAGTAAGCTTTTACTCCGTCTATAAATAAATATCAATTTCACAAACTTAGAACATTCTAAAATCAATATATCTAAATATCAAAATTGAAACATTCTAAAATATTCCAATTTTGTCAAAATATCATATAATTGTGGATAGAGAGAGTAATAAATAAAAAGGGACATTTTTGTCTAATCATGATACAGTAAAAGTTGCTAACTTCCATCAACATAGAAAAGAGAGGGAAGAAGTTAGCTTATGTATATATATGTGGTTTTGCTAACTTCCTCCATTAGCAACCTTCACCATACTATAATTAGATGAAAATGTCATTTTTTTAAAATAACTTAATTTTAAGGGTATTAGTGTAATTTTTCACTTATCTTGATAAAAATAAGCCAAAAAAATTTCTCTCTCTCCTTTTTCCTCGCTGCTTTTTCTATGAAAAATTAAATTTTAAGCGGGTCAACTATAAATGAGAAGAGAGAAGAGAAAAGTGATAAGTTATAATAATATCCAAAAAGTAAATTGTTTAATAAATAAAAGGGCATTTTATGTCAATCATAATGTGATGGAGGTTGGTAACTCCCACCAAGACAAAAATAATAGGGAGGAAGGTAGCATATATATATATCACATGAGAAGAGTGATTTATAATGAGAGTGAGAGGAGTAAATTTAGACCATATAATTATATAAAGATAGTCAAGATTTAAAGTTATTTAAAGGTTATATGACTATTTAAAAAAGTTATATATCTTTATATTTTAATTTTGACTATTTATGTAAGATTTAATGGTCAAAATTTACTTCTCTTTTTTTCACAATTAACCACTCCCCTCTTTTGATCGTCTTCCTATATATATATATATATATATATATATATATATATATATATATATATATATGAATAATTAATAATTAAAATTATTTAAAAATCATATGACCACTTATATATACCTGCCCCCACAATCATGTGGATCTCATCAATGAAAAGTATAATCTGGCCATCAGATTTGGTTACTTCTTTGAGAGTGGCTTTCAACCTTTCCTCAAATTGTCCCCGATACTCTGATCCAGCAACAAGTGCACCCATATCAAGGGATAAAAGCTGGAAAGAGAAAAAGTTTATCACATCAATTTTACAACTCCAATCCCGGCATGCAAAACCTCAAATGAAAATAAAAGAGATCAAGTTATACCCGTATAACTTTAAGTATTTATTATATCATTAAATAACTTTTTATATATGTCACTTTTTTTATAAAACCTGATATTGGATTAGAAGTTCATAACTTATAAATCATGTTTGTATAATTTTATATTAATATAAAATTATTTGGTATACTTTTATGTATACCAAAATTAATGTAATATATATGTTTGAAATATATATGAACAAGAGTTATTTGATAACATTTTTATTGATATTCAATTTTTATAAAATTTGACACAAATAATTTTTATGATAGGTAATTATAATTCATCGGTTGAATTGATAAAATACATATTTTATATAAAATTATTAAGTAATGTAATTATGTTTAAAGTTACATTGGTGTAACTTAAAGAGTAAAATCTTAAATTGGTCCTCAAAAGAGTAGTGAAACATCAATTTGGTCATTCAAATATTCATAACATTAGTTTGGTTTTTGAAAGAGTTGTGGGATATCAATTCTTAAAAGATTTGTAACATTAATTTGGTCTTTGAAAGATTCAAATTCATTTTAAGTTAGTTCAAAAAAAATTTTAAAATCTTTTAGACTAATTTCAAATGAATGTTAATTTTCAAGGACTAAATTGATATTACAACTTTTTCGAAGATTAAATTGATATGATAACTCTTATACAAACCAAATTGATGTCCAACAACTTTTTCGAGGACCAATTTGAGAATTTACTCTAACCGAAACTTTCACTACTTTAGCTGAAAGTTAGCACTCTTCACTCTTTTACATGGACAAAAAAAAAATCCATTTTATCTCTTGTGTTTAAGTTGAATAACAATTTATAATTTAATAATTAACAACAATAATCTTATTAATAAAAAATTAATACTTTCTCTCTTAATAATTACCAATAGAATAATTATTTTTCTCTTTTAATTATCAATTTCTCTTTTAATAATTGCCAACACCATAAAAATTTTATTAATTTTATAAAATAATATATATAACAATCTAATTATAGATTGATTTATAAAATATTAATTAATATAATATCATATGATTTCAATGTGAGAGTTACATGGTTGATTAAAGTTTAAGGTAAATTACACTAACCTCCTTAAGATTAGGAAACATTATATACAATATTTATAATTTACAAAAAAATATGCACTAACCTCTTTTAAAATTTAGATAATATTATATCCAATATCTTTATATTTTGTAGAATATGATATTAAGTATATCTATAAAATTACATTGAGTACCCCTATAAAAAATGTTAGAATAAACACAACAAATCGTTAGGAGTGGTCTGAAATATTATTTAATCTCAAGGCAAGCTAGTGAGATTTACCCAAAAATTTATGCACCAAAACATCGGAGAGGACCAAATTCATTACTATTTCGACACAATAAAAAATATTTATTTTATCTTATTAAAAACAATAAAATTAATAATACAACAATTTGTTATTCTATTTTTAAAAAATAAAAAAATTGTTAAAATTTTTATCTGTTTTAACGTATGGGTACATGATAGCATCTGATTTTATGTTATTCAACATTATATAATTTTATATAATTTTTTGGAGTACATAATTTTATTTAATATTAAATTATTGATAAAACATTTATTTGTAAAAATAATAAAATTTATGATGTTGATAACCAGTAAAAGAGAAATGGATAGTTATAATGGGAGAGAAGCAATATATCCATTGGTAATTATTAATAGAAAGAAAATATTATAAGTGTGCATATTACGGTAATGAGGTTATATTGAATTTTTATAAAAATATTTGTACATAAATATTATGGATATGCTTCAATTTAGTTTTGAAGGACAAATTAGTCTTTCAAGATTTAAAAATTTCTAGATAATCCCTTACTATTAAAAAAAAGGGGGACACGTCAATCCCTCCTACAAATTTTTTAATTATATGGATATGTACGTAGAAGTTAATATGTCCCCCTTTTTTGAATGATGAGGGGCCATTTCGAAACTTTCAAATTCTAAAAAATTAATTTATTTTCTAAAATTTTTATTAGAGATCAAAATGGATATTTATGTAATAACTTATAAATAAGTTACTTTTTAAAAGTTACTTTCACAGAAGTGCTGAAATAAACTATTTATCCAAATGGACACTTAATATATTGAAAACTTGAAAATATCATGTTTTTAATTAAAATTTTCTTTTTTTGATTCCTTAACCATTGCTTTAAATCAATATTACGAGGTTGGATAAAAGGGTGGGAAGGGAAATTGAATATACTTTTTAATAAAGAGGAGGGGGAAATGAAATGAACCTTTTTTTTCTTTATTTGTTGAATCGTCAATTAAAAAGTGAAAAAAATTATAAAATAAATATTGGTTAAATTAATATGTAAGTTTCTAACTTTTTTGGGAAAATTCAAATAGGTCCCTAAACTTTAAAAGTTTATAATTTGGTCCTTGAATTTATAAAATATTTGTAATTGAGTCCTTGGATACAAATATCTAAAAAAACAAATCATTATTATACAAGTAAAATAGATTTTTTGGTCATTTATTTATTTATTTTTAAAAAATTTAGTTTCTTATCTTACAAATTATTTTTAATTTAATTCTAGCCACTTTTCTATTATATAACTAACGAAAAATGTTAATACGGCACGATCTACATTATATCTATATATATACTATGTCAATACTATTTATGCTATATTAATATTTTTTATTAATTATGTGATAAAAATGATTAGGAATCAAATTTAAAATAATTTGTAATATGAGAGACTAAATTAAAAAAATTAAAAGATAAAAAATTGAATTAAAAAAAAATAACATGAGGGATAAAAAGCCGTTTATGCCTATTAAAGGCACGATATTTCAATCCATGGTTCATTCATGCCCACTTATATACCTTTCAAACGGTGACTAATAAATAATTGGACGAAACACATACCCTACGATTCATTAAAACTTGAGGAACATCTCCTTCGACGATTCTCCGAGCAAGTCTGCTTCAAAGTCAGCGTTAGTTCGATATGCGGAACATAGTAAGGAATAGTACTCTTACTTCTACCCACTTTTAGGGACAGTCTTTTTAAGGGCCGAACACCTTAAAGTGTCACTTAAATATTGGTTATAAAAAAAGTTGAAACTCATTTTTAGCTAATATTTAAAAAGTACCTTAAAATATCATTTAAAATATATCTATATATGGTAGTAAAAATGGAAGGTATAAACAACATTTTAAAGGGTAGTATAAACATCATTTTTAAGGTAATGTTTAAAATATTCATCAATAAAAAATAAATATTTAATATTCACTTAATGTTTAATTATTAATTAAATTAAAAAATAAATTTAATAATTGATATTAAAAAATTATTTATATTTTAAATATTATATAAAATATCACAATTAATTTTTATATAATATTAATTATTAAATTTATTTTTTAATTTAATTAATAATTAAAAATTAAATAAATATTAAATATTCACTTTTGTGGATGAATATTTTAAATATATGAAATAATAACATAAGCATCCCGAGAAGCAAGGGACAAATTGTAATATTTAATAAAAAAAATTCTGTCATCCTCCTCAAAGGAACGTGTTTTCTTCCTCCATCATTAATTGTCATCTTTGGAAGTGTGTATGGAATTCATTTGCAAGTACAAATTTCAGAGATCTTGTGATATAAATAGCTCATGGAGGAGGAGATCTCTTACTCCGCGGAGTACGGAAGGACAACTCTATTTAATATAATCTCTAGATAGTAGGCACCAACAATATGATATTGTAAATATTTTTTACCTTAAACAGGGGCACAGAATTATTTTATATCTATATTAAGCTTACCCTTCAACAATCGCAGTCTTTCCAACACCAGGCTCACCAATTATCACAGGATTGTTCTTTGTTCTCCTGGAGAGAATCTGGATGCACCTGCGTATTTCGGTATCTCTTCCTATGACCGGGTCAAGTTTTCCAGCTTTAGCCAACTCTGTCAAATCTTTCCCGTATTTTCCCAAGGCTTCATACTTCCTTTCAGGTTCTATTACAAATGATCACAATGAGGCTTTACAAATAATCCTCGATGTTAACTTATTTATGTTATGTAAGTGGAGCAATCCTTGTCGCCATTGTCAGGTATCTTATTTTTGTACGTCACTAACTTTATTAGGCCAAAATTGTAAATGGCCATTTGGTACATACACTAAAACAATATTTGATAGTATAAGATTTGTTATTATTTAAATATTATATAATACAGTATCATCCTATCGTTATTATGAATAAGTTTAATCATAAATATAAATAATAAAGTGAAATTATAATAAAATAACATTTTTAATTTTTTTATTATAATTAGAAAAAAATTAATTTTATTACTTAAAAATTTATTATGTATCATGATAAGTATTACAAATATTTACTATTTTTTATTATATATAAAATTGTAAATTATATTAAATGCGAGTTTTAATAAACATTATTTATTTTAGCAAATATATAACATTATCTTTCTCCTATATATTTTAATATTTTTGCTTTCACTTTTCATGATAATAGAAAAAAATAAAAATAAACTATATTGAAATAACAATTTGAACTAATTATTTACTTTTTGTTATACTTAACTATAATTTATTGTAAATAGTATTTATTATTTTTAATGTATTGTTTATTTACATTTTTATGTTATTCTAAATAATTATTTTCATATTGAATATTATTTATTAAAGTATTTGTTTATCATTTAATATTTTAACAAAAATAATTATTTTTAATAAAAAATTTCATTAATTTTTATTAATAATTATTTTATTTTAATAAAGTACAAGAATATCAAAGAGTGAAAGATATTGCATCCACTAAAAATTAACAAGGCTTCATTCTACTCTTGTAAGTTTGAGTAAGTTATCCACTATTTTGGTATGCAAAGAGGATTTTGATGAATAAACTTAGATAATCCATATAGTTAGTTTGAATGAGCTTCTTGAGAAAGACCTTTTAATTTAAATTTTCTTTTCTCAAAAGATATTGTTAAAAAGGTAAAAATTATTTTATGTTTAGATTAAAATTGATTTATGTTTGGATATAATATTAAAAACTTCTTTTATCCGTAAAAATATTTTTTATGTAATAAAGAATATTGTATTATAGAAGATAAAAATTATAACTTTAAAAAAAATATCTTTTTTGTATTTTTTAGTGATTTTATTTTTTTAAAAAATGTTCACTTAAACATATGAAAAAGCATAAAAAGTATTTATCATAAAAAAAAAAACATAAAAGTACTTTTTAAAAAAAAAAACTATTTTTGATCAAAATAATTTTGCCTAAACAAGCTCATAATCTGTACTAAACGGCCGATAAAGTTATTAAGTATTTTATTAGTTTACTCTATTATGTCTAAATTCTAAGACAGCATGGGAAAATTACCCTTAGGAACTTCATCTCGAGGGATCGCAGTCTTTTCAATACTAGGGGTCATGAATTGGCACAGGTTTGCTCGTTGTTACACTGGAGAAGGATTTGGGGAAGAACCTGCTTCTTTTTCTATTCTGTGTCGAATGTTTCCCATATGTTCCCAAGGCTGAATCATCCTTCCCTTCAGGACCTATTACAAATCATGAAAATGAGGCTTTACAGCATTCAAAATACAACTAATTAACAACATCAAGAGAAGCCTTGGATCACCTTTTGGAGCCTGGACGCTGGTTTTTGTTTCTTTGGCGGTGGTAATGGTTTGGCGATGCCTCAAATGGATCCCGATTGAGTCCAGAAACCAACCACATCGTCCATGAAAGCCCACAATTTCTAGAGTTTCCATTGCGAAGTCGAATGCGAATGGTATTCCTTCTGCATATTCGTGACCGTATGGTCCATAGGTGTCGAAGTTGCTCCTGAATGTTAATGACTGAATAAATGCAGGAATGCCAGGCCGCGCTTGCGATGAAGACCCAGACACACCAATAAGGAACTCTTCTGGGTAGTTTAGCTTAATCTATATATGAGACGTAAAGTGGGAATTTGTTAAAACGTAATGCATGGTACCAACCAAACTCAGAGAGCGAACGAGTACTTAGTCAAAATGAAGAAGAAGAAGAAGATTTAAGCTTACCGTAGCTGCCTTGGATGCAAGTGTTTCTTCATATCCCCCACGTTTCGTTCCTTTGACAGGCTTACCTTGCTTATCATAAACCACAGTGATTGCCAAAATATAAGGATATGAGATACCAATCAAAAGATGGATTTCTCTCACCCCGGTGAAATATCCATCTTCCCATCTATCTCCACCATTGCCTCCCCATGGTCCTAGTGTAAAGCCCCTCTGGTCCATGCTACAGAGTTTTTCTTTCCATAATTAAACTATCCGTCTGACTTTTGGGATTAGTGCTCTCTATGAGACTGTTTGGTTCTACTTAGATCTTCATTATATAGACATATTGAGACTGTAGGTGTCCTTGTTATATATATGAGACTATGTAAGTCTTCTCTAAGTCTTCTGCTCCATGCTACCGAATTTTCTTCGGAGAGTTAAATGTCCACCTAAGTTTTCGGACTAATTAATGCTCTCTACGGGGGTTTTGTCCGTGGTGCACCCCATAAATTTGATTAAACAGCGTCCAGGCTCCAAAAGATGATCCAGCTCTTCTCTTGATCTTGTTAATTAACTGTAATTTGAATTTTGTAAAGATTCATTTTGATGATTTGTAATGGGTCCTGAAAGGAAGGATGATTCAACCTTCCGGAGTGGTGGCTTTCACAATTTGGCTATTTGTATGAACCACACACACCTCGAGATCTTATGATTAAGATCACCAAATTAACTGTGATATACTGAAGTAGTTCTTTAATTTAACCAATCTCTCTCTCTCTCTCTCTCTCTCTCTCTATGTATATATATATATATATATATACATGTGTGTGTAGGGACGGTTAACTTTTACATTTTTATTTTGACATAAAGCCCATTTTCATCTTTTTTTTAATCAACTTATAATTTGGAATAAAATTATAATTTTTTTCTCACATTAATTATTTTTAACTTTTTCTCACTTCTAATTAATATTATCTCTTATTACTATTCTGTGTGTTTGTTTCCGCATTGTGCCCAACCAACACCTGTTCAGCTCTCTAAAGCACTGGAACGAACATATTTGGGTTTTTTTGCATTCGATATCTCTCACCAGGTTTTGGACTTCCAACCCCGTCCATTGAGAAGCAACTCATTCTCATTGTTGCTTTTATATTCATTTTTTACCATTGAACATTGACGACAATAATTAAAAGTCTCAACTATCCTTCTTTTCCACCATTACTTTCACCATGCTTAGGCAGAAGAAATAACTCTTTCAAGCAGGAAAACATCATATTCAAAGGGAACAAAGGCATACCCAAATTGACTCACCTCTCATATTCTCTTAAGTAAGTTTTATTTCTTGATTTTGTCATGAAAATTCACTTGGTTTTTTTTTTTTGGTAATTTACCAGAAAATTCCTTTTGCTACTTGAATAATATTATTTTTTATTTTTGTCTTTTCTAAATACTGAATAATAAATAAGGTTTAATATTAATTAAATATTTTTGAAGGATATAACAGTTAATATTGTTATATCCTTTTGAAAAAATTGAAATATGTTAAGAATGCATGTAACAAGTTGAACATGCGCATGTGAACGTACATTGACTTAGCATAATAAAACAATTAGAGAAACAATTGAATATTAACATAGAACATTTTATTCAATCGTCGACGTGAATGCATATTTTTCCATCAACGATCTAATTGTAAATCGAGTTTAATATTAATTTAATAAAATATTTTAAATAAAATTCAGTTTTTAAGAAAGAGAAAATTAAAAACAAATAACATTATTCAAGTAGAGAAAATAGTAGCAAGAGAGAACGTTAATTAGGAGTGAGAAAAAGTTAAATGAGTAATAATGGGAGTAAAGAAAAATTATAATTTAACCCTAAATTATAAGTTGATTAAGAAAAGATAGAAATGGGCTTTATGTCCAAAATAAAAGGTTTAATTACTTTGTAAGTCCATGTAGTTTAACCCAATTTTTAATTAGGTCCCTATAATTTAAAAATTTTCAATTAGATACCTATATTAAATAAATTTTTGTAATTAAGTCCCTGGAGTGATCTATTATTGTAAAATTATTGATTAAATTGAATAAATTTTTATGTTTGAACTTACAAAATTAGATTAGGACCTATTAAATTATATAAAATTTTAAAAAATTTTGTAATTTTAGGTTGCTCTAAGGACCTAATTACAAAAATTTATCTAATGTAGGGACTTAATTAAAAAATTTTAAATTATAGGGACCAAATTAAAAATTGAGTAAAACTATAGGGATCTTCAAAATAATTAAACCAAAATAAAACATGTATCTTGCTTGCCTTCTTATGAAGGTGTAGAGATTAACAATTCTATATATATATATATATATATATATATATATATATATATATATATATATATATATATATATATATATATATATATATATATATATAAGGGCTCTAATAAAACTGAGCCCCTTTCCTGTTGTATTTGCCTTTATTTTATGCATAATTGCTTAACAGTTAGAAAGAAATGCCGAGAAACAGAGGATGTTAGACCAAAATGAGAAAATTGAGTAATATATAAAGTCGGAGAGCAGGCTCGTAAAATTCATAACTCCAACTCTGCTTAATGGGAGTACCATTGCGCGCACCAATAAATGAGACGTCTGTGACTGGAATTACGCAAGGACACGCAATATCACAGGAAGAGAAAACACGGGTCATAAGGTACAATATTAGTATAGAGCAGCAATTATGTGTTATCATATTTCTCAACTGTGCAAGGGCCATGCAATAAATTGTAGACATTGTCCGGTTTTAAAACTCGGTTGGAATGGTAGGTAGGGTATCAGTTTGACGTGATGCTCTTGAGGTTGCGCTTTTACTCAAGTGAATAAGCTTAGATTTGTTTCTTTTACTTTTATATTTCATCTTAGTAATGCTTTCAAAAAATCCCATTTCATATTAGGATAATATAAAATTTGATTATTTTTCAAATATATTTAATCATAATTTTTTTAATTTTAAAACCAACCAAATTTTTATTTGTAATATTTCACAAAATTTTATTTAATTTTATAATTATATAAATAAAATTTAATTACATTTTAAATATATTTAATTATATTTATAAAATTTAATTAAATTAAAAAATTATTACAATATATCCCAAACAATTTAAAATATATATCGATATATCTTGCAATCTCGCGAGGGAACTCACAAGAAATGTGGTGCACTAAGTCTTCGCTAGTCAACCTGTAGCTGTATAAAAAGTGACATAACTTTGACGTATTAAAGTGACATAACGTTGAAGACGATGCAGCAGCCATAGTCAAGGCGATGGGCTGGAGGGCAGAACCGTCTTTGCAGAACTTGACGCTCCGTGACCGTGTCCTTCTCGTGTCGTTCGTGGACTCAGTAGCTAAGATGTCAAACGGACTGGGCAGCCAAGTCTGTGAAATAACGGGTTACATAGGTGAGGTTGTTTAGTTGGTGAGTCATATTTTATTAATCGGATTGATTTAAGATTGGTTTACAAGGTTAAACGGACCAACACGTTTAACCTTTTCTTACTTTTTTTTTTTTTTTTTACCTTTCAAGTTGTAAAAAATTAATTTTGATTAAAAAAATAAAAATTCTTATCTTTTATTAAAAAAATAAAGTTATCTTAAATTTAATTATTAAATTATATTTTTATATTATAAATTTATATTTTTTTCCTAAAAAATGGACCCGTTTACCCACACAGGCTAGTCTTTTTAGCCTGTAGATTAAATTGATCAAATTAAAAAATAGATTAATCTAAACATGTTATTTTTTAAATTCAATCTATTTATTTTTTGTGGATAAACAAATTAGTCCAATATATTTTACCCATTTTAATGACCCTATTAATAGTGCCATTGGCTGCCTTCATAGAATTGTAAAAATTCTTGGTTGGAAGGCCTCTTAGCTCTTTAAGAATTTCCAGTCGGCTGAGACTAAATTAGTCAAGTTTTTAATAATTGGACACGATTGTAAGTGGTTTCATCAAAACCCAAAAAGAAAAGGAATTCAATTATTTATAATGATTAGTAATTATTAATTTTAATCACTCATATTAATATTAATTAATTTAGTGAATATAGGTGTTCTTCGGTGGTTCTAAACTTGAAAAACCGCCTTATAATCCACTTTTTTATAATATATTATCCAAGATTTCTGCCTACACGATGAATTTATTAATTTTGATGCAGCGTAAATATAAAAATATTTTGTACAAAAATTTAATTATATATTATTAAATTAGTAAATATATTTATCAACAAAAGTATTAGTGTAGTGATAAAGATATACTATGATTTTAAAAAAAATCTCAATTCGATTTTTTGAGAGGACATTAGTTGGGAGGGTAATCTTAATTATATATTCTTGAATGATAATATTATTTTTTTATATTAATAGTATATCAAAATTAATTTCTAAAATATTTCACATTTTGCATGATCCAAAATTTTATGAATCGAATTAAAAGAAAACAATCATGTTATTTGTATATAATATTTAAATATCAAATATAACACTTCTCTTACATATATAGAGCATTTTTCTCATATAAATTGATAAATATATATAACACTTTTTTTTATATGCATATACTTCAATACATGAATAATTAAGATTTAAAATTATTTAAAGGTCATGTAATCATTTAAAAAAGTCATATAACTTTATATTTTAATCTTGATCATTTATTTAAAATCTAATAGTCAAGATTTATTTCTCTCACTCTCATAATTAATCACTTCTTTCATGTGATACGCTCCCTATATATAGGGAGCATATCACATGATAGCAATGGTTTATTGTGAGAGTGGAAAAAGCAAATCTAAACTGTATAACTATACATGATAGCAATGATTTATTTAAATGTCACATGATCATTTAAAAAGGTTATATGACTTTATATTTTAATCTTGATCATTTATGAGAGATCCAATGATCAAGATTTATCCCTCATATTCTCACAATTAACTACTCCTTTAATGTGATATGCTCTCTCAACACATATGTTGACAGCACTAAAACTTGAATCTAGGACCTAATATAAACTACTCAACCCTTTTACCACCAAAACTTATATTCATATATTTTGCCTAAACATATGTGATTCAAATTAAAGTGACATAACGTTAAGAACGATGGCAGTGGCTCAATGGCCATATTGAAGGCGATGAGTTGGAAGGCAGAACCGTCTTTACCGAACTTGACCCTCCTTGACCTTGCCCTTCTTCAGGTCTTTCAGGAACTCACTGTAGCGCCATTGGGTGCCTTCAGGGAGATTGGAGTTTAATTATTTATGGTAGTTAGTAGTTTTAATTTTAACTCAGACAACGATGGCAGCCGCTGATGGGGGAAATGACGAAGAGGCGATCCTAGGGTTCAATATCCCAAAGTCTGTTTTCTCCCTAATGGGCCAAGCCCACACCATTAGGGAAGTAAATTGGAATTGGGCAATAGCCATGAGATTCCAAATTCAATGGGCTCGGCCCCATTCATTTCCAGAGGCCAGTTGGGCCTGAACAATGGTCAACTCATGGCGGGAAGGGAGATTTTCCTTGAAGGGAGAGAATTGGACCCAATTGCAGTGGAGACGTTCAGATTACTACATTTCAAACAATGGGATCCAACCTGACCAAAACAGGCGATGGGATCCAATGACCCAAAAAAAGTTAAAAACCAATGGAATCCTGAGGGTTCGATTTCCGGGGAGGCCCGAGGCTCCCCATCTACCCTCACCCCACTGGGGCTGACCCAAAAAAATACAGTGGGATCCTAGTGGTGCATGACAAGGCACTTAGTATTGCATGCAAGGCATTGGTGCAGTGGCCTAGTTATTGGCTTTGCAGACAGTGCATATCAGGGTCGTGTGTTTAATCCAGGCAGGGACCGTAGTGCTAGTGTGTGTGAGTTAGGTGCATGAAAAAAAAACCGTAGATACATATACATGCTAGTTTTATATACTTGTTCTTATTAGTTGGTTGTAATTAGGAGCAAAAAAGGTGTTGCTTTCTTTTTAGCAACCTTGAGGCAAGGTAGATTTGAAGAAGGGGACAATCATACAATATTAGTATAAATAGGAGCAATACCACTCGTAATAAGAAAATGAATTGTAATCCTTTGAGTGAATATTGGTTCATTGTCTTTCCAAATTCTCAGTCTCTTCCTCAAGCTTTATCTCATTTTTCTCTTCTCATATTTTACTCATCATATCCAAACATATTTGCATCTTTGTATTAGCGTGTGTGAGCGAGAGTGTTTGCAGTTTTGCAGCTCCGAAAATGTGTTAATTATGTGTTAGTAACCGGAATTGTAATTTGTATAAACTAGTGTTTTGAACCCCTATAATATAAAAGTTTTTTAGTAAATAATAATAATAATTATAAAAACTAATTTGAGTGAATAATCAATTTATGAAGGTCGCGTAATTTGATATGAAATTTAGTAATTATATAACTAACAGTCGTTAAACAATTTTTAAGCATTTTAAATTACATATTTGATTAACTTTATCAATACTTAGAAATCAATGATGTGGTTTGTTATCCGTCCATTATGATTTATTTTAATTAGTTATCTTTTGCATAGAAACTGTATATATTTAACGCAAAGAAGTAAAGAAGAAAAAATAATTATATAAACTAATATAGATAATTAGTCACAATGTATCTTAGATTGCTTACATTGGAAAGTCAAGACTTTGGCTTAAACCGGGAATAAAAACAAAAATGATAAATATAAATAATATTAAAAATTTTATAAATTATAAATAATCTTAAATAATTGAAATTAATAGAGTCATATTTGATTGAGATTGTAAAACTTGATTGAACACTTTTTTTTGGTCAACAAACGTTTATTAATTAATAATCAAAGGCAAAGTCTATTTACAACAGAAAAACTAATAAATTGAAAAGTTCTTAAACATCCGATACCATTACTAATTACTAATAAATTTTACAATAATCTATAAGATCACGGGATGTTTTTATGACTAAATTAAAGTCACAATATATTAAATAAATTGACATTTTACGATTAAAATTCAAGAAATACATATATACCTAACACCTAACACATTATTGATTATAGTATTCAAACATCTAATTAATAAAGAGTTTATAAAAAATAACCAAATAAAAAATTTTGGACGAGGTTGAGAAAACAGTCAAAAACTTTGGGAGAGGACCAGTCACCGTCCCCTTATGGGTAAGTAGAGGCCATCCCTCTCTATGCATGGCTTCTCCATCCTTTTATTAACGTAAATTTAACAATAAAATAATTTATCGATAAGATTTTGTTGCCTGTCATGAGATAACTAATTCATCTTAACAAAATAATTTTTATGTGCATTGAAAAATATCTTTATATTACTATTAAATATAAATTTAGTAAATTCTCATGCCATGTTGGGATAATATGATAACTTGTTAAATTCTTATTAAATGACAGTATGAAGTTAATATATGAAAATTATCGTCTAATCTCAAAACTTAAAAACTACTCTACCACCCAAAAAAAAAAAAATTACACTTCCCGTTTAAAAGAAATTGTAAAATTTTCTGATTGAGTGATACTTATTAGAAGATTTTAGAAAACGCCTTTGCATTATTAGCTATATAAATATCATATATTTCAGTTAATAAAATTTAACATTTATATAAAATTATTCAATAAAATAAATATAAAAAGTTAATTAAAACTTGGAGGAGAAAGTTGATCCCTTTTCGTATATACTTTATTGATTTGAGTTCAGTAAATATAAGAGAAATGATTTATTCTCCTAATAAATCTTTTTAAATGTCCTTTTAATTATTACATGAAGGAAGAATTGATTACTTTTTAAGATTTTAAGATATAGTATTTTAGAGGATGTTTAGAAAATTTTTAGGAGGCTATATCATATCTTCTTCTCAGTAGTCAAATTAAGGTTATTACAAAGGTACTAAATACAACGGAAACTATTATTCTAAATCGAAAATATTAAAGTCACCCTTGCTCTAGTCCAAAATCTCCTTCATAAATTTTAATTTTAAATAAGTTTTTAGTCCCTCTAAATATTTGATTTCCTGCATTTGGTCTATTAAAAATTTTTTGCTTGATTTTGGTCCCTTATTTTTCAAACTTTACCAATGTCCCAGTTGTCAACTAAGTGCTGTTAAGTGCTGACATAACAACGTGAGATCTAATCAGTATTAACACATGTCAAAATCTCATATTGCCACATTAGCACTTAACAACACTCAGTTAATGGCAAAGACTAATATTAGTAACGTCTGAAAAATAAAGAATCAAAATCAAGCTAAAAGTTTTGAGGGACCAAATCTAGAAAATCAAATATTTAGAGAGACTAAAAACATATTTAAACTTAAATTTTATCAGTAATAATAAATACTGTGATATAAGAGTACAAATGAACAATACAAAAACATATCAACCAATCACCTCACTTTCTGGAAATAATTAATATATTTGATTTTTTTACTAATTAAATTTAGCCAAAATCACGTGTATTTCTGCTAATTTTGTGTGAAGCTTTTTCTTTTAATCGATTGAACTATTGATATCGGAACCTTATTACTAGAAATTCAACTAATTCTAACTGATTCGATGGAGGTTCTTAATGGGATAGGGATCTCCCAATGAGAAATTTTTTCATTCTTAGGGTTCGAATCCAAGACCTTTGATTAACAGATTAAGACACCTATTATCTTAACTAATCTCACATTAGTATGTGAAGTTTTTTCCTTATATACTGTATTTGGATCAATGTGAAATTAAAATTAGTTAAAATATAACAAAATTAATTTCATATTCAAATGTATAAACTAAAAGCGATTTTGAGGTAATATATATGTTATTTAGATTTTATAAAAAAATTATTTATCTGTAATTTATTATTAAAAAAGTACAAAATAATTTATTTAGATTATATGATATTTTATACTTAAGGTTAATTTGATAAAAAATATTATAATCAGTTTCAATATAAAATCAAAATACCAAAAATTATTTTTTTTTAAAAAAATGTTAGTATAAATAAAGTAAGTTAAAGATTATAATCAATTCTATCTACTTTTACCGAGTATATCATATTATACTGAAAATAATCTTTTTTGAAAAAAAAATTTAAAAAATAAAGAAGCATTCTCAAACATGTGATCAGTAGCCTTTCCAAGGCCACATGCGAGCTTTGGAAAATGGAATGTTTGGGTTGGAATCATGCTGGGGAGTTCAGATGTCCACACTTAGAATAAACGAATTCTAGACCAGCAGTATGGTCTTGTCTCAAGTTGCATGGTGGAATGCGCTTTTTGGTTTCGCTGCATGGGGCTTGTATAGCTGAAGGGGAATGAGGTTGTGATCCGTGGAGGAACAATGACTTGCAGCCACATTTTACCATCTGTTTTGTTCCAATTAAGGCTAGGGAAATGGACTTAGTTGATGCGAATTCTCCACGTCAAGCTTGGCAGCGACACAGGCACAATCAGGTAGCCGCAGGGGTGGTCGTTTCCGGAAGATAATTATTTCAAATTTAACTTTTTGAGGGAGCTGTGAAATCCGGTGGTCATCGAGCAGGTTGTGGATGGGTTCTTCGCGATTCACCAGGAGCTTGGATTTTCGGCTCTGCTAGAAACTTGGGGTACATCAAGTGCGTTTTAGCTAGTGAGCTTTGGGGAATAATATGTTTTCAGCTCTCTCCATCTCCCGTAGAATCTTGTTAGAGGATCTGGCTGTGGTCTCGATGCTTAGACCTATTCTAATGTCATTGGGCTGGCCCTCCCCCTTACACCCAAAAAAGAAAAGAAAACCTTAATTTTGAAGTAGATACATTAATATCAGGCTGATAATATTCCAAAGACAAAACATTACATTCTGACCCAAAAAAATACATATATAGATATTTATTACAAACATCAGCTGCATCACATAAACATTTACTACAAACATCTACTCCTTTCCTCCATAAATAATTGTCAGTTTGAGAAAATTAATACATTCTAAAATTAATGTACTTAGATATTAATTGCATCTAGATACATTAGTTTTAAAATGTACCCATTTTATCAAACTGACAATTATTTATAAACAGAGGGAGTACATCACACAAATATTGCATAACAAGTGTTTGCTTTAGTTTTATTAGAGTTTGTCCCAACCCTTAATATTAAGTTTGCACACAAATTACGAGAACTAAGTGCACATAGGGAAATAAGTAGCTGTAAAAGGCATTGAGAAAGTTGTAAAATATTCTCCAAATAAGAAAAAGTTATTTTGCATGTGTTCTTGGTTTTCAAGAATTTTTCTTTTGCTTTGGGATCATTTACTCGGAGGAAACCGGGCTGGATGGAGCAGTAGATGCTGAGGAAATCGAGCCGGATTGAGCGATAGATGCTGGACCAGCTTCAAGCCTCTTAAAAGAAAGCTTTTGATTAGGATTTGCTGTCCGTTCTGTATTTATTAAAATTGTGTCATTCTCCTTAAATACACCTTTTAGAATGCCCTGGGTAAGTTCAGGCAAAATATTCTGCTTAATCACTCGCCTGACTGGTCTAGCACCATAGTTCGGGTCATACCCCCAACGAGCAAGAAGTTGGATAGCATCATCAGTCACGTCTATTTTCATCTTGTGCTGATCTTCAATTCTCTTCCGCACATGTTCCAACTGCGATAAACCCCCCCAAAAAAAATGTGAAATGAAGGATGCGCAATACCATTTAACTAACATTACCTTGCAAATCTTGCAAGAAGGCTTAATGAAGTTGACACACCTTATTAGTAACTTTCACATATCAAAAATAAAAGAGACATCAAACAAATTACAGGTGAAATGTCCGTGCTCTCTATGGGATAGCATGGTGCGAAGTATGCAAATAATAAAATAAGCTCGTACAATAATTCTAGTAAGAAGTTCTTAGATGCTTTCACAAAAGGAAAAAAAAATGGTTACGAGCAATTGAGCATTGCTACAAGATGGTATATATACGCTCAATCATTTGAACTCATGCATGGTGTTTCGGAATGTGAAAATAGAAAAAAGTTAGATTCTACATCTGATTGTATACTTTCTAATCCAATGCTACAACAGCACGAAGCATATAACCGTTCGAGCCTTCCATGCAATTTTCAATAGGGACATTGCTAAAAATCTGCAGGGCTTTTATACACTGACTGGAGCATTTATATTCATGCATGGTGCTATGAAATAAGAAAAGGAGAAGTTTAATCTTAGATTTCCATGTTTATTATCCGATCCAATGTTCCTACACCTCAAGCGAATAACCGCTCAAACTTCCTCAGGAATTTTCTAAAGGGGAATTGCTACGACATAAATCCCATATCTCCACGTTTAGTTTGTGTCATTAAATGTTGATATTCTCAGTTATCTAAGTAATTTTCGTCTCTTACGAACTTTGCCTAAGCACCTACATTTTTAGTGCTATAGCTAAGTTGATAAATATTTAATGACATGAAGAAATAAAATTTTCTTCATGAGACAACCAAGAATTTCTTGCTCAAGCTTCACTATCTTTGGCGGTCCATCAAATAAATCCCTTTCTAGTTTCTCACAAGTTGATCCATGCATCCAAAATTAATAAACTCAATCATCCTAACAAAGATTGCCGATCAATAATATGGATATAGGAATCAAGCAATTTTTAGAAAGGGGATTGGGGAACTCTTATCAAGAATGTACAAGAAATGAAATTACCTGTAACTTGACAATGTTTATTATTTGCGCATGGTTTAGAGGCTGGAAAACAATAAACTCATCAACTCGATTCATGAACTCAGGTCGAAAGTGAGATTGTGCAGCATCTTTTACTTGCTTCTTTAGGTCTTCATAGGCTAACTCGCTTGCGTTGAGAATTTTGTCTGATCCAACATTTGAGGTCATAATGATAACAGTGTTGGTAAAAAATTCACTATGCGACCACTTGAGTCAGTTATTCTTCCCTCATCCAAAATTGGAAGCAGTATATCTAACACTTCCTTGTGTGCCTTCTCAATCTCATCAAACAAAACAACAGCATACGGTCTGCGGCGAACTACCTCAGTAAGTTGCCCTGCCTCTTCGTGCCCAACATATCCAGGTGGGGACCCAATCAATCTTGAAACTGAATGCCTTTCCTTGTACTCACTCATATCAATGCGTACAAGTGATGTCTCTTTATTGAATAAGTAACAAGCAAGTGTTTTAGCCAGCTCTGTCTTCCCAACACCGGTAGGTCCCATAAACATGAAGCTAGCAATCGGGCGGCCAGGATCTGAAAGACCTATTCTTGAAAGTTGGATGGCCTCAGCTACTGCCTTCACAGCAAGCTCTTGTCCCACAACACGTTTATGGAGCTCTTTTTCTGCATCCAATAACTTCTCCTGCTCTGATTTTTGAAGTTTTGTGACTGGTATACCAGTCCAACTGCTAACAATCTCAGCAATATCATCTTCTGTAACTTTCTCCCTTAGCATAGAACCCCCAGAGCTCCTATGTTCATCTAGCTCCTCCTTTACTACTTTAGTTTGTTGTTCCAAGGAGGTTAGAGCGCGATATTTTAATTCAGCAGCATAATCTATATCATACTGACGCTCAGCCAGTTGAAGATGAAGAATCATTTCATCTCTCTGCATAAATAAATATGCAAGTGTTCAGTATCTGCTTTTTTTTTTTATCTTCCAAATCTTCTCTTGCACAATTAAATTTCTCAAGAGAACCTTTTAACAAAAAGAAAAAAATAAATAAATAAATGAGTATATATTTGCTCACCAATTTTTCTATGGTATGAATTCGAGTCATTAGATACTTTTCATGGTTCCATTGCCTAGTCAGCTGCTTCTGTCTCTCTTCAAGGTCAGAGAGCTCACTCTTGAGATGAGCTAACCTTGTTTTAGAATCATTGTCATTTTCATTCTCAATAGAGCGTTTCTCCATCTCTTTTTCCAAGATTGACCTGTCGATCCTATCAAGTGCAGTAGGTTTAGAAGTTATTTCCGTCTTCAGTTTAGCAGCAGCTTCATCAACCAGATCAATAGCTGCAATTTCGAAGTAGCTAGCAATCAGCACTTTATGAACATCGCTAATGCCAATCCACAAAGAAAACGGTGCAATTTAACATTTTCACAAGATAAAATAATGATAAAACAAGAGTAATTCTTGGGTAGGGAGTGCACTTCATTCAATATGCATCATGTGTAAGGTTGTATGACTTAACAATAAAAGTACATCAATCATTACGAATACAATTTTTTTTGAATTTTTTTAGCAAAGTAATATATTTATACACCTCAACTATTGAATAAAGAATTTAATTTTGATGCAAGTATAAAAAATTTTATATAAACATTCAATTATATATTGTCAAAATAATAAAAGTATTTGATTCAACTATTCATTATTTTAAAAGTCTTACAAATAAAAGTACATGATTGTATAACATTGTAAAACTCTTTTATATTAGCAATGCATCAAAATTAACCTCTTGAATAAAGTGCCTAAAAGATAACATGTTAGGCACTGCCTACTGAAAAACTTTTCCTAATCACTAAGATACATTTATAAATGTCAATTGTTGAATAAAATGCCTAAAAGATATTGTGCTAGACATTGCCTATATACAAATTTCTCAACTGCACAGTATTTCTCCTCGAACAAACATGCGAATTAGCTATTTCCCATAAATCCTCAACTGACTTCACACGTTCTCATGAAGCATGCTTGAATCAACCAGAAAATGCTCTAAGTTAGAACTCATAAACCTCAATAGTATTAAAAGTAGTAAGGTGTATACTAGTAATTATTACTAGACAATGTCAGTGATAATGAAGCTTCTCAATTCTTGTGTTAACCGATCCATTAGTTTGTATATTGTCATTTTAGATATCAAAATTAATATGGGATATATCAAAATCAAAATTAATATCAAAATTAAAAGTTTGATTTTCCAGAGGATTGTGCTGAAGTTATCGAAGGGGGTCCATGGATGATTAATGGGCATTATCTGGTAGTGAAGCAGTGGATAGTCCAATTCAATCCTAGTGAAGAATGTTTTGGGCGTACGATGGTTTGAATACATCTCTCAGCTCTCAGTTTTTTTATATTTGAGTTGTTTGGAAAGCACTGGAATTGAATTCATAGTAGAAATTGAATTCAATTCCCTGGTTTGGAACCAATTAATGACATAGAATTAAAATCCAAAGAGAATTCAATTATGTAAAAAATGCCCAAAGACCTAACTTAATGAATTTAATATTAAAAATTAATATATCAAAAATACCTTTAACCTTGTCTAATATCTTCTCTCTTTCTCTCCTCTCTAATATCTAATAAAGTACAAAATAATTAAAATAAAGAATTTAATTTATTTTCATATATATTGCAACGAGTGTAATTGAATTCAATTATATAATTTATTAATTTATTCTAAATATAAAAATTCAAATCATAATACAATTAAATTCAATTGTCGATAGAATTGAATTGAATTCTATCTTATTTTTTCATTCCAAAGAGTCTGATCATAACATTCGTATGCTTCATGTGATTGCGGAGGCAGTGGGCAAACCAATGAAGTTTAATCTGACTACAATAAAGCTCGACCGTGGAAATTATGCTAGAGTGTGTAGAGGTGGATTTAGCTTTCTTGGTAGTGAGGAAGGTTTGGATTCAAGACCATTAGCATAATGTGGAGTTTGAAAGCTTGAACACTATTTGTGCTGTGTATGATCACTTTAGGCATGTAGCTCATAATTGCAAAGTTCAAGATGCCATAGTGGGTGGCAAAGGGGAAGGATTCACCAGTATCAGTTCCAGTATCGCCGATGGAGGTGCATTAGTCTGCTGGTTTTGTAACGAAAGAAAATCCTTTTTTGAATGTAAGCGAAATTTTAGGAGCGAATGATGATTCTGATTTAAATCAGGATACGGAGGGTAATTGGCAAGTGGTTCAAAATAAGAAAGATAAAAACGGGATAAGAAAAGGGAAGGATTTATGTGATTCTCGCAACATGCAATCTTCTATGCAAGGCATGCAGAACTCATGTAAAAATAAGGTGTTGACTAAAAGACGGGTGTGTAGGCCTAGGAAGCAAGCTGGGTCTAGTAAAGCTTTGGATCCGAAAGTGAAGTCTATTCATAAAGGGACCAGTTTTGTTTTTTCTTCTGGTCAACCCAATGATGTGATTAAGGGTGTGTTTGGTTGTAATTTTTTTTCGGCAAAAAAAAATAATTTTTTTCATTGAAAAAAATTAGTTTTAATATATTTGGATAATTTTTTAAAAGTAATCAAGATTTCAAAAAAAATTATTTTCCACTTTTTTTATAGAAGCTAAAAAAAATAACTTCTAAAAAAATCAATTTTTAGCTTTTTCAGTTATATATAAATTTAAATTTCATAATCACTTTTTTTCTTAAAAGTTGAAACAAACACACCCTAAAAGTGGTAAGGTTATGGCCAAGACCCCGATTAAGACTCCATCTAAGAATTTTGAGGTGCCTTGTCCCCTTTTTCAGAAACACGTATGAAGAGGGTGCATTTTGATAATTCGCCTGATCACTACACAGAGAAGTTTAAAGAGGTCCCTCCGATGCAAGGTGATAAGAATGGCAATAAAGATGATGGGGAGTCTGGGTTGGTGGTTCCTAGTGTGGAGAATGGAGAGGTGGGTGCACTATGCTTGCAGGTGGAGACGTAGTTCTATGGGGTTTTTTTTGCTCCCTTTTTCTTTGTTTGTTTATGATTATGAATTGTTTAAGTTGGAATATTAGAGGGGAGATTAATGCTGTAGGGAAGAGAATGGTTAAAAAGTTGTTTAAAAAATATCATCTTGATTTTTTTCTCGTCATGGAACCACATTATCAATTTCAAAGGGTTAGCAATTGTTGGTGGAAGCTGGGGTTCTTTCCTATTGGAGTTTCAGATATTATGGGACACTCAAGTGGTATCTAGGTTTTATGCCAACAAGGAGGTCTTGTGGTGTCGTTGGTTGAGGTTTTCCATTAGGCGGTGGTTATTAGGGTGTGTTTTGGAGCTTCTAGTTGGGTCTTGAGTGCTGTGTATGGGTGTCCCATACCATTAGTTAGAGAGGCTCTTTAGGACTATTTGAGTTCCTTGCGCACATCTATATCTCACCCTTAGATGCTCATTGGTGATTTTAATGAGATCCTCCTTCCTAGTGAAGTGAAAAGGGTAAGTTTTCCTTTTCTAGAGATAGCCATTTTGTTGGAGTGCTTGACAGGTGTGAGCTCATGGATATTAGGGTGTCTAGGGGTAAATTTACATGGTGTAGATTGGTTCAAGGCAACAAGAAAGTGGTGACGAGATTAGACAACTCTATGGTGGAAATTAGGTGGCGTGATTTGTTTCCTGAGGTTTTTCTCGAGACTTTCTATCAGATATATTCGGATCACCATCTAATCCTTTTCCATTGTGAGGGCTTAACTTTCTCTAAAGGGCTAAGGCCTTTTTGTTTTGAAGTTGCTTGGTCATTGCATAGTGAATATAAGGAATTGGTTCATGGAGCGTGGAATAGTAATGGTTTGGACATTTCCTTTAGATTGAATGTTGTAAGAGTTGAGTCCCTGGAGTTCAATCAGTAGGTGTTTGCCAACATTTTTAGGTGTAAGAGGACATTAGAGAATAGAATGGTAAGGGTTCAGGAGAAGTTAGAGAGAGTTGATTCGGCTTCTCTTATCTTACTTGAGAGAGGTCCCTACAAAAGGAACATTCTGAGGTATTGCATTAGGAAGAATTGTTTTGGTTTTAAAAATCTAATGAAAAATGGGTGAAGTTTGGTGATAGAAACACATCTTTTTTTCATACTTAGACCTTGTAAGGAGGAAGAAGAATAGGTTTGCTGGCTTATTTTTGCAGGATGGCTCTTGGTGCACTGATGATAGTCTTTTGAAGCATGAAGCCATGGATTTTTATCAGGATCTTTTTTGCATTGTGGAAGATATTAATACTGGTGTTCTAGTTTCTCTTCATTTTCTAGCGTTGAGGGTGGAGGTTGTCCAAGCATTGCTACAGCTAGTTTCTAAGGATGAGGTTTTTTTGTGCTCTACCTGGTATGAAATCCTTTAATTCTCTAGGTGCGGATGGTTTCCAACCTTTCTTTTATAAGAAATATTGGCATGTGATAGGTGATGTTGTTTGGAGTTTGGTTAATGATGCTTTTGTGTTTGGTAGTTTTTACACTTCCTTTGCTGAGACTCTTATTGTGCTTATTCTCAAGGAATATCAACCTACCAGAATGAAAGATTTTCGCCCCATCAATCTCTGTAATGTTATTTATAAGCTCATTACGAAGGTTTAATTCGATAGACTGAGACCTTTTTTTGCTGGTTTGATTAGCCCTATGTAGAGTGGTTTTGTGGTAAGGAGGGGAAGCCATGATAATATTATTATAGTCTAGGAAGTCCTCCACCATATGAAAAGGTCCAAGAATAAAATAGGTATGATTGCCTTTAAAATTGACCTAGAGAAAGCTTATGATAAGATGGATTGGAGGTTTTTGAAGGTGATGATGGTTTCTTTTGGCTTTCCAACTTTTGCGCGTGCCAAGAGACTTAGACAAGGGGATCCTATGTCGTATTATATTTTCATTTTATGTATGGAAGGTTTGAATACTTTGATCTAAGCTAAGATTGAATCTGGGCTTTGGAAATCATTTCACGTCAAGTGTGGTGGACCTAAGATTTCACATCTTCTTTTTATAGATAATGTTTTGCTTTTTTCTTAAGCTTTTGATTCCCAAGTTAGATTGGTGGGGGAAACTCTTGATATTTTCTGTAAAGCTTATGGATTAAAGGTGAATACCTTCAAATCTAGAGCTATCTGTTCTTCTTCAATCTCCCATTAGAGGAAGGACCTTTTTACTACTATTTCCTCCATTAGATTTACGTCAGAATTGGGAAAATATTTGGGGTTCCCTCTTTTGAACAGATGACCTAAGAATAGTGATTTTGCCTTTATTGTGGAGAAGATGTATGAGGTTGGCTTCTTGGAAAGGTAAGTTGCTTAATAAGACGGGTAAATTGACTCTAGCCAAATCTATTTTGAGCTCATTTCCTATTTATCCCATGCAATCCTTTTGGCTACCTTTGGTTATTTGAAGTGAAATTGATAAAGTTACTAGAAGGTTTTTGTGGAGCAAAGGGAATTTGGATAGGGGCCTTTATCTCTTGAATTGGGATGTGGTGTCGTCTCCTATTTATGCTAAGGGCTTGGGCATTAGAAAGGCCTAGGAAGTTAACATCACCTTGTTAGGCAAGCTTGTTTGGAGTCTGTTACATGGTAAAAGGAAACTTTGGGCAGAGGTGTTTTCAAATAAATACTTGAAAGGACAGTCTGTTTTAAATGTGAGTTGCTCTTTTACTAGTTCTCCTATTTGTCATGCTATTTTTAAGGCTGCTAGTTGTTTAAGAGATGGTTTTAGGATTCGTCTTGGCAAGGGTGCTTCGTCCTTTTGGTTTGATAGCTGGACTAGAAAGGGTCCTGTTTACTCTCTAGTGGATTTTGTTCATATTTCTGATACTCAGATGAGGGTTTCTGATTGCTAGGATCAAGGCCATTGGAAGTTTAACTTGTTGAGTACTATATTTTTAGAGCATCTTAGAAATTTGATAGAGATCCCGGTTCCTTTGGTTAGTGTAGCTGTTAATTGCTAGGTGTGGTTAAGGGTGGTGAATGGCAAGTAATCGGCTTCTTCTGCATATCAATGGTTGCTGTCTCATGATCTTAATCCCTCCTTGGGGCACTTTTGGAGATGGATATGGTGGCTAAAGGCTCCTTTTAAGGTTTGCTTTATGATTTGGTTAATGAGTCATGATTGTTTGCCTATTAATGTGTTTAGAAAGGCCCACCACCTTACTCAATCAAATATTTGTCCCATGTGTGGTCCTTTATCGGAGACGATTCTACATTGCCTCAAAGATTGTGATTATGCTCATTCTGTTTGGAATAACCTGAGCTTTCATACGGTTCTAAAATTTTGTGGAACAGATTTATCCTTTTGGCTTTACTCAAACGGTATTGGGCGAAATGCCTTCTTGTTCTTGGTAGGCCTGTGGTTTTTTTGGAGAGCCCATAATTCTTTAGTGTTTGATTTGGCTAGCATCAACATTTATAGCTTGTGTAGAAAAATTTCTCACATGGCTGACTTGTGTGCTTTGTCCTTTTCTAAAGTATAGCCCCATCGGGATGAGTTGTGGATTACTTGGAGGCCTCTTCCTCCATTTTTCATTAAGGAGAATTCTGATGATAGCTAATTTGATAATCCTGAGAGAGCTGGATATGATGGGTTATTGAGAAATAGTGATGGGAGTTGGATTATTAGTTCCTTTGGGCATATTGGGAGAGTTGATAATCTTGATGTTGAATTATTGGCAGTGCAAAGAGGTCTTCATATAGCTTGGAATCTTGGATATCACCATGTGGTGTGTGAGGTTGATTGCCTTGAGGTTATCCGGCTTGTGTCTTAGGCTAATCTTTCTTTTCGCATTTATGCTAGTGCTGTGGGATGTATACGAAATCTCCTTGGGAAGGATTGGAGTTGTTCTATTCATCATGTTTACAGGGAGGAAAACCAAGTTGCGGATTTCATGGCAAAGCTTGGTGCCTCTTCTTTGGTGGATGATTATGTTTGGGGCTAACCTCCTTTGGAGCTAAAGCTAATTCTCCTTGCTGATGCAATAGGGACTCTCCACATAAGATAGACATGTGTCTTTTTTTATTTTTTTCTTTTCTTTGTTCATGTACCCAAAAAAAAAAAGAAATAATCCCTACAAAACCCTTCTCCCTTAAAATCAGCAAGTACAATACTCCTCACTACGTGGGGGAAGAAATTCCCAAATCACCATGTTGTCATTCCTTCTAGCCCCACACTAGGCAAGCCCATCTGCACACATGTTTCCTTCCCCAAAAGTATGCCTAATCACCACCTCCCAATCCTTAAGCATTAGAAGATTAATACTCTCAATGATTATACTTCTTCTTTTTTTTTGTTTGTATAGACCACCAGTATCTAAAAGTCCACTTAACTCCGATTAATCTAGTTCAAGTCCAGGTTGGTCCACTATGGGGGTAAAATTGTCCTAGCCCTAGTTTTGTCCATCCAAAAGACTCGAACCCGAGATTTTGTTTAAAAAGAGCAAATGTCGAGCCACTGAAACCAACTAAACGTTGGTTAATCTTCTCAATAATACAAGCATAAATATTTGGTCACTCTAAATATTATTTAAGTTGAAATATATTTTTATATGTCATACTTATTTTTGATTTAATTTTAATATAAAAAGAATTGCTTCAATTCTTATATATACAACATTTTCGATATAATCTCTACTATTTTTTTATTGTTGTAACCTTGTATGACAGAGTTTAAAACATAATGAGTTATATTTAATGATTAAGTTAAAAAGAAGTCGCGTAAAAGGACTGAAATGTTTATTTTTTGTACTCACTTTTAATTTAATATCTATATGCACTATATTTTTATAAGATATTTAATTTTGATATATTGTCATCAAATTATATACAATTAAATTTATGTGAATTTTAATATAATAATTGTAAAATTCAAGTGTTCTTGGTAAAATAACAAATATAATTAAATGGTGTAAAATATTTTTTGCAATGAAAGTGTATCAAAATTAAATTTTTAGATCAGTTCATATACCTCACATTAACTCTATGTAAAACCTTGTGGTATTATAACGGCCATGATAGAACTCAAAATAGTTATACATACAGAGATTAAATTAAAAACTTTTATGTATAATGACTTAAATAAAAATAAATATTATATATAAAGATACAGATATATTTTAACTATGATACAAATATATATTTTAAATTCACGTACTTGTGATATTATTATTTTCAATAAATATATAGTATGCATATTTTTTTTATTAAAAAAGAAATTAAAGCTCAGGTAATTAAAAAATAATTACATATATTATTATTATTATTATAAAAACTATGCTACTATATTGAAATTTTAAGTGTGAGTGGTAAAGTCTTAAATTGATTAAGAACATACAAAATAAGTGAAGATTATATCATATGGATAACCTACAAACTCATTGTATTAAGATTTTAGATCAAAATTTGGTATTCAACTCACTATTGTGATTTCTTAATTAATCCATTGGTTTAGATCTCCTCAAGTTTAGGCTTCACTCCTGACAAGTGGTGTTAGAGCTAACGGTTTGGAGCGATTTGATCTAGTATTGGAGAAATAATGGTTGTTAGATCCAGGTGTGGATTCCCTTGCGCTGAAAGTCTTCCTAATAATATAGAAGTTAGGTGATGTGTTCTATGAATGTCGGTTTTACAAGTGAAGAGAGTATATATGACTTTTGTTAACACCATTGAATATTTGTAAGGGCTCCTGTTGTTGGAGGGGATGTAGTGGCAAAATCCAACATTAATTAAAAATAGACTAAATAAAGATTATATAATATGGAGAACTTATAAATTCATTGTCTTAAAGTTTAGAGACAAGAGGTGGCGTCCGATTGCTATTGTGATTTCTTTTTCCTTCTTTATTGAATCCATAGGTATTTTTCTACTAGATGCAATTATGTTCGAATATTTGAGATTTCATGGGAGCATGACTCTCCAAGACCAATTATTCTATTCCTAAGACTCGAATTAAAGACCACTCATTAAGAGGAATGAGCATTTGCCTTTTGCCACTCCAGTCAACCATGTACTGGTATTGTAATTTTTTATTTAATCTATTGGTTCAGATTTTCCCAAAATTTGAACTATACCTCTTGACAATTAGTTCCAAAAAAATTTGGCCACTCTTCTATGTCCCACATTTATTAATTTTTTTTAGTTTCACCAAAATACCCATCTTCTAAAAGGATAGGTCACATTAATTATTTATTAGTCATCATAATGTTGTCACAAGTTATTATTATTCATTTAATTAAAAATTAATCTAATTATTTAAAAATATTTACTATTTATCTCTTTTTTAATTTTTATATAGTTACTACAAATTACAAGTATTGATAATTAATTTATTTAATATAATTATTTAAATCCAAGTATTAATTTTTTAAATTTTTTGATATAACTGAATAATATAACATTGATTATTTTAAGGAATAATAATAAATAAAAATGAATAATAAAGATGTACTAATAACTCATAGTATACAACTATTTTATTCTGTAACATCTAGTACTTATATAATTAAAAAACTATTAAATAAACAGTTGATACCAAAGTTTATTAATAACGACCATTAATTTCTACTATAACTTTTTTTTATTCATTATTCATATTCTTAAAAATGAAAGTAATTTGATACATTAAATTAATTTCTTACCCATATCAAAAGGAGTGTAAAAAGGTTAAAATTATTTATTTATTAACATTCACACAGTACAAAGGCAAAATTATTTATTTTTTGTTAGATAAATTATACTTTACATCATTCTAAATAAATTAATTAAAAAATGACTGCTTATTGATATATGTGTCTTTCAATACATTATTAATTATAATATATGCCAATTAAATATGTAACTAATTCAATGCATTAAATTATCTTAATTTTTAAAAACATAAATACCGAGCAAAAAATATTGTAGTATAAATTAACAGTCAATAGTAAGAAATCATGGTATCATATGTTTTATTTAATAGTTTTTTTTTCAATATATCAACACTAGATGTTACAAAATAAGATATGTAGTTATATATCAAGTTTATTAGCACATATTTATTGTTATTCATTTTTATTTATTATTTTTTAAAAATAATCAATGTTATGTTATTTAGATAATTGTTGTACCGAAAAATTCTAAAATGAATTTAATTTTTAGATTTAAATAATTACATTAAATAAATTAATTTTCAATACTTGTAACTAGTAACCATTATAAAAATAAAAAATGAGATGAATACTAAATATTTTTAGATTATTTTCTAATTAAACTACCGACAGTAATGTTTGATAACATTATTATGATTAATAAATAGTTATTAATAATTATCCTTTTGATTAAAACAAAAGAAGGATATTTTTTTGATAAAACTAAACAAGGACAAACAAAAACAAGAGTAGCAATAACTATAGAAGAGGGGCAATAGCGGCTCCCAAAGAATATTTACCTTAAAAAAATAACAATTATTACCTTTGTCAGGCAAAAATCTTCCAGATATGTATCGATCTGATAGACGTGCAGCCGCCACGAGTGCACGATCAGAAATGCGGACTCCGTGGTGTTGCTCGTATCTTTCATTCAGTCCCCTTAGCATCGTAACGGTATCGTCAACTGAAGGCTGGTCAACATAAACCTGCTGGAACCGACGCTCCAGTGCAGCGTCCTTCTCGATATGCTTCCGATACTCCTCCAATGTTGTGGCGCCAATGCATTGCAGATCTCCCCGACTAAGCATAGGCTTCAACAGATTAGCAGCATCCATTGCACCCTTTGATGTGGCACCTAAAAGTATGATAGGTTACAATATATGACAATATCCACGTGTTAATTCCCAATCTCAATTTGTGGTTGGCCATCAGCTACAAACACATTTCATGTTTATCATTTAATATGTGATATTGATTGATAAAAAACTTTGTTATATTATTATTTAATTATATAGTGATGCATTATCGAAAGTATTCAGTTTTCTTGAAAACTGCATGTGTATCGTATATGATTGGTATGGATGCAACGGACATATTATTTTTATTCTATTCAGCAAGCAATCTTGTAAAAATTCTGGCAATTTGTTTTTCTTACGAACATGTACGGAGCCAACCAAAAAATATATATTTGTAACTGGAAAAATTTTAAACCTGATACCTGCCCCAACGAGTATGTGGATCTCATCGATGAAAAGCATAATCCGACCTTCAGACTTGGTTACTTCTTTGAGAATGGCTTCCAGCCTTTCCTCAAATTGTCCCCGATACTTTGATCCGGCAACAAGCGCACCCACATCAAGGGATATAAGCTGCAAAGAGACAAAGTTTATCACATCAATTTTACAACTCCAATACAACACGCAAAACTTCAAATGAAGAATAAAAGAAGAAAAATATTATGTTTCTGTTATATACATGTGCATTTAATTTTGATTCATTGACGTGTAAAAGATCTTTTTATTTGCATAATTATTTAAATAGTAGATGATTAAGTTAAATATTTTTAATGATATGATAAGATATGATTGAATATTTATATAAAATTTATTTACACTGATAGTGTATATAAATTTATATAACATTATCAATATAAAAGAATTTTATATTGTCATTCAATTATATGCTTCTATTTGTAAGACTTTTAAAATAAAAGGTAATTAAGTCAAATATTTTTATTAATATAATAATATATAATTAAATATCTGTATAAAATTTTTTTATACTAATAGTGCAATTATCAATATAAAAGAGTTTTATACTATTATCCAATCACATATTTTTGTTTGTAAGAATTTTAAAGTAGTAAATAATTGAATCAAATACTTTTATTGATGTGACAATATATATGATTATATGTTTGTATAACATTTTTTTTCATTGATAATGCATTAAAATAAAATCCTATATATAATTTAGAAACTGAGTTTGTTTAAAAAATAAATAAATAAGAACATATTTAATTTTAAATTTATTAGTGAATTAAGATTAAAATTCAATTTGAATGTACTGTCAATGTAAAAAATTTTTACACAGATATCCAATCATATATTGCTATATCAGTAAAACTCTTTGACATAACCGCCCACTACTTGAATAATCATACAAATAGAAAGTTTTAATTAAATGATAGTATAAAATTTTTTTATATTATCAATACATCCAAATTAAACTCTTAATATTATTATGTATTTAAAGTAAAATAAGAATGGATCCACTTTTATTCGTCACTTGTACACAAGTTTGCTTTTGAATAAATGTTTCCCTAAAGATCTATTTGAAAATAGCATAAATATTTGTTGTTTAGTTTTTTTTTATTTTTCAATTCGCATATTTCTAATTCTAATTATAAAAAGGTTGTCTTATTTTTTAAAAAAAAATTATATTTAAAATTTTGTGAAAGAAAAATGATGAAAACATAAAAGAGGTGTTTTAAAATTGTGGGCCTAACTCCACTCAAAAAGTTAGCTTGGAAAGATAAAGATATTCAAGTGTTTATAAGGGCTATATTGACGATATCTTTAAACAATATGAGCATTAACATACTCTCTCACATTTAGGATTAGATATCTCAGATGAAATTTGCAAAATTGATCATCTATGAGTGGTCTAATTAATATCAGCCCTGATGTCCATTGGCCAAATTTTTAAGTAATGTTGGACTTAACAGGGTGTTTGCTCTTTTTTTATTAAAAAAAATTTCAACAGATATAATCTCATTAAAAGTTACAAAAATATTAAAAAAGAATTTATTGTGTTTCCTGCTTTTTTTTCTTGAAAAATAGATAAAGTTAAACATCTTTTACTTGTTTACATTACTTTCTTCATGTAGTTTTTTTTTTATTCGTTTTCTCCATGTAGATTTGAAAATGAAAATAGAATAAAAATGTGACATTTTTTACAATGTTAATAAAAACATAGACAGAAATGAAATTCAGATAAAAAAGGGGATACATTAATTAAATGTACCCTTTATGAGTTCCCTTTTTTTGTTGGGGTGGTCATGCTTTATAAGTTGTTTTAATCACTCCTTTACAAAATTTGGAAAATGAATGGCTAAAAAATTGAAAATTATTAAATGAACCATGTCCCTCCCTGAAAAAGTGCGCATGCGTTAATCAACAAAAATTGAATATTATGAAAATAAAAAAGAAAGTGAGATTAATTTTAATATATTATTAGTGTAAAACAGTTTTACGTTATTAGTCAATCATATACTTTGTTTTGTAAAAATTTTAAGATAATAGGTGATTGAGTCAAATACTTTTGTTAATATGGCAACAAATAATAGGATATTTGTGTAAAAGAATTTTATATTAATATTACATCAAAATTAAATTCAAACAAAATATAATTTTTGTTAGAGTAAAATATACTTAACACTCTTGAGGTATCAAGAAATAACACTCCACCCCAATGCACTAAGAGGGTGTTTGGATTTTTTTTATAGAAAAAAAAACTTTTTAAAAAGAAGTGCTTTATAAGTTTTTAAATATGTATGGATGCAACTTTAGAAAAAAGTGGTTGTATAAAAAAATTAACTTATCATTATTTTAAAATTAGTACTACCCAATTTCTAAAACAGTAGAAGCAGAAGTAATTTTTATTAAAGGGCTCATTTGATTAAGATTTTAGGAGAAATATTTCTTCAGAATCAGAAGTAGATACAGAACTAGAAATAGAAGTAGAAAAATATTTTGCATGATTGTACAAGTACTTTTTACTAAAATTAAAAGTTATTAAACTGTTTACATATGATAAATATAGAAATATAATTTTTTGATAAAATTATAACTAAAGACATGGAGAGAAAGAGAATGAGTGAGTGAGTGAAAATAAGAGTGAAAAGGGAGTGATATTCTTAAAATATTTTAAGGATAAAATCATAATAGAGTGAAAAAATAGCAATTCATAAATTCGAAGAACGAAATTCTCTCCTATTGCTTCTTTTGGTAAAAATAGCTCCTTATCTCTTTCTCAAAAAAAATATTTTTTTTTTGTTTCTACTTTTTTTGAGAAGTACAAAATTACAATATTGAAAATTTTATGAGTATTTTTTTGAAAAAATTTTGGAAAAAGGTATTTTTTTTCTTTTGCGTTAGAAACACAAATAAATGCAGCCAAAATTATCTTTCAAAAATCAATTTTGCTTCTCTTTTTTTTAAAACTAGGTATTACTAACTTTTAAAAAAATAATAAATTGACTTTTTTTTACAAGCATTTTTTTCCCCTAAAGTTATATCCAAACACATTTTTTAAAATGTGAAAACACTTTATTTTAAATAAAAACGCCTAAAAAGTGTCTTTTTAGGGGGAAAAATCAATCAAACACACTTTTAATGGATTAATGTAGCATATATATTTTATAATTATATGAGGTGAAGTGTTATTTCTTAATATCCTAAATAAGTTAAGTATATTTTACTCTTTTTATTATTATAAATGATACAATAAAAACATAATATTTTTCAATCCATGGTCCCATTCATGTCCACTTTCATCTCTTTCAAAAATAGACTAAATATTTGGGCAAAGCACATACCCTTCGATTCATTAAAACTTGAGGAACATCTCCTTCGACGATTCTCCGAGCAAGTCTGTTTCAAAGTCAGAGTTGGGTCAATATGCAGAACATAGTGAGGAATAATAACACAAGCATCTCCGGAAGAAAGGGGCAATGGTAATAGAGAAATTTACATATTTCATTTTTATTTTGACATGTGTAAAAATGGTGCTCAACATACCTCTATATTCATTAATACTATACAATTTATTAATATCTATTTTATATCCATTACTAGTAATATCATAATATATAAATCCCAAAGGAATAGCCGAGTAAATTAAGACAAGATCTCGTATCTGACAAGTCATAAGTTCGAGTCTCCACTTGTATCTTTGGTTGAGGTAAATGTATGTTTCTTCGCAAGTGCTTTTTGAGTTTGGAAACTTTCTCTATTTTGAATTAGGGCACCATCCTTTCACTCTAAATTCTTATGCACCACAAAATATCACAATATAAAAATTACCACTTTTAAATTATCATTTATTTCAAATTACTTTCTCAATAATTTATGCAAAGACCAGACCGTGGCGTCGAAAAGCATTGTATTTTTTATTTTTGGTAATTAAATTAATATAATATCACTTATTATTGATGTATCTTTTGATTTTCAAAACCGAATAATATATACATATAGTTTAAATTTTTATATTTGTCCATAAATTTTAAAAGTTTAATTAGTGATAATAACTTTAAAAAAATTGTTGAGAAAGTACCTATTTTTTGATATAATTTTTTTTATCTTTAATTATTATCAAGACCCGTAAAAAATTTAACTCATTTAACTGGAAAATTTGTTTATGAAAAATGTAAAAACTTAAAGTAAATTTTAAATTTAACATTTTCGAAAAAAAAATAAGGAATGCACATATTTAACTCATAAAGATAACCACAAAAAGTATGAAAAAATAATTACTGAAAGAAATTTTATAAAATGAGGACAACTACTTTATATTTATGCTATTTAAATTAATAGTGAAATAGAAAAACACATATACTTAAGATTTGTTAACAATTATTGTGTGATAATCTATACTACTAATAAAATAAAAGATATAACATAAAAACTTTTTCATGTGTCACAACCAGATTCATTCTGCATTAGATACATTTATTTGAAAAATAAGAAATAAAGGAAAATAAGTTTTAAAAAAAGAAAACATAGAAAAAAATAAATACATTCATTTTAAAAAAGGAAATTTTAAAAAGAATTCAAACGTAGAAAAAAAAAAATAAATGCATTCATCTAAAGAGAAAATTTTAAAAAGTATTCAAATATAGAAAAAATAAATATATTCGATTTAAAAAGAAAATTTTAAATAATGAACTATTTATGTATAAGTTAAAAACACATAAAAATAAAATAAGATTGAATAATCTTGTAATATTAAAAATAAAAAAATTAGTTAGAGTGTATTAAATTTATTTTTAAATTTTAAATAATTATGTCATGCGCTATATGTACTTATATAAAAGTAATTTAGCTTTCAGTAAAATAACAACTATTTGTATTTAAAATAAACTCTTGATATAGAGGCTTAAATATGGGAAAAAAGAATTGCATTAGAATAATTAAATAAATATATTATAAATACCCTTTTCATATACATATTTGTTATGTGATTTTTATGTTTTTCACTTTATTATTTTTTATTTAGATGGGTTGCTAATTTGGCTTCATATCTTATTAAGCGAATAATTTTTAAAATGAATTTTTTAAAATTTTATTTTGTATTTAATTAATAAGAATTAATAAAATATTATTTTAGGACTGATAATTGTTATCAACTAAAACAGTTAAGTCATTTTAATTTCTATTTTATAATTCTATTTGTATTATATTTATTTTATTTTATTTTATTGAAATTATTATTTTATCTTTGTCAATATTAATTTATATTTCAATGTATTGTTTACATGAAGATCAAATTCTCAGTGCAATGTGAAAGATAAAAAATTCTTCTTTTATTATCTTTTATATTATTCTTTATTATTTATTTGATTAAAGATGTAATTAATTGATATTTTTGCATCTAATACATTGATTTTTATAATATATTAATTTCATAAAATTAATTTTTATAGTTATTACTCTTGAAAAGATTTTTATTTTATTCCGTATAGCGCAATGGCACAAAATACTAGTACATCAATATTTGAAAATTAATTAATAAAGATAATTACTTATAAAAAAATAAATGGTTGAGAAAGTAATTTGAAAAAATAATAATTTAAAAATGGTAATTGTCATATTGTAATATTATTATTAGTAATAAATCTAATAAATATATATTAAGAAACTATATGATATCAATGAAGATAGAAACTTGTGAGACACTATAGGCGAGTTTGGTAGAGGATTTTAATTTTCATTCATGGGAATCTTAATCTCAGAAATATTATCAATCCCGGGAATATTATTCCCGGGAATAGTTTTCCTAGGTATGTGTACTTGGAGGCGTTTGGTAGATAGATTAAATTCTTAGAAAAATTTTATTCATTTCCAAAAATCCTCTTCGCAATCTGGCGACAAATGACGATAGTTCGGCGGCGATCGACTGTGGTCGGTGGTGGTCTAGCGAAGGTCAGTGGTGGTCCGATGGCTGCCCGACAATGGTTGGCTGTGGTCAGAGGAGGTCCAGCCATGGCTGGTGGTGGTTCGCTGTGGTCAGTGGTGCTTCGAAGGCAGTCGATGGTGGTTCGGCAACAAATGATGGTGGTTGGCGACGGTTAGCGGTGGTCCTACCATGGCCAATGGTGGTTCACGATGGTCGGTGGTGATCCGGTGGTTGCCCGATGGTGGTTGGCGGCAGCCAGCGGTGGTTCGCGGTGGTCGGTGGCGGTCTGGCGGGCCTCCCCGCGGTGGTCCGACAGCGGTTTGGCAATGGAGGGTGTAAGTGGAAGGTAACTAGTGATGGGTGACAGCTAATGTAATTTGATTTTTTTACATAGAAAAATATTTTCATATCATAAAAATGTTACAATCTCATGTATGAGATAGGATTATTTTGGGGGGAATCTTACCCTAAAATCAATCCCAATAATATTATATTCTAAAAAATATTTTTTCAAAATTTGTATCAAATATAGATATCTTCATAGAATTTCCAAAAATCTTATTCTAAACTCCCTACCAAACATCCCTTATATTTATACGTGTTAAAATATTATTAGAGTGCTTAAATGCTGATGTGTAGACTGTACTTACCTAAAAATTTCTCATGCTAATGTTTAATATGGTCTCCAAATATTAATAGTTTATCAAAATTAAATTTATTAAAAAGATAATTAGGAGAATATAAAAGTAGGACATACGATGCAAATCTTACCCTTCAGCAATTGCAGTCTTTCCAACGCCAGGGTCACCAATTAGCACGGGATTGTTCTTGGTTCTCCTGGAGAGAATCTGGGTGCACCTGCGCATTTCATCGTCTCTTCCTATGACTGGGTCAAGTTTTCCTGCTTTAGCCAACTCTGTAAAATCTTTCCCATATTTTCCCAAGGCTGAATCATCCTTCTTTTCAGGTCCTATTACAAATCATCAAAATGAAGCTTTGCGAAATTCAAATTACAATTAGCAACATCAAGAGACCTAGAGGCTAGAGACTTGGATCACCTTTTGGAGCCTGGACGCTTGTTTTTGTCTCTTTGGTGGTAGTAATGGTTTGGCGAAGACTCAAATGGATGATGACATGAATCCCAATGGAGTCCAAATACCAACCAGCTCGTCCATGAAAGCCCACAATTTCTAGAGTTTCATTTGTGAAGTCGAACGGTACCACTCCTTCAACTCCGTATGGTCCATATCTTTTGCGATTGCTCCTGAATGTCAATGACTGAATGTATCCAGGTCTGCCATGCCATGTTTGGTCTAAGGACCCAGACAAACCAATAAGGTATTCATCTGGGTATTTTAGCTTAATCTATGAGACGTAAAGTGGGAATTTGTTAAAACGTAATGGTACCAAAGTTAGAGAGAGAACAAGTAGTCAAAATGAATATCTATATATGCAAGGAATGAATTTGGTGACATGGTGAAAAAAAGAAAAGAAGATTTTTTTTTTTTTTTTCCGATAATTGAAAAAGGGACTCTAAACTCTCTAAAAATAGAGGAGCAATATAAGATATCTCAGAAAATCTAACACAGACTTAAGAGACACCACAAAAAAACCAGATCATACAGTCCCTAATCAAAAGAACGAAACATCCATTGAGAAGCATCATGAAGATTAACTCCAAAATACACACAACTAAATATCATCTCAAAACAACTTGCATCAAGCTTCATACCTCCCTTCAACAGAACTACACCATGATCAATTTCAACTCACATAATGCTAAGGGAAGTGAACTTGAACAAACCAACACACCAACATGAAAACATGAAAATGTCTCAAACACGAAAGCTAAACACGAGCCACCACCAAGACACAAATACGAACATTCTCGGTTCTTCGTGTACCAAACTACATTGAACAACACTTCCTCCTAGATCTAGCAAGTGATAAATAGAACTAAGAGCTCTAGCTTTCAATCACTCCTTGAAACAAAATCTATCACTAGCATAACAACCCAAAACCACTAGACCCACCACAACAACTGCCATCACCAAGACCATCATAAACCGAACCACAATTGCAACCCATCTCACCACTGCACCACCTTTCACCACCCATAACCATCACCTCTATCACCACCTACCAGCAACCAAACAAAGCCGCCCTCACCACAAAATCGCTACCTCAGCCTCAACCTCCTCCTAATAACCTGAACCACAAAACTGCCACCCCAACTAGCCATGTACCACTATCTGCATGAACAGAGCCACCATGCCGCTGCGAAGCCTCAAAAAGCAATTGCAATATAGCCGTGCTCAGCTAGGATCGCAACTCGTGTTGTGCTCCAGCCAAGGGCGTGGCGCTGCAAAGCTTTGCCAGTGGCCGCACCACCATAGCCACCTAGCTCGTTGTGCCACTGTCTTGCCCCAATCTAATTTAGGGCACTTTGAGATTGACGGCAACATTTGCATCTCATTACCGCACCACCTTCGTGCTGCCACGACTCACCTCCACAACTAGAACACAAATATGAGATAAAGGGCAATGATGTAGGCCGGCAAGAGAAACTTTTGAATGGGTGGCGAATACCTAGAAAACTCTCGCCCATGGTCGATCTTGCTAGTGCAGAGGAAGGTTTGTGGGGCGACGGAGAGCAAAGAAAAAGGAAGAAGAGAGAAGAGGAAAAGAGTTTGGGGAAAGAGTTGGAAGGGAGGGAAAGAAGGAGGAATGGGGCTCACCACAAGGCAAGGAGGGCTGGCAGCTGCCCCTTTGCAGATCTAGGAAAATAAAAAAGGAAAAGAAAAAGAAAAGAAGATTAGAAGAAATAATTAAGCTTACCTTAGCTGTGTTGCCTTTTATGCTTGAATTACCTTCTCCGTGTTTTGCTGCTTTAAAAAGCCTACGTTGCTTATCATAAAACACAGTGATTGACAAAATATACTGATCACCAATCGAAAGATGGATTTCTCTCACCCCGGCGTGATATCCATCGTCCCAACCATCTCCACCACTGCCTCCCCATGGTCCCAATGTAAAGGTCCTCTGCTCCATGCTACCGAATTTTCTTCACAGAATTAAACTATCCACACTATGCTTTCGGGATTAATACTCTATGAGACTCTTCAGTTCTTCGTTAAGTCTTCATTGCATGTGCAAGTCTTTTTCAAGTCTCCTTTTTTTATATATATAAATATATAGCCTTCTTTATATATATATATACTCCTGACATATAAGATTATTAAAACTTAATTTTGTTTATTTTTATTTTTTTAAAAATTATTTTTATATGAAATCCATCAATTGTCAGCGACTATGTCGCAACAACCGGTATACATTTACTATTTCAAGTGATAGACAATTGTCTATTTATATATAACACTTGGCTATAATAGGATGTCATAAAAAATGACTTTCGATAAACATAAAGACAATTGGCGCTGGGCTCTACAACACTAATACGTTTAATATAATTCTCCTTTTTCTATGTATATATATATATATACCCCTGACATATAAGATTATTAAAAAGAATGACTTTAATTATTAAAAACACACTAATTAGAGAAGAATAAATAAATCAAGTGATAGACAGTTGTCTATTTATATATAACATTTGGCTATAATAGGATGTCACAAAAAACGACTTTCGATAAACACAAAGACCATTGGCGCTGGGCTCTACAGCACTAATACGTTTAATATAATTTGGGAACACAAAATAAACCCCACCCACACAACATAAAGGCAATTTTGCCCATCAGGTGGGGATCACTACGGGGACACACCGGAATCCAGCGATTTCTCCACCGTCGGGTTTCAACACGGGAATTCACTTTCTAAAGATATATACATACATATATGTTTCAGTTATAACAAATTTCACGTGTAATAATTTAATTTCTAACCAACTCATACTTTAATTTTTAGAGAAAAGATTAAGATTGAAAAAGAAAAAGGGAATTTTAGAGAAAATAAAAAACAGCCATTAAAATAGGAGTAACAATAGATATTTGAGAATGACAATAGCCACTTCCTATTTATTTATCTAAAATTTTATTAATTACAATACATCATTTTAGCACTTAATTTTTAACCAAGATTTTAGTTGTCTAACATATTTTTTTTAAGATAGATAATAAGGCTCTAAACTCTCAGATCGAGAGGAACATACAACTTCAAAAGGATCCAAACTAAAACATCCTAGCCAAATCAGAAACATAACCGGAGCAATTCAAAAGCATAATAAATCAAAAAGCATAACAGACATCTAGCTGTTAAGCAGTTAGCACTGTTGTTCTCAAAAGAGCCTAAAATGGAACCTTCGAGAGAGTCACAAAAGTCTCCTTCAGCATGACCACCTAGAACTGAAGTAGAAACTTTAACTACAATAAGCCATCATCTTCGGTTCTTCCTTCCTGTACCATTCGTTCACACACCATCAACAATACTTGAAGCTTGAGTTGCATATCTATAATTCAAAAAGAACCAAGTTAGACCAGAGAGTGAAATTGTAGAAGAAAGTTTTTCCCCTCTGATAGAATAAACAGCAGCAGGATTAAGCAAGTCATACAAGAAGCTCACATATTGGAACGGTAAAACACTTAGAAAGCGAAGACTGAACATCGAAAGGAGAAAAAAATAAGTAGGGGAAAAAAAATAAGGATAAATAAACCCGTCACGAGGAGGGGAGAAAAATTCTAATATTACACGGTGGGGCAGGAACTACGCAGTTACAATCTCCGTCATCCTATTTCACAAATTGGTGCGCTCGGTCGTTGAGAAAGCAAAACATAAAAAATAAAAAGAGCGTCTCGTAAGCTGCGTTGGTGTAGGTGTGCCAATTGTAATGAGCCACTTGTTTACAAGTGCAGGACATTATGCAGAGGATGTAAAAATATTCTCATATTTATATACAAGTTGAAATAATATTTTTGGAAATATCATATTCTTGAAAATGAAAATACTCCCAAAATCAATGTCATCTCTTTTATGACAATCTAACATTCTTTCAATGGGTAGGAATTGTTCTACCTTATAAAAAGATTAAACTATCCCTATCGTCATCCACTACCACTCACCACTTGTTATTGTTCGCTGTCACCTGCACTGCTGCAGATGATCAAGGGTATTTTTGAAAATATATAAAATATTTTCAAAAATTCAATCTACTTATTAGACGCTTTAAAAAATACATGTTTGGAAAGCTATTCCCAAGAATTTGGACTATGAGGAATGAAAAATCAATATGTCTACCAAACATCCCCAAATAGGGCGTTTGGTGGGAGGAATATTAAATTGGATCAATTTGAATTGGATTAGATCAGTTTTAAAAATTAAATTCAAAATTCACTATAATCCAAGCGATTTGTAAAAAACTAGAACTAATCCAATCCAAACTTTTGTGGATTTGACAAGTTTTTTATTTGGATTGGATTGGTTTAACTGTTTTGATTGAGTTGAATTGAATTTAAATACCCCTAATAACGAATATAGAAGGAAAAAATTCATTATATCTTATCCAATACATTTAAAAAAAAAAAATCTAAACCATGAGTATCCAAATATATTGAATTCTAGTTAATCTGACTTGAGTTGTGTAAATTCACTATAGAGGTAAAATTCTCTTAGTACTAATTTTTTTTATACACAACTTGAATTTGAGACAATTAATCTGGCTTGACTCAAATCAACCCATTAAAAAGGTAAAATTCTTCCAGCGCTAGTTTTTTTATACGACTCGAACTCAATCGGGATCTTATTTAAGGGAAAAAGTCAAATCACTTGAACCAACTAAATGTTATTTACAATACAAATTTCTGATATTGATCAATAATATTAATGCCTTTTGATTTTATATTATTTCTTTAATTACTTATATTTATTTCATAGTATATTATACATAAAAACGAAGACTTAAGAAGAAGAACATAGTCTCACTAATATAATAAGAAGACCTAAGAATTAAGATGAAGACTTGTGTAGTCTCATAAATATAATAAGAAGACCTACGGAGTCTCAGTATTTACATATAAGCTAATGAAGATTTAAGAGAACTTGAGAGTCTCATCGAGAGTAGTTAATCCCCAAATTTCAGCTGTATAGTTTAGTTCTGCCAATAAAATTCGGTAGTATGGTGTCGGGAAGTTTTACATTAGGACGATGGGGAGGCAATACTGGAGATGCATGGGATGATGGACCTTCCCCAGGGGTATAAGAAATCATAGTTGGATATTGTGATTATCGTATTTTGTCAATCGCTGTGATTTATGATAAGCAAGGTACACGTTTCGAAGTAGAGAAACATAGAGGTGACATGCACATTTCAACTTATTAATTGATATTTGTGGATTACGATTTATAAATAAATATAGTTTCAGTTATAAAATCATGAAATCAATCAGATAAAAAAAATATAGGGAGAATTATTCTAATTTTTTCTGAAATTTAATATAATTACATTTGATACTCCTCAATTCACCTACCCTACAATGACCATCCTTGTTAGTACTAATGGATGTTAACGTCGTTTAATTTGCAAGGGATTTATCTAAAAAATGCCCTTTTATTCACTCTACATTAGAAAGGACTATTCTTTTTTGGAAAAGGGGAAGGGAGTGGTATCAGAAGTTGAGAACAGAGAGGGTTTAGGTATGAAAACAGAGAAAGATTTGAGGGTGAGTGGGTGATGACCACTTTTGAGGCAGCTAACGACGGCAATCATGGATGATGCGATGGCAGAAGGCTGCAACAGATTGAGTGCAATGCGTGTGGTTGTTCACGGCATAGGTGAATGATGGTGTTGACAGCTTGGTGACGGCAGGTTCATGGTGGAGCAAGTGGGGTACGAGATGGAGACAAGTCCAAAGGCATGGAGGAAGAGTGGGACTGTTTCTGTTTTCTTTTTTTATTATTATTTTTGGTTCTATTTTGGTGTTCAATTTCGCTTTATAAATTATTTATGGTAATTAAAATGAATATTTAAATATTTATTGTATTTAAAAAAATATTAACGAAATATGGTGTTTGTATTGTTGAATTAATAACACTGTAGAAGGAATTATAGAACTCACAACAGGAAGTAACGGAACAGAAATGAACTCGCAACGGGAAGCAACGGAACAGGAATGAACTCGCAACACATCACACCATTTTTGGTGAAATTGGGATGATGTGTCGCGAGTTCTATAGAACTCGCGACACATCATCCCAATTTCACCAAAAATGGTGTGATGTGTTGCGAGTTCTGCATACACACGTTTATATAATTGGTATAATTGGTGCAACAATAATTGAACGAGAGGATGATAATTGGCCGAATACGGTAGTATAGGACAATAATGAATTACTTCACGCATTCAATAGTCTTAATATATAGTGGAAGACTCTTGTATAAATAGCTTCATTTGCCTCGAATGAAATGCATATCGATAAGTTGAGAATTCAGTGTGAGGGAAAGAGAATTGAGAGTTAGTGATAAAGAGTTGTGAAAGTGAGTTGAATTGATTTGATAAAAAAATATTGTTTTAGAAAAAATGGCAGTAGATAAGACAATGAGAGCACAAGATCATATTTTGGAGAAGATTCGTAGTGAAGGAGTAATATTTAGTTCTTATTATTGTTATTATTATTATTATATAAGATATGAAATATGCTCTGTACTTGCCTCTTATTATTATTGCTATTATTATTATTCTAAATTTAATATTGTTATTATTATTTTGTTTATTATTATTATTGTTGCTAGTATATATTTAAAGTAGTTATAGTGGCTGAATATGATGATTATTATTAGTTTATTATTGTTGATAAATCTTGATTATATCATATATAAAGTATGCTCTACACTTGCCTCTTATGAGGATCCTATGTATCAGAAATATATCTGCTATATATTAAAAGTAGTTATATTGGGTGGAGTAATAATGAAATATTATTATTCTTTTATACTTATTGTTATGATTATTATTTTGTATTATTATTATTATTATTATTATTTAATATTATTATTATCTTATAATCGTAATATAATCTTGATTTTATTATGTAATTATTATTAACATTATTATTATTATCATTAATATTATTATGATTATTTAGTTTTATGATTATTATTATTATTATTATTAATCTTGTTATTATATTATATCATTTAAGAAATTTTAATTAATAATTTTAACAAAAGATTAAGACTTTAGTTTATTGTTGTTGTTGGTGAACCTTGGTTATATAAGATATAAAGTATGCTCTACACTTGCCTCTTATGAGGATCCTATGTATCAGAAATATATTTGTTATATATTAAAAGTAGTTATATTGGGTGTAGTAATAATGAAATATTATTATTCTTTTATACTTATTGTTATGATTATTATTTTGTATTATTATTATTATTATTATTATTTAATGTTATTATTATCTTATAATCGTAATATAATCTTGATTTTATTATGTAATTATTATTAACATTATTATTATTATTATTATTATTATTATTATGATTATTTAGTTTTATGATTATTATTATTATTATTATTATTATTATTATTATTATTATTAATCTTGTTATTATATTATATCATTTAAGAAATTTTAATTAATAATTTTAACAAAAGATTAAGACTTTAGTTTATTGTTGTTGTTGGTGAATCTTGGTTATATAAGATATAAAGTATGCTCTACACTTGCCTCTTATGAGGATCCTGTGTATCAGAAATATATCTGTTATATATTAAAAGTAGTTATATTGGGTGGAGTAATAATGAAATATTATTATTCTTTTGTACTTATTGTTATGATTATTATTTTGTATTATTATTATTATTATTATTATTTAATATTATTATTATCTTATAATCGCAATATAATCTTGATTTTATTATAATCTTATTATTATTATTATTATTTAGTTTTATTTAGTTTTATGATTATTATTATTAATATTATTATTATTAATAATCTTTTTATTATATTATATCATTTAAGAAATTTTAATTAATAATTTTAATGGCGAGATTAAGACTTTAGTTTATCATTGTTGTTGGTAAACCTTGGTTATATAATATATTTGCCTCTTATGAGGATCCTGTGTATCGGAATTATATCTGATATATATATTTTTAAGAAATTTAGACACATAAATAAATATAAAATAAAACCCTAAATTATCAATTTATCAGTAGTTAATATTATCATTGTTATAATAATATTATTATTTTTGATAATATCTGTATTTTTTTATTTATATATTGCTTTATTATTTTTGATATATCCTAATTCTTTTATTTTTATGTTTTTGCAAATCATAATAGAAAATGAGAGTACTGCAACCTCGAGTCTTGTATTTGAAGAAACCGCCATCCAAAATACATAACTATTTACGAAATGTCGGATTACTAGATGTTTCTGGATCAGTTTGAATCAAATGACTAACTTATCAGTGCATTGGTCGAACGCTGGAGACCAGAAACTCACACATTTCACTTTCCGATTGGCGAGTGTACAGTCACATTAGAAGATGTGGCACTACAACTTGGAGTCCGCATCGATGGTCGACCCGTTATTGATTCTACATCCTTTACTAGAGAAAGGATTGAGAATTCATGTGAGAGCCTTCTTGCCATTAGGCCTGAAGAGGGTGACATTATCAAATCCACAATCAGGTTAAGTTGGTTGTATGAACATTTTAACGAAGAAAAACTAGACAGCTTTGGGCCAGATGTGCCTGATGAGATCTTGCAACAATTTACTGGTGGCTATATACGCCGATTACTAGGGATGCGACTTACGTCGGATAAGACCACATTGTTAATTCATTGCAAATTTCTTCCATTAATCGAAAATTTGCAAGAGGCAAGGGAGTATAGTTGGGGTTCAGCATGTCTCGCCGTACTTTATCAAAATTTATGTCGTGCAACACGGTATAAAATTTCTGACATTGGTGGCTGTTTACAGCTTTTACAGTCGTGGGCATGGCATCGACTTTCATTCTTGGCTCCTATTTTTGAAAATCTAGTGCCACGTTTTTCTCTAGCATCCAGGTACAATTATCATAATTTAATAATTTCTTGCAATTTATTATAGCTAAATATGTATCTAATTAATATAATATTCCACAGGTGGACAAATACGTCAATTCCGGCAGAATTTCCCTTTAAGACACTGGGCAGTATAAGGCTGCGTATAGATCTAATGACACATGATGAGGTAATAGTTAAAAAATTATAGAGATTATTATAGCTATCGATATATTTGCTAATACCGATGTTATTTTCTTTTATAATGCAGTTTCAATGGCGACCATATCACCATCCAGGCATTCAGGAGATTATTCCGCATATCTTGGTAGATGAGCAGCCATTGTGGTCAACTACTAGTCCACTTATCTGCTTTGAGATTATTGAGTGGCACTCCGCTGACCGCATAAAGCGTCAATTTGTGCTTGAGCAAGATATCCCTGATAATCCAAAAAGCCTGTTAGACTCCCATAATATGCGGAATGTGGTCGTGGTTGGGTTGAAAAATATGCGGAGTGGTTGCAAGATTGGAACCATAGATGGCAACATATAACGTGTGGTCGTCTTTCTGATGATCCTTCTCCGTCTCAGCATTATTGGAATTGGTATATTCACTTTGTTATCGGTCAATATTTATCACCTGAGGCACTACTGCAAGATCCACGACAACGGGAGTTACCTCCAAGGCAGCAACATGCCCACGTACCTCCGCAACCACCTTCACATCAATATCATACTGAGATGCATCCGCCACCCCCATAGTATCCTCCTTATGGCGATATGCACCCGCCACCCTCGCAGTCCTTATTATGATAGCATGCACCCGCCACTTCCGCAATATCCTCATTATGGCTATATGCCCCCAGCACCATGGCAATATCCTCCTTACAGCCATATGGCCTTGATATCACCACAGCACCCGCACAATTACATGCCTCCGACACACCGACAATATTCTTATGGGCACATGCCATTTGGGCATAGGATGGAGCCACGTCAGATGAGCTTTTCAGCATCATCATCTAGATCAGCTCAAGGTGGTGAAAGTAATTCACGTGGAAGAAGGTCGGTTGATAGTGAAGTGCACTACCATCATGGTGCCGGCTCGCGTCAGCATTGTCGATCTCGTGGTAATGAATCTAGATGTGGAGGTGCTGCTTCAACGGCCCATGGGGACGTATACCGACCAGTCCTACCTATGCATGAACAGGATCCTTAGTTGCCCGTGCCTATGGTTGCTGAAACTTCAGGGTTAATAAATGACATGATAATGGAATTATTACATAATCCTAGAGATACGAGCAATATCGAAGCCACTTCACGCTTGATGACAACGTCTGTTTAAGAGCCACAGCATAGGGGACAAATTAATGAGGAAGTAGAAGAGGAGACCGAGGACGAAGAAGATGAACAACAAGAGTAAGATGATGGGAACAATGAGGCCAATGAAAGACAAAAAAAGAGCGACAACGTCTGGAGTCGTGTTTGTCAAAGATTGCGGGATAAATTTAAATTTAAGGCACCGGCAAAATTTACCCCTGAAACATGGCCGACATGGAAGAAGAAATAATTGGCTAATGATACTCTTTTGTAATATTTTTTATAATATTATTTTGTAATATGGACTAGTTGTATGATGTTGTAATATCTTTGTGATTTTTTGTAATATCTTTATATTTTTTAGAATTTTTTTTTTTACAATTAATTGCAAAGTTCATTACTTAAATATTATCTTACTGCTTGAGTATTAATTCTCTTATGATATAATCAAGTAATTATATGATATAATATAGTTTTAATAGAAAAAAATGTCAATTCGAGTTATTTAGTTATAGTTTCAATATTCAATAAAAATAATTAATAATAGAGGTAAACATAACTAAATAATATTATGTTAGTCATACAAAAATTAGCGATAATTTATTTTAAAGTGACAGGATTTAAAACAAATAATAAAGCATTAGTCACTAGCTAGAGGTCCATATTATATTAGCGAATACAGGATAACAACATTTCACCCATATCTAAGAACTTGGCCCATTTCTGTGGGGACATTGTCTGCGGCTATGTCCTTCACCTCGACAGAGGCCGCAATGTTTTGGTCCTCTCATTTCTCTCGTATCCATTTCATTGAGGAAACGAGTTGATTTGGGCCGACCTTTCTCTGTGCATTTCAACTGGGGGTTAGGATGAATTCTCGGGCCATTATACGGCAGCCATGTACTTTCATGTCCCACAACCCTGAATTCCTGCTTGTACACTTTACATATCTTATCCATCTTATAAACATCATCGACATAAGCTTGCCAGTCAACGTACTGATTAGAGCAGCAAGCAATTACGTGACGGCATGGATATCGATCAGTCTGAAAATCACCGCAATCACAGTATCCCTCCTTTATATCAACTTTGAATTGTGATCCGTTTGATAGATCTTCAACATGGAAACTCTGATACTGCCTTGAAAAAGTAGTAACACGTACGCCTCCTGCTGCTTGCTGATTTTCTCGCAATTTTGTCGTGATGGTTTCAGAAAAAATACTTCCTGTAGCTTTTTGTGCATATGCCTCCTTTCCTTTAGTAGCAAATAACTCAGCCAACCGAAAGTATGTTACTTTAACTAAGGCTGTAACTGGTAAATTGCGAGCTCCCTTTAACACAGAATTGATACACTCGACCAGGTTCGTGGTCATATGTCCATGCCGATGTCCTCCATCAAAGGCTTGAACCCACTTTTCTCTTGGAATTTCGTCAAGCCAATTTGTATAAATCTCACCATGTTGGCGCATCCGCTCATAGTGATGATTAAATTCACGTTCTGTCCTTGAATATCCTACAAATCATAATATGATCAATATATTAAAAAAAGAAAAGAATAAAATCACATTTGTAAATAGAGATAATTAGGTTGGAAATTACCTATACTCACGACAAGTCGGTGTAAGTAAGGTTTTTTAAATCTCCACAAGGAATTGGCTGCAATGTGTCTAATGCAGTACATATGAAATGCTCTTGGAGGTTCCCACTGTCCATGGCAACATTGAATTGCTGCTTTAATTGACTCGTGCCGATTAGAAATAATGCCAACTCCATCTCGAGTCACCACATATCTGCGTAGATAATGCAAAAAAAAATACCATGCATCTGCAGTCTCACCCTCGACTATTGCAAATGCAATTGGCAATATATTCTGATTACCATCTTGTGCAACCGCCACTAATAGAGTACCTTTGTATTTTCCATATAAATGTGTCCCATCAATTTGGACTAATGGTTTGCAATATCTAAAAGCTTTGATGCAAGGTCCAAAAGTCCAAAATATTTGGCGGAATATTCGATCATTTGGTTGCTCATCAGTGCCATGGTAAGCTGGACTAGTATCGAACTCAACATATGAACCTCTTGTAAAAGCACACATTGCTCCCAACCATTTGGGTAAAGCTGCATATGACTCTTCCCAACCACCATAAATTCTTTCAATTGCTTTTTGCTTTGCTGTCCATGCTTTCCAGTATGTCAGTGTGTATCCATACCGAGATTGAATTTCTGCAATCACAACTTTTACTTTAATGGATACGTCAGCTCGTATCATGGACTCTATATAATGTGCAATCATGTCAGCATCCAACTTTGTGTGATCTTAAGAGATCATCGCTGCAGTACAAGTATGAGGGCCATTATACTTTTTAACCTCCCAAATGCCTCTGTTTTTTCTGAGACTGACCCTAACTAGCCAATTGCATCCTATGCCATAGTATTTGTACTTACAATAAAATGTCCTTGACTCTGACTCACATACATTGTAGTCCACTGATTTAGAAATGCTGTAGTTCTTAATTGCTCGAATTACAGCCTCCCTATCGCTGAATTACATTCCTACACATAGTTCGCCATCTATAGTATAATCACTAGCCATATTTGCATACTCAGGAAACTCAGGTGCATACATGGCTTCAAGATCTAAAGTACGCATAAAAGATGGAAGACCTTCCGAATACTGAACAATAGCCTGTGTATTTGGTATTTCATCATCATGTTCTGTACCATCATTCCCAGCTTCATGTTCCCCTTCCAAGTAATCGCTATCACTTTCACTGTCTCTAATTTCACATTCTGCACCTCTTTCTGGAAACGAGCTTGGCAGACCTTCTTCATAGTGCTGATACTAATAATTAATATTTATAAATATAAAAGATCATTAGTTTGATATATTTCTTATACATAGAATATTCAAAAAGAGGCAAATATAGAGCAAACTTTGTATCTTATATAATAATACAATTAACAATAATGATAATTATAATAACGGAAATATTATAATAATAATAATAATGATAAAAGAAATAATAATTAATAAAGATCATTAACCATATACATTTCTGATACACAAGATCCTCAACAAGAGGCAAGTGTAGAGCATACTTTGCATATAATAGTAATAATAATAATAATAATAACAATAGAAATAATAAAACAACCCTTTGTATCTAATATAATAAAAAGAGTATTTATAATAATAATAATAATAATAATAATAATAGTAGTAGTAGTCTATTAATAATATTAATAATAATTATAATATTAATAATATAAGATTGATAATAATATTAATAATATTAATATTAATAATAATTATAATATTAATAATATCAATAATATAAGATTGATAATAATACTAATAATAATATCTACTATAATAATAATAAAGTAATAATAATAATAACAGAAATAATGATAATAATGAAGCATATTTTGTATCTAATATTATTAATATATAATATAAAATAATAATAATAATACTAATATTAATAATAGTAATAATCATAGAAATATTAATAACAACAACAATAACAATTATAACAATAAAAATAATATTATAAGATTAATAATAATAATAATTAATAGAAATGATAATAATATGGCTACTTTGTATATAACAATAATAAGAATAATAATAGTAGTAATAGTAATATTATTATTATCTAATATAATAAAAATAATAATACTAATACTAATATTAATAATAGTAATAATCATAGAAATATTAATAACAATAATAATAATAATAATAACAATAGAAATAATAACAACAATAATAATAATAATAATAACAATAGAAATAATAACAACAATAATAATAACAACAACAATTACAATAATAATAACAAAAATAATAATTAATAAAGATTATTAATCGTATACATTTTTGATACACAGGATCCTCAACAAGAGGTAAGTGTAGAGCATACTTTGCATATATAATAATAATAATAATAATAATAATAATAATAACAACAACAACAATAGAAATAATAAAACAACCCTTTGTATCTAATATAATAATAATAATAATAATAATAATAATAATAGTAGTAGTAGTAGTCTACTAATAATATTAATAATAATTATACTATTAATAATATAAGATTGATAATAATATTAATAATATTAATATTAATAATAATTATAATATTAATAATATCAATAATATAAGATTGATAATAATACTAATAATAATATCTACTATAATAATAATAAAGTAATAATAATAATAATAGAAATAATGATAATAATAAAGCATATTTTGTATCTAATATTATTAATATATAATAAAAAAAATAATAATACTAATATTAATAATAGTAATAATCATAGAAATATTAATAACAACAACAATAACAATTATAACAATAAAAATAATATTATAAGATTAATACTGATAATAATATCTACTTTTATAATAATAATAATGTAATAATAATAATAATAATTAATAGAAATGATAATAATATGGCTACTTTGTATATAACAATAATAATAATAATAATAATAATAATAATAATAATAGTAGTAATAGTAATATTATTATTATCTAATATAATAAAAATAATAATACTAATACTAATATTAATAACAGTAATAATCATAGAAATAATAATAATAATAATAATAATAACAATAGAAATAATAATAACAACAATAATAATAACAACAACAATTACAATAATAATAACAACAATAATAATTAATAAAGATTATTAATCATATATATTTCTGATACATAGGATCCTCAACTAGAGGTACGTGTAGAGCATACTTTATATATTATATAATAATAACAATAAACAATAATAATTATAATAAAATAAAATACATATTAATTTTGGAATAAAAATTAGCACACCAAATTATAATAACACTTACCGGGTATGAATTGGGAACAAATTCATCATAATATTGGTTATCCGGATATGAACTAAGGCCAGCTTCAGCAATAATTTTTTCGAAGTCAACATACAACTCCATGACTGCATTGAAAATTTGATATTGGCGATACATCCTAAACATTACTCTCATATCCCTATCACTGTTGATTGTAACTGCTCGAAATTTTAGATTCCCATTAATATTTGAAATTGGACACCTATATTGTATTTTTTATACTTTTTTCTCAAAACCAATATTTATACTTTGACAAAGCTCCACTTTTAATTCTTCTAATGATATAGAATCTGGAAGATATACCCATATAGGATAATCACACCCAAATATTATATTTTCATCAGATATTACAATAGAACCATTAAAATATACAATAGTAGTAACTATATTACTATCCATATTTTTTTCACTCACTTTTTTCAAACTACCTTACACTCTTAAATACTATAAACTGTCTATCAAAAACTGAGAATAACTTATCAAACACTGAGAATACTGAGAAACACTTTGCAATGAATTCGGTAAAATGACACGGTATTTATAGGCAAGGTTGGTTAATTTTTTATTTTTGAAATTGCAACAAAGTACGCCAAAACTCTGAAATCGCAGTACCGCACCACAAATTCTAAGAATTTGTTGGCACTTGTAGCGAGTTCTATTGAATTCGCAACAAGAAACCACAAATTCTTAGGATTTGTGGTGCTCCATTGCGAGTTCCCTTTTTTTTTTTTTCAAAATACCATATTTTGCTAACTCTATTAAAATTAACATATATCTCTATTTCTTTCACCAAAATACAATATCGATCTCTTTCAGCAGTTCAATTTCTCTACTAGATCTATTTGTTCAAACTTTGGTTTGAAACTGGTTTGATAATTTTCAAGACATTTGCATTTGTATTGCATTAGAGCACCATATTATGAAGTTTATGTTCTGAAAATTGCTGTCTTATTTTCTTTTAAGTCTCAAAAGAATATGCATTGTATATGGGTGGTTTGACACAAAAAAACCCACGTTCTCTTTCTTCGTCCTCTGAACAAACCCAGACCGAACAGAAACTCAACAAGAGATCTCGTGATGTTGTCCTTTATGGCTGGCATTCACTTCTAGTTTAGATATATTGTACTCGAGAAAATATGGAGATTTCATGATCTTCTCCTCAAAAATCCAGTTCTAATAATTCCATTTTATTTTGTCAAGAAAGCATGTAGTCTCCCAAAAATGGTTAATATATTAGACATAATTAGATTCTGATACATGTTGGTTAGGAAGTTAGATAGTTAGTTATATTATCTCTAGTATATAAGTTAGTTTGTACTCAAAATTGTAACCAAGTTTTTTATTTGCATTAATACACAATTTCTGATTTCTCTCAATTCTCTTCTTTTCTCTGCTCTACCATGTTTCTCAACATGGTATCAGAGCCTTACCACCCACCCTGAAACCTTTTTCTTCTACTGCCCTGAGTTCTTAGAACTCTCACTTTCTTTCATTTTCCTTTCACTTTCCTATACTTTCTCATTTTCAAACACTGTTTCAACCTTTTTCCATTCTAATCATCTTTCTGAAACTTGATTCATCATTCTTCAAGCTCATTGCTCGTTGCTTCCTCAAGCTGTTATAGATCTTGCTAGTTGTTTCCATCACTGTCTCAGTTCATGCTTTCATGTTCACGGTGGCTCTTCCTCACCACTGCTCGTCTTTTGTTCTCCGCAGCTGGTTTTGGTTCTTCGCCAGCTCCATTCACATTCCTTGGCGTGGTTCTTCAGATTTGGATCTGCTTCATCTCCGGTGGATCTGGTTTTCCGACGTCGCTAGCGCTTTTCGATCTACTTTGTCTTGTTCGATTTGGTTAATCTTACCTAGCACGATAGTTCGCATTTTTCGACATGGTTTGCAATCTGCTTTGTTAGTTGTGTTCTAATCAGTGATTGTGGTTTTTTGGATCAAATTCTTTTGGTTGGGAAGCTAGGATTTGTGATTCCTCTGCCTTGGCTTCGATTTGATTTGAATTTCTCTAGTGTTTAGATCTGTTCTTGATGTTATTACCTTCATTCTTGAATTCAAGATTTGAAAGCTTCTTCATTGTTTTTCATTCAGGTTTGTTCTACTTCTCCATCCACGACAAGAGTGGTGGAGGTGGTGCTTACTCTTATTTTTGTGCATTTTCAATTGTTTGCTTTTGCCATGTGTGGATCAGAATTGGTTCTTCTTGGTTTGTGTTTGCTATGGTTATTGGATTGATGTTTTGTTGTGTTGGACACTGGTTCTGGTGTTAGCAATTTCTATTTTTCATGGTTTGATAATGGTTCAGCCAACATTGGCATGCTCAGTTCTTGGAGAAGATTTGTTTATTTGGCTTGATGTGCCTTTGTTTTCGCTTTTGTCTTGATGGTTAAGCTTCGGATATAGCTTCTGTCTTGCTGGTTAAATATTGGTTTTAGCTTCTGCAATGGGTGGTTAAGTATGGGTTGACTTCTGTCTTTGGTGCTTAAGTCTTGTCATTAATTGAATTTCTTGTTGGTTGCTTCTGCCTTGGATGGTTAAGCATAGGTTAGCTTCTATCCTTGGTGGTTAAGCATATGTGTAGATTCTGCTTTAGTGGTTAAGCTTTCTCTTCATTGGTATTGATAATTGCTTCTAGTTGAGACGAGAGTTGTGAAGATGCCAGAAGAAGTGCTATGGACCTCACCTGTCACTAACAATTTGTTATTGTCAGCCTCTTGTTGCCTTTACAACTTTATCATTGCATTTTTCTTTTACCATTTCTTAGTGTTCAACTGATTGCTCGTATTGTACTCTTGATCCCAATCTGAAAATGCTATTACGCATCCTCTAGCTTGCAGGGGGTATTAGACATAATTAGATTCTGATACATGTTGGTTAGGAAGTTAGATAGTTAGTTACATTAACTCTAGTATATAAGTCAATTTGTACTCAAAATTGTAACTAAGTTTTTTATTTGCATCAATACACAATTTCTGATTTCTCTCAATTCTCTCCTTTTCTTTGCTCTACCATATTTCAAAACAATATCTATGTTTTGGGTATGTATTTATTTTTGACATTTCAATTGGTGCTATCTTTGCAAATTAATGGGGTGCTGATGAACACGGGCGGGGGGATGTCTGGGAAGTTGCAATTGGAGTAGAGGAAGGGGGATGAACAGGGGAATAATGGAGAAAGATACGAGGCACATGAATAATTTTAACCCATGATTAACAAACGGGTATTCTAATCATTTTTTATGTTAAATTTATTCGAATTATTACACTTTGTCGTTAAACATCATGTGCCACGCAAATGCTGTCTTTTCGTCAACATAACAAGCAGACTATTAACACTAGGAGTGGCCAATATAGGAATTATAAAAGGTTAGGGGAGGTCAATATAGGTCTTGTAAAATAAAAGAATATCGAGTATAATTACAGTAAATTTTAAGGGAGATCAATGTAATGTAGCATTATATTCGATGCTTACACAACTAAAATGCTTATATTTCTCAGTATATCTATTTGTTTAACTATGCATTACTATTTAAAAAAAAAAATCTCTTGTTCACGGTTTACCATTTCACCAAATTCACTAAATCTTCATTTTTACCTCGTTCCCTCTATAAGTTTGGTACCATTACGTTTTAACAAACTCTAATTTTACATGTCCTAGATTCAGATGATTACCCACATGAATCACTTGTCGGTGTGTCTGGGCACTGGTCCCCATTGAAAGCACCGCATGGTGATCCATACATTCTGTCATTAGCGTTCAGGGCAATCGCCCCGTACCTTTGGACTATATGGAGTTCGGGAAGGGGAACCATTCGATTTAACATATGACACCGAAAAAATTGTGAGCTTTCAAACTGCTAGTTTAGTAGTACTTTCTGAAGATGTATTTTATTTTATAAAAAATATAAGTTAATTTTTTTTATTTAATAAATCAAAAAATTGTGGTATTTTTGTTTCTAACTTTTAAAAGCTAGGAGTATTCTTGGGAGCCATTATGAGGTATTTTTTAGAGTTGGCTTGTTCCCCCTAAAATTAAAAAAGGCTAATATAACCTTTCTTTTATTAATGACATTAAAAGTAGAAATTATTCTCTTTAGTACTTATATTTATCATAATCATTTTAAATTTTAAGAACAACTTTATCAAATACTATTTTTGTGATTTCTCCTTATTGAGAATAACTTTTATATTATTTTACTAAATGGCATTACTATGACTTTTTGAAAGCAATTTTTAGAGAGTCCATAGAGCTCAGCAGCTCTTAAAAAGCCACGACAATATTAAACCAAGCCGAATTAGTTTGCGTTTGGAATCAATTGGCGTCCATTATCATCCCGAACTCATTACCAGATTAGCAGCAAAAGCCAGCCTCCAAGTTCCAAAAGCTGATCCAAGTCTTCTCTTGATGCTGTTAAATGTAATTTGAATTTTTCAAAGCCTTATTTTGATGATTTGTAAAGGAAGGGTGATTGTGCCTTGGGAAAAGATGGGAAAGATTTATGAGCCTTGGAAATATATGGGAAAGATTTGACAAAGTTGGCTGAAGAGGGAAAACTTGACCCTATCATAGGAAGAGATGATGAAATAAGCAGGTGCATCCAGATTCTCTCCAGGAGATTAAAAAACAATCCTGTGCTAATTGGTGAGCCTGGTGTTGGAAAGACTGCGATTGCTGTTGCCTGTGTTTCGAATACCATTTATATTCATTTTGGCTGTTTAAATTATATTTAGAGTTTTGTTATACAACTAGTGTGAAACCCGAGTGGGGGGTGTGGGTTTATAATGATGGTCATACATTGTTTTAATTAGGACTAATATAAAACTATGATTTACATAAATTATTAAATAATGATAACAATTTATTATTGAAACAAATATTATGAATAAATAATATGAGGAGAAATTTAGGTTAATTTTTCCATCAACTTAATATGTGTGTGTGTGAAGAGAATATATTCTTCATGTTTATTTTGATTAATTTTGGGGAAAATGACCGCTTTAAAGTCTTCTTTCAAAACTTTTGATTATAACTTATTTAAACGTAAAATAAGTTAATTTATATTTAATTTAAAAGATAATACGTATAACTAATATTAATGTATTGTTTAATTTAGTCAATTTAAATTTCATTGACAATTATATTTCCATTATATACTCTGACTATCTTAGGCGAGATAATGTGTGATTAGACTGAGGGTTAGTTTCCTTTCCAAAACAAGACTGGCGTTAGTTTGGTACACATGATAAAATAAAGCTTGATAGTATAAGATTTTTTAAAATTGTAATACTATACAATGTTCTATGTAATATTATATAAGATGTTGTATTATATAAGATAATAATATTATAATTTCACTATCTTTGATCATTTTAATCACAAGAAAAAATTTAATAAAAAATAAAATTTTCATAAAATAGTAATTTTATTAATTATTTAATTATAAATTTAAAAATAAATATTATTAATAAAACATTTATTATATTTAATTATAATTTATGTTAAATATTTCTTAATTTTTATTATATACAGTTATAACTTATATTACATATTATTTATTTATTAAATTTTTTGATTATTTTTTATTCTAATAAAATATAATTACCAGCTAATATGTAATTATTTATCTTTTTTACATATTTTTTGATATTTTTTATTATATCTCTTATTATAAAATATAATATAAACCACAAAAAATAATGATTATTATTAATTATTTAATTATGAATTTAAAAATAAATACCATAATTTAAATGTTTATTCCTTAGTTATAATCATTTTAAATTTTACTTTATACAATTATAATTTATATCTAACTTAGTTAAATATTATTTATCATTTATTACAATTTCAATACTTATTTTTATTTTGGTTAAATATGATAAATCAGAGAGAGAGAGAGAGAGAGATGTTAGCCCATGGCAACCGCCAAATTCTACATTTTGGCATCTTATTTATTTTCATGCACTCAAATTAATTATACGTACAACAGAATAGCTTTAACAAAATACAAACTGTGAATTACTCAAATATAACTTGGACTGATAGTAAGTTATATGTTAATGAAAAATAACTAACCCCATCACCATTCGTTAATAAAAAATCATAATAATCTCTATTGTTTGTAACTTTTCTACAGGTGGTTGCAATTGGCTTAAGAAATGAACTAAGAGGTACACGCCAAAACAAAATGATACATACAATTACATGAGCCGAGGAGCAACAACTGTTCGCAAAGCAAACCCAAATGTTCTGGCTTGAGATTCGACATTGATTTGAGCTTATTGAAGACAAGGCCTCTAAACATCGACATTGGCAACAAGTTGGTGTATGAGGTACATTCTTATGCATGGTCGGGAGGGTCACCAACAGAATGGACCAATCAACCCGTGAACAAACTATGTGGCAGAATCATGAATGGGTTGAATGACCGTGCAGGGTTTGTTATGAGTGGTCCAAACCACGCTTCATTGGTGATGAGTGAGTTTGGCATCGACGTGACCAAGACCAATACCGATGAGAAGAACCACAGGTTCTTGTCATGCATGTTGGCATACCTTGCTGGGATAGACTTGGATTGGGCACTGTGGGCTGCACAAGATGGCTACTATACTAGATAGCAAGAGGATATTGTGGATGAGAGTTATGGCATATGGATGTTTAATTATAGAACACTTAGATATCCAGAACTCCCTCAGAGGTTGTGCAGAAGAAGCTTCAAGGTATGGCCTTGGATTTAGAAAAAGAAATTTGTTACATAGAAATGCACGCGCAAAAAAGAATTGCTTTCCAACATACTTTATTCAGATTACAAACTAAGTATTTGCGTTATGCTTAAAACAGTCATATACAGAGCACATTGTTTTTCGTTTCCATTATCTATACAATTCATTAATTTAGCATATAAATGTTAAAAATAGTATGTCAAATATCTATATTTAGTATGTGAGCACATTTTAACATTAGAATACTCGAGAACGAATCTCTGCATTTTTCTTGTATTATGTTACCGTGGAATAAGTTTAAGAATTTTATAATTCTGAATTGTAAAGTTTCATACTTCTTTTTTTCGATTAGAGAATATTTGTACTTAAAACACGCACCCAAAATATGTCTCTCACCTAGCAGAATTTTGGAATTCCCAAAATAGTTTCTTAGGGAAGATAACAAATTACTCATAGATGAGTTCATGTTTTCTAAATTGCAGAACCAAGTTCAAATTCCAGCAAGTCCTACAGAATATATCACCCACTAAGTGGACAATGTGTGAATGTGAACAAGAACCATGAACTTAAACTAGGTGATTGTGGGGGCCAAAGAAGGTGGATCCAAGAAGGCCAACAAATCAAATTGGCGGGCAATGGCACATGCATAAAAGCAATTGGTGATGGATCTCCAGCAAGTCTCTCAAATGACTGCAAGAGCAAGCAGAGTTCTTGGAAAGCCTTGTCAGCAACAAATCTTCATTTGGGAACCGTTGATGGACATGACCAGAACTTGTGCTTGCAAAGGGAATCTCCCACTTCCTCTAAGATAGTCACAAAAAGATGCATCTGTGTGGATGATAATCCAGCTTGCTTGGACAACCCTCAAGGCCAGTGGTTTCAGCTAGTCACAACAAATGTGTAATACTTTCAACAGAGATTTTTTACATTGGTTATATACATTATAATTACTGTTACTAATACATAACTCACACACATTGTTAGAGCTGCCAACACTCGGTCTCTCACGTACACGGGTGTTAGTGTATAAGATAGTTAAAAGGTTAGTTCCCGTTAAAACAGTTAGAGTTAGTTACTCAAATTGAGTGGTTGTTTTGCTTAGTTGTGCAGTTAGTTGAGTGCTAGTAATGCTTATATATAATCCCTCATGTACTTTCATGTATTCAGAATGTTAATAATACAATTTCTCAGCTTCAAAATTCTCTCTCAACTCTACTTCTTCTGCTTCCTCTCCTGTGATAACTAACATGGTATTCAGAGCTTCTCTTTGATCCATGGAAGATCCTTGATACTCAATGGAGGCACCACAGCAATCACCATCACCTTCTCCTGCGTCATCTTCCTCCTCCATCCTCCTCTGCGTTCACTCCGCACTCTTTCTCCACACCAGTTTCGTTCAAACTTAATGACAAGAATTTTTTCTTGTGGCAACAGGAAGCCATAGCCACCATTAAAAGACATGGATTGCAGCATCATCTTCAAAAGTTCGAGATTCCAGTGATGCATGCCTCAGTGCAAGATGCTGAATCGGGAAAGGTCACTGATGAGTTTTGAAATTGGGCGGAGCGCCAAGATCACCTACTTCTTTCTTGGCTAGAGGTCAAAAAGTCAAAAAGCCACAGGTCGGCTAGAGGTCCATTGAATAGTTGGTTTACTTTTTCTCTTAGTTGTTATGAATATTATTGAAAAATGAAAAGTAAATGTGTATAAAATATCATGCAAAATATGATTTAATTTAATTATAAAGGAAATTATATCTAATTAAAATTTGATATAACTTTAGATATTTTATTGTCAAGGTATGAATACAATTGATGATAGATAAACTCATATTTTTTGAAAAATTATATTGGTACCAACTCATACACTATCTAATAAGATATAAGTTGGCATGGTTTTTAAAAAAATATAAATTCACCAAATATTTCTTTATCAATACTTTTTTGGTGTTTTGCCTACTGCAAACTTCTGACACTGATCAACAACATTCCTTCATCTTTATTTCAGTTCTATTTCTTTAATTGCTTATATATTTATTTAATAGCACATTAAAAAGATGATCTCGTTTTTTTATATATGGAGAGGGTGTATTAAGTGTTATTTTTGCGTGATAGATAAGAGAAAGAAATTTTGATTATTAAATTATATATGTATAATTAAAATTAAAAATTATTTAAATATTATATAATTACTTAAAAAATTACATAATTTTATATTTATTTAATATTGTATTATTTAAACTTTAACAATATATATATATATATATATATATATATATATATATATATAGTGAAAGAGGAGTTATTTTTATGTAAAAAGAGTAAATATTGTTCATATGAAAAGGAATCTTTATATTTTATCTGTTGAATAACTTTTTATAAATATTTGATTCATTAATTTAACCGTTAAATTATAATATATTATTTTGATAAACAAGTATATACACTTTTAGAAAAGTTAGACATTAATGGATGATAATTTAATAGTCCATATTTACATATGCTTTTAAAAATATATTATAAAAAATTAAAATAATGAAGTACCACATTATTTTATATTTGTATAAATCTTAGCCATATTACTATAAATGAATAATTAAGAGCGAGTTTTTAATCCCAAAAACAAAAAGTCTAAGTTGCTAACCTCTAAAAGAGAAAAAGGTTTCTAACCTTTTTTTAGATGAAATTTAATTCCTTTTATTGTTAAAACATATTCGAGTAGACATGTTAATATGATCTTTTTTGCATTAATTTAAATTGTAAAAAATTTAAATTTTTAGTAAATACATTAATGAAATATTGATTTGCTTTACATTACTCACACACACGAAGACTTGAAAAGAACTACATAGTCTCGTAAATATAATAAGGAAGACTTAAGAAAAGTTACATAGACTACTGTGTATATATATATATATAGTAGTCTATGTTATATGCTAGTTGCACGTGTTAAAAAAGAATAATTTTAAATTATATATCAATAATAATTTAATAGTATTATTAAAATACTTAAATTAAAATTGAAACAATAAAAATAAATCATAAATATAAAATTATAAAATTATAAAACTATATTTCACCATAAGTATTGAATTTAATGACAAAACAAGATATAAAAGGGAATAAACAGTAACTTCAATTCATAAAATATTTCCAATATTAAGAGATCATTGAAAAAAGATCAAGACTTTTACATAAAAAATGACTAAATGAAGTGATTCTCAGACTACAAATAGGTTAGTCAATGACAGCTATTAAAATTTTAAAAATAATTGCCTTCAATAAAATTTAAAAATGAAATTAAAATCACGAAGAATATTATTTAAATGGTATTAAATATAGAATAAGTTGAAAAAAATTGTATTCAATAAAATTTAAAAATGAAATAAGAATCACCAAGAATATTATTTAAATGACATTAAATATCAGATAAGTTGAATATCGCAATTTCTTAATTAAAATGACATTAGACAGACACGAAGACTTGAAAAGAACTACATAGTCTCGTAAATATAATAAGGAAGACTTAGGACTTAAGAAAAGTTAATATAGGTCTAAAAGGAAGGTTGCATAGACTTACAAATATATATAAACAAAGACTTAAGAAGACTTACATAGTCTCATAAGTATAATAACAATTATCAAAGTATACATAAAGCTAATGAACACTTTAACTAAGAAGTACTAAGAGTCTCATAGAGAGTAATTAATCCCAAAAACTTAGCTGGATAGTTTAATTCTGCCGGGAATATTCGGTAGTATGGAGCAGAAGAGCTTTACACTGGGACCATGGGGATGCAGTGGTGGAGATGAATGGAACGATGGATATTTCAGAGGGGTGAGAGAAATCTATGTTGAGCATGGTGAATACATTTTGTCAATCACTGTGGTTTATGATAAGGAAGTAGGCCTTTCAGAGCAAAGAAACATGGAGGAGTTAGTCCAAGCATTAAAGGCAAAACATCTAAGGTAAGCTTAATTATTTATTCTTCTTCTTCTTCTTCTTTGTTTTACCCCTCTCTCTGTGTCTCTTTTTTAACCACTAATATTCAGAGTTGATTTAATTAATCTGGTTTAACACTAATTTTTTCAATTCATAATATTCAAACCTAAAACTTACTTAAAGAGAGAATAATTAGTGAATCACCCAAACGAGCCAACAAACTTTTGTTTTTATTTTATTTTATTTTATTTTTTAACCATTTCACCAAATTCAGTCCTTGTCTACAGATCTTCTCATCTTCATTTTGACTGCACGCTCTCTCTCAAAGTTTGGTAGCACTTTTTTTTTTTTCTTTTCTTCTTTTCCTTCCTCTTTTTTTTGGTCATGCACACTCAGCCCCCAGGAGTCTCGAACACAGAACTCCTCACTTGCAGCTTCTAAGAGCTAGGCAGAATCACCACTGTGCCACTCTGCAAAGTTTGGTAGCACTAAGTGTTAACAAATTCCAATTTTATGTCTTCTAGATTAAGCTAAGGTACCAAATGAATTCCTCATCGGTGTGTCTGGACACTATTTTGCATTGGATGCGCAGGATGGAAGTGATTCATACACTCGGTCATTGACATTCAGGAGCAATCGCAGAAGCTTTGGACCATACGGAGTTGAACAAGGGATACCATTCGATTTTACATGTGAAGCCCTGGAAATTGTGGGCTTTCATGGACGAAGTGGTTGGTATCTGGACTCGATTGGGGTCCATTTGAGTATTCCCAAAACCATTAATATTGCCCAAAAAGAGATTACCAAAGATGACGCTTCAGATGATGGTGATCCAAAGTCTTCTTTTCTTGATGTTTCTTAACTGTAATTAGAATTTTATAAAGCCACATTTTGATAACTTTTGTAATATATAGATGATCTTGAATCGATGGATGATTCAGCCTTGGGAAAATATGGGAAAGATTTGACAGAGTTGGCTGAAGCCGGAAAACTTGACCCAGTCATAGGAAGAGATGATGAGATACGAAGGTGCATTCAGATTCTCGCCAGGAGAACAAAGAACAATCCTGTGCTAATTGGTGAGCCTGGTGTTGGGAAGACTGCGATTTCTGAAGGGTATGAAGATTCAAATCTTATGTCTTCCTCCTTGTCGTTTGCCTGTGTTTTGAATACCAATCATTGAACATTTTTACTGATTCAAATTATATTTAACGTTTAATTGGTATGTACTGGTAGTATAAAATAATTTTAAACTATCAACTAATAAAAATAGGAGAAAATGAGAAATTATTGTGTGTCCCTTATTATAATGGGTGATTATTTATATGAGTTGGCACTTTCCACTAATTCTATTGGCTGACAACATAAAATTATTTTACACTGTCAGTGCATTTAAATTAAATTCTTATATATATCAATTTGTTATATACTATTTTAATATTCTCCTAATAATCCTCTTAATGTTTAATACGTTTAATTTTGACAAATTATTAACACAAATTTTTATATTATTTTTCAACTAACTTGATATTTTTTAAATTTAATTTTTAATGCACTAATTGTGTATTAATTAAAAGCTAAGCCTGGAAAGTCCCCCTCATCCTTCGTCAAACTCACCAATGTGGAATGATGACTCACACACACACAACAGTAAATATGTTTAGGGTTTTCACTAGTTTTGTCAAAAGCAAGCAGGATAAATAACTTTTCACCTTGCTTCTGTATGTTTATTTTAGTATTCCTTACTTTGTTCTGTATATTGACCTAACTGAGAACTCTGACTTAATTTGAAACGGACTTGCTCGGAGAATCGTCGAAGGAGATGTTCCTCAAGTTTTGATGAATCGTAGGGTATGTGCTTTCTCCAAATATTAAGTTTATTTATTGAAAGAGATGAAAGTCGACGTAAAACGTTCAATGGGATAATGGAGTGAAAATATTATCTTGGTTTACGTTTGGATGTGAAAGGGATTTTTTCATTAAATAAAATTGCTGCGATAAACTTTTGTTTCTTTCCAGCTTATATCCCTTGATGTGGGTGGGCTTGTTGCTGGATCAGAGTATCGGGGAGAATTTCAAAAAAGGTTGAAAAATGTTCTCAAAGAAGTAACACGGTCTAATGGTCGGATTATGCTTTTCACTGATGAGATCCACATGGTTGTTGGAGCAGGTAATAAGTTAAAATTTTTCCAGTTTCAATTTCTCTTTTAGTTGGCTGGCTTGACGTCATTATTATTATTATTATTATTATTATTTTATGCTTAATGTGACATTATCTAAGATAATAAAAACGATCCAGTCAAAAAAAAAAAAAGGATAATAAAAACGTCATTTTGTGCAAGGGGTGTTTTTTAATTAAATACATTATTATTTTGTGCAAGGATAATTAAATACATTAAATATGTGCGAAAACGTCATTTTGTGCAAGGATAATTAAATACATTATTATTTACGGATTTCATCTTCTAATTTTTTAGATGCCTATAAGCACTTATTGAGTACAAAAATATATTTTGATCTTAGATTAGAGTGAACTTTTTTTTAATCTAATTTTTTTTATTCAAAAAAAGTTAGAGGCGTGTCAAAGATGAAATTAGTTTTTTAATTAAAAAAAAAGAAAGACGAAGTATGCATGTTTTTATGCTTAATTTAATTAATTTCAAGTGTATTGTAACTTTAATTTATTAAATCATTAGATAAAAAATTTATGAAAAGTTCTCAAGCACTTTCCATATTTTTTAAGTACCAATACGCTTTTCCTGTTACTGGTTAATATTAAACTATATGTTCCACCTTTTTTAAAATAAAAATATAAAAAATATTTCAAGTTAATGGAATTTATTATTAAACATTGATCATTAACTGCGATTAGCACATGTGCAAAGGAATCACAAAAGTTTAAAATATAAATATTTTAAGAGAGTTAGTTCGTGATATAATGTTGGAGCCTTCCATCAAAAAAAAAAAAAAAAAAAGGTTAGAGTCACTAAGACCGAATAGTTTAAACTTTAAAATTTGACTCTTGTTTTACTCTTTCTTCTAATATAAACTACACACACACACACACACACACACACACACACACACACATATATATATATATATTTTGTATGATGTGTGGGGGCAAAATGCTTTTAACAACTTGAGTTTCTTTGTTTTTTTTTTAAAGGATAAAAATAAAATACATGTGCTGTATATCAATTCCTTCCGACCTATTATGATATGTGTACAGTTGTTCCCACAAAAAATATATGATATATTTATAGTATATTTATTAAAAAATTATTGTAAACATATTTATCATGGTATGTGCAATTTTAATGACTTCATTATTAAATGATAGTTTGGAACTTGATTACAAAGATATTATTTTGTAATAATTAAAATAAAATGTCTACAATAAATTTTTAACAGTTGGCAACAAGTAGTGATCAAATTATAATACATAAGTGTACTTTTAGTCATTATTTGTTGTTGAATATGTAATATTGATATAAACATGTAATTTTAATGATAATATAATGTTAATTTTTTTTTTCACATTATAATCTGACTGTTCATTGTTACATTATCAAAAATATTTAACTTCTATAATACTTTCCTTGAAATTCATGTATACCTATAGTGATATATAATTAATTAATAGTACAAAATTTTTTTCACTAATAATATATTAAAGTTAAACTTTTGTTATTTAAAGTAGTTGATCGTAATGAAAATAATTTGTGTTTAAAGACAAATTTTACTTGCAATTTTAAGAGTTCATATCTTAGAACATTCACTTTGAGAATAAGTTAACCTAACTGTCACTTCTAAATTGAAATTACATAAGCAATTATTAAGAAAAAAAAAATCTATAATAATTGTTTCTTTAATAAAACCATTAAAGTAACACCGATACATTAAAATTATTCATATTATATCTCCTCTTAAAACATGACATGCTTTTGTAGCTAATGCCCGCAATAAGATGTGGATATTGAATTCGATCGATTGCAACCGTAATGTATCATTCTTTAGGTGCTTCATCAAGTAATGCGATGGATGCTGCTAATCTCCTAAAGCCAATGCTAAGTCGGGGAGAGCTGCAATGTATTGGCGCGACGACATTGGACGAGTACCGGAAGTATATCGAGGAAGACCCTGCACTTGAGCGTCGGTTCCAGAAGGTTCATGTTGACCAACCTTCACTTGAAAATACCATTTCCATTCTGAGGGGACTGCGAGAAAGATATGAGCTGCATCATGGAGTCCGCATATCTGACCGTGCACTTGTCAAAGCTGCAGCTCTATCAGATCGATACATAACTGGAAGATTTTTGCCGGACAAAGGTAATAATGACAATATATTTTAAGATAACACATTTACGCATTGGTAATATGTAGGTAATAATGACATGCTTTAAGTACCTTAGCTCCCTAAAAAAAAAACAAAAAGCATGCTACATATTTATTGAAAACTAATGTCACAAGTTAGTATAGTTAAAATATATTTTTGATCTCTATGTATGATATTTATTTTTAAGTAACTTCTTGTGTAAAAGAGTTTTTATTCAATTCTATCTCTATTGTCTGTTGCCGTTATAATACTATAAGATTTACATAAAGCATTTATTGAAATTGTATTGTAAAGATTTTTAAAGCCATGACACTTACACTTGCCTATATATATAAAACTCATCTAATTTATCATTATTTTTAGTTTAACTTGTGAAAATTTCAAACAGTATCTTTTTCTTTTTGGACTAGCATTGATGATGCTCATAAAGCACTGATTGCTTACTACTTCGCAATTGCAGCTATTGATCTGGTTGACGAAGCTGCTGCTAAACTGAAATTGGAAATCACTTCGAAACCTACTGCACTTGATGAGATCGACAGGTCAATCCTGACATTAGAGATGGAGAAACTCTCTCTCGTGAATGAAAATGACGGTGATTCTAAAAATAGGTTACATGATCTTGAGAATGAGCTCTCTGACCTTAAAGAGAAACAGGACACGCTGACTAAGCAGTGGAATCATGAAGAGTATGTAATGACTCAAATTCATGCCATAAAAAAATTGGTAAGTAATTATACAATTTTTTGTTTTCTATTTTTGTTGAAGGTTCTCTTGGAAAATTTAATTATGGCAAAAGAAGATTTTGTATATAACAACTGGAAGATCAAATAATATGTTTATTTATGCAGAGAAATGATATGATGCTTGAGATTCAGACTCAACGGGCTGAGCTTCAATATGATCATAGTTATGCTTCTGAGTTAAAATATAGCAGTCTAAACTCCTTGCATCAACAACTTGTACGTGCAGAGAAGGAGTTAGATGAACATAGGAACTCCATGAATCCTATGCTGAGAGAGGAAGTAACAGAAAATGATATTGCTGAAATTGTGAGCAAATGGACTGGTATACCCGTCTCAAAACTCCAACAATCGGAGAAAGAGAAGCTGTTGCATTTAGAGGAAACCCTCCACAAGCGTGTTGTGGGACAAGGCCTTGCTGTGAAGGCGGTGGCCGAGGCTATCCGGCGTTCGAGGGCAGGTCTCGCAGATCCTCACCGTCCGATCGCTAGCTTCATGTTTATGGGGCCTACAGGTGTAGGAAAGACAGAGCTGGCTAAAGCACTTGCTTCTTGCTTGTTCAACACAGAAGCAGCACTTGTGCGCATTGATATGAGTGAGTACAAGGAAAGCCATACAGTTGCAAGATTGATTGGGAGTCCACCTGGATATGTTGGGTATGGAGAAGGAGGGCAACTTACAGAGCCGATTCACCGCAGGCCGTATGCTGTTATTTTGTTTGATGAGATTGAGAAGGCACACTCGGATGTTTTGGATATACTGCTTCCAATTTTGGATGATGGAAGAGTAACTGACACAATTGGTCGCACAGTGAATTTTACCAACACCGTTATTATTATGACCTCAAATGTTGGAGCAGAGGACATTCTCAATGCAGATCATAATAAGGCTGTGCCAAATGAGCTACTTTATGAAGCCATAAAGCACCGGGTAATGGATGCTGCACGATCCTTCTTTCGGCCTGAGTTCATGAATCGGATTGATGAGTACATAGTTTTCCACCCTCTAAGCCTTGACCAAATAATAGGCATTGTCAGGTTACAGGTAATTTCATTTCACTTCTTAGTACATTCTTGATACGAATTCTCCCTTTCCCCTACTACTAGTATAAATTGCTTGGTTCCTGTGTCCATATTTGATTGACAATCCTTGTTAGGATACGTTGAATTTATTAATTCTGAATACATGGATTAACTTGTGTGAAACTTGAATGAGATTTCTTTGATTGACTGCCAAATATAGTGAAATTTGAATTAAAAATTCTTGAATATTTCTACATATAAAAAAAGAGAAATATTATTTATATAATTTTTTGAGACGTCTTTTAATGGACATCTTGAATATCTTTTAATCATATGTTAAGAGTACTGAGTCTTAACTTTTTTTTCTCAATTGATATTTGATAAACACCTTAAGGTTTACAGTATTCTTTAAAAGATATTCCAAAAAATAATATAAATAACATTATTCATGTGTTTGTATGCTTCATAGCACCATGCAGTGGACCCTTAAAGAGGACTAACATTTCACCCGTAATATGTCTTATATGTCTCTTGTTTTTTTATGTGTGAAATTACTAGTAAGTTTGTGTCAACTTTTCATGAAGCCTTGCTGCAAGATTTGTAAATGTTAAGCGGCATTACACACATCCTTCATTTCACCTTTTTTTTTTTAATGGGGTTTTATTACAGTTGGATCATGTGGAGAAGAGAATTGCATATAATCACAAGATGAAGATCCAAGTGACCGATGATGCTATCCAACTTCTTGCGAGCTTGGGGTATGACCCAAAATATGGTGGTAGGCCAGTCAAGCGAGTGATTCAGCAGAATGTGGAGAATGAACTTGCCCTAGGCATTTTAAAAGAAGAATTTAAGGATGAGGACACAATTTTAATAAACACAAAGCTCACATCATCCTCCAAGAAAGAGCTCTCTTTTAACAGGCTTGAAACTAGTTTTGTGTCTACTTCTGAACACATCTCAGGTCTCTCTCCATAGACTCCGCTAAAAGCTGAGCAACTCTTAACTGCTCCAAAAACAATAAAAGTTGTTATGTATTATTTAATGTTTAACAACTCAACAATGACATTTAAACTGCAGTTTGCAAAATTGAGTTGGTGAACACTAAATGATACAAAATAACTTTCTCTTAATTGCAGAACATTTTAAAACCTCTCATGCCTTTTACAGCTACTTATTTTCCTACGTGCTTGGTTTTTGTAATTTGTGTGCAAACTTAATATTACGGGTTGGGTCAAACTCAAATAAAATCAAATCAAACACTTGTCACACGATGAGTGTGCGACGCACAATTTTGTAACAAATGTAATGTTTTATCCTTGTAACACAATCGTGTGTATTAAGTGTAATGCAGGGCTACTTATTTCCCTTTGCTTGTTTCATCTCCTCTCAATCGGTTGCTGCATTCTTCTTCTTGATATTGATGGGAGATTAAACTTTCTTCTTATTGATGGAAGATTAAACTCTTAAGTTGTGATTACTAAACTGATACAAATCCCATGTAAAAATGCGATACCCGTAAGAGATTTGGAGTCGTACCACATCCGCAACTCTTACTCAACCTATGAATAAAAACCTTGGCGTATGTCACTTGCAATCCTCAATCAACCTGTGACAAAAAATCTTAGAATAAAGATTAGGATTCTCAACCTATTTATTTATAAATGAAACAAGAACAATAACTTACAAAGTATGAAAGTAAAAAAAAAAATAAACCTTATAAATATATTGATCATCAAAATTTTATGTGGACTATAGGCCAATTTACTTATTTAAACATAAAAATAGAAAAGATAATAAAGAATTGAAAATCCTAAATGATTTAATTATAACTAATCTTAAAAGATTTGATTTTAACTAAAAATTCAAATAACAATAAAATCAAAATCCAAAATATCATAACTACTAAACTTCAATTAAGGGGCTAAGACTAATAATTAATGATGACAATATCTAACCCAAGTTATATAAGAGCGCCCCAAATTAGCCCAATTCTTCTATTATGGTTAAAGTTAACCATTTTTGTTCTATGGCTAACTTGATCTCTTCAAAGTGGTTCTTTGAGAGCATCCTTTCCACCAATCCTTATATCCTAGCTTGGTGGTTCCCATTAAGATCTTTTTAATAATTGTTTTTCAACATGTTGATCTTTGGCCCTATTATTAAGAGTATTGATCGCTTGCTATTGTACCCAACTCTCATTAATTTTCCTTTATCTCATAATTGTAAAATTATTTTTGTTTCTTTGTCTCACATTAGAAGGACTATTCACTTTTATTTCCCATTTTTTTCTATATAAATACTTGGCTTAAAAGGTTTCATTCGTAAAAAGTAAAAATAAAAAAGGTAGTTAGGTTTGTTGCTATGTATCATAGAATTTTGTGAGGGATGGAATCAGAGAATTATAATCTGTTTGATTTATGTTCTCTTTTTTTTTTTTTTTTTTTTAGGATTTTAGGAAGGAAATAGTAAAAACAAACAATATCCTAAAAATAATAAAAAAAGAAATAAAAATAGAAACTCAACATGCGCTTAGTTTATTCTTCCGTTGTGTGGCTATTTAGACAAGTGTATGGTGTAGCTGTGTATAAAGCTATTTATCAAATATGTTTAAAAAGAAAAAAAGAAAAGAAAAAGCTAATTTATCAAATGCAAAGTAATTACATAACTGCTGTACGATTCGGATAACTAATTCTAACAAACTATCGCAAACAGCAAACAACTTATGATAAATAATGGCTATATCATGCACAACTAATACATGAGTGCTAATTATTCCCTTGATTATAACCTAAGTTACATTATTAAAATTCTTAATGTTTTATCTTCTTCTCTTTTTTTTTCTTTTAGAATTTTGGTACACTGTAAATATAACTTTTTTTTATATAGCTATCTAATTATATATGTAAATTTGTTTGACTTTGATCATAATTAGCTCAAAAATCATATATAAAACAAGATTTAATTAGTTTGCAGTGTAAAATACTTTATACTAATAATATATCTAAATTACTAATTTTTTTATGAATTTGATTTTAATGTATTATCAGTGTAAGAATATTTTACATATATATTCAATTATATATTATTATATCAACAATAGTTTGACTCATATACCCATTATCTGAAAAGTTTAACCTTAAGAATTGTGTATCTATATGCTATATGTTATGACTCCAGCGCACAAGAGTTTTGTTCAAAAAACTAACCTATCAGATGGGAGAGTTTCATAGTTTAAATATCACATTGAGTTTATTTCCAATTTGCTCAATATGATATTCATAACATTGTCACCTCTTTATAAGTTGATGTCCACTACAACTTCACTTTACCAACAAAGATTCGAAGTTAGCCCTTTTTCTATTGGTAGCTTCACTCATTTATCAATATTCAACATAATACTCTCACTATTTTTCTATTGGCAACTTCACTTATTTATTAGATTTCATAGCCCAACTTTCAATAAAAACATCAATTGTTGTAACTCAAACCCATGAAAAAAATCCAACCCCAAAAAACTAGCTCATTAAGTGAGAAAGTTTCATAACTCAAGTATCACATTGAACTTATCTATTTGCTTAAGCTAATAGGTAATCTTATTTGCTCTAATCCAATTATAAGACATGTTGGCTCAAAACAAAACCACTATTACCCAGCAACTATCCCTTCAAAATACAAATAAACTATTACATATCTTACATCAAGGAGTATGCCATCCAATTATGGTACTTTAGTCTAAGGGATCTCCCATTCAATAGGCTAATCTTTTAGATTGAGCTTTCCCTTTGACTTATCCATAAAGTTGGTGCTTTCAATTAAGAGGCCGATGCACAAAAGAGGTGACCTAGGAAAGGAACGGCTTGAGAAAAAGCTACCTGGAAGGCAAAAGTAAAGCTGCTCAAGGTAGATCAACCTAAAGTGGGCCGATGTGGTCATAGAGAGGTCAGTCATAAAGGGGGTGACCTAGAAAATGAATGATTAGGGAAATGGCTATTTCGAAAAATTAGAGTAAAGCTACTTAGAGAAAGTAGCCTAGTGTGGGCTATCGTGGTCATTATCATTGTCATTTGAATGGGGAGTGATAATATTACAAGTTTCATATCAGGGAGTCATGTTATTCAAGTATGGTACTTCCACCAATGTTTTCGCACTTGAAGTATTTGAGTGTACTTTAATTTACCTATTGTTTATACATCTGACATCTGTATTATAGTATGGAGGTATGAAGATTAAATCCCCTGACCTCTTTTTTTTTTTTCAAAAGAATTGCAGTTTCATGCAACTTCAGCGTTTTCTCCTTGGAAAACTTGAAGACCGTAACTTCACAGCGATTAATTGTTCACGGCTGGAGGCACATTATTGCTGCAACCTTATGCTCCATTTCTCTGAGTAACGTTTAATTCATGTTTTTAATAGCAAAGCATTTTCCATTCACATGGAGGATTGGATATATATTTTTATTTATTTATTTATGTTCGGATCTATTATGAAGTCGTCATTAATGTTCCTATTATTTGAAGTTACGTAACGGCTGTAAATTTTTGGGAGAACAACACCTAAAAATTAGGTGCTAGAATTTGAGAGTTTAAATTTTTATAAGGCATTCCTTTTAAGATGACTTTCCCCGACATGGGAGTCGTTATCTTGTCATACACTTTGCGACAATTCACTCGATCATGGTTAACTCCGGTTGGCGAACTCTCAACAAAAGTACCATATGTAATAGGTATAAATTTTTGGAAAAACCATATTCTAAAAGCTTTAATAAGCTTCCCTTTCAAAATGACATTTCTGATGTTGGATTCGTTGGAACTTATGACAATTATACAAATTTATATATCTCGCCAAGCCCTTGAACTTCAATCTTGATTTTTGTACGTGATCTCAACATCAACATCGCCAGCAGAATTGTTTTAACATGAATCTTTTTTATTTTTTTTTTATTGGATGGCTGAATTATATCTTTTACGATTTTTAAAAGCACAAAATATAAGTATTATCCAAAAAAATAATTATTGAATGCGCAAAATTATACCTTATTAAGATTTCCATCCAGTAGCTACGTAATGAACATATTTAGCCGAATGATGTCTACGTCGTAAGTTGATGAGTTAGGTTTAAGCTCTTATATTTGTATAATTGCATCAGAATAAAATAGATATATTTTGTAGAAAAAAATAGATGTACTTTTCAAAAAAAAAAAAAATAATAGAATTAAAATTGAGATACATAAGTAAAGTGTTTGCACCAAACGGACGCATGAGGTCATAGCTAATCGTTAAAAGTGTTTGGATATGGAAGGCACTAAATTATCGCCACTCCAAGGGACAAGAAATTTTGGTTACGAACTGTTCTAACAAATATCATACCTAATGGGGATATAATAAGTTCCGAATCAATCCTAATAACTGCTGAAAAACAAACACGTAGCTGTTTAGCAACAAACACATAGATTAGGGATATGCATTTGAAGTGTCATTAGAAAACATTTGGTCATGGCAAAAGGCTGAAAAACAATCTTAACAAACCACAAATCCATGTTAACGAAACATCATATCCAATTATCCAAAATTGCTATATAAGCACATAAGGTGGAGCACAAGGAGAAATAAACCCAAGCCAAAAGCGTATTTTATTTGTTATATGCACACTTTCTCTCTTTCAAAACAAAGATGGTGGGAAATCCTTTGTGCTTGGTCTTGTTATTGGCACTTTCTCTTTTTGCATCACATTCTAATTCTCATCCCCTCTCAACCAACAAGAGATGGATAGTGGATGAGTCAGGGAAACGAGTGAAGCTTCATTGTGTTAACTGGTCAAGCCACATCAATTCCATGGTTGCGGAGGGTCTTGACATGATACCCTTGAAGGATCTTGTAGCTGAGATTAAGGACCTTGGCTTCAACTGTGTTCGCTACACATGGGCAACACACATGTTCACACGATATGCCACCCGCAAAGTTAGTGACACTTTGGATTCATTGAGGCTTGGGGGTGTTAGGCTAGGCATTAGGGCTTACACCCCTTCTATCGAGAATGTCACACTTGTGGAAGCCTTTGATGCGGTGATTGATGAGTTAGGGAGACAAGGTTTGATGGTGTTGGCTGATAACCATGTTAGTGACCCTAAATGGTGTTGTGACAACAAGGATGGGAATGGATTCTTTGGAGACAAACACTTCAACCCTCAGGAATGGCTTCAAGGGCTTTCCATAGTAGCCAATCGTGTCAAAGGAAAACCTCAGGTTCATAAATCATTTTATCATTACTATTTAAGGCAATAGATCCTTTCATAGAAAATTTTATATAAATTATGTATAAATTTTTATGATTAATTAAATTCTCTTATATATAAGATTCAGGATAAAGCTACTATATTTTTTATCAATAGTAAAAATTTACATATGATCAATTTATGTAAAATTTTCACATGAAATAATTAATGTTCTATTTGGGCTCTTGTGATCAAATTTATAGATAATAAGTTATATGTTAACGAAAAATGACTAACCCCGTCACCTTTTGTTAATAAAAAATAATAAGAATCTCTATTGTTGCAACTTTTCTACAGGTGGTTGCAATTGGCCTAAGAAATGAACTACGAGGTCCACGCCAAAAACAAAATGATTGGTACAATTACATGAGCCAAGGAGCAACAACTGTTCACAAAGCAAACCCAAATGTTCTAGTGTTTGTCTCTGGCTTGAACTTCGACACTGATTTGAGCTTCTTGAAGACAAGGCCTCTAAGCGTTGACATTGGCAACAAGTTGGTGTATGAGGTACATTCTTATGCATGGTCAGGAGGGTCACCAACTGATTGGACCAATCAGCCAGTGAACCAACTATGTGCTAGAACCATGAAGGGTTTGAATGACCGTGCAGGGTTTGTTATGACTGGTCCAGACCAGGCTCCATTGGTGATGAGTGAGTTTGGCATCGACATGACCAAGACCAATACCGATGAGAAGAACCACAGGTTCTTGTCATGCATGTTGGCATACATTGCTGGGGTAGACTTGGATTGGGCACTGTGGGCTGCACAAGGTGGCTACTATACTAGAGAGCAAGAGGATACTGTGGATGAGAGTTATGGAATATGGATGTTCGATTATAGAACACTCAGATATCCAGAACTCCCTCAGAGGCTTCAGCTTGTGCAGAAGAAGCTTCAAGGTATGGCCTTCGATTTAGCAAAATGAATTTGTTACATATATGGACAAACAAAAGAATTGGCTTTTTGGGATATATTTATGGTCAATTTTAATAATTTTACTCAGATTACAAACTATTTGAGTTATGCTTAAATCTGTACAGTACTTTTTGTTTTTTTAACCATTGTCTACACAGTGCATCAATTTAGTATATAGTGTTAAAAATAGCATGTCACATATCTATATTTAGAATGTCAGCACATTTTTACACGAAAAAACTTAAGCGACGAATCTCTGCATTTTTCTTCTATTGTGTTAACATAGAATAAGTTTAAGAATCTTATAATTCTGAATTGCGTCACCATATTTCCAAATTGTGAAGTTTCATACTTTCTGTTTGGTTAAAGAATATTTGTACTTAAAACACGTACCCAACATATATGTCTTATACCTAGCAGAATTTTGGAATTCGCATACCAAATAGTTACTTACGGAATATAACAAATTACCTATAGATGAGTTCATTTGTTCTCAATTTCAGATCCAAGTTCAAATTCCAACAAGTCCTACATAATATATCATCCACTTAGTGGGCAATGTGTGAAAGTAAACAAGAACAATGAACTTGAACTAGGTGATTGTGGGGACCAAAGTAGGTGGATCCAAGAAGGCCAACAAATCAAATTGGTGGGCAATGGCACATGCATAAAAGCAATTGGTGATGGATCCCCAGCAAGTCTCTCAAATGATTGCAAGAGCAAGCAATGTTCTTGGAAAACTTTGTCAGCAACAAATCTTCATTTGGGTACCGTTGATGGACATGGCCAGAAAATGTGCTTGCAAAGGGAATCTCCCACTTCATCTAAGATTGTCACAAAAAGATGCATTTGTGTGGATAATAATCCAACTTGTTTAGACAACCCTCAAAGCCAGTGGTTTCAGCTGGTTACAACTAATGTGTGATAGTTTCTAACAGAGTTTTTTATATCGATCGGTAACCATGTACAATAAATCAAAGATCCACTCACTAATTTTAGAATGTGATGAAAGATGTGACATAATGTACACGGATTATGTCTGCATATATCGTTGTTCTTGTCCTTTATGAAACTATTAATTTCTTTTCGCCCTCTTGTTCCTAAGGGTAGATTTGAAATTCTAAAGAATATAATTGGCATAAAGATTGCTCCAACCTTGAGATATTTTTAAATTTCAAAATAAAAGGCAAACAATTGTCATGTATTCTCTTTTAATACTTTATAGGTAAAAAACTCTATTCTTGTTTTTGATCTTTTAGTAATATTCTAATTTCCTATAATTTGTTTTTCGATTTATCTCTAATATTTCGATGAAGTTTCAATGTTGCCTTTTTTCATTAATGCTATCAATTTTAATGATGGAGATTATTGACCTGCCTTTGACGTTTATGTGGATGGCATGTCATACATGTAAAAACTCTATTTTCATTTAGCTATACTTAATGAAATGAATAAAGTCCTATTTATAGACAATTATATTAACTTTAAATATATAAGTTTAGATAGGGACAAAAATAGAGGCTTTGCATATGTACATATATACATATGAGATAAAAATAGACACGTCGAAGCTATATTAGCAATTTTTGTTTGTAAAATTAACAGTGTTAACAAAAATGATAACATTAAAACATTATCAAGATATTAGAATTGAAATAAAAAAAATAAACTTTACGATAAAATTGAAATATTGCTAAAAGATCAATGATGAAAATAAAACTTTTGCCTATATTATATTAGAGAAGATTTCATTCATCAAATTTTTCTTAATTGTCTAAATTCATATTTACAATATTCTTCTTAAGTTCCAAAAAGCTTATTAAAATTATCTTAGATCATTCCCGCTTAAAATCATTTAAAATTATATCGTTATATGATTGTTTGCTTCAGCTATTTTTTTAAACAAAACAAGTGATTTTTTAATTAAAAAATTATTTTTTATAGAAATTATTCGTATTAATTTATACTCAAAAACTAAAAAAAAAGTAGCTTTTGAATTTAAATTAAAATGAGTAACTTTTGTTAAAAATAATTTTTTTAATAGTTGAAAAATTAATTTTTATGAAAAAAAGGAAACAAATGCATCCTATATTCAATATCAAATTATATCAAATCAGATCAAATTATTTTATATTTTTAAAGAATAATTGATTCAAATCAGATAGTTACTAACCTATGAAACTGTAAAATATTAAAATGCTAACAAAATATTTTTATTTTTATATTTAATTATCATATGACGAATCATAGATCTTGTAATAAGCATCACATAGCAAAATTTTACATCATATATTCTCTTTTAATATATCATATTAATTGATTGATAATTGATTTAATTACTATGTAAATGTAAATACATTTTTTATTAATAGCATATCAAAAAGTCACATATTTTTAATAAATCTTTCGGTCAACAAATATTTTTAATAGAATTTAATTTAAATACACTGACAGTGTAAAATAGTTTTACACTGTCAATCAATAGAAATAGTGGAAAATGCCAACTCACATAAATAACTACCCATTATAATGAGGGACCCACCATGATTTCTCACTTTCCTCTATTTCTATTTGGCCAGAAAACTATTTTACATCGCTACCCATACCAATTAAACTCTTTTTAATATAATAAACGCAAATTTTTATGGTCTTTACAACCTTTTATATGTTAAATAATAATAAATAACAAGAGCAATTTGTATCCCAATCGCATCCAAATCAGTCCACGTGTACGAATCTAGTGAAGGCTCCAGATCCAGCAAATGCCGACATGTTTCACGACGAGCCCTTACAAATTTTCGAATGTATCAGAACCTGCGGGAATGCTCCACAGTCACTCCAAGTAGACCACACTCATCTCTTGCTTCTTTTTCCCTTGTTTTCTTCTTTTCTTTTTCTCATTGCGCACGCAACGCGAAGTTCCATTCTTAATCCCCTTGATCCCTTCCCTTCTTAAATCTCATTTCTCACTTTCACTCTTCACTGATAACTGATAACTAACACCATCTTCAACAACAACCATCGTCTTCCCCTATGGCCTCTGCGACGTCTTTTTCTGGCCTCTCTTCACTTTCCCACTCTGTTCCAATCTCCTGCAACAGAAACCATGCTCGGTTTTCTCAGCCTCGCCACGTCTCCCTCGCCTTCCCTTCAAAACCCATTTCACTGAACCCCCTCAAATCGCTTCCCATCAACGAAAGGAACCATTTTGCAAATGGGTTTCAGAGAACTCGAAGAAATTCCCGGCGTTTCTCTGTTCGCTGTGAAGCTTCAAGTGGAAGGGTAACATATTATAGATACCATGTTTGCTTCAAATTGATTCAATTTTTATTTTTGTCACTCTAAAACCTTGCAATTACCATGCTTTAAGCAAGTTCTGGTTGCAGCTAGTGTAAAAGTTCAAATTTTTCCACTTACCGAACTTACCCAATTGGCAAACTTTTTCTCTTGGTGGATAGAGAAGAAAGTGAATGGAGTAGAAGAGCGATTATACTGGAACTAATCATGTAACTAATCACAATCATATGACTAACGAAGTAGCTAACCAACTCAACTAATTAATCACGTGCGGTAATTTTCTCAGCTTATTTGCAATCTGAATTGTGTAAATTTTGGTTATATCTTGTTTGTTATACTTTATTGGGTTTGATTGGAGCTTGTGAGGTGCTGCGGTTGATGTTGTGGTTTTGACGCAATGGCAGATTACACAGCAAGAGTTCACGGAAATGGCGTGGCAGGCGATTGTTTCATCGCCAGAGGTGGCGAAGGAGAACAAGCATCAGATTGTGGAGACTGAGCACTTGATGAAGGCTTTGTTGGAGCAAAAGAATGGGCTTGCTCGCAGGATTTTTTCCAAGGCTGGAGTAGATAACACTCGGCTTCTAGAAGCTACTGACAAGTACATTCAGAGGCAACCAAAGGTGATTGACCAATTGAAGCAAGTTTGAATTTTGATATGAGAACTTGTATTTTGTTGGATGGTTAACTACTGCTCATTACTGGATAAGATATTTGTTCATTATCTATGGTTCTGTCTTATGCATATCAGGAAGGAGGAGCCTAATTGTTTAACTCATGTTCAATTATGTTAGGTTATAGGTGAATCAGTTGGTTCAATGTTGGGGCGTGATTTGGAGGCATTGATTCAAAGAGCCAGGGACTACAAGAAAGAATATGGGGATTCATTTGTTTCAGTTGAGCACTTGGTTCTTGGTTTTACCCAAGATCAACGATTTGGGAAGCAGTTATTTAGAGATTTCCAAATATCTCAGCAGGCTCTAAAATCTGCAATAGAGGCCATTAGGGGACGCCAGTCAGTCATTGACCAAGGTAGTGCATTTTCTTCCTGTCTTTTCGTTATGACTTTAATGTATGATGTATACCTGTAGTTAGAGTTGTTAATTTTGTACTGTTGAACCATTGAAGACTTTAGTATCTTTGGGGAGTATTGTGAACCGGTGGGTTCAGGTTGTGCTTGACTTTTCCATGAGCTGTTAGGATCTGTACATTACATATCCTTGTCAACATTGTGTATCACTCAATCCTCATTTTTAATTTGTTATAGATCCGGAAGGGAAGTATGAAGCCTTGGAGAAATATGGGAAAGATTTGACAGCAATGGCTAAAGCAGGAAAACTTGACCCAGTCATAGGAAGAGATGATGAAATACGTCGGTGCATCCAGATTCTCTCCAGGAGGACAAAGAACAATCCTGTGCTAATTGGTGAGCCGGGTGTTGGAAAGACTGCAATTTCTGAAGGGTAAGTGCTCAGGTCTTCCTTTTTTGTTATCACCTGTGATTGGATTACCATTTGTTGAACACTTCTTCTGTTAGAACCTTTCCGAATTAAATTTAACAAGCTGCTATGGTGGCAGGCCTTAATTTCAATGTCTAACCTGGTTCATAGATACTAGCAATGGAACCTGTGAATCAGGTTTAAAAATAATACAAATTTTGTTTAAACGTATGATGGTATATATTTTTTGAGAAAAGAAAATAAATGAAACTTGATTGAAAGTTTACAATATTTATAAAATATTTCTTAAAATAGGAAATGTGTTTAAGAGGTTGGCCGTAGTGATTAATTTAAGTAATTTTGTTCTTGCTTGCTCCTTATCTGGATGCTTTTGTTAGTGTTCTGTACTACCTTCTGCACATTGACCTAACTCTTCCTTTGAAACAGACTTGCTCAGAGAATCGTGCAAGGTGATGTTCCTCAAGCTTTGATGAACCGTAGGGTATGTGCTTTATCCAAATACTTAGGCTATTCTTGATAGAGCTGAAAATGGATGGAGTCATGGAGAAGGGGGAAGGAAAGGGCAATGGAATGAAAATAACTGGTTTTTATGTTTCTATCCCCATTTTAAATTTCACTGTCATGATCTCTATTATGTCCTCCATCAGTCTAGTCGTAATTTCATTGTTTAAAGAAAATTAATATTTTTGTTATTTTATCCTCCTCTTGGAAGTTTGTATAATGGCTTGGAGTTGTAAAATTGATCGTACTCACTGTTCTCTTCTCAGCTTATATCACTTGATATGGGTGCACTTATTGCTGGAGCAAAGTACCGGGGAGAATTTGAGGATAGGCTGAAAGCCGTGCTTAAAGAAGTAACGGAATCTGAGGGTCAGACTATCCTTTTCATTGATGAGATCCATACGGTTGTTGGGGCAGGTAATAAGCTTCAAAGCTTTACACTTCCAGATAGCTGATTTTTTTGGTATTCCAAAAGCTGCTTGAAGGGTCTAGACTCCTCCTTTCTTTTAACTTCTGATTTCCTATTGCTTGATGCACATTGGTTTATTTTGCAAAAACTTCTAGATTAGTGGAGATTCTGATCATAGATGATGACACATTTCAATATCATATCCTTTTCTTCCTAAAATAATACTTCTATTTGTAGTTGATGCCAAAAGTAGATTTAAAATTAACATGTAGATGTTGGATTTGATTGCAATTATAATCTATCATATCTTAGGTGCCACAAATGGTGCTATGGATGCTGGTAATCTCTTAAAGCCCATGCTTGGTCGGGGGGAGCTGCGATGCATTGGCGCAACAACCCTAGATGAGTATCGAAGGTATATCGAGAAGGACCCAGCTCTGGAGCGCCGCTTTCAGCAAGTTTATGTTGACCAACCTACGGTTGAAGATACCATTTCAATATTAAGGGGGCTGCGGGAAAGGTATGAGCTTCATCATGGGGTCCGAATTTCTGACAGTGCACTTGTGGAAGCTGCAATTCTCTCAGATCGATATATCAGTGGAAGATTTTTGCCTGACAAAGGTAATAATTACTTTTTGTAATCTCACGGTAGGTGAATTTTTTACATATGAATTGAGAAGTTCCAGGAGCAATCACGATGATTCTAGTAATAAGTTACTGCTATGAGTTATGACAAATTTTGTATGAATTTTAGAACATTTTCTGTTCGACTTAAGCATGGTTTTTGATAGTATGTGAATTAGTTGATGATTTATGGAAAATAATTTTTGGATGTTTGTTTAAGCAGAATAAGAATTCCTACGCAGTTATTCTTGAAACCATTGAAATGCCAATGCTTAAAGAATATTATGGGATCTTTAAGGGATAAAATGATATAAATCATTATGTGAAACTTTTTTTGTAAAGATCTTCAAATCTATAGCACTTAGCTATGATGGGAACAGACAAGTGATCATAGTCTACTCATTTGAGAAGGATTGATTTTGGATGATCAATATATAGTTCTGGCTGATCTTTCGTTATAATACTTTTAAGTTTATTTTGTTAAAATTTCTTTGTTGCATCAATGATGCTTGTGAAGCACTCACTGCTAGCGACTTACAAATTGCAGCTATTGATCTGGTTGATGAAGCGGCTGCTAAACTGAAAATGGAAATTACTTCTAAACCTACTGCACTTGATGAGATCAACCGGTCAGTCTTGAAACTAGAGATGGAGAGACTCTCTCTAATGAATGATACAGATAAGGCTTCTAAAGACAGGCTAAATCGTCTTGAGACAGAGCTGTCTCTTTTGAAAAAGAAACAGGCTGAGCTGACTGAACAGTGGGAGCATGAAAAGTCTGTAATGACTCGGATTCAATCAATCAAAGAAGAGGTGTGTTATTATATACTTATTTTTCGGTTGAAGGGCCTCCCCTTCTCTCTTTTTTTTTTTTTTTAAAAAAAGAAATTAGAAAATGTTTAGAAGATTGGTAGGATGCATATGGCATTCTGTTTCGTTTACATCACATGGAACAACTAGTACTAATATACAGGTTGAGTTGGTGATTATAATTGAAATTAGACAAAGATGACTTTATAGTAATTGCAGATCAACAGCAGATATTCATGATTGCTGTATTTATTATATATGCAGATAGACAGGGTGAATCTTGAGATCCAGCAGGCTGAGCGGGAGTATGATCTTAACCGTGCTGCTGAACTAAAGTATGGCAGTCTAAACTCCTTGCAACGTCAACTTGAAAGTGCAGAGAAGGAGTTAGATGAATATATGAGCTCCGGCAAGTCTATGCTCAGAGAAGAAGTTACAGGAAATGATATTGCTGAAATTGTGAGCAAGTGGACTGGTATACCTGTTTCAAAACTTCAACAATCAGAGAGGGAGAAATTGCTGTATTTGGAGGAAGAGCTCCATAGGCGTGTGGTGGGTCAAGACCCTGCTGTTAAGGCAGTTGCTGACGCAATCCAACGTTCAAGAGCAGGTCTCTCAGATCCCCATCGTCCGATTGCTAGCTTCATGTTTATGGGACCTACAGGTGTAGGAAAGACAGAACTGGCCAAGGCACTTGCTTCCTACTTGTTCAATACAGAAGAAGCACTTGTAAGGATTGATATGAGTGAGTACATGGAAAAGCATGCAGTTTCAAGATTAATTGGGGCTCCACCTGGATATGTTGGGTACGAAGAGGGAGGGCAACTTACTGAGACAGTTCGGCGCAGACCTTATGCTGTTATTTTGTTTGATGAGATTGAAAAGGCACACTCAGATGTTTTCAATGTATTCCTTCAAATTTTGGATGATGGAAGAGTAACTGACTCCCAGGGTCGCACAGTGAGTTTTACCAACACTGTTATCATTATGACCTCAAACGTTGGATCGCAGTACATTCTCAACACAGATGATGACACTGTGCCAAAGGAGTTAACTTATGAAACCATAAAGGAGCGGGTAATGGATGCTGCAAGATCTGTCTTCCGCCCCGAGTTCATGAATAGAGTTGATGAATATATTGTTTTCCAGCCTCTAGACCGTGAACAAATAAGTAGCATTGTGAGGTTACAGGTAATTTCACTGCTTAGTACATTCTTGGCTAGAGTTGAAAATTACTCCTATGTCCATATATATTGACAATTCTAATTAGGAGGATTGGGTTTATGATCGACACTTCTTAGTACATTCTTTGTGTGTGAAGTTAATGGGAATCTGTCAACTTCAATAAACTTTCTTGCAAGAATTGCTGGTTACTTTTACATGGCACTTCATATTCTTAATTTCACTTATTCGTTTTTTCTTGTTTATTACAGTTGGAGCGTGTGCAGAAGAGAATTGCGGACCGCAAGATGAAAATCAAGGTGACAGATGCTGCTATCCAACTGCTAGGAAGTCTGGGGTATGATCCTAACTATGGTGCTAGACCAGTCAAGAGAGTGATTCAGCAGAATGTGGAGAATGAACTAGCCAAGGGCATTCTGAGAGGAGAATTCAAGGACGAGGACATAATCTTAATAGACACAGAAGTCACAGCATTTGCCAATGGTCAACTTCCCCAGCAAAAGCTTGTTTTTAGGAAGGTTGAACCTGATTCAGAAGAACCTAGCACTCAAGACAGCCTGGAACACTCTCCACAGACATCCTGAAAGCCTTTTATGGTTCCTTATACCACTGCTAAGTTTCATATAAATTTGAGTGTACACGGTTTTCTTAAACCAATTGAATAATGATCCTGGTATATTTTGCATCTAATTTATAGTAACATGTTGTTTATTGATCAATACAAATACCACACTTGATCTTTTGAGGGAGCGTTTGGGTAAAGATGTTTTTGGTAAAAAATTATTTTTGATATATTTAAGTAAGTTTTTAAAAATAATCGAATTTTTTAAAAAATCTATTTTTAGGTTATATAAAAAAATTTAATTTTAGAATCATGTTTTTCAAAAGTTGAAATAAATTTACACTAAATTTGCCACTCCAATGCAGTGTAAATATTCTCTATTAAATTAGTCATACTTCTGAAGTTAAAATCACCCCCATAATGATGTCACCATTGCTATAAATGAGCCAGGGTGAGCTTATTTCAGCTGTATTGAGCTTGGATGTTAAATCTCTTCCGGTGAAACCGAATTTCGCTTACAAAATATAGTGATAACAATATTTTTTAGGCCAAAAAAAAGGGAAGAGGAAACAAATTCTCTTTCGTGAAGCAGAATAAAACTGATGCGACTCAATATTTCGTGGTGATTATGAGAACATGCTGATGAATCTTGATGATACTGAACAAGTATGAATCATTGCACGAACACATCTGTCACCTAATAAAAGCTACGCACGCCTAAAATATACATGGTATACAACATAGTTTACAGTAACAACCTTCTGTATAATGATTCATAAGAAAACTTGGTTAGCAATATCTCTGTCCTTCATTGGAAATGCTGGCATGGGTTGTGGCAGCAACATCAAGCCCAATGGTCAATCGTAAGGGTATATTTCAGAAGCTGACTTGCAGAAATTGACCCAGGAGTGCATACCAGCTGTGCTCAACCAATAAGACTGCCAATCTGTTCAAGGACAAAAGGAGTGTCACATATGGCTTCTGATGCTGAGCCAACGTGTTAGCCTATAGCACTTGATGCACACACAATTAAATGTACATTATAGTATTACATTGAGGAGAATCTGGGATTTCTCACTTCACTCTAACCAAAATTGAGCCTAAAGTGGGACCAAGACCTAGAAGTGGAAGTGAAACAGCAAAAATCTCAAGTGGGAGTGCTACATAATACAACTTGATTATCAAAAGGATTATAATACACATGAGAGTTATTCAGCTTTGAGGATGCCACTTCCCATTTCACCTCTCAACTCGTTCCACCCCGGGGGCCAACTAACTTTCCACCAATATCCTTCACTTCTATCAAGAAGGGCCCTATATATGTGTGCGTACTTGCGTGTAAAAGGAAAACATAAACAAGAGACAAAGTTATGGTTTTCCAGGTACTTTAGGTATTACTCCCCAGGTGCCTCTTCTGTATCAGACAATGGTAACAGGGTGCATATCCCAAGCATGTGACCATTGAGGCACACAAAGTACTCAATACAATCTTCATAGGAACAACCCAACCTGGAACGAGCACTTTGAGGGATCATTCTGGCCTGCAGCATACTCCACAACCTTGCCTTACAATAAGGGCAGACCTCTGTTGGATGCAGTTCTGCACGCTTTCTAATAAGCATCTTTCTGACCTTGGAGGTTGCAAATGACTTAAAAACTCCTCGGAAGAATCCTACGTCTTCTTCTTCACCTTGGTCAAGATGCTCACAAGGATCAGACACATACAAAACATCGGTTCTGCATTGCGCCAAAAGGAAACTCTTTCCTGATGTTCTAGAAAATCGAGTCTCGCGAACAACGTGACCAGGGATCTGAATGCTATCGGACAAGCCACCTTTCTTGCATCCTGAACAGTATATAAGCAGCTTCCCTAGGGCCCTCCAGTTCCCATCAACAATGTGGCTGCCACTGGATTGCAGATCATGCATCATCTTCGGAGCTCTTGTTCGGCAAAACTCTTTCCATAGAACTCGCTTGGCAAGATCATCAAACCATTTGCACACACATGACAGAGTTGCAATTAGCGTGGGATTCCAATTCAAATTATGAAACACTAAGAATATCACTTCTTCACTTAAATGCCCTTTAGCGTGGCATTGACAGCTAGCCGAGTGTATGCATCGGAACTGCCTTGTGATGATCATTTTCTTCACCTGGCAAGAAAAATCATCAGTTTATAACAACTTTTTGTTGGTAAACTTTAGGGCATCAAAGATCAATAACTTTGAGAAAGCCAAAACACCAAGTTACTTAAATAAATACACCATGGTAATAAGGAAATATCAAAGCAATTGATGAAACCAAAAACTGAGCTATGCAAATAACAATTTCCTGATTATATATCTGACGCAAATACCATTCGAAGCTCCGGGCTTCAGAGAATCACATTTTTTCAATTTTCCAAACCCCCAACTACAAAACAGAAGAAAGTTCTACTGCATTTTCTCAATGCATGTCAACCAAGATGTCATATGCTTGAGACACAGAAACACACTCATGAATTTTATTTTATTTTATTTTATTGTTTAAAAAATGCACACAGTAAGTTTAACACAATTCGTCTCTAACACAATTCCTCTTAGAGACAAATCAAAAGCCAACCCCCCACCTAGAATTCACAAACAAAATTAAAATTTTCCAAAACCCCTCAAACACAGATGAAGAGAAATCAACCCAAAACCCAGCATTGAAAATTTGAGAGTGGAATTGATCACAGCAACTTCAAAAGTTCAAAAAATTAAAAAAAGAAAATGATTTTCCCTCACCCCAGCTTATTTAACCCGCTTTCAACATAGCCTCCAAACCTTACAACCCTAGAAAAACGCACCTCTGCAACCAATACAAAAACACACACAGCTAAGAAAACACCAAGCACCAAAATCAACACACACAAGAATTCAAACAAAGGAGGGGGGGAAAAAGCAAGTTGGTTGAGTAGTTTCACCTATCAGCAGGGGAAATTTGGCCAATAAAAATGCTCAGAAGAACAGAGTAAAAGTCACTGTCAGGAAATGGCAAATGCGCAGAGAGAGAGAGAGAGAGAGAGAGAGAGAGCGCTTAACGACGGAGATGGTTAGCCAGGGTTTCTTTTTGCGACGATGCTGTAATATATTTTAACGACAATCATAGAGTCACGGCGTTGGTTAGAATCAGCAAATACGAAGGCCCAGTAATAGCGCGACACCTGTTGAGTGAAACGTCATCTTGATGAGCTGGCACCGTAGAAGTGTTCGTTGGGGTCCACTTTCCGTGACGTGTCATTCAAATACTTATGCAAGGTCATTTTCGTAATATTGTGTGTGCACGTGTCATTCTAGTAATGGAAAGGTAGGAAGGCCGGTTTCGTAAAATGGCGTGTGCACGTGTCGTTGGGGTAATAATTGGAAGGTCATTTTCGTAATATGGCGTGTGCTGGAAGCACCCACTACGACAACATCGTTTTTGATCCTCAAAGCAGGATGAATAAACATAAAAAGAGATTTTTGTGTGTCGGGAACCAAAGGTATTGTCGGCCCAGCTGCAACGTGTCAGCTCCACAATCTTCCAAGTTTCAGTTGCTTTTCAATTTTGCAATTTAAAAAATAAAAAATCTTTGCCCAACAGTTTTGTTTGTGTCTTTGTTTAGGTCAAGTCCGGTAGATTTCTAAGATATTTTGGAAGTGTCACTCCAACCATGAAGATTATATTTAAATTTTAGTATATAATATATTAAAGAATTAAATTTAATTTAACAGTATGTATAATTATATAATTTAATTTTGATACATTTGACATGTTATAGTGGAAAATTATGGCATCCAATAATATATAATCAAATTATCAAAAATACCTAACTCTTTTCATATCTTTTCATCTAATAATATGTCATTTTAAATAATTTTTACTTTTGTAATAATAATTTCAAAAAATATACATAATGATGAGAATCTAATTGATTAATAATATAAAATATTTTATACTAGCAATATATCAAAATTAATATCATAATATTTTTTACATTAATAATATATCAAAAATTAAATCCTTGATTATATTCAATTTCTGGTTTTTGCATATATATAATTTTATTCAATAGATAAAAATCAATCGCGGAAGGTATAAATTTCAGAAAACAGAATGATAATCGTGTTAGCACAGAAGGCCTATGATGCAATTTAAGATAAGAGGTGAGTACAAGATTCCCCTTCCAACTCCTACTACACCCATAGCTTCTACAGACAAGGCGAATCTACCCCTACTTTACGACCAAGGCAAATCTACCCCTACTTTCTGCAGAGCCATCACAGCTTGTTGACTCACATCTACTGCAACAAGCTTGGGCTTATTCACCTATCATTTAACTTTACAAAAACAACTGAAAAATCTAGAAAATGCCTTATCCAGATCAACTGACAATGTTAGCATAGGTTTTTTGCTCTTGAAGAGAGATTATAGACTCAAAGGCACCAACCAATGCCTTAACCTTGCTCTTCTGAGTTTCAACCAGTTTGCTTGCTGTTTCTTCAATCACATTATTCAGCAATATTTTTCCATCTTTCTTGCCCTTCACATTATGACGCCTCAAAACAACCTTCTCTGGGCCAGTTGTAGCATCAGCCTTAACGTTAGTAGCATTGTTCCACAACACTTTTCCTCTCCTGAATTTGAGCCTCCTTGGACTACTACTTTTCTCAGTTTGAGTTTCAACCAATTTTCTGCTAATGATTTTCACTTTTAACATTTGGCACTCCTTGTCTTCAAAGCATACAATTTCATCCTTCTGAGGCTTGCCATTCTCCTCAGCTTCCAGAGTCTTCTTCCCATTTTCCAAGCATTCACTTTCATGGTTTCCTGAAGAAGAATCCTCCTCAAATTCACTGGTTACATATTCAGATTCCTCTTGGCCTTCTTTGGATGAGGATTGAGAGACTGGGGAGGAAGTAAACTTGGGTGGCGACAATGAATGAGAGAGGGATGATTTGATATCCTGGCTTGCATTCTGATCAGACTGCAAAGTTTGGCTTTCATTTTCTACCTTGATGACATATAGAGTCTTTTCCTCCACCTCATTTTTGTGCTGCTTAGGCTCATCTTTTCTAGGCTTGGGTTGATTCTTGAGATGAGACACAATTTTCAGGCTCTTGTGCTTTCTTGCATTAATACTTGCAACTCTTTTGCGAGAAGGTTTGGACGACACTGGAGCTCTTAAAGGTGAAGCTACTTTGCATGAGGCTTCCCTCTTTTCCATCTTAATCTCACTACTTCTTCGGCCACTAAAGTCCTCTGAGGATTTGACAGAAGCTATTGTCTGCATTGCTGCGGAGTTTGGATTCAAAGAAATCACATGCTTATCAGACAACTCCATTTCTTTACCTTTTGAAGAAGACATCTTTGATGAAGTTCCCATCTTCTTGGAAGTTGATTTTGAATGAGTTTTCACCCTCTCAGAAGTTGATTTCAATGGAGTTTCCTCCTTCTTGGGAGTTGATTTTGATGAAGTTTCCACCTTAAAAGTTGATGAAATTCCTTGCCTCCTTGTCTTGGGGATAGAAGAAACATTAGAATTTGGAAGGAGTGATGGATTGACCTTGACCAATGATGTTTTGTGCCTGCTTATCAGAACTTTGTTCCCAATTTGTTTCTGGCTATCAGTAGGGAGTTCCTGCTCATTTGTGTTAGAGGTACCTGACATCTTTGTTGGCTTTGAATCAACTGATGCTCTAGGCTTGGCAACTGAGATCATTATCTCTCCAATTCCCTCTTCGGAACTTCGGTGAAGCTGATTTCTTACAGCTCTCTTAGGCATAGAAGATCTCTCCTTTGCTTCAAATGTCTGCTTCCTCCCATATTTACAGAAATCATGACAGGAGCCAGTGGAGGCTCTGAGATAATGAGGAACAACTTTTGCTTCACCATTTCCAGCACTTGTTTTTCCGGTGGAGTGCCTTCTTAATTCAACCCCACTTGACATAGTTACTTCTGGGATCACTGGTATATCAACACTTTCCTCAGCCATCGGATCAGATGGGAGATGGGAGATGAGACATGCAGAACAAGATTCAGGCCAGCAACACTGAAACAAGGGAACGTAGCTAATTTTAAATAACGCAAATAAAATACAAGATGGAAAGCTAAGTAATGAATATTAAAATAGCAAATTGAATACAAAAGGCCTATTCAAAACTCCGGTAGAAGTACATAATTTAGAGCAAACAATTAATATCTACAATTATCAGGTGATGAAGCATGAAAATATACTCCAAATTAAATACAAAAGTACTTCATATCAAGAGTAATACCACTCTCAAATCACAATCCTTGAAAGTTTCATAAAGAACTTCTCTCAATTAAGGGAAAACATTTTCTAAATCCTTTGCAAAATCACTGAAGTTATGATCTCTTCTAATTTGAAACTCAATCCATATCTCTAACTGGTAATGTACAAGAATCTTTACTGCACAGAATGCCAAGGCAACAACTGCAAGAAACTAATACTACATCAATCATGCAACATGTGACAACATCAGAATTACTTGTTTTACATCTGATTCATCTGCATTCAATCTAGGATTCTTGATAAATGCACATCAATAACATAAATGAAACAATAAATGCAATAGGAACCAGCAACAAAGGCACAAATATAGAAAGGGAATGATATCATCAAAGACTGTAAAGAAAAACTAAGATGCTTCGTTCAGTAAATCCACCAAGTTTTACAAACGTGCTTTTTGAAGAAACAACATTCTCACGCCTTACAAACAATTGAACAGCACATATAGGTGTCTGGTGTATCAATTGTGCATCTCTAAGCTTTAATTAACCGATCCTAATATAAAAAGGCACTTAAAATCACATCAACAAGGTAACCTTTCATCTAAGGAAATCAATGAAGAAAAAGAAGAAGAAACACAACAAATTCAATCAGGAAAATGGGAATTACAAGCACTAGCAGGCACACTTGATCATCATCAACTGAAACTTATTACAAGAGCTAATCAAATTGGCATGTATGCAGCACCCATTTCAGGCCAACACAACACAATCAATTGTAGACATTCATATTCATATTCATATTCAGTACAAAACATCACCTCGTACTGGTTCCTCAGCACAAAACCACATCAGAAAACCCATTGCAACCTTCATGGTGAAGCAACCTTTACATGCACCACTCAAAAAACACACGCAAATGAACCCAATCCAATACAAGGCAAAAGAGACATATATCAGGGAGGCTCTAGAAACACATCTCAATACCCCAATCAAAATCACATTTTTCAGCAAACCCAATTGGTCTTGTGAGAAAATAACCAAAACCCATATGATAATTTTCGCTGGAAAAATGGAAGTAACATACCTTTGGTTTTATACCATGGCTTCAGAACCAAAAAAAAGAGATGCTTCAAACGGAAACCGAAGAAAGAGGAACAGAATGTAACAAAGTGAACACTGAGCCACTCGTTTATTTAGTGCAAAGGTTTTGGCTGGGAAATGAGAACGTGCATGCAAAGCAAACAACTGTTTATGCTTTTTTTCTCTTATAGTTCGGTGAGCTTTGTTTCTTTCTTCACTGCGCGTTTGCTGTAAGAGAGAGAAAGTAGGAGAGAGAAAGATACGGATAGAGAAAATTGAGTTTTTTTAGTACATAAGTTTTTAGTTTTTAATATTTTAAAATTGATATCAATTTTTCTTTATATCAATTTAGATAACAATTTGATCTAAAAAAATATTTAAAATCAATTTAATTATAATATTTTAAATTGTGGTATCAATTTTGTTCAGGTACTTTGAATTTTAATATTAATTTAATCTTAACAAATTTTTGTGATATCAAATTTTTTATAAATTTAATTTAAATGCACTGATAGTATAAAATAATTTTACACTATCAGCCAATAGAAATAGTAAAAAGTACTAACTTACACAAATAATCATCCATTATAATGAGAAATCTACCATAATTTCTCACTTTCCCCTATTTCTATTGGTTGACAGTATAAAATTATTTTACATTATCGGTGTATATCAATTAAACTCATTTTTTTATGTTAACTTTAAAATATTAAGACTAAAAAAAATATTTACTCTTTTGTTTTCCTTGATGGAAATTTTTTGTGGTCCCATTTCAAATCTGAATAGGGAATTATGAATTTATAATCTGAATTTTCAATGCATTCAAAATAGCATGCAATGAAAACAAAACTTGTTAATTTGGGCTTGGTTGGTAAATATGTGATGATATTTTCCCTTAATTTTGTTGATATGAATATTAATTTTGGACATTTAATTTTCCTTTTCGTATGTTGTTGAATTTCGAATTTCGGATTTCGAATTTCGAATTATGAATTATTGACACGAAAATGAGAATTTTTTCCCACAAAATAAAAAATGATAAATCTGTGTTTTGCTATTTCCTCAATGGTAATGAAAAAAACGGAGATTTCAGGATCGTGTACTAAATTTAGAAATCTTCCAAACATAAAATAAAAGGATTGGGATGAAGATTCTCACACCCTATGGCAGTTTTCATTCATTTGTATCATTTATTATTTTACGTAAAATGTAAATAAACGTGACATTAAACGTAACATTCTGTTAATGTCAGTATTAAATGAAATATTTGAACATTAACCATGGCTCCATTATGAACTTGTTCTTTCAATTTGAAATTCGTTTCCGAAATGTTCTACACGTTTTTGCAATGCTTTTTCATTTCCCAATCAGTGAATTATTATTATTACTGCTGCCGTTATTATTATTATTATTATTATTATTATTTGTTCTTATCAAACAATGTATTAAAGTGCTTCCATGGTTAATAACACCAAAAAATAAAAATAAAAATAGTGCATGGTATTTTGGTTGCTTAATCATTCACCGTACAACCTTAACAAAAGAAGCAGTAGACAAATCATAGAAATACATCTTCTCATATTAAATTTTAACATAATCTTATTATATGTGATTTCTCATCATTGATTTAAAAGGTGATCGAAATAAGACATATAATATAAAAGAATCAATAGTTAGATATCATAGATGAAAATACCATGTAAAAATTTAACACAAGAGCCTCCATTTCCGGCAAATCATGCCCTAAACCCTATTTATTAGGCTTAATTTTTTTCAAAACAAAAAAGTATCCTTTATCCCTTCCAGAGCGGCAGAGCTTGAACATCCGTCGCAAAAAAAAAAAATTGTATAATTTATATATATATATATAAAAGTTATTTTTTGGTGTTGATAACATGAGTTATTTTAAATTACAAGTGTTCATTACTAAAATTATTAAATTTAAAATAAAAAGAAAATCAAACATTGGCAAAATTCTCTATCTATTATATGAGTTAGTTTCTAATTCACAAAGTTTCTATAACTTAATGAATCCTTTTTTCGTATTTCAGTTTAATCATTAGGAAAAAAATAACCTAATACAAGTTTTGTAAATTTATAAACTAATCTATGCAATCATTAAAAGAGTTAATTTTAATACATTAGTAGTATAAAAGTATTTTTCACAATCATTGACTTATGTATTGTCACATTATTCAAACTTTAAAGTGTTTAACTCTTGTAACTACTAACAAGTGTGTAGATTAGTTGGTGATGAGTTGTGCTAATTTAATCAGAGATTTCAAGTTCCAGGATATAAAATTGTGTTAAAATTCAGAAAAGAGAGCTTTGTTATCCAAGTGATTTTACTCAGCTACAATAGGATTGTCTCCAATAGGAGAATATCACATATATATGAGCTCATATAATTGGTTGTTGACGGTACAAAATACTTTATATTAACTATGTATATATTGTAACTATGTATCAAAACTAATTATTAATTAAATGTAGAGATCAAATTATAAAAGAAGAATAATTTTTTATTTTTTATAGGTATCCTTCTGTTGGAAACAATCATGTTCGAATATTGTGAGGTACTTAAATATGGATAATTTTTTCAATTAAAATTTGAATTGTAATTAGCCGCATTGTGGTGGGCTAATCTCCTAATTATTTAAAAAACAATAATAAATAATTAAATAATTTATAAAATAACGTTACTAATTACCCGGCCCGGGGGAAAAAAGCATCATTAATTATTGTTGGTAACTAGAATTGTAGTTTACAACTTTGCAAAATCAACTCCCGGAGAGCAGTATCGTTTGGTTGGACAGAGTTTAGTACTATGTTTAAAAGATCAACTCTTGCAAAACTTAAACTTTCACATGAAGTTCATATAAAAGGAAAAATGAAGTCTTTAAAAATAGCATTAGTCTAAAATGTTTGAAGAGATCAAAATATCCGGAAAGAGAACAAAAAAGGAATTTTCAAGGAAACAATGGAAGAATTGACGTGGTATTTTGTTATTTTATACGATTTTAGTTGAGCTGTGCTTCTCTCGTCTCTAAGTCAAAAGCATCCAGACTAATCCAGCAGAGCCAACAAGTAGCTAGCTCAATTAGAGCCTTTATAGCCATCAAGTGCTAGCTCAATTAGACTTGGTAGCTAGGTTCCAAGAATGTCAATAAGTAAGTTTTAAGTTTAACTTTGCCAGTACGATTTTGAAAAAAAATATAAAATTTTCATTAAAAATTGTGACATTCTAGTTTTAACAAGCGCTCATCCCTTCATATATATAATAATCTTTTACACACAACTCTGTAGAGATTTTTTGTGCTGTAAAATTTAAATATAATTCTATTTATCCAATTATGTATAATTATGATCTATTAATATGTATGTAAAGGCTGCTTGATTTCATTTTTTTCGTTTAACATTCTATAAACATTGACTGAACACGCTTAAATTTGCATTGATTACCAGTGATTATATACAGAAGTTACCAGTCTTTTTCATCTTGGAACAGATTTATCTTTTATTAAGAAGAAAAATATATAGCACGCAATTTGCATCGGAAGGACAGTTGAAACCATAACTAAATAAATTGAAAGGGTTCGTTTAAAGAGAAATAGTTATATGATCCGAAAGTATCATGTGACTGTACTCTCAGCCTAATTATATAAGTATATTTTATATAAAATTCATTATTAATATATAATTTTATATAAAATATACTTATATAATTTATCAGAAATATAGCAACGTGATACTTTCAAATCATATAAATATTTCTCACGTTTAAAATAGTCCAGGCTTAATCCTAGGATCGAGGATTTGTACCCGTATAAATATAAATTAAAATATGGCATCGGTAAAGATTGGATATGGCAACTCTGGGCTAATCTCTAGTTGAATGAGAGCATTCATAAGATGCCGGTTATCAGGTCAAACAATAACAACTAAATTTTTATCATGTGAAATGACGTTAATGGGCGGCTTGGGGCCAGAAAGAGGTAAGGCAAAGTTTGAATAGTGTTACAAATGCCAACATCTGCAATCGTTGCCGGTAGTGTTTAGAGTAGGCAGCAAATCCGGTAATCGTGCATAGTATTTTAAATTGTAAAAATTAATAATAATATTGGAATAGAAATTTAAAATTACACATTATATATAAAATTGTGAACAAATCACAATTATGTCAACTGTAACGGCCTCAACATGTTTAAATAGAAAGTTAAAAATAAATTAAAATTCGTTCATATATCATAGCAAAGTTGACATGAAAATATTCAAATAAGTCAATTAAAATAAATTCAACTATTATCAACTAAACTGATTTTTTTGTTTTAAATAATATGCGAAAATCGTGTTTTATTTAAACAAAGGTTAAGGTACACATCTTGTGATTGCGTTAATCGCTATTCGATTCCGTATTTTTAATAAAAGTTAATGTTTAATTAAAATGAAACACTACACCTATTATTCTGTACTCACTAGGATCAGTTAGCCAAATAGTCTAATTTTTATTTTCATTCTTATCTGCTTGTATCCACGTATATTATGGTTTTTCACATAAATTCGTTACCAACAATTTATAGTATTGTTTGTTTTTAAATTATATTAACATAGTTTTCAAAAAAGAAATTTTAAATTTTTCATAGGGTGATTTTTTTGAATATGGGATTTTGAGAATGAAATTGAGAATATGTGAAATTTTTTACAAAAATTGGAAAAATATGAGATTTTAAAAGAAATCTTATAGAGAAAGAATTGGATTCTATTTTTTATTATTTTTAAAAAATCGGATTCTATTTTTTTATTATTTTTAAAAAGCAAATCTAATGAAGAGAGAACGGATTTACTTTTTAAAAATTAAAAAAAAAAAAAAGAAATAGTGTGTGCGTGCGAGAGTGTGAGCATGAGACACGGAGAAAGAATGAGAGAGAGAGCGCAAAGTGTGGCGGAGAGAGAAGAGAAAAAAATGGAGAGAAAAAATAATAAAAGATAAAAATATTATATTTTTTAAATTTTATAAAAAAATATCATATTTTTCAAATTTTTTCAAACAAAAATCATATAAAAAATAAATAACTCTCTTCGATAAGTTGATAACAACAATTTTATTGTATTAACTTATATATATATATATATATATATATATATATATATATATATATAATTGGATTTTAATGTATAAAGATTTATTATAATTTTCTCTTATATTTTTCTTTTCATTAAAAGAACAACAAATAATTAGTAAATAATGTATAAATAAGAATTGATACTTAGTATAAATTATGACTATATATAAATATAATTATTATAATAATCATTTCTAAAATTTTAAATTTACTTAAAATATTTAATAAAATTTATTATTTTATTATTTTTTAATCGTATCTTATGGTGAGAGACATAAATAGAAAATATCAAAGAATATAACAGCGAAAGAATTATATATTTGTTAAATTTGTTATATTTTATTAACATAAGAATATATTAAATATGTAAAACATAATAAATGCTATTTAACATAAGAAATATTTAAAATACTTATAATTAAAAATAATAAATATTAAAATAATACTTTTATTTTTAAATTCACAACTAAATAATTAAAGAAAATTATGATTTTCATTATATATTTAATTTTTCTTATTAGATTTTTACTTCTGTGAAAAACAACATCATCTTATATACTGCAAGTCAAACTTCGTATTTCAAGAATATAATATGAAAATCTATTATTTTGTTGTCTCCAAATATTGCCAACATATAAGAGAGATAAGAGAACAAAGAAAAATATTGCTATATAATCAAATAAGTCAGATGTCCCAGTAACTCAGAATTGCGGGAAAAATTGAACAACATGAAAAATAAGGAAAGAAATTTTTTTGAAATAAATTGTGCTACAAAAGAATCAAAAGGAAAAAAACAAATACAGTCAATGTAACATCAAAGAAACATAAAAAGGGATTGAATTCCAATATCAAACATGTCAGATTATTTATCAGCTTAAAGAAATGGATCCCAAAAATAAATAAATAAATAAGCATAACTGTGAAATCGATATTTATTATTGGCTTTACAAAATGAAACAAATAAAATTAGAGAGGAATAACTGTGGAATTTTGATTGGCCTCAATTTTGTGAGACCAATATGATGGGATAGATTTGAGCAGAAAACATCCTGCATAAAAATGTATACAAATTTTGTATATTATATAGTTATCTAAAATAGATTGTATTGAATATAGACTAAAAAAATATAATTTTTTTAATTATTTCATTAGAAAGTTTAATATTAACATTATTATTATAAATTAAATATTTAATATGTTTTAATTATGATTATTTTAATTTTTAATATATTTAATAAGTTATGTTTATGTAAATTAATTTTGTTTTTACTAAATATGATTTGCTTGATATATAAAAATAATATAAAATTCTTACTAAAGAATATTTTAATAATTGATACTTACTATTACAACGTCTAACTTATTACTGATACTTAATAATTGACCTTGTCTTGATATTGTTACTCAGGGGTACAATAGTCTTTGTACATGAATCAAATATTACATAACAACTGGTTACCTGCAAAATTCTGAATCATCTGTGATCCAAGAATTAGCCTGGACCATTGTCAACAAACCAAGCGAAGGGAGATGGCCTTGTTTGTGGTCATGTTATTACTCAATGATGAGAATAATATGCAAAATGAGGAGGAATAAGAGATAGACAAAAATATGCACAAAAAAAAAAAATTGTGTACGCGCGCGCGCGTTTGTTTTCAATAATTGATTGACTCAACGTGAAAGGCAACATTGGCGATGTCAATTTTATCCGTATTCGCGGATATCTACCGGCAATATTCATGGTAAAGCAAGTATGAGAGGCGAATTTTCCTTAGCAGATAATGGGGATGAGAAATTCATAAATGGGGTGGGAGCAAGGATTAAAATCCCTATATCTGCATGTATTTATTATAATATTATTAAATTATTTTTATATATATATCTCACATATATATTTTAGGTTTTTCTAAAATAAAATGTATAAAATGTCAAATATTTATCAGATAAAAATCAATTACATTCCTTGGAGCTGGTAGAAATGGGATCCTTATCGAGTTGTTTTAATGATTTGATGTCTTTGTATTTTATTGCCACGTTGAAAGAATAACTTGTTAAAGTTGAACTCTATAGTGTCATCCATAAGAAGATGACTGGATACAAAATATGAAGTTAAAAAATACCTTATCAAGTATTATTAGTAATTTGCTTTCTTTTTTTAATTTTTATGAAAGTTATTTTACTATTATATTTTTTATTTTTATTTTGAGTATTTTAAGTGATAAATTATAATATTAAAATTATTTTTATTTATTTTATTTTTTTAATATTTTAAATTTTTTAATAATATATAGGTACCCATAGATATCCGTAGGTACCCACTTATCCACGAGGGTCTTCAAATATGGGTACCCAACCGGATATGAAATGGGGGATGGGGGATGGGGGATGGAGGCACCCATGGGGCAGGGGATGGGGGCCTATCCCCCGCCTCCGCCTCCACCTCGCCCCATTAACAATCCTAGGCGAGATAAAAAGCTATCCATGGAGGTTGGCCTCACTAATAATTTTTTAATCACTCAAACTCAGATTGTGTTGGTGACATTAGTTTCCATTAAGAGAATTGATAGGGGACGTGCAAATTGTGTACGTATATACGATGCATATGAAAAAGTGAAAAAATGAAAAAAATGCTTACATGATGGGTTTTATATAATTATTGTTACTTTTATTCAATTTTTTTTTCAAAAACTCATATGTTGGTAAGTTTTGTATAAATGCTGATAAGTTTTGCATAAATGCTAGTAAGTTTTGTAAAAAAAAAACAAAATAAGAAAAAATTTACCAACGTTTTTCGACAATACACTGGTAAGTTTTTTTTGCATAAATGCTAGTAAGTTTTGCATAAAAAAAATTTATTAGTATTTTTCAACAATATACTGGTAAGTTTTGTGTAATACAATGGTAAGTTTTGCATAAACACTGGTAAGTTTTGCATACAAAAAATTTACCAGTATTTTTTAACAATATATTGGTAAGTTTTATATAAATGCTAGTAAATTTTGCATTAATACTAGTAAATTTTGTATAAATGCTGATAAATTTTACATAAATATTAGTAAGTTTTGCATAAAAAAAATTTATCAGCATTTGTCAACAATATATTGATAAATTTTTGGATTAAAAAAATTGAACAAAAGTAATAATAATTATATGAGACCCATTATTTAAGCTTTTTTGCCATTTTATTCATTTTTTTGTATATATCCCATATTGTGTCCCAAAAGATGCGTACTCTAAACATTTTTCTTCCATTACTAGTAAAATTGGTATCTCCTTTTTTTTGGTAGTTGATATTGGTATCTCTAATCTCGAAGTCGGTATTCAATCAAAATATAAATTTATAATTTATTGTATCTCCTAAACTCTACTTCTAAGATGTACACCACGTGAGTTGCTGCCACTATCCCCACAAACTCTACAGGTTCAGAAATTTTTCAGGAGAGGAGACGTCAATTATTTTGCAATATTACAAATCTCAGGTACCTTAAGAAGTTAATGACCGTTTGGTTATACTTCTAGGAGGTTTAGAAAGCTTTTTATTATAATGAGAATAAAAATATACAGTAATTAATATATTTAGTATGTAAAAATCATTTTTTAAAAGACTTTTTAAAATTTTAAAAAGCTTTTTGAGAGAAGTATCATTAAGGTTATTTTTTATTCTAAAAAAAGACCTTTTAAAAAAGAATCGTACTATTATTTTCATATAAACAACAAAAAATAATTTTACTTTATTCTATTTAAGTAAACTCATTCTCTTAAACTTACTTTTGACATATTCAAATCAAATAAAAATTATTCTTTTAAAAGTAATTTCTTTAAAAAACCTTCATTTAAAAAATTTTCTTTCCAAAAATTAAACCAAACTGACCCTAATCAATACATTAAAATGACTTCCAATGGAATATGCGAGGAATATCTCTTAAAGCAATTCATTAATCGATTAAATTATCAATGGAGTGTGACAACATGTCCAGCAATTCATCGGATTCTTCTTTTGGTCTAAAGAACTCGCAAGCAATCTGATACCTTCATCTAATAGCATGCGTGTTAACTTCTCAAAGATTGAGTGATATATTGATATTGAATGAGTATTTAGAGTGTATATATAATAAATTCAGCTAATTGCGGTTCTTTCTTTTAGAGTGTATGTCTTTTTAAAACAAGATTTCATAGCTAGTTTGTTGAAAACTCTGATGTTGAGTTAGTCATTTGAGAATCAGAGACAAGCTCTCTTCGTAAAGGGCATTTGGAGAGAGACACAAAGTGAAGAATTTGAGAGCTTGTACTGTCCTGAATTAAGGCAGTATACAAAGATTTGAGGACTACGAAATTTGTTAAAGAGGTGTATTAGTGAGTGGGAAGATTCATCGCTGTGATCTTCAACCATTGGTCCAAACTATAGTCCACATTTCTAAACTCCAGGCTTCTATTCACGACCCAAAAATAAATAACAAATAATCAAACAAACAAAAACAAAGAACAAATGACCTTCCATTTGTGTTTTTTTTTGGTCAGTAGACCTTCCGTTCGTTGAAAAAATGGGTTCATCCACATCGGCCTAAGCTCATATCATAAACCCAAATCTAACATAGCAAATAAATGTTAAAAAAATAAAAATAACAACCAAACTTTCTTATGAATACTATCCTATGAATGTTGTATCAGCAGATTTCATTTCAGATTCAGACGGCAGAGACCACGCAAACGGAATAAACTGAGTTTGTTTAGAAAAACCTTAGATTTTCCGGACTGCTCTCTACTTCATGTTCTTGAGAAAATGAACATATGAAAACATACACGCAAGATACATTTCCAACCAGAGTGGGAGACCTTCCAGCAGCCAGCTACGGGAAGATAACTAATATCAAATAAAGCAGACAATACTTGCAGATGTAACCAGACAAACAACTCAACTAATATATACTTAAAATTTGAAAAAATAAAACTATAATATATGCTGCCTTAAAAGGAAAAATACAAATGTGTCCACACAACAAAATAATAGATTTTCTAATACTGATTCATTTGATAACTACAATAAGGTGTGTTCTTCAGAAGCTCCAAACTGATGAAGCAACCATTTGCCACCCGGAAAAGGCACAATTGTTATTCATTAATTCACTCCACAGCCTTGGGAGCAATCAACATAGTTAATGCCAAGAACTGAAATCACACCCCTCAACCAGCCAAGCTCAACCAGATCTTAAAGCAAGACTCAAAAGTACAAAATTGAGCAGGGTTTGATATTGTTAGAGAAATGACAAAGCTTGGAAACGGAGAAGTCAGCTAATTGCATTCTTAAAACCACCTCACAATCTCAAGTGATAATTTCCCTGACAAGCCAATCCAAACTAGGATATGCAAAGTACAAGATGAGAAACGATGGGACAGCAAACACAATGGTAATGAGTATATACAGAGCCAAAATGGCTGCACTGGCTGGTATTGCATATAAGACAATCAAAAGAAATATGATTATCAACGGGAACTTCGCTGTCAAGTGAACAAATAAAACCAGGGACTTGCGAAGAGATGTATGCAGTCTTTCCATGCTGAGGTAATTACCGGTATTGCCATGATATTGATTGGAACTTGACGACTCTGGATGGCGAACTCGGCCCCTCCGAATGTTGCCATGGCTTACTTGGTTTCCCACGGCCAAATTGTCCCTAACTGGCCAGACCGGTTGATGATCCCCATAGAAAGTTGAATGTGACTTCACTCTATCACCATTCATGCTCTCAACCATCCAAAGAAGAAAATAGTTCTTGCGAGGGAATTTCAGATTTCCCCGATAAACTAAACGGAAAGATAAAAGGTTGCACCATGGGCATGAAATAAAAAGTGGAAGCTGAATTGGAAGTGTTGGAAATTTCACCACAGCCCATTGCAGTCCCAGGATGCAATTTTTACACAGGGTGTGACCACACCATAAAACATAAGGCACATTTTCAACAATGTTAAAAGATTCCCAGCATATTGGGCATTCTAATCCTTCCTCTCTGCCTGCAATAGAATTCTCGTCATCAGAACATTCTGAGGCAGAGTGAGTTGGCCTTGGACAATCATTTTTTTGACCCACAGTTCCAACAATGCAACTCGAAGCAAAGTTCCACATTCTGAATCACGGTAGGTAAAATAACCAAGCAAAAAGCATCATTTGGACCTCAGTGTGATCAATAATGACTGACCCAAAAGATCAAGTCCAGAAACATGTCAAGGGGTACGGAGTTGTATCATGGTAAACCTAATGCCAAAATAAAAATTATCAGAACACTTACCGTAACACCTTCATGCAAAAATGAGAAACATATCAACAGAATCAGAAATGAAATATTTCTTTTAAGTAAAATGTTATGGATATACCCAAGATCATAGACATGTGAACTCATGTTAATCTTATACATGCACTTGATGCACTTCCTAGTTCCTACAAGCATAATCAATCAGGAAATAAGGTTGAATGTCATAATCCACATCTGTCATTCCTTCCATACTAAAAATGCTTCTATTTTTTTCACTTTCTAATACTAGTCAGTCATAATGAGGGTTCAAGTCCAACTATAATGATACAAGTACAACAATATGGTACATGCATTTGATAAATTCCCACAGCACAACCAGTTACAAAATTAAGTATAACCCATTGTGCTAGTGTCAGCTATGGAAGTAATTCCTTTCACTTCTCGCACCACAACTTAGCCATAAAAAACTATCCAATTTTGGAAGCCTAACAAATTTGAGACCCAGCTCCCTCAGGAAATGTATATAGCATCAAGGAAGATGCCAAGCAACGAAAACATCATACAGAATGCATAATAGTAAACCCACCCAAATACCAATATCTTCATACCTAGAAAGAAATTATCACATAAAGCAGAAATTTGACTCCTAAATAAAAATAAATAAATAAATAAATACATAAATATCCCCTCTAAGATCCTTCGACGTCATCCAAAGAAAGAAAAACAGGCTTCAATTCCTCTTCATTCCTTCCCCCACTCAGCTCCCAAACATAACCTAACCTTTTCCACATCACGACCCCAATTCGAATCATTGAAACGGATGGTCAAAACTAGCTTCCAATTAATCGACTGCACAATCCCAAAAACAATTTTTTTTTTTTTGAAAAAAAAAAGTCAGGAAAGTGTAAGCCGAACCAGGTAAATTGAAGTTCAAAATCAATTGCAACCCACCAAATTAAAAAGAGAAAAAAAATGAAAACATAAATACCCCTAATCGAAAGGCAAAGGCAGGGAAGAATGGGAAAAATAAAAATAATGTGAGATTGGATCGAAAGAATTGATGAATTCATAGAATAGAAGAGAGATAAGTACCGAACGGTGGAAGCGATTGCACGCAAAAATGTTCACGTTAGAGAGAGACAAAGACGGGGGTTTAAATTTCTTTCTCTCTGTTTCTCTGCGTACAGCTTTTTCCGGAGAGAAAAGTAATTTGTACATACTTATTATTGACATACTTTGACATTTTCTCTCTATCTCTCTCCTCTTCTCTCTTACTTTTTCATTTTTTCTTTTTCTTTCATAATTTTTTTTTAAAACTTTGTAAGTGTGTGTCTAATTGGACATACTTTTAAGTATGTACAAATAACACCCCTCTTTTCCGGATATGGAGCAGCGTGGGCGTGGCTGTGGAGGTGGAGCCAGCCAACCTCTCTGACTGAGATCTTTCAGCCAGGTGGCACAGCAAACGACGCCGTGTCGTTCTCCCCCGCTCTGCTCATTTGTCCAATTCTTCATCTATTTTAGAGTTTTTTTCTGCTCTTTTTATACGTGTTTTGAAATTAAAAAAAAAAAAGAATTTTTGTTTTTCATCTAAAGATTGACAAAATTAAAAGAAATAGATTGCTACGTGATTTTGAATTTTTTTCTTAATCACTAATACTCAAATTACATTGAATTTCGATTACTCTAATTTAAATTAAATTAACTTATTATGAAAGTAAAGTTATTATAACATTAATTTTTTTATCTACAAAAATTGAATCTAAAATTTTATTTTTGGGAAAACACATATAAAACACTTGTCAATTTATATGTACTTATGAAGTAATATTCTCTTATATATATTCTTTATTTTTGGTATGTTGGTAATATTGAAATTTGAACCTATGATCTTAGATAAACTACTTAAATTTTTTGCCACTAACTTACTTTTAATGTCTTATATGCTCTATATTTTTGTTGGCTACAAGTTTTGCAATGTGTTATTACATTAACTTTTTATATATTGTGCTATTTTATGTATATGTGTATACTTGAGTGTTTGTTTGCTATCCAAACAAACGTTACTTATAATGTTAATGGCTTAAACAAAATATTATTTAACTACTGCTTTAATTGAAAGTTGCATAAGCAATTGCTTGACCTACAAAAATCTACATGAACGAAAGGCAAGTTTTCCAAGCTGCAAGGATGAATAATTGCTAGACTTGTAATATAATTTAGGCTTCATTTGGGTTATATGATACGATAGTTAAAATGGGTAGAAGATGTTCGGTTTCAAGGAAGGAGCTGTAGGTGACTTGAAGATAATGGGTTGTGTCCTCTTTGTTACTGCGTGTATAGGGACTGCTTTCATGGATGCGAAGTTGCGAACTAAAGGCAAAAGAAGAGGCATCGGTGCTTGAAATTTTTTGAGGCACGTGACCTTTTTCTCAATGGCTGTAGTTGTATAAGTCAAAGATCTGGTAATGAGACTTCGAAATCCCATCTCTTGTCTAGGGCAAGATTGGTATGTTTGATAGTATAAGATCCAATAGAATAAGGGCTGATAATATAAGACTTAATTGAATAAGATCTGATAAAAATTTAATATTATACAATATTTAGTATATTATTGTATAAGATATTGTATTATATAAAATATAATTAAAAAAGATATTATAATAAATATAAATTTTTAAATATTAAATTTAAAAATTAATATAAATGTTTAAATAGTTATTATAATTATTTTAGCTATTTTTTATTATATATAAAAATAATTTTATATTAAAAATTATTTATTTATTTATTTTTAATATATTTTCATAAATATAAAAAATATGAGAGTGAGAGAGAGAGAGAATGATAGAGAAGAAATTTTTATATATCAAAATTCAAATAGGCTTAATATTATATTCTTATATTTAGTTTTTTTACTATATATAATTAAATTTATATTAAATATTATTTATTATTATTTATATATTTTAATAATATATTTTTATTCCTATATTTTTATATTAATTTGAATAGTTATTTTATAATTATTTTTTAAAAAATATTTATTTATTATTAAATATTTTTATTAAATAATATTATTTTTTGTTTATATGATTTTTATTTTTTATTATTTATTTAATAATTATTTTTATTTTAATAAAATATATTAAAAATAAAAAAGTGAAAGAGTCTTTATACATCAAAAATTAATCAAGTTTAATACAATTTTCTTAGACTAGATTAAATTATCTATCATTTTAACGTATAAGAAAGATTTAATAAATAAATTTATATAATATATTAACTACACTAAATAATAAATAAAGTTATAATTTATTATATTATTTTATCCTATCATAGGTAATACAGCATTCAAAACACGCCACTATAACGAGAACAAAATGACGTGTAGAAAAGATACAACGCTGAAGAAATTGCGCCTTCTTACGAGGAAATGCATGGGCTGAGAAAAAATATATGGAGGCCTTTTAAGCTCTCATATTTGTTGACAAAAAAGGTAAAATATTCAAGCCCAGGCCCATATAGAGTTTTCATATAGGCTGGGTGGATTATGAAATACGGAAAAAATGCAGGTGGACTGTTTGCTGACAACTTGACATGCTTATTAATTTTGAATGAATAAGTAAGTTATATTATTTATTGTATCCAACGGCTGTTATGATACAAATTTTGGCCATTATTTAAGCTATATCTTGAAATATTTATATGACAAATGAATAGGCGTGTTTCCCTTTTCTTCTTAGTTTGAACCCCGAGACTTTGCTCAGAAGAAAAAAGTGCCAACCACGTGAACAACCGAAACGTTGGTGGGATCTTAGACACTTGATTACAGACTTAAAATCATCTTTTGTAGTTCGTCATGCTTGTAAATATGTGTCAACAGCTTGTTTCTTTGGGCATATCCCCATCTCCTCTATCCCATCTTCTAATTTCCAGGATTAGGAGAATGGTCCTGCCCTCTTTTTAACTTTTATAAGTTTCTCCAAGGCCAAAAAGAAAAGGTTTCTTTGCACTATTGCTACACCTTATTATGATTCTATTTGCTGTACTCTATTTGCTGGTACTTGTGTTAATTCGTCTAGACAGCCTTTGTTTGCGTGATTGACATGTATGGCATGATATGATGAAAGCAATAACGCTAATAATTTTTTGTGAGGCATGATGAATGTGGTCTTGAAATTTGAAGCCTATATATGACTAAGACATAGATGAACAAATTTCAAAAACCACAATAGAAAGTAGCCATAGGCAACCCTAAAGAGTTAAGCAAACAACTGGATGAATATGGACCACTTGTGGCAAATCTAGAACAACCTTACGGACAAATTTTGTATGGGGACCACAATCCAAGAGGTTGGATGCGAAGAGAATTCTATGTGAAACCATATTAGAGGTCAAAGAGGTTGACACATTCCTTCTCAACAATCAAAGATGGGGATATGTTAGTTGATGATTACTTGTGCTTCCAATGTTTTGCTGATAAACTGAACCTAGTGAGTTTAATCCATTAAAGGTTTGTGAAGAGGCCTGCCAACTCACCAAAATACTAGAATAGCAAGATCAACAAGAAAGAAACAATTGATTAATTGAACAATTCAATTCAAATTGATAGGAATAGTCTTAGTTACTATGTGCGGTTATATTGTTACTCAATTAGTGAGGATAGTCATATAAATAAAGCTAAATGACTATTGTAACTCATTAGTAAATTGTGATTTTTTTGGGTTCAATTGGAGTTTTTTTGCTTTACTCGAAGGAAGAAGAATTGGTGTTCCAACACAAATACTCAACAAAAGCTAGTCAAGAACTTCGTCAAATCAGAAGAAGGTATAGTTAAGAAGGGCACTGTTGAATTTAAAGGTGATACAGGATTGATTAATTAGCTTCAAGGTTTCAACATCTTTCACTGTGGATCTTGAGAAGAATGTTGAATTTCATGCAATCATTGAAATGACAGGACTGTAGATTCAAGAGGAACAACATAAATTATTGCTCATCTAACCAAAGCTGTGGCACCAGTAACTTTTGTCACTACATCACAAACAAATTCAATAATTACTTTGTAGCAAGAGAAGCTTCAGTGCTTGGCACTTATGTAAGAGGAAGACAAGGTCTATAAACTACGACCAGAACAAATGATATATGCTAAGAACTTTCTTGCCAAAGTTTTTATTCACCATACTCTTTTGTAACACGTCATCAACCTTCATAAGTATTTGGAAGATAGTTTTTGTAACAGTTCAACCAAACTTTATAGAGCAAATAGTGCAGTAAAAGATTTTTGCCTGATGCCAACACTAGATAAAAAAAATATGTTAAGAATAAATAAATAATGAATTAAAAATCTGAACTCACAAAATACGGGAGAGAATCTCAACCTAGTAGGTATGGCAAAGCAATAGGAAATTAAAAACGATCTCATAATAGAACATCTTTCTATATTAGTATTTTAGAAATTATTCTGTTTTTCTATTGGTAGTTTGAGAATCCTTTTTCTACTTGATCATATATATCCTACTTAAGCCTTGCAATTTATCAAAGACAGTACACAACCTTTTAGTTCAATGGTATGATGAACTTTAAAGTCAAATTCCTAACTGGACAGTAAAATTGGTAATAACAAATGCAAGACATTGCCCCTGATATTAGTATGGATAATGATTGATGCTCTATTTTAAGTGGTGATAAATTTTATATCTTGGATCTGCTTCTTTTATGTCTTGGCGTGTTCCATCTATGTATTGTACCAGTTTAGTACTTTGGCAAGCATCTCAAAGACTCAACCCGTGAATATTCTTCAAAATAAAAATCATATCATGAATTGAACCAAAATACACTGATAATAACATAAAAAGAAGAATATAGAGGACATTTGGTTAGAGTCCCATGTCATTTGAAAATATGACCAAAAGTACTTTTATAAAAGTTTAGGCAATTCTCTTCCGTAAACTAGTTTTTAATATTGAATTAGATCAACTTAATTTTAATATAGTATCTTCTAAGCATAAAAAGATATGTTAGAATACTACATCACTTAAAAATATAGTCAAGTTTATCTCTATATAAGTTTGGACAACCCTTTCCTTGGAAGCAATTTTTTGGGATTAAACTAAATTCACTCAATTCTAATACATTCAATTTGAATAAATAATTCAGCCCAAAAAAAAATTAAAAAGAATGAATCCCCCCACCCCCCAAAAAAAAAAAATCTCGTAGAAAGTGAGTTTAGAAATGAGAAGAACTTACTGTACCACCACGTGATAAACATTGCTTTTCCTGTTCAGGCCAGCTAGCCTTCATTTAATTTACAACTGGTTTATAAGACAGCAGTAATTAATTATCATAATCACATTCCTTTTTCCCCCGGTAACTCTCTATTTAATAATCAAGAACCGGTCAATTCAAAACCAAAAAAATATATGTGATAATTGATATACTCATGAATATTTTGATTGTCCTCATGTACAAGTTGGGTCCAATTGCTTCAATGTTACTCCAGCAACTGGGAAGGAGAGGTACGACATTTGAAACTGTACGGAATCCTTGAAAATGACTGCACCCATTATTTAAGGTCCCATAGAGATAAGGATTTTGTTGTTTTCCAATCATTTAAGGAATTTAGACTTGTGCTTGTGTCGGGTTGTCCCTTGTCCACAAGTGACTCTCCACCACCTCAGAGTTCCAGAAAGAAATATTGTGGTTCCTAAAGGTTACGGGTACAAAGTGAAATGTGATGGATACCCCTTAGTTAGCACTTTGATAAATTTTTGTTTTTTTGAGTATCACTCATTATATAGAGAAGAGATACATCTTGTTGGTGATAATCACAGCCAAGAGAAGCATGATTCAGCTCTTTGATAAATATCACGAGTAATAATAATATCTTTTCTTTTTCTGACATTCCAAGCTATCGTTTTGTTGACATTTATACAAGGTGGGCAGGGGCTGGGTTTACCAAACTTTGGCTCTTTTCATCCCTGAAACTTGAAAGATCGTAATAGTAGAAAGGAAGAAGTGATAATGATGGAGCTATCTTCTTCACTAAAAGTCCATATGGAGAAGATTTTACAAAATATACGTATTCGAAAGAATGATTGATCTTGTTCCACAGTACATGTTTTCCCTTGAGGGAAAAAAAAAAAAAAAAACCTTAATGTGAAAAAATAATAAAGGTTAACTTTATTAGTTTTCATTCAAAGATATCGATATTGTGTTTAATGGTTAGGATATATGTTCAAGTCTTGAAGGTCATATATATGTTACATTTTACGGAAATAAAATAACACTCGGAAATGTAAGAATAAATTTGAGATAGAGTGGCATTCAGTTATTTAAATATATTTATTTTTAGATAATTTAATGTTTCTGTAATTATACTTTATAATACACTTTTAGCTAATTTAGCATGTAAAGCTATGAATTTTAAGATTAGCTGGTTTATCGTTCTCAATGAAAAATAGCTATGCATCTCAATTATTTAACATTTTCAATTTGACATACGAAATGTTGGCGATATAACTAGTCATATATACAAACTAATTATAACAACAGAAAGAGTGATTTTGAGATAGAGGTTGAGTGGGGTCCTTAAGATAAAGAGGCCGAACCTTACTGAGGTGGAGGAAGAGAGGTGAGTAACAAATCATGACAGGATTTTTTTTTTTTTCCCAAAATGTTTCTCATCACAGCAGTATGTGTTTATAAGAATTTAATTTTAATATATTATTAATATAAAACATTTTAATATAGTCATTTAATTATATATAATTATGCTATTAAAATATTTAACTTTTGTTATAATTATTTTAAAATGAAAAAATTACACTTTATCCTTTCGAATCATAAGCTATGTGCATTTTAAACCTTAAATTTTAAAAATATGCAAATTGATGCTCTGAACTTTTCTGAATGTGTAAATTGATTCTTTTATTAATTTTTTATTAATTATTAATAAAAATATCACACATTCAAGAAAATTTAGGGTATCAGGTTGCACATTTAAGAAAATTCAAGGGATCGATTTACACATGACCTAAAATTCAGGATAGTATAGTACACTTATTTTGGGTAAAATGTATGTCCATGAAAATTTAGAGGCTAGTTTGCATATTTTTAAATTAGGAAATAAAATGTATATAACTTATAATTTAGGAAGATAAAGTGTAATTTTTTTTAAAAAAATTATATTAACAATATATTAAAGATTAATCTATACGTTCATGCAATAATTTTTCTATAAATTACTTGATAAGACTATGAGGGCACAAGAAATCCTATGATCAACAAGATGGTAGGTGTCTTGATCTTTTAATTAAAAGTCTCATATTTGAGTTTTGAGAATAGAAAAAAAATTCTTATTAGAGGATCTCTACACCTTTCAGGGGACTCCTTCCCGTCAGACTAAATTAGTCGAATTCTTAATAATAGAATCTGAATATTGGCGATTTCATAGAACCCCTATGGCCAAGTTTTGTTTAACATTTATTATCTTTTAGCCATTTTAAAATTTAATTTCTTGTGCAAAACCAACGGAGTTTTTGAATATCTGATTAGTGTGTATTTGATTTTAATAGAAAATAAAAAATATTTACTTTTTTTTAAATCAATTCTAGAGGATAAAATTAATTTTGATGATAGTTAACCAAATAAAATAAAAATGCTCCATAATCAATTCTATCCCTTGAAAATCGATTTTGAGGGTTCCAAATGCGGAACCAAACACACCCTAAGAATCCTGTCACTCCCGCGGACAATAAAGATGGTATCCACTCGAGAATGGCAACGACAGCATGAAGAACTCTGAGCAGTAGGACCACGTTGGAATCTCAACAAACTTATAATTGGGACAGTGCCATGCAATACAATAGCAGAAGAAGAAGAAGCCACACCACAAATTTTTTACTGAAACAAGCAGCTGCCGCCTAAGCCCAAAATATACGTACGACTTTTGTGAAAAATGCGCTAGAATAGTGTAGATTTAATTTTGTTAAAAATAGTACGGGTAAAACAGCACTCGATCATTATCAAAGCCCATCAAGTATCCCTCAAAGAAAGTTACATATTTCTCAATCTCATTAAACGTAGTTCTGTTACGTGTACGTCCTAATTTTACATTAAATACATTTCTCCACGTTAGTTATTAAACGTCATATTATTTAAAGATATGATTAAGATAACTTTTATAAATATCTGGGTATCTCTCTCCCTCATTAAGTTAGCTTTTAGAGTATAATTAAATCCACAATTATAAGATAAATATACAATCTTAAGATTCTTTTATTATGTATAAAAGTTATCGTTGATCAAGAAAATAAGGCTTTAACAAGAATATGTTAGAAGATCTCATCAACAAAATTTCAAAGATAACAAGATTACGTAAAATTTTGGCACAAAAATTTCATTTCTGCATAATATATTTATCTATCTTTAGTACATGTCTACCTTTATTGGCATTCACATTAGTGTATAGTGTTACATATGATATCTATATAAATAAAGTTTAAAAAAAAATCATTTTTCTACGCATAAATCATGGTACAATGTATAGGTGCATTGGATAAAATAAGAATGGAGACTATTTGCTCCCCACTGGTTTGGTGGGTTGGAGCTTGTGAAACTATAAAAAAATAGAATGGAGGTCAAAATTAAGGGAGCAATATTCAGTGCCCAGCTATTTAAAAGCTTCTCCTTCAAGGGAGCTAGTTAATTTCTCTTGGATTTTTTTTCACAATTAAATTAAAATAAGTACCCCTTAGGTCTCTTTGGTGGAGAGAAAGCCCAACCGATACCTGCATGCCTCGATTGGAATTTGGAAGATAAACAGACAGATGACTTGATGATACCCTCGAGGAACACGACTCTTGATTTGTCCAAAATTAACTTTCAATTCAATAGCTTTGCAAAAGTTCTAAAGCAGATTACCAATAGTCTTAGTGCATGCCTGGATTTCTGTTTACAACTCTCAAATCAAGATTTAGGTAAAAAGTTACAAAAAAAAAAAAAAAACAGTTTTTTTGGCCCAAAACATAATTTAAAATTTTACAAGCAAAAGACCAAATATCAAATACTTAGAAAGACGAAGCGCTAGTAACCAGAAGCACTAGATTTGTGTTAATTTTATCATTTTTCCACCGCAAAAGGATGTCTAATTGTGTTAATTGTTAAGAATTTCTCACGAAAATTATGTGTCAGTACACCGATCATATGTTGTATCCCGTTGCTTAAAAATATAGCCGAGAAATATTTGTATTTCTCATTCTGGTCTTTCTTTTTCAATATTATTTCCAATTTTGTTTTCTGTATTTCCTTTCAATTTTAAGAGCCCAAAACACAGTGGCTCTGTAAAGTATCCAACAACCAAAATATTTGTGGCACTAATAAGTAAGGAGAAATGATTTTTTTGTACATACCACTTTTTGATATTTATAAACACCCTCTCTCTATTTCTCTCATTTTCCCACTTGCTTTTTCATTTTTTTTTTCTTTCACAATTTTTTTTTCAAAATTTGTGAGTGGATGTCTAGATATTCACATTAAAAGATAGTACAAATAACACTCCTCATAAATAAGAGACAACTCAACGTTAGTTATCCCTTCGTGGGACACTATAATCAATATCTAGGAATATTTGTGTCATAATCTTCAAATTTTGTCTTGTTTATCATTTCTGTACTGACAAGCAAAAACATAGAGTTCACTCGTAGAAGTGCACACTATTTAAGTTCAGGCATTTTTTGGATTATTTTAAATTTATATTTATAACTAAGAGTTTTAAATTTAATATATGAATATTCATTACATATTTAAATTGAGTTATTCTTACTTTTAATAAAATTTATAACCAAACTACTTTAGTAAATTTTTTTAGCTGAAAATTAATTAATTTTTACTTATAGTCACAAAGTATAATTAAAAAATTTATATTTAAAATGTAATTATTATATGAATAAAATTTATTTTAGTTATTAGTGACATCATTTAATTGTGAAAAAGGTACCAAAAAGAATAAATGAAAATATATCTCAACTTATTTTAAATGTTAAGTGACTTTTTAATAACAAAAATGTACATAGTTTACTCTTTGTTTTTACTATTTTACTATAGAACTAATAGTTAATAATTGACAATCATTATTGTCAAGATAATTGATAATTTATAATACGACGAATTGCTCTAATTAAGATAATTTTACTGTATAATAATACAATTAATTAATAATTGTTAATGAAAAAATAAGAGACTAAAAATTATAAAATAAATTTTAATACACTATCAATATAAAAGATTTTTATATAATCATTAAATCATATATTGTTACGTTACAAAGTTGGATAGAAAATTTAAAAATAAAAATAAAGGAGACTTAATATTAAAATGGGAGGATTATGTCACTCTTTTTTGGATGACAAAAGGAAGAGAGAGAGAGAGAGAGAGAGAGAGAGAGAAGACAATGTTGTGAGTCTCACAAATAACATTTTCTTCAATATTATGTGAGTGAGAAAAAAAAGAAGAGAGAAAGAGGTGGCAATATACAATTACAATTTTATTCCCGTAATCTTCTTTTCTACCATGAAAAGAAAATAAACATCGGATAAAAAGAACCTTTACGTATAGTTACCTCTTTTTTTCTCTTATTTTTTTTCCGTATCGAAAAATATATAAAAATATTTAACTCTTATAAATTTCTTAAAAATAATACGTGTATAGTTAATCATTCATTTTTTCATTACTATTATAACTCCTCACATATGAAGTGAGAACGATCTGTTACTTTTTCCATAGCTCTCGCTTTCTGTTTTCAGTTTGAGGAACAAGCTCGAAGGTCAAGAAAGCGTTAAGTCCCACTTTACTGTCATTATTTGGTATCTTTTTCGTTTTCACCTTTCATGTGTCTGGATATGGAACCGTGCATCACGTTTCACTTTAGGAAGACTTGAAACGCAAAAAAGACAACAATTCGTTCCATTTTATTTTCAATTTTTCGTTCATAAAAGAATCTTTTTCTTCTTTATATCATATCCTGAAGAACTTTTCAAGCTTCATAATTCAGATTGTGAAAAGATTCTGCAACGGCAAAGGCACCTTCTTGGCTTCCGCACTCGAAAATGACTACAAAGGTATCAATCATTGAGAAAAAGAAAAACCCTATCTTCCTGATCGCAAATTCATTTCATATATGGTTGTAGAAATACAACGTCATATTCAACTTACAGTGCCAATAAGTTACACAAAATTATTAGAAAAAAGAAATAATGTACTTTTCAAACTAATGTTGTCTAATAGTAATCAAAAGGACCGAATAAAAAAATAGTAAGTAAAAGGGAAAAGAATCTAAAATTTACTGTATTTTTCGTTTAAATAATGGATGCAGCTAGCATGCATTATTCTCTCGTAAATTCTTTTCCTGAAAACGTGATCAACTACGATTTGTATTTTAGCAGGGAGAAGTGCCCATATTAAGTGTTCAATCATGCCTCAAAAAGATTGCCTTAGATAAAAGATACTTGTGAGAACTCAAAAAGAAAAAATTATTGAATAAATCTTTACTCTAGCAAAACAAAATTTCATGTAACGATGTGTGTCTATACGTGGTGCCCATCTCATACTTGATGATTTATAAGACTAGCAAAGACATGCTTAGTGGGCATTATTTGCGAAAAAAAAAATAATAATAATAAATAATCATGTTGATGTAACTATAACAATAAATCGTAGATAAATCTTACCTAATCCCAAAATAAAAATCATGTTTTAATTTCCTTGTTTGGATGTTTAAGATCATTGAAAGTCATCCAAATGGGGAAACTTTAACATGCTGATGATAAGCGATAGTTTTGAAGGGTTATGTGGTAATCCTCCATTTCCCCACTTTCACTCATTTTCTCTCTGAAAGAGTCAAATCCCCTATCTATATCATGGAATAGGATCCTCTTAGGTGAAAATGGTTATAAAGTGAAAAAGTGAGGGATTATTCACCTTTTGATCAATAACTTCTATTTCTATCCCAAAGTATTCCAAGCATAGCATTTGAGAATATATATATTTATTTATTTGCTGGTGTTTATCCTTATGATTTCATATGTTTTAACGTCCTTTTTTTAATTTGATTTTTTTCATTATTTTTGTTTATTGTTTTAAAATAAAGTATATGTTATTTTGTCTTTTACGAAATCAAAACAAATTTCCTTTGTTGAAATGTATCACGATATCTTGATAGCAACTTTGAAATTAAATGAGTCATTGATTTTGTTTAGAGATAGCAATAAGTATCTATGGGGGCGAGGGGCATAGAATTTCGCCCCCGTCCTCATCCTCATCCTCATCTCTATTATAGATCCCCATTCTCTATTTTCCTTTGGGATTCATGAAATCCCCACAGATATTCGTGAGTTTATATAAAAAATTTTTAAAAATCTAAAAAAAGATAAAAATCTAAATTAAATACCCTTAAACATAAATAAAACATTCTATATCATTATAACATTATCCAACATAATACAATCTAAATTAAAAATAAAATACACAATGCAAATTTATTAAAAGATAATTAGAAATATTCAAATTATAAAGACACTAATATTATGATTAGGATTTTTTTTAAATTATATATTTATATACACGAGGGTATTTAAGTAAATTTATGTTAACGAGGATTTAGCGTGTCTTTTGGGGCGAAGACCTCATCTCCTGCCTTGCCCCATTTATTAAATGGAGATTTTTCCTCCATCTCTATGGGGACCAAACTTGTCCCTGTCCCTACCTTCGTCATGGGTAATCGCCGCAGGTACCTGGTTTGGCAGTTTTTTTGACATCCCTTATTTTGTTGAACATGATCGAAAAGTATAATGGAATTGTGTATGTAGCAGAAGAAGGATTTTGATTTGAGAGATAGAAAAATATTTTTGAGTCACAATAATACGATTAGCAATAGCGACACTGATGACCATTAACACCAAAAGAGCCATCCATGGCTCTGCTCTCCTCTCAGCATGATAGATGAGGGGCACTATATATGGCACAACAAAGAATGGGGGCGATGGCTTTGATTTGAGAACAAGGGTTGAGGGGAGACCTTCATTGACACCGACAAGAGGCAAAGGAGGAACGAAGGGAACAAGTAGTGGCGGAAGAGAAGAAGGCACGGGATCATTAGGGAGCATTGAGCTGAGTGTGAGAAAAAAGGAAGGATGTTAGAAAGAGAGGCAGGGAATGAAAATTTTAAACAGAAATAAATTTTTTTTAATTATAATTAGGAGTTGTCATGTGTCACTTAAAGGTATTCATTCAGTTATAGATAATAAAGAAGAAAGAAAAGTTTTCAAAAAGAAGGAAGAAAGTGAAAATTTTGGATAGAAATAATTTTTTTTAATTATAATTATGAGATGCCAAATGGGATTAGAAGTAATCTATTTAGTTATAGATAATAGGGAAGAGAGGAGAATTTCTAAAAGAAGAGAAAGAGAGTGAAAATTTTATGTGAAAATAATTTTCTTTAATTATAATTAGGAGTTGCTACATGACATTTAGAAGTAGTTCATTTAATTAAAGATAATAGAAAAAAGAAAAAAAATTTACAAAAAAGGAAGAGAGTAAAAATTTTATATAGAAATATTTTTTTTTTAATTGTAATGAGAAGTTGTTATGGCATTTAGATATAATCAATTTAGTTATAAACAATAGATTTATTTATTTATTTTGGAGTCAGATTTCTGCTTTATACATGTGCTGTTTTCTCACTAGGTACGAAGATATATATTGGTAAATGGGTTTACAATTGTGCATTCTATGTGGTGACTTCGTTGCTTGGTATCTTTCCTGATGCTATGTGTATCTCAGTATTTGTTGGGTGAGCTGGGTCTCAAGTGTCGTTAGGCTTCCGAAATCGGCTAGTGTTTTTTATGGCAAAGTTGTGGTGCAAAAAGTGAAAGAATCACTTTCATAACTGACAGTCGTACAATAAATTATACTAACCCAGTTTGAAAATAATTGCCTAATTTTAAATATGTAGATAAATTAAAAAATTAAATAAAAATATTAATATTAAAAAAATTTAGATATATTTACTTCTTTTCATTTTTTAAATATATTTTTTTCACTTATTCTCTCTCTTCTATTTAATAGAGATATAATTAAAAAAAATATAATTAATATTATCTAAATTTCTTAAAAGAATAGTTATTGATTAAAAAAATACAATTTCATAATAAGAAAATTATGAGAAATATTTTTTGTACCACTGGGGTAGGTAGACACCTTGGACACCCAGAGATAGAAAGGAGAAAAAAAATTGTAAAAGAAAATGAAAAGAGTGAAATGATTGATGGAGAGAGAAAAAACTGAGAGAGAGTATTGAGGTGTTGGAGAAAAAGATATGTACAAATAACATACCTCAAAAATTATTTTAAGACGGAGTCAATTTATATCTTATTTATCATTTAATAGAATATGAATTCACGTAGGCTTTATCCACACTCCCAATTAATAGTAGATAAAGTATGAATTGATACGGTGACACGCGGATTAAGACACTCACCCCTATTTCTTTTTTTATTTTTTTTCGACGTGACACTCACCCCTATTTCCGTATTGAGTAGCTTGTGGAAAGTGTATCAAGTGCACATGGTAAGACTAACATGAGTTCACGTGCCAATGATCTTATGTGTATAATATTTTACTTCAAAGAAATATTTCATTTCTGATTCTGTTGATACAACGTTTTTCATTATTGCGCGAAGGTGTTATGGCTACTGTTCTGATCATATATATTCTGGGATTAGGTAAAATTTATGCAAGATTTGTAGTTACCGTTACATTAACGTGATTTTTTTTTTTTTTTTTTTTGGAAATAATTCCCACCAAGCATGTCTTGCTAGTCTTATAATTCATCAAAGATGAGCTGGGCACCACGTATAGACACACATGTCGTCACATGAAATTCTGTTTTGCTAACATAGTCAAAGTTTACTTCACCTGATTAACCTTCCGTTATGATAAATGATTAGACTCATACACTTTAATAAGATTAATTGACAATAAGTTTTATTAAGAGTTGTCATTTACTCAAAATGAAATATCTTTTGAATTTAACAACAATTAACTAATTAACTTGAATGATCCTGATTTCGCAATTTTTAAGAAACTTGCTTGCATTTTTTTAAAAATATGAAATTAATTTTTACTTGAGATATTGAAACTAATCTTCTCTTCACGAATATTTTCTCGCATGATTGAATTCACTTGTAATACATGAAATCATGAAATTTTCTTCACCACTAATCTAGAACTTAATTATCACCTTGGCTTACTTTCCGTGAGTTTTCATAATGATTAGGAGCATAATAAGTTAAATATATGTTACTTTATGTTGATCTTGTGTTATATTCGGTTTATTTTTCAATTAGGAAAGCAAAAGCAAAACCGGCATGAAGAAGAAAGCTGGAAGCTGGTTACTCCTTTATATAGTATTTCTGTGCTTTTTCAGGATAAAGAGGGCTACAAGTAAATGCTATGTTTTTACTTTTTTTAATTTGATGTAAGCGCTATATGTTGGAGCATTAATTTGCTATAGTTATAATATCTTGGAGCATAGTTCATAAATGAGTCATAATGAGTCTTTGTGATAGAAATTGGGGCCCTTTTAATTAGTTGGGGTCTACTGTTGTATGGTCCTATAACAATGATAAATGAAAATGAATGTGTTAATCAATGCTACCATGCATGCATGCGCCGACGAAATTTGATTTATACGGCACAGAAACTATGAGAGACACAACGAACCTTCCAACTATGCAAAAACACGTTGCCCACCATTTCCCACTTTACTCTTTCACACGCAATGACACGAGATAATTATAACTTCATGGAACCTATTCTTTTTGTTCTAAAACCCCGAAAAAAGTGTAGTCCAGAAAGAAAAAAAACTAAAATCAGTTGCTAGATAATAATTATTATTATTTTAGGAAACATTATTGGAAAAGTTTGTTATGATGGAGACTCGAACTTTACATAAGAGAAAACGTAGGAAAATAGCATTTTTCTCTCTTACTACATTAATTCCAGTGACACTGAGTATTTGGCTGCTTTGCCATCATCTACCCCACACCTAGGCGTAAAAAAATAAAATAAAATAAAATAAAATAATAATCAGCTTAAGATATTTTTCATTTTTTTTCCTAGCCATGTAATTTATTTTTAATATTAATATTTAAATGTTTTTCATTAATAAAAAAAACAAACCAATTAAAAACGAGTAAGAAAAAAAAGGAAAAAAAGCTACATTTCATTGTCATTAGAAGATAAATAAGGAAATTAAATGAAAGTTTACTATCTTATTGAGAAGTCAAAATGAAAATTGTTTATTTTAACTTATAAGTTAATTATTCTCCATTCCATCCCACTTTTTTTTCAAAAAAAAAATAAAAATCCCACCCTATGTTTAGATAATAATAGAAAATGAAAATAATAGAAATTAAGATAATTCCCTTATTTAAGAACTCACTCAAGCCACTGCTCAATATCAAAATACTAATAGGATTGAGTCTAGCAGAAGAGGGTAATCCTCACAATATGACAAACTACGATTCAAATTTCAATTAAGAGAGGTGTTTATATTTAATTTTTAACTATATTCTTGAATAGGGTTGCCTCCAAGAAACAATACTTGTGGAGAACCCCCCAACAAAAAAAAAAAAAAACTTAAAAAGATGAGATTAAGAACAAATGGGATCTATTCTCCTCTTCCCTTTATAGCTCTATTGAGATATTTTAATATTAAATTTTAAGTAATACTTCACCCGATACTTTAACTCTTTTTTTTGTCTTTTAAATATTGTTACCATTAAGGAGCTCTTTCAAATAATTACCTTTTTAATACCACTAGTACCCAACCCTTGTTAATACCAATACCTCGATTTCTTTTGTAAATGGAAATTTACAAAATTTTTAATGTTTGATTTTCTTTTGAAAAGTGATTTCATTTTATTTAAAAGGAGTTTTTTTTTTGGGGGGTATCAGGAAATATAAATCTTTACTGAACAGGTTACTTTCGAAATGTATTTACAGATAAAGAAACATCATTTGAACAGATTATTGAATAATAAAGCTTATATGTTAAGAGCATATCATACAACATATACATGCGAATTTTGATAGCCAAATGACTGCTTGTAGATATGAAGTGATTTGTCTTATATACTGTTTTTCCGAACCTCAATTAAATCAACTGAAATTAAAGGTTTGTAAAACAATAATTTTTTTTTTAATTACCATGACGGCAGTGTGGTACGGATATGCATGCTAAAACTTTCTACATCATATATAAATTACCCAATTATTTTCCCACCACTAGTTTAATTTTAATTACTGTAGTAATCTTTTTCATTAACACACTTAAACAACTCTTTAATGGGATATTGGTGTAGGTAATGATTATCCGCAACCTATATGATTTAATGAGGGCCATTCTAATTTGATTCTAAATAAAAAATTATATGATCGTTCTGTTATCTCTTTGATTAATTAACTTGACGTTACTTTTTATTCTTCTTTTTTTGTAAGATATTTTTCAAAGCGACGCGACAGCCGACAGGTAATTAATAAAGCGAATTTGAAATGAACTCGCTGATTTAACTAGTTTCCTTCTGTTAGCCACTTACTTAAAGGTGACTTAAAATTGAAGCATCGATCAAGCAAGTAACAATCTATATATTAACCAATATATAACGCGCGCAAGACAAAGTCCAAAAGTGATAGTGTAAATATACCTTTATCAGTGCAATTAACTAGATAGAATCTGCTAAACGACATTAACTCTTGTCACCTTGTGTTTGTATAAAAAGGCATGCGCCCACTTTGGCATTTCACATTGATTTATGATAGCTCTAAAGTTATATTGGGCAACATTTTTCATTATTTCGAACATCTTATCTTCTTTTTTAAGGGAACTAGGTTATAGTACCAGCTTTGATTTTTTCCCCCCCAATCTTTAGGGTATCTTTATTATGGATCACTATCATGATTAAAGACTCCTCTTAATAATTATCTTTTTCAAGGATTTAAACTTAAGTTTTTTTATTATCATGATTAAAAAGTCCTCTTAATAATTATCTTTTTTAAGGATTTAAACTTTAGTTTTTTTTATTAAAAATACAGGCTCAGTGGCAGAGCTAAAGAAAATATGTTTAGGCAAGAAACCTCCTTACATTTGACTTCTTTTTATGTACACTTATTATACTAAATTAGGTTTGTGTTAATTAGTGCCTTTAGAATATTGGTTAAGATTTTGGATAAATTGCACCGACCTTTCTTGAAGTCCAATATTACATCTAGATGCCCTAAATTTTTAGTCTACACTCATCTCCCCTCTCTTTAACATACCTTTAAAAATTTCAAATTTATCGTTAAAAAAATTAATCCTAAGAACATCTTCTTCTACCTACACTCCACCCACATCCACAACCACACCCACAACCTCCCGCCACCATGCTCTGGCACAGGCGGCCCTTCTCGCTAGCATCCCATGACAAAGCCACCAACTGCAAGCACAACTGGAAGTAACAGTGGTGTTATTATGTTTTGATCTTGGGTGGTTTCTGTTCTGAGAAGTAGCCACAAAATGTGCTTTGTGGATTTTAGATAGGGGTGTGAGTTCTTAAATCTTTTCCGTAGGCGTGGGATTCAATTAGGTGGTGGGTTTTTTTTTTTATTATTAGTTGCAGGCTTTGCTAGCTGGTGGGCATACTTGAGTAGTTTTGAAGCCACACTCATTCTCGTATGGCGTATGGTGAGTTTTGATTAGTTTGAAATGGGCAATTATATATCTAGAAGTATTAGAAATTGAATGGATCTAACTCAATTTCAAAAACTAACTCATAGAGAAAAGATTATCTAAATACTTATAAAAACTATTATTGTCATATCTCCAAATAATGTGGGACTCTAACAGACCCCTCTCACGCCCAAGGATAGATATATGGAGTATAAAGTTTGTAGAACTGGACATCTGCGAGTGGACAAATAATAATCATAGAATAGGTTTTGATACCATATTAAAAATTGAATAAACCTAACTCACCCCAAAAGCTATCTTGTGAGGGGAGAGTTAACCAAATATTTATAAAGACTATCATTACCATATCGCCAAGTGATCATGTGAGACTCTAACAAGAAGCCAAGAAGATTTATCCCTTCTCATTTTGGTGTGGTTCAGCCTTTGGGTGTCGATCTTTGAGTTGTGTAGATCCGAGTCTAAAAAACTGGAAGTAGCAGAGCACAATGGTTATTTCAGCACAAGTGATGATCAAGATAATGAAGACTAAAAAGAGGAATCCAAAGATGTAGTAAAATTGATTCAACGAGATTGAGGTGAGCATGAAGAAAAGCTCAATAAGTTCGTTTACTACAAAGAAAAATGGCATATATAACTCTAGGAAACACGATTGCAATCCTAAGGACGGAGGTTTAGGGATTTAGAATCTTTGGATATGGGTGGGTGGAGAAGGAGGAATGGCATTGAATAAAAATAGAATAAATAATTAAAGGTAAAATAGTAATTTTATATTTTTTAATTTTTTAAAAATTAAAATTTTGGATTAAGGGATGTTATTATAATAAAATTAAACAAATTAAGGAAGTTGAATATCTACTTAAAATCTATGGGGTGTAAATATAATATCGATGAATCGCCGGAAAAGTTTGTATAATTTGCCCTAAGATTTTTAATAGTAGAAAATTTTGGAGCTTTCAATGCAATGAATTCATTAAAAATTAAAAATTTTATTTTTTAATAAAAAATTTTCACTATTAAAGCCTTAACCTGTGCCTTAAGATTTCCATTAAAAAAAATGTATTAAATTTAATCTCTTTAATAAAAGCATATATTAACTATTAATTCTTAGTTTTAGCACCCCCAAAAAAGAACAAAAAAAAAAAAAAAAACAACCAAGCTTCCTGCCAAAGCCACGTACGAAGCTAGCTTATTGCAACTAACTCTTTCTAGTAGCAGCTTCTATTGTCTACTACATGTAAATGCAGGATGTAAGTTATTGTATAAATTCTGCACTTAATTCTTCATTGAAGCATAGACCTATCATTAAGGAGGGGAAAATATGGAAAAGGAAAGAAAAAGTTAATAGAAAATAGATAAGCGAGAAGGATATTTCATCTTAGTACAATGATCTAATTACATGTTATTACATTATTACAGTAATCATTTTAATTACGAAATAACTATATAAAAAATACTTTTTAGTAATATAATAATACATGATTTGATTATAATGTACCGAAGAGTAAGAAATTCAATCAGAATTGAACTCTTATATGTTAATTGTAAGTTGCTGTTATCCAAATCCCATGTGCATATGAACGTGACCCCGATGAGCACTATTTTTAGTGTATGCAATAGTCGCCGATCGCCACACAAATTTTGGATCCGCGTGCCATATGATTGTGACATTATGATGTTTTTGACAGTTTATTTGCTCCATATAATTAGAGAAATGAAATTAGGATCCTTGAAAAATGGTGTTCAGGGACATTCTTAGAGATAAAAAGGGGAGAGAAATGGAGAGAAAAAAGAAAAGGAAGAAATAATGATAGTGAGATCCATACGTTTTTATTTTTTGGTATTGGGTGTCCAATGATATAGAGTGATTCAAATAATGAATCTCATATATTTATAAACCTTTTTATTGTAAACTTCTTAGACGTTTATTTCGAAGTGAAAGTGTCAGATGGTATTCATTTTATTTTCTGTTTTTATTGATTACTTCAAATAATAGATTATCAAGCTTGTTAGTAAATTATTTTATACTTTCATTTGATGTATGTTTAAAAATATATTTTATAGACTTTTTAATACATTATGAAGTTAAACTTGTTGAATTATTAATATTTTATTTTAAAATGAAAAAGAAAATAATATAACATTTTCAAATTAGTTAGACTAATAAAAGTACATATGTATTAATAAGTTGATTGTCAAGAATTAATTATTAAAATTCTAATATATTGTGGATTTACTTTGTCACTTGCTATAGCGATTATGTATTGAGTATCTCTAGAAACATTTTGAGATTTGATTGAGAAGAAAATGGTGAAGATTAAAAACTTTCTTAATTGAAGAGAATTTTTTTTTTTTTGAAAAAAAGGAATATTAAAATATCGAAATAAGATGAGAAATTTAAAGAATCTATTTTGAAGAAAAAATATTTCAATTCATAAGTGATGAGATATACGTGAACACTTTATAATTCATACACCCAAGAAGATTATTACTATGTTATTTTATGGTAGATTATTCTTATGGAGAGGTTAATTACAATTTACAAAAGCAAGATAGGTGAAGAAAGAAACACGAGGTCGTGTTGATGAACTTGCATAGTCCAAACCAAACCCTTAAACCGGGTACCATTAAGGTATCACGGAAATCTTGGAGATTTAGAAGTACTGCAATGACTTCTAAATAACAGAAAAATTAAGGAAGCTGTCTATGCTCTTAAACCATTTATCGTACTGAAACTAACAATAACTTGGAAATTTCTCTCATCATACCTTTCGTATGCGACATTTGGGTACCGTCTACATGATTTCTATTTTCTGCGTATTTAATTAGTAGGCATTAGAGTACTGTTACTTTCGATTGGATCTCTCACGTGGCCTAATTGTTAAGGATACCTTATCTATTTGGATAAATGTTTACATCTATTTATTTAACTACTCCCTCCATTTTAAAATAAATATCGTTTTAACTCAGTTAATATATTTTTAAATTAATATATCCAAATATAATTATATTCAAATATACTAATTTAAAAATATATCAACGTGGTCAAAGTGACAATTATTTTGAAAAAAAAGGAAGTAGTGTTTTTATCCGCTATGTGTATAAATGTTTAGTTAATATTTTTTTTAATCTAAACTATTATTATTTAAAATTTATTAGATTTTAACTAATTTAATTTAAACTAAGCAATTCATTAAAATTCTTCATAACTAAGAATTGAGTGAAACATATACAATTTTACATGAAAAAGAAAATATACTTACTCTTGTTGATCCATATATAATAAAAGATAAGAAAGAGATTGTTGCAAGTTCCATATCAAGAAATTATACTATTCCGCAGCGCCGAGGGGGGGGCCTAGGGCTTAGCCCCTATGGGAATCGAACACATGATTGCAATTCCTAGGGTATACTTTTGAGGAGGTTGGGCATCTCATTAGCCCATCTACGTCTCCAAGTATGGAGTCATACTATTCAAGTATGGTACTTTTGGATTATTTAGGGGCTTTTCCACTCAGACTAGTCTTTTGGATTGTATTCTCTCTGAATATTTAAGTCTATAATATTGATGTTTTAATTGAGAGGCCGGCACATAGAAGGGCAAACCTAGGAAAGGAATGATCTATGGAAGAGTTACTTGGAAGGTCAGAGTAAAGTTATTCAGAGTAAGCAACCTAAAGTGTGCCATTGTGGTCATGAAGGGAGCAATCTAGAAAAAGAGTGACAACAACCTAAAGTGTGCCATTGTGGTCATGAAGGGAGCAACCTAGAAAAAGGGTGACTCAGGAAAAGTGCTACCTAAAAAAGTTTAGGATTTAGGGTTAGAGTAAAGCCACTTGAAGTGGACAGTCTAAAGTGAGTAGTCATGATCGTAGACCTTTAAATGCAAGTAGCAATATTACAAGTTGCATATCGAGAAGTCATACTATCCAAAGTATGATGCTTAAGTTTAAGAGCTCTTTTATCCAATAGACTAGTTTTTTGGATTGGGATCCCTTAAATTTGAGTTCATAACAAAGATTATTATCCAAAAGTTTGTTACTCTCCATTATTTAATTTGAATTACTCTTTAGAGCATATGTACTAGCTATATCAAAGGAAGTTCCTATTGTTAAAGGAGAGAGAATATCCATATCAACATTCTTAGCTACAGAGAAGATAAACAATGCATGTGTTGTTTGATCAATGGCAATTAGATCTTCTCAGTTTTCAAAGGTGGCATATGCTATACGCATATTTCTTACGCATTTCTTGCCTTTTTTATTTTATCCTGTTCATTTTTAGTTATTTAGCTCTGCCTTCTTTTGGCTATCTACTCTTCACAATAAAATTCTTTGCACGTACGTAATATACTTCAACATTTATATAAGTTTATTACTGTAATGGATGATTCACTCTAAAAAAATTAAAGTAAAATTCAATAGCAACTGAAAAGAAAGCAATGAAGAGTATTTTCACTACTAGAAAATTGTCTAATTGCGATTGAACAAAAATTTGTAACCGATTATGTCTTTCGTATTTAGGTAAATTGCAAATAAATTTGCGACTCATTTTTTCAGCCGCAAAAAGTAGAATTTTGAGATTGATTTTTACTGGATATGTGATCGAAAAATCAGTCACAAAAATTTACTTTTGTAACCGATTTTGTAATCGCAAAATCGGTCACAAATTTTAAATAAAAAAAAAAAAGAAAAAGCAAAATGTTATGAATTCCATATTTCATACTCCTAGATTCAATAATAGCCCAAAAAAGTGCATCCAATAATCCATAAGTTAAGAAGTCAATATTACATATAATTAAGTATTAATACCTAATATTACAACATCTCAAAGCATAAAAGTCCAATACCTAATGTTTGTAACATACAAATAAAGATACTAAGTAGCATATGATCCAAACTATAGTCAACAAAAAATGGATGTCAAGAGTTCATTCAAACTCTTCTCCCTCATCACTTGATCTCTCATCCTCAGCTCCGTCTGCAATGATGGGTTGCAAATCAGTAGGTTAGAAATTCATTCGCTGCATTATCTATTGCACAAGTTAATTGGTGGCCTGAAACTGGTTTTTATTACTCTCCAATCTAGTTAGAAGTGCACTATTCTCTTCTGCCATTTTCTTTAGTAATGCTTCATGATTTGTTCTTTGTACCCACACATCAGACTGCGAACCAGAACCATGATAATATGGCCTTTCATCAATTACAATAGACTTTAAACCAAGGCCATATATCCTTCCTTTTTTTACTCCAGCAATTTCATGCCACACATCTAACTCAGTAGGTGGAGGAATTCCATCTTGAGAGGCTTTCTAGGTTGCTTCATCCATGGCATGTGTAAATTCAACTTGCCAATTAGAATATTATGTCAATCAACACAATAGCTTCAATTTAGGGGTACTTATAACATATAAGTAGACGTTACACTATAATTTAACATAATTCAAAACTATAACTATATTCTAACATATAAACTAGATATGCACTAAATAAGTAAAACATGACACTAACTACTTACATCTACATACTCTGATCTCCTATCCCCCCATGTTTTAACCTTATATCTGTGTGTGTGGCGAAATAACTCTGATAGAGTAGGAACTCTACCATACAATCTTGTCTATGGATATAACAACAATAATGTAAGTTAAGAATAATGTAAAAATAGTTTGAAAAGTAATAAATTGTTAGAAATAGCTTGCAAATAATGTCAAGAGTTTGAGAATTTGACCAAATTGACTCTATGTTGTGAAATGGTAATAGAGCCACCGGTGTAAAGTGAACCACCAAATCCTAATGAGCCATAAGAGCGATTCAATTTTACTTGTCTACTCTTCTTTTTGAAGCCTTTATCCTCCCACTGCACACAAAATGCATCCCATATATTGTCTCTAAGAAAATTTGGTCTATTCATAGAGGAACGAGCTTTTTGAAACATATTCTTTAGTAGCGCAGCTCCTCGACTTTCAAAATTCTTCTTGGCTCAACCATAATAGGGAGAATTGACATCAAACTTCCTCTATCACAATCAATAGAAACATTAAATAAAACAATAAAGTATATAGATAAAATCACATATTATACTAAAATAGTTGAAACTTACCATAAATTCAGAAAATAACATCTCTCTAACTCTATGTGATAATTTTTTCCAAGAAAGCCATGGTTCAACATAATGGGTTTTGATAAGGCTAATAATCCCACAAACCGAGGTGTTTGAGGGCAAAAGTCTATAAGAACTGCAATTTATTATTTATATCAAACCAAATATAATAAAATAATTAAAAAAATTTATCACATACTCAGCTCCATCAAGATGCAAAACTTTCTTCCTACTACTTGTCTGGTTATTGGAAGAATCATGTGAGTTGCTTGATCTAGGTGATGTTGTAATTATTGTGTTTCCCTTTCTTCTGGTTTATAGTTATTGTATTTATTGAGTTTGTAGTCATACAAAAATCTAAGCAAAGGAACCTCATAACAACATTGCACCATATGAGTTCTCTATTGAAATTCAACACCAACAAAACTTATAATCCAAGATCCCAAAGTAACCATGAGATGTCGTAAAATTTTTAACTTAAGATCAGTGATTTTATCTGAATAGTACCTATTTTTGTCAAATTTCCACTTTTCTATATGCAATACATCCATATCAACCATAGGACACTGAGTAAAAGAAATGGAAATTGACCTTTCATATATATTTCAATCGTATGGATAAAATTGCCTACAAAAATGTTCTAATAACTTCATCATTGTTTTTTCTCATTTTGAGTACATGATTGTTGTCACTAGAACTATTTGATATGCCTACTTGGTGGTAGTATATTAAAGCCAAAAAAGACAATGCCTATTTTTACTAAAGATAATATGTCAGCATATATCTCCTCTCAGTATGATATTTTCATGCCAAATCTTAATACATTTTCAAAAACTAATTAGGTTGTATAAGCATCACTTTATACATGATCAATTTGCAACTTATTGACAAAAAACATTAAGCTTGAAAAATTATGCCCAAATGCAGCATATGAGTTCAATTTTATAGTTCATCTAATGAAGTTACCATCCATATATTAGTGTAATAGCATAAGACTTAACTAGTTACCAAAAAATTAGTGGACCCTCAAACTATCTTAAAGCATTTAAAGTGCATACTTTATGAGTAACTATGACATAAGGTAGTATAAATTGTCCCTTTCAGATTTTTACCAGGAAAGTGGCAGTGGTATACAGCAATTGAAACAACCCCACCCAATTTAAGAACCAAAACAAATCAACATAATCAACCAACAATATCAAAACTCTCATTACATAAAAAAATAAACAAATTTGAAAAATTAAAAAAATTATAACAACCACATACTCTCATTCTCACCTAACAATATAATTAAACCTAATTTTAATTAAAATGACTATCCACTAACAACAATAAACTCTCTCAATCAACCAATAAAATAAAAAAATCAATCACAAAAATCTCAACCAATTTAACAATATAAACAACCAAATAATGTAAGTTAAAAAACTAAATAAAACAAACTAACTAACAATCTATAAACACATAAATCCTCATTATTTCAAAAAAAAAAAATAGAAAAGTACATTTTTTTTTTAAAAAAAGAAAAAACTAAAGGGAATGAGAGCACCACAATAGAGGAAGAAAAATGGTGTATTTGGGGCAACAGTGGCGGCAAGTCTGCAACTCCGACAAAACAGTGGCAGCGGCGGGCAGTAGTGCAGTGTTGGTGACCTACAGAAGGCGTCCTTCATGGGTCCTTCAATAGCATCCTTCGCGAGCTTGCGGTGTTAGCTGGTGGTAGTAGGGTTGGCTTGGGTTTGGGGTGGAGACAAATTGAGAAATTAAGTAGAAGAGAGTAATAGAAAAAGAATGGGGGAGATGGGTTCTGATGGGTTTTTTAAGCCAAAGTTTTTGAATTTGCAATCGAGTTTTTGGTCGCAAATTGCAAGAAACATTTGTGACCAAAAAATTGGTTGCAAATTTCAACTTTGTTTTAAAGTAAAGGTTTTTAATTTGCAACCAATTTTTTGGTCGCAACGATCGCAAAAGTCAAGATTTGGGACCCATTATGCATACATATTACCAACATACATAACTATTGAATTTGCGATTGAAATTTTCTCAACATGTTGCTTAGTTGACTTTTATAAATCAGTCGCAAATCTTGAATTTGCGACTGAAATACACTCTCATTATTTTTTTCATTCCTTTTTTGTATTGGTCGCAATTTTAAAATTTGCAACCGATTTTATAATCCACATGTTTTTCCTGTGTAACCCAAATCGGTTGCAAAATTGGTCACTATACTGTTAATTTCTAGCAGTGTTTAAACTCTATTTATACTGATGATTTACTCTCTTTTGACTATATTCACAATATATACAATCACATCTTTTTTGTATGCACTACATGTTCCCTTGATTTATTAACATAGAGGTGTGTTATATGGACACACACATCAAGATTGATTTTTTCAATATACACACCATCAAGTTAAAACTTGTTTTTTTTTTTTTCAATACTCTAGAAAAAGTGTGTCCAAATACACTTTCTCATTAGATATTTTTAAATACTCAGAACACCGTATAGATGTACTTACAGTCAATAATAAAATAATATTTTAAAATAAAACCTATTAAAAACTTATACTCTTATCTAAAATATTATTTTATTATTAGTTATGAGCACAATCTATATAATATTCCAAAAACATCCAAGAATTTCTCCTTTCTTGTTAACATACTTTACACCATAGTTATTAAACCCGGACCGGACATGCCAGTCCAACTGGTGAACTAGCCAAGTGACCAATCCAAGTTGCTCTCAAGATCGGATATGCATCAAAACCGATGTAACCTAATCCAACTTAGCTGTTTCTAGAAATAAATCGGCAACCCAGGCTACTTTAATAAAATGGCTGAGTCATGCATATTTTAATTTTTTTGAAAAATTTTAACTTTTTTGACCATATTAATGATTTTTTCAAGTTATGATGAAAGTAATTTGATCTTTGCTACACTAGTATTCTCATTTTATAGCAACAGCCTTGGCTTCCACTTCTATTTCCAATGTCAGATTAATCATTAATGGGAAGCATTTTATAACATATATTTCAACTTCCACTTACCTTCATTTTCAATGTGGTACTAAAAAAGAGTAGGAAGCAATTCATTTATGCTATATTATTATTTTGATAGAATAGATTGAATCACATTTGAAAATGTCATCAAGCTCTGCTGCTCCCTCGAAGCAAAAGACTACAGTCAAATCTAATGATGCCATGCAGTATTTCAAATTGTAGACCGCATCAAGTGATGTGGCCGCAATATTGCGGTTGCGGCATTACATGACAATTGCGGTGTTTCACCAATTCACATAAATTGACCGCAACGTAACCGCATCAGAGCTGCAACAAGCCGCATTAGAGCTGCAACAAGTTGTATCAAGCCGCAACGGGTGGTAACGAGCTTAATTTCCAGTGGCAAACTAAAAAAAAATTCACACCGCAATGCCCGCAATCGCAACAACCGCAACCACGACCGCATCCGCAGCCGCAACCGCAATTTAAAACACTAATGCCATGCTAGGAAAAATAAGGGAACTTCTTCAAGAGTCTTTATCCAAGGTTTTTGGAGAGGCTGATGAAGATATCATGGATCAAGTAAACACATGCGACCCTACTCGTGTTGCTGTGACAGTGGAATCTGTATTATTTGAAAAGTGGGGTCCTTCAAATGGAGCTCAGAAGGTCAAGTATAGGTCTCTAATGTTTAACTTGAAGGATCTAAATAACCCAGCTTTCAAGAGAAAAAGTTCTACTTGGTTATGTTAAGCCAGGGAGGTTGATCAACATGAGCACAGAAGAAATGCCACAACGGATCAAAAGGAAAGCCTTGCTTGAATGTGAATGTGGAGTTGAATCAAATGCCACAACGGATCTATTCAATATATTTTTATATATTTATTTAGTCATATTAGTTCTATTGGTTGAAACAATGGCCCAGTACTATGGCCGAGTCGATCGCCAGATCGAGTTTTATAACTATGGTTTATGCACACACACTTACACACACAAACCGTTATAACTATGGTTTACATACACACACAAACCGTCTGTCACAATGAGAGTACTGTGACACACGTTATATCTCTTCATGATTTGTCGAATTATATCATGTCTTGGGCCACGTACTAATATATTCTCTCATCACAACTATTTATTTATTGGCATTTGGTAGGATTGCAAGACCATTATTCGAACCCATAGATAATATTGGCATCACAATCTATCTATTAGACAGCAAAACACTCGCGAAAGCATTATTATATATTGAACATGCACGTATCACGATACTATCAACGTACCCAAATGCATAATTTTTGCATGATTGATTTGTTGCAATGCACGATAAAAATGTACATTTCAAATTACATGCAAAATTAATATTTGTGGTACAAGCCATTTTAGAAACGTTTTTCTTTTAAAAAAATAAAAAAAAAGAAAAAAACTTCTGCAAAGTTCGATATATATATATAGAAAACAATGATTGTTAAGACAATTTACATCAATCGATTTATTCAGATACGATTGAAAATTAAATTTAATAAATTTGCCAGAACGAAAAATGAATTTTAAAAAGCTTACTACAATACATAAAATAATATATTATTTTAACGGTTTTCATTTTATACAATAAAATAATAAATTGAATACAATATGTGTGATTGCAGAAATGTTTCAATTTTGAATATTATATCACTTAAAAAATATTAGAATATATTTTTTTTCTTTGGCTTACAGATGACAAAGCCAGCTGGTCTGTTAAGATAAGGAGAATGTATTTTTATTTTTTCGGGAGACAAGGGGAATTTATTTATTTTTTCGAAAGATAAGGACTATGTTTTGTTTCAAACCATAGAACTCTTTCTGTTTTTTTGTTATAATAGCTGAAACAGCCTTCGTAATTTATACCATTTTGGCATTTTGTTTATTATTTATTTATTTATTGGAGTCTGAAATAATTGGAATCAAATACGCTATATGTAGTTAATTATCTGTACTCAAAAACTAAACTAAACTAAACTAAAATATTGTTAATTAAGAAATAGTACTTTCAACTGTAAAACTTTCCACTTAATATCTTAACTAATTTAATATCTAATATTAATGTGTATCAGAAAGTTTTAAGCAATGTCACGTGTCGCCACTATATTCATTTACTTCCTTCAAAAACTATTGTATATCGTGAATTTTAATTTTAATGTATATTCTATCATAATAATACTCATTAAATTTATATTAAATAATTTCATATTTTTCATACCAGCTAAAAAGCTATTTTATCTTAATTAATTAAAATGTATTATTTATAAAAATATAAATTTTTAATAAAAAAACTTAAAGAAGGAAAATTAGTCCTATTATAACATACTATACAGTCTAAACTAAAGTTTTTGGATCTAAACTACTAATATATGAATTTTACTGAGCCTTCACTAATTTATTTTAAACTCTGTCAATTCATTGAAGAAATAGATCTCTCTTCTCTCACAAGTCTAAATGAGAGTTAACCATATATATACTAATAAATGTCCTTCACTAGAAATTAAATACAAGATTTTTTTTTTTTTGGTTACAATACGAGAGTTATTCTATTCTGCTGATTTAGTCAAACAATTACCTGAAATTTGCTCAATTGAAGATAGAGAAAATACAAAATTCGAATCCCAAATAATTTGCATAAAGTTTTTAAAAAGTGTTAAAGTGTAAGGGTTTTGTCAAAATTCATTTCTTCGAATGATATGACATTTATTAATTTTTAGATATATGACTTTTATTTTATTCAGCAAGTATTTTTATTTTATTTTATTTTTTGGTCAAAATTCTAATTATGCTTCTTTGATTTATAAAGTTACTTATGGTTTTAATTAAATTGAAGAATAATGATATTTGTATTCATTTTGAGAATTTATCGTAAACATCCTATAAAAGAGAAAGACACAAGGCAATGAGTTTACCATTTTTTACATTTTTCAACACCCATCATTTTTTTTTAAATAAATGTGTTAGTTTTATTTGACCAATGTTATCTTTAGAATTCGATGAGTTTAACATCGCGGCCCATGGCACTTGTAATAAGTGTAGTTCTTTATGCTAAATGCAATTCTAAAATATTATAAGAAAATAAAATCGCACCATTATTAACAACTATAGCTTTTGACTTGGTCATAAATGCTTGATCCTATTAGTGGTATCAGAGCAAGATTATGAGTTCAAATCTCTCGGTTGACACTGGAGGGAAGATTGTTGATTTTATTTGACTAGCGTTACTGCTAGGATTTGATGGGCTTATCATCTCGATGTAGCCTGTAATAGGTACAATCCCCTAGGCTAGATACGGTTCTAAAAAATTATAAGAAAATAAATTTGTACCCTTATCAACAACTTTAACTTTACCTACTAATATACACTTGATCATATAATATGTTTATAATAAATCTTCAAAATGAATACAAATAATATTTTTCTAAGTTAAATGTGAAGGAGGCTATGTGCTTCTAAACTATCTTACTACGGTATTATCTTCAGAATATGATTCATGCTATTCTGATGAATTGTTGAAGAGATAAGAAGGAAGAGAGAGAGAGAGAGAGAGAGAGGGATAGGGGGACAACAAATAGCCATGCAAAAACAAAGTGTGGCCCCCATGGGTGACACAAAACGGCAAGAGCCAACAGCAAAGGGGTGACTGTAGTACACACACGCAACACAACACAGTCAGTCACACACAGATATACGTACTGAACACCATCCCCACCACCACACCACTCTATTCCATTCCTCACCCCCCAAACCATCAACCCAACGTTGCGTAACCGTAAGCACCAGTTCCACCCCCCCTCCCCCTCTTCACGTGCATTATTATTTTACCCCTCAGTTACATGCTCTTCTAAACTTGTTATAAACCAACACATCACAACACAGCACAAGTAACGCTGCTCTCTCATTCAACACCGCAAACCATGTGCTCCCCCTGACACACTCCAACCCCACCCTGCCACCCCTTCTCAACCCCCCAACTAGCCTCCTTCACCACCACCACTACTTCGGTACCCTCTTCCTTCTCTCTTTTCAACCACAAACCTTCCTTCTGATCTCCCATGGTTACCCTCCATCCCCAACCATGCCCAGCTTCACCTCTCTTCCTGGGTACATCTACTTCTCTTTCAGAATCTCAGCTTCATTAACATTTTGGTCTAAACATTAAATTGTAGTGTGCTATATTAGCTTTTAATTTATGTCAACTCTTGCCAATGGATGCTTTCAAATTGCAACAATTACAATTGCAATTGTAATAATATTGTTAAGATAGCAATTGCAGCTGCATCAGTCACATGTTTTTGCAATTGCAACTACAACTGCAATTTTAAAAACATGTCAATGTTATGTTGCTATATGCTACGGTTATGTTGAGATATTATTTTACACATAAAGTTTGAGCGCGTTTGCTAATATGTTTTTTAATCAGGTGGATTGGTCGACTATTCAAATCTCATTCTCCGAACACAAGCAGCAATGGCGGGGACAGTACTAGCAACGATGCCGTTGCCGACGACAGCATCATCAACGGCGCGGTGGAGTGTTACGCCTGCACGCAGGTAGGCGTGCCGGTGTTCCACTCCACCAGTTGCGATGGCTGTCACCAGCCCCAGTGGGAGGCGTCAGCAGGCTCCTCCCTGATTCCCATCCAGAACCGGCTCCGAAAGACCCCGACAGTCCGGGCAGGAATCCGAGCACTGTCGGGGCCGTTCGGGCGGGTTCTGGATCCAAGGAGCAAGCGCGTGCAAGTATGGAACCGCGCTTTGCTATTAGCGCGTGGGGTGGCGCTGGCGATAGACCCGCTGTTCTTCTACGCGCTGTCGATAGGAAGGGGAGGGTCGCCGTGCCTGTACATGGACGGCGGTTTGGCGGCGATGGTGACGGTGGCCCGCACGGGCGTGGACGCGGTGCACCTGCTCCACGTGTGGCTGCAGTTCAAGCTGGCGTACGTTTCGAGGGAGTCGCTGGTGGTCGGGTGCGGGAAGCTCGTGTGGGACGGGCGTGCCATCGCGTCGCACTACCTGCGATCGATGAAAGGGTTCTGGTTCGACGCCTTCGTTATTCTCCCCGTTCCTCAGGTTCGCTACTTACTTTGCCATTGCCATTATTGTGTTTGTCTTTCTTTGATCGATTCATATTCTCGGTGTGTGTCTGTGTCGTACTGTCTGTTCTGTCGTCGGTTTTCTCTCGGACAGTTTTCACAGTTCTCTGGTTTCTTCAACCACGTGTTGCTATCTCGGCTGCGGCTCACTCGAGAGGACACTATTGTAAAATGAGTTAATTGATTAATTTATTTAAAGTAATTGGTCTAAGAAAAAAATGTGAGAGAGACACTTTTAGGGCGCCGTCTGCGAAGCACACTTAGATATCTGTCTCTTGTGTTTTTTTTTTTTAATCATTATTTCACAGAATTAAAATATAGATGTGCAGAAAGTCATATTAGTCTAATTATAACCTACCTATTAATGAACAGTGTAAAAATTGTAAAATAATATAAGTTAAACACGTGTATAATTATTGATGAATTGGCAATTATTGTGTCTATTAATTTTTGGGATTAATTTTAATATATTATTAATATAAAAGAATTTTATATTATCATATAATCATATATTTTTATTTGTAAAATTTTTAAAATAATAGATAATTCAATCAAATATTTTTATTAATATAATAATACATAATTGGATGTGTACGTAAAAATTTTTTATATTGACAATATATTATAATTAAATTCTTAATCTTTTATATATTTTTTATGTTGTCAATAAAAATAAATGATAAAGACTTTTTTTAATATAAATCACTAATATTTGCCATCCATTAGATTTTAACTAATCTAATTTCAATTTTATCAACTTATTATAAGAGTAAAGTTTTATCAATATTAATTTTTTTATTCATAAAAATAAAAAATATAAGACTTTACTTAAAAAAATAAATATTTAATTACTTAAACTAATCAATTGTTAATGCAAAAGATAGTGTTTGCCGATTTATATTGTTTACCAATAGTATCGTAAAATTATCTATATTATATATGAGAATCAATTTTTATATATTGATAGTATAAAAAAAATTATCAATTAATAAAATTGTAATAAAATACCAAATTACGATGGATAACTATCAATTATAATAATTATCCATTATAATTTATCACTTTCTTACAATTTTTTTATATTGTCAATATATAAAAATTAATCTCTTATATTTATCCTTTAAAAAACTCAATGCTAATTTTAATATTGCGTAAAGTGCAGTGGTTGGATGATTAAGTATGTGCTTAAAAATAAATGAGAGGAGACATGGTAGTTACAAAAAGTGTTGTAAGTATCTTTCCAACCATTCGATAAGTAAGTACAGTGATATTCTTCGGTCTTAGAGTGAATTTTACTTTTCTGTCAACTTAAATTTTCATTCACCAAAAAGAAGTGAAATAGTTAGATAAAAACAAAAGGTAATTAAATCAAGTAGCGCCTGTTACTGCAACGAATGACAAGGACACATTTAAAAACGTGCATCTTGAAAATGATTAATCAGAAAATAAACACTCAAGTTTTTAGACATATTCAATTTACATTGACAATAACGTGTATTTTTCTATAAAATTATTTTTAGTATTGAATTAATGAAAATTAAATCAATTTTACGTAATAAAATGTTAATGAAATACAGACTTTGATTTTTTTAATAAAAAATTATTGTGCGTGATACATGTCAAAATTTTAATGAGATATTAACATTACAAGTTAGAGCTGCTAAAAGAATTATAAAGATGATGTAGTATATTTCTCATTTCATATCATTTCCCAATATGGTAAAAATTTATCTTTACTGAAAATAGAGACTTAATTATGAGAATAGTCCTCGCGGACACTACGATGTTACCAACGCAATCTAGCAGAGTCTTACTTATGAGATAATATATCTCCGAATTGTGCTTGAAGTAAAAGACAACAATTATTAGTGTTAGTTCAATTTCTAATTATGCTAGGTACATCTCACAGATTTAGTAACGCAGTGAAGTAGACCTGACAATCATAATTCACGGTCACGCACCCTTGTTTTGGTATCTTCGTCCACGTGTTGCGACCTCCTCAGTTGGAGAGGACATACTGATATTGTGAAATAAAGGATGATGCTTGGGATTAGGCTTTTGAACATGTTAATTACAAAAAAGAAAATATTGATTGAATTTGTGCTTAATAATAAAAAAAACATCGGTTGAGTACACCAAACATAAATAATATTAAAATTTTGGCTATGTAAATCTTTTATTGCTTTTATTTATTCTTTTGTATCAACTCACTTGTGGGATTGATATTTTTAACTTTGTGTTGACTTTTACACAACTGCTTTTAAGATTGAAATAAATTTTAATGGTTAAGAATAAACTTTTTTTTGTACAAGATATTCTTTATAAATAGTATTTTATAATGTTTCACATAAAATTATAACTTTTTTATTTTAAACGTTGTTTTTCTTAATGTTTGAATAAATGTTCAAAAATAGTATAAGATTATGTATGTCCATAATTCATTTTATGATGGAATTGAGTTAATAATGGACTTCATATGTTGAAATATGTTTATTTATCTGAAATAGTTCAAAAGATAATTTAAAATCATAAATATTTACATATTACAAAATTCAAGCAAAGAATTGGCGCATTTATGGTCCATCATAAATTTCAAGCTGCGGATATTTTCAACAAACTTCACATGAAAAAAAATGGCCCATTTGATTAAGATTATGTGAGAAGGACATCTTCAAAAGTAAAAATAAAAATAGAAATAGAAGTAGAAAATTATTTTGTTTTTAAATATAATTGTATAAGTATTTTTATGAAAATTAGTTGTTAAATTGTTTTGATATGAAAAATACAAAATATTTTTCTCGTATAAAATTAGAACTAATAAGGGCATAGAGAGAGTGTGTGAGGATTAGAGTGGAAAGGGAGTGATATTTTTTAAAATATTAAGAATAAAATTATAATTGAATAGGAAGAAAATGGTTGCTAAATTTGAGAAGTAACATTCTCTTTTTTTTCTACTTTTATTTTTGAGAGAAATAGTTTTCTATTCGCTTGTAAAAAAAAAAAAATTATTATTTTCTGTTTCTTTTTTTTTTTCAAAGCACAAATAACAGCATTAGAAGTAATTTTTTATAAAAAAGATTGAAAAGAAGTACTAATTTTTTTTTTTTTTTGGTGCAAGAAGCACAAACAAATACACCCAAAGTCTATTTAACGGTCAATTTTTCAGGTATAAGCAGTCACTTGTCAAGGTTTAAAGATTTTCTTTAACATTTTTATTTGATTTTACTGGGAATCATTCTTCAGCTTCAACTGCCAAGAGGTTATTTTGTCAGCTACTTGCAGCTGATGAGCATATAGTACACACAAATTAGAAATTTTGCTGGCCAATGATGAAAATTTACCTAAAAATGAGCCGAAGTCATGTGGTGAACTTCTGTTTCTTACACTTGTTTTTGCACATGTTAACGAGATGTAATTAAAGTATAAAAAGTGTAATATAACTTTAATTAATTTGATTGCTGTAAAAATGGACCGAAATTTAACTGAACTTTACTTAAAATATCAGGAGTTCAAATGTGGAGCCATTATTTAACGGAAGATGTTACCTAACTACTATCCTCAATTTGAAATTACTTGAGTGATTGCTAAAAAAAATCATCATCAATACACGTAAGGTGTATATGTATATATATTTAGTTTAGTCAACAAGCTTGTAGCATAAATATCATCTGCTCCACCTCTTTCAGAGATTAGAGTTGAAGATGAAATTGGAGGTTCAATCCTTCACTAATTCACATATTTTGAGTGTGCTTAAGAATGTGTTACTTATTTCACTTCATTTGAAGCTAATATATCTTCTAATTATACTTTCAAATTTCTATTTAACCCACAAATTAATCAATGTAATGATTTGTATAGTGAATTCATCGTTGACAGCAAAGCATCCAAGAATCACTAGAAAATTCAAATATGCTCACTTGTCCTTTCTGTTCTCCGCCTGTTTATCTGAAATCAGCTCTATTTTGACTATATGTTTTCCTTCTCTTTGCAGGCTGTGTTTTGGTTGATAGTGCCAAAGTTGATAAGAGAAGAGCAAATCAAAATCATTATGACCATAATGCTATTAATTTTTTTGTTCCAATTTCTCCCTAAGGTTTACCATAGCATCTGCATGATGAGAAGAATGCAAAAAGTCACAGGCTACATCTTTGGCACCATTTGGTGGGGCTTTGGCCTTAATCTCATTGCTTACTTCATTGCTTCACATGTAAGAAAGCCCCATAGCTGAAATTTGAGCCTGTCAATTATTAAGTTATAACTAAATCCATTGTTCGTAAGTTGAATGTTTGTTCTTTTTCCTTTTCCATTGTGGTTAATTTATAGGTTGCTGGAGGGTGTTGGTATGTCCTTGCAATTCAACGCGTCGCATCATGCATCCGGCAACAGTGCGAAAAAACTACAGGATGCAATCTCTCTGTGTCATGCTCTGAGGAGGTATGCTACCAGTTTCTGTTGCCAGCAGGCACAGAAGGAATTCCATGTGGTGGAAACTCAACAGTAGTGGCAAGAAAGCCTTTGTGCTTAGATGTTGAAGGGCCTTTCAGATATGGGATCTACCAATGGGCACTTCCAGTCATATCCAGCAACTCATTGGCTGTGAAGATTCTTTATCCCATTTTTTGGGGTTTGATGACCCTCAGGTAAGTTGGTCAATCAACAAACTCTTTAATGTTACTATTTCTTAAGCTATAAAGGTTATGCTTCTTCAAGTTGGTGTATAATATTTAAGAATCAAACATTAGAGCTTATGGGCTTGGCTTATGCATCTTTCTCAGACTTGAAAACATCTTATAACTTCTGTTTTTCCTTAGCCACCAAAATTACAATCAAGTATCTGCTGGAATCGAAATTGAGTAGGTGGAGTGTTTAGAGTCTTTTTTATTTTCAATTTCACCTTATCTAATCTTCATAGTTTCATTTGTAGTTCCAATGGCCATATCCTAAAAGCCTTAGGAATTTGCAAATTAATTGATTTAACAAAACTATGTAAATTGTTATCTAGTTATAATTTAAATGAATTAAGACAATGGATTGCATTTGGCTTCATGCAAAAGTGTTTCCTTAATGTGTTTCATTGAGATGAACCCAAATATTAATTTGGATGAAATAAGGCTTTCGCCTGTTTGATTGAGCATGAATGTGTTTTCACAATTCCTTCTAATTCTTGCAGCACTTTTGGCAATGATCTTGAACCGACAAGTAACTGGCTAGAAGTGATTTTCAGCATATGCATCGTGCTCAGTGGACTACTGCTATTTACTTTGTTGATTGGTAACATCCAGGTATCCAAAGTACATCATTATCATAAGTACATTATGAAAAGATGGTTGATATTGTTACACTTGTTGAAGAACTGTTTCACACTCAAAACATGATCTAACAATGAGGATCATTCCTACCGTGAAGGTATTCTTACATGCAGTCATGGCAAAGAAGAGAAAGATGCAGCTGCGATGTCGTGACATGGAATGGTGGATGAGGAGGAGGCAGCTTCCATCCCGACTGAGGCAAAGAGTTCGCCATTTTGAACGCCAGAGATGGGCGGCGATGGGAGGAGAAGATGAGATGGAATTGATCAGAGACTTGCCTGAGGGGCTGAGGAGGGACATCAAGCGCTATCTTTGCCTGGACCTCATTAAAAAGGTTAGAGATGTCTAATCCTGCAAATGAAAGTAGTTGAACAGTAATATGCCTCAATAAGAGAGAGAAACAAATGAAATAAGCTCACATATAAATAACTTACTGTCCCTGCATTTGTTATTAAGAATGTTGTCTGCATATCAAAACTCAATACATTAGTTGTCTAAATCACCTTCTTGAAAAGATATAAGTTCCCTCTGTAGGATCCAGAAACATGTGGGTCTCTGATCTTGAAATCGACCATTACCTGTGTAGGGACTGAGGCGGTACAGAAATAACGTTTCTTATGTGATTTACAAGTACTATTGCTCATTGCTCATATCTGAGTTTGTAAGAGTTTGAGATATTTAGGAAAAGTAGCTGAATTTGACTCTCACAAATGATATTTAGAGACAGTAATCGTCATAATTATTGTCGCAGTATAGTTGCAAAGACTACCACAACAACAATATTACAGTTGTAACTGCAGTTACGGATTGCAATTTAAAACAATGGACCTCACTAAGGGGCCCCTGCATGGCCATAGACTAAGTCTTAGGCCATGTAAAAATGTAATAATAACATTACTTATTTGTTTGTTATCACTATCTCAGGTAACCCTCCTGATAAGAATTGATCTCTTTTTGACAGGTACCTCTATTTCACAACTTGGATGATCTTATTCTAGACAACATCTGTGACAGGGTTAAGCCACTAGTCTTCTCTAAAGATGAAAAGGTATTAATCATATAAACAACTGACACATGAGACCAATTTTTCTTTCAAGCATTCCATGAACAAATGACCACATAGTTTAACACTTTGATGCCCTTGTGAACCAGATAATTAGAGAAGGTGATCCAGTACCAAGGATGGTGTTCATTGTCCGCGGACGCATAAAACGCAACCAACGCCTCAGCAAAGGCATGGTAGCATCTAGCATACTTGAACCAGGAGGCTTCTTGGGTGATGAGCTACTTTCCTGGTGCCTCAGGCGCCCATTCATAGACAGGCTTCCAGCATCCTCAGCCACATTTGCGTGCCTTGAACCAACAGAAGCCTTTGGCCTTGACGCCAACAACCTTAGATACATCACTGATCACTTCAGGTACAAATTTGCCAATGAGAGGCTGAAGAGAACAGCAAGGTACTACTCATCCAACTGGAGAACTTGGGCTGCTGTCAACATTCAATTCGCTTGGAGGCGTTACAGGCAGAGGACTAGAGGTGCAGTGACCCCTGTAAGGGACAATGGAGGCACTGAGCGCAGGCTCTTGCAGTATGCTGCAATGTTCATGTCAATAAGGCCACATGACCATCTTGAATGAAAGCTACATTTCAATGTTTTGTCACCAAGTGCATCAGAATTTTCAGACCTATCAAGTTGCCATGTAAGTCATGAAATCATTCATGAAATGTAGAAAAGAGAAAAATGGAAAAACGGCAACTGCAATTGAAAAAAAATAAATCAGTGAATAAATATTTGTTCAGTTCGTTCCTTTTTAATGTAGCTTGCCAGAAGGAAATTGTGTTGGGATTTGTATCTTGAATGATTTTGCTTAATGAATGAATGAATGTTTTTTTTTTTTTTTGGGCTCAATTAATCTGCTTTTAAGTTTGGTCGATATTATGTGACAAGGCTCGTTTGATGATATATATATATATATATATATATATATATATAAGTAATGTTATTTGTACCATATTTTGGGATATTTTTAATGAGACATCTGAAGTGTCACTTAAATATTAGTTGAAAAAAAACTTTTGGTTCACTCTCAATCAATATTTAAGAGACGTCGGAATACTCCTTTAAAGATGTCTCAAAAAATAGTAGAGATAGCATTTCTCTTTTTTTTTTTATTATTATTCATTAGACCGAAGGAAACAAGTGTCTAAGTGAACCAACAATCTTTGACAAATGAATGAATGATTTTGGTTTAAGAATTTTAGTTTCTTAAAGTTTTTTAAATAAAAAACCAAGGAATCATGTGTTTTAATGTGATTTCAAATGAGTTACCAACTTATCATTGGGTAATTATTTAATTTTATTATGCAATAACTCTTTTAGTGGCCTTTTCAATATAATGAAGAGTTCTATAAAGAAATAGAGAGAACAGAAAGAATATTGACACATGGAAGTGAAGGCATCAAGGCAGTTAGGTACCGTTGTTTTCCGCCGTCTGAAATCCAACAGAAACAGAAATACAAATAAGCAAAGTAACAGAACAGAACCCTTTCCTATGTTGTCGGATTCTGTTGTGTCCAAATTTGGACATTTTGGATGGAAGTGAGGTCATCATTCCCTCCAAATATGGCAATTCATTTCTGCCAGTACCATTCCCTTTTTTCTCTCTATCTTTTCTCACCACCCAACAAACCCATAATCACGACATGGGTCATGGAGGTTCTCATCATCAACCTCCCATTTCATCATCCCCCACTGGTTTCCTCTGGGGTCTCCTAAATTTCCTTTGGGACCCTAGGTGTTGCTAGCTTCTGCTATTCAATTTGAGAGCTACTGAATCTGCAGCTACATGTTCAGCTTAATTAGGTACAACATTTGATCCTCCTCCCTCCCTCTCTCTATGTGTGTTTCTTTTATTTCTCATCGTTTGTAAAAGGACTATCAAAACTTAGATATTTGTCAATTGCAATGATATTGTTAGGTAATGGCATACCTTTTTTTAATTTTCCAAAGGGAACCTTAGAACATAAAAATGTTCAAAATTTGATATTCCTTTATACCAAACTTTTTGTTCATAATCTACCAAGTGGACCATAATGCAATTTTTGATTGATCCTTTGGAGGTTTTAATAAGTTATTGATTCTATCAACCAAAGGTTGAAACCTATAATTTCTGTGGCTCAATTGTTGATAAAGGCAGACAAAGTATGGTTCAAATATTTGCCTGTAAAATGGCTAAACTCAAGGTTAACATTTATAAAAATTTATTTGAGGTTGTGTTTGATCGCTATCATGACATAAAAAGGGAAGAAACAAGAAGAATACTTGAAATGTATTCTTCCCTGTTGTTTTTTCTTTGAATTAGATTAGAATGACACTTTTTTTAATTATGCTTTCCTTAAAGTAATTTGATTTGATTGTCCAAAATGGGTGTAGCAGTTGTACCTCTGGCATGTTTGGTTTTGCTTTTGGAACCCCAGAACAATGGTTAGGGGCTCCCCAAAAGCAAACCAAATCCTTCAATGCTGTGGGTTCATTGCAGACCTTCATGAATGCTTGTTACATCTGCAATGGAGTAGAATATATACTACAGAGTTAGACGAATTAAATGATATCATAATATGTCGAGCTTCTCAACAACATTTTTTGTTTTATGGTTGGCTTCCTCAAGACTACAATAGATATTAGCCTCCTTTGAAATTTTATTATACTCTTATTGAATTTCTTATCTCTCAAGCGTTTTTGCCTCACAACTTCAATGGCCTTAGCAATCTTGAACTCTATAACTATGCTTTTATTGGTAACATTCTGTAACTTCACTGTGAGGCAATTCATTAAGTTTCTTTTAAAAAAATTATGCATCTAATCTTTACCATTCCACATTTTACAAACATTTTATTCTTGTCATAGGTACCTTGTCATCAGTGTGGAACCTGAAATATCAACCAGATGGGGTTGAAATTTACAAAGCAGGGGACACCCAAAATGGATGACCTAACTTTACATCATCATATGATCAATTACCTTACCAAGAATTTTATTCGTAACTTGGTATCTAAGCAACGGAGACGAATGCTCATTGCTGGCTATGATCTTGACATGTCATATATCACAGATCGAATATTAGCAATGTCATTTCCTGCAGAACGTATGCGAGCAATGTATCGAAATCCTCTCTGGCAGGTCAAATCTGTGTTGGACATGAGACATAATGAGCATTATAAGGTGCACCTTTCAATCTGTGGCCATATATAATGTACACTATCATCTTATTTACCTTTATTGCACTTGCTTTTTTTTTATTTAGTTCTTCATCCACTTGATCAATTTTATCATTTTTTTTTTCAATTTTCTATAACGAGCTACTATATACTATGTTGTTGAGCTAAGTGAATGACAATAACAGATACAACCCAAATGCAATTTATCTTTTCTTTTTTGCAATTTGGGTGCTGGTAGCCTGGTAGGGGTGGAGGTCTCAGTACAATCTTATATTTTGTGTAGTGGGAGTTCGTGATGATAAATCCATACTTGTATTTATGCCCCAGAGTTCATTCTTTAAAACCCGAAATTTTATTCAGTTGTCTTTGGTAATTAATGTAGTATTAAGCATGATAGTGATTGGTGTCTTATACCTAACTTTCAAGGTGCACTAGTACCTTGAATAAACTAGAACCATCCCCCGCAGGTTCATGTCAATTACTTTTATACTCGTGTTACAGATTAGTTGTGAGTCTATTGTGGTTTTACTTTGGCAGTCCTTGCTACTGATATTTAGTTCAGCCATCTAATGTTACTTGTATCTTCATAAAAGTGGATTGCATTATTATTACCTGATTGTGTGTTTGTCAAGATTTACTGTGAAGACTGAATGTCGTTTTCTTTTCTGGTCAATGACTACGTATCAATGTTAACAGATGGTAGTTGCATTGGATGTTCCTTGAACCTATTGCTCCCCTTTTCTCCTCTATCACTGTCATGTCATGCATATGATTCTAGGTAAAGCTTATCATTTTAAAAAATTTTCAGATCTATAATCTCTGTATAGAAGAAAGCTATGATCCAGCACACTTTTATGGACGTGTGGAAGCATACCCTTTTGATGACAACCATGTGCCACCTCTTGAACTGGTCAAAGCTTTCTGTGAAAGTGTGGATTCATGGCTGTCAAGTGATTCAAAAAATATTGCTGTTATTCATTGCATGGTATGAGAATTCACACCTCCTTTTAGAATCTTAAGCAATTTTCTAATGACATGTTTTAGAATTTATTATTTTAAGTATTCAATTTTAATACATTCATATTTTTAAGGATATAAATAGCTCGACATATCACATATCAAGCATTGCATTAGCAGCAAAAGGTTTTTACCAATTTATATGTCTGAATCTATAAGAGAGATGCCAAATGGCATTTGAATTGTTAGGCAAACAACTTGAACCTTCGCTTTAGAATATGATGCCTCAACATCAATTAAATGCTTTTCAGAGTTGTCTTTAGCTATGTTGCTGATTGCTGTAAGTTGTTGCGACTATCTACTTTTACAGATCCTAGCAGCTGACAATTCAAAAAGATTAGTGCAAAGTTCTTCTACTTAAAACTAATAAAATTGTAGCTATACATGATGCATACAATTGAACAATCTTGCAAGTGAACCTTTGGTTGGATGTATATGTAATTCATTACTTTGCCACAAAGAAAGGAATAATTTAGATGTTGAAAATACATGCATAACAATTTTTCCTCTAGTATATTTAACTATACCTAGTAACATCTCTTCTCATTTGTATTCTTTGATTCCAATTATGTAGGCAGGGAAGGGTAGAACTGGCTTAATGGTGTGTTCATACCTAACTTATTCTGGCATGTCAGCAGATGAGGCTCTTCAATTGTATGCAGAGAGACGGACAACCAATAATGAAGGAGTAAGTTATATTAGGTATAATTCCATCAAATTGAAATATAAATTGTCTTCAGCGACACGCGAGTTTGTATATTAATTCTTTCCATTTTCAAGAAAAAATGATAAGGCGGTGATGACAAAGAATTAACATCTGAATATGAGAAAATAACATGTTCATCAACTTTGGATGGTGAAGACTAATGAACTTAAAAAGCTAGATCTTGTGAATTTTTAGTTTTATAGGAGTATATCTTGTTGAGCTTTTCTTTACCCCTCAGAAATTGAAAATGACAGAATTGAAATCAACCATGTTTTTATGCCTCTGTGGTAGCAGGTATCAATACCAAGCCAACGTCGTTATGTGAGGTACTGGGAAAGTCTACTTTCTGTCGCTAGGGGCGCTGGCAATGGATCACCAAATGTAAACTTGCCTCAACCATGTACCAGAGAATTGCGGCGAATCCGACTTTATGATACAGTTAACATTGATACAATATTCTTTGTGATCTCAGAGCTGCAGGAGGTCAGTTCACCTCAATTTTTTTATACAACAATATTTTGGATACCTCATTGTACTGCATTATCTTCCTTGCAATGGTTTAGTGTGCCCACTTTACATTTTAAAGTTATTTAGTGTGATTATTTGCACAAGTAGAAGAGACTATTAATAGAAGTCTTATTGGGTTAAGCTATACCAGTTGTACTACATTGCTACTTGACCTAGTCATTAATGAGCTCATTAGCTGTATTAGGTTTTTATTTTTATTTTTATTTTTATTTTTATTTTATTTTATTTTATTTTTGCAAGACATCTCATATCAATGTGATTATTTGGTTTCTCTCTTTTTCAACCCAATCCCTATAATTTCAACAGATTGTTTTGTGCCATTATGATCTCCCCTCATATTTATGAATGTATGTATGTGAGGCAATTGAGAACAGATAATGAATTAGCTGCAAAATTTTCTTTCTATACTTATGTTGTTCTTGCTTATTTACAGGTTCCTAATGAGGTTTATCGTCCACCGGTGGAAGTTTGCCGGAGCTGCTGCAGACAAGTTAAGAAAGGCTATCAGAGAAACAACAGTCCTCGCTATTATCTCTCTTTTATTGACGATGAAGAAGGAAAGCAATCAGAAGTAGAAGAACCCCGAATTGTAGTTCAAATGGACACAGAGAGTCCTGCAATATACCAAAAAACTTGTTTGGACCATTATTTCGATCAACCTGTCCGAGTAAGTAATCAGTGACCTTTAGATTTAACATTGCATGCTGTATTTGCCAAGAACTAATCTTTTTTGACTAACCATAGGATCTAATCAACTTTTTCCTTGCAACAACCTTTGGAATCCCTTCTATTCTTTTTTCTTATGTATGAAATTGTGAAAAATTAGGAAGTGAACAACATCAACTACAAATTTTGCTAATGGAATTCTTCTATCCAGTGTCCATTTCCTTTCTGTCTGCAAATATTCTCAGTAGACCTTAAATCATTGGACAGGTAACTGGAGACGTACGTGTCATATTCTATGAGAAAATGATAGGAGGCCGTCTTTTCTACTGCTGTTTTAATACTGCTTTTATTAGGAACAGCTTACTACAGGTAATTCCATCCTTGTTTAGGGGCATTATTAATTTTGTTTACTACGAAAAGGGTAAATAATATGTGCTTTGTCATAGAAAATCTCTTCAAGATCAGTCATGCTAACATAAATTTCGCATCTTACTATATTCTAAGTTTTTGTTTAGGTAAGTCTATCATTGAAATAGTTATAATTTTGAAGCATTTGCAGCCATGAATATAGAAAGTACCATGATACATGAAGAAATACAACTGAATAGACAAAAACAACTATGTTGTGAAGATACTAAACTGCATGATATTATTTTAGAAGTACAGTGTGAATGTGAAATGGTGCAGTGATTCAGTGAATAGTAGTTCGTTCAGTTCAACACAATTTCTGCACTGAATAGTAGTTCTTAAAGGCTATACTAAGATTTCCAAAGTATAAAATAAAAACAATAGAAAGGCCTTCATCAAAATTAGTCGGCAAAAAATTGAAATTTGACTTGGGGGGAAAAAAACCCTAATAAGATTAGAGGAAGCTACTTCAGGTCATAAAGTATAAACCTTTTCTCTTCTTTTTGCTGTGTGTGTGTGTGACATTTACAACTATATAGGAAATGACAATAGAATACACATTGTGTTTGACTGTGTTCCCTTTTGTGATTGTTGTTTTGTAGCTCACAATACAGGACTTGGACAAAGTTGGGAAGAAAGGAAGATCAATATGTGGCCCTGACTTCTGCCTTGAATTACTCTTTGGCCCTGCCAATACAGGATATTCATCGTCAAGTATATCCAATAGTGACAATTCTAGTAATCAATCATTCTAATAATATTTTGCACATATCTATGCAAAAGATAATATGAAAAGTCCATGTCCAATTGTTTACACTACCTGCTGGAAAAAATATATCCTGCAAAATGATCCCACACAATGAGTCCCTCAATGTGTTGTTGTGTCGTAGTGCACTGATTCCTTCAACTGTCTTGCCGTCTAATTTTTAATTGGCAGAAGGCATGAGGAGTAGGTGCTATTTTTGTATTGTTTTAGATTGAGTAGCATTTTGCAGAAGATGAATTTGAGAGCATTACAATTCAAAAGTTCTTCTGTTTTCTCATTGAATTTAACTTTTAATGTGTAAAAATGTTTAATACGAAACATTTTAATAGTATCATCTAACTGTGTTAAAATACATTATTAAATGAGTTTGATTATGACAACAACCATCTAAGAAGTAGCATTCTTTTAAGAGTGATGTATCATTTACATAATTTGTAGAAGAGGATGGATTAAAAGTAAACCCTTCATCGTTAGAGTTTACTTTTAATCATGTGTAGAGATTCTCTACTACAGCTTAATCGTGTGTTATACATGTTATTAAAAAGGTTTGACTTTTTACATAATAGCTATAATGGATAAGCTTTTTAATAATTTATCAATATATAGTTAGATAAGAGTCTTAAAAAAAAAAAAATTCCATTCATAACAAATAGAACCAATTATTGTCATGTTAACATGCTTCGAACTAGGATCTAAATTTGTATTTGAGACTCAGTAATGCCCCAGAAATCGACATAAAGAAAATACAGTTGCACTTTGATGCCATTATTCACCATTTCAAAGCAAATTGAGCCAGTAAGCACATCGTCGAGCGCAGATTCTATAGTCTAGACAGAAGCCTTGGTAAAGGTCCCTATTGTTGTTCTATGAGCCTTATGCATCATGCTTCAGCTAATGCAATGTTGCCTTTGCTTCGCTAGTTTGTAGGAATCAGTCATACTCAGATAGTTTAGTTCCTTGCCTGTGCCTGCCTCATTGTCAAAGACAAGCAAACATGCAATCAGAAGAATTTGGACATCCTGCCTTTGCTGTTAAGTCAACATTGCTGCCTTGCGCTTTGCATAATCTTGAACAATGCTGATTGCACTATTGCTATGGCGCAGTGAAAACTCTGCAAGTAGAATTTGGCTTTCTTCTGCTATCAGATCACCATGATGACCCTGCAAATATCATGAAAAAATTTAGATTATGCTACATGTCAGTCAAACATGATCCGGCAAACTGTAACAATGATGCAGTCACAGATGATTTACAAAACCAGCCTTAAGGGGAATGGCCAACTTCTATGGTATTTGGCTGGAGTGGAATAGCCAACTTCAAGGATACCAATATGTCCCTACCAATGCCATGTGATACAATTGTTTTTGTGGTTTCTCTCTGGTGCCCTACTCATTGTTCATTTTAAGAAAGTTACCAGTTTCTGTATGAAGGTATCTGACAGTGTTGTTGCTTTTATGAACCTCTTCGGCTCAATGCTTTCTTTTAGTTTTTCTGTTCTGGACGATACCTTGTCCCCCTCATCCTTTATTTGTATGTTCACTGTCTTGCAAACAATTTTTCTTTGATTAAACAGGAAAAAAATTAATATGCAATTCTATGATAAATTTAAACCAATCTATCTAAGATTTCAAGTTTAATCAAACTTAAAAGCACCAAACCAAGCAGCAGTTTTTTCAATTCTATTAATTGACCAAATCATGTCTGCTCTTTTATTCAGACGAAGGGAGAAAGGAGCATAGATCAACCATAATGGTTCACTAAATATCAACAGAGAAAAAAAGATATCACATATCAGATTGATTTGTTCGTCCTTCTGCGCCACATAAATTACATAATTAAAATCATTACCATACGAGATATTCTATCACACACAGCATGGTGCATGAGGATTCCAGCAGCAACTGAAACATTGAAAGAGTCCACCATTCCTTTCATCGGAATACTGCAGTGCAAATCTGACAAGTCCAAGGCCTCATCACTAATACCCCTGCAACAAGAACATAGCCACTGTTAACTATACACAAATGTGGGCGGAAATGTAGAATCCAAGTTAAAAGAAATAAAACAACTATTAAACACTTAAATCAGTGTCAAGACTGTCAGAGGTCCCCTAATTACTCATAGTCAGTAATGAAGAACAAATTGACAGTTGCATTGAGCTCGAGTTTGCATCTTTTAATGGTTTCCATAATTCAAAAAACACTACATGGAATTTTCTTGTTCAATGGAATATCTAAATTAGCACTGAGCATCAAATTGAACTGAACCAGCTTTACTAATAAGGCATCTGTTAATTTTTAGATAGACAAGGGACAAAAATGAAGGTAATTACCTATTCTCATTCCCGACTACAATTGCAGTTGGGCAGGACCAGTCTAAGTCATATATAGAAACCTATGCACAGCAAGAAAGGTCAGTGAATCATCTGAAGATTTTGGACAATTTTGGCTTAGGATATACAATAATAAGACCCAAATAATAGTATAAGACCCCAAAAAAAATGCATTTACAAATGAATACAATACACAAAAATATAAGTACTGGTTGCACACACTATCTCTAGATATGAACTAACAAAAACAGCAGAGCCAAGCAATACCGTATCCATTCCTACATGAGTTGTGGCAATTCGATAACCACGTGATTTTAACATTTTAAAGCACTCCTTTGGAGAGTCCCACAGTTCAATGTCCAACCATTTCTCTGCACCCATGCTCACATGTCGATTATCTCTATACCTGCAACAAGGAACAAGGATGGCATGTTAAGCTGGCAAGATATTTCAACTAATGTTCACTTAACTTGATTGATGGTTTATATTGGCAAAATTAGAATGAAACACCCCTTTATAATCACAAGCCATGATAACCAAAAATAATTTCAATAATGTCCACATGACAAACAAAAACCACCACCACCACCACCAAGCCTTTTCACACCAAGTGAGATCAATAGAAATGACGCCATTGTATCCTATCATAAACATGCCTATAGACAAGCTACTTAAATGTAAGTTTTCTTATTGGTTCCATCTATGGTTATTCATGGTCTCCCCCTATCTCAATTTATTCCATAAGTGCATTGTAAAATTGGCCTTAATTAAATACTTTTCTCCTTTCATATAAATAACCATCATAAAAAATGAACAAAACAAATCAAATTTAAGCACTGACCAGATATGCCATTGAATTGAATTCAATAATAAAAACAAGTTCTTTCCACCTCAACAGTCTCCATATCTAAAATCAAATAGAAGGGTTGGAACAATTTGAGTTCTTTTTCCCCTTCACATAACACAACCGTCATGAAAAAACCAACAAAACAGTCAAACTCAAGCACTGCTCACAAATCAAAAACAGGGTATGCCACTGAATTCAAGAAACAAAAACCAAGCTCCTATTTCCTTTTCACCTCAACAGAGTCTTATAAGTCTCAAACACCTTTTGTTGGCATCACAAGACACCACATGAACAGACTGCACCCCAAGCGCGTCCGCAGACCGAAATGCCGCTGAAACGTTCCCGAAATCGCAGAGCCCTTCCACCACCAAGCAAACTGAGTAGCTCCGGTTCCGAACCACACTCCTGAGCCTCTCCTTCCTCTCTTCCGACATTATAGGACCAACAGCATCAATGATCTCGCCACTACTCATCACATAACCATTCCCACAGCTGAACCTGTTGACAGACTCAAAGGTTTACTCACAAAATGAAGGAAATGAAACCCTCCACTATTAACTTAGGGTGTGTTTATGAGTTGAGGTTATGGAGGGGAAGGGAGGGAAGGGAGGGAAGGGAAGGGTTTGAACAGTAACTATAAGTCTATTTTACTCTTCAAATTCAACTTACATACATCATAGAGAGTACATCCAATCTAAGCTACTACTGGCTGTACGGGATTAATGCTAAATCTGACATAACTAATCGACTAACAACTTCTTATCCAGACAACAGATTCTAACTAACTATAACAGCTACTTGGTGATAGAAATAGAAAAATCAACTTATATACAAGAGATCGAGTGCACACTGCTAATAATGTTCTTGAGTGTAGATTATAAAAAGTACTCCCTAACTAACCGTAAGTGTCTGTAACAAACTGAATAACTAACTAACTGTGAATTACATCACGTGTGATATATTAGGTATACCTGTCGAGGTAAGGGAACCACCGAGGCTGAGGTTCGGGTTGGTATAGGAGGGGCTTGCGCTCCATCTTCATGAGCCTGGAGACACCATCGTGGTTGGTTAGGAGTTGCTTCACATTGTCCTTGGATTGGTCTTGATGTTCTGTTATGGGTTGTTGTTCGTGGGGGAGTAAAGGAGCGGTTTGGAGTGAAGTGTAGCAGCATCTGGGAGTGAGGGTTAGTGGTGGAGGGTGGTGGTGGCGAAGGAGGGAACAGAGAGAAAGAGAGAGAGTGGGCGGTGGAGGAGAGGGAAGAAGGTGAAGGTTGCGTTTGGATTTGAGGGAAGCGAGTGATGAACACAAAAGGGTTTTGCAGTTGCAAGCACTCATTTGCAGAGTGTTCCGCGTTGTGACGGACATGAGTTCGGGTCTTCGTAGACTGAGGTGAGGATAGCCAACACGAGTACAATACCATACAAAGTACTCGATATCCACTAGCCGGTGCCGTTTTGAAATTTTCTTACTTAATAATATGTGCTTTAGATAAGCTTTTCAAAAATGTATTTACTCACTAGTACAAAATTAGAAGCAAGGGCAGAGTAGGAGCAAAAGTGAGAAGCTATTTTATATTTAGATGCAATTATAAAATTATTTTTATTATAATTATAAATTGTTAAGCTATTTAAATGTGATAAATATAAAAGTAATTTTTTTTATAAATTTATAATTAAAGACATGAAAAATTATTTATCAAATATATTTGGATAAAAAGTATTCTGAGTACATGGTAATTTTTCAAAAATAAAGTTCATAACTATTTTATATTCTTTATCTTTTAATTTGAACTAACTAAATTAAATATATAGTAAGAAAAAATTACTTTAAAGTTAATAAAAAATTATTAAACAAAGGTGTCCTAGATTCATAGAAAAAGATACTCTAATTCACTTATATTTATAAATATATTATCTTACTTTATATAGATTTTTAATATTTAACAAAATAAAAGATTACAAGCAATTTTAAGACAAAATATAAAGAAAATTTTAGAAAAAATAGCAATAAGATTAGGTGCAATGGTAAACTATAGTCTCAAAAAAGAATCAATGTTCAAATTATGGAGTAGGCAATTGTTAGGAGATCTTTTTATTGTGATGGTGCTGAGAATTTAAGCTAGCAATTAATGTCCATAGAGATATCCTAATGATCAACAAAATAGAAAAAATAGCTACAATTAATAATTAAATAGGAGGACATATAGAGTTTCCTTGTGCAGCTCTCTATTTTTTTTTTTTGTCTTTTTTTTTATAAAATGGAAATAAGGCTAAATGATTTTAAGGAAAAATTTATCAACTACTGACAAAAAAAAAAAGCATTAATGTTTAAAAGAGAATAAAGTCGGAAAAGGTAGATATTTTCTTTTTCAAAATACTATAAAAATAGTTATGTGAAAAAAAATATATTTTGAATTTTCTTTTTATGTTTGTTTTGGGAATCTCTTACCAACAAGTGGTCCATTTGCACTATGCGTCTGCACCATGAGAAGCTCTGCATTTCAACCATTGTTTGGCAATTATTATCCTACCCACATGTATCCACCCCACCCTATCCTAGTCAGGTCAGGCTTAAAACCCACCCTGTAACCAGGTGGGTTTGGATGCGGATAGGGCCGGGTTTGAGCTCAAGGCAAACCCGCTCCTATTTTAACCGTACCCTATATTTATATTTAATTTATAGATGTATAAGATTATTTTTCTAAATATTTTTATCATTTTAGGGTTGTATTTAGTTGGAAGCAAATATAGATATAAAAATTTTTTAATGTATAATTTTTTATATGAAACTAATATATAAAAATTTTTACTTTATTTTTAACTCTAATATCAAATACATCCTAAACACAAAACTAAATTTTAAAATAATTTTTTAAATATTTAAAAAAAACAGTAGATAGGGATGGGTAGGATATGGGTTATGATAGATTGTTTGTCGATAGGTTTAGGTTTTGAAAGTCAAAACTCGCGAGTAGAGTAGGAACGAGTTAAGACTTGTTTAATGAGGTAAGGAGTGGATTTGGGTTAAGCTAAAATCCGCCCCATTGCCACCCTTAGCAAAGAAGTGCTTGAAGACTAAATTAGAGGAGGTATCGTGGACCATAACGCAGGTGGTTAGTGACAATGGGGGGGGATATTCCGGCGATCATAATATGGATTGAAGTAGGGATGGCAATTGGTACTCATGGGGGCAGCGACATATCCCCCTTCCCTTATCCCTGTTTATGAATTTGCCCCCCGTCCTCGTCCCCATCCCCATTGCCGGTCCTGGGTCCCCGTTCTCTGTGAGGATTCAGATTTCCGCAGATATCCTCGAGTTTCTATAAAAAAAAATCTAAAAAATCTAAAAAAAGAGAAAAATATAAAGAAAATATTTTTAAACTTAATAAAATATCCATAAATATTCATAATTCGTATTATTATCAAATACAACACAATACAATTTAAATTAAAAATAAAATATATAATTGCAAATCTATTACAAGACAATAAAAATTTTCAAATCATAAATTACAAATTTTCAAATTACAAACTCAAATATGCAAATTCCAAACTCAATTAGTAAATTTCTTAATAAATATGCAAGTCAAAGAGAAACATAGGTAATAAAATCATATATTTAGTTATTATAAGACACACACACACACACACACTATATATATATATATATATATATATATATATATATATATATATAAGGATATTTGTATAATTTTATAAAGATATTTGTATAATTTCATACTTAAGTTGAGATTTCGTGGGTCTCCATGGGGTGGGGATCTCATCCCCATCCTGCCCTCACCCCCATTAGCTAAACGGGGATATCCCCCATTCCCATGGGGATTAAATCTGTCCCTGTTCCCGTCTCCGTTGCAGGCAATCCCCATGAGTGCCCGTTTTAATGGGTATTTTTGCCATCCCTAGATTGAAGGATTGTGGTGAAAAAAAAAAACATTGTGGGAATAAAGGAAAAGATATAGAGAATTAAGGGTTGTTTGGATTTTTTTTTTTTTGTTTTCTAAAATAGTTTTAAAGAATAAGTTTAAATTCAATTTTTAAAAATAGAAAAACAAAAAAAATCCGTTTGGCAATCATACTCATAAAACAAAATTTAAATGATAAAAAATAATATATCTGTTTGAAAATAAATTTTAAAAGTAATAAAACATAAAAATTTGTTTGGCAAATGTTTTTTAAAAGGTAGAACTTGATCTAATATAAATGTATTAGTAGCAGTACCAAGAAGCCATTAGTGACAATGAAGATGCCAACAACAACATTGACATGATGCATCATTGACATACTTCCGTCCTCGTTCGGAACCTCTTCAACGTTCATCTTCGTTCATTAAATAAAGCACGGACCAACTCACCATACCAATTCATATTGGCCTACTCACTCCCTTCGAGACTCATGCCACCAAATAACAAATTCTATTGTATCAAATCTTAAGTGTATCTTTCTAGTATTGATTCAATAGCTTTGTAAAGCATAGATTTCGAGTAATGCAATTTTGAATATTTAGCATCTCCTATGTGGAGATGGCATCAAAAAATGAGCAAGGGTACAACCCTCTCACCGGCACTAGATCACACCCATATGCTATATATCCCTCTATACTCAGTTACCAATCGTCCCGAGAAGGTGGGATTGATAGCCACGGATAGGAGTGGAGTGGTGATCTGATGGTGGAACTTCGACAAGGTTGAGACACAGCAATGGTAGGGCTCGCGGCGGCAATAGCAGCATTCAGACAGAGGTATCGGGCAACAAAGGTGGCAGTGAGTAGCGAAGAGCTGCCAAACTTGGTGGTTCTGGCGATTCTGCTTCGGGTGATTGTGTGTAATTGTGGTATGGGGCAAACAATGGCATTGGTGGTGGCAGTTGCAGCTTCGATGAGGTGGATTTCTAGGTGGTCTTGGAGTTGCTTCTGAAGAGAAGGGATGTCGCAGTGGGAGAGGTCGCAATACAAATGAGAAGGTGTCGCTTCAACAGAAGAGAAGGAAGGTTTTTATCATACTCAAATGAGAATCGAAGTGGTAACAAAATCAATAAAACAACAACATTAGATTGCATGCCACAATGTTTCTCAGTGTTTTTTAAAACAAGAAAACAAAAACAACTTCTAAACTGTTTTGTGGTTTCTATTTTTAAAACTCATATTTTGTTTTTTAATTTTTAAAAACAATATACAAAAAAACCACATCCCAAACAAGTTTTTTTAGTTTTTTGTTTTTAAAAATTGAAAACTGCTTTTAAAACACTTTTCAAACAGGCTCTTAATGTCCGGAGAAAGTGGAGCAACTGTGTCTAGTGATGGTAGGGGAACTTTGAATGTTAATGCTCAAATAAATTTGGGTCAAAATGGGCGAAGCTTTGAAACAAGGAAAATGATGTGGAGGAGGCTAACCAGGCTATGCATGAGGGATGAGAAAAATCCATTTCAAGGGATGACTATGTTAGCGACTTGAGCCCGAAGTTTTCCCTTGGTTTTGGGCCTGTCCACGAGAAACCTAAAGATGATTTGGCCCAAACAAAGAGAGGGACAGTATATCTTTGCATCAACGTCATCTATGCGATAAAGGCCATTTATTGACAGAGGAATCTAATTTGGAAGACGCTAGCAATTAGAGGCTAGCTAAGCTGTAAATGGCATTACCTCTCATAAATCTGCATCCGGGCAACTTGATAAAGCCGTGTTTGACTCCCACATAAAGTCCGAAACCCTTTGATGCCCCTCCCTCCCCCCGCCCCAACAAAAAAGACCAGAAAATTGTCAAATTTCTTATGCTTTATTCTAATCTGTGTAGTTTCTATTGGTTGAAATTGTAGGCTTAGCTTTATGGTGTAAATATCTATTGTAGGCAGGCTTTTGCCTTCAATTATTAATCAATGTATATCCTTTGACCCAAAAAAAAAAAAAAAGAGAGGCTAGAAAATCATGATTTTTGGGCTATCTACACATCAAATGAAGAAGACGCGGTAATCATGAAGGATTGAAAAGTCTAAAAGGAACAATAAAAACTAGAGGTCGAAGATGATGAAAAAGGGTAGAAAAGTGGCAAAGGTGCTGTGCTCAAGTGAGTCTGATTCAACAAAATCATGATTTTCATGTTGGATTTTTAGAGGTTGGCGGGTGTGGGTAAATTGGTGGCCGTAAGAATTTGGTGGTGGTAAAAGGATATGTATTTCAAGGGTTAGGTGAATCGAAATGTTCAACTCTAATAATGCAATAGGTGAGTGGATTATAAATGGAGCGGAATTGAGGCCTTGAAAGCTATGGAGTGCCAAGTGAACCCGTGAACGGTGGCTTTGATTTTTCAAGCCAATCACATCAAGCAAATGGACTTAAAAGTCCACAACTATTATCGGTGCAGCAGAGGCCCACAAAAGAAATTGGCAAATTCAATCGCTGCAGGAACCGGTAGAAAAAAAGCGCCAAATGCATCGATGGTTGGGTTGAAATTTTTGGATCCAAATGCTCTATAAATAGAGCTAGTTTCACAGGGTCCCAACACTCACCATCAATGTTCACCTCCAAGTTCTAGAGAAGTGTTTTATTTTTTGTTTTACTTCTCTTTTTAAGTATGAGATATTTTGGATATATTTGAAATTTGGATTTATGTGGAGTGTATTTGTATATTTATTATTTGAGATTTGGGTTGAGTGGAGTATAACTACTTTTTTGTATCTCTATTATTTTTTTTAGTAAAATATTTGGTTGCTGCCTTTACTCATGAACGTAAGTTATTAGTCGAACCACATTAAATTTTTATGTCTTCTTTTCTTATGTTTCTGCATATTTATTTTGTGCTACTTTATTTATCTTATTTTGAGGCCGACCACCACATTTTACAACAGAACCTTGTAGAATATTGGCATAGTCATGATTAGGAGGCAACAAAATTAGTAGTTGGCTTTTGTGAATTGCAAAGAATGAGCTACTATTAGTGTGGTGCTGTCTCAGGATTTTAATTATGTACACACTAGAAGGAAAGTTAACAGCTATCATGTGTACCAAAATGGTGGGGCGGTTCAACGGAGTGTTTATTAATTAGTATATGGGAGTTATTTAATCGAGTTCTTGAAGCTCGAGGCGAGGAAGGATAAATGTGATAAGAAGAAAATTTGAAATCTTTCCAAGAATAGGGGAAAATATTGAAGAAAATCAATGGGATACGAAATCCTTTAGATGGTTTAGGATATTTGTAAGTTAAGGTTTTTGAGAGAAAGGGAGAGAGGAGAAGGATTTGAAAAATAAAATGAACTCATAGTTACTCTTTAAAACTTCCTTTTTTTTCCTTTTCTCTTCAAAATTTTAACTCACAAATACAACCTTAAGAAAAATAAGTTTTTTGGCATACTGGTAAGGTTTTGAATGTCTCAAGCTACTTCTAGCGGTGCAAATCCACCACTAATCTGCAAAATTGGGTGCCTTTGAGTAAATCTATGGCCACTTTGTCTGCAAATAAAGGAATAAATGGAGCAAATATTTTGGCAAGCAATTCCTTCTTCGTCATCTGCATGAATAATGACTAATTGGAAAGCAATTTCTTCTCCTGCAGTTACATAAATCAGCGAGAATGCTGGTGATTATGAAAAAGCTTTAAGTTGGCTTGATTTCCCTAATATTGGTGGGTTGACTGAAGGGTTGCCATCTATTCTCCAAAATATCCTAAACCATGATTCATGAATTGTTTAATAACTCATAAATACGATAAATAAATTTTTTATATTAGTAAGAATTGTTCAAGAAATAAATGATAACTTTTCTCGGTCTTCCTACTAGCGGATCCCCAGACACAGTCTACTCTCTTTATTAAATAATCTTATTCTTGAATCTTTTTTGTGAAATTGATAAAGATAAATTATTTTATAAATTCTTCTAATTTTTTTGTCTAAAAAATTATTGCCAGATCATATAATTTATTATTTTCTATTTTTTTAATCTTTTTTATTCTAAATCAACTAGAATATTGGTGATTATGAAAACCATTAATTTGACTTTATTGTAGCTTGATTGGAGGGTTGCCATATCTTTTTATTATAGCCTAGTAGTGATGGGTGTGATTAGTTGTTTTGATACTCAACTCATATTGTTTTAGATTTTTTGCTGTCATCTTTTATTTTTTGTCATTATTATGCACTACTCCTCTCCTCCTTTGGACAGTATTGAGCTTTTGACTTTACCTATTTAAAAAAAAAAAAAAAAACAAGGTTTTTAAAGGGGAACATGCTCTTTTGGTGTAAGTCCTTGAAGATTCAAACCTAATCTTCCAGCGGCAAGTATGAATATGTCAAAAGTAGCTTTTGATACATGAAGGTATTTAGGCTAAAGGTGGAAGACCAAAACTGATGAAGTACACTGACTTAGCATAAACAAAAGGTAAACCAAGAAAAAAAGCTGAACCAGACAAGGTAAAAGCAAGAGATGATTGGAAAAGATCAACGAAATAAGCAAGAAAAAGTAAAGCAAAGGATGAAACGAAATCACGAACATACGTTAATAGTCTAATTGGCGTTTCGATCGCTTATTCAATTGAGCCATTTTAGGCTGAAATTCAGGTTGTTTTATCTTTTTAAAATAAAAAAATATTATTTACACATATATGTTTTTTAAAGATTAATTTTAAAAATATCTTTTTTTATTATAAAAAATTGATTTAAGTTAGATTGATTTTATTATTGGATAAATTTAAAACAAAAAAAGTATAAAAATTGATCCAAATTGAGTCAAGTAATCACTATTCACGTAAATAGTGACGAATTTTCCTTTGGAAGTGACATTCGCATGTATCTTTTTTCAGGAGAAGTTTAAAATGTTCACCAATAAAAGTGAATATTCAATATTCACTTAATTTTTAACCATTGATTAAGTTAAAAAATAAATTTAATGGTTGATGTTACACAAAAATTAATTATGGTACTCTACATAATATTTGGAGCATGAGTGCTCCTTTAACATTAACTGCTGGATTTATTTTTCAACTTAATCAATAGTTAAAAATTAGGTGAATATTAAATGTTCACTTTTATTGCGTGAGGATTCATAAATGTATGTATATGTGAAAAATAAAATAGTGTGAAAATGGTAATTTGCAAAAAGGGATGAAGAATCGGCTTTTCAATATTTGTATGGTATATGTGTGATTAATTTATTATCATATGGAATATTTTTAAGATTAAAAGAAATATGAATTTAGTTAATACAATCCGTCCTTGAATATGTAGTAATTTATTTTTTATTATTTTCTTTCTCCACCTACAAAAGTTGGAACATATGGGATCCACTGCCTGTAAAAAAAAAAAGTTATCACTTTCTTACTTGAGTCATGATGGAACCTGAAACAAATGCTACAATGGCAACCCAGAATTTGGAACCTGGAGTGCAGAACCTGAAACTTGGAACCTAGAGGAATATGGCTACTAGACAAGTATCCCTACCCATAGCAAGGAGGAACCTAAATCTTGAACTTCGAATGCGGCAGGAAGAACCTGAATATGAACAGTAACAATCAAATAATTTCTATCATATTCCACATAATTTTTCTCTCAAAATCTGCCCACTAATAAAATAGAATTTTGAGCCAAATATTTTTTTCAAGCACATTTCTATATAATGGAGGTAAATTGTGTAATAAAACTTTTCCATCTCTCTGTAGCGAATTGTCTTTAACTAAATCCATGTTACTGCAATAAAATTCAAAATATAATATCATGATTATAATCACACCTGAATGACGTATTTGAAAAATGGAGCCGAATCACGTATGGAAAAGTAAACAATGTCAATGCCAAAGGATAATGGAAGAGTATGTTGATAACCACAAATAATATATCAAGCTGTCTTACAAATATTTGCGTCAATCTCGATATTTTGGAGAAGAGAGACCACTTGGCATGCTTAATGTATGAAAGGTGAACAAATCTTAAGAAATTCTTGTATGGTCTGAAAGCACCACGTAGCTGTGCTTCTAATTATTTCCGGATTGTTTTCTTGTTCTATAGTTAATTCATTAGTTATTGCATCAAAAACATTAATTGAAGTGAATGGTATGATAATGACTGATTTGAAAGGTTGAGCATTAATTGATATAAAACAATTAATTTTTTCTTGTTCTCTAATCACTCGAGAATTTCTTGTTTTACCTCAAGCTTGTAGTATATGCCAATTAGGCGTTCTAATTTCAATGGCAAACACATCACCACAATGGAAAATTCTCTGTTGTGGTTTGAAGCGATGGCATTTTGATATCCTTTTTCAACATTTTTAACTTTTCTTCTACAGGGTTATGGCGAAATGGATAGAGGGATAAGGTTCTTGAGATGCTTCTAGCTATTGCTTGAAGGAGAATCTGTGAGAAATTTGAGTACAAAGCATATTGTTTTCTGGTATAAATTTTCCAAGGATATTTCAACGTAATTTAATGGTAGATTTTTTAAAGAAACAAAAGTCAAAGTTGTCCGTGGTGACCGAAGAATCATTCAAAGTATTAATGAGGTCATGAAGATTTGACTGAGTTTTTGTTGCTAATTATGCGTGAAACTTTCTCCTGCATATTTGAGACACTAAATGCAAATATGTAGTAAAATAATAGGCTTTGAAATGTTCACATGGATCTTTTCTCTTTTCGATCGATGTTTTGGAGAATTGTAAAGTGAAATGGCTTTCTTTAATAAGCTTGTATGCTATAAATTATTAATGGCATCAATATACTTATATGCACAAGTTGGTACCCTTTGGTATATAAAAAACTATACATTACTATATTATGCACACTATGCTGACTTTTCAGTAAAAGATTTTTCTTTTCTTTTTTCCATGTGAATTGAGACACTGACTTCAGTTATAGTAGAGCATTAAATATTACCCGTTTAAATGTCAATTTTTATTGTCCAATTAAAAATACATATTTTTATTGGCTAGTGTTACAAGAAATCACTCGTAGAAAACTAATGTTTTAAAATTGAAGCCGGCATTGAATTGGTAAAAGAAGAGGTTTAAGATTTTAAAGTTTAATCAAAGTTGAATTGAGATTTTATATATGGGTTTTGCTAACTTCCTCCCCTTTTTTTAGTGTTGGTAGAAGTTTGCAACTTCCATTATATTATGATTAGACAAAAATATTTCCTTTTTTATTTATTAAATAATTTACTTTTAGAGATATTATTATAATTTTATACTTATTTTGATAAAAATAAACTTAAAACATTTTTCTCTCTCCTCTAGTTTCTCCTCTCTTTTTTTTTTTGTGAAGAATTAATATTTATGTGGATGAACTATAGATGAGGAGAGAGAAGAGAGAGAGAATTTATTTAGTTAATTTTATCAAGATGAATGATACTATCTCCATATTAAAATAATTGTTTATTTTTTAAATTTTATTTCTGTATAAATAATTATCCATTTAATAAATTTAGATAATGATAATTATTTTTTCAATTATATCTCTTTTAAATAGAGGAGAGAGAGTAAGTGAAAAAAGATAATTAAGGAAGAGAGAGAATTAAGAACAGATAATTTTATAAAAAGTACCTAAATTTCTTTAATATAAAGGCTTTTCCAATCATTTTCTTAATTTATATGTGCAATTAAAATTGGATAATTATTTCAAGATGGAAGTAGTAAGTTATAATATATAATACCCTAAAAATAAGTTATTTACTAATAAACAAAGAAGAGGACATTTTTATCTAATCATAATATGGTGGGAATTGCTAATTTCCACCAACATAAAGAAGAGAGAGAAGTGTTTTATACTATTAACCAATTGTCTTCATTTATATATGTGTAACTTTTGAAATAATTAACGTAAAATCAAATACTTTAAATGATGTAATGGTATATAATTAAATTATTATATATATATATATATATATATATATATATATATATATATATATATATATATATATATGTAAAGTTCAGCATATCAATAATTAATAACCATAACATAGCTCTCATAAAATGATAAAACATCTTATTGTATTAAATTTAGAAGGAATTAAGTTTAATTCAATTATAAAAACTAGCTTAAGAAGAAATATCATTTAAATCATTATAAAAGAAACAATTTATTTGCATATTCAATCACAAAGCATTATTATTATTTCTGCATAGTAGTGGACCCTTTTTTTTTTAAACATATGTGGGATCAAATATATTGATAATTAGTGATTTCAGCTATTTATGCAGTGAATTTATCTGTAAGAAAACATTAGAACAAATATATATTAATCATTATAAATTTTAGTTATATAAATAATAAATCTAATTAAAGTATTTTTCATACATTAATCAATTACTTCTTTTGTGTTAATTTATCTGTCAATTTAAAGAATTTGGTATATTCTTAAATTAATTTATCTTGATGTAATTGTATCCAAATATATTAATTTAAAAATATATTAAATTATCTAAATTGATAGATAAATTAAAATAAAAGGAGTATCTTACCACAATATTCACCAGTTAACTAAAATTACTAGTTGTTTACTTTGATACACTAAAAACAAATAAACAAATATATCCAGCGATGAATCTTATGAAAAACTCAATAAAAATTAAAATACATATAAACCATCCTGTTTTTAATTGATAGGCAATGTTAGTATACAAAAACTTAATGATGTATTATTAAATTTATTAAATATACAACAACACATTATTAAATATAATTTTAATTTATTATTAGTATAATATTTTAGGGCAAATTATACTGACTTCCTCTGAGATTTGGTAAAATTCATTGTGACTCTCTTATATTTGTCTAGGCTACACTGACTTCTCTTTAAGGGGAGGTTAAGGGAGGCCATTATTATATTTATAGAGATATTTAATGTCATATTTTACAAAATACAGTAGTATCGAGTGTAACATTACTTCATAGTAACCTTTATCAAATCTCAAGGGAGGTCAGTATAATTTGCCCTAATATTTTTATATTATTATTTGATCATTCTTTTTTACTTTATTAAAAATATTTATTTCTTATAATAATTATATTAAAAGTGACAAATGTATCAATGTATATTTGGTTCACAATCACAGCATAAAATACTTTATAGTAACAGATATTAAAATTACACTTCAATAAAATAATAATAAAAATCTTTTTATACGAAGAATTTTGTTATATCTTTCTAAATTTTTTTATAATAATTCTTATAATACTTAATAAAAAATACATATTTAATATTTTTATTTAATAAGTAGAGGATAATTTAGAAAAATTTAATTTTTTTAATATATATGAATAATGCATTATAAATCATAGTCAAAGTAGAAACTCACCAAACAAGATAATGGAAGAAATTAATTTCTTAATGAGCAAGAGCCAAATCCGGCTATAAAAACAGCACATAAGCGAAGCAAACACACAGCATCAGAACATAGAAAAAACCACAAACTATAAGCCAAAAGAAACAAACATGGGTTCCTATCATTCAGAGAAAGAGAACCAGGAGGAGAAAGCTGTCACCTCAGAAAGAGATGAAACCACCCTTTCAGCCATGGTGCTAGGTGCAACCATGGTCTTCCCTGCAGTGCTCAACGCAGCAATTGAGCTCAACCTGTTTGAGATCATTGCCAACGGAAGCTCACAAGAAAGCGGTGGTTTCATGTCAGCCCTAGAAATTGCTTCTAAGTTACCAACCCAACACCCTGACATGCCAAACAGGCTTGAGCGTGTGCTGCGCTTGCTTGCTAGCTACTCTCTTCTTACTATTTCCACTCGAACCAATGAGGATGGTGGTGTTGTGAGAGTTTATGGGGTGTCACCTATTGGTAGATACTTGGTTAATGATGAAAATGGCGATGGTTATTTGGGTTCATTCCATACGTTTTTGTGTCAGCCTGCATTGTCAGGGGTTTGGTAAGTGTCTTTTAATTTATTTATATATTTGGACGTGACAAGTGTTTTTACTATATTTATATGGAATAATTTTATACTTTTCAGTTAACTATAATTTAAAAGTTTATATATATATACACTCACAAACAATTAGTACATTTGCTAAGTTTCAAGGACCTGTTTATAGATTTAGATAACTTATAAAGACTTAATTAATTCCATTACTCTTTAAATATGTTTTTATAATTTATCTAAGTTTGTAACTAGTTTTCTTTTTTTTTTTTTGCCATTTCCGAAAGAGTATTCCACCTTCTTAATATTAGGGAAGGAGATTAATCTCCTTTGAATTTAGTTAGGCTTGGTCTCCCAACTGGAATTCTATCTAGTAATTGAACTGAGATCCTTCATAAGATTATAGTGTGTCTCTACTATTACACCAATTTCCATGTTAGTACTAGTTTCCTTTAGTTTAGTAATACATACACAAAAAAAAGAAGAAGCAAGAGTTAGCAAGTAAAATCTCATTGCCAAAAGCAACCCAAAAAAAAAAAAATTATTATTAACGAAAATATAAAAAATATGATGACTTAATTATAAACTTTTAAGTTATAAATCCCTATTTGAAAAGTTAACAAAATTATAGAAATCAACAAATTAATTTAACCTAGAATAATTCATATTCCATCATCTAAAATTGATTAAACTCATGAATGAATTTATGAAAATTTTATTCTTATTTTTGTCCACATACCAAACACACCTTGACAGAAAACTCGTATATTTCATATTTTCATGGTGAATAATATATTAACTTGCTAAAACAGAAACTATAAAATACTTAGAAATCTAAACCAAAAAGAGAGAGAGAGAGAGAGAGAGAGAGAGAGAGATTATGGTTAAATTTGCTGTTACTTTAACAAATTTCAAGTTGTCGAATATACTTTGCCCATATATATATATATATATATATATTGCAACTGGCTGGTTGGCCATATGTGAAAATTCTCTTTTTTGTGTCCTAGGCTGAATTTTAAGGAAGCAATTGTTAATCCTGACATTGACGTATTCAAGAAAGTCCATGGAATAACTAAGTACGAGTACTTTGGGAAAGATCCACATATAAACCACGTGTTTAACCAGTCAATGACTGACATATGTGCAACACATATGAAAAGGATCCTTGAAATATACGCAGGATATGAAGGAATATTAACTTTGGTGGACGTTGGAGGTGGAAATGGACAAAGTCTCAAAATGATCATCTCCAAATACCCTTCAATAAAGGGTATCAACTTTGATCTCCCCCAAGTGATTGAAAATGCACCACCCATCCCAGGTAACCATTTCTCTTGCCATAATGTTCTATTTTTGGGGGTTAATATATAATTAATTTGATTTCATCTCTAAAAATAAAAAATTCAAATTTCATGTAGGGATTGAGCATGTCGGAGGAAGTATGTTTGATAGCGTTCCACAGGGCGATGCCATAATACTAAAGGTTGGTGAAGTAAACACTCATTACGTAAAACTTCAATTATTAATTCTTGACATATAACTTGATCAAATCAATAAAGTGCTAACCAAAGTTTTTAATTTGTATCCATGGATGACATTCTTCTAGGCTGTATGCCATAATTGGTCCGATGAAAAGTGCATAGAAATTTTAAGCAATTGTCACAAGGCTTTGCCACCAAACGGGAAGGTCATTATTGTGGAGCTCATACTTCCAGAAAACCCAGAACCAACAGATGCATCTAAAATGATTTCAATTCTTGATAACACCATGTTCATCACAGCTGGTGGAAAGGAAAGAACCGAGAAACAATATGAGAGTTTGGGCAAGCGCGCAGGATTTTCTAAGTTTCAAGTTGCTAATGTCGCTTTCTCAATTTTGGGAGTGATGGAACTTTACAAATAAGTAATTAATTCGGTGGTTGTTTGTTTCACATTTGGATGTTACTGTTGAGCGTTGAAGATACTTTGGCAAAAGAAATTTAAAAAACAGAAAAAAAAAAGGATCCTTAAGCCATGTCAAAGGCCTGCATTTGGTCATATTTTACGGTTTGATGTGATGTACTACGTATGCATAATCGTGTAATTTGTGTTTTGATGTGATGTATTATTGCTTATGAATAATGCATGGTTGAACTTTGCACCCTTTTAATATTTCCCTTGTTCAGGTCAGAAAACGTATTTCCATTTAACAGTATACTATTCAAAGCCCTAGCTATTTCAAAAGCCTAATTCACTACCGGATATACGAATGAACACAATTGAGCAACGTACACTGAAGAACTTTCTCCAATTTTAAGTAATGCATGCATTTGACTCGGTTCACTACGAGTTAGAGTAATGCTAGATTTAGGACCCGCGCCGGATAAGCCCGGATAGTAGGTAACAACCATAATATATTATATTATATGTATTTGGTGATAAGGTAATGTGTCCCTATGCGGTTTTTTAATTTTATTATGAGAACAGTAGATTTAAAATATAGTAATATAGAATTAATAACAAAATTAGAGAAGTGCGAAAAATTAATACACATTTCGTCATACTATAAGTAGTATCTATATTTTATTTTTTTTACCTGAATTTTACATGTTGCAGGGTGAAATTTGACACAAACAAATTGCATGCATTTCACCCTGTGGTACGGCGAAATGTGAGACAAATAAAAACGCATGAATAGTCAAGAACTGAAACACATTTCGCCTTGTAGCACGGTGAAATGTGAGACAAACATGCACATAAATAGTATACACATGTTTTCAAATAGGAACTGAAGTGTTCTTGTAGTCAGAAAAAAAAAAGCATTATCCGTGATGCTTTCTGCAAATAGGTTGGAGGGGGCAAAAATATGTTGTACGGGGAGCTGACATGTGTAAGGTGTATAGTAAAAAAATTGACTTATGTTAAATATTGAATAGGAGTCGAGTGTGTTGTTGAGGTAGGAAATAAAACAATACTATTAATAGTTGGACTGAAAGCTCTATAAATAAAGTTCACTTGATGCGAAACTCGGAGTAAAGCTTTTCGTTAACAAGAATAAGACGTGTTTGAGTGTGTGAGAGTGCCAGAGTGAGAAAAATTATTTTGAATGTATGATCTAATTTGGTGTTTGATCAAGAAGGACAGAATGAGATGGCAAGAATGAGCCGACGCAATCGATGCTGTGATTCAACAGTGGATTCAAACAGTCATATTGCAGTGCAAGTTTCTGAGGTAATATATTTATTTTCAAAAATTATGTTTAAAAATTTATACTAATATTATGTTTAAAATTAATTTTAATTTGTTAGGATTCTGTGTATATCAAATTAGATTGACCATAAGATGAATATTGTAAGAGGTATTATTATTTTGTGGTAATATTATGTTTGAAATTAATTTTAGTGCATTATTAGTTTTAAAATATTAGACAATTATTAAAAAATGGTTATATATATTTTTTTATTCAATCTTTTTAACGTCTATGCGATGTTTGTTTTTCAAACTTTTGTATGTAATTTTGGTTTTATTCTATTTTTTAAGACTGCATATCTAGTTTTGATAATTGTTGGGTTCAACTTAGGTGAATGGCAGAGTTACTGAAAATGCACCTCAACGAGTGTTTATTTTAATTGTTTATGCGAGAATAAAAACATTAGACAATTATTAAAATAAGGTTATATATATATATATATATATATATATATATATATATATATATATATTTATAATATATTCATTTATTTGTTAATTACATTAACAATAGAAATATTCAATAAATATTTAAGAGATGGCAGTAGCTAATAGAATATAAATTTAAATTAATAAATCGGTGATAGAAGTTTAATTTATTTTTTGGTGGTATTATTATTATTATTATTATTATTATTATTCTTTGTTGCAACAAAGAATAGATAACATAAAAGTAACATACGATTTAAATAGTTAAATTAAATTAAAATGACATTTAATTTAAACAAAAAGGTAGAATAGAAGTAATGATACTTATTTTTATTTTTGGGTTTAGAGCGATTTGTTATTTCCTGCTGTTATTTACAATAATAATGCAACAATTTTTATTATAAATTTATCTAATTTATTAATTTATGATAATGTTATAGGATGGTAGACAGATGCGCACGCAAGTTAGGAACGTCGAGCCACCACATCATATGATAGAAGGGTACTTACAAAGGGCAAGACTGAATGAAGTTGCTAGTATTAACAAATTTTATCTACTTCCAGATCTAATTAGTGCATTGGTAGAACGATAGAGACCGGAATGTCACACATTTCATTTTCCTTGTCAGGAGTGTATCGTGACACTGGAAGATGTTGCACTCCACCTTGGCCTGCCCATCAATGGGCTGGTTGTCATTGGAACAACCAATCTAAATGTACAATTAATTCAGAATATGTGTGAGGCATGCCTTGGTGAACGACCTAAAGCCAATGACTTTATTAGTTGTGCAATCAGATTGTCATGGTTGGAGCGTTTTAATTCAACACTTGTGAAGAATGCCGGACAAGACGTCATCTAGCATCCATGGAAAGTATCTTCTGTTGTTCTTACAGTTGGACCAGATTGGGCAATATAGCTGGGGTTCGGCATGCCTTGCTATGCTATATCGAGGTTTATGTCATGCTTCACGAAAAGGTACAAAGGAGGTTAGCAGCTGCCTCATACTATTGCAATCATGGGCATGGCATCGGCTTCCATTTTTATGTCTAGTTGATAGACCAATTACATTTCCCTTATGCGCGAGGTAAACTAATTTAACTCAATTACTTATTAATTAAAACGATAACCTAATAAAAAATAAATTATAGCATTGCATTGAAAATAGTAATTTTAATTTCTGTATTTTTTCTTTCTAATGTATAATTTTTATTATTGTGTCAACTTTAGTATAATATATAATTTATATTGAACTTTCAGTGCATGTAATTGTTAAAGAAATTAAGATTATCTAGTGTCTATATTTTATTACGTTGAGTATAAACTTTAGTGTAATATGTAATTTGAATGAATTTATTACGTTGAATGTATGGGTGTAAAACTAGGTCAGATTTTGGATTAGATCAAAGTATGTTAAATAAAAAAATAAGGCATTAATCTATTCATAATCTAATAAAAAAGAAAAAAAAAACCAATGCATTAATTCATGATCTATCAATAAGATTTGATTATTTGAGTATTTGAAAAAATATATTTTTAATTAAAATAAATGTATAAAGAAATCAAAATAATTAGCCTTTTTTTTAAAGATATAGTAAAAGCTCTAAAAGGAATTATTTTAATATTTTTCCACATGTTAAAGAGTATAGCTTCTTAAAAGCACATTATATTGGAAAAAAAAGTCATCTACTTAAAATAAACTTATTCAATTTACTAGTATTCTAGATTACATTAACAAACAAATATTCAAACAAAAACAATTTCCTGCTCAGTACTAATTAGCTCTAGGTCTAAGTGGACATTGTCTGCAGCTATGTCCTTCACCACGGTATAGGGCATACTGTTTTGGTCCTCGCATCTCACACATATCCATTTCATTTAGAAAACGGGTTGATCTTGGCCGACCTTTCATGTTGCGTTTTAACTGAAAGTTAGGTCGAATCACCGGACTATTATATGGTGGCCACGTACTTCGATTCCCCACCACCTGAAACTCCCTGTCGTACACTTGCCAATCGATATTCTGATTGGCACAACATGCAATTATATGACGACATGGATATCGATCAATCTGAAAATCACCACAATCACAATACCTTCGAATCAAATCAACACTGAATTCATCCTCATTCGTGAGGTCTTGAACATGAAAAACTTGATTCTGCCTTGAAAACTGCGTGACGCGCACATTACCGGATACTTGTTGGATTTCTCGCAACTGTGTCGTGAGGGCTTCTGAGAAAATGAAGCCTGTATCTCTTTGAGCATGTGCTTCCCGACCTTTAGTTGCAAACAACTCAGCCAATCGAAAATATGTTGCTCGAACCAAGGCCGTAATGGGTAGATTGTGAGCGCCCTTTAACACAGAATTGATACACTCCACTAGATTTGTGGTCATATGCCCGTATCTATGCCCTCCGTCAAAAGCTTGAACCCACTTTTCTCGTGGAATTTCATCAAGCCAACTAGTATACACCTCGCCATGTTGGTGCATTCGTTCATAGTGATGATTAAATTCACGCTCCGTTCTCGAATACCCTGCAAAACAAAATGTGATCAATACATTATCTTAAAAAAAATATTCAGAAATACAAACGAAATATGTTACCTATGCTTACAACAAGTCGATGCAAATACGGTTTCTTGAATCTCCTTAAGAAGTTGGCTGCAATATGTCTAATACAGTATATGTGGAATGCTCTCGGAGGTTCCCACTGACCTTGGCTCTGTCTTATTGCTGCTTTGATTGACTCATGCTGATTAAAAATAATACCAACCCCATCCTTGATCACCACATGTCTGCATAAATGTTTCAGGAAAAAAGACCACGCTTCTGCAGTCTCACTTTCAACAATTGCAAAAGCAATAGGCAATATGTTCTGATTGCCATCTTGTGTAACAGCAATCAATAAAGTCCCTTTGTATTGCCAGTATAAATTTGTCCCGTCAACCTATACTAATGGTTTGCAGTGTCTAAAAGCTCTCTTATAGAGACCAAAAGTCCAGAACACCAGTTTGAATATTCGAGTGTTGGGCACCAACTCATTTCCATGGTAGGCGGACACAACTTCAAACTCAATACGTGCATGTCAACCAAAATAGCACATTGCTCCTAGCTAGATTGGTAATTCTTTATACGAACCTTCCCAACTACCATAAACTTTTTCAATTGCCTTTTGCTTCGCCACTCATGCTTTCCGGTATGTTGTCAAGTATCCATACCGATTTTGGATCTCGGCAATCACATTCTTTACTTTTAAAGATGGGTCTGCTCTTACTATTGGTTTTATATGTTATGCAATCATATCAAAATCCAGTTTGGTGTGATCTTGAGAAAGCATTGGCGAAGTGTAAGTGTATGGGCCGTTGTATTTTCTAACCTCTCAAATGTCCTAGTTCTTCCTGAAACTGACTCTAATAAGCTATTGACATCCGAGGCCAAAGTGTTTGCACTTATAGTAAAAGATCAGTGGTTCTGACTCGTGCACTTTGTAATCCACTGATCTAGATATGCTGTAGTTTTTAACTGCTCGTACTACAGCTTCCCGATCATTGAATATCATTCCACTATAAAATTCACCATCAGGAGTGTTACTGCTAATCATATTCGCATACTCTGGAAACTCAGGAATATGCATAGCCTCTAGATGTAAAGTCCGCATAAAAGGTGGAGTATCCTCTATATGCTGATCTATTGCCACTGTGTTTGGTCCACACTCGTCATCTGTATCATCACCATCACCACTTTCATGCTCTTCTTCCGAGTCTTCACTTTCACTGTTATCAACCATGCACTCAGTGCCTCTTATTGGAAATGGGTTAGGTTCATCTTCCCACTGATGCTGGATTGAAAAGAATTAAGTAAATTAACATATACATTATATTAATCAACATAACAATTTAATTGAATTAAAGATAAACATACAATTAACATATTTAACTCAATTACTTGCATCTAACCGATAAATTTGTCTTCTTTAATTTTTTTTCTTACTATAACAACATCCTCAAATTATTATAATGGTGACTATTCTAATGAAATAATGAATAAAATTGAATAGCAATAAAAAAATTAATATAAGTATGGAAGTATTTTAAATTTATTAAAAAGTTACTTCTAGTAATTTTTCATGAGAATACATTAAAAATAGTAATTTTAATTAAAAAAATTATTCTTAATTGTTTTTTAAATAATTACATAATTATGGAATTGAGCAAATTTAAGAAATTTTTTTTAACATTTATATATATTCTAATAATTATGTTAAATATGCTAATTAGACTTAAACAATGAAAATATTAAGTAAGGTGTGTTAATAATGTATATCAAATGACTTACTTGACTTGAACTGGGAGTAGTGTTGTAGTCATGCCATCTATCCGGATAAGAACTAGTACCAGTTTTAGCAATATGATACTGAAACAAGAATTACTGAAATTTATTAACTAAAATAACAAAAAAATTATATTTATCAAGATAAAAATGTAATTTAACTCAAAAAAAACTATTAATTACAACAATACAAACTTATAGAATAAAATCTAATAATAAATAAATTACAAAGAAGCCTGCCTACATAAATAGTTTTAAAATAAAAAGTTAAATAAAATATCATATTAATTATTAAAAAGCTAATAAAAAGCAATATGATATTCATGCTGAATTATTAAACCAATTGAATTAATGCAAGTATTATATTAATTAATATACAAATTTTATTCCACAATGCTATTAAAGAAATTAATTCATAATTAGTAAATCAATTGCAAATAAATTGCATTATAATCAAGAAATTACATAACTAACTTTGAAATAAAAAAATTTAATAAACTATTAAATGACTCACTTGATATAAATTGGGGACAGTCTCTTCATGTTGCATAGTCGGATATGCACTTTGAGCATTTTCATTGTGATGCAAACTTGCTCCACCAGCTTCAGCAACAACTTCTTCAAAGTCGACGTATAATTCAATGGCAATAATGTACTGTAGATACTGCCTATACGTCCTAAACATTATTTACATCTCTCCATTGTTGCTTATTTTGACTAGTCGAAATGGTATTTTGCCATTAACATTTGAAATCGGATGCGTATATCTAATTCTCACCACTCTCTTTGGAGTGTTTATATTTATGTCTTGACAAAGTACAATATTTAGTTCATCAAACGACATGGTTTGAGGAACAAAAATAATAAGCGGTTCGTCAAATATAAATATCACACTTTTCTCTGTATTTTTAATAACAGAACCATTAAAATGTGCAATCACAGTAACATTTAAACTGTTATCCATAATTTTTCTCATTTTTCTTGTATTACTTTTCACTCTCACAATTGAAAATGGAACAAAATAGCAACAATTGAATGGGAGAATAGCAATAATGGAGTGAGGGAAAACAACAGAAACGAAAAATAATTCAGAGCAACTATAAAATCGAAAATGTATATATAAGTGAAATTGAGAGCCGTTAAGATTTTACCGTTAAATATATCGACTGTGTAAGTGTTTTGTCAAATTCCTACATATAGTGGGGCGAAATGTGTGCAAGCTTTTGTGCTCTCACATTTCGCCCCCAACCAGGTAGAAATCCTGAAAAAAATAGTTTTTTAACTTGTCAGATTTCTACTTGTAGTGGGGCGAAATCTGTAATACCAATTTCTCCCCCCACCACGACGAATTGTGAAACATTCATCCCATATCTTTGTAATTAAATTTCAAACCCAATATTTCAGTATATAACCAATATTATTCCCATAACTAAATAACGAAGCCTCCGTATGCTGCTTAGAAATTAGAATTTTCCTCAGATTTATATTATCCTGTTTTCAAATATGTAAGATATATCTAAATAATGCCTACAATCAACATGGTAAAAAAATACATCCTTCAAAACAATTGTACGTATATGTGATCTTTGAATTGTAATGCAAATTGAACTTTTAAAACTTTTTGGTCATTTAAATATTAGGTTTAATCTCATTTTATTTGTCATCATAATTATATAAAAGCAACAATTTTGTCCTCGTTCATAGATTTTTTTTCTTTTTTTTGCAACGTAATTACAAATTATTTTTACTTATGAGTTATCTCTAAAAAATAAAAAAAGGTATAATATTCTCAAGTTCTCAAAAAAAGGATGTGATCATATATTAACAGATATACATAGCCTAGTTAATTGTATCAATTATATTCCATCAACAATTTAAGAGCACAAAATTACCTTAACTAAACCCAGAGAATGAAATGGCCTATGGTATATAGTCAGAAATCTAAATATATATTGTTTTCCTAAGCAGCTATTCATGCTATCATTGGAATGCAATAAGTAGTCATCGGAAATGCACTCTCAGAAGGTGGCGAGTTATGAGGGAAACAAAACAGAAGGTATCCATTTATGAAACTTGAAGAAAAATTTTAGCGGTCAAAGAGTTTAACATATAAATTAAATGATGATTTTATATATATATATATATATATATATATATATATATATATATATATATATATATATATATATATATATATATATATAGCAAATAACTAACACAATAAAATAACATTAAGGAGAAAGGCTATAAAATACTTTATAATACTGTTCTCCGCTCTTTTAATAACTGGAAATAATTAATAATTGAATCAGAACTAAAGCTTTCAACAATTTTCCTTTTAATATTAATCATAAAACTTGTAGGAAATCCATCTTCCATCTTATTTTTTGACTTTATCTTCAATATTTTGATTGCTCAAAATGATCATTCCGTAGTAGCTAAAAGTTAAGATAAAGTGAATCAAGCCATTGATCCAAGTACTAAACTTTTTTCTTTCCCTTACCAAACATCTATATAATTCATGAATAGTTAATAAAATTTTTAATTCTAGTTGTTTACAGGCATCAAGAATAAAACGCTAAAATAGTAAATTAATCTTCTTTTAATTAGTGAAGTCTATAGCATATTATTTGTCAAAAATAGTACAAATGCTAGTGTGTATTCGAATTAGTAGTGAGATTAAAATTATTTCAATAATTGATTATAAGTTTAATAGTTTTTTATAATCAATTATTCAAAAATCAATTTTATGTTTGAATATATTAATTTAAAATAATTTTAAAATAACTCAAAACAGGACTTGGAGTCAACAAATATATTGCTTAATCATTGACCTACTATTTAACTCTTATAATTGCCTATTTATTACAATAAAAAATATTTTCACTCTAAAATAATACTTAATTGTGATTTGATCATTTTGAATTTTAGTTTTTTTAATTAAAATAAACTAATGAGCTTTTAATTTAAAGAAACCTATTTATATAGAGTAGCGTTATTTATGTAAATTAATTAGCATGTTCAACTTAAACCTATCTATCATACAAAGTTCCTATATATGTATATATATAAAAGTTATGTTTTAATAAAAAAATTGGGGGGCCATTGCCTGTGTGAGGCTCCGCCTCTAAAGGCTTCAAAAGGGAAGAATGGATACGGAAAGGAAGGGAATTTAGAAGATTTTAGTAAGTTTTGTTCAAGAGTTTAAAATTGATAAGAGAAAGGAAATAGATAACTTATAATATATTTTATAATTTTATCTTTTATTAAAATAATTGAATATAATTAATATGTTCTATAATAATATTAACTTAAAAAAATTAAAAATATTATATATTTTGTAAATTAAAAAAATATGTCCTTTCTAAAACCATTTTTTCAGGAGGAAAAACTTTTTGATGGAAACTGATAAAAAAATTGGGAGAGAAATATAGTTTCTATGAAAAGCTGAAATAAAATTAGAACAAATTGATAAAAGTGGTATTTTAATGTTTTAATAGGGATGGGATAATAAGTTAAATTCAAAGCTCATCAAAATCTCCTAATTTAAAGGAACCATAAAATGAGAGTTTTAAGAGGATAGTTAAAACTCCCAAATGTCTTTCCTTCCCAAAAATTAAAGCTCATAAATTAATAAGGTAAAACTTCGATAAATCTTTTCATTCCTTCGCTTTTTCCTCTAAACCAATAACACACTGAAAGATATCACTATCTTATATCTTTCTCTCTCATTATATATACAATGAGTCAAGAAAATAAGTATAAATAATAGGTTAAATCTAGTTTTGATCCCTATGCTTGTTATAGATTTTGGTTGTCATCCTTACACTAAAATTTTTTTGTTTAGGTCCCTATAAATTAAAATTTTTTATTGGTTTAAATATATTTTTTGTTCTTGTAAATGTCAGTTGTTTTGGTTTTAATACCTCTAAATTCTTTTTTTTTTTTGGGCTTTTATTCCTTCTTTTTTTCAATATTATATTTTTGGTCTCTATTATTAACTAGTACTGTTAAACAATGATATTTATAAGGACAAAAAAATATTATTAAAATATTTATAAGGATTAAAACAAAATTTTTAATATTTATAAAAACCAACCGTATGTTTTAAAATAATTTTTTGGACCTAAAATTTAGGACGATAGGGATTAAAAATATAATATTAAAAAAGGAGGGATAAAAAACAAAGAAACTTTTTTTATAGGAACTACAATCAAAATGACCTATATTTATAAGGATTAAAAATATATTTAAGCATTTTTTGCTGAAGTCCCTATAATGGTATTGAATTTCCTGCAATTAAAATATTATTAAACAGTGTTAGTTTTTACTAACGTAGTTAACAAGAGCTGATATGGGACATAGTGAAATGCAATTGAGGTCATTTTAGCTTAAAAGAAGGTCATTTCAATACTATTTCGATCACTTATATATTATTGTAAAAAGGTCATTTTAGGCCTTGAAAAAGCCTAAAAGAGATAGTTTTAGAACTGTATTAACAGCATATCATATCTATTTCAGATTTTATTAGTTATGTCAATAAAAACTAATATTGTCTAATAATTTTCTAATGATCGGTACTAAATCCTTTATAGAATATTACTGTAGAGACCAAAACTAAAATATTTTTAGTATATGGATTAAAGCTAAACTTAGGACAAATATAGAGCCAAAAACTAGTTTTAACCTAAATAATATTACTCTAATTAATAACCAAAGAGTAAGCACATTTGAAGTTGATCATTTCTAACAGCTTTAGGGAGAGAGATGGTAAAGTGGGTTGGACCTATCGGGTTGACCCGCATAACCCCCAATTTTTAGCGGGGTGGGTTGCTATTTTCAACCCTAAAAAAAAAAAATTCAACTCGCATAACCTCACCCCGCTTAACCAACGAGTTGAAACAAGACGAGGCGAGTTTGGCCCATGATTCAATTTTTTTATTTTCTTTTTTTTTTCCCACACAATACATATAATATTAGGCTTATTTTGTTAGTATTTATGTAATAATAGTGGACTTCATAGCTTTTTTTTGCCTATATTATTGATTATATTTATGCTTTTATGGACTATGTTGTGGTCTTATTGATTATGAATTTGTATTTTATTGTGAACATGATTAATTTATAGAGTGAGAATTTTTTAACGTGCTTGCGTTTGAATATTGACTTGTGAGCTTTTCTATTGTGATTATTTTGGTCGGAAGTTCCACTTTATTTTATTGAGAATTGTGATTTTTAACCATTTTAGAGTTAAGTAAAGGGTTTAATAATTGATGAGTAAATGAAATAAGTTTCTTTTTATAGATGTCTTTTTGTTATATTTAATTAAAAATTCTTTTATTTTTTTAAATTTAAATGAAATAATTTATATAAAAAATAATTTTTTCTTTATTTTTCATTTTTTGGCGAGCTAACCCGCTAACCCGTGGCGGGATAGGGAGGGTAGGCATATTCAACCCAATTTACTAAAGAGGGTTGGCCCGTTCTGCCTCGCTTAAAGCTTGACATGTAATAGGGCAGGGCCGGACGGGGTGGGTTGGCCGTTTGCTATTACTAGAGTTATGTCCGAATGTGAAATATCATGACAAAAAAAAAAATATGAAATATAAACAGCAAGTCAGTATGCTAAATTGGGGGCCCCTTTCTACCTATTTTTGCAATAGAATTGGTCCCACCAGGCATCATTGTTGATAGAACCTCTTTTCCACAACTTTGAAAGATGATTTTTAAGTTACAAGATGATGTAGATTTTAATTATTAGTATAAGAGCTGAGATTAGACTTGAGTATAATTTAATCTCAAAAGCTAGAAAGTTACAATCAAGACTAGACATTAATGTGTGAAGCTAGCACGAATAAATATTTTTAGGTGACCTCCGAATAACTCAACATCAAGATTAATATAAGCTCCAATATTATATTAGAGTTGAGATGCCAATGACCTATAACTCATATGGCATTTTTATTAATCTATATGACAAAGAGTTTGTTGGCTTTCGGTCAGTGATTTGATTTCCATTTGCTCATCCTCTATTCCATTTCCTCTTAGCTGAGACTAGGAGTTCCTTAGAAAAAAGAAAGATTAAATTTGATTTTAAAACTCAACTCTAAATTTTGGTTTAACAAAAGAGAATAGTCTAAATCAATATAAAGAATATTTTGGTAATATACATATTTGATATGAGACTTAAGTATTTGACAAAAAGAATAAATTTAAGACTACTGTTGAGGAAAGGGCCATCAAAATATTTGAAAAAAATTTCATGAATCCATCTCAAGTAGGAGAAAGAAAGAAAGGAAAAAAAAAAATTTAAAGAAGGGGGGTGGTGGTCGATCATTATCAAATGATTGATTACTATTGGATAGGGTGTGAAACCTATTTGGACTCTATTCACATCTCATCTAATCATAAATAGAGTATGAATTGATAGAGTGTCCAATGCAAAACACATTTATCAAACATTTTTCTTATCAAAGAGAATCCACTTAACAAAGCGTGAATTAAGAATCAATTCTTGCATACCACTTTGTGGTACTTTGTAGTGTACTTAATGTCTTGATATCAGTACTACAAGAATACTGCAAACGTGATAACCATAGAGAAATTCTTTCATCCACTATGGAGTAAAAAATTTCTTCCTTCATGATAGTTTTTTACCAGAAAATCTTCCTACATAGTACAATACATGGGTCCCACTTAAAGTTTTGTGAAGACACAATTCACCATGAAGGAAAAACACCTTTCTTCCATGGTGGATATTAGAATTTTTCGGTAACCATAATATACCTGCTAGCTGTAGGAGGTTAGTAAAAGAAGAGATATTCACTGATATTATTATTTTTATATTTATCCACTATGCAATTAGGCTTGGGGACTAGTGGTGCTCTTGGGTAAGATTGGTTGGGTATAAATTAATTTAGACATATTCTATACTTTCATTGGACTAATATTTTAAACCTAGAAATGATCTTATATTAGGATAGAATATATCCAAAATTTAGATTCAATATATCATTTTAAATAGAAGGAATTTCGGACTCACCCTCTAATATAGGAATAAAAATGAGAAAAAATATTTATGAATTAAATTTATAAGTAAAATTATATTAATACTACATACCTAAAATTTTCACCTCCATTTTTATTATCATATCAAACTCATCCTAGGTGTAATAAGACATAGGAAACACCTCGTGTCAGGTGCTGCAATTTGACAAGCTTTAACAAGGAACACTCAAACTTTGTCCTTCAGTCAATTGTGCAACGTATAAAGCCAAAGTATAACCGGACAGCAATCAATTGGAATAATCTGAAGAACTAGAATGTGATATATATCGCCAGTTCTGATATAAGCTTGTAACAAGTAACAGTGAAGGAACTAAGATACAATTCAGTATGGAATCTGTAACTGAAATACAGAAGAAATACAGAGAATACTCACAGAGAGAGAGAGAGAGAGAGAATATCAGAGGAAGAGTTCAGAAAGGGAGAGAATATTCCCCGGGGATAGAGAAAAGATCTGCCACGCTCCACGTGCCATTAGCCTTCTCTTGCTTTTAGCTTGAGCTTTCCTTAGCAATTGCGCTTGGGCCCCATTTAGGCGTGTTACAAATTGTTGGCAATATTAGAAACAATGGACAACACAGACCAAAAAAAATAAAAAGAAAAAGAAGAAACAATGGACAGCAGGAAAACATAGCTGAGCTTATTGCTGACTTAATTCTCCATTTCTAAGTAAATTGCCTCAACAATATGATCTTTACTGGCCATCCGTGATCTACCACGAGTGGAGAGTCTTATTGGTTATGATCTTCACACGTTAAGAAATCAGTCATTTTGATATCAGATAATCATAAATAAAAGCTACCTGAACGAATGAAAATTAATCAGTTAAAAGATGATTCTATGATTCACATGCAGATCTAGCCAAAGCTTAGAACTTATAACTACAGTATCCTCATAGTAAAACCTACTCAATCAAAACAAAGTCTCTCTTCCTACATTGTTATGACTCAGTTCTGTGCACAGTTTATTTCTCCATATTAAGAGCAAAGGATGAAACTGCGACAGTCAAGAACAAATGGTGCTTTTTGAGATGACTTCAAAGGATATTTCCATTTAACATTATACTAGTCATAGCCCTATTTCAATACTAAATATACAGATGAAGACAATTGAGTAACGAACATTGAATAATTTTCTCTTATTAAGGACGAGCCCGGATAGTGGGTCTTATTTTATGACTCGGGTCAGTTAACAACCACATCATATTGTATATGTTTGGTGATTTGGTAACTTGTGTCCACATGCAGCTTACAATTTTACTATGATTTATATAGTCCTGTGTCCAAATATACAAGATATATTTAAATCATACCGACGATCGACATGGTTTAAAAAAAAAAAAAATACATCCTTCGAAACAATTATTATTTTTTCTTATGTATAGCTGTATGTTAATACCAAAAAAGATTTCACAAAAAAATTGTACCTGTATATGCTTCATGTGAATTGCAATGCAAATTGAACTTTCATTAATGTTTTGGTCCTTTGAATATTAGATTCAAGGCTTAAATATATTTTTTATTTCTCTAAATATAGGTCGTTTGATTTTAGTCCTTCTAGAATTTTTTCTTAATTTTTGGTCACTCTTCTTTTCCAGTGATTTGATTTTGGTTCTTGTTGTTCTAAATTGTGATCCCTATAAAATTTAAGAATATTTTTTTGGTCCATATAAATATCACCACTTAACCTTTGGACTAATGCAGTAGGGATCAAAAGTCTAATGTTAAGGACCAACAGCAAAAAAAAAATTATTTAGAGGGATTAGAAACTAAAACAAACTATATTTATAGAGATTAAATATATTTTTTTTGGTCCAATTTGATTTGATTTGATCCAGTCTAATATGATCTAATTCGGTCCGATTTAACCCAATTTGGTTCGATCTAGTTCAATTTGATCTGGTCTGGTCCGATTGGATCTAGTTCAATCTCATCTGACCTAGTCCAATCTTATTTGGACATTGGTTCATCTTGAACATTTATTTTATTTTCATTCTCATCATCTCTTGAAGATTCACCAATTGTTGAGATCGCAATCTCATCATAAATAAAATAGCAAATTATATCAACCTTCTTTGAGATTTATCGATATTACAAACTCTCCTAGAATTTAAGTTGATATTCGACTCCTTTAATTTGTTTAAGAAAAGGACAGTAACCTCCATTGACCCTAAATTCTTAATTTTAGAAAATTAAAAAAACACATAAAATGACTATTTTGCCATTAGTTATTTGTTAGCTTAAATATGTTTATAATTTCTATAAATATATATCATTTTAGTTTTAGTCCATTTAAATTTTGGCTTTTGGTCTCTCTCATTAGCTTAGCACTGTTAAGTGGTAACATTTATAAGTATTAAAAAAAGATTCTTAAAATATTTATAAAAATCAAAAATAAAATTTTCAATATTTATAAAGATTAAATGAACCAAAATTTAGAATAGTATGGACCAAAAACCAAACATAAGAAAAAAGAGAGACCAAAAGCTAAGAAAATATAAGAATTAAAATTATATGTAAGCCTAAATTCAATATCATTTTAGCTGTCATAAACTCATAATTATATAAAAGTAGAAATTTTGTCCTTGTTCATAGATTTTTCTATGCAACGTAGTTACATATTATTTTTACTCATGTTATATCTGGAAAAAGGTATGTCGTCCTCAGTTTTACACATTGATCTATAAATATCCAAATAGATGTTTAAAATCTGTATCAAAATAATATTTTCTATTCAACTAATATGGGACTTAATTAAAAAAAAAAATATTACGTAGATAGAAAAAATGTCAATTTTTTTTTTTAACAGAAAATAGGGGTGAGCCATTTGCTAATTTAAATATCAATAAATATGTAACATTATTTTAATAAATAAATTGTGACAAAAATTGTAATCTCTAACATTTTTTTTTTGATAAAAATAGAGACAAATAACAAATTAAAAACTTCTAAAATTCGGTCACCAGAGTCGTTAGACAGATTCCAGCTCATAACTAAGTAGTAGGTACAGGTTTGTTTATTTTGATACACTATAAACAAATAAAGCAATCCATAAAAGTCAATCATAACTAAAGTATATAAACTATCCTGTTCTTACCAGGGGAAAAGAAAATACACAAGTGGTAGCACCCAAAAAAGAAATGCACAAGTGGTTGCGGCTCCCCGTGATCACTATATATAAGTCAGCAGCAATGTACTTAGTTAGCATTTTAATTGACTAAGAACCGGTCAATATATGATTGATACTGGTAAGAATAAAATTATACGTATAACCACCAAAAAAAATGAAGAAATTGAAAGTAAAAGAATCTAATTGATAAGTAATGTCAGTATAAAAAACCTAATGATGTGTTAATGCCTTAAATTTAACATATTATGTATTATTAAATTTATTAAATGTACAGCAACACATTATTAAATATATTTGATTTTAATATTGTTAATATAATATTTTATATTATTATCTAATCACTCTTTATTACTTTATTAAAAATATTTAATTCTTACAATAATTATAGTAAAAATCTCATATGTACTAATGTATATTTGGTTTACAATCACACCATAAAATACTTTATAGTAACAGGTATTAAAATTAACCTTGTATTGAATAATAATAAAAATCCTTTTATACGAAGAATTTTGCTATATCCTCCTAAAACATCTTTCTAATAATTGTTCTAATACTAAATAAAGAAAAAGCAAAATATATTTAATATTTTGTGAACATATAAAGCATTCAATATTTTACTTAGTTAACAATTAGATGGAGTGTTAGGAGGATGTTTTAAGAGGTTGATTTAACATTTATGTTAATATGACTAATGCATTACAAATCATACTCAAAGTTGAAACCCACCAAACAAGATAACGAAAGAAATTAATTTCTTAATGAACAAGAGCAAAAATCTGGCTATAAAAGCAGCACATAAGGGAAGCAAACACACACCACCAGAAGAGAGAAAAAAGCCACACACAAACTATAAGCCAAAGAAGCAAACATGGGTTCCTATCATTCAGAGAAAGAGAACCATGAGATGAAAACTCTCACCTCACAAAAAGATGAAACCACCCTTTCAGCCATGGTGCTAGGTGCAACCATGGTCTTTCCTGCAGTACTCAACGCTGCAATTGAGCTCAACCTGTTTGAGATCATTGACAAGGAAAGCTCACCAGAAAGTGGTGGTTTCATGTCAGCCCTAGAAATTGCTTCCAAGTTACCAACCCAACACCCAGACATGCCAAACAGGCTTGAGCGTGTGCTGCGCTTGCTTGTTAGCTACTCTCTTCTTACTACATCCTCTCGAGCCAATGAGGATGGTAGTGTTGTGAATGTTTATGGTGTGTCTCCTACTGGCAGATACTTAGTTAATGATGAAAATGGTGATGGTTATTTGGGTTCATTCCATTCATTTTTGTGTCAACCTGCATTGTCAGGGGTTTGGTAAGTGTTTTTATTTTTTATATTTTTGGAAGTTATAAGTATTTTTACTATATGCTTATCATTACTTTTAAGACATATTTACATGGGGAATAAAGATTATTAATAGTTCAACAAAAAAAGGCTTAAATATATTTTTAAGATATTTTAATTAGAGTCATATAATTGTAAATTTCTTTTCAAAATAAATCTCCTGTCATGTTTTTAATTAGATAACAAGCAATCATTAACATTTGCTAAGTTACGAGGACCTATTTAAAAATTTAGATAACTTATAAAACTTAATTAATTCCATTAGTCATTAAATATGTTTTTATAATTTATTTGAGTTTTTTAGCAATTTCCTTTAGTAAGAATTAGCAAGTACATACCAGGGAAAAAAAAGAAGAAGTAAGAGTTAGCAAGTAAAAATTTATTAACAAAAATATGAAAATATGATGGCTCAATTGTAAACTTTTAAATTACACGAGAGCCTATTTGAGAAGTGAACAAAATTATAGAAATCGTAAAATTAATTTAACCGAGAATAATTCATATACCACTATCTGAATTTGGTTAAACTCTTGAATGTAATCCATACAATTTTTACCCTATATCAAACACATCATAACAAGGAAATCATATATTTCATATTTTCATGGTAAAATAAGAATTAGCCTTGAAGTTGCTAAAACTATAAAATACCTAGAAATCTACCCGCCGCCACCCCCCCACCCGAAAAAAAAAAAAAGATTATGCTTAAATTTGCTGTTACTTCAACAAATTTCAAGGTCGTCGAACTTGCTGTTACTTTATATATATTTCAACTCGCTAGTTGACCATATGTAAAAATTTTCTTGTTTGTGTTCTAGGTTGAATTTTAAGGAAGCAATTGTTAATCCTGACATTGACGTATTCAAGAAAGTCCATGGAATAACTAAGTACGAGTACTTTGGGAAAGATCCACATATAAACCGCGTATTTAACCAATCAATGACTGACACATGCGCAACTCAAATGAAAAGGATACTTGAGATATACACAGGATATGAAGGAATATCAACTTTGGTGGACGTTGGAGGAGGAAATGGACAGTGTCTCAAAATGATCATCTCCAAATACCCTTCAATAAAGGCCATTAATTTTGACCTCCCCCAAGTGATTGAAAATGCACCACCCATCCCTGGTAACCGTTTCTCTTACCACAATTTTCTATTTTTGGGAGGTTAATTATTAATTTGATTTCATTCTTTACAATAAAAAATTGTCAAATTTCATGTAGGGATTGAGCATGTTGGAGGAAGTATGTTTGATAGTGTTCCACAGGGTGATGCAATAATACTAAAGGTTAGTACAGTGAGCACTTATTCGGTAAAACTTCAATTATTAATTCTTGATACATGATCATATCTCAAAAATAAAGTGCTAACCAAAGTATATTTAATTTGTATCCACGGATAACATTGTTGTAGGCTGTATGCCATAATTGGTCCGATGAAAAGTGCATAGAAATTCTAAGCAACTGTTACAAAGCTTTGCCACCAAACGGGAAGGTCATTATTGTGGAGCACATACTTCCAGAAAATCCAGAACCAACAGATGCATCTAAAATGATTTCAATTCTTGATAACACCATGTTCATCACAGCTGGTGGAAGGGAAAGAACTGAGAAACAATATGAGAGTTTGGGCAAGCACGCAGGATTTTCTAAGTTTCGAGTTGCTAGTGTCGCTTTCTCAATTTTGGGAGTGATGGAGCTTTACAAATAAGTAATTAACTCGTTGGTTGTTTCACATTTTGATGTTAATGTTGAAGGTACTTTGGCAAAAGAAATTAAAAAAAAAAAAAGGACCCTTAATTAAGCCATGTCAAAGGCCTGCAATTTCTTGGTCATATTTTCCTTTTGATGTGATGTACTGTGTATGCATAATCGTGTAATTTGTGCTTTGATGTGATGTATTGATGCTTATGAATAATGCAAGGTGTAACTTTACACCCTTTTAATATTTCCCTTGTTGAGGTCAAAAAACATATTTCCATTTAGCATTATACTAGCAGTCATAGCCCTAGCGATTTCAAAAGCCTAATTCACTAGATATACGAATGAAGACAATTGAGTAACGTACACTGAATAACTTTCTCCTATTTTAAGTAATGCATGCATTTGACTTTGTTCACTGTAAAATGCTAGATTTAGAAACCGTTCTAGTAGTAGCGAGGGATTTGAGTAATTAATATTAGATTATAAGCTTAAATTTTATTACTATTAATGTATTAAAAAAGAAAAAATGATTTAGGAACCACTGCAGGAAAGCCGGGATAGTAGGCCTTATTTTATAACCGGGGTCAGCTAACGACGACATTATATTATATTATATGTATTTGGTGATATGGTAATAGTGCTCATACGCTGCTTAGAATTTTCCTAAGATTTATGTAATCCTGTTTTCAAATATGTAAGATATATTTAAATCATACCTACAATCAACATGGTAAAAAAAAAAAATACATCCTTCAAAACAATTGTACGTATATGGGATCTTTGAATTGTAATGCAAATTGAACTTTTAAAACTTTTTGGTCATTTAAATATTAGATTTAATCTCATTTTAGTTGTCATCATATAATTATATAAAAGCAGCAATTTTGTCCTCGTTCGTAGACCTTTTTTTTTTTTTGCAACGTAATTACAAATTATTTTTACTTATGTGTTATTTCTAAAAAAAGTATAATGTCCTCAAGTTTTATGCCGCACTTTTTTTTTCTCAAAAAAAAAAACAGAAGATTGATGTCATCATATATTAACAGATATAGGTGACCTAGTTAATTGTATCAATTAAATTTCATCAACAATTTAAGAGCACAAAGTTGCCTTAATTGAACCCAGAGATTGAAACGGTTTATGGTATATAGTCAGAAATCTAAATATATTGTTTTCCTAATTAAGCGGCTATTCATGCTATCATTGGAATGTAATAAGTAGTCATTGGGCATGTATCCGCATGCAAAGGAAGGAAGCGGTTTAAAGAGTTTGTCACCCAACTTCACGAATTTAAAATTGATAAGAAAAAAAATGAACTTATAATATATTTTTATAAATTTATTCTTTTCCAAAATAATTAAGTATAATTAGTATGTTTTATAATAATATTAACTTTACAAAAGTTTAGAAAATATTATATATTTTCTAAATTTAAAAAATATTTCCCTTTTAAAAATATTTTCTCAAGAGGGAAAAAATTTGTGATAGAAGCTCATAAAAAATTAGGAAGAAAATATAATTTTCATGAAAAGTTGAAATAAAATTAGAATAAATTGGTAAAAATGATATTTCAATAGTTTAACAGGGATAGAATAATAAATTAAATTTATATATCATCAAAATCCCTAAATTTGGGGGGAATCATAAAAAAGAAAGTTTTATAGGATTTTGAGAGGTTAGTTAATATTCCCAAATATTTTTCTCTCCCAAAAATCAAAACTCATGGACAAAATAAAACAATCGTAAATCTTTCCCTTCTCTTTCTTTCTCTTTTATACCAAACTCACAAACAAACCTTTAATGATTAATAGAAAAATGTTATTTGTATGATACACAATGAGAGAAACCACTATCTGATATCTTTCTTTCTTATTACGTGTCTATAATTAATCTAAAAAATAAGCATAAATAATATTACTCTAATTAATAATGAAAGATTAAGCGCGTTTGAAGATGATCATTTCTAACAGCTTTAAGTTATGTCCAAATGTGAAATATAAACAGCAAGCCAGTCTGCAAAATTGAGGGCCCTTCTGGCTCTTTCTGCAATAGAATTGGTCCCATTGGGCATAAATGTTGATAGAACCGTCATTTCCACACCTTTGAAAGATGTTTAATTATTAATATAAGAGTTTAATAAGTTACAAGATGATGTAGACTTTAATTATTAATGTAAGAGTTGAGATTAGACTTTAGTATAATTTAATCTCAAAAGTTAGTCACACCCAAGACTTGGACATTAATGTGTGAAGCCATATTTTTAGGTGATCTGACCTGCGAATAACTCAACATGAAGAATAGTACAGGCTCTGATATTATATTAGACTTGAAATTAAATTTGAATTTAAAACTCAACTTCTAAAAGCCAGTTTTAAGAAAAGAGAATAGTTTAAATCAATATAAAGAATATTTTGGTTATATACATATTTGCTGTGAGACCTAAGTATTTAACAAAATGAACAAGACTACCGTGGAGGAAAGGACCATCAAAATATTTGAAAAAAAATTCATGAATCCATCTCAAGTAAAAGAAAGAAAGAAAGAGTGAATAAATTAAAGAAAGAAAGAAATAAAAAAAGGAGGAAAGATGGTGATCAATCATTATCAAAGTCACTCAACAAAGTGTGAATTACGAATCAGTTCTTGCATGCCGCTTTGTGGTACTTTGTAGCGTATTTATAGGTCATTTGGGTAAATAGTTTATTTAATTATTTATTTAAAGATAATTTTTAAAAAATAATTTATGAATAAGTTATTTTATATTTAAATATACAATAATAAAAATATTTATTTAAAGTATTTTGATAATTATTTTTTTAAGAAGTTAAATATTTTAACTTTTTTGAAAAATACTAAAAATAATATTTTGAAAAATAATAAACTGTACAATCAAACATAATAAAAAAATTAAAAATGTAATTTTTATCTTTTGAAAAATTGAAAAATATCTTAAGTGATATTGTCCAAATGAGCTTAGGTTGCATTTGGTACATTACTTATTAAGATTGCCAGTAATATAAATTATTACTTCAAAATATTATCATATTTTAAATTGCTGGTAATGTTAAATGCAGTGTTTGATATGTATAGGTAATTTAAGTGGTAATTTACATTATCTTATATGGTATATCAAAAAGATTACTAGATAATATATATATTAAATCAATATAATAATAATAATAATAATAAATAGTTAATAATAATAATAATAGTAATAATAATAATAATTAATTAATTAATAAGAATAAGAAAATTTAATTAGTAATTATGATTATAATAGTTAATTTTATTAATAATTATTATTAAAAAATAATTAATAATTAATAATAACAATAACAACAACAACAACAACAATAATAATAATGGAAGGATTATCATATTGGTAGTAATCCACATTACCATTTTTCAATGTAGCAATCCATATTACCATATTGGTAGTAATCTACATTAACTTAAAAATCTGAATTGCTAGTAATATTATCCAACCAAATAGAATAATATTGTGAATCCAGATAACTTAATCAAATATTACCAGTAATCCAGATGGAGTACATTGTACCAATTTCTTGATATCAGTAATACAAGAATACTGCAAACGTGGTAACCACAATGTACCAACTAGCTGTAGGAGATCAATAAAGAAAAAACGATTTTCATTGATATCTTTTTTATTTTTTTGGTGGGTACATGATGCCGTATAAATTGGTCTTGCACATGTTTGGGAGCTTTGTGATGGTCTGCCCTTTTTAAGCCTTAGATGCATTTCATTAAAATCGGACGATTGAGATAAAACCCGTGTTATGCCATATCTATTTTGCATATCAGTCCTCATGAGTGTGAAGCCCGAAGAGTGTTCTTGAAGCCATTCGCAGCCGTGTGGAGGACATTGATTGGTGGAACATGACGACCACACCTTTACCGTCTTAGGAGAATTGATTTTGATTATAGTTACGGTGTGTTGTTTAATCAAATTTTTGTGATGTTTTTTTATATCTTCCTACCCCCTCACCCCCAATTCATCGGAACCCCCCATTTGATGAATTCTTTGCAGGAATGCCATGGTTGGCTCTCCCTTTTGGTGACTCAAGGAATGTGCTTCTAAGTCTCAAATTCAAGGTATTTTGGAATCCCCATGCTCGTGGGCATTGGATCAAGTGGCTGGACTGTCACAAAAAAGCTCGAGATCTGGTTATGATTCATGGGGCAGATTCTTATGCTTTCCCGGTTCAAATTGCTAAGGGGACCAGTGATTTTCCATTTGAGTCCTTGGAATTCACGTGTGTACCGGTGTCTATCAAAACGGCAACAGAATCTGTGTTTCCGCGTTTGATGGCATAAGTCAACAAGTCCGTGAGCTGCGATGGAATGCACGTAGATATGGCTTTGTTCAAAAGGGAGAGAGTTTGCGGGATTTGGGGGTGGTTTGAGATGAGGTAGTCGGCGACGTGGGGACCCACCAAGGAAAGGGGGATGACGGCATCGTTGAACACGTGACGTCCTGATTTGGAGGTGAGGCGGTAAAGGCCATCGTGTTGGTGGGGCTTTCCGGCGAGGAGCATGGAGGTTCGAACGGTGACGGTGTCCACTGCGGCGGAGAGTGGCAGTTTGTCAGAGGGGTGGGAGATGGAGAGAGTGTATGTTGAAGAAGAGAGGGATGGGATTGTTGCAAATGGACGATCTCTAGAGAATGGAGAAGAAGGGTTTGTGGTGGTTATGGACACTGCCACAGACATGGCGTGCATGAGATTGGTGAGCTTGAACATTGTGCTGCACTTTTGGCCTATTTCAAAATTTCAATTTTATAACATTTTGTTAAATGTTTATTGGGCTTATTTTTAATGGTATGTACGGTCGTTGGTTGGGTTATGATGATTGTGTAGTGTGTGAAGATGAAGAAAAGGTATTGACAGTGAGAGCACGGAGGATGATTGGAACCACTCATTGATGGCATTTTTTTTAATACAACAATGCTACGTAGCATTTTATTTTGTTTTAAATATGATGCTAACATCCAAAACGTTGTGGTTGTTTAGCATTTTTGCTTTGAATATGATGTAACATATGGTCAAAGTGATCACTATCAAGTTGGACAGGACAAATACAATGTGACATGTGAGGAAGCTGTGTGTGTGTGTGTGTGTGTGTGTGTGTGTTTGTAACCATGTGGTTTGAACCACTTCAAAGTTGTCAATATTTGGCGTCCAGAAGACTGCTATGTGCTATGTAATTTCTTGGTAAGATTGTTGTGATCAAGTCAATAACTATTTATTTACTATCATTTTATTTTCAAAACTTTAGGCACGCGCTGAGCAGGAAAGAATCAAAACATGTTGCTAACGTGATGGATAAATGAAGATTGCCTCCCCTGACTAGCAGGATAGGATTATTGTCATCTTTTTTATTTGTCTTATTTCTTTAACCATCTAAAAGTGAAGGCATAGCATCCCATTCGTATCACTTCTGTGGTGCTGAGCTTAGTTTGCTTACCGTTTGTGGCCATATGTAAGAAAGATAACCAATTGATTATTTGGTTAATTGAAAAATGCATTGATAGTTGTAATTAAATTTGTGATACTTTATAGAAAATTACCGTTCAGGGACTAATTAATTCAGCTACTTGCTAGTTTATTTGATGTTGTTTCTCTGCTATATTCACAGGCTATGTATTTAAAGGAGCTATTAGCGTCTCTAATTATTCATAATCTTGCACTCGTAACTAACATGAACTATATGTATATATATGGGTCCGATGTTAAAGACTCACAGAAAATATTATCCCTTCGGAAAGGAATGGTTTTGGAACGTAGCTAAAGAGTCGTATGAGAGGGATCGTCTATGTATAAATTGCATGCGGGGGTCTTTTGCAAATAAATTAAGGGACCGTCAGAAGGTCCATAACAAGAGGAGGTCCGCCGTAACACGCACCAACCTTTTAATTTATCTTTTTTTTTTTTTGGGGGGTCTGAATCCTTTTAATTTATCCTAGATGATGCAAGACTGGTGGTGCTCTTGGGTAAGATTGGTTGGGTTAAATTAATTTAGACCATATTCTATACTTTTATTGGACTAATATTTTAGACCTAAAAATGATCTTATATTAGGAAAGAATATATCCAAAATTTAGATAAAATATATCATTTTAAATAAGGGAATTCCAGACTCGCCCTCTACTATAGGAATAAAAATGAGGGAAAAAAATTGTAAATTAAATTTATGGGTAAAATTACATTAATACTACATACCCGAAGATTTCACCTCCATTTTTATTACCGTTATCAAACTCGCCCTAGGCGTTATAAGACATAGTAAGCACCTTGTGTCAGGAGCTGCAATTTGACAAGCATCAACTAGGAACATTCAAACTCTGTCCTTCAGTTAAGAGTTGGCCATATTAGAAACGATCGACAAAAGGAAAACATAGCTGAGCTTCTTGCTGACTTAAATTCTCCATTTCTAAGTAAATTACCTCAACAATATGATCTCTACTGGCCATCCGTGATCTACCACTAGTAGAGAGTCTTACAATTGGTTATGATCATTACTAAAAGCTACCTGAACAAATGAAAATTAATCAGTTATAAGATGATTCTATGATTCACATGCAGATCAAGCCAAATCTTAGTATAACTACAGAATCCTTATAATAAAAACGAAGTTAAACAAAATAAAGTGTCTCTTCCTACATTGTTATGATCAGTTCTATGCACAGTTTGTTTCTCCATATTAAGAGCAAAGGAAAAAACTGGTCAGTCAAGAAGAAATGGTGCTTTTTGAGATGACATCAAAGGATATTCCATTCTGTTGAAGTCTTTCCTGGAGATCAGTTGGACAAAACACAATCCCTGGAGGGTAAACTCCTCCTTTTGGTAGGTTGTTGCGTTGGCTGAGAAGAATGAGAGCACACTGAAGAAGAATTATTGGGGTGGTTATGTATCCAATTTCAGGTCCTGTTACTCTTGTTATGATTTCCATGTCAGGTTTTGTGTTTCCCTGTGAAGCAAGACTCTCATTACTAAAACCATGTCCAACAAACCACATCTTGAATGACGCGCTTTTGACCTCCTCTTCAGAAGGTCCCTTCTTGCTGAACCAACCAAGGGTGAAGACCGAAGGAAATGCCAAAAGAAGCCACCTTCCAAAACCAGAATTTCCTAAAAGGCCAATGAAGATTCCAACCATAATGATCCGGAGTATGCCCAACAAAGATTTTGAGCCTATTTTCACCACAAAATGAGCTGGCTTCACAGATGACCAGAAGGCTTCCCTTTTCGCGACCGCCTCAGCACTCTCATTCACGCCAGGGAGACCATGGGGCTTTTCTGTCAGAGTTGCAAGTGTTCTTCGAACAACAACAGAATCTGCTGACGGCAGCTTTACTGCCCAAAGGCCAATTTTCTTCTGGTTTTCTATAGTTGTTCCTTTAGAAGGAGGGGGCCCAGGAATCTACAACCATGAAAATGTAAGTCGATAAAATGGCAATATAAAAAGCATAAGAAAGGAAGAGAACGGATGCCAATCACAAGGTCAATAGATATATACATTGGTTTAAGTTAATCTCAACCCAATAGAGCGTTAGTAGTCAAGGTAAATAACAGAAGTAAGAGGAAGAATGGAAAAGGGTGGGGGCGGGGTCAGGTAATTATAATATTCGTGCTCTTCAAAAGAAACTAACAATTTATCATCCACTATGAAGCATGTCTCCGCATGACAGCATACTTCTTTCTACAGTTAAAGACAATAACATGTAAAATTTAAAGACAGTGCCTTCCACAATCTTATTGATATGCCTCAGACTTCCTCGTGCAGGCACATCTAGAAATCTGTATTTTTTTAATTATATAAAGAACATATCTTGTTTTGATATCTGCACATATCTGATAATTTGTTATGTTTACAGCATATAGTTTACTTCATATACACTTCGGGTTGTGTATGATGCCCTCAATGAAGTAGCTGTTGGTAACTGGTATTAGGCTGTTAAACTAAATCAACCTAATCAAATTGAACAAATTGTCCTGTTCCTTTGGTCATAAATTAAGCACATAGACACACAAACCTAGACACAGACACACTCGTGCAATACCAATTTAGCCATTTTAAACTATTAAGAAAAATTAACAGCGTTTTTTTACTCTCAACATCTCACTTCCACCTGAACACATCTACCCTGCTCTTACCCACCAATTTCAAGGTACAAGTCGTTCATTATGCATGTTATATATATTTAAAGCCTGCCAAGTTGCAGTATAACCTTGTTTTTCAGTTCAGAACTCACTGTACATATCATGTCCTATGTCCGATTCTTAATTTATGAATTTTAAAGTTTGCTGCATCATCCTCTATGTGTTAATTGATGTCTCATGTTAATGTGCGGGCCTGTGTTAGTATGCTTGACAGTACTTCCTCCGTTTCAATATATCTGTCAGTGTATCTGGATACATTGATTTTTAAACGTACCATTTTGGTCAAACTGATACATATATTGAAACGGAAGGAGTATTGTACAAGCAGAACTAGATTTCTTGTTGCAGCTGCTTGTCATTACTAACACTGAAACCTACACAAGAATTTTCACAATTTATACATGAAGCTGATCCATGAAATTGTATCTCCCATTTTTTTACCCCCATAGCAAACACACTCTTAGACATCTTTGCCACATCCAAGAATGCACTAAGTTTTTCACAACTTAACTACCACAAATCACAAAATTCTAAATAGCCAACCTTCTACTTAAAAACAAGCATTACCATCTTCATGTTTGCCACAAATGCATGAATGAATAGTATAATCATATAACCGAATGTTGATTTCTACTCTGAGAAGCCGAAGTGATTGGGTGCATTTGTTTATATTTTTTTAAAGTTTGTCCAGATAATCAGCTTCTTAAAAGATAAAGAATTAAAAAAAAAATCCATTTTCAGCGCTTTTTTTTTTAATATATAGAAATGATAATTCAAAAAAACAAAACAAAACAAAACAAATTCAACTCCAAATTTTTCACTTACCACAGGCCTAGCCCTTCTGGGCCTGGACCTCCTCAGCTCCTGCAACTGCTTCGCATTCGCCACGCCCAGAACCGCCGACTCATAAGTCGCCAAATTCCCCACGATCCTCTTCTCCGATTCCAAGCTCACGTACGCCTCCACCCTATTCACCACCGCCGGCGCCACCCACTGCCGCGAATTGAACATCAACCCTAGCTCCGCCGGCACCGAATCGAACCCGCACGCCGAAACCACCAGCGCCCCCGATTCCACCGCCGTGTCATGGTAATTCGCCTCCACGCGCTCCATGAACTCCGGCTCGCCGGAGATGTCCAAGTAGTCGCATCCGGCGGCAGCGCAGGCGGCGACGACGGGATCGCCGTGGAGGCGGAAGGGGCCGACGCAGTTGAGGAGGAGGGAGGTTTGCGCGCAGAGTGCGGCGAGGGAGGGAGGCTCTGAGGCGTCGGCGGTGAGGGTGGGGATGTTGGGCTGGGGGTTGTTGGGCCCGGCGGCCCATTGTAGGGCCCGGGAGAGTTTCGATGGGCTTCGGCCCGCGATGGCGATGGACTTGAGTGGGGAGGATGGGGCGTTGAGGAATTTGAGGGCTTCGCGGAGTACGTACTTGCCTGTGAAGCCTGAGGCGCCTAGGATTATGAGGTCGTAACGAGGATTTTTGTCGTTGCGTTGGTTGTTTGGTTCCATGTTTTGGGATTTTGGGGAATTGGAGAACTTATTGCAGTGTTGCGAAGAACTAGAGTGTCTTTGAGGGTCGGTGAAATGAATTTATAAGAAAGGGGTTTCGGTTAGTTTACGATGATGACGCGGTGGGTGGATATGTGAGATGCTATGGGCATGTGATAAGTTGATAAGTTTCAATTAAATTCAGCACATCAAAGTTAAATTCATGTAGTTGGGCGAAGAATTTAGTAAAATGTTCAGATTGTTCTAACTAACCTACAAGTCTATGTTAAGGCATAATAACATTAATTGTTTCATTAATCCAGATGTAAGGGCGAAGAATTTGGCAAAGTGTAGATTGGTCTAGCTAACCCACGAGCCTATAAAACATCGTGCGTTTAAGAATATTTGTTGAATTTTAATATTTTAGAATTTTAAAGTATTTATTCATTTTTAATATTAAAATAGTATTTATTTTTTTTCTAATTATATCCTTAATTTAATTATCATCCACTATCATTGTAATTAGAGTTGAAGAATGAGTTAGACTAATCTATTATCATCAATATAAAGATGATCATTGTAATATCAATTATATTAATGGAAGCATGTTTCTTTAGATAGAGATAATTTTATCTATTTATACAATTTTATGTCATTATCAAAGTTAATTTTTTTTCTTAATCTGTGTATATTTTGATTTTGGATAGATATTCTGAAATGGATGGAATAATAAAAGAGGTATGTTATTTATACATACAAAAAAGTGAACCCCCAATATCTCTCCTCTCTATTTCTTTTCTCTCTCCATCAATTATATTACTCACTTTCATTTTCTTTTATAATTTTTTTCTCTCTTCTTTCTTGATATCCGAGGATGTCTACCAATCCAGTAGTACAAAAAATATTTCTCATAATAAAAATAACTATTAGAAGTGAATTATTGTCATTATTATTATTATTTTAAGTTTACTAAAAGATTTTTTTTAATTCTATAATAACAAAATTTATATTTTAAGTAAGAGAGGGTGTTCTGTGATGCTCTTCGAAATTCAAGGGATATGTTATATCTTGTGATTTAATAGTAAAAAATTGTTAGATACATCGGAGCATGAATTACTTATAGTATATTATAGTAATTTTTTAATTTTTGCCAAATTTAAAAATGATGATCAAATACATTTTAAAAGTGTTTAAAATTTAACTCTGTGATCATAAAATTCTACAAACTTTTTTGTAAAAATATTTTCAGCAATTCCAAGTTGCGTTGGCTGTTAGGTTCTGTGTTTTGGAATTTGAGGATTGGGATTGCGAAAAACTAGTGCTTGAGGAGGGTAGAAATATAGAGTGAGGCAAGTGAAATGAACGGAGACGGTTTTTGGATAGCGTACAATGATACAGTGGATAGAAACGTGAAATGCTGAAATGATATGGGCATGATTGATGACTTTCAATTAAGTTCAGCACACCGATATAATAATGAAATGGTAAGGCATGATAAGGTAATCGTTTCATTAATCCGCAGGCAAGGGCGAAGGATTTGGCAAAATGCGTAGATTGGTTTAACTAACCTACTCGTCAAGTCTGGTTTCAAGAGAGCATAAATATCATAATTTGACATTTTACATCGTTAATCAACTAAGCACAAAATAGGGACATATTGCAATTTACAACTGCTTTCAAACAAATCATTCCGTATGAAAATGGCTAAAAATCATACATGACCTTCTCAAACAAATGCTCTCTTTTTTTCTTTTCTTTTTTTACTGGTCAAAGGTCTCACCCTGCCCTCTTAACAGCTCACATTTTATTGGTCATTATCATCCGACTCACTTGACCTTCCTTTTGCCCATAAGCCCAAGAACTTCATCCCACAGCCCAATACTTCCAACACTCCCCAACCCAACTACACTTGGGCTACATGCAGCCACAGTCCAATAACCAGCTCTTATCTCACTTTTCAATTGCTCTTTCTCCCACCCACAATACCCATCAAAGAACCTAAAATCTCCAAGCCCAACCACATTCCTCTTCACCATTTCAGCAGCACAACCCACACTCTCCTTTCCCCCATAGTACAGCCCCTTCATCACCTCCTTAAACACCCCACTCTTCCCTACCCCATCATCACCACTACCCTCTTTTGGACTCACCAGAAACAACCCTTCCTCCAAGGGTCCCCCAAAGAACAATGGACTATTTGAGAATGTGCCCTCCACATCCAAAGCCGTTGATCTTGTCTCCTTGATGGACATCAATGATGGTCGGTTGAGGATGATCCCTGATGGGCCTAATGGCCCAGTTGACAAGAGAAGGATCACCGTCCGTTCAAAGATGTGGACCCCATCAAGCTGCTCGGTAGCAATGAGCAAGCAACCCCTTTCAGGCTCATGGATTACGTGGGCCCATTTATCACCAATGGTGATGAGGGGGGGCTGATCCACAACAGTGTCTGGATCAGCCACTGGAGAGGGTTCATCAGGCCTTAGCAATTGATCTCCGCCGGCCACCAGTTTTGCACGGAAGGCCCTCCAATCACCATTGAGGGCAGGTTTGTCATCATCCAACGGTGATGATGATGATAAGTGGCAGCCTGGGATTTGATCACAAAGTTGTGAGATTAAAATAATAATTCTTCAGATGGAAAAAATTGTTTCATGTGAAAATTTCACAATATTGATTAGATGAAGTAATTAATCATAAAATACTATAGATGAAGTAATTTCATAGACTAAAGTAGAAATGAATATGTAGTTGGTTGTGTAAGTATTAGTGAAAGGTGAAGAACTTACACGATACGTGAAATGGAACTCCAACTTTTCTGCACTGGAATTGTTGAGAAGATCTCTTGGTGCATGCTAGAGACCCAGCTCTGATCGTGGGAATGAGTTGATCAGTGGATTTGGTGAAGGACTTGTGGGTGAATAAGCTAGCTTCCATGTTATTTGAGATCCTTCAAGATAAGGGCTTAGAACCAGAGAATTTGATGGAATGTGTATAAATGTGGAATAAGGTTTAATCTGCACCACACAGTATGTTTTGTTGCTTTGCACCTCATCCAAGTTGTGTGTCTTAGAAGTATGGGCCAGTGGATATACTTTGGCACATGCCACATAGGACGACAAAAACAAAGGGCTTCCCAGAACTTTATTGGTGGGCATTGGATGGATCAAACCTTTTTGCATGATGCGTCAAGTTCTATGCCGCTTATCTATTCTGCATTTACTTCCAACAGTGAAAAGGTTTCCAAATTGTGGACGTTCGGCATTACAGAGGAGGGGCACATGCCAGTCATGGGTAAAAGGAAAAGCTTAATCAAGAAGAGTATCGTTAGATTTTAACGATTACTGATGAGTTAGTCAAGAGTTAGTCATTTAACAAAGTTTGATCTAGCAAAATAAATGCCCGTGTGGTTTAATTTTTGAGAAAAATTTTGTTAAAAAAATATCTTTTAAAATTTTTTTTTAAAAAAATTATTTTTAAAGTAATAATATTTATTTAATTTAAATATATTAAAAATAAATTTTTGAAAATAAATTTGATTTAAATAGAATAAAATAAAATTATTTTTAATTATTAATATAAAAATAATAATAAATTTTTTATTTAAAAAAATTTTTTAAATAAAAAATAACTTCAAAAATATTTTTTTAAAAAAATCTTTTAAAATTTTAAAAAATATTTTAAAAAAACCTATATATATTAAATATATCAATTATTATATATTTTTATTCCCATTTTGATAAAAATATATAGACCTCCGACAAGTATAACAACACGGGCACTTAAAAGGGTGAGGATAGAGAAATATTTTTTGTAGCACTGAGATAGGTAGACACCTTGGACACCCAGAGATAGAAAGAAGAAAAAAAATTGTAAAAGAAAATAAAAAGAGTGAAATGATTGATGGAGAGAGAAAAAACTAAGAGAGGATATTGGAGTGTTAGAGATTTTGATATGTACAAATAACATACCTAGTGAGGATAACGCCTTTCTCTTCCTTTCAGAGTTCTGATTATTATATTTGTACATCTAATCCTCCATTCGCATCCTGACATAGCAAAACCACCCAATTACTAGCCGAAGGAGAAAGTTAACTATATTAATATTTTTTGGGTCAAATAAACAAAATTAATACAATGAAAATGATGTATTAACATGTACCCAAAAAAAAAAAAATGATGTATTAACATTGCAAATGTAAAATAATAATTTAACACAAAAAAATACAATTTGTATTTAACAAACAATAATAATATTTTAATTTTATTTACTAACTTAGTCTGTGTATTTCTGGTTACCAAGTTCAAGTCCTGATATGATCGTTGTAATCAATATATCAGACATAAAGTTCATATCTTGAGAGTACCGAAAAAAACGTTCATATCTTGAGTTGTGGCTGGTCATAAAAGTGTTCTGCGTTAGCCTGCAATTCATGTGTGCCTAAACTAGCCCTGTTATGTACTCTCAAACAAAATAAACAAATAAATAGCTCTGTTAGCTCCGTGCCAACAGACTAATCTAGTAAGTAGTCTAACCAGTTGTCTTCAAAGAAAAAAGAACAGGACATAAAGATCCAGAAGTTTTGGATAAATTAAGTGAATTTTTGTTTCTTGTCAATCTAAGAAAATTTGTTTTTCACCTTCGATATGTTTCTTAAAGAGATGCAATAAAAGCTTAGTTCAACGACAGGAACTTTGCAGCACCATTTGATGTGGTACAACAGTCAATCTATTTGACATGAGCAAAATTGAAATTCACCTAAGCATTGACCTTCACTAATTCATGTTATACTAATAATACTCCATATTTTAAAGTTTTTGAACTTTTCCAAATAGTCCCCAGAAATGCCCAAGCCCGAGTTGTTCATCAGAACATCCATAAAGAAAATTTTATGCCAACATTAGCCATCCATAGAATCAAGAAGCTTCATCATGTCCACCATAACCCATTGAGAAGCGAATGAGGCAAGGATGACTATGTTTTACTTACAGTCTCTGCAGTCTACTGAGCTTAACAATGATGGGAGATATAATTTCTCTTAGTTGCTTGTACTGAGGTTTCTGAAGAACACAAAGAAAAAAATATACATTTAGTTAGCCAAATTCTGAAGAATGTACACAGGAAGATAAATGAAGAAGAGCCAAGGTATATAAGCAGATTTATTGCAGAAAAAGGAAAGGGTATTGGAGTTCTTACCGTGTTGGGTGTGAGAAAGAGTTGCAAAAAAGAAAACTATTGTCCAACTCAGCAGGAACACACCCGCTACATTCATCTGCAGATCATCCACAATCATCTACTGCCTCCCAAATGGAGGTTCATACTTAATATAATAATAAGTCATCTGCAGATCTTCCAGTTATCAACAGAAATGAACCGGAGAGAAACAAAAAGCAGCGGCAGAAAGAAGTTTACACCAAGAAAAATAAAATTCAGATTAAAGATAACATAGGGAATGTCTCAAATTTGATAAATAGTGCTCAGCAGAAAGGAATGTATAAATGCAATAGAGTGGAATTGCCACCCAGTATATTAAATGTGAAGCAGAGCTTCTTTTTACAAAAACTACAAAATGTTCCCTCTCTTTGGCTTTACAAAAGGGCACCTGGCAGCATTAGTACCTAGTAGGATTCTTGCACTGTAAGCACAGGTTCAACCACGCATACAATTTTTTGTTTTGCTAAACCAGCAGCAACAATGTATATGATGATATCTTTAGTACTTACTTTTATTACAGCAGCAATGTATACAACTAAATCATCATATTAATTTCAGAAGCTATAAGCATCACTTCAGCTGTTCATACAGATGCAACCAAATCAGATTCGTACATCTCTTTTAACACACCTTCGGAACATATCCAACATGCCTAAGGTCCTGTACCAATCTGTCAATCATCTGATATATATCATGTGATTTAGGGTGTGACTGATCAAATACTGTAAATTCATGCACTTCTTCTTCTACCTCAATGGAACTAGCCCCAGAAGGCTTTTGGCCTCCTGTACTCTTCATTTGCCACCTTACATTAGCAACATTTACCCAATCCCCTGCTTGAGCATAAATATTTGACAGAAGGGAGAAATTTCCAGGATCTGATGGCGTCAACTTAAACAAGTGTTCAGACACAGCTCTTGCAAGATCTACATTGTCATGCATACGACAAGCCCCCAAAAGAGTACCCAATACTATCGCATTAGGCTCCATAGGCATGCTGCACACAAGCCGAAAAGCTTCCTCTAGGTGTCCCCCACGGCCTAGAAGGTCAATCATACAACCGTAGTGCTCGACTTGAGGAACAATTCCATATACTTTCTCCATTGCATAGAAGTAATTGCGCCCTTCATTAACAAGGCCTGCATGGGTGCAAGCACATAAAAGGCCGATGAACGTATATTTGTCCGGCTCAAAACCTTCACTTATCATCCTAGAAAAAAGTTCAAGTGCTTTCTTGCCACGGCCATGCACGCCTAACCCTTGGATCATGGAATTCCAAGACACCACATCTTTCTTTTCCATCCCACTAAAGACACCAAGCGCAGCATCCAAAGAACCACACTTTGCATAAATATCAATGAAAGCATTTGACACCTTAGTGCTACACCTAAACCTACGCCTCTGTACAGAGGCATGAATTCTCTTCCCCAATCCGAGCATTCCAGACTCAGCACAAGCAGCCAAAATACTTATCAAAAACCCATCATCAGGCCTCAACCCAAGTCCCTCCATTCTATCATACAACTTCGTCGCCTCCTTGACAAGCCCCTTCTCAGCATACCCAGATATAATCGTCGTCCAAATCACCAAATTCTTTGCAGGACACTTATCGAACAACATCCTCGCCATATCCATATCTCCGGCTCTACTATACCCCCAAACCATCGTCGCCCACGACACAACATTCCTCTCTGGCATTCCCTCAAACACCTCAAACGCCTTCCCCATCTCCCCAGCCTTCGCATACCCATCCAACATAGTGTTCCAACTAACCACATCCCTCTCAGGCATTTCATCAAACACCTTGCATGCCACCCCCAACTCGCCACCTTTCACCAACCCACCAATCATAGAGTTCCACGTCACCACATCCCGCTCCTCCGTCTCCAAAAACAACCTCATCGCAGAATCAATCCCAACACTCCCACACTTACAATACGAATCAATCAACGAGTTCGGCACGAATATATCACTCCCGCAAAAACCGAACTTTTCCACATGGGCATGGATCATCTGCACCAACTGAAAACAGTTATAACCGTTATAACCGTCACAGGCTTTCAACAGACACGTGTAGGTGAAGCTATCTGGAAGCACCCCGTTCCCCTGCATTTGGAAGAAGGTTTCGAAGGCGATTTTGGGGTGAGGGTGATTTTGGGCTTGGGCCCTGATGAGGGTGTTGTAGAGGTGGGCGTTGGGGCTGGGGACGAGGTTGAAGGCGTTGACGGCGGAGGGGAGGTGGCGGGAGAGGGAGAATGCGGCGACGAGCTTGGGAACGACGTAAGGGTCTTGGTGGAGGTGGTGCTTGAGGACTTGGGCGTGGATTTGCTTCACGGCGTCGAGGTTGGCGCAGCGGTGGAGGTCAGAGAGCTTCTCCTCCAGGAGCCGCCGCGTCGAGAACCATGTCGGTGCACGCGCCGCCGCAGCAGGCACTTGCATTTGTTGTTGTTGGTTTCTGTTTCTTTCATGCAAAGCTCAAGCCATGGCAAGCAGACCGTGGAGTACTTGGGTGCAAGATATTATTGTTGAGCGTGTTTGTTTGTGCTTGTTTTTAGCAAAAAAAAATTTTTTATTAAAAAATTAATTTTTATATATTTGAATAAATTTTAAAAATAATTAAATTTTTAAAAAAATTAATTTTCAATTTTTTTAGAGAAGTTAAAAAGAATAATTGTTAAAAAATTAATTTTTAATTTTTTTGTTATATATAAAATTTAAGTTTTAAAATCATTTTTTCATAATTTAAAACAAACACATCCATTATCTCATTCATTAATCACCTAATTTCATTATTAATGTGTATTTGAGAAAGTTGAGAGGTTAAGAGTGTGCTTGGATGTGATTTTTTTAGTAAAAGATTATTTTTTTATTGAAATAAAAAATTATTTTTTATATATTTGGATTTTTTAAAAAAATAACTAAAATTTCAAAAAAAAATTTCAATTTTTTTTAAATTGAAAAAAATAGTTAGTGAAAAAAAATTAAATTTTAACTTTTTTAATTATATATTTTTTGAATCGCTTTTTTTTAAAATTGAAATAAATGTATTATAAACTTATTTCAACAATTATTTATTTATATAATAACTTTTATGTGAGAATTAATTAACAAATGTATTATAAAATTATTTCAATAATTATTTATTTGTATAATAACTTTTATGTGAAAATTAAATTTTATTTGGATATTTTAGTTGAAAAATAATTTTAAGATAATCTATTATATTTGGATTGTATAAAAAGAAAAAGTTATTTCTATATATAAAATTATTAAAAATAATATAAAATAATTGTTTATATTATATAAATTTCATACTTAGGATCAATATAGTAAAAATATAATAATTTTAAAATAATTAACTTTTACTTATAGTCATTAATTCTAAAATATTGCTTATAATTATAAGTTATTTTTAACCTAATATTATTAATTTTTATTATAATTTATTTTTAACTTTCTATCAAATAAGATTAATTTTTTAGAAACAATTTTTTTTTAAGAAGAAAAGATGTTTCTTGCATGTTCCAAACATTTACTACATCCACTTGTTTTCAAAAAAAAATCTTTAAGAACATTGATCCTGTTTTTAAGAATGCAGCTAATTTATCATTGTATCTAACTTTGTTGATTTTAATCCTTTTTTGAGAATGTATTTTTTTGTGGGGTTTTGAGAATACATTTTTGTTCAATTAACAAAGTATTTATTATTAATTTTATTGTTTACATAATTTTAAATACAACGTAAAAATATATATTATAAGATTAATAAAAAAATTAATTAAAAATTAAAAATTAAATAAATTTATTTTAGTAAATATTAATTTTGAACTCTTTAATTATTGTACACATAATTAAAAGTAACAAATAAAATATATTAGAGAAAATAATTATTTAATAAAAATGAAAGTACTAACTAGTTAAAAAATTAAAAGTGACTAACAAATATTAGAACATGAAAAATATCTTGCTCTAAAAATATATAATAATTTCTCTAAAAGACTTATTTATTTGAAATGGCTTGATTCACTTAGATTGGAGAATGAAGAGACACACATCAATTCAACTTCAATAAAAGTAAAATATTATGAAATTAATTTTGATACATCATCAATGTAAAAAAATTTCACATACTGTCATCCAATTATATGATATTATATGTGAAATTTTTAAAGTAATGGTATAAGAGTCAAATATTTTTATTGATATGGCAATATATGATTAGATGTCTGTATAAAACTCTTGTACACTTATGATGCATCAAATTAAATCAAAATATTATTAGTAATATCCCCATAAAAAATATTATTAATAAGAGTTTAATTGATATATACTGACAGTATTAAACAGTTTTACACTGTCAACCAATAGAAATAGGAGAAAGTGAAAAATCACGGTGGGTCTCTCATTGTAATGGGTGGTTATTTATATAAATTAGCACTTTCCACTATTTCTATTGGCTAATACCGTCAATATATTTAAATTAAATTCTATTAATAATATTGATAGTTGAATTGTTAAAGATTTTTTTAATTGTCTGAACTATTAGTATAACGTATATGATGCCAGCCTCTCTCTTAGTGCTAATTTTTAAGTGTATATAAGATTCAAATTCAAAAATTTAAATGTTGAACCACTAATCAGGTGTTGGTGAATTATTAAGATTTAAGGACGATATTAAAAGAATAATAAAATTAAATCTTCGTAAATAGTGTATATCTTTTTTTTTTCATCTTTTTTTCATATTTCGTTACAATATTTTTTCAGTAATCGGCTCTGCCATCAGGATTTAGGCCCTCAAAGTGAAATCTAAAACAAAAGAAAATATTACTTATAATATACTATAAAAACAAATTATTCGTAATAATATCTATCAAACTTTTTGGAGATAATGCTTATAAGATTTCTAGTGCTAAATTGGTTCATTTGTAGGAATGGCTATTTAGCCATTTTACGGGTTATGTTCAGAACTGTTGATGATTATATCACCAAATCATGTATTTGTGTGCTTAATGCAGGGGTTTTGCAATCAAACTATTGTTCTGCAAGTGCTATGTTTGATGGTAAATGATTTGGCTAAGTGTTTGCTTTCTAGTGTGTGGTCGGTGATGAACTACAAGAGTGTCCGAAGAAAAAATGAGAACTTGAAAGATAGAACGCTAGCTTGTTAATCATCTTGTAGTGAACTATATGAAGTAAAGATAAGCATAGAACGAAGCATCAATTCAAAAGGTAATTGGCTACATATATGTGTGGCCAATCGCACATTTCATACCCTCTCACTTAAGTCATTTCTTTCAGAATATTTGACGTGGAGAAAACATACAAGTTTGTAGGAGGTCAAGTTATCATCATCATGTTGAGAAATTTGAAAGCACCTGCAGAATTTTTGTACAAGGTTTATAGTTGAAAGAAGTTTTTTTTTTATATATGTATTTTATCTTTTTTTTCCCTTTTTTTTGGCCGCGGGGCTTCTTAATGAAACTGGCATTTACTAATTAGAAGAGTAAGGATTTAAACTTAATTTCTAATCTTTTGCGTAAAGCTAAGTTACCATCAAAGTAATTGTTCACAAGTGGTGTTATTTTTTGGGTCTTGCTAAAGCATCTTCAATAATACTGACTAAGGATTATTTTTTATCTTTTAATAAATATTTTTAATACTAAATGAAAAAAATTAAATGTTTTGACTTTTAATATAATAAATATTTTACTTTTTATTATTTTTATTCCTTTAATTAAAACATTCTAAGAATTTTTTTGAGTAATTTTTTCTAATAGTATAATTATCCATGTAATTAATATTTGATTTTGATTCATTATGAGTATAAATTATTTTCTTTATTAAATCCTTTTATCACATCACCAAAAGAACCAAACTAAAAATTATTTCAAAATTGAATTTTTGAATACAATGACAACCACAGAATCTAGATGCTAGAAAATTAAGGCCCTGTTTGGCATAGTTATTTTCTGTTTTCATTTTCACTGAAAATAAAAAATAGAGATGAAAATGTAGTTGATTGAATATTTTGAAAACATTTTCAGAAAACATTCTCTAAAATAGTTGAAAATTTTGAAAACAATAAATCTCGATTTTCAGTGTTTTCAATGAAAATTTTGGAAATTGAAACAGAAAACAACGAAAACATGGTGGCAGTTCCGTAACATTAATGAAATTGATTCTATTTTTTTTTTCTAAATATACATAACACAAAGCACAAGAGATTACTCATTGCTGCAAAACTCAAACCCTCTCCCATTGCAACCCTCTGCTTCACAACCATTGTGCTACCTTGCCGTTGCCTGTGACTGCTACCTCTGCTCCAGTGACCACCGCCATTTGCTGCACCAGGTATACCTCCTTTTCTCTAACTCCTTGTAATTTGTTGTGTGTTTTTGTTTCTCTTTTTCTCTCTAGGTTTCAAGATAAGTGCTATAGTGCCGCATCTTTGTCATGCATCAGTCTCTGGTATGTATTTTTTACTCAAAGGATGTGTCAGAATTAGTGCAATGGCAACATCTAGCAAGTTCGATCTATCTTCCAGCAACCCATATAGACCATTGTACACTGGGCAGTGTGGATACCACATAGCTGTTTCATTAGATAGATCAGGCAGCTTTCACGAAAGCATGGAAAATCCCATTTTAGGTTCTATTTGGTTTCAAGATAAATGAGGAATTGTTTTAATATCAATTTCTTAACTGAAATGTTTATTAATAGAAGTTACTTTCTAGTTTTCTGTTCTACACACTTTGTCCTTTTCTTACAAAATGCCTTCACTTTGTGCGCACATTTGTGTCCAAATAACTTGCTCGCTTCTTAATATTATGTATCTAGAGAGACTAATTTACAGGAAGATGCCTTTTGTATCTGTTGATTAATACTAAGAACTCCACAACCCCGAGCTCCTCTATATTTGTACCTATTTTGGCTTCAAATTCTACAACTACTATTTGCTCTGCTGGAGTTTCACTACTATCGTCTTATTGAACATCAATTATGGTTATTGTACATACATGTAAAAGCTAATATAGGCTGGACATTCTTGAAAATTAGATGTGTTTTTGTTTGGGTTTTGGGGGATTTGGGTTGGGGTGGTGAGGGTTGGGTGGTGATGGTGGAGATTGGGAAGGCATTATTGTTGGTGGTGGTGGTGGTGTTGTGTTTGTGAGTTTTTGAGAGAGAATACAACTAGCAATTTCACTTTGTGTTAGAACACTATGATATACTTTAATGTATTTTGAATGTTGTAGTACTTATTGTGTTCTCTGATATGATTTATACTTTGTTATAGTTCAAGTTATTTGTTTGGTTTAATTTCATGCTTTACTCTGATGTGTTTTCCTTTTTTTTAATTATATAAAAATAATGCCTGCAACATTAAGTTCATTTGTTTATTTGCCATTTATTCATTTGGACTTTGTTTTTGAATTTTGAAATAATGAAATTGGCTTTAAAAGCGATTGGTCTTATTGATATATGTGTCTTTGAAGTTATTGTATAAGACATATGTATCGTTAGAAGTCTCATTAATGATTATATTAGCTTCAAGTTCATGAGTTGAGTCTATGAAATTTGTGCTTTTCTATACCTGGAACTTATTTCTCTGAAATTCTTTGGTTTAAATGCATGCAAATATAATAAAAGGTTGCACTTGTTACTAAGGGAGAGTATACATGTTTATAAATTACAGCATGTGAAATTTTTGTTGTTTGCTTACTTATTATTACTCACAATGAATGGTGGTTACTTGATATGAAATTATTAGAATAAGATAGGAGGAAAATCTAAAAATGGAGACAATATGGAATGGTCAACTCAAAATACAAAGGCATTTATTGATGCACTTTATGATCGAGTGAAGAAGAGACAACTACAACATTCATCATTTAAGGTAACAGTTTGGGAAGATATAAACAATGAGTTGGCTGCGATAATTGGAGAAAGTTATGGTGTAAACAAGCTGAAAGGAAAGTACAATCGTCCATGCACTCTACACCGTGAATTTTCAACTTTGCTAGCCCGTACAGGAGTTATGTGGGATTCTTCATCAAACAAAGTGAATGCCCCTCAAGAAGTTTGGGAAGACTTGTATTCGGTATATTCAACTTGATTAACTTGAAAATTATCATTTTCTTAAGAATATTATGTTGGTTTATGCATTTATCTAATAGTAAAGTTTTTTTATATTTTGCAGAAAGGAAAGTACTATAAACAATTTAAGAAGAATGGATTTGAGTATGACTATGACATTCTAGGTGAAATATTCAATTATAGCACCACAATTGGCAAATTAAGTCATGCTTCCACTCAAGACCCGCCAACCTTAGATGAAAATAGACAAATGGAGGATGACTTTCTTGCAAAAGGTGTGCACTTTTCCGATTCCATTAATGTTGACGAAGAAGATGCTTAAAAAGCTGACAACAAAAGGAAGCAAATTGGGACTTCGAGAGAGCATAGATGCAAAGAGGCAAAGAGCTTAAGATTGGAAATACTTGAAGAAGCTCTGAGCAAATGGAGTTCATCAATGAGTGCAAGGGAAGAATCTTCTAAAGCAAAAACACAAGTAATGAAAGCTAAGACTGAGCGATATAAAGCACAAGCTAGCGAAGATACTAGTCTAATGTTTGATCCTTACTATATTGATGTAAGCATGGAGTTGCTAGACTCTATAGAAGATATTTCAAGTAAAATCTCCAACAATGCATTGGCAAGGTTTAAAGATAGTGACTGGAGAAGCATGTTTATTAGGATGCCTTTGTTTAGGAGGAAGGACTGGTTAACATCATTGGAGTAGTATCAAGTTGATGATTGAGTTTGTGATATATTTTGAACATTTTACTAGCTTGTTTGGCCTTTTTGGTACTAATTTGTTAATGTGTATTATCTTAATATTGACTTATGGCTTTTTTTAGTAATGGATTGTAATGAGATACTTATGACTATTTATGGTATTAGATTATAATGTATTTTATCTCATGGAGTGACTTGTGACATTTTAGTATTGGATTGTAATGAGATACTTATTACTCTTTATGTATTAGAGTGTAATGTGTTTTATCTTATGTATGTATGTTTTCTATTATTGGCACTAATCAATTTTATGAATATTCTAAACAGGTGAATATGTCAATATATGAATCTACAGATAGTTCAAGTAGTGACTATAGCATAGGTTCAAGTGACTGGGATAATGTTTTTGGAGATTTAATTATAGTCTCACTAATCAAGGAATATGAGAAAAGTTTTATTGGTAAGATACCATATAGGACATCTATGTTGACTCGAAGGATGTATACTCTTGAGTTCTTGGTTGGTCATGAAGTTAGATGCTACGAAAGTTTTAGAATGGAGAGACATGTATTTTTGAATTTTTGTGATACTTTAAAGGATGTTAGAAAGTTGGGTTATGGCAAAAAAGTAAGTGTGGAGGAAGGAGTTGTAATGTTTTTAATTATAATATGTCATAATTTGCATCATCAAGTTGTTGCTGAACGCTTTCAACATTCCTTACATACTGTTAGCAAGTGGTTTAGAATAGTGTTAAAAGCAGTCTGTAAGTTAGGTAGTAGAATTATTCGACCAAGAGATCAGACAACTACTTATCCACACATCATGGGCAACCAAAAATTTTTTCCTTATTTTCAAGTAAATTTTTATACATGTACTCCTAATATTTAATAAATGTATAATTGTTTTCCTACTAAAATATTATTCATGTTTCAAATGTAGAAATGTATTGGTGCCATTGATGGCATACATGTATTAGCCTGGGCTCCTGCATTAAAACAAACTACCTTTCATGGAAGAAAAGTTTTGATAACATAAAATGTATTGACAGTATGCAATTTTGACATACTATTTATGTTTATTTATTCTGACTGGGAAGGGACAGCAAATGATTCAAGGGTGATTCTAGACACTTTAACTCCTAAAAATAATTTTCCAAAATCTCATGGGGGTATGTTTTCATTGTGTTTATTTCATGCTTTAAGCTTTTAAAATATTCTCTTATTGCTGTTAGTGTTAAAATAAATGGGGTGGAGTGCTATTTTGATACAAAAATGGGGTTAAGTGTTGTTTTAAGAAACCTTAAAGGTGATTTCTATTATTTGCTCCAATATTTATCCTTTATGACTATTTCAATAAATGTTTCAATAACTTTACAGATCAATTTTATCTTGTTGACTCTAGATTCCCCCATATGTTTGGTTATCTTGCTCCATATCGGAGGGAAAGATACCATTTGCGCGATTTTTGTGATGGAGGACGGCCATGAGGAAAACAAGAACTGTTCAATCATAGACACTCTTCATTGAGAAATATCATTGAGAGATGTTTTGGAGTATTGAAAGCAAGGTTTCCAATTTTATAGTTGATGCCAAATTATCCTGTTAGAAGACAAAGGCTAATTCCAAATGCTTGTTACACTATACATAATTTTATTAGGCTACAACATAGAACAGATAGACTTTTTGGCTAATATTCTGTAGAAGACTTGATTACGAATGAACAAGGCTTAAGGGTGGATCAGCAAGGCATCAATATTGATGCTACTCAAGCAAATCAAATGGCACAAGTTTGAGAAACTATTGCAAATCAAGTGTGGGAAGATTATCGTAGGCATTGAGATGCATTATATAATTAATGGTTAAATTTTGTTTTGGTATGACAAATGATATGAGGCACAATGATGTTCTATTTAACATATAAGATATATTTTGGATTTCTTTATGTTTAGCTTTGTTTAACATATAACACTTGTATTGGACTTGTTTATGTTATGATGGTTATATTGATCAAATATCACCTTGTTTTTTGGAGAAAAAATAGTAGATATTAGATATTAGGCACTTAATATTATATTCTGTTAGTGTGCTATAGATAACTTAGGATCCATGGAGAATTTCATTTAGAATTAGGGGGGGGGGTTAAGATATAAGGGTGTTACCAGCTACATGGGTTGACAAGTTTTGTTATCAAGCTTGGATACTACTTGGCGAAGGAATTATTTTGTTTTATTTGGTTTTTATGTTTTTATTAATGCTATGTTTTACTTTTTACTTCTCTTCTCTAGTAGAGTTACCAATAGCAATTTTTTTCTGGATAAACTTAAATACAAGCCAATTGACTACACGTTCATAATCTCTTTTCTGTTTCCCTAAAGGTTATATTTTATATTGGATCGACCTTATGCCATTCCAATTTCACTTAGGACTTAAAAGCTATTAAATGGCCTGATGCCTCAAAAAATATGAAACTCACATTTGCATTATGCAAAACCTTAAACAAACAGAGCATACTATGTTCATATAGCAACTTATGAACCTCGAAGAGCAAATATTCCCTTGAGTTATTTGGGTTGCTCAGGGTGATCTTGTGCCATTTCTAATCTCACTTATAATTATTAATTTGTTTACTAGCTTAATCAATTGAAATCAAGTAAGCTTTTTATCAAATAATTTAATTTCTTGATGCTCAATTTTTTTTTCAAAATAATAATAATAATAATAATAATAATAATAATACAAAAATATAAATGCCCACGGCCCATTACAAAACTACTATCTAAAAAGTGAATAGCAATTAAAACCTAATTAAAAAAAATCCAAATTGCCACATTTCAGAAAGACTGAAAAATAATTAAAACCCAGCAAAAAAAGATTATTCTGTTCAAGAACTCATATTAGATCAGAAACCCAAAAAGAAAATTAATTTAGATATCTAATTAATATAAAAATAAGCCCCCCAAAAAAAATTGAATGAAAACAGAAAAATTAATTCAAATATCTAATTAATGCTATATTTAAGTTTACCCATAAAAGAAAAATTTTCTTTTTTTATTTGTTGAAAATAAACAAACCAAACATGTTTTCAATGTTTTAATTTTTTGAAAATAGAAAACATTGAATCAAAACAAACATGTTTCCTAATATTTGAAAATTTAAAAATGAAAATTATTTTCAAAAAATAAAAATAGAAAATAAAAATAGAAAATGTTCTCTAAAACCAAACAGGTCCTAAGATTAATGATTCTATACTTTACCTTTAAAAAGAGTTTTTTTTAAAAAAAAAAGAAAAAACAAGAGAACGAAACCATATTAATTTGACTTTGACAAATGGCAGGAAAAGAATGTGATCAAGACAACACCTTGAAGACCGGTAGTTGCCAACATAAAGAGCATACGTGTCAATTTCTTTAGCAACACGAAGCTAAAGCTCATCAGGCCTTCGTTCCATGCACTCCACCTACCCAAAAAATTTTCTATGATATAAATCTATCATCTCATATATGAATATACTTATAATAAAGTTAGTGAAACCTAAAAATTGAATGTATATTGAATAAAGCTAGTTTTATGTGTTGTGCTTAAATATGATATGTTGTAATTATATGCAGGTAAGAATCTCCCCATCCTAGTGCTACTTCCTTTCAAGTTTCAACCACCAACACCTAACTCCTTTCTTGTCCTGAAGCTGAAACCTCACCAACCACAACCCAAAGCGCCAAACTCGGCTTAGTCTTCACTTTCACAAACTCGGCTTAGTCTTCACTTTCACACTCTTATCATTATCATTAATAGTGCTTCTTCTCTCTTTGACAAATCCTTATTCTCATCAGTTTCTTCTGTGTCTTAACAAAGTTACAATGGAGGCCAAGCTTTTAAGAGCTTTTATCTCAACACCTCTTCCTCTCTCTGATTCTTCAGTATCTGTTCCTGCTTCACATCTTGCAACATGCAGGGCTTGCTTTCCCTTCAACCCCACCTCATGTTTTGCCAAAAGACGCAGCTTTTCCCTCCAAGCATTTGCCGCATCCACTGGGTGAGTACCCTTTGTTCAAATTTATGGTTGGTTTTTATTTGACATTAGTGTTTTGCATTTGAAGATATTAGTTTGTTTTTTATTCTGCTTTGCATAGTTTATGCTTGATTGGTGATTTGTTATGTTAACAAGTCATAGAATCTGTCACCAATTTTTATTGTTGTAATATGTTTTCAACTTTTTATTGAATTTAGTAGCATAGCCATTAGCAAATAGCCCTGCCATTGAGCTTGTCACACATATTTAATCAGAAACATTAACATACGTTGGTCTTTCTTATTTTTTCAGTATGGTAACGATTAACAGTTTGTAACTCTTTTGCAATGTAGGTAGCTGTTATGCCATCAGTTTCTTTTCTTTGTCAACTTGGGTTTGTGAGGCTGTGTTTCTTTGTATGAATTGCATCCTCCTGTAGTATTCTCTTTGCCAAATGGTAAAAAATAAAGGGAATAATACTAGATAAGCAATGAAATTCTGTACTGGCACCTCCATGCATCTTGAATTTTCCCAATTATTTATACTAATCTATTGTGCTTGGTCAATCTTTTAAGCAAGTATCACTTTATTATGTTCCATGCTAATTGTGCTAATTCTCACTTGACCAGTTTCCTCTATCCATGCCCTCGCTTTTTGCTTAATTTTGGTCTATCAAATTTTAAAAGTATAGCCTATTTCTTCTGTATAGATTTGTGCCAAGAAAGAAAAGGGTTGATGGGAGTGAAAAGCTGACCCTTGAAAATATAAGACATTCTTTGATTCGTGAAGAGGATAGCATAATCTTCAGCCTTTTGGAGCGAGCACAATACTTGTACAATGCAGATACATATGACCCTGATGCCTTCTCAACGGATGGATTTCATGGTTCATTGGTAGAACACATGGTTAGGGAAACTGAGAAGCTTCATGCTAAGGTATGGAATTCAGCATTTTCAATGATCAAATGAGAAGCACTATGAGAAAGGTGATCTAGTGAAAGTATTAAGTCCTGAACTTATATATATATATATATATATATATACACCTAATTGGGTTTCCATTACACTGAAGGTGGGCAGGTACAGGAGCCCTGATGAGCATCCTTTCTTTCCTGATGGCCTTCCTGAATCATTGCTACCACCTTTGCACTACCCTCAGGTAAAGAATATGCCTTAACAACAAATCAAGGTTCTCCCCTTGAAGTGGATTTTGGTTTGCCACTAGAATTATATTATATTCACCTGGACAGAACTATGCTTCCATTAAATTCCTCTTTGCCTAGAAGGCTCAATGTATAGGAGTTTACAATATGGATGGAGGTTAAGGAATTGAATTCAATACACAATGACAATGCAATTCTTTCTCATTGTATAAATGAAGGTAATTTTAGAAAAGAAGCTCCTTACAAGTACGAAGAGGGATCAGAAAGTGAGCCTTTGAACTTAATTTGAAATCATAATGTTCTCTTCTTTGTTCAATATATTGTAAAACAAAAACACAGAGGTTTTAGGAAAAGAAACAATTGGAAACCAAGTAAGGAAATCCCCTTACTATGATATTATAGATTGTTTGACCATTACAACTACAACCCAACACACAGACACTAGCTAATGATAATAGTATAATGAGGAATGAAAGAAAAATCAGTCTCCTTTTATGTCAACAACTACAGCTTAATTGTGGAACAATTTAATTCTGTCATGTAAATTCAAAACAACATGCTCATGTAATATGCAAATAAATTTTTATTAATTTACATATTCAATTAAATGATGAAATATCTGCATAAAGGAGAGCTAAATGCTTGTTCACTGAATTTCTGTGAAATGTGTGAATAGGTATTGCATCCTGTTGCCGATTCAATTAATATAAATGATAAAGTGTGGAACATGTACTTCAGAGATCTTATCCCAAGATTAGTCAAGGAAGGAAATGATGGTAATTGTGGATCCACTTCTGTTTGTGATACTATTTGCTTGCAGGTACACCTTGCCAATTACCTTTGAATTAATAAATTTTTTATCAGTTATAATTTTACTAGCTATAGCTGATACAAACTATTGCATGTTTCTGCACTTAACATTTAGCATGTGTTATTGAAAAGTTCCTTTCTTTCCCTCCAAGTTTTGAGATTATAGTAGCTAACACCGGTCAATACATATCTTAGCAAACTCTGGTTCTTACTGTGCTAAAAACTTGAGATTTCTTGTGACTGCAGGGTCTCTCGAAGAGAATCCATTATGGAAAGTTTGTAGCGGAGGCAAAATTTCAAGCTTCTCCGGATGAATATAAAGCTGCCATTATAGCACAGGTACAAATTCTATGCAATTCTTCTTATTTTTGTCAGGTAAATAGAATTGTATCTTCCTGATATCAATGTTGAATCTGCTTTTAATATGAAACATGTTCATCAAAGTAAAGACAACCACTCCTGTGCCATATTATTTTTTTAGACCATCTATAGATCTATTTGGTTATAGTTAAATGGTACTGATTTTGATGGACATGCTTATAAGTTTGAGTTTGTAACCATTGCAAAGGTACATCTTAGGGATGCCATTTTCATTTTAATTGCAAGCTGGAATTTTCACAGAATCGACTTTGTCTTGTCTTGGTGACTTTGTAGGACAAGGATAGGTTAATGGATATGCTAACATATGCTGAAGTTGAAGAGGCAATTAAAAGGAGAGTGGAGATGAAGGCCAAAACTTATGGGCAAGAGGTGGTTATAAATGCAAAGGAGCATCAAGCTGAGCCTGTGTACAAAATAATTCCAAGCTTGGTTGCTGACTTGTATGGTGATTGGATCATGCCATTGACAAAGGAAGTTCAAGTTGCATATTTATTGAGGAGGCTGGACTGAACATAATACTAGCCCTTGGTTATGATGGTCTTTGATAATCAAGCATGAACCGTTCTTTTAGATGTAATGATGCTTATACATACACACTTGGACCATCTTTGTGAATGTGAAACATTGCATAACAAAATGGATCCCATGTAAACTTCCTTTGAAGCGATTTGATAATAAATTCCGGGTTTCTTTCTTAGGATGATGTTTTTAGATTCTTGATTTTGTAATTGACAAATGAGGATGTTGTTGTGTTCTTATATAGAGGTTTATGAAAGCCATTTTCTTTGTTATTTTTTTGCTGTAGAATTCACTCATTGAAGACTTTCCATGTTAAGAAACACATCCAAAAGATAACTAGAAAATAAGACATACAGAAGAAATCATGTCCAATTAGGAGAAGTAATGTCTGTGATTCGCCAAGGATGGCCTCTTTGTTCACTTCTTGTCTCATTTCTCGACCTGTTTAATGTTTCATCTTATTTATGATATTGGGACCATAAGTATATTTAAACAAGTTATGTTTAAACAAGTCCTTTACTCTTGAGGGAAAAAAAATAATGATAATAATTTAAAAAGACAAACTGAAAATCTGATATTGAAAAAAATTCTAATCTTCAATTAGATAAATATCTTTCAGCTTGCTAGCACAAATATTTAAAAATGTAATTAGACTAGCCTTGTGATTGGTACTGCATGCCTCTTTCTTTTGAGAAGTACTTGAAAGCAATTCCGAGTGTAATGTAAACTAGGAGAATAACCCCATTTTATATTTTTTAGATTTCTTAAATGATAAGGTACACTCTCTGATGAAGTGTGCATCTTAGACCTCACCGTAATGCTGGTAGGTAATTAAAGAAAAATTACACGAATGGAATTTTGAGAGTTACACTAAAATTCGTGTCAGGAATCGAGCACTCGATGAGCACTTGACAAAACTCGTTATTGATACAGACAATTTCAATTATTAATATTTTTTTTTATATTTTGCTATTGAAGTCGTAAGTTAATAGCATGACTTTTAAAAGAATAATATTTGATTTTTTTAATATTTAAAAGAATAATATTTCAACTTTTTTTTTTAATATATGACTTAATTTGTTACAAAATTTTAAATAAAGGATTTAGAATTATTTTATTATGTGATTGCCACTTTGCCCATTTCCATTTTGTTTTAATTTTGATAATTCATGTCAAATCTAATTATGAAAATTTATTCCTCTCATTCTCATAATTAACCACTTCTGATCTTAACTATATACTAATTCATGGCAGCTTTGATTAAATTTATACACATGACAACAAATCCATGTGAGAGAAGTGATTCATTACAAGAGTGAAAGGAGTAAATCTTAACTATTAGATTTAATATAAACGCTCAAAATTAAAATAAAATAAAATAAATAAATATAAATGATTAAATTTATACACATAAGAGCATATCAAATTAGAGATGTGGTTAATTATGAGAGTAAAAAGAGTAAATATTGACTATTAAACTTGTCATAAATAGTGAAGATCGAAACAAAATAGGAATAGATGAAGTCAGCCCTCATATAATAAAATAATTCTAAAACTTTTACTTAAAATTTTATAACAAATTAAGTCATATATGAAGAAAGAATTGAAATATCATGACATACGACTTTTTCATTAGCAAAGTATAAAAATATTAATAATTGAAGTCATTTGTGTAACGCCCAAAAAATTTTATTGTTCATAACCGAGTTATTCGATTTTTATCAAATAAGTGGGTTTAATTAGAATTCAATTAAACATTTAGTTAAAAACAATTACATGTGATTTAGAAGTGATTAGACTTGATGGAATTAGATTAGGAACATAGGAAATCTCACAGAATTTCTCTAAGACCGATTCACCTATTTAAGAGAAATCGGTAAGATTTCGATAATTTAAACTGTCGAAACCGGATCAATTATACTGTAAGAACCCTAGAATGGGTGACCAAGATTTAGCCAACTTATCCATGCAAGTGGCACCATCTCAGCCCTCCATATGGACTGCCAAATCAAATTGAAACTCAAACACATATCCACCAATCACATAACTCCTTACTCCACAAGTTTGTATTCAATTTCTTCCTTGCCTTTGGTAATTTCGGCCAGCATAAGGAGCTGACCACTCTCCATTTCTCTTCCATACACACTCATCTTCACTCTATCTCCAATCTCTCTTCAAGTCTTATCAAGAGTTGCTTCCATTTGAGACATTAAATCGACAAGAATTTAACTAAACAATATAGGAATCCTACTTCTCTTCTTACTTTCCTTGGTTTGGGGCTATATGAGGTCTTATGCTTCTTGTGATACTGATATGATTTGCGGTGATAATGATGGATTATAGTTGATTATGAATGTATATTGTGGTTAGAATTTGAATTGGTATGAAAGAACTTGAAGAGTAGAGAAATTTTATGAACCTATTTTTATATAAAACTAGACATTCAGAACTTTCCATATATATATAATATAAGGTCATTGGATCAGTATAACGGTAGTTATGAATTTTTTAAGTTTGACCTAGAAATCAGGACTTTCATCCGAGCAGTGTGAGTTGAGAAGGGTGTAACTCACCCTACACAACTTCAATTTGAGTGAATACAACGTTGTTTGAAAGCTAACATATGAGGGAACATCTCATAAAAATTTCAGAATTAGATTTGTTACCAACTATCCCTAGTACTTAAATGAATTCACCTTAAGTTCAATCCGAGCTGAAATAGGATAGTTTAGTAGAGTCAAGTTTTGAGGCTTATATCTCGAATTATACTCATTCAAATGACATGCAATTTATTTCATTTGAAAGCTTGTTTTGTTAGCTTTATATTGATATAAATTTTATATGATTTCACCCAGATTTCTATTTTTGGTGAATTTTCTCTTGAAAGAATGCAACTCTAGATAGAAATAGGGCAGTCTGGGATGAAACACATTTAACTTGAGTTAATATCGGAATTAGGAACTTAGCAAACAGAACTAGATCGGATATACTTAAGGTTGAACTCGGAACTTAGCAAAAAGAACTAGATCTCGGAACTTAGCAAACAGAACTAGATCGAGTATACTTAAGGTTGAATTTGAAACTTAGCAAATAGAGCTAGATCGGGTATACTTGACGTTGAACTCGGAATTTAGTGAATAGGAAACTAGATTGGGTATAGTCAATGTCAGAATTCGAAAATTTGAAACACACTCATAAAAGTCTTGGAAGACCAATTGTAGATTAAGGTCGAAAATCGGGATCACAAACCCATAAAACTCTTATACATGTAATTCCAAAACTCGACCTAGAATCCATCTCGGAAGTCGAACATAACCCCGGAAGTCGGAAATTTATATAAGCTCGGAATTCGGACCCCATTTAATTTTGGAATTCAAACTCAGGAATATCAATAGGAATTAAAAGCTTGCAAGATAGTTTAAGACTTAAGATTTTGAACTTGCATCTAACTACCTAAGCTTTGCTCATAAGACTCTGTTGTGTGTGACAACTAATGAAGATATGATGCTCTATATTGGGTTTGCTATTTGTTTAAAGTTTCCTGGTTGTCAGGCACTATTCATAGAAAAGCGGACTCGATCCATTATGCTACCGAATTTTTGGCAGAAGTCCATGAAATCATGGATGTTTATTTTATAAGAGATTTATAATATGAACAACTATACAATTATGAATATGTTAAGGTGATATGATCATCAATTAGTCTTATGAGAGCATGCATATTTGCATATAAATACAGAAAGAATATATGAGATCCCTTCACTTGGAGGCAGTTATTTGGGTCCCTCTAGGTAGAGGAGATAAAAGATAAAGATGTGGGTCTCTTCACTCGGAGGCAGTTGCACAATGGATCCCTCCCTATGAAGGCAGCTAAAACTTTTGGGTCTTTCTACGTTGGAGGCAGATGGCCAATTGAGTCCCTCCGACTTAGAGGCACGTGGGTCCCCTTACGGGTTAGTATTGTGTGACAACGGTTACAAGTTGAGCTCACTCCTAGATCAGACTATCCAAGGGTAATAAAGATTAAAGATTAAAATATATGCAAGCACCCTATGAACGGCGATGCGTAATACCTAGGTGTGCTAAGGAATGGAAGTCAAAGGAAGTTAAAGAAACATAAGTGCATTTTGCATGAACTCAATTGAATATATTTACATATACATGAGTGTATGATGAACAATACTTATTATCATCATGATATTGCAAGTAGGCTTTTGTTATCGATATTATTATATTCATTATGAAATATTGTCATATTCGTGCTTGAATTCCTTACTCCGTTTAACAAGTACATGAGTAAAATTAACTCTGTTTCGGATAATACATTTTCAAACTATAAAATTGAGCAATTTATTTGGTATGATCACCTTCTTTATAATAAATCGAAACATCTGGAGATAATAACGAAGACACAGTATGGAATTTCTTAGTGGATCCTATTGAGAACTTAAAGTTCTTATTCCTATTTCCGTATTATCTCCAGATAGCTCGAGAAGTCTCGAAGACGACTGAAGTTGCTGTTAGAAAAGATCCGCTCAGGTAATAGTAACAACTCCTGAGTATGGTAGTATGACTTAATCATAATAATGCATTTTTGGAGGATGTTACAGTTTGTATTAAGAACCACTTCTGTTAGGCCCTTGTTGGATGATCGATTCCCAACCCAAATTTCAGCCCAACTCTCTATTTGTGTGGTTTATCTTTAGCCACCTACCAGCTTCATATTGAAGTGCGGATCATAGAATACACCAAATAATAATAGTATTTGAAGAGTGTGTTTATAAGTTTCGATTTTGGAGGGAAAAGAAAGGTTTGATATTTTTATGTTTTAATCTCCATTCTTTAATTAGTCCCAACTATTCTTAAATTCAAAATTTGTAAATAAATATACAAAATTCTTTAAATATATTTTATTTTTATAAGGGGAAATTGATCTAATGATTAGTATCTTGTCATATATTTTCTTAAAATTTTATAGGTCTAATTCAATCCTAAAATCTAATCCATAGAAAGAGTATGAAGTTTACAAGATTGGATATCTGTAGATAGTCTAATAACAAATATTACTTAGCTCTAATACTATCTTAGAATTAAGTGAATCTCACTTACTAGTTCATAGAAAGAGTTGTCCAAACTCTTATGAAGATTTTGCTTAATCATATATATATATATACACACGTAAAAACATATAAATAAATATTAACAACTAACAATTAATGAATACCAATATCTTAAAAAGAATGATTCTTTGTTCCTCATCACGTAAAATCGCATTTCTTCACATCAACTAAGTAAATTTTTTGGTTTTTTTGTGGGGGCGATTAGCTAAGTGATTGTTATATAATGACACCTGTGCAGTCACACATGAATGAAGCATTATTACAAAAAATTTATGTATATTTTGTTCAAGAACCCTAACACTTATTTTGTCTAAGTAAAATATTGGATTCAAATTTTTAGAATAAATAATATTAAAGTCATATAAAAATTTTATATTGGAGGATTTATTCCCCTTATTTAATTCAAATTCGATTAATTGATAGTAAATAAATCTAGAAGATATTTTAGACAGTGAAAAAAAAATCTTAAAAAAAGCAAAAAAATACTTCTATGAATAAAATAACACACACTATTATTAACGAAGCTTTAATTACAAAAAAAATTAATTTTTATGTATCATTAATATAAAATATTTTATAATGTCAAATAATGTCTATTATTAAATGTGTGGTTTTTAAAATAATTAGTATAAGAATTAAAACATTTTTAATAAAGAATTTAATTTTGATATATTGTAAATATAAGATATTATATGCATGCATCTAATTATATATTGTCATATTAATAAAAGTATTTATCTCAATCACTTATTAAGCCACTATCTTAAAAGTCTTATAAGTAGAAATATGTGATTAAATGATAGTATAAAATTTTTTTAAGCTGATAGTATACCAAAATTAATTTTAAATATAACAACACATTAATTATTGGATATTTATCTAAAAAACTCTTAAACATGCACTGCATCAAACTTAAGTTCTTGCACAGAATAAGCAAAAATAATATATATTTTTTTAATCTTTCACATGAAAATTTAGATATTAATCAAAACAAATTAAATCCTTACCCATAGACAGAAAAAATAATATATCTTGTCACTTCTTCTTTTTTCCTTTCTATTTCTTTTCGGTTTCTACAGAGTGGACTTTGTGCTGAGTTCGAAGATAAACACACCAAACCCATCTACTTTTCCGATCCATTCGGTTCCATTCATTATTACAACCCAAAAAACACAAAAATCAACCCCATTTTCCACACAACAACTGTCAAATGTTCCCCACCACCACCGACGCCGATGCCGTCCCGGCGGCGCCGCCGCCATCACGCCCCACCATAACCCTCCCGCCTCGCCCCTCTGCCGAGGCCTTCTTTTCCGGTGCCGGCGCCGGTGTCAGCCCCGGCCCCATGACCCTCCTCTCCAGCTTCTTCTCCTCCGACGGCGGCGGCGACTCCGACTGCCGCTCCTTCTCGCAGCTCCTCGCCGGCGCCATGGCATCCCCGCTGGCCTTCGGCGGCACCGCCAGGCCCCCCTTCGCCGCGGCCGACAATCCCGGCGAGAATTTGAGCAAGGAGGAACAGAAGAGCGCGGGGTTCAAGCAGAGCAGGCCCATGAACTTGGTGGTTGCTCGTTCCCCAATGTTCACTATCCCACCAGGGTTGAGCCCTTCCGGGTTTCTCAACTCGCCCGGGTTCTTTTCCCCCCAGGTAATCAATTCCACGAATTTCGCGTTTTTTTCCTAATTTTTGAGTAATTTTGTTTGGTTGAATTTGGTGCTGGATGTGATTTTATGGGGTGCCCTTTTGTGGATTTTGATGAGTGCTTATAGATATTTACTTAAAGTTTTAATTTTTATTGAAAGAGTGAGATGTGATTGGTTGTTTTTGGGATGGAGAATTTCCGTCTGTGGTGATTCTGGGGGTTTATCAGTGTTTTAATTGGTCTCAAAAGTGCAGGCTGTTGAATATCGAATACTGATTTTGTAGGAAAATACTTGTGAATTCTCATAGTAATACTCTCAACAATTCAGATTTGATCTAACTTCTAAGTTTTATCACATAATGTTCTAAATTCAATGTAGTTGTGTGTAATGTTGTAACAGTGTTATGCTATTAGCGGACTGGTGCTGTACTTGCTGAGAGTATTGGTTGTATGGATGGTATTTGCAATCAAGTAGTTGTTTTTTGGGGTTGGTCCATGCGAATTTAGTGGCTTCATTGATAGTACCCTTCTCTGGTGTGGGATGCAGATATGATATTTAGAGCGGAACCAAATGGCAAATAGACAAAGTCTTTGATATTGTTGAAGGGGTTGACAAAGTGATAGAATTTAGATGAGACTTTTGCAAAATTTTAATGCATATTATATATGATAGTGAAATGAATTTTGGTTGCGTTACCTTGAGTCTAATGATAATTTGATTGGGTGATTAAGCAACAACAGAAAATGAAGGCCAAAAATTTGTCGCTGAAATTCGTGTACTGAAATATAATGTCTGCAAGTCACTCAATAATGAAAAGAAATGATTTCTAAATTTATGTTGGCTAAACAACTTGATGACAGGATTTACTTTTCTTCTAAGAATGACTGTTTGTACCTTAGCATTCTACTTGTTTGTGACTGCATGCTAAATTTCACATATGTTATTTCAGACCTGTCTTCTGCCTGTACAAAAAAATATTAATCTCTTTTTTTTTTTTGGTTTGGGGGGTGGGGGTAAAATTGTTACTGGATGATTGTACAGGATCATGCATTATATTAAATCATGTTGGTTATGGTGCTGGGCATTTTTCTCATTATTATGCACCAATGTGATCTTTTTGCCTTGAGGATGGTGGATTTACTCATGTAAGGTTTTTATTATTTCTTCAATTTAATGTATACAGAGCCCATTTGGGATGTCCCACCAACAAGCTTTAGCACAGGTTACAGCTCAAGCTGTCCTAGCGCAATCTCAAATGCACATGCAAGCTGATTATCAGCCATCTGCACTAACAGCTCCCACTGAATCATTGGTAGCGCAGCCATCATTTACTCTGAATGAAGCTTCACAGCAGCAAGTGGTACCATCTGTATCAGAACCTAGCAATGCTCAACTGGAAACATCAGAGCTTTCAAACACTGATAAGAAATATCAACCATCTTCCTTGGCCATTGACAAACCTGCAGATGATGGTTACAACTGGCGTAAGTATGGGCAGAAGCAGGTTAAGGGGAGCGAATATCCACGGAGCTACTACAAGTGTACACATCTGAATTGCCCCGTGAAGAAAAAGGTTGAGCGTGCCCCTGACGGTCACATAACTGAAATTATCTATAAAGGCCAGCATAACCATGAAAAGCCTCAGGCAAATAGGCGTATCAAAGATAACAGTGATTCAAATGGAAATGCAAGTGTTCCACCTAAGTCTGAGTCAAACTCACAAGGTTGGGTTGGAAATTCCACTAAGTTTGGTGAAAGCATGCCTGATTGTTCAGTGCCTGAGAGTGACCAGACCTCCAATCAAGGGGCTCCTGGGCAACTACCTGGATCAAGTGAGAGTGAGGAAGTGGGTGATGTAGATAATAGGGAAGAGGGAGATGACAGTGAGCCAAATCCTAAGAGAAGGCAAGTTTCTCCATGTTAATCCTTTATTATACAGCTCTGCAGTTTTATAATTTTTAGTGATGTAGGCTAAAGTTCTGCCTTGCAGGAGCACTGAACTAGGGGCTTCTGAAGGACCTCTACCTCAGAAGAATGTCACAGAACCCAAAATCATTGTGCAAACAAGAAGTGAAGTTGATCTTTTGGATGATGGCTACAGGTGGCGAAAGTATGGTCAGAAAGTCGTGAAGGGAAATCCTCATCCAAGGTGATCACTTTAATTATTCTTGTGTGCTACTATGTTTCTTGTAAAAGCTTCTTCAAGTTCATATTTCTCAAAAGTTCAATATGTGTTTAAACTTTAAACAAACTATATCTTTGAAATCATATAAGTAGTTGCACACATACTTGTCAATCGCGCTTGATAGCGCCGCTTTCGCGGCGGAGTGGGGCGGAGCGGACCGGGAGCGCGACGGACAAGGGCGGAGTGTCGCGTTTTGTTGTCGCGGCTGTCGCGGCCGCTATCGCGGCTCGTTGCGGCCGCTATCGCGGCTGTTGCGGCCGCTATTGCCATGGCATCATAAAAGGACAAGAAACCCCCCGTTTTGGACCGTTTTAAACACAGTGGAGGGGCTGGAAGGTCATTTCGATCCTTCCCTCGCTCTTCTGTCTTCCTCGATTTGTTAGGGATTTTCATCCCATTTGCTTTCCCTCTCAACCGATCTCTCTCCCCCACCACCCCTCTGACTCTCCTCCAGTGGTTCAACCTCCACGTACACGCAGCCTGCGTTGAGACCGGCCGATGGCGGCGGCTTCCGGCGGCAATGGCGGTTGGTCCCTCTCCTTCCTCCATCTCACTCTGCGCGTTTCTTTCCTCCTTTTCTGCTCTGTTTCTTTCTTTCTTTATTTCCTCATTTAATATTTTTCTGTTTTGTTTTTTTGTTGGCTTGTTTTATCCTTTTTCCTTCTTTTCACTTGCTTCCTTGCTCCATCTTTTTTTCCTTGCTGGTCCTGTTTTGTTCGTCCCTCTGTTTTCCTTTTTTTTTTTTTCGCTTAGTTCAACAAATGGCAACATCATCAACTCAAGCTTCTAGTATTGCTCCCTCTTCTTGTGGTTTGGTGAAGCCTACTGGTGACAACATTGATATAGCATGGCAATGGAATAGCTTAAAAGATATCAATAATAGGAAGAGTGTTACATGTGATTTTTGTGGCAAAATAACCAATGGTGGAATAACTAGAGCAAAGAAACATCAAATGGGTGTGACAGGAGATGCAAAATCTTGTATAAGAGTTCCACATGAAGTTAAGCAACTTCTCAAGGAAGCTTTTGAGAAGAAAAATGCGGAGAAAGAATTAAATTTTGGTGCAATTGGAGAAGATGATGATGAGCAAGAAGAGTTGGAAGAAATCCTACAAATGAGAAAAGGGAAAAGAGCTTCATCAACATCAAGTGGGAGTAACTCTATTCCTTCAACTATTCTTAAGCAGCCCAAGAAAGCAAAGAACATAAAAGGTCCTTTGGATTTGATGTTCTTGAAAAATCCTGAAGCTACTATTAAATTGGGGAAGCCTCATCGGCAAACAAGCATTAATGATGCTTGTGATAAAGAAGCAAGGGTTAGAACCATTCAAGACATAGCCGATTCTTTTATATGAATGGGATTGCTTTCAACGCTGTTAAATCAAAAGCTTTAAGTTGATGCTTGTGTTGTTGGAAATTACTTTCGCACCTTAAAGCTCCAAGTTATCATGAGTTGAGAGTTCCACTTCTTAAAAGAGTTGAGTTAACAAAGGATATGTTGAAGGGTCATGAGGAGAAAGGGTGAGATATGGATGCTCAATTATGTCGATGGTTGGACGATAGGAAGAATAGGACATTGATTAATTTCATGGTAAATTGTCCAATGGTGACAATGTTTGTGAAAGAGTGTTGATGCTTACATATGAAGACAGAGGAGAAAAGTATATGAGTTATTGGATAGTTTTTTAGAGAGATTGGAGAACAAAATGTTGTTCAAGTAGTAACTGACAATGAAGTAATTATGTCTTGGCGGTAAGAAACTATGAACTGCTAAATTTCTTATTACTTCCTTAATATTTGGCTACTCATCTAATTTTATTTAATTTGGCTCTTCTTAGGCAAACTACTTCAAGCTAAGAGGAATAACCTCTTTGGACTCCATGTCTTGCACATTGTGTAGATTTAATGTTGGAGGACATTGGAAAGCTTCCTCGAGTTAAGAAGGCACTGAGAGAGGGATTAGTCTTGTGGGCTTTATTTACAACCACACTTTGGCATTGAATACAATGAGGAAATTTACCAACAAAATGGAGTTGGTTAGGCATGGAGTGACAAGGTTTGCTACAACCTTCCTTACATTGCAAAGGTTGTACAAACAAAAGAATAACCTTAGAAGGATGTTCACTTCAGATGAGTGGTTGAGCTCCAAGACGGCTAAAGAACCTAAGGGGAAGAAGGCTTGATATTGTGCTCAAGACAACATTTTGGAATGATCTTGTGAACTCTATTAAACTTATGGGGCCTCTTGTGCATGTCCTTAGGCTTGTTGATAATGAGAAAAAGCGGCAAGTAATGGGATACATTTATGAAGCAATGGATAGAGCCAAGGAAGCCATTCAAAATTCCTTCAAGCATAATGAAGCCAAATACAAGGATGCTTTTGCTATTATTGATAGGAGATGGGACTCACAACTTCATCATCCATTGCATGCAGCTGGCTATTTCAATCCCGAGTTTTACTATCCTAATGCAACAAAGATTGAGAGTGATCATGAAGTAATGGATGGACTTTATAAGACTATTGATAGGTTGATTCCGATGAAGACTTGGCCGAGAAGATTACAAATGAGATTGAAATATTTAAGAGGGCTGGAGGTATATTTGGAAACAGGATAGCAATCAAACAAAGGAACATTATAGCTCCTGGTAAGAATTAAGAAATATGTACTTAATTCTTGATAAATTTAGTTTCATAATGTTTCTTAGTAATGGTGATTTTCTAATTATTGAATCATAGCTGAATGGTGGAGGAAGTATGGAGCATCCACTCCTAGCTTGCAACTATTTGTAGATCAAAGTGTTGAGCTTAACTTGTAGCTCAACGGGATGTGAACGTAATTGGAGCACTTTTGAGCATGTAAGCACATGAAAATAATTTTTCTTTGCATAGTTTTATGCTTTTATTTAATAATTTTAAAACTAACATTTTTGTCTAATTTATAATATGAATATCATAGATTCATTCTAAGAAAAGGAGCAAGCTTGAGCATCAAAAGTTGCAAGACTTGGTATTTGTCAAGTATAATCGAACCCTTAAAGAGCGCTTTGATAGCCAAGATAAGATTGATCCTATTCTCCTAAACGATATTGATGATAGCAATGAATGGTTGCTAGGAGAAATGGGTGCTAACACAGAAGATGCTGAAGAAGAATTTGTTTTTGGTGATGATGGATTGACTTGGGGAGATGTTTTCAAGTGTTGAGGTGAGCCTCCAAGACACACTAGACTTGCTACAAGATTGAAGAAGAAAGTATCAAAGCATTCTAGTTCAAGAAGAGGAAAGGAGCCTATTCAAGAGGAAGAAGAATTTGATGATGAAGAAGACTCAGAAGAGGGGCAAGAAGAGATATATAAGTCTAGTAGTGAAGAAAGTGATGGAGAGGACAATTTGGCAATGGTGGAGGATGATGATGATGATGATGAATGATTTGTAGAATGTTATTAGCTTTAGAGAATTGAGATTGTTGTCTTTTATATTTTGTTGTTCTTCTATGACTTGATGGTGCTGTTTTTTTGATTTTATTGCCCTTAGAACTTGATATTTATGTATTTGATTGATGGTGATTGCATGTTTTTAGAACATGGAATAGATTATGAATTTTCATTATTGATGACTTGATGTGAATGAGTTTAATTGTGAATAATTTCTTATTTTTGAATATGTATATATGTTATATAATTTGCATAATAATTATATATATTTTTATCAAATAGCGGCTGGAACGCTATCCGCTATCCCGCTATAGCGTTTTTGGAGTCGGCCGCTACGCGCCGCTATCCGCGTTTGACAACTATGGTTGCACAGGGTTTGATTGTGTTAATAGCTACAAAGTTAATCAAATATACAAGAATCCTTCATTAGGTTTTCTGTATCTTCTACTGAGGTCGTCCATAATATCATTGAAGAAGAACTAATTAGTAATAACTGGACCTATGGTATGAGGTAAATCAGTGCAACTGAAGCATAAGAAGTTTTGATTTAAGTTTTTGCCATGGGATTCAACGTGTGCAATTTTTTTTTTTTTTTTTTTTTGTAATTTGTAATATGCAATCACCCTCTCTAGCAAGGACAGAGCCAAGGGGGGCTCACAGGGCCTATGCCTCCACTCCCCGAGCCCTAACCTTTATACATAAAATTATAATTTTTGAATATTTGTTGGTGTAGTAAATTGGTTTCTTTCTCATGTTGTAAGGGGGGAAAAAAAGTTGAAAAAGTGATTGTGATAATTTCTTCTTCTCTAATTTGTTCTAAACTTGTAGATAAGCTTTTCAGAGAGTTTAAATCTATAATAAAGAAGTTTTGGTGAAGTAACAACTCTAAACTTAAGAATCTAACATGAGTGAGATAAGCAAGTATATGTAAGACTAGGAAGTAAAGTGTGTTAAATTTTAACTATTTTCAAGATTTTAACCTAATAATAGTAAATAAGAAAAGGTGGAATGCTAAGATACAAAAAAGTTATAGTCATTCAAGATTAGATTTTAAAATTTCTGGCTCTGCCTATGCTTGCTAGTTTTATATTATACATTCACTTGTAGTTGATTTTATATGGGTTCTATGTTGCTGAACAAATTTACACACTGTGCATTTGTTAGGAAGATTCTAAATTTTAATTAGGTGTTTGTCCTAATATAAATAGGTGAGATTAGTGTAAATTCTGTAGCCAGAGAGGGAGTTTGCGTTGGTCTTTTGAACCTTAAGAGTGGTCAATGTAATTTGCATCAAAAAGATAAAAAAAAAAATTCTTTCCGTATTGACTGATATCTTTCAGTCCTTACTTCCAAATTAAGTTCATGTGGGATGCCTATCCAAAAAGAAAGAGAATTCAGTACTTCTTAATCGTGAATATTTGAATTGGACGAACTGTGATTTTAGTTTATGTGATTTCATTTCACCCATCGTTGCTTTCTGCTTTTGATATCTTTGTGCAAGAGATTGCCTCTGTCTATAGGTCAGCTTAAAAGTCTCCTGGCCACAGAATTCTATTTGTCACTTGCTATATTCGCCCATTTGTGGACCACAAACCCAAGCTTTCTAACTGAAAACAAGGAGAACGTTGTCATTTTAACTTTACAAGCCCCACCACTTACACACTTCCTACACGAATATTTTTTAAACATTTTATTTTGAACATGTTGCAGTTGTTAAATTAATTCAGTTTCCATTCAGTTTATAAAGTTAAAATGTAGAAAATTGTCATGAGATCATGTAATGAAATGAAGTTTAATTTCTCTCTTACACAAAAAAAAGATTTCTCTTTATTCCCACATCACAGGTGCTTCTTTGAGTCTGAAATGTTTTTATACTTCTCTTTGTTCTGCTCTACTAATATTCTTACCTGAGAGAATCTGCTGTGTACCCCTGCATACATTGACGTTGTTCTGAACTTTCGGTGCTGTTTCTGGTTGCATTAGTCAGCATTTCAGTTCATGAGCACCAGTCAGATGTGTTCATGTCATTTTTGTGTGACAGTACATGCATCTGTTCGTTTTCATCATGAGATGATTATAATTTTGCGATTCAAATTTTGTTCTTTAATCACGCAACGTCCTTTCAAATGCGATTTGACTGCTGGTGTGCATGAAAAAACAACCCTGCCTAGAAATGATGAAATGAAAATAGGAAATGTTGCCTTGCTCTGTTCCCTTCTTGAAGCTAGTGCTTTCATGTTGTGATCCTTTTTTGCTAATTGTTTCCTAAGATATGCAGACTTCACTTTGTCAATCTATATTAGAACTCAGCCTGCTCTTTCTTTCGATCTGGCAACAATTCTACAACCAGTTTGGTTTATAATATTCCGCGTATTTTGGTTTTCAAATGTTTTTAACTTGTCTGATACCAAATTTCTGCAAACAGGAGTTATTACAAATGCACTAGTGCAGGATGCAATGTGCGGAAGCATGTTGAAAGAGCTTCATCAGACCCCAAAGCTGTCATAACAACTTATGAGGGAAAACACAACCATGATGTGCCTGCTGCTAGGAACAGCAGCCACAACACAGCTAGTGGCAATTCAATGCCACTGAAAGCACATAATGTGGTGCCAGAGAAGCATCCTTTGCTTAGAGATATGGATTTCGGAAGTAATGACCAAAGACCGGTACATTTACGCTTAAAAGAAGAGCAAATCATAGTATAAAGTCTGGTGCCAAGATCAATTATTCAAGTTAGTGGTCAATGAAGGGAACTCAGATGGTACAGAATGAAGTTGTCTAGAAGATGAAAGGATACTGTGAAGGTGTAGTTAAAGTTGGCAATGGTTAGTGCATGTTTATTGTTTTCTAGTCTCTCTGTATGTAACACCTTCTTTTGTACATCTAAATTATGGAATTGTTTGTATAAGATGTTGTTCACACGTATGAAGATCATTCCAACTAATATATGGACATAGTTATAATTACAAACTACTGGACTGTTCCTGGCACTGTCTAATATTCCTTGTCAGGGCAGTTCTAGAGTACAAATAAACTTGAAAGACTCGCAGCATCACACGATTGAACTCCTTTGTATGTTATTGAAGTTGAAGGAATTATTTTGCTTATTTTATCTTTGTGGAATTGTGGTACAAGATTTCGTTGTTGTTTCTTATGTATTAACCTTGTCAACTTCAATTGTTGAAATTGATTCTACGTTACTGTTCAATTGTGTATCGATGATGCACGCTTGTTCAAATATTGCAGTGAAGAAATGAAGTTCAAGAGGATTCCTCTTCTGTGAACTACAGAATGTGTATTTTCATTAACACCAAATTTCAACTGTTTATTTTGGCATGCAGAGTTTGTTCTTTAAACCTTGACTGTCATTATTTTTAGTAAACGAAGGTTTATGAGAAAAGGGTTTTGTTTTATTTCAGGGGATGTGATAAGCCTCGGCGAAAACTTATTTTAATAATATATACCAATAGAAGTTTATTAGTTGAGATCAAAATGGAGGACTTCCTCATCTGTAATATTATCCCGTCGAGTAAATATCCATTTTTAGTTTTTATCACCTATATTTCACTCTCTAAAATCATTGTTAAATTAGGTAAAACACTCTCTCCATTTCGGAATATCTGTCCAATTTTGACATTTTAAGGCTTAAGAGTATTTGTCAATTTTTAATATCAAGATAGTATTATTTTTTTTTCAATTATATTTTTAATTTAATTGTCATCCACTATTATTATAATCAGAGTTAAGAATATACTAGATTAATCCACTTTTATCCATATAAAGAGAATAATTGTAATATTAATTATATTAATGAAAATATATTTCTTTATACAGGAGTAATTTCATCCGTTTATACAATTTTGTGTCATTATCAAAGTTAATTTTTTTCTTTAATTTGTGTATTTTTTGATTTTGACCAAATATTCTAAAATGGAGGAAGTATGGTTTAAGATTTTTTTTTTTTTACTGGAAAAAGGGGACCATTTGTAACTCTGGCATGAGATATATGAGCTCATTTGTTTCCACTTCTTTAAGGGGAAAAAATACTTTTTTTCAAAAAGTATTAAAATAAAAGTATTTTTAGTGTTGTTTGTTTATGCTTTTCAAAAAAAGTAGAAGTAGAAAATAATTAATTTTTCTATTTTTTGATAAGTAGATAGAGAGCTATTTTTCTTAAAAGCAAGCATAGTATATAAGAGAAAAAATATCACTTTCTATCTATTAACATTATAATTTTATAAGAAAAAATATTTTTATTTTATTATATCCAAATGTTTTAACAACTTCTAATTTCTATAAAAAGTATTCTATAATTATATCCAAACATAAAATAATTTTTATTTTTATTTTTAGAATTTAATTTAAATACATTGATAGTGTAAAACAGTTTTATATTATCAACCAATAGAAATAGTAAAAAATACTAACTCATACAAATAATTATCCATTATAATGAGGAACCCACCATGATTTCTCATTTTTCCCTATTTTTATTGGTTAATAGTATAAAACTATTTTACACTGTCAATGCATACTAATTAAACTCTTATTTTTAATCCTATCTTTCAAAAAATATTTTCCTTAAAATCCTAATCAAATGGGCATAGATGGAGAGGTTGCATAACACGACCTTAAAAGTTTATGATGCGAATAATTTGCAAAATTTGCATCTTAGACCAGCTATTTTTGCGCGGGATTAGATTTAGAGAACTAGTAGGGGGACGCATAAATTGTGGACATATATGCGACACATGATGAAAAGTGAGAAAATGACAAAAATATTTGCATGATGGATCTCATATAATCATTGCTATTTTATTCAATTTTCTTTAGAAATTTACCATCGTGAGTAGTGCACACATCGGTAAATTTTATGTAATATACACAAAATTTACCATTGTATGTACTGTTCGTGCAAGTAAGATTTACATAAACTTATCGGTGTGTGCACTACTCACCCTGGTAAGCTTTGTTAACAAAAAAAATATACCAGCATAAATAGTGTATTGTGTAATATGCTGGTAAATTTTGTAAAAAAAAAAAAAATTACCAGTGTTTTTCAACAATACGCTGGTAAGTTTTGTAAAAAAAAAATTTACTGGCGATTTTCAACAATACGCTGGTAAATTTTGCATAACTGCTGGTAAGTTTTACATAATAAAAAATCTTACCAGCTTTTTTCAATAATAAGTTGGTACGTTTTGTATAAACGCTGGTAAATTTTGCATAAACGCTACTAAATTTTGCAATAAAGAAAAAATTTACCAGCATATTGTTGACAAACGCTTGTAAGTTTTTGGATAAAAAAAAATTGAATAAAAATAACAATGATTATATGAAACCTATTATCCAAATTTTTTTGTCATTTCATTCACTTTTTCTGCATACTTCCTATATACATGTGAAAAGATGCGTCCCTCAAATAATTTTTCTTAGATTTAGGTTTGGATTAGCTAGAATGCAATAGGGGAACTGGAGACCACGGATACTTTCTTGCAAGACTCTACCGGGGTCCTACGAGGAATCCTGAATATGGCTTTGTTCTTCAAAAGGTAAAACGAAACAAATTCTAATACCCGACAAGAAAAAAAAAAAAAACACAAATTCGCTTATTTTTTTGTTTTTTTCAATTAGATATACTGAGAACTTCGATTATGTTTTCGTAATAGTCTGACTGTAAAGCGACAAAAAAGGAGACCCTCTGCCGCTACCTTTATTATTTTCCAAAGATGGTCAAAACATTAAAGTTTAAGCAGACCAATAATATAATCACCTCGCCCGAAAAAAAAGAAAAGAAAAACATGCTCTCAAAAAAAAAAAATCGGATCCATGGTACCAAAATATTGAATTTGAGAAGTTATAATATAAATAAATAAAAAATTATTTATTATTAAATTAATAATTTTTATTTTATATAAATTTTATTAAAATAATTTAATAATAAATAAATAAAATAAAATTTATTAATTTAATAATAAATAATTTTTTATTTTTATTTTATAATTTTTTTCATTTTAAAAGATCCAAATTCCAATACAATAGACCTGCAATGTAATCACCTTAGACAATTATCCAAAAATCATTCGACATTATAAATACGTATCAGACCGCCCAACCCAAAATGTAATGATTGAAACAGTCACATCAAAAAAGGTCGCAGGTCACCGGAGAACAAAACAATTGGCTAGCAGCTCAACACTCCAAAACTAGAAAAAAAAAAAAAAAAAAGAACTGTCAAATTTACAATCCAGCTCCATGATAGCCTTGAACAAGTGGAGCTGTTAACAGAGAGAGAAAGAGAGTTGGCCTACAACCACCACCATCACCACCACCATGTCCATATTTTGCACAAGCACACCACACTGTCCCTCTCTCTCTCTCTCTCTCTCTCTCTCTCCTCAACCAGTTCAACTAACAGAAAACAATAACACAGCCTCCAAACGGTTACATGCCACCTTTCTCTCTCTTTTTCCCTTTCCCTTTCTTTTGCCACAACACTCAAAAAAACAAAAGATGCAGCCATTCGGACCCACGAATTCCTCTCTCTCTCTCTCTCTCTCTTTCCCTATGCTTTCGGACCGTTTGTCACAAAACCACGACCCCTCCTCGAAAAAAACTCATCCTCACATCTCTCAACAACCCTTCCATTCCCTTCGGAGCAAGAGAGAGAAGCAAGAGAGAGAAAAACAACGACCAACAAACACACACACAAAAAGCAACCCCTTTTTTTTTTTTTCTTCTTCGTTTTTTCAAATGCATTTGTTTCTGGGTTTTTCTCCTTTTCTTCTTCTTCTCTGACCCCTCCCTTCAAAAACAAAACTTCAGTTTCTCGGAAGCGGTTTCACGACCCGCTTTCGAGAGGCTGATGCAGGAGATAACACCTCCCAGTTACCATTATTATTCGATCCGAATTTCCAATCCGGGTCGACCCGAACTGGTAAATGGGCTGTGTTAACTCCAAGAAAGCGATTGCCGGAGATCCTTCTTCTTCGCCGGTGGAGGATACGGTAACCTACGTGAGGTCCTATTCACGGAAGTGCGTAAACGGGTCGGGTCGGAATGCGGAGCCCAGATTGGGTGTGTCCTCTTCCAAGGGACATTCTTCTTCCGGGGTGGTAGCGGTGTCGGGTCAGGAGAAGACCCGGGAAGGTGACCCGAAACCCGAAAAGGGTGTGGAAGAGAAGAATTTGAAGGAGTGTGGTGGTGGGAATGGGAAAGGGAGCTTGAGGGCAAATGGGTCATTGAACATGAGGGTTGGGGTGTCACATAGGTTTGTGGAGGCTGAGCACATTGCTGCTGGTTGGCCACCCTGGCTCACCTCTGTTGCTGGGGAAGCCATTCAGGGTTGGGTTCCCCTCAAAAGTGATGCTTTTGAGAAATTGGATAAGGTAGGTGCCACCCAGCACCATGAATTTTATCATTGTCTTTTTTAAGTTGTTGTTGAACATGGTTTTAAATTGTGGTCGGCGGTCGTGGATGCGGTTGCATTGCATTGTGATTAACACGACTGTGAAAAAAATGCTGCTGATGCAGCTGCAACTGCCGTTGTAATGTGGTTGGGGACACCAATTTAAAACCCCATGGAAATTGAGGAATTTTTGGATCTATCTCTCATTTGGAGGAATTGATATAAATGCATGCATGCAGCATGGATTGAAAATGGGAAATTTTTGCACAATGCATATTTGCTTTATGTTGATTGGAGTTTTTGTATTTGCCTCTAAGTTGTTTAGATTGATAAGGGCAAATTTAGCAAAATAGATATGCTTTATGGCGATTGGAGATTTTTCGGGTGTTTATCTCTTTTCTTAGTTGTTTGGACTTTGGAGAAATTGATGCAAATGCATGCATAGATTGAAAAAGGGCAGTTTTAGCACAATTCATATATACTTAATGGCGATTGGAGTTTTTTTATTTATCTCTAAGTTGTTTGGAAAAATAGATGTAAATGCATGCGTGGATTGAAAAGTGCAATTCTAACACCATACACGTGCTTTATGGTGGTTGGAGTTTTTTGGTATTTATCTCTTAGTTGTTTATAGAAATTGATGTAAATGCATGCATGGATTGGAAAGGGCAATTTTAGCACAATAGATATGCTTTATGGTGATTGGAGTTTTTGTATTCATTTCTGCAGATTGGACAAGGTACATACAGCAGCGTATTCCAAGCACGTGAAGTTGAAACTGGGAGGTTGGTTGCCCTGAAGAAGGTGCGCTTCGACAATCTTCAACCTGAGAGCATTAGGTTCATGGCGAGAGAAATCATAATTCTCCGTACACTTGACCACCCAAACGTCATGAAGTTGGAGGGTATAATCACTTCCCAACTATCACATAGCATATACCTTGTATTTGAATACATGGAGCATGACCTTGCTGGCCTAGTATCGTCTCCCGACATCAAGTTCAGTGAAGCACAGGTTTGTCAGCATTTCGTTCATGATAATTGTGTCTTCAAGTTTAGATAGGTCACTTTTACTTTTGATGTTACAGATATGTTTTCATTTTTTTCATCAACAGATCAAATGTTACATGAGGCAGCTGTTAAGTGGGATTGAGCACTGTCACCTTCGAGGTATCATGCATAGAGACATTAAAGTATCCAATATATTAGTGAACAACGAAGGTGTTCTCAAGATTGGAGATTTTGGATTAGCAAACACACTTAGCCCAAATAACAAGAACCCTTTAACAAGTCGCGTGGTGACTCTGTGGTATCGCCCTCCTGAGCTCTTGATGGGATCAACAAATTATGGAGTTTCAGTGGATCTTTGGAGTGTGGGCTGTGTATTTGCAGAACTTTTTCTGGGGAAGCCCATCCTTAAGGGGAGAAATGAGGTAATTCTCATAATGAATCATCTATAACATCATCACAGGAGACAGATATATGTTAAAGATATATATGCATTGAAGTTAAGATAACTAATGACTAGGCAATAGAAACAATGCATCAGTTCACTTGTTAGGCTAACACTAACTTAGTTTGATGTGTAATTGTGTATTCTTCTTTAATCTACAGGTTGAACAATTACACAAAATTTTTAAGCTTTGTGGGTCTCCACCTGATGAGTTCTGGAAAAAGTGTAAGCTTCCTCTCGCAACGATGTTTAAACCTCAGACAAACTACGAAAACTCTCTTCGGGAAAGGTGCAAAGGTTTTCCTGCAACTGCTGTAAGCCTAATTGAGACTTTACTGTCCATTGACCCTTCCAAGCGTGGGACTGCCTCCTCAGCACTAATATCTGAGGTAAATTCCTTCAATTGTTGTTTATACATTGTGTATTCTATCCTTTTTAAGAAGAATATATATATATTGGCGGAGAGTTACCTGCATGTTTTACAGTTAATTTTACAAATTGTGTTTCATAATTCCTTGTGTACGTATGCACATGATTAAGTTTGATTTCTGATTTTATATCTCATTTTTGCACCCCTTTATAGTATTTCAGCACCAAGCCGTATGCTTGTAACCCAGCACTCCTGCCAAAGTATCCACCAAGCAAAGAAATGGATGCTAAACATAGGGAGGATTTACAGAGGTAAACCATTGGAATCTTTCCTATTCATAGCAAATTGTCATTGCTTGGCTATTTTTATACTTGAATTTTTCTGTTCCTTGAGTCATTCTTGAATCTAGTCCTTCTTGTTATATGTTGTGCATATGGAAGTTGGCATTTAAACCTGAAGAATAGATTATTCTCTGTCTTCATGGTGTATAGTTTTGAATATTCATCTAAACCATTAATCAGATCGGAATTTGGGTATCTGAACCAATCAAATTATTTAAAATGGATAGTCCACCTGATTGTGGTTTCTGATGAAACTGGGTACTGTATTTCCAATTTCTGTGGCTGAAGTCTTGATCTTGCACTCAGGAAAAAGGCCGGAGTTAAAGTGCGAGAGGCTGTAACATCAAAGAGGCAAAGACGAGTCCATAAAGTTTTGCAAGAGCCAAACAATTACAGCAAACCAGCTATAAAAGAGGTACCGTTTCCTTCAGTTCACAATGTTGCACTGCTTTAAGAAAATCACTACTTTTATTTACTTCTCTTTCCTTATTTGTGAAGGAAACACAGAATGTTTCTCAAAATGCTAGTAGAGATGATGATAAAGCACATCCTACAAAGGGAAGAGTTGGAGCTATGCACAAAGAGGTGCAACCGAAATCTTCATTTGATGCTAAGTCCGAGGCTGCGAAAACGATGAATGGTGCCAATGGCTATAGTGTATACTCAGGACCAGCACCAGTCTCAGGATCTACTGGCTTTACATGGGCTAAAAGGAGAAAAGACGCTACATCCACATTATCAGATGGCTCAAGAAGTAAAATCAGTGGACTGGATCCAAACTTTGCAAAAGGCACATATGATTTAACAAAACATGGGATAGATGTTGCTCAAAGAAATTACAGTTTCAACTCAAGCCTTCAGGATGACACCAAGCATGTATTTCAAAACCGCCAGGCTCGTCATGCTCAACGAGAATCGTTTGACGTAGCTGATACATACCATTCAAATGATTACTTGGATTTTGATCCCACAGAAAAAGCAGATTCTCATATAAGTACTCAGGTAAATTTGAAATCCTCAAGCAAATTGTAAACAAAGGCTTTAGATTGCAGAAAACCATAAGTTTGTCATTGTTTATTAAGACCAATATGCCACTTGCTTGTTATAACATGAGCTGATATCAACAACTTCCACTATGCTTTTGACTAATAGCTGGTAATGATTATTTTATAATGGATTTAATTTTGGTCCACGGATAGAGTGATAGTATAAAAAATTTGTCACAACTAAAATTGAGTGAATCCCCAATTTGATTCTCTGAAAGATCAGTGGGTCAAACTGGTTCCCAAATGGTCGATTTTGGTCATCATATGACATCAATTTGGTGCTAATAAACAGTTTATTTTTGGACTCTTGATGCCAAAAATTTTTTATTTAAGGACTAAATTGACATCACAATCTTTTGAGGACCAAATTGACACTCCAAAAATCTTTTGATGACTAGTGTAGGGATTTATTCATTAAATAACATTTTTTTTTTTTTAAACCTTGAACTGACAAATCTTCATTAGTACAATGATGATTACACTTCACACACTGAAAGCCGATCAATTTATAAATTTTGATTTTGGTCAAAATTTTGTATGTCAGTTACATCTTATTTTTCTATAACAAAACTTTTACAGGGCCACATAAATGAAGAGTTGTTGAATTGGAATGAAAATGGTATGCGGCGAGCAGTTCGTAAATCAAGATTTGGATGAGGTAAGTAAAATATTTATCCGGGGTCCTTTCTTTTTGCTGTGATTATTTAGGGTGATGTTACAGATGCAAAATTTAGTGAAACAAACTTACTACACCTCCATTCTATACTGTTAGATCCACCTTAGTCCGCGTGGGTTCACATCAACACTTTTCTGCCCAAATTCACATATAATCCAATGAAATTTGCACAAACTTACACACTCATGACATGCTCTGGTGCAACTTATTAGACTTCGTTCCCATTGTAACTCTTCTGAATGGTCCAGGGTATGCATATATTTTGAGCAAATATATTTTTTCCATGTATTTTGGTCTCTGTCATTATCCTTTTATCTGCATACTATTATTGAATAACTTGGTGACAAACCCCTTATGTTGCAAAGCACATGTCCATCCATTTGTTTATTCTTGTCTCTAACTTCTGTTAGAGTAAATCAAAAGATGTTATTGCTTATAACTAAATTACAAGTTAGCTTCTGATGAATAGCTATAAATCAATGTGTCATTATGTGGTTTACAGATGAATGACTCAAGGATGATAGGACTGGAGTAATACCCTTTACTCTACAAGGGTGCTTGACTAAACATTCTGGCCATTGCTGGATTCTTTTGTTGGCATCTGAACAATTTTAACTTCTGACTTCAGAATTCTCCTTTGATCACAACAGTGTTAACTCTTCAGAAAGGTTTCTCCGAAAGAGAAGTAAACATTGAAATATATAGGATTACAGTAACAAATGTATAATGCTCTCATGGAAGATGGTATGATTAAAGAATAGCTAACTTTTCTGATGGAATTTTGTTAGCCTTGTACATGTCTTTATTTTTTTTATTTTTTATTTTTACTCTCTGACCCTCACCCCCAGTGTACACAGATACGAGACCCAAAAAAAAAAAAAAAATATCAGTATTATCTCAAATAGTTCTTGCAAAGCCTGAAGATACCCATTTACTATTTAGACAACACAAAATAGTTAGGCCAGAGCAACATTCTCATTGTAATGCGGTTTATAACTAGTTTATGTAATGCGGTTTTGACCAAAGCATTCCATTTCTTTTAATTTATATTTTGTGGTCTTTTGTAGTTCTTAATCTCAGTCTTTGCATAAATTATAACTAGTTTATAATTGCCTCATAAGCTTCAATCTGTGTCCCTATTTGTAACACCTATTCAGTTAAATTCAAAATTAAATAATCAAGTGCACAACTCGTGACATTACATATCTACCAAATGCAAAGTCATTGTTCTATCAACCAATTTACCTATGGAGTGATAATTAAATAAATTGTTGATGTCTTACAAATAATTACTTTTTTAATAAAATATCCAAAAGATTGGGCGATATTATAAATTTTTTCAAAGAATTTTGAGGTAATAAAACATAACATTAACAGGTAATTACTAATACATCATTTATTACGTGAGATTTTTTTTTTATAAATTAATAAATTTAAAAATTCGGTTTATATTTAATACTTTAAAAAATGAAAGAGTGAAAATATATTTTAATCTTCAAAGATGCATGTGACATGATTTGGTTTTTGAAGAAAATTGATATCAATTTTTACTAATCATAAAAAAAATTAATTTAATATATTAATAATAGAAAGTAACATTAATTTGGTTCCTTATACATATAAGTGGCATTAATTTTTTGGTCTAAACAACTAATATTCGGATTACACTGAATTCAAACTAATCTAGCTCTAATCGAATTGATTACTATAGGATAAAATTTTCTTAATATTATTATTTTTTAATTCACAAAACTCAAATTAAAAATATTATTTAAGGAAACAATTGACAAACAACTTATATCATCCACGTGTTAGCATATAAGTGGCATTGATTTAGAAATTCTGTAATTCAATACGAATAGTAACATCATGAATGCATATGAAGTAATTTAAACCAATGAAAAAAGAGCATTAGAGGATATCACGGGTGGACTGGAGTTAAAATTGAACAGACCACCCCTTTTAACAGTGTTTGTAAAAGTTATATGAATATTAATTCGTACCAAATAATAACTTCCTTAATTTAGTGTAATAAAAGAGAAGCTCCATTTATTTTCTCATGTTCTATACATAAAAGGACAATTTTGATGTGACCTTTATAATCAAGGGACTAAATTATTGCTAACTTCTTTTAAATTATTAAGTTGATGCTAACTTAAAGGCTTTATGTGAATTTGGTGTATTTGTAAATGTTTTCATATTAATCCAGTTATATATTATTATTATTATTATTATTGCTTTTCCTCTTTCGCCCGCTCTCCATTATACAAGTAAGGTATTAGGGTTGTGATTTGATCTAGGTCTCACTTTTGGCATTGGTAGGGTTCAAATTATTGTAAGGATCCAAATTAAGTTTCAACTCATTTTAACATATTTGATAAAATCACGTTGAGTTATATGTTAATATGATTTTCAATCTCAAACCATGGTTTGAACATAAGTAAAAAAAAAATTTACTTTCCCGTTAAATCGAATCATGGTTTGTTAGCTATAAATCTAATATGCCCTAAATGTGGTATTATATGTTGGAATTGTATTTATGCCATTGGAAGCTCGGACTAATTGAATATTGTTCTGTTTAAATATGAATGTTATTGATATCATCAATGACAAATATTGATATTTAATTTTAAACTGAGTTGTTTGTTCAAGTATTCATGGCAACAAATGGCCAATAATACAAGGCAAGAAACATATATTGGTAGCATTTGTCATTAAAAAATGTTAGGTAAACATCTGAAGTGATGTGTATCTCACATCTTTTTATGTGACGAAATTAAATTATGAGTATGTAATAAATAAGGCGGGCTCAATTATAATCAAATGGTGAAAAAATATAAGAACTTGAGGTGATGTTAATATGAGTGTTTAGCATTGCTGTTGTTGTCATTTCAATAATACGACAAAATACAATATGTTTCTCACTTGTTTACAAGGTACAATAGTTAATAAAGAAACATTGTTACCTTTCATGTACGGGTTTATTACCCTCTTAATTTCTTTTCCTTAATGTGCAATGGAAAAGAAATATGTGACTGCAGGAGTTGTATACATAAACACCTTGAACTCCCACGTTTCCTCATGCAAGGAAGTAAAGGAAGTAGAAACTAATACATGAATTTGTTTGTATTGTTAAATATTAACCCTTGCAATGTAAGGTAATGAAAAACCCTTAGCATTCACCATCAAGGGTCATAAGCATAGGTATTTGACCATTATCACCAAGGTCAATCTTGTTCAATCTGAGGCAGCATAACACTTTCTCCGGAAGCTCTTCTTGTTTCTGTGCCTGTTATTAGAAATTCAAAGAGATGGTCAGTATCTTTGAAAACTAGCTAAATAGTGCCACATAATGGGTTGCATTATCTCAAAATATAACATTCACATTCATTTAAAAACTAGAATTTAATTTTGGTATACTGTCAATATAAAAAAAATTTTACACTATTATCCAATCATGTATTGTTAAAAGTGAAACTTTTGATGTAGTAGGTGGGAAAATTAACTACTTTTACTAATTTAATAGTATATAATTAAATGATAATATAAAATTCTTTTATGTTAGCTGTATATCAAAATTAATCTCTTTAAACTATATCTACAAGTTGTAATAATCATAATATTTCCGAGTGCAAGTTGGCTTTATTAACTGCCTCCTTGATATGGTTAGAAAATTTGTGGCTTATAATGGGTGAAAAATTACATGACATACTGCAATGTAAAAAACAGCATGGATAGGAATTATTTGCATCTTGGTTTAGGGCTAGGAAAGGTTAATGGTTTCTGTTTTTGAAGTAATAGCAAGTTTGAAAATCATAGATATTATTTTGATGGCCATGAATCCAAACGTAATAGCTAAGAAAGCCAATGTAGGAAAATATAACAAGCTTTTTTTTTTTCGATAATAGGAAAATATAACAAGCTACCTGAATGGTTAGGCCTAGATCAAGAATGCCATCGTTCAAACGATCTCGAAATGCATCAAGTCCTTTTCTTGATATGTAGCTAAATCGATGAATGTCCAGATCAATCTCAAAGTAGTTAGGACCCTATTAAGAACAGAATAAACAAGAATCAATTCCATGTCAGATGTGCCAAAGTGAGCAAGCACATATATTTTATATCATGTTTACAACATAAAATAGTTTATCATGTTTAACAAGGTACTGATGCTACAACACATGGGTATGATGAAAACATCAAAATGATGACACCCATGTATATGTATGAGTTTTACCTTGTAAAAGTTGTGCTGCGGGCGTGAAAGTACAGGTTTTCCATTATAAGCATTTACTAACTTCTTTTCGGTAGAACTCAAATGCATATCCTCAGGATTGACTAGTCCTACCATGATCTTTAGTCTTTCTCTGAAAGGAACACTAGTTTCTTTTGCAAATCCTTTGATCTTTTCCATCTCATCATCAATGAATTTCTATGGCATAAACAGGAAACATCAACCAAGCTAATCATTAATACTGATTGTAAAGCATTAACAGATAATATATTGTGTCAGTTAAAACCCAAATCACCCTAAATGTACACAATGAAAAACTAGGTATTGTGTAAAATGAACTTATGAAAATAGTGGTTTGTAATAGGATAATAGCAGTGGAAAACTGATGTTACCTTTATGGTTTCCTGAAACTGGGAAGAAATGTTTTCATCAAGAGTCTCATTAACCTTGAAATACAGTACAAGACTCATCCCTTCTCCATCACTATCACCAAGGAACATTGCAGCTGGATATGTAGGCAACTGCACAACACAAAGCACATAAGATAATATGATGGGTGAGAAACCAATCAGCAGTAGTCAATCTCATAACTTGATAATGATACAACATTTCAATACCGGTGCTGAAAGGGATTTGTTAATATTGAACAAATAGAAAAAGTAAATACCTGGATATTTACAATAAGAAGTTGGGGAATTTTTCCATTGGCTGTCACATTTGGAAGCTCTATGTGTTTGGCAATATGATGTATCTTTTTGGGACAGACAAATAGATCAACACCAATTGGAGTGTATGGACTATGATTTGGTGCAGGAGACTTTCTCTTGTCCCTGGAAAGTGAATGATTGAACAATTATATTCTCATAATCCCATTGAAAGTGGAAAGTTCAAACAAACATACATGTATAATGGAAACATCTATGTATATCCAAGAAAGGCAAGTCAACAGCAATCATACTTGAAATAGTTTTCACCGCGGAGTTCAAATGTTGAGGGTGGAATTTCAGACCAGCAACCAAAAGAAGGCTTTTCTCCATTCTGGCATGGAATTATATGTCCTGCTCGGGGACGATACAAATATCTTCTTGATTGACCTTACATACAGATTCAAGATCAAGGAGTTTAATCAGCATGATATTTTAATGTTGCCTGCAATAAATTTAAGCTATGGATAAAACCAAGGTAAAAAAAAGGGCTACATACAAAAGGTGGCTTTACTTTGGTACTAGCATTACATTCTAATTTGAAAATAATTCTTTATATTACAGCACTTTTCCAGTATGCTACACTGTAATTGCTAGCTTAAAGTACAAGCACACACCAAATGGAAGTTTGAGAAATGCCTATTGTTCTTTGTAAATCATTTCCATGCAGCGAAAACTAAAGTAGTTTAACACTTACTAAGGTCAGTTGGTTCCTCTAAATCACAAGATGGCCGTTTGAAAGAAAGCTTGAAAATTGTTGACAGCTTTTTCTGAGACTGGAGACCCTTATTCTGCAGATTCAGTATTTTGTCATTGAAACTAACAGATGGTGCCAACTGATGAAAGCTTGATTTCTGTGTATTATCTTGAGTCTTCTCTTCCAAGCTATGTTTGTTTTCTTTTACACCTGTAAAGCGCTTCCATTAGTCTTTTCCCAAACAAGAAAACCTCCACAACCTTTTGTGCTGATAATAAGGCCAAAATCAGTTTCGATCTGTTCCCCTTAAATATACCTGGGTTGCCTCCATCAACTTTAAGATAACTTTCATGGTATTCTTCATACTGAGACTTGTTTTCCATAAAACATGTCGATCTTTCATACTGGAGCACTTGGCCACATGGGATGTTTCCAATGCCGCCTACTGATGGAAATCCATCTGGATATAAATCCCCACCCCAAGGGAAGAAAGAACAATCAGAATGATGCAAAATAATAATAATTTATAGAGACAAAGTAAACTCTATTTCACATGCTTAACCAGCCAATCGCATATTGCCTAAATTCAAAACAAATGCTCCAACAACATAACCTTGCATATGATCTAAACATAGAACAACAGTGCATGTAAAATCCTAGGATAAGAAAAGAAGTACTTTTGGCTCAATATGTACAATGGTAATAAGCTTCAAATATCACATATGTTTTTGTAACATTAGTTGTCTAGTGCAGCAACACTACGTCAAGAAGCCATCCCTTAGAATTTTTGTACACATAAGGAACACTTATTCATTACCTCCATGAACACTAGTGTAGTCATCATCTGACTCAGATTCCAGGATACTGACAGAGTCAAAATAAGTTTCCTCTTGGCACATTACTGCAAGCAACGAAATGAGAAGTTATTCTGGATTTCAGGTTAGACAAAAAAGATGTGAAAATAGGAAAGTCAAAAGACTATACCATTTGAATCAGGATCATATTGACTGTGGTGCCATTGAAGTTGAGTAAGATGGAATGCCGAATTGGAAACTTCAGAACGTCTGCAAGTGGTGGTTGCACCACTTTCAAAGTCCATGTGAACAAATTCACTAACAGAATAATCTGTAACACGGGCCCCTGCATTGCTAATCCTCTTCTTGGTACCATTAAGAGCTGGATTCGAGATCTTTCGGCGGCGTTTTATTATCGTTCTACGGAGCTTCTTTGGTGCTTTCATTGCATGAGAAGGTACTGACACGCAACTACCCATTGTATGTTGTTTGGAACAACAGTTTCAAAATTGCCTTTGAAAGAATGGTAAAATTCAGAATCTGAACAGCACATATTGAATTCTGGCAACATGCAGTGGTTCTAACTTACAAGAGATTGATTGCACAACAGTAAGCTTATAATGTAAACTACTCAATGACACATTTTAGCAATAAGCTTTACTGAAATACAATGTGCAAATAAATAAGATCATGCCACATAATTCCAAAAACCGAATGAAAGATAGATGTAGTTTCAATATGCATTATTGAAGTAGTTAAAATATGGACCTTCAAAAAGAATAGCCAGAAGTGGCTGAAAGAAGACACATCTGTTCTGTGCAGACAAAAGTTTGCATAAACATTATTTATCAACATATATTATTCAGTGCCTTCTCAATTAACACTTCCAACCCGATTGATCATTGCAACAACAGAGTGAAAGGAAATTTGTGAAAGCATCCATTTGCAATCTAAAATTCCAGCTTTGGAAAACACAAGTGAACGTGGATCCATATAAAAGGATATTATTAAACAACTTGGAATATGAAATATAGTGATATTCTAAAACCATTTTTTTCCCTGAAACTCAGAGTGAATAGAAGTGACAAATAACTTCAATAGCTCATGAGTGAAGGTTGCTTCTACCTTTGAGCCAGATAGGAAGGGAATGAAGAAAGGATGGAATTCAACACTTGGAAAGGGAAGACTTATAAGCCAGTAAAGATTGCCACTAGCAGAAAAAACTATGTAGTACTCAAGAAGGCATATATGGAGAGGTTTTGACTTGAGTTTCAGTTTCAAGGAAGCTACTGTTGTCTCCTTCGAGGAAGAGGGAAAATAATTAAATAGAAAAGGATGATGAGAATAAAAGGGTCCACAAGTGAGACAAACAAAAAACATGTAATGGATAGAATTATAGAAAACAGAATGTCAGTTTAACAAGCTTCAAAAGATTAAAGATATGTATTAAGAAAAAAAAAACAAGAAGAGAAAAGATATGATTGTGTTTGTGTACAATGCATCCGTGCAGAAAGATTTTAGTAGTGATATTGTATAAGTTTTTTTTTTTTTCAAAAGAATTATTATACTGATATAAAAATAAATGTAAGTTTTTGCACATATAAAATATTTGTTTTTTTTTTTTTTTTTTTGAGATGTATAAAACGTTTGTTTATATAACGTGAAAAACAAATGAAAAAAAAATTAAGATATTATGTTAAAAGAAAATACATAATAAAAAAATATTGGAAAACAAAACAATGGCTCAGGCAGAAGAATATGCAGAATTCATAAACAACAAAGAAGGAACAAGACAAGGGCACATCAAAATCCGAGACATATTCTTTTGACTAAGACATACAAACAAAATACCGGAACTCTTTTTTTTAAGGGAAAAAATATAAATAATTTACCAGAGAAAGATAAATGACATTGTTTGGGGGGGGGGGGGTGAAATTCAAATAACAACAAAATTTGAAGCCAAACCCAGAAAAGTTATAGCAGGGAAGGATGTTAAAGACCCAAATTCAAGAGAAGATGCAAAAACAAAATGAAAGGTGCCAAAAAATTTGTAACATAGTTAACACCCTTCAAACTCCTATCATACTTTTGTGCAACATTGATGTTCATATCTCCAATGTAAATAAATAATAATAATAATAATAAGGTTACCTTTTGTATGAAAGAGAGATCAGTAGGTAGGATATGGTCTCCCCCTCTGTGCAACAAGGACAACTACAAGGGACCCGTCAACAGAGGGAGAGGATGCTGCAAAAACACAGCACCTTCTCTGTGATTTCCTGTTGCAATAATTGTTTGTGGTGTTTTATAAAACCACCTAATCAATGAAGAATGATGTTGAGGGAAAGAAAATAAGAGAAAGGAATTGGTTTATAATAATAACAATAACAACAATAACAATAATAAGTTGACAACTATATATATATATAGAAACGTCAAAAGCTCTCTATATCAAGGTTCAATAAAAAAGCTCATATATATCGTGATCTTCTCCTTGATTTTAGGCCTTCATGCACGAGATTTGGTTGGCCCTATCCAAGGAAAGAGAAAGAGAGAGAGACTCACGGTCTCTATGCTAAACTCCCATGTTAGCAGCCATGCTGTAGCTGGCAGGATCTTAATCTGTTTTATCTGAATTTGGATAATTGTCCTTTTACTTGATAATTTGACTTGATCTTTTCATCAGCTAGGAAGAGAGAAAAAATACATTTTATTCGGAATAATGATACACGGCTAAAAAAAAGAATTATCAGATTTTTTTTTATTTTGAAAAAAAAAAAAGATAAGAATGACTGTTGGAAAGATGAAATAAATGTGTATGTACCACTAGTAAGGTGTTTAAAATTTAAATCCAATCCAACCGAATTCAAATTACTATAACGTCTAAATTGATCAAAAAAAAAGTTTGGATTGAACTAATTTTTATATGTTAAAAATTGATTAGATTAGAATTTGGATTTAATTTTTAAAATTAATCAAGTCCAATCCAAATTACATTATATTATATTATCTAATTTTTTATTGTTAAATTCATACTTTTACTTATAATAATTTTAATATTCACATGATTTTTTTATTTATCTATCATTTTCACTTAAATATCATTTTGTATATATATTAAATAACTTTTTTTGGGCTAACAATCAATTAAATCTATTCAATCTAAATTAATAAAAATTAGTTTGGGTTGGATAAAATTCAAGACCTAAATTAAATCAATTGAATCCAAATCAATATAAATTATATTGTTTAGATTGATTAAATTTTTTATTTAAAACCAATCTAAACTGCAATACAAACAATCCATTTATTTATCTAAAAGTAAACATATATTTAAAATTATTTTTTCAAGTAAATTTGGGAAAAAATTTATAACTCTCACATTTTTCTTTTATTAAGGGCCGCTACAATTACTATTATTAAGCTAATTCACATTCTTTTTAGAACTAAGCTTCACCGATTTCTCTTTTTTTTTTTTTTTTTGAACTGACGAGCTTCACTAGTTGTAAAAGTTATGACTAAGCACATTGTATCTTTGCATCGCATAAAATGATCAATGATGAAATAATATTCTAAAACTGATGCGGTTTACCGTATGATGACAGAGAGACGTTGCAGGGCAAATCTAAGAACGAGGGAAAAGCACATGAGAAGCAATTATGTATAAGCTGGTTTTCTTGTACTATCGAGGGATATAGAATAAGGATCTGTCTTCACATGCATGTGCAGCTGCACACGTGGTCGTGCACGCACTCACACATATATAAAGGAGAGTTTATTTGGATTCATTGCATGCCGTCATAGCTGGTGCACAAACGCAACGGCATATCAGCACTGAACATGAGAAGAATTAAGGAAGCATTTTTTTTTTAAAGAGGGGGGGGGGTATGCTAATGCCTTTAACCAGATCTATTTTGACCCAATAATTTCAATTGGTGGTCATTCTTGTATAGGAAAATTCTCTGTAACATTTAAACCACAATAATATAATTATTGTACAAAGGAATTCTTTGAATTAGTACCCAATAATTAACAGCAGAATATTTCTTTTTTAATCTGGGATGAGGTCTATGAGTAATTCTTCTCCTCGGAACAGAATTACTTATGAACCGCCCTCCAAACCAACAAATTTTCCTCGAAATAAAATGTGTAATCTTGTTAATTAGTGTTCTTAAAAATGATCAGTTTTCAACTTTTTAATACAATGAATGTACTAAAAACTTAATTTTTTTCTTCTCTCTCTCTCTCTCTCTATATATATATATATATACATAAACACATACGAGTCAAAGTATATATACCACATTCATAAAAAAAAAAAAAAAAATTATAGTTTTCTCTTTAAAAAATAATATTTGAACGGTTGAAAATGGACGCATGCAATACGCATGCGGTTGATACTACATGTGAAATGAAGAAAACGACAAAACCCATCGTATTCCGGTACGAGGGTTAAAACATGCATACAATGACGTAAAAAAAAAAATGGAAAAAGAAACATTAGCCTCCATCGTGTGACTCTATTGCATCTCTCTCCTCCATTTTCAGCTTCCATGTCTCTCTGCTTCTAAGAGCTCTTTCTCAGCCTTCCTCTTATCCCTTTCTTTTTCTTCAGTTCTTTGTACTCTCCCAGCAAGAGCACATCCCTTTATGCATTTGTTCCTATCTCTGCAAGCCTGGTCATTTCTACCTACGCCAATTGCCTCTGCAACCTTCTCGGCGTCTCTCACATCGCCACCAGTGATCTCGTTTGCCACGAGTTTGCTTCCAACGACCCGGCCCTTTTCCTATCTCAGGTCCCATCTTCTATCTTTTTTCTCTTCTGCTCCTCTTTTTTTTTTTTTCTTTGCTAAAAATATTCACCTTTTAATGTATATGCTTCGATGTTGAATTTGATGGATGTCGATGCATTGTCAATTTTGAGCATGTAATATGTCTCTTAATATGTTTTTTGGTTTAAGAATTATGCAGCCGTTTGCATGAATCATGGCATTCCTATTAAATAATCTCGTTGGAAATATTTAAGACCCATGAATAACTATCAATTTCTTCATTTCAATAATGTCCAGGGTAAAAAGCTCACTCTTCTACCCTGTTGCACCTAATGGTCCATCTGTTTGATGAAATATTTGTGTGAGACTGATCGATATCTTTGTCTTGCACTAATTCTTATTTTTATGTTGACTAAATAATGGAATGGTTATTTGATCTACTTCCCTTTGGTCTTGAATATTTATTTGCATAAAAAAAAATTTGAACTATATATTAGAGAAAAATTATGGTTTCAAACTAGATGTTTCTATATGGGATACATATCCATGAAACCTAAGCACTATGTCAACATCAATATTATTTATATAAACTGAGACAATATACAATATTGTAATTAAAATTAGAGAAACCTTCTGCCAAGAAAAAAAGGAAGCTGCATTCAAGAAAGTGTGACACATCACCATCTCTACTCAAGTTTAAGAGAAGGTATTATTTATCAAGAGATTCTTGACTTTCTTTAGTTTTGCAATATCAATGTTTTGGTGTTTTAGGGAGAGTCTTGTAGATATTTCGATGAGCAGTTTGTTGGTTATGGTTTATAGCATTATCTTTCTTCGGTTCATATATAATATATTCATAGTAATAGTATTTCTTACTCAGTGCATGTTTTAACATGTACCTTGTGTACCAATTAGTTTTTTCCCCCTTGTTACATAGAGTCTTGGTGATTTGACAAATAGCTTTTCTTAGCTTATTATCCTATGCTAAAATTTAGTCTCATTTCCATTGACAAAATTAAGATAGTCTATTAGTTATATTGCCTCTCTTCAACTTTTTGTGTGTTTATGTTTGAGTTGCTATGAAAGCTACACACTTCTCTGCATATGCCTTTGATGCTTTGAACTCAAAGTCAATCTTCTTATGATCCGAGGATTAATTGCATCCCTTAATTTTGTGACTGAAGGGCTATTATGCTAGCATAAAGACCAGAAAGTTATATACTTATTTTTGGTCTCTCTCTCTTTCTTTATAATCCACTACTTCTTGCAGGTAAAGCTTGCTTTTCTTTTCATTTTGTTTTTTTAAATTTTGTTTCAAGTAAGCTCAATCTCATACTTAGCTTGAAATCTATATGGAAATGTCATCCTTTTTTTTTTTTTTAAACTTACTTAACCAAGGTTTCAATTCTTGTAATTAACTTGGTTGGTTCTCATTGAGATTGATAATAATTTCATTAATAACTTACAATATTATTAATGTTTTATTATATTTTGCAGGTGAAAAGTAGAAGTTAAGTTGTTCATCTTTGTTAACACTTGTTCATTCATGCTCATTATGTTTGGAGTTATATTTTGACCATTTTGTGTATAGGAGCATAATAAATGTACTTTTTTAGGTAGGCATGGTTCCATTTCTTAGTAATGTTAATATTTGCTACTGTAAGGCTTGATTTTATATTTAATCTTACTGAAACCTTTTTATATTATTGTTATAATGAATTTAAAAAGATAAATTAAGTCTCAATTCTAAATACATAAATAAAAAAAGCTCTATATTTTATATCCAAGGAATACAATATTTCCAATATTGTCACCAAAAGATATAGTGATACACCAATAAATTGTGAGTTTAGTTAATGTTGGTAACTCATTATCAAATGTTGGTAACTTTAATTTAAGATGTTGGTAACTAATTACGAATGTTGGTAACTTTTCAAGTTTTCAAAATTATGAGAGTACTATAATTTTTATATAAATTTATATTGGGCAACATGTGGAGAAAATCCCTTGACATTATAAATTGATGAAGTGGACCTCAATATAACACGAAATTAATGCTATAATAGCTAATTAACTTCTGATTTGTTTCTACATTAGATTGGTAACTTGCTATCAAATATTGATAACTTTAGTTCAAAATATTAGTAATTAGTTAAGAATGATGATAACTTTTTAAGTTTTCAAAATTCTGAAAGTATTATGATTTTTATGTAAATTTATATTAGGGAACAAGTGGAGGGAACTCATTGACATTATAAATTGATGAAGTGGATCTTAATATAACATGAAATTAGTGCTATAATAGCTAAATAACTTTTGATTTATTTCTATATTAGGTTGGTAACTCGTTATCAAATGTTAATAACTTTAATTCAAAATTTTTGGTAATTAGTTAAGAATATTGATAACTTTTTAGGTTTTCAAAATTTTGAGAGTATTACGATTTTTATGTAAATTTATGTTGGGAAACAAGTATAGAGAACTTTTGATACTATAAATTGACAAAATTGACCTTAATACAACATAAAATTAGTAATATAATGGCTAAGTAACTTCTAATTATTTTTACACTAAGTTGGTAACTTGCTATTAAATGTTAGTAACTTTAATTTAAGATGTTGATAACTGATTAAGAATATTGATAATTTTTTATATTTTAAAAAATTTGAAAGTATTAGGATTCTTATATAAATTTATTTTAGGTAGCAAGTGGAGAGAACTCTTTAGCACTATAAATTAATGAATACAATATGAAATTAGTGCTACAAGAGCTAAGTAATTTCTAATTTATTTCTATTCTAAGTTGGTAACTCACTATCAAATATTGATAATTTTAGTTCAAGATGTTGATAACTTATTAAGGATGTTGTTAACTTTTCAGATTTTCAAAATTTTGAAATTAGTAAGATTCTTATGTAAATTTGTTCACGAAACATGGAGAGAATTTCTTGGCTAGGATAAATAGTGAATTGAGTCTTAATATAATATGGAATTAGGCAATTAGCGCTACAATGGTTGAGTAACATATAATTTGTTTCTGCATTAGGTTGGTAACTCATTATTAAATATTGATAATTTTAGTTCAAGATGTTGGTAATTTGTTAAGAATATTGGTAACTTATAATAATTATTTTGTGCTAAGACCATGAAAAAAAAAACACCATGAGATGCAACAACTCGTAAGCATCCTCACACCTTCCAAATTTTGAAAACATGAAAAATTATTAATATCCTTAACAAGTTATCAATATCTTGAGTTAAAATTACCAATATTTGATAGCAAGTTACCAACCTAATATAGAAACAAATCAGAAATTACTTAGTTATTATAGCACTAATTCCGTGTTAAATTGAGGCCTACTTTATCAATTTATAGTACCAAGAAATTCTATCTATTTGTTCTCTAACACAAATTTACATAAGAGTCCTAACACTTTCAAAATTTTGAAAACCTAAAAAGCTACCAACATCTTTAACAAGTTACCGATATTTTGGATTAAAATTACCAATATTTGAAAGCGAGTTACTAATCTAATGCGGAAATAAATTAGAAATTACTTAACCATTATAGCACTAATTCTATATTGTATTGAGGCTCGCTTCATCAATTTATAGTGACGAGTTCTCTCCATTTGTTCCCTAACATAAATTTATATAAAAATCCTAATACTTTCAAAATCTCGAAAACCTAAAAAGTTACCATCTTTTTTAACAAGTTGCCAGCATTTTGAACTAAAGTTGCCAACATTTGATGGTGAGTTATCAAACAAATGCAGAATCCAATTAAAAGTTACTTAGCCATTGTGACACTAATTTCATAATATTTTGAGGCCCACTTCATTGATTTATTCTAGTGAAGGAGTTGTATCCACTTGTTCCCTAAAAAAATTTACATAAAAATTCTATTACTTTTAAAATCTTAAAAACCTGAAAAGTTATCAATATCTTGAACTAAAGTTACCAACATTTAATTACAAATTATCAACTTAGTACAAAATCAAATTAAAAGTTACTTAGCCATTGTAACAATACTAATTCCATGTCATATTAAGGCTTGTTTTATCAATTTGTAGTGTCAAGGAGTTTTCTCCACTTGTTCTTTAACACAAATTTACATAAGATTTCTAATACTTTCAAAATTTTGAGAACATGAAAAGTTAACAATATCATGAACCAGTTATCAACATTTTAAACTAAAGTTATCAATATTTGTAAGAAAGTTATCAACCAGCTACAGGACAATTAGATGTTTAGTAACCGATTTTTTGCTAATATTATCTTGTATATAGGTTTACTTGATCAATTTTTAATGTCAAGATGTTCTCTTAGCTTATTCCCTAACTCAAATTTAGTTAAGAAACCTAATACTTACAAAATTTTCAAAACATGAAAAGTTATCAACATCCTAAATTGGTTACTAACATTTTGAATTAAAGTTACTAATATTTGTGAGAAAGTTACCTACAACTTGAGACAAGTTATTAACTCTTGCACATTGATTGGGTGTCGCTTTTTTTTTCTCCCCAAATCTTGGAATCTAAGAGTTACTATAAGCTTTTCTTAAACACACAAATAAAACTACAAATACTATTCCTAAAAATTAAAGTATTTGTTGTGTTACCAACACATTGAATTAATTACCAACATAAGAAAAGGAAATTATCAATAGTTTGAGTTAGGTTACTAACTCTTGCAAATCAATAACGTGATTTTTTTTTTTTATCTAGTAATTTCCCTTTCAGATTCAATTTGTTAGTATCTCAATAGTTAATTTATTTTTTTAGCAATAGCACATCGACCCTTATTTGCTTGAGACCAAAATTATAATAACTCTTTGACACTAAGTTCAATTTGTTGGTACACATACTGATTTTATTTTTTAGCGGATAATTTTAGATGTTGGCAATGGTTAATCTTATTTTTTAAACAATAGCACTTGTAGCCTTATTTGTGAACTTGAAAAAAGCTTACAACACGTTATAATGATTCTTTGTCACCAAGATTTGGAAAAATAAAATTTACTTGCTTTGTAAAAGTTAATAATTAGTGTAAATTTATTAGTAATTTCCTTTTCAATTGTTGGTAACTAATTCAATCTGTTGATAAAAAAGACAATTATTTAAACTTTTTGCCAATCTCTATTGGTCCAAGTTTAATTCGTTTGTTTGTGCTCCATACTACAAAACTACAAACTTCTTTATTAAGATACTTTAACTACATCTGAAGGAGTCTACAACTAATAGCCATAGGTGTGAGTTACTAATTCAGAGTAGACAAATATATTTGTAGAATCTATTGTGACAACTACAAAGATGCCTATGGTAAACCATTAATTAAGAAACCAACTTTTAACAATGAGGTCACATTTATAGTCCATTATCGAGTAAGTCCAGCATTTTTTTTTTTTGATACATAAGAGTAAGGCTTAAGCATTCATCAAACAAAGTGAAGCTACAAATAATACATCAAGGACATGAAACATAGCTAAAGACAAAGGGGAAACTAATAGCTCATAAGAACTAACATATATAACTCGTGTCAGAGTCTCAAACACTTGGCACCCATTCTTCTGCATAAATCAGAAACAGTAGCAGTTCATAGTTGACGTGAACTAAATCTTCATTGGTCATTACAAGACCATATTTGCTAGTGAAACAAACATAATTTGATGGGTACAATTAACCCCTAATTCTAAATTATATCCAATAATCTATAGTGACTTGACCATGATACATTTTAAAAAAAGTAATAAAGGAAAGTATAAGCATTGCTTTCAAATAAGATGCACTTGCCTTACTCTGTTCTCCATACATTCATCTACCTGAAAAAAAGGCAAATATATGTTAAGACAAGCAGTGATTAAATTTACTGATTAGCATTTGTATGAACTAGACTTCATAAATTAGCTTGCCAATGACAACCAATCAATACCAAGTTAAATGCTTTTACTAGATAATACATGAGTGAAAAAATGAAACATTCAAGAATCCCATGCTACCTATGAATTACCACTTATAGCCAACCTGAATCTTCCAAAAGGATATGGCTTTACCTTCTACAGTTAAGAGTTTTCATCTCTCAATTACATTAGTTAAATAAATAAACATTATGGGATAACAAAACAAGGGAATATGCATGCAAAAAGGAGTAAAATGACAATATATAACTTTTATTATTTCAGTCCAAACCTAAACACCATCACCTTACTTGTAGAGAACCCAAATTTACCAAAATTAGGCACTTCACTTCATTAAGTTTTTTGCATAACAACTAAGCTTCCAACCTATTACTTTGAACCAAGGTTCTGAAAATCAGACTGGACATCGAATCGGATAAAATACTGGTTTAAAGGTTTACTGATTTAATTGGAGTTCAACTGGAATATAATAAAAAAAAATAAATATATGAATATATATATAATTATTTATAAAACTTTAATTAAATCTTTTGGACAAAGGTAGAAATAATAATGTCATAATGAAATCACTTTTTTTTCCAGTCAACCATAATAAAATCACCAACCTAAAAGATAGTGGGCAAGATAAAATTATTACGAGATAGGCCCACAGTTGGTAACAAGGTGAGAGGACAAACCAAGCTAAAGCCCATTGCTTTCTTGACATAGAATATGGGTAAGTGGATAAGGAAATCTTAAGCACCGATCAGGATTAGGCAATAGAACTAAACAACACCTCAAATACTTAAATTTGAAAACAGGAAAAATTTTCAAAAAGGCACAGGAGATATATAGCGATGGAACAATAAAACTCTAAGCCTTGGTCTGCTCAGTAGCTGTCTCAAAAGTCTCCATAGGAACAAGCTCTGGGACATCATTGTCATTCGCGTCTTGTGCTGTGGCTGACCTAGCACCTGCTTCTGAAACTGATCCGCTAGCTTCTTCAAGTTTTCCAAGTTATCGCAGCAAACATAATGCCGGTGCCTCTTCTCTCAACCATAATCTTGCAATAGCAACTCAACCAGTAAACAGCGGCCTTCTCCCTTTTTGCAGTGTTTTGAGCTGCTTGGGGCTACCATAGCCACCGTCTATGGGCATTGGGTTGCTGCCATTCTTCTCCCTTCACATTTTTTTTTTTTTAATTTTTCACTGGACTGCCTAACCGCTAAACTGCTTTCGGTTCAGGCGATTTTATGATTTTTGACCGGTTTTCCCAATTTTTGACTAGTTTTTTGAACCGTCGAATTTTAGCACTTGTCCGGATGGAAGCGGGTTCGATTTTCAGAACTATGCTTTGAACCAACAATTTCATAAATTGGCCACTTTCTTGACAATGACAACATCCAATTATATAGTGTACAATTGAAAAGGTAGCTACCATACATTTCATACCAAGCTAAATTTTAATTTGATCTTGTACTAAAACCAATATAAACTCATTCATAGAGACTACTCACTTGGTCAAGATCTTAACAAGATATCGATGGAATTGTCCAACCTCACCTGAATACACTACAAAATTTCATAATTACCCAATTGTTGGATCCAACAAACCAAAAAAAAAAAAAAAAAAGGAAACCCAATGCATACATATGAATGCAAGAAAAGCCCAAAATTTGTTGAGACTCCTGACTGCCACACCTAATGTTGTATAATATATATATTTTTTTTGTAACTGAACAACAGACTCAAGCAGACTCCCATATCCATGCCCTCTTGGACATTGGATATGGTCATGCTTGCAGTTGTATTTGATGTTTAATTTGACCATAACATCTTGCTTGATTTATTACAGTTCACTTCCACTTTGAAGAGTGTATCTATCATTAAAGGTTTAAACAAATCAACTGTTGAGCAAGGGTAGTAGCAATTAAAAATTATTACAAATTATAATAAACAAATCACTCCCATTCCCCTTCTTCTATTTCAAATTCCAAATTAGCATATTTGTTTATGAACCATCACATTGCCAAAAAAGGATTCTTCTTTCACAAAAATAAAAACCAGCACCCATCCCTTTTTCCTTGCTTATTCCAAAGCAACCTCCACACACACATTTCAATCAACAATCTATATGTTGTGTACTTATGTACTTTGGACCAAGACGGTCAAACTAGCTAGAGAGGAAATTATTTTCCTAAACACACAAATATAGCTACAACTCGTAATCCTTAAAAAAATAATAAAAAAGATTTCTATGTTACCAACACAGTGAAAAAATTATGTGCAAATAGAGAGGTAGTTGCCAATAAATATAAACTCATTACTATCAACATACAACACATGATGACCTCACACCCAATTGTCATAGCATTAGTTGCAAATCTTCCTTAAGTACACTTTTTCAAAATTTATTGTCAAAGAATTATTATTAGTTTTCCCTAACACACAAATTTACTTGAGTTTAGTATAGCTAGATATTGAAGATGAAGATTATGAATGAGATTTATGTTATATTACATCACAAACACCTGTTTCCTAATATTCTTCACCACATTATTTGGGGTGTACCAAAATAACCCTTAGGGGTAACGAGAAGGGGTAACTACTTCTATAATGGTCATTTTTTAGGAAAGTTTACACAAAAATTTCATTTAATTGGAAAGCAACATTGATTTCTTTGACAAGGGCATGAAATTTTCTTTGGACTAAGTGGGTTGAAATTTAGAGGACAAAGATAGCATTGTTCATATTGTACAAACCTTTTAATATTTCCATTAGCTTCATTAAAAATTTGATTGTGGTTCCTCTAACCCTTTTCTTGGCAGAGGTTTCTCTAATTTTATTTACAATATTGTATATTATTTCAGTTTATATAAATAATATTAATGTTGACATAGTGCTTAGGTTTCATGGACATGTATCGCGCCCATATAGGAACATCCAGTTCGAAACCATAATTTTTCTCTAACATAGTTGATTTTTTTTTTCATGCAAATAAATATTCAAGACTAAAGGGAAGTAGATCAAATAACCATTTCATCAAATAGATGGACCACTAGGCGCAACAGCGTAGAAGAGTGAGCTTTTTACCTTGGACATTATTGGAATGATGAAACTGATAGTTATCCATGAGCCTCAAATATGTCCAACGAGATTATTTCATAGGAATGCCATGACTCAAACTGAAAAGCACATTAAGAGACATTTTACACGCCCAAAATTAACAATGCATTGCCATCCATCCAAATTCAAAATAAACACCGAAGCATTAAAAGTTGAATATTTTTAGCAAAAAATAAAAATAAAAAGAGGAACAACAGAGAAAAAAAGATAGAAGATGGGACTTGAGATAGGAAAAGGGATGGGTTGATTGGCGGCGATGTAAGAGACACTGAGAAGGCTGCAGAGGTGGCTGGCGTAGGAGGAAATGGCCAGGCTTGCAAGATAGGAACAAATGCACAAAGGGATGAGCTCGATCTTGTTGGGAGAGCACAAAGAACTGAAAAAAAAAAAAGAAAGGGATAAGAGGAAGGCTAAGTAAGAGCTATTAGAAGCAGAGAGACGTAGGAAAGTCAGGCGATGGAGGCTGATGTTTCCTTTTCCATTTCTTTTACTTCGCTGTATGTGTGTTTTAACCCTCGTACGGGGATACGATGGATTTTGTTGTTTTCCTTAGATCACATACGGTGTCCACTGTGCGCGTCCATTTTCAAATGTTCAAATATCATTTCTCATCATCTTCTTTTCACAACCCTATACATATTACTCAAGTTGACCTGTAATATTAAAATAATTTATTCTTAGTATACTGCTAATTTCTTTAACGAGTTAAAAATGGAGGCTTCGAGGTAATGGTCAAAATGAAAATGAAGGGGGGATTTTCTTAGTTGAGTGGCCAATACTTCACGATATCTTATTTTCTTACCCTTCTCCTCTATATCAAATTGCTCATAGTCTAACCCGGTTCAAAGTCCTGATTTGGCTCAAAGTTAATTAATATTATTGAAAAGTCCTAAACCAGGGTTTAGGAAAAACTTGTATTTTATAACTTTTGTTCAAAGGCAACCTTAGCAATGCAACGTGCTGTTTATGTTGCATGATGAATCGTGGGCATCCATTTGTGGAGAAGAGAATCGGACTTTGTTTATTATGAGTGATTCCTTCATTTTTCAGATGAAATTCTTTCTTCACTTTTTCTTTTCACCACAAAATTTATACAAAAAATATAATGAGTGGGTCCTATATAAAATTTTATGAGGCTAAAATTTATTGTGAAGAAAGAAGCACTCTTGCTTTATAGAGTATATTAGAATTTTCCGTTTATTGTACGTGGCAACCAGCTTAGTGAGTTTACATTATGAATTGCTTTTGGACTTAAAATTGGACCAGGGTTTGTGACCGGAGGATGACCGATTTAAACTTGGCCCACAAAGCCGGCTTGTGACAAAGAATTGTCTGTGAAGAATTGTTATTCATAGTTATTTGGATTAAAATAAGATGTAAAATTGCATATTAACAGTCACTTTCTGAAACTGATTTTCACAACGTTACATCAGAGATCACCCCGCAATGTCAATTAGGTGAGAGAAGGGAAGGAGGGTACGCAGATGTTTTTTTGTTGTTTGGGAGTTTGAGTGTTGGATGCTCTTAGCTCAACCTTTTGCAAAGGGAAAACAAACTAAAGTTAAAATGAAAAATTGAAAATAAAAATAATTTACTGGCACTAAAGTCTTGCAACCTCCAATTGCCAGTGAATTTATACGATGCATCATGCACAATGTTTAATACAATGCATCACAGCCTTCTCCTTGTTCAGATTACAGTATTGGATTCTAAAAACTAAACCAACTATACTATAACTTAGATCAAATTTCTACAAATTGGCTTATCGTATCTTTTGGGTTGAATTTTGATTATATTTTGACTTGGTCCAACCCAACCTGATAATGCATAATGCTTTAAAATTTATAATCTACAGTTGACAAAAAATAAAAAAATTTGTAATTTTTAAAATTAAGAATAAATTATAAAATTTCTTAACTTAAATCAATGCCTTATGCGTAATACATCTAAGCCTATTTTTCCAATGACATACTGTGTTTAGAAATATATGTATAAAACATTTCTTAGTTTTCATTTCTTACTTATAAAATTGTATTATTTAGTTACATATAATGTTTAAATTTATACAATTGTCTAATTTCGGGTCTCCTAACCTGGTCATTAATTAAGTTGTAGTGGGATTGGGTCTGAGATTAAAAATGACCAAATTAAAATATCAACGAAGGATCTTGCCAAATTAAATGCAGTTCAACTTGACCCATAATCACCCTACTCTATATAATTGAATAGTGCGGGACACGTCATCCATTACACTTGAAATAATTTTATCTTCAGCTTAAAAAAAAATATAAGGATAAATTATTATGAGATTATCTATTAGGGAATTAACAAATATTGTATTAGTTCATATTGGTTCTTAAATATGTGGTCCTAAATTTAATCCTAAGATTTATGTATATGAAAAAATAATATCGTTCGAAGGGGCCTTCAATTAGGCACCTACTCGTATCCCTAAAATTCTAATGAGAGGACATTTTAAAAAATAAAAAAAAAGGAAATTATATGTATTTAAAATTCTAGAGAGGCACACACAAGCCTCAAAAAATTACCTAGCTACAACAAGTTTTGAGCGCTAAAAAATTTAATGGAAAAGAATAACGACCCAAGGAAACTATTTCTTGGCAGATAGATCACACACGCATATAGCTTCATTCTAGAATTGTACTTAGTTGACAAAAGAAATTTGTAGGTTTATTTATCTACTTGTGAGCTTTAAACTATATCCTTACTTGACATTTGATAATATATAAATTTAGAGGTCTTTTTTTAAAAATAATTCAAAATACTAATGATCGAACATTGCAACACACGTTGAATCTATTGTTTAGGTTATATAAATCCAACTATATTTCCTACAAATTTAAGTTCGGCGCGCACATTAATTCTTATTATAATATATGCAAGCATGCAAAACCCACAATACTTGGAAAACTAATTTAAATAAGATATGAAGTTTAATATAGTAAAAAGTTTACACTATTATTTAATTATATTATATATTTTTATTTGTATAATTTTTAAGATAGTGATTGTAAAATCAAATATTTTTATTAATATCATAGTACATGGTTGGATAAAATGTATAAAAATATTTTTTACACTAATAATATATCAAAAATAAATTCTTCAAATTAGTAATTTGTTGGCATTCGGTCTCAATATCTAAAATTGCCGTAGTTAGTGTCCATTCCAGGATCATAAAACTTTAGAAATTTAAAATGAATTATTTGATATTTTTAATCTTAATACTTTTATACATATATGTATCTTATAAATGACTAATTAAGATGATGTGTGAGCATTAATTCTTTTCTTGTTTATTTAATATATAATTATTTCATATTTGGAGTGAGAATATTTGTTTTTGGGATCTATTCCCACTTTGGTTATATCGATTTTAATATTCTACTTGTAATATATACTTTTGAATTTATTACACTTTATCTTTTTAAATTATACGTCATATATACTTTAATTTTTAAATTTAAAAAATTTGAAAATAAGCCCTCTCAACTTTTCGTGAATATATATTTTTATCAAAATAAGTGTATTATATCCACTGAATTTTCAGTTATATGCAAATTGACTTTTAAACATTCCTAAATAAGCAGTTTTACATCCTAAATATTCTTAAATATGTGATACTTTTGTTGGTAATTGATAAAAAAATTTAATAAAAATGTCAGTTTGCCCATTTAAAAAAGTTTATGGGGTCAATTTATATATTTTTAAAATTTAAGGGTTGAACTGTAAATGACCTATAATTTAAAGGGATAAAATATAATTTTTTTTATATTTTGTCATATTATACTATATTCAACATTATATATTTATATAAGAGATTAATTTACATGCACTAAAAGTGTAAAACAACCTTACACTATCAATCAATAGATATGTAAGAAAGTATCAAATCATAATGGGTCTCTTATTATAATAAATAGTTATCTAGTATAATTTGATATTATTTTTATATTTCTATTGGCTGTCAGTATAAAGTTATTTTACACAATTGATGTATACAAATAAAACTTATTATATATAAAATAATTTATTAGGGAATCCACGAGGGCATATCCACTCTTAAGGTGCGTAGCAACTGTTGGCAATGGCCACAATCCACCTCTTCAGCCATCAAAAGGCGTTTAGACTCATGCACTGGCCATTTGGAATTCCCTGTCGATTCCACCTCTTTCCCCTTTTCCTACTTTTGCAATTTGCATCCCTAAAATTCTCGTCGGAAGAAAGGTACACAACAACAGTGTTTCCAACTATACGATACTTTTTCTTTTTCCATTTTTTAGGATAGATAGTGTAAATGCTCGAATATGGCAAGAGGATATGTGCCTTGGGATCAAATCCTTACTATCCATTATATCTAAAAAGGAAAAAAAAAAAGGTTATGCGGAAATATAATCAAAATCTTGATAAAATAAAGAGTTATTATTATTCAAATAAAATAAAGTAATAAGCTATTTTTTTATTCAAAAAGTTAATAGACATTTCACATCATTCTAATATAATATTTTAACAAAATATCTTATGCTTTGGTATTTTGTTATATCAAAGTATTTAACTGTTAAAAGATTTCCGTGGTTCATTTCAATTAAATTATAAATTTGTTTTTTTTTTCTTTTTTCCAATTTTGGGCAGACCTACCCTATGTGTGAGCGGGGCAGTGACTCTCTCAAACAGTTTTTTTTTCTTTACTTTTTTTATACTATGAATTTTTAAGTCCATTAAATGAATAAAATTTGACATTTCTTTAAAAATTGCATATCGTTTATCCTTAATTATCTACAAATGGTTGTGTATTTTTGCATTCCATTTAAAATTTTCGGGTCTGATCCCTGCTTGTACTTATTATAAGTCTTTGCTAGCTTTTATGTAAAAAGAAACTCGATTGACCTGATCAAGCAAGTATACAGTATCAAGTGCTAGTTACAAAGACTGATAAAGCAAAATATATTTATAATAATCACCTAACAACAACAAAATTTTCAGAAACTTTTTGGGCTAATAGCATCTTTCTTAATTGACTAATGTTAGGCGTTCATATAATTGTGTTTGTGGAAATAGATACCAAAGTTCTTGATGCCCATTATGAAATAATTCATATAGCAAGATCCTTAGAATCACTTTACGGCTGGATCCTAAGCATTCATGTCCCTTTACAACCTTAGCATCTTCCACTTGCATGTTCTCCATCTTCCCACGATTAACTACAAAGACCTGTTCTACAAATTGTAGACTTTATCTACAAATGGCATATTCTTTTAAGTGCATGATCTTAGGTGAGATCTTTTATTCCAAACAATCGTAGTAGCATGCTTGCTTTATTTTATGTAAAAAAAAAAAAAAAAATTGGCTTGCTCATCTTGCTTATATCTTACAAGAAGACAATTCTTTTGTTTGACCAACCTACGACTCTACAAAGAAGCTTTCTAACTGATGTTTAGCATACTCTTTTATTAGTAATCAATTTGTTTATACTTTATACTAATTAAACCCTAAACCTTTTTCTACCTTAAATCTTCTCCCCCGTGAGCTCTTTAATAATTTGGTTTTTAATCTTAAACAACTTTAATTTTCCATTTCACTTTCATCTTCATCTTTCCTCTTATTCCCAAGTCCTAACAATGCCGAAGCCTTTTGCCGGATCCCTTTGGACACTTCCTCTTTTGCATACAAAACAAATTAAAATGGCTATGTTTTTCATTGAAAATTTTCACATTTTAAAATAGAATTGAGAATAACATAACGAAAGGGTATGGATATAAGGCAACATTCTTACATTAACAATAAAAAGTTTTGTTTCCTGACCAACAAATAATGTGTTCGGTTCTACTTTTATAAAATTGATTTTAAAAAGAATTAATTTTATAGAATTAATTTGAATAGAATTGATTTTGAGATAAAGTGATTTATGTTTGGTAGTTCCTTTAAAAGTAATTTTAACAAAAAGTGATTTTGATAAAAAGTAAAAAATTTTCACTTCTCCCATAATCAATTCTAGAGACCAGAATTGATTTTGAGAGTAGATAACTAAACATGATCAAAAATCCCAAGAATTGATTCTGAAGGTTTAGAATTAATTTTGGGGAGTCCAATCAGGCTCCCAAACATGCTAAAAGTCCTTTGAAAAAGCAAAATTATCACTTTAAGCCAACGTTGGCAGACATGAAATTTTTAAAGAAAGGTTTTTAATGTGTCCTCAATAAAGACGTTAAGAAAATAAATTCATTAAATAAAATTATAAGTATTTATTATGTTAGGAACTAAAAAAAAAAAAACATTAATATTCCTAAGTCATTAAAATAAATAATAAGCATTATTTTAATTTTTAATACTTGTCTTAAAGAATACTTATTAATAAACATCTTTAATTATTAATTAAAAATTACCATTGGAATATCTTTATTCTTTACATTGAACGACATATAAGCTTTTAAGTTTTTTTTTCCCTGACAGGAAGCTTTGAAGTTATTTTGTCAAATCTAATTATAAGCAATTTCATATTCGTTGAACATTAAATTAATCTTATGAATTTAATTTAGTCCATACTGAAAAATTTCCAAATTTGAGATAAAATGTTTTAATTAGAAGTCAATTACTTCTCTTGTTTAACGTACCTTTCTCCATATAAACTTTAAATCAAGGTCACTCTCAGTTGTAAGCCATAATAATAACATGGTACGAACAACATTAGATTAATTAAAATAGTTCAGAATTTCTTTTTATTAGAGTCTTATAATTTACAAATAAAAAAAAATAAAAATCGAAAGAACTTTATTCTCTTTTTTTGTTAGGTCAACAAGATAGGTCAAATTACATTAGTAAAAGTCTAATAAATTTTCAAACACTAGTATTATAGCATGTTGAGTTTCTCAAGACAAAAATTACAAAAAAAAATTTTGAAAAAATATATTTATATTCATTATTTTTGAAATATTGTGTCAACCAATTTCTAAGATTTGTTAAAAATGATAAAAGAAATTTTAAATAAAGAAACCTACCACCTGAATGGTGGATATGATAGATGAGGTGAGAAGTGTGTCCAACTTTCAAGTCCACTTAACACTGCTCAAAATTTTTTGCCCAAATTATATTTGAGAATTTTCAAATGAGAAATTAAACAATATAGTAATATGGCACCAACAATTAACTTATTTGATCAATCTTTTACTTATAAATCCCCATATGTTGGATTTATGCTAGGATGAGTCTTCTTCTCAGCTCAAACCTTTTTAAGTATATACATTTTTATAAAATTAATTTTGAAATATTGTTATTATATATTAAAAGATTTTAATTAGTATGTATTAATAATATAAAATTATTTTATATTATCAATTAATAAAAATAGAAGAAAATGAGAAATTATGATGGGTCTCTTATTATAATGAATAATTATTTATATGAGTTGATACTTTCTACTATTTTTATTGATTGACAATGTAAAATTATTTTACACTATTAATATATTTAAATTAAATTCATATTAAAATTACAATTTTTTTAATTAAAAAGTAATAATATGGCGAGTGCTGTGAAAAAAAAAAAAAAAGGAGAGGGAGCCGATTTTATTGCGTAAGGTAGCGTTTGGGAACGCAACGTCTTTTGGCGTATTAGCAGATAGCCGGGATGCTGATGCAGGCACCATCATCCAGGAACAACTTCAACAACATCGCAAACGCAATGGTTTCTTCCTCCGCATCCCCATCCTCCAATCTTCACTTTCCCGATTCACAACTCTCACTCTAGGGTTCCGTTCTCTCTCTCCCTCTATACCTGCAGCACACAACGCAACCTTTTACTCTCACCCCGTTCCTCACTCCCAAGCTCCTCTCTCTCTCTCTCTCTCTCTCTCTCTCTCTCTTTCCCCGACGGTGAGGCTTCGCATTCTCCAATTCCCCGAACAATTCAATTCAAGTCAAATTCATTCTGCTTGCTTCGCTTTTCGTTTAATTTCGCTTTCATTTTTCTCGTTTTTTTTTTTTTTTAATTTTCTCCTTCTTTCTCTCCGTTTCTGTGATAAGATAATCCAAGTGTGTTCGATCAAGAGGTACTGCTAGTTTTCACATTTGAATGGCTATGAACGCTTGTGAAGATTTTTGTAGAACAGTTTTCAGAATTCTTTTTCTTTTTTTTTTTTTAAGTAGAGTGAATTTAAATTGTTTATGTTCTTTTCAGCTTCAGGTGTTTGTTATGATTATCAAGACACACCACTAACCTCAGTGTAGTAGATGCTCTGTTTATTTATTTATTTTTATTATTTTTTTTTTTTTTGGTGTTATCGATGACAATTAGTGGAACACTAGCTGGTGGTTAGTGGTAGATGACAACATTGGAAATCTGTTGACCATAAAATTATTGTGGCTTATCCACAGTTGGAACAGTGTAGTCAAAGGATAGGGGTGGTGAGGTAAGGCGCCGGATAGGGGTCAGCTCCTCTTTACTGGCTTAGGCGTGCCGCATGTCGGTACCTTCTTGTTGATGACTGTTAAACTTGCTAAGTGTGATGTTAAATCGGGTAAAGTGGTGATTGTTAGGGAAAATAATTAGTTGTTGATCTTTGTGCTGTTAATCGCCGTAATAAGCCTCAAGGTTTTGTTAGTTGAACGTTTAAATCTTTTCCTTCTAGGCTTTAATGCGGATGTTATGCTCTAGTAGTTAATTTATGCGGTTAATTAAGGCAAAATATTTAAGTTTTCTATTGTTTTCTTCCTTTACGAAAGTTAAAAGCGCATCTCTTAAACTTGATTTTGGAGCATAAGTCCCAAATTGGTTGGGTATGAGACACCGAACTCCCCCTTAAAGAGGCTCTATCCTCTTAGCACACTGGCTATTAGGAGTGGGATCTCATCTACATCATTGAGTGAGGCGTGTGCCTTTTGCCACCTCTTGCCTTGAGGTGTTAAAACCCCTATACAATAGGAAAAAAAAAATATTCTTTCTCGAGTTGTGCACCAAACAGTGGTATAGTTTTCCAGGAAATTGATTGATCCTCACAATGTGTATATAACTTATCCGGTCGCCTGTACCCTTTGCATCTAGTGCTACCTTCTTCCCCCCTTCAGGAAGGTGAACTCTAGAGCATGAGGCTCCCGCAATTGTGGGGTTTGAGGAAGGCTAGATGTATATAGCCTTAAACCTATGAGTGGAGATGCTTTTTTTTCCCTGACTAGGAACGGTGATTTCGAGTTACATGGCAGCAACCTTATTGCTGCACTATGTCTCACCCTCTTAAGAATATGGAATGCCAATGAAAAAGGGGAAAGGAAAGATGTTATAATGCTGCTATTATTTTCGTGTTTTCTGTTCAATCCCAGAAGTAATAATGATTCTGTTTATATGTTGTTGAGCTGTCTTCTTTTTCTGATAGAAGAACAAAATTTATTTTAGAATAGAAAGTTGTTGAATTTAATCTTAAAACACAATTGGCCAGGATCTTATTTTCTCTAATTGAAGCAATAAGTGAGACTATTTGTTCTTAATTGTGTAGGCATCCTAGACATACTTTTATTGGCTGCTTTCATGCAGCATATATCAGTCGTGATCCGCTCATCTGTTGATATTTGATTTAATATTTAATAGCACTTAAAAGATTTGGTTCCCGATACTTTATGTAGTGTGGGACTGTGGGTTGTGATTTATTTTCCCTAGTCCATTGGTGTGGGTTACACAGTAGGAGTTAATCCTCTTTAGTCCCTAAACCGTTCGTTGGTAAAGGCTGGATTGGATGATATGTGCTTGCAATCTCTGAAAAGGACAGTTGGGATGGCAATAAAATTTTCATGTGCTGTAAAAACCCTTCGGACAATTTGTGGACAGTTTTGCATGTGATCCTTAATCCATTCTAGTAAAATGATATCTAAATCTGATGAAGACCTAAATATATTTTGCATTTGTTTATGCATGCAGATATAATTTCTTGTGGCTCATTTTTTGTTACTTTTTCTTCCTTAATTTTTCCTCTAGATTAAAAAATGGATGGAGGCCATGGTGGTGGTGTGGACATGTTTCTTCCAAATTATAAATTTGGAAAAACACTTGGTATTGGAACCTTTGGCAAGGTGAAAATTGCAGAACATGTATTGACTGGTCATAAAGTTGCCATCAAGATCCTTAACCGTCGCAAGATAAAGAAGATGGAAATGGAAGAAAAAGGCTTGTATTCTTTTCTTAGCAATAATCTTTAATATTCATCTAATTGTGTGGCTTTATTTTGTTTTTAATTTTCCATTATCATTTTTTTTTGGGTGATATGGATTTATAGGTTCAAGAAAATTAGGTATTTTTCTAAGATATGTTATCCATATATTTTCTAATGGTGTGGAGGTTGAGGAGAAATTTAACTGATTTTCTTGTGCTTTAATTTACAAAATTTGCATGTTTGCTCCTGGTCAGTCTTGTTAATCGAATATGCTTATTGTTAATTTTCCCTTTCTTTCTCGAAATTTGTTGCAGTTAGAAGAGAAATCAAAATTTTAAGACTATTCATGCATCCTCACATTATAAGGCTTTATGAGGTCGTAGAAACTCCAACTGATATTTATGTTGTTATGGAGTATGTGAAATCTGGAGAGCTCTTTGATTACATTGTAGAAAAGGGCAGGCTGCCAGAGGATGAAGCCCGCAATTTTTTTCAGCAGGTAGGATTGTCAACTATTTTGTGTACTTGAGAAGCTTTTGCTTGTTGCAGATTATTTGAGCTAATTTCTGTTTTTGGAAGCAGATAATCTCTGGTGTGGAGTACTGTCACAGGAATATGGTGGTTCATAGGGACCTGAAGCCAGAGAATTTACTTTTGGACTTCAGATTTAATGTCAAAATTGCTGATTTTGGCTTGAGCAACATCATGAGGGATGGTCACTTTCTTAAGACAAGTTGTGGAAGCCCTAACTATGCAGCTCCAGAGGTTTGGAATTCTTTGGATTTTAATGGAGTAGATGCTGATGATTAATCATCATCGTTGTTTATTTTTAAGTATGTATATTTTCTGTCTTTTGCAATTCTCATATTGCTTGGTTACACTCTGTTATTAACAGGTTATCTCTGGGAAATTGTATGCTGGACCTGAAGTAGATGTTTGGAGCTGTGGTGTAATTCTATATGCTCTTCTTTGTGGCACCCTTCCTTTTGATGATGAAAACATTCCAAATCTCTTCAAAAAAATAAAGGTATTGATGTTAATTTTACCACGTATTATTTTTTATGGGTATTGTCCATTAAGGATTAAATCTCTTTAAGGAGATTTAATTACATAACATTCCAAATCTCTTCAAGAAAATAAAGGTATTAGTCAATTTCTTTCAATGATGTAATCCTCAAAGAGATTTAATTACCACATATTGTTTTTTATAGGGTGGGATATATACTCTTCCTAGTCATCTATCACCTGGTGCTAGAGATTTGATACCAAGGATGCTTGTGGTTGATCCTATGAAGAGGATGACCATACCTGAGATCCGTCAACACCCATGGTTCCAAGCTCGTCTTCCACATTATTTAGCTGTGTCACCACCAGATACAATGCAACAAACAAAAAAGGTTTGTTTGTACATCTTTATTAGGCTCTCTTTCTAAATATTTTTTCAATTTCACTCTCCTGGAAAGTTTCTTCATTGGATCAGGAGAAAGCTTGCTCTATTTCTTATTCCCTATATCTAAACATACTAATTTTATGCAAAAATGCTTGGTTGGAAGCCTTGAGTATCGACAAAAGCCAGATGTCTTCATGGTTTTGCTTTGTTTTTTAGCTTTTCTATGGCATAGGAGTTTCAGCTGCTTTTTGTTGCTGTGTTTCAAAGTTTTGCACTTTATGCCACACACTAATTGTGGATATTACAATTTATGTTACGTGATATAATCAATCCAACAAATGACACCAGCCGATATCATCATTTTGTAGATTGATGAGGAGATCCTTCAGGAAGTCATGAATATGGGATTTGACCAGAATCAGTTGGTTGAATCGCTTCGCAACAGGATACAAAATGAGGTTTGTGCCATTCATTTCCTCCTTGTATATCTACCAGCCTATCTCTTACTACCATTCACATATTTCAGGGTACTGTCGCATACTATTTGTTATTGGACAACAGATTCCGTGTTTCCAGTGGCTATCTTGGAGCTGAGTGTCAAGAGTCAATGGTGAGTTTCTTTTCCTCATAATAATATCTTAACATTTCAGTAGTGGTCTGTCTCTAATGAAGTGATTTAGGTTATCGATGTGGTTCTGAAAACATATTTCTCATATTCATGTAAATTGTATTCCCATGTGAACTGGGTTGCTTGTTATATACTGAAGGAGCATTTGAGCTGTGAGTACATTTTAGGCACCATGACATCACATGGATGCATGCTATGAAGATGGGAAGGGGCAGCAGGGAAGAGAAGGATTCAGTAAGGGTTTAGGGGAGGAGGGGAAGGAAAGGGTCAAGGAAAAAATTGAGAGAGAGAGAGAGAGAGAGAGAGAGGAAGCTAGCCCTTCTAAAAGCTGGGCTGTGGGTGTGAGTTCTGTGATTTGAGTACCATCTTAGTATTTTCTGTGATTTTAATGAGGCTCCTTATCAGCAAACCATGTGATTTATTTTATCCTTCTTGCCTGAACATGGTTCTTTGTGGGGCTTATAACCATGGAATTGTAGGTTTCATCTTCTTAATTAATATTGTCTTTCTTTTCGTGTTTCCTTTTAAAATTGGATCCTATGCAAATCTCATTAGTTTCGGTTTTATAATGTGACTGCTTAGGATTCTGGTTTTAACCAAGTGCATCCCAGTGAAGTTGCTTCTTCAGTTGTTGGGCACCACTTTTCAGGCCATATGGATAATCCAGGAGTAGGATTGAGACCACAGTTCCCTGTTGAGAGAAAATGGGCCCTTGGGCTTCAGGTACAATGTTTATATATTAACTGTTTTCGTACTGTTCAACTGAGCATATTTAATTGATGCTACCATCACCAGTGATGATCTAGCTGTAGCTATTCCAGAGCAAATAATTGCTGGATGTCTTTATTTTTCTAACTGGTACTTCTTCCTATGAAAGTTTGGACTGTTAAATTTGTGGCTTATCTACTTTCTTTCACCTGTGGATATGCTTATGTAAGATATGGCTGGCTAAATTGTTAAATAGTTGTCAGCAGAAATATTGAAGTTTTGATGTGCTTGTTTTGGTAGTTACCGTTATGTTTTGTAACTTGTGACAGTCTCGTGCCCATCCTCGTGAAATAATGACCGAGGTCCTTAAAGCTCTGCAAGAATTACATGTTTGTTGGAAGAAAATTGGATACTACAATATGAGGTGCAGGTGGGTTGCTGGCATTCCTGGTCATCATGAAGGAATGGTTAACAATGCTGTGCATAATAATCATTACTTTAGAGATGATTCCAACATTATTGAGAACGATGCTGTTTCTAGTCCAACTGTGGTCAAATTTGAAGTGCAGGTAATTTACCTCGAGAACCATAATCTCTACTACTTTCTTTGTCATTATTGGGTAGTTCTAATAACTTTACAGGACATTCTCAAATTCTTATCTTCACATCTTGTTAACAGCTATACAAAACTCGGGAAGAAAAGTATCTACTTGATCTTCAAAGGGTCGAGGGTCCACAGTTTCTTTTCTTGGATCTTTGTGCTGCTTTCCTTGCACAGCTTCGTGTCCTCTAGAGCAAAAAGGTTGTAAACTTGAGATGTGTACTTATGTTGCAAGTGAGTAAAGCTTACATTGTACATATAAGTGTCTTTTTTTCAGTCTTGGTCTATCTTCTGTTTGTACCCCAGTTTTTCTGTGGGCAATCATTATTACGAGCCAGTCCTGAATACGGGATTTGCTTCGTTAATAATAGTGTTTGACTAGGTGTTCCTTTCTCAGGGTGAATTTAATTTTATCGATGTACTGAAATATCTTGGGGGTATTTTCAAAGAATTAGATCCCAACTATATGTATGTTATTCAACCCAGTGTTGTAAATGATTGTTGCTATTGTGACGTGGAAGCAGAAGCGATGCCTGTCTAGGCTTCGTTTAACTTGGGCTTGCAGATTAGCCTTTTTGTTCTAGTTTGCGTGTAATTTCAGAATACGTTATGTATGAACGCTGCGTTGACATCCATCCTCCTGTCCTGTGCCTGCGTAGGCTGCAACAGTCTTGTTTATCGGGCATTAACCAAAATTTGAATTTCCGAGATCCATGTTGCTACCAAATTTGTTGAGCCCAAATTATTTTAAAAATATTAACAAATACTTATAATATTTAAACATAATATAACAAATTTAAAATGAAGTTATTAGTAAATTAGATTTTATTTATACTATTATAAAAAAGTACACACGATTTATAAAATATAAAATATAATAATACAAATTAATATCATAAATAAAACAATAGATTAACATCACAATGTTAAAAACTAAAACAACTTAAGTTAAACTGTCAGGTCCATATCTTTCATTTTTGGAGTTAGAGAACTATGTGTAAGGTACTATGTTTTGGTGTTTAAGAGATTAATTTTGATTAGAATAATAAACTTGTGAGTTTAATTGGATTTATTCGAGTTTACTTAAGTTAATGTTCGAATCTCAAAGCGAATTGATATGATTTGAAGGCTTAAACACATAAAGTACTCGGAAATTATGACTTAACACTAAAGTATGAATTTATATTTAACACCAAAGTTTAATAACCATATTCAGTATCCTTGTGCGCTAAAGGAGTTCCTTTGTAGCAGTCTCATGATGAAACAAGATATCTAGTCCATGTTTAAACCGAGTAAATATTTGAATATCTATCTATTTATAATATATAAAAGTTAAGACCCAAGTTATAATATTGATAACTCAAGCACTATGATATTGCCACATCAACATTTTATTGAAGTTGTCATTTCTTTATTTAGTACCTTATTTCTTATGTAGCCATATACTCACCCAACTAACATAATTACTCATTTATATATAAATTCACCTCAGTATCATAAATACTTTTTTCCATTTACTATAGTCTTACTCACCTTTAACATCATATTATTTTACTTTTGCAAAGTTTTACTACAACAAATTATAACTTATGAACTTACTTAATCAACAATTTTTTGAAAAAGTTAAACCAAAAATTAATAACAATAAGATTAAATAAAATATCTCATTTAATATTAATAAAAACTTTCTCATTTTACTTATATTTTTTCCATTCATTTACACAGGAAACTCCTTTACATGCAAATTAGTGTGTAAAAGTTTGATTGCATATTTTAATCGTACATCACAAGAAGAAAAATTTTACATCATAAGGAATTTGAAAATAGTAACTACAAGTAACAAATATAAATTGGTGAAAGAAAGAATAAAATTATATAGAAATAACTTTGTAATCAACCATCAAAATTACAAAATCTTTACAATTGCACGCTTATTTTTGAAATAAACATGATCTATCACAACATGAAAGAAGGGTTACAAAACTACATTGTCATGAAGGCTTTGGTTCCAAATGTCTTGGAATCTCAATTACTCTTGAAACAAATCAATCAAGTAACAAGCCTCAAGATATATTCACATTTTTGTTATTCCAAAATTACACAATTGAACAATAACATATGACAAACATAATTGCCTTCATATTAAGTAGACAGATATGAGCTCTAACATTTTCTTCACATAATTCTAGAACCACATTTATCAATAGCAATATCATCAAATGAGAGCTCATATCCACACAAAAGCTCAAATAAAAAGTGTCACATACAAATAGATACAATATTATTGAATGAAGAGATCGTCTATAAAAGAACAAGAAATGCATTAATGGAAATGAAGGAAATGAAACACACATCAATATCAAATGAAGAATCAATATCATTTTGAGGCATCAAGAGAAACATATAAGCAACTCAAATAAAAAAAAGGTAAAACAAGTGCAAAAAGAGATAAATGCAAAAAAAAAAAAAAAAAGTAAACACAAAAATGACATCAACATGATCGAAAACGTCTAAATATTAAATATCTATATAATTTCAATACATTCTAAATGACCATAAAATTCATATATCTTTGATTTTTTCTTGTTTAATTAATCTGCAAGTCCCTGTATTTTGACCTAATTTTTAATTAGGTTCCTATAGTTTAAAAATTTTCAATCAAATCCTTACATTAAATAAATTTTTGTAATCAAGTCTCTGGAGCAATCTATCATTACAAAATTGATAGTTAAATTAAATAAATTGTTATGTTTGAACTTATAAAATTGAATTAGGACCTATTAAATTATATAAAATTTTAAAGAATTTTGTAATTTGAAGTTGCTTTAAGGACTTGATTACAACAATTTATCTAATATAGGAACATAATTAAAAATATTTAAATTATAAGGACCAAATTGAAAATTGAGTGAAACTATAGGGACCTTCAGAATAATTAAATATTTTTTTTTAAATTTCATTACGTAGTCATTTCACTTCTTTTTATTTCTATTATATTTACTAAATTATTTCTATACTTTATAAGTCGCGCATTGCCCAAATCTCAATCTAATTTTGAATTTAATTTAGATGCACTAACAGTATAAAGTTTATACTATCATCCTTTTATATCTTACTATATGAGCAAATATAATTAAATCTTACATCCACTGCGCAAAACAAAAACAACAATAGATCAACAACAATGGATCCATATAATGCATCTAGATTACTTGTAGAATAGTAATCCATATGGAATTTTCTGTCGTAGAATAGTAATGCAAGCTAGATTACTTCTTGTTGTAGAATTGTTTGTCAATGCAGGCATCCATATAACGGTAAAGCATCCGTATAATGCACAATAGATCAACAACAATCCATTATCGAGCAAAACTAAAACACAGCAGAAGCTAGATCACTTGTAGATAATAAAGCATACATAAAATTTAATAAATGAACTAATCAAGCCTATAAAAGACAGATAACAATGCAGGCAACAAAATGAAGATGCCCCACGAATGTAGTAACGAGCCCGCTAAAACATTTGAAGCCTTTTGAATCTGGTACAAATTGTCACCTAAAAAATATGAAAATTTTAGAGTTAAGTCCCGAAAATCAGTTGGAGACGACATAATACATAATTGAAATTAGACAAGTCTAAGGACAACATTTTCAGTCTAAAACAGTCTTTTTCACTTTGACACACATGCATAGACAGATTGTTATTTTCATCAAAAGGTTCTATTAGCAGAATCATGCAATTGTTACTTCCTCACAATCCTGTTGGGCACCATCTCATCCTTAGATTGCCAAAGATCAATGCGTGTGGTTAAAGAAGAGCTTTAGTATGGTACGTACAATAAGATGCCAAATGTCTTTATTTAGATCAGGGTTATCTCATCAATATATGCATTCAGGAACAACGCAAAGCAATAGTAGTAGGATTTTAGATTAATACCTTACACAAAACACGCCTTCTTGTGGCAAGAATGCAACTTGTTAACTTTGAAAGCGGTTCATCTTGACAACAATAAAGACAAAAGAGTTATCAAGGATCCAAAAATAAGTATGCCTCCATCTCCTAATGAAGCAAAAGGCACCAAAAACTCCCCAAAAGCCAAAAGCAAACCCAACTCCCATGCCATTGTTAAACCAGGATCTAAAATTATTGTCTCTATCTTCCATCCATTTCAAGCCATTGGGTTTATCTTCTTCTGCGCAATTCTTGAGAAGAGGAGCTCCACAAAGTTTTGTATTGCCAATATAACTAAATGCACTAATGCTCAGAAGTTGGGTGCCCAATGAAATTCTTTCCTTAAAATTATTGTCTGACAAGTTCAAGTGATTGAGGAAAGATAAATTTGACATATTTTGAGAAATTTCACTTGAAAATTGGTTGCTTGCAAGGTCCAAAGATTCCAAAAACCTCGTTTGTCCAATGTTGCTCGGTATCACTTCCTTCAAATGATTGTGGAACAAGTTTAAAGACTGCAAAGCAAAGAGATAGAATAACTCTGGAGGAATCAATCCCGAAAGGTCATTGCTCGAGAGGTCAAGAAAGCGTACAAGGACAAAAGTAGTCTTGTACTCTAATTCACTGCCTTTCACAAACAAATTTATATTCTCAAACTTATCCGATCGTAGATATGCGCAAATACCCACTCAAAGTATAATTCGAACAACTCATTATCAGCAGTAGTTGTACCCATCGTTGTAATATTATATAAGCACTTTGGTATGGGACCAGAAAGTCTATTATCTGCAAGGTCCAGCACTAGAAGATTTGTAAGTTGACATATATGCGATGGAATACTACCATTGAATTGGTTTGATCGAAACAATAGTGCCATACTAAGTTGGTTAATCCAATCTGGAATATTGCCTGTAAACTCATTGAAACTCACATCAAGGAACCACAATTGTTTGCAGCTTTTAAGTGAAGCAGGTATATTTCCAGACAAACTATTATTATGGATTCGTAAAGTCCGAAGTTCCATCAAAGAACCTAGAGAGTCAGGAATTTTACCAATTAGATTATTGCTCCCCAAGTTCAAATGCCTCGAGATTTCCAATACATCCAACAATCAGGAACTTCTCCAGATAAAAGATTATTTGAGAGATCCAAGGATATCAACTGTGATTTAGCGATCATGCTACGGCACAAGCTGGGAGAGATTGGTCCTGCTAATTTGTTGTCAGCTATGTTGAAAGAATGCACTTTAGGAGATAGATATGTTTTTAAATTAATGTATCTGCTATTAATCAATGAGATAGATATGTCCCCCCTGATTGAATTGTTGAATAAATTGACCACGTCAATTTGGTATACAAATCTCGAGAACTCTTCATGAGCATTGAAGGAAAGTCCTGAACTTGAAACGTCTAGAGAAGATAAAGATCTTTGTGTATATAGCCATGAGGGAAACTCAGGACCTACTTTGCAATTACTCATACTAACATCTTCAAGCTGGAAAAGGGGCTGCCAGTGGGTGCCAATATCAAAATTAAAGACGGTTGTTGCATGAATGCTCAAATGTTTTGAGTTTGAAAGTTTGGTGAAACTTTGCTCTGACAGGTTGCCCGACAAGGAATTATAGCCAATTGATAGATCCTCCAGATTAGATAGTTTCCAAAGATCTTTTGGAAGACTTCCATTTAGTCGTGAGATGTGTTCCAAAGATGCGGTTATCAGTTTACGAGTTGTGAGATGTTCGATCATTTGCACGGCCATGGACAGGTGGAAAACGAATGGCCTTAAAAGTCATTCCAGCTCAAGTCCGAGTAGCTTAGGAATTCCAAGTTCAAATATAGAGAAGTTGATTTCACCCCGTAAACATTCTGAGAGAACAAGTTTACAAGTAAGATCTAGCTTAGTGACTCTACCTGTGATGTTGTTACCCTGAACTCCAGCCCCCTCTTCAGGGGACCAAGATGAGAGCCTCTTCCATGGATCTTCAATGCCCTGCTTAAACATTGAAAGCACATGTTGATCTCTTTCATTGCAACGAACATGATTCAAGCCATCCTGGCCCAAGAGTGAGTTGACTGTGCCTGCACATAGCACCCACATGAAAATAACAACCATTTGTGATGTAGAGGAGAACGTGTTTGTTTACGCGTGAAGATTGGAGGAATCAAAAGTGTTTGGCTACTGTTACGTTATACTAAACGACCTCAACCCGTACTTATATTTAAATACAACTAATTTAAAATTTTCATTTTACTATTTACTTCTCACCCTACATCATTTATTTCCTACATCTGTCGCTATATCTAGCATTACAGCCTAAAAACAACAACTTTGGTTTTCTGGCTGGGTGTTAAAGTCGTCTCAGCCGCTCTTAAGGGCCCCACAAACAACTCTTTGATAAATTTTGACATGATTCAAAAACATTATATAATTATGATCTCAATCAATTAAATAAATATATTTTTATAAAATTATTTATTAATAATAAATTTTATATAAAATATATTTATATAATTAATATAAGAAGACAATTATATAATATTTCTGAATTATAAAAATATATCTCCAACTTCAATACCTGCCCATTACCACACGGGATTTTAAAAACCTCAAAATAATGTTCACACTCAATTATGTTTGGTCAAAAGCCACGTTTATACGTGATTTTAGTTTCAAACTAAGGTTTGAGTACGAACAAGTTTTTGTTTTTTTTCTCATTAATCAAAATCACGTCACTTTTCATCTTTCTTTTTGTGAAAAAAAATATAAAATTCACATTATAGCCTTTTATTTACACGTTTAATTTTCTTTGCTATCTTTTAAGAATTTAATTTAAAATACTTTTGCAATTTCTTATTCTCATATTTTATTTCATAATTGTTTCTACCTATTTTTGTCAAAAAAAAAAATGCTATATAATAAATTCCTCATTAATTGTTTTATTTATATTACTGTTTATTATTTACAGCTTGATTAATTAATATTTTGAATTAAATTACAATTTCTTTTATATCATTTACTTATTATAAATTTTTATTTTTAATTTAATAACAGACTCAAAACTTTCTAGAAAATATAATAATATATTTGTATAATTTTTTAAATTAATATATTTAAAAATGATGAAATGAGAGAGAAAGACAATACTAACATTCTAATGTATATCCTTTATAATAATGAGGAAATGATCTATCGCACCTGCGATTCTCCTTTGCCAAAAGTCCACCAACAAAATACAAAAAATTTAATGACATTCTAATTTAATCTATCAAGACCAAAAGAAAAAAAAAGTTTATATATATAGAAAATACGTAGCATCTCCTGCTTTTTTTATTTTGAGGAGGCTTATATGTATCCTCTGCTTTCGACATATTCACAGCCATTTAGAGGGTGGGAAAAAATGTTTTTCTAAAAAAAAAAAAAAACCTGAAAAGATCAAATGGGGAAGTATGAAAACAATTGGGGTGTCGGATGTCGGTGAGGTTTAAGTGTTTACCATGTGCAAGGAATATTTCTCTTTTATTTTTCCTAACACAAGAATTAAATACTTCAAAATATAGGGGACACGTGGATCCTCTGTGTCCACTCCCTCCCCAACTGATGAAAGGAATCAATTTGCTTCAATTAGACTCGATTCACGACCAATATTCAGTCATGATCGAGTTTTTGAACCAGCTAGCAGCCAAATTTAAGGGACTCTAGAACAACATCCTGAGTAGACTTACCTCCATCGAAACCTTGCACAGCTTGACCAATCTTTCTGACAAACGCGTGCAACCAAGGAGGAAAATTTTCTCTCCTTCCATAAATGCACCCAAAGAACAAACTACATCCTCGTTTATGCTTGCCTTTGTCAAAAGTGGCTGCGTCACTTACTTTCTTGCATATACACATATAACTGAAGTTTTGCAAGTATATGGCTGGCTTTTAACAAGAAGTCATCAAACCAATTGTACACCTACTTACGAAGAGAAATTTTTAAGTGGTCCTCTAGCTATATGTACATTGTTCTTATAATTAATAATAAAATTATATTTTAGATTAGAGTATAATTTAATAGTAAATCTTATTTTAAAATATTACTCTATTATAAATTATGAGCCCATCTATATGATATTTTATGAGTTTTAAGCGAGTAAAGATGCCTCTAGTATCACATAAATCTCCATCCAGAGTACTGCCATTAATATTTTCTTCATAATTGTCTTTGATTAACAGATTGGAGAGTTCACATTGGACCGGTTGGCTTCTACTCGCCTAACAGCATCGCCTATTAAGTTTCAGGATCTTCCACCGTTTGAGCGAGTTCTCGATTATCTTTGGAGGTTTCCACCGACCTAATAGCATTACCTATTATCTAATTATCTTTGGAGGGTTCATTTATCTGTTATACTCCTATTTTCATTAGGCTTTGAAGTGAGACTGCAGGCCCAGATCGAAATGCAAACCTTGAACGCTCCTTATATATTGTCATCTTTTCTCATGTTCACAAAGTACAAGTGACTATTATTGTTCACCAGGATGGATATCTATAGAGTTTAAATGATATACACTGACAGTGTAAAATAATTTTACACTATCAATCAATAAAAATATTGAAAAGTAAAAAATCATGATGAACCCCTCATTATAATCGATAATTATTTGTATGAATTGGTACTTTCTATTATTTTTATTGGCTAACAGTATAAAATTATTTTATACTGTTAGGGTATTTAAATTAAATTCTATCCTATATAGTCTCTTATGTTCAAGCATTTGGTAATTAATATTATATTAAATTAACATATAGAAGCAAACGTAACACTATCAAGAAAAGTAAATTTGTTTTGAGAAATAAGACCCAGGCCTGATTTAGAAATTTGATTGCAAGTCTTTCTCTTATGCAAAAGGTTCATTTTTTCTCTTCTTGAAATGAATAATGAAAATTGCTAAACAATATGAAAGTTAATTGGTAGAACGATGTGTGAAAAGCGAAATACAATATTAAAATTTTGCGTTTTGGCGAATACCTATGCTTTCTCTCTCCTCAATTAATATTTATGGTGAATGGTTATAAAACACTACGTTACATTTGTGCGAAATTATTCACTGTAAGGATCATGCCCTCTTAAATGATTGAAAATTGTTTATATCACAACTTAGGAAGTTCGTATATATTCTCCAAGGTTCGGAACTTAACAAAACAAAATTACCTCTGTCATACCATTATCATAAAATATCTAGTTTATTCCAAGTAAATTACACAACAACGATGCATATGACACCAAAAATCACAGCTGTCAAAGTACATACATATGACCGCATACGCAGCTCGAAAGAATTTGTCAGTTGAAGGGACCACCAACAAAATAACTGCACCATACACAGCCATCTTTTGAGCAATATATTGCAATATTCTCATAGACCCTGCAATAGCGCAATAGTGCAATAGAATATTTCAGTGCGTATAGAAGCAAAAACAAACTTAATGTAAATTTCTAGAAGACCAAAGTTGAAAAGTTCAGGGACAAGGAAATGAAATAAGCACAAAACCACAACTGGCTCAATATAATATACGATGCAATTTGAACTTCAATTTTATGCTAACTCCAATGCTGAAGCATTGAAGGAATAACAACGTGGCGGGCATGCCTCCATAAAAGTGATGACAAACAAGAAATATCGGGTTTCCTAGGTAACAAGAAGTTATCATCAAATAAAAGTATGAAGTACCAAATATTATTGTACGCCTAAAAACCAATATTGGGTGCGTTTTAGGGTGGAGACCATAAGTTTTGGTGCACCATGGGCTTGGTAGTTTTGATCAGGCACTAGCCGATTTATATTACTTTTTGGTTTGACTCCTTATGTCAGTATTATTGTGTTTTTACCTAATATATATAGTTAAGGTTTACTAACTCTTGAAATGGTTAGAGTTACCTCTCTCCTGGGCAGTGCAAAAAAGCCCATAGATATGGTACATCTATTCGAAGCTCGATCTAGAGTAGGGATCGAAAATTGAAGTCAGAGTCAATATCGTCAGTGCTACGTACCAATATATATGTGAAGCTCGATCTTGTTACATCTTATTTGTGCACGGCGAGAGTTTTTAGGAGATAAATGGCTATGATGGTAAGTTTTTATGCTCAATGTATGGTAAGATGCACTTGGTAGTTGAGATCAATAATTATTTTTCTTTTTGCGAAATTTGGTCAGAGGTATTCTGGTACACAGTACATAGTGAACTGGGTTATGAAGTCGATTATTGAACATATATTAAAGAGGTTGTTAACAATAGCAATATCGTGAGTAATATCTTGTTTTTGCTAGCATGATAGCATATGATTGAAAGTGTGTCATTAGTTTTTGTAAATGAATGATGTTTAAAAGAATATTTTAATCTTATTGAGAGGTATAGAAACTGAGAACAGAGCAATATTTATACAACTACAAGATTGAGTTGTGAAAGAATACTTTAACTGTTACAAGGAGATATTTAGCAGTGGAGCTGAGTCAATTCTGAAAATAGTGAGCGGGAAGCTTTTCTCATGAAATTTATCTTTAATTACTTTTCAAAACTCTGTCCGCCAATCAGCCCATATAAATTTCATTACATTCATCTTAATGCCCCAATAGAAACAAAGTTGCGCCCAAAATTGGCCCAACTACATTTTCTATACTTACACCTTACAAACCCACACCCTACAACCCAGTTAACGACTTAAAAACAAAAAACAAAAAAAATACCATCACAATCATAGCTTCACACATGTTGCCCCATGACCTCATTGTTGAGGGGTTGATATGCAATTTATAAATAGTTTTACTGAAACGCATCTCCAGGTTTCAGGTTAAAGCCTCTGACACACCTCGCATCTAAAGCCAATCGGACGGTGTGCAATAGGGGGCATGCAGCAGGCCTCTAATTTACAGCCTCAGGCTAAACGTTGCCTTGTTGGTTAACATTTCACAAGATTATGACAACAACTCAACCATTGAGAATCAGCTACTAGCCTACGAGTGACTTCTGACGACTAGAAATTGACTGAAAATTTGGTTGGAAATGCATTCATCCAGGAGCGTAGATGTTGAATGCTTTCCCTTCAATGCTCGAATTTTAGAATAACTAAATATCATGTCAATTTAAAGCATGGCTTTGTCAATAGTTTGCAAGAAGATGCCCCTTCGTTGCAACAATTTCCCATATGGCATAGGATTGCCATTACTTACAAACTGGGGATTAACTAGTAAACAAAACAACAGATCCAAAAATAGCCTCTTCAGAGTCATTCTGACAGAAAATTTTATTCATAAAATGGAGGCAAAATGCTTTCTCACTTCAGCTAGAAGTTCACATATCACTTTGCCCATGTATTGCGGGCTAGACAGACAAGATGAAGGCTAGAAGATGAGCACGTCTTCATTATTTTGATCCTATTTACTTTCTGTTGGCACCATAAATTATGATAATTATAGGCTGACAAATGACCCGAAAATTGGGCTTGGTTAGAGGCTAGAATGGGCCAAGAAAAGCAATTGGGTTTAAGGCAAATGTTCATCAGCTGAGAAGTAATGATAAACTTAAAAGTGTTACATCAACTGAATAGAATATTGGGCTAAGAAAAATGATTGAGCCCAATAGTTGATGATAGAAGAGTAATTGGAGACTGAAGCCATGATAAAGCAGTGGTTACCACTACTAAGAATGCGGGTGCATAGAGGACCACTACATGCATGAAATAAGGAAGTGATGAGAGTAAAAAAAGATTATAAAAGGCTCATGCACAAAGAAGAAAAGAGCTCTCAAATCAAACATACATCATATCATTTTGAACTATCAGCTTTTATCTTCTACCTTTTAGTTTTCTCTTTAGCTTTATGTTATTTCTTTAATTTCATTATCCATCTCTAAGGTTTTGTATGAACTTATGGTTGATTAATAGAAGTTCAAGTTTCTATTCCAATTCTTAGTTAATCGATCTTGCTCAAAGGCTTACTCCCATGAGCCGTTTAAGGAGTCCATTTGCTAAGGAGCAAAGTACCCTCCTTGGCATCAATTGTCTGAATATAATTAATCTTTGGGATGTTGTTAATCGGATAAATTTCTTTAAAGAATTTAGTCGATTGCATTATTTTCATCTAACACTTTCTAAGAAATTTCTAAATACTAAGATATTCTTAGCCAAGATTAAGAGAGAGCTTGAGATTCATATGAAGATCCATTGTCACTGAATAATAGCAAGGAAAATATTATTTGCAGTTACATACACCATAATTTTGTCACTTAAAATCATTCACACCACAGCAGGATGTTCCAGGTAATTTTAAGTTAAGCTAATTGTCACACAAGGTATGGCAAAATATTGGATTCATGATGAATTGGGGTTCATCCTAAAATATGGCAACTACTAGATCTTACTCTTTATTAAGACTAAAAAGAAATAGATGAGGATGATATCCGGATCAATAGTTAGAGACTTTAGAGTAAAAATATTTAATATTTAAAAAATCTATACTTATTATTCCTATGTATATGATTACGGGTGTGTATATATATATATATATATTCTTTCATTATATCTAAAGTCAATTTTGGATTAGATCGAATTTATCACTATTTACCCGAAAGAAAAAATATATAAACCTGCGATATTTCTTAATAAATTATCATTATAATAAATTAACCAAATTAAATTAATACTTAAATATATTAACTAAGTTAACATTTCCTAAACTAATTTAACAACAACTCAAAAATTATGGATCTAGTGTGGTTTAGTATTTAAAAAATTCATAATTTCTAAGTTACTGATAAATTAGTTTAGGATATGTTAATTTAGTTAATATACTTAAGTAGTAACTTAGTTTGGTTAATTTATTATAATAATAACTAATTAAGAAATAATACATGGTTATATTTTTATTCTTTTGGGTAAATAGTATAAAAACATATTGGCTTTAGATATAACAAAAGAATATATATATGTACACACCTATAGTCACACATATAGGAATAATAAATATATATTTTTTAAATATTAAATATTGTGACTCTTAAGCCTCTAATAACTGATCAAGACATCATCCTCATCCGTTTCTTTATAGTCTTAATAGAGAGTAAAATTTAATAGTTGCCATGTTTTAGGATGGATCCCGATCCATCGTGAATTCGACATTTTACCATATTTTATGGGGCAATTAGCTATATTTGTATGATAATTAATTATATTTTTTTGTTATTTAACTATATTATATCACTATGGACCCAAAAGTTTTGCCTAAAAATTTGAGCCCCTTTGAATCTAATCAAAGTTAAATCAAATTCAATACTATTCACTTGAATTCTATTCATTCTAGATCGATTTCTATTCATCCTAGAGAAAAATTGAACAGTAAAAAATTTGATCCAACTTCAATTGAATTCACTGCTTTCTCCAGAAAAAGGATATTTTCGTAAAAAAAAGTTGAAGTGGCATATGTCCAAAAATAATATTTTTTTTTTTAATTTTAAATCAGTAAAAAACCCATTTATATTCAACACCAAAGTTTAATAGCCATATTTATCCTTGTTCGCCAAAGAAGTTAATTTGTAGTAATCGTAAGATGAAACAAGGTATCTAGTCCATGTTTTTGATTTGTAAACCGAGTAAATATTTGAATATTTATAGATTAAATTTGGACACCATGAAAAGAGATACTTAAAATCTTGACTTTACCTATCGCTACTAAATATTTTGTCTTCATTTATAACGGCAACTCCTACTATCCACTTTTGATAAACAAATAACATTTATCTTTCACTGTCTATTGAGATTCTAATTTCAATGACTAAATTATTGACATGAAAAATAATGAACTAATATAACTTACTACATTGTAATCACTAGAAAATATTACCCCATTTTGATTACCATAGATCATCTGATGTTATACATTGCTTAGCATGAATCAAAGTTGCTGAAATGGGAAAAACTAATTGAGTGAACCTTTTAGCAGCTAGTTAGCAAATATTAGGGAGATCAAGCGAATTCCAAAGTAACAGTTCTTCAACAATGGTGGATGAAGAAGAGGCACAAGAGGAATCCATGCCAATGGATGTTTGGGGGTTTTCTTCCTCTCTCCTATCCATTGCTCCCATGAATTCTTTTTCCTCCTTATTAGCCTCATTCTTGCTTTCGCCACATGCCATCTTGAGGTTGGTTATTTGATCAGAAATTCCTCTTCCTTTTATGTTCCCTGATTGGAGTTTCAACTTCAAGCACTCAGGTATCCCATTGAAGGCATAGAGGGAAGCTGAGAACTTCCGCTCATATTTCATTCTCTTCATGGCAGCTATTAGCATTGAAGGCTCATCACCATACTTCTCTGGCTCCACGGGCTCCTCAATCTCTTCAGCAATCTCAAAAGGAGAATAGTAACTGTAACTTGATGGAACAACATTGTCCAGGAACTGAAAATCCTCAACACTCAAACCTGTTCCTTCTTCTTCTTCACTCTCCCCTCCTGAATTGGAGTCATTGCTTGATATTTTCGTCACACTGCTGAAATTACACTGATCCAAATCCATTTCTTTTTCCCTACTGTCTTCTTTTTCAGTTAAACACGACTCGAAACTACTTGTGAAGTAATCAAATTGTTCACTGTTATTACTAAACTCATTGTTGCTTGTGCTATAATCTTCAGGATCATTAAGAAAATCTATGAAATGGTCAAGTGAGAAATCTTGTTGCTTTTGTTGGTGGTTAACAAAAAGAGAACTGGATGAGGAGGAGGAGAAGGAAGAGGAGCAAGAGGTATTCCTTGCTTTAAGCCTTTTAAGGAGGAGATTGGTGATCTTTGAGGGAAGAGCAGGAGCAGTTGATGAAGGTTGAGGACAAGGCCAGAAGTTAGTTCTAGTGTTCGAGCCACGGAGCAGGCAAGCAGCCTCATCATAGGCTCTTGCAGCTTCTTCAGCTGTATCAAAAGTGCCTAACCATACCCTTATCTTCTGAATGGTATCCTTTATCTCAGCTACCCATCCACCTGATGGCCTTTGTCTCACCCCAACAAATCTCTTCCTGGATCTCCTTGCCCCTCCTAATGCTGCAGCTTCCTTCATCATTTCATCCCATGCAATGTTTCCCTCAGATGGATTCCTCTCTTCAGCTGCTTCAGCAACCTTTCTCTTCCTTGCCATTTTTCCTGTACAGTCACACTTTTTGCCTACTTGAAGCTCTTTTAGCTAATTCTTGGTTTTCCTAAGCTTATATTAGGTGATTCTTTGAAGGTATTGAAGCTTGGTTTTGCTATGATTTTCTCTGTGCTTGTTTAGGCTTTTATATGGAGGGATGGTGACTAGTGAATGAGCAGTAATAGTTCAGTTTTTTTAGAGCTGAACAGGTCACACACTCACACTGATTGGATTCATTTATTTATTTCTTTATAAGTTAGGCCTCATATTTGAACATTTGGATGTTAAATCATTGTAATTGGTGTAACCTGTTGGACCCGGGCAAAGGGTATTTAAATTTCTCTCTCTGTGATCTTGTTTGAGAATTTAACCATATTTTATACCACAGTGCATGCTTGAATTGGTCATTGCCATTGCTTTCAATCTTTGTGTGATAAAAACTAAACATACATGATCTAATAATATTGTTAGTTTATAATTTTCATGTGTGAGAGAGAGTGCTTCACATCATTTGTTAGAAAAGACACCAAGGAAAACATCCTGAGTAGCCAACACCTATGGGCTACAGAATGAACGAGAAATCATAGCAAGCTGCAGCTGGCATTTGGATCCAACCTTGGAATACAGTTTAGTTATATTTCTATTCCTGATTGACTATAGGTATTGTAGGTAGTATATGCTCTAATGATGATACTTCCTGCATTGTGGACTTTCAAGATATCAATTTAGTACAAAAAAACTTCACTAAGGAGGATTAGAATTTGAAAGCAAGATGTTTTTAATACTATGCTTGATTGTGGGGTGAATCTTGGACTCTTGGTGCAATGATAAGGTTATTGTTTTATGACTTGATATGAGTTCCGCAAAGTAATGCTTGACCGAGTAAACGAAAATGTAAACAAATTGAAAAAAAATATGAAAAGGAAAACAAGAAAAATAAAGTAAGATGAAATCAGCATAACAAATTGATGAAGCTCTTAGATTTTCATCAACAAAGTATCTTCTATCTCACTTTTCCTTGATATGTTTTATTGAGCAAGTGAAAACAGAAAATGTAAAAAATAAGAATATATTTAAACGTAATAAAGTGCAAACAAGGCTCTTAGATTTACATCAACCTAATCAAAAGTTTACATTTTAATTTTTTCACTCATGACATCACAGTGTCAGACATAGTGTGATGCACATGGCAATTCGGTGAAAAGGTAAGTTGTTATTATTATTATTATTATTATTATCAACAAAGGTGGGTTGTTATTAGCTATAAGGAGTGTCACCATTGGTCAATTAAATTTATCAAACTAGCAAAAAAAAAAAAAAATCTTGACTAAAGTTATTAGCAGTTCGGAGAATTTGAATTGGTTCATGCAGGTGTGTAAGATACAGTTGTAGAAGTCTCTTTCAAGCCGACACCGGATCATTTCAGCTAATTAAATCTTAAATACCCCCAAAGAAAAATATATTTTTGTTATTGTCATCAATGATAAAGGTTAAGAAAGACGATTTCTACAATGCCCCACCAGGGACATAATGTACATGTATAGCCACAACATTAATAATTCCAGAATATAAAATTATTGAAATGTTTTTGCAATGTCGTGCAGTCCACTTTGATTGATCAATAATTATGTTGTCATCTGATGTTTTCATTATGCAATTTTTTTAACGGAAAACTATATCATTCATCCAGCAGGTATCGACGGTGACGTTTCTGGACCAACTTAGGAATTCTTTTCTTCTTGTGAAATATTGTCGATGGTCATGAGCTAGAGTACACAAAGCGCAAATCAAACGAAAACCTCATCGAAAATTTTCACACTACTAATTTTGCAGATTTTTTAATAACAAAAAGAAAATCTAATTGTTCCGCATAATATAAGAGTGAGCTACTGTAAAAAAGTATCAAATTGTAACTGTGAAAATATGTATGTATATTCAAATTAGAACATATAACTTTTTAAATAATCATGTAAGTTTTTAATTAACCTTTAATATTGATCATTCGTAGTAAATAATTCTTATCTTGGTATGTTCATGAGTGTTATAAATTTAAGGATTATGAAAACCTTTTAAGCATTAGGAACTGCAAGAGGTAAGTACTGGGTTGTTTTTTTTTTTTTAAAATTAATTAATGTTCTAATATCATGTATTGTGATGTAGAGTGCTATTAAAAAATGTGATTTATTTTTCATAAGAGATCTCTTAAAATTGTCTTTCCTAAAATTTGAATTTTAATCATTTTCTAAGAGTGTAGTTCTATGTAAATACTAGACATATGTGCATGCAACATTTTAGAATTAAAATTTGATATATTAATAGGGTTTAATTTATATACACTGTCATATAATCATATACTATCATATAAGTAAACATGCATGACTCTCACCTCCACTATTTTAAAAGTTATGCAAATGGGATAATATGATTAGATGATAGTGTAAAATAATTTTATACTGTCAATGCATACAAATTAAATTCATATTAATAATGTAAGAAAAAAATTTTTGGTATATCAATAACAATGAGATTTGAATCTATTACCTTATTCAAACAATCCAAATTAATCATTTACCACTAACTCATATGAAATGGCTTCATGTAAGAAAATCTGAGTAAAATAGTAGTCGGACAATCATAATTAGAAGCAAGATAAAATAAATTGAACACAACATCTTTTTAAAATTGGCATCTCCATATCTTAAAAAATGGCATACCATTTAGTTTTATTTACTTTTCAAGTTTAAAAGGTAAAAGAGCTTCTTCAGACGAAGTTTCGTCCATTTGGATTCATTTTATTTGTCTTGATTTAGCAAGAATCGGATTTGTCTTAATAGCAACAAATATTATAGTTATATGATGAAACAAACACATTAAAATGAATGGAAATGGAGATTCTTTCGTGCGGCACGTTTGGCAAGTCTATTTAGACTTGCATGACAAAGAAAGTTTTTGATACATAGGTGTCATTGAGATCTAAATTATGGAGCTTATACAAATTATTCAAATTTCTCATTACTAAATTACTCTTGATAGCTTCATAACCAAAAAAAAAAAAAATTCTTTTACTATGCATTTTTAAGAGCAACGTTAGTTTTATAATTTTTTTTGGGTGCATATTGTCTAGTAGACTTATTTCAACTATTTAGGAGACCGTAAAGATGAACTAACATTGGCTCTTTTTTTTTTTGTGAATAAAACTATGGGATATCTTTACAACTTAAATCGCCCATAAAACTAATCATTGAATGTGAAAGCACAATAGGTATACAGCCTTCTCTAGCTCCTTTCTTATGATTTGAACTCACTATATCTTTTTAGAGGTCAATGTTACTTACTATCTTGATCAACTATTTGTGATTGGAGACTAATTCTATCTAATAACTTATATGAGAATATGTTAATAGAGGTTAACTCACTTGCACGACTTTTCATTTATGTATCATCATGATTTGGATTCGATTCTTAGGTTCTCTCATTAGTTAGTGATCTGTAAATACCTCTATAAGCGTTAGATAAGTGGATGCGAGTCTTCCACGAATCTTAAACTTTAATGTACCTTAAAAAAAGAACCCTTTATATGAGAATATGCCAAATATTTATGAAGACAAAGTCTATTAAAATATCATTTTTTTCTTTCTATAATTGTCTCCTTCATGTTTTATTTAATATGTTTCCTTAATATCAATAATAAGTCTTAACTTTGTTTGGATTTTATGTGATTATATTAAGAATTTTAAACATTAAGAGACAAGCGTATAAAATAAGATCTTTTTCTCTTTGATGGGGAATATAACATCTTGTTAACCTGTGTTCTTACAATATTAATAATTAGTTCAAGTGAAAATTATTAAATTCTTTTTAAATTTAAAATGCTTTAACTGTTTAAATTCTCACGTATAAATTTAACTTTGCTTGCACATAAAGACGAAGTAAACATGGCAAATGAGGAAAATGCCACCAAACTGTGAAGCAAAGGAACTGCTTTTGCCATCGGTCTACAACTATTCAACTAAGAAGAGACTGAGTTTATTCTTGAAAGATCTTAAGGACACAATTTCAATTTTCATATCTATATAGTGCATTTACTAAATATATTTCCACGAATATTAGCCCAAACTTCAAATTTAAACAGCCAAGTATAAAAACATTTTCTTAATCACTGAACAGTCCCCTGGTTTTGTAAACACAGAAACACATGATTTATACATTCTCAACTCAGATAATCTAGTAGTTATGGCCACAAATTGTTATACATTATTGATCAATCGATGTTTGAATGATTGAAACAAATAAATTATGTAGCTCAAATCAAGACATTTGTGGCCTAAAAACCTATATTATTGCTCATGATCCCAGTTGCCACAGTAAATCGTATTACCTTTTCAAATTAAAGGACTGCTCTATTTGCAGATTTTTATTATTTTTTTATGTAGAAATAAATGATAAATTGTGCATGCAGAATCAAATGTGGAACAGTTGTCTCTGTTGCAGCTGGATGTTAATCAGATTTGAACAAATTGATTATATCATATAGTTAAATGTGAGGCGGCATGACATGTAGCCAAATGGCTTTGCTTATTATCTGGTTGGAGATATATTACTCCAATTGCAATCTTTCTCAGAGCAGAAGCGAATTTTTAATTAGATCTCAAAGTCATACGAAATTTTTAAAGGTTATATGTACAGAATAAGGAAGTACTTTTAAAATGATATTTTACAAATTAAAAACAATTGTTATGCAATTGCATAATTCTTTTCTATTTAATATATATTTAGGTATATATTATAAAAGAGATATGATATCTATTTAAAATCCCTATTTAAGTACTCAGAAGCAGTTGCAAAATGGCTGGAATTTTCATATATAATCTGAAAAAATGTGTGACAAGGCCTGGCAATTTCTCATACTGATATCAAAAGTCTCCATACTCATTACAAGCATAAATTCTCAATTCTAACTACATACAAGAAAACAACAGAGACATATATATATATATATATATATATATACACAGAAGACCCCCAAAACTGAAAGGAAGCTATAAATTTAAGGCACATGGCCCTTTACAGGCGCCACAAACTATCTGCCAAACTCTCTCTACATTGTTAGTTGTGGATGTAGAAATGAAGCCATAGGAAGCTAATTGTGAACTTACACTTCAGAACTATGTAGTAGGGAAGACCTCTGACTACCGAACCTTCCAGAATATTTGATTGGCATCAGAGCTGGATCATTATATGCATTGACCAGCTTACCATAAAAATCAGACATGTTTGGATCATTTTGATCCTCCCTGTCCTTCTTGATCAAACACTGCAGGAGACATAATTTCATAAGAATGCAAAACTGGAAAAAACCAAAGAAAGAGGATATGGCTCACAGTTGAAAAGGGAATAATCAGTAGTGAATGCCACTTTGAAGCAGAAGAAAATGCTATAAATTATGGATTTAATCTTGATGTATTGTCAATATAAAAGATTTTTATACCGCCATCTAATTATGTATTGCCATATCACCAAAATGTTTGGTTTATGCAATAATTACCTCAAAAGTCACATATATGAAAATATCTAATCAGTTGACAGTGTATTGATAGTGTTTTGCAATTAATCTCATAAAATATATTATTAGAATGTGTTTCACTCAAAATACTACAGCAGTTACTTAGAAATTATCATAATTTAGGTGAAGCCAACACAGCAAGAAAATGGACATTATAAGAACTACAACAATAAGTAAGGTGACTATGGACAGCAAAACCAAGCCATTCCCCAGTTATAAATGGGATGGGCATATCCTTTGCAGCCACCACAAGTGTCATTGTTTGCCAGGATATTTATTATTGAAATTTTAAACAAAGTCCACATTAGGCTAATTAACAAACAGACCTCTCTTTACATTTTCATGACTATGAGTATGTCTTGTTCCAATATTGCTCTACATCTAGCACCATGAGAATCAATCAACCATGCAAAGTAAAATGTTTATCAGGGGATCCATCAAAGAAAAGTCAAGGCATACAAAAACCTCTGAAATCTAGCTTCCAATAGTGCCTCTCTAGGGACTATACTTACTAGTACTTGATAAAAGATAATACATAATAATGACAACTTCACAACTAAATAAGGGCAGATGAAAAACATACAGGAGTCATAATCAAGATGAGAATCAGATAAGTTAGCATGAACTATCAACTAACATACTTCGGCAGGATAGGCCTTGAATATAGGAAAGAACCGTTTCTGGCAGTACTCATTGAATAAAAGTGTGAGAATTGGAAGAGGAAGAGTCAAGCCAGATGCTACAGGAAGCTTCTTCAGCCCAAATATCCCTATTACTATGATCTGCATCAGCACCAATGAAAAAATTGTGCAGTTGTGCACCGTAGGCCAAAACTCTCCTCCAGTCTGGTACTTTGGCGCATAAACATTTAACAGCTGTCACCGAAAGATATTTAAGATAACATTAGAAAATTATTGATAAAAAGAGAAAGAAATAGTATTAACCTTTTATTCAAGACAGCATGAAGCCTTCTTCCAAATTTCATCTCTATATGGCCATGAACTGACCTTATTTTGCGTCTAGAATCATTTTAGAGAAAAACTAAAACATACGTCAAATAAAATAATTTACATTTTCATAGATAAAACTATCGGCATTAAATGGCAACATGATAACAGAATTGTCTTAAGCCTTTATGAAGGGGTTAGGAGGCTGAGGACAAGGAAAGTAGTAGATGAAAATGGTTGGTTGATGCGCACACACACACAGTACCAAGACAATCATTTTCTTCCAGAAGAGTTTCATTTCATTGAATCCATTTCTGTCCCATTGAAGAATTTAAATGTTAAAGAGCAAGTGATCAAACAATAATGATTTCATAAGATAATCTTTTGATGGAAATAATTCTATTCTACAATATCATCTTATCTGTTTCGCATTGCTTATAACAAAAAAGAATTAACCATTCATCTCATTGATTGATCGTATGGTGTCCATAATGAAGAATGCAAAGAATAACATTGTACAATGACCAAGAGTGAGAAAGACCAAGAGAATCCAGAAAGTCTCAAACAACAAGAAGTTCAGAATATATTGCATTTAAACTTGTCCTACCCTCTTGCTACCACAATTAAAAGAGCAACAGCAGTAAGTTTGTCGGTTAACTTCACCGGAAGACCATATATGTGAACACTGACAAACATACTTCTCATTTGATAAAATTTATTTGCATGTCTAAGTGAGTGTCATCATCTTAAGTATGCATTGCAAACTGAGAATCTTTCATAAACTGGTAATCTGCTTGGCATGTTATCTTGGAACTACGATGTTCTACAACAAGAAAGGAAGAAAAATGCACATATTGAAAAGAAAAACAAGAACGATTTTCAAACCTGGTTGCGATAAATGATGTATCCCAAACAAAAATATACCAAGAGAAATGGCAGTATCAGTGGAGCAAGAATGAAGTAGGTTACACCAAGAAGACCAAAGAAAAGAATCCTGGGAATTTCGCTGTGGTAAGGAATTGATGGTGCCTCAAAATCATCATCACAATCTCCACCAAAAATTCTATTTATATAATTGTAAAAAAGTCGAACCAATTGAAAGAGTTCCGATGCTATATTAGTCCATCCAGATGTCACAACATATGCTATGAAGAATGATGCCTGCACCAGATATGACATATAAAAAAAAAAAAGGTGAACTTCATATCCTCCTATTCAGGGGATAATGTCTTATTGACAAAATAAAAGATGTCATTTACCGCAAGTAGGCATATAGACAAATTGAGAACTCATCTTCCCTTACAAGAATTGCAGAAATTTGTGAAACTTGTAAAACTAATCATTATTCTCACCTGTGCTGGCACAGCTTCGGCTAGTACTCTGGGAAACTCTTTTGGCTCAAGAAAGACATTCAATCGATAGAGAGCTGACCCTGATAGTACATTTGCAAAGAAAATGTTCCATATGGTAAACCATAATACTTTAGTACATGCACTTTTTTGTATCTGACTCCATGAGATATATCCTTGCAAGGATGAAAGCATAATCATAACAGATGGCACAAAGGACAGAAACAACTGTAGAATCTGAATAGGAAGGTATCCTGTTATAACTTGGCTCACAACTGCTCTGCAAACATATATTGCGGATGGCAGTGTTACTGATAAAACAAACAACTATACTCTCAACTTGAAGCCACAAACTCAACAAATCTCCTTTTTGAAAAAAGAAATCCAGATTTCAGAATAGTTTAAGTGTTAAATTACCCACTACTCTAATAAATGAAGTAGATAACCCAAAATTTCAAAATCTGGAAACATGGTTATTTTGACTAAATCAAATGACTCAAAAGACATAAACTTGCTTAGCCATGAAGTAGAGAAGGAAGTCTAATGTAAATGTACATATGTTTATATATTGATGTGACTCTTTGGCATGTTTTAGTAGAGAAAGATAAAATCCAACATGTAACATTTCCAACTTACACTCTCAGTATGTCTCTCAGAGAAGGGAACATGGTTTCCAACTGATCAAGATGGGTAAGACCTTGTACTAATGCAACCGGGATTAAAAATAGAATTGTAAGAGCATTGCAGGCTACAAAAGCCACAAGCTTGCTTATCCATCTTCTGATGAATGTGACAGAAAAGAAAGGCCAATAAACATCATGAGGCTCAGGTGCTCGCTCGGTTATCCAGTCCGTGGGATTGACACCTCCTTGAATGTTTAAAGCTATTGCAGCACCAAACCGTGACTTAAATGAGACAAAGGCTGCTGGAACTTCCTTAGAAAGTAGTTATGAAATAAGCGGATGTATTAGATATTCAAATTAACCATGAAGATTATATCTAGTGCAGGATAGAATATCATGTACAAAACTTTGCACAATCCAATTCTAGTACTAAACAGATAATTTAACGGAGAAGACTTGGGTTATTTAAAATCCAAACCAAGTCAAGCCTGTTTTACACTGACAAATCGAAACAAGACCAGATATTAATGCCTAGACATGATGATTGTTACCTTTCCACCCATTGAACACTGCTCTATTCTCACATTATCTGCTATGTCTCCCAATGTCTTTTCATAATGATCTACCATATCAACTTTATGGCCAAGTAGTCCAAAACATCCATCACGCCTATGCCTTTTAGGAGCGTTACCTTTATGTTTCAGTTGGGTGAGCCTTTTGTATAGTCTCTCTGCATCAGTCTTCATGGAAAAAATTTTTAGTAGTCAACTATACAATATAGGTAATATTAAAAGGAAGAATTGAAGGCAGGTAACACTATATTTCTAAGAAGTTCAAAGCTTCGCAAATATACACAATGACTTATTCAAACACAAACCCCCCACCTTCCCTTCGCGTCCAAAAAGAGAGAATTCTTACAGAAAAGAAATAATGGGACACAATTTTTTGAAAGAAAGAACAAACAAAGCTATCTATGAAAAGCCTGTCAAGCCATCTATGAACCTACAAGATTCAATAGTTCTTTGAGCAAACAAGATTTAATATCGAATAAATCTCATAAGACACAACCCATTGGACTTGGCTGCAGTGGAAATATAGTCATAGCTAAAGTGTGCAAGAGTCACGTCCCAAAAAAACAAAATTGGCATGAAGGTTCTTTCACCTTGTAAGGAACCATTCAAACTTAAAGCATAAGTTGTCATCTGATGGCCAAAGAATGGCATCTTGAAGACTTAGTTCTCAATATTCAGCATGTAAAAGCACCACTCCAAAAGGCAGTTACACAAAGCATTAAGTATAACAATAAGATATAAGTGGGATGCAGAGCACCATTATACAAAACAATCAGGATTTGAATATAAAGTGTGTGTTTGTGAGTTTTGACTTTGGAAGGGAAGGGAGGGAAGGGAAGGGGTTTGAAGAGTAAAATGGACTTGGAGCTACTCTTCAAACCCTTTCCATTCCTCTCCAAAATGAAACTCACAAACACACCCAAAAGGAAAGTCAAATTAAGAAGTACCACTCTATCATTGTACTTCTTTTCTCATAATGAATTCTTTTACAAAGAAAAATAGTTTTATGTTATCAGTGTTTTATAGTTAGATATGCAGAAAATATACACCTTTAGGATTAAGAATTTGAGGCAATACACCTGAGCAGTGAACTATGAAAAATTAAGTAAATGTCAAGGGAAAAAATTGAATCTCTTAGACCTCCAGGAAAATGCTTACAATTAGAACTTGAAGTTTGCTGCTCCGACGGACAACCGAATGTGAGAGATAAGTAGAAGGATGATACTCCAAGAAGAAGCGCTCAACAGTATCGTTATAATTGCTTCCAGGTGGAACAGGAATACCTCGTACTAATATAGTAAACTGATGAGGCTCAGGCTTGGATGAAAAGAAGCAAGCAATTCTTTTAGATGAAATGTACTCGTACTCCTGCAAATGGTATTAACATCAAGCATGAAATTCAATCACTATCTTTAGAGTTCAACATAAGAGATAACATTGAACAGCATGTACAAAGAAAACTCGAACAATAAAAACTTACATAATAAAGAAGAACGCAGACAACTGTAGTGAAAACATATGCAGCGCAAAAATGGATCCATAACCTTGAGAAAGGCCAAATCTAGTGATCAGAGTCCCCATGTTATAACTTAGGTAAAAATTAAGTACAAAGAATCAAATTTCAAAGACACTCATGAACAAATATTTCACTCACACTAGTTGTGTTACTACAACAGCATACAAATAAAGTTTTGTTAAGTGTTAGGATGGACTTGCATATCTTGGGGAAAATAAGAACTTAAAAACCAGGACTTCACAATGTTAATGCATGAAAATGGCGAATCAGTCTTGTTAATCATTAATTCATTGCCATTACCTGGTGACTGTAAGCAAGAATATCAATTTTATGCATGTAGGTAAAGATTAATCAAATTCTTGAACATATACTTGGAAGCATTGTGAACAACCAGCAGTTGGTTAGAAGAACATATTCCATTAGATGGACTTCATAAAGATACTCAGTTAATGGTCATTTTGAGGAAAACATCAGTTTCATAATTTTTAAGCACTCAGATCCTGCCATGCAAGTTAGATGAAATTGAAGAAAGAGCATACTTTGATGTTACACTTAAAGATAGTATGTTGGTTCTTTGGTTACACTCACCACTAAGCATATCCCAACTATTCATATAAATAAATATAACAGAGGCTTCACATATTAAATGCAAATTCAACAAAAAAAAACAGAAGAACAAGAAAATGAGACTTTCTGAATTTGATGTCAAAATAGAACCAATAAATTAATATTTCATATGCCTAACAGTTAAGACCATCTTGATCAATAATATTAACCTGTTTGAACCATTGTTAACATTAGAAATACTGAAGGAATCCAAAGATTTGTTCTGAAAATCAGAATTATCACGAAGCTGAGTCCCTGCATAATTAATTGGAAGAAGAAAGAGTATCCCAACAATGCCACCAAAAGTAAAAACTTTTATACTGCACAATACCATAAAAAGAGGAAAAAGATCAGATAAAACAATTAAGTGAATCCTTCAAAACAACATACAATAGGGTGAGATAAAAGTATTTGGTGGTTACAGACGGATATATTATACAACTATCAAACACTTAGTATTATGTAAATGCAAATCCTTGATTCAAATACAGTAGCTATGCTTATAGAATACCTTTGAGTTTAATAAGAAATGACATGATACTTTTTTGAAATTAGAATCAACTGATTAATTTAAATCACCTAAAGACAAATATGCGCATGAAGACAAAAGCATCTAGGCCTGCATTTGATAAAAATTCATCTTCAGAAGGCTCCCATGCTTTTCTCACCCAACCAGCAGTAGGTAACAGCCTTTCCAATTTAAATCGACCACCCTCTTGAAGTTTTCCTTCAGCAACTAAGCGTGGTGCATAGACAGGAATATTGCCAGGTTGCTTCCTTAATATAGAGTATAGGGTACAAAATATAAAACATAGGCTAAAGTTAATTCCAACTGAAGTTAGAAGAGCAGAAAGAATCATTATTGAAATCTGGTTCAAAACGAGCGGATCAATTCTGTACGCCCAAGAACACAACTGTAGTCCTGAAATCAAATAAAATGCAGCTCTCAATAATTGAACCCGAATGTACCATTAATACATGATCTACAACAGAAATCATATAAAGATTCTTTGTAATTATATATTGTTGGATCAAGCGCTTACCACTAGGCTAAAAGCTATAGCTGTTAGCAAGGGTGCAACTTTATTTCCTTATAGTTTCTCAGAACCGCATCAAGCATAAGGGGCTGCACCCATTACAGGCGCCATGGGCCGGGATGTTAAGCCCATCGAATCCTAAGGGTGACGCTGACCAAATAAAGCCAACAATCTCCCCCCCAGTGTCAGCCGGGGGATTCGAACCCATGACCTTGCTCTGATACCACTTGTTGGATCAAGCGCTTACCACTAGGCTAAAAGCTATAGCTGTTAGCAAGGGTGCAACTTTATTTCCTTATAGTTTCTCAGAACCGCATCAAGCATAAGGGGCTGCACCCATTACAGGCGCCATGGGCCGGGATGTTAAGCCCATCGAATCCTAAGGGTGACGCTGACCAAATAAAGCCAACATATATGATATGATATGATATCTATTGGTAATCTAATAAACCTTTTTACTTTGAGGAGGATCTCTTATCCTCCTATCTCTTTATCATCATCTACTCTTTGTATTAAACTATTATTTCTTCTATAAAAGAATGGCTATGAGGATCTGAAAATCCTTATGCCATTAAGGTTTCCATGTTTCAGCCCAGACCTAGCTCAGGATTCCACTGCTTGTCATATTTGGTCTGGTCTTTCTACTGAGCATGACTATTACTGAGGAACATACTTATCAGAAGATTTTTACTTCTCTTTTCGAACAATCAGCGATAATTATTTTGTGGACATCTGAGAATCTGTTTCATGCAGCTTGGCAAGAAAATTTTAAGGCTCGTAAAAAGGATCATTTACAGGTAAGATGACCGAATAAAAATCACAGAACAAGCTCCACTCACAGAAGCAAAGAGAAATAAAAGAATATGTATGGCCTCTGAAAAAATAAGTGAGTGATAACCATGAAATGATGCAAATTACTGAACCTTGTAAATGTTGGATTCTGGAGTATACTTATTAACTTTCCTTGGCTGGCTGAAAGCTAGGTGATATTTTTTTTTTGGTCGTGGTGATGATTATTTCATATGTTTGAAGGGTTGGTATATTCATTCCTCTAAGGCCTTTTTGTATCTATGTTGCCTTTCTTCTTAACAACAGAATTTATAGGTATATTTCACACTTCCCGGATTCCAATGTTCCTTGAACCATGATGATGGATAAGCTTCTAATTTGGAGTCTATTCTTGCTACAATTGTCTGTTCAATTTTGGTAGGAAATTGATACAATGGGTCTATGCCCTGGACTTTTTTGTCTTTATACTTGTAAACCTCCCTTCCAATACCTTCCTCATCATTCAATAGTTTTAATCAGGATAAATTTGATCACTCCTAGGAAATCAAGATACCCTCTAAGGTATTGAATAGCCCTTCACTCACAAAACATTACTCAATAGATTAATGCTAGTTCTCCATTGTAGATCTGCAGAACATTTAAGCAGCCTCTCCGGATGTTTATGTTTACATTATGTTCAAAACTAACTGCTATTTGCTTTGCGGTTCCCATTATATTGAAACACATGGGGTAAGCCCTTTAACATATTTGGCAGGCCTTGAGTTGGTCAAGCAAACTTGGAAGAAATTTTATTTGATCATAATATGTTCTTAGAGTAGAGTGAGCCTTGGTACAATGGTAAGATTACTATCTTGTAACTTGGAGGTCACAGGTTTAAATTCTGGAAGTAGTCTCTATATTTGTAGGATAACGCTATATACATCTATCCTTCCTGAACCCTACCAAATGGGACCTCATGAACTGGGCTGCCCTTTATAATACGCTCTTAGAAAAGCAATAGGGGAAAGGTCATGAAATATCTGTGATTGAACTTTCCAACAGGATGCATGCAGCCTAGAGAACTTCCCAATAATTTACATCCACTAATTCAGCGTTAAGATAATACAAGATTTTGCACTTCCAGAATTTCAATGGGTTTGCTCATATATATATATATATATATATATATATATATATATATATATATATATATATATAAGGATTGCATTTAAAAACTGGTACAATTTTCTAATTTGCTACCTAAACTAAATGTTATAACCATGCATTTTGACATGCAAGGATACTTTTCATCACATATCTCCACTGAATTCTGAAATGATAACAAGACATATTATATGCACCAATATTTAGAATTGGTAGATTCATTAATGAAACGAAAGATCATATCGACCAAATGATGATATCAATTGAAGAGTTTGTGGAGAAATTAGAAGATTCCCTAACCTTGTTATGAAGCAAAAGAGAGACGCATCATATTGAGTACAGTTTGTTGCAGGCGAAATTAAAATGATACAACTAAGGAAGGAATAACATGAACATTATGAGCCCCCCCCCCCCCCCCAAAAAAAACACCAAAAACAGAAAAAAAAAAAAAAAAAAGACAACGCGTTTCTGTCACGGCTTTTTTGGTAGAGGACATGAAACGCACGTCCACGTGTTGATGCATGGTTTTATTTTATTTTTTCCCCCGCTTGAACATAAACATAAACATTGCTCACGAATCATAGTACGTGGTCCGAGCGGAAATGCGAGCGAAAGCTCTTTGCTTGGCTTCTTGGCTTGTGTACGAGCTTGCATCGTATGTTAGGGGGGACAAACACTTGCTAGGACAAACTATTTAACTTTGTAACTATGGCATAGTTTTAATAGAATTTAATTTATATGCGCTATCAATATAAAATTTTTTTTATGCATATATCTAATTATATATTGTTATATTAGTAAAAGTGTTTAATTCAATCACTTATTATCTTAAAAATCTTACAAATACGATCATATGATTAAATGACAGTATAAAATTCAGTATATATTAATTAAACTCTTTTTAATAACTTAAATACATTTAGAAATTAATTTCTATACATTGATATTATAAAATAATTTTATATTATTGACCAATAGAATTACAAATTCGAAACTTTACTTAAAGAGAATAAATGTCAAATCACTTAAATTAATTAAATATTAATAATTTATTAATTTGTTTAATTTCTTATTAATTGAAGCAAGGAGAGTTGACTCACCCTCATTAGTCTTTTATTTATATTTTATCGTAATGTGATTTTAATTCTTAAATTTTTTTATTATTGAGTCATAGATTAATATTTCTATAAATATTCAATAAATTAAGAAACATGTTCTAATATTAAATTTAAATATGTTTTCCCTTTAACTTAAATTTTTTATTTCTAAAAATATTCTCTCATTAACTGAAATTAAAGTCAATTTAATTTCTCACATACTATTATAAACACTCGGATCAAATAGCTGACAATTATAAAATTAGGTGGTATTTAAAATCTTATCAAATTGTTGAGTTTGTATAGCATTATCACTTTTAATGTAAATTTTTTATATTATTTTAAGTATTAAAATTTTATAATAATATAACAGTCCATAATTAAATAAAAATACGATTTTTTTTTCACATATGTTAAAATTGAATTTAGAACATTTTATTATTACAAAAAATAATGTAAGAAAATTATCATACGTGGAAGGGTGGGGGCATGGAATATTACAGGTGTAGTCTTCTTATGCACTCGTCAGTTTAGAGCTGAAAATGAAAAAAAGCATGCAGTTCTCATATCAACATCATTGTCATCACCATCATCGCCCACTATCTTCTCCTACGGCGCCGTTTTGATACCCTTTTCACCCCACAAAGAAAACCAAAAACAGAACATTGCTCCTTCTAGAACCTTCGCCACCGTCCTCCGGCCAACTTTCCGGCGTCTTTGCCGATTCTCCGGCCACCTCAGGTGCGTCCTCAACTTTCACGTTTCTCTCCAAATTGTTCGCGAACCGATCATGCTTGTTCTCATTGCACTGATTGAATTAGGGTTTGAATTCTATTTTCGTTTTCTGAATTCGGTAAATTTGTTTTTTGTTTTTTGTTTTTTTTTTCTCTGTTTTGCATTGAAGTGTTCATGTTGATGGTGAATGGAACAGAGGAAGTAGAAGTGGTTTTATAAAGGATGAGTAGCGTGTTCGAAGGATATGAACGGCAGTACTGCGAGCTTTCTGCTAATCTTTCGAAGAAATGCACTGCAGCTGGTGCTCTTGATGGAGGTAGTTAAAGCTCTTCTTCTTCTTACCTTTTTTTTTTTCCAATTTTTTGATATTTTAAATTTTTTAATGACTTTGGTCGTGTCTTGGTGCTTCTAGCTTAACCAGCTTCATTCTTAATTTCTATCATCAATTTTTCGAGATAGTTAATTGTAAAAATCAACCAATTTTAATGATGCAGCGATGCATGATTAAATGATTGTTTAGAGAGTGTATTAAAAGTAATCCTATATATGTAGTTATTTTGGTAATACTCAATTCATGAGACAAATTGCCTTACTAGATAATTTATTGAATTTAAACATATATCTTAATTTCAAAATGACAGACCATCAAAAGGTTTTAATTTTATCAACAAAAGGAGGAATCATTGAAGCTTGTGATTTCGTGCTGGAGCAATAGCAATATATTTTGTGCGATGATTTGTATCCTTTCTGTTGAATCTGCAGAGCAAACGAAGCAAAAAGTTTCCAAAATAAAGGCTGGAATTGATGAAGCAGAAGCTTTGGTACCTTCTTCTTCTTCTTCTTCTTCTTTTTTCCCCCCATTTTTGTTGGAAAGCTGCCTTTATTTCTTCTGTACTCTGAGATTCTGATATTATTTTGCTTATGAATTTGTAGATTCGAAAAATGGACCTTGAGGCAAGAAGTTTGCAGCCAAACATTAAGGCTGTGCTTCTTGCTAAGTTGCGGGAGTATAAATCAGATCTGAACAATCTTAAAAGTGAAGTTAAGAAAATTGTATCTGGTAACTTGAACCCTTCTGCACGGGATGAGTTGTTGGAATCAGGCATGGCAGAAACTATGACGGTAAGATTCATTTTTAATTTGATATCCTTTGACATTTCATTGTCGTGGGAAGCCATTCTCTTACTTTGTAGTTATATAATTTTTCTGTGAAATTAATTGGTTAAGTAATGACTTAGTGTTGCTGATGCGGCTTTTCCTTTTTTTAAAGCAAGTGAGGTTACTTCCACATTAACATTACTGACCCTCTAGCCACCATGACTAACTAAAGTTGAGATAAGATCACATTGGAGTTGTTACATAAATTAAGGGACTGCTTTGAAGCTATCTGAATTGGAGGGACATAGATGAAATCAAGATTAGATCGTACAGACTGATATAGTACTTAACCGTTATTGACCAATAAGCAATTTGTCCATATTTATCTTCTGCTTTACATGTGCATATGCTGAATAGGTTGATTATTATGTACTTGCTGGAATTGCAATATTTTTGGAGGTGCCATATGCATCCATTGCTATAAGGATGGAACAAAGTGATGCGTACTGTCTGATTTCCTGATATTGAGATTGATTGAGCTTAGATTAAATCTTGATTTCTGAACCCCCATGTTTCTTGGATTGGCACCACCAAATCTGATGCCAACTGCTAATGTGACTATAAAAGGCATCAGCTGATCAAAGAGAAAGATTAATGACGTCAACTGAGAGGTTGAACAAGTCTTCTGACAGAATTCAGGACAGTAGGAGAACAATGTTGGAAACAGAAGAGCTTGGTGTTTCTATTCTTCAAGATTTGCATTCACAGCGACAATCTCTGCTGCATGCACATAACACGGTAATGTTTCTCTCCTTCTTGATTAACTAATGATTTCCCTGTGTTTCTTTTAGTAATAAGATGCTTTTATGAATTCTACTTTCCTATAACCATAACGTCAGTATGCAACATCTCTGAGTTTTACCACTGGGCTTCGAGTGCTTCTAGAAATTGGTTGTCAACTTTATCTGTCTAATTTTTCTATACTTGCCAACTCTCATGTGGCATTTGCAGATTTTGTTTCTATTTTCTTAATTTTCTCCATCTGGGTTTTATTAAATATTAATTGACATTGTTCCTGAAAATTTAAGTGAAAATACAAACTGTTTGTAATGGTTGCGGTTGAAGTAGTGCCCTTCTACCTAGTGATGGTTATATTACCTCATACAGCTTCATGGAGTGGATGATAACATAGGCAAGAGCAAGAAAATTTTGTCCAACATATCAAGAAGGATGAACAGGAACAAGTGGATTATTAGCGCCATTGTTGTTGTCCTGGTTCTTGCTATCGCCTTGATTCTGTACTTTAAACTTTCTAAGTAGCCAATAGCAGACCTTTTCTCCTATTGGTTCAGGAACTAGTGTTCCCCTTGTTTCCTTCTTTTTCTTCCCTGGTCTTTGAGTGCTCGGAAAAAGATGCTATGTTGTGCACTGCTGGAAGCTAATTTGACGGTTAGCTTCTTTTTAAGTGTATGATGTGTCTGTGCTGGCCTTGTCATGTATGAAAATTTGATTTCCTTTTTATGAAACAATAATGCCATGTGGTTATGCTATTCAACTTTTAAGTAAAATTGGCTCTAATCCTTTTGGATTATGCTGCATGTTAATCACCTGCCTACAATTCTGTCTAGAATAACCTAACTCATCCTCCTATTATGTGATCTTTTTTCTGTAACATTTTTTTTTGGAAAAAGAAAAGGAAGAAATACTCTTTTTAATTTACAAAAGAATACTAAAACATTTTTGTAGATGTTAGCTTTTTCAAAAAAAAAAAAACAAAATGGCAAATTATCCTTTTATATGTATTTTAACCAAAAAACAAACTGCCCCTAAATTGACAATAGTAACGTAATGAACCTACTTTAGTTTTAGAAAAAATGAAAAAAATGAAAAACATAATTAACCTCAGCAGGATGGTAGATTTACACTTCCTGAAAATGTCATACTACAAGGCTTTTTTGACCCTTTATTCCTCTTTTGCCAAAATGGTCCTACTCCTTTAACATCAACGAAAAATGTGCAAAATTATGAAATTAGTTTCACTTAGCATCCTATTTTTGCAGCTTAATAATGTGACTAGATATTAATACATAGTCACAAAGACGTGGATCACAATATAGGTCGATAAAGGATGTACCATGCAGTACTTCCAGTTCAGCAAAAGTGTTTCATACAGATAGATACAGATATGGCAAATTTTCTTAAGCGGATAGAGAAGACAGCAAGCATGTAAGCTGCGTGATTAACTGTTTGGTACATTCTCATCAAATTTCCTCAGTAATTTCTAAGCAGAATACGAAATCCTCAAGGGTCTATCTGGATCCGGGGTTAATAAAAGGATGCTTGAGGAGCTGCTCTGTTCCTTCGTCCATCAGGTCTCTAGACCATATTACTCGTTTGGATTGACAGCAACCAGGTCCAATAAACAGCCGCAGTTACTATAAAAAATTACTTTATCCTTTTAAAACTCAACAAACAGAAATTTTGCATTGAATGCAAGTAATAGGTATTTCAATTCATATGCAGGCCAAACAATGGGTTGTATTATGTGTGCACCCTGACATATATGACATCGTCACTTTTCAAGAACAATTTTTTTTAATGAAGTTAATTTATATATTTTTTCCAGCTGTTTCTTTTTAGATTCTCAATGTATTATTACTTATATTTAATAATAACTTTGAATGATGAGAAATTGGAAATGAATACGTCTTGTGGCATTGTGATGATACACAATGATGCAAATTGAACCAATCAACCAAGTGAAGACCAAAAAATGATCAGGGAGAAGCAACTTTAATAGACATCAGAGTGAAGTAATATTTACTTAACTTTTGGATTAAGGAATACAAGGACAAGGCCTCTAGATACTTTTAGAGGGCCAAAAAAAAACAAATGCTAAAAAGGTGCCTATGGAACCACGGGATGAAACTTTTGAAACGGCTTCTACGTATGCCATAAGATTACAAAATGTGATAGCTCCTGTCACATTGGTCATAATAATCCCTTAACAGCACGAAATTATCACTTGGGCAACATAGTTAATTACAGTATTTATCGTTGGTCCTTATCTAGTTGTTCCAAAGAATACATGCATGCTGCCATAGCAACATATTTTAACCACGATGGAGTAATGGTAGATGCACATTAGAGTCAAGCTCCAGCTTCTGCTTGGCCAATCCATCTTAGGACAAAAACACCAGTTCTCATTTCCAGGAGTTTAACACAGCTTCATGGAATGTGTAGAGATAATATTGATTTCCTACAGTCTTCAATGGCGTCAACATGGGATAGAAGAGACCCCATGAAATGAACAAATGATTTGAAGCAGAACAGTCAGCAAGAACAGCTATTTTCAGGTTTTCTGAGAATAATTTCAACCAGACTGCTTGCTGTTTTGCTGCCTAGTATCAACAATACAGCAACAAAAATCAGAGATTTGTAAGATCCCTTGTGGATAACTCTGCAGCAGAAGTGCACAGCCTGCACTAAGGACATAACCATTACCTTGCATAGAGAATTGTTTTTTGCAAAAACCAAGTGCACCTAAGTTAAAAGCACTAAGCCTATAAATTATTAGCACAACAGTAATTATGACAGTCATTTATTAATTAATTAATGTAGTTAATTATGAAATAATCATGTATCAATAAATACCGCTTACTTAGGTGCGCCAGGTTTATGCCAGTATATCTCTGCATAATGATTGCTATAGATGCACTCATGCACACCTAACCTTCATGCTTCCACCCAACTACAGCCAGGAGTTTTTCTTGCCCCAGTGGCCAACATGGCTTGCCTCATCTCATTGGCTTCAACGGGCCGGCCAGCAGCAACATAGATATCACGGAGGAGAATATAGTATCCCCCTTCATCTGGCTTCAACTCCAACAACTTCTTTATTACCCTTTCCCCCATGTCAACATCACCATGAATCCTGCAGGCACCAAGCAGCGCTCCCCAAACAACATCATTGCATGGAATTGGAACGCTTGTAAGCAGATCATATGCCTCCTGTAGCCGCCCTGAACGCCCCAACATATCTACCATGGCACCATAGTGCTCAATCCTGGGTTCAATTCCATAATCCCTTTTCATGCACTCAAACAACCTAATCCCTTCATCAACCAATCCCATATGAGCATATGCAACTAGAAGTGCCAGAAGTGTCACCCCGTCAGGCACAACCCCAGAACCAATCATCCACTCAAACAACCTGAATGCATCATCAGCATTCCCATGGTTCGCGCATGCCGACATCATTGTGTTCCATGTGATCAAACTCCTCCTCCTCATGTCATTGAACACGTGCCACGCCGTCTCCAAGCATCCACACTTCCCATACATATCAATAAGAGCATTGCAGAGAGCAACCATCCACATAAACCCATTCTCCTCTATGTACTCATGCACCATCCTCCCTGTCTCTGCATCCCCCAAACTTGCACAAGCCGAGATGACACTGACCATGGTAACCTCATCCGGCCTAACCTCAGCATACCTCATCTCCCAGAACAACTCCAACGCCTCCCTCGGCCGCTTCGCCTGGGAATAGCCGGACACCATCGTGGTCCATGAGACCACATCCCTCTCCGGCATTTCATCAAACACCCGCCGTGCAATATCCAGCTCCCCTGCTCTTACGTGTGCGACAAGCAACCCTGACCAGGACACAACATCAACCTCCAAACCCACTCTCAAAGCCTCTTCAAACACCCTCCTCGCTGTAAAACTCAACCCCCTCACTGCATAAGCGTGTAACAACGCGTTCTGCACATAAAGGTAGCCGCAAAACCCTGCCTTCAAAACGGCACCATGTATGCATCTGGGGTGGAGGTTGGTCTTGGAGGTGGATTTGAGCAAGAAGGTGAAGGAAAACCCATCTGGGGAGATACCCTTTTGGCGCATGAGGTTGAAGAAATGGGAGGAATATGAAGGGGTGGTGGTGGTGTTGGAATGGCCGCGGATGAGAAGGTTGTAGAAGAAGGTGGTGGTTGGTTGGGGCATTTGGTCGAACATTCGGTGGGCATAAGACAAATCGCCGAAGGGTGAGACAGCGGCGAAGCGGAAAAGCTTGGCGATGACGTGGGGTTGGCGGTGGAGGGAGGTCCGGAGGGCGCGGGCGTGGAGGAGCTTGAGGTCTCGCATGGAGGTGCAGGTTTCTGCCATGTCGGCAAGTGCTGATGCAAGCTTGGGCATTTTCCATTGTTGCTGTTGGAATTTGAGCATGGGTTTTTTTATTTTATTTATTTTTTTATTTTTTAAATATTGGGAAGGGGTGTCCTTAAGAGGGGTTCATATGAGAGAGAGAATGGTTATGGAGGTATTGTAGTTTGTGGGACTGTGTTTGGGGCCATGAGGTGTGGGTGTAGGACTCTTCTTTAAATGATAACTGTAACATTTTTATGGTTATTGAAGAGATTCTCTTGTAGCATATGAAACTGCTTCCTGGGAGTGTGAGTTCCAACCGTTCGCTCTTCAACAAGCAGTGCTTCTTATAGGGAGAGCCTCTTTTTTTTTGTGTTTTTTTTTGTTTTTTGTTTTTTTGTTTTTTTAGAGAAAAGAGAGAGGGGGGGGGAGGGGGGATGCTCCCTTATTTATATTTGATTAGAGAACGCACCCCTATTTTAACCCTTCTTAAAAGTGTGGTGCGTTTACTACTATGCCAAATCTTAATTGGTGAGAGAAATTCTTATGTCAAACAAAAGAAGGATTTTCAATCTCCACGCAGGATTGTTATTAACTAAAAGGTCACACAACCGATCGATTGTCAACTGGAGTCATAGTCAATGAATGCCACATAAATTCAAGGTCAGTTTGACAATGGTCGAGTCTTAGAGAGAAAACATCCTTACTCTCGGAGGACTTGGTATTTATGGGCCCAAGATTCACCTAATCCATGTGGGAGCCCTCGCAAAGTTGTAGTTACCAATACATGGTGCTTTGAAATTTGTACTCTGCATTTCTGTTTTTATTTATTTTTTTCATTTCACTGTCAACACAATTCCGTATTACTAATTGAACTCACATTAATCGGTAGTGTCCAACTGTTTTTGTGCTGCAGCGGCGACGCTCTCAAATTTTATAAACATGAGTATTTGCTATATTATCCTACTAATACTGAGGTAAGCCCAGCATCAAAATATCAGTGGATAAATCAGGAGATTATTTGTAAAATAATGAAATGACTCGTATATCCTTTATCCATCACTTGTCTAGTTCATCACGTCGAGTAGGAGAAAAATAGTAGCAATAGAAGTGAGAGTTGCAGTGTAGCATAGGCTAACACGGATGCAAATACAACAAAATTAATTAATATATCTGTTCGTGTTCTATCATTAACCAAATGATGATATCTAAAGATGGATAATCATTCAGACTATCAGTTAGGAGATGTTAAAGAACTGTTTCTAAAATCTACTAATTGAGTGTTACAAACCAATGATATAATCTATATTGGCAACAATTTCTAATTGTCATAAATTAGGATAAATTAGCAGGCTAATCAAATGGAAATGAGAACCAAGCTAACAAAAATGAACAATATTCGTGTGAAGGGACTTAGAGAAGCTTCTTCCTCTCAAAGAATGTCTTCAAATGCCATAGTTGCAAACCAGCCACAGACAAGCAAACCAAAATTGAAAGGAAACTGAAGGTAAACATCTTGGTGTTAGTCGCTCTGTTAAGGTCTTGCATCTCTTCCTCCCTATATCAGTCAAAAGGAGGATAAAAAGGCATCAAAATTTGGCAAAAACTCTGCCATTACAACGATTAAAAATATTCTAATATAATAGAGTGAATGACCATGTAATGTAAACATAAAAGCCTGTTATTGTCTACTATATAAAACAACCTCCTTCACCCCCCTCTCCTTTTTTCTCTTCTCTCTGGGGGGCCGCTTATAATTTTCATGTCACATATTCCCCATGACCTTTTCTTATTTGATTTCATCCCTACCTGCCGTTTGGGGAGAACAAAACAAAATTAATAGTATAATAGATTTACATGGCAACATGGATCACTCTTGAATGGTATAGTTGATAGCATTACAGTAGTCATAATGGTTTTTCAGTGTGTATAAGCAAAATCTGGGAGGACGTGAACATAGCCATACACAGAGAAATCCCTCTCGGCAAGGGATTACAATTTCTTCGACGACACAAGAATATATTCCAAATACCTTCCATTAAAGAAAATTTCGAATGAACCGAGTAAAACACCTTCTTCATTCGAAGTTCAAATGGAGAAACATTATGTACTAAAATAAAAATTGCCAACATAAGTAGGCTTATAGGATGGAGTCATGAACGTCTATACCTTTCACGAAGATAAAACATCTCGTCGTGGATGGATGAAACGGTATCGTATAACTTCTTCAACTCAAGTTCCATTACCTAAGAAGATGGTATGCAACAACACATTAGAAAACATACAATCATGCAGTTGGAGCATTGCATTATCAAAAGCATATTATGTGATATCCCGATTTAAAATAAAATATTAATTAACAACAAAATATGAGTAATAGGAAAATTTTAAAATTTTATATAATTTATATATTTGGATATTTCTCTATCTGCTCTAAATTATAAAATGGTAGAAGTTTTAACTAAATTAGATGAAAGTGATTTGTTATAATTAAAAAAAAAAAAAGAAATAGAGACCATGGTGCATCATAAGTGACATGGTGCACCATAGACCTCTCTCCCTCCACTTTCACACGTCTGGAACGTTCTTCCTGACGCTCTTTTCTTTCATTTTTTCGTTTTCTTTCTCCGTTACTCTCTTTCACTCACTCCCTCCCTCACTTGCGGTCTCTCTCTTCTTGGTCTCTCACTTACCACCGCGGTCGACTTTCCCTCCGCCACCCGCCGCCGCATCCCCTTCTCTCGGTTCAGCTTCTTTCTCCGCCGCAGTTCTGCTCCTTTGTCGCAGTTCTGCTTCTTTCTTTGTTGTGGTTTTGCTTGTCCTTCTCCACCACGCTCTTCTTCTCTGATTGTCGTGCTTTGGATGGAGGGGAGGTGGCTTGCTTCTTCCAAGTTAACTCACTGCTTCTTTGGTGAGTTTATCATGTGGTTGTTGAAATAAAAAAATGTCCTCAACCAATAGTTTTCCTTTTTGTGATTCCCAAGTGTTAGTTTTCTTTACTTTTGGTAATGATTAGTTCCTATATTGAGTTGATGGTTTTATGGATGTGCTTATAAGTGTTGTAACAGCTTTAGGTTTTAAGATTTAGAACTTTTAAGTTTGAAGAGTTATAATTGGACACTTTATAATGTTTATTTTGGTGAATGTTGGTAACTCTTAATTGATGATTGATCTTTGAGTATCATGGGCACTAGCAAGTGAAATAATCTTAATTAATTTAATACTACTTGTTAGCACCATATGTCTTAGTTAATTGTTCTCTATAAATTTTGATTTTTGGATAAGCTGGTAAAACTCCAGGATAAGGAATTTGGGGCTTTTATATTCTGAGGTATCTTAGATTAATTCCTGGCACAGGCTAATTGCATGTGAATGGTGACGTTTTGATGCCGGATTCCCCTAGGATAGCGACCGAGATTCCGAGATGCTATAACCTCCAGCTGTTTCTTCTTGGTTTAGTCTGTGAGTGATAGTATATTTATAATCGTTTTCTGTTTTTCTTAATTTCCTAAATATATGTTTTGACAGCTACTTGTTTTCTAATCGAATCTTTAAAGCTGCTTATAATATTATTATGTTATAATTCTGAACTTTTGTAGGTGAGACAAGTATTTTGAAAAGATTTACTCTTAAATGTTCCTACTTAGTTTAATTGTTTCATGTATTGTTAACAATTGATGTTTGAGATCTAATTATCTAAATGTTTTGAAATCGATATGATGCTCCATGTTAATGTTATGAACTCGGACAATAGAAATTGTAGATTTTGATATAGTAAGTTTTGAAATTGATTTCCTTAAATTAATTCTAAACTTAATATTGTTGACATGACTGAAAAGGTTTGGAATTAGCATATTAGATTTTAAAATTTGATATGCTTGGAATTATATTGGATTTTATTATTATAGGATTATGAGACTTTGATTAATTTAATTTTTGAAATGAAGTTAATTATGAGCTTTTTTGAGTTTTGGATAACTAGTTTTGGGAGGAATCTTTAACAGAACTGTACGCTAACTGAGTATACGCAATGTGCACCTTGGTTTGGCCAACCCAAAATAGCAAGGTGGGTGTTGCCAGTCTCTGGCTGTGAGGGCCACATCGTCCGCACTGCTTGTCAATCCTTTCAAGATAGGACCGCTTGGTGAAATACCTGCTCGCTGATCCTTCTAGAATGTCCGCGGTGAGACGTGTCTGCTCTGCATTTTGTTCGACTGCACTGAGACGTCCCCTTCTAAACTTTAGAATTGGTTCTGTTTTATTTTTTAAAACTAATTTCAACTCCATATTCAATTGTACCCAATTTATCAATAGTTGGAAGTATTAATTTGTTAATGATGACTTTTATTAAGAATTTTATTTTATTTTATTTTCTGCTTTACCATGTTCTGATTTTATGCAACATGTTTGATCTGGACTATCTTTTGTGTGTATATATATATGTATATTTGTATACAAATCTTTTATGAGAATATCATTAATTAATTATATTTATTTTAATAAAAACTCGTGCTTACACTTGTCTCACTCCCCGTTATAAGTATATTATCTCTCACTGAGTCTGTTTGACTCACTCCTCACTTTCCCTCTATTTCAGAGTTAGGTACGAGCTGCAAGTAACTTGTCTCAATAAATTAAAGGTATAGAAACTTCGTGAACTTGACGCAATCAATGTGGGCCTCCGGGTTGTATATATATATATTTTGATCCATGTATAATTGAATAATCATATGTTAATATTTGTAGTTATGCTTCATAATCCACAAGCAGGGTCTGGCTTCCGTTGTAATGTATCTATATATATAATGATGATAGGTTTGTTTTTAAAAGAATATCTATCCTTATGTATGTCTCGCATGTTCTGAATTTTGAGGGCATTCGAAGAATGCTTGTTGTCCTAAATCTGTATTTTCAATATTGTTGATATTTTGAATTTGTGACTGGTCTGTATATTTTTTGTTTGTATCTAGAGTTTTTTGTATTTTGGGAAATGTCCAATTTTTAGGGGAAATTCTGTCCGTTTCTTAGGAAAAATTTTCTAGAGGCTTGCTGGGGAATGGCATTCTCTAAGCGCCGGTTACGGCCCTAGTTGGGTCGTGACATATTCAATATAGAAATGCCAGATATATCACTTTGTTTAATCAGTCACAATACCAAAAAGAACTAATTATTCTGAATTTGCAGGACTTCAAAATGCTCCAACCAATACCATACCAATCACACATATACATGAATGCTAACTCAAGGAACATTACAATACTACTTAGTGCACTTACTTCAATTTGCCCTTTCTTGGCAACCCTTGACCAGTCCTTGGCAGCAACCCCAGTTCTCCAATCAAACTCAATGGTCAAAGTTAACTCCGGACTGTGATCAAGTGCCCAAAAACAAGCTGTGTAGTCACCAGCCTCAGCTGCAGTAAAAGCAAAATTACCCCAATCCACTTTTTCCCCATAGTGATAACTGTTCCCATGAGGCGAACCCACCTGGCAACACCCCACATCACAAACAAAACAAGCCAATAAAGTGCGAGCGTTGGTGACCCATTTGCAAATTCAGAAAACCCCAAAAATTGCAGACAATTAAGAAAGCACTTTTCTTTTTCCTAGCTCTCATAAACCTCCTAACTACAACTCAGTGTGTAATTAAATTAGCCCTATTTTGATTTTAAAATAGCCTTTCTGAGACAATTTTTTCCTTGAAGTAAATCAAATTCAAACACCCCCCTCCCCAAACAAAAAAAAAATACATTTTCTTCCTTTCATAAACTTCCTAATTACTACTTACTACGTAGTGTGTAATTAAATTAGCTTTATTTTATGTTCAAAATTAGTTTATAATTGAATACAATTTTTTTAAAAAATTAATCAAATTAAACTTGCTCCCAGGAAAAAAAAAATCACATTATTTCAGGTAAATTCATAACAATGAAAGAAAATTTAATTTAAAAAAAAAAAAACCCAAGTTACAAAATTTGAAATTGAAAGAGGGGACTTCGGAAAAAAAACTTTGGGTTTTGCGATTGATCCAACATGAACATACCCTGAGACTGATCTTGTGAGTGTCGGGGATGGGGTATCCTTCGTTGGGGTTAACGACGGAGTATTTTCCGACGGTCATGGCGTTGCTCTTGATGTCCTCCGATATGCACTTCGTGTGACCCGATTTCAGCTCCAACTGTATTGAGTTCACGAAGCTGCAAGTTGCAAGCACTACAACAAGAAGATGAAGAAGAAGAATCGAATTGCACATTGGGGAAGAAAATCGAATGATCTTTCCCGCAATGTGGGCGAAATTTGGGGATTCCAGCGTGATGAAGAATTGAACGGTGGGAATCGAAACGGCGGAAGACAAGCGCCAATGGCGAACCCAAAACGGCGAAATGCAGAATTAGCGTTTTAACTCAATGATTCGGTTTCGGTCTTCTTTGCCATTCACCAAACGGTGAAGTTCGTGAAATTCGTACCCATACTATTAACAGGTTCGGATCTGATTTTGATGCTATGGTATAAACAAACAAATAATTTTATTTCTAAAAACAAAAACAAAAACTTATTTTTTAAAATAAAATATTTTTATAAGTTTTTAAAAGTATTTAAATGTAACGTTCAAAAGGAGTATTTCTAAGAAAAAAAAAAAGGTCAAAAAAGTCATTTTATCTTTTTTTTCTTAAGTTATAAATATTTAACTTCTAAAAGAAATTAGAAGTATAAGTAATTTTTAATAAAATTATTTTTTAAAAATATTTTTTATTAAATTTTAATTTTTTTCTTTTTTTAATTTTTTTTATAATTTGAATATAAAAAAAGTGCTTTTATTCCTTTATATTTAAATAGACTTATAAATATTTTTAATAATTAAAAATATTTCTCAGATAATTTGTTCAAATAAAATTAATTTTTTTTGAAAAATAAAACTCTACCAAAATAAATTTAAAGAAAAAAAGTCCTTTTTTTCTAGAAATTTAACCAAATGAACCCTTAATCATCCATTCATTGTTATATTGAATACATGTGACCATTAATCACACTATAATGTTTTCATTTAGCGAGCTAGATAGAGGAAAAAAAATGAAAAAACATATTATACATAAAAACTAAATTAAATATCATATTTTTTTAATTATTTTTAGATTATGTATAAAAAAAAGTTAAGAAGAAAATTTATTATATGCGTAAATTAGACAAAAATATTGGTATTTCGAAACTTATTTGAATGCTAGATGATATGTAAAGTGTAACTGAAAATATTTTAAGACACACGTATGTGATATAACGTATAATAAATGACCAACTCATAATCGGGACTCGTAAAAATATGGATGTTTTTGTTTTATTCATCATCACCCGTTCTCTAACATAACCTTAATTAGGGCCTTGTATATTATTGTCATTATTAATTCTTTCGAAATCTTAACTAGTTGAGTGAAAAACAAATGAATAACTTTATTGTATTTCTAGTAAGCCCGTCTCACTCACACTAGTTTAAAAGAAAAATAATGCATAAGTACGCATATTTTTATTTTGTATATTAAAATTCGACATTTTTTTTGAAAAAAACCCTTAGTTAATTATGAAAAATTCATGATACCGTATTATAAAATAACTTTTCTAAAAGTTTAAGTTATTAAACAAAAACATATAAACGACTTTTGTTATATCCTAGCAATTACCAATATATCCTGAAAATTTTTTGAAGGTCCAATTTCAAGTTCTTACTTTTTATAGCGCTATCGAACATATATTCTAGAAATATATATATTCGGTATACAAGAATTCTAACTAGTATAGATTGAGTTTTATAGAGTTTTGAAATTTCTCTGCTTAATATAATAAATATGAAATACAGTAAAATTTGCAATTTCCTCTGCTGATTGGATACACCAGCATTCTATAAGCCCTAAACGTTAATGCAGGAGATATTGAAATGTTTGAAATTTACAAATTTTCACACATCTCATGTATTCCTGTTGAAATAATGTGTATCGAAGCACAGACATTTATAATCGACAAAATAGTGAAACAATAAAAGCAACTAACAATTATTTATATAAGCATGTTACAAATACAAAAATAAAATGAAATATAAGCATATTAAATATTATTCTCCTAGGGTTAAGATTTCAGTGTCCCACAAATTGACATCAAGAAGAAATTCACTCAAAGTTTGACCTGCCGTAAGAAAATCACCAGCTTTTGTTGTCATCGAAGTAATTAGGTCTTCATCCCAAAGGTCCATCATAGCCACTCCATCTTCCATCCCTATGGAGCATGTGTTGTTCTTTCCATTGTCTCCCTTGTCATTTAGCAAAGTTTCCCACCAATTCCGGGACCCTGATGAAGCTCCACATGCTTCATGAGTAATACCAACTTTGGTACTACCATGATTTGTGGCGATGAACTTCCCTTGCAACCAAGGGGATGCTTTTGAGAAAGTTTGAGGTAAAGGCTTTATCACTTCATGGGGTTCCTCTAACTTTGTGTTGTTGCCTTTCTTGTGGGATTGTGTTTTCCTGCGCATGTAGGTGTTCCAAAAGTTTTTCACATCGTTTGAAGTTCTTCCAGGAAGTCTTCCAGCAATCAAGGACCATCTACATTTGTTGAATGAAACTACTTTAATGTAATATGCTTATTTTTTATACATGAATGAGTACCGATACTCTTTAATAATTATTGACTAACATTAAACTATATGTTTTGCTTCCATCAACATACAAATATAAAATAACATACTAACGACCAACTATTAAAAATATTTATTAATGGATGTTAATTTTTATCAACTGTCAACGTATTTACACAAAATATCCAATTATCTAGTATCATATGTATAGTTTTAAAAATAATTATTGTAAGAGTCAAACACTTTCAAAGACATAATAATATATGATTAAATATTTATTTAAAGTCCTTATTTCAACAGTATATCTTAATTAAATTCTTATTAATATTCTAAAAAAATAAAGATAATGAAACAATTTCCATGATATATGCAATTCTTTTTGTCTCTAACCTTCCGTACCTAAAGAGCTTTGGTTCACAACATAGAAATGAACTTTTATTTGTCAATGGATAGTATATACGTCTTATAGCATATCAATTAACACAAATAGCATATTTCTTTCTTGTTTTTTCCTCTTTTCAGAATATCTAAATTTGAATTATGTTATTTTGACATAAAATTTAGTGTGTTGATCGGTATTTAGGAGAATATATATTAAACAGTGAGGAACTCACATACATAATTTAGAAATAAGGTGAAAATGACGGTAAATAATTGTTTTCATCCTATTCCTAAATTATATATTCATGAATTTCAAAATTTTTGCACATAACTTCCAATTCTTAATCATCGCATGAAAAAACTATGTGTAAATAACATTACACTTTAAATTTTAACCTGCCAAGTTACATAAAAATCAGGTTTCAGTTGAATCACACCTCGTGGTTATAAATAGCATATTCCTAAAGTTAGATAGACACACCTGTTTCCCAAAAGCTTATGCAATCTTATCATCAAATCAAGTTAATCTTCAGCAAAGTCTCCCCGCTTGATATTTGGTCTTAGATAGTTCAACCACCTCAATCTACAACTCTTGCCGCATTTGTTAAGCCCTACCAAAACGGAAGAATACATATATGTTATTGCAATATATATTGTAGTTTTCCTGATGCAACGATGTCTCAGTTAGATAGGTGATGTCACGATGTGCCCGGGGGGCGCCGCAATGAGAGACAACAAAAATATTGAAAAAAAATTTCTTAATGGAGTCACCACCAATTTTTATTATGAAAAAAATCGAAAAAAACCTTTTCAATTTGCAAAACTGGTCTTTTAAAAGAGATCGGATTCGGGAGTCTATTTATACATAGGGAAGGATGAAAACTTAATTTCATTACACCCCTAATACATCCATTTTATAACGTTTACCCTAGAGTTTGTTATGTAAATTAATAAATAGCCTTAATAATATTTATTTTCCCCTTTAAAATAAAATAATTTATTTACAAAAGAAAAGCAAAACAAAACTAATGTAACAATTATTTACAAGAGAACATAAAAACAAAATTAATATACCAATTATTTACAAAAGAGAAGAAAAAATAAAATTAAAATGATAATTATTTACTAAGCGAAAATGACACAATAAAGGCAAAATTAATGTAACAATTATTTATAAAAAAAGAAGAAAAAAATATGATAATTATTTACAATAGGAAAGAAAAAACAAAGTTGATGTGATAATTATTTCTAAAAAGAAAAAAAGGAAAAAAGATTAATATACAATTATTCCCAAAAGAAAAGGAAAGTAAAATTAATGTTATGATTATTTACAAAAAAATACAAATTGATATAACAATTATTTACAAACAAAAAAGGAAGTGAAATTAATGTTACAATTATTTAAAGAATTAAAATTGAACCAAATTTAAGAAAATTTAATTTTTGATTTGACAAAGATTGTCTGCTCCTACGTATCCTCCGGTGCAATGAGGAATTCAAAATCACGTAGTTCTTGTAGAAAATAATTGTGGATTGGATTAATTTTATTTATGAAAAGATTTTATTTGAAAAATGGAAAAAAAACAAATCCACTCTTGCACAGGGTTCAGGATAGCGTAAACTATACAATAAACCCTTATAATTCTTATAACCCTTGAGGATGATCAAGCCATACATCAAGGTTAGAGATTGTTGCATGGATTAAAAATAACTTATTATTTAAGTGAAGAAAAAAGAAATGAATTTTTAGGTATATTTATAAAAAAGAAAAAAATAAAAGTAAAAAATATACGCCAACAAAAAGAAGAAGGGCCTCAAAACTTTTTTTTGAAGTAAAATTCAAAAGATGAAATAAAAGCAATAAAACATAATAGACCAAAAAAAAAACAAAAAAAAAAGTGAAATGGAAAGGAACACAAAATACCATAAAAATGGTGGTACACCATAGACAATGCCTTTAACACTCTAAACGAGATGTGGATTGTGGGATGTATATGGCGGACGCATCATGAACGAAGTAGAGAAGAATATGATTGATGTCCGGTGACTTGCAATCTCATGCCATCCTCGACGTACAGTGAACAAATTTTGAGTTTGAATGAAGGCGTGTGTGTGACAGTGTGTATTATAAGATAACAATGGCAAATATCACATGTATTTGAATAAATAACAATTTAAGATAGTGCAATTTTTCCTATTGATTGAACCAGAAATTCCAAAAAAAATTGAGCTTACTACTCTTATGCTCCACGCCCACTTTCACAATTGCTCTCAGTTGTCTCCTTCTTTCTTGACTCCCAAAATTCCCTTTGTCTCTAATTAGCTTGCTCTATTTATATATATTGAAGAGATTAATTGTAATTAAACTTGATTGATTCTAATTGAAATTTTACTTTAATGGTAATCGACAGATTTAATTTGATTTGGATGCAAAATGCCAAAATTAAGAGATTTGTCCAGTTTTATTCGTATTTATTTTGATTTGATTTTTTTTTTGTCAAAACACTTCATAATTGAGCTATTCTTTTATTCCAAAAAATAAATAGACCAACTTTTTTTTTTTCCTTCAGTCTTTCTCTTTTTTATTATTTTTTTATTTTTTGTCTTGGATAAAATATGATGTTCACAGGTGATGATATATGTATGCACCTTTTTAGTGGGTCGATCGACACACACAGACACAGCAGGAGGGAAAAAGAAAAAAGAAAAAGGAAAAAAATGAAAACGCAGGGGAGAGAACTGAGAGATAGAAAGAGGGGCCGGATGTCGCAGGAGAGGGAGTTCAAATTATTAGAGATATCATTTTGTTAGCTAGTGATTAGTTACAATTAATTACAATACATGTAATTAGGCACTAGTTAGTTATTCAACCATTTTGTATATAAGTCCCACTATTGGCTTGATGTAATTAACTTTTCTCATTTTTTTTCAATCTAATCAGAATTTTTCAATTCCTATCTAATTGTGTTATCTTTTTTTCTCTGCTCTATCATAGATTTTAACACAAATAACTTTATTCCAGTTAAATATATACCATAAGCAATTAAAAAAAAAATTAAAGAGGAGAATCAGACATGCTCTTTGAGGAACAAGGTGCCATTTTCGCTCCCCATATTGTTGGACGCATGCTTTGAGAACGTCATCTTCAAATTTACTCCATGCACCTTTCCTCACACCTGATGATCCTTCCATGATATCAAACCTTAGCTTGTACACACGAGTAGTCTATTTAGGCTCGGTTTCGCTACAATTTGTATAGCTCTATCTCTATGTCTCCAACTCTTTCAAGTAGCTTATGTATGTATATGATATAATAATCATATCCATATACCAAGTCTCTGAACAATAGATAAGGTCCATGAATATCATGTAAACTGCTTACTGAAGACATTTTTAATGAAAAATTGGTTTAACTCAAGTATGAGTCATACCAGAAAGTTTATTATATAGATAAAGTAGTTACAAAAATAACAATAAGTTAGAAGATAAAATCAACAAATAATAGAAAGATAAGGATAAAATCTAAAATTAAGGATAAGATACAATAAATAGAATCAAAATTTTAGCAAACAAAATATTTAAATTATAACTAAGATAAGGGTATCATCCTTGTTTTATCACCCCCTTCAAATTGGACGTCGCTTTGCAAAGGCCATGTTTGGATAATGATGGCAACGGAAACAAGTGTTGAGTCCAGATCACGGTGAAGGTGAATAAGTTGATCTTGATTAGAAGGCAGCTTGCCAACAACTATAAGATCCTCACAATTGATCTTGAAATACCAGATGTAAACATGAAACATATATCGGAGTATCAACCAAACCTTTTGAAAAAATCTTACGTCCATAGACAGAGGGCGGGGGTCTTTAATAAGACGTCTTGTGAGTCATGCTCGAACAAGATAAAAAGAGATGCGTCAATGGCAAAAGCTAATGATAAGATGATCAAACTTTTTGCATGGTTACATGTACGTCCGAGAGGAGGGATCATTAGGAGGGGCGCCGGAGTTTCTATGATAAAGCCACCAAGGTCGAGGGACATTGGAGTTTCTCCATTAAAAAAGACACCAAGTATTTTGGTGTTTGATTTGGTGTTAACTATAAAAAGGCTGTGATACCATGAAGATATTTTGAATGAAAGACTGGTTGAATACAAGTATAAATCATACCAAAAAGTTTATTATATAGATAAAATAGTTAAAAGGATATCAATAAAATAGGAGAAAAAATCAACAAATAATATAAAGATAAGGATAAGATCTAAAACTAAGGATAAGATACAATAAATAGAATCAAAATTCTAATAAACTAAGTATTTAAATTATAATTAAAATAGATATCATCCTTACTTTATCACTTACTGTCCGCAAAATTAACCACTAGAATTTATAATAACTGATGATGCATGAAAAATAAGGTCTCTCATTGTTCCACGTACACATGCACACGAATATTAGGGTATGTTAGTGATATAAAATCATTTACGTATTTTGACCTAACGAGTTTAAGTTGAAGATATTTTGAAATAGTTAGTTTTTGATATAATATAAAAATCTTTTTATTAAGTGGTTAGGAACTTGCTTTTAGTCTCATTCTTTTAAATAAATTAAATTTTAACACAAAGTAAAAAGTATTGCCTACGCTTGATATCAAAATCATTATAATTTAGCGATTAGGAATTTTTTTTTTTTTGTCTCCATTCTTTTAAATAAAATTAAATTTTAATACGAAATAGACTGCATCATCTATTTAAATTCAAAGTACTTTCGTGTGAGCAAAGCTATTAGAAATGTAAAATACTTCATTTGGGAAGACTGAGAAGTTATATTGAAATTTTCTTGTATACACACTGAGTACGTACCACCATTAATTAGCAACGCTTCCTGTGATTGTTGCCGTCAGTGGATCCCACCGATGGTACTGCGAGACAAGATAATTAGTAAAACAGTTCATTATTGGAAAAGCACAGTATTGAAGGCTATGGCGAACCCTAGCCCCAAAAAAAAAAAAAAAATTATGTATGCATGGCGAAATGATAATTAGGGTACTTATTCGGGTGCCACTGGATTTCGGCATATGTTTAATTTAATTGGTTCACTACTTTTTGTGAAAGTGAAAGCATTCTTTCAACGATCAGAGAAAATTAAGCAGAAAACTCAAGTAATATATATGAAGAAATTCTATAATTGGTCATTAGTGCCATTTCACGCCAAAGTTTCCTTTTATGAAAAAAAAAATAATGAACAGCGAGTATTTTCTCAATTTTAACAATAAGACTTATAGCAATCACTGTTTTTATATAATAATTCACTAAGAGTGAACTAATTAATGATAAAGAATTTAGGCAGTTTGTATAAGATAATAAATTAAAATCTTACCGATGTAAAGATACAAAACTATTTTTAGGTAACAATAAACATGATCCCTAAATAGTAGCTAGTGATCGACCATCCATTGTTGATATTTTTTGTATCGTAAATTTTGCAGTAAAATAAAATAAATGGATGTGATCTTTTTTTTAAGAAAACTTATTAATTAAACAGATAATGAAGTTGCAAATTTGTAACTTATCCTGCTCTTCCTGTATTGCCAACATAGATATAAGAAGAGTCTACATGAGGAGTTTTCTTTACTAGCTAATTTTCTTGTATTTTAAATTGTCATTGATTACTAACTGAGATTTGGCTTAGCAGTAAAGAGTTAGTTCATCACAATATGAATAAAAAATAATTCTGACACTGATTTTGCTTCTTTTTTTTTTTTTTTTTGGTTGATTTTGCTAACATGTGTTTCAAAGGTATAGGTTAAAGAACAAAAATAATAATTATCAAAAATAAAAAGGCTATCATAACGTAGTTTTAGCTGCTTATTATGTAGATGGAGAAAAGGATAGATGGCTCAAAAATGATGCCAAGCGATGAGTTACATACTTGTCTGTTGTGTAACTGTGTATATACGTCTTTTGTCGCGGCAATTGTTCTTTGAACAACAAATATGGATTTTGTTCATATAATATGTAACAATTGTTATGATCACCCAAAGCAAAATCAAAGCTTAGAAACTTGCTTTTTTTTTTTTTTTTTGCACCAATCATGTTTCTGAAGAAAAGATACACCATTAATTTACCAATTTATAAAGGTCAAAAAAACTAAAAAATGCTAAAATTTCTATATACCATGAAATCTTTAAATGAGTGGAAAATAAGAAAAACATGTCAATCTTCCCATATTATTCTGAGCAAGATAATGGCCTCAGTCTACACATAAATTGACTGACAGTCTCTGCACCCCATTCCCATTCTTCTTCCCAAAGGTTGGGTTGTTTTCTTTGGCTTCCCTTTTAGTTTTAAGCAAAAAATTTGATAATGTAATAGAGGCAAGGGTACAGGCTACAACAGGCTGAGAAATCGGTGAAAAATAATCGAAGGCAAGAGAGTAACATTAGCATGTGAAGAGAGACACGACAATTAATTGCTCAGGCTGTCGGGTTCAGGACAAATGATATATCCCTCTGTAGATAAAAATTCTGGAGCATTATGATAGAATCCCATGGTATTTTTCTTCCCACCCAGACAATGCGTTAGCGTGCCTGGAATCTGAGTATAAAATAATAGAGAAATGATTTATCTTCCTAATAAATCTTTCTAAATATGCTTCTAATTATTAAATAAAAGAAGAATTGATTATTTTTTAGAATTTTAATATATTAATTGTATTTATTTTTATTTTATTTAATATTTAAAAAAAAATTTAAGTGGCTATATCATTAATTATTCTAAATAACAATATCATATATGTCGTACCAAATAAAAAAATTAATGCTATATACCAATAGGATATTCCAACTTCTAAGCCCACTTCACAGTGATTTCATTAAGACGTTATCGCAAATTTAATTCATATTTTATCAGTTTTTGTTTTATAAATCTTTTTGTTATAACAAAACTATTAATTTAAATTATAAAAGTAACAAAAAAATTTTTAAAAAAAATACTAGAATGAGGCCGTGGGAAAAAAGATGAAGCAGCGGGTCCTGGAGGAATCAAGAAGGCCGTATGTGACAATTATCTGTCCCCATGGAAGCCTACTGCATTTATGATCAATTGAACTCATTACGCCATTTCTATGATTGAAGCGAACCAGCGTAATTGAAATGAAACACGTGTGTAGCTTTTCAGGAAGTATGTAATACGGTCTTATTTGTCTGTGGAGCTAACCGAGTCAAATCGAATTGCTCATTCCACTGTTGAACGGCACTCATCCTTGAGTTATGATTGATTAAAATTAGGGTGTTACTTACCGAACCAAACCGGTTTTTATTGCAAAAATTAAACCGAAAAATCGAAAACCAAAACAATCAGTTAATTTTTTTTTTGTTAAGTTGATCGATATGGCTCCATTTTTTATATTAGAAATGAAAATCGAATCAAACCAAGCTAAACACCTTTATTATGACCTTAGCACAAAAAAAAAAAAAACTTAATCCAAAAGATTAATCTATATAATAGCAGAGTTTCATAAATTAACTATTACATTAAGCTTTCTTATTTATATTGACACCATAAAATTTCTTATTCATCAATGTGAAATTCGTAGCCAATAAAGATTGGTGCAGTCAGTAAGGAGTAATTTCATATCTAACAAAAATGCAAGTTCAATTTCTATTATTGATATGAAAATCTCTCTAATAAGTGATTTTATAAATCTTTTGTAAGTATTTTTTTGAGCCTTGAGACTTTTTGTTCTAACCCTGATGGGATGACCATTCGATACTAAACTCGCCTAAACATTTATGTATAAAAAGTGAAATTCATAACTTTTTCATCTATCATAACTCAACTCATGAGAAATACTTATATGGTGCTCTCCCGGCCAATCATGTAAATATATTTTGTATGAAATTATGAGTTAGTGGTGAGTTATACTTACATGATTGATTCGGGTGCAGAGCCACGTAGTACTCCCAGACCATGCAAGTATTTTTTCTCAACTTATAGGTAGGTCTCTTTGTATCACAACTCTCAACTAAAACATAAATTGCTACAATTTAAATCTATTAGGAGAGGCTTATAAATATCACATTAAACTTTTTTATTTAGTTTTAGTTAATGTGTGACTCATAAGAGGCTATAGTGTTAAGTGGATTAGTAGAGATTTAAATCAATCATGTGGCAAGATAGAAGTTATATTTGGAAATTTTCTTGTATTGACGCCTAGACACGGAACGAACCTACCATTCACTAGCGATGCTTCCCATATCTGTTACTGTGAATGGATCCCAATAATGGCAAGACTTCATTATTGTAATAGCACATTGTTTGATGCATGGTAAACCATAGGTCCGCGTATATAGATGGAGAAATGATAAGATTAGTGGGTCTTAAACATTTGGGTTCTACTGGATTCTGGTATATATACTTAAATGCATGCTTGCAACTAAGTCATTAAGTTATTTAGATGTGATGCATATAAAAGTATTTTTTATATAAAATTATAATTAAAGATATGAAAAATTACTTCACAATTCATAGGAATATTTAGATTAAAAATACCTTTTTGTATATGATAAATGCTTTTGAAAATTTTATAATTGTTTTATATTATTATAATAAAATTAAATATATCAATGAAAGTTAATTTAAAGTTAATTAAAAATTTTATTTTAATAAATGTGTTATAAATTCATTTGAGAGGGAACCAAAGGCATAAGTGGTCATTTTAAAAAATATCAAGGATATTTTCAAAAATAAATTTAGCTTCGTATTTAACACATGTATTTATCTCTCTTGTACTATTTTTGCTTAAATTAAAAAGAAAAAAACTTTCTCCCTATTTCTCAAAAAAAAATTATTTTCTGATTTTTTTTTAGAAAACAAAACCAAACAGTATGAGTTATTTATTTTTTATATGATTTTTGTGTGAAAAAATTTAAAAAATATAATATTTTTGATAAAATTTAAAAACATGATATTTTTATTTTTTATCATTTTTCCTTTCTCATACTTTTTCTCTCCTCTTTCCCTTTTTTTCTTCTCCTTTTTTTTTCTTTTCTCTCTCCTCTCCCCCACACTTTGCCCTCTTTCTCTTTCTTCCCCCTCTCTCACACTCACTCTCACACACACACTCTTTCTATTTTTTTATTATTTTTAAAAAGTAAATCCAATTCTCTCACCACCGGATTTACTTTTTAAAAATAATAAAAAAATAGAATCAAATTCTCTCTCTACCGAATTTCTTTTAAAATCCTATATTTCTCCAATTTTATTAAAAATTTCACTTATTCTCAATTTCACTTTCAAAATCTGCAGTTTGATACAACGGAAGCCCATTTTTCAAACTCTCAGCAAAAGTAATGGTGGCAATGGGGGCGGGTTTTAGCTCAACTCAAACCCGCCTTGCCTCATTCAGCAAGTCTTAACCCGTCCCTACCCTATCCGCTGGTTTTGACTTTCAAAATCCGAACTCTACCTGCAAATAATTCATCCTAACCCATACCCTACCCACCCCTACCCACTACTCCTTTTAAATATTTAAAAAATTATTTTAAATTTTTTATACGAAAATTATTTTAAAATTTAGTTTGTATTTAGGATGTATTTGATATGAGAGTTAAAAATAAAGTGAAAATTTTCATATATTAGTTTTATATAAAAAATTACACATTAAAAAAATTTTATATCTATCTTTACTTCCAATTAAACACAGCCCTAAAATAACAAAAATATTTAGAAAAATAATCTCATACATATATAAATTAAATATAGATATGGGGTGCAGGTAGGGTAGGGGTGAGTTTTTCTTAAACTCGAACCTAACCCTACCTGTATCCAAACCCGCTCCAGTGCCTACCCGCCCTGATGCCAGGGGGTTTAAACTCGACCCGACCGGGTGGGGGTGGGGTGGATACCTACGGGTAGGGTAGTAATTGCCACCCGTAAGCAAAAGGCAATCTTTTCAATTTCTATCAATAAAGAAAACAAAATTGAGCAGCAATCTAGAGAACAATAAAGAAAGACTCGCACAGCAAGTTCTGGATAATCTATTTGCGATGGAGAACAACATCAATCATATGCGTCAATGGACAGGGTTAGTAGGATTGCAGGGGTGTGCATGTATATACCAATGGCGAAAACACAAGTAATTCACTATAATGATCATATAATGATTGGTGCATATCTTAGGAGTGAGATTATTAATCATGCTCCTTCAAATCAAAGGTTTAGTGAAACGTGTGGTGATACCTTTTAGTTTTAGATTTATCTATTGTAAAGATGGTAACACGACTTAAATTTATTAGGTCAATTTGCCTAACTCGCCTTTTCAGATGTGTTAAATTGTATAATCTAACGCATTAAGAAAAACAAAATTTAACCCATATAATCAATCATCGGTAATTATACATATAGGATGTATTTAATATGAGAGTAAAAATGAAAATGAAAATTTTTATGAATTAAATTCATGAATAATAAATCTATTCTAATTCATAAAATTTTTATCTCTATTTTCATCCTTGTACCAAACAAACTATATTATATAATTTTCCTCAAAGTGTATGTTATAGTATATTTTATATGGATATGGATGAGTTAAATCAAAGATTTTAGCACTACTTATAAGACACAATCAAAAATTCCAATAGTTGAGAGAAACATAAAATTCAATGTTGATACTTCTAATATTTTTTTTGGTAGTTATACTTCGAATATTTTAATAAAGAGATACTACTTTTTTATACTTAATAAAGAGATACCATAAAGTCTTGGTTAAGTTAATTTGAAAAAAAAAATGTTGTGGTTTAAACAAATTTTCAATAATCAATCTATATAAGGTCTAATTTCTATCCACTAATATATAACTTGAAAAAGAACAAGATACATAAAATTTATTAAAGTTGAATTTTCATTTTTTGCACTTTAACTCTATTATAAGTTTTATTGCTGGCATACAGTCATATTTTTTTTATTTGCGTCTCAAACTCTCTCGAAACTAAATATATTTGTCCTTCTCACATAAAAAATAAAATAAAATTATATTTGTCCTAAACGACTAGCCTTGTTTCAAAAGAATAAAACCTAAATAGAGATAATGCCAGTGCACATTAATATACACAAAGTGTTATGTCAATACAATTTACTGATATTTCTAACAATATCCACAGTTAAGATGAATATAATGATGAATTACAATAAAGCTTGAGTTGAAAATAAAACGACATTATGCAATGAAATAAAACAAAAAAAAAAAACTTAGAATAAAGCTGATGTATGATAAATATATTCGTTCCTAGAAGTCACACAGTTTTGAAAATGTAATAAAACCCCGCATAAAAAAAAAGGGAAAATATGATAAAATCAGAGTAGATGTGATACTACACACGAGGCTTTACCGTACATGCATTTATTACAGTGTATACGGTCGCAGGTCCTAAACTCCTAATTGCAAGCATTTGCACGTATGTATTCATGCATTCGAGTTGCAAAGGATTGGCCACCATTACCAATGCCACGTAAATCAACTGAATGCTAAAACCGTTTGATGATACAACTAATTGCTTAATTATATAAATAATTAAGGGAAATGTTTAGAGCACTGCTACATAACCCGAACAATTGCCCGAAATTATTGTGCCAGAATGAGATAGCTGAAGACGTGTAATTATTACTTTTTAAAAACAAATCAAAACTATTTTAGGGAGGAGATAATTTACTTGTGGCACATTCTGAAACTGATGGGCAGCAGTTTGAAGTTACAATTTTCATTATCAAAACCCCTTTCTTGTTTTCTCTTCTTTTCTATTTTGTAATACGATTCTTATTGTTAGACTGATGAATAATTATTGCAAGCCAGAACTTTGAACATGATTCAAAGCCTTTCCATCCCTTCTGCCTTTCTTCATACTGCCACCATGAAATATGATTCTTATGCCACAGAGATTGCCAACAATTTCTTTTAGGGACAAAGTAAGAGTAATTAACAAGAGAAATCTTTAGGTTGAAATACTGATTAATTAGCATTCTAATCATCTTCTACAAATTGCCCATAGATATAAGTGCAAAGTTAAAAACTTTTAAAGAGTCTTATAGGATTTATATAGCCTTTGAATCGACCTCACCAAAGATTTGAAGAGACTAAAAACAAAAGAATAAATTAATTTTGAACTTTTGAGGAGTATGAGACTCTCTCAGATTTAATGGAAAAAGAACAAAAGATAAAGAGAGGACAGAATTGAGGGAAAAAAATAAAAGAAAAAAAGAAAAAGAAATGAAATGAGTGAAGAGAAAGACAATGAGAAAATACGTAATTTTCATCTAATTTGTCATCTGTGTCAAGCACACAAAATTCGGGCAGTTTCTCGGGTTGAATAATATTTTTCAAATGTTTAAGATGGAGGATCTTATATAAGGAATGAGAGAGAATAAAACTTTTTGTTGATTTAAGTAAGTTCTAATTTAATTTTTTAAAATAAAAAGAATAAAATTATAAATAATCATAAATTTTCTTACTATTTTTATTCAGTTGTATAAATACTTTATAAGGATTTAAATTTGACATATTTTTAGTATAATTTGTTTATATCATTGTATAATCATGTAACATTACATTGGTAACATCATTAAATTTTTACAGCAATTATCTACAAATCATATATAACTAATTAATAGTATACAAAATTTTATGTAAATAATATATTAAAACTAATATCATTTTATAATTTTTTATTTTTAAAAAATTATCTTTCTTTTTTCTCTCTTTCCAAAAAACACTTTATTTAAATCAAACGCAAGTGTATGTTGTCTGCTGAATTGAAAGTTGGGTGAAGCAAAAACAAAAAATGTATTCCACTTGCACTAGTGGTTCGGAATTTGGTTAGTATACATGATATTAAAAATTCAAACCTCATTATCATTAATATACCACAAGAAAGATATTGACTTAAACAAATATGATCAAATTAGACATCTCTTTTATGAAGATAAAACTCTTTCAATAGTAATTCTTCTAATTTATAAGCGTCGAATCACTTAAACCAATGAAGCATTAATATTTAATATATCACTTTAGTTATACATATAGAAATTAAAGAATTTCAAATCAAGACACAGTTACTAGATATTTTTACCAAAATATCGTTATGAATTTGCTGTGTCATAACTAATTAAAACTTTAGTGTGCTTGGAATAGTATAAAAGGTAAAATAAAAAGGTTAAAAATAAATTATTTATTTATATTAATAAAAAAATAAATTATTTATTGATATATGAGAATAATAGATAAAATAAATTATAAGAAATTAATATGGTTTTGACCAAATTGTTTTCACCAAATTTCATAATTTCTTAATGATGTTTAGGTTTTCATCTTGTGTCTCTTAGTAATTACTTCTTTTGCTTTGTTGAATTTCATTTTGTTTTATTTTTTGTTCTTTTTTTTTTTCATTCCATATCCAATAAAATTCAAGTAAAATGTGAAGAGTTAATACTTGATTAGTTTAAGTGATTTTATGATTATTATTTTAATATAAAGTCTTTAATTCGAGTTTTATAGATAGAAAAAAAAAACTTTTATTTCCCCGACAACATGATCAATTTGACTTGAATAAGATTAGTTGGAGTTTAATAGATTTTGAATACTAACAAAAAAAAAAAATGCACGCAATGATAAAAATAATGGCCCATTTCTTCTGTAACAAGTAATATTTCTTAACTTGAAGTTCTGGACCTAAGTCCTTAGCCCTATCAAGGAAAAAAAACAAACAAATCAAAATAATGGGCTTTATTTCTCCATCCTCGTTTACCCAAAAAAAAAAAAACAAACAAACAAAAGCCTTAACTCTAGATTCAATCTCACAGATCACAACAAAAGCCACCGTCTCTGCAAGCCAGGGTAAATGGATATAGATTTTATTTTCAAGTCATGGACATCACTGTGTCGAGGATCATAAGCCAAACTTGAGGGGCTAATTTAGCGAAGGGTATGTTCGCCTTCAAAAAAAAAAAATTGGATCTAGGTTCAAGCCAATAAAGCTAACATTGGTTAGGAACCCAAAAAAAAAAAAAAATCCCTCCCCACAACAAAAAAATAAAAAAAGAAACATCATAAGCCAAGTTTCTGCAAAGGTGGAAGATTCGTTGGTCCCTTCAACTATGGGACCAATGTTACCACCCAATGAGTCGCAAGACCACCACGCCATTGTACCTGGCGTCGTTGTCACAAAGCATTGCCACAACCTAGCTATGCATACGCATACGCGACGCGCACGTTCAAAAGTGATAATTATGGTGGACTATAATAATTTTGATCTATCGTGGACCATGCAATTTGTACTATTTTTTTGAATGTGCATCGCTCGTACGTTGCTTGCACACGTTCATATAACAGAGCTCTTCTTGCTGCTGCTGCCCCATTGGTGACACATAGCTTCAACCCCTCTCTCTCTCAATATATATTTGCAAAAATTCTAATGGTGTCAACACCAATGACCAAGAAAAGTCACTGCTTCAAAGACCATGATTTAGAAGTATGTTCGAGGAGCCAATAAATTCCGTCATCCCTTTTTATTTGAATGGATTCAAATCGGTTCCTTGTTTTCAATTACATGAAATGTGTATAGTTGATTTAAGGCATAAAATGGTCAACAACACTTTACACTCTGTTGGCACCAGAAAATGGGCTAGCAAGTAACCAAAAATTGGGCTTTGGAAAAGTTAGAATTGGGCGTGACGAGATAGGTGTTGGGTTAGCCTTCATAAATTGAGGCATGATAGATAGGGTTAGGAAAGAAGTATCAGTTGAAAAGAAGATTGGGCTAAGGGAAGTAGATAAGCCTAATGGCTAAAAAAGGAAGGTAGTTGGAGATTGATGGCTTGATGAAGCAATGGTTACCACTATAAAAAACATGGGTATATGGGGATTAAGCCAAAGGTCATTATTTGCATAACTTGAGAAAGTGGCGAAATTTTAGGAAGATTATAAAAGATCATGTTGACACAGAAGAGAAAGGGACTTGGATCAACACATATTATATCATTTTAATTATCAATTTTTATTTCTCTTTCTTAGTTTCTTTTTTGGCTTTATGTTACTTTAGTTTCTTTATCAATCTTCAAGATTTTGTGTGAACTCATCAGTTAGTTAATAAAAGTTCAAGTTTATTTCTATTTTTCGTTAACCAATTTTACTCAAAGACTTACTCCTATGAGCCGTTTGAGAAATCCATTTGCTAAAGAGCAGAGTACCTTCCTTAGCATTAATCTTCTGAACATTGGTAATCTTTGGGAGTTTGCTTTTCGGATAAGTTTCTTCTAAGAGATTTAGCTGATTGTATTTTAATCCAATACACTCAAACACTGCGAATGAAGGATTTGATGATCCACTAAAGATGGTTTGATAGTCAAATCACGGTGTTGCCAAATTGTTATTAGGTTTTTTTTTTCAAAAAAAAAAAAAAAACTCTAAAAGAAGGGGAAAGATAACGAATTTGGGGCAGCTGCCAGCCACTACAAAGAGCAGGGATGGTCGCTGATAGAGAGGGGTTCGGAGGAGAAAGATGGAAGGAGATGAACGGTAATGAAAAAAATAATTAAGGATATTTTTGTAATTTTGAAGGTGGATTAACATTGGTCCCAAAGTTAAAGGACCACCAAATCCCCCATATTTTACAAATTCGTTACCATTTTTTTTTCTCCGTGAGACAAATCGTTGCCATTTATTACCCTCACTGTATGTTTGGTTCTTGGTTTATAAACTTAACTTTTGACGAACTTGATTTTATTAAAACTGATTTTACTTAAGAATGATTTTAAAGTAAAATAATTTATATTTAGTATTCTCTTCTTAAAAAGTAATTTTGAGAAAATAAATATTGTTTGGATAACATTAATTAAAAATATTTTTAAATTTTTAATTACTAAAAATGGCATAAAATTTATGTTATACTAACTCTTTTATTTCGTTTCATTTTTTTAAGTAAATTTATACATAATTATATAATTATCTTTTTTTTGGGTTCTATTATTATGATTAAAATTTTTGTAAATTTGTTTAATTGAAACTTCTTTAATGATTACAGATCAAAGGGGGGAAAAAAAGAAAGTTCTTTAATGATTAGATAATAATTTAAATTATAAAATATGAACGATACTTTAAATTTTTTAAAATTTATTGTATTTTTAAAATGCAACATTGTATACTTTAGAGTTTGTTTTGCAAACTTTCACGGAGACATTGCCCTTATGTGAATTTTTGTTGTTGTAATAGATGGAAAAAAAAGATATATAAAAGGAATAAAAGAAAAACTGTATTGTAGCAATTAGCAAACGGTTGTAAATGTAGGAACAAGTTGACATTCTTTCAAATCATTCATTTCGTTTCAATTGATTTGTCAATTTAAATAATTTGATATATTTTTAAATTAATGTATTTAAATATAATTATATTGAGATACATTGATTTAAGAATATATTAAATTATCTAAATTGATAGATAAATTTAAACAAAGGTAGAAAAAGTCAATTTAAAATTAAAGTGAGTATGAAATCATGATTCAACGTGTATTCAAACATAATACTTGTCTAAGCAAAAGTGTATTTGATGTTGCAAACCTATGTTTGACTTGTTCAAATATGCAACTAAACACACTCTTAGCAGCCAACGACAAAACTAAGTGAGGGCTTACATTTTTAAATTCAGGTTTTATTTACTGTCTTTTTGAAATGTTATTATAATTTTTTAGAAATTTGTTTTTTATTCCCTAACAGTGTAATCGTAGTTTGGCCCTGTAAGTGAAAAAAAATACTCTTACATACTGTATTAGATGATAAATTTTATATATTGACCCCATCAAAAAGAAAAATTTATATATTGATAGTATAAAATAATATTTTTTTTTTTTGGATCAATGTATAAAACAGTTTTAAAAGTCAATAAAACTGCCATATCATATTAAGCAATCACATAAATTTGAGATAATACAACAAATTCCTTAATTTTTATTAGATAAAGGGTGTATTTGGTCGAGAGATAAAAATAGGGTGTAAATTTTTTCAATTAACTCCATATATAATTTTATATGTAAAATTTATGTATAAATTTTTTCATCTCATTTTTACTCCCAACTAAACTTACCCTAAAATTGTTGGTGCATGAGCTGTAATGCATTCCTCATATGTCCTGTCATGTTCCTCATCGTCCTTATATGTTTGCGATGCATGGAATTCATTCTTGAATCTACACTGAATAGTTTAAGGTTTTCTAAAAATTAGTTACTTTATCCCGTGGGCTATATAAATCATATATGTGCAATTATAAAATTTCAATACAATAAACAAATATTTAATATATATTTAAATTTGTTTACTTCACTGTTAACAGAGCTTATAATTCAAATGTTTCAATAAAAATATTTGCTCAATTTTTATTCAAATCAAAATAAAATAACCTGAATATAATTATAATCTTATAAACTATAATAGAAATATTCATATTTACAATTTAACAATTATTTTACTCGATTTCATCTTTTTTATTTCAAATAACATTTAGACGTACTTTTCAATTTCATAGACATAAATGAAAAATATATATATATATTTAAGTTGACATGTGAAGTAAGTTTTTTAAGCTTGTGAAGAAAATGTATGGCTATTACTCCATGTTTTTCATTTAACAAAATAGTTTGTGACGAAAGCAGGATCAAATATAAATTGCAGGTTTTAACTATTCATGATAACAATCAAATCAGAGATCATTCTTCCAAAATAGCACAACAGGACATTAGCAGGTTATTTGGAAAATTATAGAATTGAATTTATTCAAAAAATTTGGATTCAATTTCCTGTTTTAAAACTAACTAATAGTATAGAATTAAAATCTAAATAAAGTTCAATTCTTTAAAAAAGTCTATAAGTAAATTAGACCAAAACAAGTCTAATTTATAATTCCTAATTTAATGAATTTGATATTAAAAGGTGATATGTTTAAAATACCCATATTTCTCTCCTCTAGTCTGGACACTTTTCCCATCTTCTCAGGTCGCAGAGCTTTTCCCCTCTCTTCAACAGGGTGTGGCAACGATTTTGCAAACCTGTTCCATTGCTCAACTCTCCCTTCTTCACACTGTTTTTGGGGATCAGAACAACGGCATGTTAGTTATGGATTCCAGGATTGGGGGGATTTTTTGTAGATAAATGAACTTCGACCCGATCGGGTCATGGGTTATGGTAATGGAAGGAGATTTGGTATGGGTAAAGGGGGTGATTTTGACAGAGAAAGGTGAGAGAAGCGTGAAGGGGTTGGCGACGGGGGCATTGTTGGCTTGTTTCAATTTGGAACTGTGCGCTTTCCTTTGTTTTATGGGGACATGTTACATGTTTTTGGGGGTGGTGGCTGGCGCTGGAAGCGACGGGAAGGACAAGCAACTTGTTTTGGAGATTACAGCAAGGTCAAGTTAAACAATGCTACAACATGATGACCATTTGGGTAGATTGATGCTACTATCGTATGATACGTGACACATAAGCCATGGAGCGCGAGGCATTAAAATAAGAGAAAAGAGGGGGGGGGGGATTAATATATGTATAAAAAAAAGTTGAAAATATCTCTTTTTTCTCGAATGGTTTTTCCTTTTTTTAAAAAAAAAAAAATAATTTTTGGCAAATGAATACTACAATATAAGCAAGATGGTTAATTGTGGGAAAAGTGTTGCATGTTCACAAGGAAGGCTGTTGGTACAGACTCCAATGTAGATTGAATTGAATTCAATTATTGATAAAATTAAATTCAATTGCATCTCATTTTATAATTCCAAACAAGGTGTAGGTGATCAAAATTCAATTGATATTCGCCAGACATGATAACTGAAAAGGAACAAAGAAAAGGATAAAAAAAAAAAAAAAAAATGTAGGTGAACTGTGAACACTGCCTATTATACGGCTTCCAGAGCCTGCAGAACATCAGCCTTCAAATCCTCAAAATCTTCAACTCCAAAGCTGAAGCGAACCAAGTTGTCATGAATCCCATACTTCGCCCTTTCTGACTGAGGAAGATCCCTGTTGCATAACACATGAAAACTAAATATACAACAACCAAACCTTACACGAAAAAAATAAATAATTAAATTTGACACCGTCAAGCTCAAAGGACGAACTAAAGAGAGTAATGTTAGTATACTATCAAATTCACAGCAAATCTTACATATAACTATATATCAACCATTTAAACCATAATTTATACTCATAATATATAAATATTATAAAAATCATTGATTGATATATTGCTGCATATAGAGTTCACCGTAAACTCAAGTCAATATTAACGTTTTCCAACTAAAGCTGCTTCACTACTGGGGTTAGGTCCATGGTCCATGATGAGTAGTGTGAAATCATTGATATGACAACTTAAACAAGGAATTCAAATGAGTACCAGTAAGACATGATAGCAGGTTGATCCACAATGCTCTCACAGCCACCAAATGAAGGTGCAATATACGGGATTTTGAGTGAATCAATAAATTTTATGGTGGTAATTAGATCTCCATCGATCTGCATGATTATGGATTAGCAATGGAACTATCAGAATTAGGGTCATAATATTATCAAACACCGCCGTCAATAAAGAAAAATTACGGCTGGTTGCAACCTCAGATTTGAATAGCAATCCCCACCTCAAAACTGACAACACCGCCAAAACCAGTCATCTGCCTCATGGCAAGCTGATGTTCAGCATGACTTGGCAAGCCCGGATAGTAAACACGCTTCACCTGCCAATAGTATCGTGTCATTAAAGCCAGTTTCCATCAGATGCAGGACATTTCATTTTAAAACCCTTTACATGAAAATGGTAGCACATTACTGAATTTGTGAAATGTTAAAACGGCACATAGGATTATATACACATTATAATGACATTATACAGAGACAGAACTAGACAAGATAAAACAACTTGTCTGAATTTTTTTTGGACATAAAATGAAAAGTGAAAAACATAAGGAAGAGCTAATGGAAGAACACATATTCACTTCAAAAGGAATTATTCCACGTAAGAGCTTAAGCATCCAGCTCAAAGGTGACAAGAAAAATAATTATAATAAACTAATTAGTTCTTGTTAATATACAAGACCACAACAGACCATGAAGGCCTAATGACATCAATAATTCCAAACTTCTACTACCATTTATCTATCATGCTGCTACTGTGTATAATACTTTTTAAAGTGTACGGGGAAAAACACACGATGAAGATAGACATTAATATAAATATAACTTTGATGAATAGAAAGGGGAGGGGGAACCTACTTCAACCATACATTTCTTTATATATATATATATATATATATATATTATAAAACACAATTCAACCATACTTATGTGCAAGTCATTTAAGAATTGAAAAATGATATTTGTACATGTAGAATGGACGCATTGCGGACACATTATCAACCTTTTTTTTTTTTTTTTAGTTACCAACTTTTTAAACTAAAATTATCAACTTATTCAACTGAGTTACCAACCACTTGCAGCGTGCAAAATATCATGTAATTCTATGCTCCAACTGGTTGGTAACTCAATCGAATAAGTTGGTAACTGGAAAAAAAGTTGGTGCGTCCATATTGCACGTTCATATATCATTACTCTTAAGAATTTTAGCATCTCGTTCTTACAGCCTTTTTTAAAAAAAAAATTAAAAAAATAAAAAATATTTATCAATGCCTACAAGAAAGCAGGGAAAGCAGGCAAGGCATTGTACATATCAATGCAATGGTACCTTGGGATGTGCCTCTAAAATTTTGGCCATCCTCAAACCAGTTGAATTCTGCTGCTGTACACGAAGATGCAGGGTTTTCATGCCTCTAATGAATAGGTATGCAGCATTCTGTAAACACATTTGCACTATGTCAGGCACTCATCAATTACCATGTCCTTCCCTGGAAAAAAAGACTTGGACAACATATATCAACCTAGGGCTCAGCCCTATAGAAATGACTCACCGGGTTAAGAGTACCACCCAAAACATGATGCAAATTACGAACTTGTGAAACCAACTTATCTGAACCACTAATGCAGCCACCAAGGACCTGAAACAGGGGGGAAAATGTTCCTTGATGCTTAACTATGAATCACTGAAATGTAAAATGCCTGCATTGTTGTAATCAAAAGTTTAAAAGTGCAAGCTGACTTACATCATTGTGTCCCCCAATGTACTTTGTTGCAGAGTGCAAAACCAGATCAGCACCAAGGGCAAGGGCCTTCTGGTTCAAAGGTGTTGCAAATGTACCATCAATGCAGACCAAAGCCCCTCTTCTGTGGCAAAGCTCCGAAACCAGCTTAATGTCAACACATCTGAGGAATGGATTGGTAGGAGACTCAGTGAAGAACAGTGATACCTGCACATTTGCACAACACAATATGAACTCTAGACTGTCTATTAATTCCAAAGCAATCAGAGAAATCCATAGAAGGAGACAAACTACTATCTTGAACACTAACATTGTTCTCCTCCAATGCAGATTCCAAGGCTCCAACATCTGCTGGATCTATTACAGAGGCCTGCTCATCAAAGTGAAAATTTGTTACAACTTTATAACAATTATAGTTGCAAGTGCCCAGCTCATAAAGGTTAAAAAAGCTACCACAAATAAACCTATTGGAAATATCAAAAACCCTCCAGACCCAACCAACAGATAAGACAGCTCAGATTAGAGTTATTTCAAAATTTCAGCTATACCCTCGGCAGTTACAAATAAGATGTTTATATTAGCTGCCTCATTGATCATTAAATTTTGATGCAGAGATTTTTTTTTCCCCTCTTTCAAAAAACTTTCCAAGAAAGACAGATCTGAGCAAACTCCAATGCGTGTCTTCAATCTAAACAATTTATACAACTTTTAAGCTACCTTAACAAACACGACAGCACAAGAAGCAAAACAAAATGCATTTAAGATCACCAAATAAGTGGATTATATACCGTGATTCCCATCTTTCGAAGCACAGTCTCAATGAATATTCTAGTCTTCCTGTAACAATCTGTAGTTGTCACAAGATGTCCACCAGCTGGAATTAGTGCCATCAACAGAACTGTGCTTGCACACATCCCAGATGCCATTATCAAAGTTGATTCAGCCCCCTCCAGTGCACTGGTTCATAAAGACAAGAAACCTCATTAAATGATCATAACACTTAAAAAACATTAGAAGATCATGATGAAATCAAATACACAAAGTCACAAACCTTATCTTCTCTTCTAAAACCACAGTCGTCGGGTTTCCATAGCGGCCATATTCAAAACTAACTTGGCGTTTCTCCTGCCAAAAATGATGACAAAAATTCATCCACACTAACAATTGGCATTTTCCTTCTCATTCTTTCAGCATGAAAACTTGATGAAGTGGATAGAAATTTCAATAATTGGAATAGTACCTTGAAATCAATGAGATCAACGGTTTTCTTAAAGAAGTAAGCAGAAGTGTTCACCACAGGGGTGGTGATTGCATCAGTTACAATACCCCTACCCAATCTTTCAGCTGCATAGCCCAAATGCAAGACCAATCAACTTAGCATACAACATAGCCGGTAACATTAGCAACAAGATCGAAGCAAATCAAATCCAATTCAATTGAAAGTCATATAAAATAATTTCAAAACCCAATCAAAAAGATCTAATTTCAAGCAAATCGCAGCCAATTTAATTAAAAACCATATAAACTAGTCACAAAACGTAAACTTCTTTTTTTTTTTGGGGGGGGGGGGGGGGGGGCTGGAGGGGGAAGAAAAACACAGCTAATTTACTTAAAAATCATATAAACGTATGACACGAAACCAAATATTGAAAAGTAATAATTTAATAAGTATACATCAAAAGGCCAAAAAAAAAAAAAATTCTGCTTCCAAGTTTCAAGCAAACCACGGCCAATTTAATTAACTAATCATATAAACCAGTTACAGAACATTAACAAAAATCATTTGTTTAAAGCAAACTCAATTGAAAATCATATATACTAATCTCAAAACCCAATATTGGAAGTCAAAAACTGAATAATCATTCATAATACAAAAATTAAAGAAAAAAATTCACGTACCGGCATGAATCGCCTTGCTTCCATCAGTTTTCAAAAACGAAGAATAAGAACTATCAACCGAACCCTCTAACTGTACAGGCACGGCTCCGTTCCCAGCGGCACCGCCGGCGTAGGCGGAGACGTCCTCGTCGGCGGCGATCTCGGGGGAGATCGCCGCCCCCCTGGCGGCTGCATCGACGGCTGTAGCCGCCGGAGCGCCGCCGGGGGAGGAGGAGGCGGCGGAGGGGTTGGACCACGAGGCGGCGACGATTTGTGCGACGCCGATGTTGCTGCAGTTGCGGCGGGCCTTGGTGCTGAGCTGGCGGTGGAAGTTGGGCGGGAAGCGGAGGATGAGGGCGGACGGGCCGTAAAATGCGGCGGATCGGGCGGAGTTGAGGCGGGCGGTCAGGATGGGCCGGCGGTTGAAGGAGGGCGGAGGTGCTGAGAAGTCGGGATCGGAGCGGCACTCAAAGGAGAAGAACAGCTTGTGACAACTCGAAACTGCCATTTTTGCCTCTTTTTTCTTTTTGGGTTTTGTTTTCAGGGTTTAGTTGAAACACTATTTTGTGATGTCTCGTGTGTTTTTTGTGTCTTATGTTGTGTCGTGTGGAGAGTTATATATGGGGTTTAGGGTTTAGAGCGTACTGTGTGTCTTTTTCTTCTTCAGCCTCACCTATCACTCGCTCCTCGTTCTTCCCCTACTACCAAGCACCAACGAATGCAGCGAATCACACAACAGAGGGCTGTTGGGTTTTGGCGTTGGACTCCTCACGCCACTTACGACGACATTAAATAAATACGCCAGCGTTCTTCGTCGTTTTGCTCTTGGCCACCCTCCTTTTTTCTTTTCATTTTTTAAAACATACATTGCATCTCATATTTTATAAAATTAAATATTTTAATTTGAGTTATATTATGATCTTGACTTATTAAATGAATTAAAGATAACACGTTAGTATTATTTATTTGCTTTAACTTTTTCTTTCGGCAAGTTAAGGGCCTTATTAATATGGGTGTTTTTTTGTTTTTATTTTTACTAAAAATAAGAAATAAAAATAAAAATATGTTTGATTTAGTTTTTGAAATTATCTTTACAAAACATTTTCTAAAATAGCTGACATATCAAAGTCCCCTATCATTTGTACGGAAAAGAAGATTGCCGTAAATACCAAGAAAAAGGTCCCTTAAAAGTGTCGTTTCCTGGTTGCTCGATGTTCTTTTCCTATAAGTATTTAAAATACAGACTAAACCACGACTTAGACTTAATGTGTGTTTGATTTAGTATTTGTAAATTTATGTTTGAACAAAATTAATTTTATAAAATTAATTTTGATTAGAATTAATTTTACAGTAACATGATTTATATTTGAAAAGTTTATGTAAAAAATAATTTTGATATAATAAATATTGTTTAGATATTGTTATTTAAAATTATTTTTAAATATATAATTATTAAAAAGGTATATATTTTATAATACATTTATTATGTTTTCTTTTTATTTGTTTCATTATTTTCTAATTAAATTTGAATTAGTGACAAAATATTGTAGAACAATTAACTTTTATTTTTTAATATTATTATTAAATTAAATATAAATGATGAATGTTATTTTATTTTCTCAATTTTTTACGATTTAAAAAAATATTTTAAATAATATTATTGAATAAAATATAAGTATATAATTAACACTCATTTAAAAATTATTATAATAGAAATAAGACGATTCACACATGTACAGTGTTATCTGACATTGATTAATAGGTAATATATATTAGAAATCAATAAGAATAATTAAAAAATAATGAGAGTGGTCATTATATAGGGGTAGAATTGGAAAACTCCTTCCTTATAAACATTCACTGCGAAATTTTCAACGCAGAAGCAGGGATTTCTTGCTTTCAGTCTAACGGAGGTTAAAAGACAAAATTGATTTTGGTAACAAGTACCCAAACATAATTTTTTTCTTCAATATCATATTTGCTCCGCATTCAACGCGGGTTTGGGATTTCTAACGCGAATCCAAACACAGGGGTCGTTGGATGTCGTTATAGCAACTAGTGACGATAGAGTTGGATTCTGACTAAAGTCAGTGCTTGGGTTGCCCACAATTATTGACTTTGTCAGCTCAATCTATTATGAGTTTTCTTTGATAGTAAAAATATGAGCAATAATTTTTGTATATGCAAAAGCATCCAAAAGGCATGGAAAAACACACAAGGTGCACTATACTTAATTGATATATAGGTGAATGGATATTTGTACGTGCAAAAGCGACACTTTGGCACGTAGAGGCACAAAACAACACATAAAGTGCATTATACTTGATTGGCATGGATGAACGAGCAAAATGTGTGTTATTTTATGCCTATGCATCCCAAAAACGTCCCTTTTGCACGTATAAGAATCATTGCTCTAAAAGTATCTAACATCTTGCCAATGAATACTAATTCGATCGTTATCTTCGTGCCAAGGGGCTGACGGGCGTCAGGTTACAAGTTCGATTCCACGTATTGATTTCTTTTCCTCTTTCCTTTAATTTTATTAGGAAATCCTTAGAATATAAAAAAAATTCAAATATCTCAGCTAGAATTTTGATGCGGCGTCCGTTCTAATATCTAATGACGGCAGCATGCATATCTTACTGCTAAATCTCACATTAAACCTTGGAGTATGTCAACAAACCTCAAAGGTACCCTGCACTGAAAATTTTTTTAATAATTAATTAATATTTAGAAATTTTCGTATAAAAAATTTGTGAAAAATGTGCAGGAGCTAAAAAATATATTTGGAAGTTAGTTTTATTTTTCTCCACATTTTAGGATCATTTGAAATTGAGATTTGAGACAGGAATGAGTTCAAGAAATGATGCTATTCCTATGTTAGTATCCCTAGTTGTTAGGCAGGCACTTAGAATTCTGGTTGTTCAGGTAAGAATTAGTTCTTCCTACTGTTCTATTCATACAACGAGGATTTGTTATTTTCGGCCCTAATACAACTTACCACTGAACATCCTCCCTGATAACTAGCTCTTACCAACTCTATATTTGAACATAGATAAGGACTAAGGAGATAGAAGACAAGATATACAGGAAGAGAGAAAAGTTATTTATGCATAGTTTTTGTTGACATCCATAGAGACACCCATGAAAACAGTGTTAGGAAAAATGATAGAGCTTACCTTTGGTCTCTAAATATCAATGAATATGTTAGGGTTGTTATGTATAAATACCAAAACTCATAAGAAGATTGTCCGTCCATATTTTATGTGCAATTTAGAAGACCTAAATACCACCTTTTAAAATTTGAGTGAATTTTATTTACCTTAGATGGTACTATATATCTTTGTAAGGTTAAAAATGATACTGTACAAATTGAGCTAACAATTTATTATTATTATTATTATTATTATTTTGTAAAAATAATCAAAGGATATATTAAAGTTAGTTAATTAATAGTTTGCTTCTTAGATTCTTTGTTTATGTGGTTATAAAGCTATGAAAAGTACTTACACATAATCGGTTAAATTGGTAGATGCTCCTTTTCCTTAATCAGTAGTATTAAATTTGAGTCTTAGATGTAGAATAATCGATGTTAAAATAGGAAAAATGCTCAAACAAAATTATCTCCAATAAAAAAAATATGTGTAGGAGGAAAAAAAAAAAAAAACAAAGCTATGAAAAGTTAAATGCTCATGCTTTCTTAGGCTTAGCTAAGAAAAAATTCATTGGACTAACTAAAAAGATTACTATTTAGCATTGGAAAATCACTAAAGAAAGATAATTTGGTTTTTGCAATTTGATATTTAGGATATAAGTACTTTGATACTAAATTTTTAAATAAGATTCCAAATTCAAATTTTATGAGTATATAAAATTAACACTAAAAGAAATTATCTTATAATAAATCAATTCAATTCAAGTTAAATTAATTGAGATAATATGCTTTAAATATTAAATTATTTAGAAGGAAAAAAAGTAAAATAGGTGAATGCTCAAAAATATAAGTGGTGTTTATTGCCGAATCTCGTTCAATAACTTTCTGAACCTTATCACGGTGGATTCGGGTTTTGAAATACTGGCCTAATGCAAATTTTTGGTGTGGTTCTAGTCATACTTTCAGTTAGCTCAACCTAACCTAAAGTTACATAATTTTTAGAAAATTATATTTATCAATAAAATTAGTGTTAAATTGTAAGATTTCCATACTTTAATTAATACATTTACATAACATGATATTATTTTTATATTTATATAATTTATTTTTAAATATATAATATGTTTCGGACTAGGATTTCAAAATCGCTGTTGCAAGCTCTTTTATTGAGCCCAAAATGCACTTGGGCCAACTAGGCCCAAGTCGGATGTCATGTTTATAGGGCCTAGGCCCAACTCAGAACCAACACATGGATAAGAACCCTATTATAACAATCAGGGGCGGAAAATCTCGAGTTCCACCCCCTTATAGCATGGCTGCATTTCACATGATTCTCAGCTCCCATAACGTGCATGAAGCCGTTGTGAGCCTTAAGGTGGTCTTCCCATACTGTGGAATCCTCACATACTAACCCTAATCTGGTTTCCACTATAAATAGGAGGTAGAACCTCTAAATTTAGGTGCATACAATGCAGCTTGAATCTATTGCATTCCCTGATTTAAGTATCAGAGTCTTTGTAGGTACATCCATCTCTATCGTGGAGATCCAACTTCAGCCTTCCATCGATTGAGTCAAAGCAGCCTTGGTGTCCCAATTACGTTCTAAGCTTCCAGTTTTCAGATTTTGGAGACCCTCTTCCGAATATATTATAAAATATCTCTTAAACTTTATATTTTATTTCTAAAACTTTATGACTTTATCATGTATAACATCCAAAATTGCATGTGTGGTCTAAATATCAAGTTAACTAAATTAGATTTGATCATTAGTTTGGTCATTATTGGATCGAATTTGAATTAAAAAAAGTGATACGATTTAAAAATGGGCTGGGTTCGGATTCAGTTAAACCCAACCAAAGTCGTCCTTTGCACAGCACTAGCTCGAATTTGCCAGTTGTCATAAGAGCATTGAATTTGGTCGACATATTTCTTCTATTAATTCGTTTGGGGTAAAAGCTTTGAGGGACCATCTACAAGAATAATATAAAATTTTCTAAAAATATAAATTAATCAATATAAAAATATATACAACATGTAATACGTGACCGGGGTTTTCTTTTTGGATATTTTTGTTATTTTTTGCTTAAAATTTAAATTTATTCATCCCCATTTTTTAATGTACCTAAGTACATTAATTTCAAAACATAAGTATGAACTTCCACCAATATGTAAAATTGCTTTGAAAAAAAATATTATTTTAGTGCATTATTAGTCTAGTCTCCCACAAATGATTTTTTACGAATTATAAATGTTTGGTTTGAATTGTTTTTGAAAAAAAGAAGAAGTCATTTTTCAAAAAGAGCATCTCAAAAAAATTTAGGGGCTTTCTATGGCAATCAAGAGAGTTTTAAAAGTTTAAACCTATGCTGACTTAAACCAATTGTAACATGACATATAATTTAGATATATTTTATATAGGAATTTAATAAATTTAGTTATTGATAATTGTAAATCAGCCCTTTAAAAATTTTTTAATTGCATTATTTCTTTCTAAAAGTCTAAAACCTAACTAAGCACTCTTGCAACTCTTGGAGGATTGAGTGCCCTCTATCCCGTACACACACTACACTCCACACTCCACACTCCACAACCGTTCTGCCCCAAACTCACGCTGCGAACCATGCTATTCTGCCCAAACTCACGCAGAGTGCAACTCACTATTTGCTTAACCATCGGCGACCACTGCTTTGCCTACGATTTCACCAGCACTACTCGTCTCTGCTGATCTATCAACACTACGACTCCATGGTAATTAATCGCAACTCTGCCATTACCCGTGCATGCTGAGATTTATGCGAATTTGTTGGGGCTGTTGAAGAGCCCTGCTTCTGCTTTGGTTAGCATGCTTCAGGCTTTGGTAAGAGAGATTGTGATGGTTCTACTTTGCCAAGCATTATTAGCATGTTAACCTTATGAAAAAGGATGTCCAGACAAGAAGAAAACACTTTCATATTGAAAGAAACTTCCTAAACATGCCAATTGAAAGTCACTAAAATGTGTGATCAAGTATTGCAGCATAAGAACCAATGAATTCCTTGTCTTGGATTAAGTCCAGATATAAAAAAGAAGCAAACATCAATTTTGTTTTCATGAAATAGTGATCTCAAACTACCAATTAAGTTCTAACCCTTTCACCCCTCAACCTCCAAGAAATGAATGACCAAGCAATCTACCACAGTGGTGTTACCACAAAGGACTTGCAAGATTCCCTTCCAAAACTTAGAAAAAAAATAGAAAATAAGGTGAGTTTAACTAGATTACAGGTCTATAAATCTGGTCAAATGTTATGTTCATAGTTGCTTCAATCCATTCTTGGCTCTTTTTTCTTATTAAAATTTCAACAAGAAGCAAGCTAATAATAATATATTTTAAAATGAAACTTCCAAATGAAGTAAGATCTAGCATTTTCAACAAAATGTGCCATCAATTAAAATGCAATCAACCACTCATCATTGCCCCTACATGCCATCCCATCTCAAGTAAGCACCTTTTCTCTTTCCTGAATCCAACGCATTATGCTATCATAGCATGAATTCTAACCCAAAAAAGAAAAAGAAAAAAAAAAAAAGAATAGCTATGATAGCTTACTGTCTCCGAGAAAGTCAATTACTGAAAACGCATATGCAAGATCATCATGCCAAAACAAATAAAGGTAATTCAAAAACAAAAATACTAAAATAAAAAAAATCTAGGGCGAAATCATGGAGAAGAAGAGAATGCAAGGAATGTAGCACTGGAGCAGAAGAATAGAGGAAATGGAGAAAAGGAAAAAGAAAGAGTGAACTTGCCAAGCAGATTCGATGATGGAAGCCATGGCAGAAGCTAACTGATGGAATGGGAGAGAGAGAGAGAGAGAGAGGGGAGAGAGCAACCTTTGAGCCAGGCAGCAGTTTCATAGTAAGGCCCTAATGATCAAGGGTGAACATGGCGTGCTTTATTTCAAGAACCAAACCCGGCTGCTGTGATCGTCGGCAGTTGAGCAGATGAACAGAGCTCCTATGGTGCTTGGGGCAAAACGACTGTGCAGGGAAAGAGAACAGTCTAGCTTCCAATAGTGTTTAGTTAGGATTTAGGAAGAAATATGTTTTTTGTAATTTAAAAGTTTTTAAAGGGTTAATTTACAATTATTAATGACTAAATTTATTAAATTTTGTGTAAAATATATTTAAATTATATGTCATGCTACAATTAGTTCAAATTAGCATGGGTTCTAAACCCTCAAAATTTTAAGGGTACCATAGAATTCCCCAAAATTTTATTATAAATTATTCTAATTAAATACAAAATAAAATAATTCAATCATACACTTTAACTTTCATTAATCAAGATTTACATTAATTAATCCTGAAATGAGTTTGGTATAAATTTTAATTACAAAATGAATAAATATATTTTATTTTGAAATATTAGATTACAAAATTGATCTATAAGAGACCAAAATAGAAAAAATAAACATTCAGTTAAAAAAAATAGCGGTATTTTTTATTTTAATTGTTTAGAATTTATGTTGGCTTTCGTGCTTTGCCCATCTTGGGCCTCTGATTGAAAAGAATCGATCGCCGTTCATGCTAATTCATACTTGTAATCTAAACCGTTAATCTTTGATCAAGAAAGTATGCCTAACACGTGTCCTCAATCTTTAATCATCATCAAAATCTCCATCGTTGATCTTTATCGCATGGCCAAATACGGTGCGTTTCGAGTTTTCCGTTGAGATGCCCTAATTTCAGAGCTCTCGCCCCTATAAATTCCAGTCCTGTTCTAAGCCCAACCTCTCGCCCTGCATCTCAATGTCATGTCCATGGCAACTCCATGGTAAAGAAATTAGCTTTTTAACATTTTAATTCATGGGCCTCAGAAATTATGCTGTTTAGGCATTCGATTTGGTACCATTTTCTTCATTATTGGGATTTTTCTTTTATACCATCTTCTGATTCAATGTTTGCTGATGTTGAATTCTCAATAGCAAACTCTGATTTTTTTTTTTCTTTTTGGGGGGATTTTCAATCCCTCTTTTTAAGAATAAACAAAGGCTTTTTTTTTTCCCTTCCTATATTTGCATATGTTATGCTGTGACAGCAATTTTTTCCCTTTTTTGGAAAATATTTTTTGCGAATATTTTATTTGGTTTTTAATGTTTGCAAATGTGTAATTTTGAGGTTTGGATTAGGGGGATTAGATTGTGCAGTGCACTAGTACTTAGGCTCTGCGATGACTTAAAATTATCAGTTGCCTAATCTCAAGGTGCAAAAGAAATGTTGGGCACCGCTTTGCAGATCTGACTCCACATGTTTGAGCTGCCAGTATCACCCATACATAAGCACCAATTTTGCACTTTGAATCACAAAGTTGTTAGCAATTTGAAGTTAAAACAGATTGTTCTGTGTTCTTATTTCTTCTGAGTTTGAAATTTGAAATAGTGTCTGTGTTTATTGATTTTATGCTATAAAGAGGTTGAAAGAATTATTGCATGATAATTAAATTAACACGAGTGATTGGTATTAAATTATGGGATACGCGGTGTTGTTGAAAATCTATGTTTCATTGTTGTACAACCAAGTAGGCATTTCCTTGTGTGTTCTTTTACTGCTACATATGTTCAACCCCTATGCCAATACACGGATGGAATCATAGCATATTATTATGTCATGTATTGCACTCCTACGAGGCTCCATTGCCATTTTATCATTGGAGACCTAATCTAAATGTGCAGAAATAAATATTGGGAATTTGTCATTATTTTTTGGCAGTTTTAACATCACATGTTCAGCTGCCACAAGTTCCCTAACATTTTTGCTATGTAATCTGTCCTAGAGTCTATAGAAAACTCAGATCATTCTATGTGACACATGTGATTTGCTTTGAAAAATTTTGTTTCTATTTGTATTGCACTCCTACGAGGCTCCATGACCATTATATCATTGGATGCTTAATCTAAATGTGCAGATATCAAAGTTGGGTCTGGTATTTTCAATGCAGCATAAGCTTTCAGTGTCTTTGCTGCTTGTAGGACCCTTACATCTCAACCTTCTTGTCTGAAATATTCTTGACTTTCTGGTTTTAATTCAGGGTTGCTGTAAGTGGCATGTCTTCATATTTGCACTCCTACGAGGCTCCATGACAACTATATCATTCGATGCCTAGTCTAATGTGTAGAAATAAATTTTGGGATCTGTATATGACATCTAGCACAAACTTTACTATTTGTGCCGGCTTGTAGTTATACCCTTACATGTCTGCTAAGGCATAAGGTTTCTCTCTATAGAATTTAAGTAATTTAAGTAACTGAAAGTAAACTTGGCAATTAAACTTCATCAAATTGGAATTCAGGATTTCCACCAATTAAACTTACTGGGAAAGGCTCAACCAGCCCTTAACCTGTGAATGGAACATTGTCCAATTGCTGGGGAAAATCAGATTGGGCTTGGTCAGTTCATCTAAAAATTTGTCCACAAGCTTTGTAGTTTACAATCAATTGATTTGCATTGCTACTAACAACTTCTAAGTGCCGACAAGTAACCGCGGACTGAATAAAGTTTTCTGCTATCTTAGACAATTATTGAACCAATAAATCAAAAGTAAAGACACATGCAAATAGTTGTAAGCCAAATTAAGGCATGACTTTGGGTGTGTCTATTTCAACTTTTAAAAAATGTGATTATGGAGTTTAAATTTTTTTAATATATAGTTTTAAATTTTTTTTTTTTAGCTTTTACAAAATAATCGAAAATTGATTTTTTTAAAATTATAATTATTTTTTAAAATTATTCAAATATATGAATACTTTTTTTTAATAAAAATATAAATTTTTTTCTTAAAAAAATTACAACCAAATACACTATTTCTAGTATTTTGGAAACTATGCTAAATAGCTGGACAAGGAGCTCATATTAGGTTGTGAATAAACTCTAATATAGGCCCAATTACCTGGGCTAAAATCGTAGGTTTGTGTTAATTTTTACTAATACAAAACAGTGTTTGTAAATACTAAACCAATGATGAACTTGGTCCTTCAAAGGCCTTAAGACCGAGGCAACACAAGGCAATTCGTGAAGGAAGCCCATTGAGTGATACTCTACTGGACTGGGACAGCATTGAAGTCTCCCAAGCTGAAATGCCAATTGATGGGAATGAGTTGCTTAAGGGTTTTGATGGTTTCTAATGTATTGAATACATTAAAAATTCAGAAGTCTTGCTTTTTCAATCAATTTTTCACTTTTGATTTCTTAAAACACCTACCTATTAAGATATAGAGCTGAGTATACAACTATGCGTAACCCTGTTCAATAATTGATGTTTAATGAGTAAGAAAATGTATAGTTGATGGGTCATCATTGTACCTGAGAGAACCTTGTCTACTCACTCCCATGAGCAAGTGTGCACCTCCTCTTAGTAATACACTTTAATTCAGAAAAATAATGTAGTTGATGGGTCATCATTGTACTTGAGAACGTTGGCCATTTACTTCCATTAGCAAGTACTGCCTGTTAGTTATACACTTAAAAATACTTTAATTCGTCTAACAATACAAATAAATGCCGTTCTTTTTAACACCGAATACTGACCACCCCATCAATCCCATTAAACATCACTTTGTAATTAAGTTCTAATTCTCCCTCGTCCACTGATTGCTTTGAAGTGATATTAAACCACAAAACGCGATGTGACTTTAATAAGCTTAAACAAATTAGTAAAATCTGTGGTTTATTAAAAAAAGTAGTCAAGTCTTAGTTAGTATGCCGGATTGATCAGAAAACATCTTTGCAGTTTCTCTTTTGCTTAATCATGACATGCCCTGTAGGCTTGTACGAAGAATCTTGACTATTACTTGTTTTGATTCAGCTGCAAACTGGAGTTGAACCTCACAGCTGAAAATTTAGAAACAATCAATTGAAAGAAAAGGTACCACTAAAATCTCATCTCAAAATCAATCATGGTAATCTATGCATATTGCAAAACAATCAGGAAATAAGAATGACAACTTAGCGTATAAACACAATTTAAATACCATTTAAGCGAAATTTATAGATTTTTATTGGAGAGGCATATTATTGGTTTTAGTTCATGTCATTTTGCTTTTCTAAAATCGTTTAATGTGGTTTCAAATTCATTTCTTACACAAGCGTATTATCTATTATTTTTATGAGAGTTTTATATTGGTTAAAAATATGATATAGGTAATCTTTATAAAAATTTAGGTAACTTTTCGCCTATGACCTAATTTTTAGGATTGAATTAGATCCGCTTAATTATATTATAATATTATAGCCTATCCTGTGGTTATTATTAAATCACCTACAAATATGCAAGTGTGCAGTCCTGGCATGAGAGGGAGGTTGATTAACAAGGACTTTTCTAGTGCCTAATCAACACGCATTGAAGAGTTCCTTTAGACAGAGCTCGTCTTCTTGAGACGACGATGATAATGTGGAAGCTTGCCTCGTATATAGAACTACCTAACTTTTTAATATTTTCGCTCCTAGAGTAGGACTATTGCTTTATAACATATATATGGTTGTATAATATATACATGCTATAGCTCGCACATGATTTACTGATTCTTTCATAAGACACCTCATATTAATGCTCCGACTCTCAAATATATATGACAATTTTTTAATCTTTTCAAGATATTAATTGTATTTTTTTTATCTCGATATTTTTATTAAGTAATAAGGTAGTTATTAGGAAATTTTTTTAGGAATATTTAACAAAATTCATAAATAAAAGAATTTACTAAAATTAACGTGATGGGTGGTTATCTCATAAACTGCGTTGAGGTTACGTTCCCTTTTGAAAATGTCTTGGAAAGAAAGCGACAATTCAAGAAAGCCAAGTCTTATCTTGACATGTTGAAGCATTTATGCCGTTTCGCCAGTACAACATATAATAACTGGATATATTCTTATTGTTGAAGAACCAAAAAAAAAAAAAAAAAAAAGCGAGAGATGAAAATAAACAAACTTTCGGTTGGTTGGATCATGTTTTCTTGTTCTGTCTTTAAGCCTGACTTGAACCACGTCAGCAGTAAGAAGCTCTTTCCAGACATGGTTTCATCGTTTGTACATACTAAGCCATGTTTTAGACATTTGTTAGTTAGAATTTTTTTTTTTTTTGGGTGTTCATTAGTTAGTAGAGTTGAATCTTTACATTTTACGATATTGATAAACTACACAAGTTCTTAAAATTAATAAAGACTATTTCATCAAAATAATAATAATAAAGAGTACGTCCATAATTTGAACTTGCCGCAAATTTATGAGTTCTTCTGCTAATGAAGTGATGATCAAAAGCAAGCTGCCAATTTCAATTTGTGTGGTGAAGCTTAATTTTCAGAGGTGAAGAAAGTAAGAGGGAGGTGAATTGGATCAATAGCAAAAAATTATAAAATAAAATTCTAATAATAATTGGAATAAAATTGAAATAAATTTAAATACAAACAATGCTGAAAATAAAAGAAATGAAAGAGTAGGAGAAGATTGCACAAATGATTTGTATATTGATTTAGCCATAATGTGTGACCTACATTCAGTCTTTAATTACTTGGGATTTGTTTTCACTCTCATATTTTTTTCTTACAAGGATTTTGATAAACCTTTCTTTACCTAATTTTCACATAGAGTATAGATAGTAATTTATTTTTCACAGGAAACCACTGAACTTTTCTCTCTCTAGAGTATGACTATAGTTTCTTTTTCACAATAATACCGCCAAACCTTCACCTATCTCAACTGAAATAGGGTAACCTCACAAGGTAGGGATATTCTAATAATTGAGCTACAATGGGTTTCAAACTCTCTCAAAAGAAGATAAGCAAGTTTAAATACAAAGCTAATAAGTTATGATAAACAAGATATAGAGCAAGGTAATTTCTTAATATTTCTTCTTGATTGAGGTTCTTCACTTCTTTTTCATTCTTCAAGACTTGATGATGAACCATTGATAACTACTAGTTGTTAGAGAGTATTTTGGCTTGAGTTTGGTTCAAAGGATTTGCCTAATCAATTTTTGTATAGTTGCTGCTCCTAATATGTAGTTATTGTTTCTTGACTTGTAGTTATTGGTTAAGTTACTATTTCTCTTTGATTGAACAACCAAGCAATAATGCAGCCATATGACCATTATCTTCCTAACTTACTTCTCTAATCTTGGTTTTTTGAATTAAAAATAGATTAGAAAGATTCCAAGAATCAGGTTTATTTTATGAATAATTTATATATCAAGAGAAGAGTAATTTTAATGAAATAAATAAAGAAACTGTGAAACATATTTTTTTAATAAGAATATAATCCAAAAATATTAACATAAAATTTAAACAAATCAATAAAATACTCATCCTCAAAATATCAAACCCAACAAGAAGCAAACTCAAATTGCCATCTTTTGAATTACGAAATTAAACTTTGAATATTCGCGAGACTTCTTTTATGCATATTGTTGAGTCACTTACTAATGTCGTTTTCTTTTTTTTTTTTTAATTTGAAATAAATGAGCGGATACAAATAAATTGCCATCCCCTTCTATTGGATACGCGCTGTCCTTTTCATATGATTTCAGCAATATTTTGAATTTTGCTTGATAGTCTGCACAATAATTGGTGATTTTGTAAAGAATCACCAACTTTGCAAACTGTTTCACGGAAGCTTTAAATATAGAAACATCATAGACTTCAAAATCAGCCATGAATATGATGGAATTATCGAGAGATAAAGAAAGAAGTTTTTTTTTTAAAAGAAAGATAATTGTAATGAAAAGTCTGCGAATTTGTTCATAATTTTTTCCGTGGAAATATCATTTTACTGTTTCACAAATTAGTACTCATCGCCGTGGAATTCATTCATAAATCATTCATGCATAAATGAATATTCATCTTTGGCATGATTACGGCATGTCCCTAATCGAGTAGCAATTACAGTCTTAAAGCATGGTTCTGAAACCTAAACTGTAGTTCATGTGACTCTTTCTCGAAGGATATCAGTAACCACTAATCTCAAAGTAGCTAATATGCTTATGGACTGAAAAAGTTGTGTTTGATTTTGACAATTGCAGATTCCAATATAAAATTCGTTCTCTTCTAATAAGTCAAATCCAAATTAGGTTAAAAAAATTTAAGTGTGCACATTATGGTTTCCCTCTTCATATAGTACATGACAACCAAGCAAATGAATAGAGAGGTGAAAAGGAACCCCAAATATAAACAATGAATTAAAAATGTTGAAAAGCCAGAATGCGACATGAAACCAACAGCAATAAAGTCCATAGTAAATACTTCTATTGTTGGATATGGTTGTGTATACAGTTTCAAATTCAACATAGGAAATTATCAACGAGTAAACGTCATTCAATTCACGCACTCTATCTATGGTCACCAGTTTGTCCAGAGAAAACATATCCTCTACTTAGAAAATCCAGAGATTTACGTGTTTGTTCGGCCGATGAAAAAGTTTATAATTTAGGTGTTAGTAGTTTGCATAACTATGACAAATTAAGCTTTAATTTACTTTAACATATTTAAAAAAAATCACATCAACTTGCATTTTAATATGATTTTTTTGTTTCAATTTATGATTTGAGGTGGAAAATAATTATTTTTTCATCGAACCAAACTTGGTTTGTAAACTATAAACCAAACACACCCTTAGATATAGAGATTTAAGTCAAACCCAAAACAAATGTTTATGAACATTTGGTGATACATGGAAGCAATTACAAAAGAACTTTTTTCCACGGAAGATCCTTGATTGCTTTTCAGACAACGAAAAAACCTAATTCCCAGAAAGAGTCTCTGTGAAAGCATCAACAAAAACCATTATGGAAATATATAACATTTTTCTGTGTGCCTGCATGCTTGCCTCTTATGGCAATATTGGGAAGAAAACCAATGGCTTTTCACTTGGTTTGATTGAGGATTCTGCGATTCACACTTCCAAATTCCAATTAACTCAGGCTCAATCAAAACATGGGGGAATCAGAAGGGGAAGAATTCACCAGATGAAGAATACTGTTCCAGTAGTTCTTGTTATCTTCATAGGAGTCATTGCCACTTCCAACATCACAATTATTATTAGACTCTCCTCCACTGCCACCTTCAGATGACAAACTCAACTCATTGGAGTTGGTATTCAGCAAGAGATTGGTGAACCCTTCCTCAGCAATGGCATCCCCAACATGGACATGTGTACCACCAGCACTGTTCCTAAGAGACTCATGAGAACCCCACGTGGTTTCCATGGTCATTGTCAACTCATGCAGGCTAGATGTGAAAAGCATTGAATTCTCCGTACCATCTTTGTACTCATAGCCTTTCCACTCTTGTTGATCACCTTCTTCTTTTACAGTTCTTCCAATCTCAGAAGAAGAATCTGAATTAGTAGTGCCCACAAACTCAATCGTAGGCACTGCATTATTATTTTCTCCAAGTGTAGATCCACTAGTACTCATAATTGGAGGTGCATTGTTCTCGGAGAAAGATAAGGTAGATATAGGGGACTCAAGGTCACCATTGATCCCAGTTGCAATATTGCCACCATTGCCTTCATTCGATTTCAACCAGTCTCCATTATTCCAATCCTTGGTTATTGGTGGTTCATTCGGTAATCTGCTCAAAACTGGAGCCGAAGAAGATGATGATGACGACGATGGTGGAAAAGTAGAACTTCCAAGGTGCAATGAATGTGAACGTAGTTTTGATTCCCTAACCAACCTTGCTTCAGCTTCAAGTCTAGCACTCTCCCACTGAGCCATGTGGCTGAGGTTTGCAGCAATCTTGTTGGAATGGCCATCACTAGAGAGGAGGGCATCATTCTTAGGCTTGTGGGTCACAGGGTCAATCCCCATTTTGGTTAACCTTTTCTTAAGATGCGTGTTCCAAAAGTTCTTGATCTCATTATCTGTTCTCTTTGGCAAGTGTGTGGCTATTGCTGACCACCTGATACAAGACAAACACAACATAATATAGACATACCACATAAAAACCAATGCAAACCCTAGAATCCATCAACTACTATACTACTAGTATATTTGGATTTTGGGCTGTAGACACTTAACCATAATTTAAAGGATTTAAACTGAGTGTTAATTCATAAATAAATGTATGTTAAATTATGTCTTAGAAAAATGTTATTTGAATATTTAAAGGTAGAGATCTCAAAAATAATAGAAAGAAAAATCAAAAGGTAGAGATCTCAGAAATAATAGAAAAAAATTAAGGTATAAATTTTTAGATTGTGATAATTGTTAAAAAAGAAAAATATTATAAGATATCTATTTTTATATGTTCAAATAATATTTTTCTTTGATTATCTTAACTCTCAAATTATGTTTTAAGTAAAAATAAAATATAAGTTACTTTTCTACATAGGGCCAAACCATAATTTATAAACTATAAACCAAAGAAACATATAGCCAATTATTATGTTTAAGTTCCATTGTTTGATGAACTTCTCTTGTTATTGTTAAATAAAATATTATGTAAATTAAAATGCAACTTTAAGAGAAAAAGATATACGACATGTCCTAGTTAGAAATCACATTCACGGACCATTGATTTAGCTTTGTGTGGCAGCTGGAAGATACTTTTGCTGCATTTAAGGACCATCTTGAATAAACTTGGGTGTCAGGGAGTGAATTTATGGACACAGCAGGAAGCACAATTAAATTTGTGTGCTGGAAATGGGCTAGAAAATGTGGTTCAAGAAATTGAGAGGCCATTCGCATTTAAGACATTCTGCAAAGCAAGGGAGTTGGAAAAGCAAAAGAAATTATAGCCCCCAGTTGCAAAATGCCCGATTCACAGCAAGTGGTATGTAAGAAAAGTAATAAAATATTAAGTTGAGGTGTCAAATAGTACCATAATTCTTTTCATTTCGTTTTTCATCATAATCCTGTAACATGATAACATTTGAATGGGGGCAAAAGATATCATTGTTCTCACTCTAAAAAGAAAAAATGAAAAGAAAATAGAATCATGATGGTACCAAGAACAGAGTGATAGGAAAAACAATGAAAACTAATAAAATGAACACCTTTGAACATTCAAGCACAAAAACCTAAAGACTGACTACAGGCAGAAGAACTATATTATACCCTAAAACTCCTCAACGTAGACCTTATAAAGATACCAAACCTGTTCCCTAATAGTGCATGGAGTTGAATGATGGTCTGTTCTTCTTGCAAACTGAACTTTCCCCTCTTAATATCAGGCCTTAGATAATTGGTCCATCTCAATCTGCAGCTCTTGCCACACCTTTGAAGTCCTATATACAATAATATAGCCAAGAGTTTCAGTGAATACTATACTGCAAACATTTTCACTGCTATTCACAGCGTATATATAGTAACATAAAATTACCAGCTTTTGCTGGCAAAGCACGCCAGCTTCCATGACCATGTTCTTCAATATAAGCCAAGAGCTTCTGATCCTCCTCAGGTGTCCATGGTCCTTTCTTTAAACCAACCTTGTCACAGCATGGCGATCTTCCCATTTTGAAGGTGGAACAGTACTACTAAACACTCTGGTAGCTTTTCCTATTCTTCATATATAGCACACAAGAAGAGGATGAGAGAAACTATGGAAAGAGAGAAAGAAGAGAAGGATTAATACTTGGACTAGTAAATGAAGAGATGGGGCAGTGAAGAAATGTCAGTGGCATAAATGGGATAATAAGAAACTAATTTAACAGAAGAGTACACATGTGCACTATCATTACAAGAATACCCTTATAACACCCACAACTAAGTTCTCTATGGTCTATTCTTTGGAGTGCAGTAATTGGATTGAAATGACTATGAAGCGGTTCCATTGTATTTTCATATTCGAATTTTAACCTATTTGACAACTTTGAGGCTTTGAGCTACAAAGTTATAGCCATAATACTTTAAGTGATACGTCACCTACAATTTATGGCATATGTAGGTAGGGCCAATTTTCAGTTATTCATATGGGTCCATCCGAGTTTTTCTTTTATCTATCCGACAATATTAGTATGAATCATTTTCCAAAAAAAAAAAAAAAGAAAGAAAAAAATTCTCTTTTTTGGAATAAAGTAAGAAGAGACTATGTTGATTGGGATCAAATATATTTAAGAACGCGAGCTTGAAGCAGATCAAAGCTAATTTAAGCAAATGTTTCTTCTTAAGCATAGTTTTAGTGAACCTTAGCAAGAGGACTCACTTAAATGGTCTTCAATGGTGTAAATTGCAAACATGTATATAACTGGATCAAAGTCTTTTCTGCATCAAATTATTGTTGCGTACTTTTCTTTTTGTTTTGACAAAAACATTGACTAAAAATTTTGTTTTGGCAGCCCGAGAAATTTTATTTTTATATAAAAAATAGAAAGAATGTCAATATACATAAAAAGAGAAAGAAATATAGGTGGCAAATTTATTACCCTTTCTTTTTCACTACTACACACCTTTATTTATTTCTCTCTTAATGTATATCTAGGTCGTATTCGTATATAATTTTTATGTACAAATATAATTTCTCAGTTAACTTTGCCGTTTCATGTTTCATGCTTGATCAGTAGAGCCTTAAAGGTAATGAATAATTTCTTCCAGCCAACAGAGGAATGCACTAGAGGTTGGCTACAATCCTACCAATAGAACAAGTAAAAGTTCCTTTCAAGTTCAGATTTTTGAATTTTGTTGTAACTTCATTGCACAATTCTAGGTGAAAATAGCGGGTGTAGCCTGTGTGACTGACTAGGCTAATTCAGATCAAAGAAATAGTCCCAGCTAGGATTTCATAATTCAAAAAGTAAAGACTAATCAGTCGCTTGGATTAGTACAAAGTGACTAAAATTAGCCTTAGTTGACATGCAAATGATTTGGCACTCTCTTGACTTTATCTTTATGACATGCAAGCTACACTAAGATGATTGGTTTTTTAGAATGAGAACAACTTCCGGAAGAACTCAAATCTTCCGTCCTTTTCTTTTTTCCTCAAAATAAAGTACTATTAACTAACAAAAGAAAGCACTATCAACTAAGAAAAATGCATATTTTTTTTAGTTAACAAAAATTTCATTAAAGTACAGAAAAAATAGAACAGAATATTTGAATATCATAAAGTAATAAATTGAGGTACATTTTTAAAGGAGCTCCTCATCATCACTACAAGAGCGGTGGGATCTAATGCTAGCTACCGATATAAAATGAAATCAATCCATCACATAGGAATGAAGGCGATGGTGTCCTATTACTTTGAGTCCCCTTGCAATTACTAACTGAAGGCATCTGTTGCTAAAAGGTAGAGGCATCCCCGTTCTCATAATCTCTTTTATTGTTGCATTAATTTATGTGCACTGTCCAATGCACATAATATAAACGGTCCCAGTCCAAAAGTATCTTAATTGAATGAGCAACATTTGATGTATAGCATTAGGATGAGATGCCGTACAAGCCTATATGCCGTTATGAGGAGACTTTTGTTTTACATAATGGAGCTGCAATTGACACTATTGACCGGTAATAATTTAGAATGGACACGAGTACTAGTTTACTTAGGACCCCATTTTCTTTTGAATTAATTCATTGAAGTAACAGTCATATTAGTAGGGAAAAGTGCACATGACCTAGCAAAGCCAAGTTGGCACTCATAAGAGTCATGATGGCTCTAATAAGTCATCACTAATCACTATACCAAGATCAGAAACTTGAGTTGCCCAAAAAAGAATAGGCAGTTCTATAGTGGCTGCTTTGATGCAATCCAAAAGAAATGTTATTTGAATCATTTTTTAGGATTTTTTTAAAAGATATTTTGAAGTATCTCTTAAATATTAATTAAAAAAATAAAATTCATTCTCAACTAATATTTAAAAGATATCTCAAAAAATAATACAAATAATATTAGTATCTTTAAAAAATCCCAAAAAATAATATAAATAGTATTAAACCGTGAATAACTTCCCTAATTAACAATTGAATGGTGGAGAGCACTTTGGTAATTTGTGGGGTGCTAGGGCAATTTATGGGAGTGGGGTTTGTAAGGCTGCTGAAGGGCACCTTGAATGATCTTCATCTGGTGCATATGAAAAGACAAAAGAAGGGTCCCGTGATGAGAAAGAGGCTATAAAATAGGAAAGTTAAATGTGTGTGTGGAGTGCAAAGGCAAGGACTCATGGATCCAAGACTTGTATTGGCTATAGAAAGGACAATGGGGACACCCTCCTTAAATTTTCCTTGATCACTGCCAGCTCTGGCATTGCAATATGGTCCAGCATAGTCTTAAATGATCCTATTAAATGAGTGCCCATTACACTTGTCAAAATTATACAAGTCCATATCTGACAGAAAGAAAATGAAATTCAACATGAATCGAATAATTATTGAGTAGGCAAGGTTATTATACATAGATATTTTATTCAGTAATAAATTTTAAATAAATTTAATTTTAATATATTATCACACTTATTTAATGACTATTATCATATCAATAAATAATAATAATATTTGATTTTTATAATTATTATCTAAAAAATTATATATATGTATATATATATATATATAGATATATATAAAATTAAATGATGGTTTATAAATTTTATATTGACAATGTGCATCAAAATTACTAATACTAAATATTTGAAAGGTTGTGTGATCTAAATAACGAGTAAAGCAATACTTAAAACACGTATGTTTCTATGCATTTATATATTTTAGTCATTTTTTTGGTGGTTTAAAATTTAGGTTGATAGGAACGCCGACTCTAATTCAGGGTGGGGGAATATCTCTGGGCCAATCGAACTTTTATAAAATACTTATAGATTATCTATTAATGAAGAAATTTAGAGATAAAACTTAAATCATGGCAATATAGGAGTAGAAGACAAGCTGGTAATTAGCCAACCCCTGTTGACTACATATTAGTTATTGAATAGAGCATTTACCAGATTAATTAATACACATTACTTACTCGAAAGATTTTCTGCATGAACCATCACTTCCACTAATAATACATTTACCTTTGGCGTTGGTCTCAGTTTTTCAGTTCAGTGTACGGCAGAAACTGCTGTGTTTCACTGTAGTTTAGTTAACGTTAAACGAGGGAGCGTTTACAAAGCCACAAGCATACCACCCCAATGCTGGTGGTTCAGTTTCAATGTGGATCTTCTGATGTCATAAGATCAAGGAAAATGGTCTGACAATATCAGCAATTTTCACCAATCATAAATTGCATATCTCTGAGGAATGAGAGGATTAGATATCAGTGTCACCAGAACTAAGTGCAGGTATATGAAAAATTTTCTTCAATAAATTATTTTTTCTCTTTGTAACCAAAACTAATTGGCACAAGACTTTGACCAAAATAAAATTACTAAGGCTACAAGAGACCCTCGTTTTATGAATAAAACCTATAGCAGGAAAGATAACAAACTACTGATCAATAATGAACACTTTATCGTACAAGAGGAATAAAAACGTCGTCAATCTTCATAGTTTTTCAATACTATGCCAATACAAAAGGAAAAATTAAGCTTCCTATCACCATAGGGTTAATTAGGCTGGAAAAATAGCTGAAAGTGGGTTATGAATTCATTGAATGACCAATCAAAAAAGCAAATTGTTTTTTTAATTTGCAAGGTTTGTTACCATGTATGGATGTGTACTATTTGTCATAAGTCATAACTCATAATAACACCATGTAATTAGCAAGAGGTCTTTTTCGAAAGAGAAACTGTGATAATGAAGGGACCATCTGGTGACACCGACTTTTGATGATTTTTAAGCTTAATCACGAGCAGCTTATTGAACTCTTACTGCATTTGTGAGACTTATTATCTACTTAGTGTGTTTCCAAATTCACAACAGATGATTCCAACTACTAATAGAATACTTTTAGGCATGCATTCATCAATATCTGAAAATGATCACGAATTCTTCAACGCATAGTGAATTAAACTCCTTGAAGTGAGTTTGTTTTCAAAGTGAGAAAGTAAAAAATATCTACCTTTAGGCATTAAATATTTCATGGAATTTATATAGTGTATGCTATTGATCTGAAGTAAATATACTCTTACTTTCTTATTTATTGGCAAACTCACTTTAGAGTTAAACTTTTTCCTTGGAATAGTAGCCTACTAGGCTCAACCACACAGCTCACGGCCGTTCCTGAAATATGCCCATCCTGGTGAGGGAGCTAACTTCTTCAATGTCACCTACAAATTTTGTTTATTGGTCACACAACTCATACCAAAAGAACCCATTAATCTGCACAATGTTAAGGTTTTGGCAAATTTCCAATCCACGTTTAGTCAACTCCGGCCTGTATTGGAGTTGTCAGCAATAAACATCACACGTATTTCATTGAAAGAGTTATGTCATTTAACTCTTTAATACAAAATACTACATCTTTATCATATAAACATATATAACACTATTTTATCATAATATATGTGTATTTCGATATTCATCCATATTTACATTCATATACTAAATTTATATATAATATGTTCGAATAATATTTTTGTTCATGGAAAATTGACTAGCATGTATAGCATAACTTACATCTCATAATAAGGATAACTGTGGCCCCAACGGAGTACATTGAAAGTTTTTCTTGATCTCAAAGTTGCAAATAAAACCAGATAATTTCTCAGTATAATTGGAATGAATTACTTATCATTGGGGCAGTTCAAAACACCTAAGAGATCTATTGCAATAGACTTAATTAATTATCGGCGCTAATGGACTAACATTACCTCAATATTTCTTCCTCCACGTCCCACTTAATTACAGCTCTAACTCTAGACTTGAATTTCCAACTAAGCCATTATGTCTATATTATGCTTGAGAGCTACAATTTGATCTGAGTCATCATACCAACCAAATTAAATAAAATAGTGAACATTATTGGATATCATAACTTATTACGCATTGGCACTTGATCATACGCTTTACTTATTGACTACCAAGTTTAATACATGTAAGGTTCGTTAAGTCCTTATAAGGCTAATGCTAAAGCAAAATGCTAAATTACACGCTCATGACCTTTTATCCCAAAATCTCACGACTTTACCTCTTATTTATGTTGGATTTTTGCGTTGCATTGGGCCTTGGTTATTTAATTAAAAAAAAAATTTGAATCATGTTTCCGGTGAGTGTCCATGTGACCCTAAAGGAGAGAGATAGCATCGGTTGATGAAAAAATAAAATAAAAGGATTTTGATGGAGATTTGAAAAGTTGAAAAAAAAAAAATTGGAAGAGGAGTAGAAAAAGATTTGATTTGAAGAGAAAACCAAGGGATTCTAAAAATGGTGAGTTTGTAAGTGCAACACACTTGCAAGTTGTGTTATATAACTTGTTAATCTAATAGGTGAGATTTAATGGTATATTAGTATACCATTTTATTTGTAATATATTGTAATAATTTTTAAAATTTATCTGTATGATCTAAAATTAAATATGCATGATTTTAAAGTCAAATAGAATTTTTGAGGATATTTCATGATCACATAGGGAAATTTTAATTATTTTAAAAATAATTGTGATATACTGTAGTAATTTTTAATTTTATGTATATGATCTTGAAATTAAATAAAATTTTATTTGTATGATTCTAAAATTAAACAATATTTCTAAAAATATTTTAAGATTACATAGATAAATTTTGGCTACTTTTAAAATATATTTAATCATAATTATAAAATTTGACTAAAATTAAGAAATTACTACAGCATACCATATGTGTTTGGTATATGTATATACGTTTAAATCACATTGATACATTATATTACATATTCACAAAGTGCATGATGTCTCGTGTAAGTAAGGCGCATTATAGAATTTGCCTCTAAAAATTTGAAGTTTATAAAAGATTTATTACGAGGTGGAGAAAATTTATGAGTAGAGTCAGTATTTTGTGAATATAGGTATATTAAGATTTTGAGTTTGAGAGAGTTTGTCAGATTGATAATTGTACTTGTGAGAAAAATTAATGAATTGATTTGTGAAGTTATAGATCCAGGTAATAAAAGTCAAATCATGTTAATTTCTTGTGCTCTTTTGCTTGTTTATTTTTTCGGGCTTTGTGGATTGGAGATTTTTTTTTCCAACAATTTAAACACTTTTTTTTTTTTTATAATTTCATACATCCATATTTCTCAATTTATTCTAATATTGACGCTAATGCGTGTTGGCTAAAAGATGTTTGGAGAAACCATTTGGAATAGTTGTTCGGAATTCGCATTTTCACGTTGGACATGCTGTTGGCTGTTGTTAGATACCTTCATAGATATCATACCGCTGGGGGCAAAGTTAGGAATTAAATAATGAGATGACTAAATACGTACTAATTTAAGCATTTTAAGTGAGCTAAACATGAAACTATACCAAGAATTTTTAGATGCTTTTTTAAAAAATTTTCAAGGAATGTTTGTTACTCTTCAGGCAGGCAAATTTTTCCTGTATGGGCACAACCGCACAAGTGTACCTTAAACACACTCACTTTGTGTCCATTGAATAATTTCTCCAGAGAGTAACACGAACAATGACATCTTTCGTCCTTTTAATACATCTATTTTGTTTTTTTTTATGTGTACACATCTTTCTTCCTTTTAATACATCATACGCGTCCATGTTTTTGTTTCATTCATTTTCATCTTTGGTCGAATCGAATTCAAGCACATCACCGATTTTGAAAATTAAAAAAAAAAATATCTTTTACATAAAATAAAATTCATAAAATCATCAAATTCATCACCTTTTTTTGTCTCTCCAATCAATTCACTGATCTTCCTCTTCCCTATGTGGATTCGCTCGACATTTTTGTTCGTCAAATTACTCAAAATGTCGAAATATGGGCCTGTTTAGTAAACGGGTTTAGGGCCAACTTGTTCCATCTTCATTTTCTAGTTTTTCTGTTTTTCCCCCCATGCTTAGCCCAGTTAAACTACCCATCTCCCAGGTACGAGGCCCAATCAACGGTTTTCAACCTTAAGTGACCCAAAAACAAAAAAAAAAGTGTTGAAAAGCCTTTTCTTTGTTCGAATTGTGTAAACTGTTAAAGAAGTGGACCCAAAAACTAAAAGTCGAAGATAAAAAAGTAAACGTCAAAAGTCATTTCTTCTTAAAAAAAAAAACAAACACCTGAAAATTCATCTTTTAAAAATACTGTGTCGAAACACATTAGTCCGCGAAAAGTGAAAACTCCGTAATAATCTCCCCACTGCCTCCATTGCATGACTAGCTTTGGGAACGAGATATTGGCTGGTCAGTGTACCAAGATCATCATATAAATGAGTTCTTGAGTTCTTGAGGAGACCTATATCTAATTCTAGAGGAATTTTCGTCCGCAAAGATAAACTCTTAAATACAGTCCCTAAACGTGATTTATGAAAACTTGTTCCATTCCTTCTTTTGTTAATTTGTTCTCTAACTATGCTTGTTCTGTTTTATTTGGAGCAGTAGCTAAAATACCAATATTCGAAATTATATTTCCAACCAATGTGAGCTAAATAGGGATTTTTTTAAACTGTTGGGAGACATATTTTAAGGGGCTTCTAGCTTTTTGTTTTTAACAGTTAAGAAAGAATCTATACAATCCCTTGTGCAACCCAAACCAATACACACAGAATCCTAGCCTTTTTTTCTTCTCCCTGTCTTTAGCTATTGTCATTAATGTTCCTTCTTCTTTACCATATTCGCTGCACAACCAAGGTCTCCCCATTGCCGCCATTATTAATTGCACGACTAGCTTCTAGAATGAGATAGTGGTTGCTTAGTATACTATGATTATCATGTGAACAAGTTTTTGAGGAGACCTACGTCTAATTTTAGAGGGTTTATTATTTAAGCCGTAGCTCCACGTATGGTAAAGGTAAATTCTTAAGGATAATACTTAAGTACAATTTATGGTAATCTTGTTCTATTTTTTCTTTTGCTAATTTGCCCTCTACCTGTACTTGTTTTGTTTTGTTTTGTTTTGTTTTGTTTGAAACAGTAGCTAAAATACCAATATCTGAAGTTATATTTCAGACAAATGTAAGCGAAATAGGCATTTTTAAAAGAAATTAAACTTCATTTGTTTAAAAATAGATTAGGCCCACCCCAGATCACCATTTTTTTAGTTTGTTATATTTGAAATATTATATATTCATTCATCCCACTATGGGTTGTTGAATCCCATTTCAAGAGCTCCAAATATTCAACCAAAAAATGGTTGACCACTTCGTTTGTGGGTAAGCAAGAATGCAATGGTGAATGAACGAGAGAAAGACCATTATCTAAAGGAAACCAAAAATAGCAAAGGCAATAACAATTATTGAAAACATTTTGTCGAAGGTTAGGATCAAGTTCAGAAAGAACAGTATCCAATTTAAAATTGGGTGTATGTATCGACCAAAAGGCAAGAAATAGAACCGAAAAAATGCCAATTTTATACTATATTTAGGAACTCCAATTGATTGTATAAGTTGCTTAGAGGTAAACAAGGATAAGCTTGAAGGTACCTTATCCTCATGAATAATTGTACCAGCTAGTGTATGCGCACGCATATCTTTAGTAAACGCTGAGTGTCTCTTTCTGTCTACCACACACACGATCTTGTATCATATATAAAGTATCCAAAATTGACAGAATTAGCAAATGGTCAATCTAGTCATTATTTTTGATACAGAGGGTAGAATCAATCGCTTATCAGTTGACTAAAACTTATAGCTATTGGCAATGAAATAATTTTATTTTCTTATAGTTTTTTAAAGCTGCATCTAACATAAAAGATTGGATCGATTACAAGTGTCATGAGTTAGAATATTAAGCTCCTTAAATTCCAAAAATGACACTAGTCAAATAAAACCAATAATTTCTCCTTCTAGTGTTAGTTAGGACATTTGAAACTTTGACCTTGCTCTAATATCACTTGTAGGATCAAACATTTACTATTTGGCCAAAAGCTATAACTATAACTGTTAACAATGATGTAATTTTATTTTTTTATAATTTCTTACAACTACATCTAACATAAGGAATCGTACCTATTATACGTGTCATTAGTCAAAATATTAAGTGCATCGAATCTCAAAGAATTCAATTTCAATATTTAAATTAGTTGACTTAGTCAATGTTTGTTATCTCATATTGTCAGGCGGTTTTAGTTTTGTATATCTTAGGGAGCTCTTGTAACCAACTTATCTATTTGTACTTAATCAGAATTCATTGTACGAAGAACACTTTCATTCTCAGCAATAGTTATCATAGTTTCTACTCAGAGATATACAGGTCATGGTTCTGAAATGAGAATGCAAAAACGTATACCACTTTAGACAATTATTGAGGTGCAGGAAGAGTGCCTAGATTCAACGACAAAGCATCAACTTCGTCAGGACGCCACACTAACCACTTCTTTTTTGTTCAAATTTTAGCTACATCTAATAAGCACTAAACAAAATCGAAATTGAACACTCATGCCATATGGATACCGTATGCACTCCTTCGAATTTACATAATTGATGATATGTTCAACTATAAGGAAATAAAGGTGATTTCTACAGTACCTTCTCTAAATGAAAGGGTTTGAAACCCTTCTTACATAGTCCAATATAATTTAATCATATGTTGAATTTTTATTCATCTAAGCATTGAGTTGTCATTACTTATAAGTTTATATTTTGACCTATTTATATATTTTTTTTGTTACAAATTTGTCCCCTAGTCTACCATAAGATAAAAAAAAAAAAGAAATTATTCCCTCAAAATAATCAATTTCCATTGATGCTATAACATCACCACCTTGATTGTCAAAGGATCCAAAATTAAGAGGTTTAGGGAAAAGGTGGCTGAAATTATTAATTATATGAATAGAAACAACGCCAACAAGTATGTAAGCAAAGTCATTAATGGTCAATTGTGCAAGTCAATTGTGCTTGCAGTATGATCGTGGGTACACTGAAGTTGCTGTCCTGCAGGATGCCTCTATTCGCACAAAGCTATTTCTAATCAGTTATTTCTCTCGCCTTTCAATTCAATTCATACCAAAAATTGTTTTGATGCTGGTATATTCAAACATTCTTGAGCATAAATGGAAATAATTTCACAATTTATTTTCTCATGTTTTAATATTTAGGGATTGATTTTTTTAGGGTTCATTTTGATTTGAAAATAATAAGTTTCTTTAGGTGTTTATAATAGATCATTTGATATTTGGAAAAGAAATTTCTGATTTCATTAGTAAGCCCTGGGATAAATTTGTAACCAAAAAAATATAGAGTGAATCTAAATATAAATTTATAAGTAATAATGCATTGTTTAAATGGACAAAAATCTAATACATAATCAAATCTTATTGAATCATATATAAAGGGTTTCAAACATTAATTTAGAAAGGGTACCATAGAAATCACCGGATATAAAATGACCGCATTATATATGAATCACATTCGTTCTTTAATTTTTGTTTTCAGTATTTCGGGTCCCCCCTAAAGTTGTTAAAAGAAGCAACACAAGGATTAAAAAAAGACGTGAATAAACAAAAATCTTTAACGTGTGGTAAACTGTGTCTATGTTCCGTTCCTTTTGCATTGAAATTCGATGAAAAAGGATTAAGATATTTATTTTAACGTCTGTTGTAAAGCTTTAACAAACACGTTGAATCTTGTCCAGTTTCGATTCTATATTTGAAGGACAAATACAATTGGAATTTTTATATATAATTGAGCCCACTGTTTCTAACTTCTTATTTGATCTTCATGAGGAAGTACGCGTGAACGAAATTGAAAAGAGAAAAGAAGAATGTCCTTTTCTTCACATAGTTATCCAACCTAGGAAGGGACAAAGAAGAGTGAAGATCCCTCCATATTCAAGAAACAATTTAAATCACATCATTTGCAAAAGAGAAAAATCACACGATAAGTACGGGTGGGATTCTCTTCGTACTCTATTTTTATTTTTCTAGATCGATTTAATGAAGGTTGTGAATGTAAACCGTAAATTCATGCATTTATAAATGAAGAGATAATTTTGATACAGCGTTTGTGAAAAAAAAAGATTTATATAATTATTTATATATATATATATATATATATATATATAACTTTTAAGATAGTGAAAATAAAAGTTAAATATTTCTATTAATATGATAAACTATGTAAAAAAAAATTATATTATTAATGCATCAAACATAAATTCATAAAGTAAATGATTATCAATTTTACTAAAAAATCAATATAAGATTAAGAAAGTGATAATCCATGCCATTCACTCATATATGTATTAGGATTGAGATTCTCTGTCAATTTCTTTGTCTCTTTCAATTAAAATTTAACACATATAAAATAATAACATCACCCGTATTTTTTTAGACGAACTTCTTCAAAATTACTTATGATTTCTATGAGACTTACTATTTATTATGCTCAATTTCATAGATACCTTAACACCTAAAAAAAAAAAAATATGAGATTCATCATCTTTTTCCTCTCTCTTTTTTCTTTTCTCTCCACTACCCTTCGTATTTTTTTTTTTCTGTAGCGGTGTGGCTGAACACCCTAGAGTTGAAATCCATTTTTCCTATTCCTATACGTGGCGAAGTTTGAATGGGTGGATGGGATTCTTTTTTTTTTCTCTAGCGGTGTGGCTGAACACCCTAGAGTTGAAATCCATTTTTCCTACTCCTATACGTGGCAAAGTTTGAATGGGTGAATGGGATTTGCGACAAGGAGTTCAGAAAGAAAATTTTAATGTGTGTGAGAGCCAAAAATTATTTTATATTCTTAGAATACATTTAATGCATATTAATTCCAAAAAATAAAAAACTATGATTGATTTTCAATTAACGACCTATTAACAAAAATCTTCTTAAAACATATATTAAATATATACACTCTAAATATATGGAAATACTTTTTTTTTTTGGATGTGATGAAAAAAATATAGAATAACTTATCCTTTAGAAGTCTCTATCGGCTAATATCCGTTTAAAGTTTCAGGTACTTCGTTGAAAGTTTTCGTAAGTAATCACACAATTTAAATTTTTTTGGAGTGTCTTTTCTAGTCACAGGATTTAAAGCGTTATTAAGACAAGAAAAATAAAACAAGATTTTAAAAAGGCGAGTATTTTATGTAAAATAAAATATTAACTAAAACAAAATTTTATATTATGTGTCAAATTAGACACCAAACTTGATTTGACACCTACTCTTTTTAAAATTGTCCAAATAAGTGTAATCAAAAGAATAATCATTTCACCTTTTAGTCGTGGCTTGAATAATTGTTGTATATAAAATAATTTAATAATATCAACAAATAGAATTGTAACAAAAAAAAGTCAAATTATGATAAATAATCATTTTTTATAATAATTATCAAATATAATTTAATATTTTTTTATAATTGTATTAATTAATAGTATAAAATTATTTTATATAATTCATAATAATTACTCTTTTAAATTAAAAAATAGTTTTCAATAAGAAAACGTATATTAATTTATTGAAATTTAATATGTAAATCAAAATGCGTACAATTTCCTCTAATTGCAATCAATTTAAAAAAGTTTTTATGATTCAAAAATCATTAATTTGGTTTATAAAATGCTTTTTTGGATATATCTTTTTTTCCCCTACGAAAGTGTACTTCCCATTTTTTAAAAGCAAAGGTATAATGTTTTGGTCAAACGTTTGAGTTATCCCACCACAAAAGCGAAGGGCCTAAAAATTATCAGACGGTGCATAATAATATGAATTTAAATTCTCGTGCATAAAATTTTTTGAGCGTCACTCAATAAGTCAATATGTATGGTTTTTCAATTAAGCGGTGCTTATTAGTACGAAACAGCTTTGTACGAATTGTGACAAATGATTATAAACCAATCACCAGAAAGTGGCGAGATCAAGGACGGAAAAGAGAACCAATAGATAATTATTAAAATGCATAACAATATAGTGTTTTGCAGTTATTCGTATATAGTATTATGAAAATAATTTCATCCTATCGATTATTGCTGTTTTCAATAAGTGAATTCACGGAATTTTGAATCATGAAAATTCATTTACAATTTTAATACATATAGTTAAAGGGGATTTGTATTTTAATTAAAAAAATGTAATCCTAACGCATCCGTTTGTTTGTGTAATGGTCGAGATTTTTTTTTTTTTGAAAAAAAAAAGGGGGGGGGTTGGAGAAGCTGCAGAGAGTAGGCATTGGTGAGTAGTGAGTGGGGAAGGATGACGCATAGAATAACTGAAACATGGTGTCGTTTAGCGATGCGCCGTGGGTCCCACCGGAAAACGACCATGGAGCTGGGACCACAGGGCTGCGTTTCAGGCTTTCAGCTGCTCAAATGATTTTGTGTGGGGCCAAGCTGGCAGTGAACCCGTTCCTGGGTGGGGCCCATGTGCCTAACAATGAAGGCCCATTCGGTGAACGATGCCTCCAAATCAACGTCGGAATCGTCACACTTACTTTCACTTCAAATCTCCATTCTCCAATGTACATGCATTTTCAACAGCCAATTTTGATCGCCTGGCTTCTTTGGTCGCTCCAGGATGTGCACGCTTATGGAAAGTTAATCGTTTTCCTTTTTTTGGTAAAAAAATTATGCCCGGTCCCAAGGGGCTCAGGGCAAAGTCTTAAGATTTAACAAGTATTTATAGAGGACTTAGATTATTCATTAAAAAAATTCTCACATTAAGGATGGAAATTAAATCCATATATTTGTAAGATATGAAATTGTTCTTTATTAATTGTATCAACATTCATTAATTATAAAAAGTTAATATATATATATATATATATATATATATATATATATATATATTAGAAAACTTATATTATTATTTGATTATATATTATTATTTATATGACTGTTAAGATAATAATTATAAAAGTCAGGTACTTTTATTTATTAATGTAGCAACAACAATACGTTGAACATATAAAAACTGATATGTTTAATAATCGCATATTGGGTTATTGAAGAGATTACTTAATTATAGGCTAAATTAAGGTCTTGTACACTCTCTACTTACTCTATATTTTTTTTTTTTTGGAAAAAAAATTGGTGATTTTTTACTAACATCAAAATGTTACTGAAATATCTTTGAATAGAGACAAAATAAATCATTGCTATGCAGTACTTTCTTTCTAAATGCTAATCATTTTGGAAAGAAAAAGAAATCACAAATAATATATTTTGCACTAAATTAACCTTCACATGCAATTTATCATCGAGGTTAACACAAATTACTTACCTTTCTTCAAACACAAATACATAAATAGTCAGTTTTTCACTAATTTTATTGTTATAAACTATTTACATTAGCACATTAATTTTATTGTGAATTTTCTTGAGTGATTCAAAGGACTATGCCTTGGAGTTTGTAAGAATAACTTTCGTCACTTCTATAGGGTTTGTATTAAGTCAATTGACATGATGAATTAAAAACTCAATCAAACTAATTAAAAAAATAAAATGGACTCAGTTATCAATCCGATCATGTCAAACCCAAAACTGACCTAATTTGATCTTATTTAGTTTGGGTATCACGTTGAAGAAATTCAACCCGATGACTACTATCCGATTGACTCTTTATAATCAGTGTTGCATTTTTGTCAATGTCCTTGCATGGTTGGGGTTCTCAACTCCTTGGATTTTGTGCCATAGAACCATATTGTTCCAACTTCTTCTTGACCACTTATGTTCTAGGAAGACAATTCTTCTCTTCCTATTGCATATTCGAAATCAACCACAATTTCCTAGCATGCTTTTTCGGCGGTAGCACTCAAATTTCTAGTGAGTTTTTCATATATAGTCCTTGATTCCCTTCCTTATTGTTAGCATTTTTGGTGCGTTTCTAGCCAGGGCGGCTTCTCCTTCTTGTCTTGGAAATCATAATGAGGAATCAAAATTGTAAAGAAAGAATGGAATCCTTTTTCTCCTCACACTCTCTGATACAACGAAACTTATTAGGCCACATCACCACTTGATGTTTGATGTCTTCAGCTCTCTCATATCAAGTCACACTTCTCCAGTGTCTTATTGTAATGCATCTTGAGTTGTTGAGCAGTGAGTACGGTCAGTTTATGTTATTATATGTGATTAACCGTGCTAAAATTTGAAAAATTTAAAGTGAGAGTCTTTATTACATTATGTATTTGTCACTAGCCATCTCTCCTCAAAAATTCAACCATTGAAGAGAAGCACATGAATGATTTTATATCTTAACAAACTGCTTTACGCAAGAGTCTTTTTAGGTTTAAAGCGTGAATAATGCACAGACCTACCCTATCTTAATGGAGACAAATAAAAATTGAACTCTAAACCATTTGATCACAGAAACGCTGATACTAATCATGAACTATCTCTTCTAAAAATTTAAGTTGTGAGATAAAAGCATATGAATGATTTTAATTATATTTTCACAATATTAACACAAAAAGGTTCACAACGCAAATATAGGTGTGTCCTTTATTGATGGTTGCTATTCCTACAATTGCAATAACCACAATAACAATTTAAAATCATGAAATGAATGCCGTCTTCAGTTCAAAGGGTGTTTCAGCTTTTGTTGATGCCATCTTCAAGCAGGATTTCTTTGCTTTCTGCTTATGAGAGAGATCTATATGTTGTCACTCTCCTCAAGGTGTTTTTTCCCCCTATTTATTATATTTTTAGGAATATTCTCGTACTTGTGTCATGAATTATATTGAAAATTTATTTGTTTAAGTAAGATACGAGCATGCTATATGTGTTTATTTTCTACTTTTTAAAATAAAATATAATTGAATAGGTCACTGGTTGACTTGATCCCAACCAACTGGATCTTTGAATTAGATAAGTTTCTACTAAAATTTCTATAAAGTTAATCAAACGTAAGACCAAGTTGAGTGGCTTGGATTTTGATACTACAAAGTTTTGACAAAGTGCCTTTAACTGCTTGTAGTGTTTTTTTTCCAATAAAAAATATAGTTTACGTATTATTTTTATTTTAAGAAATTCAAAACGAGTTATTTTAAATTAATATTTAAGTATCTATGAGAAAAGAGAAATGTGATTTTTTTTTAAATGTGATTTACAAAATTAATTAATTAAGGCTTGAATTTATTTTAATTTTTCTTGTAATTATAAAAATATTTTTACAAGTTTGACACTTAAATTATTCAATCAATTTTCGTTCAACCATGAGAATTTTTCACAAGAGTTGTGCCATTGGAATCGAAGCTCACGTTTCCGAATAAGAGTTAAGATTAGTTATCATTTCAACCTATGTTTTATCGGTGTCGTGGCTGTATTTTACTTTGATTCTCCACTTATGTCGAATTTAATATTTTTAATTACGAAAGATACAAAGCGGAAAGAGGAGTGAAGGAGGACATATAATTAAATATAATTACTTTGACTAATTAGAAACACGTACACATGACATTTTAACAAAGAATAAATGCCTAACTATCAATAATTGTACATCAATAGCCACTCATCGGTGGTTGTTAATTGCATGTCAATATAAAACGAGAGGTTGGGGTGGTAGAGAAGTTTTTTATGCAATAATTAATTAGGAGGGACAAGTAACTATTAGAGATATTATTGCTGACCAATTATGCTCATATAAGCCAATAACCACATGAAACCCACTTGCAAAAATTTCATTAGAACGTCTCAACATGATCATATGGAGCAGCATCAGCATGTTTGCCCATACCGTGTATTATGGTTGCTTATGGGTTTCCAAGTTATAAATCAACTAATGACGCGGTAATAGACAGCACGCAAACAATGTTTGTTCGGAAACCAAATAGCTAGTAGTAAGGTATGTGGTTCCAAACTTGCATTGGAATGCTCTGTCTCTTTATACACTAATGACATATGTTGAGTCTAAAACTGAATTCTCATAGAAACAAAGACTATGAATTGTTCGCACCGGGGATCTAGCTAGCAAAGAGAATTACGTACAAAAATTGAGGAAAAGGAAATTATTTTGGTTTAAGGAATTGCTTTTGTAATTTCCGGCTGAGAGTGATTAAGAAAAGTTATTTTGAAAGCGACAACTTTATAATTCAAATATCTAACATTATAGGTAAAGTTTGTCTGAGATTACAATTCACTTCCTATTGTGATCCCCACTTTTGAATTTGAGAAATAAGAAATTTAACCAAATGAGAAAAAATAAATAAATAAATGTATTAATTAAATTAGGCAAGTAAACTACTATTATCTTTAGTTTTCTTTTTATTTTTTGGAAACCTTGAACCGTCCAAAAAAATTATTTAAGACATTTTTTTTATGTGAATTATTTAAGACAATTGAGTGATGTAGTATTATAAGATAATATACTTTGTTACCCAATCTATCCTAGAATTTTTCTTGAGTTGTTTTGAGGTCAAGTCGGTCAGTAAGCATCTACTTCAAGATTTAACATTTTTAAAGGGAAAAAATAGTAAGAAAAAGACATGTTTTTGTCATGTTTTTTTCATGTGAGACATTAATTTGATGATAAGATATGTTAATCAATAAAGAAATGATGGGAAATCTGCAGATATGATATACTTATAGTAAATAAAGATAAGTATTTATCTTTTATTTTCCCATAGTTTGTCATATGCTCGAATGGTATAGTAAATAACAACATTTTTCAATTGTCTCTCCGTTTGTTTAATTGAAGACCTTATAAAAAATGCTGTACAACCCAGTGCACAATGTCAGAATGAAATGTATGATGCAATCGCGATACTCAAACCTCAATTGTGACCTTTTTTGAAATTGGCTGCGGACATTACAGCACGAGATAAGCCTATCAATTGGCTTTATATTTTTCATATAAAGAATAGAGAGAAATTATACCACAAAATAGAGATAAAAGAAATTATATTTAACAGAATTTTTGTAACTATTCAATACATCATTTTGTTCATAACGAGAGAAAAAAAAAAAAGTTTTGAAATTTGATGGCTCTGACTTCTGCGGAAAAAGTTGAGTAGTTCTGTGTGATACGCCATGCACCTGTGCGTTTTATCGTTTGTTAATTAATCATCCATGCAAGCATCGGTTGTTGGCCTAACAAAGAGAGAGAGAAAGACAGAGATGACGCATAATGATGCAAATCACACTAACTAATCTACCAAATAAAATTGATATTAAGATTTATTAGGTTTTAATCAATGGTTACTCCTAATAATCAGGTGTGGCTTAATAGGTTACCTGTGAGCAGAATTAATCTGCAATATAAAAGTTCAAATTTCACATAGCACCTGTGGTTAACTACGTTATGAGACTTCGAGTGATAATTAGTCCTATACCTAAAGGGTGTGAGGAGACATTATAAAAAAATAGGCACGGTAATAATTAGATTGTGATGATTAAGTTCAATGGATAAAACAAAGATCAGTAAAACCATATAAAATATTTGACTATTCAACATTAATTTTGTCGAAGTTACCAACCAAAGGGGAAAATTTAATCTGTAGTAATTTAAGCATTTCCCATACTTCCTATAATAAGTTCAGGCATTGCAAGAAATCAATTTATATGCATCATATAAATGACATATTTACTTTGTCCTAAAACTGCAATAATACCCTTGGACCTTCTTTAGTAATTCCATAGGTTCCCAATGTCAACAGCTCCTGCAGAAGCTGATGAATGCTCCTGATTCCCAAAAAACCTGTAAAACATGTCATTGTTGTATAACAGAGATGAGATATCAACATCAAAGTCTCTCCCCTGAGAAGACTCTGCTTTCTGATTCTGCCCTGCACTTGATCCATGGTTTTCTGTCATCATCCTCAACATGGAAGGTTCTTGAGGTACAGAATAATCTGGTTGGCACCGTGAATTCCCAATTTGGTGTGCAATCTGTGTGGATTGGTGATTGGATACTGCAGGGGCTTCTTTGGCAAAACCCCATGAACCAGGGGAAATATCAGAGGGCGCAGAGGAAAAGTTCAGGATTGGGGTTTCCCTGCTGTCAACTATGTCATCATGTGTGTTGCTCCAATCCTCGGCATGATTCGGTTCAGAGAAGCATGTCACCTGAGATAACTCACCAGGAGTGGTTCTTGATGAAGAAGAATCCATCAGTGGAGGAATCAGAGAAGAAGCAGGTGTCGGTAACGGTTCGTCTTCCAAAGAGTTTAGCCTCCCAAACTTCGAAATATGCACTCTCTTTCCAGAATGACTCTTCTCAAAGACTCTGCAGATAACCCATTCACTCTATTGAATGGTTCAAAAAAAAAAAAAAAAAGCCAAAAACAACCTTATTAGCAAATCTTCCCTTTGAGCCAGAGCATAAATAACAGAGGCAAACAGAGTCAAAACAGAGCAAAAACTGCATACCCTTTCAGGCTGGGGCAGAGTATACTCAGAATGGTTCCCCTCCAATCTATATTCGTGCATTGCCCAATTAGTTTTTTCACCTCTTGGAGCTCTTCCCTTGTAGAAAACAAGGGTCTTCTTCATCCCAACCCTTGTGTTTCCCATGGATATTATCTCCTTGTCTTTGCCTGTGGCCTTCCAATAGCCAGCATCAGTGGCCCTATTTGTCCTTTGACCAGTTGGGTATTTTTTGTCTCTCACACAGAAGAAATACCATTCTGTTTCACCCATTTTGGCCAACCCTTTAAACGGAAAAACAGAAAAAAAGCACAATTCAGATAAGAAATCACCACGGAAGTAAGATATATAAGAATGATGAGCTTTTAAAGACTTACCTGGCAAATCCCATGGCTCACACTTGTTCAAATCAACATCAGCAATTGCTATGGCAGAGAAGCGCTGGTCGAGAGCCTTCTTGATGAGGTAGTAGTTTATGAGCTCTTCATCAGTCGGATGAAATCGAAAACCGGACTGCAATTCGAACTTCTGTTCTTCTTGCCTTGGTATGCAAACGTTCTCCATTGATTCCATCCTGAGCCAGAGTTCTCTGTTTCAGTAAAGAAACAAAGTGAATATCAAAACGGGACAAACGCGTCGGTTACAATATGTAAGTGGCGAAAAAAGAACGCAATCGGTTCTCGAAGATTCGGCGCCGCTGGAATTGAAGTGATAAAAGCAGGGGAACCAACCTGCCAAAGGGTGGACACTTATGTGCTGTTAGGAAGAAAAAAAGGAAGCTTTTGGGTTTTGGAGGTTACAGATTTTGCTGCGCATATAATGGATGTGCAGACAAGGAGGGAGAGGGAATGAACTGAGAAGTTATTCTTATTTTCTTTTTGAGGAATTTGATGTAAAGATTCTACTGAGAAAAGTTTTGTGTTGTGAGAAACAGAGCTCCTTAAATACTGGTTTTTTAGGTGCACAGAACCGTGGCTCATAAGGCAACTTGGGGGGAGGGGGGTGCGTTTTCATGCTTTTAGCTGTGTGTTTTATGGCGTATATGCATGATTGTGTATATGTCAAAACACAAAAAGTTGAAAACTGAAAATTATACTAAAAAATACACTCTATCTTAATTTGATATTCGAGGAAAAAGCATTGTATTTCAAACAAACCTAAGCCCATAATAAATGGAGAGTCATTAGCAGCTCACAACTTGGTTGAAATTCATTTCACTTTGCACTTATTTTTTACCTTATCAGTTATGTAGATCGTTATCATTTGTATAGTATATGATTACTAGGAAAACCTAACCGGTGTCCAAGTTAGCCTGCATGTAAATGTTGATGTTGCTGTGTTCTCTAATTTCCTCATTGTTAAACCACAATAATTTACTGTGAAAATTTTATATAGAGAACGTGGAAACTAGAGACCTATCCCATTTTTCCTTTTTCAATTCATAACATACGACACAGACAGATAATTACCTCGAAACCAAACAATGCTTTATCCTTCTTGATCATAAGTTTATAATTTTGATATTTTATCCTCAGAACACATACATATATAGGAATATACTTTTAATATGTAATATGACCAAATCGCGCTAACTAGGTATACGTCATCCTCTCAGAAATACATGGTTATCTGAAACCAGACTCACCTCCAAGAAAAACGAAATAGTGAAAAAAGAGCAGAGTAGATAGTTTGAAATATCCGCAAAATTACAACTGAGTTGTATGGGTACCTCGATGTTTCTTTTATTACCATTTATTTATACAAAAAAAGATTCAATCTGAAGGAGTTTTTATGGGTGGAAATTTGCTTTTTAATTGCTGAGATTTAAGTTATATATTTTGTCTGGTCTGTTATTTAGTTCTTAGTAACAAATTAAGAGTAATTATTTTTAGGATTAATTAGAAGGATCGCTAAAACACAAAATTAAAGATGAAGGACATTTTTTTGTTAATTTTATATTGTTAGCGGTTTTTCTCATTGGTTCTCCCTTTTTACTACATCAAAAATGAAGTAATTCTTGTAAACTATTTTTTCTTAATCCTTTTGTTATATATCCTTGTTTAAAAAAAAAAAGAAAAGAAGAGAAAAGAAAGTGATTTTATGTACTTAAAAACATGTGTCTTCACCAACAATGGTGTTAGCATAATAATAAAAGCACACTATAACCTTAAAGAGGACTTTAGTTCAATATTTAGAGAGAAAATTAATTATGAGCACAAGTCTAATTATATTTAAAGTAAATTAGTCTCCTTCTGAACGGAAATGCTCTCGGGAAAAAATGTTTGTCTTTTATTCTCTTACTTAAAAAGTAATGAAAGTTAATATTATTACGTCATCTCATAAGAAAAATATAACGTATGATTAGTTTTCTCCACAAATGATCAAATGCGACTTCCCAAGACAGCTTTACGGAAAGAAACTCACAACTTCCGTATCTTCAAAGCGCAATTAAAACCAAACAAGATTATTAAAGTCCGTGTAAAAAATTATGATATAAGAGATAAATAAAATTTATAAAAAATATTAGAGATAGTTACAGTATATTCTCATGAGAGTTACTCAAGTTACATTACCTTCTCTTTTATCTTGAAAAATTACACTTTTATTTCCTAAAAGATGTAAAGGTTGTTTGGCACACCGGATAATATAAGGTTTGATAAAATTTTAATATTATATAGTATTTAATATGTCACAATATAAAATATTATATTATATAAAATATAACAAAAAAGGTATTATAATAAATATAATTTTTAAACATTATAAAAAATTAAAAGTTAATATAATTGTTTAAATATTTATTATTTTTATTTAATTATTTTAGTTATTTTGTATTATATATAAATATAATTTTATATTGAAAAATATTTATATATTTTTAATATTTTTTCATAAATATTAAAAATGAGAAAGAGGAAGAGAGAAATAAAGAGAAAGTTTTTATATATCAAAATCTAAACATGCTTCATAGCATATTCCTATATTTAATTGCATTATATATTATATATAATTATTTTTATTATGTACAATTAAATTTATATTCCTATATTTTTATATTAGTTTAAATAATTATTTATAGTTATTATTTTTTAAAATTTATTTATTATTCAATATTTTTATTTTTATTTATATATTTTTTATTATTTATTTAATAATTATTTTTCTTTTAATGAAATGTATTAAAAAAATAAAATAAAAGAGTTCTTATATATCAAAAACTAATCAAACAACAGATAAGGTCATAATTGTTGAAGAAGAGTCCAAAACCCAAAGAAATCTAAACCAATGGATTAAGCAAAAGACCACAATATTAGGTCAGAAGATACATTTTAACCAAAAACCTTAAGGCAATAAATTTATGGGTCATCCATATTATATACTCTTTATTTAGTTCATTCTTAATCAATATAAGACTTCACAACTCACTTGAAATTCCAACATTCTGCCCTTTTAAGTGTGAGGCCCAACATTACATACTCATATCGCTTGTTGGGAAGGGAGCTTAAAATTGGGATAACTATAAACCAATAGACTAAGCAAGAGACCATAATAGCAAGTCAAACATCACATCTTAATTCAAAATCTTGAAGCAATGAGTTTATGGATCCTCCATATTATATACTCTTTACTTAGTCTATTCTTAACCAATATGGGACTTCATTACTCATATTTGAAATTCCAACAATAATGTATTGTGTTACCTTATCCTATCATATCTAATACAACATATCAAACACATCCTAAATGTGTTATAGTTTAATCTATTTTAGTACAATTGAATCTCTTATTGGTAAATAAGTAAATAACTATAAACAAGCCCTTTAGATCTAATTTTCTCTTATTACTATTTGCATTATCAATGACTAGTTTTGAAGGTGAGATGGAGATTTTGGGTATCATTTCAAAGTTGATAGTAGGAGATTCAAAACTTAATTTCATCCTTTAAAGTCTCAAAATCAATAGTAAAAGTTTTCAAAATTAGCCACCGGTGATGTTAAGAGTTATGGGAGAAGAAATTCAACATGAGAGCCTCATTCATATTTGCTAACACTGCTAAAAAGTTCCAATATATGCAAAAAGATTGAAGTTTAGCATATTTTCATCTCTAGGAGAAAGGAGTATTTTCAAAAAGACAGAAAAATAGTGTAATTTAAGCACCTCTTAAAATAAAAATATAATTTACTCTAAATATTATTTAAGAGAGAAAGAAAGAGAGAATAATAGAGATTCAATAAAATGTTAGATTTAAAAAATAAACTTTGAATTGGACATTTTAAGATCTATTTTTATCATAGTTTATATATTGACAAAAACCAATTTTTAAAACTTAATTGATCACCAAACAATTTATATGATAAATTCGGCATATTGTATTCATATATTTTTATATTTGGTTTTTCAAAAGCTGCCAAACGCCTTTGTCAGTTTAAAATTTATCCGATAAAAGATGATAAATATGGTGAGTGACAAGATACTGAAGACCAAAGTTAAATTACAGTTTCATCATATTGAAGATTCAAGAATGGTGACATATATACGCAAAATATATTTTCTCATACAGTATTTTAACATCTAATAATGTAAAAGGCTTAAGAAACAAACCTAGAAAATTCTGAGTAGATTCAAAACAGACTATGGATGAATTATACTGCATTGTCAGAACATTCCCTACATGATCACATTACACCATATAACTATATAAGATATAACAGAATGCATTCCAATGTTTATACTGGTGAAGAACTCATGATCTTGAATAATATCTCTTAAGTTGTAAGCAATGCTAATTTCAATACAAAAGGGATATATAAAATGAGAATGATTTTGTTATATGAAAAATGAGAACGAAATTCTCAACCTCTAGATTAACTTTTATAGTTGAGATTAGAATATAACCTAAAGAAGCCATATCACCCTTTCTAGAACCCCACCTCAAATATCTCAGCATCTAGATTTAGGAGGTGTTTGGTAATCACAAAAACTAAATTAATATGGTACAAAATAGAACCAATTATGTTAACCAATATAAAAATAAACTAGTTTTTAATTAAATATTATTTGGTTCTATAACTTAAAAATTAGTTTTAACATATATTTTTCTTCTTCTACTTCTTCTTTTATACCTTTTTCTTTTTAACTACGTCATTAAAAAAACTAATTTAGCAGATAGTGACAAACCATGGCAAGTGGTGGTGGCAGCCGATGGTGGTGGTTAGTAGCGACAACGACAACAAATGGTGGTGACCGGTGATGATAGACAATGGCGGCCAATGGTAGCAAATGGTGGCGGACGAAGTTCGTAGTGGTAATCGACAATGGTTAGCGGCAGTTGGCAATGGATGATGGTGGACTGTGTTGGTGAATGGTGGTGAATAGCAGTGAAGAATAATTGACAGATAGTAAAAATATATAAAATAAAAGGAAAAAATTTTGGAATGAGATAAAATCAATTTAAAATTGATTTTTTTTAAGAACTACTTTTAAGTCTAAATTGGTTCAAATAAAAATTAGTTTTAAAATATTTAGGTAGTTATCGAATAACATTTATTAAAAACCAAACCCCATTGTACTTAGTTATCCGATTTTTTCAGTTTACCAAATACCCCATTACAAAATGAATTTTCTCATGTTAAATTTTCACATGACCTTGTCTTATGTGATATCTCATAATTGATTTAAAAGGTGGAACCCAGACAAAGACATATGACATACGAGAATTAATAGCAAGAGATCACACATGATAATATCATATAAAAATTTAACATGAGGATTTATTCCCCGAAGCCCATCTCTTCCATTACTCCCTCAACCCCTAAGACTAAGACCCCCATACCTAGAGCAGAATATTACTCTCACACACATCACCATTTGTTTACTTTAGTCTTGGCTAATCTGGAAACTATATTGGTTCAAAACTTTTCAATTTTGTTTATTTATTGTTCATTATTTCCTCACCATGTTCTATGAATAGTTTTTAAATTAATTAAAATCTATTTCTTTTTTGGATATGCATAAATAATTCTAATTAAATATCACTTTTACATACAGAAAAACCATGTGCCCTTTGCTAATATATTTTCTTCATTGTGAACAAGTCTATATGCAGACTACATAATGGAGGCGGTAGCCTTTGATGCAGATTATGGATTTGTTTGGTTATCTTCTCCTGTTGATCAAAAAATAGGTAATAGATGGAAGGAAAGAATTGGAGGTCAGGGAAAAGGGGAGACATGAAAGACACTAAGAAATTGGAAATTAGCTTTGAGGGTGAAAGGGAGTGAGGTCATATGAGTTTTTAATTTTGGAGTGTAATATCAACCACACATTTTGATCTAAAGGTTAAGAATTTCTTTCTTACTTCTCACATACAACTAAGTCATTCTCACTTGATATGTGAGGAAATGGAAAATAATGACACATAATATTCTTGATTTCAACAAGTAAAAAGCAATTCTTACAAACTATTCTATTCACCTTGCATATTGCTTAACAATATGCAAGCCATGAGGCTTGATTATTGTCATTGTCTTCTGATGGTTTTATTTTAATAAGCTAATATGTTGTGATTACTTCATAGAGTCATCACAACATTTGATGGTTTTATGTGTTAGCCCAAGGTTACCTTTGGACTAATCTCAGAGATGATAACAAACAAAGATAATAAATCTTAACATTGATTTTCTAATGCTCAACCCTAGTTAAAACGTGATTTAATTTGCATTTTTATCAAAGTTTACTATGCAAGAGAAAATGAAGTGACATGAAGTTACATACAAGAATCTAATGTTAGATAAAAACTTGTATATTAATATGGTTGGAGCTGGTAATACTGTAGCATCAGCCCAAAATATGAGTGACCTCTCAATTATCCTCTTCCCTTGTAAATAGTATATATCTGTAACAGAGAATCCCTCAGAATCCTTATTCCCACTCAAAATTCTATTAACTCATTAGTTAGTTACACCTAGTGGGCCTTTATTGTGAAATATGTTATGTTCGGCTCTTTTTCTCATTTTTATCCCTCCTTATACAAGTGGGTAAGCAGGCTAGCCCAGCCCATTTAGCTCAGTCTACAATGGACTACTTTTAAATGGGTTGGATTGGGCTGGCTCGCATAATAAATGCACTGCAAAATTGTTGGCCTATGTCCGCATTGCATATCTCTTTTTTTCTTTTTGCTTTCATTTTTTTGGGCCCTGTTGGCTTTTGCCTTTTTTTTTCCCTTGTAAATTTCACTTTTGAGTGAAGAGTGATTTGTGTTGTGTTGTGTCTCTTCTTTTACGTGATGTGAGTCAATGAGAAGAGAGTTTGTGAAAGAAAAAGTGGGTGAATGGGCCATGGGTGGTGAGAAACATGAGAGCAAGGAGTGGGTGTGGGACTGTGGGTGAGTGTGGGCCGCATGGCATGGACTTGGCACTCAACAAGGAAAAAAAAATAAATGCGGGCTAGTGGGTTGGTTCGCGAACTTGCGGGCTAAACAGTGCAAGCTAAAAAATCCGCGAAAAAATGGACCACTAAATGGGTTGGTAAAGCGGTGTAGATTGTGGATTAAACGGACTAACCTGCGAGTCACGGTCTATATACCCGACTCTACCTCCTCACTTATACCTTAGTTACCTCGAGGTAGTTAGCACCACTCCCTTTTTTCAAGATTCACCTTGTCCTCAAGGTGAAACTTATCAATTTGCTGTTGTGTTATTGAAGCTAGTTCCCAAGAGTTCTCAAACTCTATTAAATCCTACTAATTGATGAGAACTTCCAGCTACTGTGGAGAATTTTCTCGAGCGGCTATATAATCTATGTGAAAGATGATTTGAGTTCTGAATCCTCAGTCAAACAAGTAAGAAAAAGTTTAACGTCAACATTAAGTGAGGAAACCCTTTTCTTGATGTACTCCAAAAGTGTTAAAACCAATTACAATAAAAGACCAAACTTGATTATCACTTCCTTGTGAGAACAAAATAAAATATTGATAAAATAAACATAATCAAATTCAAACATTAAAGATTGATTATGAAATTTCTCTTCCTAAATTCTTGAATCAAACATGATGCTCCTTAATGAGCTTTAAATATGGAAAGAAAATCAAGGAGAAATCTTGAGAGTTTTTAGGTGCATGATTCCTAAATGCTTATCATAAGGAAAAAAAGTACTTAGAAATCAAAATTTATAACTTGTAAGCTATAAGATGTAGACTTCAAATATTTGATTTACCTGCTATAGAACCCTTGAATTGTATTGGACGAATAAGGAATTGAAGTGATAGAAGAAAATTCTAGTGTCATGAGGGTCGTCTACAATGCACCTTGCTTTATTATGATGCTTCATGCACTTGACAGATTAATGGCCAAAATTACCTGGTGTATGCATATACCAACCAAAAATGATGCACTATAGTAAGCCCACATTTATTCTCTTTCCCACCCAAGAAGCACTCCCCAGCCACTATAACTTGCCTCCTACTCTCCTCGCTGGTTATCCTCCACTGCAGATGGCGCCAGCATTGCAGGGTGCAACAGGCGCATCAACATCACCCAGCGCCTCCAATGAGTGCCTTGCCACCACCCCAACACCCGTCGTCGTCTCTTTCCCTCGAGTATGTAGTGAATGAAGCTGGTAGGGTGCATGTGAGGGAATCGGCGAAGCATAACTTGAGCGCGAAGGAGAAGATGAGAAATCAAGGGAGTGAGACTCGAAGGGAGGAGAAGAGGACTCCACTAAATCTAATGGCTGCCGCCACTACCATAGGTTGTTGTTGATCGACCTCACCATACGTTCCCGCTCGGAGCATGGAAACAATCAAGGCAAGGTGAGGATGTAGGTGCAGGAGTGGGGACAGCAGTGGCAGCAGCGCTAGTGGGGGAGGGGGCGAGCAGTGGTGGTTATTGCACCGAAGCTATTGGGGGTAGGGGTGGTCGAAGTGTAGCTGCGAGGGTGGGCGTGCAATAGAGAGAGTGGGCGATGGCATCGACTGAAGCAGTTGAGAAAAGGAAGAAGGAAGATAGTGGGGCCATTTGCAGTGCATCACAATTGAGTGGTATATGCATACACTATCAGGTTGTAACCATTGATCATCAAGGTGCGTCAAGCACCATTTATAAGGCTAGTGCATTATAGACAAACCCGTGTCAATGTTATGCTGCACTGCATATATGATATTTCTTAACTAGCTCACTTTGTATCAGCAGCTAGGGCTTTTTGTGGGCATTAGTATACACAATAAAATCCTTGGAGAGTAATAGTTGAGCCAATATCTCTCTTTTTTTGTATGATTTGGAAAAAACTTGGGCTAGAAGTTGAATCAATGCAATTAAATGGGCTTATCAAAAGTTACGAGTTCTTCTCACCCAACTCATTTTGTATTTTAGAATATATCAAGTTATTTATATGAATAGATAAATTAAAATAGAGAAAGTACTATTATAATTGCTTAGTGAGGCCAAATACATATTTTAACTTTGGATGAAGATGAATTTTTCCTTCAACTTAAATTCTAATTATACCAAAAAAAAAAAAAAGCAAAGTACTAAAGTACGCCGTGGATATTTATGATTGGCGGATTTGGAAATATTTTTTTTTGGGGGTCATGCGGATTTAGAAGGGTTAAAACCCTAGCTTTTTTTTTTTTTTTTTCCCTTTGATTGAGCGCGTTCATGGTGTGGCAATATGGGGTCTGCTTCTTCTGTTCCGACATGAGGCCACGACTGGGGCGTATGACACGTGGACGCTTGCGTTTGGCTGAAAGTGGAATTTGTGGAATAATATTTTAGAACGTGTGTTTATTTTATTATCTTACTTGTTACATCGCTTTGAATTATTTGTGGCTTTGCCCTCCCTTGCTTTCTTGCATTATGAACTTTCAATTTTCTATTTTAAATGATGGTATGTAGCAGTCAACGAAGAGTAGATTAAGAGTAATATACAGAAAATCAAATTTGTATGAAGAAATTATACATTATTTTAGATGATCACAAATCTTGTATCAAGATATTTAATTAATCGGATTAGAAAAATAAGTCTTCGTTAGATAAATAGAAACTAAAAAAAAAAAAAAAATCCAATGTGGAAGGTAATGAGAATTTCTATCTTAATTAATAAGTTCGTGGTAACTACTTTCTTATCTTTATGTGAAGAAGGAAGGAATCGAAGACAACGTTTACGTAGAATATACTAGAGTTGCTGCTGATTAGTGTTATTTTACTACTCGGATGTAAGTGTTAGGCAGCTTATAAAAGACGCAATCATTAATAGATGATGCACTCTGAGAAGCGAGGTTTTGAAAAACTAGCTAGCTAGCTAGTGCTAGCTGGATGATTAAGGGAATATGTATAATCAAAATGCTAACTACACTCCATAACAATAAAATTGAAGGTAACTTTGTATTATCCATCTTATGCGTTTGCTCAAAAATAGAAGCGTGGCTTTTGGCCTATCTCTTTGGACACCTTCATTCTCAATGTATATATTATGTATCATTGTTCGTCAAATTCAAACTTATCTTTAGGTGTTTGTCGTTATCTTGTTTTGGTAAGAACTTTATGTGATTGTCAGATTAAGGCAAATAATGTGACCAAATTAAAATATATTATATTTAAGACGAATTAATAAATTATACGATTTATCATAATATTTTCAACATGTAATATTATTGAGATTCAATATTCTGAAAGTGGGAATCTAATTATTCTAAAATTAAAGTAACTTTTGTAAACTTATTTTGTAAAACATTCATTTTACCAATCGATCGCTGAATCAGCCACACACATACATAAAATTTACTTATATTTTAGAAAAATATACTTGTCAAAATACAGTGGCTCATATATGACAGTAGATGAATATTTAGATTTGAATTTAATAAATTATTTAATTTATAATTTCATATTGTGCCAAATTTAATAAATTCGTTAAGTCTAATGAAGCTTAGATAATAGAAGGACAAATATGTTCAACATTTGTACTTTTTAGGGATCATGGGACGAGCTTAATATTTTTACGGATTAATTTGTCCTGTTGTATACTTTTTAGAGACTAATTGGGGTTTTATTGAATCATAATTAATTAAATTTAACTTAAAAATACTTTTATTGTAATATATAGCTAATTAATAACCTAAAATAAAATTGAGTGGAGTATAATTTATTACCAAGTTTAGATCTTGCTGTTAGTTTAGCAAACTTAAAAGGTTGTAGATTTCTATTTTCTTCAATTGAAAAAAAAAAAAAAGATTTCTATTTTGTTTATGTACTACTTATCGATATTCAATGATGTTTTCCAGTTTCATACCAAATAAGAAACAAGAAACTCACTCTCTAATTTAAAATTTTCTCACAAGATCAATTAATCTATTTACGCATGAGATGTATCATTTGAAAGGATTTTAATATTGGATCCAGTCTTCACTATTTAAAAAAAAAAAAATTAAGAAAGTTTCCTTTACGTAACTGATCACAACTATATTAAAAAACTTTGAACTTAAACATTAAATTGAATTAGTAAGACAAAACAGTGGAGTTTGAAAAAGAAGGGAAACACGATAAATTTCTAACATATTCACCAAAATATTTAAAAGATAATTCTACAGTGAAAAACTTGTATCTTTGTGTATGAAGTCAATGGGAGCATGAAAGAGAATCATAAGGATAATATTTAAAATTGCTAGTGATAAATAACTAATTTGTTAATTATTACATGCATTCTGCTTGAAGATGTCATGACAAAGAATGCTATAAGAATATGGAACACACGAGGTGACTTCCAGTGTTGTGGCCAACCAACTAATATATTTTGACTAAGGAGTTCTACTATTAATTTGGAGGAATTTCACGTGTAAATAAATGAGAAATTCATATTAATGAGTAGGGAATCGAAAAAATTATAGAGTGCAACATAATTACTTGTAACTTTAGTTTGCTCGATTCTCTATTCATCAATGTAAAATTCTTACTATTTATATTTGAAATTCTTAATGTCAATAGACATACTAAATAAATATATACAAATATTATTATTCTTGACTAAGAAATCGAGGTTCAGAAGGATGTGGAGAGGAGTCCCGGTTTTTCTTTCTTTCTTTCTTTAATGTATCCAATGATAAATCTAATTGTCACACGAGCCCACTAAAAGTCAAAACACATCTAAGTTGTTATCAATATAATGCATGCTGCTTTTTCCATTTTTCGAAGGTCAAATTCGATGAATACAAGATTTCTCTACAAAATATTCTAAACTAATTCATAATGGTGATGTAGCGTTCTAGAGTCCTTACATATATGATCACGTAACTTCTTAGGTTAAATGTATGGACAGTGTATATAAATATATTCGGGTTCAACTTAATATAGAGGCTGCTCTCTGTTTCTTTTTTTTTATTATTATGAAAAATTTAGGTTGAAAGAAACATTCGCCCCTCAAATCAAAATCAAGACCTGTCTTGAAACGTATTAAATATTTGTAGAAATACTTGATAATCTACCGCTAAATTAATCCAAGAATCAACTGCAAATTATGACTGATGTATAAGCAAAAGCTCACCCAATGAGCCAATCCAGATTGACCATATAGGGGCTGCGCTCTTTTGAAAAAGCAAATACATAGCATCAAAAATTAAAAACTTCAGTGCTTTGCTTAAAAATTTGTGGGAGAGATTACACATTTGTGTCTTCTATCTTCAATATAAACTCCATTTAGTTCTCGCAATTTAAAATTTTAACCGAATCGTAATTTTTTAAAGTGTTAAGTGTTCATGAGATAAATTTTAACAAGATATGCTAACATTGAGAAATGATGTGGTAAAGGAAAAAGAGGGGGCAAAAAACTCGTAGTCAACAAAAGTTGAGTCAGCTGCTCAGTTTGAATGTCCTAGATTCAAAGACATTGGTTTGATGCCTAAGACACGTGACATAATACTTAGATGTTTGTTGGATTAACAATTGTGTATACTTCAAGTCAATACAGTTACAAGATTTTGGTCAAGGGTAAAATTATATGGATCAGCCGATCTATTAAGGGCGTAAAACTTAATGTATAATAAACTCATTTTGATTTAGCTTATTTATTAAATAAAATAGACTAGTACTTTTTTAAAGATCTTTTCTTATTAAAAAAGTCAAACTTGACCAAACAAAAGACTTTTTAGACACAGTTAATTATCTTTTTATTAAATAGACCTTTAATTAAGCTTTAATGTTTACTCAGGCTTTTAAAAAGATCATATGGCGCTGACTTGTTCTAACATATTTCCATCCCTAGTTTTTTTAGGCCCCCCCGGGGGGGGGTTATACTTTCCACCCGTTTGATGTATATATAACAACATTGCTTTGCTAGCTAGCTGCCAATTACTTAAACTTCTGCAGTTGGCAAAGCTAAGCAACCATCTATGTTTTTCCTTGAAGAAATTGTCCCAATTAATTGTGTTTCTATAGCTGCAGTTTGTGCATTCCACTGAGTATGACATTACTCTATAGCTTCCTCTCATGCAAGTGAAGAGTGGTTAGAAATCAACTATCACTTTACGAGTGATGAAGATTTTAGTTGCTTGTCAACCTCTACGTTGCATTTCATTTTGTTGTCATTTTCGCTCTTAAGAGACCTTTTTGCTACTATCAATCTTTTGAGTATTTGTTCATTACAACTCACAAGAAACAGTAGTAGTGATAATGAACCGAATTATTTCACCAATTTTTAATTTCCACCTCAAATATTAAATTTCTGCATAATATCAGAATTTTTTTTCCGATAATTCAAAAGTGTTCAGACTCATCACCAGGGAGAGGAGCAACCAGAAACAAACCAAATCACAATGAAAACAATAATTAGAAACACGAAACAGAGAGCAAAAACTACACCACAACTAACAAAAACAGACCACTAAAACACACCCAATCAGCCATAGGCCACCAACTCGCCAAAAACCATGAGAAAGAAACTAACTAAGCCACAGAAAAATCCACCTCTGATAAGGCCAACCAAAAACAAGGCAAGAGAATAACCACCCTTGAGGACAGCCAAGGCACCAAACCCAACAATGCCAAAACCAAACTAACAACTGAAAATACCGCAATCCACCGCCAACTCAAAACAAGAGAGCCACTATCACAACTCCCTTGTTCTTTAGATTGACCTTTAGTCTTCGAAGGATAACCCCTTTTTCTTGGGAGGACATAATATCAGAATTAACCACCATCTCCTGGTTATTTCACAAAAAATATAATATCAGTCACCACTTTTCCCCTATTTGAATATAATTAAATGCTATCAATGCCTCATGTGAAGTACAATATCGCCTAACTGAACCCCAACACTTTCGTGACAATAGACATATATAGAATCTTTCACAGCTACTTTCTTCTAGCTCGATAAATTTCCAATTATTAGGGACTATGAATGATATAGTGGTTAGTTCTGATCTTGACAACATATATACTATCACTAAATAAGTCCCTCAAAGAAATAAAATAATTAAACAATTTGTGGTTTTGTGTCCTTTTATCTCTTTACTTTAGTTCAAAAAATGATTTTGGTATAGTAACACTTTAGATCTTTGGTAGACTAATTTAGTGACAATAAACTTAAGAAGACTAATATAGTGATATATATTTCTTTTGAAGACCGAAATAAGGTTTTCTTCAAAAAAAAATATATATTTTTTTATTGGACCAAATTAATTATAATTTATAAACTATAACTCAAAAATATCTAGCAAGACATATTTGGATTGACTTTTTGGTATAGTTACTAATAAGAAAATTAAAGAATTGGACTCAAGTCATAACAAAACATTAACCAACCATATAAGTCATCTGTCTTCCAATTTGGTGTGTTTTTTAAATTTCTTGAAAGGAAAATGTAATTTGTACATAAGTTTTGGATACTTATTTAGATATTTTGAAATTAATGTATAAATAACTTAGAATTTTAGTTCCTTTTGAAGAGTTTTGAGCTTTTTTAATAGTTATAAAAAAAAAACTTAGGATTTTAGTTATATTTTTGGTTAATGTGGAAAGTAATTTATAATATATGAAATATTTTCACCATTTTCACCACTTAAATAATTAAAATGTGTAATTTTTAATACATAATTTCCCATATCTTTTAGAGATTAATTTTAATATACTAAGTATAAAATGGTTTGATGGCCAGTTCTCTGCTGCCTTTGTTTGAGTGTGCATTTCATGCATTTTTTATCGTTACCCAATGCATAATAGATGCGTGCGTTAATGTGGGTGCATGGTAGATAATGCTCACTATGGTAATTAAAACGAAGGATGTGTTAATGATGCATGATTTAAGTAGTAATTGTTGCTTGCAAAATTAGGGGAAAAAGAAGAAGATAAAGTTAAAATGGAAATATTAATAAACGGGCTCCCCAAAATCAATTCTAAACTCTCATAATCAATTTTGGACGTTTTTAATTATGTTTGGTTGTCCATTCTCAGAATCAATTTTGGTCTCTAGAATTGATTCTGGAAGAAGTGAAAATTTTTTACTTTCTATCAGAGTCACTTTTAGAGGAATTATCAAACTTAAAATACTTTACATCAAAATTAATTCTATGAAATCAATTCTCTCTAGAATCAATTCAAAAAAAGTAGAACTAAACACGCTATATAAGTAAAAAATGAAAATGAAAAAGAGGGTTGGATAGGAAGATCAGACAGGAAAATGTAACCTGGGATGACGGCACCAAAAGTCCGTAGCGACCTTGGATAGTAGTTAAATCTAGTAGTGGTGGCATTTGAGGTTGGACACCTGGTTGTCGAAACAGATACCAATGGAGATCTATGGAAGTGTTTGTGACAGTGAAGGAGGAAGTTGTCTCGTTGTTGTCGAGATGAAAGAGGATGGCAGTGCATGGTGCAAACACCAAAATTGGCAACTGTATTTGGTGTGGTGGATGCTGCCGTTAGGGACACAAAGTAACTGATTACTTAAGTGATAGCCTCGCACGACTCCGAACCTCCAAGACCTTCTATGACACATATGATGAATTGTTTGGTTACAAAGGGTTCCGATCCCTCTGTCTCTAATGGATCTGTCTAGTTTCACACTCAATATCGTGTCTTCAACTTCATTTATTCTCTCTTCCTACCTATTTTTCTTATTCCATTAAAAACTATATAACAAAAAGAAACTTAACAAATTGATTCACGGAAAATTTCCCTTTAACCACTGTAATCTCTCTGGCTAGCCCACCTCATTACTGCATACACGTGTCACTATCCTCACCGTTAATAACAAAAATGCACAAAATGCACATTTATATTAAGGTTTCAGAACATTCACCTAATTTTATACTATTATCTAATTATATTTAGTATATGTTTGACTTTTGAAATAATAGGTGTAAGAGTCAAACACATTAACTGATATAGTTATACATAATTAGATATCTATATAAAATATTTTTAACTAATAATTCATCAAAATTATATGCTATACTTTAATAGATAGATTCATCGTTTACATCATCAATTCACCCATTTATATGAGAAATATTTTTTGTACTATTAGGATAAGTAGACATTTTGAATACTCAGAAATAGAAAGAAGAAAAAAAATTATAAAAAAATGAAAAAAATAAAATATTTGATGAAAAGAGAAAAAATTGAGAGAGGTTGTTGGAGTATTACGATTTTACGCATGTACAAATAATATAATCCCATTCATATGTGATTTCAGGCGATAGACATTGCCTACTGTCACTATGTTGAAATCATAGTACTCTCCTGGAAACCTAACGAAAAAGTTTACGATACTAACTAACGGGAACATTGATTCGAAACGAGAACAACTAACAACAGAGCAAGCCATGATAACGAAACTGAGATGAGTAACAGAACATGGAACTCTTACTAAGAACCATTCACAACCATGATCAAGAAAAGACCAACCTCCAGAACAACAGCAACCACAACCACAGGCTCCCAGCCATATGGCAGAAATGCACCAACCTCCGAACCCTGAAACAGATCCACGCCTCCATGATCGTCAAAGGCTTTACCAACAACACCACTCGTTCCCTCACACAACTCCTCTTCGCCACCGCAATGTGCATATTTGGGCCCACAACACAACATGCGTGCCAACTGTTCACTCAAATTCCCCAACCAGACACCTTCATGTGGAACACCATGATCAGGGGCTCCGCTCAGGGCCCTGATCCCCTGCACTCGGTTGCACTCTACGCCCAAATGGGTGCACGGGACGTGCGCCCTGATGGCTTCACTTTCACCTTTGTGCTCAAAGCTTGCACAAGGCTCTTCTGGGTCAGGACCGGTTCTGCGGTTCATGGGAGGGTTGTGAGGTTTGGGTTTGGTTCAAATACTTTTGTGAGGAACACCCTTTTGTTTCTTCATGCTAAGTGTGGTGATTTGAAGGTTGCGGGTGAGTTGTTTGATGATGGGGCGAAGGGTGATGTGGTTGCTTGGTCTGCACTTGTGGCTGGGTATGCCAGGCGTGGGGATTTGGAGGCTGCAAGGAGGCTTTTCAATGAAATGCCAGTGAGGGATTTGGTTTCGTGGAATGTGATGATCACGGGGTATGCAAAGCGAGGGGATATGGAGAGTGCAAGGAGGCTTTTTGATGAGGTTCCCGAGAGGGATGTTGTTACTTGGAATGCAATGATCGCGGGGTATGTGCTTGGCGGTGCGAATGAGAAGGCATTGGAGTTGTTTGAGGAGATGGGGAGGATTGGGGAGTGCCCGGATGAGGTGACAATGTTGAGCCTGTTGTCTGCTTGTGCTGATTTGGGGGATTTGGAGAATGGTGAGAAGATGCATGGGAAGATCTTGGAGATGAGTTCGGGGGAGATCAGCACGTTGTTGGGGAATGCTCTTGTGGATATGTATGCCAAGTGTGGAAGCATAGGGAAGGCGCTTGAAGTGTTCCAGTTGATAAGGGACAAGGATGTGGCCTCGTGGAACTCGGTCATTGGTGGGTTGGCATTTCATGGCCATGCTGAGGAGTCAATTGATCTGTTCAGGGAGATGCAGGGGACCAAAATTTGTCCCAATGAAATCACCTTCGTTGGTGTTTTGGCAGCTTGCAGTCATGCTGGAAAAGTTGATGAGGGTCATCAATGTTTTGATCTTATGAGAAGTAAGTATAAGATTGAGCCAAACATTAAGCATTTTGGGTGTATGGTAGACATGTTAGGGCGCGCTGGACTTTTGAAGGAAGCATTTGACTTCATAGCCTCGATGAAGATCGAACCTAATGCAATCATTTGGAGGACTCTGCTTGGGGCTTGCAAAGTTCATGGAGATGTAGAGTTGGCAAAACGTGCAAACGAAGAGCTGCTTAGGATGAGAAGGGACCAGAGTGGTGACTATGTACTGATGTCTAACATATATGCTTTGCGAGGCGAGTGGGAAGGGGCCAAGAGGGTAAGGAAGTTAATGGATGACAGTGGTGTGAGGAAGAATCCTGGCTCTAGCTTTGTTGAAGCAGATAACACAGCTCGAATGCATTATTTGTTTGAATCAAAACCCAAATTGAAATCAAGAAGCCAAACATAGCTGCAAAAAGGTGATTGTATGCCATCGCATTATCCTTAAATCACTTATGTGCAGCTATAATACGTTCTTTAAGTCTGTATTCATTGTCAAATTAATTCTTTTTCTTTCTTAGTAAATAAGCATCTTGTGCTTTTGAACTTGAAATAGCCATGCTTATACTATTTATGCTGTCTGACTCTTTCATTGACTAATGACAAAATTCTCAATTTGAACAGTGTGCTGGCCATAAGAGTTTGATGTACTTTGAACAGGAGAAATATACAGGCATGCTCTTGAGATTCCACCATGCAGCCACAATGCTAAGTTCCTATTTCTAAAAGAGGGCCACGTCCATAAACTGTTTATTCCTCATTGACATATTCTGAACGCATCAACTAAAGTAAGAAACAAATCCATTGATTTGAAAAGTGACTTTGCTTTCCAATGCCACAGAGGCACATATCCTCCTTTTATTTTGCAAAGCTTGCTAAATCCAGCTTCAATATATATATATTTTTGTTCAGAGACTACCTGCCGTATTTGCTCTGTTTTCTAAATTTATTTTTTAGATGTTCTTCATCCAACTCCATCGGGATAACCATAATAAGAAACTACAAAATTGTTGGACAAAACTAGTTTTGGCAAATTCATAAAAGGATCAACTTTTCATGGGGACAATTTTTTAAATGTTCTCAGAGTTACCGAGAGAAAAAAAAAAAAGTCTAGTTCTATTTCATTCCTAATTTTATATCTTAGCTTTCGGTTATTATTATTTCTCACATTTACTATTTTTTTAATAAAATGGTTGAGGTATCAATAAGGATTGTACATGATTGAGTGGAGATAGCTTGGAAAAACGTTTGGCCTACAATGTTTCCAAGTCATGTGGATTAGTTATGAACGAATCCACCAATATAGTAATATTATCTCGTAGTCAATAAAAATTATGCCTTGAATAACATCAAAATGTTAGTTTTTCCTATTTCTTTTGGGATGAAATGTAGAGGTGCAAATTTTCATAACCAAACAATATCATAGTGTAGATTTTAGATTTCTAGGTTGCCTTCCCCAATATAATTATCTTTTTGTTTTTATTTTCTTTTGTCACTTTTATCGTATCAGAAATAATAAAAGAGCTCTCTCGTATATATATGTGAATGTGTGTACTTTTTTTTTTTTCGGTGAGAGAAGTGTGTATGATTCTCGGACAAAGTGGCAGACAAATCAACTTTCATATTCTTAGTTGTCGCTGAGTTCGATTTTAGTTTTAAATCATCTGCTAATCATACCGCAGTCACCGAATCCTTTTAATTAATTATTCTTGGTTCGTACTTATAAAAATAATTAATTGTATCAAGTAGCTACCTACCCATATGATAAGATAAAGTGTTTTATTTCATCATACACGTATGCATGCACATATTAGTCTAACTTACGCCTTGTTGCTTTATGCATGGAAGCTCTCGAGACTTCTATCTTCTATAAGGTTGACGGCAATTCTTGTTTGTAAACTGGCATAGGGTAAAAACTTCTCATAATCGTATTTTATAAATCTTAATGTTATTTTCACATAAAAAATGGACACCACATAGAGAGGCACGAAGCTTCTGATACTTTGTATCTCCTTCTACAGTAGTTATTTTGATATCCACTTTGATGTCAAGGTAACATTATTCTTTTATAACAATTTGGTTAATATTGTGATAATATTGACTTAAAATCTGTTGGAATTAGCGTTCAGCTTAGCGTTTAGCTTTGGTCAAAAGTGAGTTTGACCGAAGATACTCTTTAGTGCCTGTTTGATTTTGCCATGTAATAAACCAGAAAGCATGATTTTCCAGACACATTCCCGAATTCCAATGCAGTGATTTTTGAAAGAAAGGACCTTCTTCCATTTTTTCAACACGATTTTGTAACAAACCAAACAAGCAGTTACTCCTTCAAGAGAAAGTGTCTGGGGAAGTGCTTCTCTTCCACTTGCGTTTGAAACCAAACAAGCACTTAAAGTGCTTCACATTGAGGCACTAGGAGTGAACTTTTAGGATCATACTTTCGTGTCATCATTCTTGCAAACAAAAAAATGTCAAAGCAAAAAATAGAACATTTATCGTTACTAACAAGAAGAGTTTATGAACAAAGACGATACAAACGTTGAATATCAAAACAGTAAAGAAACATTAGCAGAAAACATAGTTAAAAGCACACTTATATCATTCTTTGCTTCAATTACAAGTAAGTAAGTACAAAACCACACGTACATGCACTCATGATCATGCTACGATATATTGGTACAAAGATCTTTCTAACGTCTTGAAAGAACCAAAGCAGACAAAAGGATTAGCAATGTCAAAAGGGCAATAGCAACGAAGGATCCAATCATATATAGAACCAGATATACGCTCCCAGAAAGAATTATACTGCTGGCAGAAGGCAAACCAATTTGCTCTGGCATTCCCTTTGTGTGCCAAATGAACAACAGCTGCTGGCAGAAGATCCAGTTGTCAGTGTACTTAGCATAGCCTGCGTAGTTAAACATGAACTTTCTCATTAGAAGACCACCATGTGGAACCTGAGCTTGCTGGCAACTCAACGTGAACAAAAACAGACATATAGAAATTCTTACAAAATTATATGGAAAGAAAATGTTTGTTTTTCTTATAAATTCATTTGGATTATGGACACCCGCCGAAGATTTATTTCTCTTGTATCAGTTTCCTTATTTGAACATAATGATATACATATAAAAATTGACATATAAAGATTGTATTTCATATAAATATAAATTTTAACTACGTAAGTGTCGAATCAATATATTACCTTTACTTATAGTAGTATAGATTTACTTTTAGTTAACATTGCATTTTAAGTACTTATATAATTGAATTCCAGACTTATTTACATTGCGATTATCACATATCAATTTAGGTGTCTATAGGTTATTTACAAAAAAATATTTCTGTAAGGATATTCCTGCAAGTTAAGATAGAGGAATATTTTGATTTAGCTTAAATATATTTTTAATCCTTATAAATATAGGTTATTTTAGTTTTGGTCTATTTTGGTTTTGGTCCCTTTTGTTTTGGTTTTAATTAGATTGGACCAAACCAAACTAAACCAAACTTGATTAGACTAAACTAGACTAGACTAGACCAAATTGGATCAGAACAAATCAAATAGGACCGATCCAGACTGGACCAAATCGAACCAAAATGGACTCAATCGGACTAGACCCAAGGCCGAATTGAACCTAACTAGACTGAATCAAACCGGATCGAATCAAACTAGACTGGTCAGACCAGATCGAATCAAACTTAACTAGATCAAACTGAGCCAAATCAAGCTAAACCGAACCAGACAAGATCGAACCAAATCGGAACGAATCAAACTGAACCGAACAAGAACGGACCAAAGCAAACCTAACCAAACCAAGCCAAATCAAACCAAACCAAGCTAGATCGGATCGAACCAAATCCAATCAGACTGAACTAGACTGGATTGAACCAAACCGGACCGGACTGAACTAGACTGGATCAGATTGGACTGGAGTGGAGCAAACAGGATCGGATCGAATCGGACTAGACCGAACCATATCAGATTGGACCAAATCGAACTAGACTGGATTGAATTGGACCAAACCAAATTGGATTGGATTGGACTGGACCTAATCAAACTAAGGAAAAAAAAAAAACCCTTAGGTTCATTTTCTTACATCCTTATTCTCTAACCAAATTAGACTAGACCAGACCGAGTCGGATTGGAACAAACCAAATCAAATTGAATCAAACCAAACTTGACCGAATTGGACCAAACCAAACCAAACCAAATCGAATCAGACCAAACTGAACTAGCTTGGACCAAACCAAACTAGGAAAAAAGGTTTAAATAGGTTTTTACTCCCTATGAATATAGGTCGTTTTAGTTTTACTCTCTAAAATATTTTTCTTGACTTCTAGTCACTTTTTTTTTCCAACATTATGTTTTTGGTCCCTGCCATTAAGTGGTGATATTTATAAGAAGTAAAAGAATATTTTTAACAAAATTTTCAATATTTGTAAAGACTAAATATATGTTATAAAATATTTATAAGGACAAAAATTTAGAACAATAGAAAATAAATGGCCAAAAGCTAAGAAAAAATTTTAAAGAGATTAAAATCAAAACGACCTATATTTATAAAGATTAAAAATATGTTTAAGCCTTTTGATTTTCATTAGCACGCCAAAGTGCAAAGCAGACTCTTGTTCATGTCTTTGACTTTTTTCATTTTTCTTTTTTATAAGAAGTTCATGTCTTTGATATTATCCATTGATATATGGTATGTAGTATTTATTATCATTAAAGTTTATTAAATTACCGTATCGAAGACTGCCAGTATAACCCTTGTCCTTTCTGCGCTGCTCCTTATGATATGCAAGATGGACAAAGGGAGAGAAAGAATCAAGTAGCCGCTCGCAATGGCACTGGTAACTACAAAAAGCCTGTTTTCTTGACCAAAGGGGTTAGCATATGAATTGTATCCACATATTTTATCTTATGCACGAAATACTCATGTATCTTTCCTTGGTAACAATATATACGTCAATAAGTTTTCATACACTTATTGATATTGCTAGTTATATTTGGTGGGCTACCAAACATTTGTTATATGTGAAATAGCAACCAATAAATGTTTGATAACTTATAAAGACACGGGTATATCCTAGAAAAGGCAAGGTTCGGGTAGTAACTCCCATGAAATAAAATAATATAATCAAATTCACAAGCGCATACGTCAATGTTGGAAGATCATCATACTTGGCCCTGAACCTAATGAACTGAGTGAAAAAGGGAAGTGTCTCAACTGTTGTTCCCATGGCAATTGCACTTGCTAAGGTGGCTGCAGTCGCAATTAGCCTCAGAATGAAATCAAGCACGGACACTGCCCTCTTCACGCTGCACTTTTTGGTGGAACTCTTGGCCTCACCAAGCTCAACATGACTTGACTTCATATTTCCCAATAGAAGGAAAAGATTTGAAGCTCAATTATATCTTGAGGTGGGTTTGAAGGGAAAGAATCTGAGGTACTTTGAATGCGAGAAGAATAAGCATTTATAGGCATGCTCTTCAGATTCATCGATGCAGTAACAAGGCTAAGTTGCTACGCCTAAAGAGGACCACGTTCATAAACTGTACCTAATCAAAAGACATAAATCCTATCCATTGGTCTGAAATTTGTCTTCGCTTGACACGTATGTTCAATTCCTTTCATTGCCTCACTAAAGCTACCTTCAATATATATTTTCTTTTTGTTCATTGAATGCCTGCGGTACTTGCTCAATTTTCTTATATTAATTCTTAAATCACTATTAGAAATGCACTATTTATATACAAATTTACCGGCCGAAAATTAGACAAAACCCATTGGTAAAAATTTTACCAATGGTATTATCGACAGACATGATCCGTTGGTAACAATAAAAAAAAAATTATCAACGGAAAAAATCAGACGGTGTAATAAAAATAGCGTCAATAAACATAGTGTCAGAAATCGTCATTGATGGAATTAAATCAATAAATTATTTATAATTACCGATGGCATATTCATCGATAATATAAAATAATGTTTTAATGTATATAATTGTCAACGAATTTTTCATCGATACTTAAAGTTTTTTTTAATTTTTTCTAGTTAAAATTTGAAATTAGTATTTAAATATTTTAAATTATTATTTTAATTATTGACAAATCCATGTAAATAAAAATATAATAAAATAAAAAATATTGATAATTCTAAAAACATAAAAATAGAAGAAATGAAAAAATTGTTAATTAAATAAAATATATATACACTGTTACTTAAAATAAAAATTGTCAATAACAAAAGAAATGAAAAAAGAAACTGTCACAATATAATTCTAAAAGTAGAAAAAATCGTAAAAATTGCGAATACTAATTATCATCGGTATCTGAAATGTCATTATCGTCTCTAGATGTGTGGTGGTGTGAAGAAAGCTAAGGTGATGGAGGGGGCGAAGATGGTGGAGGCTATGCACCGAACCATGAACTATCACTCCGCATCTACTCCATGGTCATAATTGTACATGTTCATCATTCTTTACTCAATACACTGCATCTACTATGCCTACTACTCCTTATCCTTCTCGTGGAGCTCATATAGCTCCATATACTTCCTATTGGCCACCTCGAGTTGCCTCTGCACTGATTTATTCGGTGCTTGGACTAGCGCACAGATGTCCTTCACATTAGTCCTAGCAGGCCTAGCTCCAAATCAAAGCCTGGGGAATATGACTTGCTGTAAAAGTTCCCTATATCGTAAATCTACCCTATGTAGCGATTGTCAACAATCTAGGCCTATATGTCATCATCACTAATAGGTGAGCCGACAAGAGTGCTCCCGTCCCCTTGCTACTAGTGGGCCTAGGTCAGCCGCTAGGTGAACTCATGCTATAATTGAAAGAAACAAAATAAATTAAATTTAAAGAAAAACAAATATAATAAATTAAATGTATAGAAAACTAAAATTATAAGTATTTACGTATGTGGCCTTAGACCAAGTATCAACTCATTGGGACTTGTTTTGCTTTTGGGTGTGGGTCTCCTGCAACAACTCCCCTTGAGTCAACGGTTTGCTCATCACCTTCTTCTATATTTCGAACAATTTTCACGTAATTGTATAATATTTAATATGAAAATTAAATAATTAAATGAGTAAAGGATGATATTTACCATCCTCAGTCGCGTGCCCTTAATAGTAGTGGAGTCTCTAGTGTGCAGCGAGCTAACTCAGGCTGATTCTTTGCTCATCTGGGTCTTCACGTACTTCATCTTGAACTCAAGTGAGTCCCAGTGGGCCCTCAATGTCTAGAGGATTTTATCAGTGAGCCAATAGGTGCTAGCGTCGCTCTCGCAAATGTCATGAAATATATCACGGAGTCACTTCCCCGCCTTGGTCTTCCATGCCATGTAGATTGAAGCCTCCTCACGTGGATCAATAATGAACATACGTTGCATACATGTAACACAATAGTTAGTAGAATTGTAATAAATAATCATGCATAAGAATAAAAATCGAAACTAATAATAAAAAAATAATAACTATTTTATCTTCTACTCTTTTTGCTACAACTCTTGTATAACCTTAGTGGCCTGCACAAAACTAGTATACAGGGCATGAAAGTTCTCATCGAATACCTCAGTACTCCTGCGCAATCCCAGCTGTGGTGGAATCCAACTACGTCATAAACAATAAACTATACTAGTATCTGTTAGCTAAATTTTCTATCACAATTAAAAATTCATAATAAATTTAAATTTGAAATTACTTACTAGGATTTACCATTATATCTAAACTCATATACTCGTTTGTGGAGCCTTGTGAAGGGCTGGACAAGGAGGCTTTGACACCTTATGAACCAAGTTAGTTGACAGTGGGGGTAAGTGTGGAACTAGGTACAGGTGAAGTGCGGGCCTTACCTCCTAGAGTTGGGGGTGGAAGTGGAGATGACCAAGAAAAGTGGAGGTAGTAACAATGGTGGGAGTGGTGGATGCAGGCACAATGGAGGTGGTGAGTAGAGCACAAGTGCAAAAGAGTCGATCATGCTTCCTCGATCTATCTCTGCCTCATCCAGAGCCAGATCCTCATCCTATTATAAGTGATCTCTATAACGTGTATAAATTAATAAATGTATACAACATACATAACATCCATATATAACTATAAATATAAAGAATTAGACTATAACACCAAAATATATATGCACAATTTTTTTATTTCAAACAATATTATAAATGGTCAATAAAATTTAGATAGAGTCTCCCCTTATTTTAGGAGCCTCCATAGAGATTATTTCATCATCCAAATATAAATAACAAACACATGCAGTCATACAAATTAATCAGTTAATCCTAAAAATTATTCTAGAGTGCATCCCCTTACTCCACATCATGTAGGCATACAACATCACATCACACAATTCAAATAATAGAAAGGAACACTAAGCCTTCTACCAATCATGCAATCCCATCTTTCTTCTTCTATCCTATAACTCTATCCTAGAAATTTTAAACCTCTAATATTTTAGAAAACATAAAATTTAAAAATGGATACAATGTACATACCTAAAGCTTCCTAACTCACTCCAGTTAGTCAATGCACCAATCACCAGGTCTTCCAAGTGCTCCAAATGAGATCTTTAACAATGAACACAATCAATTAAGTTAGCTAATTAACATAGAAATTAAAAATTTTGAGTAAAGAAATGGAATAAAAAAAGACTAAATAAAAAAATAAACTGATTAAAATATTCATTGACATACTATGAACACAATGGCGATCGCCTGGGCAAAATGGAAGCTTTGGTGGCAGGAAAATGGCCTAAGGCCGTAGGAGGGATGAGAGAGAGAGCACTACACAAAATGAGGAAGAAGATGGGGCTGTTCACGTTTTAACGTTCTATTTCATTATTGTCAACGGATTTTTCATCAGTAATAATTTAATAATCGTTTCATTAGTCACATGTTAATGAAATAAATTGTTTCATTAATCATCCATTATAGACCAAAAATTCGTTGACAATATAGAAACTAAACCGCCTGTGGCGATAATTCCAAATTTCAAATACCAATGGATATTTCATCGATAAAGTATTAAGTTTCTAAATTAAATTAAAAAGAACACATAATGACTTAACAATGGATTTTCTATTGGTAATATTTTGGTGCCATTAGGTGCAAACATTTATCAAAACTTTTACCAATGGAATATTAAACCATCAGTAAAATTTCACATCAATGATTTATTTAATTTTACTGACAGATTGTTGATTGGTATTTTCGATGAATTATAGCTGTCGGTAAAGTGTGTCAGTATTTAATGAATTTCTAGTAGTGAATAGTCTTTATCCAACTCGACTACGACTCCCACTTTAAAAAACTCCAATGTTGAACGACTTGACCAGATTTGGCATGAGAGTGTATATCTTATGCTTGGTTTAGGTCTAATCGGGGGTATTTATATCTAGGAATGTTGCTTTGATTGCTGTTATGGTTTCTGGTTTTGCATTGTAGAGATTTTTGTTTGTGCACCCCCCACTGTTTGGGTGATTGAGCCTTCTTCAATAATCGGAAAAAAAAATGACCAGATTTGGCAGAGTATAAGGGTCAACTTATCCAGAGTGATTAAAGTCGAGCAACAAATCATATATTGGCTATAGTTGTTTCTTTTTATATACCACTTAATGAGTTTAAATTTAATCAAATGTATGAATGTGAAATTTTCTATACCATCATTTAATGACTTGTTTATTCATCATTAAAAAAGTAGGCTTCTAATAAATAGTGATTACAATAGTCAAATTTTTCTGATAAAATATGCTGAAAATACATTAAAGTTAAATTCTTATTTAATTGAGATAACCTTTAAAATTGAAGCACTTAGGACGCATTTGGGGTTGCAGTATCTCGAAGTCTTAAGGATACTGAGCCAATGCACTCATAAAGTCATAGCTGTCTCAAATGGTAAAATTATTCATCCTGAAACTAATCTTGTTGCAATCAAATTGTTAGTTTCCTTAATAAGCTCTTTCGGGATAAGGAAATAAATCTTTTCAATTGAAAATCTTACATGACGCTATGATATATTGATTTTCACCATTAATTAAGAATGTGAGATCAAATACTCAAAACCAAGCAGTAGTCGTTTTACTCTACGAATTCTACGTTTTAGACCCTTTTAAAAAAAAGTTATTTAAACACTTTACAAGGTAACTAATTAGAAGTATTGATTTGTATATGCGCTACAGATCCATTAGCTCCCGTTTTTACTATATTTTCGATTCTTCAATTATCATAGTACACAACATAGATTTGCAAGTTCCCTTGTCCAATCTAATTTGCTTCTTTTTTTCCCCGATCTTTTAATAATATTAATAGTAATAATAAAACTCATGATTATCAGAGAAAGTAGCAGACAAATCAACTTTCATAGTTATTAACTCCCCTTTTAGCTTTAAAGTTTTAAGCGGAATTCAATCACTTAATTATGTTAATCAATTATTCTTGTTCGTACTTATCAGAATATATGATCTTATTCTATCAACATGATAAGATAGTGTTATTGTTTCGTAGACCCGCGTAGGGATTGCATATTAGTTTATATATATATATCCAATTAATGAATTACATCGCATCAAACAACAATCATCGTTCTGTTCCAAAAAAATAAAAATAAAATTGTCAATCATTGTTTATCAAGGGAGGTTTAGTATGAGGGTAAGAGGGCTAGTCCATCATATTGTGGAATTTATTATTGTCCTATTTGTGATTTTAAGTCAGTATCAGTGTAAAGTAATGATTTTATATTATTATTTATAGGTTATATTTGCTCATATAGGTTTTGTTTGGATGGAGGAAAGAAAATAAAAGAAAAAAATTAAAAATAAAAAAATTGAGTGAAAAGAAATTAAATAGATTTATATTTTATATATATATATATATATATATATATATATATATATTTGAATGAAAAAAATTAAAAAGAAAGAAATAGAAGAAGAATTATTTTTTTATTTATTTGTGTAGAAAAGTGAAAGAAAAAAAAATATATAATACTATCAAATGACAATTTTATCCTTATATTGTTATAAAAAATATTTTAATTATAAAAAGTTACTATATCATATAATATTATAATTATTTATAATCGATGGATGTAACAAACCCTTTTTCTATCTCTTTCTCTATCTGTGTTTATATATCTGTACTGCATAATAAGAATTGTAATCGATTATAAATACCATCTTCCAAATGTGGGCATTATTGAAATAATAAAAAAGCTTGCTTCTCTCCACTCATTTTTTGCCCACTTTGGGGGGAAACAATTTTGGTGGATCCCATCTACGGTTTAACATTGTTTATTTTTTCCTTTGGTATTTTCTCCTACAATCAAACAATAGAAATTGCTTTATTTCCTTTCTATTTCCTTAGCTTCCTTCTCATTCCTTCCAATTTCCTCTCAAACAAACAAACCCTTAGTCTTTACAAGTTCACTCAAAATTTAATTTACTTCTTACAGCATTAAACCTTTTCAAAAGATCATTATAATTTTTAAACAATCTAAAATTGGTAGTCCCTATAATTTTCAAGCCAAACAAAAATGGCTCCTATTAGGTTTTTATAATTTTACATAGGGAACAAATTCAGCCAATAGAAACCATCTTATCATATGAAGAAGAGTTCCTAATCCTCAACTTCTTTACTGCCGTCATCCTACACAAGGGTTTCCCAAGAGAAAGTCACGTACACCAAAAGTAGTCCTAAATCTTAGCCCATGAATGATTTAAGGAAAAGTAATGTATTCATCACATAAGAATATCGTCTTTCCCCTCTTCTAATTGACGCGTTTATAGGTACATGAAGCAGTATATATGGCCTACATATTTGATAGTTCTTGCTATTTTAGGCACGATTACATGTCCTACACGTTTAAGTAGTTGAATTATTTTGGGAGAAATTTGAGTTGAAAGAAGATTTTAAAAGGCGCAATGAGAATGTACTAGAATACGAGTTAAATTTATAATGTTATTTGCAAAAAGCACATACATTGCAATAAAAAGCAATGTCAGACTAGTTAAAAAAATAAATAGTTGAAAATTTCTTAGGTGCTTTTAGTTTTAGAGAAAGAGAGAAATTTTGTTTTATACCATTAATAATTTAACACATTAATTTTGTGAACAATCATTATCTTTTAATTTTCTTATATTTTTAATATAATAGTTGATTTATTAAGTAATGAATAGTATAAGCAAAATTTTTCTTTTACTTTAAAGAAAACTTTGATATAATATAAGAATTGTTATGGGATATAAAATAAATAGTAGAGTTAATGAACATGCTATATATCATTTAAATAAAAGTATTTTGACAAAAATTTTGATTATTTGATATATTTTTGCTTTAGAATTATCAAATTAATTTAATATTTAACGGTTATCAAATTTCATAGTTTAATTAATTCGTGAGTAATTGCAAATAATTAAATTAATTTGATAATTGGTTAAATTACACGTATATGAGAAAATGTTTTTATGAAAGAGCACATTCCTCATATTTTACGCCTTTCCCCATGTGAGAGCATTGATTCTTGATGCTGATTGTATGACCTTACAGGCTTAAAGCCAGCATTAAATTCATGTCCAAACTGCACAAAACTGAATACAAAGCAGAATTTATTTTATTTTTCATTTTATTATTAGTATTTGGAGTTTAACTAACTCCAGTGAGTTTGATTCAAGTTTATTATAAAGGCTCGTTTGGATGAATTTTTTTAAAAAAAATATGAAATAAATTTATATTTAAATATAATATTAAAAAATCTTTTTTTATTCTTAAATATTTTTTTATGTTATAAAAGAAGATTATTTTTTAAAAGATAAAAGTTATAGCTTTTCAAAAAAAATTATTTTATATTTTTAGTAATTCTACATTTGCTAAAAAATTTTATCCAAGCATATAAACAAAAATATCAAAAATACTTTTTCTATTAAATTTTTTTTATCAAAATAATAGCATCTAAACAAGTTAATTTGGTAACAATAGAAACAAACTCTCTCAATATTTTTTTTAATTCATAATACTCAAATCTATTATTTTATTTTAAAAAATAAATATCAAATTACTTAATTCAATCAATCATTAACAAACTAAATTTATGTAAAGATAAAACAGATCAACTATTTTCGTGGATAATTTCGAGGAAGATTTTTGTCTCTATTCTGTACAAGATGTCTCTCATTCTGTATTGTACATTATATTCACCGTTTGGTTGGTGAACAATTACAAACAGCATCAAATTTCTTGGCTCTTGTTTGTTCCCAAGTGGTGACCGACATTGCCAGAGGTCAAGCGCGTTTTCAATTAGTAACTTCGTGTCAGTTGCTGTTTTTTTTTTTTTTTTGCTCCCGATAATTGAAGAATATAGTAAAGCTCCAAACCCATATCAGAAGATAGGGGCGCAGAACAAAGAGAGTACCAACTTAAAAAAAAAAAAAAAAAAAAAAAAAAAAACCCCGCACACACACACACATATAACGCAAAGACTGCTTCTGATCCTAACGCTTAATGCCCTTCCTAACACTTTCATGTCATTTGCATGAGACGTTGAAGAATAATGGCCCTAAGATTTTGGTAATCCCCCAAGGAATTCACTTGAAAGAGAAAGAAGTAGTATATATATAATAAAAAATTTAATTTAAATACATTAACAGTGTCAGCCAAAAAAAAAAATAATAAAAAGTACCAATTCATACAAATAACTACATATTATAATAAAAGTTCCACTACAATTTTTCATATTTCTCTATTTCTATTGATTAACAGTGTAAAATTATTTTACACTGTCAATATATACCAATTAAACTCTATAATAAATTATGGATTTTGTTAAAATTCATTGTCTTAATTTTTTTTAATGGTTAAATCCTCCTCTTTTTTTTTCTCTCTAATGCAACCTCCAACTTTAAAGGATAAAAATGAATTGTAGTCTTGTGCAGAAATGAAAATAGAATAATGTTCTTGAAGATTTTCTTTCTCATTTTTTTATGTACTTTCAAATTTGTAAAACTTAGGCATATGACTTGTTAAGAGTTTGTTTTTTTAAGTTAATTAAAAAAATATTTTTTTAGTTATAAGAAAAATGTTTAAGATAATTAAAAAAATTTAAAAAAAGTTACAATATAAAAATAAATTTTTAAATTCGAACTAACGCAGCTTAATTGATCAAGAAAAACTACAATGTATATAGTGCTAGCTAGCAATCACAGCCAAGTTGTAAGTGAGCAACCATCAATAGTAACTTGGTGGATGTTGTAATAATCAGTTAAAATTAGTCACTATTAGTTAATACATAATAACAACTTGGAAATACAGCATGTACCAGTTGCACTGGCCATTTCAACATTAAATTTATAGATATAACTATAAGTAAGCTAACTTAACAGATAAAACAAATATCCGCTTAGATGTGTAAGGACAAAACACATCAAAATAAAAAAATACGGCAAATGGCAATGAAAGCATGCATGTATAAGCTAATTTAAGCAATGGTGAACACAGCTTGAACTTGAAGCATTGGTACAACGTAATTACTAAGGGAAAAGCTAATCCAATACCTGAAAAATTATTCTGCAAGTTTGATCAAAGACATGAGCCTGCTCGAGATCAACCTCAAATGAAGTTCTAGCAGCTTCAATATATACTTTTTTCAATTACTTCACATTGTTCTCAACTACCATGCAAGGCAGCATGGAGCATATCCTCCCATGTATAAATTTTACATGACCTAATCACGTACAAAAAATCACCAATGATATGCTAGATGGAGACTTAAAAGGGGCACATGAGAGAATCTGAATGATAGTAATTATTTACATATGATTTGATCATGTAAAATTTTTACATAAGAGGATCCAAATCACTGCATAACTATCTAGTGGTGTGCACCCGTGAGTCCCAACATTCTGAGTAACTGCTTGGTCGTATCCAACAATGTATGGCTATATCATCCAACATCTAGCATGAGAGAAGGAGACCTTTGTGTAGCCAGAGACGACTTGCCGGTTAAACTAGTTGCACACTGAGTGCTGAGGCAACATATATAATAGAGTATAGAAACATGATGGCATGAATAGGTCTTCACAACAAAACAAGCTTTACCGGCAAATCATCCTTGGCTGCACAACACGAACTCATTCCCACATGCAAAACTTTAGATGAAACTTTAATTACCATAACCACAAGTGGTCTCAATAAACCCCAGGGATGTCACGTCAATCTTACAAAATTTAGTGTAACCAATCAAAGTTGGCAACTAGAAGACTGCAGGAACCTTTTTTCGCGAATGAGGAAGACAAAATTTGCAATTAAAATCAAGAGAACAGACCCCTCTATTTGACATTAGAAAAGGAAAAAAAGAAAAAAGGAGGGGACAACTGATAGTGGGAGAAGAAGTCAATTGGCCTTCCAGGCCTTTCTTGGCAGGAAATAGATGAATGGGGTATGAAGCAAACAGAAAGGCTCTGCTTAGATTATATAATGAAATCGCTTATACTATTTGGCACGTCATCCCAAAGCATTAAATGATGCCAGATTTACTTCATAAGGGACAGCCCTAAAAGTTGAGTAATCTACTGAGGAGGGTTCTTGGTGCTGGATGTGACCTTACATAGGGGAAAAAAACCAATAAATACAAGGACTTTATTAGATGCATCCCTATCACATAAGTTCTGAGTGGTTAGTTTCTCAGGTCAGCTTATTAAGGGTCATTTAAGAGTAGCTTTTAACCTAGCTAAAGGAACATCTCCTCACTAGTGCCGTACTACTGAGTTTAAGTTATTTGTCAGTTGGGTTAGGTGTATCGTATTTACTGCTTTTGGCTATGAAAGAAACACAGCATAAATATTCCGCTGGATTTGTGCAACAAACTCGTTAAAAAGCTCAGAATCCATGCTCTGCCACGTAACATGACAGTTTTATGTTTAAGGACGATTGGAGAGACCAAGGACTCCATCAAGCTTGATTAGATCATTGCTTAGCAGTGGTATTAAGTATCTACCTAGGATCCTATCCGTCTTCTTTAATATGAAAGCGGTATCATAAAATATGTATCTACCAATGTTCTAAAAATTAGAATAGATTCACCAGTTGAACTGATTAAGTTGTAAACTAGTTTGAGTTACATTCCAATCATTTCTTAGTATATTATTTACTACTCCGATTGAATCACTAGTTATATCATAATTGGACTAATTGAATATAATAACTCTAAACTCCTCTTAAACTTAATGCCTGGTTTGATTTTGAAACACTAATATGAATATTATTGACTGGTTTCTCTTTCTTTCAATTTTAATGCAAGAGAAAAAAGAAAATATTAGATTCCCTTAGTCAAACTTTGAGCAATAACAACTGTCCATTTCCCGTCTATTCATATTCAAGCGAACCCCATAATCACATGACACATCATCTGGCCTCTTCAAATCAGAAGACTTCATACGACGTAACCGTCCTGAAAGCATTATAAAGCTTCAACCGAACTTCAGTAATTATCCAAAAATTAACAACTGCCTTGTGTTAACCGCATATGTGCCTCATAGTGGTCTTACAGCTGGTTAAATTGTGCTACAATGATTTCCCAGATTGAAGAGAAATCTTGCAAATGTACTATTTTTGTTCTCAAAATTTATTTGCTGCCACAATTTAGCTGTACACAAGTAGCATATGATCCACGCGTAAGCAAGGAAGTGGAATTAATACCGGCTCCTAACTCACTCAGTTCATTAAATTTCGAAATTTTTCATTTTAGAATTGTTCATTTAGAACTTAATAGAAAGGCGCTTTTGCTGCTGCAACTGAGACATACCAAACAACCTCGTAGGCTTAAATGGCCTACGCCAGTGAGCTTACCTGTTTCAAATGAGTTACAGAGAAAATAAGCTGCATACAGTTAAAGTTACGGATCAAATGGTTACGCCGACAAACCAAAGACCTGTGCAGGTGATCCAGCGGCCTGTTTCAAATCAGGACAGAACTTTTAAACAAAAAACATAGGAGAGATATGGCCAATGCAATAAGCTCTAATGGATCTGAATTCTAAATAAGCTCAAACAAAAGAACATGCTCCAGATCCAGAATTTGAAAACAAAGACAAAGCAAGCACCATTTTGGCAATTCATAGGAGACAAGCAACAGAGGATGCTTCTATTTCTGAATCACTAAAGATCATACATGCCTCCCAGCACCTTGCCTTGTTTAGCCAAGTAAATGTTTTACTATGAGCTTCAATAGTGCAGTCAACTGCATGCGTTTGAAAACAGTTTCCATACCTTCAACTCAACACATCTGAAGTACTCAAAACTAAACCCATAAATTGAATTTTCACCCTCAAATGATGAAGCGCACCCTTACCTGTTTTTGACACGATTAACACCAGCAATACAAAATACAGAGGCTCCACCAAATTTGATGAAAAAGGCACAAGGTCACTTACCAGGAATCCACATCATTAAATTCAAATAACCACAAATGTTGATACTGCATGTAACAGTGAACTATCAGGAAAACAAAAGCCAAAAATAATAATACAAGTATACAAATGCACGATCATAGCTACATGGTGTTTTAGGTCTAAACATCTGAAACAAAGGCAACCCTCTTTTATAGGTTCTTGGGAGCATAAGTTATCAAGCTTGGGAAAAGGTAAAATGGACATGGCCAATTTTGATAGTCTCCACATATGTTTGGTCCTCTCTAGGTAGAGGTGACAAGGTGGGCCATGACTTTGTTCAAACCCTGGTTCATCTGGTCTTCCAGTTTAGGATGTAGTAGGCTGCAGGCTTCAGAGAACTCAGCTGTTTGGATGGGAAGGGAAAGGCAACAAAGGGAAAAAATGAGCATCAGAATTCTAAATGGCACATAGTTCAGGTTAAGATATCAGTCTTTTATAGACTAAATATGAATGGCCAATATTATAGGAAGTTGCCAGATAAAAGACACAAGAAACCATGAGAACTGTAATCTACCTGCATGGACCAATCAAGTTTTAGTAAGCCTGGTTTCTCCTCCGAGAAACACTGCTCTGACTAGACAACCTGGCAATAGATACTAAATATCAGTGTTGATGAGTTTTGGAACACTCAAAAGACAGTGAAGTATAAGGAAACTCGGAACATAAAATAGCTTGATTGGCTACCCAGAAGTACTATTCCGTCCCAAAGAATAATTTCCATAAGCTCCATAAGCACTGCTGTCACCACGCTGCAGATATATCGAACAATAATAAAACCACTGAATGAAAATAGCTGAACTTATGGAACTCATCTGCACAAATCCTCATAAACTCATATCGTTGTACAGTACCTGTGAACCTCCATCGGGTCCATAACTGTCTCCAGATGCCAAATCACTTGAATACGAATGTACACGTCCATGTTGTTTACCATCTCTACTGTCATAGTTCAAACTGTCTGATCCATCTGAAACAGGAAGATATGGCATTGCTGGAAGGAATGCAGATACAGCACGCTCCTTATCAAAAACGTTTGCTCTTAACCGTGTAAGAACATGTATAAGAGCATCCTTGGCTATATCAAGGTCTCCAGAAATCTGATCAAGGACAAAAGAAAAAAATAAATAAAGATCACTGTTCAAACTTACAGGACAATTTCATTTCATTACACAAAGAACAAGATCAGCCAATCAAACTATGACAATTTCCTCACCTGCACCATTTCATCATCTTTAGATGCAATTTTAGGAAGATTTTCCTTCGATAAGATGCGGATGTTAGCTTTTGTAAGCCTCCTCATTTCAGTTATGATTGATCCTCCTTTACCAATAAGGCAACCAATTCTTGAGGTTGGCACCAGAAATCGCGTAGTGAAAGAGATAATCCCTGAATCTCTTTCAACTTTATCACTGAACCGAGGTTGCAAACGCACAGCTGCTTCTATTGTTGGAGAGAAAGAATCTTCAAAGAACTGCATTAACACAATTATAAAACTAGCATGGCTCTATAAATATCATACATTTATATATCACATCCATACCACAAATATTTTTCCCCAAAAATCAAAAAAGGTACATTTGATATGCAATATTTCACCTCTTTCGTTGAAATGGTTATTAAGCAGTCATCTCCTTCAGTTGCTGAACTATCAACTTTGATTGTTGCCCCAGAATCCTGCCTTATTTGATTTATTACAGCACCTCCCTTTCCTATCACCCCTCCAATGTTTCCAGTTGGACAAATAAATCGCACTGAGAATTCCTTTGAAGATGCTTCATCCCTTGGAGCCGAATACAAGGACCGTGACCAGTCTCCACCATCACCCTTGTATCCCCCATAAGCACCCACAAGAGGAGCCATTCCCACAATCGGAGCCCCTGCAGCCGGACCCATGAGTGAACCACCATTCGCATATACACCAGGAGCAGCAGAAGTAAGCAGATGCTGAGACCGTGATGGGTTGTCATGAAGTTGAAATGCAATTTTATACAGAGCTTTCTTCACCACCACGGCATCTCCAGAAATCTGGAGTTTCACAACCAATAAAAAAGTCATAAACATACCACAAACAAAGACATCTACATCACAATAATCTCCGATCAGATCCAACGATAAACAATAAATTTATAAAAGAATACTGAAAACATGACAACCATCAACTACACCTACTGCATCCACAACACTAGGACAAAACCAAGCCATCCACATAGCAATGAAACTCAAGCCCTGAAAATTCAGTTTGTCGAAGGCAATTGCTAAGAAGTAAAATATTGTTGTTAACTACACCTTATACTTGTTATACATTTTAGACTATAAATATGATTATAAATGTCAACAAATAATTATAATTATTATAAATATGTTGACACACATATGATAAGTAGATGCTCAAATTCACCCTTGAAACACATACAAGATATCAAATTAGTCCTTCAAAAACTCTTTCAATCAATTTAGCACTTCCCAGTATAAAATAACCATCGATTCCAGGAACAAATGGATGTCTAAATACACGTCACCAAATTGATGTCTAAAATCATCAGAAGCCTAGTATAATGTGCCAAAAATCGATGGAGTACAAATTTGAGTGTTCACTTCATATATAACTCACAATGAATTCAGAGTTTAGATAATTTACTAGCTTAAACTAAACAGCTTAAACTTCTTGGAGAGCGAGTTTTCGAAACATTCAATTCACCTGTACAAGTTCGTCGTTGCTCAAGGCGCAAGGAGGCAAGCGCTCGTCCTTAAGGATCCGAATCTGCGCACCGGTATCGCTCCTGATGCTCTGAACAATCTGTCCTCCTTTTCCAATCACGCAACCGATCTGATCCGACGGCACCAACAGCCTCGCAGTCACGTGGTTCTCTCTCTCAACATCATCACCATCATCATCATCGTCAACGCCACCACCACGTAAGTCTTCGGCAACCACTCTCTCATGAACCCTAAACAACGCGTCCTGCGCCGGCGACACGTAATCGCCACTATCCTCAAACTCATTCGTCTCATCGGAACCACTATATATCATAACCACTCGTTCCTCGCATCCCGGTATAGTCTCCCCGATCCGAATCTTCGCCTGCGTTTCGGCCCTCAGCTGTTTGACGATGTCGCCGCCGCGGCCGATGACGCTGCCGATTTTCCGAACGGGGCAGAGGTAGCGGTACACGGTAGTGTCATCGGAAGTTAATTGGTCCCTGTCGTCGCCGGCGGCGGCGCTAGGGTTCCGCCGCTTGTTTCCCGCGTAATTGTTGTTGTTGTTGGTTTCGAAGTCGGAGTGAGAGTGGGAACGCTTGCCGTTAGAAGCGCTTATACCGGCCATAACGGAAAGTGGTTACGTAACTGCCTTGAGATGATGGTTACGGATTCAACCGAAGTGAGAGGGGAAATCGGCGCTCGAGGGAGAAGAGAGGAGAGAAAAAGAAGCAAACTCCACTGGCAAGCTGGCCATATATAGCGAGTATATCATATTGAGAGAGCAGGAGTTAATTGTAAGAGTTAGAAATATAAATTTGTATAGTACAATTATATATAATTGGTTAATATTTAAAATTATTTAATAGTTATATAATTATTTAAAAAAATTATGTAAATTTATATTTATATTTTAATTATTTATATAAAATTTAATAATTAAATTTTTTTATTTTTATAATAATTATTTATTATAATAAAAATATAATATAATTTGTTATATTTTAATATTTTTATTAATTAATAATATAAAATTATTTTATATTAATAATATATATCAATTAAATTTTATATATATAATTTAATTAAAATATATTATTAATATAAAATTTTTTATATAAATATTTAATTATAAATTATTATATTAATAAAATATTTTGACATAATTATTTATATAAATAAAAAATTTTAATTAAATAATAATATAAAAAAATTTCACAACATCGATACACCTAAATTAAACTCGTACATAAAATGCCACCGCAGTGGAGATTCTTTCTTCGCCGCCTCACACTAACCCCACAATCCACTTGTTTCGTTAAAATATCTGTCTAAACATTTTGAGTCATTGGAATATCACTATTCTACCTTATTCCACGATAAGGTGTCATAACATTACGGAAAAAGAGTTTTAAGATATATAATTAAATATTTATATAAAAATAATTTACATTAATACATACAATTAAATCTAAGTCTTTTTGGTGCTAATTTTTTATTTATAATATTTAAATATAAATTAAATAAAATTAATTTAGAAATTAATTTTAATATTAAAAAATTTAAAATTAGTAATTTATATTTTTCACCTTTTAAATGAGTATTATTGTGTTTGAAATTTTGTCCAATTATTTTTGAGAAGTTTATGATAATTAACTTTTCTTTAACACTAGATTTGGCTGAATTTTAGTTTTATCACAAAGAAGTGGAAGAAGATATGTGTCCGTCTCTTAATTTAGGGGCAAAGTAGACTTTTTAAATCTATATTCAATTTTTTTAATCTTAATTTGATACCTTATATTTCTAATCGTTTTCAATTTGATCCAATTCATAAACAAATCTTCGTCATATAACTAACGAAAAATATTGTGTAGCATAATTCATGTCAAATCCATGTATACGCCATGCCAATATTGTTTGTAACATATCAGCATTTTTCATTAATTATTTAATAAAAAAGTGACTAGAGACTAAATTAATGAGAATTTAAAAAACAAGGGATCAAATTAAAAAGAGAATTAAAGATAAGGTACCAAATTTCAAAAACAAATAAAGGTAAGAGACTAACAAGCTTTGTTTGCCTAGCTTAGGTAGAGATTGAGCATTTTTGTAAGGAGATAATGGGGGACTTCTTGCTAGAATACTAGGGGATGGTGCTTAATAAAGAAAGATTGAGTGAAGGAACTCTTGGTGAAGAGTTGTAATGTTGTATGTTTAGTATTTAGGTTAAAGTGAATGTGCATTGAGTTATTATTTCTTTGGTATTTATAAATATTGGATGAAGGTTATGGTATTGCTACAGTGAAATTGAATGAGGAATTTCTTGTTTGCATTCATGCGAGAATCTCGATAATGGGGGTGATTAAATGGAAAAAAGGGATAATATTCGAGTTAAGAGAGTATCCAAACTTGGGGAATATGTAAAAACATCCAAGTTAAGGAATTGGAGAGAATTGAGAATTTGGACGATTCACAGCTCCAAACCCAAGCGTTAAGGAGCAAAAAGAGTATGTTTTAAGGTTTAGGATTCTTATGAAAACTTAAGGAATCCAATATGATATTCATATTCCATGCCTTAAGTTTTCACTAAACAACCTTAGGGTGTTGGTTTTCTATTTTTATTTTTAGTTTGCAATTTTAATTATAAAAATGTCATTGTGTTTTAATTTTTTTCTAATTTTTAGAATTTTATAAGAAAAATAATAAAAATTAAAAAAATTATTTTATGTTTTCATTTACTATTTTCACTATTTCTTTTACAAGATTTTGAAAATAGACAAAAGAAATAATTTAATATTTTCTTACTTTAAAAAGAAACTTAATCCAAAAGAATTTTTTTTTTAGGAATATTATTGCAAAAATAATTGTTTCAATACAATAAAGATATCCCCAATAACCATTTTATAAAAAAATTATATCATTATCCTATTCTGTCTAAAAAGATTGATTATGTAAATAATTTTAATAAATTCAATTTTTTATAAGAACATTTTGTGATTAAAAATAAGAGTTTAATTGGTATGCACTGACAGTGTAAAATAGTTTTACACTGTCAACCAATAAAAATAGGGAAAGGTGAGAAATCATGGTGGGTCCCTCAATATAATGGGTAGTTATTTGTATGAATTGGCACTTTCTATTATTTCTATTGGTTGACAAATAAGAAAACTGCTTTTACAATCACAAGATTCAAATTAAATTCTAAAAATAATTACTTTTCATTATTCTTTTGTATATCGCCATACACAAGAAAAATATAACAGCGAGCGGTGGTGATTGCTTATGACACCCTTTGTTCTAGAACACAGAGTACGTAACTAAAACCCATCGCGATCGGAAATCACAATACGTCACGCGCCCTGATATTTTCCCGGAAAATCTCAGAGCACTTTCTAGACAACCAAACAATCATACTGTCCTCGATTCCAATACCGATTCATCGCGATTTCGCATCCGAATCCGCAACATGTCAACCTCAAGCCAACACCAGTTTCGGTACACTCAAACCCCGTCGAAGGTGCTGCACCTTCGCAACCTTCCATGGGAGTGCGCAGAGGAGGAGCTCGTAGAGCTCTGCAAACCCTTTGGTAAGATCGTAAATACCAAATGCAATGTTGGCGCCAATCGAAACCAGGCTTTCGTTGAATTCGTAAGATCCTTATTCTCTATTTTTTCTTTATATATTTATATATTGATTTTAATCATGCATTGGTTGATCTGAGAGAAATTGAATCTTTAGGTTCTTAACTTTTTCTTCTGTAGCTATTTTCTTTTTTAGTTGCTTCTTTAGTTAACCTAGTAAGACTTGTTATTTTTAATTTTAAGTTTTTTTTTTCAACATATTGACTAACATCAATGGTCATATTTTCTTGAAATTTAAGTGCTGCAACTTTGTTTATTTTATGAAATTATTGAACGATCAGGATTGTTAATTTTGTGTGTTTTACACATTTTCAAAGTATTATCACTCTAGCCCCTGCTCTGTGATGATGATCCACTATGATGTTACAGTATTTTGGGCGGTGGCTCTGCTCTGCGCCATATTCGACCATTTAAATTCTTTGTAATACGATGAAAAATATCTGAGCAGTTTGTATTCATAATTTGATATATTGGGAACATTGGGGCAGCCATACAATGAAATTTCGATTATCAACTTTTTTGTTTTTGCTTTGTTGATAAGTTTAGTTTATTTTTCCCTTGTTGATTATATAAAGTAAATGCCAAGTGTGTGAGGGTGTGTTTTCATATATTTGATGATGCCTGGCCCTTTTTCTTATTTTCGAACTCGAATTTCTGAACTCTCAAGTATGCATGCTTTTCCAGGTGGATCTAAATCAAGCCATTTCAATGGTTTCATATTATGCTTCATCTTCGGAGCCTGCTCAGGTTCGCGGTAAAACTGTTTACATTCAGTATTCTAATAGACATGAAATTGTCAACAACAAAAGCCCTGGGGATATTCCTGGAAATGTCTTACTGGTAACTATCGAAGGCGTGGAAGCTGGGGATGTGAGTATTGATGTTATCCACTTGGTAAGTGCTACCGAGTTGATTCTGTTGATTCGGGTCTCTTCTTGAGTGATTTTGCAAGCTCCTTGTTTGGGTAAAAGCATGTTGTTCTGTTTTGTTTTTTAATATGCATATTTTTTTAATGTGGTTTAGATCTGCATGTTTTAAGGCTTATATGTAGATGAAAATGTTCAACAATATGCCAGAAAAAGTCACATCCAATAAAACTGGGTTAATCTTAAAGTGAATTTAATGAAAGTTCCTAACCCAAGAATCTGGTAGTTGCATAAAAATATGATTATACAACAAAACAATAACTTACAGAGATATCTCACTTTCTGGATTATGTAAGCTTTTTTTAGATTTAGAAAGTTTGGAATGGTTAAATAGGGTGGACTGGGATATATAATAAAAAAAGCGCCAAATATTCTGAATCTGAAATGTGCTTTGATATCAACAGACAGCAACTGATAAACTAAATTCAATTTCGGTTCCAGACTTCTTTATTTTGAGTGCATACATGGCAAAACTCATCATTACTGAATACTGATACACAATTCAAAATGCTTCAACAAGAAAAAGTCATAGTTCTGTCATAGAAAGTGTAAATGCTGTGTTGTGAAGTCCAAAAAAAGGCTAAAAGAGTTCCCTGAACCAAAAGGCTGTGTAATTCACTAGGCCACCGGGATTTGCAGGACATTTTACTGCATCTATGGTCTGTTTTTAAATCTGAATTATTGTTTCTGATTGAATCCTGCATTATATTTTGGTTCATCTGGTGCTGCTGTTTTCCTGGAAAGTGGGGAAGTCTCACGCAAACTTTCACTTTTGCTACATTCCCCCCCCCCCCTTGGTTGGGAGGTGCGAGGGTTCTCTATGACTGTTTGGTTAGGAATCTGGGTTTTAATACTTTTTTTATCGTTTGATAATATGATCTTTTATCTTCTGCCATTTTATTTAGAGTTAGACAGAATCCTGATTAAATCATGTGCCATTTTTTATTGAAATCGGTTGAATCACAGATGGTGATCTCTCATATTTAGATACTATTGTTGGAGACAGTTTGGAATAGTTGTCATGTACGTCATACTCCTTTCTAAGGTCAAGCATATAAGTACAGGTGTCATTCTGCACTTATTTCTTATCTGTTTGGAACTTCTTTTCTTTGTTCACAATGCCTTGTGATCTCAACATTTGTGATGGTTCCAGATCATGTGCTGTCATATTATCGTTCAACCTCTTAATTTAAGGAAAAAAGCAATTTGATGTATAAAATAGTTTTATGTTTTTTTTCTTTTCCCTTTTTTGGGGTAAAAATAGCTCTTTTTCCTTTATTCAGGTGTTTTCTGCTTTTGGCTTTGTTCACAAAATTGCTACTTTTGAAAAGACTGCAGGTTTCCAGGTTAGCGAGTTGTTTAAATTGCACTTCTTTGAATGTGTCACACTGGTTCACTGTCAGTATTAACAATGTTTTATGCCATGCAAGGCTCTGATTCAGTTCACTGATGCTGAGACTGCTTCTTCAGCTAGGAATGCACTGGACGGAAGAAGCATACCTAGGCAAGTTGTGCTTTTGTATTTTCCCCTTTCTTGTCCACCCCCATCTTTAATTCTGGTGATAGCTTTTATAAGTCTTAAATTTGCTTATTTGCTTATGCTTTTGTATTCAGATACCTGCTTCCAGAGCATGTTGGCTCATGTAACTTGCGTATCTCATACTCAGCACATAAAGATCTGAATATCAAATTTCAATCAAATCGCAGTAGGTAATGATGGGAGCCAAGATAACTATCATATTCTTCAGTTGTGTTTATTGGTGGTTTTTTTTTTTTTTTTTTTCTCAGAAACTTCAGTAAATTACAAAAGCACTTTATGTAATTTATCATGGTGTTCTCTTATCTGTTTATTGATATATGTGCATTTATCATCTAGGGGTTACTGAAGCTTGGTAATTGGAATACAGCTGAGTTGCCATGACCACTTAGTAATTTTCTTGATCATTTTCCAGCTGCCTGCTGCATTGCCTGCCATTATTGTTGAAATCATTATTCTTTTGTTTTTTAAATGTATTGAACAAATCTTTTTTTTTTTTTTTTTTTTTTTTTTTGGTATATGGTTTTTTCATTATGGTGTGGATTTGATACTAATTATTTGTAGCTGTTGTCAGTGTATTCTAGTCTGCTTCATCTTTGTCTTTGGAGGGAAGTCTTACATTAACGATGCACAACTACCTCATATAATTGTATTCACTGTATACCAAATTATAGTTGTAAGGACATCTTCTAGTTTTGTCAATTTAATTCTTTAGTTGAAAAATAAATCTGAAGTTTATTATGCTATGGATCCCACTGGCCATTAGCAGGTTTATTTTATATTAAAAATTATCTTATTCTGAATTTTTCCCTTGTATAGAGGTTCCACATTTAAATCCTTGTTTTCTAAAACATGTTACAATCTAGATGTCAGGAAGAAGAAATAAGATCTGGATGCCAGGAAGAAGAACTAAGAAATGGCAAATAAATATTCAGATCATCAAAATATCTATGTTTGAGTTTTATATTTAACTTACTGCCTGTAGAACATTTGTTGAAATAATTTGACGTGGTCACAGTGAAACTCTAGGAAATTGATAGTGAATCATAATTGGATGAATAAGCAAGTATTGTGAACAAAGCATTTCTTCTATCATTGCCTTTTGAAAGTTACATAAATTTGACAGGTTGTCTATTCTCTCTGATTATTTATATTGCCAGTCAACCGTTCTGGTTGATGGCTTCAGGAAGATCTCTATATATTTTTAACGTGCTCTTTCATCTTAGGGTTCAATTCATGCATAACATTATTCTATTGTGCCCAGCTAAATTTCTGTTGTATCAATGTTCTCTTGTGGGCATTAGTCCTTTGTTAGTGGTTAATATTGCTGATTGTTTTCTATGACTTTCCAGGGACTATACAAATCCTATGCTTCCTGTTAATCATACCGCTATTGAGGGGACACAACAGGTAATTTGTTATTTTATTTTTCAATATCTTCTGCTTTTCCAATTTCTTATTTTATGTTCTAACAATTTATGATTTTTCAGCCTGTTATAGGTCCTGATGGAAAGAGGAAAGAACCAGAGAGTAATGTGCTTTTAGCTTCCATTGAAAATATGCAGTATGCTGTCACTGTAGATGTCCTCCACACGGTGGGAATTTGTATTTTTGGGTATAACTTCAAATTTGTACGTGATTTATTCTCTAAATTGCTGGTCCTTCTTTACAGGTTTTCTCTGCATTTGGTACAGTCCAGAAAATTGCGATATTTGAAAAGAACAGTCAAACTCAGGCACTAATTCAATACCCTGGTATTAAATCCTATTTGACTCTCAGTTCTTGAGCTAGTGAACTGTGTCCCTTGTCACATGTGTTTTGAAAGTATATATGCCTATTTTCATTCTTTCATTACATGTAAACAATTTGTTTACAGATATCATAACGGCAGCTGCTGCTAGAGAAGCATTAGAAGGGCATTGCATATATGATGGTGGCTATTGTAAGCTTCATCTATCATACTCTCGTCATACTGATCTCAATGTAAAGGTATAAGAATATGTGTTTTTGAGTTAATGTTCATGAGAGGAAAAAAAAAAAATGAAAAAGGGAGAAAATTTTAAAGATATCCTTAGAAGCAATGTGGACACATTCTTGATCGGAAAGAGATTTGGTTCTTGAATGTATGCATCTTGACACTTGATTGAGACCTTTTATAGTAATTTATTTTTGATGATTGAATGATTGTCCAAGTCTGACTTTAGTATGATGTTTTGGTTTTAGGCTTTCAGTGACAAAAGTAGAGACTATACAGTGTCAGATCTTAGTCTACTTTCAGTACAAGTTCCTTCAACTGCTTGGCAAAATCCTCAGGCTGCACCTATGTACCCTGGTCGTGCCCCTGCTTTTCAGACTCAAGTTCCTGGAGGTCAAGTGCCATCATGGGATCCGACCTTTCAGGCTGTTCGACCGAGTTATGTTTCTGTACCCAATACTTTTCCCGGTCAGACCGGTGCAGTTCCTCCAATGCCTGCCTATGCACCGGCTGCTATGCCTGCTGCTTCCTCTCCTCTTGCTCAAATCAGCCCCCTTGCTTATACTGCCATGGGAATCACGCATCCTGGGGCTCCACCTGGCGCCAATTTACAGCACAGTGGTGCTTCACCTCTAGTTCCCGGTTCTTCGCCTCGCATGCCTGCTCAAGGATTGGTTCTGCCTGGAGCTCAGCCAAATGTGAGACCTGGTGGTGTTTCAGCTCCTGGTCATCGACATTATTATGGTTAGAAAGGTATAGTTTTAGCTGAATGAAAGGAGAGTGGATTTGATGGATGAAAGAGTGATAATTTTACTGATCTGTTACTTGGTTGGAAATTCCACTTACTAGTGTTGTTATTTAATGATGAAATCTAATTTGCAAAAACAGCTTCTTAGTGGTATCCTTTCTCACTTTATGTTCCTTTGTTAAACTGTTTTTACTATAATGGAGGTGTTAAACATCTTCAACTTAGAATTTTTGTTTTTTTTTTTTTTTTTTTTGTCGGTCACCGGAATTATTGTTTAAATGAAATCGTCCATGAGTAAAGAAAATCAAATGCCACCTCATCCATGCGGTTTCCATGTGAGATTTTGGGCTGAAAAGCACTTTCAACTTACACTGTCATTTCAATCAAAAGTTGATTCCTGTTTGGTCTCTAACCGTGTCTATTTTTAGTTGAATTACCATTTAGCAAGGGTTGCAATAATAAATCATCTGGTGCTTGATTTTCAGGTAAAACAAATATAAAAGAAATAATTGTGAAATGGTTAACTCATCTAGTTAGCACTTGTCATCCTGAATGGCTTGCGCATGGCTTGGACCTAAGGGTGAACCAGGGGACCATTTCTCACTTTCCAATAGTTGCTGACATTACATTCTGAATTGGACTGTAAAGTTCAAATACTGTGCGAAGATGGGTTGTGGCTGCAACGAGGCCTTCGCCAGTTTGGACTCCTTGCCTGCTGGTCTTGTGACCCAATATATCAGGCTGATTCGATGGGGGTGACTTTCCATACGAGTTAATTATGTTTTCTTTCCCCTTTTAAATCTGTTTTCCCTATGTTTCCACAGGATTTCTGTTTTCTTTTCTTTTTTCTTATCTGTTTTCCTTATGTCCCTAAATAAAATGTCAAAAGTTATGTTTTTCTATTTTTATTAACAGTATATGACATTTTGGAGTGGAATATTATCTAACATCAAATATATAAACTTCAAGTTATTGAAAATTAAAAGAAACATTATGTATAATGCTAACGAATATAAAGATATAAGGTATTATGTAATAATGGTTGTTCTTTAAGAGTTAATTTTGATATATTATCAACATAAGATTTTTTACACTGTTAAAATTTGATACTCTGATTTTTTAAAAATATTTGTTGAGAGAATCACCCAAAGATGTACTAATATATGATTAGATGAAAGTATAAAATAAAAACTTTTACGTTAGGTGTATGAAAATTAAGTTTATTTTTTAAAAAATGTTAAAGTGGCACTCTATATTGCAATATAAACATGGGATTTAATTTTGATATATTGTTAATGTGAAAGCTTTATATATATGTTCAATCATGTATTATCATGTAAAAGTAGTTAGTTCATCTAATAATGATGCCAAAAGTCATGGTATGATACTATATAATTAGTTAATAATATAAAATAGTTTATACTAATAATATATCAAAATTAATCCCATAAACATAAAAGTTAAGGGATATTAGTTCAAGTTATCTACTAGCTGATGTCATGTATATGTAGACAGGAAAATGCATTTTTTTTTTTTTTATATGTGATTTCAAATAACAATGCTATGTGAACAAAGAGATAAATATAAATGCTTAAATAGGGAATTATTTGTGGCCCTCTCAAAATTTTCAGATCTTAATTTTAGTATTCCGGTTTCGTTTTTTGTCAGACATTGTTATGTGAAAATCACACATCTCAATTCTTACACACTTTCAATTATAAGTTTTAATTATATGGGAGCAGTTTGCAGGAAATAATGAACTATCTTTGCAACTAATTCTGACATGAATACATATCTTTAATTGAATTGAAAAATTCAATAATAATGATGCAAGTAAATATTAAATAAGTTAACTCAAACATCACATGATTGATGATTTTTCCTTTTTGAAAAAAGATAACAGGATAGTGTTCTTACTAGTGTAAATATATTGGCCTGCCAAATACCTCTCCTATAGATGGAATAATTCTTTCATCCGCTCGAATACTTTTCTTATTCTAGGAGGGATGACCATGAATTTATCTCTACTCCCTTTCTCTTTCTTTCATTCCTTTAACTAATGGATGAGATTCTCCAAGAGAACGAAAATTCTTATCTTACATATTCTAGAATGATGCAAGAATTTCTTCCAAAGGTCAATTAAATAAATCTCATTCAAACGGCCAAAGAGAATTTAGATAACTAAAAAAAAAAAAAGAATAATTGTTATCTCCATGAAAGAAAAAGTACAAATATTTATATATTATACAATTCTTTATAAATGATGCTACAATTCTTTAATTAGGTTTGAAATTTGTTTGTATATATCACGTACATGGTTAAGCTTAAATTAATAAAACTTCAAGGGGCATTTGGTATAGGCGCAAATTTTTTTTATGCCCAAGAATGTGACATGGGAATCTTAGATTCCTATGTTTGGTATACGATTTGGAAAAAATTTTCTGGGAATATATAATCTTGAGAAGGAAAATTGGGCAAAAATCCTTCCCATCCCCCATTGGGAATCTAACATTTCCATAGAAAAGAAATGTTATGCTTAGGCAAAAAGACCAAAATACCACTGTCACTATCACTGACCACCATCAGCCACCTTCTTGGGACTTTCCAACCTCCATCGACCAACTTTCGGCTACTGTCTGCCACAGTCAAAGGTATTTTTGGAAATATATATAATATTCCCGATAATATCCATGTTAATTAAACATAAAAATTGCAATATTTTTAGGAATTCAATTTACAATCTAAACACACCTAAACGTCATATTCGGGAAAGCTATTCTCTGAAATAGCATTTCTGGGAATAGCAATCCCGCAATGAAAATTCATTCTGTCTACCAAATGCCTATCAAAGGGTTGGCCGAGTGGAGTAAGATAGGGTCTCGTATCTGACAAATCATAGATTCGAGCCCTCACTTGTCTCTTTGGGGTGAGATAAATATAAGTTTCTTTATAAGCGCTTTCTAAGCAGAAAGGCTTTTCCTAACATGAATTAGGATGTCATTCTCTCGTTTTAAACTTTTATATACCAAAAAAAGCTTAATTTAATAGCATCAAGGATTAAATTTCACAAAATATAGGTCTCATTTCAAATATGTATTTACTTCGTAAAGCTTAAACTTCAATATAAAATTAATTTCGTACACATTAGATTAGATGTATAGGTCATGTGCATATGCGTGTCCCTTCACTTGGGGACACATGAGAAAGCGAGTGATCATATATAGGGTCACATTGATTAAAACCTTCGTAAATCAACACTATACCTGGTAACTTTTTTCAGGAAAGAGGAAAAGAAAAAAAAAATCGAGGAAGAACCTTATTTGTGGACACACTTGAAAGATACTTTTCATCATCCTTGATCGCCAGATTTCTTTCATGTTATGTGCTATGCTAAGGGAGGCCAAAAATGAGCATCAATAAGTTTCTCGTTGCTGCCTGGTACAGTCATTTGGTACCGGAAAGGTCTCTAATCTCTAGTGTCAATGACGTGAAAGATAACCCCAAAATTTCCCGAAATTGAACATACACCAATATTAATTAACAGATATGAAGTTTAGTGCCTTCAATTGTTTTCTAAAAAAACTTTAGTATCATTAATTATGTAGAAATCACTTAGTTTTCATTCAACTAGTACAAAATACATGCATGTGCGTTTGCTTGTAGCATATATATCATGAATGAAAATTTATCAAATCAATGTGGTTGATTGAACATAAATAAAAAACAAAGGTGAAAAGTAGCAAGAAAAGAATGTAACTTTATATTGCAATACCTTTTGACTTGCCACACTGAACACAAACGCATGTGCACAAAGGCTATGTGAGGTTGATGCCCGCAAGCTCGTGTTCGTTTGAGGTTCACATTCAATTATGATGGTGCACTGTCGTTGTCTTTAAACAGCGGCTTTCAATGCCTTGCCAAGTGATGAAATCACCATCAGGTCATGGTTGGTTCGATAGAATAAATTTTTGATGGAATGGAAATGTGACAGGAGTGGGAGTGAGAACTATGTTTTTGTTTGGAGCTAATAGAAATGGAGTGATGATTTCATTTTATTTTTATATTTGGTTTGTTATAATTAATAAAAAAATACATAAAAATATTATGATTTTTTTTTATTGGTCAGAAAATTATGATTGTTTTAAGTTAAATAAGCTTGGCACTTTTAATTGGGGCTAACCAGAAGTTCTAGATCAGGCTAGGCCTAATTAGTCTGCCTAAGCTAATTTTAGGCTTAAAAACCACAGTTGATCCAAAAAATCTTATGAGTCAAATGATCCAATTATCGAATGGACTTTGGATTTTTTACACCTATATTGTGGTTAAATGTATTGGGATTCCGTCACTTTGGTCATAGATTAATGCCTAATTCCTTGAAATTGTAAAAATGCTCATTTCCTTCAAATTAAAATGCTAATTCCCATTCCAATTACCTAGCTGAACATGAGATTGAGAATAACTTATTTCCATTCTCATTTCATTCCATCTAATCAAGCATATACCTTAGGCCAAGGTATACTAATACCAGGTCAGAACTCACCAACAGATCAAAACCCCCATTTATTTTGCAGAGTCTTCACGAACTTCTCTAGGCATAGATATGCGTAGTTTGCAGCCTTAGGTGTTGGCACCTATGAAAGGAACAGCAATGACAACCATAGTCCATAGATCCAAAATATAGAGTTGGGTTGAACGTGATAAAATATTTATCATTATATTTCATAATATCTATATATTTATAGTTTTACACTATATTTTAAATAATAGATATTTATCGTGTATAGAAGTTATATAATCCGAGTCTATATTAATATCATTTTTTAATAAATACATTCAAACAGATCGAACAAAAATGCTTGATAAATACATATTATAATAGATAAATCCAAATGTTTGAAAAGAACTATTGCACCCTCGTGTGAAGGGATTGCGTTCATGTATTGCCAAAAGCAACGAGCAATGGCTAATGATGAAGATGAATATTTTTCAAAGATGAATCAAAACTACTTTAATGACACTGTGACCCTTATATTGGTTACTTGATTGATTTTGCACGGCACAGGTACTGATATTTCATGAGATCCTGGGGCTCAGGTATGATATTGTCTCCTATACCCTAAAAAAATTTCCATATATATAACTTTGGCGGTGTCTTTGGCGCATTGGAAGTGGAAGTTGCATCATGCAACTTCCTAATCCAATGGATGGAATTTGATTGTGTATTAATACACCAATTATCTATAATGTATCATAATAATTTTTAAAATTTATCTGTATAATTTAAAATTAAATAAAATTTTATCTATATGAACTTAAAATTAAATAGAGCTTTTGGGGGGTATTTTAGGATCATGCTAATAAATTTTAATTATTTTTAGAATACTTGTATTACATTTTAGTCATTTTTAATCTTATCTGTATGATCTTGAAATTAAATAAAATTTTATCTGCATGATCCTAAAATTAAACAGATATTTTTGGGAATATTTCAGAATCACGTAGATAAATTTTGATCACTTTTAAAATATATTTAATTATAATTCTAAAATTTGTTTGAAATTTAAAAATTACTATGGTACATTATAAGTGTTTGATATATGGATACACCTTTAAATCATATCCTTTACAAGGTGCATGGTGCCCTTTGCAAGTAAGGGGCATCATAGCATTCGCCATATAACTATCCAACGAAAAAAATTTGTGGATCCCACACAATTGAATTTGGCCCATTAAATCTCATACTATCTTTGAAAGGGTAATATTCTAAAAGTAATAATAAATTGCATTCTTCATTTTAACAATTAAGTTATAATTTCTCACCAACAAAAATTGAGTTCATTAATAAATAAGTTACACTCCTCAATAGAGAACCAAATTTCAAACCATCAAAAAATCATTTTTATTTTACTACCCTTGTTACCCATCATCTAAACATACATCCAATTTTTTACCAAAATCTTGTAATTATTATAATTATTTAATAACTAGTCTCCCTAATAAAATATTAACTAATATCAGAAAATAGAAGAATTGAACTTATCATGATATAATAAAAGCTTTCTTTCTATGTGAAGAATATATAACATTAGGTTACTATTGTAGGGAAGTATGACAAATAAAACTGTCTAATACAAGAGTAATGAATAATTTATTATTCTTGGATCTAACTTTCCCCACACTTTATGTAATCATAATAAGACAATAACGATTATCTTCCACAATGAAAAATAATGAAAATACAATAGTAATAATCTCATCAAATGTGGTGGCTAAACACTTTTTTGATTTTTCTCTCAAAAGTGTTTTCTCCCTCATATAAGAGTGAGGTTTAATTTTCTCTCAAAACATTAGGTTTTGGTTTTCTACAAATGTTTAAAATGAATGTAAGCAGTTGGCTTTTATGGCCAACATTGCTAGCTAATTAGTGGCCTTAAATGAAGGAGAGTTGTTTTCTCCTTTTCTTTACCATTCATTTCCTTCAAACTCTCCTGTACTTTATTTCCTTTATTTACTATTTATTTCATTATTTTTCTCTTCTCCACTAAAGAAGGAAATCCATCAATTTCCCCCTCCTGATTTAGGTGGAGGGCTTCAGTAGTCTAGTTACTCTTCTGCACAATTTCTACCTGTCCTTAGGTAATGACTTGGTCATCATATCTGAACTATTATCATTAGTATGGATTTTCTCAAGTTGCAATTACTTGGATTCCAATATATCACGTATCCAATGGTATCATACATCAATGTGTTTTGTTCTCAAGTGAAAACTTGAATTCTTGCTCAAGTGGATCGCAGTCTAACTGTCATAATGCACAATGTATTTTTGTTGTTCATGCCCTAATTCATGCAAGAATCGCTTCATCCATAACATTTCTTTGCAAGCTTTTGTAACTGCAATGAACTCTGCCTTTGTGGTTGACAAAGCAACACACTTTTGTAGCTTTGATTGCCACGATACCACTCCCCTGAAAATGTAGTCATGTATCCAAAAGTAGACTTTCTGGAATCAATATCTCCAGCCATATCTGCATCTATGTAGGCTATTAGTTCAGGTCGTTTACTCCTAAAGCATAACCTCATTTTGGAAGTTCCTCTAAGATATCTTAAAATCCACTTCACAGCATTCTAATGTTCTTTTCCTGGTTTAGCCAAAAATATACTAACAACAGCAATTGCGTCCATTATGTCTGGTCATGTATACACCATTGCATACATTAAGCTTCCAATAGCTACGGCATTTCGCACCTTGCGTATTTCCTCCTTTTCATTTCCACATGTGGGACTTTGCTTTGAGCTGAGCATAAAGTGACTACCAAGTGGAGTAACAACTGGCTTTGCTTTCTCCATGTGAAACCGCTTTAATATCTTCTCGATATATTTTTCTTGTGATAACCACAACTTTCTTTCATTTTGATCACGAGAGATGGTCACACCTAGAATTTGCTTCGTAGGTCCCAAGTCTTTCATAGCAAAAGACTTTTCATTTCTTCCTTTAACTTGTTGATCTTATCACTATTTTGTCCTATGATCAACATATTATCAACATACAAAAGTAGGATAATAAACTCACTATCAAGAAATCTCTTAACAAAGACACAATGATCGAAAGTATTCCTTTGATATCCATGCTCAATCATGAAGGAGTCAAACTTCTTGTACTATTGACGTAGTGTCTGCTTAAGTTCATATAGACTTTTCTTCAGTTGACATACTAGATCTTCTTTGCCTTTGACTTTAAATTTCTCCGGCTGCTCCATGTAAATCTCTTCTTCTAGATCATCATGAAGAAATGCAATTTTCACATCTAGTTGTTCCACATCTACATTCAAACTTGCAACCAAAGTAAGCACCACTCGGTTGGACTACATCTTCACCACGGGTGAGAATATCTCTTCAAAGTCAATACCTTTCTTTTGATTGAAGCCTTTCACGACTAATCTTGCCTTGTATTTGGGCTGTGAGTTATTCTCGTTAGTCTTTAGCTTGTACACCTATTTGTTTCTGAGTGCTTTTTTACATTTCGGTAACTTTACCAACTCATAAGTCTGGTTCTCATGCAAGGATTGCATTTCTTCTTGCATGGCTTTCAACCACTCCCCCTTGTGGTCATCGATCATAGCTTCTTCATAAGACTCTGGTTCTCCCCTATCAATGAATAGCACATATTCTGTTGCAGGATATTTCGTTTGCGGTTTAGATATCCTGATTAACCTTCTTAACTGAGGCTCTTGAATATCTTGTTCTTTGTCCTCATAATCTGCAGTCATATCATCAGCAGTACCATTACTTCTATTACTATCTGCTACTTCTTTAGTTGGATCATTACTAATTTGAGGTTCATTTTTTGTATCTCCAATATCTTCCGTTACATCTCCCCCATAAAAGCTCCAGAAGAGGAACTAGATCCAAGTTGATTGGATGTTCACTAGAACTAACAGGCTTTGCACCCTTCTGAATATCCTCAATATTCTGGTCTTCAAAGAAAATAACATCTCTACTTCTAATAATCTTTTTCTCGATAGGATCCCATAGCTTGTAGCTGAATTCTTCATTTCCATATCCCATGAAGATGCATTCCTTCAACTTAGAGTCAAGTTTTGATCTCTAATCTTTAGGAATATGAACAAATGCTCTACAATCGAACACCTTTAAATGGTTGTAGGATATACCTTTACCTGTCCAAAACTTGTTTGGAACATCACCATTCAATGGAGCTGAAGGGGTAAGTTGATCAAATCAATTGCAATCATTAAAGCTTCACCCCAAAAACTCTTGGGTAATTTGGCATGAGATAACATCATTCTCCCCTTTTCAACGATTGTTCTATTCATCCTTTCAGCCACTCCGTTGTGCTGAGGAGTCTTTGGAACAGATTGTTCATGCCAGATTCGATTACTCATGCAATAATGCTTGAAATCTCCCATATATTCTCCTCTGTTATCAGTGCAAACAAACTTTAACTTTCTACTAGTTTCTCGCTCAACACTAGCATGAAACTGTTTGAATACTACAAACACTTGGTCTTTTATTTTGAGGCATACACCCGAACCTTCCTGGAGTGGTCATCAATAAAGGTAACAAAGTACTTTGCACCTCCATCTGTAGCAGTGGTCACTGGACCACAAACATCAAAGTGCATCAGATCTCAAACATCGAATTTTCTATGTAGGGGCTTGTAGTGGAAAGAAGCTCTATGTTACCTTATTAAAAAAAAAAAAAATGTTAGAACACCTTGTGGTGCTTAACTACTCAATGAAACCACAAGTGTATCCTAATTGTCTAGCAAGGAGCTGAGAAGTAGTAATGCTTGCAATTTGTCATCACATACCATCTTTATATTGGTGAGTTGATTCATCAATCCTTGAAAATTGCTCAAATGTTCGAAAACACTCCGAGTCTCCCTATACTTGAGGTTCACTAATCATCAAATCATCGAGGCTTTATTTTGGGCTATCTTTCTCTTATACATGGACTCTAGTTTCGTCCATAATGTGTACGCAACTATTTCTTGTGCTACGTGATGAAAGACACTCTAGTCTATCCATCGTCATATTTGTTTGACAATTTTCCTATTCATCAAAATCCAGTCAGCATCAGACTTGGCTTCGGGTTTCTTCCCTTCATTTTGCAAAGGCTAGTACAAATCTTTGCAGTAAAGAATGTCCTCCATTTTGGGCTTCCAAATAGAGTAGTTTGAAGAAGTTAACTTAATCATCATTGCCAATACCATCAAGGTTGACTCTTCCATTGTGAATGAGATAAGTTAAACTGTGCAATGAGCCGAAGCTCTGGTACCACTTGTTGGGAAATATGACAAACAAAACTACCTAGTACAAGGCCAATGAATAATTTATTATCCTTGGATCTGACTTTTCCCACACTTTGTATAATCACAACGAGATAATAAAGATTATCTTCTACTACGAAAAATAATAAGAATACAATAATAATAATCTCATCAAATTTGGTGGCTAAACACTCTCTTGATTTTTCTCTCAAAAGAGTTTTCTCTCTCACACAAAAGTGTGGTTTTATTTTCTCTCAAAACTCTAGGTTTTGGTTTTTAACGGATGAATGCAATGAATGTAGGCAATTGGCTTTTGTAGCCAATATTACTAGCTAATTAGTAGCCTGAAATGAAGGAGAGTTTTTTTCTTCTTTTTTTTTACCATTTATTTTCTTCAAACTCTTCCATACTTTATTTCTCTTATTTACTATTTATTTCCCTATTTTTCTCTCCTCTACTTAAGAAGGAAATCCATCAACTATCACACAGGGATAGCGGCTTTTTTTTGGGGGGTACATCAATTAAGCAGTAACGAGACGATATCAACAATGAAAGCACACAAAGAAATAAAAAAAAAGTCAAAAAAATTGAAAGCACACACAACATTTCACAAGATCATACATTCATACCTTTGAATATTTTTGCTGCATTGGAATCCTTCTATTTGCAAGGCAATCGAACGGCATAACAGTAATATGAGCGAAAAGTCAAATAAAATCATGCATAAATTTTGTGCCTGTGTCCAGGGGAACACTTTTTCGTTTTCTTGACATAATGCAAACGCTTCTTGGGATCTACCTAAATTATTGGGCTGGGTTTTAATGTCTTCTACATGCTTTAAAATACATAGATTCCCAAAATTTTACAATATTAATTATGATCGTATACTATATAGCATATAGCATTCTTTCACAGCTACTCGGATTCTTTATAGAAGTTATCACATTGGTGACTTATGAACGGACAGTGAGCCCCACCTATTCTGGTCCAAAAGATATGTTGCATTTCATCCCTCTATGGCGATTTCATTAATGGACAAATGACTTCAATGAAATCCCTGTCATTTGGTAACAAATCAAATTTACTGTACTCTTGGAATTTCCATAGACAAGACCAAAGCATGAGTATATAACACATATATAGAGTGTACTCACGGGAAGTTATTGGAAGGGTATAATTATATACTTACAAGTTACAAGGGGACAAGAAGATGTTCTAAATTAAATTGCAATGATATGTAACGCGTGCAAACTTAAGTTCTATATACACAATTCTAGCTCCTTAATAATCTTGATGTGAAAGACAAAAGTGATATGAACCAAAAGCATACAATTGACATTAGAAGAATGTATATAATTCTAGTCTTTTGGGCCTGCTAACCATTTAATTTCTTTTATTATTCCCTCCATTTCATTATATCCATTTATTTAACATTTTTTATATTTCAAATAAATTTTCCATTATAACCATCAATATAAATCCATAAATTATTAATGATTTGTTTTCAATTTTACCCTTGCATTAACTATGTTCATTAATGCAGTTAGTAAAAAATATAAACAAAGTTTTGATTTCAATATAAGAATAATTTTGTAAAATCAGTTTAACTTTTACTATTACCATCAGATTTATTTAATGAATTTCTTAATATATGTGTTAACTCCATATATATATATATATATATGGAGTGTATCTCATGAGAGGGGTGATTTATTATGAGAGTGAGAGGAGTAAATTTTGACTATTGGATCTTACATGAATGGTCAAAATTAAAAAATAAAGTCACATGATTTTTTTAAGTGATTATGTAATCATTAAACAACTTTAAATCTTGACCATCCATATATGGTTATACTATCCGGATTTACTGCTCTCACTTTCATAATAAATCATTCTTCTCATGTGATACGCTCCATATATATATATATATATATATATATATATATATATAATAAAACAAAAGAAATATTATCTAAATCACAAGTATTTGAAGCCCAATAGGGTTCAGCTGATCTGATCAGAGTCACTATAAAGTCTTCTAGCTCATGACCACAAAAAAAAAAAAACAAAAAAAGTCTTCCCCGCTAATTTCTCCTTATATTAACAAACTGCTTAGTTTTTCTAACATGGCATCTTGGAATTTCCTCTCTTTCTCTCAGTTTAATTTTCAAAATTTGAAGGACTATCACCAATTAGAATTAGTATACCACGTGTTCCCAAAATTCAACATAGAAACGTCAAAAAGATCTTGCATAGTGGTGTCTCTATGTGGCAGGGCTAAATATCCTTGTCCTCCCATGTGCAAAAGCAGATAGATTTGTATATGAGCCATACCCCACTCCAAAATTTGAGAGGTTGCATTGGCCACTGCCGACGAATTCAACAAGTCACGATGGTCAATATCAAATTTTGCCTTTGGTTATCTAGCATCTCATATGTGCATCTAAAACGGGGTATGATATGAAGTTAGTTAACCATTGCACTTGGTTAACCAAGCACTTGGGACAATAAGAAATTGGCAGTGGCTCCACGACAATTTCTATACATGACATGAATGAAGCATAGCGACTAATGCTTACAACACCATTTAATTTGTTGGCCTTTCATGTTTATGTGGTGTGTCATGAGCATATTAACTAAGTAGGTACTTGGTGTCTGCAGATATGAATAAATTTCACATGTTGGTATTTAATGGCTAAGCAACCTTGCATGCGTGCCAGCCTAACATATATGTCTTTGCAGATTCTAGCTAAGTAATATACTGTCCTCTTACGCCGTTGAACAGAATTATTATAGGTACAATACTGATTTTATCATAATTAAATTGATTGTGATGATATAAAATATCTTTGCTGATTGCACCATATTAATCACTGAACCAGCAAATGGACGCATAGATAATAACTATTTAGTAAGGAATATAGGGCCCTGGTCCTTTGCATGAGTTATTTACTGTACCTTGCTTAATGTTAAAAAACAATTATTGATATAATTTAGATCCCATAGGTTTGTCTTTGTAGCAAAAGGAAAGTAGAAGCAAAGTGAAGGATAATTTTCGAGTGACTTTGTCTCATTGTAATTTAATTTATAGTTGACAAAGGGCCTTCCTCGCATCCAATGTATAAATTGCCTCTCACAAGAACGTTATCTTTGTTGTAATCCAATAAATGGTTGTATTCAAATCGTTACCACGAATTCTTGATTGTCCCTTTTGGTGAAAGTTGTTACCATGCATCTAGTTAATGCACATATTTTAATCCAAGACAAGAGTTAAAAGATAGACACAGAGAGAGAGAGAGAGAGAGAGAGAGAGAGAGAAATTTTCTTATGTAATCTCATAGTAATATATTTGATGGCTTCAAAATTTGTTGTAAGGTATAATAAAACTAATATGTAATCGTGATTTATAGTTTCATACAGAGTATTATAATGTTATGTGATCCATGTAATCAATGCCATCTAGTGGGATAAGAAGTAGTTGTTGTTATTGTTGCAGTCTAATAAAATTAATCTGACAGTACATGTTCAGTTCCTATATCTGGTGTTTTATTAATATATTTTAATACCCAGATAACATAAGAAATCCTTCTTCAACAGAATGTGTCATTTTCCAAAAGAAAGATTTTGAAAACATTCTTTCATGTCACTAAGAGAAGTTTCGGTAAAATGGAATTTTTGAGTAAGGGGGTTTTGGACTAAGATAATTTTTTCCTAACAGTTGCTGAATTTTACTGCAGTTGAATTTTTTCCTTTTCTTGCAGACAACATTGTTAGCTAGGATGTGGACTAGTATGAGGATATCTCAAAGCCTCACAGTGGACTCCAGTTCAATTCGAATTGTATATGACACTGCTTTCACATCCCCATTAAAAAAAGCAATAGTATTACAATAAAAGAGTCCCTCAAAGTTTTCTGAATTTGCATGGTCCCCAACTGCTCAAATGTGTCAGTCTCTCTGTCAGGTTGGATGTTGACTGACCTCTATTTATTCCCTCACCAATTCCCCCTCCATTTCCTCAAACAACTCCTTTCAAGGTTCAGCTTCTTGTAACTAATTCTCTCCCTCTTTGTTCTCTTCCTTTCTTTCTGTTTTCTTTCACTTTATAGGATATTAACTGCTCTAGCTATATGCAGCTAGCTAGTCAAGAATTATTGCACAATATAGACATTGCTAACTTGTTAGTACTAAAATGCTGCATCTATGCAGGAAAATATGGCTCTTCCTGGAATCCTTCTTGTGGTATATTTCTCCATGGCCTCACATGTCAATGGATATGGGGGTTGGACCAATGCTCATGCCACTTTCTATGGTGGAAGTGATGCTTCTGGGACAATGGGTATGCATACACAAAATGTGACTCAAAAATGTGTTTGCCATAATTGGACTTTAGGTTCTTTACTTGAATACTTGGTTAGTAACATCTATTTATCTCAAATTGTAGGTGGTGCTTGTGGATATGGAAACTTGTATAGCCAAGGTTATGGGACCAATACAGCAGCACTTAGCACTGCCTTGTTCAACAATGGCTTAAGCTGTGGCGCATGTTATGAAATTAAGTGTGTGAATGACCCACAATGGTGCCTTCCTGGCTCCATTGTGGTTACTGCCACCAATTTCTGCCCTCCTGGTGGCTGGTGTGACCCTCCCAATCACCATTTTGATCTCTCTCAACCTGTTTTCCAGCACATAGCACAATACAAGGCTGGGATTGTACCTGTAATTTACAGAAGGTAACTTCACATTCTCATTTTTCTATAGAGCAATACTGCATAACCAAAAAAATACTAATAGAAATCAGAGTGATTATTTGATGAAATGAAGTGATATAACCTACTTATTCGTCTAAAAGTCAATGAGTATATCGCACCATTCTAACAACTAAATTCTAGGAAAGTTTCTGACTCTCTATCATATTCTTTCCTTTATCCTACCCCTTTTACTATACTTTTGTTTGGCCTTAAAGCTAACAACTTTTTTTCATGTTCATGTGTCTTAAAGGGTAAGGTGTAGGAGAAGAGGTGGAATCAGGTTCACCATCAATGGCCATTCTTACTTCAATTTAGTCCTTGTGACTAATGTTGGAGGTGCTGGTGATGTGCATGCTGTGGCCATCAAAGGCTCAAGATCTAGATGGCAAGCCATGTCAAGGAACTGGGGCCAAAACTGGCAGAGCAACTCCTATCTCAATGGCCAAAGCCTTTCATTTTTAGTCACCACAAGTAATGGACACAGAGTTGTATCATATAATGTTGCCCCAGCTAGTTGGTCCTTTGGGCAGACCTACACTGGAAGGCAGTTCAACTACTAACCAGCCCTTTTTAATTGAGAGCATCATTTCAATAATGTTCAGTGATTGTATCTTGGGATTTAAGTTTTCAAAGAACCAAGCTATAGTTGAATAGTGTAGATGAGTCATTACTGGGCTGAATGGAAGATGGTTTAGCCACATTTTTTTTATAATGTTTTGATTTATATATATATAGCAAGCTGTCTTTTGCAGATGATGTGCTGACTTAATTCATGCTATGCCTCAGCAAAAGGGATTATTGCTCTATTGAGAAAGATTAATGTCAAAAAAGGATTGTTGAATGTGCTCTTGTACTTGATGAATGAATGAGGAAGGTCATGCCTCAACTGTGTAATAAATAGGAGATGCAATAACTTCACATGCATTCCTAAATGCAGTGGATTAGATTTTTCATTTTCAATCCATCTCAGCATATATATATATACAATTTTTTTTTTTTTTTTTGCTTCAACTATATGGCTAAAGAAACAATGACTTTGAATGGGGTAAAAACAAAAGTAGATTCCAGCAAATGATATACAAAGATATAAAATGTACAAAGTCCATTTTAAGGGGTCCATTTCACATTTTCGTACACCAAACATTTATTATTATGCATCTGATAGCCACTTTGTGTCTTCCTTTTTTTTTCGAAAAAAAAAAAGGATTTATGTTGGTGAAAACATAAAGTCCGAAATCTACAAGAACACAAAAAAAGAAATAAAATCTAAGGCACTTAAGATATAGGTGATTAGTAAGGTCCAGCTTCTTTGTTTAGGTACGGACACGATTGAGGTGCTACTGCAATGGATGGAGATCTACAAGAGTAAGACCTTGTTAACTCGTACATACTGTAATGATTGTAAGAAAAAGAGGAAAAAAAAACACATGGTTGCTTATTTTCATTTTTTTCAATAAACTTTCATTGAGTAATGATCAAAGACAATAGCTTATTTAGAAATTAGTATAACCAAGGGCGGCTTCTCCTTCTGATCTAGGGAAACAGTGGCCTCCCCCTAAAAATTTTAGTTTTCTTGTAAATTTTTCATTTTTTATTCATTTGGTCCCTTTCAAAATTTTTTACTTAATTAGATATTACTTATTGTAACAGAAAATATGTTGTATATATACGTGTCTCTTGAATTTTGATTATAATCATTTTCTTTTATATATATTGTGACTTTTATTTTAATTTTTATACAAAAGTAAAAATTACAATACATGTATTTTTCTCTACATAAAATTAACTATTAAGTATTGGCCTCTCTCATAAAATTGTTCTAGCTTCACCCCTAAATACAACAGAATCTGATTCAACATAAATCAACCTTATAATTATAACCAACTGAACATGATATAACTTCATATAATATAAATCAGGATATAGACATTTTGCATTAAATTAAAACATCCACGATAGAAAGTTTTCTCTCTTCTTTTGTTTTTTTTTGGGCGACCATGATAGATAGGTTTGACGTCAGGGTGGAGGTTATTTGCTTTTGGGTTTTATTTTAACAATAAGGGCTTCGAGTTGGACATAGAGGGAGGGTATAATATAAATGATGATGGGCCAGTCCAAAGCATTCTGGCCTTGTGGGAATTCCAATTATCCAATAGCAAACAGTCGCATTGACCCAAAAAAACAGGCCAATGCAGTTTCCTGGCCCAATTGATCCTCTTCTACTTGCAGGACCTTTTGGGTATTTGGATTTTGCACTTGCTATGTTAACTTCCATGATGTACCTGCCCTATACCTGCCTATGGCATGTTGTCCAAAAGTACATACGACATGAGTTAATGCTACTTTATGAATTCTTAAGCTTTTTCGCAATATTTTACCTTTTTGTTAAAATTTGCAAATGTTTATATATCATTTATTCACTTTAGACTTTTCGTGTTTGCAGGAATGAATTAAACGTAGTTAATTCACTTTCCTTTTCAGGTCATTTTAGCTTAACTTTGATTTCCACATATTTAGTTATCAGAATGGAACCGCAATTAAAAATTAAAAGTGGACAGAAGGATTTTGATAATTTGTAAATTCGAACTCTGTGACTGATAGTTTAAAAAATAATAAAGGAAAGTATGAACCAATCAACGAAATAGTAAGTAGAAATCAAAATTAGGCTTGAAAAATAAGTGAATTAATCACATTTAATTCATCCCGTAACTACGAAAGTTTAAATTGAGTAATCCATATAACCATAAGTAAGCTATAAACTTATTGTCAGAAGGAAAAATTTGTAAAACTTAGATTAAAGCTGCATCACGTTACTAGAATAACTTTATCATATAAATAAAATAAAAATTGACATGAACCGTAATCAATACCAAACAAGAAAATTTAAAGTGTGTTTGTTTCAGTTTTTTTAAATAAAAAAGTGATTTTCTGACTTAAAAAATATTTTTATAAAAATTAAAATAAATAATTTATATAAAAAATAATTTTTTAATAGTTAAAATTTATTTTTTGTTAAAAAATTGAAACAATTACACCCTTACTATTGTTAGTTAGTGGAAGAATCTTAAGGCAGTGAAGTTGTAAAAAAATTTGAATTGAGAATTTATTATCTCAAATATATAAATTAATTCTTTATATGTATAAATATATGTAAATAAATATCTAATATAGTCCAAAAAACTTAATACTGGAATTTACATGTTTAAATTAAAAAAAAAAATTCATGTAAACAATTTTCAGTGTACTTGCTAACAAGATAATGCCTATTTTATTACCAGATGTGGATGTGTTTTCTGTTGGCTAAAAAAGTGACCCCTACCTTACCTTGTGAATTGAAACACTGGCCAAGACACTCTCACCTACCCACCAACACGCCAAGCACCACCAACTCACATCAAGTGCATTCATCTTATTAAGTGGTCTAAAACCCTCAAAACAAACAACCTCTGAATCAGATTCCCCCACCGTTACAAAGGCCTTCAATTGTTGTGGCTAATTAAAAGTGCTTCATCATATAGTTAAAAACAAGGGAAAGCAGACTCCATTTTTCATCCAGCATTTTTCCTTTTTTTTTTTTTTGGTTCATGGAAAACCAGCCACCACCATCATCATCATCATCTGCAGCATCAAAGACTGCTGAAGTGGATTTTCCCCTTCATGCAATTGGCTTTGAGCTTGAAGACTTGTCACCACAAAGGGTATCTGGCCATCTCAAAGTTACCCCTAAGTGCTGCCAGGTCAAACACACTTCCATTTTCCTCCTACACATACTTTCAATCTTTTTTTAAAAAAAAAAACAAATTTCTTTTCTTTTTCCTTTGGCATAATTTAATTATTGTCTTTTTGCCAAGAAATAAATAGGTAATTCAATTAATTCGATACTTATTCACTATAATGAATTAATTTAACTCGAATAAGATTAGTTGAAACCTAACAAATTTTGAATATTGAATCCCTTTGGAATTGGTGTTGTTGTGCAGCCATTCAAGGTGTTGCATGGAGGGGTATCAGCATTGGTGGCAGAGGCTTTGGCAAGCATAGGAGCTCACATGGCTTGTGGTTATCAAAGAGTGGCTGGGATTCAGCTAAGCATCAACCATCTGAAACGTGCTGAACTTGGTGACTTGGTCTATGCTGAAGCCACCCCTCTAAGTGTTGGCAAAACCCTTCAGGTAAATTCCCACTTTCCCTTCTTTACTCTTCACTATTAACATTATTTGTACATTAAAATAACATTAAAAAAAGGAAAACATAAAGTATATGTCTCATATATCACGATTAAATACTTTCGAGTCTTTTCCTATAATCTTCACTTTTAATATATATTATTGATGGAGAAATATCGTTACTCTTCACCATATCTCTCCATCCCCAACCTGATCTTTTATCTACGCTTACCTCCAACGTCAACCTGTGGCCTCATTGGTGGCTTCTGTGAAGTTTGGTAGTAGATTAGGTACTGAGATCCAATCAAGTGTTAGAAAATAGAAGTACAGCGCTATCACATTAAAAAATTAAAAAATGTTATTTATTGATTTTACACATATGAAGTATTCACAATTAAGTGGTTTTGCATAATTTAATGTTCCCCTTTTGGCTTCATTTTTCATATGTTATTTTCTTTCGTGATGAATTTTTCATACGTTATTATTCATGAAAAAGAAAAGGTGAATAATTGAGTGCTGGTAAAGTGGTCTTGAAACAAGGTGAGGCGAAAAAAGTTGCAAACATGTAAAATTATGTGAATGAGCCTTAAAATGGAGATCTTACTATATTTGATTAGTTTTCCGGTGTGTATCCTGAATTCTGATGATGCTCATGGGAGTACATATATATATATATATATATATATATATATATATATAAGTAATGAAAAGATTATATCGACGCGTGTAAAGTAGTGAAAGTGATAATAAAAAGCTACGTATCATTAAAAACTTTTTACACGCGTATGGTAGTTGGTTTTGTTTTTTTATTTTTTTATGCTCTCTATTTGAATAGATTAAAGTAATATATTTAAATAGATGCTTTTTTAAATATATTAATTTTTAAATATAATATTTTAGTCAAATAAACAAATATATTAAAATAGAGAAAATATCGTCTAGACGGTTGGCCTTTTTCTACCAAGAAACACTAATTGTTTTGAAAAAAAAATTAAAGAAATAAATAATTTTCAAAAAGAACTTCATTCATCGTGTAATGTTCACACAAAAATCATTTTACGAAACACCTTTAAAAGAGAATTACTTTTTAATATCCAGGAGGAGTTGCTTTTAGTGAATTGCCTTCTTCAAAGTATACCCTAAAAAATAATAAGGCAAAAACTTAGAAGACTTTTTTTTCCCCAAAAAACATAATAAGCCTTAAAATTTTAAAAAAAAAAAGGAGAATCATTTTTAGTATTTTTTCAATAACATTCTTAAACATAAGTCACATTCTTTAAATGTTTAAATAAGTTATCTACCGATTACCTAACAACCAAATGCAAAATTAAGGTTGAATGGTGGCTCCATCTTAAAAGATTAATCAACATCTAAGGATTCCCTTGTTTATAGTAATTGTTTAAGCTATAGCACACAGATCTTGGAACTAGTCCCCTTAATGTGCTCGTTCACCAACCCACCTGTCCCGGGAGAAAATAATTTAAGAACTTTCCGGGTCCAGTCTAATAATGATTCACTATTTGGAGAAAAATATAAGGCAGATATTGCATATTAAAGTCAACTAATTTAGTTGTTTACATATGGAATGCAATCTTTAGAGATATAATAAGTGCAATTTGAATAAAATCGTGCGACCTTAAAAATGTTTAAGAAAACTCTATTAATTAACATACAAAATTGTTGTGGCTAAAAGAACCACAGAAAGCATGTTTTGACTCAATGTTTATTTCTCTAGAGCAGGTGTGGGAGGTGAGAATCTGGAAGATCGATCCATCGAACTCTCAAAAGAAATCCATGATATCATCATCTAAGGTGACTCTACTATGCAACATGCCTGTCCCGGATAATGCAAAAGACGCTGGCCAAAAACTCAGGAAGCATGCAAGGCTATGAATATTCTTCTTGTTTGATTTACATAAGCAAAACTTATGTTGTACAATTAGGGAAGGATTATTGAAGATGCACATAAAGGCAACAAAGCAACACTGTAATGCTTCAAAATATACACCACCGTCATAAATTGTTGCTTAAATGGAAAGATACATCTACTGTTAATTGTAGATTTAGTCTTGTAGATTGTTCAAGACTAAAGGAAAACCTTTCTTTATTTTTTGGGAAAAATTAAACAGAAGTTTATATGGAGGGAAAGATTGGTCCCAATCTGAAATTAATGTATACTTTTAAACTCATCTAATATTTATAGAATTACTTACAAGTCATTTATCAACGAGATTTTAAAAATCAAATTTAAATTATGATAATGAAAAAGTAGAACACAACCAAATAAATCAATCAACTCCCGTTAACGAAAACCTATCAACACACCCCGATGCCAACAAGTTAGATGTTATAAATATTTTTCCCTGCATAACCTATGCTTTGCTTAAGTACATCATGTTATACAGACTTAAACGAGCAAAGTAGTGAAAAAAACGTAGGGTTTAAATGATATATATATTTTTAAAAATAATATAACACATTGCTTTTATGCTTTTGTTTATTTTTTTTTCCTCAAAATCTGATAACATCAAATCAAATCAAAACAAAACAAGGGACTTTTATCTGCAAGATGGTTTATTTGAACGCAATATATTATTATATAAATAACAAATAGTTTACATATTACGCAAGAATTTTAAATTTAAACAACATACATGAGGGAAAAAAAACTAGAATATGTAGCCTGCAATATGCGCTGGTGAATAAATTTATACTAAAAATGTCAAACATGTGTCTCTATACCCCAGCTTGTACTTTTCTTCCTACCCTATAAAATAACTTTTATAATATAAAAAAATCAAAAAAGTATTAAAAAAAAAAAAGATAATAACTTTTTGTTGGCCAATCAATCAATGGTACTGGTGGGGTAAGCCACACTTCATCTCCACCGACACAACAAACAAAATAGAGTTCTGTTCTCTACACAAATATTGCATCTAAAGTTGTAACCAAAAAGAAAAAAAATATTGGATCAAAAATCAGCATTAGAAGTGTCTCTAATCTGAAACAAAAATTTGCATTTGAACAACATCAACACTGCCAAATCTAAAAGTTGTAGAATAAAAGGAAACAACCGAACAATCAAAGATCAGCCCAACAAATACATCGATATTACAACAAAAAAATGAAAAAGGATAAAATTTTACAGAATAACAGTCATCTAATTTTTAAAATAATAATAATAATAATTTATCACTAAAAACAGCAGAAGTTATCTACCAAAAGAAGAAGACACAAAATCTGGTCAGAAAAAATTATGGTAAACAGAGGAGATGAAAAAGAAATCATTAGACATCAATATCAGAACATGGCAGTCAAATTTCATCATCACTCAACTTGTGGAAGCATTCAGGATTTCCTGCTCTGTGAGAAGCCTAGTGGTATGAACAAATTCAGAGGCAGAGGGAAGTTCTATGGATTCCAAGCTAATGGATTTCACAGAAAATTGGGCTCCAATTGCCTTAATAGTTCTCTCAATAAATTTTGATCTCGGCAAATACTCCTTCATAGTACAAACAAAATCTGTGTGACCTCTCGTCTGCACCATAGCAATCATTTGACACAGATTGATAAACAATTGAAGCAAAATAATCCTAAAACATGCAAGTTAGATGACATATGGAGACAAAATCCCTCATCCAAATTATACAAAGATACTCAAGAAAAGCAGAAAAATAAGTAAGGTTTGCCATTCATTGCAGTGGACTCCTACTTTGAGCTAAATATCATTAAAGACGTAGACTAAAAGTAGTTTGACTTTTATTCACCTAAGATCAGTCATTGCAGAAATTATTGTCATTATACATATGTAGTAAACGCAAAATACAAGGTAGAAGGTAGGAGAGAGTAATTTAATCAAAATGCTAGCAAGTGGAAGTTATGAACAAGCCAAATATTTGTGCTACTGCTATAATTTGCTTAAACGGAATTAGGCAATTCTGAATCATCAAATAGAAGATTAGCATCTCAGCGGTAAAAATAATAACCAAAAAAAAAAAAAAAAAATTTAAGCAGTAGAAGATTATAGCATCATCTTGCACTATCTTTCCTTGATACTTCTTAAAAAAGAATCAACCTTTTGCTTTAGTCTGAAACAAGTATAAAACCCAAATTATTAAGTCACCTGAAACTTATAATCCCACAGAAAAATATGTGGTACACAGCATATCAACATAGGGAGCAGTTAAAATGCTCCAATGAAGAGAAAAGAAAAGAAAAGAAAAGAAAAAAGAATGAAAGTATAAGCTTACAAATCGGTACTTTGGAGCCTTTGCAGGTAACTTCAGATAAGACATGTTCTTGACCTCATAATCCCATAAAAATGATGTGTGGTGTACCCACCGGTGCTTGGTTATAGATTGAGCATTACCCCCAAACTTGCGATCACCAAACACATAATCTGTGAGCACAAACGAAATAAGAATCCAATCAGGAATTCATTATAAATCTCATGAATCAGATATTGAAAATTAAACAAAGACTTTAAACTGAACAGTGAAATCAGTCTACTTGGTTCTCAGAGCAAAATCAAAAGCAATGTGTGCTTCCAAATGTAATGCCTGCACACATTTTGTTGAAAAAATGGAAAGTGCCAAAAGAAGCTATACAAGCATGGAGTGATGCAAATTGCTCAAGCAACTCTACACAATCAATCTTTTTTGTGTAACTAACACATACAAAACTGGTTATAAAATTTTCCTAGAAATGTAAAAATCATATTGATACAGGACTTGATCAATGTACCATTCTCACGGAGATGGAAATCAGCAAGGCCTTTAAAAACTTCACTGTATAGTAGACTACTCCATGACATGATGGAGCGGGGAAAGGGTTGCACATTTGAAACAGCATCTTTATTGCATATCAGAGTAACAAATATAGTGCCTTGGTCAACAATAACAGTTCCTCCCCCAGTAAACCTTCTGATGACAGGTATATGATCTCGCAACACAGACTTGGCTTCGACAAGTTCTGAAAGTTTCCTACGTAGATATTCCACATTTAATTTAAGTCCTTTTCCCTAGCTTAATTTTTATTGAGAAAAAGAGGACTGAAGTAGGTGCTATGCATATAAAATCAAAAAGTGGCCAGGCTAGTTGTAACAAAATAAATAGGAAAAGAAATATTGCTCATGAATAACTTATTCCACAGATTTTCCAAAAATTTTTTAACCTTAGGGGGGCATTTGGTTAACTGAATCCTTCGGGATTCCCTTTAATGTGGCCTCTAAAGTTTATCACTCATATGCTTGGTACAAGTGTTATTAAAACACTTTAAAGCATTTATTGTTACCATCACCTCCATACCAGGCATCGCCACTGCAGCAACCACCACAATCACTGCCACTGCTCATGGGTTCATCTTGTCAGAATTAAATGAATGTGATTTTGGGTAAATGGCCAAGGTTAGCCGGGATTTTAGTTTGAACTAAACTTATTAATCAATTGTTCTTGGGAATTAAAAAAAATAACCCTGAAAATATTTTAGGCAAGCCAAACATTCGGACATTCCACAAACTAAATGCCCATTAGTGATTTAAGTACCCAATTGGCCAATTTAGACAACAATATGGCACAAAATCAAGGAAAAATATTAGATAATAATATGATAACAATCAACACCCTTTTTTTCTCAGTTATCACATATGCATCAGACTCTTATACTCCATCTAGACTCATTTTCAATGTGTTCACAGGTCCATCAGATTCCTACTCCAATCTAGACACATTATCAACTATAAATAAGAGGAAAAACGTAAGAGATAGACATCTATGGCAAATAAATTGGAAAAAAAAATGTAGTATAATCATATTAGTAAAACCGGATTATGATTATGAAGCAGAGGATCCATCAAAAGTTTTAAGGAAGTACCCGGACAAGCCCATTACAATGGCAGGGGATGTGGTTCCATCATTAATAAGGCACCAATTATCTGAGCTGGTTCGAAGCAGGCGTTCCTCTAGATGCAATTGCTGCAAAATGGGAAACCCTCTCAGCCTAACCACCTTCATCAGTGGAACCCCTGCTTCCCTTGCCTTACCCATCATAGCCATTATCCAGTGATTTGCTTCTTCTGCAATCAAAATGAAATCATTGAAGGCATTCACCAAAATGAGTTATATGCTATTGTATTTTTAACAGAACAAAATCAAATCCATAGCTTGCTGAATTATTTGAGTATACAGAAGCCAGTGACATGAAATAAAAAGACAACCAATTAAAGACACATTCTATCAAACAGGTTGTGAGCGACTAACTATTGATCAGGTGCATGAATCACAATGTGAGAGCAATTTGCAATTCAATAACCATACATGACAATCCAAATAGAATTAAGCAAGGTATAGACATTTACTTCTGAGTCAGATGCTTCAGGCCTAGCCACCCAAAAAGAGACCGGGCACCAATGTTCAAGTCCTTGAATGTTATGTCAACAATGAACAAAGCTTTATATTGTAGAGAACAAAGCAGGGTCCCTACATTTTACAATATTTAAAAGCTGGACCAAATTAATGTTTGAACTAATTAAACTATAATCCATGTCATATTTTCGGCTACATATCAATTTAATCACGATTTAATTATAAATTTAATCAAGTTAATCAATCAAATCATTGACCAAGAATTCAACTAAGAACTAATTTAATAGTGTTATGTAAAAGGGTATTTTGACTTATAAAAAATATAAATCAATTTTTTTTATTTGGAATTATTTTACTTTTGGATTCTAAAAGTTAAAGATATTTGGCTTGAGTTTTTTAATATTAAAAAACTAATAATTTTATTCTCATTAATCATATTAAAAATAAAAATTATTCTCAATAATATTTATATTTTATTATTTTAAATTTTAAAAAAAAATTATCAAATATTATTTTTATAATTTTATTTATTAAAAATAATTTTTATATTATTTTATTAAACATTACTAATATAACTATTTTAGAGCGATTTTTAGAGTTCAAATAACTCAACGACTCTCAAAAAAATCATAATAATATAAACCAAAGCTAATTCAATCTCCATATTTTAATTTTTAAAACAATTTTTTAACTCTTATCATGGATGTCTGTAACGAAACATGAACTAGATTCAGCTTCTGAAAGCCAACCAAAAAACAAAAAACCCAAAGAGAAAGAAAGACTGAAAGAGAGAAATAACCATTTCTTTCCAATGCAAAAGAATAAAAATAAAAAATAGGGTGGTGAAAAAGGGAACAAGACAACTTTGACCTTACCCACTCGACTACTTACGGCTACGACAACATTAAAAATTTAAATCCACAAAAGCAAAGGTGTAATTTTAACATTTGACAAATAACACCATAGCCGCCTGTCCTTTATTTATTTACTTTTTAGCAATTACTTACTTAATTTTAATTCAAAAGTGATAATTAAATAAGAATTTAATTTAAATGCACTGACAACAGAAAAGCTTTACATCACAACCAATGTAAATAAGAAAAATGCCAACTCACACAAATAACTATCCATTATAATGAGGGACCCACCATAATTTTTCACTTTCCCTTATTTCTATTGGTTCAGTGCATACCAATTAAACTCATTAAATAAACATCTTTCAAAACAAAATAAGATTTAACTCTTGATATTATAAAAATAAAATTCACCTGAAACTAAAATCCACACACGTCCACATGCACTGGAGCCAAACTAACTTTGAATCTTTCTCGGCTTTATTTGTTTTTACTTATATTGCCTATCATTTAAAAATTGAAGCTTTTTCCTCTTTCCGTGTTTTTGATTCCTTTTTTCGTTCTTCTATATGGTGCATGCTGTGCATGCCAAAAGATGCTGGCTGTGAAAAAACTGCCACCAAAACCATCCCTTGACGACGTTGTGAAGCTTCTCAAACTCTCTGCTGATTCCAAATGCCTACCCTTTGGAAAATCCATCCATGCCCAGTTGCTCATTCGCAACCAAGCTTCACCTTCACACCATACTCACATTTTCCAAATCAACTCATTGATCAACCTTTATGTTAAATGTGGCCGCTCGGTCCTTGCACGGAAGCTGTTTGATGCAATGCCCCTTAGAAATGTGGTCTCTTGGAGTGCTTTAATGGCTGGTTATCTCCATAATGGGGACTACTTGGAACCCCTTGTGATGTTCAAGAGCATGGTTTCAATGCAGGAAGAAGCATGCCCCAATGAGTATGTGATGACCACTGTTGTTTCTTGCTGCTCTCACAGTGGGAGAGTCCATGAGGGTATGCAGCTTCATGGGTATTCGGTGAAATGTGGATTGGTGTCTCATAAGTATGTGAGGAGTGCCCTTGTTCATATGTATTCAAGATGCTCTCATGTGGGTTCAGCATTGCAGGTTTTGGATACTGTGCCTGGCTATTGTGGTGACGGTGATGGTGATGTCTTTTGTTATAATTCTGTGTTGAGTGCACTTGTGGAGTCTGGGCAGATGGGAGAGGGTGCAGGGGTTTTGGGGAGGATGGTGGATCGGTGTGTGGTGTGGGATAATGTTACATATGTAAGTGTCATCGGCCTTTGTGCTCAAATTGGAGATTTGCAGCTGGGTTTGCGAGTCCATGCGCGGCTGTTGAGAGGCGGCTTGATGTTTGATGTGTATGTTAGTAGCGCGCTGATCGACATGTATGGCAAATGTGGCAAAGTTTTGACTGCAAGGAAAGTTTTTGATGGCTTGCAAGAGAGGAATGTGGTTGTGTGGACAGCCCTCATGGCTGTTTACTTGCAGAATGGATATTTTGAGGAGACTTTGAATCTGTTTACACGTATGGATCAAGAAGATACTCTGCCCAACGAGTACACTTTCGCGGCTTTGATTAATGCTTGTGCAGGTATAGCTGCACTCGGACATGGTGATCTATTACATGCGCGGGTTGAGAAGTTAGGCTTCAAGAATCATATCATTGTGAGGATTGCTTTGATAAATATGTATTCCAAGAGTGGCAGCATTGAGTCTTCATATAATGTGTTCTCAGATATGATATATCGAGATATTATCAGTTGGAATGCTATGATATGTGGGTACTCCCATCATGGACTTGGTAAACAAGCTTTACTAGTGTTCCAAGACGTGTTGTCTTCTGGAGTGTCTCCAAACTACGTAACCTTTATTGGGGTTCTTTCTGCTTGTGCCCATTTGGGTCTTGTACAAGAAGGGTTTTACTGTTTGAATCAGCTAATGAAGAAATACGAGATTGAACCAGGATTGGAGCACTACACCTGTATGGTAGCACTTTTGAGCACTGCTGGTTTGCTTGATGAAGCTGAGAACTTCATGAAGACAACTCAGGTGAAGTGGGACGTTGTTGCCTGGCGAACATTGCTTAATGCGTGCCATGTTCATCGAAATTATGAGCTGGGAAAACGAATTGCGGAATATGTCATACGGATGGACCCTCATGATGTGGGGACATATACATTGCTATCAAATATGTATGCCAAGGCAAGGAGGTGGGATGGAGTGGCGAAGATTCGGAAAATGATGAGGGAAAGAAACATTAAAAAGGAACCTGGGGCAAGTTGGCTAGAGATAAGAAATGATATCCATGTCTTTCTTTCAGAAGGCGGCAATCATCCGGATTCTATTCAAATTTATGAGAAGGTCCATGAGTTGTTGGCAATGATCAAGCCAATGGGCTATGTACCAGATGTTGCTGCTGTACTGCATGATGTGGAAGATGAACAGAAGGAAGGTTGTCTTAGTTATCACAGTGAGAAGCTGGCCGTAGCATATGGCCTCATGAAAATACCTTCGCTGGCACCCATCCGCATAATAAAAAACCTGCGGATGTGTGATGATTGCCACACTGCTGTAAAACTAATATCAAAGGTCACAAACAGGCTGATAATTGTTAGAGATGCCAACCGTTTTCATCACTTTCAAGATGGGTTTTGTACTTGCGCAGACCACTGGTAGCAGTGGAGATGTGTTTATTGTGTACAACTACAACATCAACAACTAACCCTTGTCCTACTCGATAGGGTCGGCTGTATGAATCAGACAACACTATAGTGTCCTAGATGTGTTTATTGCATGTAATCTAACAATTTTTTCTTGTACAATACGGACCACTATAAGAGTTTTTTTTTTTAAAAGACGGAACATCTGGAGGTCAGAAAAACATAGAACACAATTATCAATACTTTTTTGTTGCCTGTTCTTCCAACTCATACAAAGATTTAAGGTGTGTTTTAAAAAAGAAAAAAAAACTTTTATAGAAATTATTTATTCTAATTTCTACTGAAAAATGTTAAGCAGTTTCCTCATTTGGGAAAAGAAAAGAAATTCAGTTTTAGTGGGACTTCGCTGCATAAGTTTCCAAATCCTTGTCCTTCCTTCATTAGCCTAAGTGGTACTATGTTGGGTATAAGACATACAAAGCAAATTTCTATGTACTAACTCGGTAATTACCTTTCCTCTATCCTTCCAGCAGTAATTTGTCTTTACCTGGAGCTATTTCTAACTGTATAGTAATCTTAATTATCGCAAAGGACTTCAAAAATAGATCGAATCCTTTGATTCTTCTGTTTAGAACTTTCTGCCAAATTTTGACTTTTAGAAGAAATTTGTTTGTTCATCTCACAGACTGTCAATTCTCTGTTTCTTCCTTATTTCCTTGCTCTTCTACCAACCGGTTATTCGTCACTTTTTATATCTTTGTTTCTTTCTTATGTCATTTTCTAGGTTTTTGGCTCATATAAAGCATTTCCATCATACCTACGAGGGCTGGCGACAATTATAACATTCCAATGTATTTATTTCACAATTTGTTGGATTCTAATAGTTATGATTATGTTAAGAAGCAAGAACTCTCAAAGAATAAATATATCAAACGAACTCATATATTATATATTACATAAATACTTAAACACCAACAAACAAATCAGCAGAATCTGTTTTCCATGATTTTTACAAATTCATTGAAATCTATTCTTCCATCTTGATTCTCATCAAAGTTCCTGATCATCTTCTTGCAGTTATCAAGTTCTCTTGCTTCCTTCAATCCCAAAATGCAGAGAACCCTCTGCAACTCCTTTGCATCAATGAAACCATCATTGTTCTGATCAAAAACGTCAAAAGCTTGCTTCACCTCCTCAAGGCTTGGCTCCTGGTCCTCAAACATGTCAGAAAGCTCCTTGGAACCATACCGTTCCTGAAGTTCCTCACTTTCTGTGCTGCAAAAAAATCCCAGTCTTGCCATCACCATTTTGACTTCATCCCTCTCGAGCTTCTCGTTATCTCTGTTGCTACTTGACTCATTTACATGATGACTAATCTCAGGTTCTGAAATCAGCTTCTCTCCACATCCCTTTGAGTTACCAAAAAGAAGGTGGGACAGAAGGAAAAGCCAGAAAGGTAAGAAAAGCTCCTGGATTCTGTTAACAACTGTACAAAGGAAAAGATATTCCGGGCCAAACAATGGAGGAGTTGAGTTGCCATCACTCTGTGGTGTATCCGCCTCAAAAAGGAAGGGAAGCTGGCCAAAAACCATGGTTGCAAATATCCTCAAAAGTAAGTGAAGAGTTAGAACAACTTAGAATTCCTTGATGCCTTGTGTAGGGCTCAAATTGTTAAGTCGTTATTTAGCCTAAGAAGATTAGAAAGCTGTGTTTTGAATGGTTTGTGGTGTGACTGGAGGAATGTTTATATAATCGTAGAAGTTGGAACATTGAAGCAGCCAGAACGGTCAGCTTTGAAAGGAGAAGGAAGGTGCATGGACAGGTCCATATGAAGACGGTGGAAAGAAATTGCTGGAAGAGAGAAGAAATAGTCATTTTGACAACATCAAAGGAAATTTCCTGTTCCTATATTCCAGCATAACTACGTGGAGTTTTTGATGGGTTCTTTATGGTCATTTGAACGAGAAAGTGGGGTCATGCTGGCCTGCCCTTTTTTTTGTCTCTTTATTGTTTGATTTGGTATACAAATTTCCTTCAAGACTTTGGCACGCTGAGTGGGGGTTGGGAAAATTGGAAACAGACAAATTTGTCAGTAGCTTCCAGGAAGTGAGTGAGAATTGGTTTGCCTAGCATTGATGCCGAGAAAGACTTATGCTAGACTAATATCTTCAAATGTTTGGATTCTACTTAATTTTAAATTTATAATGATCATAAATTTAATATGACTATATATATTTTATCTGTCATTGTCATGTACATATGTGTCATGCTCTCACTAATTTGATGTGCCGCTAGCCCACTACAACAATTTCTCCATTATTTAATGTCATTTTCGTGGTAGAAATTTTCCTTCTATGGAACTATTTTATGCCACGCATTTTCTATGAAATGGCTGCGTTTACTTCTGTTTAAGGTAAGAGCTTTAGTAGAAGCTCAAAGGAAAGCGGGAAGACACAAAGGCCAAGTAACTTTTTTCACGCTAAGTTCCTTACATCATCGGGTTAAGTGCATAGGAACTTAGGACAAGTCCATGTAACTCTGATTACCTTTGGAAATGGGTATATGAAATAAATTGTCCTTCCGTATTTGACCATGCTTCTTATGCCTTGTCAATGTGAAACACGAAAAGCTGCCTCAAATTCCATCGTTTCCGTAACGTTGGTACTTGAAGCGTCTTATGTGGGAAACCGAAATTAGTGCAGTTAATTTCCACGAAACTGTAAAGTGAAATTGGTGAAATTATAGATACCGATTTTTTTTTTTTCCCAGCCCAAGTTTCCTTGGTTCATGCACAACACTCACCGGGAAGTTACTTGATGCAATTGGCAGAAAGGTGGATTCTTTTTTAAACTTATGATAGCTGCATTTTAGAACACCATCCAACTCCTCTCGTTACTGGCCTAACCAATCTTAATGACATCAACAAAGTGACATCTGATGATATTTTAGCCAGTTCAAGCTCAGGAATAGTATATATTAAAGAGAAATAATTTTTTTAAATTAATTTTAATATAATATCAATATAAAAAAATTTTATACTATCATTTAATAGTATATTTTTTTTAATAAAATTTTTAAGATAATACGTGATTGAGTTAAATATTTTTACTAATATAGTAAAATATAATTAAATATCTATATATAAAAAACTCTTTTATAGATAGTATATCAAAATTAAATTCATATTTTTTTTTATATAGGATATAAGCATACTAATAGATAGATATATGTAAATTACAGTTTAAATAAAAGTAGATTTCGATTATGTATATGTCAATTATGATATTAAATAAAAAGTACATCTACACTATTAATAAAATTAAAATATCAATCTATGTTTGTATAATTAAAATTCATACTTATTTAAATTGTGATTTATTTATATTAATTAATATATCCAAATAAGTACGTGCAAATAATATTACTATATATTAAACACTCCCGTACTTTTTGTTTAGATGGATCGGCTATGATTCAGGAAGAGCTTGATTTTGCGCGTGAAACAATTCATTTTTTTTAGGCAACCTGTAATATTTTTTCTGTTGTTGTATTCCTAAGTCAACTAATGGACAATGGACATCTTATATCAGAATTGGGATAATACAACTATATTCCTCCGGCTTGATAAAAAAAAAAAATTGATAAAACTAATATTCCAATTTGTGACAATTGTTTTGAGATATTGTGACGATTGTTCACATAGTAACGCGTCAATACATAAGCCATGACTGACTAACGCAGAACTTGCGCATGGGTTCGCCGTTCACCTAACTTAGATTTGAGGTCAGTTTGGTTTAATTTTTTGTCAAATAAAAAATATATATATTTATCTTTCCAAAACATTTTATAAGAAATAAGATTTTTTAAAATTTTATGACAAGACCTTTTGCAACTTTAAAATATATATGAAAGGGACAAATAAGAGTATTGGCATAGTAGTAAAAACATATAACAACTTAATGGAGAATTTCGATTTGATTATTAGAAAGAATATTAGTTGGAAAGGTAAATTTGATTATATCTTAAAAGATATTAGTATTCTTCTCTAATAATAAAAAAGAGAATATCCTTAGAAAATCCAAAAAAAAAAAAAAATGTACAACAAGTCATACATGCAACATAGCGGAAAATAGACAACATAAATTTAGACTCGCTCATCAAACCTAATTTAGCCATAACATGATTCATGATTCACGGTTTATCTCTTAATTCTATTTTATTTTTTATATTTTATAACAAAATAAAATTATTAGATAAAAATAAATTTACAATAATACTAAGGGATAATCACACCAAGAAATAAATAAATACTAAGAGATAAAATTACAATATTCTGCCTTTTTGTATAAGAAGCCAACACATCTAAAACGAGGGGTATTTAGGAAATATTCACATGACCAATATTTTGTTTTGAAAACTTGATTCAAAGATATTGATAAGAGTAATGTTATTTGTACTATTTTTAAAAATATAATCAATTTTCATTTGTTTTCCATGTCATTGACTATTAAAGGTGATTAAAAAGATTTGAGAGATAAGATATTTTTGTTCCATGCAAATTTAACATATCACATTTAGACACATTAATAATAAAATTAGGTCTTATCAACTTTGTTTAATATACATTCACTCACTTTTTGCTCTTACTAACTTTATTTTGAGCACCAAAATATAAGATATTAAACTTATATTTATGTGAGAATTTTTCTTGACATAGATCAAGAAAAAGTTAATCTCGTTGAAACAAATGTGAAAGGCAAAAAACAAAAAAAATGAAAAAAGACACAACATGTTTGCGAGTGTGAGCTTAGAATCCAAACAGTTGAGTGCGACATAAGCTCTTTCGTACAAGTTAAAAAGCTACTGAACTCAAGTCCTTTACGGATTGTTGAATATTACAACGATATTTTATTTAAAGTAGTATTATTTTGACATTACAATACAATAGTAAATATACCATTATTCTTACATAAATATATAATACATTTATTTTACTTCAATATACATATATCTTGGTATTTAAACTCTCATATGTCTATGTAATGACTATATGTATTTCATATGTTTAAAAAACATTTTTCTATCAATACTTAGTTAATTTAAGAGATTCAATATTTGTCATTCTTAAGAATAATCTTGAATTTTATTAATTATGAACGGAAAAAAACAATGCTGAGAGAGATTTGCTTTCATAAAGAGCTGACCAAACTCAAGCCTATATATATATATATATGGTTCATTGACTGTTCATTGTTTCTGTCAAAATTTAGAATTTTGATAGTGTTCTTTTCTTTGCATAAGATTCCTTTCCCTTCTGAATAATTTTCTCTTATTTAATATTCGGAAGGGAGGAAATTATACAAGCTACTTTGAATTATTTTGTCAACACGATCATCGTGAGTTTTTTGAATTACTTTTAGTTTGTGTTTTTGGGACTTTGTAAACCATTTTAGAGGACACAGTTGTTTGAATACATATGTGAATATATTACGACGTAAAAAGCAACGTTAGACTAAGTCTTGCCTATAACACAAAATGAAAGTCATGACAAAGTGTCCATAGCAATTTCTGTGCACTTAATTAATTAATTGGCGAATATTTTTCAGTGACTATATATCTTAAGAAAGTTAAGAAGTAACGAAGAAATATTTAGTCTCTGAAAAATAACCCAAAAAATACGTGTGAACTTGCAAATAATAATAGTAACAAAATAATATTATCATGGAAAACTTACAACTTTGAAAATGCGAAATACCACAAAACCCAATTCCTATATTTTTTCAGGAAGTATTTTGTTGGAAGAAGATTCTATACCCCTGCTATTCGCCAAAAATACACGAAAAACTTTTCATACTAAAATGGCATTGCTGCTTCTACAGATAGGGACAAGTAACAATTAAAAGAACAAGCAGTATTCTTTAGACAAGATATATATAAAAAAAAAAAAAAGATTAATTTTGATATATTATCATTGTAAAATATTTTGTATTCTCAATCAATAATTTCTTTTTTCTTATATGATTTTTAGGGTAATTATAATAAGAGTTAAACAATTTTAATAATGTAATAAATAATTTTAATAATGAAACTATATATAATATGATGATTATGTAAAAAAATTTAATATTAATGGTATATCAAAATTAAATTGATATAAAAATACATTTTTTTCAACATATAGAAATATATTTAAATAAAGATAGACATAGCAAACATGTGCTAGCTATTCACATATTGAATCCCATCTTAGAAGAGCAACAGAGAAATAGCTTTGGTACCAATCCTAGACTACTGATTCGAGCCCTATATGAAAGAGAGGATATCAACTATTAAATGCTTCTCCACAAATGAGCCATTGGCTCAGTGGAGTAACAACATATGGATAGAGTCTGCGTCGGAGGGGATGTGTCTTCGAGGGGCAGAGCCCCTTCCCCCTTCCCCTGGGTGTATGAGTGTGTATGACCAAAAAATAAAATGCTTCCCCCCACTTTTAAACACTTAAATAAAGGCCTACTCACTATGTACGGTGCTAAATAAATCAAGGTAATAACAAAGTCATGAGGTACAATTGGAGACATAAACAATATAGACATAGAGATGAGGTTAGGGGATGCTGTTTCTCTATTCATCGATGGACTCCCAAAGGAGATGACATGGAGATGGTTATTACATATTTTTAGGGAGGTAGGAGTAGTCTCAAATGTCTATGTTTCCCAAAAGAAAAGAATTAGCCATGCTTGCTGGTTTGGGTTTGTTAGATTTGAGAAGGTGGAGGAAGTAAGAAAGGCAATGAGAGTCTTGGATGGAGTTAAGATCAAACGGATGACCATGAAGGTATCCTTCACCAAATATGATAAGAATGGCAAGCCTTGGAGTGGTTCTCATGTGCAAGATACTAATGTAGAATCAGAGGCAGAGGGAAGGAAAGAAAAGCTCAGAAATAGTAAGAATGACATACGAACTTTAAAGAGGTGGTAGTAGGTATGTCACAACATCCAAAGGTGAATGATTGGTAAAAGTTAAACCAAAATTTGGAAGTTGGTCCAAACAAGGAGAATTATGGAAGAGAGCTGGAAAAGAAGAGCATGAAAGGGTTGATTTGGAAATAGGTGGAGGAGATTCTTAACTCAGTCAATATAGAGGAAATCAAACAGAAAATTGGAGTTGTGATTGAAGAGGTGATTAATGCGAATAGAGGAAGAGAAGATGTCATGGATGTCTTGGTTGATTATAAGAAGGGAGAGGAGAAGATGCTAATGGAAAGTGGCAATAAACAGCAAGGGGCGTTTTTGGAAGAAGATTTGGTGTCATTAATGAGGCACAAGGACCTATACAAGACTTGCTCCCCTATTGGCTAGTTTGAATTTTCATAGCCTTTGGAAGGGTATGGGTAAAGTAAGGCAGAGGTGGGGTCAATCGGTCTGGTTGTGGAGCAAGTCATCCAAACAGATTACTCAATGTTACAATATCAACAAGTTCCCCTATTCTTGCAATACGGGAGTAGATGTTGTGGGCTGTAAGGAGCCTTTTTGCAGTGGCCCAAAATACCCACCTGGGTTCAAAAAATTTTTGGGTGAAGTTGGGCCTACAAGCTTAAATCAAGTGCAGATTGTGCCAAATAGCGACTGTTTGCATGAAATGCTCCAGAGAAAGGGAATGAATCAACCCAAGGACTTGAGGAATCTATATGCTCTTTCTCAAATCCAATAGAAATGGTGCCCCAAACACTGGAGGAAAAGTTAGGTCCATCCCAAGAAAAGGATGATATTGAAATTAAGGTTTTATGGGAAGAGAGACTCATGGAAGATGCTGGGACTCACAGTTAGCAACAAAAAGGCCATGGTTGCTGGCTTAGCCAAGGTACAAGATTGTCAAGATTTTGTCTTACCAAGAAGGAAGGGTCATCCCAAGAAGGCTAAAAATCGTAATAGGGATTGGAGGTGTGGTTTGCTATTCGATTCTAGTTGATGGTGGTTAAGAGGTGTGGTCTTTCTTTGGTTGCTGGTTTGGTTTCTTCGTGGTTTGGCTTTTTTGAATGTTGTCTTTGTGGTTTCTTGGTTACTGTTTGTTTTTGGCTGGTGATTGTTGTTCTTGGTCTTCTATGTTGGAGTTGTCCATGCTTGCTGTTCTTTGGGACTCTAGGTAGTTGTTTTTGGGTGGTGTTATTTTTTAGATGTTGATGTGGCTTGTATCTGGTGTTTTCTTATTTGGTGTTTGTTTCTGGTCTTGCTACTTTCGTTGCTCCCACCCTTGAGTGGTTGAGCGGTTTCTCAACTATCGAAAAAAAGGTACAATTGTTTTCATTTCATTAATTAGTTTGCTTTGTGTGATAAGATAATAAAGGAAATAGATACTCCTTTGAAATTAATATAAGAAATATGCCTTTGAAATTGTGCTATTTATTATCAGGCCAATTCTGTGGTCGGTCACTTTAAGTATGGTGTATGGTGCAAGTGGTGTACCAATTAAAGAAAAGAAAGTGCACCTGGAAGGTGTAGTCATCCAAGCGTTAGTGGGTTCTAATGCCATTGGATGGTGAGGATTAAAACTGGTGATGGTAGTTTCTCTTTCCCCTCTCCCCCACCCCCAACTTCACTCTACTCATGGCGATGGTGGGTGGGCCTACCTTCATAGCCTTGAGCTCCTCCACCTCCCTTTACAACCCCCTATTTTGCTTTGTCAGTGACCTGAACTACCTCTTCAGGTACTCACACTCCATCTCTATCTGCTTCAGCTTGCTCCTATAAGTGAATAACCATTTAAGTCAGCACAACACATGCACGTTAATTGCATTGGTTTATACACAATACTATCACACTCTTATTTCATCAAGTTTGTTTTTACACCTGCTTCCAATTGGAAACAACAACTATTGTCTCTATCTGATGTTATTTAATGATTTTAAGCGAAAGGTGCGGTTATTTCAAAATGACTTGTGAGAAAATATATAATATAAAACATGGTTAATTAATTAGACTCACAATTTATACACATTAAAACTAATCCTCCTCGCCAAGTGACGAAGAGCATCGATGATGATGACCCAAGGTAGTAGGCACCACCATGCCCCCGATGTTGAGGGAGGCGACATCAAATCAGTTGTCATTATTGTACATGGCAAGGCAAGTCGAGAAGAAGTACCGTTGATAGCAATGGAAGGGGGTGTGCTTTTGCTCCAAGTTTGTATTTTTATATTTATTTGTGTTGTTCCTTCGGCGCATTCTGCTATGCACTAGAGTAACTATGGTGCATGGTGCATCATTTAAAAAAAATTTGGACTATCGTATTCCACTCTTTTGTCTGGCTCCAACCACTATAATTTCCTCCCTACTCTACACTAGAATCTTTCTATTTCACTTAGACTTGGGAGTTCCTCACTCTTTTGCATTATACCCCCTTATTTTCCTTGAATGAAAGGGTTGATTTTTTGTGTAACCGTAGATCTAAGCTTCGAGGAAGGATTGATTTTGAAAACACCGAGGAACATCACTTTTCTTTGTGTGAAGTTGAGTGATGTTTTTTTGGGTACTCTTGTTCCTCTTCATATTAGGGCACTGCCATGGATCTTTCACAAACATCTTCAAATTATATCACAAATCTCAACAACATAGTCACTTTTTTGGGTTCTTGCCAAAAAGGATGCCAATATTGTACTCCACTCCTTCAAGGAAACACAATGACATTGGCTTATGAAGTGGGAGACTATCTCGAGGTGTTTTGGGTTCTTGCTTGTTATTTGTAATTTTTTGGTTACTTTTGCTAATTCACTAATTTGGGCTACCCAACAACATCGCACCTCCACAAACCAATGTAACCGTGGCGGCAATTGGTTCTCAACTTCTCATGGGGTTTCTGTCTTGATTTAAACATGAATGGGAAATATTCAAGCCCACATCGAAATCCCAAACAAGCAATTTTGGTGCTATTTGAAACATCTGAATCAATCCTTCATGAGTTTTTTTAAATTGTGTTGTCAAAAAATCTCAGGTAGATATTTCGGTACCTGTGCAAAAAACTCATGTAACTTTAATCGATTTCTTAGAGAATTATTTGCTTTCCTTTATGAAGTAATCTTTGAGCAATATTAGTGAGATGAAAGCATGGGAAGATAGGGGAACTAGTGGAAGAGGGTGTTGTGCTCCTTTCATATGCACTTAGCCACAATTTTAAAGGCATTTACTTGCATTTGTCAAATGTGGCTAAAATCTGGTATGTGATGCACCATAATTACTCTGGTGCATAGCATAATGTGCCTGTTCTTGCTGTGAGAAGTTCAATAGTTGATTGTATTATGCCAAGATTAAAACTTTTCAATTTATTACATTTGGGTGGAGCTCTTTTAATGTGGAATTGCTTGGTTTTTTCTTAAATTTTGGCTTTCATTTGAATGCTACAAGACCTGTATTTTGCTTTCTCTATTATTAAACACATTTTGATTGTTACCATCTCTGTATGTAATCCACCATAAGCCAGTTGAAGCTTGTGCGTGGCATGCCATGATGAGGCTTTATATGTTACTGATCTAGATTTTGAAGTGGTCATTTACAAATCTCAAGTGCTCAACTACAACTACAATAAGTGAAGGAGGTCGGTGCTTCTTTCAGTGGCAGTTCGTTGAAGCGGGAGGAAATGCAAGGATGGTCGTGGCTAGTTTTGTTTTTGGCTACATTTTTCAGATGTGGCTAAATGACTCACTTCACAAATTCCTCCCCTATAGACTAGTCAAAGTTAAATGGTGTGTGGTGCACCATAGGACAAGCCTTATTATCATTGCAACAAAAAAGGATTCATAAAATATTAAATTATTTGTTGGAACAAAATTTCATGTTTCAGAGCTAACTTTTTCCTTTGCTGTCATGGCTGATCAAAATGGAACGAACTCATGTTTTACTTATTTTTGTCAACAACATCCTCATGTCTTTTTCTTGGGTCCATACAGTTTTGAAGTCCATTAATGGAAGACTACGATCAATGGGCTTAAAATCGAGTTCAAGTGTTGACACTAGATGATTTTGGGCCAGTGTTGGGCTGGCATAAGCCCAACAACCAACTAATTTGCACAATTTTCTCTTTGTATTCCTTGTGTGTTTCGAGTCTCGTATCCCATATATATTTTATATTTTCCTGCGTCTCTCCTTCGGTTTTGTCTTCCTTGATTAATTTGTCAATTATGAAATTAAACATGAAAAAGTTTTTTTTTTTTTTGGAATACAAAAACACCGTTTACATATACAATAATACAAATGATGCGAAATTTATCCTCTATTTTTTCCTTATTTTGTTAGACGTAAACTCACTTTTTTTATATAATAAAACTGTAACCAATTCCCTCAATTTAGTTGTCCCCCCCCCCCACCTTCTCTCTTTTTTGTGCATAGATTTAAGCTTATATCAATTCTATACTTTATATGTGGATGAATTTAGAATCTGGCCTAACAGTTCATGAGACATGAGCCAAGTTGAGTTCAACCTACGCTGGCCGAAGCTTATGCAACCCAAGAACTGCACACTGATGAATTAACCCCAAAATGAACAATGGTATATACGCGGCTTATTACATATTACATATTACATCACTCATTGCACTCCTCAAATGTCACAATGTTGCAAGGGCATATACCTAACCTAACGAATTCATTTGCTTGGCAAACTCTACATCTTGAACCAATCAAAAGATGCCAAATTAGCAACAGTTATATAGTCATTTCATCATCTGCCTTTCCAACCAAAACATGGAGGTACATAAATGCAATAAGTTGGTCCTTTCATTATGTTTACAATTTGGGAAACTGGCTCAGCTTGGAAACTTGCCGTTATAGAATAATAATAATAGAACGTCTTTTGAGCCCAATGGCAAGGGAACTATGGGCAAAAAGCACAGCAATAGACGCGGTGTTCACTGCCCCAGCTGTATAAAAAGAAGTCTAGATAGAAAGGATCTTCTTCACTCGAATAAAAATGGAGAATTTTATCATGAATTTTCAAATACAATAATGCTACACAGGCAAAATATTTGTCAATACATGACGTGTCAGGATAATGGGTTAAGATTGCAGAATATTAAAGCAGAAATACATAAATCAAAGGGTGTTACTCATGAATCTAATATATATGTGAAACTTTTGCCCTTATTTTTACCTTCATATCAAACACATCTTGAGAGTGCAAAAAATATTATGAAGTGTAAATTCCACTAACATGCCACTTAATTCGGGTAGTTAGTTTCAGGCAGAACATTCTAGCTGCGAAGCATCTTTCTTTCAAATACGCTAACTGGGATTTTAAACTATGAAAATTATTACATTACAATAGATCGATATGTCTAACTCTTTTTGCCCATAAGAGTTGTCTCACCTATCAGTCTTTCATCTACGCATTACCATGACTTAAGTTTGGTTTTAGATTCGATTCTCTCCATTGGTAAGTGATTTATAAATATCTCTGTAAGTATTTAATAAGACCAAAAATATGCTTTGACCCTAGATTAAGATGAATTTTCTCCTTCAAAAAAGAAAAATGTATGTCTAAAATTTTAACAAATTTCATTATCAAGTGATAATTTTTTACCTTAACACTTGTCATCATCACTAAACTTGTGTAACCCTCTCATAATTCACATTAAATAAGATTTAATAGAATATTTACATGTGTCAAAAAAAATAAAAAATAAAAAAAGAGTTTAACTTCTTTGTATTGATAATATAAGATAATTTTATACTATTAATTAATAGAAATATATGAAAGTATCAAATCATGGTGGATCCTTTATTATAGTAAATAGTTATTTAACATAATTTGGCACTTTCTTATATTTTTATTGGCTGATAGTATAAAACTATCTTACACCGATAGTGTATAGAAATTAATCTCATAAGAAAAATTCTTCAAAATTTTTTAATTTTCAACAAAACATATTCTTTACATGATAATAAATATATATTGTGACATGATTTAACTGAACTTGTTAGTCAAATCTATAAAGATTAAATATTCTAAATTTTCTCAATGTTTGAATACCTAACTATTTAATTTAAAATATCATGGTGTCTATTTACTGTTTGTTAGCATTTTCAATCGACATAAAATTCAAAATATTGATTGGTTTGAACCAAATTAGTTTTGTTTAATAAATTTCACATGTCAGTTATTTAAACAAACTAAAATTTACTGTGAATTTTTACTTTAAACATACAAATTAACATTTATCATATATAAAATTATAATAAAAGACATGTTTTAAATATAACCATATTATTATCTTTTTGTTCTTCAGAACCATTAGGTGGACTAGTAAGGAAAGAAGAGATCGAACCCCTAATACTTGGTCACAAGGGCTAGTTCATTGGTAAAGATTTTCACTCAAAATTTTCTTTGTAAATATACCATCTCAATAAAACCTAGTTGTCTAAATAGTCGGCGCATTCTAAACTATTATAGCCTCTAATTTAGAAATTCCAGGCCATTTGGTGTTGGGCATTATTATGCAAAGTGCCATTTGACCAATGGAGAAGAGGAAAGAAAATAACATCGACGCTATTGTTTGTAACCCCACCCCATTAATAAATCACTACTAAGAACCTTCTTGAACACTTCTTTGGGTCTTGGGAGACGGTAGCTATCTTCTTAGAAGATTAGCTAATTATTATATTTATTATATATGTTAATATGTTATCACGCAAGGAAGTTAAATTATTCTGTCTTATCGGAGATATACATGCTCATTGTATCCCGTCGAGATTACACGTGAAGCATAATTAAGAACAATTTGTGAACTTAAAACTTAGCTAGTCATGCATCGATAGAGGCAATTTCACTTGTAAGTCAACTATTAATTTATATATCTCTGCTCATTCAGATAATTCATGGAAGAACGTGATGCATGTGTCCCTTTTTATTATAGGCAAGGAACTCACTAGTTGATCCATGCAGGAAGCTGCATCCAACACCTTCCTTTCCATTTACACATGAATCAAATTAATATATGTTGATTCTAATTACCATGAATACACAAATCAGATGTCAATTTCATGAATTGGAACACAATACCAGCTGAATAACATAAGCTACTTGCTAAATTCCATCCTCCAATTCTATGTATATGTCGGTACTAATGAAGCATTGGATGTGCAAAAAGACCAAACAAGTTACTTATTGGCTTAATTTATAATAGAATCTTGAAAGCACAAGGAAAACCAAACAAAATTAAATTAGTAGCAATACAATTACCATAACCCCAGGATTATATATATGATCCGGATCAAGTCTAGCTAAATGTGATTACACACCCCACTTGTAAAATTATCACAGGGAAAAGAAAAACCCACTTATGAAAACCGATCAGAAAGGCATAAACAAGTACAGAAGTCTAGTCTTGCTCTTGCAATTAGCTCCGTGGAGGAGCAGCGGGAACTGGTGAAGGAGGGCTGAAAATATATCCATTTTTGGGATTGGTATTAGGCTCTGGTTCCGAATAATCCTCAACCTCAAACGATATCCTCATTTTTCTAGCATATTCCTGAAGTTTAAAAAAAAAAATCAAAATATATAAATAGAGATTCCTAGTTAATCTTTTGCCCCAAAATCCCAAAACTAAACCAGAAAAGGAAAACAAAGCTCAAATTTTTAATTTTATTTTTGTATTGATATATTCACTTTGAGGTAAAGAGAACAAAGTAACAAACCAACCTGTGTGATATCAATAGACTGTCCATACTCAACAGTCTCCATCATTGCCACCCTACCAATTCCTTAAAATTGACAAAGAAACAAAACACAACAAACAACAGGGGAATCAAACAAAAGACAAAAACCAAAAGAAAAACATGTACTCAAAGTAACAATAACAAGAATAAAACATGATCAGTTCCTGTTGAGTAAGGTACCATACCATGACCAAAAGAGAGAAAGAGGAGATATGAAACAAGGAGAAGCACAAGAAACCGTGAGTGACCCATTATTCTGTGGGGGATTTTAGGAAGTGGGTGTGGAAAGAGTTGCTGAATCTATGCAGAGAAAGTGTGGAATGTGTGCGGAAAAGCAATACAAAACAAAAGAGAAAGTTTGAGTTTGAGGGGTTTTGAATAGAGTGAGAAAGGTGAAGGGGATAACTATGCGTGATGGTAGAGTGTTGTTATATTTTAGCGTGAGATTGTGAAGAAGGAAGGGAGTAGTGATTTTCGGAAACCGACTCTGGCTATTATTGCCGAGAACAGATCAAGCGGAAGTTACGAAAGGGCTTCCTACTCATCGGTGCCCACTCATCAATGGCTTCCTGTGCTTTTGACACTTGTGTCTGGTTTATTTAAAGGGAAAAATATTTGAAAAATGATAAAGTATTGTTTTGGCACTCCTGAAAAAAACTAGATATGGAGTTATAATTTTTTTTGGGATGAAGCTTATCGATTCACCGGATTCTGCTAATAGGAACTTGACTAATTTGACTCGATTTACAAAGATTTTAGAGAGGGTTTTAAGTCTTTTAACGAGTATTTTTTCTTTTTAAATTTTTAGGGCTTGAATTCAATGTGCCTGATTTAGATATCGAAATACCTAACCATTTCGACCAATCCTACTTTGGTAGATATGGAGTTATAATGAGGCTAGATTTTATAAAGATAATATTTTGATAATTAAAGGGGTGTTTAATAATTTTGAAAACAATCATATATATAGTTATGATAGGACTAAATTTTAAATGGATTTAATTTTGATCAATTATAAGTACAAAAAAGTTTTAAATATTATCACATCATTGTAAGTACTTTACTTAATAAATAATTACTTGAAAATCACACGTATAACGATATTTAATCGGAGTAATGATATACCCTCTTAATTATTCTCTTAATTTTTAAATAAAGAAAAAAATAAATACCTTTTATATTTTTAAGATAATAAAAATATTTACAAAATATTCAATATTTTTCATATTTAGTAATTAAAAGAATTATTAAAATAATATTTTAGAAGAATATATTATTTTTCAATTATTTAATACAAAATCATGGTAAAAGTAAGCTCTTTCAAGAAGCATTGATAGGTCAAGGAAATAAAGTTACAAAAAATTTTTTTTTTTCAATGATGACAAACAAAAGGTCACAAGCAGATCAAAGGAACACGATTATTATGATTCCATGCTTTTATCATTTAAGCCATTCACGCGGTTTGTTCTAATCATTTACCTCACAAAGGATAACCTAGCAGGCTTAATATTGGTGAAAATTTAAGAATATTGCTTCTTAATTACACACATACAATATTAAATAAAAAAATAATGTTGGATGATGTGTATGAGTTAAATGCATGTCAATAATATTATTTAAATTGAAAGTAAAACAAAAAGAGATATGTCAGGGTGTAAACTGTTCATCGCACGTGAGAATCAGAACCCTATACTAGCTGTGCTTGGATCTCGGACCATCCTATGATTCGAAGAAGACGAAGTTGTAGAATTTTTAAAAGTTAGCTTCTTCTAATCTGCTTTTGTCAGCTTTTTTTAACCTACTTTTGGTGTTTTTTTATTTAGGATTTGGATAAAAATAATAGAGAATTGCATAAATTATTGACTTTTCAACGTTCAAGCCACAATCTATTATTTAATTAATACGTTAGAATAGGCTACTTTTGGCACGTAATAACGAGTTAGGCTCTTCCACTAACAGAAAGCTAAGCATATAATGTTGGGATATGGCCTCCGCATTTTGGGCGAAGTGGGATTCACTTTCTATGCCAACTCTATGGTATTATTATTTTTGGCTCTCAAATGGACGTTCCACTAACTTTTCCACTCTTTTATTTTTTTTTTATCATTTGAAATTTTATATTTCCACTTTTATGTGGTATTAATAGTTTTTCCTTTTTTGTGTTATCAATCATTATGCTTACATAAACAAATAAGATACAGTAACACTTAATTAGTTTAAAAGGTTCAACACTTAATTTTCCTTAAATAAAATCTTGAATAAGGATATCTTTACCCCAATTTGCTAGTATTTTTTGTCGAACAAAAAGTTAACCATATCATGTGCTTTTTGATCTTAATTAAGGAAATAAAAACAATTCCTTTGTTGTATTCTCAACTCCAGTATTTGTCAAATTTCACAATTTTGACAAAATGATAAAGGTATTGTTGATAAACAATATTCACTTGATGAAATGAATATTTTCATATCAATTTGCAAGAATAATCAAATAAAAAGAACATAAATATGAACTTGCAACTTGTGTTATTAAGATGTATAAACGTTACTATAAATATTATACATTGGAAAGTAAATTGAATGAAAGCAACAACTAACATAAAAGAAATTTAAATCAAAACCAAAGGACAAATATGGAGGATTTACTCGAGTCCCACATGCATTCTTAAGTGTTAGAGTAACTAGTAGGATATTGAGGTGTTTCAAGTTTTTTCGAACCATCTTGTACAAACCCTACTAGCCCTATTTATAGACTACTCTAAGCCTAAGAAACTGACAATTATCCTAGTGACAATTATATTAATACTTAGTGGGCATGACTTGGATACATGACTATTAACTGCTTCCCCATGTTCATCTTGGCCACTTTCTGAAATAACTTCACCATGAATAACTACCCACATTCTTTGTTGTTGTTGCTCATGATCTCATTGTGGCTTCACTCATGCCTTGACGCTTTACCTTGATTGACTATGCATGAACTTTTTTGATGGCTTTGTTTTGATGCTAAGTCTTTGTTGGTTAACCATTGTCAGGGTCTTGGCTTTCATCATCTATTGACCTTTTCCTCATCAACAAGGAATCAACTATCAATGTCAAAAACACCTTAACCTTGGCTTGCCCAATTTAGTCCATAGGATCAATCTTTCCTTTATTAACAAAGAAATTGTTGTCAATGTCAAGGTATCTAAGGCCTTAGCAATAACTCTCAAAGCTCCTTCTTGTCAACTTTCTTTTGATTGACTATCTTCAAATTGATTGTTCGCGCCTTTACTCTATTATCAGTCGATGAGTTTTTTGGTCGACATTAAGTAGGATTAGGGATGGCAAACGGGCCAACCCGACCTGAACTGCTATGGGTCCGACCTATAAAATGGGTTGATATTACTAACCTATCCTATTTTTAGGCGGATTGGTGGGTTGGTGAGTCAACCCACCAAAAATTTTTAAAAAATTAAAAAATAAAATAAAATGAGTTAATTGATAATTTGAAAGAAATTAAAAAAAAGTTAAAAATTTATACTCGAAATCAGTACAAAGAAAAACAAAACTAACAATAAAAATCTAGTAACAGAATAAATTATTAAATGCAAAATTTTGACCTAAGGAAACAAAATTTATAAAAATAAATTGAGCAGGAAATATAAAAACTCAATAAGCCTCCATGCCTTTTTGTTCTAATCATGTCGCTGTTGTTGTTTTCATCATTGCACCGCTATTTTGTTTTCATCATCGCACCGCCATAATTGTTTTCTGTTGTGCTACTACGCTTCTTCTATCGCACTACCAGTGCTATGTCTGCCTGGGTAGATGCCAGTTACTACTACAATGGTCATGAGGGGTTGTTGCATCAAGGTAAGTAGGTTGTGGGGATAAGAGTGTTGGAGGGATAAGGATGAAGATGAAAGAAAGATGAGGAAGAAGGATGAAGGATATGATGAAGAAGATGAATGGGATGGGCAACTGAGCATATGAGAATGGAATAAAAAAGAGTGTAACCCTAAAATAAAATGGTCTATTAGGCTAAGAAAGGCTATTAGGCCACTAGCCATAGTCCATATCTCAATCTCACTCTCATTTTAAAAAAAAAAAAAAAACAAAAGACTTAACCCACCTAGTTGACCTGCCCATACCTGCTTCAACCTTCAAGCTGCGCAGGGTGAGGTTAGGCAAGTTGAAATATTTAAATGGGTTACCAAAAATGGGATAGGCCAAGCCCATTTTGCCACGTCTAGTGGGACTGGAACCTCAGGCCATTTTTTGAATTTCCATATGTCTCTTTTTGCCATCGCATACTTTTGAATCCTTTAACAACGTGTCAATCATAAACACCTCTTTGATCCCTTGAACTTGAAAATTTTCCTTAACATCCCATAATGGGGTGACCTGACTCGAATCAAATTACTTGGAACTCATCAAATATCAGTAGTTTAGGTAAAAAAAAAATAAAAATAAAAACAACACAATCGATAGAAGTAAAACCTCTATGAAAAGTCCCTAATTTATTTTTTTATTTTATTAATTTTGATTTAATTGCCAAAAAGCTTAATTATTTTAATTTAATAAATTGATTAAAATAATTCTTTTATTTTTGCCATAAATAATATTCCATTCAGTCTTGATAAAATTCAAGCCTTAAATTTTGAACATAAAATATTCAATAATTAACTATTAAAATATTGGAGTGATTTGGATTAGCTTTTCTAGAAAAAAAATCTAAGTATCATTAATTATGAAAAAAAATTAAAGAATTAATTTGATATTAAATTGACATTAATCAAGTAGAGGATTCGTATCTTGATTTATTTTCTTATTAAATGATCAAAATAATTATACTTAATTATTATTTTATATGATGACACTTATTAAAAAAAATAAGTATTAGTCATTAAAATGATTTTTTTAAATAAAACGAACCAGCACATTGTCATGAATAGTGAACTGTTAACTGTTATGCCAACATTCTTGTACTTTTACTGTAACCAATGATTATTTATGTTTCTCGGTCCAATGAGCCGTAGATATTTGAAAAAGATTGTTTTGTTTACGGATGGGTCCAATAAAAGGGATAGTTTTTCGTGTCCATTGAAATATTAGAATAACTAGATTTTGAAAATGCAACTTTATTGTGGGTAAAGATAAAACCAAGCATTAATTGATTAAGCCCGTATTCCACCTTAGTTTGCATTTATTTTTACTCACTATTAGAAATTTCTCATTTAGAGATGAAGTAAATTCCACTCTCCTATTCCTCATCCCAAAGTTGTAATTTTTTTTTTGTTGTAAAAAAAATAACAAACAATGAGATATTCTAGGTTGACTTCTTGTTATATATGTTCATACCAAACAAAAAGCAAAATGGTGTTTATACTCAAATCAGAACTACATGTTTCCGAATTGGGGCTATGTGAAGGGTCCCAATTCCAAAAAATGGCGCATATGTCTAGACATCACATTCCTTGAACACAGTTGAAAGGTGAATTGGAGGATACCTGAACTTATTAGATTAACATAAGAAGATAGTTTTTTTCGAGTGTTATTCTCTTATTTTAGACATTAAATGTGTGTTATATCATTTATAACATTTAAAAAAATAATTATGATGTAAGACAATTATGAGTGAAATGACATATAGATAATAGTACATAATAATAAATTTCTCTTATTCTTTTTTTTTTCACAAATTAAAGGTTAAATTGAGGAGAAGACTCATCCAATTCAAAATAAAGGTATCCTTTAAGTTCATCAAATATTTATAAAAATACTTATATATCACTTATTAACTGAAAAATCAGATAATCAAATCTAAATTATGATAATATATTGAAAAAAAATCAATCAAGTGAGCCAACTGTATCTCGTTGGCAAAATTTCTCTTATTCTATAATCAGGCAAGAGTTTTTCGTAAAATAGGATTGTGATTGACACGAGACATTGAGCATGTTATTCAAAGGGAAAATCTCTGGCGGCTGGGCAATAGCAGGAAATTTTGAAGGAACACAAGCATTGGTTACCAAAACTGCCGGCGAAACAATTGGCCTGTCTAATTTGTCTTGGTATTACGAAGTGGAAAGTATATGCAATCTGACTTGATGTTTGGACCCAATGCTGTGCAGTTTGGCAGATACAATTTACCAACTAAGTCGGCACAGTCTTAGAAAATATGCGCTCCCTATGTAGAAAAACATGGAACGCAATAAGATATATATATATATATTGTAGATATTAAATCTTAATGTATAAGAATATTGTAATTAAAATTACTGTTTAACGGAATGGAATTGTTCATTATTATAAATAATAATAAATTCAAATCCTTTTTTCGAATTTGAATATTCTTTGAGAATATTATTCTATAAATAATATTTATATATAATATGATATATAATATATATTTAAAGTGAAAGAAAAAAGTAAAAAAAAAATTATACTATAAGAAGTAAAAATAATATAATTCAAATTGTCATGCTCTTTATGTCTTATCCTAGAATTTCAAATAATATTTATTTTCTATGTTCATAATAATTTAATTATGTTCTGAATAGCTAAAGGATAAGAAACAGTTAATAACTAAGATCGTACTATATAATCCAAGGCAAATATTAAAGTCATTGATTTATTTGTGCTTTCTGTTCCGCGATATTTTTTTAACAAAAATTAAGGGCATGACATTATATGATAAGGATGATTATATGTTTGGTCTTATTAGTAATGTCATGTAGATAGGTTTGTTTTCACAGACTCCACAATATCACATTATAATTACTTACTTTTTTTCCCTCCTTTTATCTCTTACATTTTCCCCTGCATCTAAGGGAGTTTATATCTTTTGCACGTTTCAATACACAACAAAAGACTCTGCGTAAGCAAAATTGTGTAATATTATAAATACACGAGGTTTCTAAAATCATAAAAATTAAAAATAATACATTTTATTTTGTATTAAATACTAGTGTAATAGTGTTAAATTATGCTATTTCTCTTTCCCTTAGTTTGTTTCATTCCCGTAATTTTTTCTTTTGGTACATAATTCATTCCCGTAATTTCATTAGCACAGTATAATACCTGGAATCCTTTTCACCAAATTTATTGTTAAATCTTTATCAAATTAAATATGCGAATGACACATGATAGCCCATCTCATTTAGTTCATTTGCATTTTACCTTCTACTTACGCCCCAGCAGAATATCGTTTTTCTATCTTTTTTTTCCTTCCTTCTATATTGATTTCCATCAAAATCACTCAATCTAAATATCATAGATAACGTGGATAGATATGGTCAATAGATTATTAGATGCCATAATTGTACCCCCAAAAAAAAACAGATTATTAGATTCCATACAAAAAATTGAATGTGATAAAATGTTATATTATGTGCACATATGGAAAAAATAATGTTCATATTTTGCTATTTACTACTTGGAAGCAAATAGTACCAACTTGAAGTGCAGTAGGTCACTAAAGATGGTCCACGGATACACAATTAGACACACCTTTCGCAAACAAGATTGCGTTCGATGTCAAAGGAAAAAGACACTCTAAAGCTGCTCTGGTAAATCTGAGTTGTCTGTACTGAAATGCGACATTAACGAAAAAAAGATTGAAGCTACCCCAATGGGAAATTCTTCAATGGTTATAAATTTAATGTCTCATCTTGAAGTACACTTATTAAAATTGATACAATTTAAAATATAAGCGAGTACATCTTCAATAATTTGATAAAATTTAATTTTATTTTCAATATGTTTAAAAATAAGTTGTTAAAATTTGTATTTATACAAAAATTTCTCTAATGGTGTTGGTACGGTGCAATGGAAGCAAATTATTCTCTGTCACAACATGTGCATTTGATTTTTGCAGAAATTTTATGGAAGGAATGCAATATCATTTTTGTTCCCAACCTAAAGAGACTTCAGAATCGTATAATGAGTAGTGCTCATTTATATTACCCTTTTTCTTATGAGTTATTAATATCTAAAATTTATTAAATTTTAATTAATTTAATTTAAATTAGATTCGCCTATTAAAAAAGTAAAATTTTGTAAGTATTAGCTTTTTCAGCCACAAAATTTTATTTAAAAGTAATAAATGCTGAGTCATTTCAAAAGTTTAAAAAAAAAAAAAAAACTGAAGTTGCAATCAAGTAGGGACTAGGGAAGAGAGAGAAATGATTGCCCCACCCTTTTGGGTATACAAGCTCGTCAATGGTCAACTCCTTTGGGCCTCAATAATAAAGGCACACCGCCTTGTTTGTGAGGCAAGGATTCAAGCCCCGTTGGTCAGGGACAATGCCTTTTCAGATATTGTCTTTTACTCATTGAAGGTCCCTTCTGTTATAGTCAGAGTAGTACTCTTTTTTAGTTTTTACTAGTTTCGGATTTTACTCCAACAACCTCATCCAATCCTACGCAAAAGTTCATGTCTATTGCAGATACAGTAATATCATTTGTATCCGATGAATATGGGATAGTATATTGGCTCATTTATAATTTATTATTAAAAGTAATAAAAAAATTAAAATAAAAAATTCATTATTTTTAATGATGAATACGAGATAGATCAGCACAATATTTTAAATATAATAAATATAAATAATATTACTCATGCAGATATTTTCTTTTTCTTTTTGTCTTTCTTTTTTTTTCTTTCCTGTCTTCTTTTTTTCACTACATGAAATGAACCGGCGAAATATTTCCATTTTACAGATAGACCTCTCATGTAACCATCAAAATTCAAAGATACATCTTAATTACTATGGAGTATTACACCTAGATTTTATTATTTTTAAATATAATTTAAAATTTCATGTTTAGGACTTTAAGGACACTATTACATCCTAAGCATCCTAAAGTTTTCCTCGTTGAATTGGGAATTCCTGCTGTATTTTTGGTCAATATTTTGACTTGGAAACATGAATGATAGTAATCTGTACATCATAAACCAAGGCAAACTGGCTGAGCCAGTGAAAAGCATAGTTTCAATCTGAAAGAAACCAGAACAAGAAGCTCAACTTGAACTCCTATTCTTATTTATATACATCTGGGTGTCTACGAAAACAAACTCACTATGTCTCACTATGACATAAGTATGAACTTATATATGTACATGAACTAAGAAAACCATCTGAATGAAAGTTGAGAGGGTAAAACTGCCTAAACATCACCTTAGAAATCCTTGGAAGGAAATGAAGGAAGAATCTTCCTCTGCTCTTCTTCAGTTGGCTAACAACAAGAACTAACTCTTACAAAGAAGGCTGGTGAACCATTGTGGCCTTACAATTTGTCACTTCCTCAGGAACGGTTGAACACTGCCAAATCAGTTTGCTGGATCCACAAACACAACACAAAACTACAAACTACATGATCATGTAGTCTCATGAAAGTTAAGTGACCTAGACAATGCCGCTGGATTGGCTTGCAAGACTGGCGAGGCATGCATTGAATGATTCTTTTCATGGTACTTTGAACGGAATGCTTTAAAAAGTCCTGCCCCAGGAACTAAGTCATCCTTATCATGTTTAATCCCGAGCGTAGCCCATATAGAGCTTTTTGCTGCTTCTCCTGGAACATCAATCCTCAATGTTTTTGGAACCCAAAGGCTCTTTTCTTCGTTATTCTCTTTGCTATGTTCATCTCCATCCTCACCACCCAACACATTTGATTCAAGCACATTTTCTTCCCTTGAATGTTTGCCCAAGGTTGGTGAGTTAGGGCCAGAGTTAGTGGCTGCAGCATTTGGCGATGATGGCTGTGCTAGCCATGGCATGTTCCATGCACTTGATACACTACATCCCCAATAAGCTGCTGCAGGATAGAATGGCATGCTAAATCCTGGTGGGGAAAAAGCGGGGGTTGGTACTGAAGAGCTCCACTGTGCTGGATTCCATGCCAAAGGCCAAGGAGGCCCGGGAAAGTAGGGAATTTGTGGTGGGAAGCTGTGACCATTCTGCATAGTTTGTTCTGGGGAACTATTGGTGCTTGTACCTTCTGCTGACTTTGTGGAGCTAACAGGAGATTTATTTGATTGATCATCCCCTTTTTCTCCACTGGCATGAGGAACAGAAGTTCTGAGTTCTTCAGGATTATGAAAACCATTTCTCATGTAATTGTGCATGGTTTTATCAGAAAGGTTCAAAACAGATGCCATTGATTCACACAACGGTGCATCAGAGCCAAATGTAAGGACTGTGCCATTGCACGTCAAGGAAGGATGATGGACTCCATTTGGCAAGTCTTTCCTATTACTCTGCATTGCTGCTTCAGAGACAGTTATTTGACGATAGTGAGAAGCAGAGTTCTTGTTCTTCCTGCGACCAGCACCTACAGGCACATTCCTCATGGTTCCACCAGCAGTCCAGTATCTTTGGCAATTCTTGCAGAAGTGGCGTGGTTGGTTGACATTATAATTATTGTAGTAGCAAAACTTGGTGTCCATGCTATTACAGCGAGGACAAGGCAGTATTTTGTCTGGCTTTTTGAGGGCCTTATCTTGTGAATTACTTGTCTCAGCCTGTTCTTCTTCAGTCTTTGAAGTCTTCAATGTTGTAGCCTCCTTCTCCGTTGATGGGGTAACGGATTCTTCACCTGCCTTAGAGGCTGTATCTGGATTGGGGACCTCTTCTGATGATTGTGTAGGGGCTCCGTCTTCCTTCTTTTCATCTATTGGTTTCTCTCCCAATGTATCCTGGATTCATGAAAACCAATGCTAAGTATGTTGCCATAGTATAAGCACTATATTTATACTATGAAAAGAATATTTGAATGTTTTACATTTGTGCTTTCTGCAACTGCAGATATCTCCCCAAGACAAACTAAACATTAAAATAGTACTTATTCCAGAGAATATTTTACTGAAAAATATACTTAGGAACACACATAGATTTAAAAAAATTGACTACACCACACAGAAAGCTACTTCATTAGAAGAAAACAAATTAGAACAACACTTAGAAAAGATCACACTGGCAAAGCTATTAGAGAGTCATAGCACTAGCAACAAATTCTATATCAAAGCATATAACTGAAGCGTCATTTTTCCATCAGTTGTTTATAATCCACAGTGCAACATCAACTGTCAAAAATCCCTTTTTGATGTGTTCAACAGCAAACATGTTAATTCAGTATTTTCTAAAAAGGTTTATGTTGGAAACATTAACTCTAGCACATAGCTAGCTCAAACTAAGTGAAAGGAGTATAACTCTCCTTATTCTCCTTACAAAACAGAACATCAATTACAAATAAGGCAAAAGCCAAGCATGGATATAAACAGAAGTGCAACAAACAAGGAATTCAAAAGAAAAAGCATAGCAATTAGCAAGGCTCAAGATAGTATTATGGCAGTTTTTAATTCTTCTCTTTCTAGATTTGGCAAAACCCATACAAAACTCAGAAGTCAAATAGAAAAAAGCATTTTTTTTCACAAGCATGCTGACATAACCAAGGAAAATGAACCAGAACAATCCTGTACAATGAATGATTTACTGTCACAATGATTTGAGAGAAAAGAGAAGAAAAGAGATAAAATTAGAGAAATGTTTCTAGCTTTCCAACTGCCTGTTGTAAAGCATTAATAAGGTCTTGAAGCTGGACTGCAAGCATACAACAGACTAATTGCTCTAATTATGCTAAATCCAAACTGCAATCTCAGAACCTGGCAGACTAGCCAAATCAACTGAAGAATTAATCCAAATGCTATGTCATACAGACCTGATACAATTCTTTCAAGCCATAAAAAGGTCTAGCTGTAGCAAGTCAAAGATAACATGGAGAAAAAATAACAAAACTTGAACAACTGAATTATGATTGAAAATTTGAAAATAAACCCATCAATTAGCTCCCCCAGATTGAAACTTTCCCCAAATCCCCAATTAAACACTAAACGCCTTCGGGAAAATATAAAAGCAAAAAAAAACATATATAATAATAAACAAACAACACAACACAATACAATTCAAGCCACCAAAGCAAGTCAACAGGATCTTCAATGCTTAAGCCAAACTAACACCAACCCATTTAATATTTTCGCATTCCAAATAATCGGTAGCTCTCAAAATCAAAGCTTTTTCAACCCCTCAAAAATTCTCCATACCTTCTTCTCAATCTCTTCTTGCTCTTGTGCATCGCTGCTTGTGGAGTTCGCGGAAGAGGCATGATTCTGTTCAAAACACTCATCAACAACATCAACAGACAATGATGCCGGAGCTCCGGCTGGGTCACCAGATTCAGCAGGGATCTCCGGCACCGGAATCGTCTTCCCAAAGAGCTTGATCGCAGGGTCCTTTGCATCCAACATTTCTGCCTTCTTCTTTTATTTTATTTTTTTCCCCTTTTATTTTGAGTACTAAAGAAAATGAAAACTTGTGTTTTTGTTTGTTTTGTTTTTGTCTAGAGAGAGAGAGAGAGAGAGAGAGAGACGAAAAAGTTGTAGAGAGAGAAGGGAAGAGGGAGAAAAAGTGTAGGGAGAGAAAGAGGGAGGGGTGACACGTTGTGTGGGGAGAGTGAGAGCTGTAGATTGTGGTGTTATTGTTGTTGTTGATGATCCGGTGAAGCAGGTTGGGTTTGCCACATCAGAAGCAACATCCATTCTTAGCCACAACTCTCTCTTGTGGCCTTAAAAAGATCTTTCTCTTTCTTCCTTTTTAGTTCTTCCTTTTCTCTCTCTCTCTTTCTGCTTTTCCACTGAAATGTCATAATGTACACATTCCACACTTTATTTTACTTTTTTCTAATCATTAATATTTAAAGTTAAGTATACTTTACTTAATTTGAGTTACAGTGAGTCGATTGATTATTTTGATCTAAATTATTAATATTTAAAATTTATTAAATTTAAATTAATTTAATTTAAGTTAGGTCATTTATGCAAAATAAAGTTTAATTTATTTTTATATATAAAACTTGAAATTATATTCTTACTTAAAGAAAATAAATATCAAATAATTTGAATTAACTAAACATTAATTTGAATCAATTTATTATAAAAATAAAATTCTGTTAATATTATTTTTTTATCATAACACTCAAATCCAAAATTTTGCTTAAAAATAATATTAAATTATTTAAATCAATTAAATATTAATATCACGTTTATATTATTATTATTATTATTATTATTATAGTGACCTAAATAAATTCTGGATTAAGAATAGTGAATATGTATAATTTTATTAACGTGGTGAATTTAAAGTTTGAATAAGGTATGTCTTGGGAAATCACAAATCTATTTTTATAACAACTAATCATTATTAGGTATGTTAAAAAATTAATTAATAGTGTATATTAATTAATTTATTGATTTTTAATAGAATTTAATTAATATGTTGTGATAACATAAAAAATTATGACATCTAGTAATATGTTAGTACTTCATTTAATAAGTTTAATATTTCATGTATTATAAAAATAATTAAATAATATGATAATACATCATTACATTACAATATAAAAATTTCATTGAAAAATATATTAATTAAAATTTTAATAATATATTTTTAAAGAACTAGTGACTTGTCATAAAATTTGTTAAATAACTAACACATGTTATTAATTAGCTTTTTATTCATCATTAACTGATCTAACAATAATAAGCAGTTTTTATGCTCGAATAACAAAACTGTGAGCCAAATAGTATTTTTCACATCCTCTTCAATTATATTTAGTTGAGAAATTCATAGATACACCATATTGTAAGATATTCATCTTAAAAAAAAAAAAAACAGATATTCGTCTTATCTTATCTTGTAGTATTAAATATTTGTCGCATACATAAAAAAATTTTCACATAAAAAATAATTTTAAAGTTAATAATTTTATGAATACAATATTTATTAAAAACCTGCAAACAATTAATCCTTTAAAATTAATTTAATCCAAACATGAAACAATTCAAAACTTCTTGCGACTTTATAATTTTGATAAGAATTAACCTAAAAGCCTCACCCCCAATCCAACGGTCCTCTCTCTCTCTCTAAAAACTTGCCCACCAAATTGCATAACCTGCATTTTGCAAAAAGTATTTCCTGACAAGAAATTTGCTTCATTATTTGTTCATATCTGTTGGATACTTTTTCTTTTTTGCTATTTTGTGGATGACATTTTAATGTGGCCCGCGCTTGCGGTACTTTCAAGTCTTTTTTATAACCTTTATGCATATGCTGTTGTTTCTAGTTTTGTCAAGTTTCAATTTGTCAAACGTAATAATTCCTTTTTAAAATATCAAAACCATATAGAAAGAAAATTCAGACTTTGATTATCAGAACAGTCTCCGGTAAAATTTTGCTAACTTGTGCCGGACATACGCATGCTGGCTGGCGAGGGCTATATTGAATGAACATGTCACATATGTGTCGAAAAATATCAACAAATTTTCATTAATATTTTAATAACTTTACAGAATAATTAAAATATTTAAGAATTCAACTAAAATATTAGTTTGGAAAAAATGAAAGTTCAAATTTTAAGAATGCAAAATGTAATCAAACCTTGTTACAAAAGCATTTTTTTTAAACTGTGATTACATATGAAATATGATAATCTTAAAGGAAAAAAAAAACTTTTTTAATTAATTTAGTCCACAGTAAATCGCTTCCACAAGTAAGTTCTGGGCCCCTGTGGCTCTATCCACATCTCCTACCTACTACAATTTTCCATTGCTTTTATTATTTGTTTTGTACTTCTTCCTTTGCTTCTTCAATTGTTGACTGAAAATTTGTAGCTTCGAAATAAATTTCAACGTTTGAGGCAGACTCATTCTTATTTAAATAATGTTGTTTTTAATAAGTTTATAGTTCAACCAGCATTACTCTCCTCAAAATTGGTTATAATGATGATTTCAGGTGGTTGATGATTCATTGAGTTTATCTATTCTCCGCCTTTGTTCCATTTCTTATACCTGTAATTTTTTACCAAAAAACAAAAACTTTATTCTTAAATCTCTTTAAAAAATCCATTCATAAAAAACTTAACAACGTTTATAAATTAAAAAGATATATCAAATTTAAAGTTAATAAAAAATAAATATGCTTTACACTTTAACTAATCAATGATCTATAGTTGTACTCTTTGCTGCAAAAAATTATCAAGGTATAAACGTTTTTCATATTGGAGATCAATATAAAAAATATTACAACTTAAAAAATATATTATATTTCCTTTTTAAAATTAATTTGAACATTTTTATCGCATGTAAGATTATCAAAATAGAAACATATGCAAGGAGAACCAAAACAACATCAAAGAGTCGCAGTAGCAAAACAAAAGACAGAATGTTTGTCATTGAGATTTGAGAGAAGCAATAACTATGGACATGCTCAAGATCTAACCAGTTTGAGCTATTTCTTAGATAAAAAGAAGTACTAAGCAAACAAAGAAAAAAAAAAAACCAATGAGACTGCAATTAAAAAAGAAGGATGCTTGCTCTCCTCAATAGCACTCACAAAAGGAAATATCAAAATAAGACAGAAGAGAGAGGGTAAAAAAAAGGAATAATTAGAGTGCGTGCTCAATGAGTGAATTCTTCTATTTTATTCTCTCATGCTTTAATTTAATGTAGGCCAAAAAGTTTTTTTTTTGTCCCTTATCTTTATTTGTTTTGTTTTGTTTTATCAATTTATTCCACTGTCTTTTTTTTTTTCTTTTCTATTATAGATCACTTTTAAATCGGCTCCTAAGTATTTCTTCATCACATAATTAACAAAAAATATTAACATAACATAAATAATATTGATATCGCGCATATGTAGATCTGACATAGATTATGCCATGTTAGTATTTTTATTACTTATGTAATGAAAAATTAAGTAGAGACTAAATTAAAAATAATTGGTAACATAACTTGTATAAGAGACCAAATTAAAAAAAATTAAAGATAATAGATTAAATTCAGCAAACAAATAAAAATAAAGAACCAAAAAGTCTATTTCACCTATAATGTACTAGTGCAACTAGCAGTTAATTAAAAGATTTTAGATAAGATTTTACATTTTTATATATGCACAAGACCGAATCACTTATTTCACTAGTAGTCTTTTTAGATGATTATTATTATTATTATTATTATTATTATTATTATTCCTAATGAATAAGATCCAGCTTTTTATTTTTTATATGAGAATTATGGGTTAAAAATATCATAATATGAAATTATTTGTGTAAATATGGAAGGGTGGGAAAATTAAACACATTTCACACTATATTAAGTATATTTAGTGTGTATTAATTTTTTAAACAAAATCTATTCCTTGCAAGGCGAAAATTGAGACATCAACCAACCGGAAGACACGCTGGTGTGAGCATTTTGCCTCACAGCAGGGAAAAACATGTAACATCTTACCAAACAAAATATTATGACTTAAGTCATAATATATTATCTGATAAGTTATTACGTGTGACTAACTGATTAAATTCCATTCTCTGCTTCACTATTCTTACCCTTGCTTTTCACAATTTCTGTTTGACGATGAAATAAATACTAGATAATCATTATACCGGAAGTAAAGTAACATAAATATAAATGAGATATAGACAAAACTATTGAAAACCGTATCATATATATATATATAAACATCTATTTTCAAAGTTGTCAAAAGATATAACAACTGTACAAGGTAAGAAAATGAGGCGCTAAGACAAAATAAAATGGCCTGTCACTATAATCAGAATCCTATTTGGTCCCCATGGGACATTTTATGTACAAATCCTGACTCCTACCCACCTGCCCATGACTCAGACTGCCAAAAAAGGGTCATCCTATACACCAACTGCTACTACGGCGGCTACTCTAACTAGATGGATTTCGAATAAAGGAATCCGTTCGCCATACCGTTATCTGCAAGAATGTGGTCCATGCTCGGAGCAGAGGATGAGGAAGATAAACTCTCTACCTTAGACGGATCCTCCTTAGACATTGAGACCGAGGGCATCTACTGTGGTGGTGAGGCTGGCGGGGCCATGGCTAGTGCTACTGCTATAGGTGGAGGTGGAAAGGGATGGGCCACATGAAGAGGGATAGCAATATAAGGCACAGCAGGATCGAAAAGCGGATACAAAAGTGGTACAGTAAAATCTCTCTAGAAGAAGAAATAAAAGCAAAATTGATATCTATCGGATATGTACACAAAATCTATGAATGAATCGAGATGGATGTGAAGCTCAGGAAACTCAATAAACAGGACGCTGGTTGCCGCGTTCTTCACGCTTTGAGAATGACGCAAAAATGTATAGTAGGGTGAGAAATAAAGATTTCTCAGTAGGAATCCTAAGTATATATATCTGTCATCGTCGTCATTCTCAGGTGTTTCAAATTTTGGTTAATTAAAAGAAAATGTTACATTAACAAGATGTTTTACTCAATTAATTATAAAAATCATAGCCCAAAACATAACTTGATTTTACTTAAGGAGATAAAGGAAAATTAAATAAAGAAATAAGCAGCAAGACATATATTTTGACATAATTAAGTGGCAGCTGTAAAATAAATAAAAGTACATATATAGCAGATAATAGTGCAATTAACTCAAAATATGGTAACAGAAACTGTGGATATGCAGAAATGATAATGCACTTAACTTTAACTCATATTTTTTTCATACTTGATTCCCTGGGAGTATATTAGCCATAAGACTCCTAGGTTATAGTCTGCCTTTTAGGATCAAGCTCATTCCTATACAGGATTGCCAGGTTTACTTTCCCCGACTTCCCTACTAATCTATTCTCCTTAACTTTGTTTAGGGGCTGACCCAAGTCACATGGAAATCCTTCCTCATTCTTATAAGGGTAGCATTACTTATCTCATGCTTTGACCAATACATGCATAACTTGTAAATTCATATTAATTGCAATCTTTGCTAAAATTTTGGCAGCATAACGGATCATGTCCGCTTTTCCATGAATAGTGCCAGACAACCAAGAGATTTTAATTAAACAACGAATCCAATATAGAATATTATATTCATACCAAGAGTATAACAATATCAATAGAGACAAGTTTTAAAATCTTAAGTCTTAATCTATCTTGCAAGCTTTTAATTCCTATTGATATTCCCGAGTTCGACTTCCAAGATTAAATGGGGCCTGAGTTCCGATCTTATATGAGTTCCGACTTCTGGGTATGTTCGACCTCCGAGATTGATTCTGGGTTGATCCCAATCTCCGACCTTAGTCTACGTTTGGTCTTCCAAGACTTTTATGAGGGTGTTTCCTAAATTCCGAATTCTGACATTAACTATACTTGATCTAGTTTACTATTCACTAAGTTCCGAGTTCAATATTGAGTATACCCGATCTAGCTCTATATTTACTATGTTCCAAGTTCAACCTTAAGTATGCTCGATCTAGCTCTATGTTTGCTAAGTTTCGAGTTCATCCTTAAGTATACATATTCCGATTTCAAACTTAAATATACCCGATCTAGCTTTATTTCTAGCTAGAATTACATTTTTATAAGTGAAAATTCACTAAAAATAAAAATCTAGGTGAAATTATGCGAAATTTATATTAATGTAAAGCTAACAGAGCAAGCTTTCAAATGAAATAAGTTGCATATCATTTAAATAAGTATAATTCAAGATATAAGCCTTGAAACTTGATCTTATTGAACTACCTTGTTCCAGCCCGGGTTGAACTTAAGATGAATTCATTGATGTACTGGGGATAGTTGGCAATGAATCTGATTCTGAAATTTTTATTGGATGTTCCCTCATATGTTAGCTTTCAAACAACGTTGGATTCAATCAATTTAGAGTTGTGTAGGATGAATTACACCATTCTCAACCCACACTGTCTGGATGAAAGTCCTGATTTCATACCAATTCCAATTCTAATCACAACACAATGTGAATTTAATCATAAACCATCATCATAACTCCAAATCACATGAATATCATGAGAATAACAAGATCCCCACACAGCCCAATTCAATAAAAACAAGAAGAGAGGTTGGATTCCTACCTTTCCTATATGTAATTCTTGTTAGATTTGTGGTTGTAGTTGAAGAAATCTTATTGTGGTTTGAAAGTTTGTGGAAGAGGAGGATAATATGAGTTCAGATGAGATGAGACGGTGGAGAAAAGAATGGAGAGGGGTCAGCATATATGAACCGAATCTTTGCAACGGTCAAAAAGGAAAAATATAAAAACTTCTAAAGCAAGTTACATGTGATTAGTGGATTTGAGCAAGTTATTTAACGTGGTTTGGTGGCCCATATGGAGGGCTGAGATAGGCCACTTGCATGGGTAAGTTAGCCAAATCTTGGCCATCGATCCTAAAGTTCTCACAGTATAATTTCTATTGATCCAGTTTCGACAGTTTAAATTACCAAAATCTTATCAATTTCTCTTAAATCGGTAAACCGATCTTAGAAAAATTTTGTGAGATTTCCTATGTTCCTAATATAATTTCATCAAACCTAATCACTTCTAAATCACACTTAATTGGCTTTAATTAAATGCGTAATCGAATTTCAATTAAACCCACTTATTTGATGAAAACTAAACAAATCGGTTATTAACGATAAAATTTTCTTTCAGACGTTACAAAATATGTAATGCCATAAAGCCAAAAAAACAAAAAAAAAAAACAAAAAATCATTGTTGTTCATATTATGGTTGAATGCGTACGTGCAAGAGAGTTGTTTGAGTGGCAAGTATATTTAAAAGTGTAATATTATTTAAACATTACATTTCAAAACTATGTACTATCCTCTATACCTATAGGATATATAATATTTATACTCACAATAATATATAATATATACAATATCACCAAATATTGAATTTTCTAATTAAATTCTTAAATTATAATAATTCTAACAATTAGGTCGTCTATTCAATTTTCTAAAACTCACTGATAAAGAATTGTTAATTAGTGAATGATGGACAATATTTATTATTAGTGTCATATGCCAAAACCTTCCTTGTTCTTTTTGTTATCTCTTTTATTATCTCACATAATATTATTTAAAAAGCATATTAACATAATAAAAATTAAATTAAAAATAGATTTAGAATAATCGTATATTATTCTCAAAAGTCAAGAACATACGCATGATTACTGTTACCATTTATTAATTATATTTTATTTACCCTCAATTTTAACTTCTTTTTATTGTTTAAAAATTTTTAAAAAAGAGAGATTATTATATTATATGGTTAAATTCTTTTCAACATTGTTTTCTTTTTTCTCCTTAAATTCTGACTACGGTTTCTTTGGCATTGATTCAAAATGTATAAACTAATTTTATTTATTCTATCTCATGTTATGGTAGATATAAAATTGTTAATCTCATATATGGCAGGTTATATCTTAGTCTTTATAATTAAAGATGTCTTAATTTATAACAGTAAATTTTCATATCATCAATGTTAATTTTTTTTTTTAAAGATATGTCTTAAATATTTCTTTTTCTTTTTATTAGATCTATAGCATCTGTTCAAATTGTAAGCGCCACTAAACTTTTGTTTGAGTTCCGATTTATGGTCAAAAAGAATACATCAAAGGATTTCATTTTTTATAAAAAGGTTCAAATTTTATTGCAAAGCATCATGCGAAAACTTATATTTAATTAACATGCAAAAATTTCAAATCACATTAACTAATAAACATTCAAACAAGTACAATTTACTGCTTAGTACTAATTAGCTCTAGTTCTGAGTAGACATTGTCTGCGGCTATGTCCTTCACCAAGGCATAAACGACATCGTTTTGGTCTTTGCATTTCATGCATATCCATTTTGTTTAGAAAATTGGTTGATCTTGGCCGACTTTTCATGTTGCGCTTCAACTAGAGGTTAGGACAAATCACTGGACCATTATATGGTGGCCACATACTTCTATTCCCCCACGACCCGAAACTTTTTATCGCACACTTTGCAAACCTTCTCCATGCCATAAATATTATCGACATACACTTGCCAATCAATATTTTGATTGGTGCAGCATGCAATGATGTGACGACATGGGTATCAATAAATGGCTCTATATGTTTGTGGGACACATAGTTAACATTTTTGAGAATGTAGTGTGCTTATGCTATTGTAGTGCGGGAGAGAGCAGAGGCTGTGTTTTTTCATCTTGTTGCAGTAAGAGATCTCAAGCGGTGTGTGCCAAAATGAGTTTGAGGGTGTGGTTTGGTTTGGTGTATGGTCAATAAATATAAGAAAACCAACCACAAATTATATAAGATGAGAAAAAAAAAGGTCGTACAAAATTTTTTTTTAAAAAAAAATGGCCAAAACACCTTCAAATAGCATTTTTTGAAGCAAAAAATGGCACCAACTGGCTATGCCCTTGCCATATCAACGACCCCATTTAGGGCTTTTCGGAAAGGCATAATAATAGCAAATCAAAGTCCCAAATCAAAAATTATGCCCATTTAAAGTTTTACCGATCATTTGATTTTCAACATAGTCCAACTTCTTACAGGTCATGCACCCAACCCCTGGCTAGCCTAGGAGTATTCGTAACATATTCTACCCTAACTCGCTGAATTTAAGTGTTAAAAAAATTAAAAATATGATGGTAAGACTATAGGATACCTACAGTTAAGCCATGAAGAATAATGAAGGCTTATATAGTACATCAGCAAACTTTAGGATTCAATAGAATGAAGGCTTCGACCTCCATTGGAGGTTTATATAGAAGCAAAGCAAATAGCCGTTGAAGTTTTATGACCATTGGAAAGTGAACGTTGGGCATGTGTCAAGAATTGCACTTTTTCCTAGTTTTGGTCACACATTTTGCTATACCTTAGGTAGGAAAGTATGTTTTTCACTTTTCTACGTCATGGGAGGCAAATTCTTTGCAAAAGTTTTGAGCCAAATTTTGCCCCTTGGAATTAGTAATTCGTGCAGCATATTTCTTCCTCCTTGGGGACGAAATCTTTCACAATATCACCATAACCGTAATAAAATTCAAAACACAATATTATTTTGTTGCACTGTTCTCATATTGAAATAACAGAGCCAATAAGATTTATCTTCTTTAAACATAGTGGCATTACCAGCTTGGGTTGGTGAGGTTTCACTCAACAAGAGTCCATTTAATAGTTTAGTGATAGTGACAAAATAATTAAATAAAATAACATGTTAGTATTTTCATACGACAGGCAATAACACTGGAGAAGGGAGAAAGAAAGATTCTGTTGTTTGGGGATTTTGTATGACATTGAATTAGAGAAAAGAAAAAATTTGTTCTAAAGTAAATAAGAAAAGATTTTTGTGCCTAGCCTGGACCAGTTAATTTAATTTAAGTTGAATTTATTTATTATGAAAGTAAGATTTTTTTAATATTAATTTTTTATGTATAAAATTTAAACTTGAAACATAATTTAAGAAAAATAAATACCAAATTATTTTTATCAAACGAGAATTGACACAAATAAGCAAAGATAAATTTTTTATTAATTTAATTTAATTTAAAGCATCTCATGATCTTAAGAATAGAGAAAATGACTCTCATTCATCTCTTCTAGCTCTTAAATTATTTCCTCTCATTCATTTTAATATTTTATATAAATTTTAAATACAAATTTAATTTTAGTGTAATATTAGTGTATTTTTACTTGTATATAATTATCTAATTATATGATTCGAATCTCAATTGAGAGAAGTATTTATATTTATTGTCTAATTATATTTTGAATATAATTGCCTTCAATCGAGGATGTTTGTAAGAAATCAAAATAATGACCTAATTATATTATTAGAAATATTTATGTTTTGTACTATTCATTTTAAAATTTTACGCATATACGCACACATGAATATGTAATATAATTTATTAACATTCAAATAGGAGAAATGACTGTTTTTCCTCTTATTCTCTCCTCTCATGCTATCTATTCTCTCATCTATTTTACATATATTAAAAGAGGGTTTTTGCAAAAAAAAAAAAAAAACAAAAAATGCCACATGTAAATGCCTCTTTTCTACATTTTTCCGCCTAAAATTTAAGCCGCCCCCATTGACCAATTATATTTTCTTCTGTTTTTCTTTATTTAATTTTTAAAATTTTTTCTCTCTCATGATTTTTAATACTTGCCATATTAACTATTAATAATAATATATTAAATGCTTTTCTCTTATACTTTCCATACTACCATCCAGATTTTTAAGTCAATATTGTGTATACTCATTCATATATAACTATATTTAATTATATTAATTTTTTAAATTTATTTATTTGTGCTTTTGATGTTTATATATAATTTTAAGTTATATATGATATGTTAATTTCATATTTCAAAATTATTTTTCTTCATTACTTTATTTATTGTAGATGTAATAATATATTTCTACATATAACAAATAATTTATTATTATTACCATACATTTACTCATTACCATATATATTTATGTTAAACATTTTTACCTGAAAGCATTTAAATAATAATATAAGGATTATTAAGCATAAATTAGAGACGTGTACGAGTTGTTATTTTAGAAGATTGTTACTTAGAAATTACTTAAAAATTATTACCATATATATTACTTAGAAATTGAGAAAATAATTCATAATTCTAATTAATTCTGGTATTTTTATTATTTGTGTTCTATTTGGTCAAGCAATGATAATTACCTTTTAATTCTGATTGATTCTAGTATGACAATAATTCAAAATTTTAATTGATTATGATATTTTTATTCTTTTGTAATAATCTATTCGGTCAAGCAATAATAATTTTCTCATTTTTTTTATGAAAAATCTATAATGAATAATTACTAATCAATAATCAATAATAATACACACAAATTCAAGCTTCTATTATCTCACATGCAATAAGAAATTTCACCTCAAGAAGATAACCTTTAATGATATATTATCTTTAATTTATAAATTAACTTATATTTTTTTTATTTATTACTTTGAGCAATATTTTTATTTTGTTAAATCTATTAAACATTAAATTAAATAAATCAAATATATAAATAACAAAATAATAAATAAATAGTTAAATAGATATATTTGGGTTTTCTCCAAATTTGAATGCCACTCATACTAACCAATTAAATTTTATTTTTTTAGTTTTTATTTCTTAAATGCTGATGCATGACTCCAAAATTTTGAGCACCCATAATGGCAACTTTCCATCTTCCCATACTATATTTATTACTATTGAGCACACGCCATTTTTCTCAATCTTCTAATATACTCCATCAAATACATTCTAGTAGTGAAATCATACACTATGCATCTCTTTCTTTGAATCTCCCACCTACATTATATCTTTCCTTCTTCTTGCTCTTCTTGAGTTTCTTTAGTCAATTTTTTCACTCTTTTTAATCCTTCACAAAACTTATAAATATTCTGTTGGTTAAATTAAAATTTTAATCTTTTTCATTGTAGTGTGGTTGAAAGAATTTCTCTATGAATTTGGTGTTAATATTTCTTCATTAAATTTAAAGGTTTGATCTTTTTTCATCAGTAATATTTTTTTGTTGTATTTCTACTTTGTTTGAACATTTTTTCAACTAACTAAAGGTTTGATTCTTTTTATAGTCATAGGGAGTTCATTTAAGGTTTTTCCCCCTTTCCTTTTGAATTGTTTTTATTTGGTTAATACCTTAGGGATTTTCATGTTTTCTCTTATTTTAGGTTTTTGTCTTGGAACAATGCCAAATTTTGATAACGGGTATATTGATTTTGGTTCAATCTTTCATAAAGTGATCGTGAATGACAAGAATACGAACAAGTATGATCATAATCCAATCGAACATATTCTCTGATTAAGTTGTTTCAATTTCTTTCTCCGACACCTTTGTAGCCATGACCATGCAGGGAGATATGTGATTATGCAACACTACATATAGACCTTTCCCACCAGTGATAAGTAGCTAAACTATCTATTGAAGGCCATATTCATATCTGCAAACAGGGGTGATGTACTAAGTACTTCTTCCTTTGATTTTCTTTGTCTTTGGTTTAAATTTTTTTTTAAAATTTTTCTTAGTATTATCATTCACAATCTGATTTCAAAATAATTTGTGTCTATCGTTATGCTATTATTTTGTTTTAACTCATTTGTATTATTATTATTATTATTATTATTATTATTATTATTATTATTATTATTTCATACTCTAATTTAATATGATGAGTTCTATTAGTAGTATTTTTACTCTAATTATTGTATGACATATTTGTCTCTTGCAATGCTTTTTGTTTTAATATTTTTTATTTTTTACATAATTTGAATTTGTCATTTTTATTTCCCAAATATCTATCTATACGTTTTTCATGTTTTTTTTATAACCATGGTTGATTAGTTTATAAATTTTTATACTTTGAAATTCCTTTGTTTGGTTGAAATATGGAATAAAAATTGCCTTTAATTGATAATAATAACCTTTGATTGTTATGATAAATAACAATTGCATTTAATCCCTAACATATTGCCTTTGATTGTGTTTTTGAATTCTAGTTCTAATGTTACTGTTAGAATTCTACGTCACTTAAGCTTATTGATGGTAATAATAATTGCTGTCTTCAATTGGTAACAATTTCTAAATCCCCTAGTCGTTCTTCCCATATGCATATATTATTTATCATTTATACATTTGTATTTTATCAAATTTATCTACTTAAAGAAATATTTTAATCAATGACATATCAATACTAAATGATAAGTACATCACACACATTAAAAAATATTGATTTGATACTCGTAAAAGAAAGTATATCATATTTTTTAAATTTATCTACGCATTAAATATTTTAATGCAATATCAACACTAAACGATATATCACATAAACTAAAAGATATTGATTTGATATGTTCAATTTTGATATAAATTAGTCTATTTGTTAGAGAATCCTTTGCTTTTTTAAGATGAGATCTCTTTAGTGGTGTTTATATCATGTACTTTTTAATTATTGCTCTCTCTCTCTCTCTCACTATATATATGCCTATTTTTGTTTTTGAAGTATGATTCATTGTGTTTATGGTTGTCTGAGCTTATCTTATTTATCATGATATTAATTCTCAATTGCTTCTTATAATTTAGTTTTTCAATGGTTATATATCAGTTTAAAATTTAAATTGTTCACATTGGTTTATATATATTTTTTATTGTAATATGGACTTAATTGAAATTTCTCAGTCATGATACAATAATTTGATTTGATTTTTTTTGTAATAAGGAGTTTTTCAATTATGATATAAATTGGTTATCTCTTTAGTGATGATTTATATTTTACACTTTTTTCTGCATGAGATATTTCAATACATGTTAAATGTAAAGGGTGTGCAAAGACCTCATAATGAAAAAAATATGTATTATGATTCATTGAACTTAATCATTGCTTAAATAAACTCAACTTAAGTATGTTAAGTAAATAAATTAATTTTACCACCAATATTAGTAGGAAGCTTTTCCCTTTCCGTAATTTAATATTTTTTATTAATCTTCCATTTTTGCTATTTTAAATACAATAATAATTCCACTTATTTCTATTTTCTACGCGAAGTCTTTAATATTTTTCATACAATTAAACTCTTAAACATTGTTTTCAGTTATTTAAATTAAAATATTTTAAAATATTATATAATTAAAAGAGTTTAATTGATATGCACTGCAGTGTAAAAATTGTTTCACACTGTCAATCAATAGAAATGCGGAAAAAGAGAAATCATGGTAGGTCCCTCATTATAATGGGTAGTTATTTGTGTAAGTTGATACTTTTCATTATTTCTATTAACTGACCGTGTAAAACTATTTTACACTATCAATATATTTAAATTAAATTCTAATTACAATAGTAAATATAATAATTAATTTATTAGAAGAACAAAAGACTTTACATCTCAAATCTCTTTCAACAACTTATTCATTTTCTTAAGATATGGATTCTTGCATAACAAATAAATTAATTATAGAGCGATTTTCTTAATAATGCTAATACTTTAAATGGATAATATCAAACATTTAGATAGCATAGGAGACATCAAATATATACATTACTTGAGTAATGGTTTAACTATCTTACCATTTTCATAGATTTATAAATTTAAATTAATAATTATATTTACATATTTTTAATCTTATAATAAATAAATTTTATTATTATAAACATTGATAAGAAAATAAAATTTAGATTATTACTAATTAATTTTTTTTAGTTTTATTTATTTTACAACTATATCTATTAAATTAAATACTTTAATTTTTTAAAAGATGCGGAAATAATTTCTAGTTAAATAACGTTGCTCATCACTGTAATAAAATAAAATTTTTAAATATATTAACTATAATCATATATTTATCATTTATCATTATAAACATTTCACAGGCCGTGCATCACGCCGATAAAATGCGCTAGTTTAAAACTGAAAGCATCCAAACATACACAGCACAGCATGAAATTTCCATAAAGAGCACGTGAATTGGGCCCCATCCTAATTCTATGGGCTGCTTATAGGGAATCGTCACGTCACAACCTACAAAACCTATTGTACGTCCACAAATATAATAATAATAATAATATATGGACCAACGTTCCTGGCTCTGAAGCGGGGTGAGCAATAGGGGGAAGAGAATTTAGCGTTTAATACCCAAATTGGGATATGATGAATTACGTGTGTTATTTGTTCATATGATATTATATTAACAAATATATTTAACTTTTTAATACGATTATATTAGTCCATTAGTTGAGTTAGTTACTTTGTTAGATATAAATAAGATTAAATAGCTATTATAACTCATAAATAAATTATAATATTTAGTGAATATTAGTTTGAAATATTTTCACTTTGACTTGAAGGAAAGAGATTAAAGTTCTTTCAATGGATTGATACGATCTAATTAGTCTATTAATTGAATTAGTTGTTAGATATAAATAAAACTAAATGACTATTGCAACTCATAAATGAATTGTAATATTTGGTGAACATTAGTTCAAGTGGAGTTTTTTCTCTTTGACGTAGATCAAAGAAATCTTAAGTTCTATCAATATTGCTTTTATTGAAAGACTAAAACACCAATGGCGGAGAAAACTCATTGTATGCAAGGTCAAGAATGAGCAACAACAACAAGAGATATGATCTATATCCAAATTTTACCAAGTTTCTTCAAGATGTTAATTAGAAGTGGGAGAGGATTAAACAGGAAAAGTTCACAAAATTAGGGTTGCGAAACAAGAAAAATGTAGAATTAGGCGCAAGGATGAATTTCACAACAAAATCAAGCAAGCAAGAATTTGAAGAAAAATGGCAAAGCATATTGAAATCCCTGCAAAATGTTGACGCAATGTTGAAGCAGCTGATAGCAGATCAAGAATCACAAACCAGAGATCCAACATCAACAGCACAAATTGAAGTTTGTGAAGCGAATTATTTTTTCGACACCATGGGCCAAGCCCAACTCGAGATGGGGGAGTGAGATTATTTTCTTAGTTTAGTGGGCCAATTTGAAGTTTGTCAAACGGGGGTCTGGCAAATTAATTAGGGAAACTATTTTGGGAAATTAGTGGGCCAAGCCTACTTCAAGAAATGGGTTCTCGGAGCAAATTATTTGTAATTGTAAAAAAAAAAAAAGTAGATATATACTTGATAAGCTACTTAGCTAGCTATATGTATTTGATAAGAAAATTAGTGGTGTTGGTGGGACCAAGATTTTGTTGTTTCTTTTTATTTAGCAACTTTAAGAGTAAGGTTGGTTTGAAGGGGGATATTGATTTGATCTCATTAGCCCATTAGTTGATTAGTTACTTTGTTAGGTATAAATAAGTCTAAATAGCTATTGTAACTCATAATTGAATTGTAATATTTGGTCAACACTAGTTCGATTTTGAGTTTTCTCTTTTTAACTTAAAGGAAAGAGATTTAGGTTCTATCATTTTCACATCCACTACTTTTAAAGTCTTGCATATAATAAAATTTGATTGGATGATAGACATCAAGATTAATCTCTTACGTGTAAATATATGTAATATTTGGTTATGAAAAGGTTAATGCAATGTGAAATAATATAGCGAGCGAAAAATATTACTAAAAATATTATGTTAATTTAATATTCATATAATTAAAATTTATATTTATTTATATATAATTTATTATATGTTGATTTATAAATTGATATGTTTCAATAATAAATTTGGAGATAAAATGGAAGAAATAACAAGGTATTGGTTGGAGTGAAAGGAGTTTGGGTCTCTTAAGCATATGGTTTAAGATTTGATTTTGAGATTCATATATATAAAAAAAATACTGTTGGAGCAGTTTTCACTTAAGTATTTAACTATATTTTGGAAGATTAATTTCTTATATATTAAATGAGAGGATGCTTTGAAAAAATTAAAAAAAAAAGAGAAAAAAAAGAAAGAGAAGGTAAAGGAATAGTAAAAACAGGTGATGATAAAACTTTTACTAACTTTATTTGTTTGACTACTTTTCCTTTACATAGTGTTAATTGTTATTGAAAATTCTACAATGAAAAATAATAAGATCAGAATGTTGACAGTCACCATTATGTCCTCTCCTTTCAATAAAAATGATAATAAATAATGTTATTGTATTTGAAGATAATGTTATAATAATATAATGAGAAATATTTTTGTAATTTATTTATTTTCATGTACATATTTAAATGAAAATAATGGCATTTTTTTCAAATAACGTATAAAATAATAAATAGATTTAAATAGTAAGAAATATTAAAGTCACAATTTTTTTGTACTTTTAAAAATGTATTTATAAATAACGGATATGATTGTTTAAGTATTCTCTAAATATTTTTATGACTAATTTTTTAAATGTTTTTACAGGTCTACATAAAATATTTTCTAAAAAATTTGGTTTTGAAAATTATCTAATTATTTTCAATTTTTTATACATGTCTTTCAATTGAAAAATTAATGTTTTTTTTTTCTTATTTTGCAAAGACCCTATGTCCAATACGCTAATATCTTTTTAAAGAAATTCATTCATATATATTCTAACCGTTTGGCAAATAATTTTATTTCTCTCACTAACGACAATTATTTTTCTTATTTAAAAATAAAAAAATCTCTTAATAGTATAGACAAAAGAGGAAGATTAAATCAATACTTTTTTAATTTTTTTTACAAACAAATTTATTTGTACAGACTTCAGATTATGTTAATATCTTTTAAAAAGAAACTCATTCATTTCAATTTTCTTAAACTTTGGCAGATGATTTTATTTTGTTTTAAATTTAAAGTATTTTCTCGTTACAAAAAAATAAATAAATCGTATCGGTAAAAACAGGAAGATTAAATTAATATTTTATTTTTATACTTATATATTTATTTATAAATATATTGAATAGCTAATACCTTTTAAAGAATCCCATTCATACATATTCTAAAAGTTTTGCGAATGATTTTATTTCGTTTTTAATTTAAAACTATTTTTTTCGTTTACCTTTTAGAACAGTAAACTTTGATATTTATAAGTCTGAATTAAATAGTTATAAAGTATGATTATATAATTTAAAACTTCAATAACTAATTATATTATCTCATTCTTAATACATACTCATAAATTATATTTTCTTTATATTAGTGCCTGTTAAGCCACCTTTTTATTTTTTTTTGGGTAACAATATAATTAAATACATGCTTGTAAAGTAGCACATCTATAATTTTATAAATGTTAATATAAAATTAAAAAATAACATAAATGTTAATTGGATATAATTTGTGTATATTATCAGGGTAAAAATTTTTTTTCATAAATAGTTATATAAATTGAAGATTTTAATTGGATATTAGTGTAAAAGTTTAAACTATCAATGCACTGAAGTTAAACTCATATGAATTTCACATCAATACTTGAAATCTATAAAATATAAATGTCATATATATATATATAAAACTGACAATGTAAAACACTTTTACATTATCAGCCAATAAAAATAGTAAAAAGTGCCAACTTATATAAATAACCACCCATTATAATGAGAGGTACCCTATGATTTTTCACTTTCCAATATTTCTATTGGTTGACAGTATAAAACTGTTTGACACTGTTAATGCATACCAATTAAACTCATATATATATTGAATAAACTGATCATATCGACATTACAAACTAATAATTTGATATACTTCTATATGCATATTATAAATTAGTTCTTTTGAATGCTAAGTTGATAAACAGTCAAGCCATCTCACAATCCTCCTTTTGATTTTTTTTTTTTTTTTAAATTGTGCATGCAGACATAAAGTGAAAACTATGGTTGGCACATACTATAGCCATTGCAGCTTTCCATTGGAAATATGATACGCTTTGAAGACTGCGTGGCTTAACAAAGTATGGAAAAATCAAGCAGTAACATCAAAAACATAATAATATGAGACAGCCAAAATAAGTGCATACAGGTTCGATCCAATATTAATATTAATATCAATCTAATCATTGTTTCTTATTTTCCTGAACTGTCACATTCTTTGGTCCCACTGTCTTGTTTCGAGGTGCTTAAGCCCTTGGGCTTGATCTTCTAGTCTGCATGCATTGGAAATGGGTAATGGTATATATACATGTTACATATGATCAGATCGAATGGAAGACTGGTGAACAGAGAGCTCCTCGCTGCCATCTCCAGGGGTTATGTCCTTAAACCACGTCACCTTCCCGCTGACCCTTATCCCCATTCTCTTCACACACAAACACAGTCACTGATGTTGAGGGTTACACACAGGAGTGGGGCAAACTCTGATGTTTTATCACCACTCGGAGAAAAAGGATTGACGCACTACAACACTTATTTGGAAGGAAAGGAGTTGGATTGGGATGTTGGACGGGGATAGTGGGTTAAAGGAAGAAAAAAAAGAAAAAGAAAAAAAGAGTGGTGACGATGCGGGGCAAAGTGAGAAGTAGATTGAATATGTGGGGAAGGCTAAGTGCATGTTTGGTTTTCAGTTTTCATTCAATGGAAGGCCTTTTACATGAAGGAGAATGAGTTTATACGGTACCTTGTCAGGTTGATTTAATTTTGTAGCTACAGTAAACAACTTCTCGTTGGAAAAAAGGCCTTCCATTAGAAGGGAAACCCGAGATGCTTTTTCCTTCTTTGTTTACGTCCATTTACAAAATTATTTTCCCTGTCCAACAGCTCTGTTTCAGTCATTCACTCTTTGTGCTCACGTTCACTCTCACCTCTCTGTGCTCTCGTCTCTTTCACTCTCACCTTCACTTCCTCGCCATCACTAGGCCGCATCTCGCCGTTGTTGGTGGTGGTTGGTTCTTGTGGATCTTTGTGGTCTCGTCGCCAATCTCGCCGTGTCGTCCTTGATCTCGCCGTCGCCGTCTCTTCCCTGCTCTACCTCGGCTCGTGGTCGTCTTACTCTGCCATGTCTTCGTCACTCACCGGCAACTCGTCCACAGCCGCCGTCGTTGTCACCGTCTCCCACATCCCATGCCTTTCTTCCTCTCTGCTATTAACCATACTTCCTAAGGCTTATTTTTGAATACTTCCCCTTTATGCTGCACGATTTTCGAATGAGCCCTGTTTTAAATTTTTCTTATCTAACTTATGTCAATGATGGATGCTTATTAGAATCCACTGTAGTTGGGAAGATATGGGTCAGTATTACAAGCTTCTATGATCATTGAGTGAAAAGAATGGTTGAACTATAATTATTGTTTGATTTATCCCTTCTTTGCCTAAGCTTTTTAGAGACTTGATATTGTGATCTAAGACCCAAAAAAAAAAAAAAAAAGAAAGATCTTGTGGTCACATATTACAGCATTTATGTTCTATTTTAAGCATCTTTTTGGTACTTTTCATGGCAATTAAGCTGTTGTTTGGTTTAATTAAATGAGAAAAATTTGATTATGAAATTAATTGTTTGACAATTTATGTATACTGATTGCCTGTATTAATATATAAATCTATATATAAAATAGAGCTTTTATGATGATATTTCATTTTAAAAACATGTTTTTAGGCTAAATTTATTTAAAAATATATAAAAATATTGTATTTAATTAGAATACTGAAATAAAAATTTGTTATTTAAAAATTATAAAAACTAAAAGTTGTACTTAATTTATTGGAAATGAAAAAAATTAATAATAATTTAAGAGTTAATTATCCTTTAATATCACACATATTTGAATATACTATAATAATATATCTTCAAATTATATTATATCTATTTTGGTAATTATACCTTCAAAAGTCATTCTACATTAACCTATCCAAATAAAAATACTTCTCTTAAACTTATTTTTTAAATATTCAAACCAAACAGAAATACTTTTTCTAAAAGACCTTTTTTAAAAGATTTTTTTTAAAAAGATCTTCTTTTAAAATATATTCTCTCAAAAGTTAAACCAAACGGGCCCTAAGTTGGTCAGAAGTTACGAAGAGATAATAACACTACAGTTATCATGGGCACTTCAATTGTCATAGGATTCAAACAAAAAACTACTCCGCGAAGATGGTTCAGTGAACAATAGTACAGTTATATTCTTATACAAAGGAAAAAATTTTAAAGTAAGAAGGGTAAAATAGGACAAAAACAATTGTGACCAAAGGAAAGTTAAATTTGGCCAGTCACTTTATATAGTAGTATAGATATACTTTTGTCAACATTATTTTGCACATCAATTTTGCAATGGTTTGACGCATTTTATTGGCTGTTGATTGGACTTAGTTGTAAAATCCATTGATTCATTTACATTTATACCACTATACAGGGATTCCCTCTTAGGAATCCATTTTTTTTCTCCCAAAATGGCATGACTAGACTAAGTAATGAAGAAAAACGGTCAATAGTTCTGATTTCAATGATCTGAGCATTGTAAATAATTTTAATTTTTACAATAGTTATATTAAAAATTACACTGTTATATTGATATGATAAAATATAATTAAGTGATAATTAAAAGGAATTTATACTAAATAATTTGAATCCAAGGAGGGTACCACAATTTTTTCCTTTCAGCAAATAAGAATATGCTTGTTTTGTTTTGTTTTCTTCTTTATATTAAGGACTGCTCGCATAATTTCGGCTAAAGGTGGTAAGTAGGTAAAGTTATTCATAAAATGATGATTTTAGGATTTAAATCTTTGATTTTATAGATAAAGTTTATCTAAAGTTACACTTCACTTCCTCCACGGCCAAGTGCTTTTGGTTAACATGCTTGTTTTGTTAAATCATACATAAAAAGAAACGTACCATTACCCAAAAAATAAATAAACTAATAAAGGAACATGGCATAATTCTATGATAGTATCATCAATAAAAGGGTGAAGTTGCCAAGTCCATAAGCAGGCCCCCACAAAATCATTCACAAATAATTCAAACCTTTTCAAAGCCCATTGCATGACAGTAGCCCACAATCACAAAAACACATACCTCTTGCACAAAAACGTGTTCTCTGTTTAATACACATGAATGAGCCATAAGTGCAAATTAATGACCCCATTTATCATCATTGACTCCTCGACTCTCCAAGTCCTAGTAAGCAACAACTTGCAAGAAACCGAAAACAACCCATCCACCACGCTCCCTTTGTCAAATGAAATTGTTGATAACAATTTTAGACTTTAATTTTGATATAATTTTAATGCAAAATATTCTATATTTTTAATTCATCATATGACATTATTTGTTTGGTTGTTGAAGTAATTGTCACAAGAGTAAAATATTTTAAGAGATTAATAATATATAATTAAATATTTGTATTATAAATTTTTATAATAATAATATATTAAAATTAAATTTTTAATTTTTTATAGTTTAATTACTATATATTGACAATATAAAAGAGTTTATATTGTTATTTAATTAAATATTTATATTTATAAAATTTTTAAAATATTATATAATTGAATCAAATATTTTTATTAATATAATAATATATAATTAATTATTTATATAAAAAAATTTTATACCAAAAATGTATATAAATTAAATTTATTTTTTATGTAAAATTAATATATTAGACAGCTAAAATATTTTATATTAATAATTAATTATATAATATTATATATACAACTTTTAAGGTATTTATTTATTAAAAGAGTCAAACATTTCTAGTGAAAAAAAAAATTGATCGGACAAAGGAGTAAAAAATTGTTTATATTTATATTAAAATTAATATATATTGAAAAAAAAAAACAGAAAAGATAATTATATATACATTATGTTAAATTAAAAAAGATTATAAAAAACTTTATATACATTACATGATGATGAAACGATAAAACGAAGTTACAAACAATGAAGCAGTGATGACTCTACGTTGTTTCTGCTTCCTCGCTCCTTGTACTTCTTCACCTCTCTTCAAACCCTTCAAGCCGGCCTAACCTAAACCCATTCCACACTCCCATTCTCTCTCTCTTTCTCTTTGTCTCTCTATATCCATTCTCTTCCATTGTGCTACACCCATCACAATTCCCTGCAAAAACCTCAAAAAAAAAAAAACTGCACCTTTTTTGATCCATCTGGGGGGAACCCCACCACCCCAGTTGCTCAATCTTCTAGATCACTCCAAAGTTCTAATCTTTTTGGATTTTGAAGCAGTGGGTCGATCCAATTTTGGTCTATTCATGCGTGGTTTTTTATCTTTTGGATTGGATTGGATTCAATTTTTCAGAGTTTTTGGGGGGTTTTTTGATTGAGATGGTCTATTTCCATAGCTCAATCTCTATCTGCAACTCCTCCGTTGACCAACCACCACCTTCCATGGCTAATTCAATTGGCTTTGGATCAAAATCAAGGAACAGGAAGACACCGAATTCCTCAAATTCCATGCAGATTCCACCCTGCCGGCGATCTCGATCGGCGGTGGTGGACGTGGTGATGTTTGTGGCGGTTGTCGCCGCCTTGGCGATCCTGTTGTTCCCATACATTCAGATTTTCATCACTAAATCCATTAGGATTGGTGGTGTGGTCATCGATGTGTTGAAGGAAGAGGTTTCTATTGCTCCTTGGATCTATTTATCCATAGGGGTTAGTGTTCCTTGTGCTGCATTGGCTACTTGGCTTTTTGTGGCTTGCACATCAAGGAAATGTGGGAACCCCAATTGCAAGGGTCTGAGGAATGCTACAGAGTTTGACATTCAGCTGGAGACTGAGGATTCTGTGAGGAATTCGCCTTCTTCGGCGAAAGATGGTGGTGGAGGAGTCAAGAAGGGCCTGTTTAGGCTTCCTTGTGAGCATCACCGCGAACTCGAGGCCGAGCTCAAGAAGATGGCACCCCCTAATGGAAGGGCTGTCCTTGTCCTCAGGGCAAGGTGCGGATGTTCTGTTGGTAGGTTAGAGGTTCCGGGGCCGAAGAAGAAGAAGATGAAGAAGTAGGATACAGAGAGGACTTATAATTTATAGTGCAGGAGAGGATAAATTGAATACAGAATGTAGTCTTAGATGGGCAGAGGAGTGGCTTATAGTTATATGGTCATTCTGTTAGGAACTAGGTTGTTTTTTAAATAAGCCCCACCCTTGGCAATAAGTTATAAGGAACTATGGATCATACACAATTTGGTTATACCTGGGAATATAAGAATCCTTTAATTTCATTTACTTCACTAGTATGCAGAATTTACCGTTCTTTTTACATTTGGGGTTCCTGAGTTTTAGTTGTTTATCATGGTTATGGTTCTTTCAGTTTTTGTGTACTTTCTTAGGACTAAAGTTGCCAATTTTTTTGTAGGTTGCAGGTTACAGTGGAGTAAGTTGAGGTTGTGGTCTTATGAACGTAGGGCCAAACTTTGTTGTGTTCCAATCTTAGCAAAGTTGCTTAAAAGCATGACTGTTTCATTATCTCTTACTTGGTTCTACAGTTTGACAGTGATTTACAATTTCTCCATTAATTATATAAATTATTTCGTTGAGTGGATCACCATTGTAGGCTGACTCTTTGTGGAGCTGTGAATTGCTTAAGTACAAGACATCTCTTATGCAGGTTTTCTATTTGAATGATCATGTGGAGGGAACAATAGGGTAATAACTTTGAGGGTAATTAGTTTTGCTTTTGTTGATGTCTCCTTCTGTAATTTGTTATATCCCCATACCCTGGGCGCATTTACTGGACTTTTATTTGTCCTGTTGCATATAGTGTCCTGTTTGTAACTTCTTATTAAACAGCTTGTTATCTCTTATCATGAATGCTGTTAGTGTAATGATAGAGCAAAACAGTTTTGGAGCTTGAAATGTTTACAACTGCTACTTTATTTTTCTCCCTCTGTTTCTTACTTTGAAATCTACTAATTTATATCTTTGTATGTTGTCACAGCCTTTCTAGTTATGACTTGGTTTCAAATATTTCCACATCTTGATGGTAATTTTATTTAAAATATACACAGGTTGGCTGCAAAGCAATTGTTGCTGTTGTGTCATTTTTGCTATCCAGACCCATTTGTTTTGTGCATCCAGATGTGTTGAAATGCAGTAGTATTTCATTGAGTTCTTTCATTTGCAATAACCTTACATTCAGGTTATCGCACAAGTGAGTCTCATCTACTGTTGATGTGTAACTGGAGGGAGAATGTGCTGTTCTTAATTGGAATAACGAACTGATTTAAACAGCATTCGTGTCTATTCTGTGATGCTAATAATTCACTGAGCCAAAAATTGGTTACTGCTGGTTTGTTCTTTATTGTGATTGAATTTATTTTTTATGATAATCTGAACATCCTATGTCATTCAATTTCCATTTGAATACTGTTAGTCTGACTCTCGGTTAAGTGTCTTATCATCTATAAAGTCATTCCATGAAAATTCTTCTGCAATATCCTCATGCTTTTCTAATGCACTGTTTAGATATCGTCTATAGGGATAAGAGACGGTCCTCACTGACAATTGATGATGTTATGTGAATGAAAAAGGGTATCAATCTATGATCTCTCCAAGTGGGGAGGGGGAAGTTCTCACTTTTCTCTTTCAGTAAGTTAAGATAGAAGACAAGTTTCTTTGGTTAAATCTGCTTAATTTGAAGGATTTGGAACCTCTTGATTTCACGAGTATTTTGTGTGTGTATGTGTCTGAGAGAGAGAGAGATTGCTTCTGGTTAGAGATGGTGAAGCCTGCATAGTTAATGGTGGATTCTTGCACATGAAAATATGTGTCCTCCTCCCTAAGAAGCAAAATGAGACTTCCAACTCCTAATTTGGATAAGCATAAACCCTGATCACCTGGAGCATAAACTTACCAGCTGGGCTTGTGTCTTCTTTCAAAGCAGTTTGTACATATTTCATGAGCATTTCACTCAAAAGTTTAGATTTCTTCTTGAAGTTCATATGATAATCCATATTTAACTGCATTGTCATGGTTTACAATATGTTTGTTCTAGGTGTATCACACCCAGAGGCCAGAGCATATTAGAATTTCTTTCTTTCTTTTCAACCGTCAATATCGAAGTTATCAGTTAAAAGTTCTGATGAATATAATAGGGTGAACTAGTTTAGAAAATTCATATCAAGTTATTAGCTTCATTTTGTTTCACTTTCAAATATACCAAACCCACCAACACTTGGGTGGCAGCGTTAGTCAAAATAATTAAATAAACACGCCCTTTAACAAAGATATGACACACTCTTCAAGTTGAGATGGAACATCTATAGTATGATATTGTGGATGCTTAAGCAAGTGTCATTCATTCTTATAATCCCCATGTATTGGACAAGAAATATTACATCATGGTATTACTTGCTGAAGTCAATGAGTTGAACTCATCAAGAATAGTAATTCCTCGTGTAAAATTTTTAAATTCCTAATTGATTAGGTATTAACTGCTACTTCGTGGGCTTCTTTTCCTCCTCATGTGTTAATGTATGGCTTGGAAGATCAAAGGGTTCCCCCTATAATATGGTTATTGACTGTTGTAACATTTTTATTTTCCCCCAGTAAAAACTAATTAAGGTTGTAAGAAATGATAATCATCAGAAGGAATGTTTAGTGATCATTATACCAACCTCCTCAAGCCATCTCCAAAGACCAGTTCTTTGGTTGACTGGAAATTTTGATTGAATCTATGAACATGGCTTCATAATTTAGTTCTCTTTTACTACTGGCATTCTCTGTGGTGATATGCATCATGTTGCTCTCTCAGGATTGTGTATGATTATGGTGATTTTATCTGTTTCTTTCCTTTTTTATTTTTACTTTAAAGTTAAAAAAGGGAAATAGCATGTTATCTAAGTTCTAATAAAAGCAAAATAATACAGGAAAAACTTCACATTATAGACAGTACAAAAATCCTTACATTTAGTAGTTAAGTATCTTTTTATTTTATCAATGCAAACATCGGGTTCATAATGTTATATGTGTGTAAATTTCTGTGTCAAATAATTGTTTTATAAAAATAAGATAATAAATACTATTTTTGTTAGCTCAATCTTTTTTATTTGTTTAAAATGAATACAAACAACCATGAAAAAAAAAAAGTCTGCCCACTCTATAGAAGAGTGTTGCAAGAGATAATATATGATAACAACAATGTTACAAAGTTAGGATAATGTAGACAGAATTTTTGATAGAAATTATAGTAGTGGTTTGATGAAATATAATATAAAGTTTATTTTTTCATTAAAAGTCACTAATTATGTGGAAACATTCTGATACTTAATTTCTGACAAAAAATCTTGGCTATTTAATAATTTTCTAGGATTAAAGATGGAGGAAACTTATGTAATTGATAATTACTAAGCTCTAAAGTATCTGTTGGGTGCTCAGAGACTAAGAATGACAATGGCTAGGGTAGAGATGTGTTCTAATTTTAGTTTGCGCCTTTTTAAACAAGTCTCAACTTTAAACTAGCCACCATACAGATCGTACAAAAAAATACCTACACCCTACCCATGAAAAACTACCAGAACCCGCAACTTACTTGTTATATTTCTTAATGCCTCCATGAATGCTTTTAGATTCAATTTATACAACATTTACTTAAAATTCTTCAAAAGATATTATCTAACAAATTAAAAGACATATTGAAAGCAATTTTTCATAAATTAAACGAGTAATTTGACACTATAATGAAGGCGGAAGTGAAGATAAAGACATGACAAGATAGAAACATAGATAAAAACACAAAGAATAAAAGGTAGATGTAAATTGGAGACAGAATTATGACTAATGTGGGACTGGTTAAGATAGTAGTTACGTTGACTCTTTTACCAGAGATTTTGGATTCGATCCTTGGGAATGAAAAAAAAATTATTATTGAGAAATTCCTATCCTCTTTAGGGACTTCCGTCAAGTTGGGCTGGATTAATCGGATTCCTGATAATAAGCTCTGAATACTAGTGGTTACATTGAGATAAAAAAAAAAAAAGACAGAATATAAGATAGGAGTAGAGGCACAGGAAAATATGAGTGAGAGATGAGCTATAGTTTATAGGTTGTTTGAAAAGCCTTAGAATTAAATTCAATTGAATTAAATTCATTCAAGAAATTGAATTTAATTCCTTGATTTGGAATTAATTAATGAGATGAAATTAAAATTAAAAAAGAATTCAATTATATAAAAATACCGAAAAGTAAATCAGACAAAAATAGATTTGTTTTGCAATTTCCAACCTGATGGATTTAATATTAAAAAATAATATATCGAAAATATATTTAATCCTACCTAAAATCTTCTTTTTCTCTCCTTTTTAATATCTGATGAAAGGCAAAATAATTAAGATAAAAAATTTAATTTATCCTCATATACATTTTAAATAGTGTAATTGAATTCAATTTTATAAATTACTTAATTATTCCAAATATAAGAATTTAAATTATAATATAACTGAATTTATTTCTATCAACAATTAAATTCAATTCTACTCCATTTTTTTTCTTTCCAAACAGCCTGTTAGAATTACGAGTGAATAAGTTAGGTTAACAAAAAAAATTCATAACTCAAGTACAAGGAGAGTACGGTTGGGCTTGTACCTGAGCCTGCCCACACTATTCCCTACCGTACCCGCCCGATTCTAAGGTAGATTCAAAACATTATCCGAGCAGGTTAGGGCAGGGTGGATGCCACGCATTAAATATAAATTGTCATCCCTATTAGTGGTGGCGTCACAGCTTGTTTCCAAAAGTTGCATACCATAACACGTAGAATCAGGTAGTAATCATCTTAATTAGTAAATTACTTAAGGAGGAAAAATTTATTAGAAAAAGAATGTTAGTGTATTAATTTTTTTTTTGTCCATAGGATTTTTCTTTCCTTTTATTTAAGGAGGATTATTATGTTGAATTTTTTTCGACTGATTTTGGAGATTCGATTTTTTTTTTTTTTAATGTATGTAATCGAGCTCGAGGACAAAAAGAAACTATTCGGCTTTTCTAACAATTTAGGCGACGTATATTTCATCTCACCTTTATTTTACATTTAGTTATTTTTTTATCTGGTATTTTACATTTTGTTATTAAAAAATCATCAATAGAAAGCAAACAATAATATATTTATTTATTTATTTATTTATTTATTTATTTCCTTCACTTTACTTAAAGTTCTTTGTTGATTTATTTTCTATTTTCTATTTTTTATTTTCATTTCTCAAATTAGGGGTGTTTAAAGGATGGGTTGGAATAGGTTAGAGCAAACTCAAATCTAGCCCAATTTTTTGATCTCTTTAAGTTAAATCCGAGTTGATAATAACTCAATTAATGATTGGGTCATATTAGATCAATCTAAATTTTAGATAACATATAAAGATTTAAACATTATACATAATAAACTCATAAACTTTTAAAAGTAAGAAGTAAACTGTAAAAGATATTTTATAATAAATATTTCAAAATAAACTATACCAATATAAAAATAACATCAAGTTATATAAAATATATTAATTGAAGTATGAAATTTTATAATTTATCATCAATTACTTTAAAATATATAGCTTGTAAATCCAAGTATGACCTAAACTTGATCTGACAAGTACACCAAATCTAATTTTAAAACCTAAACCTAGCTCAATGAATTTCAAGCCGAGACAAGTTTTTGGGTTGAGTTGGGTCTTAAACACCCCTATCTCAAAACACGACCGACCAATTCATTATTAAAAATAAAAAAGTGTTTTCAACAAGTGCTTTATTTCAAGGACATGAATTAAGATTTCTAATAAAATAAAAGGTAATACTTTCTCATGAATAAAAAAAAGAGTTTAATTAGTATGTACTGACAGTGTAAAATAGTTTACACTGTCAACCAATAGAAATAGGAGAAAGTGAGAAATCATGATGGATCCCTCATTATAATGGGTAGTTATTTGTGTGAGTTGGCATTTTTCACTATTTCTATTGGTTGACAGTGTAAAATTATTTTACACTGTCAGTGTATTTAAATTAAATTCTAAAAAAATAATACATAAAAAGTAATAATATTTAGAACATTTAATAAATTAAAAATTAAAGAAGAGTTTAATTGGTATACACTAACAGTGTAAAATAATTTGTGTAAAATAATTTTATACTGTCAACCAATAGAAATAGGTAAAAATGCTAAATTATGGTAGGTCTCTCATTATAATGGGTGATTATTTGTATGAGTTGGCATTTTTTACTATTTCTATTGGCTGATAGTGTAAAATTATTTTACATTATTAGTGTATTTAAATTAAATTTATTAAAAAAATCTATTTCTTACATAATTTTTTCAATATTTGTTAATAAAACTCAAAAAAGAGATTAAAAAACCCATGAAAAAACAAAAGCTAAAACCTTAGATTACGTTTGAAAAGCTAAAAATAATAAAAGAAGCACATGTCCCTCCTAGGTGGTAACTGCCAAACCTACCCTGTTCCAAATCTGGGCGGAAACCTCGATGCTGCTGATGCAGACTGGTTCCTACTCTCACCCTTTCCCCCTCTTCACATTCACATTCACACCCTTTTCTTCGCCAGCATGAAGAAACCACCACCACCACCACCTCAACAACTTGTTAACTTTCCTGTTATCTCCAGGTGCAGCACTCTTTCTTCTTCTTCTTCATATTCTTCATCATTGTTCAGTTGTTATTATTGGTACCAATGGAAATTCCACTCTCACGCTACCAATCTTTCTCATTGGACCAATTCCAAAGCACTTGCACCTTTTCCCTTCTGGGTTCCTCTTCTTCTTCAACCTACTTCTCAGGCAAAGGTCTCTTCTTTGGCCGTGGTTTCACCTCAAAGGTGAGGAATTGGAGGAACCCCTTTTCCCTTATTTGTTGTTCTTCCACTGAACAAGGCCTTAGGAGGCCCAAACCTTCGAAAATTGGGTATGAGGAGAAGGTAGAGCCTGTTTTGGAGGATACCCAGATGAGGAAATCTTCCTTTGCTGGGTTGTGTAGTCAGATAGAGAAGCTAGTTTTGTGTAACAGGTATAGGGAGGCAATGGAGTTGTTTGAGATTTTGGAGCTTGAAGGTGGTGGTTGTGTTGTGGGTGGTAGTACTTATGATGCTTTGGTGAGTGCTTGCGTTGGTTTGAGATCCATTAGAGGGGTTAAAAGGGTGTTCAATTGTATGATTAGTAGTGGGTTCGATCCTGATTTGTATATGATGAATAGGGTCTTGCTTATGCATGTGAAATGTGGGCTAATGCGCGATGCACGGAAGCTGTTTGATGAAATGCCTGAGAGAGATGTAGTGTCGTGGATGACGATGATTGGTGGGCTTGTGGACTCCGGGAATCATGATGAGGCTTTTAAGTTGTTTTTGTGTATGTGGGAGGAGTTTAATGATGGCAGATCTCGCACTTTTGCCACCATGGTCCGGGCATCGGCCGGATTGGGCCTTATTCAGGTGGGGAGACAAATTCATTCGTGCGCTTTGAAGAGGGGGGTGGCCGATGATATTTTTGTGTCTTGTTCGCTGATTGACATGTACAGCAAATGTTGTAGCATTGATGATGCTCAATGTGTTTTTGATCAGATGCCGGAGAAGACGACGGTGGGATGGAATTCCATTATTGCTGGCTATGCACTTCATGGCTATAGTGAGGAAGCTCTTAATTTGTATTATGAGATGCTTAATAGTGGTGCTAAACTGGACCATTTCACTATTTCAATAGTGATTAGAATTTGTACGAGATTGGCTTCGTTTGAACATGCAAGACAAGCTCATGCTGCATTAGTTCGTCATGGCTTTGGCACAGATTTAGTGGCGAGCACAGCACTCGTTGACTTCTATAGCAAATGGGGTAGGATGGAAGATGCTCGACATGTTTTTGACAGGATGCACCGGAAGAATATTATATCCTGGAACGCATTGATTGCTGGATATGGCAATCATGGTCAGGGAGAGGAGGCCCTACAAATGTTTGAGCAGATGCTTTGCGAAAGGATGGTTCCCAACCATGTCACTTTCCTCGCCGTGTTATCTGCTTGTAGCTACTCGGGATTATCAGAACACGGTTGGGAGATATTTCAATCTATGAGTAGAGATCACAAGATCAAGCCCAGACCAATGCATTATGCATGCATGATTGAGCTATTAGGACGAGAGGGCTTATTAGATGAGGCTTTTGCACTAATAAGAACTGCAACTTTCAAACCAACAGCAAATATGTGGGCAGCATTGCTGACAGCATGCAGAATGCATGAGAACTTCGAGCTTGGGAAGCTTGCAGCCGAAAAACTTTACGGGATGGAGCCAGAAAAGCTGTGTAATTACGTAGTACTTCTGAATATATATAACACCACTGGCAGATTGAAGGAAGCTGCTGGTGTTTTACATACCTTAAAGAAGAAGGGTTTAAGAATGCTTCATGCTTGTACCTGGATTGAAGTCAAGAAGCAGCAATATGTCTTCCTTTGTGGAGATAAATCCCACCCCCAAATTGAAGAAATATACCAAAAAGTGGACAATCTGATGGAAGAGATATCAAGGCATGGTTACATTATGGAGGATGAAACCTTGCTTCTTGATGTGGATGAAGAGGACCAGCGTGTTCTAAAATACCATAGTGAAAAGTTGGCAATTGCTTTTGGACTGATCAACACCCCCGATTGGATGCCTTTGCAGATCACTCAGGGCCATCGTGTATGTCGTGACTGCCATAATGCAATCAAGGTTATAGCCAAGGTTACGGGACGAGAAATTGTGGTAAGAGATGCTAGCAGATTCCACCATTTTAGAAATGGAAGTTGCTCTTGTGGAGATTATTGGTGATGACAAAATTGTGTCATTATTCAAGTCACAGGGACCTGTAAACTGAGTAGCTTCTTCTTTGTTACTTACCTCCATCCTTCCCCAAAAAGTAAACCTCACTTGAGTAGGATACAATTCTACAATAGGTTGTAATTCATTTTGAGATTCGTTAATAAAAGTCCTATTCTACTTCCAGGACTCTGTACTGATTTGTTGTATAATATTATTATTGTTTTATGGAGAAAGATAGGATCACAGGACTATGTGGTATACTCAATAATCTGTCGTATAGTCCTACTTGGTTGTTCCTTTCCTATTTCTCTCAAAAGATATATAACTCGCCCCTACTTCTTTGAGAGCCAGGTTTTTCACATCTTTCTGTTGCTATAATATTCTTTTGTTTTCTCAACCAACTGTGGTATAATTGACAGATTAATAAGGTTTCTTTTTTTATGTCATTGTCTTCAACGTAAATACAAGGAACACATATAAGGAAAATTCAACATTAATATAAGAAATAAATGTAAATAAGAAAAATTATAGAGACTAAGTTACAAATAAGGGCCCCATCACAAAAAAAGAAAAAATGAAGTTACAAATAAGAGAAGAGCAAAATTTAAAAATACCTGGGAAGCCTTGCTTGTACCTGGCAATAAGTTGTAAGGAACTATGGATCATACACAGTTTGGTTATACCTGGGAATATAAGAATCTTTTAATTTGATTTACTTCACTGTTGTGCTGAATTTACTGTTCTTTTACATTTGGGGTCTCTTAATCCTCATGGTTACAGTTCTTTCACTTGTGATAAATGCTTAGGATAAAGGTTGCCAATCTTTTCGTAGGTAGCAGGTTACAATGGAGAAAGTTGATGTTGTGGTCTTATGAACATATGGCCGAGACTTGTTGAGTTCCAATGTTAGAAAAGTTGCTTAAAAGCACTGTTTCATTCTCTCTTACTTGGTTCTACAGTTAGAGAGTGATGTACAATTTCTCCATTAAATATATAAATTATTTTGTTGAGTGGATTGCCATTGTACGCTGACTCTTATTGGAGGGGTTGCCTGGGATGTTAACCACGGAATGAATGGCTCAAGTACAAGACATCTTTTATGTAGGTATCCACAAAACCTGGTTTTCTATTTGAATTCTTTTGTCAGAAAATTGCATTCTCACATGGAGGGAATCATAGGGTAATAACTTTGAGGCTTATTATTTTTGCTTTTGTTGATGTCTCCTTCTGTAGTTTGTTGGATCCAATCATTCAATACCTTGTTTACTGGACTTCTATTTATCTCGTTGCATTGCATCTAGTCTCCCGTTTGTAAGTTCTTATAAACAGTTTATCTATTATCATATATGCTGTTACTATAAATACAGAAAAATAGTTTTGGACTCTGAAATGTGACTTTTAAGCTTTTGCTTCCCTTTTATCCCTCCATTTCTCCCTTTGAGATCTACTTTATATATCTATATGTTGCCATAGCCTTTTCCAGTTACTGGATTGGTTTCAAATATTTTCACATCTTGATGGTAATTTTATTTAAAATATACACAGGGTAGCTGCAAAGCAATTGTTAATTGTTGTGTCATTTTTGGTAACCAAAGCCATTTGTTTTGTGCATCCAAATGTGTTTAAATGGCAGTAGCATTTCATTGACTTCTTTCATTTGCCATAACCTTATATTCAGGTTACTGGACAAGTGAGTCTCGTCTGCCGTTGATCCTAACTGGAGGGAGAATATGCAGTTCTCAGTTGGAATAACAAACTGATTTAAACAGCATGTGTGTCTATATTTCGATTCTAATTTATAATTCGCTGAGCTTAAAAAAAAAAAATGGTTACTGCTGGTTTGTTCTTTATTGTGATTGAATTTATTTTTTATGATAATCTGAACATCCTTGATCATTCAATTTTCATTTGAATACTTTTTGTCTGTCTCTTAGTTGAAGTGTCTAACCTTCAATATTTGAGTCATTCCACGAAAATTCTTCTGGAATATCCTATGCTTTTCAAGTGCACTGTATGGATATCCTGTACAGGGGATTGAGAAAATCCTCACTACAACTTATGAGGTTATGTGAATGAAGAAGGGTAGATTACCAATCTATGATCTCTCCGACAGGGGAGTTCTCACTTTTTTCTTTTAGTTAGTTAATATAGAAGACAAGTTTCTTTGGTTTATTTTAATTTTCTTTAAAAACACAACAGTGTTGTTTTGTGTGTGTCAAAGAGAGATTGCTTCTGTTTAGATATGGTTAATGGCTGATTTCTGCACATGAAGATGTGTGACTTCTCCCTAAGAAGCAAAATGGGAGGATCAAGCTCCTAATTTGGATAAGCATAATCTGTTGCAGAGGGATAGGATCATAGGACTTTGGAGTATGCTCAATAATCTGTCATATAGTCTTACTTGAATGTTTCTTTTCCTGTTTCTCTCTCACTCCTTTGAAAGCCAGGTTGCACATCTTTCTGTTGCTACAAAATATTCTCTTTTTTATCCACCAAGTGTGGTGTACTTGGCAGATTAAGAATCTTTTTTATTTTTATTTTTTCTATGTCATTGCCTCCAGCATAATGCAAGGAACACATATAAATAAGAAAATTCAACATTAGTATAAGAAAATGTAGATGATAAAAATTATAGAGACTAAGTTACAAACAAGAGCCCTATCAGAGAAAAAAAATTACAAATAAGAGAGGAGCAAAATTAAAAATAAGAGTAAATTACAAGAACCGAAGATATAACATGCTTTTGTAATATTTCATCTTAGCCAATTTTCCCTTTTTTTTTTTTTTGGATCTGACCAACTTTTTACTCCATTGTCCTAAAATGTACCCGTATATTCTACGACTATTCCATTACTTAGCACGGTCCCACCACTCTAGTGTCTTCATCGAGACAAACAAGCCTTTGGTTTTAAGTAAATTTTACTAACAATGAGTCACAATAGAATTGAATTTTGATTCTTTCTTTTTATTTTTTTATTTTTATATTGGCAATATTAAAGTTTGAACTTATGGTCGTATATAAACTATCCAAATCCTTTACCTATTTCTGGTAGCACGATTCTCAATAAATTGTACTTGTCTTGAAATTATCATTGTGGGATATTATAGGCTTAAAATTACATAAGTAATTGCTAAAATGAAAAACTAATTTGAAACTATTAATAAATGCTTTGTAGAATATTCGTGTGGTATTTTTTTTTTTTTTTTCAGATTTTGCACGTGTGATATATGTTATTTCTATTTCTTGGCAAAACTCTTCGAATTGCAATGCCTTTGTATCGGCTTAGTCTTTTATAAGTGGAAACAGAACAAAGCATCCATAATAATAAAGACGTTTATTGTTTACTTTTGATTCAATATAATTCTATTATTTTTAGCTCTATTTTTCATTTTTTATTGAGGTCAAATCTAAATTTGTGCTATATGTGAATTCTTAAAAGGAGAGAAGTCATGGTAGTATCCCTTGAATAACTTATATCCCATAAGCGGATAGAAAGTTAAATCTTTATTAGATTTCACCTCAATTGTCTTATCTATTTTAGAAATTAGAAATTGCTAAAGTAAGAATATAGTTGAATATTATTACAAATGCCCAAAAAAATATCATAATTTTAAAGCAAAAACGTAAACGTAGTAATTTATTGAATGCTTCATTTTTTATTTAATGTTTTCTACCTTGATGAATTCTACTTTGATGTATTCTCAATAGTAAAAAAAAAAAAAAAAAACGTATACTTCATTTAATGATGCTTTGACACATCATTTCTTCAATTTGACACTTTATACATTTGTTAATATAGCCAATTTTTTTTTAATGATTTGACAATATGTTATTAGGTTCAAGTGTATAGTTCTTACACTAAATATCAAAATTAAACCTATAATATAATTCATTATAGATTAATTTTTTATACTATTTATCAACAATTAAAATTTAGGTAACCTTTTTATGTATTTTTGAAGCAATTCTTAGCAAAACAATTATAATGTAATAAGTATTATCTTTACATCTTAATTTTCAAAACTTAAAAATAAAAAGGTGACCGGATTAGGTCGCAATGAAATTACTTTTATAAGATTTGAACTCTATTACCTTTAAAAAAAAATTAAAGTTACTCATCATCTTAATCAATTATTTTTAGGTGATGATATACATATTATATTTTTATTAAAACTAACCACAAGTTAACGTACTTTTTGCTCAGAAAGAAACTAATGAAGATTTTTTCCCTATATTGTACGAAATTTTAAATCGAAAATGATCATTTAGTAAACTTTTATCTAAAATAGAAACCACATTAATTAAACGAATTAAATTCGTGAAGTTGCACATAAAGCTTGTTTGAAATTGAAATGTATTCTATTTCTTAATCACTTTCGATAAATTGAAATTGAAATAAATTCTCAAGAGTAAAGAGCTAAAATTACAAAAATTTATCTAATTTGTTGAACCAAAAATAAATTTAAAAAAACCGAAACTAGCAACTGGACCGGGTTCGGCATTGGATCTATTAATGAGGTTCGGTTCTTCTCATTTTTTCGCCAACCAAACACCGTTAGAAAAAATAAAAAATAAACAAACTGCATTTTTCTTAATCTCTGTTTCTCTCTCTACTTTCTTTCTCATCTGCACCCTTTTGCTGCTTGCTGGAAGAGCTTCGGAGTGCAAGTTTCTCCATGGATGCATCTCGGATCGATATCTTTGAGATTTATCGAAGATACTCTGGTAAATTTTCAAAATTTTTTCTTCTTATTACTGTGATTTTTATTTTTATTTTTATTTATTTATTTTTTTTTGGGTATATTGATGTTATGCTTTCTTAGCTATGGAATGAAGAGGAATTCAATTATGGTTATAGTGGAAAGATTTTGAATTTATTTTGAAGATTTTTACTAATGGGTTGCTGAATTTGTTGTTATTTTTTTTCTGGGTTTGATTTGATGGACTATGATTTAAACTAAGCACTATGCTATGGTTTGCTCTTGGCAAAGAAAAATGGAACAGGAAGAAGAAAATTTTTGTTTGTTTGTTTGTTTGTTTTTTTTATTACTTAAGTTATTAATTAATTTTTTTTTTCTTTGAGTATGTTGTACAGATATAAAATCAGGACATGGATATGTTGTTGGGGATGAAGGGTACAGGCAGGACAGTGACATTCAGAAGGCTAAGCTCTCAAGGGAGGCATTGACACAACTCTCCAAATTGGTGGAGTCCCGAGTTAGTACAGGGTGAGTGCCATTTTTGCTTTTTTTTTTCTTTCCCCCTTTTTTTGTGTAGTTTAAGAGAATTGCTTTTATGGTAGCTAAGATGGTAGATGTTGGAAGTGTGCTCATTCAGTTGTATAGGTGATACTATTTGATATGATAGCATCAGTTAAATGTATGAAGCTCCAAATAATCGAATTTATGGAATACGTTTTGATGTTCCCTTCTTTGATGATCAGCTGTGTGATTTTAATATGTCTGTGGGGTGTTCTATAGTTGTTGTTTATGGTATACTGAAAAAAGGAACGCTTCAGATTAATTGTGGCTGTTTTTGCGTTGTCTTTGGATCTTGTGTGATTTGCAATCTGCATTGTAGTTATACGTTTGAATGAGCACATTTGTTTTTCCATTCCAGCTAATTGTCATTGTCATGTGCATCTTGAAGTTACTGCTTAACCATGTATAGGTTAGAGAAATTTAAATGTACTTAATATCTTGTACTTTCTTTAATGTGCCAAATTTTACAGGGTAACAGTTTTTGATGAACTTTCAATGCTCATGTCACGGTTGGACTTAATGGTGAGTTTTGATTTCTTTGACATTTTTCAGTATTGCAAATTGAGATGTTTTTATCCAATAATACCTTTTGTGTCTACAGCTATAGAAGTAGGTTTTAGCAGTTCCTTTTCTAATTATAAAAGAAGAATTTTGTTTTATTTGCTACGGTACACAGTGATAAGATGCACACAAGTAAGACATCAAATTAGTATATTACCATCACTTGGCTCTGTCACTATGACTTCTGGAAATAAGTGAAATTTCAAGAGAATGTGCATTCTTTATCCTATAGGGAGAGGAAGAAGACAAAAAGAGATATAGCATGATGCAAAGAATTCTAGCACTCATTTTCTGTTTGTTTTTCTTATATCTTTAGTCTTATACTTGTTAATTTAAATATTTGCTTCTTTTCTTCCTCTCTCTAGGCGGACTTTTCAGAATTCTCTCGGTTCTATGATTTTGTTTTCTTCATGTGTCGTGAAAATGGGCAAAAGAATATTAGTAAGTAGCCTAGTTATTTATTTCTTCATAATCTTCTATTAATTCCATAGTGGTGAAGCAGTATGCAATACTCACTAGTTATTTCCTTCACTTTTTGCACTTTGATAATTTACAGCTGTAAGCAGGGCAGTAACTGCTTGGAAGTTAGTTCTTGCTGGGCGGTTTCCACTGCTACATCAATGGTGTGACTTTGTTGAGGTACCGTCAATAACGCTTAGAGGATTGAGTGCTTTAGTCACAAAGGGTAGTGTTTGAGAGGGAAGCCTTCTAATTTTTACCATGTATAAATTTCTTGTTGGGCATGCTGTCTTGTAGCAGAAGGATTGGACTTTCATAGGTTAGCTTTAGTGTTCTTTTGGGTGGGGGAAAGCCTATTCAGCAATTGAATGCAAGGATATAGATTCTAAAAGTTATATGATACAACACTGTTACAGGCTTACAGCAGTGTTGTCACGAGGGGAAAGTGGGTTGAGGCAGCCACCTTCAAATCCATATCACTTTGATTTGGTAAGGTGATGCAGTTGCATCACTGAGGTGATGTGGATAATTAAAAATTAACTGAAATTATTCATAGCATAACAGCAAATCATAACCAAAATAAAATTTAATGCAAAATTAAGTCATGGCAGTACATCAGATACATGAAGTATTACATATAGACAATATTAGAAGCTTCTAACTCCTCTTCAGTTGCCATCTAAACACAATAGTGAGAAAAAAGAGAGATTTGGGAGTTTACTGAAAAATAGGGAGATTGGAGAACACAGTGGTAAACACAGAGGAAAGGGCAAGGCAGAGAGGAAAGATAAGAAAAGATATGAGGCTGTGAAAACAAGCATGTTATAAGAGAGACAGCACATGTAGGCAGTAGGTTTCTGTGCTTTCCATGAGAGCCTCAGCCCTTCAGTGTTCAGCTTCTGGACTACTCACGGTCTCATGCACTACAGGTAAGATTTTAGGGTTTCTTCCTTCAATTGATAGTCAATAATCAGTTTAGAAGGTGTGTTTGGGCGAAATGATCCTTTAATGTAGACATACTCATTGGCTAATGGTGCTTTATATGAGGCTAATATCAAAGGTTGGCAGAAGTGCATGATGCGGCTGCATCAGCTGCTTTGCTGCATCTGCTGCCTCACCCTGTCTGCATCATATCATAAAAGCTGCCTCGATTCAAGCCATCTGAGGCAGTAATTCTTATTTTTTCCTTTGCCTCAGTTCCTTGGTGGCAGCCTCAACTGCTTTTGATGATACTGTGTTCTAGTACAACTTTCAAAATTCACATAAGATTAATTTTGAAAAACAAACTCCTTGTATCAAAAAGAAATTCTAAAATAAGACAGAGATATCAATGCTCCTCTGGCATTGATACAGCAACCAGTTTTAATGTCTATGCTTCTTAAATATAGCAACCCTTGTTAAATTTAAAGTACTTACTTCTCATGAGCACTACAGGGTGCAATTAATTGAATATTTAAACAGAGCTATGATATTTAATAATAATATTTATGTTGTATTAATGTATTTACATTTCAAATACTTATACACACTTCAATTTTTTTCCCCTTTTTTTAACCAACAATTTTGGTTATGAAGTTATAAGTTATAACAAAGATTTAAATTTGAATAATGCTGTTAAAAATATACATTCAGATTCTATATATGGAAAAACAGTTTTTCCCCCTTTTCCATAATACCGAGATTCATGTCATTTAGATCAAATTTAATTCTATTCCATATTGTTTGCATGTACCAAATAACAAAGCCCCCAAACTAAACTGGGAATGATCAGTTCATTCCATTCCATTTTAGTTCCAACTTCCATGGAATGACCATTCTATGTATCAAATGTGACATAAGAATCTGTTTGTTTTGAGAAATATTCTGTGTTTATCTCCAATTTTTCATTTTCTTGAAATGATTTTCAAATTTGAGACATGTTTAATTGATCTAGTTTTTATTATAATTAATTACAAACTTGACATTTCATTCTTAACTTCCTATCTATGTAAACAAGTACTCCCCTCCCCCCCTCTCAGATTTGGCCTCATTTTTTAAATGTAGGAAACATTTTCATTAAAACTCAACCAATTAACCAAACACATTATCAAGCCTATTTTATTGTATCTTTTTAATGGAAAATGAGCAAAAACACTCTAGGCTTACTGAAAGTAACTTCTTAGTACTTATTAATTCTAATAACCCTGAATTATCATGAAATTTGGAATAATACAGTGCAAAATCATACTAAAAAATGAGATGATTTGACCTTTGTGTTAATGCTTTCTTGATGCAAGTGTGTCCTATGTCAGTTAGTATTTAAGACTGCTGTGTACCCTAACCAATGCTTACAGGAAATTGTCCTACATATTGCACAGAATATATGTTGTTCAGATGACCAATTTTTTCAATCTATACTGGGTTGTAGAGCTGGGAAAATAGGCCTGGGCCCATGGGTAATCCCTTTTGGCCCTGCTCTAGGTTAGGGTTACTCATACTTCTGGCATATTTAAATAGAAGGCCTGATCATTTTAGTTGAGTTAAATGGATTGGACCTGATTAGCCAGTAGGATTGTGTTCTTTAGCTTTTCTTTTGTTAGAAGCTGATCTATTACTTTTTATTTAGAAAAATCAACGCTACAACATCTCCGAGGATACCTGGCAGCAGGTTCTAGCTTTCAGCTGGCGTACACGCGATAATCTGGAAGGCTATGATCCTGAAGGTACTATTCTCACAGTGTACTTTTTTCAATTAGCTACAGAGATGCTGTTATACATACTTATATACCCCAAGTCTTAGGTACAGCAATAGTACTTGGTTAGTCATTTTGTTTCTGCTTCTATCATGCTGCATCTGCTTGTTTGTTTGAATAGTTGCTGTATGGACAGGAATTTGTGTGTGTGTGTGTGTTTTTTTTTTGGGGGGGGGGGGGTGTTAGATGATGTTTTGACCAATTGATGCAATAACCTTTTTTTTTTTTTTTGCAGGTGCTTGGCCTGTTTTAATAGATGATTTTGTTGAGCATATGTACAGGTTAGATTTCTTTATGGCCAAACAAAAGCATCTTAAATCTTTAATGAGGATTTTGATGATAAAATTATTGCTGTTAGGTTTATTGAAAATTTAGTTCGCTTTCCAGTTGGGTTTAGTCTGCCCCATTATTTCTATAACTTTGCAAGAAGCCAATTTTCAGACATTGTTTCTGTTATTGATTTTAAGCACCCTCAATTTTATTATATCAGCATCTCCAAACTAACATTGTTTAGTATATTACCCTGCAGTATATCAGGATCATGTTATGATAATTCCAACTTTCATTGTAACTGTGGTGATCCAGAATCCCAGTCGTGTGTTTTTGAGGCACTTCCTGGTGAGTTTATTGAAATTACAACCCTTCTTTGATATAAGTAATTGAGTCTCTCACTTACTGGTGTATAAATCTGTAGCTGATTATGGTTTTCATACAGAACTGAGAAGTTTTTCTGGTCTAAAGAGGAAGTTACCTGAGGACACAGGAAAAAATGATATGGAGCTCTCAAATACATCTGATGACTTCATTTCCTTAAATTTTAAAAGAAGTAGAGCTCATGGTGCAGCTGATCGGGAGGACAATCCACCAGGGAACACAACAGAGGACTGTATGGACACTAGTAGACAAAATAGCCCCTTGTGTTCATCTAAGTCCCCATGTGCTGTTGAAGGTTGTCTGTCAAAGGGATTTGCAGGATTACTTTCAGCAAGTTCTTATGTGCAGTTTGGTAGGGAAAGGAGGGCTTCTTTTAGATGAAGCGCCATTATAAAGGTATATAAAAGTATCTTTTGCTAGTTGATATCTGTTTGAATGGGCTATAATTATGTAATCATGTTTCTCATAGTTGCGTGGCCTAGTAATATTGTGCTGGTGAGTGTTAATTGACGATCCATTGCTATTGATAAAATCAATAAAAAAGTCTTGTATTTTGTTTCTCTATGGTGTTTCTTGTATTGATAAAATCAGTATATCCGTTTATGATGATTTTGATTTTACCAGACTTAAATTGTCCAATGATATTGCAGTTGTTATGTAGCCTATGCTGCTAATTTGAAATAAATAATGCTGCATCAACCATAATTTAGATATGGATGGTGACTGTTATTGGAAAGTTATGTACATTGCTGTTGTAAAAGAAATGCCAAAATGAGTAGAGCATAATTGGAGTGTAGATTAGTCTTTTTCTAGCTGTGGGGAAGAGACCTCTAGTTTAATCTCTTATCCCTCTATTCTTATAGTTGGAACTATTAATGTCTTGTAGAGGAAGAGACCTCTAATCTTTTGGTTACTTCTTTACAAAAATTCATGCTTGATGGCTGGTATTCTCTTTCAGCAGATATAATGCTACTTACATAATTGTTGAAAAAACAAATAATTATTGTGTTTCCCATCTGAGTTAAACAGAAAAACAATAAAAATCTCAGATGAGTGCAAAACAACTGTTACGAATTTAACTTTATTCTTTGATATATGTATGCCCAAACTGCATACATGGAGCTCCAGCAGTATAGAATATCTCATAGAAATAGCATTCAAATAAATAAAGCCCTCTATAATTGTCATTATTTAAGAACTATTGAGGCAAGGTTAGAACAAGAAAGTCCAAATAATACCAAATAACAAGATGTACTTCGGGCTAGTAAACCGGAGCATATTGTAAATAGACGTTTCAATCTAATGCTTCAGCAAAATACTGATGTGGGTACACTAGAAGTAAATGCTTTTGGGCACTTGTATAGAAGTTAACACCGAACCTTAAAAAATCAACCTTGCATACTATTATCACACGAGTACATTCGAGTTGCTAAACAGTAGTTATGATCCTTAAACATGGCACAAAGGGTCAATTATGCTAGTGCCAAATAATCCTTACAGCACAAAAATTTGGCCCTCATCCTTCCCATCATGAAGGCTCTAACTGTATCCTATGCACAACTTGCACATTTCCTTTCCCAAATACAACAATTGGGACACTACAGCCATTCAGCATGAATGAGCTCCATTTTGACCAGCAAGCTTAGATGGAGTAGTCGCCAAAAAGTTACCATTGGTATTTGGCAGCAAGAAGCACCTCCTCATACTGCTGAGCAGCATTGTCCCAACTAAGATCTTGCATCATCCCTCGCCTTTGAAGCCCTTCCCAGCTCTTCTTATACTCCCTGCAGGTCACTAAGCAATTCCCTAATGCATGTATTAACTTACTTGAATCTGCACTATCAAATGTCCACCCAAGACCCGACTCATTAAAAGGGTCAAAAGGCTGCACAGTATCCCTCAGTCCACCAACAGCATGTACAACAGGAACTGTTCCATAATTCATGGCATAGAGTTGGTTCAATCCACATGGCTCAAATCTTGATGGCATGAGCAATATGTCTGCACCTGCAGTTATCCTGTGAGCAGTCTTCACAGAAAAGCCAACCCATCCCCTTATCTTGTCATGGTGTTGGCTCTCAAAATTCCTGAGCATTTGTTCTAAATCTGGCCTTCCAGACCCCAACATGATTAGTTGCACATCCTGACCCATCATCCAAGGAATTGCTTCAGCTATCAGATCAACACCTTTCTGAGGATCCAACCTTCCAATGAAACCAATTACTGGTACATCCTTGCGGACAGGCAAGCCAAGCTCCTTTTGCAAGGCTGCTTTACATTGAGGCTTTCCAGTATGTAGTGTCTCAAGGGAGTAGTTTGTGTAGCCATCAGATTTCAAGTGAACATCAAACTGAGGGTTCCAATCTTTGTTATCAATTCCATTCACAATTCCCCTCAGTTTCCATGCATTATCATTTATGATCCCATGCAAACCCCAACCACCTTCAGAAGTTTTAAGCTCCCTTGCATATCCATGGCTAACTGTGACAACACGGTCTGCTGTCTTTAAACCAGCTGCAAAGATGTTGAAGTGGTCACCTCCAATGGGGTCATATAATTTGAAAAGGTCTATGTAGTGTTCAGGTAAATCCACACAGAAGAAATCATCAACAGGGCCCCGACCCTATAAGTAAAGAAAGTGTGTCAGTGCCTTTTTTTTTTTTTTTTGGAGGCGGAGGGGGGGGGGGAGGGTTTGGGGGAATGCAATTTTGACTCCAATAATTAAGAAAATCAAATCAGTTTCAATGATCTAGCCCCACTTGAAGTAATTTCTCATTCAAAGGTAAAAGAATTGCTTTCAGGTACAATCCACAAGTAATTAACTCAAATTCATCTATTCATCAAAGATGTCTTTGATTCCTTACTAAAATTTCATTTGCTTTCTGAAAAGAAATATGAGTATTTTATAGAAAATAATTGTTTGCTTCTATTAATTTATACAATTTTATCCCTACGGTATTTTACAGTAGGGATAGTCACTATGTATAATTTGACGGAAAATCAATATGATAAGTCTTTTTATCTGGGTACTCTGGTTAAGTGAAAATCAGAAATGTAGTTCAATCGTATCCAAATAAACAAGTAAGTCATACATGCTGACTAAAACATGAAATATATGCAGCAGCTTCTAAGTTCTAATAATGTATTAACTAACTAAAATAGTTATCTGGGTAGAGATTGAACCTGGTGGGCTATGTTATGAATCACAAGAACTGATCTTGTATACTTCATCAATCCCTGGTCTCGGTAATATGCCTTCAGATACACTGGCAGCAATGCAGTATGCCAATCATTTGCTATGAAGGCCAAATTTCCATCTCCATAGCAAACACCACCACATGGAACGTGCCACGGAACCTGCAAATGATTTATTAATACTTAAAGTATGCAGGAAACGGGTTTATAAAAATAACAGATGCTTCAGACCATTGATAAAAATGATTATAAATCATAAAATAAAAAAAATATAAATAATGAAGATGGAGAAGCCTCATGTTATCATTTATCACCCTTGGAGGCTTACCATGGCATATATATATATATGTATATATATATATGTATAAGACTTCCTTTAAGAACAAAATTAATAGTAGCAATTTGCTAACTCCATATTTTTCAGCCAAATGTAATGGAGGGTCATATGATTTCAAGCTTGGCGACAGACTTTTTATAATCCATAATCTGGTATTCAGATGTATTTGTTTTAACATTAAAAAATTATCATATGTGATGTGCTAAAAGAATCTTCACATATAATAGCTCAGTATCCATAATTGATTCAGTCACAAAGTCATATAGTTTATGTACCTCAACAGCTGCCTTGCAAAACAGCACCATGCGTTTCAGAATATCCTGTTCCATAAAGGACAACACGAGTTAAATGGCTATGAAATAATAAGAGCAGAAAACTTAAAAGATATGTATCAATGCAACATGTACTTCAAAGATACCTTTATATCATAACAGCAAAGCAACGGATTATATCTCACATAAATCATTTATCTAATGGAGGAAGCCAATAGCTTACAGAATAAAAGGGTCTTTCTTTCCTTTTCATTGTTTCCTCTCTTCTTTTTATGTCCTTGAGAAGGTTTTGGATAATATTATATGACACAAAATGAAAACACTTGACAGTGATCCTCAACTAAATAAAAGTATATCTTTACCAATCGGCTTCCTGCATATATGTTATGCTCCAGATGATCAAACATTGGACTTTCAATAAAAACGAAGTCCACGCCATCAATGTAGGCCTGGAAATATCTTACTTCCATATCCTGTAAAGTGAAAATTGGAAGGTTACAACACCATCAGAGTAGAAGCTATTTAAAAGCTTGAAAGATAACATTTGGTTAGGAACAAAGTAGCTGCTGCATACATAACCATCCACTCTGTATGTTTTTCGCACTCCTGTATTTTGTGGTTCAGCATAATTACCATATCGAGGCGCTACGACCTACGAGGAAAATAGTGAAGAAGAAGAAGAAGAAGAAGAAGAAGAAAGAAATGAGAAAACTGGCATATTACTTGAAAGGAACATGAGAAAATATTTTGGGAAGTTCATGTGGTTCTTCATTGAGCAAGGTGTAAATTTAAAGAGTAAGTTCTCTTCTCACTGATGTGACAGTAAGTTCATCAAGGAAATGACATGTTACCATAACTCTATGTCCACGCCTAGCTAAAGCCTTTGGTAATGATCCAGCAACATCTCCAAGCCCACCTATTAGCTCACATATAAGTCTGTAAGCATAACGAAAATGGCATGCATAGAAGGACAGCAAACGATATGAAACATAGCTTGACAAAGAGACAGAGGGAGAGTTTTTTTTTTTTTTTTTTCTTTTTCTCCGGAAACTGACATAAAAGTCACCAAAATTGAATAATTGATATAAGCATTGTAGGTATTTTTCTTAATGAAAATTTATCTCAGAGCGAACCATTATGCCATTTAACTGGTTGCTTGCAAAATTAGCCAAGTGCCAAGTTTCAACTATCTTCATGGGTTTAATTGGTGTAATTGTTATAATTTTGATTGGATAGTCTCTCTCGAATTCTCAACAATGCCTATCAGGTTTGTCATAGGACAGCTAAGCAACATCAAAATGCATCCAATAAGGAGAATCTTTCATAGAAATGATTAAGATATAATCACCTGTTTTTGACCAGGGAGCACATTCTGCTGAAACCACTATAACATTCATGACATTGGCCCCAGCCAAAGGTGGGGGTATTTCACCTTCACCCTCAATACCACTAGATTCATCAATGGCCTCCTTTAAACTTGATTCACTCACACCTTCCTGATTTTCAACCTTTAGACTGGAGTCTTCAGGGCCATTTGCAAGGAAGGCTGGTAGAGTGTCAGGCCTCAAGGAAGTCGTTTCAGGAGGTGAGATTCTAACATCCTCCCCAGCTTCATCAAAGCCTCCATTAAGGCCTACAATGGCATCATTTTGGTTTTCAAAAGCATGGCTTCTGCCATCGGAACTGCGTTCATAAGAAACACTGCCCCCTTCTGATTCAGCAATGCTGTCACTATTTATGGAAGAAACTAGCTTCTGTCTTTCGGAAATCTGCAATGGACAACAAAGAACCACGTGAACGGATATGGATTATACATCCTCTTAGACAACCCTATCATCAAGAAGCATTAGAAATTCATAACCGTTACACACACACCTCTAAGTCCACACCTAAAGTCTTGAATTAATTTCAAGCCGGTGGTTTTAGTCAATTACACATATTCAACGATGTCAACAGAAATGGTTTTTGACTTTGTTCCTCCAATAGCTGATTCATCCTCATGCACCCAAACACAACATTTTTTGTGCAGATTGTGTTTGCAGAAACCTTTAGATACAACAACATATAAGCCTTGTCCCACGCAGTGGGGTCGGCTAAGATTCGATAAAGTTTTACATAAGTTGTCGACTACCTAGCACATCCCTCCTCTATTAGCCGAGTTTGGGACCGACTATGCAAAGATTTGCAATAAAGCAAACAGCAGAGTTGTAGAAACCTTTTAGATGAACGCAGGAAAAATGAGAATTCTATTTTTTTGCCAAAAGAGAAAAAAAAAAAAAACAGCCTAAAACTTTTAGGATAAGTACTTGAGATGATAATTTTCACCATTGTAAAATGTAAAAGCATATATAATCAATATGACACTACTTCAGGATAAAGGAAACAATACCTGTTGAAGTAGGTCCCTTTGCAAAGCAAGAACCTTCTTGCTCTTTTCAATAGTGGCCTGAAGCACATCCTTTGACCCATCTTCATCCTCATCTATGCCAAAACTCTTGCTGCCTATTGCTCTTACTTGCTTACTACCCCATAACAAACCCCTCTTGCGCCAACCCAATCCCAACCTCTCACCATGCTCAAAAGCTGAACCCTTTACACCACAAACTCTCACTGGAAACCTGAGAGAACGGTGGTAGCTTCTTGTGTCAAGCAGCACCAAAGACTCAGCACTTGTTTCCAACAGGAATGGCAGAGACCCCACTGATGATGATGCCATCACAAAGGAAAAAACCAATCAACACAACAACAGCAACAACAAGAGCCTTTCACAAGCTCAGCAGAAAAGGGGGCATACCCAGTTGCTGAAACCGAGTGATGAAACAAACCCAGATGAGGATTTTGCAATTGAAAGATACCCCAGTGAAGAAACAATGATGAGGGACCAACCAATATACACAGGAAGGAAGAACAAAATCCAGTGGTTTGGGTTGTGGAAACTGGAAAGTGGACCCAGAGAATGGGAAAGCATGGAGAGTGATTTTGAGGTTGGAAATGGCTGAGAGTTTTGTAACAGAAGAGTGGAACCAAAGATTTTTGGAGTTGTGATTGAGAATCTAAGTTGGCCACAAATTGCACAAAGATAGTTAGATTCTGAATGTGGCTGTATCGGAATGAATTTAAAAACGTGAAAATTTAATGGGGTGAATGGGGGACCAGCTTGAGAGAGTCACCATTGATTGGCGTCTGAATGAACGAAAATTCTTCTGCTCTTCTCATTCACTAAGGTTGTCTCTTTCTTTCTTCATTTTCCCCCTCTTTTAAGTAAATCTGTCTCTAATTAAATAAACCTCTTATAAAATGTACTAATTTTATGATTTTTGATTTTCAAAAATTTCGGACATTGAATATGGACACCTTTTATCATTGAAATTCAAATTATAATTTATCACTTTATAAATAATTAACTCCTTTGATTAGATTCGATTTATTTTTATGATGTTGCTTTATATAATTATCTTGAATAATCTCATGCATGTCGATATTATTTCTTAATTAACAAACTGAATTCTTAAACTATATTATGCTCTAAGTAGAAGATGATTTTATTTAATGGTAGACTAGCCTAGCTAACAAGTGGATAAGGGTGTATTTGTTTGAAATTTTTTGGATAAAAAATTACTCTTTTTATTTAAAAATCTCAATTTTTGTATAGTTAGATAATTTTTTAAATATAATTAGATTCTCAAAAAAAATTTATTTTCAACTTTTTGTATAAATTAAAAAAAGTAACTTATGAAAAAAAATAAATTTTCAAGAGTATATTTGTTTCAGATTATAAAAAAAAGTGATTTTAAAATTTAAATTTTGTTTATAATAAAAAAAATTAAAAATTAATTTTTTTCAGAAGCTACTTTTTTCAATTTATCTAAAAAAATTGAAAACTAATTTTTTTTGAAAATTCAATTATTTTTAAAAATTTATCCAAATATATGAAAAATAATTTTTTAATAGAAAATAATTTTTTGTTGAAAAAAATACAAACAAATACACTCAAAATTTAAATTTTAAAATCATTTTTTTTATAAGATAAAACAAACGCACCCTAAGTATTTGGCTTATTATTATAAGATATTAAGTTATTCAGCTAATATAAAGTAGAAGTAAAAGCCATTGTCAAAAAAGATAAAAGAAAAAAAAAATAGTAGAAGCCAATTTCTTTTTTTTTTTTCACATACTGATTATACTACACGTGTGTTGAAAAGTTATAAAATAGCTAAGGGAGAATAGTAGTATAGCACCAACTTTTGTCCCTCCCTAGTAAGTAACCCCAAAATAAAAATTAAAGAAAACAACTTAGGTATGTAATTATAAAAGTTATACTTTAATGAAAAGTATTTTAGTTTTATCTTTTTTAACTTTTTACTTGCCAAGACCTTTTTTAGTTTGAACTTAGATTGACTTGCTTAAGAACCAGTTACCTATTGATTTTCTGGGGAAAAAAGAAATGGCTTAGCATAACTAATATGATCAAGATGGAGTGATTCTTTATTAAAAAAGTTTAGCTTAAACTACTGTTAACATCACCCTCTCTTTTTTTTTTGATAAAAAAAAATTAGTGTAGAGTAACTCTAATTTATCTGATTTAGGTGAAATTGATCTACTTTAAAAATAAAGTTTTTTCAATTATATATATATAAAAGATTCAAATTTAAAATTTTATTTAAAAAAATAAATATTAAAGCATTTGACCAACCACATATTAAATGCAGCAACATGTCTTTTACTTCGACTAAATATTCCTAATTATTTGTTTAATTAGATATTTATAATTATCAAAATGCGTCTAATTTTTTTTTTTGAAAGTATCAAAACGTGTCTAATTGAGTCTCTAACAATAGGAAAGTTCTTAAGTTTATCTCTTAGAATAAAAGTAATATTTTGAAGGTACTTTCAACAAAATTTTGATGTAAATTATTTTTAACACTAAGTGCATTCAAATATATATTTAATTGTCCATGTACCACGGGGTTGTCAAATCAATTCTTCTTTTTGCTGTACAATAAAAATCACGTTGCTGGCATGTTTTATTTCTGCTAGAGCCTACCTGATGAGCTCGTCCTCCCAATCAAGCCTAATTTTAGTGGCTTTGAACTACTTTGCCCGTTAATTGCATGTACTATTGAGCAAAAACGCTTATCACATGGAGAAGAAAAGTTAAGAGTGTATTTGGTTTGTGAAAATATTTTTTATTTTTATTTTTTGAAAAAGATTTTTATTTTTAGATTTGTTAAATTTAGAAAATATATTTGGCTTATAAAAATATATTCTGTTTTTAAAAAATGAAAATAATAAAAATATGTTTAATTTGTCTATTTTTAAAATATATTTTTAAAATCAAATTTGAGATAATAAAATTATATTTATTATTACATAATAAAAATTATATATATTGGATTTGTATATTTTGTTCATTTACTAAAAGTATTTATTAAAATAAAATAACTATAAAATTTTAAATTAAAAATAAAATAAATTGCTTATTTTTAAATAATTTTAGTATTATTATCAAACATTATATAATTAAATACTATAAAGGGAACTTTAATTGCAAAAATTGCTTATAATTACAAAATATGTTTAAGATATATTTGGTTTGCGAATAAATTATAGTCATATTAAAAAGAGATATAATTGAATAAAATAACTAATATTATTTATAATTATCTTTGTTATATTTCAACTTATCAACTAGCCAAAAAATATAAAAAAAAAGAAAAAGAAAAATACATCATCCTATAATAAAATACAAAAAGTCATTGTCATCAATCATCGATGATAATTATTCCATATTTGATCAGTAACTGCGTTTGGTTGTCTATTTTCAAAATGTAATTTTCAAAAATAAAAATTAAAATAATAAAATTATATTTATTATTAAATAAAAAAATAGTTATTAATATAATAAATAATTCTATAAAATAAGCTATTTTTAATAAGGCTGAACATGAGTTATAAATAATTTTAATATTATATAATTTTAATTTAATTATATTTTTCATTAAATCTTAAATCCAAGATGGCAACATGAAAATTTTTTTCATATGATTATGAATAGTGAAAAAGAATGATCCAATAACAAGTTTTTAATTACTCATTAGATCAAGTTTCTACATAATCAAACCAAGTTTTTAATCCGTCGCAATTTGTTCATTTAAACATGTAACGCAACAATTCGATCGTAAGTGTAGATGTGGCTCAGTGGCAATGCTCTCTTGCAGTGTACAGCTGGTCGTTTGGTCAAGTCTTGGAATGGATGGATCTCATTTTTTAATGAGGCGCATGAAGCATTGGAAGAGGAAAAAAAAAATGAGAGGAATTTCTATCCGTAGATTCGAACCCAGTACATTGGAGTGGACAAAAAGGCATTTGCTCCAATTTACCATTATTCCACCGCGTTTTCAAACGAACATATTTCCAACGAATATGTATAAAATTTTGAAAACATGAAAATGGCATTATCAAATTCATGAAGATTTCTGAAAATATTTCCATAAAATATTTTTAACAAAATGTACCCAAATACATTTTTATGACTATTTTCCATTTTTACTAAAAATAAAAATAAGAAATGGGCAAACCAAACACCTCCTAATGAAATTAGATTTGGGAATCTATTTTCTATTTTAAGGATGAGAAATGTTACATATATATAATATTTTTTTGAATATTATATCGACATATATCCATCTTATAGAGTGTAAATATTACTTGGATTGTCTCCTAAACCCCATCTAAATGTGTGTCAGCAATATATCAATATGATATCTAAAAAATATTATAAACGTATAACATTAGTCTTTAGTCTTTAGGAATATAATATCTGCTTCTTGTCGTGTTGAGTTTTGAATATAATAATGTGGGAGAATGATGACAAATGAAAACGATGACAAATGTAAGACAATAAAATAAAATCAAAGAAATAGATTTATATCATCCATATATTGGGTGTGTTGGGTTTAAATTTTGCAAATTATATTTTGTCCAATAGTTTAGTAATTTTTCTTCACTTCAACTCGACTCAATTATAGTTGAGAATTAAAATTATATTAAAGTATAATTTTAGGAGAAATTGTCAAGATATTAAAATAAATTAAAACTCAATTTTCATCTTTCAAATCATACTTTAGACTTTGTCAATGGCAAACCAAACGCGCAGATAATATCTATTATTTAGGTGGTGCATAGAAAGCACGTGGAAATGCGTGTTAAAAAAAAAGGACACGTGGAAAGGTTATTAATCTGATATGCTATTCGTAGGGAATTGAAAGAAGCAAAAGATTATGGTGAGTGTCTACCCTTTTTTTTATCACATGTCTAAACATGAGAAAATTAAAGCTGTGTTAACCCATTTTATTCTCCCTCAATCCAAACAGTACACAACCCCAGATTAAAGCAGATCATGTGGTGAAGTCTCGACAAGAATAGAAACGGCATAAAAGAGAATTTGCATTTGAGTGCCTGTACATGACATCAATCTTTATGGCCTCATTTATATTAAAAAGTTACTTGGCATATCATTTGAAGTTGTAAGCCACCATATGCAATAGCAAGAACAAGAATAACTTCTAAGAACAAAATAGAATATTCTCAACAACTTGAATACAAATAAGAAGGGTTCTAAACTTATATTTTTTTTCCCCTATTTTTTTCTCTCTTTATACTGAGCAAAAGAACCCAATGGAAAAGAAAAACTATTATGGATTGAAATATCACTGGCATAATGTATGAAACTAATGGAGAGGCCTAGTAAAAGCAGCTTTTAGTGGCTCCTCAAAGCTACCAAGTTGGATTACCTTTAGTAATATGGGGCCACAATATTGCAGTTGCAACTATGCTGCAACCACGTTATGCCGCAATTACGATGTGATCTCTAATTACAGAAATTGACTGCTACGTAATCGTATCATAACCAAAAGAAATTGCAATATAGCACATTAGATTATAATAGACTTACCTCTAATTTAAAATATATAAAAATTTCACACCACGATAGTCACAATACGTATTGTGATAGCCACAATATTTATAATCTCAACAACCCTAGCTATAATTGCCATCATAATTTAAAACACAGAGTCCCTTAGAAACTATAGACTTACTGTGGAGACAGATTTCTCGCTACAAAACCAATCTTTATATGGTGCTTGATTCATGTATGGTGAGAGACAGCAAGATCAACAGCCAAAGTTTCATCCAGTGATGGGATAATAGGTACGATGTTTGATCATAAGGGCTGAAGAAATCCACAAGTATGCATGTCAGGCCCAACCTGCATTACGGTTGCGAGTAACATGACCCCATCAAAGAATAGCAAAGGCAATCAAAATAGAGATTAATTTCTATAGTGGAAAAAAAAAATTTACAATATTAATCATAGAATTCCAAGAAAAAAACAAATTATGATGAATAATTACTATAGTTTATAGTTATCTACCTTAATTTAATATTTTCATACAATTCTATTTATTGATAATGTAACTTATTTTACATTATCAATATATAGAAATTAATTCTACTAAAATATCAAAACTAAAGACGTCATAACATTTCCTTAGACACAGGCAGTAGACAACAAATATATAGATCAGATGTGCATTTTTTGAAAGGTAAAAAAAGAAAAAGGGCAAATCAATTCGTACTAACCTGATCATAGCAAACATCAATTAGATTTAATGCTTATGGAGATCTCAATCATCGTAAGCTCATCCACACAAGAGATGGTTCGTTCTTTACACCTAAAATTTTCACTGTTATCCCAACATATTATAACTAAAGTCAACAAGATAAAGTCAACTAAACCAAACTAATTCTAATTGGAATTTGTCACCAACAAGTACAACTATCCAAACAAATGGAGCATTTTGTAATGTTAGTCTCTCCACCATTGAAACCCCTCCCCAGACAAAACCACAGCTGTTATGTAGAACACGAAGGATAAAAATTAAACCAGGATTGAAGGGGGAATCGCCTCAAATCAAAGATATAATGTTTTCATTCTTGTCTGTATCTTGGTTTCTTGCAGAATTTTGATTATTCCCTGCTAAGTGCTAACTAAAGTAAACAGAGGTATTCATTATCAAGTTAAGCTTATGTCAAACTTCCATTTAGCTCAATGTTTTTATGCCACCCTGTTCTAGAAATATGGCATCACACGCACATTTTGGTCGATGATCAAACAAAACGTAGAACAACATTCAGTGAACATGACTTCGCTGCATTCTTTCCTAGACCTTTAGATGACTTTTACTCTTACCTCAACTCTTCTATCTTAACACATCGTTCACGTACAAGTGCAAAAAAAGGGAACAAAAAAATAAAAAATAAAATAAAAACACTCCGTTCATGTAAAAAAGTCATAATTAACCGTCAATAACCGCCCAAGAATTTCAAATCCAAATTGTTGGTTATCACATGCTACTATATATAAACCCTCAACCCAATCTATCATTCCCTTTCTCTATTCCATTCAATTCAATTTCAATTCATTCATTCTATTTTTACCATACCCTTCTTTCTTACGCAACAAACATGGATCCAACTGAACAAGAACTTGGAATCAGGGTCTACAATGCAACCCCACCACCACCACCACCACTCAAGGATGGCACGCGCAACTCTTCTGGCCCGCCTCCGGTTCTACCAGATCCAGGCCGGAAGCAGCGTCGTGCCATCATGGCAAAGGGTGTCCAGAAGACCCTCTCCAAAACCTCACTACTCGGGAACTTCCTCCCAACAGGCACACTCCTCACGTTTGAGATGGTTCTTCCTTCCATCTACAAGAATGGCCAATGCACGCATGTTCACACCATGATGATCCACGTCCTCCTAATGCTATGTGCACTCTCATGCTTCTTCTTTCACTTCACCGATAGTTTTCATGGCCTAGATGGAACCATTTACTATGGTTTCGTGACCCCCAAAGGGTTATCCGTGTTCAAACCGGGGCTACCAGTGGAAATTCCAAAGGATGAAAGGTTTAAGGTTGCGTTCACTGACTTCGTGCATGCATTCATGTCGGTGTTGGTGTTTGTAGCCATTGCTTTCTCGGATCATAGGGTTACTAATTGTTTGTTCCCGGGGCATGAGAAGGACATGGATCAAGTCATGGAGAGTTTTCCATTGATGGTTGGAATACTTTGTAGCGGTTTGTTTCTTGTGTTCCCCAATTCAAGGCGAGGGATTGGGTGCATGTCAGCCTAATATGTGAGTGTTTGTGTGTTAATTTGTTAAGTAATGTAATTTGTATATACAAATAAACATTAAGATAAGAGTAGACACCATAGTAAAAATAAGTATACAAAGCATTGGAGTTGGTGAATGAGCCCAAGACTTTGTGTATCTTTCTTCATATGGCGTCAATTCTTGATATTAACTTGTAATAATGTATAAATAATATTTCTCTAATTTGCTTGTCTTTTGGTAGCTATTTTGTTTGTGTACCTTATTCATGTTCTTGTTGGAATAAAGTGAAAGCCTGGGATCAAGAGTATATTGCTCTTGTTTTGGTCCGGTTGGATTAAATATTTTGTATAACTGTACTGCTAATTGGGTTGTCCCAATACGCACATGTATTATTTTAAATTTTATAGTAAGATTGATTGGAATGAATTTATTTCAGTGCTCATTGATTGATCATCCCTGTGATAGTTTTAAGTTTCAGATTTACTTTTTGACCATTTATTTTTCTTGGTTAGATATTGATTATGCTTAGAAACTGTTCCTACAAAAACCAATTTGATTAAATGTATGCATATACATGTTACTCTGATCCATTCGTTGCAGTTTTAGTGACAGATTTTGAATTAAATTGAAAACACAAAACGACCCATTTGTAGTTTTTGTTCATGTTTGAAAAACCTACAATTTTCAACTGAGGCCAGGCAGCATTTGAAGGCATTCTCGTTTTGCTAGAAACCGCACCGTGTGTTAATCTACTTTGGGTTATGTCCCAAGATATTTATTATAACACTAATTGGAACGAATTTATTTCATTTTTTAACATTATTTTTCTGGACCAGAAATTGATTTTTTGAACAGTCTGCAAAATCAATTTGCGAATTGTCCGTTATTATATAGGATCCATACCTCGTACTGCTTACCCCATTGTCTTCATATTTTGATTTTTCGATGCAAGTAATACCAGAATCATAACTTCCAAAACCAACTTATTTATCAACACTCCATGTAATCAAGTAGTGTTAGTTAGTTAGTTATTTTTACCTGTTTCTCCAGTAGCTAGTTATCTGATCTACATGGCTGTATATATGCACCAACTACTCTTCATATCAATAACAACTTACTTACATTTTCCATTACAAAATGTGCTAGTCTTATTAGCAAGCAAAATTCACTTGCAATTGTCACACACTAATTTCTAATGTTTCAAATTTCTAATGTGTCTCTAATGATATATGGAGTTGCTGATATATTTTTTTAGTGAAAGAGACATGTGCAAAACACACGCATGCAAAGTCACAGATTTAGTATTTTTGCATTCAATGCAATTTGTTATACTCTCGTTCACTTAGTTTAGATTGCTTTGCCTCATTTGTTTGGTCCATCTATAACGACCCAAATACCCAATTTGCTTGAGAGTTGAGACTGAAAGCATGTGTGAGAGCCCATTCACGTACGTGTTACTTTTAACCTAGGTGTCTGATGTCGAAAATAATCCTGCGTGAGAGTAATCCTACATTCCTGCTATGGCTAAGCCAAAGAAGTAACCGCTAGTGAAGAACACGTCGGCAGCCATTGTTTTTTTTTTTTTCCTTTTTTTTTTATGAGAAGTTAGCATTGATGATAGAGAAAAGATTTTTGGTACGAAACTATTTTCGTACAAATTTTATGAATAGTGTGAGTAAGGGTAATTTTTCCTTAAACGTTTCTCTTTTTTCGGGATTTCCATCAAACAAATTATCTTATTGGCTGCATTTATTTTCATACTGTTTTGTAACAGTGCTATTCGTACTAAATAGTATTGCTACTGATGATAATGATGATCTAAATCAATTGACTCTCTTATGTTTTGAACAGCATATGCCTTGGTAGAGTAGGAGCAAATGTTCCCTTTCAAGGATTGTGGACATTGATTATCAAATTATCCATTAGTAGATGTGGATATTTAATATTTCTTCATTTATGTTTCACTCTAGTGCAAGAAATAACTTCTATTTTTTTGTTCTTGTTCAAGGTCATTACTGCTACCATAACATAACATCCAAAAATTGGTACTCTAGGCCCTGAGGCACCAACAGCTTCATGCCCAAAAGGAAAATCCAAAAGGAATACAATGTTTTGAGGTTTAAGCAGCAAAGTTTAATCCATGGTTACAATTGAGGCTCTGCATGTCAAGAACTAATGCAGTACAAAATATGTTATGTAAGCATCCTCTGGAAAATATTTTGAATCTGAACCTTGAGCTTTTGATCCGAAAAGCATTTTGGACTCTGTCAAAAATTCAGCGGATGGTAGCTTTCTATAGGTTTTCCAGGCTACATGCGTTCATCATATTTCAATAATTTTCAAATTATGTTATGAATTTAATTTTAATATATTGACAGTGTAAAAAATTTTTTATATTATTATTTAATTATATATTATTATATAAATATAATTAATATTTTTATTCATTACTTAAATAGTTATATGAATGAAAAATTTTGATTGAATGATAATATAAATTTTTTTTATATTATCAATATATTAAAATTGAACTCTTATGTTATTTAGGTAAAAACACATATATGGAATTCTTTCTTCATTTTTTGTTACATGATAATGGAAGTGAGGTGCAGATTTGGCATTAGTTTGTGAACCATTATTAATAATTTGTCTTTAAGGTAGATGACGTAGCCGTGAAATTTGATCATGCACATTGAAGCACAACATGATGTTTTTCATTTTCGAAGCTGCTATATGACCAGGCCGTATTATAGGAATAGAGTAATATTATTTATATTATTTTTTAAAATATTTTTTGAGGGATAATTTAATATATCTCTTAAATATTTGTTAAGTTAGGACTTATTCTCAATTAATGTTTAAATGACATCTCAATATCCCTCCAAAGATATCCAAAAAAATAGTACAATTAACATTTTTTTATAAGAATATGAAGAGATGATGTTTTATATATTACCTTAAAAATGGGTGTTCCACTCTAACATTTAATTAAAGACTTAAATCTTTTCAAACATCAAGCTTTCCAAAACACCTATAGTTCTTTCAAATTTCTTAGTTGTGAAATCCAAACTTTTTGAGAAAGACAAAGGGAGTAAAGCAAGTTGGCACATGGCCTTCGATCGATTACTTTGCATGTTGTAGTGCACCACTTCGTTAATTTATGTATGTCCATAATAAATTATCAATCAGTTCAAGTGTTCACACTGCAAGAGGAATTGAGTTGATTTTCTTGATAAAAGAAGTTTTTTTTCCTAATTAATTAGTAATAAATGTTTTTTAATTATTAATTTTTTTAAAATGAATTTTTATCATTCACTTAAAAAGACAAAAAAAGGAGACACAAAATTTGAATTACCGGAAGAGCCCCTTCCTTTTATTTTTGGCCATTATAACTGGAAATGGAAACACTACTCATCTTTCACTTCCTCAAGCGACAGTGTTCTATTGGCTGGCGGATACATTTCATGAAAGTAATGGTCCTAAAGTGGTCCTCTTAAACAGCCTGACGAATTTCAAATTGTCGATCACTCCATTGGATTGCTGTTATTATATAATATGACTTCAAATTAAGACCAGAAAATGTTGTGCTGGAGATATACATAGTGGAGGAGCGGTCACAATTGATGGGCGTGTACTACAAACGAGCATCAATATTTAATGTCAATCATTGCATCCCTTAATTAGAAATCATTATTTTCTGCCTCAGAATCCTCTATACCTGTGGCCCAAAAAAAATTCATTTGTACCACCTTCTGAATGAACATTTTCATTAAAAAAGAAAATGAGCTAGTTGGTGGAATGCATGTCTGAATACATTGAATTTAATGAGTAAACTTAGCAACCCAAGAACTATTAAGAGGCTCGCAAACGACCAATGATATGAATTAATTCATCATCAAGCATGACTTTTAAGGTAATTATGGTGAAAGTTAAATAATTTTAATAGCATGTCTATGTGCATGTTTGGAAACAATAAAAAAAAAACTGTTTCTAAAAAAAAAAGCTGTTTGTAAAATAAAATCTTGTTTGGATAGTTTTTGGTGAAATAGATTATAACCAATTTTTAAGAATTTAAGCTGTTTTTGGAGAAAAAGTTAAAGCTAAAATTTGGGTATTTTTGATTAAAAGCTGTTTATATAGTACACATAATGTTATATTTTTACCAAATTGACATAGAATATTAAATATTATATAATATAAATAATTATTTCATACCCTTTTTAATAATTTTATCATATAAAAATAACTTCTTCTATACAATCCAAACAAAATAGATTATCTTAAAACCACTTTTTAACTAAAGTATTCCAACATAAATTAATTCCTATATAAGCGATTGTAGAAAAAAGCGATTATATAAATAAGCAATTATTAAAATAATTTTAATTTTTTAGCTTTCTTAAACACACACTATATATTTAATTGGATGATTATGCAAAGATATTTTTAATTCATATATTATTTACTATTTAATTATAAATTATCACATCATTAAAAGTACCTAACTTTTACAATAATTATTTCAAAATTCATATATAGTAATGATATAATTAATTAATTATATAGAACATTTTATTTTGACAGTATATCATAGTTAAGCATTATATATGCTTGAAATTTGAATTAGTTTAGAATATATTTTTCGTACGTACGTACCCTTTAAATCATCTTAATTGATATATGCTTGAATTCATGAATCTAGAGTGATCTTCGAAGATGAGAGTGACAAAATTAAACCTCCATACATTCTCGGTCAACGAAAATAATCCAAGCAACTCCATGCTCATTGTATACGTTCAATTCTGGTATGTTTCTAGCGCACGGTTTGGATATGAAATCTTCAAGCACTTTAGTGATTTTTATAACAACTTGTAACAATTATAAAATATTTATTTAAATATATTTAGGTGAAAAAATCTTAGTCCTAGATACCCCATAATTTTCTGAATATATTCGCACAAATCCTTTAATTTACAATACTAAACTCAAACATGAAATTTTTATCATTTTTCATAATTATCCCAACAACAACTTAAACTCAGACATAAAATAATTAAGCAAAAGATATCCCGAGAGGGAATTATACTTGAATCACTTATCAAAGTAAACTTTAATATACTCGTGAATCATTTTTTTCCTCTGAGAAACATTCTCGCTCAATTATTGCGTCATAAACACTATATAATAATTAATAAGAACGGGGAAGAATAAACTTCCGCTAAAATATGAAACAATGTTATTTGCACTCATTTTTTTCGGACTCATCATAAATTGATACCTGTCAATTTGAGAAGCTGCATCCGGCCCAGGGCATGCCAAATTTTCGGAGTTGTGAAACAAAACATTTTGATAAATAATAATAATAGAAATACAAAGAAAAAAAAAGATACATAGTTGGGTTGCATGGTTCCAGTGAACGGGGAATACAACTGAAGGTTAAAACCAAGATTCTTACATGAAAACAATTATGACACCTTACGACTAGCTTTATTTAAGATAAATTCACTTGTTTATAAGTCTTACCATATGCTTGCATCTAAATATGTGTTGTTAATCTTGTATTTATCCACAAATTTTTTTAGAGAAAGACAAATTATGGGAGGAAAGAAAGCCGACACGTGGCCTTAGATTTTGACTATTCTATGAAATGGTACGTACTAGTATATATTAAACGGATGGTTTTATAACCGGTATTGACCTTGTCACTCGGATCAAGTGGCTATCATATAAGAATCTTGTTTAAATATTAGTGTATCTTTAATATATTCATTAGCGAATGGTTGGTCTCACCCAATATTATATCTTAGATACACTTAATATATGTATACAAGAAAAATCCGCTTCCGTATCTTTTTCCTGATCCCAATATTTCTTTATGAATCCTTCCTATATATATAAGACACCTTCCAGCATCCCAATCACCCCTAGTTAAGCTATAACATCTTTGGCTTGGCAATGATGCACCACCGTGTGTTATCTCCCACATCACCCAAGTCATGAGGCATTCACTTACAGCAATACCACTCTAATTAACTCTCCCTTGCTGCCTGAAATTTGTCATATTAGATTTAATTAGGTCTCTTAGGTTAAACAGTTATCTCACTCCATTCAACACATGTACATGCTTCGATACTTTTCATGCGCCCTCATCATACTGTGTTAGTTATCAAATCTCTACCCTAGTACATAACTTTCCTTAATTTTTGTTCAAATAGTGATCTTTGATATAATAGTAAGTTTATTGCCTTATAATCTTGAGTTCAAATTTGGAAAATAGTCTCTATGTTTGTGGCATAAATTTACATACATCTATTATTTCCAGACCCTACCAGGTGTGAGCACTAGATTTTCTTTATTCTTCTCATTCCAATGGCAAATCAAGTTCCAGATCATCTTGAAAATCCATCCAATCCATTTTATCTTCACCCAAATGAGAATCCATCGTTGGTTCTTGTCTCTCCAATCCTCACAGGAGAAAACTACTACACATGGGCTAGAGCCATGTGTGTGGCACTAATATCCAAAAACAAACTCGGTTTTGTGGATGGAACCATCCTTGCTCCTTCAACCACCGATCCTATGTACAATATTTGGGAGAGATGCAACACCATGGTTCTTTCATGGATCAGCCACTCCATCTCTTCATCAATAGCAAAAAGCATACTTTGGATAGCTAAAGCATACGAAGCATGGAGTGATTTGAAGGAAAGGTTCTCAAAACCTGATGTGTTGCACATTGCCAATTTACTGGAACAATTTCATGGATTTCAACAAGGTAATTTATCAGTTACTGAATACTTTAATCATCTCAAGTCTCTATGGGATGAGCTCGAGAATCTTCGGCCATTGCCATCTTGTGAATGCACAAGTCCTTGTCAATGTGGAGCCTTTGATATTATGCGAGTTTATAGGCGGAATGAGTATGTCATGAAGTTCTTGAAGGGTCTAAATGATAAATTTGCTCACGTTAGATCACATATTATGCTTTTGGAGCCATTGCCATCGATAAACAAGGCTTTCTCTATGGTCCTTGATCAAGAAAAAGGTTCAAGTGAAGCACCAAAAGTGCATCAACCTAAAGATCACATAACAGTACAAGTTCCCGAGCCTGATTCAAAGCAAGATCATGATCAACACCCCAAAATAATGATAAAGTCTAACGTGGGAAAGGGAGTGCAAAGAAGCTTCTCCATTGCCTCAAATCTTGGTAATTTTCTCCCTACTGGGACTAACCTAATATTTGGGGCATTGCTTCCAATCATCTACGAAAGTGGCCAGTGTTCAACATTAAACAACATCATGATGGTGCTTGTTTTAGCCTTATGCTCTTTTTTCAGCTTCATCCTCTCATTCACCGATAGTTTGGAACTCTCATGTGGGAAGCAAAGGAAAACAATCTATGGATTTGTGACTGCAAAGGGTTTATGGGTTTACAACCACAAAGGGTTTATTCAGGAAGAGAGGTACAAGTTGGAATTTGGAGACTTTCTTCATGCTACAATGTCGCTGGTGGTATTCTTGGTGATTGCTTTCTCGGATCATAGGGTCATAGACTGCTTGTTTCCTAGGCATGTGAATGACATGGAGCAAGTGATGCAGATTTTGGTGTTGGTTGTGGGTTTTGTTTGCTCCAGTTTGTTACTTTTGTTTCCTGTCCATAGGCGTGGCTTCGTGCCATCCTTGCCAAAGAATGTAAGCAGCTAGCACGCACCAATAGGAACCTTCTGCAACTAAATTGTCTGAAATAAGGTATGATGACGGATGAAAGGTACTCCCTTTGTGGACAAGCCACAACGGCATAATAGAAAAGTTGTGATACTGGCTGGGTCAGTAGGCCAAGACGTATAATGTTGAGTAATGATTTTTGTATAGTATTTTGGGATACTTTGAAAAAAATATTTTGATATGTCTTTTAAATATTGGTTGAAAAAAAATTGGTTGCACCACCATTTTATGATGTATAATAAATAATATTTTAATTATCATATGATTATATATTATAACATTATCTAATGTATTGGGGATTGAAAGCAATATCAACACAAATGATGTTTGTATTTATTTTTCTGTTTGATTTACTATTCAACTTACTAAAAAACAAAAGAATTGTTAAGCAAAAGTATATAACACATTACTTAGAAGGCAGGTCACATAATTTTTTGTGAGGATATATCTGACAAGAAGTCCCAATTTATGAATACAAATATTAGTACTCCAATACCAATATTCCATCGTGGTTCTGGTTCTCGGGGATTCTTTTTTTTTTTTTTTTCTTGTAGTACTGAATATTAGAAATAAGCAAATTTGTGTCAAGAAAGCCAAGACTTGGCAAGTTGTGTAGCAAGTTGGCGCAGTAGCCTTGGATTCACTAGTCCAAAAGAAAATTTCTTACGTTCACATTGGATTAAGGAGTTCTTTAATTAATTTTTCTTTTACTCTGCTTCTCTTTTTATACCTTAAACTTGAAAGTAAGACTTAACATGTTTCATAGAAGAAGAAATTTCTTCGGCTAAAATATACAAGAAATACTCTAGTCTAAATGGTATTAGACTTTGCATGGTTGTTTGGACCATAACATTTAATTTTGTACTACCCTTAATAAATTTAGGTGATGTTGAATGGTGAATTGTCTTTTGTGATATTCAACATTTTTATAAAATAAATTGTTAAAAAACAAAAAGATTACATTAGTGGAGGCTCAACCGCCTGAATGGTGGAACATTCCACAGCAATTACGTATTACCCAATAATTCTTCACCCATTTCAAGTGGCCACGTCATCCATGTATATACGAGAACGATTTTTGTAATCATAATTTTAGATATTGTTTCGATATATGAAGATTAATGTATAAATAATAGGAGACTTCAATTAGGCCTGTGATAAATATAATCCATATAGTACGATAATTAACAAAAAATGTGAAATCCTTTTACTTGATTCATCAATAATATAAATCAAATTCATAATTATTAACACACAATTTCTCATATTTTTTCATAAATTAATTTATTATAAATATAATTGAAATTACTAATTATTTATAGATAATTCTTTATATGTCTAATGATAAATTACAAAAAAATTGATATTCAAATGTTAACTAGGATTGGCACAATTGATAAAGAGGGGTCACGTATTATTCTGTAAAGACCCAAGTTTAATTTTCATTGCTGATGAAAGAACTTTTTGGTAGGCGATCTTATAAGTTCCTTATAAGTGCTAATGAGCCCTGAAACTTTATCATGTCGATGGTAGAATGACCTACACTAAACCCATCTAAATTTTTGTAAACCAACAAAAATGATTTTGAAATGATAGTATTGTATGAAATCCCCTTCCATGTCTATGTTTTACTCGATGCCCAAGTTTGCTTCTTATGACCTTCCTACAGTTTCAAATTGCGGACCACATCACGTGATCCGGCTGCAATATTGCGGTTGCGGCTATCACACCGCAATTGCGGTATTTTATTCATTCATATAAATTGACCGCAACGTAACTGCATCGGAGTCGCAACGGGCCACAACTAGCCTAACTTCAAGTGGCAAACTAAAAAAAAAATTTACAATGCAATGGCCGCAATGCGTATTGTGATAGCCGCAATACCCGCAATCGCAACAACCGCAATCATAACCGCAATCGTATCCGGAACCGCAATCGTAATTTAAAATACTGTAAGAAAACCTTGACGGGCTGTGTCACATTATTCCTATTTTCCTAGTATATGCTATTTCCTTTCGAACCTTTAGCTATAATATCACTCATCACATATGGTTCGTGGGATACATAATGGAGCACCAGCAACCTGATCAAGGAACTGTTTCAACTGAACAACCCGTAGTCGTTCTGAAGGTTGTGAAATCATAAAACCCACTGAGCCTACTTCAAAGCCAGATCAAGATGCCACACTCAAACCCATAAATGGCCACTCCAATAACAACCCTTCTGAAAACGAAGACCCCATATATAAACAGAGAGACTACCCTTGGAAAGGGTATCCAAAGATGCTTCACAACAGCCTCAGATCTTGGGAACTTCCTCTCAACCCAACTGGGACTACCCTAATCTTTGGGTCACTCCTTCCAACCATATACAAGAGTGGCTAGTGTTCATCACTCAGCACCACCATGATGGTCATTGTTGTAGGCCTTTTCGCTTCGTTCTGCTTCCTTTCCTCATTCACCGACAGTTTGGAACTCTCGAATAACAAAAGGAAAGAAAACTATATTCTATGGATTTCTTACTACAAAGGGGTTGTGGGTGCACAACCGCAAGGGGTTTATTGGGGATGAAAGGTACAAGCTGGGGTTTGGAGATGTTTCACATGCAATGATGTCAGTGGCGGTGTTTTTGGCAATTGCTTTCTCGGATCATAGCTACAACTACAAACTGAATTCACTTGCAAGATTATCAAGCGATGTCAGAGGAATATAATGGGGGTGTAGCCAAGGTTGGAAGTTGTTGAATGAATTTCTGTAAGGCTAACAATCTCCAGAAGGAGGGTTCCTGCACTTTCAAAATTGATCTCAGAACAGAAGACAACTTTGAAGTCTATATATGCAGAATATCAGTTATTAGGCTTCATCAGTTTTAGTAATAAATTCGAATTTTTATTTGTGTGGAGCTACCTATTATGTTAATTCTTTTTATTTGGTAATTTAAACTGAGTATGTTGTGTTTGTTATTAACTGTCGATTTGCACCTGGAACTCAAATGTTTCAGGTTTTGGTTTTGTAATTATAATTTTGTTATTGTGAGCAGCTATATCATCATGTTTTGCAATTACCTTTTTAATTGGGAAAATAAATTCTTATAAAATGAATTACACTTCTCATAATGAGATGTTATAATATAATATAAATTTATACAATTTTTTTAACATAACTTATTTTTCAATGGTAATTTCACAATTATATATAGTTATTATTTATAAAATTATTTCACCTTAAGCTATTTGCAAACATAACGATGTATCATGTAATATTTTAGAAAGTTTAAAAATTTTATCATTCAATATTGAGAATTATTTCTATTATTATACATAGGATTGAAAAATTTATATAAATTATAATTAAATTGAGATTACGTTAAAAAAAATCAAGTTGTACATATTATTGAATTTAATTTAAGTGCATTGACAGTGTAAAACAGTTTTACACTATCAGCCAGTAGAAATAGTGGAAAGTACCAACTCACATAAATAACTACCTATTATAATGAAGAACCTACCGTGATTTCTCACTTTCCCCTATTTTTATTGGTTGATAATATAAAATTATTTTATATTATCAGTACATATTAATTAAACTTTGTATTATTATCGTTATTATTATGAGGATAAGTTTAAACTGAATCCTTCTATAAGAATTTGTAAAATCGATGTCATGGATATACTTTAGTTTTGTTTTAAGAATTTGATATTAGGATATTAAAGAACATAGAAGGGGTGGGAAAGCACATGAATTTTTGTATTTTAATTATTGAATTCCCCTTAAATACTGTAAGAATATATGTGAAATTAAATTTTAGATTCTGTAATTTATGCATATTCTTTTTAATTTGATTTTAATAAATCATTGTTAGGAGGCTAAATAAAGTGGATAGAAAGGAAAACAGAATAATTTTTTCTTCAGTGGTTAAATCAACGCTTAAAAATTTTAAATTTTACTATTAAATGAAGGAAAAAGTGTAATTAACCATCCTAAACTTTATGGCTTTTATAAATAGGCACCCTAAACTTTAATTTTGTTCTGTTAATTCATCCTTAGAGTTTTACTATAGTTGTAATAGATCCTTTTGTTAAATATTCATTGAAATTAACGGTGAACTGAATATAACTTCATCTTTTTCAAATCATAACACCATTATATTTGATTAATAAAAATTAAATTTTAGTATTATAGTTTTAAAAAGATGAATGATTATGATCAATTCATCGCTTATTTTTAATGAATATTTAATAAAAGAATCTATTACAATAATAGTAAAACTTGAAGAATCAATTAGAATAAAACTAAAGTTCAAGATACCTATTTAAAAAAGACATAAAGTTTAGGGTGTTTGAATTAATACATGAATTGGATTTGTACTTTCAAAAATATAACTAGGATAATAAAGGAAGTGGTAGAGGTGGAAAATATATGGAATAATTTTTTTTCCTTTTAGGTCTTGGTTATATATATATATATATATATTCTATTCAGTTGGGACTTAACAAATTAATAATTGGTGGTTGAATATAGTGATATGAAAGATAAATGGAATCAATTTTTTAATAAAGAGAAGGGACAAGAATAATAATCACACTTTAACTTATCAATACTTTCCCATAAAAGAAAAGATTGCCGAGTTAGTGGAACGTTACATGCATAAGAAACTGGCACAAATAAAACATTTTAGATTACAACCTCTGAAATTTAGTATAGATTATTACTATATAAAATATAATTAAATTGAAGTTAGGTTAAAATGTTCAATTTTTTAATATATGATAGTATTTTTGATCCATGCATTGCATGAAATTTTTAGATTTATATTTGATTTTAAATTTTATTTTTAAATAATCACAATTGAAAACCTCCTATAGGTAGTGGACAAGGAATTGAATTTGATTGGATGGTATCTAATTCCCTGAGCAACGGCAATCAAAGCGTACGTAGTGAGGTAGTGGTTTACAATTTAACTTTCAGATTTATATTTGATTTTAAATTTTAACAAATCGTTATTTGGTGGTTGAATTTTTATACAGTGATCGGAAAGATAAATGGAATCAATTTTTCAATAAAGAGAAGGGACAAAAATAATAATCACAATTTAACTTTTCAATACCTTTACATAAGAGAAAAGATTCCCTAGATAGTGGAGTATTAAATGCATAAGAAACTGACACAAGTAACATTTTCTAGATTACAATTTGTGAAATTTAGCATAGATTATTATTATATAAAATATAATTAAATTGAGGTTAGATTAAAAAGTTCAGTTTGTTAAATATGCTAGTACTAGTATTTTATGCCCAAGTGATGCATGGGATAAAATAAAAATCTCTTTAATTGCAGTAAAAAATTAATTTTATGAAACTATTAGATTATAAAAATTAATGTATCTGATACAAAAACAGCAAAATGATTAATAAATATAAAATAGAAGAATACCAATTGATTATATCTTTAATCAAATAAATGATAAAGAATAGTATAAAAGATAATAATAAAATAAATTTTTTATCTTTGATATTGCATTGAAAATTTGATCTTCATTTAAAACAATGCATTGAAGTACAAATTTACATTAACGGTAATAAAAATAATAATTTCAATAAAATTAATTTATATAAATATGATACAACTTGAATTAGAAAATAGAAGATTAAAATTAAAATGACGTAGCTGTTAGTGCGATCAAATAGATGTTCATTAACCAATTTCTTATTAAAATTTCGAATTTCAACTATTAAATATCATAATATTATTTTTTAAAGTTAATTACTATTTAGTTAAATAATTTATTGGTTAAATTTATTCATTTAATGGACAATTTGTAATTTTATGTGTTTTTTATTACATATAGCACACAATATTTTTATTTTCAATATTATAATATTTTGTAATCTTATTTTTTATGTGGTTCTAACTTATAGCAAATAGTTTACTATTTAAAATTTCCCTTTTAAATGAAAGATTTTTTTTTTAATATTTGAATACATTTTAAAATTTTCTTTTTAAATGAATACATTTTTTCTATATTTGAATTCTTTTTAAAAATTCCCTTTTTAAATGAGCGTATATAATTTTTTTATTTATTCCTTTTTTTAAACTTATTTTAATTTTTTTTTCAAATAAATGCATTTAATGCACAATGAATCTTCGGTGTGTAAGCGGATTGGATTGATCCAATAAATCTGAAGATTTAAACCAAATCAAATCAAACCAATGGATTTAGTTTGGATTGATTCAGATAATTGATTTATTTTAAAATGGAATCAAACTAAACCAATTATTATTGATTCAATTTCATATTTTTTTTTAATTTTTCAACTTGATTACCCAACTACCCAACCAGGTCAACTAACTTCTTTTTTTTTTTTTTTAAATTTCCAATCTTTCAATTTTATGTATCTAAGTTTATAGTAATAGAGTCACTTTTTATCTCTTTTGTTAATATTTGTTTGAGAAATTTTTCTATTTATACTATCAATAAGTATATCATAATCAAGTTTTATATTATTATTAGTTGTTATAAGAATAAAACTTTTTAAAAATTGCAATTCTTTATTTTTTTTTAACCCAATGACCAAAACTAAATCAACTCGATATTAATCGAATTAGTTTGGCTCAAATTTGTTGAAAAAAAAATTTAAAAATTAAATCAAACTAATCCAATTAAATTTGGTCGGTTCAATTTATTTTTACTCAAATTCGATTTAAACCAACTCATTTACACCCCTAATGAACATGATTGCAACACATGGAAAAGTTTCCATTTTATATCTTTTATGTTATTAGCAGTATAGATTTTTTATCTGTGCATTGCATAAGATTTTTAGATTTATATTTGATTTTAAATTTGATTTTTAAAAAAACACAATTGAAAACCTTCTCTAGGTAGTGGGCAAGGAATTGAATTTGATCGGATGGTGTCTAATTTCCTTATCAATAGCAATCAGAGTGTGGTGAGGCAGCGGATCACAATTTAAATTTTAACATTCAAGTTTATATTTGATTTTAAATCTTATTTTAAAATAATTATTATTTAACTTTCTCAATATATATCTCTCCATAAGAGGAAATATTCCTAATTAGTGGAATGTCAAATGCATAAGAAACTGGCACATGTAAAACTTTCTAGATTACAACATCTAAAATTTAGTATAGATTTAGTATAGACTAGTGTGGGTGCTCGTGCGATGCATGGTAAAAATAATTTTAGAGTTGAAAAAAAATGCTTTTAATATTAATTATAAAATATTTTGTTGGAGGAGATGGCAAAAGGAGAGATGGAGATTTGAATTGTACAAAGAAAGACAGACAAAGAGAGTAAAAGAAAGAGAGAGATGGATGAAAGGGAAAAGAAAGCAAAACAAAAAAAAAAAAGAAACTAAAAAGAAGGAAGAGAAATTTTTGACATTCCTAAAATGCCTATAATCTAATTAAAAAATAGAGATAATTTAGCAAGTTTTAAAAAATAAATCAAAAATATATTTCACAAAGATTAATATAGCCCTGAACAAATTTCCTCGATTGAAAGTTGGAGTTAGGATCGAGGATAATATCAAAAATAAATAAAATATTGTAAGATAAACCTTAAGGTGACATGTGTGCTCTGCAAACATTCACCCAGTGAAATGTTCAAAATAACCTTTTTTATTTTTGGATTCAATATTCCAAATAACCATGCTATCTTGAAGCAGAAGCTATACCCCTTAATTGGCCTTGTCACTCGAATTAAGTGTTATCAGATAATGATCTTGTTTAAATATTAGTGTATCTTTAATATATTCACTAATGAATGTTGGTGTCACCCAATAATATACCTAGGATACACTTATTATATGTATATAAGAAAAATCCACTTCCGTATTTTTTTAATCTTATCCCAATATTTCTTTATGAATCCTTCTTATATAAGAGAGACCATCCAGCATACCAATCATCATTCCTTTATCCTTTCTACCCCTTGAGCTATATCAGATCTTGGGCATAGTAATGAAGCATGCACCAACTTATCTCCCACATCACCCAAGTCGTGAGGCATTCACTCGTAGCAAAAACACTCTAATTAACTCTTCCCTTGCTATCAGAAATTTGTCATATTAGATTTTATTTGGACTCTTACGAAGTTCGGTTAAACATTCAGCACATGCACATGCAATCGATATCTTCATACGTGCTCATCATATCGTTTTAGCTATCATATCTCTACCCCAGTACATAACTTCCTTTAATTTGGTTCATAGTTGAGTTTTGATGCATCAGTAGAATTACTATCTTGTAATCTTGGGTTCAAATCCTAACAAATCTCTCTACTTACACTTACAGGATAAGATTGCATATATTTACTCTCCCAAATTCCACTAAGTTCGAGCATTGGACTCTCCTTCAATCTTCTCATCTCCAATGGCAAATCAAGTTCCAGATTACCTTCAATATCCATCCAATCCATTTTGTATTCACCCAAATGAGAATCCATCCTCGGTTCTTGAGTCTCCTATCCTCAGAGGAGAAAACTACCACACATGGGCTAGAGCCATGCGTGCGGCACTAATATCCAAAAACAAACTCGGTTTTGTGGATGGAACCATCCTTGCTCCTTCAACCAACGATCCTATTTATAATGCTTGGGAGAGATGCAACACGATGGTTCTTGCTTGGATCAATCACTCCATCTCTTCATCAATAGCGCAAAGCATACCTTGGAGAGATAAAGCATATGAAGCGTGGAGTGATTTGAAGGAAAGGTTTTCAAAACCTGATTTGCTGCACGTTGCCAATTTACTAGAACAATTTCATGGATTTCAACAAGGTAATTTATCTGTTGCTGAATACTTTGTTTATCTCAAGACTCTATGGGATGAGCTCGAGAATCTTCGGCCATTGCCATCTTGTGAATGCACAAGTCCTTGTGAGTGTAAAGTCTTTGATGTTGTGCGAGTTTATAGGCAGAATGAGTATGTCGTGAAGTTCTTGAAGGGTCTAAATGATCAATTTGCTCATGTTAGATCACATATTATGCTTTTGGAGCCATTGCCATCGATTAACAAGGCTTTCTCTATGGTCCTTGATCAAGAAGAATTAGGTTCTAGTGAAGCACCGAATAAAGTGCATCCTCCTAAATATCACATAACAATCCAATTTGCCGAGACTAATTCAAAGCAGGATTGTCAACACTCCAAGATAAAGATGAAGTCTACCATGGGAAAGGGTGTGCAGAGAAGCTTTTCCATGGCCTCAAATCTTGGGAACTTTCTCCCTACTGGCACTACCCTAATATTTGGGGCATTGCTTCCAATCATCTATAAAAGTGGCCAGCGTTCAACATTCAACAACATCATGATGGCATTTGTTTTAGCCTTATGCGCTTTCTTCAGCTTCATCCTCTCATTCACCGATAGTTACGAACTCCCATGTGGGGAGAAAACGAAAACGGTCTATGGATTTGTGACTGCAAAGGGTTTATGGGTTTACAACCACAAAGGGTTTATTCCGGAAGATAGGAACAAGTTGGGGGAAGATAGGTACAAGTTGGGATTTGGAGACTTTCTTCATGCTACAATGTCGCTGGTGGTGTTCCTGGTGATTGCTTTTTCGGATCATAGGGTCATAGAATGCTTTGTTCCTTTTCCTAGGCATGTGAATGATGTGGAACAAGTGATGCAGTGTTTGGTGTTGGTTGTGGGGTTTGTTTGCTCAAGTTTGTTTCTTTTGTTTCCTGTCCATAGGCGTGGCTTCGTGCCAACTTTGCCAAAGCCCGTAAGCAACTAGCACACACATTATTCTTATGTTGTTCCATTTAGTGTTTAACATTTTAATTTTGTGGACTATTATAATCTTTCATTGTAATTATATTTTTAATATAATTAGTCAAATGTCATGTATTGAATGATTCAGTTAATCCAAAAAAAGGGTATTGAATGATTCAAAACAAAAAATTTTCTCACCTTTAGAGCACCTAAGAATAGCTTCACGCCAGTAGGATCATTTTGTGTAAATTTTCCGAAATAGGTACGATGGATCAAGGATGCTGTTTGTATGGACGAGCCACAATAAGTGTTTGCATTTATTTTTCTGTCCAATTCACTACTTGACTTACTTAAAAAAAAAAAAAGGCTATTAGACAGAAGTGTATATCATATTATTTGAAAATGGATCAAATAATTTTTTGTGAGGGTATATTAGATAATAAATCCCAATTTATCAGTATAAATATTAGTACTTCAATGCCATTATTCCATTGTGGTTCTAGTGCTCGAGAATTTTTTCTTTCTTTTTCTTGTAGTACTGAAAATTAGAAATACGCAAATTTGTGTCAAGAAAGCCAAGACGTGGCAAGTTGTGTAGCAAGTTGGCGCAGTAGCCTTGGATTCACTAGTCCAAAAGAAAATTTCTTACGTTCACATTGGATTAAGGATTTCTTTAATTAATTTTTCTCTTACTCTGCTTCTCTTTTTAGACCTTAAACCTGAAAGTAAGATCTAACATGTTTCATAGAAAAAGAAATTTCTTCTGCTAAAATATAGAAGAAATACTGCAGTCTATATGGTATTAGACTGTGCATGGTTGTTTTGGACCATAACATTTAATTTTGTGCTACACTTAATAAATTTAGGCGATGCTGAATGGTGAATTGTCTTTTGTGATATTCAGCATTTTTATAAAATAAATTGTTAAAAAATGGAGGCTCAGCCTCCTGAATGGTGGAACATTCCACAGCAATTACGTACAACCCAATAAATCTTCACCCATTTTAAGTGGCCACATCACCTATATATATATATATATATATATATATATATATATATATATATATATATATATATATATATATGAAAACGATTTTTGCACTCATAATTTTATATATTGTTTCGATATATAGAGATTAATGTACAAATAATAGGAGTCTTCAATTATGCCTGTGATAAATATAATCCATATAGTACAATAATTAATAATAAATGTGAAATCATTTTACTTGATTCATCAATAATATAAATTAAATTCATAATCATTAATACACGATTCCTCATATTTTCTCATAAATTAATTTATTATAAGTATAACTGAAATTACCAATTATTTATCACTAATTCTTTATATGTCTAGTGATAAATTACCAATTATATATAGATAATTCTTGGTTGGGTCACTCCTTCCAACCATATACGAGAGTGGCTAGTGTTCATCACTCAGCACCACCATGATGGTCATTGTTGTAGGCCTTTTCGCTTCCTTCTGCTTCCTTTCCTCATTCACCGACAGTTTGGAACTCTCGAATAACAAAAGGAAAGAAAACTATAGTCTATGGATTTGTTACTACAAAGGGGTTGTGGGTGCACAACCACAAGGTGTTTATTGAGGATGAAAGGTACAAGCTGGGGTTTGGAGATGTTTTGCATACAATGATGTCGGTGGCGGTGTTTTTGGCAATTGCTTTCTCGGATCATAGGTAAAACTACAAACTGAATTCACTTGCAAAATTATCAAGCGATGTCAGAGGAATATAATGGGGGTGTAGCCAAAGTTGGAAGTTGTCGAATGAATTTCTGTAAGGCTAATAATCTCAAAGAGGGGGTTCCTGCACCTTCAAAATTGATCTCAGAACAGAAGGCAACTTTGAAGTCTATATATACAGAATATCAGTTATTAGGCTTCATCAGTTTTTGTAATAAATTCGAATTTTTATTTGTGTTGAGCTACCTAATATGTTAATTCTTTTTATTTGGTAATTTAGACTGAGTATGTTGTGTTTGTTATTAACTGTCGATTTGCTCCTGGAACTCAAATGTTTCAGGTTGTGGTTTTGTAATTATAATTTTGTTATTGTGAGCAGCTATATCATCATGTTTGATGCAATTACTTTTTAATTGGAAAAATAAATTCTTATAAAATGAATTACACTTTTCATAATGAGGCGTTATAATATAATTTAAATATATACAATTTTTTTAATATAACTTATTTTTCAATGGTAATTTCACATTTGTATATAGTTATTATTTATAAAATTATTTCACCTTAAGCTAATTGCATACATAACGATGTATTATGTAATATTTTAGAAATTTTAAAAATTTTATCATTCAATATTTAGAATTATTTCTATTATTATGCATAGGATTGAAAAATTTATATAAATTATAATTAAATTGAGGTTAGGTTAAAATAATCAAGTTGTATATATTATTAACGCTATTATTATGAGGATAAGTTCATATTGAATCCTTCTATAAGAATTTGTAAATCAATGTCATGGATATACTTTAGTTTTGTTTTAAGAATTTGATATTAGGATATTAAAGAACATAGAAGGAGTGGGAAAACACATGGATTTTTGTGTTTTAATTATTGAATTCCCCTTCAATATTGTAAGAATATATTTTAAATTAAATTTTAGATTTTGTAATTTATGCATATTTTCTTTAATTTGATTTTAATAAGTCATTGTTAGGAGGCTAAATAAAGTGGACAGACAGAAAAATAGAATAATTTTTTCTTGAGTGGTTAACTCGATGCTTTAAAGTTTAAAATTTTACTGTTAAATAAAGAGAAAAGTGTAATTAACCATCCTAAATTTTATGACTTCTACAAATAGGCACTCTAAACTTTAATTTTGTTCTGTTAATTCATCCTTAGAGTCTTACTATAGCTGTAATAGATCCTTTTGTTAAATATTCATTGAAATTAACAATGCACTGATTATAACTTCATCTTTTCCAAATCATAACACTATTATATCTGACTAATAAAAAGTAAATTTTAGTATTATGATTTTAAAAAGATAAATGATTATGATCAATTCACCGCTTATTTTTAATGAATCTTTAGTAAAAGAATCTATTACAATAATAGTAAAACTTTAAGGATCAATTAGAATAAAATTAAATTTCAAGATACCAATTTAAAAGAGACATAAGGTTTAGGGTGTTTGAATTATTACATAAATTGGATTTATACTTTCAAAAATATAACTAGGATAATAAAGGAAGCGGTAGAGGTGGAAAACATATGGAATAATTTTTTTTCCTTTTAGGTCTTGGTTATATATACATTCTTATTCAGTTGGGACTTAACAAATTAATAATTGATGGTTGAATATAATGATAGGAAAGATAAATGGAATCAATTTTTTAATAAAGAGGAGGGACAAGAATAATAATCACAATTTAACTTTTCAATACTTTTCCATAAAAGAAAAGATTTCCTAATTAGTGGAATGTTAAATGCATAAGAAACTGGCATATATAAAATATTTTAGATTACAACCTCTGAAATTTAGTATAGATTATTACTGTATAAAATATAATTAAATTGAAGTTAGGTTAAAATGTTCAATTTTTTTATATGTGCTAGTATTTTTTATCCATGCATTGCACGAAATTTTTAGATTTATATTTGATTTTAAATTTTACTTTTAAATAATCACAATTGAAAACCTTCTATAGGTAGTGGACAAGGAATTAAATTTGATTGGATGGTATCTAATTCCCTTAGCAATGGCAATCACAGCGTACGTAGTGAGGTAGTGGTTTACAATTTAACTTTCAGCTTTATATTTGATTTTAAATTTTAACAAATCGTTATTTTGGTGGTTGAATTTGAATACAGTGATCGGAAAGATAAATGGAATCAATTTTTTAATAAAGAGAAGGGACAAAAATAATAGTCACAATTTACTTTTCAATACCGTTCCATAAGAGAAAAGATTCCCTAGATAGTGGAATATTAAATGCAGAAGTAACTGACACATGTAAAATTTTCTATATGACAATTTCTGAAATTTAGTATAGATTATTATTATATAAAATATAATTAAATTGAGGTTAGGTTAAAAAGTTCAGTTTGTTATATATTCCAGTACTAGTATTTTATGCCCGTGTGATGCATGGGATAAAATAAAAACCTTTTTAATTGCAGTAAAACATTAATTTTATGAAACTAATAGATTACAAAAATTAACGTATCTGATACAAAAACAGAAAAATGATTAGTAAATATAAAATAGAAGAATAGCAATTGATTATATATTTAATCAAATAAATAATAAAGAATAGTATGAAAGATAATAATAAAATAAATTTTTTATCTTTGATATTGCATTGAAAATTTGATCTTCATATAAAACAATGCATTGAAATATAAATTTACATTAACAATGATAAAAATAATAATTTCAATAAATTAATTTATATAAATATCATACAACTTGGATTAGAAAATGGAAGATTAAAATTAAAATGACGTAACTGTTAGTGTGATCAAATAGATGTTCATTAACCAATTTCTTATTAAAATTCGGAATCTCAACTATTAAATATCATAATATTATTTTTTAAAGTTAATCACTATTTATTTAAATAAGTTGTTGGCTAAATTTATTCATTTAATGGACAATTTGTAATTTTATGTGTTTTTTATTACATATAGCACACAATATTTTTATTTTCAATATTACAATATTTTGTAATCGTATTTTTTATGTGGTTCTAACTTATAGCAAATAGTTTACTATTTAAAATTTCCCTTTTAAATGAATTTTTGTTATATTTGAATAATTTTTAAAAATTTCTTTTTTTTAAGTGAATGCATTTATTTATTTTTCTATATTTTAATTCTTTTTAAAAATTCCTTTTTTAAATGAGCGTATATAATTTTTTTATTTGTTCCTTTTTTTAAAACTTATTTTACTTTTTTTTTTTCAAATGAGCGTATATAATTTTTAATAGTTTTTTTTTTATTTGTTGCTTTTTCCCTTAAATCTTTGTTTCCAAAGGTATTACTAAAATTTTCAAACCTACAAATAAGAGCATTTTGATGAAAATAAAACCAACTCAAAAGGTTACTAACATTGCAATTAGTTATCAGCAAATTGTAATAAAAATACCAACAATTTGGGTCAACTTGTCAACATATATAGAAACACGAGATTTGCTTTATTCTTCAAATCTTTATTTTTGGAGGATTTACTAATTTCTCAAACCCACAAATAAAAGCATTTCATTGAAATTGAAGCCAACTCAAAAAGTTGCTAATATATCTAGGAATACTATATTTGTTTTTTTTTTCAAATCTTTATTTTCAGAGGTATTATTAAAATTCTGAAACCCATAAACAAGAGCACTTTGTAGAAAATGAAGCAAACTCAAAAAGTTATTAACATTGCCAGTCAATTGCCAGCAAATTCTGATCAAGGTACCAACAATTTGTGTCAAGTTACTAACATATACAGGAGTATTAGATTTGCTTTTTTGTTCCAATCTTTTTTTTTTGGAGGTATTATTAAAATTCTCAAACCCACAACTAATAACATTTTGTTGAAAATGAAGTTAATTGAAAAAGTTATCAACATTGTCAATCAGTCACCAGCAAATAGTTATCAAGGTACCAACGATTTGAGCCAAGTTACCAACATATCCAGGAACAGTAGATTTGTTTTGTTTTTCAAATATTTGTTTTTGAAGGATTTATTAAATTTTCAAACCCACAAAGGAGTGCTTTTTGTTGAAAATGAAGCCGACTCAAAAAATTACCAACATATCTGTGAATGCTACATTTATTTTTTTCTTCAAATCTTTATTTTCGGAGGTATTATTAAAATTTTGAAACCTACAAATAAGAGTGTTTTGTTGAAAATGAAACTAAATTAAAAAGTTACCATTGCCAGTCAATTACCAGCAAATTGCAATCAAGGTACCGAAAATTTTGTGCTAAGTTACTAATATATCCAGAAATATTATATTTGCTTTTTTCTTCCAATCATTATTTTTGGAGATATTATTAAAATTATCAAACCCACAAACAAGAGTATTTTGTTGAAAATGAATCTAACTCAAAAAGTTACCAACATTGTCAGTCAGTTATTAGCAAATTGTGATCAAGGCATCAATATTTCGGGTCAAGTTACCAATATATTTAGGAGCACTAGATTTGCTTTATTCTTCAAATCTTTATTTTTGGAGAATTTATTAAATTTTCAAACCCACAAACAAGTACATTTTATCAAAAATGAAGCCAAATAAAAAAGTTACCAACATCGCTGCTCAGTTTCCAGTGAATTGTCATCAAGGTATCAATGATTTAGGTCAAGTTACCAACATATTCAGGAACACTAAATTTGCTTTGTTTTTCAAATCTTTGTTCTTGTAGGATTTATTAAATTCTTGAACCTACAAACATGTGCTTTTTGTTGAAAATGAAGCCGACTCAAAAAGTACCAACATATATGTGAATGCTAAATTTATTTTTTTCTTCAAATCTTTATTTTAGAAGTATTATTAAAATTTTGAAACCCATAAATAAGAGCGCTTTGTTGAAAATGAAGCTAAATAAAAAAATTACCAACATTGTCAATCAATTACCAGCAAATTGTAATCAAGGTGCCAATAATTTGTGCCAAGTTATTAACATATTCAAAAATATTGGATTTGCTTTTTTCTAACAATCATTATTTTTGGAGGTATTATTAAAATTCTCAAATCTATAAACAAGAGTGTTTTGTTGAAAATGAAGCTAACTCAAAACGTTACTAATATTGCCAGTCAGTTACTAGCAAATTGTGATCAAGGCACCAACATTTTGGGTCAGGTTACCAATATATTCAGGAACAGTAGATTTGTTTTATTCTTCAAATCTTTATTTTTAGAGAATTTATTAAATTCTCAAACCCACAAACAAGTGTGTTTTGTTGAAAATGAAGCCAAATAAAAAAGTTAGCAACATTGCCAGTCAGTTTCCTACGAATTGTCATCAAGGTATCAACAATTTGGGGCAAGTTATCAACATATCAAGAAATACTAAATTTGCTTTGTTTTTCAAATCTTTGTTTTTGCAGGATTTATTAAATTTTCAAACCACAAACAAGTGCATTTTGTTGATAATGAAGCTGACTTAAAAAGTTACCAATAGTGTCAGTCAATTACTAGCAAATTGTGGTCAAGACACCAACAATCATGGTCAAGTTACCAATATATCTAGGAATACTAGATTTGCTTTATTCTTCAAATCTTTATTTTTGGAGGATTTATAAAATTCTCAAACCCACAAACAAGAGCGTTTTGTTGAAAATAAAGCTAACTCAAAATGTTACCAATATTGCCACTCAGTTACCAGCAGATTGTGGTCAAGGCACCAACAATTTGGGTCTAGTTACCAACATATCTAGAAACACTAGATTTGCTTTATTCTTGAAATATTTGTTTTTGGATGATTTATTAAATTCTCAAACCCATAAACAAGAGCGTTTTGTTGAAATTGAAGCCAACTCAAAAAGTTACCAACATTACCAGTCAGATACCAGCAAACTGTGATCAAGGTACCAACAATTTATGCCAAGTTACGAACATATCCAAGAATACTATATTTGCTTTGTTCTTCAACTCTTTGTCTTTGGAGGTATTATTAAACATTTCAAACCCACAAATAATAGAGTTTGGATGGAAATTAAGCTAACTCAAAAAGTTACTAACATTACTAGCTCCTGTTTATGGGTTTAAGCCAACTCAAAAAATTATTGCCAGGCAATTGCCAACAAATTATGATTAAGGTATACCAACAATTTAGTCTAAGTTACCAACGTATCCAAAAATTCTAGATTTACTTTTTTATTCAAAGCTTTATTTTTTGAGGTATTATTAAAGTTCTCAAACCCATAAACAAAAGCGTTTGGATGAAAATTAAGCCAACTCAAAATGTTACCAACATAACCAGCCAGTTACCAACATATTATGATCAAAGTACCAACAATTTGAAACAAATTACCAACAATCCAGAATTCTTTCTTGAGATATTATTAAACTTTTCAAATCCATAAACAGGAGTGTTTGAATGAAAATTAAGCCAACAAAAAAAGTTACCAACTTTGCCAGTCAGTTACCAACAAATTAAAATCAAGGTACCAAGAATTTCGGCCAAGTTACCAACACATCCAGAAATACTAAATTTGCTTTATTATTCAAACTTTTATTTTTGGAGGTATTATTAAACTTCTCAAACTTGTGAATAGGAGCATTTGGATGAAAATAAATCCAAGTCAAAAAGTTACCAACATTGCCAGTCAGTTACCAATAAATTGTGATTAAAGTACTAACAATTTTGAACAAGTTACCAATAGTCCAGAAATACTAGATTTGCTTTGTTATTTAAATTTTTCTATTTTAAGGTATTATTAAACTTCTCAAATCCACAAATAGGAGTGTTTGGAGGAAAATTAAGGTAACTCAAAAAGTTACTATCATTGCTAGCCAGTTTCCAATAAATTAAGATCAAGGTACCAACAAATCCTAAAATACTATATTTACTTTGTTATTCAAATCTTTATTTTTGGATATATTATTAAACTTCTCAAATTCATAAACAGGAGCGTTTGGATGAAAATAAATCCAACTTAAAAAGTTACTAACATTCTCAGCCAGTTACCAATAAATTATGATCAAGCTACCAATAATTTGGGCTAAGTTACAAACATATTCAGAAATATTAGATTTGCTTTGTTCTTCAAATCTTTTTTTTGTATTATTAAAATTCTCAAATCCACAAACAGGAGCGTTTGGACTAAAATTAAGCCAACTCAAAAAGTTACCAACATTGTTGGCCAGTTAACAAGAAATTGTGATCCCTTAAAATACTAACAATTTGATCTAAGTTACCATCATATCAAAGAATACTAGATTTACTTTATTCTTCAAAACCTTATTTTTTGACATATTATTAAACTTTTTAAACCCACAAACAGTAACATTTTCATGAAAATTAATCCAACTCAAAAAGTTACCAATATTGCCAATCAGTTACCAATAAATTAAGATCAAGGCACCAACATTTTGGGCCAAGTTACCAATATATCTGGATATACTAGATTTGCTTTATTCTTCAAATCTTTTTTTTAGAAGTATTATTAAACTTCACAAACCCACAAATAGGAGTATTTGGAGGAAAATTAGGCCAACTAAAAAAGTTAAAAACATTGCTAGCCAATTACCAACAAATCAAGATCAAGGTACCAACAATATAGGCCAAGTTATCAACGTATCCAGAAATATTAGATTTGATTTATTCTTTAAATCTTTTTTTTAGATATTATTAAACTTTTCAAACCCACAAACTAGAACGTTTGGATGAAAATTAAGCCAACTCAAAAAGTTAACAACATTACTAGCTAGTTACCAGCAAATTGTGATCAATGTACCAATAATTTGGAGCAAGTTACCTATAATCCAAAAATACTAAATTTGCTTTGTTCTTCAAATCTTTCTTTTTTGAGGTATTACTAAACTTCTCAAGCCTACAAACAGGAGCATTTGAATGAAAATTAATCAATCTAAAGAAGTTACCAATTTTGCCAATCAGTTACCAACAAATTTATATCAAGGTACCAAGAATTTGGGTCAAGTTACCAACACATCCAGAAATAGTAGATTTGCTTTGTTATTCAAATTTTCCCATTTTGAGGTATTATTAAATTTCTCAAATCCACTAATAGAAGGGTTTGGATGAAAATTAAGGTAACTTAAAAAGTTACTAACATTGCCAGCCAGTTTCCAATAAATTAAGATCAAGATACCAACAATTTGGGTCAAGTTACTAACAAATCTTGAAATACTAGATTTGTTTTGTTCCTCAAATCTTGATTTTTGGAAATATTATTAAACTTCTCAAACTTGTAAGCAGGAGCATTTGGATGAAAATAAATCCAACTCAAAAAGTTACCAACATCGTTAGCCAGTTACCAAAAAATTATGATCAAGGTACCAATAATTTGGACTGAATAAAAATCTCAAACCCACAAACAGGAGCGTTTGGATCAAAATTAATCCAACTAAAAAGTTACCAATATTGCAAGCCTGTTATCAATAAATTGTGATTCTTTAAAGTACCAATAATTTGGGTCAAGTTAACTTCATATCCAGGAATACTAGATTTACTTTGTACTTCAAATCATTATTTTTGGAGGTATTATTAAACTTTTCAAACCCACAAATAGGAGCATTTTGATGAAAATTAAGCCAATTCAAAAAGTTACCAACATTGCCAGTTAGTTACTAATAAATTATGACTAAGGTACCAATAATTTGGGACAAGTTACCAACATATCCAAAAATACTAGATTTACTTTGTTATTCAAATCTTTATTTTTTGAGGCATTATTAAACTTCTCAATCCCACAAATAGCAGTGTTTGGATAAAAATTAAGTCAGCACAAAAAGTTACCAATGTAACACCCTCTATTATATAAACAATGTTCGAGTTATGGAGTTATATTGAGAGGTTGTTACTGTGTTAAGAGAATGTTTAAAATGTGAAAAATATAATACATGGCCTTTTAACTGTACCCTTCATTACTGAATAATAATTCATAAATTTCATCTCTAATACATAGAAAATAAAATAATTACAATACAAGAAAAATTTTGTAACTAATGTTATACATAAAAACTACCTCTACATTGCGACTGTCGCCCTTTCTGCACTTCAACCGACCTTTATAGTCTTCCGGGCTAACTTAAGCTTGAGTCTTGCATGATGAACATTCTGGGATTCTACCTCGTTCTTAAGTTTTAGTCTAGAATCTGGAATGTTTATGGAAAGAGGAACATACAATCAAGCAGTGAGAATATAAGATTCTCAGTAGGTAAACTCGAACCATACAGTGTCATTATAAACATTCCAGCTGCTTCGGTTTCTTATAAAAATGTAAGCACATATACACAACTAGTGGTTCAGTTTTAAGTTGAAAATATCTTCCTCGAAACGGATTATATTTTAACAATCACTTGTCATATTATATGACAGACATAGAAATACGAATAGTATAATATGTTTCAACAAGAATTATAATAATATTATGACTTGATGAGATAATTGAAGATGTACATGAAGATACTTATATTTGACAGTATGTAAGTGCACTTGACTCAATTCATCTCTTTCTTTAACTTGTAACTTGATCTTGCTCTTCTGTGCTTGGTCCCCCGGAGGTGAATGGCCTCTCTCACCCTTGGGTAATAACCTGCTTTTCAGATCCAAGCTTATACCTATATATGAGTGACAGGTTTACTTTCCTCAACCCTCACACTGGTCTATTTCCATTAATTCTAATCGAGGGCTGGCCCAAATCTTAGACAATACCACTGTGGTCCACATTAGTTGGGTCTATGACATGCTTCACATGGTAGCTTAGTACATTCCTCTTGTAAGTTCGTATTATCCTTTCCTTTCCATATATTATCATGCATGCGGATGCTTTGCGCACTCATGGATATGTCTCATACCTTGCTTCTTATATCATATTCTAATTATACTTGCATGCATGACATACATAAACATGACATGAAAATGTAACTCTGTTCAAAGCATAATCACCCATAGTATAAGTTCTCATAACTTCATATCATACTTAAAATCATTCTTGCATATATGAATCTTATAAGCATAACATATAAGTGTTTATAACATTCATATGATTCACATATTCCTGCTGGAATTTCGGCAGCATAACGGATCGGACCTACTTCCCCATGAATAGTGTCAGCTCCCATGGACAAAACAATCATAGCAGTACAATCAATCTAACATATCTACCAATGTAAAACTTGCAACCTTCAACCCAAGCCTTATATGTACACTAATACTTGTGAAAACCATCAATTTAGTCATTTCTACCAATTCTGCCCAAATTTTATATAATCCACCTTTAGTCCAATTCAACTCATCTAAACCAAAATTTTGGACATGTCATAGCTCTATGTGTGTCTAGTTTCCAACCCTTTTAGTCCTATCTCATTTTGATTTGTATAACTCGAGTTATTAGCATTTTACCTTAGATTGCCCTGTTCTTAGCCAGAATTGCACCTTTATAAGTGAAAATTCAATAAAAATAGAAATCTTAGTGAAATCTTATGAAATTTATATCAATTTAAAGCTAATAGAACAAGATTTTAAATAAAATAAGTTGCATATCATTTGCAGACGAATATTTTGAGATATACATCTTGTAACTTGACCCTACTAAACTACCATGTTCTAGCCTAGTTTGAACTTAAGTCAACTTCATTGATGTGTTGGGAACAAATGGCAATGAATCTGACTCTGAAATTTTTATGGGATGTTGCTTTACATGTTAGCTTTCAAACAGCATTAGTTGCACTCAATTTAGAATTGTATAGGGTGAGTTACAACCTTCTCAGCTCATACTACCCAGATGAGAATCCAGATTTATAGGCCAAATTTCAAAAATTCATAACTAATTCTATACTAATCCAATGACCTTATATTTTATATGTATGGAAAGCCCTAAATATCTAGTTTCATATAAAAATAGATTTATTAAAGTTAAATGACTTTAGGCAGAGCCGTACACTCCGCCGTACGGACTGCTGTAGGTTTTTCACCTAGACAGCATCCTAATTCTCTACTTCTTCTAGTTTTCTCCTTCTAACATTAATTCCAACTCAAAATTTCATGTTAATTCAACCATAAACTATCAAATATATTTAATACATCATCAAATAAATGAAGAAAAGTGAAATTTAGAAAAATTAAGAACAGAAATTGAATCCTACCTCTAGATTGTTGTAGATGTTGGCTAGATGCAAGTTCTTGGTGTGGAAGAGGGATGGAGCTTAAAGGTAGAAGCAAGGTGAAGTGAGGAAGAGAAGAATTAAGAAAGAATAGAGAAGAGGCAGCTGCTGATGGGGTCAAAAATATCAAGGAAGGAAAGTGGAAGTTAGTTAAATTTTATGGTATTTGAGTCATAGTGTGATTGATGGCTCGGGTGGTGGAGACTTGGCCACTCCTCCCTTATCTAGTGGCTCAAAATAGCACCATCCTAAGGGAGTAAAGTGGGTGAGTTCTTAGCCATTGGATCTAGGGTTTGAAGTGTTGAATTTGTCTAGTTCAATTCTGACAGTTTGAAAAACTGAATCTTTACCGATTTCCTCTAAGCCGGTAAAATGTTACTTAATAGTTTTATAAGATATCTACATGTTTATTTTAATTTTTTTTAAGCCTAATATCTCTAACTAATATCTAATTAACTTCTAATCATCCTTTAATTAATTTCTAAGTAACCTTACCTAGTCAATAAAATCGAATAAATCGATTAATAGCGTACATTAAACGCTTCGCAATTTTAGAGTATTTCTGTTTTCTATTTTCCATAGATAATGGCATATCCGTAATTCTAAGCAAGTCTAGGGATATCCCACGTTATTTCACACCTGACTACCGCCGTTAGGGGTGGAAATAGGCCAGGCGACTGCCAGGGCCTCGTGGCTGGCTCAGATTTAGCTGGCTGGCCTGGCCTATTTAAAAATAGAATAATACTCAGGCCTGTTTTAAGGCCTATTTTTCTTATTAGGCCAGGCCCAGGCTCAATATAAAGACTATCAAGCCTGCCAGGCCGGCCTGGGCCTGTTAAGATTAGATACATATATATATATATATATATATTATATAAATTATCAAAACACCTAATGCATGGTTCGAACCCATGCCTTCTCACATGAAAAATTTTATCAGACTCTACGCTTACCACTACACCATCACTTTCTTTTAGTCATAATACACACATTTTATAACTTTATATTTTCATATTATCTCAATATCATTCAAAACAAACCCTATTCTTTCCACTCCACTCCATACGGTATCCCTTCCTTCATTCTTCACTGCGCAGCGCAGCTTCCACATTCTGCTGTGCTTCCATTTTCTGCTGCTGCACCACCGCATCGGCTGCTGCCCTCCTCTGATAAAGACCACCGCATCGCCGTCGTCCTCCTACGCTCGCGTTGCCTTGCTCTGCAACCGCGTCATCCAGCCTACGCTTCGTGTCACCCTCCTCTGCTCGCATCTTCTGCTTCTTTGCAGAGGCTACAATCCGTCACGGAGTCTAGCCGCAAGCCTCGCAATCTCGCCGTCGGAGCCGCCAAGCCTGCAACCGCATCGCGAAGCTGCTGCACTATCGATCCTTGCTGTCTTGCTGGTTTTGCATCTGTTTTAAGTATGTCTCAAAGCCTCAAATTACTATCATTGAGTTGTTCAGTTCTGGCTTGTTGTTATGCATTATTGTTCATTTAGTGATTTAGTGGCACTATTGATGGGTTGCATATCTATCTGCAACAATATTACAACCATAAACCGAAATTTCAAAAAAAAAAAAAAAACTACTACTATATTACAAGAAGATTAATTAGGGGTTTAGTGTTAATATCTCGCAATTATCACTGAATGAATTGGTGTAGGCCCCTTGAAGGAATGGGTATCTTTAAGATTTGTCACAACTTTAATAAGCACATTTTTAAAACCCGGCTTTTATGGCTTACACGAATCTTATTGCAACTTGAATTGAAAGGAGGATTAGGTGGTGTGGTTAACGTGTATTACGTAGGCAAGGCAAGGCATGCTTTCTTTTCAATATATAACCCGTGGCCAAGGGAAAGGGTGACTCATTTTCAAGTCAGAAAGAGCTTTTGTTAATTCCTGCTAGAAAGCTAGCTAAAAGCTTGTGTGTAAAGTATCGGGGAGGGATTGATTAATAGTGCTCGGGCGTGAACAAAATTTCAGTTATGCATTATTGTTTGACATATGTACAATATAATTGCTTGAGAGTTGAGAGGGTTGGTGTTGTTGCCTCTTTTATCTCAGTCCATTCAGTTTTGATGTTTAATTCTTTGTTCTAATGTACTGATTAAGCGTGTGTAAGGCTTACTTATTTTGTTTTAGTGCGATAGTGTTAGATTGGATTTAGTATGGATTATGCTTGAATCCTTGCAACCCATAAGTGCTTTGTTCAGGGAGCATTCTAAAGCATCATGCCTCAAATTCAACATGCTTTACCTTGCTTAGCATTTGATCATGCTTAGAGTTGGTTCATGGAATTGAACATATGAAAATGGAAAATAACCAAGGAAGCAATAGAAAAAGGAATCAAAACCAATTTTTTTTTTAAACCTCACAACCCAATTAAAAGAAGATCAAAATTCAAGCAGACATAGTAATTGAGTTAAAAGAATTTCCAAGCTCAAACTTAGGTTTTTTATAAAAGCTTACCATTCTATCAATAGTTGTGTGGTTCATTGTTCACTGTAAATTTTAAAATGGCAGTGATCTTTCTTGAATTAGCATTTGAATGCTTATCAAAATGTTAGCTTTATGTTTCTCTTTAAGCATATGAGGTTTACTTATTCTATGATGTTTTTGCTTTTTCAAATCTTCATTAGCTTTAGGTGTTGATTCTATGATGTTTTTGCTTTTTCTTTAAGCATATGATGTTTATTCTATGATGTTTTTGCTTTTTCAAATCTTACCAGTGCTAACAAATAGTATTGAATTTTATATTACAGGTCTAGTTAATGTCATCTAACTTTGAGAGTGAAACAATGTCATCTACTTCTGCTCCTCCCAATGCTAATGAGGTTAGTCAACCAACATCAACACCAACGCCAACAGATTCAAGTCAACAAACTAATGATCAAAATGATGGCGATGATAGTGTCATCAAGAAGAAGAGGCGGAAAACCTCACCAATTTGGGATGATTTTGATCAAGTTGAAAGTTCTGAAGGGGTAAAAGCTGTTTGCAAGTATTGCAAACATGTATTTTCTTACTCGGGAAAGGGAGCTAGCACTGCACATCTCTGGAGACATTCCAAAGTTTGCTTACAAAGGAGGTTGCATCTTGCTTCACAACAGAAACAACCCACCATTCCATTTCAACCTTCCAATTTGAGTATTAATCCATTTGTGACCCCGGGTGCTAGATATTCTAATGAGAAGATGAGACAAATAATTGCTACTGCAATCATGGTACATGAGCATCCTTTTAACATTGTTGAGGATGAAGTTTGGATGTGGGGCTTTCAGTATGCAAATTCTGAATTCCAAAAGATTTCTCGCAAAACAGCTAGAAGTGATTGCTTAGCTATTTATGAGGCAGAGAAGAAACAATTGAAGGTCTTGTTACAAAGTGTGAGCAAGATCAGTTTGACTACTGATATGTGGAGATCAAGTCACCAAGTAGCTGAATACATGGTTATCACAGGGCACTTTATTGATGCAGGATGGAATCTTCAAAAAAGAGTTTTAAGTTTTGTGAAAGTGCCTGCTCCAAGACGTGGAATTGATGTGGCAGATGCTATTTTCAAGTGTTTGAAGACTTGGGGAATTGAAAATAAGGTGTTTTCAGTGTCAGTTGATAATGCTTCCTATAATGATTCATGTCTAAGGGCTCTTAAGGATAGCATATCGGATAGTAGTTCATTACCTGCTGGCGGTAGCTTGTTTCATGTCAGATGTTGTGCACACATTTTAAACTTGTTGGTGCAAGATGGCCTTGGTAGAATTAAGGACATTATTTATAATGTTCGTGAGAGTGTCAAGTATATCAACTATAATGATTCGAGGCTAAAAGCATTTTGTGACATTGTTGAGCAAAAACGTTTGAAAGAGAAGAAGCTTATCATTGATTGTCCAACAAGGTGGAATTCTACATATAAGATGTTATGTGCTGCATTGAAGTTCAAGAGTGTCTTTCCTGCTTATAAGGAACGAGAGCCACACTACAACTATGCACCATCAGAAGAGGATTGGAAGAAAGTTGAGAAGATTTGTAAACTTCTAGAGGTGTTCAATTTGGCCACTCATGTCATTTCAGGTAGTGATTATCCTACTGCAAATTTGTATCTTCCTGAAGTTTGGAGAGTGAAACAAGTAATTGACAATGCCACAGAGGATGATGATTTCTTCATGAGAGACATGGCAATTTCAATGAAGGAAAAATTTGACAAATATTGGGGGGAATGCAATATGGTAATGGCCCTTGCAAGCATTTTGGATCCTAGATGCAAATTATATGTTATTAATTATTGCTTTCCTTTGATTTATAAACCTGATTATGTGGCTTCTGAGAATGTGGATAAAGTGATGAACTGTTTGCAATTAATGTATGAGGAGTATGCTGACAAGTATAGGGGAGAGACAACTACTAATCAGGAAGTTGACATTAGTGGCAACAATTCTGCCTCTGGTGTGACTAGTTCTATAGTTACTGGATTTGACCAAATCATGAGCATTGTTCGTGAAAAGCAAGCAATCCCTCCAATGAAATCAGAATTGGAAGTTTACCTTGAGGAGGGTGTTTACATTCCTGATGGTAGTTCTAGCTCCTTCAGTGCCTTGGAATGGTGGAAAAACAATAGCCTCAAGTATAAGATTTTATCTAAAATGGCTGCTGATGTATTAGCTATTCCTATTTCAACAGTGGCATCAGAGTCCACATTTAGTGCTGGAGGAAGAGTTATAGATGAATATCGTTCCAGATTAAATGAAGACTCAATTGAAGCACTTATTTGTGGTGGGGATTGGCTTCGCAACAAGTATGGTTTAAAGAAAAAACCAAAGGTATATTTTCCATTGTTTAGATATTACCTTTTTTTTATAGTTATTATTTGTTAAATTGTGCTATGATCTAATGATATATTTGATTTCTTATTCTTTATGGTGTTCGAACAAGAAGAAGAAATTACATTGAAGATTTGATTCTTTGCTCAGAGATATCAACTTCACTTTGTCTTGGTTTGAATTGTTATGTGTTGTTGTATTAGGATAATTTGGATTTTAGATATTGTCTTGGATAATTTGGTTTCTTTAGCTAACTTGTTAAATTAGTGTTTTGGATAACTGGACTGAATTGTTATATTTTATATATTGGAAGTAGTTTGATTTTATTATTATCGACAGGTACATAATTGTTTAGTGGCCTTTCTAGATATATTTGTAGGTCTGGCCTGTTTTGAGGCCTGTATGATGCAAGGCCTGATTACAGACAAAAGCCTGATTTTTTGCCTGTTTAATGCTTTGGCCTGTTGGCCTGTCTAAAGTGTTATAAATTACAGGCTTTGTAAACAGGCCGCAGGCTAGGCCAGGCTGTTGAACAGGCCAGGCTTAGGCCAAGAACAAAGCCTATAACAGGCCACAGGCCAGGCTCAGGCCATTTTGTTACTATACAGGCCTGGCCTGTTAAGGCAAAAGCCTGGCCTGGCCTGGCCTGTTTCCATCCCTAACCGCCGTGGTCTTATTAGTAGAGATTTAAATTTCTACGGTTTTACCATATTATTTTGCTCTATTTAAAATCCCATTTTGCTAATTCTATAGATATGGGGATATAAAGGTCATTTCATAAAACATTCTAGGTTATTATGGGAATAAGTTTTTGAGGTCAAAATATAATTTCTAAAAATTCTGAGTATCATTGCAATTAACAAAAATTTACAGGGTCACTTTTATCATTTTTTAATTTTTAGCATATGACAATGCTATATTTTTAATGGCAGTGTTATGCTACCCCATATTTCTGAGTGTAAGGATTGTCAGAGTATACCACTGTCTGAGAAATTCCCACATTGCCTGAGAGAAATAATTCAAAATTTTTATTATACTCCACTTAAGAAAGTGGGGGATGTTACAACCAACATTGCTAGCTTGTTACCAATAAATTAAGATCAAGGTATCAACAATATGGGCCAAGTTACCAATGTATCCATAGATGCTAGATTTGCTTTGTTTTTCAAATCTTTATTTTTGGATATATTATTAAACTTCTCAAACCCACAAACAGAAGCATTTGAATGAAAATTAAGCCAACTCAAAATGTTACCAATATTACTGGTCAGTTACCAACAAATTATGATCAAAGTACCAATAATTTGACCAAGTTACCCGCAAATCCAAGAATACTAGATTTGGTTTGTTATTTAAATCTTTATTTTTGTAGGTATTATTAAACTTCTCAAACCCATAAACAGAAGCATTTGGATGAAAATTATTCCAATTCAAAAAGTTACCAATATTGTCAGCCAATTACAAACAAATTATGATCAAGGTACCAACAATTTAGGCCGTATTACCAACATATCTAAAAATACTAAATTCGCTTTGTTATTCAAATCTTTGTTTTCTAAGGTATTATTCAACTTCTCAAACCCACAAACAGGAGCAGTTGGATGAAAATTAAGCCAACTCAAAAAGTTATAAACATTGACAGCCAGTTGCCAACAAATTATGATCAAGGTACCAACAATTTGGGTAAGTTGCCAATATATCCAGAAATACTAGATTTACTTTGTTCTTCAAATATTTGTTTTTGAAGATATTATTAATGTTTTCAAACCGATAAATAAGAGCATTTGGATGAAAATTAAGTCAACTCAAAAAGTTACAAACATTATCAACCAGTTACCAACAAATTATGATTATAGTACCAACAATTTAGGCCAAATTGCCAACAAATCCTGAAATACTAGATTTGCTTTATTCTTTAAATCTTTTTTTTAGATATTTTTAAACTTTCAAACCCACAAACATGAGCGTTTGGATAAAAATTAAGCTAACTCAAAAAGTTACCAATATTTTCATCCAATTACCAATAAATTATGATCCCTTAAAATACGATTAATTTAGGCCAAGTTACCATCATATCCAGGAATACTAGCTCTATTTGTTCTTCAAATCCTTATTTTTGAATGTATTTTTAAACTTTTCAAACCCACAAACAGAAGTATTTTGATGAAAATGAAGCTAACTTAAAAAGTTACCAACATTGCCAGCTAGTTACCAACAAATTATTGTCAAGGTACCAACAATTTGGGTCCAGTTACCAACATATCAAGAAATACGAGATTTGCCTTGTTCATCAAATCTTTCTTTTTTGAGGTATTATGAAACTTCTCAACCCTCCAAACAGGAGCATTTGGATGAAAATTAAGACAACTCATAAAGTTACAAACATAGCCATTCAATATCCAACAAATTGTGATCAATGTACCAACCCTTTGGGCCATATTACCAACAAATCTAAAAATACTTAATTTGCTTTGTTCTTCAAATCTTTGTTTTTGGTGGTATTATTAAACTTTTCAAACCCACAAACAGGAGCGTTTGTATGAAAATTGAGCTAACTCAAAAAGTTACCAACATTGCCAACCAATTACCAACAAATTAAGATTAAGGTACCAATAATTTGGGTCAAGTTACCAATATATCTAAGAATACTAGATTTATTTTGTTCTTCAAATCTTTATTTTTGGTGATATTATTAAACTTTTCAAACCCACAAACAGGATTGTTTGGATGAAAATTAAGCCAACTCAAAAAATTACCAATATTACCAACTAGTTACCAACAAATTGTGATCAAGGTACCAACAATTTGGGCTAAATTACCAATATATCCAGAAATACTAGATTTGATTTCTTCTTCAAATCTTTATTTTTGGAGGTATTATTAAACTTCACAAACCCACAAATAGTAGCGTTTGGATGAAAATTAAGCCAACTATAAAAGCTACCAACATTGCCAGCTAGTTACCAATAAATTATGATCAAGTAACTAACAATTTGACTGAAGTTACTAACATAACCAAAAATACTATATTTACGTTGTTCTTCAAATCTTTATTTTTGGAGGTATTATTAAACTTTTCAAATTCACAAATAGGAGCTTTTGGATGAAAATTAAGCCAATTGAAAAAGTTACTAACATTGTCAGCCAGTTACCAACAAATTAAGATCAAGGTACCAACCATTTGAGCCAACTTACCAACATATCCAAAATACTAGATTTGCTTTGTTATTCAAATCTGTATGTTTGGAGGTATTATTAAACTTCTTAAACCCACAAACAGGAGTGTTTGGATGAAAATTAAGCCAACTCAAAAAGTTACAAATATTGCCAGCTAGTTACCAACAAATTGTGATCCCCTTAAAGTACCAACAATTTAGGCTAAGTTACTATCATATCCAAGAATACTAGATTAAGTTTATTCTTCAAATCCTTATTTTTGTAGGTATTATAAAACTTCTGACACCCATAAATAGGAACATTTTGATGAAAATTAAGCCAACCAAAAAAGTTACCAACATTACCAGTTAGTTACCAACAAACTAAAATCAAGGTACCAACAATTTGGGCCATATTACCAACATACCCAGAAATACTATATTTGCTTTGTTCTTCAATTTTTTTTTTTTTGGTATTATTAAACTTTTCAAACCTACGATCAGGAGCATTTGGATAAAAATTAAGCTAATTCAAATAGTTACCAATATTATCAACTAATTACCAACAAATTGTGATCCCTTAAAGTACCAATAATTTGGGCCAAGTTGTAACACCTTACCAATATAATATTATGCTTAAGTCATAGCATAAAATTTAGAAGTTGTGTTACCATGTTAGTACTTTATTTATTATTTATTTAATTATATTATATGCTCTTTTATTTTTGACAAAATATACCTTGAGGCACAAAGTGTGTGTGTGTGTGTGTGTGTATATATATATATATATAAGTGTCAATTTATGCACAAGTGCAAAAGTTGGATACATATGTTGGGCCGGTATATACCAAAAAGACATAAGGTCCGTGTCAATGAAATGCAATCCTACAAGGTCTTTAGAGGACATTTCAAACTAGCTGATCTAAGTAACTACATACATATGACTAAGTCTATGGCCCAATGCTGTACACCGCCAAAAGAGAACCATACTGTACAACGTAGCTTGCTGGTCAGAGTCTGCTCTGTGAGGTAGCCATTAGCCATATCAGACTCGATTGGGGAATAGTCAGCATCAGGTCCAGAGGAGGAGGAGGGTGAATTGGAAGCCTCGGATGGGCAAAGGTGCAGCTGGTGGAGGGGTTGCAGGAGTTGCGGGAGCTGTAGGTGCTGCAGGGAGTGCTACATGCAGAGGGATAGCAAAGTATAGAACGGCAGAGTCAAATGTAGGGCGAAATAGGGGAATGACGAAATTTCTATTGTTAAAAAGGTCAAGACGAAAACGGCAAGAGCCAACTATGTACAGCAAATCAAACATCGGGTCATAATGCAACTGCATGTCTAGAATCTCAAGGAAAAGCACGGCCATCGTGTCCATCACCAGAATCTAAGAATGATGCGGAAACATAGAGCAAAGTGAGAATTTGGGATAATTCTCAATAGGATTCGAGTGCTGTATTAAACTGTCATCGCTTTCATTCTCAGTTGCCTCAGTATTTATTTAATTATAAAAAAATTGGTATCAAAGTAAACTACCCACATTTATTAAGCTTAAGAAAATACCTGGTCTAAGACAAAGTCCAATTTTATTTAAAACAGAAAAAGAAATAGAATAAACTATTATATGACAATATACAAAGTAAGGAGCAGAATAAATAAATAGGTAGCAGTAAATGAGCATAATAATTAATTTATAAACAACTAACAATAACTATATAATGCATTCATGCAGGTACTCATGAGTTCTCTTATTCTTACTCATTTCTAAACTTGGTGTCATAAATTTTTTCCGTTACTTGGTCTCCTACGAATTCTTGGTCATTCAACTCCTGCATAATAGTCTGTTTCTCAAGATCAAGTTTGTTCCTATATAAGAATGTCGGGTTTACTTTCTCCGAACTTTCCACTGATCTATTCCCCTTAACTTTAATATAGGGTTGGCCCAAGTATTATGGAACTTTTATCATAACCCTTCTAAATTTCTTGTGAAATGCATATGTATCTAGGCATATTTCCTAACTCATGCATAGGCTTTGCTGATATGTCGACAGTATGATGGATCGTGTCTGTTTTCCCATGAATAGTGCCAGTACTCAGACAACCAATTTTTCAGAAAAATCACAACATTTCATTCATTCAACATCAACCTCATAGAAATATTAGTTGTATTTGAATTTTAGCTGCTGTCTTTGCACCTTCACTCTACCTGATTTTTGTAAGATAAGTCATAATTTCTATTTAACTTATTTAGACCTAAATTTTGGATATGTTGGAGTGTTGTGTGTTTATTTCTAATCTTTTTGGTCCCATCTAATTTTGATAAGTGCAATTTAGGTTATTAAAGTTCTATCTCGGCTTGCCCTATAGCTGGTCAGAATTACATACTCAAAAGTAAAAATTCATTAGAAATAAAAAAATAGTGAAAATCATATGAAATTTATATCACATTAAAGCTAATAGGACCATCTTTTATTTGCAAGAAGTTTTATTTCATTTGAATGTGTGGAGCATAAGTTATAATCCCCATAATCTGATCATTCTGAGCTGCCTTGTTCTAGCCCAATTTGGATCTAGGGCGATTTCCTTGATTTATTGGGAGCAATTGGGATCAAATCTAACTCTAAAACTTTTATGGGTGTTCATCTATGTGTAAACTTTCTAATAAGGTTGGTTTCACTCAATTCCAAATGGTATAGGGCAAGTTTTACCTGAACAACCTCGTCTACCCAGAATTAAACTCAAAAACCTAGGTCAAACTTTCAAAATTCATCTCCCTCAAAACTAACCTTATGGCTTTATATTTTATATGGTTGGAAAGCCCTAAATGTCTAGTTTCATATAAAAATACATTCACCAAACTTTGATGGTGAAATTTTGATCCGTACACAATACACATACAAATGTCATAGGGTTTTTGCATAATCAGTTTCTTACTTCTTTCTATTCTTAACTTTTCCACTTCCACTTCAATTTAAACACAAAGATAGCTATCAAACCAGCCAATAATCATCATATATATCCAAATATCAGATAAAGGAGTGAAAAAAATTGAAACCCCAAGCAACTTCTATAACAAAGGAGACCAGAAAAGAAGTTGAATCTTTACCTCTTTTAGGTGTAGTGTTGCTAGATTTGGGTTTTTGATTGAAGAAAATCTTATTAAAGCTTAAAGGTTTGACAGAGTATATTGAAAGGAGAAGAGAAGGAGGAGCTGCAAGAGGGAGACAGGGAATTTATTCAGCTTGCAAGAAAGGAAAAAAAAATCTGGCCAAAGCTTTAATAAAGTAGTTGGCGTCTTAAGTGTTGATTGGTTGAAAATTTTGTAGCTAATTTTCAGCCAAATCTCTTCATTTGGTGGCTCTTCTTGCGCCACCCATGGGTGAATATGCAGTAGAATATTCAACCATAGAGTCATAGAATTTGGGTGCATAATTCTATTAATTCGGTTCTAACAGCTTAAATATCGAAATCTTGCCGATTTCTTTTAAATTGGTGAAACGGTTTTGAAAAAAATTCTACGAAACCTTCTATGCTTCTAATCTAATTCCATAACCTCTAATCTCTCTAAATGCTAATTAATTGACTTTAAATAAATATTTAGTCGAATTTTAATTAACCTCAATTATTCGATAAAAATCGAATAACTTGGTTAAAAATGACAAAATTCTTCGGATGTTGTACAAGTCACCATCATATTCTAAAATACTAGATTTGCTTTATTCTTCAAATCTTTATTTTTGGAAGCATTGTTAAATTTCACAAACCCACAAAAAGGAGCGTTTGAATAAAAATTAAGCCAACTCAAAAAGTTTTTAACACTAACGGCCAATTACCAATAAATTATGATCAAGGTACCAATAATTTGGGGCCAAGTTACCAACAAATCCTGAAATACTAGGTTTACTTTGTCCTTCGAATCTTTATTTTTGGAGGTATTATTAAACTTCACAAACCCACAAATAAGAGCGTTTGGATGAAAATTAAGCCAACTCAAAAGGATACCAACATTTTCAGTCAGTTGCCAACAAATTATGATCAAGGTACCAACAATTTGGACTAAGTTACCAACATATCTAAGAATACTATATTAGTTTGTTCTTCCAATCTTTGTCTTTGGAGGTATTATTAAACTTTTCAAACCCACAAACAGGAGCAGTTGGATTAAAATTCAGCTAACTCAAAAAGTTACTAACATTGTCAGCCAGTTATCAAAACATTAAGATCAAGGTAGCAACAATTTGGGGCAAGTTACCAACATATCCAAAAATACTAGATTTTACTTGCTCTTCAAATCTTTGTTTTTGGAGATATTATTAAACTTCACAAACCCACAAACAGGAGCATTTGGGTGAAAATTAAGCCAACTCAAAAAGTTACCAACATTACTAGCCAATTACTAATAAATTATGATCAAGGTACCAATAATTTGGTCCAAGTTACCAATAAATCTTAAAATACTAGATTTGCTTTGTCCTTCAAATCTTTATTTTTGGAGGTATTATTAAACTTCACAAACCTACAAACAAGAGTGTTTGGATGAACATTAAGCCAACTCAAAAAGATACCAACATTGCCAGCCAGTTGCTATAACACCCTACTAATTTTATGTTATGCTTAAGTCATAGCATGAAACTAGTCAGATCGTGTTACCATGTTGATACTCTAGTTACCTTTCCTGTTTTAATTTTTCTTTAAATCGTCATCGTCATATAAACATTTTTCTCCTTCTCTTTTTTTTTCTTTTTTTTTTTTGATGAAACGGCGCGCTGCTATACCAAAAGCGAAACGAATCGAATAAAATATCACTAAGATAAGTATAGTACAATAGTGTTACTGCATACGTGTAAACATATGTATATCAGAAGCCACTGTTTCAGTTTATGTACAAAGTTTTAAAGTAGAACACATACGGGGCTGGTATATCAAAAGACCATAATGCCCTCATCTGCCAAAATACCCTAGGGTCCTCAAAGGACATTTCGTAACCTCTTTGCTAACCTACGAGTCAAGTCCATGACCCAAAGCTACATGTTGTTCAAAGAGGTCATGCGTACAACATCTCCTGCCACTAAGCTACTCCGTCAGGTAGCCGTTAGCCATGCCAGGCTCGGCCGGTGTATAGTCTGCGCTGGGTCCCGAGGAGGAAGAGGGCGACGAGCCGGTGGCCTCGGAGGGGTCACTCTCTGAACTCAACGGAATGTCGGGGACTGCCTGCGGTGGTGACTTCGGCGAGTCGGCGTCTTGCGGGTGCGAGAGGAAGCGAGGATGTGGAGTGCGCCATGTGTAGAGGATGGCAATATAAGGGGTAGCAGGGTCGAAGAGGGGATGGTGTAAAGGAACATCAAAGTTCCTGTCGCTGAAGAGGTAAAAACGGAAGTTACACGAACCAGCTATGTACAAAGAGTCTAACTCCGGATCATGGTGGAGCTGTAACGCAGGAATCTCAATGAAAAGGGTAGCTATGGAGTCCATCGCCAATGTCTGAGAATGATGCGGGAGATACAAAACGGGGTGAGAATTTCAAGAAAATTCTCAATAGGGTTTGGTTATACTGGTACTGACGTCACATGCATTCTCAGCTGCCTCGGGTTTTATGTAATTATAAAAATATGTGCTCAAACTGAAATGTCCATTTTCATGAGTTTAAGAAAATATCTGGTCCGAGGCAAGGTTTAGTTTTACTTTAATTGGCATAAGAAACAAAATAGATTACTAATGCTGATACGTAGAATGATAAACGAAATAAATAAATGAATAGCAGTGAGCAATTATAACAGACAATTGTAAACATCTTGATGTAACTATTCTATGTATTCATGCATTCATATAATCATGTAGACTCGTTCTTGAACTTTCCTTCATAAACTTTTTCATTATTTTCTATCATTTTCCATCTCTTGGTCCCCTGGGAGTTCTTGGCCATTTTAGACTCCTGGGTAATAGTCTGCTTATCAGGATCGAGCTCGTTCCTATACAGGAATTGCCGGGTTTACTTTCCTCGACCTTCCACCGATCTATTCCCCTTAACTTCTTATCCGGGGCTGGCCCAAGTAGTATGGAACTTGCACAATAACATAATTCTTTTCATAACTTTCATAGCTTCCTTAAGGTATAGTACTATGACTTAAGCATAGTACTGTGCTTTGGAGGGTGTTACATTAATGGTATCAGAGCAGTTTTATCCTCTCCGGACCTGAGGATTTGGACTGACTACGTTTCCAGTGTACTCTGGAATTTTTAGAAAATGAGAGAATGTCATGCGAACTATCTTATCTGCTTAAATAAGATATAGGATAGGAAATTAAATCAGATATGCATGATCGCCTAACTATGATTGTTATTGGTTGCTGTCACACTTAACTTATTGTTGAGCCTGATCAACTCAATGCTTTGTTGTGTGTGACTACGAACTAATGGCTTCCAGGGGGCGCGGTAGGCCACGAACTGTACCCACTCCAGAAGATCCTGCTAATTTTATGGATACAATGCGTGAAATGGCTCAAGCAATGTGGGAGCAAGCCGCTGCAGCTCATCAGATGATGAACCAGTTGGGTAGGCGGCCCGAGGCCAGCCATGTAGAAAATCCACATGGCCTAGGGGTAGACCTGGAATATCTCAAGTTTGCAGAATTCAGAAAAGCAAACCCACCTAGTTTTAGAGGAGCTTTCAACCCTGACCAGGCTGACGAATGGATCAAGGCGATGGAAAAGGTTTTCTCTGTTTTGGATTGTACAGATCGCCAGAAAGTAGCATTTGCCACTTATATGCTCGAAGCAGATGCAGAATTCTGGTGGAATGGTGTGAAGCGGCTATTAGAAGGATCCCAGACGGAGATCACCTGGATTATGTTCAAGGATGCTTTTTACAAAAATACTTTCCTCCATCAGTCCGAAATGCTAAGGAGTTGGAATTCATGCAACTCCGCCAGGGAAGCAATAGCATGTCAAAGTACATCGCTAAGTTTGAGGAGTTATGTAAGTTTTTCACAATCTATCAGCGGAATCCAGACGAGACGTGGAAGTGCGTCAAATTTGAAGGTGGATTGAGGGAAGATATCCTCGCCACAATAGGTCCTATGGAGATCAGAGATTTTCCTACATTAGTAAACAAGTGCAGACTTGTGGAGAATTATAACAAGAAATTGGAGAATTCCCAGTCTGATACTTATGGGAAGAGGCTTGCACCTGAAAACCAGGAACTTGAATATGCCTCACCACCAAAGAAACTGTATCCATTTAATGGACGGGGGGATAAACAGTTTGGGGGCCAAAGTCTTGAGCAAACCTGCTCTAAGTGTGGAAAGTATCATGGAGGAAGGCCTTGTCTGGCCGGACAGAATGTATGTTTCAGGTGTGGCAAGCCAGGACATATGATCAGAGAATGCCCTGAACACCAACTATCGACTCCTAAACCGCAACGTTAAGGAAGAGTCTTCACTATAAACGTGGAGGAAGCGACATCCCAGAGGAGTCATCGCAAAGATTAGGGATAACCTAGGACAAGGATCCTCTTTTGTAAAATTACGTTATGTTAAATTATGTAACTAGGCCGACTGTATTTTTCCTTGACTATGTTTGTTCAACTTCAATATGTTTGTGTGTAAACTTTCTTTCCAACTCTTACGGCAATAGACAGCCAATTTTGCGATCAAATTTTGAGGACAAAATTTTTAAAAGGAGGGTAGTAATGTAACATCCCGATTTCCGAGTTCGGCTTCGTCCTCAGGATTGGTCAATTCCAATTTCCGACTTCATCTTTGGATTTCAATAGGATGACCATTTTCCGAGTTCCGAGTTCATTTTGGGCAATTTCCGGCTTCACGTGATGGTCACGAATTGAATGAGATGCTTCCGATTTCCAATATACGACTTCATATAAACGATTTCCGGCATTAGGCTCGAGTATGTGATATCCGAGTTCCGACTTCATGAGCGTAATTCCATGAGATCCGACATCGTGCCTCAAGGAAGTATATCCGGTTTCCGATGTCACCAACCATACAGTATATAAATCCTGACTTCCGAGTTTAAGTATTGGGTTTGGAGACGTGACTCGAATTTCCGAGTTCCGACCTTAATGTTGAACTCAATTGGGATGGACTCGAATTCGGACCCTTGAGCAAATTTTCAGTCACACGGGTTCCGATTTTACATCCAACATTGGCATTCCCGAGTTCAAATAGGAAGTTCCGAGATTATGTGATTGTGAGCTTTCGACTTACGGCCTCCGACATTGATTCAAGATTTCCCCAAAGTCACAAATAAGCTGGTACGAGTTCCGACATTAGGCTTCAGCTCCCAGCTCAAGTAAAAACGACACGAGTTCCGACCTAAAGTATAATAAGGATGAGTTCCGACTTGAAATAGAGTAAATGCGAGTTCCGATTTCAAACAGTATGGCGGCAAGTTACACTGAAGGGGAGACGTAGCTAAATTCTGTCCACAAGAAAATTCAGCCAATCAAAGCCCTCCAAGTTAACTACCACCTCAAGCTTATAAACTCATCTCTTTCTCTCCTTCAGCCCCATTTTCTACGCCACTTTCTCCTTTGTTCAACTCTCTTTTCTCTTCTCCAACTTCATTACTCCTTCAAGCTTAGTAAGGCTCTAACACTCCAAGTTTCAGCACCTAGCTCAAATCATACTCCAAAGAGGTAGGATTCTACTTTTATTCTTGAATTATTTGCCCTATGGCTGCATGAACTTGTATTCTTCTTCATGTAATTGATGAGTTAATAGATATATTATGATGGATAATGATTAAGTTAACGTGAAATATTGAGTTGGGATTAAGATTAGAAGAAGAAAACTAAGAGAAGTACATGGATGAGGGTGCTATCTTGGTGGAGAATCCACGGCAGTCTGTATGGCGGAGCGTACGGCGCCGCCTACAATCGGTCAAATCCGATGAAACTATTTTTAGATGAAACTAGACATCCAGGGCTTTCCATAGATATATCATAGAAGGTTATTGGATTATTATTGAGAGAAATACGAATTTTTGAAGTTTGACCTAGGGTTCAGAACTTTCATCCGAGCAGGGTGACATGAGGAGGGTATAACTCACCCTATACAACTTCAAATCGAGTGAAACTAAGCTTTTTAGAAAGCTTACACACAGAGGAATACCCCAATATAAGATTTCGAGTTTTTTATGATGTCAATTGTTCCCAATGATTCGAGGAAGTTACCCTATGTCCAAACCAGGCCAAAACAGAGTAGTTCAGGAAGGTCGACTTTCCGGACTTATATCTCGAGGTGTACTTAAGCAAATGGAGTGAAACTTGTGGCAAATGAAAGGTTGTCCTGTTAGCTTTAATATGAGACCAATTTCGTAAGATTTGAATGAGTTTTCGATTTTTAGTGAATTTATATTCCCAGGAGTGTAATTCGGACTAGTGACTGAACAGGCTGAAGTAAAAGGTGGATATCTTGATTTATATAAATCAGAATGACATGGAACTAAAGAGGTTAGAAAGTAGACATATAGAGCTATGACATATCCAAATTTCAGATTTAAATGAGTTAAATAGAGATAAAGGTGGATTATACAAGATTAGGGCAGAACCGAATAGAATTGGCAGAATGACCAAAATGATAATTTTACAAGTGTTAGTGGAACATATAAAGTTTGAATGGAGGATTGCCAGCTTGACATTGATAAATGTGTGTTAAGTTGATTATGTTGCTATGACTAATTTGTCCGTGAGAGCTGGCACTATTCATGGGGAAACGGACCTGATTCGTTATCTTTGCCAATTTACTGGCGTAAGTCTAAGAAGTTATGAATATTTAAATGTAAGGATGAATTGAAATATGAATGGGTATATAGAAACCCTATATTTAAGAATGACATAATTATGTTATGAGGTATGTGAGGGTAAGTGATGTAGCATATGTATAACTATGCTTGAATATGTTTGAGAAGGAAAGAATATGAATATATTGAATGTGAATCCCTTCACTTGGAGGCAGTTATTTGAAATCCCTCCTGTGAAGCGGTTAAATGATAAAGATATGAAATCCCTTCACTTGGAGGCAGTTGCACTTGAATCCCTCCCTGTGAAGGCAGCTAAGACAATGAGATCCCTCTACCTTGGAGGCACGTGGTCAGATGAGATCCCTCTATGTTGAAGGCACGTGGTCAGATGTCAGATGAGATCCCTCTATGTTGAAGGCACGTGGTCAGATGAGATCCCTCAATTTTGAGGCACGTGACCAGAAGAGATCCCTTCAACTAGAGGCACGTGACCAGAATGAGATCCCTCCAAGACTAGAGGCACGTGAATCCCCTTGCGGGTGAGTCGGTGTGACGACGGTCACGGGTGATGCTGACGAGCTCACTCCAAGGCCAGGCTACCCAAGGGCAGTAAATGCACCCTAGGGACGGCGATACAGCTAGGTGTGCCAAGTAAAAGACTAAAGGCTAAAGATTTTATGACGAAAAGGAAGATAAAGAAAGAAAAGCAAGTTTCATGTATAGGCATGAATTTAAGTACGAGTAATTTTATGTGCAGATGTTATATTCCCAGCATATTGATGTTATCTGTGTTTTAATATGCGACAGTTATTATTCATGGTGTTATAATTGAATGAATTTTATGGGTTCTCCCAAATGCTAAGTGTATGATTAAAATGAACTTTGTTTCAGACAAGACATTTTTCGAAATGTAAAATTAAACAGTTTGTGCAGCATGTTCACCTTTTTCAAATTAAACCGAAGCAAACTGGAGACGACCATGATGACACTATGTATGAAAATTAGAGAATTCCTACTGAGAATTTTATAATTCTCACTCCTATTTCCATGTTGTCTCCAGATGATTTTAGAAGTTTCCAAAGACGGCTGAAGTTCTTTGTCAGGCGAGGTCCACTCGAGTAATAAAGAATGGCTCAAGGTATAGTACTATGACTTAAACATAGTACTGTGCTTTGGAGGGTGTTACAGTAGGTATTATTAAACTTTTCAAACCTATAAATAAGAATGTTTGGATAAAAATTAAACCAGCTCAAAAAGATACCAATATTGCCAGCCAGTTGCCAACAAATTGTAATCAAGATACCAATAATTTCGGCCAAGTTACCAACATATCTAAGAATACTAGATTTGCTTTGTTCTTCAAATCTTTATTTTTGCAGGTATTGTTAATCTTTTCAAACCCACAAACAAGAGCATTTAGATGAAAATTAAGCCAACTCAAAAAGTTACCAACATTACTACTCAGTTACCAACAAATTATGATCAATATACCAACAATTTGGGCCAAGTTACCAACAATTCCAGAAATTCAAGATTTCCTTTGTTCTTCAAATTTTTTTTCAGTATTATTAAATTTCTCAAACCCGCAAACAGAACCATTTGGATGACAATTAAGCCAAATCAAAAAAATATCAACATTGCCAGCCAGTTGCCATCAAATTGTGATCCCTTAAAGTACCAACAATTTGAGCCAAGTTACCATCATATTCAAGAATACTAGATTTAATTTATTATTCAAATCTTTATTTTTGGAGGTATTATTAAACTTTTCAAACCCACAAACAGGAGCATTTTGATAAAAATTAAGCCGACTCAAAAAGTCATTAACATTGCCAGCTAATTAGCAACAAATTATTATCAAGGTACCAATAATTTGGGTCAAGTTACCAACATATCCAGAAATACTAGATTTGATTTGTTCTTCAAATTTTTATTTTTGGAGGTATTATTAAACTTTACAAACCCACAAACAGGAGTGTTTGGATGAAAATTAAGCTAAGTAAAAAAGTTACCAATATTATCAACCAATTATCAAGAAGTTGTGGTCAAGGTACCAACAATTTGGGTTAAGTTACCATTATAACCAAAAATACTAGATTTGTTTTGTTCATTAAATCTTTCTTTTTTGAGGTATTGTTAAACTTCTCAAACACACAGACAGAAGTGTTTGGATGAAAATTAAGTCAACTCAAAAAACTACCAACATTGCCAACCAGTTGCCAACAAATTGTGATTAAGGTACCAATAATTTGGGTCAAGTTACCAACATATCTAAAAATACTAAATTTATTTTGTTCTTCAAATCTTTATTTTTATAGGTATTATTAAACTTTTCAACCCGCAAACAGGAGCGTTTGGATGAAAATTGAGCCAACTCAAAAAGTTACCAACATTGCTAGCCAGTTACCAATAAATTAAGATCAAGGTATCAACAATTTGGGTCAAGTTACCAACATGTCCAGAAATACTAGATTTGATTTGATCTTCAAATCTTTCCTTTTGGAGGTATTATTAAACTTCACAAACCCACAAACGGGAGCACTTGGATGAAAATTTAGCCAACTAAAAAGGTTACCAACATATCCAGAAATAATAGATTTGCTTTGTTCTTCAAATCTTTTTTTTTGTAGGTATTGTTAAACTTCTCAAACCCACAAACAAAAGCGTTTGAATGAAAATTAAGCCAACTCAAAAAGTTACCAACATTGCCAGCCAGTTAACAACAAATTGTGATCCCTTAAAAGTACCAATAATTTGGGCCAATTTACCATCATATCCAGAAATACTAGATTTGCTTTGTTCTTTAAATCCTTGTTTTTGTAAGCATTATTATTTCAAACCCATAAACAGGAGTATTTTGACAAAAATTAAGCCAACTCAAAAAGTTATCAATATTGCCAGGCAGTTACCAATAAATTATAATTAAGGAACCAATAATTGGGCCAATTTACCAACATATCCATAAATAATATATTTGCTTTGTTCTTCAAATCCTTTTTTTAGGTATTATTAAACTTCTCAAATCCACAAACAGGAGCATTTGGATGAAAATTAAGCTAACTCAAAAAGTTATCAATATTGTCAGCCAATTACCAACAAATTGTGATCCCTTAAAGTACCAATAATTTGGGCCAATTTACCATCATATCCAAGAACACTAAATTTACTTTGTTCTTCAAATCCTTATTTTTGTAGGTATTATTAAACTTTTCAAACCCATAAATAGGAGCATTTTGACGAAAATTAAGCCAACTCAAAAAGTTATCAATATTGCCAGGCAGTTACCAACAAATTATGATTAAGGAACCAACAATTTAGCCCAATTTACCAACATATCCATAAATAGTATATTTGCTTTGTTCTTCAAATCTTTTTTTTTAGGTATTATTAAACTTCTCAAATCCACAAACATGAGCATTTGGATGAAAATTAAGCTAACTCAAAAAGTTATCAATATTACCAGTCAGTTACCAAAAAATTGTGATCCCTTAAAGTACCAACAATTTGGGCCAATTTACCATCATATCCAGGAACACTAGATTTACTTTGTTCTTCAAATCCTTGTTTTTGTAGGTATTATTAAACTTTTCAAACCCATAAACAAGAGCATTTTGACTAAAATTAAGCTAACTCAAAAAGTTATCAATATTGCCAGGCAGTTACCAACAAATTATGATTAAGGAACCAACAATTTGGGCCAATTTACCAACATATCCAGAAATAGTAGATTTGCTTTGTTCTTCAAATCTTTTTTTTTAAGTATTATTAAACTTCTCAAATCCACAAACAGGAGTATTTGAATGAAAATTAAGCTAACTCAAAAAGTTACCAATATTGACAGCCAGTTTCAAACAAATTGTGATCCCTTAAGTACCAACAATTTGGGCCAATTTACCATCATATCCAGGAACACTAGATTTGCTTTGTTCTTCAAATCCTTATTTTTATAGGTATTATTAAACTTTTCAAACCCATAAATAGGAGCATTTTGATGAAAATTAAGCTAACTCAAAAAGTTGTCAATATTGCTAGCCAGTTACCAACAAATTAAGATCAAGGTACCAACAATTTGGACCATGTTATCAACATGTCCAGAAATACTAGATTTGTCTTGTTCTTCAAATATTTTTTTATAAGTATTATTAAACTTTTCAAACCTACAAACAAGAACGTTTGGATAAAAATTAAGCCAACTCAAAAGGTTACCAACATTACCAACCAGTTACCAACAAATTGTGATCCCTTAAAGTACTAACAATTTGGGCCAACTTACCATCATATCTCGGAATACTAAATTTGCTTTGTTCTTCAAATCCTTATTTTTGAAAGTATTATTAAACTTTTCAAACCCACAAATAGGAGCATTTTGATGAAAGTTAAGCCAACTCAAAAAGTTATCAATATTGCCAGCCAGTTACCAATAAATTATGATCAAAGTACCAACAATTTTGACCAAGTTACCAATAAATCCTGAAATACTAGATTAACTTTATTATTCAAATCTTTATTTTTGGAGGTATTATCAAACTTCACAAACCTACAAACAAAAGTATTTAGATGAAAATTAAGCCATCTAAAAAGGTTACCAACATTGTCAGTTAGTTACCAGCAAATTATGACCAAGGTGCTAACAATTTTGTGCCAAGTTGCCAACGTATCGAGGAGCACTAAATTTGCTTTGTCCTTCAAATCTACATTTTTGGAGGAAATATTAAAATTTCTCAACCCACAAACAAGAGCATTTTGGTGAAAATAAAACCAACTCTAACAATCACCAACATTGTCAGTCAATTACCCGCAAATTGTGATCAAGGTACCAACAATTTGTGCTGAGTTACCAACATGTCCTGGAACACTAGATTTGTTTTTTCTTCAAATTTTTGTTTTCGGAGGTATTATTAAAATTCTCGAACTCAAACAAAAATGTTTTGTGGAAAATATAACTAATTCAAAAAGTTACCAACTTTGCTTGTCAATTACCAACAAATTGTAATCAAGGTACCAACAATTTGGATCAAGTTACCAATATATCCATGATCACTAGATTTGGTTTGTTCTTCAAATCTTTGTTTTTCGAGGAATTATTAAAATTCTCAATTCCACAAACAAGACCACTTCGTTAAAAATGAAGCCAACTCAAAAAGTTATCAACATTACCAGTCAGTTACCAACAAATTATGATCAAGATACTAGCAATTTGTGCCAAGTTTATTTGCCAAAAGTTACAAATATAGAAAGATATGGAAAAGTCCACCTTGACCTTATTGCCCAATCTTAAAACTTCAAAAACATTGCCAAACTTGTCCCTAGACCATGGGGGGTCCACTTGTTGCTCTCTAGTTTCTCTTTCTCAAGTCTCTGCTATTGAACAAGTGCTAGCTTTCCAATGTTTACTTGCAATGCCTTCTTGTGCTACTTGCTTCCTCATGATATAGCATCTCAACTCCTATAACATGGTCAAAATGGGCTTATTCCTATACTTTGATATCTTAGCATTCTACACCTCACAATTGTTGTTGGTTATGCCATCAACCTTGGGCCACAAACTAAAGTATACTTTTACTACAAGAGCGTTCAGATTTCATAATCGTAATATGAAAACTCTTGGTTTTGGAATTCCAAGCACAATAAATCATCCAGCCATAACCCTCACTCACACACTTTGCCTGAACCCTAATTTTGCCATTCTTCAACCACTTAAATTGTTTCTTAGCTTAATGTTGTAATCCTTCATAGTATTCTTGAACTAGTTTAAATTCACAAATTCCATTTTAAGTGCTAGTTGAACCAAGCCATAGGAAGTACCCTCATTAAACTATAGATAAACAGGCCTAGATTCATGATCAGATGATGCAAGGGATAATAGCTCCCCCGAAGCATGTTTATACCTTTCTTCATCGCTCTTAGCAGCACATGTAATCTCATCAACACTCAAATCCTCAATCCTAATATCCTTTTTTGTACTTTTCTTGTGTGGAACATTTTTTTTCTGCTTGGACAAACTTTAATTTGAGGGCTCTTTCTTGTCTGCTCCTTGACAATCTCCCTAACATTTATAGTATCCTCTTCATCATACTCTGTGTCTTTCTCTTGGGTCAAGCTTATAAAGCTCATCCTCAGCACTTTCATAATCATCAGAAAATGAACTGCCAGAAAATTCACTGGTGTTAAAACCACTATTATCATCATTTGTTTCCTCTCCATCACTAGAAGTTTCAGCATCTTGCTCCCTTCTATGAATAGCAGTTTCGGTATCTTTATCATCCTCTTCCACTCTACTATTGTTGGCTACATTTCCTAAATCTTCTAGAATTTCAAGGACATTAACATGGTGCTCAAAATATATATCACCTTCTCTCCCTTAGCCGCTAATGCAGCCTCACACATCTCATTAACGTCAAAATCTCCATTTAACTATCTCAACACAGTGGCTAGGTTAGTGCTAGTTGGCTTTAACCAGAAGCATCTCACGTAGCTATCATATCCCAATTTCTTGAGCAAAGCTTGTATATCAAAAACATTTATGTAGTCTACATCTAACTTAGGCATATACTCAGCTATACCATTCACATAATGCAACACATTGTTTTTGTCTCTCTTAAACTTACCCTGACGGTGAAATGCTAGAACAATAAATGAACCCATCTGCATATCAAATAAACAAATGATAAAAATCTTCTCTCATAGGCAAGCACATAAGATAAAAATAGTGCACACTCAAAAGCCTTTTCTTGTGGTATTGGAACATATACAAAGGTCACCAATTCAATCTCATGAATCAAGAAAGTATGATCAACTTAAAAAAAAAAAAAAAGGCACTAGAAAACAAGAGACATTATTTTTCATACATAAAATCTCTAAAAGAAAAATAAATATTATTCATAAGTTAAACAAGTTAATTATTTTGTTCAAAATTAGTTACCTAGTTGTCCTAGGAAAGCTATCAAGAGGTTAACATTGGATTGCATTTTGCCTCTTGTAGTTGGAATTAGATCAACTTGTGGTAAAACATAGCCAATTCATACAAATGGATCCATTTTAAACCACATTAGCATACATGTCAAGTTCATGAGAATTGTTATGAAGTGTTGATCGCTTTTGAGAACAAAATTCCTAAGTCACAATGTGCTGCATGTAACTTGATCTTAATATAAGATAAAATAAGGTGGAACATCCATCATTGTTACTTCTTTAAAAGGTAGTAACTAAAATGAAATCACAAAGAAAAAATGTACAATTAATTTTTTTGTAATAAAAATTTAAGTCCAGGTTGTGATTCAATATAATTGAAACTAAAGATATAGTTTAGTTGCAAATCAAGAGTGAAGCTTGATTTCACTAAATTAGCAATCCCTGGTCAAACAAGCTTTGTGGAAAGGGACCACCACCACAATATTCCATAGACAATTTTAGACACAAAGGGACCACCACAACAACAGCCATCTAAGCAAATATATAACTCAATATTTTAATTAGACCACAAAAAAATTACTAGTTACGGACCACAACCTCAAACCCATACAATATTTTAATCACACTGCAAACAAACCAACATGTTCAGGGACCACAAAGAGAGAACACCATGGGGTTTACAAGAGCACATTCACACTTACCTCTTGAAGCCTTGTCAGAGATTCTTCAATGCTCTATTAACGATTTGAATAGTAGAGTGATGAAAACCAACAACACTTTGAGTTGTTACTGTTGAAAAATATGGGCACTTGTGTTGGAGGTTGGTGATAAGGGCATGGCAGACAATAGCATGGGTGGTGTCTAGAGTGGCGGACTTGAGGTTGAGATGGGCCTTCTTGTTGCCAAAGAAGGGAAGGAGTGGGAGGTTTGTGGCTTCGTGCGTTGGAGAAGGAGTGAAAGAGGGGTTTAGTGCTCTATGTAATTGTAGGGTTCAATATTTTTTTTTTTTTTTGTGTTTTGGATTGGATGTAGGGATGCAACATTGGATGACTACAATGAAGATGTTTTGAAGGAAAAATTGGTTGAGTATAAGTCATATTAAAATATTTATTATATAGATAAAATAGTTACAAAGATAATAATAAAATAGGAGATAAAATCAATAAATAATAAAAAGATAAGGATAAGACTTATAATTAAGGATACGATACAATAAACAGGATCAAAATTCTAACAAACTAAATATCTAAATCTTAAGTAAAACAGAGTATCATCATTACTTTATCATGTCAACAAATAGCTTATCTATCACACTTATTTTAGGTTGCAAGTAAACTAGAGACCACAAATGTCTAATTTTTATAATTATCAAAGACTTTAAATTAATTTATTTTTGTTAGAAATCAATTATCTGTCAGAGACATTGTCAAGGATTAATTTAAAATTTTATCTTTTTTTTTTCAACTAATATTTAAGAGATATTTTAAAATATTACTTAAAAAATATCTAAAATAGTGACATAAACAACATTAATTAGGATTGACTGCAATAACATTTTTCCGTCGTGGCTCTAGTGTATGGGGGATTTTTTAATTTTTTTTTTCTTTTTCTTGCGGTATTGGATATTAGAAATAAGCAAATTTGTGTCAGAAAAGCCAAAACGCGGCAAGTTGAATAGCAAGTTGGCACAGTAGCCTTGGATTGACTAGTCCAAAAGAAAGTTTCTTACGTCCACATTGGATTAAGAATATTTTTAATTAATTTTTCTCTTACTCTTTTCCTCTCTTCTCATATCTTAAAGTAGGAGTTAACATCTTTCATTGAAGAAGAAATTTCTTCCTGCAAAATATAGAAGAAATACTCCGGTCTAGATTGTAATACTTCCGTATTTTAATTATTTTTTTAATCATATTCTCGTTAAATAGAGGAGAGAAAGTAAATAAAAAGAAATAATTTAAAAAATAAGTAAAAATAATTTTATAAAATATATTTAAAATTTTTTAATATTAATTTTTTTAATTTATATGTGTGTTTAAAATTAAACAGTTATTTCCATATAAAAGTAGTATTAATTATTAGACTTTGCATTGTTGTTGTGGACGACAACATTTAATTTTGTACTACACTTAATAAATTTGGGTGATATTGAATGGTGAATTGTCTTTTGGGATATTCAACTTTTTTTATTAAATAAATTGTGAAAAGAAAAAGAAATAATTGAAAATAACTGTTCAATTTTAAATGTATACATAAATTAAGTAAATGATTACAAAAATTAATATTAGAATATTTTAGATATATTTTATAAAGTTATTCATATTTAATTCTTTCTCTTTCTTAATTATTGTTTGTCACTTACTCTCTCTTTTATTCAATAAAGATATAATTGGATACAATTATATTCAAATATATTGATTTAAGAAAGAATCAAATTATACTTATGGATAGATAAATTTAAATGGGGGGATTATTGCCTAAATTTTCTGAAAAAATAGTTATTTGTTAAGACAATATAATTTTAAAAGTAAATACTTATTTAAGTTGAAGGTAGCACATGGTAGAGGCTCAACCGCATGAATGGCAGAACATTCCATGGCAATTTATACCCACTAAATCTTCACCCATTTCAAGCGGCCGCATCATCCATATACAAGATGAGTGACGAACCTTGTGCTCCTTATTTCTCGTCTCGTTTAGACATATAATAATTAATGTATAAATAATAGGAGATTTCCTCTTCTTCTTTTTTTTTAATACAAGTGATAATAAAATTTAAACTTATAACATCATATAAGTCATTAGAAATGGTGTAATAATGAGAAATTTAGATAATATGTATGAAGTCAAAAATTTATATAGCAAAAAGACTATAGCATCATATATACTACCTAATAGCTTTAGGAGATTTCAATTATGTATCTAGTAAATATAATTGATACTCCTTCCCGATTTAAAATAAGTATCACTTTGAGTAAAATTTTTTGGTTCATATTATATATAACTTTAGTATTTCGATAAAATATTTATTACAATTTTTTTAATTTTGTTGTCCACACAATTTTAATTAGGCACAATAAATAATGGAATTTTTTTTTGGGCTTTAATAAAACTACCGATATTAGGGCCCTATTATCTAAAACCCGACTAATCCGACTCGATCTGACAGAAGTCTTTGATGGGATAGGATTCTCCTAACAAGAATTTTTTCCATTTCCATGGCTGAACTCCAAAAACCTCTTTTAAGGGATCAAGGTACGTACCACCTTGATCAATTCCATATTAGTAAATATTGAAATATTAAAACAATAAATTATTAAATAAGAATATTTTAGTAAATATTTTGGTAATCAATCTTTTGATTTTGAGTTCCTTAATATTTGTGTAAATAACCAAAGTGATAATTATTTTGAATCGGAGGGAATAAAGTAAAACAACTAGTAATAAATGTAAAATTTCACCAATAGCATAACTCAATTTTAAATCATTAATGTATAATTCTTCAAATTTTTCATAAATAAATGCACTATAAATAAATTAAAATCACTAGTTATTTCCACATGATTCTTTAATGTCTAATAATATCTACAAAAGTGATATTCAAATAATCATAATTGTATAAAATCACCTTCCATTTCTTTGTTTTGCCCGATGCTCAAGCTTTTTTTTTAGAATAATATTATTTATACTCATTTTACTTGGGACACCGTATTAATTTATCCATCATCTATCACATCATTTTCAACGATAGATGATGGATAAGTCGGCATATATAGTATCTAGGTAAAATAAGTATAAATAATATAACTCATTCTTCTCTTGACCTTCCTGCATAAGAAACGCTCGACGGGCTGTATATCACATTATTCCTATTTTCTAGTATATGCTATTTCCTTTCTAGCCTTTAGTTGTCTCACTTATCACATAAAGTCGGTGGGATACACAATGGAGCACCAGCAACCTGATCAGGAAATTGGTTCAACTGATCAACAACAACCCGTAGTGCATCGTTCTGGAGGTTTTGAAATCACAATAAAACCCACTACTGAGCCTACTTCAAAGCCAGATCAAGATGCCACACTCAAACCCATAAATGGCCACTCCAATAATAACCCTTCTGAAGATCAAGACCCCAATATAAACAAAGAGACTACCCTTGGAAAGGGTATCCAAAGATGCTTCACAACAGCCTCAGATCTCGGGAACTTCCTCCCAACTGGGACTACCCTAATCTTCGGGTCACTCCTTCCAACCATATACAAGAGTGGCCAGTGTTCATCTCTCAGCACCACCATGATGATCATTGTTTTAGGCCTTTGTGCTTCCTTCTGCTTCCTTTCCTCATTCACCGACAGTTTCGAACTCCCGGATAATAAAGGAGAGAAAACTATATTCTACGGATTTGTTACTACAAAGGGGTTGTGGGTGCACAACCACAAAGGGTTTATCAAGGATGAAAGGTACAAGCTTGGTTTTGGAGACGTTTTGCATGCTGTGATGTCGGTGGCGGTGTTCCTGGCCATTGCTTTCTCGGACCATAGGGTCATAGATTGCTTGTTTCCTAAGCATATAAATGACGTGGAGCAAGTGATGCAGAGTTTGGTGTTGGTAGTGGGATTTGTTTGCTCCAGCTTGTTTCTTTTGTTTCCTGTCCATAGGCGTGGATTCGTCCCAACCTTGCCAAAGAATGGTAGCAGCCCACAGTAGAATTATCAAAATTATCAGAATGACGTAGTATATGCTTCTTCATCGGTTGATGGTTAAGTGTATTATATTGGATTTTTGTCCAATTACCAATCTATGTATCATTACTTCACATAGTAATAGAATCATTATGTAACTTAGCATATCGGATTCAGATGGCAAGTGAAAGTCCTGCTCTCGCTCTCGCCCCTATGCAAAACTTAATTACTATTGTATAAACTTTTTTGTTTCACTCATTTTATTTTTCTTTAATGTTCATTTTGATTCTTATCATTTTTATACCCAAAAAAAGTATGTAGATAGGCAACTTTTCAATATATAAAGAAAAATTATTTAAAAGATCAAATTGTATGTAAATTTATATAAAGAAGAGAAATTTTATGTGGATATAAATTTAATAATTTATATTTAGATATTCTTACAATAAAATTAGACCTCACGAATTTTATTTACATTACATTTACTTATTTCTTGATTCATTAATTTTATTACGAGTGTGCCTGAGGATAGATTTATATCTCTGTTAAAATTTTTCTTTTTAGAATCCGCCGGTATAACTTGTCTGAAATAGGATGGGATGATGGTGTTTGTGTGGACAAGCTACGTAGCAGTTTCAGCTCCTAGTAGATAGGATAGGATGGAAATGGTATGAGGTGACCCATATTATGTGAAGGGATCACCTCTTCCATAAGTTGAATTTTAACATTTTCAGTTCAAAAATAAATAAAATGAAAGTTCTCCGGCACCCTGACAGAAGTTATGGAGACAACTGTTGGAGACTTGTGTCTTATATGCATCCAAATTTTTTATTTTTCAAATGAAGCATGTAAGCCAATAATCAAATTTTGAAAAGACAAATATATTTTTCAAAAAAAGTTGATTGATCATGTGGTTATAATTCTAACTTCAATTGTCATATCTCATTTGAAAAGTCAACGACTAGAGTCATTTCTTCCCATAGCTGACTCGAGGGATGCTATTAGCCATGGCTATAGCGGAAAGAAGAAGAAGAAATTTGGAAAACGGGATCCATAACTAGGCCTCCTTTTATGAAATAATAGATATATATTAAATTGGAATTAGATCATTAATTCATGTGATTTTTCAATCGAACCATATCATGTTAAAATAAAAGATAGATACAAAGACTGAAAGACCTATAAATAGCGTCTTACAAAATTGAAATGGGTCTCACCTATTAATATAATCTTTGAGTTTAATTTTCTTTTCATATAATATTTTTATATCAAAAACTAATACGAGAGGAAACCATTCCCATGCTGACTTATTCAAAATAGGGAAATATTAATGTAAGCCAACGTCCACTTCTGCAGATCATTCTCTTCCATCTGAGAAAAACTTGTGCTCATTCGTGAATTTCAATCAAGGTGAGCATTTTAAACACCACCTTGATTGATACTTGCATAATGGAATTAGAAGGCAACCGAGTATGGCAACGATATGAAAAACTAGAATATTCGTTGGATAACTTTTATATATGTGTATATGTATAGTTTTCTCTTAAAAAAGTTCAGATTCTTTGTCACAGTGCTATTGAAACTTGACCACTTGTGCCAGGAGCTTACAAGAGTAATTTCCATATATTAATATCATTGTATAAGAATTGGTTGTAAGACGTGCACAGGTCAATTGCATGGTCAAGTCTCAACAACTTGTACGTTTATGATTGAATGCGCTTTGCCCTTATCCTATTAGTCAGATACAAAAATTTTGTTTGTTGAAAATGAAACCTGGCAAGTAGGGTACTGGTTTCAAATTATATATCCGGGTGAAATCATGATTGTATGTTTGCTCGTATTTTCTGCATGAAGGAATGCAATTATGATCTTATTTTTATTCTACGTAGTTTACTATTCCCTCCATTTCATAATATTTGTTATTTTAAGATTAATAAAACTAACAAATTACTTTACTAATAAATATGATAAAAGATAGACTAATTTTATAAAACTATCATTATATTAATATTATAACTTTATTTATATTTTTCATTGACTTCATTAATAAACATTATTAACATAGTCCCCATTTAGTTTTGGAACATATCATGGCCCCGCAATATAATTAGAGAAGTTACCCTGAATTATTTTTTTAAAACTGCTGTTGAAGTCATTAAATATTTGCAAAGAAAGTTAGGACTTTTTTATCCCACAATGGCTCATTATCGAAGGGATGATTCCTATTGAGCTTCTACTGTGAGCGGAGCTATGGAAGGAAAGGGCTGATGTGAGGTGTACCCAAAAAGCTTTCATAGCTAGTTTTGGGTTTCTCTAGACAGTAGAGAGTGTATGCCATCTGCGATTTTTGGAAGGCAACATTGGGTTTTGGAGTTATTCTTGGTAGATATCTTTGCTCTCTTTTGAATGTATTTGAATTTGTAACCCCTGAAAGGTTCGGTGTTTCTAATTTTTTTTTGGAAGATTTTTGGGCTCTGTTTTGTTGTGTATTCGAAATTGTGTATATGGATGTGCTTTGCAAAAATTTCCAAGGAGGTTTTTTTTATTTTTTTGGCCACTTAGGCACGGGCAAAATGTACTATGGCACCGAAAAATCAGCTTTTGCGTTTGGTTGCGATGCAAAATAAATAACACAACTGTTGTTATTGTTGAACCAACTCAAGGTTACCGACAGCAAATGGGGATGCGACTCAAGTTTTTGAACCACCCTCCTTATTTCTCACATAAAAACTACAATAAATTAACACTATATATAAAATGGAAAAAAAACTGTAAACAACATAAAAAAAAGATCTCCAAGTATAGATAGCTCGTAACAATCATGACACCGCAACCTAAAATAGCAATGACAAATCATTGAGAAAAAGAAATGAGCTATCAGATTTAGTGCTTGATGATGGCAAGCATTGATAGCACAATCAACGCAGGCGAAGCTTCAATCATCAAAACCAAGCTCGAGATGGATCCTATTGCTCCAGTGTCAGGATCTGCAGTCGTCGACAACGACGGCAACAAGTCCTGGGCAGAGGCACTGGCGGAGAATGGGAAGCAAGTGACGGCAAAGATGGCAATAAGCACAAAGGATGAAGAGAGTGGAAATAAACGGGGGTTCATTTGCATACTTAAACAATTGATATACTCAATGTTAATTTTTAAATAAAATGAAGCGGGTTTCATTTCACCCATACAATTTCATTGATACTCAATCTAGCAGGTAGGAGCCTCGAACCATGACATAGTCCCAAACATACGCAAGACCATGTAAGTTTGGGCCTAAAATTTCCCTATTTGTGTTTGGGTTTTAATTAAAAAAAAGAGTTTGGGTCTATTCTTTTTTTTAATGATAAGAGATTTTAAGAATATTAAAAAAGTAATTAAATGCTAAAATACAATAATTTTCTATTTTTTAATAATGGAATAAATTTGAAATTCCTTCCTGATTACAGGTGCTGGATATGTTGGTTTAGGCATGTTTGGGACCATTAGATGGTCTGAACATTTAAACTATTTTGAACCACTAGATCTAGCTCATTAAAATCCAACGGTAGAGAATGAACTCACGTTATATTTTATAATTTTGCATATTAGTCCCCATGTTTTAGATATTGGAGTAGGTGAATAGTTATCGATGGCGGATTTGTGGGGTTTGCTTGCTCATGTAGGCGAGTAGGGGATCGTGGTGGTCGCCAGCATGTACAAGTCCATCAAAGCAAGTAAGGCAGTTACAATGGGATTTATTTTTGGCATTTTTTCGAACAACTTTTATGAATTAGATGATTCCTTGATCGTGTTGTAGTATGAGGGGTTTGGTGGTTTAGGTTAGAATAATTTTGAGCTTTGAATGGGGAAAAACCTTTTGTAAGATTTGTCATCTTAATAAATTCTAAACCCGAACGAAACTTCATAAGTTGGAAGTGGTTGTGTTATTTTCACTGAAAGTCGATTTCCACCCCCTCACACTCCTCCCGGTTGCCGCTGGCAGCAACCTGGTTGTATGTATTTTTGTAAAGTACTACTAATTTTTAAGCCCCTTTTTAGATGGGTTGTCTAAAGCAAAGATAGATGTCATGATTCCACAATAAAGTTTCCATAGGAGAGTTATTCTGTTTCTTTGTTATTTTGTTAGATTTGTTTTATTTGCTCTCAATGTTAATTATGGCTTTTGATCAATGGATTCTTGCTCTATAGAGTAATCAAAGATTGGTATATTGCTTATGTGATAAAATCTTATCATATGTCCCTAAGACACAACTGTTTTCTTTATCTTATTTTCTAGGGTAAGCCGAATCATATTATGCAAGATGATACATTCTCAGGTCATGTAGGAAGCTTCTTTGGTACTATGTGGAATGGATTTATATACATCCTAGGCCACTCTTATGTGTCACAAGTGGGAGTTATAGTATTACTGATCGCAACACATTCTTTTGTTCCATCTTAGTTGTCACAGAAGAAAGGAGCAAAAATTGGATTTCTTCATTTTTTTGCTCACCTCGCTGCAGCAATGATTCTTTTTTCACTTGTTGAACTAGGCGTTGAAACATGTATCCAACATAAATTTAGATTATATTTTCCAACCGATTGAATTTGTTTGTATTGACATAATGTTTTGTAATTTGTGCTACCTAAGTCTTACATTGCATATAATGTTTCGGTCCCCTTACTTTTTTAAGTGCTACAATGTTATCCTCATAGTTTTGAAATTGATACCGATTAACATGATTTGGCACTCTTTCACTGATGTGGAAGTTTCATGTAAAAAAAGTCAAGAAAAAAATGGCACATCCCCAAATTATATTACAAATTATGCATTGTCATGTTTGTGAAAAGTGAACACTTTATATCAATGGTGTTGATTAGTGGAGAGTGAACACTTCCAGATCTAACTTGCCTTAGAGGTCGTATTAAACAATGGACTTTTGGACTTTATCTAGCATGTAAACATGTATCACGTGCTTAATGTCTGATTTTGATGTGCCAAGAGGTAAGAAAATTATGTGGATTTTTTTAGTTTTGAACGTTCTACTATCATGGAGATGGTTTTTTTAGGTCATACCTGCTGCTCGAAATAATGTTTGCAAGAATATTAGAGTCATTGATAGCTTTCTCCATTCAGCCAAATGTTGGTGAAAAGCCCTCTCCGATAGGCATATGCATTGTTTCCATCCTGCATGTTTGAGCATATATATATATATATATAGTTTGAGCATTAGAAATTGCGGTCTAGTATGTTTAAGCAAATTCTGCCTTGTTTAAGTTCTCCATTGTGTTTTATCCAAATAATTACTCCCAGAAAATAAGCAAGGATCTGCAAGTCTAAAAGAAAGGAAGTTTTGCAATAAAATGGTGCAATGCTGAAGCACCGTCAAGCTCTTGTATTTATGAGTGTGAGATTAGAATATGTGATTACGGTGTAGTTAGTTTTAAAACTAGTGTATTTATATTAGCTTTATCCTTATTTATTTAATTAGACGTGTAGCCTGGCATAACTAACTAATTGAATTTGACACATGTCTAATTAAATAAGTAAGGCTAAAGCTAATGCAAATACCTTAATGTTAACGGTTAGTTCCTAAAATCATGGGAACATTGAGGTTGTTGCATATCATTTTTAAGTGGCTGAAATTGTTATCTGTAGGTGGGTGAAGATAAGATATCTTCTACAGAGTTGTGAAAAAAAAAGACATGTATCTATATTATTTATTACAACCAATTTATTAGTTAAACAAATTGCATATATTTGTAAAACCCCATGGCTATACGAGCTGTAGCTTATTTCTTCCATCAAAGCATTGGCACAAAACTTAGGTTTCCTCTCAGAGAAATTTATCTCACATAAGTGTTTCATTTTTAACTTCCATCAATTATCACACATGAAATGATTTTCCTAGTTCCAATCAAGTACTGAAATGAAAGAATACCAAGTACAAATACAAGGGCAAAAGTCATATGTAATTTGGTTCACTTGGGAAACCAAGAAACAAACATAAGAAAATTAAAAATAATATTTGAATTGAGATTTTGATTGTTGACATGCAATGGCAAATCCATGCATTTAATTAAGCTAATATGTAACCTTCCATTAATAAGTCTTATTCCACCTAGACCATGTTTCCAGTAAGGCATAACTGGCATATGGATCAATGAAGGATCTGTTTGTTTTCTTTCACCAGTTAACATATATTGTTTAAAATTCGCTATGTTCTACTCAAAACTCTAAAATTATTTTGTTATGGGGTGTCATAGTTTGTAAGCATACGTGAATGATTTAGAAGTCAGCAAATATGCCTATATAAAATGAGCTATTATGTGTGAGTGATGGCTCGATGCTAGGATGAAGTAGCATTAACAAAAGGTTTAATAATGCGATTTAACATTTTTGCATTTTATATTGGTGAATTCTGCAGCAGAGACAGAGGCCAAAATTAATGGATAGGCTAATCAATCAGCCAAAATAATAAGCCAAGAAATTTGACTGGCTCGGTGGCTCCACTATGCTATAACAAGGTTTCAATTCAACTCTGTTGCCTCTGCCGAAGATTAATGTGGTTACCCAATTCATTGCCATGTAAAAGATAAGCACACATGCAATATAAGTAGAGCACCATACTAGCCAGCAGCCCAGCACAGAGATATTGATGAAACCAACCAAATCCAAATGTCTGAAAGCAATCAGCAAGAGAAATGAATATGAAAAATAATTTTGAAACGTAAACAATAGCCATTAGGTTAGAACAAAAAACACATTCAAGACTACCAGTCTTAACAAAAACACGATGACTTCGACAATTTGTAGATAAAGAGCCTATGTTTTGCTCGAAGCTTCTCAGCTTGTAAATCCCTGATTATCTTTGAAGTTTCCTCAGCCGAACGCACAACCATCTAAATGACGCCCATTTCCACCCATTGTCTGCATCAAACGAACAACACCACACATGAATGCTCGAAAAAAAAAAAAAAAAACCTCGATTCCACCCACTGCCTTCCCGAAATGAGCAACACCACACATGAATGCCCAGAATAAATACATTGATCCCTGAATATTTTCCTTTGATAAGGTTCGAGTATTGAACACTGTCCTTATTTGCAAATAAAGAAAATTAAGACCTGAATTGTAAAATTAGGTGCGCGATGGTTTATTAGGCACGGTCTCAATTTTGTAATTTTATTGAGTGGACCATGCAATGATCCCAAACATATGTGGACCAACGTATCCGCCACCTTGATTACAAAAGTGTTGAAGATGTTAGTTTTTGATAAATACAAACTCTTAATATAGTTCTTGAAATCTAAAAATATTAGTTATAATTAGTCTTTTTTAAAAACTAATATTTTTTATTGTTAAAAATTAGGGGTGGTAAAATGGATTCAATTAGTTGGGTTGACCCGCCCAACCTACCATTTTTTGGCGAGGAGGAATAATATTTCTAACCCGCAAAAAAATTGACCCATCTAACTTGTTCCGCCTAACTCATGAGTTGAGGTAGGTCGTGGTAGGTTGAACCTGCAAATTGAACCTATGGGTTGTCTTCCTTTTTTCTCTTTTTTCTTTTTTTTTTCCCAAATTCGACCTATCTATGCTCTATGAGGGTCACTTTCTTTTTTGGCCCAAATATCTATTTCCATATGCAAACGGTGGTCACTTTAGATTGGTGTTTGCAAATGGGGCTTTGCATCTAACTTGATTATATCAAAATTGATTTTGATTAAAAGTGAGTTGGTATCAACGTGATTTATATTTGGAAACTTTTATTTTAAAAGAGATTATAATAGAATGGTTATTATTTGGATGATATTAATCAAAATTACTTTTGGATGTATAATTATTAAAATAGACATGAGTTTTATATTCTACTTTTAATATTATCCTTTTATTTCATTTTTAGCTTTAAGATATTTAAATAAATTATATTGATATTATTATAAAAATTATTTTAATATATTTTACGAATATTATAAATAAAATTATATTAATATTATTATAAACAAAAATATAACAAATACTCATAAAAAATTATTTTTCAATTGAAAAAGTATAAAATATGTTAAATTAAATAACGCCCTTCTAATTTTTTAAACTCAAGAAAGGTAGTAATAGATTCCCTGACACTCCACCTTTTACATGTACGTATTAAATGAAGAAATAATTTAAAAATACACAATGCAATTAGTAATTTATTAGAGGAAAAAAGTGGAAAAATAATTGTTAATAAAAAGTGAACGCAACAAATTGAATGCAAAAGCAGCTATTTCTTGCTTTTGCTTGAATGGAAAACCAAGGCAGCATTTAAAATGATCCAAACAAAAATCTAGACAATGATGTTCCAGAAAATAATCAGTGCCCCCCGTCATGGCTTGTGGAAAGACAAAATTAACCAAAGATTGAGCCTATATTACAAGGTTGACCCACCATGTTCCGCCATTCCTTCACTCCCTCCCGACCTCCAGCCTTCCGCCTCTGAACCATTCCCCGCCGATGCCACCAACAATCCTGCAAGAAAAGCACCTTCATGGGTTCGTCGTCATCAAGGCAGTGGAAGCTTCTCCTCAAGAAGCCACAATCACGGGAAATGGATTTAGTGTCAGTGTTGGTGTTAGACTTGCCTGAGCTCATGGTGGTGGTGTCGTTGATGATGTTGGCAATGCCTTAGTAGGGTAGACAACATTGAAGCTCGAGAGTAGCACGTCAAGATGTAACCAAAGGATGGAAGTAGTCCATCATCGACCCGTGCATCAACACCAACCATAGCATGAACGACGGATTTTAAAGTGCAAGTTGAAGGGAACTACAAATCCACTATCATCATGATCCTCATCGATGTTGCAGGCTAGATAGAATTGGAAGAAGGGGGCCTGCTTCCACTGGTTGTCGCTTTTGGACATTTCAACAAGCCAACAATTTTAATTTTTTAAATAAAAAATCACATTAACCAAATACCTACCCATTGTCTTACTGTACGCTGCATCACATTATATTTGCCCCCTTAATCTCAACCATCCCCTTTATAATATTATTATTTGTGTGGCTACAATTCACTGGATCACTAATGTCTAGATTTTGGACTAGACCAGTGTAAATGAAGCCAAAAACCAAACATAATTTTTTACTTTAAAATTGTGTTTGACAAGGTTTGAATGTGATATTGGCATGTAAAATGCCAATCCAAACACACGCTAACCAGTGACTAAATAGTAAACACATTATTTTGGAGCCGTAGCTTGTCTTTGTCTTCTTTGTTCTCTCAGTTGCCACCTTCCATCAACCAGCTCTCCTTTCCTCTCAGACTTAGTTCACAACCACCAATTCTCCACACAACACCACCAGTTCATCCACTCACAGCGACAATGACAGGCTGACAGCAAAGGCCAATGAGACCCACAGTGAGGCATAGGCTAATTGCATTTTTCGATGATGGTGAGGCTTTCTAGCAACTCTCCATTGCCATGGCATTGGCAGATTTCTCTTTTCCTTGTTACTCCCTCTCTCTCTTTGCATTTTTCTTATTCTTGTTTTCCTCGATTATGTTGTTTTTTAATTTTTAACATTGTTCATCCTTAAAGGCCTTTGATTCATGTCTCTAGTTCATGCTTGTTTTGATGTATTTATTTGAGTAATTGAGTTTTTTTAACATTGTTTTTCTCTATTGTGTTATGAGTGAAAAGGTTAAAGAGGACTTTTCTTGGTTCAATAGTACCAAACCACCCATTAGATTCATACTAGATTCATACTTCTCTTAGAATATTTTTTTAATTTTTTACAATTTTTTATGGGGGCCAATTTATTAAAAACAAGCTTTTCTTAATTTTAATTTTTTTTAACCTTAAAACAAGGTGGATATAAGGTGGATCAAAGTGTCCAATCCATATTAGTAAAATGAGTTGGCCCACCTTGCCCCATTTTGGGCTAACTCGGGGTGAGTTAGCCTGTTAACTACCGCTATTAAAAACAAAAAAAAATTAATATCATCAATATTTTTTAATTCTTAAAAACTATGTTAAGAATTTTTATTTTTTAAAGAGTAGTATATCTTATTCTTCAACAAAAAATTTGAGATTTATCTTTTTAATAAAAAATTAAAGATATCCCTTCAGGGACATTCGATAATAAAAGAATGAAGATAAATTATGTTTACCTCCCCTAAAGTTAAGTTATATTGTACACAATATACCTCAATTTTTTATGCCTATACTGACACTCGTTAAGGATACTTAGTGTGATGTTCATATGGGTACTTAGTATCATATTTTATAAGATATAAGGGACATCACATGCAATATTACTTAAACCTCAATAGAGGTTAGTGTAAATTTTGCAAATCAAGAGGCATCGTTTGTAATATTAAATAATCTTAGAAGAGATTAGTGTAATTTACCTATTATTTATAGAAGGTTAAAACTAATTTTTGGTCCTTATACTTGTTTTAGATTTTAGTTTTAGTCCCCGCACTAAAATTTTTTTGGATTTAGGTCTCTAAAGTGATATTTAGTTAGTGCCTACTATTAAAAATTATTAGATAGTATTAATTTTTACTAACATAATTAACAGAAGTTGATATAGGATATGGCGAAACTCAATAGGCCATTTAGGCTTAAAAAATATTGTTTTCAATACTATTTCCATCACTTTTCTACTTTTGAAGAAAGATCATTATATGCCTAAAAAATGTCGTTTTAGAATTATATTAACAATATACTATATTTATATCAATTACATCAATAAAAATTAATACTATATAATAATTTATTAATGACAAGAACTAATTTCTTAATAAATTATCACTATCAGAACTTAAACAAAAAAATTTTTTAGTATAGGAATCAAAATCAAAATCTAGGACACATGCAAGGAGCAAAAACTAGTTTTATCCTCAATAGAAATATAAGTTAGTTGCTCGATGCCTAGAGCTTCTATGCAGTGCCGGAGTTCCTGGATCACATGACGCCAAGCCACATCGTCAATTCCAACCCGGTGTCCACCCCTCTGCTAATATGCCCCAAATCCTTTGAGTATAAACAGGCACGTTAGGTAGTCAGCAACAACCTCAAAGCATGATCCCATATGTTGTCTACAACGTTCTCAACAACTCTACCCTTCAACGTGACAGCACCTGATCAGAGACATAACAGAAACCAGTTTCTCTTGTAGCTTTTATTTAAATCACACTTCTAGCGTTACAAATAGAAAATCTAAATACACTAACAGATGATTAAAACTATTAATTTTAACATAATTGAAATGACGAATTGAAACATGAGCTACCAGCTTCTTCAAAGCATACCTCTATATATAGTCTCTAGGGTACCCTAAGAACATGGGATCCGACATAAAGTTTGCATCTACCCCCAATTTATCCGTTTGATCAATCGCACCAGCAACCTAAACAAACATGTGCCGCGGACAATGTAATTCCATAAATTTTCTAGATATTCTGTATGGACTCAAAGGCCCAAAGGTCCTACTCACATAGGGCCCAAGGATCGCGGTATGTGACTCGCTTCTCTGATTTCTTTGCTTCCGAAAATTCTCTTCCCTCTGCCCCATTCTTTCTTCACATTCTTAATCTCACACCCTCATTGGTGCTTGAACGAAGATGCCGAATATACAAACATCAGTCATTGATATTTCCATTCTAATTAAATTACATCCTGTAGTAGTACCGTGAATTCAATTTTACAGCTATTATTAGAGTGTTCTGCTACTGTCATATTAGTTATATGTGATAGACATCACATATTCCATAATTAATATAATACATTATACATGCACCCAAATACATTAAGAACTAAGATCAAGCAGCAATAGGTTATTGCCAACGAAAATGTCAGTGTCCAGTGCGTTATGGTAGCATCATCATTTTCAAAATTACTATAAAGCTCCCTTTCAATGCCGCAAAACACAATAAAGTGATGTAGCCCTAACAGGTCCGCAATCTTTGGTGCCCACTTTATCTTCTTTTTATTCTTTAAGAGAAACCAAAGGTCAAGTTTTCAATTGAAGGCTATGCACAAGCACGAGTGCAAAATGCAAGCCTCGCTCTCTGATGACACACTAATTAAGCCATCAATAGCTCACCACAATATATGAATTGTAATTAAAATAATGAATAAGCCAACGGTGGGAAGTATAATGTCTACTACTAGCCACTTATCACTTTATAACGCACCTTCTTCGAAAAAAGAACATGTCGATAAGCATAAAAAAATGTTAGACAATCAAAATTTTTGTCAGAATTTTATTACCAAAATAATATAATATTATTATTTACTCTTAGATAAATAAATGAGTCATACCACTTTATAGTATTCAACCACCATATGATTTATGTCAAAGATAATGATTATATTTTTTGTTGCAGTGTAGCATTGCTCTAACCATAACCATGAAGCGTGTGGGTTTTCTCTTCATTGGGTCCACCCTCCATTAAATAAAGTCACCTCAAATTATACAGCAAGCTTATGGAAGTGTGGAATTGTGATTAATCCAAACAACGATGTGCTATTAAGGTTAGCCATAGACTTGAATTCATGACATCTTTTCGTATTGTTCAAATCTTTGACCTCTAACGAAATTGATGCGATCCTTGAATTCATTCTACAAATAGAAGAAAAAACAAAGCAGCAAAGCAATAAAAAGAAAACAAAACGCAACATCAAGTTGGTTTATGCAGTTGTTTGGCCCTTCCACATGAGAGCCAACTTGGCAATTTGCTTTGTTGAAGACCCTTTTTCCCTAGAGCTTTGGCAGCTGCCTCCTTGAGGTCCTTCATTTGGTAACGAAGTTTCTTGCCTTCCTTACCTTCCATCAACCTCTTCATAACACTAGCAATTTCCTCCCTATCAACTAACCCATTCTCACCAACCTTTGGTCTCAATGCCACCTTAACATCTTCGGTGACCAAAACAGCATTCATCTTTTGCTCTGCATAGAGTGGCCATGCAACTAAGCGCACCCCATTAACCACCCTCTCAAGATAGAGTTCCAACCACAATGGGTCAAGAACCCCCCAATGGACCCGTGGGCCAGGACCTGGGCTTGTGGGGCCCAAGATGGCATCACAAGACCTATCCCTCTAGTCCTCTGCACAAACCCTTTAGGCAAGAAATCAAAAAGGTCAGTGTGACTATCAGTAGCATTGAGATACGATGCATTTACAACTTTTTCATTAGGGCTTTTCACAACTCACAAGAATTTATGCTCATTCATCTCTAACCCTAGAGCAAGCTCATCAATCTAAGCACTAGACAGAGTCCCACCACTCCCAAAACACACAAATAAAATGCTACCACATGGTTGCTCATCCAACCACCTTAAACACTGATCATCAATCCCATTTTGACCATTATCCACATTCACCAATGATCTGACTGGGTAAACCGGAGGCCTACTCAGTTCACCCTTTTGCAACTCTTTAATACTCAAGCTCAAAGAAACTGTTCTCTATGATCCCATGGGCCAACCTAAACCAGTTTGCAAGGTGAATGATGGACTTGTAGGCTTCATTGTTTCGATCCTGAACCAGGTCCAACAAGTCTTTTCCTTGAATCGAGACACATCTAGGAATTCAAACTAGTTTAGTGAGGTCCGTATACTCGTACTCAACCATTGGGTCTAAGTCGGGAAGGTGGAAGGCAAAGGACAATGCCATGGCGGAGGAAGGGAAGTTGAGGTAAGAGGGGATGTTGAGCTTAGTGGCGACGTCAATGGAGTCAAAGGCGAAGGGGTTGACCACGATGGTGGAGATGCGGTGGTGGCCAAAAGAGAGGGAAAGGAGGTGAGGCGAAGGGAAAGGAGGGAGCAGAGGACGGTAGGGGTGAGGGTGATGACGAGCTCAGTCTTTGTGTCAAGAGAGAGGTCGGAGAAGGAGACTGGGGGGAGGAAGATGTGGGAGATGGTAGCGGGTAGGAAGCGGAAGACGATGGTTTATGCGATGGAAGAAGGGTTGTTAGTGGGGATGATGATGGTTACAGCCAGGCTATAGTGGCTAAGCCTCTTTGCAAACTCTATCATGAGGATGAGGTGTCCCATGCTAGGCCTGGCATCATGGCCACTATTATAAGTGGTTGCGATTATTGTTGTTGGTCTTGCATGTTGTGTGTATGTGTGTGTATTTTTTCTTTTTTGGTGGTGGTTAACGGAATGAGAGAGAGAGAGAGAGAGAGAGAAAGGACGGGTTTTGAAAGAAAGTTTTTTGGGGGTTGGTTGGTTGATTGATTAGTACGTTGGTTTGTGGCTTGGGTTAGAGAAGAGTTCATAATTGGGTTTTTTGTCGTTGGGTAGGAGGTACTGGACAAGGAAATAAATTATGAAAAAAATAAGTTATTTGAACCGTTGAAGGGTTTAAATAAGATACCCACCACCTTAAGGCACGAGTGGAAGAGAGAAGATTAATAGAAAAAAAAGTAAGTAATAGGCCTCATGATTTTTGTGAGTGCATGTTGAGAAGTTTAGAGGGAGAAATGGTTCAAATAACATTCTTCTAATTTATATATATATATATAGAGAGAGAGAGAGAGAGATGTTCCTACGCGTACCAAACATGAGAATGTGAGATTTTTGTGTTACATTTGTGGGATTTGATTGACAAACCCACTTCGATTGCTTCATTCATGTGTAAATTAGCCACATGACTAGCGAAAAGGGGTTATCAAAGGTATATAGCTATTGTCATATAGTTGGTTAAATGTTCATAAGTAACGCAACATACGTAAATAAAATAAATTACAAAATAAAATATACATATATTGGTAAATAAATACTTTTAAAAGTAATGAAATTTGAAAAAAAAAAAGAAAAAAGAAGATGACTGTTGTCAAATTTTGTCAAATTATGAGTCTTTAATTTATACTTGCATAGAGGAATTAGAAGACAATCGAGTTAAAATAATTTTATTGGTATATATTATTATTTTTTTATTTCACTTATAATATATCATACAAATAACATTAGGGAAGAGTGATATAGGTAAGTGTCACTCTCTCAAAATTTTGAAATAAAAAATTCAAAAAACTATTATATTTAAATTTAAATATTAAGACAAATAAAATAAAATATTAGAGAATATTTAATAATAAAATAACATATTATATCAAATCAAATCAAAATAAAAATCAAGATAAATCAAAAAGCAAATCAAATCAAAATCAAAATCAAGGTAAATCAAAAAGCAAATCAAATCAAATCGATTAAAGTATAAATAAAAATTAAAATTAAAATTAAATCAATCAAATTTAAACATCTAATAAAATAAAAGAGTCAATTTGCCACGTAATATTTTTAATTGATATTTTATGAGCATCTAATAAAAAATAATATATTACTCAACATAATAAAAAAAAAATTGTCAATATTTTATAAAAAAAATATAATACTCAACATAAAAAATTTTAAAAAGAAAATTATATAAAGTGTTACCAGCTCATTCCCTTTTTTTAGGAATATTATTATTAGATACACATGAGGACTAGCTAAATTAAACTCAATCCAATAATAGAGTGATATTTTAGATAAAATTATAAATGCTAGATCATAAACTAAAATCATTATATTCAAATGTTAAAATCAAGTCAAATCAAATCAAAATTTAATCAAATCTAAACTTTTATCTTTAATCTTTAATACATATAATCTCATTGAATTCATTAGCCGCGTGTTAACCTCACATTTTTTGAAATAAAAAGTTTATAAAATAAAAGTTCATAAAATAAAATAATGACAACTGATTTGGCCACTCATATTAAATCATCTCCACTATTCGAAGCTTAGGCACTAAGTTATAGCCAATAAAATGATATAATATTGAGTTGCTCTAGTGAAAGATTAGTTGTCATAGGTGATCTTAGTTTTTATAAGGTCTATCTTATTAGCTATTGATAAAATCTAGCTTAGTAGCAATTACTATATAGTCATGGCAAACTCTTTTGAAGACTATTGTTTATAGTCTTTATTTTTTTATTTTTAATACATATAATCCCATTGAGTCCATTAGCCATATATCAACTTCACATTTTTTTAAATAAAAAAATTCAAAATAAAAATAGAAATTTGCAAAATAAAATAATGACAACCAATTTGACTACTCATATCAAATCATCTATATTATTTGATCCTTGGGCACAAGTTATAGTCCATAAAATGATATAATATTAATCTACTCTATTGAAATATTAGTTGTCATAGAATGATTTTGGTTTTGATGAGTCTAACCTATAAGCTATTAATGAAATCTAACTTACTAGCTATCACCATATAATTTTGGCAAACTTTTTTGAAAGCTATGTTTTATAACATTTATTTTTTTATCATTGGTATTATTTATACTTAGCTCTACTTCTTATAGTGTGATATTTTATTTTTAAATACTTCTATTTTACCCATATTAGCATTAGGAGAGGTCGACTTAGTATAAAATTCTTAAATTGGTGCTATGATTATCATTGTCAATAGGTGTTAGTTATTTTAAAATTGGCAGAATTTACTTCTATATATTAATTTATTCCTCATCAAGTTTTTATATTCTTCATTTTTTGTATCCTTTCTATGGTTGTGATTTTCCTTTAATCATACACATATTACTACTTTTGTAGCTCTTTTCATGTTTAATGAAAGAGATGATCAAGTTCTTCTTCTATTAACTAATCACTTCATAATACTAATTCTTTTTTCTATACTCCGTGATGTGCATCTTCTTATGCATCTTATTTATATTTTGTTTAGGTCAAGTTGTATATTAGCAATTTCATAAAAGTAAATTCAATTAATATAAATGTGTCAGATGTCATGGAATAAATTAACCTACTTTTTTGCTTTTATATTTTCTATTTATTTGTTATGCATTCATTCTTCTTGTGTGCTTACTAATTAAATGTTTAAGGCTTGCTAATCATATGCTGAGGCTAAAAAAGGGAGTACTTGTGATGTTATTGAAAAATATTGATCAAGCAATTGATCTTAGCAATAGCATTCAATTTATTATTGTAGAACTTGGTATTAATATTGTTGGTGCTGAAATTGTTTCTGGGAACAATGTAGGTGAAAGAATATATATTCATGGGATCCCCATCCGATCTGACCAAGTAATACCATTCTAACTTTTTGTTTTCAAGATACAATATAATGATTATCAGGTGGGATTGTGGCAGTGAGATATTACATATTCAGAGTTAACTATTATGTTATTTTGGGTACTCTTTTCTATGTAAGACAAAAGTATGATAACATAAAAAAAAAGGACAAAACTATAACGATTATGATGTGGTACTAAAACATAATCTTTTACATTATATATTATATTTTGATGTTTTGATATTTGCGGTGAAACATGGATTGTGTTAAATTAATTGTAGTAAAAAAATTGTATGTTACATTATTTAGAATTACAGTATATCGTGCGCAGTACGGGCCTTCCGCAAGTTATGGGCAATTAGTGATATGAAACACTAGATTACCGTCTTATTTTTATTCTATTTAGTTTATTATTTCCTCCGTTTAATATTTGTTAGTTTAGAGTTTGTACACAGAATAAGAAAGCTAATAAATTTTTTTGATAATAATAAAAAATAAATTAATTTTATAAAATTATCTTTATGTTAATATTATAACCTTATTTGTATTTTTTTAATTACTTCACTAATAAGTATAATTAATGTGAGGATAATATTGAAAAAAATTATTAATAACTTCTTGATATTTAAAATGAAAAAAAATAATTTAAAACATGAAAATAAAAAATCTAAATGAACAAATATTGTGAAACAGATAGAGTAATTTGCAATTACAAGCTATTGCTGCAAAGTGTAATTTGGGGCTGATTACTCCTTTTATGCTTAACTATTTACTTGGTTGTATGTTTTAAATCTGGTTTATATTTGTCCATTGATATATTTGCTCACTCATTAATCTGGTGGTTGGGTTTTTCTTCTTTTCGTGCGTTTGAGACTTTGAGTTCCTTTTTTTTTTTTTTTAATTCCCGTTTTTAGGTCAAGAGATTTGTTTTTTCTTGGTCAACAGGTCAACAGACTTTTTTTTTGTTTTTGTTTTTTTGTTTTGTTTTTTTTTGTTTTGGGGGGGGGGGGGGCGGGTTTCTGAATTGATTGGTTTCATTGAGTTCAGGTCATCAGACATTGAGTTCAAGTCGAAAACATGCAGTTGTGTACATAAGTTTGGGCTTGAAACTTCCCCGATTGTGGGTCAAGTGATTAAAGTTGTGTTTAGATATGTGGCTGTAGTCATTGAAGATATTCTGGAACTGAAGACGAACTTCGCGGATGCAGATGAGCCATTGGCTCAGTGGGGTAACTGCATCTGATAAGTGTGTGTTGTGTGTGTGTGTGTGTTGGGTGGTGTGTGTGTGTGTGTGTGTGTGTGTGTGTGACAAAAAAACAAGATGAACTTCGCGGATTGTGCTCTGGTCTTGTCTCCGCGAGAAGCTAATAAGCCTGCAGATCACGTAGCCAAGTTGACTTTTGTTGTATCTCTTCCGGATAATTGGGTATTGTGTAAGCCTTTCTCTTCGGCTTTATTGCTCCGGTTAGATTTTCGTTCTTAACTCTAGCGAGGTCATACCAACGGTGGGCTTGTTGAGTTCTGATTTTATCTTCTCCCACAATTGTTGGTCTTCGTTCCCCCCAGTTAGTGGGCTCTCTGGGCTTGTTCCGTATCTCTCCCCATATAGTTGGGTTTCTCTGTTTTGTGAAGCTCTGTATCATGACAAAAAAGTCAAGGTTTTAATCCCAAAAAAATGTGTCTGTATCACTTTTTTGAGATAAGATTTTAAGTATAAAATCCAGACCATAAAATAAGAATTAAAAAAAAATTAAATGCTAAAATATAATAATTTTCTATTTTTTTAATAATGGAGTAAAATTTAAATTCGTTTTTGACTTAAAAAGTGTTAGTTACATTATTTTTGATAAATAAAAATTTCCTATATAGTTTCTTGTAAATTAAAAGTGTTGGATATAAATAATCTTTTTTCTGGACTAATGTATTTGGTGGTTAAAAATTAAAAAGAATCAATATGATTAACATTTTAAATTTTAATTTAAGGAGTATATTAAAATTTTATTTTTTTTTAAGTCTAATATGTTCTATGCTATTTTTGTCTACAACAAATTTGAGATTTATTTTTCGAAGAAAAGATTAATAAAAAATATAAGCTAGTTGCTCGATGCCTCACGTGTAAGGACTGGGATCCTACAAAAAGTTTTTATCTTCCCTTGATTTGTCCGTTTGATCAATTGCACCAACAACCTGATCAAACACATGCCAAGGACAGCGTAGAAGTTAGAAGCACTATATGCACGTTTCATAAATTTTCTAGATATTCCATAATTAATAATATATTATACATGCACCCAAATAATACATTAAGATCAAGCAGCAATTGGTTATTGCCAACGAAAATGCTGGCAGTGCCCAGTTCATCACGGTAGGATCATCATTTCAAAATTACTATAATGCTGCCTTTCATCAATACCAAATGTCATGCAGCACTAACAGATCCATAATATACCTTTGGTGCCCACTTTATCTTCTTTTTACTCTTTTAAGAGAAATTAAGGCCAAGTTTGTAATAAGCAATTGGGAGCTATGGGACAAGAACAAGTGCAAAATGCAAGCCTCTCGTTTTCCTCACTGTGAAAATAGATTATGGTGACACACTAGTCATCAGCGTTAAAACTCACCAAAATAGACGAAACGTAATTAAAATAAAGAATAAACCAACCGTGGGAAGTTTGTCATGATGCTAATGTACGTACATATGTTAGGTTAAACGTCACAAGGTTTCCAAGCTGCTGGAGAAATAGAGAAATGTTTTTTGTACCACTGAGGTAGGTAGACACCTTGGATACCCAGAGATAGAAAGGAGAAAAAAAAATTGTAAAAGAAAGTGAAAAGAGTGAAATGATTGATGGAGAGAGAAAAAGCTGAGAGAGGGTGTTGGGGTGTTTGGATTTTGGGTATGTACAAATAACATAACCCGAAGAAATAATAGGGTCGAAGATAAACGTGGTTTCCTTATAATTGAATCATTTCCCTATCATGTGTAGACAGATTTAAAGTGGACTTGTCCTAATACTGACAATGTCTATTGCTAGCCACTCACTTTATAACGTGCAATAACTCAATAAGAGGACATGCCAATAACTTTCGTTGTCGAGTGTTGGGACTTTCCCTTCATTGGGCCCACCCTCCTTTTCCTTCCGGACCATAGATACAATTTTATAAAATATCATCTATCCAACATTATTGGTACAATTGTTACCCCATATTTGTGCACGACTAATTGTTCCAATCTATTCTTAATATAATAATTTTTCTGATTTATTTCAATAAATTTAATTTACGGATGCTATCAGTAGTGGGAATATAATTCTTTTGAGCTTCATAAATAAAGATTCTCGCTAGATTTGTTTGAATAAAGGATCGAGATAATACTATTAAATAAAAAGATGAAGAGAAAAGATTTTAAACAAGTTGTTGAAAAATGATTTGAAAAGATTTATATCGAATTTGAAGGAGACCAGATGAGAGGTTTGATTGGAAGATTTAATTTGAAGAAAAGATCAAGTATATTTAATTTTTAAATCGCTAGCTTTATCGTGCCAGTGTCGAGGTGGGCTAAGCTAGTTTCTAGTTTTTATAAATAATTGTAATGTCATTAGAGGGATGTCCATGGGTAGAGAAAGAGAGATAGGCTAAGAATTCTTATGCTTCCAAGAGTATTGTGTATCAAAGGGATAGGAAGGCTTGAAGAATTAAGATTTTATCTCAAAAACTATCACATACTTCTACCAATTGATTTGTGATTTTCTTTTCTTCTTTCATGACTTGCTAAGTTTTTTTTAGATGTTAGTCGGAAGATGTAGTTTAAAGAAACATGCTTTGCATTATGATATATTATTTCAATTCTCTTTTTCAATATGTTGCATATTTTTAGTAATCTTAATGCTTTTTTAGATTTGACCACCCTTAGTGTAAAAATGTTGTAGTGTGAATGATGTATGGTTTTGTATTGTCAAATGGAAGTTCACTTTATAAAATAAGTCAATCTAAAAATTAGTATGAACTAAAGTATATTTTAGGAATAGAAGTACGTACTCATTTATACGGTCTTTTGAATTTCTGTTCTTTATCCTTAATATAGATTTAAACTAATCTAAGAAATTAAATTATTTAATTTATCTTAAGTGGTTATAGTATTGAGAAATTGAACTATAATTATTAATTTTGAATAATTCAACTGTTAATTATATTGACTAGGAGATTATTTTAATATTATTTTCAGTTCACCATGAACTACCTATTACTAGGGAATTGAGAGACTCTCTGCGGTTCTCTTTTGTTAATTTTAGAATATTTCAACTTTTAAAATTCATATATTATATGACAAATATATAATGAAAAGGATTAATTCAATGAACATAGGCAGTTAGATTAGAAACTGTAACTGCTAAAGTTCTGTTTCAAACAAGATCTATCTAGATTCATTATTAGAAAGTATTAGCCAGTGAAAGATTGGAAATCATATAAACATACTGCAAACTAAATACATGTTCTCTTACATAATAAAATTATATTGTAGCTGAAATACACCATCAGATAAAATGTTTAGGACCGTTTGCTCTGCCTAGAGATATGCAAAATGAACTTCTGCAGCTTCACGGCAAAGTGAGCAAATAGTAAAATTTACCATGTAATATATAAAGATTTGTTATTTGGACATTCTTTCCCAATATCTATCCGTGATATGCACGTTGAAGTTATGACTTGGATTTGGATCCTCGCATATGTATTTTGAACATATGACCATATCATATTAGAGAGAGATAGACACAAATACTCAACTTGTGCCTTACAAATTTTAAAAGGACTCCACCCATTTAAAATGCTTATGTTTATCTCTCTACTAACATGACATGACCATATTCAAAACAAATATGAGAAGATCCAAATCCATCATGACCCCACCATTTTTCTCTCTCATATGTTCTTCTACAATTCTCTACTACTCTTCTTCATAGGTGTCATGTATAGATGCTTGAGAAAGTATTTCCAAATAACAAATCTTAATATATATACGTTTCTACACTTTAAGCCCAGGGTCTCCTACTTTGTTGATGTCTTCTTCATTGTTTCCTTGAAATTTAATATATTTATACCACCTAGCCCAAGCAATATAAATTACAAGGTCAGCTGAAGTTAGTGCAGCTAAGAGGAAGTAAAACATATCCAAATGCCCCTTGTTGAGGTTCCCAGGGATCCATCCAGGCATATCATGATCTCTAGCAGATATCTTCATCACAATTGCAACAAGCAAGCTACTCACATAGTTTCCTAGTGATATTGAAGTCATGCAAAGTGCACTACCAAAGCTCTTTAATCCGTCAGGTGCTTGCCCATTGAAGAACTCCAATTGACCTACATACATGAAAACTTCCGATGCCCCTATAAGTACATATTGTGGCACTTGCCACAAAATGCTCAGTGAACTTGACCCTTCATCACAATTATTATTGCAACCTTGTCTTGCATACTTCAACCTGAAACGTTCTACCAACCCTGCTGAAACCATGGCCATGATTGCTAGGATTAGGCCAATTCCCATCCTTTGAAGCTCTGTGAGCCCTTTGGATTTCGTCTTTTTTGCCACTAGGGGATCAAGTACTCGCCTATAGATGAAGATGAAAGCTGCTACACTAAGAATGTCAAAGCTAGACATGCTTGCTGGAGGAATATGGAAAGTTGAAATTCTAGTCTCCATGGCAGCACCTTGCTCCACAAAGAGTGATGCCATCTGAGTGAAAACAACTGAGTAGAGAATGGTACATAGCCAAATTGGGAGTAGTCTTAGTATGCATTTCACTTCTTCTACTTGTGTTACAGTGGATAGATACCATGGACTGCATCTATTTTCTTCCATTTGTTTCAGATCCTTTGATGTGATAAATGCTGCTTTATCCAAGAACCTTAAAAAAATCATACTATCAGTGATTGTGGTGTTCATGAAATAAAAAATCACATCAATTTAATTCTTGTGATATGAATTAATAACTATGTGCAAAAATAATGCAAAACAGATCTAATATCTAATTATATAAATCTATAGAAATTAAGATTGTACCTAAATCATAACTGAGATAAAGGGCGATAGTACTAAGAGATAAGTAGCAAAAATAATAAGGAAAAGGGTAGTAAACAAGTTGTTGGGGAATTTATCATTCAATTTTACTTCTCAAATTAATTTCATGATCTCATAAGATTACATATTCTTTGTTTTAACATTTAAACACACATTTGATAAAAAAAAAACAAAAGAATTCCTTTCACAAAACAAGTTTTGGAAAGCCAAATTTAATGAGTTTGTGTTGAGAAAAATTTCAACCAAACTGGGCACTCAGTTCCTTTAAAAAATAAATAAAATGATACAATAAGTGTTTTAGTCTATTTGTATGCAATCAAAAGCATAATATATATGTATATGTATATATTTGCATACCTAAATCCTTCCGTGTGTAGTAATTTCCTTCCACCATTGGTTGAAGATTTTTCAACCTCGAAAAGTTTATCTTCACCTGGTACCACCTTGACCTTCCATTTTCTTATCGCAGCAACAAAAACTTGGCAAAGTCTAGGAAGTGGATTTCCACCTGGCTTAAAGTGTCTATACCTTGGTGTACCACGAAGAAACAAAAACAATGCCAAAGCAGCAGAACCAGCTGAAGCCCAGAACCCCAAAGTCCAAAGTCCCTCATCCTCAAAATAACCTAATATGGTGTTTGAAAATAGTGATCCAAGGTTCAAAGCCAAATAAAAATAGCTAAAAAATGCTATTTTAGAGTGCCCTTCCTTAGGATCCCCTTCATCAAACTGATCAGCCCCAAATGTTGCTATGTTGGGCTGATATCCTCCATTTCCTAAGGCTATTAGGTATATGGAAACATAGAATAGAGCAGTATGGTATGAAGAATGTGATTCACAAGGAAAATCTTTATCACCACAGCCATTGGGCTTCAATAGGAATATGTAAGATGACAATGATAATGCCACCAAACCCTGTCATGCAGAAAATCAATTCAATATAATAAATTTTAATGGTAAATATTAATCTCAATAACAATAATAATGCCATCCCTATTTCCACCCCTTCAAAAAGTCATTAAAAATTTGTATAATCCAAACACTACCGTTCAAAAGTATTGTCGAGCATATTATTCAACTTGAGGACCTAAATGAGTTTTATAACAGGATTGTAGTGTAATTACAACCTTACATCCAAAGTAGAGTTTATCATTGTTCACTTTTGTTAGCATTATTCTTAGGATTCGGTAGATTTAATATCTTGACCTATGGTACTTATAATGGGCGCAACCCCTTCTGCTTGATACGATTATAAAAAATTTTAAAGAAATAAAATCACACTCTTATTAATAGTTATATCTTTTGACTTAATGGTAAGCACTTAATCCAACAATTATTTTAGCTATGCATTCGATTTAGCACAGAGAGCATATGAAAAGATGAAAGTGAAAACTAATCAAAGATTCAAGTCAGCAAGACATTAATGAATTTAACTTACAATAACAAAGATAACTTGGAAGATGGCACAGGTGATGTACCTCCCCAAGTATGAATCACTTAGGAAGGCTCCAAGAAGAGAGAAGATGTAAACTGTCCCTGTCCATTTGCTAACATTGTTGGCCGCATCAGCATTGTCTTGGCCCATTACTCTCGTCAGAAACAATACCAGGTTCACACCCACACCAAAGAATGCCAAAGTCGCAAGCCCTTGGTTCACTGGTCACCACATAGACAAAATAAATAAATAAGTATAATATAAAAGGCAAAAATTCAAAACATGCTTTATACATGAAATTATAATTTAACGGAGTTAGAAGAAACATGAATGTCTTTTAACTCAAGTTTCAGACATCGATTATATAGAAACTTAAAAGTTGATGTACTAATTATTGGAGATTTTAATTAAGTTACTAGTAATTTAATTACTAATTAGTAATTGATACATTAATCATAGTGTCAAAATAATGTCTTGAAGCAAAAGGATTTAGATTACAGTACTATTAATGAAATATAGTACATTTTTTTGACGTGAAATATAGGAAGCTAGAATAACCACACATAGTTTAATAACTGTAGTATGAAGGGCCTCGAGCGGGCTATATATTTATTGGGAAATATTTTTTAAATTCATTATGCATATTGTATAAATATTGCATAGTTATGTAAGTGTGAGTGAGCATTAAAAGAGATATGTATTGATATGGAGATTAATTTAAATAATAAAAAAAATTTTATATTATTATCAAATTATATATTTCTATTTATAAAATTTTTAAAATAATAAACGATTAAGTTAAATATTTTTATTGATATAATAATATATAATTGGATGTTTATATAATTTTTTTATATTAATAATATATTAAAATTAAATTCATTAAGATAAAATAAAATATATTATATATTGATGTAATTAGTTTCATATTTAGTGTTGAAGTATAATATTGAAATATCATCACTTATTTATATATATATATATATATATATATATATATATATATATATATATATATATATCAATGTGAAAGAGAAAGTGACTATTAAACTAATTATTTAATGTTCATAAAAAGTTGTGCTAACTAATTATAAAAAAATGAAAATAACTTTAACAATAACGCAGTAATATATTGCCATATTTTCCAATTGTTTTATTCGTTTTAATAGAAGAGTTCTGTGAAGATCATTACAAGCGGATGCAACTACAGAGCTTCATGAATCGATAGAAGTTTAATAATTTATATTTAGGTATATAATAAAAATCGATCTAACCAATTTTTTGTGATTTACTCACTTATTTTTTAATTTCATTAACTCTTGTTATAAATATATCTAAATATAAATTGTTAAACTTGTGTGTATTTAAAATTTTTATGATGAAACTAAAATCAGTGCTGCCATATGATCCGAAAATTTAAAGTAGGAAAGTAGGAAAGCATACGAAACCTATTATTCAAACGTTACAAAAGAGAAGTGGATAACCATCAATAACGTTATGACACCTAATTTTGTATTATTATACTCTTCATACTTGATTAGCATTTCTCAATTAAAATGGTAATGTGGAGCAATTGGAGCGTTTTAGCTAGTGCGAAGTAAAATAGTGCACGAAAGTCACGTACGAATGCCGTGTCTGATATGTGTCTAAGGGCCTAACTTTTAAGATGAAATAACTGGTTGCCACATATTTTTGTACGTCATCAGATCGTACCAACCATTTTCGTCCCGGCTAGCAATGCTCCAATTGTGTAATGCAGGACGGAGCTATATATAGATAAGCATATCAAACTATAATAAAATTTTAAAATAAGAATCACGTCCTACAAGTTATAAACGAACTCCTGCATCTTCAAGTTCTAATCCAAAAGGAGGGGAAAAAAAATCTAAAGAGTCATTGAGTTATATATATATATATATACCTAAAATCAAAATTGCAGCAACCCAAGTTCCAGTTCTCTCTCGCACTGCAGGATGACCATGCATATCAACAGCTCCATCCAGGGTGCAAACCTCCGCCACCTCCTTCTTCATCTTTTGCTCCATTATGTCCTGAGACATTTAGTAAAAGAAAAAGAAAATTACAAATAATTGGAATAATTACTAGAGCGTGAACACGATGCTAGCTTGCACGTATATGGCCTTGAAATTTATAAAAGAAAATAGTATGTATTCGTGAATCATCCAATATTAAGAGAGTGTGATTTTCTTTTGTCCGAACGAGTACTATAAATTTCAAAAGTAAATTGATGATGAAAATATTTAAGAATTAATGTAAGTGTGAACATTATAGGTTGAAATAAAAAACTAACGGGAACAAATGAGAATTTGTACAACTCAAAGATGATATATATATCATGATTTTGTAAGTGAAGTTTATAAATAGGGAAATGTTATATGAACATGATATGTATAGACATAGTATATCATGAGATATAATATATTTATATAAGTACAATTATGAAGATATAAATGTCCCAATAAAATGTATCCAAATAATGGAATACTAATTATAAATATGTAGATGAAAAACCCTCTCCATTTACGCCTTTTTTAGTTGCAAATGAGGTCTAAGACCTAGAGTGAGAATAAAGGAGCTAAAGCTGAAACAAAGCAGCTTCACGACAATTAAATCCCAGAATTAAGCAATCCCTGAATAAATGGGTTTGTTGCACTTGAGCTAATAGAAATAGTGTGAGAAGAAAAAGAGAAAGCAATGAAAAATCAAGATGATACTTAGATTGGTGAATTCTATTTTTCAAACTAATGAGTAAAAATAGTATGTAAACATTTTAACAAAGAAAAAACAACAGTCGAACCTTACCCACAAAGTAGGGAAGTAAATAAAATATATAAATATAACTGAACAGAGTAGTCCATTATTGCTATTGCTAGCCAAAATATATATATATATATATATATATATATATATATATATATATATATATATTGTACATTTAGGCTAGCAAAATCAAAAGAAAAGTCACGCAGACTAAAAATAAAATAAACGTGAGTTAACGGATTGACAACATATTTTGCTCTTCCGCACATTATTGAGGAAATCGGTATGTAAAAAAGGCATTATCATCAAGATATTGCATAAATGAGTAGTGGTTAGTTTGTAATTTTAAATATTTAGTTGCAACCTCTTGGATTCGAGTGACGTGCCTGTTTCTTCTACCAAAACAAGATAGAGTTGTGCTCACAAAAAAGAAAATGAAAAAAAGAAGGAAAGAAAGAAAGAAAAAGGAAAATAATTGACATGCATGCATGGTACACTGGGTTCATGCAAAGGCCATATAATTGCATTGCGCATAAAAGAAAAATCAAGCAAAGTAATGCCATCAAGATTTGAATTAACCCTTTTGAAGTTCCAATAGAACAATATTTATGGCCCTAATATGGGTATACACGTGCAATCAGATATCGACCAAGTTTTTGCAGTTGAGGACCTTTCACAGTTCCACATTCAGGCATGCACTAAATAATCAGCAGGGGATTAAAAATGAAAAAGAGATAAATAAACTTTTGAAAGCCAATGAGGACTGGTTATACACACTAGTAGGATCGTAAGTATTTGTAAGCCTTCAAGAAGGTTTATGACATGTTTTGATTTAGAATATATAGGAGAGAATTTCCTCCCATAAAGTATCCTGTACCAAAATAAGAAATGGACACTTGAAAAAATATTGGAAATTTCAGGAGCTAACCTTTTTATCAAAATGCAAACAAGCTATTGCTGTGACCAATCTTGCAAGTTGGGAATTTGGACGAAGATATTTTTGGATAATTTGGTAGCAAGGGAGAACTATTAGTAGCTAGATATGAGGAAATTGAAGAGTAGGGAATGTATTTATAGAAGTTAGGAGGAGATTCACTGGAAGGCTTCAAATTTACACGTAGAAAGTGACAAACAAATTGAAGGATCTCCTTCCATTTCAACAGTAAAAGTGAACAATGTGTAGGGAAGGGAATTTGGAAGAAGCGTGATGCAGTTGGACACAGATCATGCTAAAGCCGTCATGTATCACAATCATAATAAAGTAATGAATCGATAACTTGATAGAAAATCACGTTTCAGCTGTAGTCCAATTAGGCAAGCTGTCATTGATAGTTACATATTTGAAATGAGCATGCACAAATTTCGAATGTATTACTTTCATAATTATATCAAAATGAAAATGACTTGTGATTTTCCTTTTCGATTTTCTTCACAAGCATTTTTATTTATCACAAACTGAAGTTCATTAGTGAAATAATAACTCAAGAATACTTACAATTTGAACAAAGAAAATAATAAATCTGTATAGTGATACTCCTATTTACTGCTGATATTTTAATATAGAAATTGATACATAAAGTTTTGTTATATGAAAATATCACATCTCTTATCTCAATAGATATTAAAAATTTACTATTTGACAGGATATATAATTAGACATATATATAATAAGAAAATTAAACGAAAGTCTAACTTTCTTTATATCTACCACGATAAGCAGGAAAATATGTGAAAATGAAATTAGATTCATCAAACTTATCGAAAAGATAACAAAAATAAAAGATCTGGATAAATTACATTTGACAAAGAAACTGTTACAAAAACAAGAAATATATATTAAAGAATGAAAAAGGTTTCCATTAAAGGAGAGCATCAAGCCCCCATTAGAGAAGCTATATATTGCAAAAATAAGAAAATAAAGAAAAAAAAACGGAGACGCCTATAGTTGAAAAAAAAGAACCAATTGCCTCCCATTAAATAATTAAGTATCCGTAAGAAAGAACTAAAGCACCAGAAAACAAAGAAAAAAAAAATAAAGGGAAAAAAATTAGGAATTTTCATCACAGCAATGTATAAATATTTAAAAAACCATTTCATAAAAATGATATCTAACATACAAAGTAGGTACATTAATTTTTTAAATTCTTATAAAACATAATTATGATTTTTTTTATCTAAAAGAGAAATCTATTCTTGAATGGTTCTAGAAGTGACATTATGTAAAAATATTTTAGTCATTTTCTCAATCTATTTTTGAAAAATATTAACATATATAAGATGTTTTTATTTATGATAAAATTGTTTACTTATCTTGAATTTTTTTTATACGTGTACTTTAATTGAAAAAATTCTTATAAGAAACTCAAATAAACGATCTCAAAATAAATCAAGAGTTATGTATGAGAGGATATAAAATAATCTTTTGCATATATATTATGATTTTTGGGCTTCTATTTCAATAAAAGGTCTTAAACGTAGAAACCTAGTGTAAGTTACGTATTAATAGGCTTATATATATGTGTTCACAACACAGAATTCCGGGAAGCGATTACTGAAGAAACAATCAGAAGTATAGTTGGGCGAAACTTTTACATAAGAAAATCCTTTTGCAAATTGTGCTGGCTTAAGCAATTGTTGGGATACAGCTTGCGCATTTAGCGGTGAATGTTGATCGTGCAGATAATGAGCTGGATTGCAGTCAAATAAGTCGATTATGACGTGCCTGTTTGGATTGGTGTTTGCAAACATCAAAAGATCTTTTAGAGAAAGGAAAATAACTTTATACAATAAATGATAGTGTTTGGTTTAACTTTTTAAAAAAAAAAGAAGGCCTTTTGGAAGAAATATTTTTGAGATTATTTTTTATTCTAGAAAAAGACTTTTTGAAAAGAAATCTTACTATTACTTTCACATCAACAACCAAAAGTAATTTTACTTTATCCTATCCAAATAAAATTCATTCTCCTAAACTTATTGTTGACATATTCAAATCAAATAAGAATCATTCTTTTAAAAGTAATTCCTCTAAAAGACTTTCTTTTAAAAGACCTTTTTTTTAAAAATCTTCTCCCACAAATTTAACCAAACAGACTTGACAATGTTTCTTTTTATAGCATTGACTATATTTTGTTTTTTCAAAGAGTTAATAGACATTTTAATCCTCAAAAAAATTTGAATTTAACATATTAGCTTTTAAAAAAATTACGAACACTTTCATCCATAAAATTGAATACATTTTAACAAGTTAGTCTTTTTGTTGGATTACATTCACTAATTCTTAATGGAGCTAATGATGTAGAAGCTAATTGTCATGTTATATCTAACGGAGTGCACCATTTTATTAATCTCAACACAAACACACCAAACTTTCGTCCTTGTCCCCTATAAAGATGAACCCTAATCCCGGCCCAAATTTGGGGCTTCAATATTTTCTATTGAGATTATTTAAATGATGAGTTTCAACAGCTTTCAGTTCATATACAACATGGCAACTAATGGCCACGTCATATACACACTAAACCCTACCGAATGGATTCAATACAAGAATTAACTTGTTACGATGTACTTGTGTTTAATTTTAGGAACAAAAATGTTAGCAGTTTTTTTTTTTTTGGGTTTTTTGCATGACTAATCTGTTAACTCTCAATTCTTTTAGATATCAAAATGTATATTAACTTTTTTAAATTATCAATAATAATTCAAGCTGAGTTGATTTATTATTGGATAAAATTCTTTCAATATTAATTTAGACTCAAAATCTTATTTTAAAGAAACAAATTTTAAATCACTTAAATTGATCAATCAAATCTTAGTTAGTTAAATTGACTATAGCAATGTTAAAAACGTGTCAAGTTGCATATTCGAATAATGGTATATGATATACCTTAAAATTAAACTTATATATATAGTTCACATATGAAAATAACAATTTACAAAACAATAATAGATGCATTTCAAATTTTTTAAATAGGATTGGAATTGAAATTATATTAAATTAAAATTAAATGTTATATTTAAAGCAAATTAAAAATGAATTGAATTAATTATATTATTATATTTACTTTAACTCCCTTATTTGATATAAGTTAGATGACATAATTAATAAGGAATAAAATATTAATTAGTTATAAAAAAATAAATTAAATTAAATCCAGTTCTACCAAATATAAGCGGCATATCCGCATGAGAATATGAGATTTTTATGATAAGTTAATTAAAAGCCTATTTGATTACACTTTTGATGTCCTCAAATTCACTTTTTTTTGGCAAAATAAGAGAATCTACAGTAAAATAAGTTGCTTGGATGGCACAAAATTTACTTTTTTGGTGAGAAAAAGTAGTTCTAATAGGGGTAGGTAGAAACTTACTTTTCGTTCTACTTCTGTCATGATAAAATATTATTTTACTTTATTATCCCTATTTACATTTCACTTTACTTTCTTTTAACATTTAATTTTATTATTTTATAATTTTATATTTAAAAATAATTTTACTTTATACTATTTAAATAAAAATAATTTTTTTAAAATTATTTTTAATATAATTAAATCAAATATAAATTATTCTTTTAAAAAAATTCTTTTAACTTAATTTTTTAAAAAATAATTCTCTTAAAAATTAAACCAAAAATACCTTAAATCAGTGACTATATTTCATTTGATACCTATCGATGAACTCAATTTTATTAAATAATAATTTATTAATAAGAAATACCAAAAAGACAAAAGACACACCACTTGATATTTTTAAAATAGTTTATAACATGAACAAGCCACATGACATATATGGCTTAAATTTGTCTTAATTGATCAATATTTTGAATATATATATATATACACACACACACTAAAGCTTAATTCCTTAATTAGCCGACAAATTTTAAAATTGAGGTCCGTAAATAATTATTGCAGTACAATTACAAGTCGTTTGCCGAAATTTTTATGTACTTAAAGTTCAGTCCATATAGCCTAAGTTCTTAATTAGCCGATAAATTTTAAAACTGAGGTCCGTAAATAATTATTGCAGTACAATTGCAAGTCGTTTGCCTAAATTTTTATATACCTAAAGTTCAGTCCGTGTCAAAGGAAATAATTCAAGATTTGTTAATTTCTGTCAACTTGCTTCCTCTTTTCCTCTATCTTTCCTTTTTTTCTTTTTTATCTTTCTTCGTTTTTAGCTTTACTTCTTTATTCCAAAGAATTTAAGGGTGTATTTATTTTAATTTTTAAAAAAAGTGATTTTGAAATTTAAATTTTAAATATAATTGAAGAAATTAAAAATTAATTTTTTTAAAAGCTACTATTTTCAATTTCTATAAAAAAACTAAAAATAATTTTTTTTGAGATCCTAATTATTTTTAAAAAATTATCTAAATATATAAAAATTAATTTTTTAATAAAAAAATAATTTTTTACTTAAAAAATCCCAAATTATCGCATCCTAAAACTTTCAACTGGCTTAGGGAGACAGAGAGGAGAATGAAGTCAGTGTGATCCTGAAAGTCAAGACCAAAGCTTCAACTGGTCATGCCCAAGTCCTTTTCACTTGAAACTTCCAAATTTGTTAGGTGAATTGAGACCAAGTTGGCTTTCAGTATATGCATGATAAGCATTGGCCCCTATTCAGTTGGCTTACGTCTTATCTCTCTGTACCGTGCACTTGCTTATCAAAAGGGCAGCTCAGGTGTATAATTTTAAATTGTGGTTTGTAATTGCAATTATAGCTGTAATATTATTATTGTGGTGCCTTTTTAAATAGTATTACAACAGCCATTTTAACTGTATTAACCATATTTTCTTGTAATTTTTTGTAATCATAGTAATTGTAACATAAGTACAATTGCGACGGTAATCGCAATTTAAAGCAACGCAAAAGCTGTAAAAGTACCGTATCTTCTTCTGCTTATCATTTTGCGGATATATTTGACTCTGCATTTTAAAAAATTCAAGGAGATTATTGGTTTCCCTCTGTTGGATGACTACGCCAGTAAGTAGAATTAGAAAATAATTAAAAGAAATTACGTGTTAATTCCATTTCCAAATGGATTCTTAATGCTAGCGAAAGTCAACATTTGTCTAATGTGATTAGATATATATAAGGAAAGAGTCGTAATGGCGTGAAACTCATGGTCTTGTATATGCGGTCCGAAAGTTACGTAACAACTTTGTCTTCGTGGTAGCTGTTCACTTGATTTGATGTTTGTTGTGACGCCTGTTGCTTTCGATCCACGGTACTGACCATTAGGGTGACTTAATGTTTATTTCTGTATCAGACATCTATGGGTTGTTGTCGTAGAAATTGCCACCTTTGGTTATCGCTATTTGATGATGGCTGAAGTTAGCTCCATCCACTCAAGATTTCAAGTGCCAGCTTCATTCTTCTAAGGTCAGCATGTGGTAGTCTTTTTTTATTTTTTATTTTTTGGGTCTAACAATTATTATAAAGTGTGTACTCATCTTTAGTAGTTCACATTCTGGCCCAACTAAAAGAAACAGCCACTGCGTCACTCAAGTAATTACACGCTATTTTGAGGGGAAAAAAAGGGGGTCAGATGCTATATTTTGCACAAGATAAAAAAAAAAAAAAAAAAAAGGGTTTTATGCTCACTCAACCTTAGTGTCAGCCAAAACCCTGCATTAGGATATGACCCTTGCGTTGCTGTCTCAAATGCACCGGCTAAGTTATGGTACTTGATGTACCATGTTCGTCTGATGGCTAAGAGCTGTTTGTGTATTGGTACACTAATAACATATGATGCACTTTAAAATTCTCTCTCATTCTCTGTACCGGATCACCGACATCTTCTCCTACCTCGACGCCCTCACCAACCCACCGGAACAAAGCCCGCCGCCGACACCACCCACCAACTCACTGGAATCATGTGCCGGCGGCGGAATCCTGCGTTGTTCTAGTGTGAAAAGGTGGTTACTTGATATGGTGACAATGGAATAAGAAGAAGCATAGCCTTTTTTTTTTTTTTCGTTGACTATGTTTCTTTCACTGTTTACTACTTTGATTTTCTAAGCTCATGCACATTCACTATACAAAAACACTGTCGCTGAAGAAAAAATCTAAGCATTTTATCTGGATAAGATAAGCACAATGATCAGATTCCTAAGCTAATGCCGTTTTTTCTTCCTATTTCTGCTACTATGTTACTGAAGGGAAAATGAGTTTTTATTTTTTATTTTTTTTTAACCAACACAAAGAATGGACCCTTCTGGTCGTTATATGCTTTCAACCGCCATGCCGCCGTTGAACAGCAGGTCTCCGTCGCCGGATCCGTGCCACGCTGCGGCGTAGTCAGATTTTCGGCGAGAGACTACGCCGTTCAACGAGAGGGGAAGGAGAGGGGAAGGTTAGTGGCGGCAGAAACATTGCATCTCTGGGAGAGAGGAAACTTTACAGTGTATTATATTTATTGGTGTATCAATACATCCTTTTACCTTAGCCATCGGATGATGCGGTGCGTCGTGCACGACGGCACGCGTCGACATTTGCTATATGAGCAAAGATATTTTAACATGCGGGGAGTTTTAACATGGACAAGCTAAGTAGGAACGAGTTAACATTTTACTTGCTATAATTTTTCAGCTGCAATGCGAAGCGAAGATTCTTATATGAATTGTGTATCTAGTTGAGAAATATAATTTGAATATGTAAAAGTAGTTATTTCATAGATATAAAATTTTATTTTATTTTTTAATATTCATCATCGTCTAAAATTTTATATTTTTCTCCATTTATTATGTTTATAAAATATCTACTTTTAGATATAAAATAATATTTATCTATCTAATTTAAGTCTACTATACCATATATATAGGGTTGAAATATCAAATTATTGAATAATTAAGGATTCATGTGTATGTGAAAGTCAAATTGGACTAAAAAATTAACCTAACAAATTTTGAAGTTTTAAGCGAACAGGATAAGCGCGCAGTGCACGACCAATTTAACCCTGTTCTCCCCTCTATCTCCTCAAAGCCATGTTGAAAGCTTTGACTTCTTTGGAATAAAGATGAAAAACTCTTAAGAGCACACTCTGTAATTATATTGATTAGGTAAATCAAGAGAATTAATGTCGCATTTAGCATTTCAACACAAAATCATGAAATAACACAGTTATCTAGCTTGATGTCCAATTTTTAAAGGAACTTATGTATAGTGATTGAAAGTGCTTATTCTCTCACTAATCTTGTTTTTGAGGGGGAAAAAACTATCGTATTGGATATTCAGGTATCTCATAGGCACTTTCCATCACAATACATAAGTTCCTTTAAAAGTTGGACATCGAGCGAGATAATGTGCTATATATATATATATTCTAAACGCCACATTAATTCCCTTGATTTACCTAATCAATATAATTACAGAATGTGCTCTCAAGGGTTTTTCTTCTTTATTCCAAAGAAGTCAAAGCTTTTAATATGGCTTTAGCTTTGAGCTGACAGAGCGGAGAACAAAGTCAAAACCAAAACGTCAATTGGTCATGCATGCAGCCACATGTCTTTTTCACTTAAAACTTCAAAATTTGTTAGGTTAATTTTTGAGTCCAATTTGAATTTCACTTTGTAGAGCGTTGTATATATGCATGTAACATGAAAAGCATTGTCCCCTATTCATTTGCCTTACGTTTTATATTTCTTATAAAAAAGATTTGCCAAAGATTAACCTATGTTAGATTTTTATATTATTTAAAGATATGATTAAGATAGTTTTTATGAGAGAGTTTGTATAATCTTCTTCTCATGAGCTAATTTTTGGAATTAAATTAGATTCATTTAATTCTTGATACCAGAGTCTATTTTATAATTATTATAAGTCTATTGAACAATTTGAAAGCATTCAAGCCGATTTTGTGGATTAATTTCACTCTCATGGATAACACAGCTTGACTAAGCCAGTAAGTTGAATTAGACAAAAAACATGTTAATTCCTTGTATTTATTTATTTGGCTTACTTCCATATTTCAATTGTGATTGCGATTATTATAATTACGGAAATTGTAGCCATTACGATATGCATTACGGCTGTTGCAAACTTACAATGTAAAATTTTTGTGTGTTTGCAACTTGAAAATACTTAAGAGTCTTACTATAATTACATTACGGTCAATTTATGTGAATAAATATCAAACCGCAATTGCAATATGATACAGCTGTGAATATTGCATCGTGTGATGCAGTCCACATTTTTTAATCCACGCTGACTTCTATACTTCTTTGTTGTGCAGAAGCTCAGGAAAAAGGACGCTTAAGATGCAACTTGCACAAGCCTAAAGAAAATCTTTTCTGCTCACCATTTTGACGATATCTGACTCAGCATTTTGAAAAGTTCCAAGCAGTTTTTGTGGGTTTCGCTCTCTCTAATAAACACAGCTTGACTACGTACGCTAGCAAATTGAACCAGAAAGAAAGTATATAAATACGTGTGTGTTACTATTATTCCTTTAAAAATTGATTCTTAATGCTCATAGTTAAAGGCAAATTTGCCAAATGTGGTTACGTAAAAGGAAACTGGAAGAGGCATATAGGGCTGAAATTCTTTGGCCTAGGTAGTCCATAAGTTTGGGTGCCAAATGTGGGTTGAGTATATTATGAGATGCTAGTTGCTTCTGATTCTTGACCAAAAAAATAGTTGCTTCTGATTTACGGTGCAGTCCATTCCATTAGGGTGTCTTGTAGAGTTATTGTTTACTTCTGTATCATACATCTACGTGTGTTTGTCGTAGAAATTGCCTCTCTTATTGTTATCACCATTAATATTTGCCTATGGCTTGTTAAATGTAGCTCTATCCACCCATTTGTCAAGTGCAAGCTTTGTTATTTTTTCTAGTGTCGGAGTTCCCTCTTCGGGAGGAAGACTTGTCAATCTTAGTCACTTTTAACTTTATCCGTGCAGAGATATTATTCTACTATTTATATTGGAGTGTTGCTATTGAATACGAATACCTAATACACCTAAAAGGAGGAATAATGTGACCCAAGTAAAAGTTATCATAATAACCGTGTAAGTTTTCTCATGTGAGCATAGTCATTCTGCAAAATCAAGGATGACAATTCTTTGTAAACGAGTTCAACGAGTCTCACTATCATTATTACGATTCCTATTGGGAGGTTCAGTATAGTTTGGACTCATCATTTGGTTAGTCCACTTGTTTGCCCAAAGAAACCACATTTCTCAAGTATGATTGGTTAGAACCATAGCGCAACTTCTTGCCGCCCCCACGCAGTGCTTCTCTCTCCACCGTCTTCTCTTCAATATGTTTGAAGGGGAAGCCTATGGGGCTCTGGGGGGATTAATTCTTAGTGTAAAATAAATAATGCCAATGTGGCAATAAGTACCAAAGTAGATTTGATAGAATTATATATATCAATTTATCCAGTGCAGTGATAATAAATTTGTAGAAAATATACATAAAAGAACACCAAATTTTAACATAAAAAATTCCTACATACTGAGAGAAAAATCACAGAATAAATTTAAAAAAATATTTTATTATATTAAGGATAATTATAATATATCTTTTTCATATTCTCTCGTATAATAGATAAATATAATATTTCTTAGTGAGAATTCTCCTATTCAAATATTACAATTGTATAATAATTGCAATACCAAGAAATAATAGAAATAATACTAAAAAAATTCCTGATGTATTTACCCACATTCTATTCTCTCTGGGATTTACTCACGCACTCTATTTTTTCTCTTAATCTTAGAGACTCTCACAGATTAAACAATCGCTATGTCTCTCAACTCTGCAGCTGAACTGTTGGTTGCTTGCTTTTCCTTTGAATGAAGATTGCACCTTTATTTATAGAGGTTCCCTACAGTGTATTCACACTGCAATTTCTTAGCTGTAGCATGAGAATTCTATAGCATCTCTTCTACTGGCCTATGTTCATTTTAGACCATGAGTAATTAATTGTTTCATCTCATTTCAACTTTTACTGCTTCCACATAAATGCATTATCTCATATGGTTGTTTTTCTTTGGCAATGTCTTATGACTAGACCCCACAGAGCTAGCCCAATAGAGATGATTTAGCCCCTCTATGTTGTTTCTAGCAATTCCTTACTTGTAGATAGTGTTTCCCTTTTTTTTCCCATATTCTCTAATGCATGATACTTTGATTGATTTCTCATCTAGCAAATTTTTTTTATAATGGCAACGGTCTCTAAATTGTAAAAGAAAGCATGAGGTTAGCTCATATATTTGTAGATTTTGCAATTGCTGATATGTCAAGCTGAGCCAGAAGATTGTGCTTGTGACAGATAATAATTGAAACGGCATCAGTTAATGGTTGTTGGTAATTGGAAATTGTTGTTTTCTTGTTTTGCATTGTCTAGAGGTAGATGACCTCTACTTTCAACTTTTAGTTATGCTCTAAGGTTGCTAATGTATTAATAAGTAACACGGAGTAGGATACAAGCTAGCTAAGAAGTGTACCATTGTGTCGGCTTAGATGTTGCCATGTTTGATAACCTAGATATCCACGTGCTTTAGTACTTTGATCCCTTGGATTATATGATTGAGATGCCTTAGTTAATGTCTTTAATCATGCTCTATTGACACATTGTTTCGTCTCTCTATATATACAATTAGTTTAAATTGGATTTAAAAGCTATTTCTAAACCAAAATCAGAAATGATGAGCTCACATTTACCATCATGTTCATATGTAATGTGATGCAAAATTATTTTTATTCTGAAGCTTATTATCTAATGTTGTATAATATTCGTCAGTTATAATCTCAAATTAAATTGATGTTTTATCATATTCTATTATATTGGACTCTCTATTGTAATAGGCTATGCCTTTTACTTTTTGTCAATAAAATTACGTTGATAAGAAAAAAGTTTGATTGGTTATGCTCGCACAACCCTGCATTGAGGTCATGTGACATTTGTTATCTCAGCACAGATAATTTGACATGATATTGAAAATAATTTAACGGGGACAACAGCAAAACAATTGAAGCACAAGAGATGGTTGTATAAACTTAATGTGCTGGTTAGTTGTTCTTTAGACAACTAATGATACCAAACAAATGAATCAGGTTCCGTGTGTATATGTTGTTAGTAAATGGTGTTGTCCATAAGGTGAGACTCTGATATTCCTCGTTTAGTTTGTTTTCTCACTATTAATCATGATAAAGAGCACTAGCAAGTACTGTATTCGATATTCTGGTATCTTTGAGGCATTTCACGTTTTGCAGTCAGTTCCTATAAGAGTTAGGCATCAAGCAAGATAAATTTGTGTTATTTCTTAATAGTCAAAATGCTAATGCACATGGAGAAGATTACAATCATAGGTTATCGTATAATTATTTCCCAACAATTCCTTGTTAATTTTTAAAAATATTTTACAATTTTCTTAAAAAAAAAAAAACTCTTATTTCTTGCTTTACCGGCACAAAACTCGTCCCTCCAAAGTCCAAACACACAGCATTCGGCCATTTGGGAATAAGTTTTGGGTTTTAAGCCTGTTGGTAAACTAGTAGAACAAGTTTGAACGGGCTTGGACTTGATTGGGTCCTACTATACTTAGGGCTTTCTAGTTTTCGAAGCCCAGCATTTGCTCCATATGTACATGTTATGCAAATCACGACCAAAAAAGCAATAAATGCCCGACAAAAAAAGAAGGTACACACACAATAAAATGATAAATGTACATATTTTATATCTAACAATTTAGGACAGATCTCATGACTTGTGGTTTAAGGCAATTATAATTGCTCAAAATTCAGTGAATCCGTAAATTTAAAATAATTGTGTCTATCTTTTCCGCAATATGATACGGTCAAATTCAAAATAAATATGAAATGATCCTAATATTTATTATTATTATTATTAACTAACATAGTTACTCATGCAATACATACGAAGGTTCTCTAGTTTAAATAAAAATTCTTTGAAATCAATGGATTATTAACAATTGTTAATAGTGAAAATGATTCCTCTTATATAAAATTTTTACATGACTTAATTATGTGTTGATTTTTAATATTGATTGTATTTTCTCATAACTTTCATATTTGACTTTGCTTTCTTGATCAATAATAAAAATTAATATATAATTATATCATGTAAAATTTTTATATGAGAGAATCTTATAGAACACATGTGTCTACTAATCTATATTGTAATTTACATTTAAATAGATAATAGATGAATAAGAAGAATTAAAAAATGGAAAGAATATATAATTTTTTTGCCCCACCTAGGGAGCATTTAATAGATAGATTGGTTTTTCATACCTGAAAATAGAATTCTTGGGAATGCTTTTTCTAAGGATAATTTTCCCAAGCATATATTTTGTAAGCGTTTGGTAGATAAATTAAAATTCAGGAATGTTACCAAATATGCCTATGAATAGATATTCCTATATTTGGTTGATATTGGATATTCTCGGAAATATTTAGTAATTTTTCAAAAATACCTTTAACATGTTAAATTCAAATTAGTATTTTTAACTCAAAAATTAATAATTTTAACTTAAAAATTGATGATTTTAACTCAAAATTAACACTTTTAACTTAAAAATTAATAATTTTAAATCAAAAGTTAATAATTTTAATTGAAAATTAACACTTTTTACTGAAAATTAACAATTTCAACTCAATCACAATATCTATATACAGCTTTTAGTTCATCACAAGCCCTGCTATAATAGCATCGAATAATAAATGTGACAACCTACAATGGAAGACCACTCTACTCGATGGCAATCTTGTAGATCAGATAAGTTGCAAGCTAATCATCTAACACTTACTGTGTAGCATTGTATTGGAACAAGCAAGATAGCTTCACATGCATACGTATCAATACAAAAAAAAAAAAGTTGCCTGAAGAAAAAATGAAGAAGAAAATAGCAACCAACTCCAACTCATCCAAACAAAGTGCTCCAACAAAGATAGTTGATGTTAAATGCACCAAAAACTAAAGTTATCCACAACATCACCATAGTATACACTAAATCAAGCTGTCCACAACATTATCATAGTACACACTACGTCACCATAGCTATTGCGAGCCACAAAATCATAATAATGGTGCAACAATTCACAAAAACATAATACAATGCTTACATGAGTTCAAGTTCACTACATATTGAAACCCACTATATAAGGGCTACCAATTCATACAAATAAATTAGTAACAAAATCAACATATGAATTAGCGAACTAAAATTAAAAGTACTGTTGAAGACCAAAATCAACAGACCAAAGACGAATTGATTATAATACAAACATGCACAAGTCTAAATTTACTCTAGTCCAAAACAATTTCAGCCCTGAGTTTTCCAAAACAATTATTGGAAGTTCAAGATCCTCGAAAAATGGAGAGAAGCTCAAGATCCTCTAAAACACAGAGGCATATATGATAGAAATGAGAAAAAGAAATGGAAATGTCATACCCTGGGGTTGACAAGAAGGAAGGCCTCTCCGTACATAGTGATCACTCCTCACAGTGGAGACAGAGACGTCAACGACAGTAGCTCCAGCGCATGGGACCAATAAAGGAGATGCTGACAGCAGTAGCTCTAGCGAATGAGAACAACAAAGGAAGGGAGGAACAGCAGCAACTCGAGGAAGGGAGGAACGGCAACAACTCGAGGAAGGGAGTATTGATGAGTGAGGATGTGAGTTTTGAATTGTTAAGGCTTGTGTTTGTTTTATGTAGGGAGGATTAATTTGATCATTTCACCTTCCATAGCAATTTTTCCATCCCACGGGAATGTCACATTCCCACCTCACAGGTGAGATTGAAAAGTGCCTTATTTTCGTTTTCAAGAATAAAGGTTCTTGAAAATATCTTTTACCATCCAGCTACCAAACACTATTAGTAATATTGAAATTTTAAGACATTATTTCTGGGAATACAAAACTAAAACCTTTACGAAACACCCCAATAATGTAATGGAAGCATAAGATTTTGCTCACACTCCGTGAAAGCCAAATCAAATGCATATGCATGCATGGTTCGTCTGCCACTCCCAGTGCTCAACACATACACACAGTCCCTCTCCAAGAAGCAACAATGCCTCACACTCCTCTCCCTCTGTTCTTCCCTCACCCAACTCCACCAAATCCAAGCACAAACCCACGTCTCTGGCCTCTTCCAAGACCCCTACATCCTCTCTGAACTCGTCTACCTTTCCTCCCTTTCTCCCTTCACCAACCTCCCCCACGCCAGAACCCTCGTTCGTCACTCCCCCACCACCACCGCATCACCCATTTCGTGGAACATCCTCATCAGAGGGTACGCAACCAGCGATTCTCCACTGGAATCCATCTGGGTATTCCGCAAAATGCGAGAACGTGGTGTGAAACCCAATAAACTCACGTACCCTTTTGTTTTCAAGTGTTGTGCGGTGGCTGGTGCGGTTTCTGAGGGCAAGCAGGTCCATGCTGATGCTGTGAAGTTTGGTTTGGACTCTGATGTGTATGTTGGGAACAACATGATTAACTTTTATGGGTTTTGTAGGAAGATTAAGGATGCAAGGAAGGTGTTCGATGAAATGCCGTACAGAACGGTTGTGTCTTGGAACTCGGTTATGACTGCTTATGTTGAGAATCTTTGCTTGGGAGATGGGATTGGGTACTTTTTTAGGATGCAGGGTTGTGGGTTCGAACCAGATCAGACCACTATGGTGCTGGTGCTGTCTGCTTGTGCCGAGTTGGGGTACTTGAGCCTTGGGAGATGGGTTCATTCCCAATTGGTTTTGAGGGGGATGGTTTTGAGTTGCCAGTTAGGTACTTCTCTTGTTGATATGTATGCGAAGTCGGGGGCTTTGGGTTGTGCTAGGCTTGTTTTTGAGAGGATGGAGGAGAGGAATGTGTGGACATGGAGTGCAATGATATTGGGGTTAGCCCAACATGGGTTTGCTGAGGAAGCACTTGCACTATTTGCTGTGATGTGTGAAAATCATAGCATATCCCCCAATTATGTAACCTATCTTGGGGCCCTATGTGCATGCAGCCATGCTGGGATGGTGAATGAGGGTTACAAGTACTTTCGAGATATGGAATGTGTCCATGGGATCAAACCGATGATGGTACATTATGGAGCCATGGTTGATGTCTTAGGTCGTGCCGGCCTTCTTCGAGAAGCTTATGACTTTATACAGAGTATGTCTGTTGAGCCTGACCCGATTGTGTGGCGCACATTGCTTAGTGCATGCAATGTTCATGATGCTCATGACCACACTGGGATAGGGGATAAAGTGAGAAAGAGGTTGCTTCAGTTGGAGCCAAGGAGAGGAGGGAATTTAGTTATTGTTGCTAACATGTATGCTGAATCAGGGATGTGGGAGAAAGCAGCAAATGTGAGGAGGGTTATGAGAGATGGGGGGATGAAGAAGATGGCTGGGGAGAGTTGTGTTGATTTGGGTGGTTCCATGTATAGGTTCTTTGCAGGGTATGATTCTCGCCCAGACTTGACGCACGTTTATCATTTGCTTGATGGATTGAACATGCACCTGAGGATGGTTAATAGTTAACTAGTTGTAGAAATTGCTTTCGATGAACTGTACACTTGGTGCTGAACTTGAAATTACAATAGGATACATGATAAATTCGGTTGACATTTTGTACTATCAGTCATTTATGTAAGTCAACATTTTTCACCATTTATTTGTATATTATTTCTAGGATGTTGGCTAGAGATGGGAAAACGGGTTCAACCCATCGGGTTGGCCTGCTAAACCCGCCAAAAATAATAGGTTGGGTTGACATATTTAACCCGCAAAAAATTTTGGACCCGTCAGGCCAAGCTTATCTTTTTTTTTTTTTAGGTGCAAGAGTACTTTTTAAACAAAAAATTGGATTTTTATTGTAAATTATGTTATTATTATATTTTTATTAATTTGTGAATTTTATATTATAGACTTTATGTTATAAATTTATAGTTAATTATTATTTATAAATGTATTTATATATCATAATTAGTTTATTATATTTATATTTGAGTTAAATTTGAATATAAATTATGTAGTTTAATTATTTTATTCTATTTTATTTAAGTAAATTTTTTATTTAATATATTTCTCTAATTTTTAAAGTAATTTAACTCATAAAAAATATTAAAATAATTTTTTTAAAAATTTTTTTAGCGGGTTAGCTTACCAACCGGCCCTTAAACGAAATAGATTAGAATATTGAGTCTGTCTTCTTAATTCGGCCCATCCCGCCCCACCCTGCTTTTGGCGGGTTGGGACGGGCCGACCCGCTTTGCCATCACTAATGTGTGCCCGCTTTGCCGTCACTAATTATGGCACACATCATCTATGTATGATGGCTATTTTATAAATATTGACACCATTTCTGATATAAGTTCATTTTTGAGCTCTTAATTTGTTCTTGTTGAAAAAGTGGTTTAATTTCATAATGAATCTTCATAGCAAGTCCTCGAATAATTATTTTTAGAATTTTCCCTTCGTTTCTATCTCTGAAGCACTGGTACACAGGTGAAGCCAAAGTACCCCTCTACGTAATGGGAATGGATACGTTTGGGTATGCACCCAAAAAGTATTTCAAACGATAAAAACTTTGGGTACGGCTTGGGTATGCCATGGGTACGTCGTTGGGTATGGCTCTAGTTAAGATCATGTTGTTTTGTTCAAATTTAACCTATTTTTCTCTTTTTTTTCATTCAACCTAGACTACTCAAATGCTACCCTCCTTTGATATATCCCATCACCACCACATCCCTCTACTAACAAAGACAATGGCCTACCCACCAAAGCCAACAACACCTCATTGCCAGTGACGAACTGTAGTAGTTCTTGCATGGCAGGACAGCGGGAGTAGCTCCTCACCATGAGCAATAGCGACCCACCCCGCGATGAGTTCATGACTGCCAGCATTCTTCTCTGGTGATAGGTGGAGGACAAGGCAGCAACAGAGTATCTTGTTATACAGACACATGGTGATTTGTGCCTTTTTGGTATATATGTGATTTGAGTGCTTTTTGTTGTTGGATAATAAACATAGAGATGATAGTTTTGATTTTGAACTTTTGTTCCCTTTTTTTGATCTGTTTGGTGTACAACCCATATTAAAATTGTTTTATTCTTGGTTATATTTTATTATGTTGCAATTTATTTTGAAATACTCTAAGATTAGTATCTTAAACTTGTTGGCTCCTATTAATGTTTGGATTCTTTGATTTAGTTATTTTGTTTATTTATTTTTTTAATTTGAATGAATAATTAAATTTTTATCATATAAAATTTGTATAACTTATATATATGTATAACGTACATGCCCCATAACTTTTACAAAATTTTTGTATCCTATACTGGTATTTGTACCTGGTACAGGTACCATACCTGCACCTATGCAACATCGATTTCTAAACACTTGAATAGAATGGCATCAAAACTCTCTATAAGGCAAATACCTTTCTATTCCCACCGTGAGAGAGTCAGTGACATAGCCAAGCTAACTCGTTGTACGCATAATGTAAAGCTCATAAGTTATGATGAAACAGACTGATGCTTGGAATTTATTGTGCAGGAACAAAAGGATAAGAGATGATGACTTTTATAGTTCTCTTCCAAGGATATATTATTGTTTTTTACATGGCATGATGCCATATATAATTAAGTTGTTCTGAATTATGCTTTATTTCTGCAACAGAATACTTAAAGTTTATTCTTATCATTATTATTATTGGTAATGTTTGGGTTTGGGCTCTCTCCCCCCATTATTAAAATGCATTTCCAAATTGGGTTTTGCAGCAAGACATTTGAATGTTTTGTTTTCACTACAGCCATCAGTTTCTTTTGCTTTTATCGAAATATGTGCATTTTCAATTTATGTTTTATTATTTATAGGCTTAAATAAACTTTTAATTCTTATATTTTAATTATGCATTCATTTTATTCGTTATATTTTTAATTTACTCATCTTGATCACTTAATTTACTAACGATATCTAATATTGTCCTTAAGCAAATTTTTATTCAAGTTGATATGATTATCCTTAGTTTTCACATACTATTTTTCTGGTGCAACGATATTTCCTATTCCGCAACACAAACTGAGAGGCACGGATTCTAACTAGTGAGTGGTGAATATGAATTGAAAATAAAATATAGGTTCAGGTTTTTTATAAATATCTGGCAAAATTAATAATTTAAATGTTAAATTAATGGGTTTAAAATTTAAGAGGACAACAATGAATTATTCCAAATAATCAACTGCATTTTTTTCAAGGAATTGTTCTGAATAGCAAATGGATTTCTTTTAACCGTAAATTACTTCCACTTCACCACCATAAGTAGAAAAATGCAAAATAAATTCATGAAGAAAAAATAAACTAATATGGCAGCACTCCAATGTTTTTTGTGAACTTGATCGTTCCTCTAGAAAAGCCTGCGTCATATTCACATCCATTGATCTGAACATTCTTTAATGCAAGTCAAACACAAAACAAGAACAGAATGCGGTGGCGACATTTGAGCCTAATCGCTACCAAATTTTGGTGCATCAGTCCGAACAATCCACACTTTCCACTCCAACTTCTTCCAAGTGTGTGGTTGTGACTTGTGATTATGTGCTAAGAGACACAATATATCTTCTACAGTCCCTCTTCTTTTCGCCGTTTTTTTCCTGGGAGAATTGTATCCACTGATCTCAACATCTTTCTTAGAATCATGCGGAGAAAGGAAAAGCAAAGGAGCCAAAGAGAGGAACATAGGAGACCCTTCTTGAATGAAAAATAAGATGAGAACAAAGAAACTGATTCATGAAAATCCCATACTGAAGTACTAGAAGATTCTCATTTCTCTCTTTTTAACCGAACTCTTCCCCTTCCCTCCAATTCAACTATTGCACACTAATCAAGCCACTGAAGAAAGAGTGCAACACCACAACCCCACCAGACCCTTGTATTGCTTCATCACTTGATATTCAAATTAGGTGACAAACTCCAGTTATAAAATGTCTTCTGCTCTATCTCTTACAGTTTCCCCCACTTTGATGTGCAAACATCAAGATCTTTCCAAGGATAACCACCTTCCAAAATCCAACAACAAAGAGAACACATATTCACAAACTTTATTGGATACAAAAGTCAGCAAGAGGAAGCTGTTATCATCTGCTGTTATTGGATTGAGTCCAACATGGTTGGGGCTATCTTCTGCTCAGCCTACAAGGGCTGCTGAGCCAGAGAGCCCTGTTGCTTCTACCTCAAGTAGAATGACATACTCAAGGTTCTTGCAGTACTTGGATGAAGGTGCTGTCAAGAAGGTGGACCTCTTTGAGAATGGCACAGTTGCTATTGCTGAGATATACAATCCAACCTTGGACAAAATCCAAAGGGTCAAGATTCAGTTACCGGGGCTACCTCAGGAGTTGCTGAGGAAAATGAAGGATAAAAATGTTGACTTTGCTGCTCACCCCATTGATGTCAATTGGTGGCCTGCAATATTTGATTTGTTGGGAAACTTGGCCTTTCCTTTGATATTGCTTGGTGCTCTACTCTTGAGGACATCAACAAATAATCCTGCTGGGGGCCCCAACTTGCCCTTTGGATTAGGAAGGTATGAGTTTTAGCATACGATTTGTTACTCACCACAACTATATGAATTTTAGCATATGATATGTTATTCACCATAACTGTACAGAAATTCTTACGAAGGCACTATCTACTAGATCATCTTTTAGGCATTCCATTTAATAGTTGACATGTCTAAGTGTACTCTTAAAGATAGTGCATTTTTATTGTGAGCTACACAATCTTACACATGTTTAGTATTAAATAGAGTACTTATGATCGGCAGTGCTAACCAACAGTTACTCTGACTATTTAATACAGTTATATTGAGTAACTTCCTTGACATGATTTCATTTCATCTATACTTCAGGAGTAAGGCAAAATTTGAGATGGAGCCAAACACAGGAGTGACATTTGAGGATGTAGCTGGAGTTGATGAAGCCAAGCAAGATTTCCAAGAGATTGTGGAGTTCTTGAAGACCCCAGAGAAGTTTTCTGCTGTTGGAGCAAAAATTCCCAAAGGGGTCCTTTTGGTAGGGCCACCAGGGACTGGGAAGACATTGCTGGCCAAGGCAATTGCAGGAGAAGCTGGGGTTCCTTTCTTTTCTCTTTCAGGGTCAGAGTTCATTGAGATGTTTGTGGGTGTAGGGGCTTCGAGAGTGAGGGATTTGTTCAACAAGGCCAAAGCAAATTCACCATGTTTGGTGTTCATTGATGAGATTGATGCTGTAGGGAGGCAGAGAGGGACAGGTATAGGTGGAGGAAATGATGAGAGGGAGCAAACATTGAATCAGTTGCTCACTGAAATGGATGGTTTCACTGGAAACACTGGTGTTATAGTCATTGCTGCCACCAACAGACCTGAAATTCTTGATTCAGCATTGCTTAGGCCTGGAAGGTTTGATAGGCAGGTAAACTACTTGCTACTTCTTCCAAATGCTTTATAATTGGAGAAATTATTGCATGCTCATGGAGTAACTCGTAGGATTATGCAACATACTTTACTTGCAGAATGACATTTCAGCCTTAGTTAATGTTGAAAACCACCACTAACATTCATATTCTGTTTTTTATCTAAAAAAACTTAAAAATCATAGTTTAAAGAACAATTGTGAATGTTATTGGTAGATCCTACCATTAACTAAGACTCAAATATCATTTTGTGAGTAGAGTGAGGACAGTCTTAAGTGTTTCATGAGCATACAATAATTTCTTTTTATAATTGAAGTTGAAGCCATGTCAACAAACAGACTAATAGTTGTTTTTATTGTTCCTATAGGTCAGTGTTGGATTACCAGATATAAGAGGGAGGGAAGAAATATTGAAAGTTCATAGCAACAACAAGAAGCTTGCCAAGGATGTCTCTCTTAGTGTCATTGCCATGCGGACTCCCGGGTTCAGTGGTGCAGACCTAGCAAACCTCATGAATGAAGCTGCCATTCTAGCTGGTCGCAGGGGAAAAGAGAAGATCACAATGAAGGAGATTGATGATTCCATCGATCGCATTGTGGCCGGCATGGAAGGAACCAAGATGACTGATGGCAAGAGCAAGATTCTGGTGGCTTACCATGAAGTTGGACACGCTGTTTGCGCGTAAGTACATCAAATACTTGTTCATATTGATAGGAAAACTTAGAAGACTTTTTACATGCGTTTGAACTAGCTTATTTTAAGTTCAAAATAGTTTATAGTCATAAGTTTTCGGAGACAACTTTTGAAATAAAAGCAATTATTTCCTTGAAATAACAAGTGCCAAACATGCTCTTTATAGTGAAATTGCTAATTGCTTCATATTGTAACTATTGTTCAACACTTCAACTTGATCCCTTCAAGTCTAAATTTATGTTTGCATTTTTCAGGACACTGACCCCAGGGCATGATCCAGTACAGAAAGTCACTCTAGTACCAAGAGGACAAGCCCGTGGCTTAACATGGTTCTTACCAGGTGAAGATCCAGATCTTATCTCTAAGCAGCAATTATTTGCAAGAATAGTTGGAGGCCTAGGGGGTAGAGCAGCAGAGGAAATCATATTTGGTGAAACTGAGATAACCACTGGGGCTGCTGGGGACTTGCAGCAGATCACACAAATAGCTAGACAGGTAAGTATTTTTGGCATTTTGGTCTTGAATGATTTGGACTTGGCATGTGAGGTGTTGGATTGATTGCATTACTAAGCCTTGACTTGTATTGAATCACTTTGACGAAAGGGTTGACATTATGGTCTTTTTCCAATCCAAACCTTGTAAACCCTTTTTATTGCTTTAACTTGTTTGCTGTAGTACCTTTATATCCCACACAAACCTGCATTCTCCAAAAGTATGAACAGCATAATTTTCTTGAGAACAAAATTTGGGTCTGGTGCCTTAATTTTCTTGTCTTACTCGAATATGCTTTCAAATCAAGGATAAGTTAACTCTGTTAAAGTATGTTGCTGGATTTGTAAAAAATATACGCCATTACTTGATTTGAGAATTGGATCTTAAGGATATAAGGAATTGGGTCCAAGTTTTGTGCTTTTTATTTTGGGGTGAGGAAGGAAAATGCATCCTGCTGAAAAATTGTTCTTTCTTTTGCAACAGATGGTAACAAGGTTTGGCATGTCTGAGATTGGACCATGGACATTGACTGATCCTGCAGCCCAAAGTGGTGATGTAGTGCTAAGGATGCTGGCAAGGAACTCAATGTCAGAGAAACTAGCTGAGGACATTGATCACTCAGTGAGGCAGATAATAGATACAGCATATGAAATTGCAAAGAATCACATAAGGAATAACCGTGACGCAATTGATAAGTTAGTGGATGTGCTACTTGAGCGGGAGACTCTTACTGGAGATGAATTCAGAGCAATCTTATCAGAATTCACTGATATTTCTTCGATCAAGATAGATAGAACGCCTATCCGGGAAATGATCGAAGCATAACCATATTTTCTTTGAGAAGGAAGAGTATCGGACTATAGGTATAGCTCAGTAATGGAGTAAGGATATAAAGTTGTACATGAATATGTTGTAAGAGTATATATAGTTAATGATATATGGTTGAGTTAGTTTGATGACTCAACAATTAGTTATTAGTTGGTTCCACTCCTTAGTCTATGTAAACATGTATTAGGCTTGCATTACATACTATTTCATACATCCAGTAAAATCTCATATTCTCAATTCTCATTCATGTCTCTCCTCTCTACCTTGTTTTCTAACGTATGAGCATAGAGCATAGCTGAGAGTAAAAGATCCATTCTGAAATAAAAACAAAAATTTCATAGCTGTGACTTCTTTGAATTTAATCAAATCAAGGTAACTACAAAGCAATATTTTCTATTTTGCAGAAAATTTTGTTTTGTATAGCAAACCAAAGAAATAATCATTTTCAAAAGTGTATGTTATGATAATATCATAATAAAATTACCACCAATAATTAGTACTGCATAAACATGCCACAAGGTTAGTACTGCATAAACATGCCACAACTTGTGTACTAGCCTAATCTCATGATCCGTATGAGTTAGGATCACTGCTACAAATTTTGCTTAAATGTGTCTAGAAAATTGATCATTAAACTCGAAGATTAGCTCTGAATAGCCCATGATTTGGTCCTTGACAATATATACTACAAAAAAAAAAAAAAAAAGATTGCATATTACAGATGGTGTACTATTTCCATGAGTGATGTGTATGTCCCAAATATTCCAATTGCTACAGCTGCTACAATTATAGCCACTATGGCTATTGTCTCACACCCAAAATTCCTGTAATTGCCTGAAATCTTCAAGTAGCATGAGCATGGAAGCAGAATAGAAGCTGTGACACTTAGAAATGCTCCAACCAGAGACATAAGATCCCCAAATAGAGGTACAGTCAAGGCAACAATGACAGTGCTGAGTACCATCATAGTGCTAACCAATATTTTGGTGACTCTATTCTTGTACTTACTTGGAAGCAAGTTTTTCAAAGCATTGGTGATTGGTGTTGTCATCAAAGCATACTTTGCTATGGGATTGACCAAGGTAGTATATATTGCCACTCTTGAGCTTACTTTGTCTAGTGGCAGGTTCAAAGTTACCTGTGATTCAACGTTTGGACCAAACATTAGGTACCCAATTATAGCCATGGATGCATAACCTGCGGTGGTTAACATAAAGCAGACAAGTAGAACCTGCAATGTAAAGAAAAGCAAAATCGATGAGAGATGGAAAAGGATCCCCTCCTGTGGAAATTGTACACAAATAATTGTGCGTATTGTTATCATCAGAAATACTAAGCCTATGTTTGGCTCTGCGTTAAGACCCTCTAGAATCAATTCTAGGGGGTCATAATTAATTCTGCAAGTTTTTAATGATGGTTGGTTATCTACTACTAAAGAGAAGTGAAATTTTTTTACTTTCTATCAAAATCACTTTTAGAGAATCCACCAAACATAAATCACTCTACCTTAAAATCAATTCTAACCAAATCAATTCTAACAAAATTAATTCTATCTAAAATCAATTCTTTTAAAAAGGAACCAAACACACTATAAATCGCACAAAAGATATTTCATAAAACGACATGCAAAACAGGAAAAGAGACCAACGAGTTTTGCATTTTGCCTTACTATTGCTTTTTCTCTCTCCTCATCTAACTTTTTCACCCACCCATGATTGGATAATCAACTTTCATAACATGTGCATGAAAATAAGTTTGTACCGTACAACATCGTCGCTCTTTTATCATTGATTATTCACTTTTGTGATTTCTCACTTTTTTAACATGTTTTGATAAATGACACGGATATACACATAAACCAAGTCATATATAATTTTCACATGAGAGAACCATCAAAGCAGGTCATATGCAAAACAAGCCAAAAGAATGCAAAGAACTTACATTAGAGAACTGGTGTTTGTTCCTCATGGAATTGTACAATGTAGGGAAGACTGGGTGCGCACAATAACAAAAGGCATACAAGCTAACAGCTGTGGGGATCCCATTCAAATTAAGAAGAGTCCCCTTGTGATGAAAACCAACTTCACCGATGGTTGCAGTCCATGATATTGATAGGATGATAATAGCAGAAGCAAACACACCACTTGCAGATACATAAGAAAGTAGACTCAAGTCATCCAACCAAACTGTAGGCAAGATAATGAGAGCAACCAATATCACAAAGAATTGCTTTCCACCAATTGCTAGACCAGCCACTTGAAGCTCAATGTCGGGGAACAAATCATTCAAGTTATCACCCTCTAGAATCAAGAATCCTATTGAAACCAAGTAGAGCTCCATGTACATGGACACTGACACTATTAGTCTTCCTGTTTTCCCAAATGCAAGCTCACCAATATCAGGGTAGGTTATAATATTTGAATTCTTATCCATGCATCTTTTAATCAATAGGCCTGAGTAAAAGGTTGCAATGGCAATAGCAAACAGAAGAGTCAAGCTTAACCACCCTCCAGATGCTAGAGCATATGGAACCGAGAGAATCCCAACACCTGGCACAACACAACACATTAGCATTTTATAAGTTCATGTCCCAACAGAAAACAGCATCTTGAGGTTGAGGTAGCACCAAAACATGAGGAAAATTTGGGGGAAAAACCAGAATGCTGTCATTTATGCTGCATAGGTGAGAGCTTTTGACAGAAAATAAAGGTAATTATTAAATAAAAGAAAGTAACATGAACTAATTATCCGTCTCAGGATTAAGAAATATGCCATGTTATTCCGACAAATAAGCTCCAACGCTTTCACATATTTCAAAATATACATAGCCAACTCAGGATAATGCATTGTCATATTTGGTTTCCCATTCGGAACCTCAAAAACTATGGTTAGGTTGGTTTTGAGGTTTCCAAACGGGAAACCAAATAGGCTAATAGTAAGCTTGTTACTTCCAGTGGAAAGTCTAACTAAAATGTGCTAACTGCAAAAGGGGTCCAATCGAACACTAATGAAAATCATAAAATCCAGGACTAAATGGAGTGTGTTATGTTGATAGTGAAAAAAAAACCTGATATTGCATTGAGTCCATTAAGGCAGGTGCAAAAGAAAGAAACAGGCTTAGTGGTAGAAGGATTAGAGGCTATAACGTTCTCCTCATCTACGGCATAGCCTTGCTCATTGTTCTTCCATTCAGGTAGCAAAGGGACACTCAAGGGTGAACCATTGTAAAGTTTTTCTGACATTGGAACAGAAAACGTGGATAATTTCCTACAAGCTTAAGTTTTCAAATCTCAAAGGGTTGATGCAAAGGTGGTGGATACTTCCCTAGCGGAACTGGCCTTTATATATAAACACAATCTGATACAGATTAGTCATACTCGGAAATAATTATGAAGCAAGTTGGCTTGGCTTGGATAGAAACGTTTAAGGCATGACCCAATATCACAACTCACAATTTTTCCTTGTGAATTGTGAACCTCCAAAACAAGCACTGTCTTATATATATCTTACCAAACGTACATCTGTTTTTAATCAAGAAAAATGTTTCTTTTTTTTTTTTTCTTTTTGTTTTAATTTTTTTAGAATATCTGCTCACTCGATGGCGTATCTTAACAAAACGTACATCTGTGTTTAATCAAGAAAAATGTGTTTTTTTTTTCTTTTCTTTTTCCCTTCAAAATACTCCTTTTTTCAATAGATAAGACCAATTTTTTTGTATAGTCACGTGCGAAAATACTTCTCAATAGTATTTTTTTTTATATACATAAATTTGGAATTCTAATTTAGGATTACATGCTTAAAGAATCTAAACCCCTTTCGAGTCAAAGACGGTGTTGGTCGGAATGTTTTTTCTTCACCTTTGTTAAATATCACTATCCGCATAACATGATAGGAGAATGTTGCCGTACACCGACTTGAATATGGCGTTTGATACATTCGATAATCCAATGGCCAGATAGAGGGATGTGGATTTAGATCCTCTAAAATGAAGAGGTTTATAAAATAAGAAAATAAGGAATTAAAAATTTTTAGATCAATAGTTTTTATTATAAATGAGATCCACTAAATGATTCAAGGATTATTAATCCCTCACTTTTTTACTTTACACTCTTCTTCATTTTAGAGGATCTAAATCCGAGGAATGTGTCTATATACCAAATTACATATAGAACACTACAATATTTTTTCAGTTTCACAAGATTTAAAAAAAATAATTAAATATATTTTCAAAATGATCAGAATTTTATCTATGTGATGTTCAAAAGATTTTAATTAATTTTAGAATCACATAAAAAAAATCTAGTTGCTTTTGAAATGTATTTAACCACTTTTTTCAAAATTTAGCAAAACTAAAAACATATTACAATTGACTCTATATAATTTGATGTAAACCTTCTATTTTGCCATTGGAGCAATGTATCAAACAACAACTTTAACTCAGTCTACAGCAGACGCTCCCTTCATGTAACATTCGCATTTATTAGTCTTTATATAACAATGGCTAAACGACAAATAAATAAACAGGCTGGACAGTACATTGTTCAGAGCTTACAAGCAAATATGGGACACGTTGCTGCCGCAAACATCTGATAATGTACTATTTCGGCACGAGCAATGACACTTATACATGTGCTATTCTTTCTTCATTTTGTACAATTTCTGGGCTATTTTTTTTATAGAAATATTTTTTGAATATAGTATGAATAGATATAATATAAGATATGGTATATTTAGATGAGTATAAACAAATATTGAGGTGCACATATATCAAAATAAATAATAGATTATATATTTATATAAATATATTATATTTAAATATTTTATTTTTATATATAAATAATATAACTTTTTTTATACTATTTTTAATTATTTTTTAAATAACATTTAACACTTATCATTTCTACTTTTTCTTTTTCGAATGATGGAAAATTATTTACACATAATATTTATAAAATATTATATTAATATATTTTTATTTATTATTAGATAAAATATCAGACTTAAATTAAATAAGATTCATATATTATTTAATAATAAATGAGAATATATAAATAAGATATTCCATAAACACCATATACAAATAATATTATTTTTTTAAATGGGCTGAGTGTGAAAATATATATATATATATATATATATTTTGGTCAAAATTAATACACATGTTTAGATTTATTTTTTTTGGTCGGTACATTTTTTTTTTTTTGTTGAGGGGTTCAGAGGGGTTTTTTGTCCCACGTCGAACCCGAGAAGCACTGGGTGCAAGGCCAATAGAATGGCCCCTAACCTCAAGCCTTGCGTGCTGGTCGGTACATGTTTAGATGTGAAAATTTGATCACTTTCCTTTCGGTGTGGGCCAGTTTTGATGGCAAAATGTAGTAGCACTAGGTAGGTGTCCATTTTGGTGGCGAAAAAATGTTACACCAGGATAACAAAGTTATTGTCATATTGTCGTACCACAGTTTTTTTTCATGAAAAGAGAAATCGCATTATGGCCATCATGAAGAAGAGAATTTCAACTAAAACATTTAATGATATGGCTGAATTATGCAAAAGAGATAGTTAATTTGGGCTTGTCTTAATAAGAGAAATTGATGTTGATTGATAGGAGCTTTATACAATATTGATGTTAAAAACAAAAGTATCAAATCATTCACATACTTTCATAAAAACTATTTTTGTGTGAGATAACATCATTGTTTTGATAAATCTATTGTTTGTAGAGTACTTAATAAATCTATTGTTTGTAGAGTACTTAATCAAATCGTACTTACTATATATATATTACATGTTTTCTGCCATGCACATTATTAAATAAGGTATTTGATGTACCATTTAAGAAAAACATGATTCATTAGGATCCTGATCTTATCCACACCGTTTATTAGGATTGACTAATATTGGACGGTACGAATTAAAAGTTGTGATTGACTCCACACTGTGATCCCTCTCATCTTTGACTTTCCTCCCCCTCCCTCTTCCCTCTCTTTTCCCCCATGAACTCCCTCTATCTCCTTGCAGCTCGGCCCAATACCTTGGCGCCAATCTTAATCCTCTTGAAAACCTCATCATCTTCGAAGTGATTGTAACATATTAGCTTGTGGCCGCTTGAGAGCAAGCCAACGACTCGACCTGATGCAGCGGGTGTGTGAGAGAGGAGGAGGCGGAGGGCAACATGGAGGTCAGAGGAGTTAGCAGTGTTGGGGTGGTGAGGGAGGTGGCGAGGCGCAGGGGCGGAGCCGACTAAGTGGAACCATAGAGGGAGAGGAAGGAGATAAGGAGGTCAATTAGTCATGCTTTTAGTTTCGTTTAACCACATTCTCAAGCTTATTTAGCCATATTATAATATTCATGTAGCTATATTTCATGAATGCAGCTAAAAATTGGTGTATGATACATCAGTAGCTGCATCATGCATCGTACTTTGTATGGTACATTTAAGACGAAACCATATACCTTAATCAAAAGTGAAACCTAAAAGTTTAGCTATTTTCCTATACTGCAAACATGATCAAGCCTGATTAGTTTTGAAAAAAGTATATATTTTATTGCTTTTATATTATAAATTTCATATTTTGAAATAAATTTCATTTTAATATCTCAAATTTTAGGAAAGCAAAGTTACTAATGCATTTTGAATTTATCAAACATATAAAAATAAATCAACAAAGGAATTAGCATAATGGTAGAGGCATACCATAGTCTCAAAGAGGACCCCGGTTCTGATTATACCTAAAAAGAATTAGTCTTCTTTCCTCATAATAGGGAGGAGGACCCTCTTTTGGAAAACCAAAAAACATATAAAAATAACATTTTATTAGTAACCAAATAGAGGGCCAAAATAGAAGATAAAAAGAATGTCCGAACCAAAGGGCATGGCTGCTTCTCCTCTCCCTTTCTCCCGTTACATCCATCCAATTCATGGTATTCGTAGTGATTGCCAAATGCCAAATACTACTAGCTACCTGCTTCCCACCGTTAATGCTTCCACCCAACTTTATGGTGTGTGACATTCCAGCAAGAAAGCCGCAGGTTTTTATGTGCATTTTATCTTGTAATATCTCCGTAATGAATAATGAACTAACTAAAAGTTTAAAACGATTCGTTCATAGAGAAAGATCCAAAAGGAAAACACAAAAACTTTACAGCAGCTGCTTGTTTTCTCTATTTGTGTTCAGGGGACGAAAAGCAATAAGAGATCAGGCTCATTCACCCGCACCACACACATTATCTTGTAAATGGGGACCATAACATCATAAGAAAATTCCGGTTTGGCCAAGCAAATAATTGTCATAAAAGGTGAAAGAAAAATATTATAAATACTGGCTTGGTTACCAATTTGCCATATTCAACCTCACAATCAATTATTGTTTCTTTTATTTGTTTTTTTTAATTTCAATGGCAATGAAATTCAAATCTTTGATCTCATACTGTCATATATATTATATAATTCCCTTACCACTAGATCACTTTTAGTAGGCTGTAATCTATTATTGTTTCTAATAAAAGTTAAGTTCAAAGGAAAATGTCTTATTACAAGTTCGGGATATGTTTACCCATGCTTAATTAGTTGGTTCAAGTTGTTTTTTCTAAATTAAAATTTTGTATTTGAATTGTGTGAATAATAAAAAAAGCGTTAAAGAGAATTTTTTTCTCATAATAAACTGACTCAATAAAAGTGAAATTAATTAAAATTTAATAAAATATCAGATACTAACAAAAATGTTATGTATATATAGAAAACAGGATGTAAACTCTACTTAAAATAAGTTTACACTCGATCCAATGGTAGATAAAATGTGAGTCGATATGTTAACCCACACTCCACATATATATATATATATATATATACTAATGGTTTAAAAAAGAGAAATAATTTTCAGACCAATTTTATGTGAAATATCATGTCAATACATATGTGAGATTTGTTGAAAATGGTAGAAAAAAATTTTGAAACAAGAAACTTTTATTTTCCTCCCTTGCATTTGATAGGGTGTTGATGGACACCCCGGCGTCCAAATAATAGTTCTCTTTAAAGGGAAAAAGAAAAAGAAAAAAATGTTTAGGACATGTTTTCAGACTAATAAAGGGCCTATTGAGGTACCGATGATGAACCTCGAACACAAAAATGCGAGAATCAAACTTTGTTGGCTATCTCACAATCAGTTATAAAAGCAACTACAAACAAAAATTTAAAATAAAATAAAAATTTAAATGGTTTAACTCTACGATAATATGCAGTTAACCTCTACTCTAACACGGGAAAATCGCTCAATATTCTAACGAAGTTTTACATGGGTTATGCAAAACAGCCAAATCAAAGGGCACAACACAAGTAGACAACGATTGTGACAGAACGAAACAAGGTGAGTACCTGACAAGGCATTGAGCCCATTGAAGCAGGTGTTGAGGAAAGACGCAGTGCTGTTACCAAGTCCGGGACCAGAACGTTGGCTTCTTTCGCCATCTTGGTTTTGATCTTGATGAATAAGGGGTATGTTAAGGGCAACCTTATCATCACTATGGTCACCTCCCATTGATTGGTGTTGAGGGACTAGAGAGAGAGAGAGAGAGAGAGAGAGAGAGAGAGAGAGAGAGAGCTGAGTGTGTTCAACTGAGCACAATGTTTCTAGTTCAATGTACTTATTATCCAATTCCCAAAACACTTTTGACAAAGGACAAATGTAGTCTTCAAATTAAATGCGAATAACACCAAAAAAAAAAAATTGTTAAAAAAATAAATGTTGATGGTTACGTCTAGCTAATGTCTGAAATTTGGCAGATAATTGCAAGAGGCTGCTTGTACTATTCAAACTCGCCACCCCTGCTTTTTAATTTGTTTTGGAGGAATCCAATCTTATTAGTGTGCTAAGTCATCCCTGTAGGCCAGTTATTTATATTTTAATTAGAAGTAACATTATTATTATTATTATTATTATTATTATTGTCGAAACTACAACTATTTTTGTAACTGAAGCAATTCTACTCAAATTGGATTGGATAATATCTTTTTTTCTAAATTTTAACATAATTACATACCAAAAATTTGGATATAAGAGCTTTGGTTAAATTAGAATAAAATCCAGCTAATTGACCTATCCAATTGATTACAAGATGCTATATGTCTTTTTTTTTAATGTCTTTTTATAGTTTTTTAATGTCTACCAAAAATATTTCCTTTTTATATATAAATAATAACACACTTTAATTACTGGAACATATAGACAAACCGAGGACTCAATCACAATTGTATAACTACGAGTTTAGCAATTTTTTAATAAAAATTCAAGATTTGTTTATAGTACTTTCGAGACATTATAGGTCGTCTCAACTGATTGACTAAGACGCAGACCGAATGTCCAACGGAGGAGGATTTTCCATAGATATTCCTTTACTTGAAGTAATTTTATTTAAATACTGTGACATACATAAATATAGATAATTCTCTCCGATAAAGTTTAAACTGTGATTTGTCACACTATAGTAGATACGCTTTATTGCTAAACCAAATTTCGAACAGCAAAAGACGAATTAACACACTAACAGTAAAACTTACCGGGAAAATAAACACAACCACACGTGAAACACGTACCTGAAATTTATGTAACAAGATGATAGTAAGAGCATGACTAATACACAAAACTCCTGTTAGATGGGATTTGGAGAAGGGTAAATATACAAATTTTTAGAAATAAAGTTTTTCATATAAAAATTTTATATGATTTAGTTATATAAAGATTTTTATCATTGATTAAGAAGATAGGTCCTAACTTCGACTCTATATAAGAATCTAATCAATTATAAAAATTTATACATAATTAGGTTATATAAAATTTTCATATAAGAGGATTTATTTTCATATAGTTTTAACCTTAAAAGGGTGTTTCATATGTAAATGTTTTCACATTCTTGGAAATATAAAAATATTCCTATGTTTGGTAGGGCATTTGAAGCAATATTTTTGCAAATAATATTATATTTCTAGGAATAAAAATTCCTCCCAAAACATCCCCTCGACCTAATGGGAATCTAACATTCTCATGGAAAAGGAATATTATGTTTAGTGAAAAGACCAAAATACCCATAATGACACCTAAAGCCTTGCTGCCGGCCATCGTTAGCCACTGTCGCCAAGAGCATTTTTGGAAATATGTAAAATATTTCTAGAAATTCAATTTCATATCAAACATGCCTAAAATATCATATTCAAGAAAGTTATTCTCAAAAATAGTATTCCCATAAATAAAAATTCATTCCATCTATGACTTTCAAGTAACTAGCTAGCAACCTTACATTATGCCAAAATAATAGTAATTTCTTTTTTTTTCTTCTATTTTTTTCTCTATCATCATTGGCCATCATTGATTAATCCTTATTTGTTAAGAAATCATTTACTAAGGAAATAAATATAGCTACATGTGAAACACGTACTCGAAATTTATGTAACAAGATGACGGCAGGAGTATGGCTAATGCACGAAACTCTTGTTTCATAGGATTTGGAGAAGGGTAAATATACAAAATTCTATAAATAAATTTTTTTACATAAAAATTTCACATGATTTAGTTATATATAGATTTTTATCATTAATCAAGAAAATAGATCCTAACTTAGGTTCTATATTAGAATCTAATCAATTATAAAAATTTATAGATAATTAGGTTATGTAAAATTTTTACACAAGAGGATTTATTCCGATGTAGCCTTACCCTTAAGGGGATGTTTGATAGAAGGAATGTTTTTACATTCTCGATATTTAGTAGGAGGTTTGAAGCAATATTTTTTGGGAATAATATTGCATTACAAGGAAGGAAAATTGCCCCCAAAACATTTAGACTCCCGTGGGAAAAGAATATTATGTCTAGTGAAAAAACCACAATACCTCAATTGCCTCCCAAAGCCATCCACTGCCAACCACCATTAGCAGCCATTGTTGCTAGGAGTATTTTTGGAAATATGTAAAAATATTCTTGGGATTTCAATTTGCACACCAAATATGCCTAAAATATTATATTCAGAAAAGTTATTCTCAAAAATAGCCTTCCTAAACATGTTATTCTTAGAAATAAAAATTCATTCCATCTATGACTTTCAAGTGATAAGTTAGCAGCCTAACCGTTGTGCCAAAATAATGGTAATTTCTTTTTTGCTTTCTTCTATTTTTTTTTTTTTATCTATCATCATTGGCCATCATTAATTAATCCTCATTTGTTAAGAAATCATTTATTGGGGAAATAAACATAACACACGCAAAACACATACCTGAAGTTTATGTAACAAGGTGATGGTAAGAGCATGGCTAATGCATGAAAAGTCCTATTTGATGAGACTTTTGGAGAAGGGTAAATATACATAGTTTTAGAAAAAAAAAATTCATATAAAAATTTTACATGATTTAGTTATATATTAATTTTTATCAATGATCAACAAGATAGACCCTAACTTAGGTTCTACATAAGAATCTAATCAATTATAAAAATTTATACATAATTAGGTTATGTAAAATTTTCACACAAGAAGATTTATTCGTATATAGCATTACCCTTAAGAGAGTGTTTGGTAGAGGGAATGTTTTCACCGATATTTGGTAGGGGGTTTAAAGCAACATTTCCGAAAATAATATTGCATTTCGAGGAAGGAAAATTGTCCTAAAAACGTTCTCCCCATGGGAAAGGAATATTGTGTCTAGTAAAAAGACCAAAATATCCTTATTGCCACCCAAAGTCATCTGCTCTTGGCCACCATCAATTGTCATCGTCGTAGAGGTATTTTTGGAAATATGTAAAAATATTATTGAAAATTTAATTTGCATACTAAATACACTTAGAACATTATATCCAGGAAAGTTATTCCTAAAAATAGCATTCCTGTAAATGCTATTCCCAAAAATGAAAATTCATTCTATCTATGACTTTCAAGTGACAAGCTAACAACCTTGCTGATGTGCCAAAATAGTAGTAATTTCTTTTTTTCTTTCTTCTATTTTTTTCTCTATCATCATTGGTCATCATTAATTAATCCTTATTTGTTAAGAAATCATTTATCGAGGAAATAAACATAACACACCTGTGCCAAAATAGTAGTAATTTCTTTTTTTTTTCTTCTATTTTTTTCTCTATCATCATTGGTCATCATTAATTAATCCTCATTTGTTAAGAAATCATTCATCGAGGAAATAAACATAACACACATGAAACACATACCTGACATTTATGTAACGAGGTGATGGTACGAGCACAGCTAATGCACGAGCACAGCTAATGCACGAAACTCTTGTTTGATGGGATTTGGGAAAGGGTAAATATACAAAGTTTTAGAAATAAATCTTTTCACATAAAAATTTCATGTGATTTAGTTACATGCAAATTTTTATCATTAATTAAGAAGATAAATCCTAACTTAAGTTCTACATGAGAATCTAATCAATAATAAAAATTTATATATAATTAGGTTATGTAAAATTTTTACATAAAAGGATTTATTTCCATGTAGCCTTACCTATGAAGATGCTATTTTCAAGATTTAAATTTATGACTTTCAAGTGACAAGCGAGCAAACTTACTATTGTGCCAAAATAATAGTAATTTCTTTTTTCTTTCTTTTTTTTTTTTTTTTTGTTTCTCTATCATCATTGGCCATCACCAATCCTCATTTGTTAATAAATCATTTATAGGGGAAATATACATAACCACACGTGAATTACGTATGCGCAATTTATGTAACAAGATGATGGTAAGAGCATGGCTAATGTATGAAACTCCTATTTGATGGGATTTGGAGAAGGGTAAATATACAAAATTCTAGAAATAATTTTTTTCATTTAAAAATTTCACATGATGTAGTTATATTTGGGTTTTTATCATTAATTGAGAAGATAAACCCTAACTAAAGTTCTATACAAGAATCTAATCAATTATAAAAAACTATATATAATCTGGTTAGGTAAAATTTTCACATAAGAGGATTTATTTTCGTGTAGTCTTACCCTTACGAAAATACTATTTTTAAGATTTGAACTTATGATTTTCAAGTGGCAAGCTAATAGCATTATCATTGTGCTAAATAATAGTAATTTCTTTTTGCTTTCTTTTGTTCTTGCCTCTATCATCATTGGCCATCATTAATCCTAATTCTGTTTTTTCTCTAGTATCATTAATCTTGATCGTTTTGTAGTGACTTTTTTCTTTCTCTAACAATAATCTACTAAACATGTATAGAGATGATAGTGGCTATCCATGGGGGTGAGACATGCCCACTATCCCCCATCCCTATTTAAAATTTTGTCCTTCGTCCCTATCTCCAGCTCCATCCTCATTTGTGGGTCCTCGTTTCCCATTCTTGGCAGGGATTTAAATCTCTATGTATATCCGAGAATTTATGAAAAAAACTCAAAAAAAAATCTAAAAAAGAGAGAGAGAAAATTCTAAATAAAATCTCTGAAATCTAAATAAAATATTCATAAATATCTATAATTCATAACATTATCTAATATAATACAATCTAAATTAAAAATAAAATACATAATATGAATCCATTACAAAAACAATTAGAAGTATCTAAATCATAATGAGAGAGAAGGAAGAATGATTAGGTTTATTTTGTTATATATTTTTATATATGAGAGCATTTAAGTAATTTTATATTATCAAAAATTTAGTGGACTCGCGTGGACAGGAGTCTCATCTATCATCCCCTTCTCATTTAATGGATACTTTTCCCTATCCCCGCGAGGATCAAACTTGTCTCCGTCGCCATCGCAGGTAATTCCCATGGATATCTTCTTTGATGGAATTTTTTTGCCATCCCTAAACTTATAGACAAATGCAACCTTTGTGATGTTGGGTTAATGTGCTCTCACTACATACACCCTCTCTATCTAAATGTTTGGAACGGCTGTGGACTTGCAATTAAAGTTGGCAATGGGACTCTCTTGTCCAAACCATGCGTGGTTTGAGGAGACACCATATGCTATATTTAAATTGGCACGCTTGCATTTTTCATGTCCAATTGATTGAATGTAGCCTATATATATGTTTTTTCTGTTTAAATATTTGGAAATTTATATTTAAATGATAAATTTATTTTTACATGTAATCATAGAGCAGACAAAAGCGAAGAACAGCCGTTGATAAACCTTTAGAAAGAGGGAAAAGAAAACAAAAGTAGCGGTAAATAAAATCTTTGTGAGATCCGTGAGGTTTTCTTTGTTTATATAGGACATAATTTTTTTGTATAATATTTACCTCAAGTCTCTTGAAACTTGGGTAGGCCGTGATGCCTGAAGATTCGCCACTTAGAAATTTGACTAGAGGCTACCTGCTGTGTTCAAAAATCTTTCATAGATTCACATAAAAACAAAAAAATTTCATAGATCAACGACAAAATAATGGTTGCCAATTTTATGCAGCCACATGCAGCTTGAATGGAATATTGTAGTACGATCAACATATCATCCAGTGCCACGCTGTGCCAGTCACCATTCACGAAAAGAAGACAAGATAAAGAGACAATAAGTTCCACCGAGTTGCGTGTGCATTTAGACGCAAAAAGGTAGTAGCTTTTTAGAATAACTGAACTTGCTTTCAAAAGTGAATGACACATTGTAATGTGAAACGGCCCTACAAAAAAAGAGGGTACATTACACTCAAGTATATTATGTACACTATTTTTTTTATTTTTAAAAATATACATTACCCTTTTTTAAGTGTAAATAATATTATATATAATATTTTTGTATCTTATAAAATGTGATATTAAATACTCTTCTAAATATGATATTAATATTTCTTAAAAAAATATCAATATAGATATAGAAAAATTAAAAAATATCATGTATAATATCATCTAATTAAAAAAAAATGAATATAATTTATCCATAAAATAATTGTGATTTCGTCTGGCGTCTCGCACAAATGTCTAATACATTTTCATATTAATCTAAATGAGTATTATTATTTAATTATCGCGAATATGAGCATGCATACATGTTTTCCATCATGTGTAAATAAATATTGATTTTAGTTTTATCTTTAATAAATTGTCTATGAAAAATTATGTAGAATTTATTGGATTACTTTTTTTTAGACTTGCATAAATTAAATCACATTTAATTTTGAACCTAAATTAATTTAATATCAAAATTAATTAAAACTAATTATTTAAGCCCAAATTATTATAATTATTATTGTTGTTAGACTTATTAGATTTACACATTACTCATTGTTGGGTATTGTTATATTTTCCTTTGTGTATAGGCCCTGCTGTAATATGTGACTTAGCCTATCACTTTTATTGACATAAGAGAGAGGTCTCTTCTCCTGTCCCTATATATATATATATATGACAAAATGCACATTTTAGCTATTTGCTAGAATATGAGAAATTCTCTTTCCCTCCAACCTCCTTGGTCAATCCCTCTCCTCTCTCTCAAATCTGAAGGGGAAAAAGAGCTGTGGATCAATCATTTTCTTCAATCAATTCCGATAATCTCCACTTAATCTTACTTATGAGTTTTGTTGATTGATTTGCATACTATAATCAAGATCAAAATCCAGATCCAGGGCTATAGAAATTTCAAGAGAGTTATGTTTTAATAATTATAGATTTTATATAATTTTGAATTTTGTGAAAAAATATTACATTTGTTATTAATTATCTTATCACATTTACCCCACTATCATAAGTTAATTATTTCACATTATATTTTATTATTCAAGTAAGTATTACATCAAGGTCCGATGATCGTAGACTATGACTATTGCATCAATCACTGTAACACGAACGGGATAATTTACACAAAAAAGAGAAAGTATAAGAATCATGACAAATAGAAATTGGTGGATGTCTTCTTCTACAAAGAAAAATTGAAGTTGGAGTAATCATGTGTGATTAATATTAGTTTTGGATAAGAGAACTCTGCCCATCTATTTTCATGTGCGCGACTATTCTAAGTAAAAGACAAAACATAGAATCATGAGGCCTGCCCTGTTCGATGGCTGCTTGAAATTGACAAATGAAGTTGAATTGTGCATAACAAATCTACTATATTTAGAACTTAATAATATTTATTGTAAATGTCAAATTGAATTAGCTCTGTTCTTTTTCCCTTTTATCCTCTGGGTTGTCACATTTAATTGACTCTTTACTCATAATTATTGTATGACTTCAGTTTAAATTCACAAATCTTTGTCTGGAGCTTTTGTCTATCTCCTTGATTTTTCAAAAAATTATGAATATATCTAATTGGTAGAAAATTTACAATCTTACTATAATTTTTTTGGTTAAGGTTAATAATTTACCTTGGCCTTAAAAGTAATAAACCTCTCATCACCTTCAACTTTTTGTTTTTGGGTATATGTATATGTCTAATGAAATGCTGTCTGAAGTAACATCTCCAACTATTATACCAATATTATATATTGATTAAAAAGTATAAAGAGGCATCAGAGACGACTCTTTTTAAGACCTTACAATCAATTATATATACGTGCGTTTGACTGTTGCGATGTATAAATTTACTGTAAGTTATGGCTGATATATTACCCGTATCTTGGATAAAAGCTTGTCAGAGAACACTAAATAATTTTTTCTTAAATTGTTTTTGAAATAAAGTTTGAGTAGCAATTTTATCTTATATATAATTATATATTATCATTTAAGGGGAATTTGAAAGTTTAATATCCAAGTTGTTCATTTTCTCAAAATGACACCCCCATAACATTAACATTAAACTCAAATAAAAGAAAAGGATAAATATGTCAATTTAAAGTACAAGTCATCGTTTACCCACGTCTCTCACTAGGCCAAGGCTGTGGTGGACCATGTTAAGTTTTGGTCCAAATTGATCTTTTATAATATTATAATTAAAAAAATATAAAATTATAATTTTATCCACACTCACTTTTTTCTCACTCATACTTTTCCCCTCCATCAATATTTGCTGCCACTCCTCCCACCTTGAGCTTCGTCTATCATCTTTTAAGCATTAAACTATACATAATAAATAATGGTTTATATGATTATGGTAGATTATACCTAAGTAAGAATTAGTGTTTATCAAAAGTTTGTGCCAAATTTTCAGGCTGATGCAGCTAGTGAAAGGAGGGTGAAAGCAACAAAGGTGGTGGAGAGCATTGGCGAAGTGGCTAAGGGGAATGTGTATACTGCATAGGAAGCTGCAAAGAAGACCGCATAGAATGTGATTGAGACAATCATTGCTGAAGCTGATACCAATGTTGTTGATACAGTGGAGTACAGAAGTGCTAAAGATTTGAAAGGGCAACTTGGAGATGGTTATGATAAAAAGATAGAGTTATAGTTGGGGATATAGAAGTTAGGCCAAGGCTGTCAGGATGGCATATAGTCGAGAAGGAGGTGCACCAGAGTAGATAGAAAAGCCATAAAACTAGAGAGTAGAGTAAATATTTTATATTTTGTTAAATATTAAAATATAAATTTAAATTATTATTGAATTATTTTTTTATAATAAAAAGATTTAATCTTAACCATAAATTTCAATTTTAATGGTCAAGATTTAATGACCAACTTGGACCAAAACTCGATACGGTCCACCGCAGCCTTGGCCCTCTCACTAACACCTTAACAGTAACAGTTACATGTTACAACTATACAATAATTTTTAAAATTTTTTCAAAGGGAAATAAATTTTACAATTTTAGATCATTACTGTTGTATTTGCTTTTATATACTTATTCCTTTTTTCTTGGTATACGTTTTTATTTTTTGTTTTATTTTGTCATATTTACTTTTTTTCATAACTTTCTATAAATAAAATCATATTTTTCTTTCTTATAACATTTATAAAATTAATAATATAAAAAATATGTAAAATAAGTTAACGAAAAAAAATTAGTATTATTCACTACTAAAAATGTGTTAACTATTGATAGATTTACCAATAAAAAATTTAAAAAAAAAAATCTGTTGGTATTAATTTTACCGATGACTTAACTGATGAAAAAAATCCATCGGTAAATGACATATCGATAATAAAAAATATTAATATTATCGATGAAATACATCCATCGGTAAAAATAAAAATACATCAGTAATGATAGCATACAAAAGCATCATTGACAGCATTAGACCGATATATTTTTTTATATACCGACGAATAATCCGCCGGTGAAATAATTTTTTTAAAAAATATTTATTAATTTTTAATTGTTAATAAATATTATTATAAATAATTTAACTTTTTTGTTATTTAAATATAGAATTTTAATTTTTTGTTTTAAATGCTAAAGAAATTAAAAAATTATTAATTAAATAAAAATATATATAATATCATTCAAAAAATATTTACAATACAATTCTAAAAAAAAAAAATCCTAAAATCTATGAATACTGATCATCGTCAATATCTGATATGTTATCGTTGTCATCTCCGACTTTGGATGGGTGGCGGTATAGAGAAGGCTGTGGCGGTGGAGGTGGGGGGTGGTGCAGCGAGTGAAGAACTGCCGCTCCACATCAGCTCATAGATGTTATACAGAGTCGTCATCCTTTACTCCATGGACTGTATCTACTGTAACCACTGCTACTTATCTCTCTTGTGACACTCATATAGCTCCATGTACCTCCAGTCGGCCTCCTCAAGTAGCCTCTGTATTGACTCATTTAGTGCATGGATTTGATCGCAGATGGACTCCGGATCAATTCCAATAGACCCAGCTCCAAACACAAAGCCTAGAGAATATGACCTGCTGTAAGAGATCCCTATCCCGTAAATTCGCCCCTTGTAGCGGCCGTCGACCATTTACGCCTATACCTCATCATCACTAATAGGTAGGTCAGCAGGAGTGCTCTTGTTCCTCTGTTGCGACTGCTGCAATCAGGTTTCAGTCAGTTATTGGGTGAAGTCATGCTGCAATTAAAAGAAATACAAAATATTAGATTCAAATAATAATAAATATAATAAATTAAAAATATTGAAAACTAAAATTATAAGTACTTACGTACGTGGTCTTTGACTGCGTATCAACCTATTAGGACTTATCCTGCTTCCGGATGTGGGTCTCTTGGAGTAGCTCCCCTTGAGGCGGCAGCCTGTTCATCACCTTCTCCTACATTTCAAAGAATTTTCACATGATTATATATATAATATTTAATACGAAAGTAGAAAAACTAAATCAGAAGAGAACGATATTTACCATTCTCAGCCGTGTGCCGTTGATAGTGGTCAAGCCTCCAGTGTGCAAAGAGCCACCGCAGGCTGATCGCCTACTCGTTCGGGTTTTCACTTGCTTCACCTTAAATACAGGCAAGTCCCAATGGGCTCTCTAGACTTGGATAATCTCATCCATGAGCCAGTGGGTATTCGCGCCATTCCCACAAATGTCATGAAATATATTACGAAGGCGCTTCTTGCGCCTGGTCCTCTATGCCCTATATATGGTAGCCTCCTCACGTGGATCAATAATAAACATATGCTGCATACATATAACATAATAGTCAACAAAAGAAATAAAAATCAAAACTAATAATAATAATTTTACCTTCCACTCTTTCCACCATAACTCCTATGTGGCATCAGGGGCCTACACAAAACCTAGATACGGGGTGTGGAAATTCTCCTTGAATATCTCGGTGATTGTGCACAGCCTTGGCTGTGGTGAAATCTAGCTGTGTCATAAAATAATAGATTATGTTTGATATCCATTGATTAAATTTTCTATCACAATTAAAAATTTAAAATAAATTTAAATTTTAAATTATTTACTAGGATTTATTATTGTATCTAAGCTCCACTGGCTGGTTCATGGAGCCCTGTGAAGGGGTGAACAAAGAGGTCTGGGCACCTTGCGAACCAGGTTGACTGGAGGTAAGGGAAGGCGCAAAAGTAGGCTGACTGCGGGCCTCATCTCCTGGAGGTAAGGGTGGAGGTGGAGAAGCCTACTAGGGGAATGAAGGCTGAGGTTGTGAGTTATGATACCCAGGATTAGGTTTCATAACAAACTCTTAGATATGTGGACCAAGAGAGACGAAGAAGCCATCACTCGCAGGAATGGTGGACGTAGGTGCAGTGGAGGTGGTGGGTTGGGCTTGGATGCAAGGGGATAGACCATACTTCCTTGGTCTACCCCTATCTCGTCCAGAATCAGGTATTCATCCTACCATAACTGATTTGTATAACATATACAAAATTAAAAATATAAGATATATATTAAGTAAATAAAGGCATAACACATTTATCATACCAATAATTATTTAATTCTAATAATATTTTAGATGACCAAAAAAATTTGGGCAAAATCTCCTCTTAAATTTAGAGCCTCCACAAAAATTAATTCAATATTCTAACTCAAAATAGAATTCAATATTTCAATATCACAATACAATCAAAATAAATTCTATAATCATCACAATTTAAAGTTAATCCTAATAACTGTCCTAGAGCGCATAATGTCATAGTATACAATTCAAATAATGGGAAGGAACTCTAAGCCTTCCCCAATCATGCAATATAATCTTACAATTTTATCATAGAAAATTTAAATCTCTAACTAAAAATATAATTCGGTTAACTAACTAAGAAACATAAAACTTCGAGTAAAGAGATAGAACTGAAAAAAAAAAATGCTAAACTGATTAAAATGTTAAAAAACATAATAGGAACACAATTGTGGTCTCGGATTGTGAAATGAAGGCGCTGGTGGTGGTGAAATGGAAAAGAGAGCGAGAGAGAATGGAGAGAAAGAGAGAGGAAGGAAAACGGTGAAGTGAGGAAGAAGTAGAAACGGGCTCGCGTTTTAACAATTTTTTTTTTTTTACATTCAGAAAATTCGTTGGTAATAATAAAACGAAACAAATCGTTTCATTAATCGTATACTACCGACAGAAAATCCGTCGATAATATGGAGCATCAACCGAATATGGTAGTCAATATCAATTTTTAAATACCGAACGATAATTTATAACAATATGTTTAATTCATCTAAAAATAATGATTGTTATTTATTGACAATTTTTCTGTCAATAATTTTTTGGAGCAAAATGGGGGAAAAGTTTATGGACGTTTTTATCGACAGATAATTTTTCTGTCGGTATTCAAGCGTCAATGATTTATTTTATTTTTCCAACGAATAATAGCCGTCAGTAATATCCATCGATTCTTTGTGAATTTCTAGTAGTGATTGCCTGTCAACCCACTGATAATCATAAATAAAATAATAAAAAAAGAAGATGCATCTCACATTATCATATATACTAACAAAGATTTTTCTTTTCAACCAGTTATGTGGTGCACCAATTTAAAAACTAGGGTGCACCGTGGATACTATGTTTCAAGATGTAATCAAAATTGTGTACCTTTTTTGTAACATCTTGTAGTGTGGATAAAAATTGTCAAATAGTCATCTTCTTCAACAATCTTGCCTTCTCTCTCCTCAAACACTCTCTTATCTCTCAGTACATACTTGCTAAATCCAAAGCCAAAGATGCAAAATCCTAGTACATACTCTCATTGATTATGTCTTATTGTTTGGATGTTTTGATTTGCAACCAGCATGTCTCCCAAACTCACGAGCATTCAGAGCCTAATAACATATCAATGGGCAATTCATCAAATTCTAAGAAATTGAAAAACCATTATGAAGGTGCTTAGTCAAGATGTACACTAGAGGATTACTAACCTTGGAATAGTTACATGACTAGTAGCCATAGAGATAGCCAGAGTCTTTAATAATTTCACGAAGATAGTGGTTGGAATGATTAAAAATAGAATTTGATTTGAAACAATTTGAATTAATTTGATTTATAAGTTAAATTTTATGTTTGGAATAATTATATAAAATAGGATTTGAAATGAATTAGAAATTCATTTTTATGTTTAAAATACAAAAGATAGTATTTGGAATAACTAAAAATGGAATTGATTTGATTTAATCTATACTTAAAATTTAAAATCAAATTAATTCCTATCAAATCCTTTCAATTTTAATAAGATTTCAAATATAAAATAACTAAATTCATGGGATTTAACAAATAAAATCCTTTCTCATTTTTAAAATTTCCAAATATAAAATTTGATTTACAAATCAAATCAATTCCTCCTTTTTTCATTCCAAACACATTCGAAGTTCCTTCATCTATACAGAAATTTAATCATGAACTTACTGAAAAGCACTTTGAACCAAAATAATAGACAACAAAGACCAAATTTTATCTCCAGGGCCATTGAGGCATACTCTATAGGAACACGATCAAGCATACTGATAGATATTAAGCTCCTAACATCATTAGGGAAATTGTTTGGAGCTATTTTCCTCGTTGGTTTGGACTCTTGTCTATTCTTGGACCCAGTGAATGCTAAATTTTTTTAGTCCTAATCCTAGTTGAGGAGCACCTTGTACATCATCAATGCAACGGTAGTGGCATAGGTCAACAGAAGCAGCAAACTTGCACCCCTGGGGGGGAAAGGCGAGCGATGGCAGGGTTGGGGAAGAGAATGACGGTGCCGCCGATAGTATGGGGCTTAGGATGGTGGCTTCACTTTTAATGTATTCTGAGAGGTTTTGCTTACATTATACCGGGAGTCGAGCAAATAGTGGTAAATTCCCTATTTTTTGCAAAAACTATTATATCTTCTTGTAGTTTGACTTCTATGGATCTTTAGGACCTTTATCTATTTAAAATTTTAATGTTGCGAATTAATAAATTTGCTTCTCATGGGACTTATGTTGAGTCCATCGACTAAACACAGGGCTTGATCCAATTGATAAGAGCGGAGGGAGAGAAGGGTGAATAGTGGTTGTTGAAAACCACCGCTAGAGATGGTGTAGAGTGGATGGTGGTGACTGCTTTTCCCTCTATTGGGTGATTAGTCTAAGAGTTGGAGGGGAGGAGGTGCAAAGATTGAGGACAGAAGATTGAACTCCTTCACGGTGCATCTAGTCAAATTTTAAACAGTGCATGATGCACCATACTTAGCTGGTGCACCACAGAATGCACTTTTTTTTTTTATTGAAACTCTAAATATTTGTTTTAGTAAGGCACCAATAATATGAATTATTGACAATATTAAACTTTTAGCAAGATCAATAAATAAAAATTGAATTAAATCTACTAAATTATTCGTACTTTCCATTAAAATTGTACAAACAAATATTTAACCTGGTTCAAATACAAGAATTACAGTATAAACGTACTCGATTTGTAAACCTAATGACATTGAAGGTAGAAATTTAGTTTGAAATACGCATTGAACAAATAAATCACGAAAGAGCAATGCTAATTTACACAGTTTTTTGCCCTACTGAAAAGATTATGGATTGCTTGTTAACCAACCATGTTAGTTATGTTTATTCGTTTTGAAGAAAGAAACTCATGATGTGGTTATCATTTCTCTTTAAGATTAATTTTAATAAATTATCAATATAAATAAATTTTATGTTATTATTCAACTATATATTGTTATATATGAGAATTTTTTTATAATGATTATAAGAGTCAAATATTTTTATTAATATGGTAATATTTAATTTAATGTTTATATAAAAAAAATTATACTAATAATATATCAAAATTAAATCTTTCTACTTTTAAGAAAATCACATCCCACCGCATATACCTACATCTGTATATGGTTTTGTTTTTATTATTTTTTTAATTACATTAGAGCCACATGACCCAGTAAGAGGTATTCTGTACAATTTTTTCAATTTAGGTTTTTTCTTTTCTCTCTTTTTTTTTAATGGTGTAAACACTACCGTACGATTATGGCGTTGTCTATGATACTTATGATCCTCTGTATATATCTTTTTCAAAATATTTGTCTGATATTGTATGTTATTATGTATATTTTGACATTTTAGTTATTAAACTCCTAATTAAAACTCGAGATTTTTTTTTTATAAATGTTAAGGTATTTTTATAAATAGTGTTACGAGATTAATTTGTTCGACACTATCACAATTAAAAGTTAAAATTATTACATATCATATCGGATCTTTGGTATTATGTAAATATTTTTACTTGTTAGTATTAGTAATTAATCATCCATGTGATGTATTAAATAATTTAGAAAATATATAATAATATTAGTAATTAATTTTTTATTATATTAATTTAATTATTTTCTCCTACATTTATATTCGTAATGTGACTTATCATAAAGATATAAAATAATGATTTTTTTAACGAAATCTGCAATTTTGACACTTTATAAATTAAATACGAAAGATAATAATTAATGTTGATTTACTATCAATGTAATATTTTTTTATACTGTCATATAATCATATATTGTGATGGTATTAAAAATATTTAACTTTTACAATAACAATATCAAAAACTATACAAAATATAATTATATATAATTAGATGAACGAATTAATAACTTTATACTGATAAATTATTAATTAAAGTCAAAAGATAATTAGCTTTTGGTATTAAAAAATAATAAAAAGAATTAATATAAAATTACAAATGGTTAGTGTTGTAACACATTGCATAGTAACAATGCCATTGTGATATTTTATTGTTAGATTTTTTTAATTTAAAATTTTATAGATATTAGCATTTTATCTTATCACATTACAATATATCATTACAAAATATAGAATTATTTTTTATTCTTATCAAAAACTTATTATTTTTAAATAACATTCTGATATTTGAAATATTAAAATTGAATATATATTATTATATTTATATGATTATTATTGATTAAAACTAACCAAAGAATACTTGTAAAATCAAATATTCTCTATGAACTTTCACAGACTGTCAAAAAATTACGTATGTTCTTTTAGAATTTTATAAATGGACTTTCTATTTTATAATATTATATTATCTATAGCTATTTTGGAGATATTGTGGGTGATTTGCGAATAATATTTTATTTGATAAATGACTTTTATCGTAAATGTTAATAAAATTGATATATTTGATATTTTAAAATGTATATCCACTAACAGAATTGATTTGTAGAGATTTTTTTTTATAGATGAATGTTATCAGAAATCTAACAAAATTAATAGATTTGAGATTTTAAATTATAAAAATTAACAAAATTGATTAAATTTTGATAAGAAAACTAATTAAATTATTTTAAATAATTTTAATAGATATTTTATTCTTGCTTGCCATTATTTCGCAACCAAAATGGTCATTATTATAGACTACCACGCTATAACATTATTTTCAGAATTTCGTTAATTAATTTTCTCTGCATTATATAGATTCTTTTATATAAAATATCTTAAAGTTTTATAATATTAAAAGTATGTGATTAGACAAACATATTTAAATCAATACAACTAATTTCATTAATTCATATGTGATTAGACAAACATATTTAAATCAATACAACTAATTTCTAAATTGCACATGAATTAATGAAATTTTTTTACTCAATAGGATAAAAATAAAATAAAATAAAAGCTAAGTAATGTCCGTGCAAAGCACGGGTTACTAATAGCATGTTTGGTTTTACTTTTATAAAATTGATTCTAGATAGAATTAATTTTTTCTAAAATTAATTTAGTTAGAATTAATTTGAAGTAAAGTGATTTATGTTTAGTAATTTAGTCTGAAAAGTGATTTACATTTGAATAGTATTGATCAAAATTATTTTTAAATGTATAATTTACAAAAGAGTGTCCAAAATCAATTTTGATAGAATTGAAAAGTGAAAAATTTTCAATTCTATCTAAAAGTAATTTTGAAACTATAATTGATTTTAACCAAGGTTAAGCAAACCTAACCGGGCATCGAACCGGTCAAAGCAGGGGTTCAAAGGTTCAGAGATTTAACCGGTTCAACCGGGGGTTTGACCGGGATATAATAAAAAATATATATTTAATTATTAACAATAATATAACTAATGTAAAATAATATTTATTATGAGGTATTTTATCAAATATTTTAAATATAAAATTTATTTATTTTAATTTTTACTTATATTTCTTTTAAAAACTACTCACAGATAGTATAATAATTATTTTTTATTTTTTATTTTTAAATTAATTTAATAATATATAGCAAATAAGCATATTAAAACAATCAAGATTCGAAAAAAAGTAAATTTTTGTTTGGATTGAGTTTTTTCTTTTTTTTTAATAAAAGAAATAATAGCATTTTTTTTTCAAAATTTAAAAAACAAAACAACATAAAATCGTCCAACCGGTTTGACCGATTTTTCTCGGTTTTGACCGATTTTGACCATAATCAATTTTGTGGTGGAGATTGGACCGACCTGGTGTCTGGTTCTCTGTTGGACCGGTCTAATTGGCCAGTCCGGTCCTGTTCTCTCTTCCCTAATTTTAGCATAAGAAACCAAATAAAAATAAAAAATATATATAATTGATTTTGACCTCCTAAAATCAATTCTTAGATGTCCAAATTAAAGGTGCTGCAAATCAAGATAAAATTAGGGCTATTGGATTAAAGAATAGTGTTTCGAGTTCCCTTTCTCCCCGAAATTGTGACATCAAACTGGCACAGTAGAAAGAAAGATGATGGCTCTAAACCTGTTATTGAAGATGCCTAGGATCCTAGTTTTAATTAAGTTTTATGTTCCTGTTTCTTTGATCGAAGTTGCTGATTGTTGTGAATCTGCCATTTTTTTATTTTCTATCTATAGTATGGCTCTTTTTTTTTTTTTCTTCCAAAAAGTTGTTTTGAGCCCTGCTATTACTAATACTATGAAAAAAGGGTAGTCGCTCACATTAAATAGATGGAATAATATACAAATTACTCCTACTTCAATTTTTCTTTGTAGAAGATGACATCCACCAGTTTCTGTTTGTCTTGGTTATTATACTTTCTTCTTTTGTTATTACTCCCAAATTATCAGATTTATCTTACAAGGATTGATGCAACAGTCCTATCATTGGATCTTGATGTAATACTAACGTGAATGACAAATATAAGATCTTTTATATTCATATTCATACAGAATTCTCAAATTGTAAGGTGACCGCTGAATTATAACTCCGAATTGTACCCAAAAAAATTGTACTTATACATAGTCTATAAGAAGTGTGTCTGTAATATTTGTTTGTGTTAGGCAATTTATTGATTTCTTCAATAATATCTAACAACGAATTACGTGAATTTCCTAAACAGTTGCACACGAATAAACCTAATGTATGACAAACGTCGTAATCTTTTTCGAAAAAATAAAAATAAAAGACTTAATCAAGTAAGACCAAAAATATTAAATATGTGAACATTGATAAAAAAAAAAAAAAGGGATTTATGTTGACGTAAAAGTAAAATAAATCGGACTTTGTTCAATCAGCAGCCATCTACGAGCCTGTTTGAATTACAGTTTACATTCATCATAAGGCTTTTTATGAGAAAGAAAATAACTTTATATAGTAAATAATAATAATATTTGATTTAATTTTTTACTTTTTAAAAGATCTTTTGAAATCTTAAAAGGCCTTTTAGAAGAAGTATTTTTGATGTTACGTTTTATTTTAGATAAAAACCTTTTAAAAAGAAATCTTACTATTACTCTCACGTCAATAACGAAAAATAATTTTATTTTATTCTATCCAAATAAAATTTATTCTTCTAAACTTACTTTTCACATATTCAAATCAAATAAAAATTATTTTTTTAAAAATAATTCTTCTAAAAAATTTTTTTATAAAAGAATTTCTTCCAAAAATTAAACCAAATGAACCGTAGCAAGGAACCCCACTATTGAGTCTATGTTCTTTGTCTTTTACTAATTAGAACAGTAGTCGCGCACATGAAAATAGATGGAATAAGAGACAAAGTACTCTTATCTACAACTAATATTAATCACACAGATTACTCTTAACAAAAAAAACAGATGTACGTTTGTTAAGACATATATAGGACTGCCCGTGTTTTTGCGGTTCACTGTTCGCGATGAGGAAGGTTGTGAGTTGTGAGTTGTGAGTTGTGACATGGGTTCATGCCTTGAACGTTTCCATCACCTACCATTTAGATTGACTTCTGGGCTGTGACAGGTGTGGTAGAATGCCGTACATAAATGTAAGCCACTACTTCCGCGAAGAACGTATTTATTTAGGGTGTGTTTAAAAAAAAAGGAAAAAAAAAATAAGAGGAAAGAAAGTGAATAAATTTTTTATTCTCACAATAATATTTGGATAAAAAAAATTAAAAAATAGAAAATAAATTATTTTTTTATTTATTTATATAAAAAAATAATGATACTAAATGATAATTTTATTCTTATATTATTATAAAAGATATTTTAACTGTAAATATAGAGTTTGGTAAAAATTAGTAGAAACATAAAAGTTAATATAATTTTATCATAAATTTATCTATCAAAATAATATAAATAAATATAATAAAAATTAACCTTCTATATTTATATAAAAGTATTTACAGCTTTATTTTTAATTTATATTTAATAATTATACTAATTAATATTAAATAAAAAATTTCACTATTTTTAATTTAACAAATTTTAAATAATATCAACCTATTAAATCAAATTAATATTAATAAAAATAAATTATTCAAAATTATTTAAAATAAAATAATTTTTTTAAATTAATCTAATATTTCAAAAATATTATTCAAAAATATGTTTTACCAACTAAATAATACAAAAAATATTATTTAGCTATTATTTAAACTCTTGATACAGAACAAAAGAAAATCAAAAGTTATGTAATCCCTTGTTTAAAATAAAATACCTATTTAGAATAAAATACTGGTAATCGAGATATTTTAAAATTTTACGTAGCTTATACTTTGAATATTTTCTCTATTTATTTTTTATAATATAGTAATGGAGGAATTAAAATTGTTTAGATAGAGTTTTTAGATATGTTAATTAAAAAAAAGATAAAATAAGAAAAAAAAAACCACTCAACACCTTAAGTGGTGTTATCCATCCTAAGCCCCTCCTTGCCCTTTCATCATTCTTCCCCGTCTCTCTCGGCTCTCTTTCCTTGTCTCTCGATCGCAACACCACCATCGCTGCAACCCTCATCACGCCGACATCTTCACCTTCACCTTCACCAATTGCACCCTCCGTGGTGCTGCAATAGTTGGCAAGCACGAAGCTCGAACCACAGACAAGCATAGTGGCAACAGCGACTGAGCACAACAACATGGGCACGATGGCAGGCGAAGGCGACAATGGACATGCACGATGGCTAGTCAAGCACAATGGAAAGAGGGGGTAAGATTGGAAAATCAACAAACTCCCTCTTCTCCATCGATTTTTCACCCGGATGTGGGGGGAATTTTTTCACTATTTTGGTGGGCCCTACTTCTTATTTTACTTTGTTCAATTTTTCTTTCTCCATTTCTCCACGTCTAAATAAGGGAAACCCGACACTTTCCTTCCTATATCCTTTCTCTTCCCTCTTCTTCCTTCCTTTCAAAATCCCTCCAACCAAATATAGTGTTAAAGTTTTGTTTGAAACTAGTTATAGCATGTTTGGATGTCCGAACACGTTTAATTTAAATGTCAATTCGGGACATACATTAAAAAATCATGCGGTTTCTAATTTTTCATATAGACCAACCATAGCACCACAAAGAGTAAGGAAAACCACATCTTTTTTTTTTTTTTTTTGAAAGTCATATACACCCAACCATGCATCTAAAAGTCTTTTGACGGATTATGACAACTCCATCTGAAATTCCGTAAAAGCCGGGATTCCATATGCATGAGAAGAACAAGTGCGCAACTATCCTCCTTTAGGCTTTAAAAGACAAAACATATAATCAAGAGAGGACTGCCTATTAGATGCCTACTTGAATTTGATAAAAGAAGTTGAATCGTGCATAACAATTCCGCAGCATTAATTAGAAGTTAATAATATTTTTTATACCAATAAGCTGAAATTCAAACGACATTTATCTTAATTCATGTGATAAGGAGTTTATTAGCATTGGGTCATGGGTTCAATCCCCATTTGCCCATGCCTTTTTCCATTTTCCTTTAGTTTACTAGGAGCTCCTTATTTATTTGAAAAAATTTAGGTAGATTTGACATCAATCATCCTACTAGGGTTAGCTAAAATCCCAAGAGCTCAGAGAGTACTTATAGGGCACTTACAAGATCGTCCACCAAAGAAATCATCGTATCAGCAACGAAGATTAAATTTATGTCCTTGTAGAAATATATATATATATATTTCTAGTTGGTAGAAAATTTACAATCCTAGTATAAATGTTAGTTAAGGTTGATATATAATTTATCTTGGCCTTAATTTATTTTTTCAAAAAAAAAAATTCTCTTCTCACCTTAAACGTTTTTTGTTTACGTCACTATCTATTATAATAAAATGCTGACTAAAGAAATATCTCTAACTATTATGACAATATTATAAATTGATAAAAAATATCTATAAAGATGAATTAGAGACTCTTTTTCCAAAAAAATCTTACAGTCAATTTTATTGCAAGTGACGGAACATAAATAAAAATTTTCTTATATTGTTTTTTAATAAAGTTTGAGTAGCAATTTTATCTTATATAAAGGGGATTGGGAAGTTTGCATCTAAATTATATTTTCTCAAAATGAAACTATCTTGACATTAAACTCAAACAAAAGCAAAGAATAAACATGTCAAATTAGATTTCATATTATCATCTACCCACTTTCGCTAACTCACTACCACTAGCACTTACAAGTTACAGATAAACAATAATTTTTACAAGATCCTTACTCTTTTATTTCATTTTATATATTTATTCCTCTTTTTTCTTCGTAGACCTTTCCTATTCTATGATATTAACTCCATACATGAAATCATATTTTTATTTATTATAACATTTCTAAAATTAATAATATAAAAATATTTAATACAATTTTATAAAAAGTGAGAAGTCAAATTAATATTGGTGCATGTCAACCCACTAATAATCATTTCTCGTATTATAATTTTTTTTACACACACACAGATATATATATATATATATATATATATATATATATATATATATATATATATATATATATATATATATATAAACCATTACAAAAAATAAAAAGATTGATTCAACATTTTAATATGGATTAAAAAATAATTCAAAATCTTTAATCCACAAAATCCTCCAATTTGAGGCAACCACAAAATAGAGATGGTGGGAGATTTTGAATGTTAATGAAAATTCTCTTAAATCTCTCTTTCTTCTAAAAGTATATAACTCTTAAACAAGAATTTAACTCTGAAAAAGAATTCTTTCTTCTTTCTTTTCAAAATAAACTCGCAAACACAAGTAAAAGGACTATATGCCTTTTAATGCTTTCATCGCTTTTTTGGATGGGTTAATGCTCTCAGGCTTTTCGTGTACAAAGAGACAAAAAGCTTTCCACTTTCATACTCATGACGGAACCTGAATTCTGAAACCATGCATTGCATGCGTTACCGACCACATTTAAACAGAGTACTTTAGAGATATTATATTCAAATTTGGAAAATTATATTATTTTTAATTGAGAACTTCAATTATTGAATTTAATAGTAAGATAATTAAAATTTCTATTAATAATAGATATAAAATCATTTTACCAAATTTACTTGTAGAATAACTAAAATATCTAATTATCAATACTGGAATTAATGTGTACGGAAAAAATATCGTTATGATGGGCCCTCCCTTAAGCATATGACCAGACTCTAAAAAATTAGTTTTTTCACTTGTTAGATAAAAAAATACTTTGAGAAATAAAAAATCTCTAACTATTAATATATAATTTTTTATATGTAAATTTATTATTAATGTAATTGAAATCTTTATTAATAAAGCATCTTTTAACTATTAAAAAGTTTTTTTCTTTAAAAAAAATTGTCACAAGTAGTACTATCCAAATGTACTCTCATTAGCATGAGAGTAGGTCCCTAGAGATTGGATCATTAATATAAACATGTTTGGTAAAAAGATTATTTCATCAGTACTCTCTGGTCTTTATTAATGAATGATTAATATTTAATTATAAACCTACTAATTTGAATTTTTTATATTTATATTTTTAAAAAAATAGAATATGTGATTTAATATTAACTACTAACTTTTATATGGCATGGTACCTTAAAAAATTGAAGGTATCGAAAAAATCCCAAAACTTAATTTTATTTTATTTTATTTTATTATTCTTTTTGGGTAGCTTTCTTAACAAAGTTGACTCATTTGTAAATTATCAGAGAAACAACAGCAAATGGAGGAGAATAAATCCTTTTCACTCCAATTGCATAGTTGCACTTGTAGTATTTATACTACATCAGATAAAGTATTGCTACACTAAAGAACGGAAAATTAATGAAAAAAAATCCTAATTCTGTTATAACCAAAACGAAAAACAGAAAGCTCCTATACATTTCACAAACAATGAAAGTTATTAATCTAAAAAGGATTTCTCCTTTTTTTTTTTTTGGTCAGAATCTAAGAAAGATTAATTTCTTACTCTTTCACTTTATAGTGCTATGGGGCCGGTGTTTCATATGAAATTGGACTATATGACCCTCAATTACTTGGACTGTTCAGGCTTTATTTTCTTCATCATGGGCTGAATGCTCTTAACATGTAATGGGCCTGACATAAATCAGATTATGTTTAAAATTTATTATTCCAAATATGCTTTTAGAATAACGTAAAAGTTTTGGACCCAAAAATGGAAATAAAAGTAAAAATTAATGAAAAAAATAAACATAAAAATTACTTTATATGATAAAAGAGGGGAAAAGATATCAATATATAGTTACAAATACGTACTTTTTCTTGCATCATTGCATATAAATAATGTGCTACATGATTGTCAATAAAGAAAATGAACATGACAAACTTTTGAAATCATAAAATTACAATATGGCAAGTGTGATATTAATAATTGGTCGCTGACTAGGAGAGATGGATAGAAGTTTTTATTAATCTTATTTTTATTAGGATAGTTTGATATACCAACCATATTATATACGAAAAAAAGAAAGAAATGTTCATTAAGTATTTTATAGTGAATAAATTATCTCATGGAAACATCTTTTTTGTCTTATAAATTGGTATGAAATCAATCCTCGCATGAGATGTAAAAACTTTGTTCCATCTCAAAGGTGCTTTTCTGGCTGCTAGTTCAAATTGTTATCATTGTAAAAGCCTATTAAGCTGTTGATTTTAAATGTATTTATAATTTAAATAGCCTTTTTTGAATAATCACATGCGCATTAAGTTTAGCGATGCTTTAGGAGCTCAATTATATTCACATACAATTTTTTAATGTTGAATTGCTCAATAAGAATCGACTCATACTAGATAAACACAAATGAAAGATATCCAAAAGAAGGTATTATTTAGGCGTCATATATATAAGTTTTTTTTTTTTTTTCAAATTGGTTGTTTTACTTAAACACCCCATGGAAACCAAGAAAAACAAGCCCTACATACGTTCTAAAGATTTCAGTTTTGTTTAGAAATGGATTATTTCAATTTAAATTTTTATTTGACAAAGTTAAGTATGATTTCTCACCATTAATATTTTTATGTCACATGTCTTGTCTGGAAAAGAATTAATAGTGAGAGATCATATTTGATCTTATCAAGCAAAAAATTAATTTAAGAGGACTCATTCCCAATTTTGCCCCTTTCTCTAGCTCTTTGTAAGAGAATATTTTGCCAAAAGAAAAAAGCTTCCACAAGTATTCAAGTTACTCCTATTTGACTAAAGCTTAGTTGATGTAATTGATTTCACACTTATTTTTTTTAAATGAGATCTTAAGTTTAAAATTTGTGAATAATAATAAAAAAAATACCACCGAGAGAATCTTATCTCTATAAACAACCAATCTGACAAGTTAGATTAATTGTGATTCAATGAAATCTAAATGCCAATGATTTGGAAATATTAGTGTAAAATTTTTTATAATAATCTAATTATATATAATTATATTATTAAAAGTATTTGACTCTTACTATAACTAACTTAAAACTCATATAAAAGATAAGATATAATACAAAATACTTTACACCAACAATGTGTGAAAACTAATTTCAAAACAAAATATACGGGACAATATTCCCCTTGTTTTTGGTTGCGAAAACTGATAACCAATTTAATCATGATCAGTACGTATAAAATGGATATTACCATGTTCCCAAGTGTTTAAATAAATTTCATTATTCCTCATTTTAACATTATTCCTCAGTTGGTTCATTTGATGAGAAGTGGAACATGTTATATTGTTTAGTTGTTAAATTTGATTTTCACTTTAATTAATGCTGCTTCGATAAATGATTATAAGTATTGTTTTTGTTAAAAATTATGATGCAGGTGGTCGACCTTGTAATAAAGTACCTTCCTTTTATTTTCAACTGAGAAACAAAATCCCTATTTACGAAATCAGGACGTGACGTAAATTTATCACATATATTTTTATCTTTTTTTATTCAGTATTATGCAGTTATTTGTGGTTAGACGTTGTCTTCTTTTTGTCGCAAGAAATATAAAGCTACAAACATTGCGGTGTGGGCAAATATACATACTGAATTTTTTTTTGTTGGGTATTTAGTGCTACTGCGGGAGGATATGGAGATTGTTAATTAGTTTGTTACAAAGTTGTTAATTAGGATCAATTAGGAGATTATGGTAATTAATTATTTTCTTTCCATTATATAAGTCATATTATAATTATATCTATTGTAATTACCTTTATCATTTTTTTTCTAATTCTACTCAAAAAACTTTTAACTCTATCTATTTTCTCTATTCTTCTTTCTCTGCTCTGTCATAAATTTCAACAGTTAAATAGCAGAAAAGGATAGATGTCCTAATAAAGAACTGAATCTATAAAATTAATATTAATTAGTATCATACCTTAATTTAAAAATAAGACTGGCACCAGTTTAAAGGCAACTTCATAGTTATAATGTTCATTATACTCCCACTTGATTGCAACTGTTGCACCCATTCGATTCATTTAAACTAGACAAACGAAATAATTTTCTTAAATATAAATTTGCTGCTTTAAATACAACTTCAACGTACTAATAATATGTCAATTTTATCCTCAATATTGAAGAGAAAGGTTGCAGACAGAACCTTGCAAATGATGGAAATTGTGTCGAAGAATATTGAGTAATTTAATTTAATTACGCTAAGACACGGCACATCTGACGTAAACTTTGACTTTTGAAGAATGGATACCGATTTTTCCTTACTCCACTAGCTCACAATAATGTAGCAGTCAGAACTACCCCTTTAGCCAATAATATCTATTTATTAAAAAAAAATGTAATGTAAGTATTTATCACGCAAACTATAATTAGTTTTGTAACTCTTGAGTAAATAGTAAGATTTTAATTGTGGATGTTTTATAACAAAGAATGATTTTATATTTAGCGCCCTCCCTAAAACGTAGATGTATATAAATATTTATGTTTAAAATCATGCGTATTATTTGATAATGTATATATATGGTTATGAAATTAATTTTAATATATTATTAATGTAAAGAGTTTTAAATTAGTATCCAATTATATGCTATTAAATATGTGACTTTTAAGGTAATAATAACAAAATTCAAACGCTTTAATTTACTGATTTAATAATACACATTTGAATAATTGTGTAAAATAATTTTTTTTTTTTTTTGCTGAGAATGCATTAAACTTAAAAGTTGTATCTCAATTGGCGGTTATCTATATTTTTTTTAATGTGATAAAACTCAAATTTTTAAATGTTTATATTTTTTTCAAATATATATATATATCCATCTATTTTTATTAAGAAATTAATTTTGATATAATATTAATATAAAAGAGTTTTACATATCATCCAATCATATATTTTTATTTGTAAGATTTTTAAAGTAATAAGTGGTGGAGTTAAACACTTTTATTAATGTAACAATACGTAATTGGATGTTTGTATAAAGCTTTTTTATTCCGACATCAAAATTAAATTCTTTTATTAAAGATTATATATATAAAAATTAGGATTGTACTATAAGCATTTAAATGACTTTGCTTAAAATTTTCACTTCAAACTTTAGATGAGATATGTGATGCGAAAAATTCATCTTCTACGACAATACCTATATATCCTCTTTTTTCCCCCACCTTCAATGTAATTAAAAATAATAATAACCGAAAAAAAAAATCTAATTAAGTGGACTTAGGGGCGTGAATCGTGACAACGGTTGTAGAAGCCTGTAAGTGGAAGGTATATGAACTACTCCAATCATCACTGACATCACTTTTGGAATTTGACGCACGTACCTACTATTAATATATGGAATAGTTGAGGATGCACATGAGGGACATTATAAAAGGCTCATCAATTATTGTCCCTGTTGCCACTTGCGGTTAACGTAAGGATCACAACTTTGAGATTCACATATTTTGAAATATAGGTCCAGAAAGAGTACAATGGAAGGGACAACAACCCAAAAGATGTTCAGCCTCAACACTGACGCAAGTGAGCTTCAAAATCCCGGAACCGAAAAGCAATCCCCTTCTCTTTCTCTTGCAAAATTTGCACGGAATTATCCTCCTAGCTTTCCCAGAAAGGTAATTAAGAGAAACTCTCTAGTCTCCATATAGTTCATATATTATACTTATTTCTCTCTAGATACTTCATACTCATCAACTCACAAGCATATGTTATATTCATTTCTCTTTATTATGGCATGGTTTAGTCCAATGCCTTGCTTTCAGATAAAAATGTTGGTTGGTTCATTGAAGCTTGTGCTTTGAAACAAATAGTATATGCATATGTTTGCATCAAGCTATTTTTTATTCTTATGTCATGTATGAATCAAATGTATAGTGAATCGTTGTTCTATGTTGATCCAATATGACACAGGTATTGGCAGAGATTATAGGGACCTATCTATTGGTATTTGTTGGGAGTGGTTCGGCTGCTCTTAGTGCCATTGATGAAAACAAGGTCTCAAAATTGGGAGCTTCACTTGCAGGAGGGTTCATAGTGACGGTGATGATCTATTCCATAGGCCACATCTCTGGGGCACATATGAATCCAGCTGTATCCTTTGCTTTTGCCGCTGTGAGGCATTTTCCTTGGAAACAGGTACTGTATGTGTGTCTGTATATACTATATAGCTATTACATTGTTCTAATTTTAATCTTCTTTTTGTGGACTTATATGGTTTCCTCGACTTCTCGAATATAGAATCCACGGACATAACAATGTCTTCGGGTACCCGGAGGGAGATTGCTAAACGGTGATGAATACACTTGGAATTATTAACATAGTAATCATATGATATACTAGTGCCATTCAATACGTGTCACTTGTGTTTTATATCATGAAAATGGGTTCTTGCATATTTTTTATTCATATGATCATATCATACAAAAGAAGAGATCGACAAGCAAACCCTTTCAATGAATCATGCAAATTTTGACAGACCCTATCCACTTAACATAATTGTCTATTTTTCTCTTTGCATAATATAATTTTACGGATGAAAAACATGAGATGATTCGTTCATGTTATAGTGTTTTTCAATTTTAACCACTACATTTAATATTTTTGATTGACACCACTACATTTAATAATAGGTTAGTATTTCTTGAGATCTTTAAAACTAATTAGTTCTGTTGGCCCACACTGCTTGAGCGCCACTCATTACCACATGACACAACTCATACTTGGAGTAATAACTCTTGAAACTGAACAGACTTAATTCAACTGCAAAAATTATATCAAGGAGGGAGAGATGTGCAAGAGATGTGCAAGTGATTATAAAAGTTATTTGAGCCATACTTTTAGTGAATGTGGGACTTCTTAACACCCCACTCACACTCCGAAATGTACTTTTAAAATGTGAAAAAGTACAATATCCAAAGATGACCTAATATTATTAAAGAATAAGATAAGTTTTGATTCTATTTTATAAATTATTTATTTCAAAAGTTTAAATTATTATATATAAATGCCTTTATATTTTAACATGCTTTCTTACATAAAAGTTTTTTAATTTGAAGCATAGATAATATACAAGTTCACTTATTTTATGTTAAAATTTAACTTATTTTATTTATAAAAAATGAGAGTAACAAAGTCCAAAAAGATACATAAACAATTTTATATTTTAAGAATGATGTCTCGGATGTATTGGGTAACATAATAGTATTGTAATGCAAGAAAAAAAGGATAATTGCACAAATAAAATCTTTACAAAACCAAACCAGCGTCCTACTTCCGCGCAGGTCTTTGAGCATATATAATCTTTGACTGATCACTGTGACAACTTTTGACTGGCTTAGATGACTTTATCTAAGAGTCTGCATGGCTTTGTAAATATAAAACATATATTATTAATCATGTCAAAATCACCTAGTGACCTACATGCACGAGTCAAGCTCAGGTCTCATCTTGGACCCCACAGTGATGTGTATGTATACAAAAACAATTTGAACCAAAAATTATAAAACCGCCCCACATATCCTTTACGAATCCCTACATGTGATGAGGAGTTGACATATCCTTCTCTCGCTGGCACCAAATAATGCACAATAACTTAATTCATAACTACTAGGCAATCTTCACAAAAGTTGTGCATAGCTGTTGATGTATTTGTGTCATAAGTTCTAGCATCTCCACTTCAAAACTCAATCGCATTAATATCATTAAAATGTGAACAAATGGTGCAATAAACAGCGACAATTTTTCTGACCATAGAGAACAAAACAATTGCAAGAAAATTTCGTGTTCACAATTCACAGGAAAGCGAAAGTAACAAGGAATGGATGGAACATGTGCTACCATTAATTGTGACACTCATCTGACCACAAAATGGAGATCAGCATCCCCCCCCCCCAAAAAAAAAACAATATGATTATTGCTACTTGTTAGTTGTTATGGGAATTTTTTTTCATTTTTGGTCCTGGTTATGGGAATTTATGCATAGGAATTTTTTTCTTTTTTTGGGTCGAAATGAATAAGAATTTATGCAAAGGAAAAATCCATACCAATTGATGTATAATTTCCTAAAACATTTTGGGCCTAAATTCCCATGGCAAATTGACAACTATAGTAAACTACTTAGCCAAGAGTTTATGTGGACTGGTTGAAGTTTTTGACTCTTTGCACTCATAAACGTACTTAGCCCACAATGCTTTTTTCAGGTCCCATTTTATGTTGCAGCCCAATTCACAGGAGCCATTTCAGCTTCATACACGCTCCGAGTGCTGCTAGAGCCAGCAACACAGATTGGGGCAACATCACCTTCTGGATCAAACATTCAAGCACTAGTCATGGAAATTGTGGCCACATTCACCATGGTGTTCATATCCACTGCCGTGGCCACTGACCCAAAAGCTGTAAAAATTATACCAACATTGCTAAAATGTTCTGTATTCTTTCTCCAGAGAAGTAGATAAGTGTACACATTACCTTAATATGTTATCATTTAACAGATTGGAGAGCTATCAGGAGTAGCAGTAGGTTCTTCAGTTAGCATAGCAAGCATTGTAGCCGGGTAAGTTCATAATTGTAACAAAGTGTATGTGTGTGTTTTATTTTGTTCACCCTTTTATATTGGTGTAGGACAGGAATTACATGGCCCCAAAATTAAAAATTAAGAGTCTTGTGTAAATTGCAAATGATCTAATTATGTGCATATCCTTATCATTAATTTTTCAATTTTAATCTCTGGCGTTTTTAACATAATCTAATCAATTAGTGAGGATGTGCACATAATCAGGACATATGTAATATATAGACATAATCTGTAAATAAGAGGATCGTTTCCGGGACATACATGACAAGACCCTTTGTTTTAAGAATTCTTATGAGAACCAAACCTACTAATGAGTAAGTTGTGCTGTTTATTCAGACCAATATCAGGGGGATCAATGAACCCAGCAAGGACATTAGGTCCTGCAATTGCCAGTGCCTCCTACAAGGGAATTTGGGTCTATGTGGTTGGACCAGTCACTGGGGCACTTTTAGGGGCATGGTCTTACACTGTGATTCAGGATACAGATAAGCCAGCTTCTGCAATGCCACTACCTTCCCCTTCAACCATGCTACGCCAGAGGGCTGAGCTAGTTGGTAACAAAGACCACCTAAGCTCGGTGTGAAAACAGTGTTTTGGACACCACCTACAGCATTTGGAATGCAATATTTGGAGGATATAAATATATATCCCAACTTCAGTATCATGTATCCACTTTCAGCTTAAGGATTAGCCATGTAATGTTCCACATCAATATGTTTATACTACAATGAAAAGTCAGTTACATCAGTAATAGAATCTACAACAGTGTGGACACTGACAAATTATTCATAATAATTAAAAGCAAGCCCAAACTGGTACGAGAGACTAACAATTATGAAATATTCTCAAATTTACACTAACAAGTAACAAACCAAAAGATATTGGTCGCAATAGAAACAAACTGAAACCCCATTTGAATTTTACTCACAATGTCAGGGATTTGAATTTTGGAGTCTATCACTTTAAGAAGGGTTTTACCTAACCACCATCTTAGCTCAAAATTGTGTAAAAAATTTATAAGACCAAAAACAGAGTACCCTTGCAAATCCGTCAAGTGGTTTGTCATATATTCCTGAGGATGCAGGAGGATTAAACGTACCATGGACCATGGTAAGCACTGTTCTCGTAAATAACCACAAATGACACATAAAAATGAAAGGAAGCAGTAATCATGTTGTGAATTCAAACAGTCAACCTGACTGCTATGCACCAACAACTCCAAGAAAAGCAGCACTTTCAGACTCCGAACTAAGCATTTAGCTTCTTAAACTAAAATTAAGTCAGTAATTGTTCAAACTTAGGGGGGAAAAAAAAAAGAAAAAGAAAAAAGTGAATGGAAGATCAAACCAATTCACGGAAACCAAATTAAACGACCGGGTTGAGCATCGACAAGATAAGAGAAAAAAGAAATCAATTTTTTATTATTTATTAAATTTAACCAATAAAAATAAATAAAATAAATCTTCTAAAATGACAAAGTAAAAAAGGGGAGGAATGCTATATTCGACTACAATACAACATATATACTATATTTCGTATCTTAGTACCATCTGCTTCAATGTAGACACAATAACTGTCTCCCCCCCCCCCCCTCTTCTCTTCTGCCCCCAACACCGAAAACAAAAAAACAAAAAACCAAAAAAACCAACATTAAAGCGCTGCTTTCACAAGCCATCACCCACAAGCGCCTCTACACTCGTCAATGGTCACTACCTCATCGATGTTGATGCGCTGTCCCATCTCACTTGAGACATAGAATATGAAATTAAATTCGTGCGTTCCTCCTAATCTCATCATCCGCCTGTAAACAGTTTGAGTTCGGTTGATATCATATACGTAACAAAAGAAAAGGAAATGAAAAGATAGAATAAAGGAAAGTAATGGAATAGACAGTGGAGGAGCAGAAATTCTGAGATACTCCAGGCAGGATTTCACATTAACTTGTCACCTTTGGATGCGTTGCATGGGACCCATCTGTAGTACTGGATTCAGAAATCTGGTGGTTCTTGTTGCTGATGGAGGAAGAAAATCTTCCTCCACAGAGTGCGGAAGAACGGGTGGTGGAAGAGTTGTTTTTTTTCCGCCTCTTATTTGGTATTGTCAAATAGGAAAGAAGGAAAACATTTTTTTCCTTTCTTTGATATGATTAAGAGACTAATGAAAATAGAGATTAATTTAGATACGTTTTCAGTATAAAATATTTTATATTACTAATCAATTCTATAGTATTAAATATATAATTTTTGATACAATTATCATAAAAATTAAATATTTTTAATTAAATAATAATATATAATAAAATATCTATATTTAAAAAAATTTTATATCAACAGTATATTAAAATTAAATTGATGAAAATATGTCCAAATAAATGAAAATGCCTGCAAGTTTTAGTGACACTTGTAGTTTTTTTTTTTTCATCCAAAAGAGACATATGCAAAAGTGGTGAATTTCACATAAATAAAAGTCAATATTCCCAACCATTTTCTTTTCCTCCCGAAGTGTATAGTGATCAAGTAGGTATCTTTTCCTCCACCGTCTTTCTTTCATTTCCTTCTCCAAAATACATACCATACAATGCTTTAGGAATTTTCATGAGTAAGTATAGTTGCTTAGGTGAATGTTTAGGATATTTAAGGACAATAGAAGAGAATGTCTAATATTAAGGAAATAGGATAGAATTAAGACCAAAAATAAAATGAAAAGAAAAAGAATACATAGCACCTTCTGATTTAGTTGTTTAACATTAAAGAAAAGAAAATGATTTCAACAAATTATGTCATTATTTTCTTGACCCTCTAATGTTAAGGAAATAGGATAGAATTAAGGAACAAAAATAAAATGAAAAAAAATACATGGCATGTAATTGTTTAATAAAGAAAAAGAAAAAAGATTTTCAACAAATATTATGTCATCTTTTCTTGACCCTCTAATTTAGATACAAAAAAAAAAAAAAAACAGAGTTATAAATAGTAAGAAAGCAACATTTTGACTTTTCGTTATCGTTCCACTTTTTTCTTTTAAACTATTCCCAAATGCATTTTTAATTTGGTGTAAGTTTAATATTTTATTGAATCAATTTGACTGTTGATTAGGCCAAAATCAAATTAACTCAATATTTTGATAAAATATATTAATTTAAACGTTACATATAACCAATTAAGTAATAAAATATTTTTTTTAGCCCAGCAATTATGTACTTTGCAATTTTTGCTGCTAAGAGCTCATCTTTTCAGGGGTGAAGTAAAGAAGGCAATTAATAACTTATCAACCAGTGTGAACTGAGTGAAAAATATATTATCGCCCTAATACAACGTCAACTAAACACCTCGTAATAGTTTTGTGGCAGAGATTGTGAGAAAGAGGAGAAGAAATCCTAAAAATATTAATGGAAAAATTAAGATAAGAGTGTCAAACTTTGAAAGAGTGACGATACCTTGATTCAAGTGATTCGACACTTATTTCTTTTAAATAAAGTCCTTAATTTGAGTTTTGTGCATGAAAAAATTAATGTTAAGAGAATTTTACTTTTATAATGAGCCAACTCAACTCAAGTCAAATTAATGGAAGTCCAATAAACTTTAAACTAGTAGTTTAAACAACCAAAAAATTCTTTGAAAGGGTAACGAGTTTACAGTCCAATTTATCTGAAAAACAAGATAATACAATGCAAAAGAAACATCTTATCATATTATTTGTCATTGTTTACACAAATTAGTATAAGTACATGATCGTTAATGTAAAACGTGCATGAAATCAATAAAATTCAAGCTTTGTATGAGAAATTCAATGCTTAGTGAGGAAAAAGAATTCAACAATGTTAATAATTATTTTAATGAAAACCCTAATATATGCTAGATTGACTACGTTATAACCGGTTATAGTTCGTTTGATTACTGCTCCTAGCAGAACAATCTCACTTTCGAATGCAATTTTATCCAGAGCTCTCTTTGCTATCCTTTTGTATCACACGCACTATTTGCAGTGAAAACTATTTAAACCAAACAAGCAGTTATATATATATATATATATATATATATATATATATATATATATATATATATATATATATATATATATATTTCAATGGTTCACTTTATTATAGTTAAGTAACTCTTTGATTTCACATTTTGATGTGTTTTATGATGAATTTTTTTTGGACACTAGGCAATAAATTTTGACTTTCATGATTTCACGCATGAATAAAATTAAGTTCCTTTTTATGTCTTTACCAACAAAAGAAATTCTTGTTTAGGTAAAGGATAAAAAAAAATGAAGTATATAGATGATAGAAATAACGGAAATTGTTATGTGAAAATAAGATTTTACTCTAACATGCCCAAAATAACAAATAAAGGAAGAGATTTGAGCTATGTATATAGATTAGCAAACCTAGAACTGTATAAGAAATGATAATACACTAAAATTTAAATATTACTTTTAAATCTTACTAAAGAAAATCTTTCTAAAAATTATGAAAACCTAATCTATATTAACGGCATAATTTTTCATCATGTACTTGCCGTTAAAAATTATAAATTTGTCGTGTAATATATAATATCTTACAGTAAATTGTTTGCATTATAAATTTAAAATTTAATTATTATACATTGATAGTATAAAAGAATTTTATATTGATATCCAATTAAATGATTGTATTTATAAATTTTTAAAATAGTGAATAGTTAAATCAAATACTTTTATCAATATGATAATATATGATTAAATATTTATATAAATTTTTTTATATTAATAATATATATAAATTAAATTTATAAATTTATCGTCATATTGTCGTCACGTTGTCGCTAAAAATTATAAATTTGTCATGTAATAACAACTCATCGTAAATTGTCCGTGTTATAATTTCATCGTTATATTGTCATTAAAGTATAAACTTGTCGTATTATAAACTTTTACATTTGAATCACGACAAATCGTTCGCTGAAAAAAGAATTAGGGATACCAACAGACAACAGTTATTTTATTTACGATCATGCGTACCAACATTTAATTAATATCCACACATATATGTAGGAAATGGATTAAGTATGTCAAAGTTAATGCCAAAACTTTTATTGTTAAAATTTTTGCTAGAATTATGTGTTATTATCTTTAACCTGTGGTGAACGAGTGATTTTGACTTCTTTAATTAACTTATCCAACCACTCATTGATTTTTGACAAATTTTGGTAACAATTTTGGTTTACTATTATTCATACATCGTGATGATGAATGCCCTGTTCGATATCTATGAAATCATTTATAAATAAGCTGAGATTTTGGCCATGTAAGTAATGAATCTATATGTAAGAAAATATGAAAAAATATGTGTTAATAATTGTGAATTTTAGTTATATAAATAGTAAATTTGATGAAATGATCTTTTATATATTATTAATTATCTTACCACATTCACCAAAAGTATAATTAAAATCTTCAATTATTTATATATCGATCACCAAATGTCTAAAGAGGTGTCAATGAAATGTCTAATTTTCAATATACAAATAATATATCTCATTACTTAATTAGTTCATTCTCCATTCTATAAGACTAGTTTCCATATACTTTCCAATTTTAAAACTATCTATCACTTTAAAAATTTATTCATTTTAAATTTATCTTTAGTTTTAGAAAATTAATAAATTATTAATTTTATGTTAACTTTATCTTAATATTCTTACTAATAAATAGAACACAAGATAACATTAATTAAAAGATAATATATTATTTTAATAAAGAATAACTCAATTAAATATAAGAGATTAATGAATTTTACATGCAATAATAAGTGTTCGAGTCCAGCAATCGAAATTTTGGGAAGACTTCTATCTAAGTACCATTTTCAGCCCAAAATTGCATAAACAATTTTTAAGGCAAAAAGATATAGGAAATTAATTTTAATATATTATTAATGTAAATATTTTACATTTTTAACCAATCATATCAAGTTTTTTTATGAATTTTAAATAGTTATTGAAAAAAATCAAGCTCACGTTGTTATACATAATTTGATTAACATATAAAAATATTTTATATTGACGATATATGAAAATTAAATCGTAAGTATAATTGCATGTTTTTATAATTTTAGACTGTTTGAAAACTTATTTAATTCTCACTAGCAGCTTGATTGCACTCTACCAGTCAAGCTACATTTTTTATTTTTTAAATATTAATAAAGACATAAATATGAGAAAAAATGATTTTAAGAAATACCTTTATATATACATGCATTTAATAAAATGTTTGCATCCACTTATCTGAAAAAAGTGCAAGGTAAAATTATAAATAACAGTTTTTGAAACTAACCAATTGCAAAAATTCATTTTATATACTTAGAAAGAGGCTAATTATTTTTCAAGGGTAAATAGCCATGTTTAGTTTCAAAACTAGAAGAAAGGCTCGGTACTTTTTAGGATAAGAGGCACGTGGGTGTAGGTGACGGATGAAAAAGCAAAAAAGTGGGCTAGAGGCGAGCGAGATATGGTGGTTACTTTTTTTTTTTTTTTTCCTAAACCTGTTTACACATTTTTTTTTTAATAAATAGATACTATAGAATATATATTTATGGATTTGAAAAAAAAAATTCAATATAACAAAAAGAGATAAAAAATAGTTATTCAAAAGTATCTCCTTTATATATAGTATAGGTGTAATTACTTTAAATGACAGATATTTAGTAACAGAATAAGTTTAGAATAACAATTATAAAATAAATTATATTGTAATATCCGCACACCTGAAAAAAATTAAAAAATTATAAATTCATCACCACCTCTAATTAATAAAAAGAATTAAACTTGTATCCAAAAAAAATATTTAAAAAAAAAACGTATAAAGAATCAGACTACTAACCGGTAAAGCTACGAGCTTGTTTGCTTAATAACCTCCATATAGACACCATCCTTCCTTGGTAACAAATAATTTGAAATGCTCTGGCATGCCAGGCAAAAATTACTTCAAATTGAAACTATAATCATTATCTACGTCTAATTTATTAGTTTTGTTACAAATTAAATTTAAAGACCGATATGAAATAAGAAGAGAGAAAAGTGAGCTAAGCCTAGGTTGAGATTAATTTCAAAAACCATTCAGCACAACTAAACAATAAATGAAGAGTCTTGTTATTTAGATATCAGGGAGACTAAATTTAACACTTTCTCACATAATTACACAATATATTTATCTTATCTTAGTATTCACATATCTTCATACTTATGTATATTTACATTAATATACGGTGTCTCATATACGATACCTATACATTTTAATTTGAGAAAACATTTTCCATAAATGAACTCAGAAGTTGCATTTACTCATCAGCCAAAACAAAGTACGAAAAGACAAAAAGACGCTACCCGGAATTTAGTGACAGGATGCCACATACTTCAATTATGTGGAAGCAGCTCACAAAATGCAAACAGAGGAAAAATAGAATTAAAGTATAAAACCACAAATATGATGAAATAAAATGTAAAGCAGTCAGTGATGTTTAACAGCACACTCAATTTCCTTCAAATTCAGATATACTTCATTGAAAGAGGAGGCATTTAGTTCAGTCCAATTTTATTTCAATTTGAGATAATTGATTTTGGGGGAGTGCTTTATAGCAGCCAATTTTGTGCAACTGAAGGCAGAGAAAACCAAAGAGGGAGGTGTGTGAACTGTGAGGTAATTGTTTTGTGTTCTTGACAGTGCCAAAAACTGCCTACACTATGTGGCATGGATGCATATTTGCCGCAGAGCCTTTTCCTTAATGCAAGCCTCATCTTATGCCAAATGGGACAGGGCCATGATCCTCTGCATCTCAACTTTCAGTTCTGACTGTTCCTGAGTTCACACTCACAAAAACTAGTATATATAGGTGCCTCATGGCCTTATACTGAGCACACTGTTCAGAGCAAACTGAGACACAGAGAGAGAGAGCATAAATTCAGAGTAAAATAGTTTTTTTTTTTTTGTCCCTCTTTAGTTTCTGTCATCAGCAGTCAAATTTTTCTATCACTTTCTAATTTTGTTTCAGTCCCTTTCTTTTTCTGTCCCAGCTGGCTACAAAGATTTTTCATGTCAGAAATAAGCACTGTGGCTCTTGCTGACACAACACCCTTTAGTGTGTGTTATTCTGTGCTTTACATGCAAACTTCTGTTCTTTGTTGGTTACTTATTGATCTATTGATTCTTGATCCTGCATGCTTGCACATATGTGTGTGTGTGTGAAATGGGTTTCGAGGCTATATCATTTTCTTTCACTTGTGAAGCTGTTTCTTTTATTTACGTTTGTGCGCTCTTCCTGAGGCGTTTTTGTTAAAGCACAAGGCTTTTTCACCTTGTTTATGATTTCGCATTGGTCAGGCATGTAGCATGATGCTGATCTGAACTGGGTTTCTGAAAGCCTTGTCTAGAATTAACTCTGCCCTTTTTCTTTTCCTTTCTCTATTTTTTAATTTTTGAATCGTTCTTAATTGCATGTACATGATAAATATAAATATATATATATATATACACATACACACACACACGCACATTAACTGTGTTCAATTTCATGCTTCTTTTGAAGCCTCTCTAATTTCCTTTTTGGTTTTTTATCTTGATTTTAGACGGTTCATAGATGAACATGATTCAACATTTTCCGTGGGTTTTTGAAGCTTTTAATGTAACTCTTGTCCTTTTTCTTGCTGAATTTATAACAGTGTTGTTGGCAGTTGCTATGAAAATAAACTCCAAACATTATGCATGTGATATATCACTCATATACATGCACATATACAATATACATTCTTTGATCGTCTCAAGAATAAGAAACTCATCGCCAGAACCAAAATGGACACAGACACGCGAACGCGATCGCGCACGCACGCACACACACATTCTTCTTCCTTTCCTTGCTTTCTTCGGATAAGACAAAACCCCATTTTTTTCTCTTTGAGTTGCAATAACCATGCTTTCCATGATTAGGTGCAGGTTAACAAGATGGGATTGGGAGGTGACGTTTCTATCTATCCTGACAAGAAGCTTCTGAAAAACCCTTTTGGCCAGGGAACCTCCACTTCAAAGCACTACATTGCTATCCCCATTGATGAATTGGGTGCATCCTTGGGAGGTGCCAGGGACAAGAGGCCCATGATTGATGTCAAAGAAAAACCTGAAAAACAAGAAGATGATGACGATGATGAAGAAGAAGAAACTGGAGTAATTAAGAAAGAATGCCGCATTTGTCAAGATGAGGACCTTGTTTGCAAGCTGGAAATCCCCTGCGCATGCGTTGGCTCCTTGATGGTAGAACAATTTTACACTAAATCACTGTTTATTAATTTGGTTTTGCTTTGTTGGGCATGATTTATTGTGCACATGGTGTTAAGTGAAGGCACATGAATAAATTTTATATTTTATATACGGATTCATGATTAACCATATATGTCATCACATATTTTGGCAAATTATGTTGTTTCTTGATTAGGGTTAATAATGGCACGTGGCTCTGAGTAACTATTAGACATTATATGGATTTTACCCATATATAATTATATAATCTTTCTAACATGACTTTAAGTTACAAGTTTATGTCTATATTTTCTCATGTTATAATGTTTTGACTACTATAATCCATGCTAATATTCATGCTCTTAATCATCAACATTGTGCCTATAGTATGCTCATAGGAATTGCATTCAACAATGGTGCAACACCAAAGGCAGCATAAGGTGTGAGATCTGCCTGCAGGTATTGATTGCGACCTGCTTCATTGTAACAGATGTGGTTTTATTGCATTGTCTATTGATTTCAATTAAATCCTGCTTCCTTGCAATTTTTCTGCCTATCCAATTATTGCGCGCAATATAACTATTTTTTATGAAAATTAACTACACATACTACAAAACAGATTTGGATGGTCTAAAATGAGGAAGCTTATAACATGAAGAAGCGGGTTAACAACATTTGAATTAATAATATAAAGTCTCTTTACTTTAGAGGAATCAAATGCCTACAAAAACATCCAGGTTTGTTTCTTCAATTTCTTTTCCTTTTTGGGCTAGAGACTAGGAGTAATTTAATTTTAACCAAGTTCCATTTTAGAATGCAATTAATATAAAGTAAAAAAATTGACTCTTCTTCGTGGTTCGGATGAGCAGTTTTACTCTCCAGACTATACTGTGATGGACCTTCCTTTTGAAGATGAGGTGGTAGAGATAAGGCAAGTTTCTATAGTTATTGTTCTTAATTCGCATTGTCCCTTTTTTCTTTAAGCTACGTTGTCCTTCAACTATAGTAAGTAACATATATGGCCAGAATTATTTGGCAAAATTGTTGCAATTTATCAAGATTCAAGAATGGTGATTAGATAAGTTAAATCAATAAAAATCACCCATTTATCCAAAAATTAAAAATAGCATTGCATCATTCTAACAAAAATTTTGGTAACAAAATTTCGGTTATCTAATATTTTCCAAAATATTATGAGATTGATTTCTATATATTAATAATGTAAAAGAATTTTATATTTTGTGCTTGTAAGACTTTTAAAATAATAAATAGTTGAATCAAACATTTTAGTTGATGTGATAATATACGAGTGTATATATATATATATATAATTTTCTTATACAGAATGCATATAAATTAAATCCAAATATTATTATGGCTTGTAAAACTTAATCGATGGAAACATTAACATCAATCTGAAAATGCAACCTTTTAAATTTTTTCTTGCAGTGAGCCAGGATGGATCATTCCGGGCACGAACAGTCGAATTTACACACCACTAGAGCTGTTTGGCATGGCCATCGACCGCATTTCCAGATCAATGAATCGTGACTTCGACTTGAGAAACCCCAATCCGGGAGTCCTATTCGGATTTGCACTCCTCATCGTAAGACTTTAACTTAATTCACACTCATCGATCAATTCAATTCTACAGGTTGTGCATGATATATATTTATACATACTATGATATGGTTAATCTCATTTTCTAGCTTTGGTCTCTTTAGACGTGCAAGGGTAAATTGTTCCTTACATTTATATACAAAAACTTGATTATTTTACTTTGGTGTCAATATTTACTTGCCATGACACATGGTATATATACCTTCATGAATTCTTAGGCCTTTACCATATGCTGAAATGTTTTGTGTAATGAATCACTTGCAGTTTATGGCGGTGATGGTTATAAGTGATGCCTATAACTATGCGCCACCAAGGGAGGACAAATTCAACCACACTCTGTACTGGGTAAGTGTAGATGACCAACACTTCCATTACTTATGTCATCATAATTGTGTACTTTAATTCAAATTGATGTGTCAAACTCTTCTAGCTAGTTTATTAACATTCAAATTCTTTCAGATCATATAGCTTATAATTATGAAAATATTGTCGTCACAGATTATTATGATCATCGCTGTGCCGCTCTATGTTCTGCAGTGGATTTTTTTGTGCCAGTAAGTTATGCTCATAATATACATACATGTCACTCCCTTCATGATCAATTTCTAATGGTCACTTTTCTCTATGATTTTGTGATAATTTACGGCCCACAGGGAGAGACAGCGCATGGAGAGGGAGAGGGAACAAGAAAGGGAAAGGGGAATGCAAGGGGGGAGGGAGATTGAGAGTGAGAGCACTGCATAGGTGCATCATGGGGTCAAGAAGGGTCTAGTTCTGCATCTTTCCAGGGGCATCATCATATCTTGAAGGGTAAAGGTTGCAATGATCATTCCCCCGTAGTATAGGACGGAAGAGAGACTACTAATATAAGTGTTTCAGCTTTCGAATTTCAGTTTGTTATGTTCTTGTTTTGTGCCTTTGGGATGTAAATAAATAAACAAAGGCTATGTCTGTAGCTATCTATGATATGTAGTTATGGTTCTTGCTTTGGTTTACGTAGCTAGTGAAAACTTTATGTATTTGTTGTCAGTTATGAATTAATGCTAGGCTTTCTAAAATTTTTGGTTGTTCTGGTAATTAGAATTTGTTACTTTTTGTGTTTGCCTTTGATTTGAGCTGCTTCTTGAATCTTGACGTTGTAACAAGCAAATTAATTCAGGAATCAATTCAGGAATAAAAGAATCTTCTTCAACTTGCCGAGGTCACTTAATTGGTGCTTCAATTTAAGAAGTGAGTGCCAACGTACGTAATGAGGTTGGGGTGTCACAAGATATATGGAAATGCAGCGGATAATTAACTGAGAGCAGAAGTGTGTGAAGGCTATTTTGTGATTATTATGAACATTGATTGGTTAAAAAACACAAAATATCCATCAAATCTCAAAGAAAAAGACAAAGAACAAAGATAAAAGCAACCATAGTCACAAAACTAAGTAATTAACCCCAACAAAAACATTGGACAAAACTTGGAACAATTCAGATACAGGATACATACTACAAAACATAAATATTATGCATGTACCATTACAATCATTTTAAAGTCTATTGAACTTTTAAAAGCCAAAAGAAATGTATTTCAAAAGGATTCTTGAATTTTTCGGTCATAATAATAGCTAAAAGCATTTTAGCATAGCATATATAAATATATGAATAGAGAAGGTAATCAGAGAAATATTGGGGATTCTAGGAATATTATCAACATTTTCCTACTCTGAGGTGTTGTATTATTTGCATTAATCCTTGTATTGACATGTTGATTAAGCATGACATGCTGATCTGAGTTAGTTTTGTCAACAGCTTTTGCAAGAGTTGAAGGACAAAGCATTGAAACGTGCAGGATTGGTGGAAGCTGATGTGCTGCTGCTTATACAGGAGAGAGCCATGGCAAGAAGAAATAAAGATTGTTTAAAAAGTGAACAAATTTGAGACGAATTAGGTCGGAAGGGCGTCACTTTGATTGATGTGGGGAGTAACAATTTGGAGGCCTTATCATGTTGGTCAACAATAGCAATAGGAATTTATGGTTAGCACATTCTTGTATATTAGTCAATTAACTTTTGTATTTATAGGTTAACTTCTGTTGCGACCAGAATAATTATAATTCAATGATATGATCAATTAAATGAAACTAACAACAGATTTGAACTCCAATCTATAGTTTGCGGTTGATTTAAATCTAGAATGTTATCATGTTGGCAAGGACCACCGCAGGAAAAGGTTGTTGCAGATAGTCTCCTAGTTTGAGTTAATGTGTTTTGCTGCCTCCTTTCTTAAATGAGAATGTTATACATCATTGTCCATACACTATTTTATTGTCATGTGTACATTAATAATTAATTCTATAAATCACACAAGCTAAGTATAGTGAATAAATTAATTTTATAAAAAAATCTATCTTATTAATAATTCTGATGTTATTTGAAGCAAAATTCTTTTGTTTTGTTGAATATTCAGAAGCACCAAAAAAATATAAACGAATTACAGTTGTGAACTACTATCTATATCTATATAGATGCTTTACTTTAATTTAATAATTTTCGTATAAATGAAATAAAATTTTATTTTACTTTTAGTATTTAGTTAACAAGATTTTTAAAATGTTTTAGAGCTGATAGTTGACATAATCTAAATTTAAGACACTTTAATTTTAATCTTCTATTTTTGATTCAAGGTGTATAATATTTATTTATTTTTATTTTATTGAATTCAAGATGTATTGCGGGTGCATTAGGTTAAGTTGATTTCAAATTTAGCGTAAGACGTTATAGCACTTCCCCTCCCCACTTCATTCCATTGTTCTTCGTTTACTGTTCCTCGGTTCCCTCTCCCCCACCGCCACGGTACCAAAATTTGCCATTAAAATATGGACTTTTGGTTCTCAACGCCAGTGACGAGGATCTCAGAAATTCGTACAGGGTTCTCTTGAGATAGTGGCAAGATATTACATGCTGATCACCCGAGCCTATAAGGTATATATCATTTTATTCTTCCCATTTTGAGCGTTCTTTTTCTTTCTTTTTTCCTTCTTTGATTTTTGTTTTTTCAAAAGATAAAAACAAAAATTAAACATGAAGAGGGTTTCATTAGTTTCTTGAGGAGTGTTGGTGAAGTCAAGTTGGGTTTTAATTACTGAGGAGTGCTGGTGCATTAAATTAAGATTACCAAAAAAACTAAATTAAAATTAAAGAGGGTTTCATTAGTTTCTTAAGGAGTGCTGGTGAAATCAAGTTGGTTTTTAACTACTTAGGAGTGTTGGTGCATTAGATTAAGATTACCGAAAATTTAAATTAAACTTGAAGAGGGTTTCATTAGTTTCTTGAATGTTACCACTATATTTGATTTTAAATTCAAATTTCTTTACCCTGTATACAAGTATAGGTTGCATTTTGTAATAAGTCTAGTGATATCAGTTCAAATTGCAGCAGTTCAAAATTCAATGAGGGCCATAGAGTCCTTTAACTTGTATGTGAACACATTTGAGCAGAACTTGGCTGAGCACATGACTGTGAATGAGGCGGAGATAACGGCAGGGAGGAACTTGGAGGGGGAACATATATCTGTTTCCTTTTATAATTCATTGCATAACATATTTATTGAAAATGAAAACGTGAAAAGGATAAAAAATAAAAAAGATAAATTAGATAAATTATATGATTGCAATATTCTTTAATAGGTTTCATATTATAATTCAAATAAAAATGAAAAGATTCCTTTCGATATTTTTTTAAATTATTTTTTATACGAAATAAACTAATGAAACTCATATTTTTATTTTTTATTCATTTGTACTTGAGAACAAACAACTAAAAAATATATGTTGATCAACATTTTCCATTTAAAAAGTTAAGATTAATATAAGTTCAAGTAAATTTTATAAATAATAATAGAATATATTAATAATTATATATTCGATCGGTTTTACTTCAAAGTTGACATAGGTATATATCACTCAAAGAGAGAGGGTAGTTCAATACTTTTAATTATCATGTAAATTTATAAAAAATAAAAAGAGTTTATTATATGTTCTGGATGTATAAATGGAGGAATTAAATGATTTATTATGAAAAAAAAGATAAAATATATGAAAAGGTGACAAAATATTTTTTTTTGAAATCTAAAAATGACAAAATATTAGAATTAATGATCATTAATATTACATATTATTGCTTAATAATTGCCTAATGAACCCTTACAAATTTAAGTGATAGAATATTAGCCAAATACTTGTAATTGAAATGTTGCTACTACATGAATAATTATAATAATAATAATAATTACTATTATTATTATTATTATGATTTAATAATTAAATTATAATAAATAAAAGAATAAAATAAAAAAAATTTATTATATTAGTTTATTTGAATTATTTGAATTGTATAATAATCAATTACTAATATTGACCAACAAATACATAAATCAACTAACAATGATTGTTTTAACTTAATCAAAGATCTTAGGTTCAAGCCTTGAGTACGCCACTGCATTAAAACTCAAAAAGGAAAGTTTTACCGCCCAAGTAGTTCTATCCAGCTAAACGTCCTTTAGGTAGAGTATAACCATATAATAATTATAAATTTATAGTTAATTTTGCATACATATTCAGATAAATTTTTCAATATTAATCACAAACAAGTTATTTAATTATGTTTAGTTACCAAAATATATTTTTCAAATTATATTTTTTAGTATATAAACTCTTATGAGTTTATGATTCGAGTTTAATAAAACTTCACGAATTTATCTAAACTTTTGACTTTGTCAATCTTAATGAAATGATTATTTATATTATATAATATTTGACATTTAGAGTCACTTTGATAAAAAAATAATAATTTTAAAATAATCAGCTCATATTTATAATCAAAAAAGTTTTAAAAAATTGCTAATAATTATAACCTATTTTTCAACTTAAAATTATTAACTTTTAATTATAACCCATTTTCAATATTTTGCCAAACATAATAGATTCTCTAAAAGCTTTTTCCCATATGATATATATATATATATATATATATATATATATATATATATATATATATATATATATATATATATATATATATATGGCTTCCCAAACATGTTCAAAGAGTGGTTGAGTATCATTTTTATGAGAATTGTATAATAAATTACCAATTTGTATAGGACAATTGTTATTTGAAATTTAAAATAAATAATAAACAAGACTAAATAAAATAAGTTACGCAAAGAATTAAATGAGAATAAACAATCAATGAAAATGCAGGTGTTATGTTATAGATTTCGCTTGATTTCCCAAATTATGCACTACCTTATTACAACCAAATCCTAATTCAATTAGTTGGATGATCGAATTACTCAAAATTAATAACTACAATCTCTTGGTACAATAATCCTCTTAAGAAAACTTACATAAATTAATCCCTTAATCTTACACAATTTATCTTACAGTTTAAACACAAGAATTCATATTCACATGACAATACAAATTGAGTACTTCTATTCCTAGAAGTCTACTTGATTTTATGGTAATTATTATGGTGGTTAATTTTATATAGTGATTTTCAAATCTACCATACAAAACCAAGAATTAGTCGATTAGTCATCAAGTCAAGAAAGCATTAAGAAGAGTAATAATTTCTCAATCAATTGAAAAAAAAGCTTAAATTAAAGCAATCAAGAGTATATTTGTTTCATCAAGCTGTGCCATCATCAAGCTACACCATCCTAACATGTAAAGGAATCCAATGCATCACAAAAGAAACAAGAACACAAAACAATTGAGAAATCTTATTAACTGAAAAATCATGTGGTACTTTGAAGAATGGATCTTGATTCTCAAGTACCTAATTCCAATTTCCTAAACCAGAAAATAATCTCAGAATTAGGGCATTCCCTTAATGCTTTCTCTCTCTCTTCCCCCCCCCCCCTCTCTCTTTTCTCCTAATCCACAAAATAATCTCGGAATTAGGGTTATTTATTCCCTTAGCGCTCTATTCTTCTTCTTCTTTTTTTTTTTTTTTTTTTTTTTTTTGGGTACCATTCACTTCATAAAGACGTAAGGAAACAAAAGTAGGCCACCTGTGTAAAATGGGTCTATGTCGGGAGAAGGGGTTGAACTGTGTAAGCTTGTCGTTGCCTTGTCAATATAAAGGTCTTTTTTCACGAAAGCCTTTACGACTGTTTTTGTTGCATATCGTTGATGAGTTACATAATTTACATTAGTAGATAAAGAGTCTTCTCTTAATGCCCAAAAATTAAAAAAGGTCTTCTCATGCTTTCTTCTCTTTATTACCAAACGAAAGTGCATTTTTTTTAATTAATAACTGGTTGAAAAGGGGAAAAAAACAGGCGGATAACTTGCCCATTTTCTTTTTCTATGATAATGATAATAACCCAATTGTCTCTTCAAAACATCATTAGGAATTGTATGAAAATAATAAAAAAAATCATTACAAATTTAAAATCAACAATACTATTTGGCTTGAAAGTAACTTTACGAAAACAAACGGAGTAATTTGATTGAATAAGAAGCACAAGTCAAATGTAAAAAAATCGGGAATTGGGCAGAAAAAACAGAAAAAAGGGCAGGGTATAAGTCTATTTGTACAAAATTGACAAAATATTTTTCACACCATAAATCATTTTGTTAAAATATAAAAGAGAATAATTTTCATATATCAACAGTTTAAACAATTTTTACCCTGGCAGTTGTTACTCATTATGATTTAACACTTTTTAAATTTCTATTATTAGTACATAAAAATTAAATCTTAAAATAAAATGTCCATTAAAGCCATTGGAAACGTGTAATAATTTGCCAAGACAAGATTACGCTGCCAAGAAATTAAATGACATATAATAAAGCATTAGAAGTTTCATTGATGATAGTAACATTAGCCACTCTCATTAGAGGCCTAAAAAGCCTCAAGGAGTGATACAGCAGAAGGATCCCATTAACTCAAAAGGGCTTTCCCAAAATACATCAAAACATTTTCCAAGAACCAAAAGGGACACCCAAGATACATCAAATTAAAACACATCGAAAAAACCAAAAGGGGGATAGCTACCATTTGGTTAGGACATATATAAAATAGTAGAGAAGCAAGTATAAGCTAGTGTGATTAAGGGCACAAGGAAGGGAAATTATTATATAGAGAGTAACAGTTGATGAAAGGTGAAGGAGCTTAAGGGCACTTGGGTCCTCCTTCCTTGGTCTTCCAGTTGTTGTAGCAAGGGCACACAGCTTTGTTCCCATAATACCCCGGAGGCACGCAAAGGCACTTCCTGCAGCACTTCTGACAGAAGAACATGCAGGGCTTGTGGTATTGGGTCTTGCCACATCTCCTCGAGCATTGCGATGGGCATTCTGGTCATATCACACATCCCAAAAGAGACAAACCATATGAGAAAAAAGCATTATCATCGATATCATCAAATTTCTTTTCACGAATTACAGTCAACATGCAGTCCAAAAAAGAAGCAGCATTTACGGAAACAGTTTTGACCATACAGTCAAAAGTAAAACTGACGGTACAGACTATGGTCGAAAATAAATATTAAATAAATACATGAATAAAATAAAGTTTTTGACTAAGATATGCTTCTAGGGCTGTGTCGAAAGATAATACGGATAATTTATTATTACTATTATTCTGTTAATCAAATAATTTTTGTTATGAACCACAAATGTATATATTATTGACTAATGTGAACAAAGTTATAAAAAAAATTGGTGTGCAACATCCCACTTTTGGACTGAAAATGTTCGTTCTTCCTTTGTCTGTGCTGTTGCCACCATTTTCATGTGCAACATTGTATAAACTTCTAATCTATAGTTCTTTTGCCGTAAAAGAGAAGGTGAAGAAAAGAACAACCAAAAGAATTGCAGTAGTAGGAACTTTTACTTACGGTAGCTCTTGAGACTTCCGGATCCATACTTGCTCTGAAGATAAACACACAATTAAGCACTAGAAATCAGCATTAATTCACCCCTCAGAAAAGCAAAATCACAAAAAACCACATTTTGATTCTTCACAAACCCAAAAAGGGTGAGAAACAATAGAGGGAAGAAAATGCTAGACTTTATAATATATTATATACCTTGTTATCATAGAGGTGGCCTTCTTGCCCATTGGCAGCCATGACCTGAAAAATAATGAAGCCAACCAAACATGAGAACCCCTTCAAACTATAAATTGCCATGCTAATGTGTGTGTTTGTTCTATGACATTAGAGACCAACCGCTGTTTGAAGCATGGAAATGGCAATGAGGACCAAGATCAAAGCAGCAAGGAACTTAGCCATGGCAATTGTTGAAAACACAAACACTAGCTATACCCCAAAACCCCTCTTGATTTGGCAACTTGTTGTGCAAAGCACTAAGACAAAGAAGAGGAACCAACAACAAGGCCAAAACACTAGAGGGAGAGTTTGGGAGAGATAATGGGGTCTTGGTACCGCGGAAGTGCAGGGTATTTATAGAACCTTAATGGGCGGGATTTGGGTGCAACATTATTAGGTGTGCACGGTAGCAGAGAGTTTTGTTTTCAATATAACAAACCAATATCTGACACGTGTGTCGGCACAATATCGTGACGGTGATGCAGTCCGCATGAGATCTGATCGTACGGTCTATAATACGCATTAAATTTAATTAGCAATTAGTAGTAGTATACAGTAAATGCTAAGTAGGTTGAAACATACCCTGCCCTGCAGAATTGCTGCTCATAAAAACTACAGGTGAGAAGAAGCAGAGAGGGTTAATTAATTAGTTAATGTATCTTGATATTCTTAAAATTTTTAAATTATTTTATAGTAGAATTTAATTTTTATATATTGACAATGTAAAATAATGGTTAGTCAATAGAATTATAAAAAAGTATCAAATCATAGTTGTGTAAAGTTATTTTACATTATCTACTATTAGAAAGAGTCATCCGTTAAACAGATTGTCACTTGATCACTAAATAAATTTTTTATAATTTTGTTAGATGATTATATAAAATTATTTTATATTATTAATATATAAAAATTAGTCTCTTATTTTACAATAGCATTAAAGCAACATTTTACAATCTATATCTGCTAAAGCTCATTAATTAATTTTTATAGTCGAAGCTATTCAAAATTTTACATAAATTCACGTCAAAGTTTTGATATAAGTTCATAAATAATTTATTCATTCTTTAGTATATTATTTTAAAATTTTAGTACAAATTTCTGCGGTTCAGTTCTTGGCATTTAATCCGGTGGTTGCATTGTATTTAATGGTGTTAGATAATAAAATATAATCAATTGATGATATTAGTACACTGTTAGAATTGTTTCATTGAAGTTTTTGTTGAATTAAAATTGTTATAGATTATGAATGTATGATCCTATTTATTTAATTTATTCAATTATAACGTTTTAAATCGTAATAAATTCTAATAAAAATTTTTCAACTGCAGGATGATCTTTCTTTGACTATATAGCAATACTTTTAAGAAAATGGTCATCCGGTATATCATTCGAATAAATTCAACTGATTAGTAATTCTAAGCGGTATGTATATACATGGATTAAGTTAAAGTTACATTATATATATATATATAGTTCACGTTGATATATATTAAAATTAAACATATAATGTAATTTATAGTACTAAATAATAAAGGATTGGATTTATATTTTTAAAAATGAGAAAAATTATAAAATAAAAGAGTAAAGGGTCTTTCATTCTTGTATTATCTTAGTAGAACTCACAAATAGTGGAGTTATTGATCAGGGTAAATAATTTTTTACTTTTTCAATTTATAATTATCATCATTTTAGAGGAACTTATTCTTGAAATATTTATTTAAATAACAATAATTGTCATTTTTATTTACTGTATAAAAATGAACTTCGGATATTAAGCATTAACTTAAAAAAATTGACAGCTAATTAATGATTTTAAATAAAGGAAAAGTTGTGACGGTGGAATAAGAGAGGAGAATTGAATAAAGGAATGGCAAGAGCCAGAAAGCTACCGGTCTTAGTAATGGGGTGAAGCGGGCGTGATTACGAAAACGGAATGGATAAGGGTCCCACTTAGAGATAAAAGTCAAGCTTTAACGAATGTCAAAAAAGAAATAATTTTTTTTAAAACTTTTTAATAAATGAAATCTGCTCAGTGAGTGACAGTCTCTCAGCTCTGCATGTGCGACCACGTGACTCAAGTTGCGCCGTTTCCACTAAAGTGCGCATGGGGGACTGTATTGTTGCACCCCTTTCACTTCACCGCCTTGGTTTTGTTTCTCTATTTTTTTCTTCTATTCTTTTGAGGGTGAAAATAATTTTGGTTCATGAGTCCATTTGATCGTGCTGATAAGGTGATTTTCGTGAGTTTTAGTTCTTACCATGCAGGTAAATTCTTCAGATAAACTTGCCAATTGAATCATACCTTCGTAATTAGATTGCATTACGATTGGTGTAGTTAAGAATTTCCAAGCCAATAATGTATTAGTTTAATTGCCATATAAATGTTAATTAGAAAATACTAGATAATTAAAATTTTTGTTAGAATTTTATTATCAGAATGATGTACCCTACTTTTATATGAATAAATAAGCCCTATTATTGCATAACATTTAATTGCCACCATAATTCCTATTAAAAATTCTGATTATATTTTTTGACCCCATGGTATTACTCTTATTCATTTTATTAATTGCTGATTTCCGAAATTTGGATAAACCAAATTCTTCTGTGCAACATTCAAGTAATAAATATTTCAAATCTCATTTATGTACACAACTTATATAGGAATCTCACAGCAATAGCCGTTAATATAGTTAAACTGAGAAAAGTAAGTTTTCAGAAATTAATTTAGTTACATAGAAACCGAGAAAAGTAGTTTTCAGAAATTACTTCGAAGTTATTGGCAAAGGGTCTTAACAATGTACGGATAATGTTTGGTCAGATTGGTGCAGGACAGTTCGGTTTCTTGGGAGAAGGGAAACTGATAAACCACTTTCAATTCTGCCTCAATTAAACCACAACTCAAAAGATCTTACATATTTAAACAACAAAATATAATTTCAGTTAACAAAATTTAAGCTTCCATGTAGCATTTAAGCTTTTACCTCTTAAAATTTGGGTCAAGTTCCATCATGAATTTGAGTCCTTTCGATTTTAGATGTGCAACCTGTGTCTTATGTCCCCTTTTCTTGGTTGATAAGTTTTGGCCCCCACCCTGCATGGAACTTAGGATTCATTTGAAAGTGTCTTATGCTTCTCTCGTTCTCGGTTTATGACTCTCATAGTGACATGTACCTAGTTTGTACAAGAATGTAGGAATTATTTAGCATTGAGTGTCAATATTGACTATTGAGTGCAATAGTGACATGCATATATTATATTGTTTTTCGCCCCTGGTAACTGTAGTATTTTGATCGATAGGTTTGGATGAAGAACTTTGATCAATGCAGTTACTGGTTGTGATAATGAATTAATCTCAACCGCCTATTTCTCACTGCATCTTCTATATGTTTATAAACTAACGAATTGGTCTCATCTTTGACTGGATTAATTTATGCAAAATTCAGCTTTCTATAAGGCCCTGCTATTATTACAAATATCTCCCACTGCGCTTCAGTCATTATACATTTGTCAATTGTGGTATCTACAATGATAATTTGTCTGAGAAATTTGTCATTATTTACATATTATCTAATTTCCGTGCTTTTTTGGGTTGTGCAAAAAGAAAACATGACATAGCAGAGGGTTTCAATCACTTAACTGAAGATGGTTTACTTGAGTCGTAACTTGGCCATAATGTGTTCATATATTAATTTAAAAATGATGTTTTGATAACCCTCTTAATTAATTAAATCTTAAGTCTCCACCAAATAGTAATTTATCAAGAAATCTTCTATATTCATATTTTGATACAGTTTTTAAAAAAATCTTAACAATGTTGTGTTATTATATTTTAGAAGTACATAATATGTTCTTTTACAATTTTTTTCCGTACATTATTTTTTTATACCCAAACAAAATCTTGAACTCGTCATATTCTTTATTTAATTTTTGTATATCTTACCAAAACTCAGTCATGTTATTTTACAACTGCTTTTCTTGCACTGAAAAAAGAATTTTACTATAATCTGAACCATATATTCCCCCACCCGTTGTTCAACTACTGACATTCCTCTACCGAACTTTTCTGTTATGTTTAGTTGCAACTCAATTTTGTTTTTAAAAAATTACATAAGTTAAATTTGTCAATAATTCTAAAATTATTGTGAAAATATCAGTTTAGAATTCTAAAAAGAAAAAATGGTCTATACTTGACTACGAATTTTTTAAAAAGAATATAAAAAATTATCTTAGATTGATCACATAATATATCTCAGTACTGTTTCTCTTTCTAGCTGGACGAGATCTGGAGCAAATAAATACATCAAAAACTTGCAAAATTCTTTAGCTCTCCTCACAACATGAGGCAGGTGACAAATAATTTGACTATGCTTTTAAACTGTCGTACACATTTTTGTGTTCCATCTGAAGTTTTGTGGGCCATTGGATGAAGAACATAATCATATATATAGAATAGGTTTCAACTTGATATTTATATATGCACAATTCTAACACCTGAGATAGGGATCACTAGTACTGGCAACAATCAGTAAAGGCATGTGCAACCCACATGAAAACAATCACAAAAGAACAGTGATGGCGCTCGATCTTCACTTCTTATGGTAGTGCATCATTTGCATCCATGAATTACAGTAAGTTCACACGAGAAGATGGTTTATATGGCGGTGGCTTATGCAGCGTTTAAAAGGAGTTATTGTTATCACCATTTCGGGTCCTCAATAGGTCTCTCTCTCTTTTTTTTTTTTTTTTTGGGTCAAAGGAACAAAATCAAGAGTTTAAACTGACAGAAAGTTGATCTGATAAATTATCAACCTTATTAAAAACTTACAATGAAATAAAAAATTATAGACTAACAAAAGGTTTTTAAATTAAGCCTAAATCATATATTTAATTAAATGAGTGAGAATTTCACTACATTAATCAATCAATTCTCACAAGTTCTCTAAATATGTGAGAATATGTCTATTAACGAGATTAATGTTATCAGAATCGATCCTCTCATGATACACAATAACATAAAAATGTCAAGTTATGAAAGAGAAAGGCACAAATGTTATTACAATAAAACTTATTATTGTTATTTATGCTGATTTATCAATTATGTTTACGTCTTTTTTTTTTTTTTCTCCCCATCTCTCTCGCGTTAATAATAACATAAGAGGATGTTGATCTGTTTTTTCATAATTGTTAGGTATAAACTAATTCTGGCTAAAGCATTTGATAGCACAGCCCTAATCCTAAGTGTTTTAAATGGGATTCAAACACCTATAATTCTGGCACAGTTTACCTGCATAATAAAACTCATGTTGTCGACTATACTCCTGTCACGTATAGAGTTAACATAGTTAACACACTTTTAAAATATGCAAGTAAAGCATTCAATTTGTTCAATGCATTGCAGGGTGTAAATGCATTGCATGGTGCACCATATGGAAGGAAAGGAGTAAAAGTGTACTTAAAGTCTATGAAAGCTAGCTGCAATCCAATTGCAGTACCCATGTTACAGCATGTGGGCTTGCCTCATCTCCCACATGGGGAACTCAGTTCCTTTTCAATCACAATGATTCATTGGCCTCAAAATATCACATACCTATTCTCTGTTTTGGATCTAAAAGTAATGATTTTTATTTCTTCACGGGAAAATCATCATATGATAGATTAAGGCTTTCAACCTCCCCAGGGTTTCCTCAACCATCATTTGAAATTTGTGGCACTACCTTTTGCATTCTCCATGTTCATTTATTTTGAAGGGCAGTGTAATATGTATAAAATAAAGTGCATTATATGTGCAAATTCCAAGAACGAGAGAGAAAAATCAAAGAAGAGAGAAAAGTCGGAGAATTGATAAATGAATGGCTCCGAACTGGCTAATGCACTGGGAATTTCAATATATTACATGTCCTGATCTTACTACTAATTATGATTACCCTTAACTAATGGTCTAACTCCCTATTGTGCAGTTATTAGCAGCTGTCTTGCGGTTACAACAGATAATGGTGGGTGTTAGTTAGGTCTAGATAAATATGGGCCTTCAGAGTTTGATATTAGGCCTGTAGTTATTGACTTAGTTGATAGCCATTGCAAGTAGGCCTGTATAAATCCGTAGGCCAAGTTTGGAAATTGACACTCCATCGACCAAAAAGGGAATAAAAAACAAGTTGAGACTCCATAAGGACCAGGTTGCCATCTGGTTGTGTAGCATGGTTGCGTGATCGTCCATTTTCTGGTGTATTTTATCTAACATGTAGTTTGACGTGTGCATCTTAATACTCATGCACTCTCACATTAATATACTAATATCTATACAATATATACTCTATGGGTTAAAAAATTGTTCTCTGTTATTTTTACGTCATATATATATATATATATATATATAGAGAGAGAGAGAGAGAGAGAGATGACTGTATTTTAAAATTCACTCGCTGTCCATATATTGAGAAAAGCAAACGGGCCTAATAGTTTTGACTTTGTTAAAAATGGGCCTAGCTAATAGTTAAACAGGAAAAATAGAAGCCCAGGTCCACGAAAAGAGAGCGTTGATGCCCAACCTAAGTGTGATGACAAATGAGGGAGCAGGCTTTTCCTACCTGGTCCACTATTGCACTATGTCAGCCATTTTTTTGATTTTTTTGTCAATAGCAAGTCCTTTGAAATGGAAGGAGATCATGCAATTCCAAGCACTTCCGACATATATGCTTGAAGGGTTGAGGAGCACCTTTACTATTGGGCCGATGTTGAACCCTTTACCTAACGGGTATCCCTAAGAACTCCTTGCATATCGCTTGTTGACCAAAACAAAAAAGTAGTGTAGCCAAGCGAGTTCACTCTCCATCACTGTTGATGACCTAGGACCAAAATCGAGAAACAGACTACTGTGGATCTGTGACCATTTCAAGGACATTTGCAGTTTTGGTCACTCTGTTATCCTTGGGTTGGACCCAAAAATTAAAGCATTGCTTGGAACTCAAAATACCTTTTTGGTAATTATTTCTATTTTTGTGTAAATAGTGTCAAGATATGTAAATATATATATATATATATATATATATATATATATATATATATATATATATATAACGGTATAAGTCAAGATATCTTTATTCACGTAAAAAAAAAAAAAAGTTATTGGAGGCCATTTTTGTCTTGTAAGTTCGACTATAAATACTTGTATGAGGTAATCGTTGAAAGTATGAGAATGAGAGAGAAAATTGTGGACGATAGCTTTGTTAATAAAAGTTGTACAATTAAATGGTCTGTAATTTTTTTATGAAATTAAATTTATATTTAATGTTGTTTATAGTAATTTTAATCTTTTTTTATTCATGGATATAGCAACGTTGAGCCTAATCATGTTAAATTGTGCATGAATTATTTGTGATATTTTTCTTCCTGGCAGGATCGAGGGGATGTATAATATTCTAACATATGCTGAATTGATTACCATTTACATGACACACCTAGAAGTGCATTGAGACTGCGCAGAATTAGTGCTCTAACTAGGATCCTTAGAAAGCTAAGCACTACCAATGCATTGATTTCTCTATAATTATGTGGAGAGTATTGAGACTGAATATATGTGTAAATTAAGCACTCCTTCATGGGACAATTTGAAGTGAAATTTTTTTTTATTCATTGTATAGTCTCATCCAGTGCTATCTTATTGATAATTTAGGTGGTTAAGGCGCAACAATCATAATATGCTAGCATCTTTTAACAAGCAACCTCTGTATTATTGATGGGAAACACTAGAACAAAATTGCCAGTTGTGGAAGTGACATTACACTGTGTATTATGATATTTTTTTTCACTCGTTGATTTGTTCATATTAATTAATTGTGTACTCTTTATTGATTGAAAACCTTTCTCTAGACTTTCAACCTGTGGCATTTGTTTTCACTAACCAGTGCAGTGGCCAAAAGAGGCATGTAGGACCGGAGGAGCACTTGTTAAGTACTTTCTTCTCACTAATAGCTGTAATCTCCCAGGCACAATTTTCATATTGAGCTGGTTGTAACTCCAACTTTCTGAAACTTGCACAACTGAAAGGGACTAATTAGGTAGATATGTCAGAGGGCATAATAAGCATATATGGACTTAAATGTGCTACCAATTTACCTCTTTGTGGACCTCTTTGAATAGACCCCATAGAACACATGGGCCACCAATCCCACGCCTTTGTTACGTATTAACCCTCTCACTTCATTTCTTTAGATAGGGATTTAAGCTTTACTTCACACTCTTCTTTCTCTTATTACACAATTAGTTATAAAAGTTTCATCAAAATCAAGCTTAGATATCTCACAAGCTCATTTGTGTTTTTATGATTATTTATGGTGTGATGTGTAATCATTTATATTCTAATATGTTTTAATTAAAGTTATGCAGTTACCATGATTATAATGTAGATTTAGCTTATATGTTATCAAGTTCGGATGTATCAATTTCTCGTATGTGAACAGATTTTTAACATTTGGTTACTCATAAATGAAAATATATATTAGATAAAAAAAAAACCTCCCTCACTTCTACTCACCCCTGCTTTAGTTTGGTCTTTTTCTCACCTCTTGGAATGGAAAATTATATTTAGAGCTAAATTACTTAGGCGCGGTAGAAGATTTTTGTTTGTTTCCATAATTTGAATTGTTCTACATCTTTTTTTTTTTTTTGGTGGTTGTTCTACATCTATTTATGATATCGTAAGTATAAAATTGATCAGTATAACGAGAGGTAATGTTCTTTGTATTTATTATTTCTTATTTTGTAATTAAATAGTAATTTTTTAGTTTTATTTTATTATAGAAACTACTATTTGGTAATAACTTTTACAAAATTAAATATTACATTTACACCATAATAGAACAAATCTGCTAAATAATTCTATCAAAAACAACTATAAAATAATTCTCCCTTTTTTCGTAATTTTTTTGTATTTATATACCGCTGAATTTTTTAGAATGTTATTGGATCACTGTGGCGGAAAAGAAAATGCCACAAAGCGAATTCATTTGTGACTATAAATTAGAACGTTAGTGTTAGTTGGCTTAACAAGGAAAGCTTATATACTAGCTTGCTAGTTGTAAGAACTTGAAAATGCCTTCACCAAAATGGAGCAGTACTGGGGTCTAGGCAGAGATAGAGATTGGGATGGCTGTTAATGATTTTGTAAGAGAGTGGGACATTGCACATGATGATGATAATGGAGATATAAAAACTTGCATTGTAATCCATAGCAGAAAAAAGATAAGATTGGGAAACTTGACTCATATTATTTCGGGTAAAGAGAGACAACTGCTTTCTGCTAATAATTTATTGAGCATTCCACCTCTAATGAGCTTAAAAAAAAAAAAAAAGGAATTAAATTACTTGTTTCACTTTGGATTCTTTGACCCAGACTGTTTACTATTTGCTTCATGAACTCTCCGCTAATGCACACAGAGAATGACCATTCACTGACCATAATTAAATGGTTGTGGGTACTGCGCGATGTCCACGATGCATGAAAGATTGAAGGGTTATCATTTGATTGTATCTCTCCCCGTGAGATCATCACATGGCAATTGCATATGATTTATTTATGTACACATATTTATCGTTATTTTTTTATCTTTTTAATATAACCTGATCAATGAGAAGAATGTGCACATGATCGAGGGATGCCTAGTCTTTCATTAGGACGGATCTTTCCATTAACTTAAATTTTTATTTGTCAAAAAAAAAAGAAAAAGAAAAATATGAACATGAATAGGTCATATTCAATTTTCATGTGAGTGGATTCTCTCTCATTTCTCTCCCTTTCTCTAAAACAAACAATTAATTAAAGCTTTGCGGCGTTAAATGTTCTTTGCCCTCTCAATATGATGTGTGCCTCATGCGGCCAGTAACCTCTTAACAAATTTACAATGATGAAAGAAAATACAATAATTTAATTTAAAGATGTCATGCGTACGTTGTTCATCTTTCTAAGGATGAAAGATCTAGCAAATGCAAAGTGTGGGAAACCCGATTGAGAGCTTTCTCCCATGTGCATGAATTGTGCACCATGATGATTGCCAAGCACTACTTGTTATGACCAGCTTTTCTGTAATTGAGTCCTATATATACAAATGCACTTATGATCTTAGAATCATGTCACCATGCCCACCAATTGAAACCGAACATATAAACCTTACCTTATAAAGGGTAATCGTTTTTTGTTTCCAAAGATGCAAAGCTGGCTTTCATGAAAATTGGCGTGATCCTTCGCTTTCAGAGGGTATCACCTATCACGATTAGTACAGACAGACATTCATTTCATATAAATTCGCTGCTTTTGCTTCATAATATAACTTAATCAATATTTCTAAAAGTGAAAGTAGTACAGTCACTTAGAGTGAACGGAAAAAAGAGATTATTATTATTATTATTATTATTTTGTCAATTAGTGCGAATAATATAGTAAGTAATTCTTTTCCTTCCGAATACAAAGGTTTAGCTCCTGTCTAAAACTCTCTTAGAGAAGAAGGCATTTGATTTTAGATCTTTACCTCCCCCCCCCCCCCCCCAAAACAAAAAAAAAAAAAAAAGAATTTTATATCAGTTAGATTAAACGGACACGTTCCGATTTTGTTTGTTATTACTTTTACCTTTGAAAGCTTATTTCAATCAAGATCTTGATGTCTTAATCCTCATATCAAACTCTGTGGGGATAGATCTTGACGTGTCTGTACCATGGGACGTTTTTCTATTGCTTGGTCGGAAAGGGTTTTATAGATATATGTATAGCTGAGTTGAACAGTTCGCGAGCTTGAACCAAACCGTTTGGAGCTATACAATATTATTTGTATTGAACTCGAGTCTAGTTTCAAACTGAACTATATTGAAGTGAGTTGAACTGAGCCAGGTTCGATTCAGTTTGACCCGCTTCTAGCCTTAATTGCAACTATTGTTGTGCCATTAATTTGTTATGAAATTTTCGTTTTATTTTAATTTTTTTATTTTTTGGGTATGATAAAATTTAAGTTTTTTTTTTAAAAAAACGTCTTAGTCTAAATTAAGGTATATCTATTAGCTTATTGAGTGTTTATATGAATATTTACAAATAATTTATCAATACAAAAATCTAATAATCAAAATCCAAGTTAGCAAAATGTTGAACATATGAGTCATCTCTATTGGCTTACTTTTTTTTTTATTGCAATTCAATAAAATTATATTTATTAAAAGAATATTAAAATCAGAATTTTTGTTAAAATTTTTGTTAAAATTCTTTTTATTAGAACATGTCTATTAACTTTTGTACAAATAAGTGGTTCTTATATCATTTTATTTCATTTAATGATGACCTTTGTATTCTAAAAAAATTGATTATTTTGTCTGATCACACAGCATTGTTTTGATTATATTTTTGAATTTTGAAAACAAAACACAAGTAGCTCCAGAATCAGGTAAGACATATTTTCAAAAAAAAAAAAATTTATGATTCAGACAAAAAGAAAGACTATGATATATTTTTTGGTAATATTAGCCACTAGTGTTTTCATTTTCAACGGAGGATTCTCCACTTATTATATGCATTCAATCAATGTCCTTACGTGAATAGTATTAGATAAAAAGATCCTAAATTAATGGTTGTTTGCATTTGAAAATTTTGAAAAAAAAAAAAACACTTTTCTAAGCACCTATTTCAATGAAATTTTAAGCATAAAATTTTATAAATAAAAAATCAATTGATTGAAACATACATTTATTCAGAATGAAAATTATATATAAATTACTGAAAGGAAATGAACGAATTATTAAGGAAGAGGCTTTGCCAACCTATTGTCCAACGAAAGGCACTTGTTTTGATACTGTATAGGCCATTGAAGGTTGAAAAGCAATGCTTCTTGAAAGAAGACCTACACTTGAATTACAATTGAGACAAAGAATATGAAATTACTATTGAGACTGAGGTTGAGAATTCCCTAATAAACAAAGCTCAAGGATGAAATTACAATTAACCTGTGGTTTTAAATTTGAATTCTGAGAATGGAAAAAATTCTTACTGCGAAACCCCTATTCCCTTTAGGAATCTCTGTTAGGTTAGGTCGAATTAATCGAATTCCTAATAATAGAGTCTAGATACCAGTGGATCTATCGAGATCAAAAAAAAAAAAAAAAAAATAGAGCTCAAGATATATATATGGTGGTACAGGCGTATTGGTAATGGTAGGGCACAGCACCGTGGAAGAAAGAAAGATCACAAAATCTTTGTACAAACAAGATTATGTTGGTTGTTGCTTGACAATTACTCCCGAGGGAGACCAAAAGTGTTATAATATACCCCTACGGTCCCATTCCATGGGTCAAAGTTTCCTGTATTGTTGCAAAGCACAAGACCTGTCAGCAAAGAGATACCCATCAATGAGCTTAACTACTGTAATTAACATTAGATTGCTTTATTTTCTTTATTTCTATCGAGTTCGCAGTGAATTCTGGAAATTGATGAATACTTGACGTTGAATCAATTAGGGTAACAAAATATTGGTGCAGAGAATGAATGAAACGTTTGAATTAACTGGCTTTATCAAATTCTTTTCTCTTTTTCGTCCCCAGTGTAAACTCATTGCAATGGGAGATACGCAATTAAAACTAGGCAAAATCTTATTTTTGGACTTGTTTAACCATGAAGCATAACCAATAAACGATTTTCGTATATTTAATTTGCTTAGAAAAAAATATTAACTCAACTTTATTAGGAGATATTGAAACCTAGTCGATGTTCAATGCATTAAAAACTTTAAATAAATAAATAATTCATTTGAAAAGCAACTCCAATAATGAGATTAGTTGAATACATTTTTTATGTGGGAAAGTACACTGATTTCTCTTAAGATCTATTGATATTATAGTTGACCACTCATATTTTTAAAAATTAAACATGATTCCTTTAAGACAAATCGTGTTAACTTCTATTAACATAATTGACAAAATCTCAAATATACTTTTACTAATAAAAGAATCCTAGGCCCCCTTTGACCCCATTTCCCCCTTTAATGAAAGAGCAATGATATTTTGACATAGTCTACATTATACTCCGGGACATATATACCATACATTCATTATTGGATGGGTGTGTAGCCTCCACTTAGATTGGGTCCCACATCCATTCAATGGTGGATGGGCTGTATGTCAGGACGAAATACGGGATGGATTATATACAAATGACATATCTGTTAATGAAAAACACCCCTTCTCTCCCTTCCTCTTTCTCTTCTCTCCTCTCTCACTTCTTCTCTCTTCTTATTGTGTGTAAGAGCCCCGTTGCCTTTGAGTTCGGCCACATCGTGCTCAAAGAGCTAGTTAATCTCAAGGCTAGTTCTTTGACATTGGGCTAGTTTTTTAAATGATCTTTTGAAAAAAAAAATTAAAGAAGTAAAACTTACTTTATGGTTGGATGTTAAAGTAATTGATATTTGGATGTAATATTAAAATATCTTTTTTTAGAAGATAAAAATTGTAACTTCTCAAAAAAGATCTTTTTTTTTATACTTTTTCTAATGATTTTACTTTTACTAAAAAAAGTTTACCCAAACATTTCCAAAAACATTAAAAGATCTTTTTTTAAAAAAAAAAATCCTTTTTTATCAAAATAATGACACCTAAACAAACACTTCGTTGGCCAAGGGACAATGGGAAGGAGGAGGGTAGTTCACTTTCACACTTTGATATGATGTTAGTTTGAGAATTGCAAGGTTTTGTCAAGGGTCTTGCCATACCACCACTTTTTGAGGCCAACCCGTGAAAGGTCCTACCATGGTGAGTTAGTAATAGAGGTGATAACCCTGGGGAGGGTGAAATGCTTCGGGAGAATTGGAAGTAGGCATTTGGGAGTAAAACACGAGAGCTTAGGAGAAATGGGCACACAAGAAATGGGACTTGATGATGGAGTTCGAGAGGAAGGTGTCCGTGGAAGGAAGGGAGCAAAAATTGTTTTGATTATGTATTGAATGATTTTGTGTTTTTTGATGAGTTTCATTTAAGTCTGATCTAGTTGATTCACGGGTGCTAAATTTGTGTTTTATTTTGAGTTAGAGTGTTTGGATTTGTTTTGTCTTTGATCATGGTTAATTTTCTGGTTTGTAAAAAGAAAGAAACGAAAGAAAGTGGTGGAGAAAGAAAGGTGGTGATGGTGGTGGAGAGAGTCATAGAGGGAGATGAGCTTGGAGGGGCGATGGGGGTACTACAAAATAGCGATGACGACGATAGTGATGAAGGAAGGGTTGATTGTGCTGACGGAAGGGAAGCTCTTGAAGATGGTGGGCTGTGCCAATAGAGGTGCATTTCTAGATGAAGGAGGAGGTGAAGCCCAAGACAGCTTGTGATGGCAGAGGTGAAGGTGGCATTAGCAATTGCTCAATGGGAGGGTTGATAAGGTGATCAAGGTTAGGAATTAAGATGATGGGCTAGGGTTGAATAGTGACGAATCCAAAAAATTTAGGTAATGAAAGCAAGAATAACATGGTATTAAAGGAATGAAAGTTAGGTGGGTTGTAACTTGTTTATTTTGTCTTATTTAGAGTTAGAATATAAATAAAGTACCAGATAAAGTGAAAAATAAAAAGTGTATTAACTTCTTTCAATTGATCTTTTTATCTATGTGGGGACAAGCTTAATAAAATAATGAGGCAAAATATATATATACCTATATAATTATTTTAAAAAATTAAAAATTTTAGTAGGGGCATAGGCCGCTGCCCTACAAAACATGCATCCGCCCTGGGGTTGAACTTGGGCATGGAGAAACACTGATGGGCAAATGTACATGATATTGCATTTGTTTTTTGAATTTTTTAAAATTTAAATCATAGATAGTCGCTTTAAATTTAAGCGTAGTTAATATCATTAGTGACATATTATCATAAGGGAGGATATTATATTGTCCCTTCAAAAATTAAGGAAGTCAAGCATAATTTTAAAAATTAGAAGCGGACAAGTATAATGTCAACAAACTTCTAGGATTAATGTAATCTTTCCTTTTTATACTAAAAATATTAGCATAATAGTTTAGATAGGAAATTGTTTGTTCTCTCTCTCTCTCTCTCTCTTTGATATACATATATATATATATATATATATATATATATATATATATATATATATATATATATGCTAGTGTATTTACCCATACTTTGCATAAGTGATTATTGGTTTTAAAATATCAAATATATAAATGTAACAAAAATATTTGCATACGAATATTTATTGATTAATATATTTTGTGTTATGAATTAGCTTAAAAATAGATTATTGAATTTTAATGTTGGAAATAAATTATTGAAGTAATATATATTGATCAAAGTGCAATTTTTATGTCTACATCACCCCATGTAATATATATTTAATATCATCTATTTGAAATATCAATATTCATTAGAAAATATCTATATTTTTTTATTTTCATTAAAATTTCTTAGGTTATTTAACGATCTTATATAATTCTAATCTTTGAGTAAGTTTTTAAAAAAAAATTGTAAAATTCCTCATCTTCCACTTTTTTAGCCATTAAATCTATGATATTTTTATTGATAAAAAGGTTAATAATATTGTGTATTAAAGGTTCAAATATCTAATCCCATAGATAAAAACACATAATATAGATTTGTAATGTGAGTGTTGTAATATTAGAACAATTAATTAATAATAATTTAAATCGCTAATTAAAAACTAAAGTAATATAACATAACTGTGTGCTATATAGTTTTACAGTTCAAATATTTAATTTTAAATTTTATTTTAATTGTTAATAATTATAATATATATTAATTATTAATTATCTATGCAATTTATATGTTTATATTATTTATGTAATATATGTTTAGTATCAACTTAAAGTGTCATTTTTATATTTGTATCACCCGTGCAATACATATTTAGTATCACCTATTTGAGATATCAATATAAATTCGTTAATTAAAAAACTAAATTAATATAACTTAGCATTGTGCTATAATTTTTAGAGTTCAAATATTTAATTTTAAATTTAGTTTTAACTATTAATAATTATAATATATATTAATCATTATCTGTATAGTTTATATGTTTACATCATGTATGTAATATATACTCTGTATCACATTAAAGTGTAATTTTTATGTTTGCACTACCCATATGATACATGTTTATTCGAAAGCCTTTATTTAAGCACCACTCCCATAGAAAATTGTGTGAGTAATTCTTAAAATAAATATAAACAATTTAATTAATTTAATAAGACAAAATTTATGTTAAAAATTAATTGAATTATAAAAAATTAATTGTATTATCTAAACATGTTTTTATTAAGAAAAATTATTGATTGTTCCGTACATTGAGATAATATTTAAAGATAGAATACTTTTATATATTTTGAATTTTGAAGTCGTAGTAAATAAATATATAAAGTAGAATAAAGATTATACATGCTTCAGTTCTTTGCAATTTATTATAGAACAGAATAAAAAACAAAAGATTTAAAATACTAAAATTTCATTGCTAATGATTCTAATCATTATGTAATTATTAACTATATGTGAATTTTACCTTGAAGTATCTTAAAATTGAATTCATTCAATATAAATATCTAAACAACTAAATACAAAGAAAAAACAATTAAAAAAATATTGTTTCAAGTGTTGAATTAAATTATGATTAGTTGAATAGATGGGAGAAGGATGAAGAAATTTATTCAAAAAGCATCCTTTTATTTTTTTAAAAGCTTCTCATGTAAGCATAGGTAGTGGAGAAGTAAAAAGTTAGTGGAATAGATGGTGGATATATCATTTAATGAAAAAAAAACATCTAAATTATGATTGGTTAAAATGGTATGGGTGGCCAAAAATTTAGGTGGGAAAGTGGAAGCACAATATTATGCCATTTGTATAAAACTCTTTACTATAAATATAGATAAATAGATTTGGTTTTGATTGTTAATAATTAAAATGTATATTAATAATTATTTGGGCAATTTATAGGTTTGTATCACTTGTATAATATATGTTTAGTATCACTTTAATATGCTATTTTTATATTTGCATCACTATATAATACATATTTAGTATCAATATATCAGTTATTTGAGGTATCAATATTAGTTAAAGAATCAATTTATGGCTATTTTTTTGTCATCAAAATTTCTCAGATTCTTTAAAGATCTTATAAAATTTTAATCTATGAGTAAGTTTTAAATTCATATTATTTTTATTTATTATAATGTAAATAATATTTCTCACTGAAACTTAAATTATTTATTCTAATAGATATAATTGTAAGATATAAATTTATAATAAAAGAATTGTAAGATTTAAAAAATTATTTAGAAAAATTAAAAATATTCATATTTTCATATCAAATTTAAAAAAAAAATTATAAGACAAAAATTATATATAAAGATTATTTATGGAATATGATTTTATACAAATTGATAGTAATTATGTTTTTTAATAAATTATTATCCATGTAATGTATATATTTGTTATCACTCATACCATGTATAAATTTGGTATCACCTATTTGAGGTACTAAAATTAGTAAGAAAATCATTCTATAGTTAATTTATTTTGCCATGCATTACCAAAACTTAAAAATAAGATTAGTGATTGGATTTAGAAGATAAAAATTTCGTTGCTTTTTTTCTATATAAGATTTATAATAATAATGAATGAATGAATTGGGTTTTATGTTCTTTGACTAAAAAAGTAGCAATATCAGTTATAAAAAAAAGTTAAAGAAATTATATATAAATCAGACTTCGAGATGATAGTATGGATCTATTAGTTATTATTAATTGTTATACTCATTCTAAATTAAAAATTACGTATTTTAATTGAAAGATTTTTTTTGCATTATTTCTATATAAGGTTGATAATAATAATAATACTGAATAAATTGTATTTTATGTCGTTTGACTAAAAAATCAGCGGAATTATTCATAAACAAGAAATTAAATATATAAACTTTCCAATCCTTGCACTCCATATAAAAAATGAAAATCAGCAAGAAGATTCAGCATGTGCTGATTTGTGCTGTAATTGATGGGGGGAAATATGATATAGTGGGATTATGCGATAAAAAATAACATTGGGAAAAAATACTTATAGATAATTAACTTTTTGAGCTAAGTGCTACGATAAAGAGTTAAGTTCTTGTGATTGGGTAGGCGTTCAATATTTTAATTTACTTTGATTTATAAAAGTTCCTAGATAAATGAAAAGGAATATTATAATTTGATTTTCTTTTCCTCATCTTTTCATATATTTAAAAAAAATTTAAAAATGAATTTATCAATCAAGCATCTAGGCAATTTAATTAATAATTCATTAAAACTAATAAGTATTTATAATGTAAATAAATTATTAATCAAATTATTTGCAATATTTGATATTAACGTTATCATGTTAGACATTGTAATGTTTTGTCAAATAGCATGCACATTAAATGCAGAGAGTTCAGAAAAATACGCATTATTTGGCATTTTGCAAATTGATATATATACATATTAAATTGTTTTGATAAATGGAGGCAAGAAAATTTGAAGCCTTACCGTTATAGAATTAATATTTAATAGTCTTTGTTTCATCCTTCCATGTCTTCCATCGTCTCATTTGTATCCATTGAAGCACACAATGAATTCAAGTAGAGACAAATAAAGAAGAGGGCAGTACCATATAAGTTCTGAGTATTTTTGATGTAAAAGGGAAAAGGGGACTGCCTTAGTTCTTCCTAAACCAAATATAGACCTTCCTCAAATTTCCAAATGAAGTCCAAGTCAAATTTAAGTAGATTTCTAAAGAACAGGGATATTAAAAAATTTATAAGGAATAAAGAAAAGGAAGGAGATAAGGAAAACCTTAATTTCACTTTGAAATTTATCATAAAAGAAGCAAACATAGAAGAGCCAAACAATGGAATATATAACAAATATTAATGTAAAATAAGTCAATAACTTACCAAGAAAATCAATGTACGAACAACTGTAATAGCAACACTGAAAAAAAAAATGGAAGAAGATCAAAATAAAGAACAACAAACATAAAAATATAAACAAAGAAATAAAAATAGATGTAGCCAAGAACCTGACTAACGATATGTGGTAGCAACACTACAAAAAAAAAAAATGAACAACCAACAAAAAAATAAATAAATAACTAAATAATAAAAAAGAGATGCAGTCCACAAACCTCCATTGACTAATATGCACCAATAACACTTGAAAAAGAAAAAGGAAAAAAAAAAGATTAATGAAATGAAAAACCAACTCACTATAGAGAGAATGGTAAGGAACGACAATTTATAGCTAAGTAACCCATTTGATAACAGAGAGAATGGTTAGGCACAATCTTAGCTTATGAAATAATTCAAAATCAAATAATCAAAGAAATTAAAATAATCCAATAAATAGAGAAAAAATTGAAATTAATTGAAACAAATAAATGTAACAATTTGACAAAAACGACAAATCAAAAGTCAAAGATATAAAAAGCCAATCAGCCCATAGGCCATAACATGACACTTATTTGACCAATAAATTGATGATATATTATGAATTCAACCGATACTGATTTGGTTTTGGAATCAATTAAAATCAATTATACACCAAAATTAAAAATTGCTTCGTAGTATAGAAATCAATCAGTGGACGTTATAATTAATTAATTGATATATATCATCAATGTCAAATCAATTAATGGATATTATAATTAATTAATCAATTAATCAGAATAATTTGTACATGTAGATTTAAATATAGAAATAACTCTAAAAAGATATTATGTAACATATATTTTTTAACCAATCGATTATAGATTTAAATTGAAATCAATTACTGATCTGAAGTTTCTCATTAATTTATCAACCAAAATTAAAAATTAAAATATAAATAATAAAATTAGCCAACTGGATCAATAAGAAATGCCAGTGAAATTTGGGCAGGAAAATGGAGTAATTTGAATGCAACACGGTAACATTTCCAAATTTGCAGAAACTCTGTTTTAATATATACAATAGATAATAGATAATAGATATATATAAATTTAATTTGGATAGACCAATAGTATACAGTCAATCAATCATATCATTTTATTTATATGATTATTCAAGTAGTAGATATGAAACTTAATCATATTTATTGATATGATAAGATATAATTGAATGATTATATAAAAAAAAATTTTATACTATCAATATATCCAAATTAATATATATAAAAACTGATTTTTTTTATGACAGATAAAAATGATATTTTTACCACCTCTTAGCATTTTAACTTTTTAGATATATAAGTTAGTTTCCCTAACTTTGATAAGTACCGCAGCAACCTTACTTTCAAATGGAGTCATATGTTAACTTAGATGGAAGCCACTCATCTTAATCCACAGCAGAAATACTGAAGGGACAAAGATTCAATAATTAAATTAGGTCTGAGTTTAATTTTGGTTACAATAGATAAAGACTACTGCCGGTGTACATAACTGCTCACTTTTTTTTTTTCTATTGAAGAAAAATATATCTACTCCACATAATTTTTGGGAAAAATTTTTAAAACTAATTTTTATTTTACACAAACTAAATTTATGCAGAGTATATATTATTATTTTTTAACCGATTATAGTACGAAAAAATTGATACAAGAAGGCATTAACTTAATGTTAAGAAAATTTGATACGCACGATATAAAAGTGTTTTTATCAAATAATATTTTAGTTGCCAAAAGAGAGAATCAATTGATATGATATTGCTAGTAACAGCTAAAGAAAACTAGGATAAGATTGATTGTCAATTTTGGCGAAATTCTCAGTAAGCAAACAGACTAGGCAGTGTTTTGCCAACAAAAGCAATGTCCGACAAGGATACACAGATACATAGAAAATGAATCAAAGTAGTCTATTCTTGATAAAAATGATTGATCACTTTGTTTAACTTACTCTCCAGTTGGATTGTTTTGGAAAATAACCAAAACAAAATAATAGTCATTGATTAATTAATGGGGTTTCGACATGTCTCCATGAAATTGAAATCGATACATGCGGATGTAAAATTAAGTAAAGAAAATTCAAGTAATTATAAACAGTTTTTATATTTATAAAAGCTGAGTATCTTGTTTAAGTAATTAGTTTTGTTTTTCTTTGATCTAACCGTAGTTTTTATTATATATATAATTGAAACATTAAAAAAAAAAAAAAATAGTACGTTTATATTGACTAATTTTAGATTCAGATGTGGAGATGTATTAGAAGCAGGTGGATTTATAAGCATGTGCCACTAGTTTTTTTATTTTTAATACGGTGGACGAGTGTAATATATACAAGAATATGGGTTTATGGGTTAAAATACATGAATATGGGACTCAAAAATCACCAGTGGCGATTTTTACTTTTTCAAAAAATGTCAATGGTAATTTTTGTTTTTTTTTGGTACGGTGCACGGAGATACATAATTTATTTTTAGATTTTTCAAAAATCACCAATGGCGGTTTTTACTTTTAAAAAAAACTGTTGCATTCTGAAAAACTGTCATTAGTGATTTTTTTTCAATTCCCATATTTTCGTAATTCATCCCAAAATCCTATATTTTGATATAAATTATTTTTAAATACCGTATATATATAAAAAAAAAAAAAGACCCTGTGCCACTACGTCTGAGTTTTTTGTTTTTTTTTTTTGTTGTTGTTAATTTAAACCGCCGGTATTTGAATTCAAATTTACTGGATTCTTACTATTTTGAGTCAAATCGGATTAATATATTATAAGAGTAAAACTCTTCAACTATTATTTTTTGTTATTCATAAAATTTAAATTTAAAATTTTATTTAAAAGAAATAACTATCAATGATTTAAATCAACCGAGCGATACTGACTTCGCTCACTTCTAATTACTGAATGAGTAATTTTAACAATTAGTAATGGAGTTGAGGTAAGTGACATTTATTTATTTATTTATTTTCTAATGGAGAAGTGTAAGTTCAATTTGCTTGGTTGTGATGTTAAACCATGTCATTTCCCCTGTCATTTGGCTGCGCCTTTTCTTTTCCTTATGTACATATTTTGTTTTTTGCTTTTTGTTTTATGAGCTTCAATTATGGGTTTCAGTTAGTATGTTCTAATTATTCTTGTAAATAAAATAATAAAATTGAAAAAAAATAAAACCCTAACGACAAACATTGCAATTATTGAACGGATTGGCCAGGGTCCTCTCTCTGGGTCTACGGGCAGTATTGATAGGATGTAGCGAGTTGACTACCTGTGATATCATTGAGGCTGGCTTTCATTTTCTTTTAGCAAATAATAAAAAAAAAACATATTATAATTTTTAATCAATAAGAAAAAGAATGGCTCATATATATTGGGTAGATTGAATTGTTGGTATTTTTGTTTTATATAAATATATTTGTTGAAGGTGATTCATTTCCCTCTCTATGTTCTTTGTTTCTTATACGCCGTTAGGTTTGCACCTGTCTTCTCGTGCAATCTTATGTGGGATGTCGTAACTTCTCCTTCCACCTGTAACATGTATTTCCTTCTCTAAGTTGAATAATTTTAGTATAAAAATCATTTAATCACATTTCTTGTGAAATCATTAAAAGAGTTCAATAACTTAGATAGTTGTTAGTATAGTTACACAATTTTAAATTTATAATAATGCATAATTAAATAATAGTACAAAAATTTAGATTAAAATGCACTAAAACACCCTAATTTTTCTCATATCTTGTAATGTTTAATTATCTGTTCACTTAAATCAACTTATTTTAGAGTATAATAGTGGGACAACAATCACACGTCCTATATGATTAGAGTAATTATTCTTCAGGACAGGTTAGTGTCAATAAATGACAGCCACACATTTGTATAGCCGATAATTATATTTGTTGATTGAAAGATAAGCAATGGGCTCTAGCACATTGCAACCTTGTCTGTAGTACTGACACTAAATGATTATAGAGTTGAAAATGAGTTAGCAATTACCCATGAAAAATAATGATAACAATAAGGAAGAATTTGACTCTTTAAAAGCTCTGCTCTCTATTGTTTATTTTCTGTGTATATGTTCCAACCAACAAATTAATTATGTATGTGCTTTAAATATTAAAGAAGGTTTTTTTTTTTTTCCGTTTGAAAAGATTATTTAAATTCATATTAAAAAAAGAGAAAAGATTCTTTACATTAAGAAAGTTAAAATATACTCTCTCCATTTTAAGATATCTATCAATTTGATTAAAGTGATATATTTAAAAATTAATATATTTAAATATAGATATATTAATTTTTAAATATATCATTTTAATCAAAATGACAAATATATTAAAATAAATAGAATATTATTTATTTTTAAATAATTTAATGAGTTATAATTATTATATATTTTATTAATTTTGCGGTAAATACATATTTACTTTTCTCCGTTTGAAAGCAAGTTATTTCAGAGTAATCTTATTTATAATTTGAGATAACCAGGCTTTTACCCACAAGGACCAACAAAATGTATTTTTTATATGAAATGCCGATTTTAGCAATTTAATGATATAAAGGATATTTGGCGTATGCATGGACCGGTCGATTGGATAACTAGTAAAGGCAGAATGAAAATTGGATCAGCACTATTCTATTGATTTTTAGCATTTTTAATAAGAATTATAATTTCTTATTTTCAGCAGGAGTAAAATTATCATACATATCAAGTTATTGTAAAATTAAAGAAAAAAAAAGTATATATTGTAAGTATTTTAAGCATGAATTGTAATTTCTATTTTTTACGGTCTTATTTGCCGGAAATATGGCTTTCCCAATTTTTTTTTCTCCCTTTCGCAATTTTTTTGTCCCGATGGCCTTATTTGCCAGAAATAGTTTCTCCCGCTTTTTTTTTCCTCTCCTAGAAGCTTGTCCGCTAGAATTGCATCCCACTTGCTTTTTTTTTTTTTTTTTGGGGAAATCGGCCGAAAAGGCCATTCATCAGTTTTATTTTTTTTAAATAAATTTTCTAGTGGATTATTTAACTCAAATTTGTTCGCTGCAAAATTTGTTGTAAATTTTCAAAGGATCGAGTATGTTGAAAATTTTTCGTTGCTAACTCACATTTTTTGTGTAACAGTAAATAAAGGTTTGACCTAAGCATTTTGTCCACTTGTGTATCAAAAAGTCAATATTATGCGCTAACAATGTGAGTATATTGAGTAAAGTGAATATATATCATATTAAGGTGCGTTTTTAATATGCACTGCTTTTTAAGAATGGTGCAACACGCACCTGCATGATCCAATGGTAAAAATTAATAACGTATCAGTGCTTTGATTAATTATGATACACTAGAGTAATGCATCTTTCTTCTTATACCTGCAACAATCACGATGACGGCAAACTCGAGCCTTCCTTCACCTCACGCTCTCTATCCCCCACTGGCATCATAGCCACTACTTTCCTATTGGTGCCATCGCCATCCCAACCTTGGCAAACTCCAACTCCAATTCCACATAACGCTTCCACGAACTGCACTTTGTGTATGATGGTTATGTATATTTGCCATCGAAGTTCGTGTATAGCTTGATCTCCTTCCTACGCTGCTCAATCTCCTCTGCAACAAAGAGAATGTGGTGGAACTGCTACCGAAAAACCTTACGCATGTCTTTCTTCTTGATTCGGAGGATGAGCGTCATGGAATTGGAGTCTCCTCCGTTTTGTGGTGTCGTTGGTCTTGGTCTAGGAGAGCTTGATGTTGAGGAAGCTGTTGTGAACGATCTAGCTGGAGTCAAGGTGGAGGTAGATGTCAGAGGGCTTGGGGCCGGAGAAGATGTTAGTGAAATCGGAGTCTTGGACAGAAGGGAGGGAATCGAGGTAGGTGAGGATTTTCTAGTAAAGTTGATTTTCCTGGAAATGGTGGTTGTAGAGTGGACCTTGAAGGATTGGTGGATGTGAAGGTGGTCTTCGAAGAAGTGCCACCATTTTTTTAGGATTTGGAGCGCAGAGGTTTTGCGGAAGAAGCAGAGGATGAGGAAGGTGGAACGAATAGTAAAGTGCGGAGGTTTTATTATATATCTTAAATGTTTGTTGTACCGATACACCATCCAACCTAATTCATTATATTCAAGGTATATTATACATCATCTTTAATAAAGTGCATAATAGATGGAGCCTCATATTAAATACATGAGTGAGTCAATATGTGTTTGCTTTAAATATAAAATTTAATTTTTATTAAAGAAATAAATTGTAGTTATTGAGGTAACGACAATAAACGAAGAGTGCATTAATTAATTGAACATTTATATGCAATGAAATGCTCTAGCGCATACGAATTCCAAGTCAACCACCTTTAAATTTATTACTATTTCTGGCAATCTTAAATTTAATATAAAACATCATTTTTTGAATATCAATAATGGATATGACTCTCTTGTGTGTGCATATGCTGGCAAGTGTGCGTGTTTCATCCAAACTATGGCTACCTTGTGAGCGCGCTTGTATCTGTGCGAGTGTGTGTGTGTACATGTGTGTGCATGTTTGTATTCATGTGTATTGTGTATGTGTATATAAGTATGAGTGTATCTAGATGCAAGCTTGGAATATGTGTTTCCTTTATTTATAATTTGAGTAATTACTTATAATTAGATGCAAAGATGCATTACATCTACGTCAACAATTACTATTAACAATTAGAATGTAAATTGTAAAGAAAAATAAACTTTTGAAATGAAATAAAAACAGTCACGAAACTTGAAGGACGTAAATAAAGGTTTGAACTTGACCGAAAAATAATGCTACACCAAGGATGTCGTCATAAGCTTAGAAAACATTAAACACAATGCGTTTAAATAAAAAATATTGTCACTCTTTATTTATTGCCACCACCCCCTTTTTTTTTTTTTACTTGTATATTAAAAAGTCAATTTAAGCGTTAACACCGTAAGATTATTAAGTAGGGTGAATATGTACCATATTAAATACATGCGTCAATATTGTGTTTGCATTAAATATAAAATTTAATCTTTGGTGAAGAAATAAATAGCAGTTATTGAGCTAACGGCAATAAACGCACAATGGATTAATTGAATATTTATGTACAATAAAATACTCAAGCGCATATGAATTCCAAGTTTACCATCTATAAATTTTTTAAATATTTTTGACAATGTAAAATTTAATAAAACATGATTCATTCGAATATTAATATAACATCTCGTGTCTCTATTGAGAAGTCAATGATATATGTTAACTCGAGAGAATTTTTTTTAATCTAAATCATTATTAGTTGGGGTTCATTAGAGTTTAATTAATCTTGTTCAGAATTTAGAATTTAAAATTTGGGATTTACTATAGGGTATGGTCTTCTAACATTAATTTTTTTATTCATAAGATTTAAATTCACAATTTTTATTAAGAGTAATGAGTGAGGATCTATTTGAACCCACCAAACAATAACGACGAGAGAATATTAAGTACGGTAAAAATGTACAATATTGATTGCATGAGTGCTTTAAATAAATTTTAATTTTTTAAAGAATAAATAATAGTTACTGGACTAACAGATATAAATGTAGAGTATATATATATTTTTTTAGTTTTTAAAATATTTCTATTCTTAGGTTTGCAATAAAGAGGTTCTTCCAATAATTATATTCTTTAAGATTTAAAGTTTAGTCTTGTTTTTAGGAGTGTAATTCGCTTACTTCTATATTAAATCCTTGTTAATAGAGTGTATTAATTGAGTATTTTTATTTATTTATAAATTATGCAACCTAAATAAAAGAATTGTGGATCAACTGGCGGAACTAGAAAATAAAAATAAAAATAAAAAATTAAAAGATATTATATGAAAGCTATTCTTATTTTCAACGAACATAACTTAATTATAGCATATAAAATATTGTTTCTAAAATTTTTACAACATAACTAAACACAAACCGTTTTTGAGCTAATATGAAAAAATTAAAATGAGAAGCATATTAAATCTTAAAATGATGTAACGCACATTGCATGATGCATAATAAAAAATTTTCAAATAATTTAATAAAAATTAGTGCTACCTATATATATATATATATATATCACCTTTCATGTGCATAGATTTTATAATGTAATCATAATTGCATTCATCTTAATTTTTTTTATACTTATATATAATGATTTTGTTTGAAAAATGTGAAAATAAAATATGTGTATAATGTAGCTAGCATTTTTCTTTCAATAAATTATCTGACACCTTTTTTTCTAAGAAAATTTCCTGAATTGATCCCGTGTTTGAAATATATATTATATGTCGTGACTTTTTTAGCGATTAATTTAGATGTATATTTGGCATAAAAGAGTTTTGATTGGCATCAAATTATATACTAGTATTGCATGTGGCATTTTTAATATAGTAGATATAAGAATTAAATATTTTTTATAATATAATAATATATAATTTGATATTTATATAAAATATTTTTATATTTATAATATATTAAAATTATTATTTTTTATTAGTATCTAATTTATATATTGACTCGTGAGTTTCAATGCAACGTTTGCCTACACGCCATCCCATGATGAAACCTTTGCTCCTTTGTCATTTTGTCTTCTTACGTCGCTCCAAAATAAAAATATTCTTGCTCTTTATTCAGTGCCCGCTATCCTACTTTCTTTTTTACCGTGTTCATAAAGCATCCTATCATTCCTCTTATCTTTTTTCTTTTGATTAATTATTAGAATTTAATTTAAATAAATTTAAAATTATAAAATAATTTTATATTATTAATTAATAAAAATAAAAAAATATTAATTTATATAAATAATTATCTATTATTATAAAAAAAACTTATATAAATAATTATCTATTATCATGAGAAATATTTCATAATTTTTTATTTTATCCTAATTTTATTAATTGATAATATAAAATTATCAATATATATCAATTAAACTCTAATGCTGATATTTTTTCATTTTTCATTTTTGACTTTATAATAGTTTGATGAACACACATCAAAGACGGAAATTCTTAAACTCTGTCAGAATAATTTGATTCATTTTTTTTATTTTGTATAATTAGTAAAATCCACATCAATTTAATGATGAAAATTTTCTTAAAAAGATTTGAGAACGTGAGATTTTTTCAGACCAAATAATATTAAGAAAACTCGCGCGGGTCGCCTGATTTGAATGCTCTATTGAGTTTTTTGATCGTAATATGCTCAAACCATGGAGGGCATTATGGTCCGAACACAAAAGGCAACACCTACATTCACGATGCGGTTTCAGGACATGTTTCTCTTGTCGGGGCTAATCGAGCATACACTCCATGCGACGCCGTTTTGTAGCCACATCCCGTTTCAATGTCCGTAATGCCGACGAAGGTACCATTAGCTCTCTATGAAACAAATTGAGGAGAGAATAAAAATTTAAAAAATATATTCTACTTTTCGCTTTCTTTTTTGCACGTAATATACGTTAAGACTAAAATATCTTTTATTAAAATTGTCAAGAAAAATAAAAATTAAATTTTTTATTTTATTTTTACCAAAATGCCCAGTTCTTTTTTTTTTTTTTTTCCAACCAAGTGTTTGGTTGCATGCAGCTCCTTTTTGTTGAAATTACAGAATCTGCCACAGCCTTCGAGCTTTCCTTTCAGCTGGATGTGAGGGTAATTTTGTCTTGTTATTTAAATAGTGAGATGATTCATTATGAGTCAAGTGGCTGATGATGTTTTTGTTTAGAGGAACAGAGCATCCTTAACCAAAGGGTTTAGAAAAGAGAAAAGTGAAAATGAAAAAGAAAAGGAAAAGGCAAATGTCCTGCATCCCCAATAATAATTTTTGTAAGAAGAAGAAAAGAAAAAGAAAAAACCTCAATGATTTTACTGTGAAAGCTGACCCTTCTCGTCCTTCACTGCAAGCTTGTCAAATTAAGATGGGTTACAGTCAATGGGCTCAGAATTGCAGGCCATACTAATTTCGTGCTAAGAATTTCACCCTCCGGGTCAACTCGGCACTGACCGAGTCATCATTCCCCCCCCCCCCCCCCGCCCCTCTCTTAAAAACCTTCTGATACAAGCAAAATGACTCAACTGACTCGGGTCCCCCTTTTGGTGGAGTCAAAATCAAATTCCCAAAGATTGAAATAAAAAATATAAAAAAAATACCATTACTAATGTAGCCTAGGGTCGTAGTAATAAGTAATAGTAGCAATATAAACCGTAGGGTCATAATAATTCCAATAGAACAAGGGATGAGGCCAAAGAGGTGGAATAGGGGCATATTTATTATTCACATCTAACCTCAAGTAGGGTCAAGAACTTAACCATGGATTAGAACTAGGGTTAAAAAGCAAGTGGTTAAGAAGCACAACCACATAACCCAGATTTTTATTATCAACAGTCCTCGCTCTCATCAGAGAAGAAACAGCGCCATCATCAACACCACCATCAAGAACCTCTTTCCTCCGCCACCTTCTCTTCAGCCACCAAAGTAACCTTTTTCTTTTTAGGTCTCTCTCCCCCTTTTCACTTCCTCTTCTTCAGAGCCCAAAATCACCTCATAATTCCCAAACACACACATATAGAACAGTAGCATCATCAGCACCATCAGCAGAGGTTCAAAGTTCAATATACCTCAATTCATGGAGTGTGATATCTCTAACCTGCACAAAAATCTAACCCTAGCGTCACTAGCAGCAAACCCATAAAAAAGCTTAACCTTTTTCTTTTATATATTTTTTTTATAATTTCCCTTTTTCATTTTTGTCATTTTTGTTGTTACCACCCTAGATGTTTGAGCCATGGACATAACACAAACAACAATCACCAACGCCTCCACAACTCCAACAAAATCATCCCCAGAAGAACATGAAATTGAAACACCGACGAGGATCCAAAACACGACCACAGCCCCAAAGCCCTTAACTTTCTCAAACGGGGTACTAAAACGCCACCACCCTCACCATCACCATGTCGCCGCCGTCAACCACCACCAAATAACGGCGGCGGTGATATACAAGGAATGCCTGAAGAACCACGCTGCCGCGTTAGGCGGCCACGCGCTGGACGGCTGTGGGGAGTTCATGCCGGCGCCCACCGCCACGGCCGCCGACCCGACATCCATCAAGTGCGCCGCCTGCGGCTGCCACCGCAACTTCCACCGCCGCGAACCGGAGGACGCGCTTATCTCCGCCGCCATCGAGTTCCATTCCCAGAACCGCCACCATCCTCCGCCGCCGCCTCATTCGCACCGGAGCCCCAACTCGGCGTCTCCGCCGCCGATCTCGTCGTCCTACTACCACCACCCGTCCGCCCCTCACATGCTCCTCCACCTCTCCGGCGCCGGAATTCCGGCTCCGCCGGAGAGCACCGCCGCCCCCATCGCCGCCGCAGCATCCCCTAGGAAGCGGTTTAGGACGAAGTTCAGCCAGGAGCAGAAGGAGAAGATGCAGAAGTTCGCGGAGCGTGTTGGGTGGAAGATGCAGAAGAGGGATGAGGATTTGGTTCAGGAGTTTTGCAGCGAGGTTGGGGTTGATCGAGGGGTGCTCAAGGTTTGGATGCACAACAACAAGAACACTTTGGCGAAGAGGGAGAGTAATAATAATCATGGTAGTGCAAATGGTGATGTTGGCGTTGGTGGTAGCAGGAGCATTATGGAGGAAGATCCTAACAACAATGGTAACAACAACGATGATGGTGGTGTTAATGGTGGCAACGATGGTGGTGCTAATGTTGGTGCTAATGGGTCTTCTTCTTCTTCTTGATCGTTCGTGGCAGAAAGGAAACAAAAGAGAGATAGAGAGAGAGAACATTAAATAATATATTAGAGGTAGATTAAGGATATGGTGCCGGTTAATTAATTAGTAGTTTCTTCTTTTTTGTTTTGGTTATTAATTGTTTAGTTTTATATATTATTAATGAGATTATGATCACCTTGCTTAACATTTTATTTCCTGGTTTCAAAGCTTCCTTCTTCTTGTTTTGCTGCTGCTTTGTTTAAAATGGTTCTATTTATAATTAATTAGTATTGAACTATTGCTTGTTCTGTTAATCCTCCTCACTCCTACTTGGTTTCATGTATGTGTGGTCTGTTTTTGACTCTTTTGGCTTGATTTCTCTCCTTGCTCGGTTTTTGGATTTGGGTTTTGCTTGAAGGTGGTGTGAACAGTGGAACTTGGCAGTGTCATTATTTGGTGTTTTGTCTTTCTTTGAGTTTGAGGAGATGGGAAAATTAAAGCGTTCTGTGATTTCTCTCTTTCTCCCCCGTTAGACATGGAATAATGATTTTTCTCTTCATATCTCGTGTTGTGTCCGAGAGAAAGAGGCAGAAAGTGTTGCTATTTTGAAGGCTTTTGTGCAAGGTGGTGAATTGCTGGGGGCTACTCTATTCCTATGGCCCCGTGCAGCTGTGCGTTTGTAATCTTATATTCTATGTATAAAATTGATCACCGAGGTATGAACAAATCAGATTCTATTATGGAGTCTATCAAGCTTTAAGCTTTTCGTAATCTGAGTATATATGCATATTTGATAAGATTATAGTTTAGAGAAAAGTAATATATTTTAGAGGTGATGATATGATATCGTTTGATGAATCCAAAGAATGCTTGTATAGTATACTTTTAATTATTCTCTCTAGAGTCTAGACAAGCATGCATTACTCCTGTGGCCTCTTTGTGGAGAATGCATGGGAGGCCTTGTTTGTTTGCCTATCATCCGTATCGTAATCCCAATTTTTTAACATGATCTCACATAAAAGTGTAATGTAAGTGATTATAGTATCATATTATCCAATTGATTGTGTTCTTTGGGAAATGGTTGTGGGCACTTTCCTTTTAAGGCAGTAGTTCTCTTTCTTATTCTTATATAGGATGATTGGTTTTATTTTCATAGAATTAATTTTAAGGAATAGTGATTTATATTAGGTGATTTTTTTAGAAGTGATTATAATAAAAAAAATTATTTCTTCTAAAATCCGTTTTGAGGGGTTAACTTCATTTCTAAATTCCTAAGTTCTCATCCTAACATGCTAGTAGTAAATAAAAAAGACATTTTACCAAAATATTGAAATAATAAAAATGATGACAAGCGAGAGAGAGAGAGAGAGAGAGAGAGAGAGAGAGAGAAATAGTACAAGTGCTGTCTTGTCTTCCACACTTGTTAACGTTATGGGTGTGTTTTTGTTTTCCATCACTCACATTATTTTTTGATTTATTTGTATTTTTGTGACCACCTCATGGGTTTGATTTTGTTTTTTGATGAAGTCAGCAATCCTGTTTTGGTGGCGGTGGGGCCCTCTGAACTGTGGGGCTGCCGTAAATCAGCAAGTTATGGGCTGGTGCTTAGCCCCTTAAGAACAGAGAGATTGGTGCAAAATATGAAGTATTTTTGTCAATTATTCCCACTAAATACAACAGTAACCCACTGTAGGAAGAATTGGTTTGTTTCACATCTTTGAATTCATATGCAATGCACATAATAGTGTGTGTTGGAAAGTGATTTTGGAGCGCATCTGAGCCTGTTATTGACGGCAAAAACTGTTGAATAATTTGGCTCCGATTTGGTCATATCTGAGCATTGGGCATGAACTTCAGTTAGCTAATTGGGTTTCGTTATCACAATTCAGGAACATATATGATACTGGCTTGAATCCGTTGAACAAAGTATGCAATTTGGAATTTGCTATTTATTTTCTTGATCCGAGTTTGAACGGTACCATGGTTTCCAATTGAGGCGTGCAATTGCAAGTAAGCAGTAAGGTGGTTTTGGAGGTCTCTATAATTGCACAACGGTTATAATTAGTTGATTTTTTTTTTTTTGCAGTAATTATTCATAATTGTACGATAATAAAGCAAGTGTAATCACAAAACTAAATACACCAAGAGGGATTAAATTTTTATGTGTTGGGCCTGAATTAAGAAACTTGGTCCAGCTGGTTTGTAAATCGTGAATATCTTATCACTACTAATAAAATAAAATATTAATAATCCAAAGGAAAACAAACGCTACTTTGGTTTTCTCAGATTTGCTTGGTATAAAATATAACACATGAGGGAGATAAAAACCGGACAGATATTAGAAAGCATCTTTAACCAAAATAAACCCAATTTGCCGAAAGAAAAATGAAATAGAATAAATTAAAGAATTACTTTTTGCCAAAAATAATGATAATAAAAAAGAAATGGCATGTTTGAGTTTGATATGTTCTACATAAGAAATCATTTCTAAGTTTGTGTTTACTAAATTAAGTTGTCGAAATAGTTAATTTTAGGCAATAGTCTTATCGTCCTCCGTCTAAATCTGCATAATTAGATGCTTATATATGAAGCTAACTTAACACAATCATGAGAGCTGAACTTAGCTTATAAGTCTGTCAGTAAGGGAGAAATAGTAGTAAGAATCAGTAATAAAATCAAATGAGAAATCGTTTTTATTCCTTATATATATATATAATTGTTAATTAAATGATAAAAAGAATAAATATATAAAATAATGAGTATTATGTATATATAATATATTATTAGCAATGTGTGTATGTACGAGACAGCTAAATGATCAAATAGATAATTATTAGATAAAAATATGATAATAATCATCTTATACTTCTACCTTGACGGTGCAAAAATTCTTTCCTACTCTTGTCTTTATCGATCGTTTAAGTATTCGTAGAAAGGTGGGCATTTCCATCTGGGTCAATAAAAACAATTAACGTTCCCCTTGAACTAAATTCTTAAAACATTCCCTTTGAACCAAATTTTAAAACCTGTCAATTCAGGGCACATTATTTTGTATATAATTGTGGAGCTTAATTGGTCCATCATGTCCGAAATCCGCATATTGAGACATCCTTATCATAAGATTATTCTGTCCTTTTTGCTTTTGGTTGAGGATTAAGAAGATAATGCATATGTGGTGCAGTGCACTTATCTTAATAATACAATGTTGCTTAATATGGGAGTAAACTTACCTTGCGGTCAACAAAGTAAACCTAAGGCTAACACCCTACGAGGTGAGTTGATAGGCTACTTTCTGTCAATACCTAAAAAATTACTCTGTGTCCAGATGATGTGACCTTCTAATTCCTAAATTACATGATTAGATGGATGAACTTTGTTCTTCTAACTTAAGCCATACATATTCTAAGCTTAATATGGTTCATCGATAATCTACTCGCTTTTTGGCCCTGTTCTATTCCAACTTACTTGCACGTGCCCACACAGTGATCTTTTTCAATTTTGAAACATTCACATTTCTTGGCTAAATTTGCGTAGTTAGGCACGAAACTGAAACCACAAATCAAATCAGACTTGCTATTGGAGTAATGTGACACATTTAAAATTAATTTTAAAAAATATTTTAGATGATATATAAAGAGATGTGACGTTTGCCGTACAATTAAGCAGTGCTAATGACAAACAGAGCAGTAAAAGTCAACCCGAGTTTATATCTAGTAATTTTCTTTTGATAATAAATTTAAGTAATTTAAAACTAAACATGAATATTCATGACGGTATTCATTATTTCTTGAGAAATACCTACATAAATAACAAAACTTGTCATAATATTATTGAATTCTCTTACTTTTGTTTCCGTTTCTCTTTTACCACTCTTTTCAATTTTACAAAATTTTCTCGTAAAAGCTCACCTGTTCACGTAATTGGACTTTTGCAGCGTGCGTGTCTCAAGCGGTCAGTTGGACGCACATGTAACTTTGTTAAGCCCTTACCAGAAAAGGTGTTTACCCACCCAAAAAAAAAACCTTCGGTGAGCAAATTCGGGCAAATTTCTATCACGAATTTATTTGATCGGATTTGGGGATAAATATTAAGTTAAAAAATTTAAAAAGATAAATAACCTACACCCTTGAAATCTGTTAAAATTTTACTTTATTCAAATTTTGACAACAATTGACACCTTATTCCATCTAAACTTAGGTTAAGTGGGATAAATGAGAATATTTCAATAAAATATTCTCACTTAACTATAGTTATCCTAAAAAATCACTATTTCTCTATCCGTTGGATCTCCATCTTCTTCATTGTGCCCATCCCACCCAAAACCAAATACACACTTCTATCCCTTTTGTTATTCTACTCTTCGAACCCAAACTCGAGTGGATTGAATCCCTACACCTTTTTGTGTTCTACTCTTCTCTTCATCACCTCCACAATCTAATCCCCCACTAAATTGAACACTAAAACACTAATATTCCAAACCAATGATTTGACTTGAACCCCATAGCAGCATTGAAATCAATAAACGGAACAACCACTGTGAGTTCCTTTCACCCCATCCTTAGCATTTTAAGTGCTTGATAGTAGTTGAAGCTAAAAACCCTTCCTAGTAGGTAGTAGCATTTGCATTGTTGTTAAATGGCTACCAGGAACTCAAGAAATATAGAGGACTCTTCTACATGCTCTTCAAGGTTGAGATTTGTCAACAAGAAGTGTTATTGTGAAGTGAAAGTAGCTATAAGATGTTCTAAGTTTGAAGTACATAAAAATTGGCTTTATTGTAATTGTTAGGATAAGTTGTGAAAATTTTTTGAATGGGCATAGCCAATTGGATTTAATGAGGATCAATTTAAACCAGTGAATCTGACAGATAATGGCAATGTGAATGATGCAAAACGGATGCTATTGGAGCCATCATGAATGAGAGTAGACATTGTTGTGTTGAAAGAAAGTGTCCAAAAATTCAATGTAGTTAATAAGACTATATATGATTTAGGATTGGCAAATGTAGCTCTTTGTTTGTGTGTTCATTTGTTGCTGTGTATTAATTGGTTTTTGTTATTAGTAAGTGATTATGAATGTAATGCACATTGTCTTGCAATGAAGAATATAATTTACTAGCCTCTAGTGACTCCCTACTTGTTGATTACTATTGTCTTGTATTATGGGAACTGAAATTTGTTTTGAATTGAAATGGTTTTGTTAGCTAGCAAAGAGTGCAAATTATGCAACAAAATGATGTGTAGTATATTTTGGCATTCCATTAGTTTCTACAATGATTTGTTTCATAATGAATAGAGTAGTTTGATTTTCTAGGTTGATGCTAAAAACATGTTGCAGAAGGAATTGAAAATCCAAAGTCATTTGTGGAATTTGATATACCAAATTAGGGAGCATTTTTTTTTCTCGCTAACTTGAACTAGAAACATCCCATAAATCAAAGAGATTAGCCGCGAAAATAGCAAAAAATAGCAAAAGAATGAATGTGCTTATAAATGTAATCAGTTACTAAATTAAAGCCTCTTATGTCAAAAAGAAATAAAACCATCAATTATAATCAATTACTAAATTAAAGCCTTGCTAGTAATCACCCTAGTTAAACCTCCAATCAAATCATTACTTCCTATATCTATTTTGTTAATTGCCTCCAATATGTCCTATTTAGCAACAACCAGATCTGTTAAATCATCTGCAACCAACTAAGCATAACATAATGAAAAAATGATAGTCACTGGCTATAGCATACTAGTTATGCTAGTTCCTAAACCTATGCACATTATCTTGCACATTAACTTGGTTATTTTGGTACCTAAACCCGTGGTAATTGAGGTAATATAGTAATACCACAATAATTCAATAGCAATATTCCACAAATTAGCAACACCATAATTAAGTCAATTGTAGCATGATAACATTATTTGCATTGATTTCAAAGGATTGTGACATATTGTTCATAAGCACATATATATATATATATATATATATATATATATATATATATATATATATATATATATATATATATATATATATATATATGCGCAATGTTACCCCAAAAGCAAAAAACTTGTTCCATAAGAGCAGTCCCACCCAAAAAATACAAGATAGCCCCTAGCCAATATACAAGTAACCATAATTACTCAAAAAGTATAAAATCCTACTATATGGCATCAAATCCTAATGAAACCAAACAAAAAACAAACTATTCCATAAACCACCGAGCAAAAAATATCACCCTAAAGACTAAATGACTCCTATCCAGTTGATGCCAAGTTTTGTGTTCCACTAGAACTAAGCCCAACAATAGGAGAATTAGCAATCCCCATAGGAGTTCCATTTGTAGCAAACATTCCAATCCTATCATTGTTGTATTGGCTTGAATTTCCCAACTCCACAACACCCACATTTGTAACTTTGGATCGACTTTTCTTACTCTAACTTTCGCGCACATTTTGACCACATTTATCTTCCTTTTTCCCTTAGACTTAGATGCAGTAGAAGCTTGAGCATTTGGAGTTGGAGTTGCACCATGTTCCATTGGTTCCTGAATAATTATTCCTCTAGTTGCCTAATTGGATTTAAGTTGCAATATTTACAAAGTTTCACCAATCAAAATGGTTAAAAACTATAAAATTAATTGCAATGCAACTAGTTTAGTACATATACCTTGGAACTTTTGCTAGTTGACCTTGCAGCAGACCTTGTAGTAGCAATAGAATCTCTTTGGTAGGTCTTTTTGTTGTGTCCAAACTATTTACATATGTCACGTCTAACTGTTGTAGACCTCCTAGTAATTCTAGCACCTGAAGGTCCTTTACCAAGCTCCCTTCTTCTATTTTTCCTCGGCCTTCTTGGAGGTCTTCTCAAAACAGGTGGAAGGATAACAACCTCTGAATTCTCATGGATATCCACCATGCTAAGGTCCAGAATAGGATGAATGATGTCACCATAGGTTAATTGGTAACGACTCTTATTGCGATGTTGGTCACAAAATTCTTCCAACCGTAATATCAAATAAGATATATATGACAAAGCATGCTTACATGGCAATCCTACATAAGTAACAACAATTTAGTTAGTTTCTTGCACACAAAAACTTGCTTCATTTATCTTTGGAACAAATTAACACTTACAAGAAATTTCCCAAAATTTGCATTTGCACATTCCTTTTTTCAAATCAACAGGAAACCTTTTGCCATCATCATTCACAATAAACTCCATCTACCCAGTAAGGACCAAACTACACCTATTAGTCCTATTTTTCATACACTCAATCCTTTTCAATACTCTTGGTGTAAAATAACTATCCTACTTACATTCATCATTAATTGTACCTAGAGTTAATCTTGCCCATCATCTTGACAGCAAGTGATCTATCAATGTTAAAAGTGGTTTGCCTTTGAATAGTCCTACCCGCTGATTCAAACTGTTCATCATGTCTTTGGTAATATGGTCTGACTTCACCTGAGCCTTGACCACATGTATGGAGGAATCTTGTCTAACCATTCAAAGGCACTTTGATCTTCATTCTTTATCATTTGCATTGCCTCCTTGAACTCTCAGTTACAATAGCTTTTAGCAGCCTTCCAAAATAAGGACCGAAGCATCATACCGAGGAACTTCTCTTTGAAATTTGCATACAAGTGTCTACAACAACATCTATGTTGAGCACTTAGAAAAACATCATTGATGGCTTGGTCAAGTTCCTACATAAATAACAATTAAAAAAAAAGGCATGCAGAAGTTAAGTTTACATTCCATGTATTATTCATATAACAATTGCATACTAAAATAAAAAGATAGTTGAATAAAGATTAAGTTTATAGCCTCTGCCTATCAATCATAATCACAAATGGATTGTCATGTATGGCAACCCTAATCATAAAATCCAATAACTATAGAAAAAAGGTCCAACTATCTTTATTTTCCACCTCAACAATGGCAAATATCACAAGAAAAATGCCATTGTTTCCATCCATAGAAACAACAGCCAACATGACCCTATCATATGGCCCCTTTAGATGGCAACCATCCATACCTATGAAAGGCCTACATCTTTTAATAAACACATTTCTCATAGCATCAAGACAAAAAAAAAAAATTCTTTTGAACACAAGATTACTAAATAAGTCAACCTCCTCAACCTGTAACTTTCTAATAGAGTCAGGATTGTCTTCCAACACCATATGTGCATATTGCCTCAACTTGCTATAAGTCTTGGCATGGTTACCCTGAATCTGTTCTCTTGCTTTTTTCCTTGCATGATACAATTATGTTCGAAATACCTGCACCCCATAAGTAGACAACAAATGTTCACGAATTGTCTCATAGCTAAGATTAGGATCTACCTTAAATTAAGCTACCATCTTAGTAGCTATCCAACTAAATGTAACACAAGAGTTAATAGTGCTTTTCATACAGGTGTGCTTCCCTTCATATACCTTTATCTTAAAAAGTAACCTCATTTGGTTAGTGCTAGCATGAAAATACCATTCACAACCACGTCCAGCACAAATGACAGTAATTCCAACCCTTTTATTCCTGACCTTTACTATTCCAAACCCTTCTTGAATAGCATAATTCGTTATCACCTCTCTAAATGCAACCACGTTTGCAAACAATATACCTCTCTCTAGTGTTATCTTACCCTTACTTGGCCTTTCGTATATCTTACCACATAAGCCTTATCTAATTAAGTCCTATCTTCACTATAGTTAGACTCATATATGCCATCAACTAAACTTTTAGTATCATAATCTCAGCTATTATCCCTATCTCCATTGCTCTCAAATACAATAAATTCATCAATATCATTACTACCTAACACTTAATTGTTAATATCATAAACTTCATAAGTGTCATCATCGGAATCACTAACCCCATTACTAATTGTGTTAAGGTTAGACAATTGTACCTCTAGCTCCTCTAACAATAGCTCTAGTGGATGATTTTCAGCTTCAACAAACAGGTGCAAAGTGTCATTATCTTCATCTCTATTTTTCTTGATCCACATGTTAAGAGCTTGATCATCTTCAATCATAATTCGTTTATCCCTTGGTAGTTCTCCTTCCAACTACAACTTTTTCTTGCAATCTACTCTCACCTCCACATGGACTTGGCTTTGTAGGTTCATGTAGCATAGGTTGTTAGTATCAAACCTCATCATGAAGAACTGTACTCATTCTGCCAATGACCACAACATAAAGTCATGTGTTATCTCCCATAATAAAACCTAAATCATAAAAACATGATGGAAAACGCAAGGTTAAATATACACAATGGAAATATGTGAATGAAATATGGGAATGGAAAAAAAAAAAAAAAGGAAGCATGAAGATGAAAAAAATAAATTTTTTATTATCTTCTAGTGTCAAAGTTTAGATTTTGGTTTCCAGAGGGTAGGGGGGATGAGAATACAGGGCTAGAGATTCTTGTTGCCTTCGTGATTCCGAATGTAGATGATAAGCTTTAAGGGAAAATGGTGCTAGTAGCTTCTTACATGATGGGTCACTGTGTTAGAAGCTAGTGAAGCAACTTGATAACTACTCAACAGGTGTACAGAATCGTTTAAGTAATAAACTCGGTGAGTTAGTATCGTCCCACGAAGATCAAATTTCTATTTAGATTGTATCAACTTGTTTGGATTGAAGACAGCTCAAAACTCAAACTTAAAACAAAGCAAAAATTGAAAACTAAATAAATAACAGCTTAAAACAAAGAAAAGGTGATATCAAGGTGTCAAGACACTAGGGTTGGGATGGTCTGAATTTTCTTAATCTTGGTTGAATTTCTAAAACACTTGAATTGAAAATCAAATTAATGAAAGGATTTTTAGTGAATTGAATCCAATTCCTTGATGAATCAATTCTCCTATTTGTGATAAAATATGACAATTTCTTGAGTATATCTCAACACAAATAAAGATTAAGCATAGAACTCAATCCCTAGATCACATAAAATTCAAGAAATATTCCTAAATCTTAAAATTCATGTAGTTCATCTTTGGAGCTAATTCATATACAATTTTCCCAAATCATATAAGAACCTTAGTTCAATCATGAATAACAACTCATAATATCTTGCATATAAACACAAAAGATGAATAATTAATCCAAGAAATCCAACATCAAATATCAGAAATTCAGCCCCAATATATCCATTTCAGACCTAATCCCTTCTCCTAGCTATAGAGTTTAGCAACTTATTCTATGAAAGAAGAAAGAAAGGAAAGGTGAAGAAAAACTCATGAAGAATCTAAGAATTGGAGTGATGAATCTTCAATCTCTCCTCTTCCTCTTGTTCCCCAATTGTTCCAGTTGCTCCAGAGTCTCTCCTCTCTTCTCACCTCACTTTCGTCTCCATTTTCTATGGTTTCTCCTCTGTTTTTAATTAAAGACAGTGAACAGACACTGAGTTAGGCGTCGCTAGTGCTCGAGCACTAGCCTTCAGACTCTTGAGCACCAGACCTTCAGAAAACAAATTTTATCTCAGATGAGCTAGCACTCGAGAGCCAGGTTTCAGCGCTCAAGTGCCAAGTTGCCTGAAATTTTTTTTGTTTTTTTTTTCTTTTGCTTTGTTGTACCACTTGAGCATTGGAACTACAGTGCTCGAGCATCATACATTTAACGAATACTTTGACTATATTAGCTCCAAGAAACTCATATTTTGCAATGCAACCAAAACTCATGTTTAAGCCATAATAATTCCTCACATAAACTAAAAAACAAATAAAAATCTAAACTTCTAAAAATTCAAATAAAGACACCTATCAAATACTCAAAACAAAGGGATTTTATAACTTAAAAGCTCTTAAAAATTCCACCACTTGATGGAACATCACAACTCCCACAGTTTTTAGCTTGTCTTACCATAAGCTAGTGACATAGATTAGACAATGGTTAGCTTTGGTTAAGTGAAATTCACTAACCCATAACCATAGTTGTCATAAGTTACTCACTAACGATGCAAATTTTGGAGGTGAGGTAGAGTGTTAAATTTTACCAAGATTTGGGTAAAGTGAAATTTCAGCAAACTTCAAAGGGTCGAGGTGTTATTTATCTAATTAAAAATTAAAAAGTTTGACAAAATAAATCAAAATACATCTCTTAAAAAATATGTATAAAAGACAAAATTATCTTTTGATTTATTAAAGCATACTTTACATTTTTTTTATGATCTGAGTAATTTTTAATTTATAAAATTCTGAACTTAATTTTTAATAAAAATAATTAAATTGATTGAATCTACATTGATGAAATCTAATTTAAATTAATTAAATCAATTCAACTTTCATTTAATAAATCAATTCAATTTAAACTAATGTGTAATATACTATTTAAATTAATTTATTTTTTATTCAAAACCTGTAAACCAGTTAAAATTAATCACAGCCACCCACAACTCGCTCCCCATGTTTCAGAACACTTGGGCTCACACTTACGAGCCCATTTCTTGTGGTCAGATTTAAAAGCGAAAACGCTCTACGCGTATTTAAAGATTGGGGCCCACCCAAGCATAAAATTTAACTAAGGCAAAACTTAAGCATTTAAAGAATGAATTGTACAGACCAAAAAAAAAAAAAAGTAATGAATTGTCGGTGCAAAAGCAACCAAATAAAATCAAAATTCTTTGAATAACAAGTAAATAAAAGCTTTTCACCTTTAAATTCGCCGAATGTATATACATTACGACTCTCCTTTGCGATCAATCCTATCAGCTTTTATTCTAACCGAAACATGAAAAATATTAAAGGTTAAAAATGCTGATATATATGAGTACTAAAATGATGTGTGGATTCATTATTCGTTCAGCTTAGGATATTGACTTAATAAAATGAATTTATTAAATTTAATTTATATATTAGATTAATAATGAATTAGCCTTGATTTATCAAGATTCATCACTTCAAAAGAGGGAAAAAATTACTTTCTAAAATATAATATGCATTTAAATAAATATATTCAATATCTATCTAAAAAATAATTATTTTTTAAATGGATTATAAATGAATCTAATTTTTAATGTTTTTATTAAATCATAAGTAAATTAATAATTTATTTTAGATCCATTAATAATTTTATTTCAATCTAAACTTCATCTCACCCATGTATTTTCTGGGGTCTTTTCAATTTCATATCCCAGCCAAACATGTTCTGGGTGTCGTGAGCCATCTGCCTGATAAACCTAATTTTCCTTGAGTGTAGTCCCGTCTGGTTGAGATTATGACCCTGTACTAATAGGCTGTGCCGAGTCTAGAATTAGCATTAGAACGTGCCCCATGTGCTACAAGCTTGCTAAAAGAGAGAGAGAAAAATAGAAAGATTAGCATAACTGGTATACTAGACAAAATCACATTTAGATACATGATTTATGTGCTTCTAATCTCAAAACTTTAGGGGATCTAAAAAGTCTGTGTGGGTTAAGTTCCAATATGGCTAGGCAATTTTCATTGGATTCTCAAAGTGGATTGCCTTGCCAATTACTAGGCTACTTTGTGACATTATGGGCCCTATTCAAGAGAATGCACTATAACATCTAGTGGCTTCGATTCTCTTTAACCTCATCTGTGGAGTTAGGTAAATAATATACGTACCACAGAGTCATTTTCAAGAAAACCCCAACAACTATAAGGGCATGGACAGTTGTTTAGTGGTGCCGATATCTTGATCAGTTAGCACATGTTTGTTGATAACTCGAGCCATTTTATTCTCTTCATCATTAGACAAAGAATCACAAGAGATTTGGTTTATACTATAGCTACCAATTTTAAAATCCTAGGTCATGTTGTGGACTTGTGGTGGTTAATTTATGTATCCCCGTGAGTTATTTTTCATCTCATGTGTCTCTCAATGGAGGTTGAAGCCCGCCCGCATTAATGTTTTACCTAACATCCCATTTGGTTGATGAGAAAAGACACTACAGGGGAAAAGAAGCCACAAGCTTTGCATATATTATCAAAATTCTCATCATTAAGTGAATATGTTACCAGGGACCTTGAAACTAACATAGTAACATGTTACCTAGTGGGTGTCGATTAAAGAAGTGTTTTTCCTTCCTTTCTTTCTTTTTTTGTTTTTTAGAAAAAGAAAAGAGGTTTTGAATGATGAGTTGGCTTGTTGATTATTTTCTCTAAGTGTAATTTACCCCTAGATCTACGTAGCAAGTAAATTTCTTAATTTTGTCTGCCCTGTCCAAAATAAATAAATAAATAAAACAAAACATATATAATATTAAAAAATTAATAAATAATTAATATAAATTAGTTTACTTAATTTATTTTCTACTTATGACAACCGTATAATTTATTTAAGATCTGAGTCTTTTATTAACAGAGGATATATACTTTTACTATGAAATTCTGACCTTAGTCTCCTTTCGACCAAAAAAGAAAGAACGCATAAGCAAGGGAACAAATTGCAAAAGGACCAGTTATTGCAAGCCAAATAATGGACCACACAATTATTTACAGCATAAAGATTATGGCACTTGCTATATTATGGTGGTCCATTATATTTTTGAGGCTTTATCTCTAACAATCTCCCTTCACCTTTAATATTCTTGCGTATCAGCTCTTCTTTTCACCTCGTAAATGCTTGAGCTTCGCTTTTACTAAATGTTGGCCATCCTTGCAAATATCACTGATAAGGATTGGCATAATTCTTCTACTCATTATACAAAGCAGAATATTTTTCACGCATGCAACTTTTGGACGTGCAGATAATAGAGTGAGAAAAGTTAATCAAATGGATGATAAACTTGGTGAGAAGAAGCGGAGGAAAATAGAAAAAAACTCTAGACAAACCTATTAAAAAAGGAATTGATTTGAGTAGAATCTTTGAGTGTTTTAATTTTTATAAAGGAATATCTTTGACCACATAACGAATCCCATCTTAAATAAAACACTTAGTTGTTGTTAATTATGACATACATATTTAGCCTTAACAAAGGTTCTTATTTTATTTAAATATGTAAGGAAGAAAAAATGTTTGAATTTTTTTTTTTTAAATATAACTTGTTGGTTCCGTTTTTGAAAAATCACATGATTTGCTTCAAAATTTATGATTGCAATTTTGAGTTATATACATTATTCTGTTCAAATATATCAAGTGGTTGTAGGGAAATCTACTGAGTGAATATCCTTAAGTCACTTATTTATATGAACTTAAGCTTGTTCTTATCAGGAATTTGAAACACGACATTGCCGTCGTAACCGGTATGATATGAAGCTAATATAAATATATACAGTGTATTATTTTATCACCAAATATAAGAATAGTTAATTTGCAATCTAAGTTAACAAACTAATTAACTACAACCAGCAAAGTGACAATGTTGAAATCTTTATCATATAGGAGTACTTCTTGTACAGGCTTAACATACTCAAGGATCAATCTGAATTTAAACAATTTTTTTTTAATGTTTAAAGTGAATTTGGTTAAAATTAAACAATATTTTTTATGATGCGATCATTTTAAAAACTTTTGTTCAGAAAAACTATTCTATTTAGTTTATAAAAAAATATTTAATTTTAATATACTGTTAATATAAAATTTTATTTATACAGATATATAATCATGTATTATTGTTGTAATAATTACTTCAAAAATCACATTTACGATGTTATTGTAGAAATTCATTTCTTTCTACTTCTTTCACCCTAGCTACTAGCTACTGGAAGTTCCTTTTCCCTTCCATCTCTAGTAGTTGGTGCCATCTATTAGAGTTCCAGCATCAGGTTTCAACTGAATTTCTGAAAGTTTTTCTATTTCAAGTTGAATCTATGTGACACAAGTGCATGACACAACAATCTCTCTTATCTTCATACTTTGAAAATGTCATCACTTAAGATTATAGAGAGACTCCAACCGAATGACTAGTCTAATATTGACTAGAAGAATCTCATGACTTAAGTACCACAAGTTGAACTTTCTTATTTGTTTAATGTGTCTCATAAACATTGCCACATTGACCTAGTGGTAATCCTTTTTCTATTTGCAATTTCATTTATTTATCAATATTTGGTACAATACTCTTACTATTAGATCTTATTTTAGCTTATAAGTAAGCCTTTTATAGCCTAACTCTCAATGAAAAACACTAATTGCTATGATTTAAGCTCATGAAAAGAGTCCAATCAAAAGATTAGTATGTTCAGTAGGAGAGCAACATAACTACGCTACTAAATTGAATTTCTTGCTATATGTAAAACGTATGCCGGCACGTTACACATTGATTAGGGCTTTTGCAAGACAGAGTGGAGGAAAAATAAACCATTAATTAGGGTAAAAGCGGTCCTCCAGTTGGGAACTTTACTTTTTGAATATGATCTACCTTTTTTTTCTTTTCCTAATCCAAAAAAGCTTCACTGCAACAAATGGAAGTCTTTAGAACTTCAAGGAAAAAGTAATTATGAGAAACGTCTGCTACATATAACCGGCTTGAGCATCATAGCAAGAAGTCCAAGAGAAAAGAGAATCATAGCTAACAGTAGAATATAACTATAGAAAACAATTAAGATGAATGTATTTTTGATATAGGTGTTTTTAAGATACATGTTGGACTATCTAAATATATCCATCGTAAAAAGTATTTCTTAAAGTATTTATTTTGAGTTTTAATTTATTTTGTCAACATTATCTTGAGTTACATAACCAAAGCTTCTCTGTTTTTTTTTTTTTTTTGTTTTGGTAAACACAACCACAGATTGGAGCAACCTTTTGCTTTGGTCAACAAATTGGAAACTGTTAAAGTGGACTAGAGCTGATGACTGGCCTGTTTGGGCTTGCATGTTAATAGGTTTAAACTACCAAATGGTAATCCATTTCAAGAATGGGCTTTATACACGGGGATCCATACCCATGGGATGAAGAAGTTTGGATCGAGAGGCTGTGGCTTGGCCCACATTTCTGAAAATAACAGCAGAAGACAAAATGATGTGATCGGAAAGTTGGCTTAGTGATAGATCTATCCGTCTCTCACTAATGATATCAGGTAAAGATTGGTTTGTGGTATATGAACCCTCCTCTCTATGTGAAAGTGTGCATGCATTGACAAAAAATAAAAAAAAGATGTGACCACAAGTAACGACCTAATTAATGGGTCATGGCTAGCGAGTAATGATGGGTTATATTATAATTTTATTATGATGAAGAATTTTTTTAATTATTACCATGCCAAGAAATAAATGTTTTTGAAATAATGGATGAAACGTATCTTTGAAAGTTTCTTTAGTTTTAAATATGTTGTAATACACGTAAAAAAAAAACCTATTAATAGTGGATTGACTAATAGGACCAGAGAGTTAATTGATAAACAAGGTGACTTTTTGGACCTAAACTGCCAAAGTCCCCAACCAAGTCTTCTGGGGCAGGCCAACCCACTTAACAGATCCACAACAAATTGCAGACAACGTATTCTGGTATATAGGGTAGCATATGCTTGGCCCAATAAACAACGTAGAGTGGGCTTCCAAGTTCCTATTTACTATTTAGAATTTTGTCACTTTTATTTCTTGAATATGAAGATGGGGGCAAAGGGCAGAAAATTTTATCGTAGGAGCTTAAATTTTGGAATAGGGTGAACATTAAGACAACAGAGGAGTTGTAGCCTGTATGATTGAAATGCCTAGGTCAATAGGGTGGAGGAAATATACACCGGGCGGCATTTGAAACAAAGAAGAAAGGAGCTCATTGGCTACCCCGACTGAGGAAAACAGAAGTGGCTCCTGTTGTTATTCACATGCTATACTATAGAAAGATTCTCCAGTTGTTAGTTGGCTAACAATGTTAGAATCCCCGCAAAAAAAATATTAAAGTTTCACAAAGCTTGAGAATACGGCCTAAATAATTTTTATAAATAATTGGATAACTCCTCTAATAAGTTGATTTTTGAGAGTAAAATTAAATTCATTTACTTCTAAGATGATATCAAAGTTTATCCTATAATTATTATTGGATGATGTGAGATGTTAGTTTACTTGTAAATATCAAGTCCTATAAATTTTACACTCCAGATATTTAATCCTGGATATGAAATAGATGTGCTAAAGTACATTGCTTAAAAATAAGGTCTAGATAGCCTTTATAAATAATTGAGCAACTCTATCCCAAGAACTAGTTTTAATGGTTGAGTTAAGCTCACTTAATTTTAAGAATATGCTTACAAATTTGACATGTTATTTTTAGTTTATGTAATTGTTTAACATAAACGATAATACTGTAAAATATAATATTTTAAATAAGAGTTTAATTGGTATATACTGTCAGTGTAAAACAGTTTTACACTGTCAATAAATAGAAATAGGAAAAAATAAGAAATCATGGTGGATCCCTCATTATAATATGTAGTTATTTGTGTGAGTTGACACTTTTTCCTATTTTTATTGGCTGACAGTGTAAAACTATTTAATATTGTCAGTGCATTTAAATTAAATTCTTTAAATAATTAATAAAAATATGAATTTAGCTTTAATATATTGTCATATTAATTTTTTTATCTAAACATTCAATCATCTATATGTTATTCAAATTGTTTGACTCTTATAATAACTATCTTAAAAGTTATACATATAATTATATGAATTAAGAGATGATATATAATACCAATACTCAACAGAGTGACGAACTTATAATAATGTATAAGATTTGTGGCCGTCTATTGAGTTGTTAATTGATGTAATTTTACTTTGGACAAATTAAATTTACTAAAAAATTTAAAATGCTTTTCAATTAGGTTTATATCATTTGCAGGTTTAACATTGTTTTAGTTGTAATATCAATAGTAACAATTTAAATTGATTTCAAATAATTGACATCAATTGAACTTAAAATCAACCACACTAATTTAGTACAAAAAAATTATTTTCAATAATTTAAAAGAATTTTCATTAAATTTTATTATTTTTTGATTGAACAATATTATACAAAAAAATAGTATTTGCCTTGTAAATAAAATAGGTTGATCTATAAGAGAACTTTAAATAAAGTATTTGAATACATATAGTGATAAATAAAATACTTGAAAAAGAATTTAAATTTTAATAAGAATGATGGTTAAAGTCTAATTGAGAATGAAAAGAACAATATATAAAAAGAATTGACAATTTGAATTATAATCGAAAGACATCAATTTTGTAATAGATGTTTGAATATATTATTTAAATATAATGGTAAACAAAACATTTTTTAAAAAATAATATTAATGGTACAATTGACAAATCCAATAATATTGATGCTCAAAAGTTACATTGAGTATGAAAGTAAAAAATAGACATTAAAAAGACAATAACAAAAATGGAATAGGATTAATTAAAAAAAAAATTAATGACTCATTAAAAGAGAAATTAAAACCTACAACAAAGTAAAATTATGCATATTGTCTTATAGACCATCAAAATGGGAGGAAAAGCATAACAATAGAGTTACAACTGATTCCATTAATTTTATATAAAAAAAAAATTTGACGAGCAATATTATATAGAAAAAATATAATTTGACTTGTAATTTAAACATATTAATTAGTTATAGATTTTTTAGTATGATGTTGAAGTATAATGATAAAAAAACTTAAAAAGAATTTTAACATTAATAATACTATTGATAAATCAAGAAATAATAATAGGAAAAAATTGCATTGAGAATGAAGGTCAACGAAAGACATTAAAAACAATAGTTGAATAAGAATAATTCAAAAGTCTATTGACTCATTGAATGAGAAATTAAATCTACATTAAAATTAAATTATGTGTATTGTCTAAAATAACCTCCAAGCAGGAGGAAAAATGTAAACCAGAGTAATATATACCATACTCTCTTACTTTTATATATACATATTTTGAAAGGAATTTGACTTGTAATTGAAACACATAGACTTGTTAGAGATTTTTGAATAAAACATTTAAATATAATGATAAATAAAATACTTAAAACAATTTTATAAATATTAATAATACTATTCCAGATCAAATAATAATAATAATAATAATAATATTGACAAATCAAGTAATATTGATGGTCAAATGTTACATTGAGAATGAAGTTCAATGGAACACATTAAAGCAATAACAAAAGTAGAATAGAAATAATTAAAAAAAAAAAGTAACGACTCATTAAATGAGAAATTAAACTTATATTAAAGCTAAACTATATGTATTGTCTAAAATACCCTCAAAATAGGAGGAAAAACATACTACAGAGTTCCATTGCTTTTATATATAAAAGATCTTATATGAGCAATATTATATAAAAGAATGACATTTGACTTGGAATTTAAACACACTGATTCGTTAGAGATTTTTTAATATAGTGTTTAAATATAATGATAAAATCAAAATTGAAAAAGAGTTTTAATATTAATAATAGTATTGACAAAAATTAATTAATGATAAAAAATTACATTGAGAATAGAGGTCAACAAAAGATACTAAAGACAATACTATTTGTTGAATTGAAATAATCAAAAAATTTAATGGCCCATGAAATGAGAAATTAGACTTGCATTAAAGCTAAATTATGTGTATTGTCTAAAACAACCTCCAAATGGGAGTGAAAATACTCCATTACTTTTATAAATAAATACTTTGAAAGAGAAATATTATATAAAAATAATTATTTGACTTGTAATTGAAACACATAAATGTGTTAGAGATTTTTGAATCTAATATTTAAATATAGTGATAGATAAAATACTTAATGGAATTTTAACATTGATAATACTATTTATATAAAATCATATAATATTGATGGTCAAAAGTTACATTAAGAATGCAGGTTAAACAGAGGCACACTACGGCTTCAAAGAAAATTCTGGTTCTATTTTTGGATAGAACTTTAGTTGACAGACAAAGTGTAACAATGTCTAAAAGAGATTAGTCTCTTTCTCTAATAATAGGAAAGAAAAAAAGCAATAAAGACATTGGGATATAAATAATTATAAAATTGAATGACTCATTCAATGAGAAATTGAACCTACGTTAAAGTTAAATTATGTGTGTCATTTAAAACACTCTCAAAATTGGAAGAAAAGCATAACCGTGCAGTTACAACATACTCCATTGCTTTTACATATAAAGATCTTGAATGAGCAATAATATATATAGAAAATTAGCATTTGGTTTGTAATTTAAACAAATTAATTTGCTAGAGATTTATTTAATATAGTATTTAAATATAATAATAAAAAAGTACTTAAAAAGAAATTTAATATTAATAATACTATTAACAAATCAAGAAATAATAATGGTAAAAAAAATGTTGAGAATGATGATCAATAAAAGACATTAAAAGCAATAATTATAGTTGAATAGGAACAATTCAAAAAGTTTAATGACTCATTAAATGAGAAATTAAACCTACATTAAATCTAATTTATGTGTGTTGTCTAAAACAACTTTCAAATGGGAAGGAAAACATAAATCTATAGGGTTATAATAACATACTCCATTACTTTCAATCTTTCATATATTTATAAATATGTTGAATGAAAAATATTATATAAAAAATTGTTATTTAACTCCAAAATGAAATACAAAGATCTGATAGAGATTTTTTAATATAGTATTTAAATATAATGATAAACAAAATACTTAAAAAATTTTAATGTTAATAATAGTATTAACAATTCAAGTAATAATGATGTCAATAATTGCACAAAAAATGAAGGCCAATAAAACATAATCCTCTAGAGCTACACTAGACTCCATTACTCTTATATATTAATAATGGTTATGATCAAGTTGCATATATGTAAGTTTTGACACACTTGCACATGATTCAATAAATATAATTTTCATTGATCCAACCATTATATTAAAATTATTTACTTTAAGAGGGCATTTAGTAGGAGGTTTGAGTTTTTATTCTTGAGAATAGGATTTTGGGAAAACTATTGGAAATATTATTCTTGAAAATAGCTTTTCCAGGTATGTGTTTTTTCACAGTATTTTGTAAATGAATTGAATTCTTGAGAATGTTTTACATATTTTCAAAAATATCCTTGGCCGAGGTGGCAGCTAGCGGTGGAGGGTGGCAATTCGGTGGAGGAGGGAGGCAGTTGGCGATGGTCAGGTGGCCAGTGGTGATCCAATGTTGGCAACGGTGGAGGGTAATCAGTGATGGGTGGCAATAAGTGATAATAGGAATAATTTGGCCTTTTTAAAAGAGAAAATGTTCACATTTTATGGAAATATTATAATCCCACATGTGAGATGAAAATATTTTGGTAGAAATCTTAACTTAAAATCAATCCTAAAAATGTAATATTCCAAAATATATTTTTCCAACTTTTCTACTAAACAAAAAAATATTTATTCCTCTCGTTCCAAACACCTCCTAAAGGCCAAACATTGTGCCATATGAACTATGCCTGCAAGTGTAAATATTTTTCGTTTAAAACACCTTTTTTTTTTTTTTTTGAGGCGGAGTTTACAATTTCTCTGTAGTACAAGCAACTTTTTCTTATGGGTTAACACATTGTACGACTCAATTAGTTGAAGGCCCATAGAATAATTTAACAGCTACACAAAAACCAATCAAGCTGGTCATATTTTGCCCATCAATCTCCGAGCCCAATTACTCAATGCATGGGTCCTAATTAAGGGAGAGTTTCACTTACGAATGAAAATTTAGTGGGTTTGGATCAAATTCCACCCGAAGACCCAAAAAAAATATTCGACCCGATTATACTGACCCAAATAATCTGAATCCCAAGCCTATCCAATCCCTTTGTTTTTTAAAAATAATATACACTTTGATCCCAAAAAATTAGTAATTCAACAGATTAATCTCTCAAAAAAATTTTGCTAACACTATAATCTCTAAAGTTAAAATATATTGTAAGAATTTAATTTTTTTGCTAACTTTTTCATCAATTAAATGTTATGTTGTATTATACATAAAATTAATTCAAACACTGCATTTTAATAATACAAACAATCAAGGCCGAAATTACCAAATAGAAGGATTAATGTGTTATAACGCGATTTCTTTAAAGGACTAAGTGTATGCATTTGATCTTTTAAAAACTAAAATGTTAAAATAAAATGTTTTAGAGACTAAAGTATGGATTTATTTATTTATTTATTTTTTAGTTTAAACTACTAGTATTTGAGGTCTATTATTAGACTCCAACTAATTTGACTTAAGTTGGGTTGAATCATTAAAGGGTTAAAGCTCTCCTAGAGTTATTTTTTTTAATTTACAAGATTCAAACTCAAAATCTTGCTTATAAAGAGAATAAGTATTAAACTACTTAAAATAATCAAGCATTGGTTGAACCTATCCAATCCTAATGTATCATGCAAAATGAATCTTTTGGTTCAAATTAATTTTCGATAGTGCAAATTACACTAATCTTTCCTAAGATCTATGATATTACATCTAAATTCTCATAGATTTTTAAGTGGATATCCAGCTGCCTTACTTTGTTTAAGAATAGTATAGTAACCTCTCTTGACCCTTATAACAATACAATAACCTCACAAGTTGGAATGCAATTTTGACAACCATTAGTAAAATATAACAAGAGTTAAAAAACAAGATAACAATTCAACAAAAAAAAAAAACCAAGATAATAATATCTTAAATCCTTGTTATCTAGTTCTTAAATTATCGTTTGAAACTTGATTTAAGAATCTGATAATAAGAATATAAGAAAATGAATCTAAGTTCTTTTTTCTAGTCGGGTCCTGCAAATTGAATCATACTAGATCTAACTGAATCAGACCAAGCCAAATTAAAAATGAACTGAGATGGACCACCAAATTGAATAGGAATATACTAGACTAAACCAGACCTGACCAGAACAAATCAAATCGGATCGGATCAAAGTAGACCAGATTGGACCAAATCAAAATAAACTTAAGCTCATTTTCTTACATCTTTATTATCTGATTCTTAAATTAAGTCTCATACCATAATTTAAGAATTGGACAACAAGAATTTAAGATATTGTTATTTGTTTTTTTTGGACTAAATTATTCTCTTGTTTCTTAACTCTATATGTTTTATCAATAGTTGTCAAAATTGCGTTACCATTCATGAGCTTATTGTATTGTTCTTTAATAAATTAAGGGAATGGGGTGTTAACTTAAAATCTAGGAGGGTCTAGATGTAATATTGATAGATCTTAAGGGAGATTGGTGTAATTTGCCCTTTTGATATGATTTTTTTTTTTAATATTCTCTTGTTAATGGGTTGATTAAGAAATTTATTTAGTTACGGTACATTTAGTAGTTAATCCACAATTTATTGCTATCTGCTTGATAAACTTTCCGGAATTACTCTTTGCAATTAATCTAGCAAGGAAAAAAAATTTAAGTTCTACAGTTAATTTACGATTGTCTAATAGTATATATTATATATTATATACAACACTAGTACCAAAACATTTTGACACACTTTCTCAAAATCGTCATGCGGCGTGATATGATCGAAGACCAATGTTACGGATTCTGTTTGATCTTGGCTTTGCTATTGGTTTAAGTTTTACCTCCTGGAATATGTTGCGCTTATTTTGCTTGTATGTGTTTTGGATCAAATGTCAATCTTCTATTTCTCGTTTCATGTTATTGCGTTGTGATTTGCCAATCATCCGTTTCATTGGTAGTTACGGGACTCTATATGAGTCTTGTAGAAAATGAATAGAACATAGCAATATTTAAGTCGCTAGTGCTGTGTGTTTTTGAGTGAGGGAAAAAGGATGAGAAGGGAATTAGAAGGGAGGTGAAAGAGGTGATTCTCCATTTTCCTTATACGATTTCTTTCAAATAAGGGGATGATTCCCTTTTCCTTTTTCTTTCTCCTCAATTCACCACTACTTTACCTCTCAATCCAATCAAATTATATAGAAGTGACTCATGGTGAGGATTTTTAATAATTTAATATGCCATTCATTGCACCTATCTTCCTACAAAAATTGTTATTTGGACATTGTTAGTTGACATCCATTTCAGCTAGAAAACCGCAGAAGGAAAATCTATAGTACAAAAAGAAAAGACTACTTTTTAAGAAAAACTATACACTTGGCGTAATTCTCTTCGTGGAAGTGAATGGCGTTATATTCATGTGCAACGATTATTTTGTAGTATTAAGTTCACAATACATAAAGACTTAGTTGAAAAAATATGTGAAACGAGTGAAAATTTCTTACCTAGCTATCGGTGGCGAGTGGTGAGAGACAGCTCTATGTGTGTGTCCCCTCGTCAATTGAATGACTACATATGTTTCTCTAACACATGTTTATTAATTGGTGGAGTACTGGACTAAGCAGCTCATCCATACTTTTCATATTGGAAGCTCCACTAACAGCTACTCTTGGATCGACAAGAATGACAATAATAGATAGACAAACAGTTAACGACACTTGTAGAGTGATGTTTGTTGTAAACATTGGCAAACAAGGAAAGGAATTTTGAAAAGTGAGAGAGCTAATAATGAATTAAGAGCACTAGTTCCGCAAATTCTTTATATATTCCATCTAAGTTTTTTAGGTTTCCATCAACCTAATCAACGCTACACAATCTGATCTGTAAAGTGCCCCTAACAATATCAAACATAGAAAACGATTTCATTAATGTTTGACATTCGTGGATGGCCACTTCAGATTAGTTTCGGCACTTTTCTTTTTTTGAGGTTGAATATGTTACATGTCGCTTGGGTTTTGATTCACTAGTGTTCATCAAAAGTGAGAAAAACAGCTTATTTAGTTATGTATTTCTAAACCCCCCTCCCCTTTTTTTGTTTTGTGTTTTTAACTTATTAGAGATATCTCTCAAATTAGAAATATTATTGTACGGTCAATAATAAATTTTAGACGATTTTTAGTAGTCATAAACTGTTATATATACAAAGTAAATTTTGTGGGGCCATTTGTATTACATAACATGTAAGACTAAATATTCAGATAGCATGTATATATAAGTATCTAGAGATATATATAATTAGCTCCACTCAACTTTCATTTATTAATTTTTAAAAATTCAATATACTTGACCTAATTTAGTCTAAATAAATAATTTTGATAGATTCATATAAAAATATAAAAATGTCATTAATTAGAAGTTTCATAAAGGTCTCCGAAAAAAAAAAAAACCTTCTTATGGTATGTCAAAGAAAGTTAAGAATATTTGGTTGACCGTAAGCTCAGAATAGAGGCACAAATAAACTATCGGGTTGTGCTTCAATGCGCTCATATGCTTATTTTTGGTGGGTGCCCTAATATACTTATTGCATATGTACAAATAATTATACTTATTATATAGAAATTTTTTAAATTTGAATTAATAATTTAATAAATATAAAGTAGACTTCTCACCTGAAAAATTGGGGTTGTCACAACACGGTAATTATTAAATTCAAAATTAGCGCCATCCTAGTGTTAGATATAAAATCAGTTTTGAGACTTTTCCTAATATCTTAATTTTTTTGGGTTACTACTTGACATATATAGTATTAGACGGTTTATGACTAAGTGATGAACCGTGTGCACATGGTATAGATATAAATTAGTCACAAGATTTTTCTTAACAGCATATTTATAGGAGAGTTGATCATTCAACTAACATTGATTCTATACTAATTTAGAATTTCAGTGCAATTAAACCTCTATGTAAGAATGAAATCTAACATTGCATTTAAGATGCTATGCTATAGCTACTCAATAAAGGACTCCATGTTAGGAACATGCAGCTTTTTGGAAACTTCTTTTGGAAAGTCAAGATGGAGGAAGACACCTTTAAGCCTATGTTTCATAAATAAGACTAGCTAGAGATATTTTTCTGATCTAGATTTTCAGAATAGACATATACCTAATGTGCTATTAACGTATACCAGAATGTTTGTTCCCTCTCTTCTCTAATGCCTAACATGTCCACTTTTGTTTACAGCACCTCACATGGAAAATACATCTATGAACACAAAGATGGTACTTCCTTTGTCTTTTGTAAAACTAGTTGTAGGGAACAGGAAGAGTCTTTGAAGAACCTTGCCTTATAGCCCACTCTATATATACATGTTAACTTTAGTTGGCACTGGTAGCCACTCAAATAACAAAATCGATTAGTGTCTACCTTCAGTTCCGCTGCTATATAGGATTGTTTATCAGCATATTCAATGGTATGTATTCTTATCATCTCAGAATGGTCATTTGTTTTATTCTATACACTTGTGCTATATATATATATATATATATATAGAACTCCTTGCTACATGTAGGAACACATATCTATAATCTAAGTATATCTAACTTAGCTCAATCTTTTTGCTATTTGTATGTTTTGTTTTCAATTTTTTGTTGAGACCAAAAATTATTTCTGTATTTTTAAGTCATTTGAACTACTTCTACACTAACCCACGCAAGAGTTAATTACCTACAAGCGTTATGGGGACTATATATTAATTTTGATTAATTGTGGTAATCAATTACGTTGACCAATTAGTAGAATAAGCACTCACCACCGAAGCATATTGAATGTGTTCTTATCTATAGCTTTCTCACCCTTTTCAGTTCAAGCTAAGATTAAATCAATTCTAATTAGCTGGTAATGAGATTTCATTATCTCAACAACCAACATGATTAGACTTGTGGACCGTTTTATGTATTCAAAGTGATCTCGAACGTCACCAGTTAGTGGCTTGGAGGCTTATTGCGGAACTTAAGCCATTTTGATCCATGAAAAATTCTGTGATTAGCATTAATTATAGAGAGTGTGCCTAACCAGGTGAAACGCAAATAAGCTTAAAGTATAATGACTTTTACACAGTTTGGTACACAAAAGACACAGTTACACACACACAAGGGAAAATAGAATGCACGATTCATGAGATATTAAAAATGGTGATGAATTCGTGAACACCAAAACCACCATGGTACAAAATCAAAATTCAGAACCGACCATAACATAGGGAAAAGAAAACTAACTACAGAGAGAGAGAGAGAGAGAGAGAGAGAGAGGGGGGGGGGGCAAAGCAAGTGGGGTTTGTTATAGAGTGGTGGAAACATCCAAGGGCCTTAGAGTAGAATCAGAATCGGCAACCCAGAAAAAGACACAGAACAGAAAAAAGTTTAAAACCAGAAACACCTTTAGTAGTCATTTTTTTTTTTTTTTCAAAACCGAAAATTGTTCAACGGGTAGCCAGCAAATTCAGCACTCAAACTTACACTGATAAAGAAAGTAAAACCAGAAACCACCGAGGATAGTTTCTAGTAGAAGGGGCTAGTTCCTCACACTCTCGTAAATTACAGCTCGAATCTCAGTTCATAGAAGTTGCTTTTATTTCGTGTTCAACTATGTCTCAAACAGAATTGGTTTTGGTGAGAGATACATGAACAAAATCCCCAAAAAAGAAAAAAAAAAAATTGGAAAAAGGAGAGAGATTCTGATAGGTTATGAGACTATGCATTACTCGTAAGGAAAACAACTTCCAATTTACTAACTTCGCTTTTTCGCGATTACAAACACCGAAATGAAACCAACCATAAAACACTCTAGATACACAGAATCCAAGTCCACAAACGGTAAAACCCCAAATCATAAAAACTGAAAGGAAAAGTCCAGATAATATTTCACAGTTTATAATTACACAGGATCAAGAATCTTTCATAGGTTGCATAAGATCATAATCCCTTCACATATAAAAATTCACTGCTCAAGCGGTAGCAGCTCCTTGTGCAGCAGCAGGAGGAGGAGGAGGAGGAGGGGAAGGGCCTTCGTTGGACACGACCTCAGTGCGAACCTCGAGCCTATGGTAGCTCCTGTTGCAGCCACAAGCAGCACAAATGAGAGCTTCGGGTGTTCCTTCTGCTCCACTTGCCATGAACTCCCTGCATCCATCAACAGCATGCCCTCCAATATGCTCAGCCTGGTTCTTCTCGCACTCTCTATATCTCACATAGGTTCTGATGGTGGAGGATGATGATGAGGAACCGCTTGGGTTCCTTGCAGGTTGGTTGCTTCTCAGAACATACTTCTTCATGGTGCTTCGAATTAACCCTGCAAAAGATTATCTCAGGTGTGTTAGTGGATTGGATAATTGAAAATCAGAAACTGAGGAAGAGATAATTCGGCGGCAGATAGAGAGAGAGAGAGAAAGTACTGTAGCGTACTGTGAGATGTGTGTGAAGATCCCTAACCCTAGAGTGGGTATTTAACTACTTATAGAGAGTAAATCTGATCTGGTTGAATTTGAATTTTGTGCAAGTGGTGCGAGAGAATAACCAGAGTCATGTTTTTTGCCCAAAAAATATTTGGTGTACACATTTCTTATAGAATTTTGTACTGCCTTACACTCCATCTATCATTAAATAGGGTGTGGGTCCTATTTAAGTGGAATCTACACCCTATTCAATGGTAGATAAAATGTGAGATGGTACGATGTCCCATAAAAAATGAGCATCCCTATCGTTACTTTTTTCAATCTACTATTTTTCACTCTGCTGTGTATTAGTATTTATCATAGTTAGATACCTTTTTTTGTGGGCTTAGGAACTGTACTCTACTTTGTGTTAGTACTTATCATAATTGGCTATTTTTTTTTTTTTTTGCAGGCTTATAATCTGCACTTTATTTTGTATCAGTATTTATCATAACTAACTACGTTTTTTTGCAGGCTTACAAACCACACTCTACTATGTGTCAGTGGCTATCATAATTAGCTACATTTCTTTGCAAGCTTAAAAACCGCGACACCGGTAATCCACTCACATGTTTAGTGTTGTAGAAGTCATATCCGTTGAATAATAGATCAATTATAGTGGGAATAAGCACTTAATTATTGTGTGTTTGGATATCAAAATACAAATTTGTGTGTTTTGTAAACTTAATTTTAATCAAAGCTGAGTCATAAGTTAAATAGTTTATGTTTGATACTTTTGTTATTATTATCAATTAACTACGTTTTTTGCATGCTTAAAAACTATAGCAATGATAATCCACTCACATGTTGAGTGTTGTAGGAGTCAGATTAGTTGAATAAGCAACCAATTTGATAGAGAATAAACACTCAATTATCATGTGTTTGGATGGCCGTATGATGTTAACTTATAACCTAGCTTAGATGAAAATTAAGTTTACATCCCTGAAGAAAACAACTGATCGGAGAATATCTTAGTCACAATAGTGTTCGATGGTAGAAATACCTTAAAAACAAAAAATAATTACTTGTTTTTTCCTTACAATTGAAATTGAATATCCACAAGTGATTTCAATAAAATAAAATACAGAAAAAAACTTTAAGCTTTGGGACCAAAAGCCGCTTACTCTTCATTTGATTTTATAATGATAAACTATATTATTTGTTGACTTAAAACCATAGCATTCATGGTCCACTCACATGTTGAGTGATGTTAGAGACAAATCAGATTAGATAACTTGAAGAATCTAACTGTGAACAAAAACTCAAAAAAGGCATGTTTGGATATAGAAAATGAAATCACGTATTTAGAAGAACTTAATTTTGTAAACTTAGTTATGATTAAAAATAGATTATAGGTAAAATAATTCATGTTTGGACATACTTTTATCAAAAAGTAAATTTAAATATCCATAAGCAATTTTAACTTAACTACAAAAGAAAAAAATTCTCACTTCTCAAGCCAAAGTTTGGGATTAAGGATACATCTATTTTAGCATTTTTTTGATAAAATATAATTTTTAAGTTAAAAAATTACTATTTTTGTCAAAAAAAGAAAAAACTAAAACAAACGCACCACAAACATCAATTTAAAATAGCTTAAAATTCTTTATCATGATGTATTCAATTTGTACTCACTAGACTATGATTCTATGGGAGTTACCAAATTCGAAACCAAACATGCACTCAACTTATTGTAATTTTACCTATGGTCAGACCATTAACATTTTAAATCTCTACAAATATCTATGAGTTTATGCAAAAAAATTCAAAAAATAAAAAAAAATTCATAAAAATACTTTGAAACCTAAATAAAGCATATATAATATTCATAATCCATTATAATACTATTAATACAATACAATCCAAATATATGATGAAAATCTAATAATTTTAACAATTATAATCACAAAAGACTATTACAAAAATTCAAATTCCAAATTTCCCCACTAAAGTTTGGGCATGTATATTAAATAGTGTGTGTATGTATATAAGGTTATTTAAGTAATGGTATATGTAAATAAAAAATTGGCATTGACAGGTATTCGTGAGATGGGGACCTCATGCTCCATTCCATCTTATTTAGTAATTGGAGACCTTGTCCCCGTTCTATGGGGACTAAAATCGTTCTCATACTTATCCTATTGTAAATAATTCTTGTGAATACTTGTCTAAATAGGTCTTTTTGGCCATCCCTACTCCATTGTCTAAGACCAACTTTGACAAGAAGCCCGTTTCTAATCTGTTTCGATATGAAAATAATAACAAGAATCAATTATTCCAAGCATAGATTCACGTAATAGGAGCTTACTCAACTAGTCTTTAGACACCAACTAAGAAAGGATCACTACCAAGTAAGACATCGAATCAAAGTGAAGATTTAAATCTATTCACGTAGAGAGTGCTGAATCTTTTCTAAATGCATTCAAATAATTAAGCCATACCGCGCTGTGTCACTTATTTTATGCTTTAACGTTGAAAATCAGACCAAAATGATACCCGTAAATATATAAGAAAAGCCTTTAGTAGTGTTGCGTTTGATTTGGAAAACTTTCATTCAATCTAAATAATGATGGGTTTACTCAGCAAAACAATAATGATGGGAGTAATATGGAACGACCAGCTCAGCAAGATTTATACCCTAACACGTACCGTGGCCCACTAACTTGAAAATAAAAGGCATTTTTGTGGGGTGCACTGATTCGATGCCAAATTGCCAATATCCATTGTCTGTAGTGATTAACCTAAAACGTGAGCTTCATAGGTAAGGTAATTTGCCAAACCTGTACGACAAATTCAACATGATTTTTGTTTGCATATAGATGTAACTATGTAGGATCCATCCATACATGTTTGGGAAAAGAACTTTCATATTTTGATTTTCTAAGTAAATTAAAATGATTGGAAAGTTGCCTTGTTTATCTTCTGTAACTTTATAATAACATGGTGGAAGCAATATTGCTGCAGACAAATTAATGGCCCGTAATTTGGGTTTATTTTCTTAGGCGAAATTTTGATTTATGCAGCCCTATTTATTTTCGCGCGGGTTACAATTACTTTTTCCCCCTTCCAACAGGTAATTAGAAATGTTGGAAGACCTTATGATTTTGTAAACTTAATTTTGATTCAAGTGGAATTATAAGTAAAAGAACATAAGTTTAGATGCTTTTGTTAAAGCTTATCGTAACAAAATATGTTTTTTGAAGGCTTGAAAAACGGGCCAATGACAATTCACTCACTTGTAGAGTGTTTTAGGAGCCACATCCGTTGAATAATTGACAAACATATGACTAAAAATAAACACATGATTACCGTGTGTATCCATATAAAAATAAAAAAATCGTCTGTTTGGATAAAATTGTGATTTTGTGAAGTTAACTTTTATCAAATTGGGTTATATATAAAATATTTTACGTTTGGGCATTTTTGTCAAAGCTTATCATAATTAACTATGCTTCTTTTGCAGGCTCAAAAGAACGGCAATGAAAATCCACTCATATGTTAAGTGCTGCCGGAGCTAGATCTGTTGAAAAATTGAACTATCTGACTGAGAATAAAAGCTTTATTATCGTGTGTTTGAATATAATAATATGGAATCGTGTGTTTAGATGAACTTGATTTTGATTGAAGCTGGGTTAAAGGTGAAATATTGTTTGTTTGAACACAATTGTCTAGAACATGAATTTGAATATACATAAGCAAATCTGATGTAGTTTAATTTGAATTTTGTGTAATTGGTATGGCAGAACAGTTAGAGTCTCATATTTCACTCTATTAGATGTTGGGCATATTATAATTAAAATTGAATCAACTTAACTTAATCCCAAAAGTTAGTTCATAGGAGAGAATTATCCAAACTTTTATAAATATTATAAAATATTTTAGCTATATCCTTAAACAATGTAGAATTTTAATAGATTTTCTGAGGATATTCCCTTTACTATTATCAAAGAAGAAGATTAATTATTTTCGGGCATAATCAAACTTACTATCCTAATTGGTGTTCTGTCGATGTTTTTCTTAGGATTGACATATGTCTTTACTATTGCACCAACACTCCTTTTGGTGGTGCATATAATAGTTAACTACGTATTCTGTAGGCTTAAAAATTATGGCATCGGTAATCCACTTATATGTTCAGTGTTATATAAGCCAGATTCATTGAAATATTGACAAATTAGATGGAGAATAAACAATTAATTAGCTTGTATTAATAGGACTAAATTGAAATTCAATTTATATAATGATAATTATTATTTTTATGTTAACAAATCTGTTCAAGAAAATATATTGAATTATATATTAACATTCATGTATTATATTCATATATTTATTATTAACAATAATAATATCAAAATATAAAAAAAATCATTTTTAAATTGCTTCCTCAGTTTTTAAATTATCACTATTAATTAAATCTTTAAAAACATAAAACATAAATATAAAAATATAAAATGTTATAAGAGATAAATCTTACTTGATTTTGAAAATAAAAAATAATATATTAATCAATTAGACATTTTTTTATTAATTAAATTATCAAAAGTGAAAATAGAAATAGAAAAGATATTATTCTTCAACACTTCGATCTAGCTATGCATAAGGGCTCTATTAGTTCTACGAACTTTAGGATACGTAGGGTTCTTCTTCATAAGCTCACTGTTGTTTTCAATTTATTTGATCAAAATATAAAAATTATCATTTTGAAATTACTTTTCCAGCAATTTATTTTTAAGTTATCATTATTAATTAATTTTTAAAAATTCAAAGATAAATATAAAAATATAAAATAAAATTAGAGATATATATTATTTTATTCTGAAAATCAAAAGTAAAATACACTAATCAATTACAAATGTTTTATTAATACAATTATTAAAAGTGAAAATAGAAATAGAAAACATGTTGTTCTTCAGCACATCAATCTAGCTTCTGCATTGAAGGTCTACTGCTTCTACTGACTTTGAGCCGAGTACGATTCTTCTTAATCAGCTTGTTTTTTAAATAATCATTTTTAAATTAATTTTTCAACAATTTATTTTTTAAATTATCATTATTAATTAATTTTTAAAATGTTAATATAACATAAAATTAAAGATATATGTTATTTGATTTCTATTAACTTTAGATATTTTCAACTTTTCATTATATAGTTATAATTCACTTTTCATTATATTATTCATATAATTAATTTTATATATTTTATATTAATATTTAGATTTTTAATATGTTAATTAATAATGATAATTTAAAAAGGAAATTGCTGAAAATAATAATTTAAAAATGACAATTTTTATAGTTTGATATAATTATTAATAACAAGAAATATAATATATGGTTATTATTAAACACATTTGTTAACATAAAAAAATAATAGTTATCATAATTTAAACTGAGTTATAAAGATATAATAAAAAATTAAAAGTATTTAAAATAATAATTCCAAAAAGAATGAATTGCTGATAAAGTAATTCTAAAAAACTTAAAAATGGTAATTACTACATTTTGATATTAATAATTATTAATAAACATATATAATAAATGGATATCAATTAATAAGTTGTACAGTATTAATAATGAAGATCAAGATACATGAGCCGCTATTTTCACGTGTGTTAAAAAATATCAATGATATACCTAAATATTAACGTGGTAGCCAATATGTACTTAAGAATTTTTCGCTATCAAAACTAATAAAAATTTAGTTGAAACCAACCAATTGTTAGATTTTCTTATAGATAACTCAATAATGTTTTTATTTAACATTTCGAATTGCTGCATATTGATTATTTAATTTAATGTCTCATCTTATCGAACTTGACGGTTGAGCAGAAGTCACATTATTTTAGGCATAGATTCTCGTAATAGGAGGTCACTCAAGTTACTCAACTTGTCTTTAGAAACCAAAAGAATTACTACCAAGTATTATGATATCTAATCTAAGTGAAAATTTAAATCTATTAGTGAGTGCTAAATTAAGTATAAAATAGCATAAACTAAAAATAACTTAAGTCAATAAAAGTAATAAATAAAAATCACTCATTTAATATGCATTAAATAATATTTAAGTGAGAAGGACACATAAATAAAAAAATTATGTGAGAAGATAAAAATTATCATAAGAAAGTTACATTTAACAATAATATATATATATATATATATATATATATATATATATATAAGGCTCATTTAGATGAGTTTTTTCAAAAAGGTCTTTTTTAAATGATTTTTATGAAAGATCTTTTAAAACATAAAAGTTATTTTATATTTTATATTTAGATGTAATATCAAAATATATTCTTTTATTCTTAAACAATATTTTTATGTTATTAAAAATATCTTTTTTTAGAAGATCAAAATTAACTTTGAAAACAAATCTTTCCATACTTTTGTAATGACTCTACTTTGTCTAAAAAATTTTACCCAAATATATGAAAAAAAAATCAAAAGTACATGTTTTAATAAAAAAGATAATTTTTGCTAAAATAATGATGCCCAAACAAGTTGATTATATAATATTATTCAATTTAGATTAGATTAGACCAATTTCAAAAATTAAATTTAAAATCTGATATAATCTAGTCAATTTTTAAGAAAACAAGAACCAATTTAATCTAAGTTTGCATCAATTTTTGTTTTTTTCTTATCAAATTAGTGGTTTTTATTGGATTGGATTGGATTGGATTTAAATACCATTGAACATACATATAGAACTTTGGTATAGGTCTCACATTGAATAAACAAACAAGTTCAATATAATACTTAAATTATTAGGCTCTCTCTCCCAATATACTGGTCTTTTGGGTTCGGTTCATCTCATAGGCTTAAGTCATATTAATTGGTACTTTTGTTAAGAATTGAGCTATGAAAAGGCTTACTTATAGATTGTGTTAAGGTGCAATAATCAATACGCAGAATATTAATAGATGAATGAAGCTAACAAAGAGAGAAAATGTTACCATCAGGTTAGTGTCAACATAATGAAACCAGCGTGTGTGTTCACCCCCTCTTAAAAGGGGTTGTAATGTTATAAGTCACAGATTGAGTAGATAAGCAAATTCAATGTGATATAAGTCATGAGAGTTTCCCTCCTCAAATATTAATTTTTTAGATTGGGTTCTCTTGTGAGTTAAGTTATAACAAACTCTTTACTACTTGTGGAAAGACATATCTACGTCGCTGACTCGGCTAAAATGCTCAATCTTTTTGCTATTTTTATGTTTTATTTCATTTTTTTATATACATTTTATTTCATTTTTTATTGAGACCAAACGATATGCTTCCACATTTTTAGCTTATTTGAACAACTTCTGTGCTAATCCACGCAAGAATCACCGTTATGGGAACTCTATTTATTTTGATTAATTTTAGTAATCAATTACGTTGACCAATTAGTAGAGAGAAAAATTCAACACCGAAGCATATTGAATGTGTTCTTATCTAACTGTTGGCCCTCTTCAGTTCAAGCTAGATTAAATCAACCTTTTTTTTTTTTTTTTGACTTAAGATTAAACCAACTTTACTTAGTGGCTAATGAAATTTCTTTATAAACCAACATGATTAGACTTGTGGTACAAAATCAAATTCAGAACCGACAAGAGCTTAGGAAAACCAGAACCAACTTTCATCATCATTTTTTTTTCTTCAAAACTGAAAATTATTTAACCTGTAGCCAGCAAATTCAGCACACAACTTAGACCCACAGCGAATGTGCTTGCAGATTTTGGTTAGCTCTGTATATGCCTAGTTTCAGGTATAATTTACAAAGATGCAAACTTCTGTTGCTCATACCCACAAAAAAAAAAAAAAAAAAAGGAGAGAAAGAGAGGGATCTAATAGGACACGAATAGAGCAACATCATAACAGCGATTTTGCAATACTTATAACGAAACAACATTTCCAATTTAACTTCGCTTTTCACGATTACAAACATCGTAAATGAAACCACATATAAAAACCACTCTAGGTTCCTAGAATTCGAACCCATACGCCAAAGGTACAATCCCAAATCATCAAACTTTCTGAAAGTAAAACCAGGCTCACAGAGAATATTTCACAGGTTACATAGATCATGAATATTTCGCAGGTTACATGAGATAATTCCTTCACACATAAAATTAACTACTCAAGCCGCAGCTGAAGGAAGAGGAAGGGGAGGGCCATTCCACACAATCTCAGTGTGCATCTCAATCTGACATTCTGATGGTAGCTCCTATGGCAGCCACAGGCAGCACAAGTGAGAGCACCAAGTGTTCCTTCTGCACCACTGGGCATGAACTCCATATAGCCATCAACAGCATGCCCTCCAATGTGCTCAGCCTTGTTCTTCTGGCATTCCCCAAACATGACACATGTCCTGATGATGGTGTTTACTGATGAGCCATCTGGGTTTGTAGATGGTTCATTGGTCCTCAGATAGTACCTCTTCATTGTGTGCTTCAAACTCTGCAAAATGTTGATCTCAGATATGTTAGTGGACTAGAGAATGAAAAATCAAAAACTAAGGGGGGAGAGAGAGAGAGAGAGAGAGGGAGAGAGAGAGCACTGCATGTACAGTGCTTTGGGTGGGAAGAGTTCCTAACCCTAAGCAGGTATTTATAGAGGGTAAATTTAATCTGACTTAATTTGGATTTTATGCAACTAGTAATAAGGAATAATTTCGAGTCACATTTTTCACTCTACTTAGTACCAGTACTTACCATAATCAATTGATTTTTTTATGCATTAAACTTATATTTTTCACTCTACTTAATGTCACTACTTATCATAATCAATTGTGTTTTATTTGTGGGCTTAAACACTGCACCACTGATAATCCACTCACATGTTGGGTGTTGTAGATGCCAATACATTGAATAATTGCCCAATTAACCTAAGAATAAACACTTATTTAGTGTGTGATTGAATATAAGAATACAAGATCGTATGTTTGGATGAACTTATAATTGTAAACTTAATTTTGATCGAAGTTGGGTTATAGGTTAAATAGTTATTGTTTGGGTATTGTTGTTAGAGCTTATCATAATTAACTACTTTCTTTGAAGGCTTAAAAACTATGCAATGATAATCCACTCACTTGTTAAGTGTTTAAGAGCTAGATTCATTGAATAATTGACCAATTAGGCTAAGAATAAACACTTAACCATGTGTTTGGATATTAGAATAAAAAAATTGTTTTTTGGATGAGCTTATGATTTTGTAAACTTAATTTTGATCAAAGCTGGGCTACAGGTTAACTAGTCTATGGTTGGATATTTTTGTCTAAAAAAGTGAATATGAATATCCATAAGCATTTCTCATTGAACAACAAAGAAAAGTCCTAACCCTAGAACACATATTTATAGAGGATAAATCTGATCTAGTTTTAATTTAAATTTTGTGTAACTAGTATGAACAACTCAATCACAATTTTCACTATACTTAGTGTTAGTGCTTATCATAATTAATTGTGTCTATTTTGCATGCTTGAAAATTAGGACACTAATACTGATAATCCATTCACATGTTGAGTGTTGTTGGAGCCAGATGCATTGGGTAATCAACCAATTCTACTTATAAACACTTAATTAGTGTATGTTTTGAATATAAAAACACAAGATCTTATGTTTTGGATGAACTTATGATTTTGTAAACTTAATTTTGATTGAAGTTCGGTTTTAGACTAAATAGTTTATGTTTGAGTATGTTTGTTAGAGCTTATTATAATTAACTATGTTTTTCTAGGTTTAAAAACCATGACACTCATAATCTACTCATATTTTGAGTGTCGTAGGAGCTAAATACATGGAGTACTTGACCGATTAGACTAAGAATGACACTTAATTACCATGTGTTTGGATATAAAATACAAAATCATTGTTTGGGCGAACTTATGATTTTACAAACGTAATTTTGATCAATGTTAGATTATAGGCTAAATAGTTTATTTTTGGATGCTTTTTCCATAACTTATCATAATCAACTATTTTTTTTCAGGCTTAAAAACTATGGCTATAATAATCCACTGACACGTTGAGTGTTGTAGTAGCTAGATCCATTGAAAAATTGACCAATTTAACTGCCAATTAATACTTAATTAGCATACATTTGGATACAGAAATACAGGATCATTTGTTTAGTAAACTTGAGTTTGTAAACTTAATTTTGATCGAAGCTCGATTTAGTGGATTATAGATAAAATAGTTTATTTTAAAGCACTTTTGTCTAAAATGTGAATTTGAATATCCATAAGTGTTGTTAATTAAACTACAAAGCAAAAAATTCTAGCTTTTTATCATATCAAGGTTTAGGAGCAAATGTGTTTTGCCTGCAAAACCGCAAAATTGATAAGATCTATTCGCGTAGTCAATGCTAAATCTTATCTAAGTGCATTCAAACAATTAAGCAATATTGTGCTGTCATTAATTTCATGCTTTAACATTGAAAACCAATTCAAAATGCTTGCACAAATATAGAAGAAAAGCCTTTAAGAATAATACTTTTGATTTGGAAAGCTTTTTCTTTTTCACTAAAATAGTGATGGCTTCACTTAGAAAAATAATAACAATGAGGTTGACTTGGAATGACCAACTCAATTGTGATAGATTTAATCCTAATGCATTCATAATATTTCACATATTAATTCCTAATCCCCAAAATCATAAAAACTAAACATTGAAAAAGCAATTCCATAGAATATTTCATAGGTTACATAAGAAATATAATTCCTTCACACATAAAATTCACTGCACGAGCTCCTCGTGCAGCTAAAGGAAAGGAAGGGAGAGGGCCATTCCACATGATTTCAGCGTGCACCTCAATTTGATGGTAGCTGCTATGGCAACCACAAGCAGCACATGTGAGAGCAGTAAGTGTTCTTTCTTCTCCACTGGACTTGAACTCCCTGTAGCCATCAACAACATGCTCACCAATGTGCTGAGTTTGGTTCTTCTAGCATTCCCCTAATGTTACATAGGTCCTGATGATGGGGTTGGGTTGTGAACCGCTTGGGATTGTAGGTGGTCTGTTGGTCCTCAAATAATACCTCCTCATGGTGTGCTTCAAACCTTGCGAAGGATGATCTCAGATATGTTAACGGATTGGAGAATGAAAGATCAAAAACTAAAGCACATAGAGAGAGAGAGAGAGAGAGAGAATGAAAAGAGAGAAAATGTACTGTGTAAACAGTGCGATAGGCGTGAAGAGTCCTATCACTAAGCAGGTATTTACATTGAATAAGTCTGATTTGACTTAATTCGGATTTTATGCAACTGACACCACTGAATAACTTAGATTCACATTTTTTATTCTACTTAGTACCCATACTTGTCATAATCAATTGTGTTTTTTTTTTTTCTTTTTTGTGAACTTAAACTCATATTTTTCACTCTACTTAGTGTCAGTACATTTATTTTGTGGGCTTAAAAATCACTGCACTGGTATTCGACTCTCATGTTGAGTGTTGTAGAGGCCAGATATGTTGAGTAACTGACCAATTAGATAGAGAATAAACACTTAGTTAGTGTGAGTTTGAATATAAAAATACTAGTTCGTATGTTTGGATGAACTTCGGATTTTGTAAACTTAATTCTGGTCAAAGTTGGGCTATAGGTTAAATAGTTCATGTTTGGGTATTTTTGTTAGAGTTTATCATAATTAACTGCTTTCTTGCAGGCTTAAAAACTACGCAATGGTAACACACTCACATGTTAAGCATCGTAAGAGCCAGATTCATTGAATAATTTGGCAATTAGGCTAAGAATAAGCACTTAATTACCATGTGTTTGGATATTAAAATACAAAAATTGTTGTTTAGATGAGCTTGTGAGTTTGTAAATTTAAATTTGATCAAAGCTAGGTTATAGGTTAAATAATCTATGTTTGGATACCTTTGTCTAAATAAGTATATTTAAATACCTATAAGCGTTTCTAATTGGACTACAAAGAAAAGTCAAAGCCTTAGACACATATTTATATGAATCTGATCTGGCATAATTTGAATTCTGTGTAATTAGTACAAAGGGACAACTCAGAGTCACATTATTTACTCTACGTAGTATCAGTATTTGTCATAATTAATTGTGTCCTTTATGCATGCTTGAAAACTACAATAGGGATAATTGTCCACTCACATGTTAAGTGACCAATTAGACTAAGAATAAATATTTAATTAATTAGCATCTTTTTGGATATTAAAAAAATTGTTGTTTAGATGAATTTACGATTTTGTAAACTTAATTTTGATCAAAGTAAGATTATAGGTTAAAGAATTTATGTTAACGATTTTTTTTGTTAGAGCTTATGATAATTAACTACAGCTTTTAAGGTTTAAAACCATGACGCTCATAATCCACTCACATGTTAAGTGTTACAGGAGCCAAATACATTGAGTAATTGACCAATTAAGCTGGGAATAAACATTTAATTAGCATGCGTTTGGATATAAAAGTACAAAACTGTTGTTTAGATGAATTATGATTTAGTGAACTTAATTTTGATGATAGATTATAGACTAAATAGATTATTTTGCGGATGCTCTTTGTCATAGCTTATCACAATCAATTGTGTTTTTTCCTTTTTGTTTTCTCCAGGCTTAAAAATGACGGCAATATAATCCACTCACATGTTGAGTGTTGTAGGAGCCAAATCCATTGAAAAATTGACCAATTTGACTAAGAATAAATCCTTAATTAGCATATGTTTAGATATAAAAAATAACAAAATCATGAGTTTAGACGAACTTGAGTTTGTAAACTTAATTTTGATCGGCGTTGAAATATATGAAAAATGGTTTATGTTTAAGCACTTTTGTCTAAAGTCTGAATTTGAATATCCACAAGTGTTTTTAATTGAAATACAAACCCAAAAATTCTCATTTTATATCGTTTCAAGGATTATGATTAAAACATAACTACGGACTCTCAGATCTTATAATAATAAAATATGTTTTTTTGCTTGCATTAAAATTGCAACATTGATAATCTATTTGCGTAGTCAGTACTAAATCTTATCTACGTGAATTCAAACAATTAAGCCATATCGAGCTTTCATTAATTTCGTGCTTTTGACATTGAAAACCAGTTCATAATGGTTCCCACAAATATTAAGAATAATAATTTCGATTTGGAAAGCTTTTTTCTATTCAACAATATAGTGATGGCTTTACCTAGAAAAACAATAACATGAGATTGACTAGGAATGACCAACTCAACCGCGCTAGATTTAATCCTAACGCGTTCATGAATCATAAAACACTCTAGACTCATAGAAAACCAGCCCATTACAAAGGAAAACAATCCCCAAATCATTATAAAAAAAAAAAAAAAAAGTAAACAAGGAAAAAGCAAGTCTAGAGAATATATTTCAAAGTTTATTCTTTCACGCATAAAATTTCACTGCTCAAGCGATAGCTCCTTGTACAGGAGGAGGAGGAGGGGGAGGGTCATTGCGCACATCTTCAGTGTGCACCTCAAGCTTATGGTAGCTCCTGAGGCAGTGACAAGCAGCACAGGTGAGAGCTGCAGGTGTTCCTTCTTCTCCACTGGGCATGAATGCCTGACAGCCATCAACTGCATGCCCTCCAATATGCTCAGCTTGGTTTTTTTGGCACTCTCCATAGGTCAGGTAAGTTCTCATGGTGGAGGAGGAGGAGGATGAGGGTTCGTTGCTCCTCAGATAATACCTCTTCATGGTGATTCAAACCCTGCAAAAAATGATCTCAAATATGTTAGTAAATTGGTGATTAATGAAAGATACACAGAGAGAGAAATGGCAAGATGGGGAGAAAGAGGGAAAGAGGCCAAGTGGGGGAGAGAGAGAGAGAGAGAAAGTACTCTAGTGAACTATGCTATCGGTGTAACAAGCCATATCCCTACAAAGAGGTATTTATAGTTAGTAATCTGATCTGGCTCAATTTGAATTTATGTAGCTGGAACAGCTCAGACTCACATTTTTCATTCTACTTTAATTGTGTCAATACTTATCATAATTAAGTACCTTTTTGCAGCCTTAAAAACCATGGCATGATAATCCACAATCACATGCTGAGTGTTGTAGGAATCCAAATCTGTTGAGTAATTGATCAATCAGAATGAGAATAAACACTTAGTTGAATAATTGACCAATTAAATTGAGAATAAATATAATATTCGAATTTAAAATCTTACTTAAAAGAATAAGTGTCAAATCATTTAAACCAATCAAACGTTAGTATTTCACAAACTAATACTATCGAACTGGAAAATGGATAAAATGAGCTCTTGTAAATTTTTAACCTAAAAATAATAAATTTCAAACTTTAAAATTAAATATCTCTCTCCTCATTAATTTTTTTTTTTTTATGTTTCTCTCACTTTTTAATTTATGTTTTAGAAGTCATATTTATTAAAATGTAATATTTTTATAAAAAATTTATAAAAATATTATAATATAAAATTTTTCATGATTCTAATTTATCGTTTTACTTATAAATAGTTTTCACAAAAATATTTATAATACAAAATATTACTCTATTTTGTTAAGACTATTAGTCATTGCATTAATGTCTTCATTACTTTCAAACTTTGAATCACACCTTTAAATAAAAATTAGAGTTACAGTTATGTTCTAATTTTTTAATAAAGTCAAACACAAAATTTAAAATTCTAAATTAATTTCAATTATGAAAGAATTGAAATTGAAATTAAAATTGTATATTATAATTTCAATTCTGATATGCAATCGGGACCTACTATAAAGCAAAAAATTCCCTCTTCTTTTCAAACCAAGGTTAGGGATCAAAACAAAAAAGTAGTGCTTGTCAAGTCTTACAATAGTAAATTTCGTTCCTAAAAAATGCAACATCCATAATCTTCTCATATGTTGAGTATCATAAGAGCCAGATCGAACTGAACGTACGTGTGTTAATATTGTATCTTGTGTTTAACCTAAAACGTGAGCATAATAGGTAAGCTTTGCCAGAATTGTATGTCAAATTCAAAATGATTCCTCTGTTTGCATATAGATGTAGCTATGTAGGATCCATCCATACATTATTGGGAAAACAACTTTCATATTGTGATGTTCTCAGTTAATTAGAATGGTTGGAAAATTGTCTTGTTTATCTTTAGTAACTGTATATTAACATGGTAGAAGCAGTTTTGCTGCAACAAATTAATGGCCCTTTGAATTTATTTTCTAAGGAAAAATTTTGATTTATGCAGCCCTATTTATTTTCCCGAAGGTGCAACATATATTTTCGGGTTACAATTACTTTTTCTTGTCCCTTTTAACTGAAAGGGTAAAGCTTCTGTTCATATTTCACATTTTTTTTTTGGTCGTTGAAAAAAGTTTAAGATAAAAGGAAATTTTCTCATTCTAAGGACAAAACGTGCTACAAACGTTTAATAAAGACCTACAAAAGTATTTATAGATAATGCAGAAATGAATATATATCTACCAATAAAAATCAAATTCAATATCCATTTCATTGACATCATATCATATGAGCTAACAATTATTGAAAGAATTTTTCACAATACTACGGCTGCAATTTCAATACTTAATACACTTATATATAATAAGTTGAAGTGAAAAAAAAAATTAGTGTCTAGGCTATTCTCTTTTCTTAAAACAAAAAAAAAATCTCTATTATGAAAGAGTAGATATTCTAATACCGCGGTAAAATAGTAGGATAAATATAGTATAAAAGGCTATATATTTTGTTGTATTTGTTGAATAACTAACAAACTTCTACTGTAAGCAATATTTGTATGTTTAATTGTGAGCCAAGCTCAAACAAGAAGAGATATTCGAATGGCAAAAGCTAAGCTGAGATGATTCAACTTTTTGCCAAATGATATGTATGTTTGAAGATAGGGACCATTGAGAGGGGTGCTAGAATTTCTCCAGTAAAGATATCAAGGTTTAAGCCATTGAAGTTTCTCTATTAAAAAAGATATCAAATATTTTGGTGTTAAATTTGGGATTAACCATGAAAAGACTTTGGTACTATAAAAATATTTTGAATAAAAGGTTAGTTGAATTCAAATTTAGTCATACTAGAGAATTTACTATATAAAGATAGCAGACATAAGGATAACCCATTAAATAATAAAAAAATAAAGATAAAAATAAAAATAATAATAAGATAGAATAAATTAAATCTAAATCTTAACTAACATATTTTATGATCCTTACTTTCTCAGGCTTGACATAGTTAGGGGAATGAATTCTCTTATGTGCTGATCCAAGATTACTCAAGCTAGGAATTAAGCACATATCGACAGCTATTAGGCCAACCCCTTGGATTCACCTTTTTCTTTTAAAACTTATTTAAAACCGAAGCATCTACAATCCTCATTCTTTCGGCTATAGCCCGTGGACCTTTCATTACTTGTAAAACCCATATATAGTAAGAGTAACTCTATCCAACTAGAAAAATATAGTTAGAATATTTGATAGAGATTATGGTATTTATTAGATAAGACGAAGTGATATGAATCACTTATTTATATAAAGCTCAATAATTATGCCACATTTTCTAATAATTGAATTCTATCAATTCTCTGGCATTTTCTATAACGTAATTAAATTATACTTAAAATTGGTAAAGAATTGTAGATTAATTGTATTCAATGAACATGAACACCAAAAGTTAATTGTGTACATTAATCTTTTGGAAAAGGTCCGCGTAAGAATTATTCAAAAGGATTACACTTTACGGTTACAGTGTATATGCTGTACGTATATGTTTCCTTACAGTATATTTTGTTTCTTCATAAACATTTTCACATCCAACAAAAAGAGATTTTGTGTTCTTGGGCATGGCTAGTTCCTTCAAGGCAATAGAATTGGAAGTATGTATTAGAGTAAGACAAAAGCTCCTAACGTGTTAACTGCCATTATAGTTTGGTTATGTAATGTTGGTACGTGAGATTGATGGAACACTAAAGAAAAAGGACTTTTTTTTGCCTCTTATCCAAATTTTGCTCACCATGTGTTCTTCAACAGCCTCGTAGGTAATATTGTCTGCCAAAATCGAATAGAAGTGCCCGACATGGTCGTGACTCCATCTCTTTTTTCGATGACACAAGGATGCAGAAGGCAGCCTAGTCATTGAACTTTTGGGCTATTTTTTTTTTTTTTTTCTGGATAGAACCACCAATATTTGGATTTTATTATGAGAAATTCGATTAATCTATCCCAACCTGACAAAGGCCTCCGAAGAGGGTAGGATTCTCCCAACGAGATCTTTTTTTCCATTTTCAAGGCTTGAACTTACTTCAACTTTAACTTTAATTAACAATAATAAAAAAGGAAATATATGTCTCAAATGAAAAGCCTATCCAACTCTTCCCTGATATATTGTTTAGGCCCATTTTAACACTGCTAGAGATAAAAATATCATTAAACCGAAAGCTTCATATTGACTTTCACTTTTCAATTATGTGATTTATAGTAAAACTAATGAATTTTTTATTCAAGTTCAGATGGTATAAATTGATTAATCCAAGCAAATGGTGTTGCTGTAAGAATTAACAGGATCTATACTAAAATTTTAGAATTAATACTAATAAAGACATTTTTAATATCTTTGGGTCTATTCCTTTTTCATTGTTTTTTTGGTTTTGTTTTTGCTCTCTTTTGTTCAGTAGATAATTAATAAATTTTTATCTTTGAAAAAATTTAAAAATTTCAAGATAAGGGTAGGAAATCAATAGCCAAGAGATATCAAGAGTGGAGTGGAAATAGACCACTAGGAGTATTGATCTAGTGGTGAGGAATTTGGGTAGCATGTATGAGGTCAGTCATTGCTGTTGATTACCAAAAAAAAAAAAAAAAGAGGGGTGGAAATTCTACCCATGTCACAAATATATAGTAACTTAGTTTTATCCATCAAAGACCTAGGTCAATATGGTCAATATATAAGGCCCCTGTACCATAATCTAGCATATTCACCATTGAGTCCAAGCTTAATAACAAATGATGAATCTCATAGATATAACAAATCCCATCAAATAACATGGATCAACCATTACACTATCTTCAACATGTTTTATTCAATGAATAAAATTCAACTCCAATGAAATAGTATGATAGGAGGTTTAAAAAAAAGAAGGGTAATCCGACAGTAAATGAATTCTAATGTTGAAATACAAGAGCTAGCATAATACAATGTAACAATAACTCAAATCAACAAAAGCGACAATTGTGTTCCGAACTAAAATCCAATGGGCCAACCAAGATAGGGCCCAAAAGCCCAAATCAAAAACTGTTAATAATAATGTAATAGACGTCGCTTGTTTTGCCTAGGCATTCAATCCGGATTTGTTAATGCATAACTCAGATACCATAATATGCCACAGAGCCGTTAAGGAATCTGAGGCAGTTATGCTAGAATCTCAGAATTCCATTGGATCAACCATTATTATCGAACCTTGCCTATAAATGAGAGGGAACACTCCCAAAACCAGGTATGTGCACACTCCCTTAAACCTTGTACTTCTTGCACCTTTTGACTTGATCGTCGGATTCCTTGTAGGTACACCCCTCTCGTCATGGAATCTGATTTTCACCTAACCATTGCGAAACAAGAGCAACTTTGGAGTCTCAATATCATTCTAAGCATCCAGTCTCCAGAATCCTGTAATCAATTTCCAAACATTGGTGCTATCTGTAGGGCACTCAAAGTTGCTTCTCACTACGTCCATGCATCATAAACACGATCCGATGGCTGCTCATGACCCCAAGAGTCATGAACGACCACCCTTGTAGGAGCAGGTGGATAGAAGAATGGCTTCAAAATTGGCATCAGATGTCGAAGATTGAGATAGCCAGTATAATGCTACTATTCACCGTTTATGGTGCCACCCTTAATGAAAGTGTTAGCATCCAAATTGAATGAGTTCTAGAGAATCCAATCCCATATGCAAAAATAGTTTCCGTCATGTGCGACCAAGCTGCATGTATCTAAGAATTAGAATGGAACTTATAGCATATTGAGAGGAGTCATTGATGAGCATAGCCACCAAGTGCATCATCATTGAGGTCATGATCATAGTGAACCCCATTATTATCGGTCCTGACATTATGGCAAGGAGCAAAACTCCTAGGAGAATGAGCGACCTTGGGAGAAAGAGTACATGTACTATAGAGAACCTCAAAGTGAGCACTCATGCTGTGTTGACTACACTAAGTCGCATCCATTTCGGGTGAGGAGTCTAGATCACCAGTCAAGGCACCATCCTGTTCAGTATGATAACTCGGATGAAGATGACGAAATGCCATTTTCTAATTATATCATGAGTGTGAAGCTCTCTGGGGGATTTAAACCTCCAATGAACATGGAGCCCTATGATAGGAGCATAAATCTTTAGGAACACATGGACGCTTTCAGGTCCAGAATGGCTCTTACAGGGGCCTTTAACGCCATCAAATGTAAAGCATTTTCCATTACACTAAAGAAAGTAGTATTAAAGTGGTTTAACTCACTACCATCAAGGTCTATTAATAGGTTCTTGGACCTCCAATCTCATTTCTTGGCTAATTTCACGACTCGATGACAAGTCTGTTAGGTTTGTCCCAACGACAAGGAGAATCACTCTGAGATTTTCTCGAGTGATTTAATGTAGAAACATTGCTAGTAGAAGAATTGGCAACCTAAGCGATGGTACTTACCCTGCTGAATAGGCTCCGACCTAGGGTATTCAAGGATTTGTTATCCAAACATCCTACAAAGATTAGGGGTGTAATCGGGTCAGGTTGAAATGGGTTTAAGAAATTTTTTGACCAAATCCAAACCGCTTCGAACCAATCAAATTCGGATTCGTTTGATTCGGATGTTCGAGTCGTGTTTTTGTTAAAAAAAAACCAAAAATCAACAAAATAAACTTTTGTTTCACTATCAAAATGTCAAAATACCAAAGATTTTAGCATTACTCCTCATGATCAAATCATATACAGATAATGTTTCAACACCATCAATGTAAAAAAAAAAAAAAATCAAACATGAAATCTAACTGACAATCATTGATTCTGTTTGAACAAGAAATAAAAAAAAAATTGAAAATCAAATATTAAGACAAATCAAAGAGAAATTAGGCAACAACAGCAAGAGGTATAGAAGAGGAATTAGAGTGGTGGGCATGAGCTAGTGGAGTGACGTGACTGTTGAATTCACTCAAATTAATTAGGCTATAAAGAAAAACTTGTAATATAGAGCAACCTGAATCGTTTCCCAAGAAATTCGCAATGAACCAATTTGTTCAATTGGAAATAGCATAATACAGAATTAGCAACAAAAACGAAAAAAGGGGGTTTGTTCAATTTCAATACAGATAACAGATAAAAAAAAAATGAAATGAACAATTTTAAAGCAACCAACCCAGACTTGAGTTCCTAAAAATTCATCATTGGACAATGAATCACTGAATTCGTGGTTGATCCTAAACAAATCGGAATCCCTGCATTCATTTAGAAAAACGAATCTACTAGGCGATCACCTAGCATTTTATCAGAAACTCGGCGTGTTCACTCATTCGACGTACAGTGCCCACTTAAACCCGTTTTGATTTTAAGCCCTTTCGATTAATCAATCTAAATGTTAAATCTAACATTCAACACCCCTTCCCTTAAGTTATCTAGAATCGAAATACAGAAGGGAAAGGAAAAGAACGAACTCAGTATAAGGCAAAAACGTCCTCTGGATTGAAGGCGGAAACTCAATTCATGGGTTGGTCGATTAGTGCCTTAGCCAACCATGGTAGAACAAAAATCGAAAATAAAGAAGGAAAGGTTGAATGGAATGAACATACAAAAAAAATTGGAACCCCCTAAAAATGAAAAGTTCCTCCAAAAATAACAGCCCCAGTCCCTTCGTTTTCCAACTCTTAAAAATCGAAATAAACCGGTTCAAAGGACAAGAACCGGACCAAACCAAAAAATCGAAAACTAATGGCTTTGGTCCCTTGCAATTTGGACACTTAATTAACTAAACTTTGCTCCAGCATTTCATGACTGTCTTGTTGTCCAAATTTGGCCTTTAATCGGGAACCTGAAACAAAAGTTATAATTAATTCCACTTAAAAGCCCAAAATCCAATTTAGACCAAAAACCAATATTTACACACTAAATTGCCCCAAGATCATTATTCAATTGCAAAAATAAAGTGTGATAAAAAATCAATTATCAAATCCCCCCACACTTATCCTTTTGCACTCCAGGGCAAAATTAAAAACTCAACAAAACATAAAGACTCAAAGACTCAAAAATAAAGACTAAAGGATAGACCTCTCCTTCTAAACAATTGTCAAGAATGCAAAATTTGGACAGGGAACACAAAACGTCAAAAGATCAACTAATTAATCATGACAAAAATTTCTTCATCTCAAATTACAAAACATGGCGATCTCAATTGATGATGCTAATCACGCAAGATGGCCTCTCAAGGTATGCTCTCAATCAATCTCTCAGGTGTGTAGGGTAGCAAGTGTATCACTCAAATTCCACTCAACAAAATTGCCCTACCATAACCTTGCTCAAATTCTACTTCTCTACTACTCAAAACACATGTATACACAAATCAAGAGGACTTATTATTCAATGTTGTAATGGGGCTATGGTCAAGGTATAGGTATGGACAAGGAATGAAAAGAATGAAAGGCTAAGCACCCAAGAAATTTAGAAGAGCATTAGTCAAGTAACACCAAGGTGTGCTCAAAACCAACTAAGTAATGAAATGCAAATTTACAAACAAATAACTTTTTTTTTTATGCGTTTTTGTTTTTTGTTTTTTTTTTTTTGCAAAAAGATTTATATTCCATAACAAAACAACGAGAAACTAATACCAAATAACAATTGGCATCAAATAGCACCGTAATAGCTTCCTTCCCCCCACACTTAAATTGTTGCACACCTGGGCAACCCCCACACTTAAACACAACACTAAGGTGCAACCAATGCTCAATAAATGTCCAAGGTGTGGAATAAAATGGTTTTTACACTTAGGCTTGTAATGTGGCTAAGACAAGGATGGTATACAATAAAAACACGAAGGGGCTAACCAACGGGGATATAATGCAAGGGAAGGTTATCTGGCCAAAGTGGCAACTAAAAGAAAGAAGGCCTCTATCGTATTCATGCATACAAGTGAAAAATGCAGTTTCAAAAAGATTAAGAGCAAGTTCTAGAGAACAAAATCATGAGCAGAAGCACACAAGAAAGAAAGAATGCAGAAAATTTATTCCATTCACACAGGTTCAAAATCTCACAAGGGTCAATACCAACACACGTTCAGCATCAGAAGATCAACTACCAAGTCAGATAATCCAAAAGTCAAGAAATTCAGTCCAACATAATGATCTATCGAAAACAAAATATCCAAGTCAAGTCCAATAATACTATGTCTAACTCAACAATTATCAGAAGGAGGGTCTTTTATTAACAATCAAAGTTGAAATTGAAAGTGATAAAGAAAAATAGAAAAAAGGGAAAGAAACTCCCTTAAGGAGGGTATGTAATATCAATGAGCCTAATCTCTGTCTCCCCAGGTTGCTACTGAGGTCCCTCATAAAAATGCTTTAGGCAATGTCCATTCACAGTGAAAATCCTCCTGGTTTGTTCATCACATAACTCTATTGCACTATAAGGAAAGACATTAGTAATCACAAAAGGACCATCCCATCTTGATCGAAGTTTACCAAGCATAAATTTAAGACGGGAGTTAAATAAAAGAACTTTCTGGCCCACAACAAACTCTTTTCTCAGAATGTGCTTATCAAGAAATGCCTTTATCTTTTCTTTGTATAAACGTGAACTCTCATAGGCATCCAATCTAAGCTCTTCCAGCTCTTGCAACTACAGCTTCCTCTCCACCCCTGACTTGGCCAAATCTATGTTGCACTGCTTAATGGCCCAATATGCCTGATGCTCCAACTCTACTGGAAGATGACATGCCTTACCAAAAACAAGCCGAAAAGGAGACATCCCAATCGGAGTCTTGTATGCAGTTTGATATGCCCACAATGTATCATCTAGCCTCTTACTCCAATCTTTCCGGTTAGAGTTAACAGTTTTATGAGGAATTTGCTTAATCTTTCTATTTGAGATTTCAGCTTGGCCATTGGTCTGTGGATGGTATGCTGTGGCAACCTTGTGTATCACTCTATGCTTTCGTAATAAAGCACCCATGCTTTGATTACAGAAGTGAGAGCCCTGGTCACTGATAATAGCTCTAGGAATACCAAACTTGCAGAAAATGTGAGACCTAACAAAATCTACAACAACAGTAGAATCATCAGTCCGGGTGGCTTTTAGCTCAACCCATTTTGAAACATAATCAACAGCCAGCAATATATAAGTAAACCATGAGAAACAGGGAATGGGCCCATAAAATCAATACCCCAGACATAAAAAACTTCGCAAAACAGTATGGGTTGTTGGGGCATCTCATGCCTACGGGAAATACTCCCTGATCGCTGACAGTTCTCACATGACTTACAAAATAGATATGCATCATGAAACAAGGAAGGCCAAAATAAACCAAAATCTATCACCTTCCTAGCAATTCTTTGGGGTCCAAAGCGACCACCACAGACAGAAGCATGGCAAAAATGCAAAATGGAATGAAACTCATTATCAGGCACACATCTCCTAATCACTTGGTCATTACAAAATCTCTACAACTAAGGGTCATCCCAAACATAGTATTTAGATTCACTTTTCAATTTCAAAGTATGGGCCCTAGTGGAATCAGCAGGCAAAACACCAGCGACCAAATAATTTACAAATCAGCATACCAGGGAAGTGCACCTTGTAGCTGTAAAAGCTACTCATCAGGAAAATCATCCCGAATGGGAGAGAAGTCATAATGGTGAGTGACTTGACTCAAATGATTAGCTACCCAGTTCTCTGCTCCACTTCTGTCCTTAATCTCAATGTCGAATTCTTGGAGCAACAACATCCACCGAATGAGTCGGGGCTTAGCATCTGGCTTCTTCAAGAGATACTTTAAGGCTGCATGGTCAGAAAAGACAATAGCCTTAGTATCTAGCAGATATGACCTAAATTTATCAAGTGCAAAAACAACAGCCAAAAGTTCTTTCTCAGTGGTTATGTAATTAGACTGGGTAGAATCCAAAGTCTTAGATGCGTAGGCAATGACATGAGGAGCCTTTTTGACTTGTTGAGCAAGAACAGCACCAACAACATAGTTGGAGGCATCACACATCAGCTCAAATAGAAGAGACCAATCTGGTGACTAGATCACCGGAGTCATGGTCAGGCAGCGCTTCAAATAGTTGAAGGCCGACTTACACTCATCATCAAACACAAAATCTGTGTTGTGCTGCAAAAGGTTGGTCAAGGGTCGGGCAATCTTGCTGAAGTTTTGGATAAAGTGCCGGTAGAATCCTACATGACTAAGAAAAGAACGCACTTCCCGCACAGAAGCGGGGTAAGGTAAAGTAGAAATAACATCTATCTTAGCAGGATCTACCTCAATGCCTTTCCTAGATACAATGTGTCCCAAAACTATCCCTGGCTCAACCATGAAATGACATTTCTCAAAATTCAACATAAGATTGGTCTCAATGCATTTATTCAAAACTCTAGCCAAATTACCCAAACATGGATCAAACGAAGACCCATAAACAGTAAAATCATCCATAAATACTTCCATGCAATCCTCTAAAAATTCAGAAAAGATGCTTACCATGCACCGCTAGAAGGTTCCAGTGCATTGCAGAGTCCAAAGGGCATTCTTCTGTATGCAAATGTTCCAAAGGGGCATGTGAAGGTAGTCTTCTCTTGATCTTCAGGTGCAATGTGGATTTGGAAGTAGCTTGAGTAGCCATCCAAGAAGCAATAGTGAGATTTACCAGCCAACCGTTCCAGCATTTGATCAATAAAGGGTAAAGGATAGTGATCCTTGCGGGTGGCCTGGTTGAGCTTCCTGTAGTCTATGCAAACTCTCCAGCTATTTTGAGCTCTTGTGGGAATTAGCTCATTCTTTTGGTTAGCCACAACAGTCACTCTAGATTTTTTAGGAACTACCTGAACTGGGCTAACCCACTGGCTATTTGAGATGGGATAGCTAATGCCAGCTTGCAGGAGCTTAGTTACTTCCTTCTTCACCACATCCAGAATAAGGGGATTCAGGCGCCTCTGAGGTTGTCTCACTGGCTTAGCACCTTCTTCCAATGAAATTCGATGCATGCACATGGAAGTGCTAATGCCAACAATGTCGGCTAAGTTCCACCCAATCGCCTTCTTATTTGCTTTCAATAATCTTAGCAGCTGCTCCTCTTGATCAGGTAGAAGGTTCCTTGCCACAATGACTGCCAACTGCTCATTCTCCTCCAAGAAGGCATATTTCAAGTGATCAGGCAGAGATTTCAGCTCCAACTTAGGTGGTTGCTCAGCAGAGGGAAGAAGGTTAGCAGATTGCACCAACTCTGCAGCATTTGCTTCAATTGAACCTGTAGTGCCTGAAAATGAATTGAAAAGATCTAGATTCTGCCCAGATGGCACATTAGAATTATCATCAACATCATCATCACTATGAAGTGCATCACAAAAATTAGAAAAACATGAAAAATTAGTGCAAATAAGACACCATTTGTTATCATTACAACCACAAACAATAGTGTCATTAACAGATGCAAAATCTGGACAATCAGCACAAAACTCAGCATAAGCATCATCAACCACATCATCAATCATATCAATGCACAAAACTGAATGCTCCTCTCTAGGGTGTTTCATGGTATCAAAGATATTAAAATGCACAATACTATCACCAAGTTCCATGGAAAGAGTACCAGAATGCACATTTATCTTGGTCCTAGTTGTTTTCAAGAAAGGCCTCCCAAGAATAATCGGGGGTCCACTGCTAGGAGACTCACCCTCCATCTTTAAAATGTAAAAATCGGCAGGAAATATCAACTCATTGACTCTAACCAGAACATCTTCAATCAAACCAGTAGGGTGAGCATTACTCCTATTGGCTAACTGGATGACAACACCAGTAGTATGCAAAGGGCCAAGACCAAGAGTATTATAAACAGATTCAGGCATGACATTTATGGAAGCACCTAAGTCTAACATGCAATCAGAAAATTTACAATTTCCAATAATGCAAGGAATAGTAAATGTCTCTGGATCTTTGCACTTCTTAGGCATGGGCTGGATGAGTGCTGACACATTTTGACTCAAGCTCACTCGCTCATTCCCTTGTAGTCGCCTCTTGTTGGTAAACAACTCCTTCAGAAATTTGGCATATTTGGGGATCTGCTTGATTGCATCCAAGAGAGGAATGTTCACTTCAACTTTTCTGAATGTCTCAAGGATCTCTTTTTCTTGTGCTTTCTCTGCCAATTTTTTGAATTGAAGGGCTCTCTGAGGAAAAGGTAGAGGGATGGGAGTTTCGGACTGATCATTACCTTGCTTCAGTGTTTCATTGCTCCCCTTTTCTGAGGTTGGTTCAGCTTCAGCAGCAGCTTGCTTGGGCTCTTCTAGTTGCTTGCCAGACCTTAGGAATATAGCACCGACATTCCCTTTCGGATTAGGAATTGTCTGGGAAGGAAGAGAGCTACTGGATGCCTAGGGTTGCAGTTGGTTCAATGAAGTTGCTAACTACCCAATCTGAGTTTGCAAATTCTGAATTGAAGATTCTGTTCTTTGCTGGAATTGCAAACTATTTGTTGCAAGCTGCTTCACCAAATCTTCCAATGAGGGACCACCACCATTGCTAGTCTGCTGTTGTGCTGGTGGTGGAGGTGCAAACTGCTAGATATTCTGTCTTTGCTGTGTAAAATTCTGCCTCTGCTGGTACTGCTGGTTCTGGTTCCACCTGAAGTTTGGATGATCTCTCCAGCCAAGATTGAAAGTATTGGAATACGGATTATGCTGCTGCTGATGATACTGTGGTTTTCCAGGAAAGACTCCTGCAGTAGCTACTGATTGGTCTAGAGAGGTGCCTTCTTGCAAAGTCAAGCAAGCATCTGTGGACTGGAGTGGTTCATGGGGAGTGGGAGCCTGCACTGTTTGTGTCACTGCCAACTGCCTTACCAATGAGGTCAATTCATCAAGTCTGTTTTTCTGTCTCTGGTGGTCTGTACTGGACACTACTGCTGGTTTATGGGCACTGTGATGTTGGGCTGGGGGTGCTTGAATTGAGAACACCGCCCCACTGCTGTTTGCTCTAGTGCCAAATTGCTGAGAATTAGCTGCCATGTTTGCTATCAATTGTCTGGCAGCAGCAAGTGTCTTATCAACCAAAGCTCCACCACTAGCTGCATCCACCATATTTCTGTCCATAGGCAACAAGCCCTCATAGAAATACACTATCAGTAACTGGTCAGCTATTTGGTGGTGTGGACAGCTCGAACATAGCCTCTTGAACCTCTCCCAATATTCATTCAAATTCTCTCTATTCATTTGCCTTATCCTACATATCTCTTTTCTGATTGCAATGGCTCTTTGGCACAAGTGTCGTAGCTTATTCCAAATTACAATTTTAAAATACTTAATTACACTAAATTTGAAGTATAGTGCAACCAAGGTCGTCTCTCAAGGATGTTATTGCTATCTAGTTAAGTAATAAGGGGGTATGTGTAAACATGCAGTAAATAAGCTATTAAAGAAAATTAGATGAAAATAAAAATACTAGTTCAAAGAGTTCCTTAGGTATAAGGTGAATCAATCATTAACGCACAATATATCAAACACATGGAGTGCGGCTAATTTGAGCTATTAGAGAGACCTCTACTAACAACCCCACAAGTCTACCTAGAGAACTCTAAGAATTTAACCAACACATAATTGATTAGATAATTAAGACCTCAACTCTAATTAACCTATGTTGATTTCTAGCGCCAAATGTATTAGCCTAGGTTTGAACCCAAACCCAATTCCTAATTCTTTAACTAATCAAGTTTATACAATTGACCAATTAGCAATCACCCAACTAGTTCCTCATTCATAAACCCACATATCAATATCATTCAATATAAGTTTACAAATAAAAGAGGGCAAAGAATCAAGAAAACAAACATGATTGAAATTCAAGTATATGGTTTCAAGATTACAACCATAATACCCTTGGAGTCTCCTTGAACTAGCTTGAAGTTCTACTCCTCCATAGCAATGAAGGTTATAAACTAGAACCCAAAACAAGTATCTTACAAAATGAAAGGAAAAGAAAAAGAAAAGAAGAGGAGAGGAGAAGAGAAGAAAGAAAAAAATGAAAAATGTTGGCAATGAGAGTCTTCTTTCGCATCTCGGTTTTCTCTCTTCTTATCAGACCTCAAATGTCAAAATTCAAAAATACCCTTAAGTCCAACTTAATCCTCTGCCTCTTAGCTTTAAGTGGACACCCAATTTGCTTAATTTGGACTTAAAATGAGAGAATTATGGCCTAATCTTTATCGCATGTCTAGGTTGTATCTCTATCCGCGTCAGTCAAATTCAACAGCCAATAAGTCCATCAAGATGTCATTATTTGGGAGAGTGCTCTTCATATGAATTGAAGCTTTATATCTTAGCTTTCAAATGGCACCGGTTTCACCTCAATCCAATGTCTACAACTCACGTTATGGCCCAATTAGTACACACTTATCAGGTTCCAGCATGACAACCCTATTCTGATTTCGTGGCCCAATTCAACCCATTAGACATTTAAATTAGTTTTTGACTTCTTCACCAAAATTGTAGATCTTTCTCTCAGCTTTCCTACAATATAAAATTTGTAAGGTTTAGATATCTACAACTCAGGATACAGCCATAATACAAAAAGAGTATAAATTTGTAATAATATTGAAAAATACAATTAAGCCCAATTAGAGTCCAAACTTATAAAATGTGTCCAATATTACTCAATTAAGCACAAAAGAGGTTTAATAAACTAAATATGAGGGTTAATCAATGTATCAAAATATTGCTTATCAAATTCCCCCACACTTAGCTTTTTGCATGTCCTCATGCAAAATCCAAAATATACTCAAGGGTGCCGAAAATGAACCATCTGAATCTAAAATAAACACACAAGTCCTAAAAGCAAAAAATGACCAAATACTATGAAAAAAAAATTTTCAATGGATCCTCAAGAGTGTCAAGCATATAAGCAAAAAGCATATCCAAGGCATCAAGAAATTCAACAATCAAGACACATCTCTACATAGGTGCAAGCAAGGCAAAAATCAATCCAAAAAGTATGGATCAAGCATCGAGGATCTCGCAAGATAATGTGTTTAGCACTCTTTCTCTCAAGTGTTTAAGGCTCAATCATACCACTCAAATCACCTCAAAAGGAAAAGCACTACCATAAGCTTGCTTATCATCTAATTCTCCACGACTCAAGCATATGCACACACAAATCAAGAGGACTTTATTCAAGGTTGTAATGGGGCCAAGGTAAGGGTAAGGAAATAGTAAGGATATGCAAGGTAAAAATCAAAGAGAATAGAAGAACATTGGCAAAGATATGAGGTTACAAATGTGAGAGCCCTCCTCAAATTCAAGCAATGCAACAAACAACTCTTTTTTATTCTACTTCTTTGCTTTCTTTTTTCATCAAAATTGCCCCAATTTATTGACTTTTCTTTTTTTTTTGGCTTTTTTTTCACATTTTCTTTGCTTTTTCTTTTTCTTTTTTTTTAAATCTTGTCATTTCTTTCCTTTTTTTTTCTTTTCACCACTTTGCACCCCCCACACTTAAAGTCTTGCATGTCCTCATGCAAACCCCTAGAATTATGTGAACGCATATCGCTAATGGTAACCAATGGTCTCCTAATCCCTAAGGCTAGGTAGAATCATGATTTTTTGCTTTAGGCTTGTAATATGCTAAAAACAAAGAATAGTTAGAAAGGCTCAAAGGGGCTAAGCAAGGGTAAAAATGCAAGGGTGGCTATTTGGCTAAGTGGCTAATCACAAAATAAATACCTCAATCATGTTCATGTATGCAAATGAATGGTGTAGCCTCAAAAAGAATTAAAGCAAGTTCTAGAGTGACAAATCATATGAGGGAATACAACACATAAGAAAGAAAAGAATGGCATGCAACATAGCCATCCAAATATGGCTCAAAAGCTCACATGGGTCATGTCCAACGTACTCAATCCAAGTAATTGAAGATCAATCCACCAAGCATGCAAGACATAAAGAATAAGATGAAAAGTCAAGTATGTTGTAATCTCAAGTCATGAATCTCTAATGCCTAAAGTTAACAACTCAAGAATCACCATAGGGAAACATCCAACTAAACAACATAATTAGCATATGAAAACTAACACTCAACATACTTTATTCTAAAAGTAAAATGCAAGATAGAAAATTAAAAAGGTAAAATGTGGTGAGAACTCCCTCATGGTGGCTTATGCTTGAACTGGTCCAGGAATTCCTACCAAGTTTTGCATCTTTTGCTTCCTCCAGGATCCCATAAGGTGATCTTAAATTCATTTTCATCTTTATTATCGGTGCCTTGATAGGTCAGTGTTGATGGCCTCGGCATCCTCCCAGGTAGCACCTCTACAATGATGAAACAGGCAGCTTAGGGGCAAGATTTGTTTTTCAAGTAGGCATAATCCAAACACCTTCGTGCACCCAGATGAAGTAAACCAACTGTCATGTCACAGATAGTTTGGAGTTATGCATCATTCTCCAAGTAGGCATATTCAAACTGCCCCAGGAAAGTTGAAGGTGCATACTCTAAACCACTTGAGTATGTCTCAGTTGCAGGTAGAAGCACAATAAAGGGGAAAGGCTGGGTGGTTTCTTTAACTTGTTCCTTTGACATCTCAACTCTTTGAATATCAACTACAATCTTGCCATCTTCTGGCATTGGAGGATCTCTCCTCAGACATGCCTCAATCTCTGCACATATAGGGCAGATATACTCACCCTCACAGTTAACACATGTGAATCCAGCAAAAATATCAACAGTAGTTAGCATGGTGAATTCTGCTGAGAGGTCACTCATGGGGTCTTCTAAAGAAGTGGAAATATCCATGCATGTAGTCATGTTCATTTCCTCAGCACCAACAAGATCATGAGATATCTCCTCAACCAATGTCTCTTGTGGTATCTCATCTAGTGGCCCAGCTACATCTTGACTCTCGCCAATCCCCTCAGCTAGCTCATGTGATTGCACATCTGGCATATTCCCTTCATTAGCTTGCAATTTGCTCAATGTAGAAGTTAACTGGCTCAATTGTGTTTTCAAGTCTTGAATGGTTTCATCAGTCCTCTACTGCCATTGGAGATTACTCTCCATCAACTGGTTCACAAGATCTTCTAGAGAGGGCTCAAGTGAGGTGGCTAGTGGATCAGCCTGATGATATACAGGTGATAACTCAAGATGTGGTGGCTCATGTGGCTCCTGGAGTAGATGCAAGTACTGTTGAATGAAAGGGAGTGAAGGTTGGAATTGCTGCTGAAAATATGGGGGTTGTTGTGGCGAAACACCCCCATATCCTTGATCAACTCCATCATACCAGTCAGATTGGTATATACTGGAACTTGGGTCATATCCCTGTTGCGGTTGCTAGATGTAATTCCTCATAGCATATTACTCTATTAAGTACTTTATGTCATCCAGCTGATGTTCCATTCTTTGGTAAGAATCCTCATCAACCGCTTCAGTTCCTGCAACATTCCAACAACCTTATGTTTGGGAACTAAAAGATGAGTTAATGAACATGTTAGAAAAGTAGAAATGAGTAAACTAAAAGGAAAAAGAAACTAAAAACTACTCTAAAATGGCTTAAAACAACTAAGAAAATACTGCAAAAAATATTTTGGATTATATACACAAGAAACAAAAAGGGAAGACATAAAAGAAAATATTAAAAATTGTAAGAAAAATTAAAATAAATAAAAAAAGTGGTCAAAACGATTGAATTTGGCAAAAATAGGGTGGGGCTCACTGCGCACTGAGTCTTGCTTAGAATGCCGAAAACCTTTGGACTAAAAAGTTTCAAGGTAATCTGAATATGAACAGAATAGGACAGCACCCAAAATTAGCCTAAAAACACCGAAAATGACCAAAATATGCAAAACACCAACAAAAGCAAGTAAACACATATATTTACAAACTAAATAGCATCAATATCCCCAAAGAATCTGCCAAAATTTGGCGACAAGTGTCATGACTGCTCTAAATTATAATTTTAAAATACTTAATTACACTAAATTTGAAGTATAGTACAACCAAGGTCGTCTCCCAAGAATGTTGTTGCTATCTAGTTAAGTAACAAGGGGGTATGTGCAAACATGCAGTAAATAAGCTATAAAAGAAAATTAGATGAAAATAAAAATACTAGCTCAAAGAGTTCCTTAGGTATAAGGTGAATCAATTATTAACGCACAATATATCAAACACATGGAGTGCAGCTAATTTGAGCTATTAGAGAGACCTCTACTAACAACCCCGCAAGTCTACCTAGAGAACTCTAGGAATTTAACCAAAATATAATTGATTAGATAATTGAGACCTCAACTCTAATTAACCTATGTTGATTTCTGACCCCAAATATATTAGCCTAGGTTTGAACCCAAACCCAATTCCTAATTCTTTAACTAATCAAGTTCATACCAATTGACCAATTAGCAATCACCCAACTAGTTCCTCATTCATAAACCCAGATATAAATATCATTCAATGCAAGTTTACAAATAAAAGAGGGCAAAGAATCAAGAAAACAAATATGATTGAAATTCAAGTATACGGTTTCAAGATTACAACCATAATACCCTTGGAGTCTCCTTGAACTAGCTTGAAGTTCTACTCCTCCATAGCAATAAAGGTTACAAACTAGAACCCAAAACAAGTATCTTACAAAATGAAAGGAAAAGAAAAAGAAAAGAAGAGGAGAGGAGAAGAGAAGAAAGAAAAAAATGAAAAATGTTGGCAATGAGAGTCTTCTTTTGCGTCTCGATTTTCTCTCTTCTTATCAGACCTCAAATGTCAAAATTCAAAAATACCCTTAAGCCCAACTTAATTCTCTGCCTCTTAGCTTTAAGTGACACCCAATTTGCTTAATTTGGACTTAAAATGAGAGAGTTATGGCCCAATCTTTATAGCATGTCTAGGTTGTATCTCTATCTGCATCAGTCAAATTCAATGGCCAATAAGTCTATCAAAATGTCACTATTTGGGAGAGTGCTCTTCATATGAATTGAAGCTTTATATCTTAGCTTTCAAATGGCACCGGTTTTACCTCAATCCAATGTCTACAACTCACGTTATAGCCCAATTAGTACACACTGATCAGGTTCCAGTGTGACAGCCCTGTTCTGACTTCGTGGCCCAATTCGACCCACTAGACATTTGAATTAGTTTTTGACTTCTCATCAAAGTTGTAGATCTTTCTCTCAGCTTTCTTGCAATATAAAATTTGTAAGTTTTAGATATCTACAACTCAAGATACAGCCATAATACAAAAGAGTATAAATTTTTAATAATGTTGAAAAATATAATTAAGCCCAATTAGAGTCCAAACTTATAAAATGTGTCCAATATTACTCAATTAAGCACAAAAGAGGTTTAATAAACTAAATATGAGGGTTAATCAATGTATCAAAATGTTGCTTATCATGGAGTCGCTATTGCTGGAGATGAGTAGTGGTGCCCGGTGGCTAAGATTGTTTCTGGTGAAGAGCAATGGTCATGCTACGCAACGAGGTGAGACATTATGCTCAAGTTGGGAGGCGATCGTTACCTACCTGCGTGGATGCATCATGCTCAAATCATATAGCAATAGTGGAGGTTGTGAGGATGAGTGCTAGCAACTGGGGCATGATTTGTGTGTGGCAGCTAAAGATAGTGTGTGTTGTATCAGAGAAAGGAAAGTGAAAGAGTAGGGTTTCATGGGGTATCAAATAAGGCTGGTGCAAGTAAAGTTTGGGCTGTTGGGCAAGGGAAAAGAAATTGGGCAAAAGACACAAGGGTAGAGATAAGTGGGACAGTAAAATGTTCATATATCTATGTGGTCTTTGGGTTGAGTTGGGTATTAGGTCTCATATTTCCAGATCTGATATCCTAACCAAACATTGATCAATTTTAATCGAGTCATGCCTAATTGACCTAATGACCTGAAACAATTTAATTGATTCGGTTCGGTTTGATTGCGTCGATTCGATCGGTTTACACCCTTAGCAAAGACGATGGATGAAATTCAATTGAGGGCGGAGAGATATATGTACATATCTTGAAGAAATACAGAAGGCCATAGTGAACTCGGTTAAGAATCAAATCGAGAAAAATCGGGCTCATAGCAAGAAAATCACTCGAGGAAGAAAGCATAAGCACCAAGGGTTAGAAGGTTTCATGATTATACTCCTCTTAATGTGTTCGACCGATTTGTATAAGGAAGTCAGACAAGTGGAGCACTTCCCCAAGCTAAAAACACTCGAGTAATAGGTCCTTATTTTGTGAGTATTATAATGGCTTTGGATACAATACAGAGGATTGCTACGACCTCCATGATGTCGTAGAGTGGTTGATTAGGGAAGGAAAGCTGGCGATGTACATTACCTCCTAATGTAGGCCAAGGAAAAGAAGAGCATCCCCCATGAATGATGAAGAAAGAAGACACTCTAGGGCTCAAAGGATCTCGAAACTCGAGAGAACAGAGGAAGATCAGGAAGAAATGAAAACAATCACAAGGATAATCCACATCATAGGCGGAGGCTTTGCAAGAGGTGGCACCACTAAGTCAGCCCGTAAGAAACACTTCTAAGAAGTTTTTAGCTTATCGTAAGAAAGTCCACCAGTTATCATCCACTCTCGAAATTATTTTCTTAAGCTCTGATCTAGACGGAGTTATTCCTAGACATGATGACCCCATGGTAATTTTGGTGATAATGGTGATTGTCAAAGTTAAGAAGGTGTTTTTAACTAAGGGAGCTCCGTCAATATCATTTTCTGAGATGCCTTTGATAAGCTTGGGCTAAAGAACTTTGACCTTCAAACTTACAATAAGGAACTCATCAATTTCTCTGAGGAGAAGGTATACCTGGATGGATATATTATGCTCCATTTGACCTTAGGAACTAGGCCTAAAACTTGAACAGTTAAAGTTGACTTCCTAGTAGTTGATTGCCCATTCACTTACAATGTGATCTCAGGAAAGGCAACTTTGAATAAGATTGGAGCCGTCATCTCTATGGCATTGCCTCACGATGAATTTTTTTACTGATAAAGGAGAAATTACAATGATAAGAGCAGAGCCGGTAGTGGCTCATTGGTGTTATAACGCGAGCATGGAGATTCAGAAGGTGGAAAAGAGGGTATCTGAAAATTGTTCACTCCCTCCTAGTTCATTGAGAGTAATGTTGGTAGACCTTGATACAAGAAGGTGGCAGAAAATGAAAAGGCCTGAGTCCAATGGAGAGCTTGAGGTCATGCAAATTAGGATAAAGCCTAATCAAACAACTCTGATAAATAAGAACCTCCCTGTGTCACTGAAGGAGGAACTTGTGGCTTTTTTAAGGAAGAATGTGGATTTGTTTGCTTGGAATGCGGCTTATATGCCGAGGGTTGACCTAGAATTCATGAGTCATCATTTGGCTACTTTTCTCAGTGTCTAACCAATAGCTCAGAACAAAAGAAATATAAGCCCAGACATAGCTCTAGAGGTTCAAAAACAGGAACAAGCTTTGTTAGACGCTTGTTTCATCAGGGAAGTAATGTACCTGACCTGGCAATCCAATGTCATTATGGTAAAGAAATCCAATGGGAAGTGGCAAATGTACATCAATTACACCGACCTCAACAAAGCCTACCCAAGGATTCTTATCCCTTGCTGAGTATAAATGGATTATTCGATGCTATGACCGGATTTCGATTTCTCTCTTTCATGGTCGCATCCCAGGATATAACCAAATCCCAATGCACCTGCTTGTCGAGGAGAAGACTGCATTCATACCCCAATGACCAATTACCGTTACAAAGTCATGCCATTTGGGCTGAAAAATGTGTGGGCCACATATTAGAGATTGATGAATAGGATTTTCAGTTATCATATTGGAACCTTGATAGAAGTTTACATCGACAATATACTGGTTAAGACAACAAAAGATGAGAAGCTTCTGCCTAATCTTGAAACCATCTTCGATTGCCTTCATAAGCACAGGATGAGGTTAAATCCTTAAAAGTGTGCCTTCGCCATTGAAGCCACAAAATCTTTGGGTTTTATGCTTACACATCAAAGGATTGAGGTGAATCCCGATAAGTGCCAAGTAATTTTGTAGATGAAAAGCCCAACTTCCGTAAAGGAGGTTCAGCAATTAACGAGAAGAATAGCTTCCATTTCAAAGATTTTAGCAGCATCAGCTCGAAAGGTGTTGCCTTTCTTTGCATTGTTAAGGAAGGAAAACAATTTTGAATAGACGTCCATCAAATTTGTACCTTCAATCTAAAAGATACCCTTCTAGCTCTCCGATCTTATGTAAGGATCACTCCCAAAACCAGGTATGCGTACACTCCTTTAAACCTTGTATCTCTTGCACCTTTTGACTTGATCGTCAAAGTCCTTACAGGCATATCCCCCGCTGTCTTGAAATCTGACTTTCACCCAACTAACTTGAAACAAGAGCAACTTTGGAGTCTTAATCTCATTCAAAGCATCGATTCTCCAGAATCTGGTAATCCATCTCCAAACAAATTTCCAAATGAATCATGTCCCTGTAAGCAATCCTCTAGGTCATATTCCTGCTATAGAAGAATTAGGACCTAGATGAATTTAAAAGCTCAAAGAGAATATCAAAAAACGTTTGAGAGTAAGGAAAAAGGATTAGATGAAACAAGTCTTGGAAGCTGAGAGTATCAGGAGGGAAGAGAGAGAGAGAGAGAGAGAAAGAGAAAGAGAGCAAAAAGAAGAGAAACTTTTATACTATATAAAGAGGTGGAAATAGGTCAGGCTACACCCTAAACATGTTAAGCCTATTCATAAACATTAGGCCTAAGTCTAGCCTGCTTGTTAGGCCTGACCTGACTTGACTTGAAACTTATTTCCAAAGCATGTTAAAAGATTAAAAAAAAAAAAAAAGAACTAATAGGCCATTAGGCCTAGCCTTTATATAGGCCTAAATAGGCTTAGGCCTTTGAATACACATTAATCATGACCTTAACCAAGTCTTGCGACCAAGAAATTTGTTAGCGTAGAGAAATTAAATGATAAAAATGACAATGCTATCCAGGGATGGATGTACATATAAAATGGTAAGGGCACATTCCCCCACAAAAATTTGAGAATTTTATTAGTAGTGTATAAGTATGTATATATTTTACCCCTATTATTTTACTATATTTAATCCCACATTAACATAAAAATTATAAGAAACTTTTTGTTATATTTATGTATTATCTCTACCTTCATTACTTAATTTTCTAGTTCAGTCACTAATGCCATCATCTATACTATGCTACCACAAAATCTGCAAGCTATTTATCAAGGCGAATTCCATGATTTTTTAATATGCCACCACATAGGCTAATGTCATCACAAGTCTACGATAAGACAATTAAATTTAATATCCAGCTACAAGTCCACGACAATACAATTTACACAACGGTAAATATGACCTCTTCTTTCTTAACTGGTGGAGAACAGAGATTTGATTTGAAGTACCATGTTGAATCAATTTCACCCATCAGATTGTGTCTTCTGATTGCAATATCTGGCAAATGATTGAAAATAAAGTTGCAAAACTAGTTAGCTGGCCTTGGTAGAAATTTTGAGACGAGAGTGAATTAAAAGGCTTTTAAATAAACAGCCAGTTGGTTAAGATGTATTTAAGAGTTCATAGGGACTTAAGTATGATGGCGTTTTAGAAGAATACAGAAAGATGAAGTCTTTTGCTACTCAACAACCCAACCCAGATTGTGATAGCATCAGTAAAAGGGCTTATCATTATAATTTTTGTGGTCCTATGATAAAGCATCTTGGGCTTGCTATTTAACCACAATCTTTTTTCAAGGAAAAAAAAGACTTTTTTTAAAAAAAGTTCAAATAAACTTGTATATAAAATAAGAAAATGCAGATGTATTTATCTTTAAATTATTTAATAAATGATGATTATCATGCACTATTTTGATTTACGGGTAAACATATTCGTACTTTCTTATTTTAGAGATAATTAGTTTACTTTAACAAAGTCTTATCTGAAATCTTTGTCTTCTTTCTTTATTTCTTTCTCAAGTTCTTTTAATTAAGTATTCATTTGTGCTATTTTTTTTTTCTATTTATAAGACTCGAGTAAGATCTTCCATAAGAAAAATAAATGTCGAGTCATTTGAATCAATTAAACATTGATAACTTATTATTATAATTTTTTCCTAAACTATTATCGTATAATTGAAGCGTTAGAAAGAAGAGTAAAATGCAAACAAAAGATTTGAATTGCTTTATATATTAAATGAATCATGTATAAGACGTCAAGATGCTAAGCTGCTAAGAAAGATGCGCAAAATGCAGTTGCAAACAGAATCATAGAAATTATTCGAGTAACCATTGTCATGATCTATGCAAAATGAGCTCCTGCATTATTAGCCATATCATCAAAAACTTATGTCGCCAAGACACCATACTTTTCTGTTGGTACAATATGATGATGTGAAAGTTTAAACTTTTCATTTCTTACAAATTATCCGAATCCTTCATCATGAATCCATTTTGAGTGACTCTGAGCAAACGTCATATGAAGCAATTGTTAGCCCTACACGTAAAATGAAGGGTCTTGCCTTGAATGGAGCAAGGTGCCTTTCGTTCTTGGACCACAGCATGGGTGTGTGGGCCAAGTAGGTCACACGTTATCCACAAGCTTGCAATTATCCAATTCTTTCAAGGTCCTTCTGATTTCAATGACATAATTGAGTTGAATACTCCACGTAATGCTTCAATGAAAGCCTAATAATAATAAAAATATATTTAGATATAGATTAGTAAGTCAGTTTGGACTAAAAGGTCTTTTGAAATTTTACGCTAACCTATTTGGTTAAATAATCTTTAAAAAGGAAATCAATTTTAATATACTAGTAGTGTATAAATCATTTATACTATCATGCATTTATGTATTACGTTTTTATATGTATTTGATTCTTATAATAATTACTTTGTAAACCGTATATATAATAATATGTGATTAATTGACAATTTAAAATACTTTTGCACTAAAAGTAGATTGAAATTAAAATCTTAACATAACTTGTTACATTAGATCAAAACTAAAATTAAAGACATTCTTGAAAGTTAGCAAAGAATTCAGGCTAATCAGTTGTAAAGTTTCCGCAATTCATATTACAATTATAGACGTAAATCCCAATCCCCAGCCATCAGCACAATCACAAACCCAAATGATTCTCCACAAACTTGCGGATTGCTTCTCAAGTTTTATGATCATGCTGAGATTGTTGGAAACCACGCATGTAAGATGTATTGTGAAACACAAAGTTCCACTTTGAAAGAATGAAAGAAAGAATTAATGATTTATAAGTTTTGTATGGATCAAGACCCTTAAATTAATTTGATTTTGGATCATGTTAGACTCAAGTCAAATATACCACATTCTCTCTATATGTCAGCACTCTTACAAGCCCAAATCATCCAAGCTCAAGACCAAAAAAATACCAGAGGAGCTCAGATTTAATGTCAATTTTGCCATTAGAAACCTTAAACAAAATTATTTATCAAAGAAAGTTAGTTGAAAAATTGGAAAAAAAAAAAAAAACCTCCAACGAAAAGTTTTCTCAAATTGTGGCTTCTTAATTAACATGTCACTCTTACTGGAAACTTCTGTAATTTTCATGCAGATCGACGAGGTTCGAAAAAGTGTTGAACTGCACATTTGGAGAAACCCCCGAAAACAGCTTTTTTTAACTAGAAAGTTGGTTTTAAAAAATCTATCATGTTTGATAAAAAGATGAAAATGGATTAAAATTAAAAAAATTAATAATTTTAAATTAAAAATATCTTATAATCATAAATAATTTGTTAAAATATTTAATAATAAGCAGAAATTAATTATTTTAAAATAATGATATTTTTACCAAATTAACCTTAAGTATCAAATATTGTATAATATAAACAAATTATTTCATATTTTTTTTAATAATTTACTGTATAAAAGTAACTTTTTTGATATAATTCAAACAAAATACATTATTGTAAAATTACTTTTAAGTTAATGCATCTAAATATAAATTGATTTACACATAATTAATTATATAAAAGAGTGATTACACTATCAATTATTAAAATAATTTTAGTATCACAACTTTTTTAAACACACACAATTTTTCTTTCCCTTTTAATCGTGTGCTTCATTATTCTTTCATTTATAGCTTTGAAATAATAATAATAATAATAATAATAATATTATTATTATTATTATTGTAGGTAGAGTATGAAATTTGTTTTTAAAATAAAATAAATTGCAACAACTTGAAAATAAAATGAAGTTAATAGGAAAAGGCGGTTTTGGTTTTCTTGCAGCAGCTATAAAAATGGTTACTTTTCAATTAAACATATAAAACATGTGCAAAATTTGCATTTTTGGAAAGCAATATAGTACACAACCTTTTGAATTTGCCCAAGCCAATTCTCCAAGTTGGTCAACAATTTTTTAGGTTCCAGTTGTGTACTTCGATGAACCATTTACCACGGCAATACTTCTTGCCTAACCCCAGCACATCACGTCAGATGAGATAGAGTAATTTCTTCTTAGCACATTAATTTCCACATGCAACTTCTTTGTCTCTGGAAGGAAGGGTTTTTGGATTCTGTTTCGAATTTATTTTTATATATTATCAGTATAAAAATTTTCATATAGTTATCTAATGATATATTATTATATTAATAAAAATACTTAAATTTTATAATAATTATATCAAAAATTAAATATATAATAGTATATTATTAAATGACAGTATTAAACTTTTCATATTAATAATATGTCAAAATTAATTTTTTCTTTTTATTAACTATAAGGAAAAAAATTACACTTTAGCCTCCTGAACTATAGGTTATACATACTTTAACACCTAAATTTTAAAAAATATGTAAATCAACCCTTTGAACTTTTATAAATATATATTTTAGCCAATATAAGTGTTCTATACTCCCTTAAATTTTGGATTATATATAAATCGACCTCTTGAATTTTGTTAAATATGCAACCTGACGGCCTAAACTTTCTTAAATATGTGGTTTATTTTTTAACAATTAATGAAAAAAATTTAAAAAAAGACAATTTACACATTCAAGAAAGTTTAGGGGACTAATTTATATATTTTTAAAATTTAGATGTTAAAGTGTACATTACCTATAGTTCATGAGGGTAAAGTGCAATTTTCCCTTAAATTAATTTTGTAGAGATTAACTGTTTTGGTTTTTGATGTTTGGTTTGTTCCCTTTTGTTGGATATTGCTCTATATTGCTTTTCTCAATTTGAAGAGCTTTGAGCCTTTTTCAATAGCTATCCAAAAAGAAAAAATTCTAGAGATTAAACATAATTCAGAGTACTAATAAAAATATTAGCCTACTAGTAGAGGTATATTACGATTTCAAAAAGGATCTCGATTTAATTTTTTGAGAAAACATGAGTTGGGAGAGCAAGCTTGATTACGTTTTAAGTGGATTATTAGTCCTCTTACCTAGTAATAAAAAGGAGGGTTGCCCTTTGAAAACCAAAAAAAAACACAAAATCCAAAGCTACGGCCATACTTTCAGTTTGATTCAATTTTTACCGCATTCTTACTTTTGAGTACTCATGCCTTATGTGAGTATATAATTAAAAACATAATCAGAAAGAGAAATGAAGAATGATTCTTGTATTTACGAGTAAGCTGTGCAGAATTTGCATTTAAATCAAGTGAACCTTGTTTTGAATTTTTTTTTTTTTTTTTTTTGGGTTTAAGAAATTGTTCATACAATTTCGGGCTAAGATGAAAGTTAGATAAGGCCCTCCTCAAATTGATAAGATTCAAACTCTTGATATCATAGGTAGTCTATTTTCATTGCAATCAATTACTTTTGGGTAACTTGTTTAATATTTAGTATCACGAAAGTTAAGGAGGAATTTGGAAAAAGAAGAAGAAGAAGTAAGTTGAGGAAAACACTTCAAAAAGGAGAAAGACAAGGAAAGGAAAATGAGGAGGAGTTAAAATGGGAAAGGACGCAGAGAAAAACATGGATAAAGAAGCGAGTGAGCGAGAAGGTAGGAAATTGGCCTCCTTTGGCCCCACCAGATTCTATCTATGGTCATAGAAAACGTTTAAACATTATATGCAACGTAATTGTCAAAATAACACTAGTATCAATGAGAAATGTGACAAAGCCAAAAATATAACAAGCATAAGTATCCATTGATTGCCTTGCCTATCTACTGAATTGAACGCGGATAAATTGAAATATTTATCTTCGATAATTTCTTATAGCCCAAGCACTCAAAAAATATTTTGGAACAAGATAATTTTCCTATTATGTTATGTATCTGTTCCATCTAGTTACGTGTATGACTTTGCAAGCTGTCGAAAAAGGCAACATATATATGTATTCACATGCTGCACTGAATGCAGAACGAGTTGGACTCATAAGGTCATGCTTGTGGGGCACATGATTCTGTCTTTAGGAACTTAGTTCTAGTTGGCCACTGCCCACTAGAAAATATACACATATGCGCAGGACTTAATTTTCATATGTTTGGGTAGATCCTTTCTCTTCTTTTTCCTTCTTTCTATATGGTGACCATTGAGGCGGTGTATATAATCTAATAATATATTAGTGCAAAAGATACACATTTATGTTTGGGAAACACCTAAATCGTAATGGCCAAATGAAGCAGGACCAATGCCATATCTCCAGCGTCGAAAAATATTAAATGTAAGCCATTTTAGTGGGGCCCTAGGCGATTTGATATTGTATTTAATTAATTATTTAATACCAGCTGTAATATAAACGCCCTTGTTTTTTATGGAGTCAGTAGCATAAGTTGAATTAAAGTGGCTTTTCTGCAACTCTGCAGAATAGACAGCTGCATGCCACAAAGATTGACTAAATTTACATCACAAGGTTAACATGGCACCTAATGACAGTTGACTATAGAACAATTTTCTAATCACATTGTATAGAAGTCAGGGTCGAGAAGATGGATTTAATGGTGAGCCAATGGTCCCATTCAGTATAAAGTACAAGAAATTGGAGTGTAATTCATGAGAGGCTTAATCGTGCCAATCCCTTTACAGTATAGACGTTACTTGCATTGCCAGAACAGAAGTCTGAAACAGCCTAAAAAAAAACAAGTGACAGAGATAATACCTCACATGAGCATTTATGGGCAATGGATCAGTGTTTACAACTGCAATAGAAGAATGAATGGAACAGGGAAAATGGGAGCAAAAGAGCACTCTGTATCCATATCCAAGTGTATCTTGTGATGATGTATTTTTCTTTCTTTTTATCATATTTCTGTGAGTTATATAACTTACAATTGATAAGGGTACTGTGTATGTGGTCAGATATTCTAATTAGATTTACATGAGAGATAACAATATGCATGGAATATATGATTGAACCAACAAATCAATGATTGAGCAAACTTTACTTTGTCTGCTTATGTTTTTCTTTTTTCTTTTTTCTTTTTCCCCTATTTGATGGCAATAGATATATGGAAGGAATGGAAACAGGGTGGACAAGTGTTGGTTTGGTGACCATTGGTCTTTGAAAACAGATGGACGGCGAAGAACGAATTGATGGCATGGCGAAATAAATTGAAAGAATAAAGCGAGGCAAGCGAAGAAAAATAAGTATAAAAAATAGTTTGATATCAAAACAAAATGGAAAGTAAGGGGGAAAAATAAGAAATAATTTGTTTGAAGGAAAAGGAAAAGTCACATGAGACTTTCCTAAAGTTTGGATAATAATAATGAGGTTAATTTTGGTTCAATATTTTCACACATCATCAAATGAGTTTAACATATGAGAAATATTGAGGGGACTGATTTTTTGTAAGATATCGTGCTAATTTACTATTCATCTACCATTGGATGGGATATAAACTCTATAATAGATGAGTGATGAGTTGGCTGACACGATATTTCATAAAAAATGAATTCCCATGTCACTTCTCTTAACACATTTACATGATATATTATCAAGGTTTTAAATTGCCAATGGCATCATGGGATACGGTAGTATACAGCTGTAGTTACTGCTACAATCACATCACATACAACAATTGCAATGTTATTCCCAATTACAGAAATCAACCACGATATAACCACATTGCAGTGCAGCGGCAATAGGTTGCATTAGGAATGCAACAGGCTGCAATGGGCAATATTAGGTCCGCAACAAACTCCATTCAAGTTGTAAATATACCAAAATTTTACCCTGCAATAACTGTAATACATGTCACAACGAGTACAATATCCATAATTACAATAATTGTAATTATAACTGTATCCACAACCGTAACCATAATTTAAAACAGAGTATCTTATGATAAAATTGAATACTAGTATTAGAAAGTTAAGAAATTATAAAATACATTATGTGTAAAACTTTGCTCTACAATATATTATCAAATGGGTCGATTTTTATTCGTCCTACCTACTTGAATTACTTCAAAGTATGTATTATTAATGCATTATTCACATAATTTAATTTTGATATATTATTAGTGCATAAATTTTTTATGCATTTATTTAATTATATATCACTATATTTGTAGAAGTATTTAGCTTTTACAATCTATCTTAAAAATCACACAAATAATATCATATAATTAAATAATTGTACAAAACTTTTTACAGTGATAATATATCTATATTATGCTAAAAGTTTCATATCAAAGTTAAAAATTATATTTTCATATTAATTTTTTGTAATATGTTTTTTGGTTAACAATAAATATGCTTTGTCTAAATCTATTTTTGTGCACAATAAATACATATTATATATGCATATTTAACCTAAATTATAAATACTAGTAAAATTTTCCAATCGTTTAGTGTTTGGAATTTGGATTGACAATTTGTATGTCATGTTAATTTTGAGTTTCTCATATCATGTATCATAGATGATAATGTTAAACTGGGTTTTGCAATGTTGTCTAATAATTGGTAAAGATTTTTTTTCTCAAAAAATATTTTTATCCTGTGAGATTACAATTTATTCTTAAGATAGAACAAGTTAGCATCTCATCTTACCCTCAATATCAAAGGGAGAAAAATAAAAAAAGGGGGGGGGGGAGGGGAGAAGACTGCTCAATTCTCAACACACTGTAGAAGAATCTCTCCTCTACTAGTTAATCAATTGGTCTCAATTAGTCAGATAAGCAATCAATCTGCAATTTTATTGAATTTCTTTCCCCTCTTAAATGAGAACTTAAATAAGCCTGCGCATACGGTAACGCTTTCAGAAGTCAACGCCAAATTCTTCGCATTCAATAATAAATGAAAGCCATAATTCATATCCAAAAAAATAATCTACCATTCTTCAATTGGTTTTTATTCGCCGCCTGAATTGGTTAGTGAGCGCAATAAGGCTTTGCTGTGGTTATTTATAGCTGCTGACTTCTCTAAACTTTTTAAAAAATTATAATAATAATATTTAATAAAATAATATAAAATTTATTTTTAATAAATAAAAGTTATAACAGTAATATTTAATAAAATTATTTTTAAAATTTAAAATAATTTTAATAAATATAAATATTAAAGATAATAATTTTTTCTCTTACTATCATTTAAATAAATAAGATTATATTAGTATTTTTAATTTTAAAGGATACAAGTTAGCTTTAAAAAAGTATACTATAAAGACTCTCAAAAGTACTCTTTAGTTTTTAAAAATTAGGAATGAAAATATTTTAACTTTTTTTATTAAATAAAAAAATTAACTTATATTTTTCATAAATAAAAAGTACCTCCTCAAATAGTACTACTAAATTATGCCTAAGCTGCTCACTACTCAATATTCAGGCGCTTTCTTGTGCTTACATAAGTGTAATTAAGAAAATTATAATGAATTTTTGTTTCATTTTAAAATTAGATAAATGTTAGTACACACCATGACGAAAGTTTATAATGAAAGTGCATTAACAAAAATGAGACCCAAGATTTTACGTCTACCCTTTCTGCTACTTGATTATATATTTAGTTTATTTTCAAATTATTATAAATATAACAGATTTTACTCTTAATATACTTCTTCCTCCATTAATACAAAATAATACTCCCCCCATTTCATAATAATAATTGTTTAAGGTAATGGTACTAAGACTAAGAAAGCAAACTGTTAGTCTTGGTTTTTAAAAAATGAGTTTAAAAGACTGAATTATTGCAATAGCAAAAATTGGTCATTTTATAGGAAAATTTCATATAACTTTGTGATGTATAGATCTTTATCATTCATGAAAAAGATGGGATTTAGTGTGGACCCATAAGAGAATTTAATTAATATTAAAAAATTACAAATAATCATATTATATGAAATTTTTACATGTGGAATCCATTTTCGTATTTGCATTATGAAAACAATGATAAAATTTATATAAAATAATTAATTCTGTATTAAAATTTTAAGATGACAAATTATATGAAAGAATGAAAATTCCAAAATGACCATTACTGTGAAGCGGATGGAGTAGTCATTTTTTTTTTAAAAAAATAATGTTCTATATTATTTGCCGTTTTAGAATTGTAACAAATAATTAATTATTTTATATACCAAATTTATCTTTATTATCATTAATTGCAAATTTTTCTCTCTCTGTCTCATCACCTCCCTATTGGGTTATACTCCCTCTATTTCATTTTTGTACTAGAATTAAAAATGAATAATAGTATTGATCTGTTAAAAACAACCAAAGTAAAAGATTATAATACCCTTTATTTGATTGCACTAGGGATAAAATGGAAACAGTATAATGTAAAAAGGGATAAAATTGAAAGAAAAAATTAATACTATAAAAATAATTTTCCAGAAAGACAATTAATATGAAATGGAGGAACAATTCTTTGATTAATACAACTCTTTAATAAGTCAAAGAGCAAGTTAATATTGGATAATACTAGTAGTTTCATTTTTAATAATCAAAGCTATTAAAATATTTGTTAATTCTTGTATCATTACCTTAATTAATGACTATTATTATGGAATGAAGGGAGTATTATAATTTGTTAGACATGTCGTTAAAAAAATTAAATTAATGTTTAAAGTAGTTGATGGTAGAGCCGAATGCTTTTAATGATTTAATCCTAAATAATCAAATAGCGTCGGTAAATAAAAATATTACAGTAAAAGCAAATTAAAATTAAACCCGTAATATAACTAATATTTCCATAACTTGTGTGGCTTTTGAAATGGCCATATATAATGTTTAAATGACGAAGCATTGTCACATGACATGCCATTTTTATCTTAACAACCCATGTAAAATTCAAAAGGTTCTCTCATATACTATTCCCTTCTTTAAATAACAAGTATAGGACTAAAACTTGTTATAAAAACTCATTTGGTTAAATTTTACTTGTAAGTCTATACTTTAGCCTTGATTAATGAGTATCATATTATGACATCAAGCTTCTTTGATAATGAAGGAGTAGCCACAGATAAAAATTATCATTTGAAGACATTAAGCTAAGTTTAAATTGGAATCCACCGACAAATACTAAACAAGATGTAATTGAACACTGACTTCAATTCCTAGGAAGAAGAATGAAACAATGAACGAATTCAAAAATAAAGATCTCGTCACATGAACTTTGCATGATAGAAGCAAATTTTCCGGTGAGGCATCTAACAATAATGGTATGATGATAATATAATGTTACTAGTGAAATATACACTTTTAGCAGCAAAGGTTTGAAAACATCTTTCCAAGACTAATTCCAAAGCAAGATCAGTGAGGCTTTCACTAGAATTGATGAAAGAAAAGTTCCATTGTCACTTATGTCACAAGTTGAACCATTCTAGAAAAATTTGGCATCACTGAAGCTAACTTTCTGCTCTTGGCAACCAGCCTCTTCTAGAAGCCACTTCTCAAGCAAAGAGAATTGCATTTCAGCACCAATATTTGGCTTGCTTTCATCTTGAAAAACAGTGGCCTCAGGGGACAAAGATTGAGAAAACTCAGAGTTTGAAGAATCCAAAGACTCCAAACCAAACAAGGACTCAAAGGTTTCAGACAATTCAGCACTATTGCTTCCCTTTGCCCCCCTTGGGGTTCCTTCACTAGAAGCAGTATCAGCCCCAGTACCACCAGCAAGTAAGTTGTTGAAGGAATTCTGGGTCAAAGATGAGTTAGTTCTAGAGGACTTTGGTGGATTTTTCATCCACCCCTTCAACAAACGAGCTATGTTCTCAGCACTCGAAGCATAGCACAAAGATTGTGTTGGTTTTGTTATGAAAGAGAGTGAGCCATTAATATTGGAGGGGTTTGATGCATCAAAACAAGATGGCTTATTCTCTGGTGAAAGTGCTTCACTGAGAGCTCTCTTGGCCATATGAATATCCGTTTGGAGCCTTCTCTCCCACTGGCCTCTAGGAATTGGCTGTGATCTAGACTGTGATGCTGAAAAGCCTTCTCCCAAGTTGCCTTCGGAACCTGTTTGCAATTTCTTCAGCTTCTTCTTCAAATGGGTGTTCCAATAGTTCTTTATGTCATTATCTGTCCTTTGTGGTAGGTATGAAGCTATAGCAGCCCATCTGCACCATAATCAATGTGATCCACTTAGTCTAATCATGTGAATCCAAAAGAACTTACCAAACTAAATGCTCAAAAAAAACAGTTAAAAACCAAATCAGATTCATTAAGTAGGTGCTTGAAGATTTATTCAAGTAATTACCTGTTTCCTAAAAGATCTTGAAGATGGATTATCATCTTCTCCTCTTGTTCTGTGAAGTTACCCCTTTTGATTCCTGGCCTCAAGTAATTTGTCCATCTAAGCCTGCAACTCTTGCTGCACCTTGACAAGCCTGAAAACCCCAAAATGAAATAAATAAATAAATTCAGATTGAATAAAGCAAAACACTAAAACACTAGAGGGCCAAAGTGACCCTTTCAGATCAGAGTGCTCTTGGAACATGATTTTTCCTGATGAGGATCTGAGGGACACAAAAAGAATGATTAACAAACAAAATCACCAAAAAGAAAGTGTGGGAATTAACCTGTCTTGGTGGGAACAGCCCTCCAATTTCCAGGACCATGTTCCTGTATATAAGACACCAATATGATATCTTCTTCAGGAGTCCAAGGCCCTTTCTTGACACCTTCTTTATCACAACAAGGTGGCCTTCCCATGTCTCCTTGTTCTTTTTACCTCTATCTTCCACCACCTTTATAACTGCTTGTATCTATCTATCAATATCCCTCTAAAAATTCTCCACCCCTTAATTTCTTCTCAACTTGTGATATCTTCTACTCTATTTTTTCTAAGTCCTCTTTACTTGATAAATGTTCTGAGGCAAGTGTCTAAGGCTAAGGAGTGCCTGGTGTACATATATAGCGAAAAGAGAAGGTGTGGTGTTGGGGTGTGTGTGTGAGGATGCTCACTTAAACAAGTAAAGGGGAAGCCAAGAGTCAAAAGTTGACAGCAAGAGCATTAACTCAAGGCAGCAAGGGCCAAATTATTCACCTCTCAGCTGGTGGCAATGTCTCTATGTGTTGTGCCACTCAAAACCGCGTGGCATTCAATGTGGCTGCACTGGGAAAGCCCTATGAATATGAATTGTATATATCTCATCTTGTTACTATAAGTCTCCAAACCCCGGCATGCCATTAAATGTAATATGAAGATAAAGCTGACTTTTGCAAAGCCTAATAAGTTCTCACCATTATGTATGTCTTCTTTAATTTGCTTGCAGGTGATCTCTCAAATTCTCAATGAACCACCTCCATTTTCTCTTTTAACTTATCACTAAATTAATTAATTGCGTTCGTACACTGATTATGCTGTATTGATATTTTGGACAGCGACCATAACTGACTTTCTTGCTTCTCTAGAAAGGGATATCCCTACATATGCCTATGTAGAATAATAGTACTATTAAGAAGTTTATGAAACGGACTTCCTTATAATTTGATTATATGTAAATTTTTATTATTAATTAAGAAGATAAAGCCCAAAAATGAGTAAATGAGAGATTCAATCAATGGTAAAATTTTATGTATCATCAAATCTTGTAAAATTATCACATAAAGAATACGTTTATGAAGTTTGTAAGCGTGATTGTTTGCATTTATTTTTGTACAATTATTTTTGTAAAAGATATTTTTTAAATTTGTATATATTTTTTGAATAAGACTCTTGAAAAAAAATAAAATTAGAAAGAAATTAAATTTCTATTTTTTTAAAAAACAAGTAGGAGATTTCTTTGATAAAATTAACTATAGAAAATTTAATTTTAAATGCTGTCTTAAAGTTATTCTTTTAGGTTTAATCTAAACACAAGCTAAATATGTTTAATTAGGCAATAAATTTATAAGCTACATTGCTTTGGATTAGGTGTAGCACGTTTAAGTAGTTTGTGGGTTATATTGAGAAATTTTTTCGTGCGCAATTTTCGAATTGCAAAGCCTGCAAGTTCATTTATTATCATTACTATCGTTAACAATTATTGACCTACTATGCTATTCAGTTTTTAATTGAAATACCAGTATCTTGATTAATTTATTAGTTATTGGCTCTTAAAATCAATGTTACCAATAAATGATAGATGTTTGAAAATTAACACCGACAGCAAAATAAATTTAAAACTGAATTGGAAAGGAAAAACACTATCAAGTGCCGAAATATTAATCCTCATAGTTGTTTATGATCAATTAAGCCCTTTGAAACTTGAAAGAGTCAAGATCGAGTTGGTGCATGGCAAATCAAGAAACTGACTTTACCTTCTTGTATACAGACCATGAATATAATGCATGGATGTGGACTGTATACAAGTAGTATGGGTTAAGCAATCGGTGATGGGAACCAAAAATACCTCAAACTATTTTAGCTTTGAAATCCAAATTCATCATAATAAACTTCATAAATGACATTTGAAGAGTAGGCACCCATACGAAGGCCCACAGCCTTTGAATGAGTCACAGGCGCTGCTCATTTACACAAATCTGAGGGTGTACACGGGTCAAAGTAAGTCTATGTGTCTAACTCTAGAATGCTATATTCAAGTTGATACAAAGCAAGTAGCGCTTACTTTTCATGACTAATTCAGCAAATTCAGAAGGAGATATATACTATCATGCAAATGGTATAATTTTAGGGTTTATACTAATTGTCTATTAACTTTTTCCTATTGTTAAGTTTCACATTGGTTATTTATAACGATAAACGATTCATTTAACAACCCCTAACCTAAAATCTAGCCTGTTTATGCCCTAGTTACGAAAGAGATTCATTTGATACATATATACACACACAAATATTTTTATGTGTGTATGTATTGTACTTGTATGTCTTCCAATCCTTAAAATGTTTGACCACGTAAGTAGTTATTATCATTGTTGAATTCTTTTAACGATGTTGACACATCAAAGGATAACAGAATAAAAATATTTTAGTCTAACAGTGTATGTATCAAAATTAAATCATAATAAAAATAGATTAATTTTAATCGATCTAATGAAATATTTTTACGATCATATAGTTAATTATGTGTTGTCAATTTATTATAAAGTTTGACCTCTTAAATCATTTGGTACTATATTCAAATTCTTTTAATAATATAGTAACACATCAGTAGGCATTCAATAATGTAAACTGTAGTATACTAATATTAAGCCAAAATTAAACCCTTTAGGAAAGTTTAACTTTAATCCTCTATGAGTGCGATACTATATGTATTAAGCAAGATATTTTACGTCCCATTAGTATCAAAATATCAAAGACGCTAGACAGGACAAGCATGTTGCTCCATACTATTGATGGTAAATTTGAGATTCATGCTATTAAAGCAGGTGTCTAATCCCAACAATATATGACGGCAATAATTGTGATCAGGACTAGTTAGGTTAGTTTGCGATCAAGTCGATCGTCACAAGGGTCAAGGTTTTCTTAGATTTACTTGACAAAACTTCTCCGATAGGGATTCAATAGAGGATGGAGATTAAGAGCCCATAAAGAAATTGTTTCACTACATGAAAAAGACAATCAATGGTATATCTTTGTGACCCACAATTGGTTCTAATTAAAATGACATAAAATGCCATTGCTAATAATTAATTAAGAGATTAATTTTAATATATTATTTACGTAAAAAAGTTTTACATTTTTATCCAATCACATGCTATAATATATGAGAATTTGAGATAGTAGATGAAAAAATTAAACACTTTTACTAATATAATAATGTATAATAATTAAATATCTGTATAAAATATTATTATATTAACAATGTATCAAAATTAAATTTAATAAATTATTTGTAACAAGTTTAGTAATATTTTGAAATAAAGAAATAAGATTTTCATAATATCAGTAAATTGACAACATATTTCTATTTGTCAATTCCTGAAAAAAAATTATTTATTTTGTTGTTACCTTGTTGTTCAAAAATATGTTTAAAAATAGTTTATTAATTTATATTACAATTGAAAAAGTCATGCTAAGTACTTTTTTAGTTTCAATCAGATTTTTTTTAAAAAAAAATTGTGATACATACTCTTCTAGCATTGTCTTAATCAAAAAACTCTTTCAAAAATTTTTTTAAAGATAGATATCTAGAATTGGCTGGACCCAACTTATCTTACTTGAGCTAGGTTAGCTTATTATAAAGATAATAGCCCGGTCAGTCTAACTCAACCCTCATGATCTACTGACTTACTCAATTCCATTCTCCAAGCCTTTGCTCTGTTGAGCATGACACTGGAGGGTTTATGGTATGGTCGACATAACCCGACCTTCATTATTTAGCTAACCTACTCAGTCCCATTCTCTAGGTTTAATCGCTTTATTGAGCTCAAGACCAGGGATTTGTGGATCGATTGGCCTATTGACCATAATGTATTCGGCTTAACATATACATTGCCACATTTATGCTGATTTGCTAAGGTCTCCTTTCCTTAACGTATGCCATAATGAGCCCCTCTCTTGTTATAATGATACCAACCCTTATATATACCCCTCTTTTTTCTAGAGAGAGGGAGAAGGCATTTTTAGCCTATATACTGACCTACCCTACCTAAGAACTTGAGACAAGACCACGTAAAATTATCTTAGTATTAATTTTTTTTCACTTACGAAATTTGAACCCCAAAACTTTGCTGAATATTTAAAAGTAGGAAGGAAAAGTGTGCTAATTTTTTTATTTTAATTTTTATTAAGAAATCACGCAACTTGTTACTCACAGGTATTTATTGTAAAGAATTCAAAGGTGGAAAAGCAGTTAGGCAAATGAAGATTTTGATCGTAAATTAAGTTAGAGATGGCTGAAAGTTCATGTTCGTCATTAAGCTCATGCAAGCAACCCGTCCAGGCTCAACGTAGCTCCCCACATGCCCTTATTTTATAGAGTATAAATGCACCTATTCGGTTGATTAAGAACCTTAGCGATGAGAACATAATGGACCTGCTAATACTATTAACTCCAGCCATAGGTCATAAATTCTTGGTTTCTTCCTTCAATTCGTATGCTCTTTAGACTGTGCATTTGTGGCTTTTCCATTTTATGGTTAAATTCATCTCATTATCCAAAATTTATTTTACTCTATTTGACTATTCCTAACCCAGTATCCATCATATATCTATCTATACGTACCCTTCTTATTTAATTATGTTAGGAAAGGAGGAAACCACCTCTCCCATACACTTCATTTCCAGTCAACCTGGGTGACTGCTAATCTTTCACTTCATACAACTCAGTGATGCTAACATTTTCCGAATTGTATTAAACCATAATCATGAGAACATGTCATATGCAGCAAGTCATTGCTCAATCCTCCTCCTAAAATTTATCGCTTTCTAAATTTACAACTCGATATATGTCATCTAGCAAAGGCTATAAATACACACACACACACATTATATATTGAGATACCTTCACAATATTTACAACTCGATATATGTCATCTAGCAAAGGCTATAAACACACACACACACACACACACACACACTATATATATATATATATATATATATATATTCTTACTCTTTGGATTGTGTGAGTCAAGGATAAATGAAATCAAGAACATATATGTAGTAATTATATGCATACCTATATCGAGAAGGATTGTTTGGGTAGTCTTCCAGATAAAGTTCTAGGGAGTCCGAGGGACGAGGTATTGAGCTAGACCAATTAGTCTTTAGGTTAAGGATAGACGAAAATTTCCTTTCTAATTAAAAGAGTATTGAAACTAAGTTTACAACATGCCTTTTCATGTTATCGGCTTTATAAGAGAAACAGATTGGAGCCATAAAGCTAAAGCGTCGAATGGACATTAATAGCGGCGACATGTCTCAAAGACAGGAGCGGTTATAGGTGGAGCAAGTGAAAATACATTCAGTAGGTGCAGTTAAACCATTGAGGCAGAATCTCATTTGCAAGCAAACACGGATTTTACTTGCGTATCTCAAATGTGTTTGACCATAGTGGGCCTGACCGGATTAAACCGAGTGAGTGAATGATAATTCTCTTCATAATGATTTCTTTGTATCGGCCACAGCAATATTATATATTTATATCAAATTGGCCCCCAAAATTTGCTATTCTTTCTCTTTTTTGTATTCATCATAATTTCACATATCATCATTAATACAAAAACCCATTTTTTGAGCAAAGAGGCTAAGTTTTCCTTGAGCAAAGAAAAAACCATGCACCCACATAAATTAACGAAATAAGAAAACAATAAATGTAAAGTTTTATAAATCAATCCACTAATTCTAATTAACAATTATAATCACAAATTTTTAAAATATCTCTCATAAACCAAAACGCCAATACATCATCATCAATTTTCGGAATGTAAGCTGAAAATTATAATTTGTCCTAGAGATAGCAAAAAAATTTGTCAAAGCGGGTATCCGTGGGGATTACTCTCAATAGAGACGAGTGTGGAGACTGGTTTGATCCCCATAGGGATGGGGATAAAGTCTTTATTTATTAAATGGGGTGAGAGTGGGGGATGAGGTCCTTATACCATGGAGACCCATTAAATCTCTATTATTTATGTACTTTATATATATAGTAAACTAAATTGTTAATCAAAATTAAATTTATAATAATTGATTAACTTTGATCAAAATAAAATTTACAATAATTTTGATTTGCATCATGTAATTTTATTTTTAATTTAGATTATATTATGTTACTAACATTATAATGGATTATGGATATTTATGAATGCTTTATTCAAGTTTAAGATTTTTTATATATATAATTTTTCTCTTTTTCTAATTTTTGAAGTTTTTTTATATAAATCCATAAAAATCTGCAGAAATTTAAATTCTTACGGGGAATGAGGAATTGAGACCCATGATGAGGATGGAGATGGGGATTGGCCGGGGGAAAATTTTCTAAATGGGACCTCCGCCCCATGATAGCCATTGTCAAAAAAAGTTTTTGGGTATTCTGTTTCCTTTGTCAATATATATATTTGGGTCAGGCTTTGTCAATATTTATTAATTCTCTTTTTGATCGGTAGATTACAAACGAGAAATAAGCCCAAATGAACAGCTGCCACAAAAAGCAAGCACAGGCCTTGCTCGTCAATTACGCCTAGGCTTGTCATTTTTTTTTTGGGTTGACTGCCAAAATTTTTCTATTCTCTGACGTCGATTTGTCTATACGTTTCCAATAAATCGATTGGCCCATTAGACAACAAGCTGGCCCATGTATAATATATGCTATTCTTTATAAAATTACGTTTACGGTTTCAGAGCAATAATAACAGACATCATCCTCACCAATAATAATAACAATTATAATAGACATGATGTCAAAATTTTTATAATCAAGTGGTTATGATTTTGATTTTTACTATTGTCATTTAATGCATTATTAGTATAAAATAAAATTTTACAGTATTTTTTTATAGAAATTATAATTTAATAGTATGATAAATAATTTTTTATAAAAAATTATTAAGCATTATAATTATAATTAAAGTTATATTAGTATAATTTGATCCTAAACCCTTCATTCAAGAAAAAGAAAAAAACTTGATCCTAACCCTGTTCTACATTAACACAACAATTATCAAAAGATAATTCATTACATAAACGTTTAATCATAAATTATTGCTTTTTTTTTTTTCCTCATGTTTCTGCCTATATTAGAAAAGATAATTGTCATATTACATAAAAAAAAAAAAAAATGATACTCTTACGAGTGTTTTAATTGGGAAATCCAAATTCATTAAATTGAAAAATCCAAATATAAGGAGTTGATAGACAAAGATGAAGACGTACGCATTCATTGACCCACTAATGTAATTGCAGCCACCGTATGACATAAATGGACAAGTGAATCCGGTTAGTGCATTATTTAAGCGTGTTATTAGTTATATGACAAAAACATAAGCATCAAATTAAAGATCAAACGATGAACATCAAGGTTAGTGTTTCTCAACCAAAAATATATGCTGAAAAGTCTTCCTTAGTCCTTACCATCACTGAAGCTTGATAGACTGGAAGGCCATTTCCCTCTTGGGGAGAAAACCTCTCTCACTTTTTTCGAAGATCAATGTGGTCTTCCTTAATTAGTTTTAAAACATTTTGCGAGTTAAGCAGTAAGCCTATTCCGGTACAAAAACACATTTAGATGAGAATTAACTCGCTCTGGTTTTTCTAATTGAAAAACAACATTAGATATATACGCTCATCGTTGAATTAAAAAAAAAAAACAAATTTATACGTTTTAGGGTAAAGTGAGTTGTGATTTGAAAACTAAAATAAAGGAAAATTTTTATGCACAATAGGAGATATGATTTTAGATATATTTATAATTTTTAGATATTTGGCTTATTTTGAAGAGAATAGTGAAAACTTTTATTAAAGAGAAAAGATAAATTGTACGAAAATTGACTGTGCGAATTTTTTTACGAAGAATCTCTGCTATTAGATTATGACTTACCACTCACCTTGATTTGTTAAGCAACAACATGATTGATTGTTAGTTAATTCGTAAACACTCATACTGAAATCTTTCACGTTGCCTAGCACCGCTCTTTATTAAATTCAAATATATGGTAGGATTCTTTTTTATTTTATTTTATTTTATTTGCACTTGAATGACTTGTGCATGACTTTAGCTACCATTGCCTCCATGTCTTAGACTAGCAAATCCTAAGTAGTAATTTCTACGTATTAATGAAGCCATTGACAATTGCATCATGTAATGTCGATAACCCACACATCTAGGAAACGTACGTGTGACTTTCTTCCAAATTTGGTACAAGAGGTGGCGTTGGGAATTCATGAGTAATAACTAAAAACAGTTACTCTACAAGAGCATACGAAATCTAGAAGCCATAAAGGAATGAAATTTCAGTCATCAAAGTCGTGGAGAAGCGTGTTAATGGATGAAAGTAAAGAGCAAACTCCAAACGTAGGAGTCATAGGATATGCTAAGATATGATCTTCACCATGGCCTAGCTAAGTTAAAGAAGACTAATTGCAAAAGATTTGACCTCAGATCATATATTCACCAACTATAGGAGATTTTTTTCATCAAGAAAAACTGTATTTTTTTTTGGGGGGGGGGGGTTTAAATCGCAGGTTAGGAAGCAAGCTCTTTTAAATTGAATAATTTATAGTACTTAATGTAATTAAAATATTACCGTTTTCATTCTAGACATGTGTTATTTTCTACGAGCTTAAAACTTTGCCACGTGGTATTTATTTTTTATATTTCTGCTATGTAATCTATTATTTTGATTTATACTTATTGAATGAGGACTTAGCTGATAATTAATTCTAATTAATATATGCTATTTTTTTTAATTATTCTAAATGGTCATCAACTTTCATTTATTTGAACTTAATAAATTTATCATCATTTAAATTTAGTGAAAAAAAGTATCATCTTGATAAATTATATGTATTATTTTTTTAATTAGAATCATTAAAATTGATTTGTAGATTTTAAATTTTGTTAATAAATATATTAAAATTTTTTAGAATATAATTTATCTGGGATAGTTCATAACAAAAGTAGAGAAATAGTAATGATTCAAATAAATATAATTCGAGGCAAAGAAGAAATTGTAAAGTCAAATATTTTGAAATGAATGTCCCTAATAATTTTTTATATTCCTCACGTAAATCATTTTCACATATAAAGAACGATGTTGACTCATATGGATTAATTTTCCACTTGTAAGTTAAAATGTCAACAAAATCGGCAATCCTGTCTCCTTCCATCGGCCTCTTCGCTAAATTCTCTGTTATACAAAGATTTTATATATAGGCGTTCTCATGCATGGTCTGTACGTATCATAAAATAATTAAAAATGAAATATGCATGAAGCACAAAAAAATAATGAAGAAGGAATGCTTTTCGGTCCAATGGTGAAAGTTGACCCATAATTGGTTTATAATATGAAGAAGAAAAGAATCCCACACAAGAAAGCTCCAACTTAATTTGTTGAAGTTTCTTTATAGCCAAGTTGTATTTTCGGCTTTGAAATGACACAAGTCTGTTTTTTTCCTTGGAACAATCTATTTGTAGACCCTCGTCTCAAAACGCGGTTTCAAGAGTGGCTATATAATACTCTTCTTATTCATATTGGCCGGATTGTCCAGGTGCATCAACTAAGAGATGAAGAAAAAAGATTTGTTCAAATGAACGGGGGTTGGATTTGGTTTCAACTTGTATTTGCAGCATGCATAGTAAGGCCAACTTGTAGTTGAGGAAGACATTAATGAGCGTATAAGAACTAAGATTATCTATATGGATTTAACACTTCCAAAGTATAATATGTATTTTAAAGAGTAACTAATTATTTTAAACGATACAAATTATCAAGCATAAATAATTTATTATTAATTTTATATTTATATATTTATATATTATAAAACCTTGAATTATACATTTGTTTTTTTATCAAAAATTAAGATCGTACATTTTTGTCTTTGAAATGTACCTCACACTTTAAAATTTGAGGAGCCAAATCCTATCAATATATTAATGTTAAGCCGGAAAAATATATAACCACATTGTAAAAATTAATTTCATGTTTTCAACGGAATACTTGCTAGTTAAAACTAATTTTAAGAATAAAATGGTAAATTAATCAAAGCCTCCTTGTAATTAGATCGTTCCTTTCTCGATTTTGACGATCGAATTATCATTTAAGTGATAACAAAAAACACAGGCTTCATCATTAAAAAAATTTAATTATATGTTGACTTTTGTTATTTGCTGTAAAAAAAGCCCTACTAAAGCCTAACGTCATATATAGGAAATGATGTTTCAGGAATAAAAAATTATTTTACGTATCAAACGCCCCTTCTAAGGGTAAATTTTATCGTATAGTTAAGGTCAATGATATTATATAGCACTAAATATTGGGCAGTAGAAAGTCAACAAAAAAATTGAAAATAAGCTATATATTACAAAGATAAGGATGTTATGATGGATTAGTATATATACTAGACAAGATATGATTATGAATGAGTACATTAAAGAGAGAATTGAAACAGTGCCTATTATAGAAAAGATAATGAAATCTCATCTTAGATAGTTTGGATGTGTTTGGAGAAGACTTGTAGAAACCTCACTAAGGAGAGTGGATTAGATAGAAGTGTAATCCTATAGCTAGAGATAGAGAAAGAACTAAAAAAAACCATAAGTGAAACTATTAAAAAAGATTTGTGTTAATAATTTAAAAGTAAATATAATTTGTGACAAAATACTATGATGTGTTTTGATTCATGTAACTAATCCTAACTAGTAAGACAAAGTTTAGTTATTCTTGTTCTTGTTCTTGATTGAGTTTTACCATGCTTAAGATGGACCTTTTCTTATCCTGGATGTAAATATGCCTTATTTTTCAACCTCGCGAACTATATATGACTTAACAAAACCCACTGCAATAAAGACACTTAAGATGAAAAATAGTCATTCGCGTAATCAATGTTTAAGATGAAAATAGTCATTCGCATAATCAATGTTTGGTTGACATTAATTAAGCTCCTATAGTTCATGTGTTTTCAGAAAGATAATTTGAATAAGCTTAATTATAATATCAATAATCAATTGATTTAAATAGTTCGGAATTTATTTTTTCAATAAAAGATTTTGAATTTGAGCTTTTTGATTAAAAAAACTTATGCTAGAAGAATTTAGCCCTTCAATAGGCCATTGATCTGACTCGAGTCAAATTAGTTGGAATCTAATAGAATTTGAATATTGGTTGGTGTTGTTTATATATATATATATATAAAAGCTTATAATATATTTTTGGTAAAGTTTCATATATCAACATAAACTTCAACACAGATTAAAATAAACAATTTTGGTTTTGGATTGTTAATTAAATGCGTAGGGTTAAATCAAGCTTTGTTCATTTTTTCATCTGAGGATATTTGGAATTTTAGCTACTCTTTCTAATTATATTCAAACAATTTACCAAAAAATAAAAATTCAACACCACCTATTGAAAAAAAATCCCATGTGCTTACCAAAAGGCTAAGGGGAAAAAATAAATAGGACTGACTAAATAATAATCTTACTGCCTTGTTTTTTAAAGAAAAACAAAATAATCTTTGTTTGAGCAAAATGTTACTTAATTTTTGAGTATATATGATTTAAGCAAAAAAAAAAAAAAAAATTGAGTTGAAGTGCTAAACAAAAATCTCTATAATATGTGCTCTAAAGAATGTGGAAAAACTATGTTAATATCAAAGGTGTGTTTGGTTGGGAGGTAAAAAATAGAAAGAAACTTTTCATAAATAAGCTCGATATCAATGTATTGCAAGTGAACAAAAAAAAAAAAGTTAAAGTTTTAACCCCCTAATGAGCGGATTTTATTTGAATCTGTTTCGCATAAAAATTGTTTGGCTAGCCGAATGGGTTGAAAGTGTGGGGCGTGCCATGAAGCTATTCCAAAATAACCAAGAAGCTCGGCTAGTGCAAAACATAACTAGTTCCCACGATTAGACAATTAGTACCAAAAAAGGGACTCTATCTCTCAGCAAATGGGTCCCCAAACTACTCCAAAGAGTGCTTGGTAGGTAGATCAACAAATCAAGTTACTAAAAAGATATTGGCAAACAACTGAAGGCTAATGAAATGGATTGAAATTTAAACAGGCTAAAAGTAAATGAAATACTGTAAATGAAGTGTGGTAAAGAAATACTGTAAAGTACTGGAAGGTAAAGGCAAGGAATGTAAAGTGCAGAAAACGTAAAGATAAATGCAAAAGGAACTTGTGTTTGATCCATTTGATTAGGAGATCCCTTTACAAATTGTGGTCAAGGCTATTTATACATGTAAAAAACTTAACAATTATCCTAAGGTATCTATTAACCATGTTCTCATACAAACATGGTCAGCAAACCACGTCCTGGTAACCGTCTTGTAACCGCCTTTCCATGTCTTCATCGAGTGCACTCTTCTTAGCGTATTGGTTACTGTTAAACCACTCTTTACCTTTCATCTATCTCTTCACTTTTTGATATGAATTACCAGCTGTCAGTAAGGCCCAAAAGCCTAATAGGAAATTCATACCCTCGGCTAACGACTACTGTCAAATGTCAGCTGATGACTATCAACTGATGGCTAAATCAATTGTCAACTGTCGGCTGGAACCCACATTAGCTGTCAAGCCTCAAAATATGTGAATAAGAGTTCTTATAGGCGACTACACCTAGTTAAAATCCTAATCACGAAAGCCAAGGCAAATTAATTGAAGCAAAATAGAAAAATGACCTAAACAATATCAAAACGGCCTCAACCGGGCCACCCGTAGTTGCCACATCGATGCTCTCATCTTGGGCTTTCTATAGATATGCAATAATGGTTATTCTGACACCCAGATCTCAGCCGACGGCCAATTGAAATTCAGCTGAGCATTTTTGTCTATATCAATCAATTTAAACAGAGCAACATATTCCGTATCAGCTGTCAGTCATCACTCATCCTTCAGCTAACTACTCTTCAGCTATCGGCTGAATATTGCCTCTTCCAACTATTTCTGCTTGGCTGATATTTATCCTTGACTAGCCGCAATTTTTTGGTGCCAGCAGAATCAAATTAGACAAACTTAAATAATGATGATTCAGACCAATAAAAATAACTTTGCTCTTTGCTTTTGTTGAAAAGGATGGCGTTGCGTTCCTTCGTTTTGTGAAATGTCATTGTTTGGATTTGCAGAAGGAAAAGAGACCGAGAGACCTTTTAAGGAGTGGAAGCTGCATATTGAAGAGAGGAGCGGTCGAATGGACATTAATAGCGGTGACCGGTCTTCAAGGGAAGGGGCGATTGTAACTGGAGCAGGTGAAAAGAGTCCTGAACCTATGGGGCGACCAAGCCAAAACAATATATATGATTTAGGGTGATATTTAAAATGCTTATCTATAAAAAAAATAAATATTTAATATTTAATTAATTTTTAATTATTAAAAAAATTAAAAAATAAATTTAATAATTGATGATAAAAAATTATTGATATTCTAAATATTATATAGAATATCATTAAATTTATTTTTTAAATTTAATTAGTATTTAAAAATTAAATAAATATTGAATATTCACGAATTATCATTTTAAATATCACCATAATTCATATGCATAAGCCCCTGCTCATAAGTCAAAAGCAATCTTGACTTTACGAGCAAAAGCGTACTTTTAAATTATTGGTGAGGGTTGAGCGCGGGGGACAGGGTGCATTTCACCCCATTGCAAGGATTGAAAACAGATCCTATAGACTCAATAGATGCAGTTAAACCATTGAGGCAGAACCTTATATGCGAGCAAAAGTGTGTTTAACTTACGTACCGCAAAAATGTTTGACTATGGTGGGCCTGATTAGATTAAGAGTGTATTTGCTTCAGATCTTTTTGGTAAAAAATTTATTTTTTTATTAAAAAATAAATTTTCATATATTTAGATTTTTTTAAAAAAAATCAAATTTTTAAAAAAATTTATTTTCACCTTTTTTGTAGAAATTAAAAAAAATAATTCCTGTAAAAAATTAATTTTCAGCTCTTTTAGTAATATATAAAATTTAAATTTTAAAATTACTTTTTTTTTTTGACTAAAACAAACGCACCTAATTGGATGGGTCGAAGAGCTATATCATATGTTATATGTAGGAGCATGGTGCTATTATTTGACTATCAGATGCCTTTAAATAAGCTACAGTGGGTGAATAATCATTCTCTCCATAGGGATTACCGTGTGTTGTCCACAGCAATGCTATATATTTATATCAAATTGGACCCCAAAATTTGCTATTCTTTCTCTGTTTTGTATTCATCATAATTTAACATATCATCATTAATACAAAAATCCATTTTTTCTAAGTTTGGCCTCGGAAAGACAAAAAAAAAAAAAAAAAAACAATGCACCTGCATAAATTAAGCAAATAAGAACACAACAAATTTAAAGTTTTATAAATCAATCCACTAATTTGAATCAACAAGTACAATCATAAATTTTAAAAATATCTCTCATAAACCAAAACGCCAATAAATCATCATCAGTTTCGGAATGGAAGCAGAAAATTATAGTTCGCCCTTTATCAATTCAATTTTTATTTTTTGTCAATATTTATTAATTCTCTTTTTGGTCCATGGATAACAAACGAGAAATAAGCCCAAATGAACCACGGGCAAACTAAAAAAAAAGAAATAAACCATAAACACAGGCTTGCTCGTCAATTACGACTGGGCCAAGTGCTTCTTTTCGTTTTCCACCCAAATGTTTCTATTGTCTGACGCCGATTTGCCTGTTGTGTTTCGAATACATCGATTGGCCCATGAAAATCAGCCCAAACTTATTATATGCTATTCCTACTAATATTATGTTTACAGTTTCGTAGCAATAAAACAATAATAACAGACATGATCCTCGCCAATAATAATAATAGACACGATATCATAATTTTTATAATTAAGTGGTTATGAGTTTGATCTTCACTATTGTCATTTGATACATTACCAATATAAAAAAACTTTATACTATTTTTGTTAGAAATTATTTTTGTGGGAGTTATAATTTAACAGTTTGATAAATAAAAATTATTTTTTATAGAATATTAAGTAATATAACTATACTTAAAGTTATATTGGTATAACTTGATCCTAACATTTCACTAAAAAGAAAAATTGATCCTGACCCTATTCTATATTAACACAACAATTATCAAAAGATAATACATTAGGTAAATAAACGTTCAATTATAAATTATTGTTTTTTTTATGTTTCTACCTATTTTAGAAAATGTAATTGTCATATTGCATAAAAAAAATGATATTCTTATGATTGTTTTAACGGGGAAATCCAAATTCATTAAATTGAAAAATCCAAATATAAAGAGTTGATATGAATATCAAGGTTAGTGTTTCTCAACCAAAGATATATGCTGAAAGTCTTCCTTACCATCACTGAAACTTGATAGACTGTAAGGGCATTTCCCTCACACTCTTTTTCTAAAATCAATGTTCTTCCTTAATTAGTTTTAAAACATTTTGCGAGTTAAGCCAGTAAGCATATTCCAGTACAAAAATAAATTTAGATGAGAATGAACTCACTTTGATTTTTCAAATTGAAAAACAACATTAGTTAAATGCTCTTATCTTTGAATTTAAAAACAAAAAAATTATGCACAATAGGAGATATGATTTTGAATATATTTATAGTCTTTAGGTATTTGGCTTATTTTGAAGTGAACAATGAAACTCTTATTAAAGAGAAAAGATAAATAGTACGAAAATTATCTGTCCGAATTTTTTTACGAAGAATCTTTGCTATTAGATTATGACTTACCACTCACCTTGATTTGTTATGCAATAACATGATTGATTGCTAGTTAATTCGTAAAAATTCATATTGAAATCTTCCATGCTGCCTAGCACCGCTTTTTATTAAATTCGTTTCCTATAAATTCAAACATATGGTTGGATTCCTTTTTATTTTATTTTATTTGCACTTGACTGACTTATGCATGATTTTAGCTACCATTGCCTCCATGTCTATAGTAATTTCTACGTAACATGTCTTTAATGAAGCTATTGACAATTGCATCATGTAATGTCGACAACCCACACATCTAGGAAACGTACGTGTAACTTTCTTCCAAATTTGGTAGAAGAGGCGGCGTTGGAAATTCATGTGTAATAACTAATAATTATAGTTAAGAAAATAAGACCGACCGGTCCTTAGACTAGTCCAGTCACAATAGAAAAACTGAAAATTCAAAAAAGAAGAGGAAATAGATACAAACCGGCCCAAAATTGGTGAATTGGCCTGGTTCACTCGATTGAGCGGTCTGCAAAATTTTTTTTTAAAAAAAAAAGATGTGCTTTGATTGACTAAATCAAAGACTGTTAGATATCTTACTCTTTTAAAAAAAGCTTGGAGGAGATATATATAAAACAATTACATAAATAGGTATTTATAGGTGTGTTAGGAGTGAAAACTTTTTAGTTTAAGCAATATGAAACTTGAGTACTTTTATAGTAGTCTTAAGAGTAACAAACTCCTAGTTTAAGTAATGTGCGACTTGAGTATTTTATATTTTAACTCTTCTAGATAAATGGTCTTGCCTCGTATAAGCATAAATATAAACTTTTTAAATTGTATTCTTTTATAAAAATAATTATATTTGTAAATAGTTTAGGAAATCTAGTGGAACCTAAATTAGATGAAGGTGATTTTAGTCAAATAGTTGATGAATCTGTCACAACAAATAGGGATTGGGATTGGGAAAATTTAGGTGCTATGCTTCCAGGTGATTGTCTTTACCTCCTGGTGACTATTAAGGCTCCCAATCTAGGAGGGAAAGCGACCAAATTGCATGGTTCCCTAAAGCTGATGGTATTTTCACTTTGACAACATCTTACTAAAAGCTTATAGATAGTGACGTTTGTACTAGGAAAAGATTATACAAATATATATGGAAGGTAAAATCTCCACAAAAAGGTTGAAAGGATTCATATGATTAGTGATGAATAAAGATCTCCTAATGAATGAGACTCACCTCAAAAGACAGTTATCCTTAAGTAATTTGTGCCTAGTTTGCAGAAACCACCTAGAAACTATTCTTCACATCCTTGGAGGTTGTGACACAACCAAAGATATGTGGATAAACATGGGTCAAGGTTTTATTGGAGCATCTTTCTCCATTTTAATGTTGAATGTTGGTTGGAAGAGAATCTGTTGAATGAAACCTGTAGGAATTAGGGAATGGATTGGCCCTTGATGTTCATTACTAGTTGTAATATGGCCTGATATTGTAGGAATTTACTAGTCTTTGAGAATCAGACTAATGCTTTTAATTTTCTTGCTCATAAGGTCATATCCTTGGCAAAGGACTACAACTAGAATTTGAACCTTATGATTTCAGCCAAATGGCATATCCCATCAGTTATAATTACATAGATTGTGTGGAAACCTCCCCACTAGTATCGGGTGAAAGTAAATATGGATGGGTCCTTTGAAGAAAATGAATAGGCCTTTTGCAGTGGCATTAAAAAGGACCATGAAGGCAAATTTGTAGCTACTTGGAGCGTCAATCTTGGGCCATGCTCAATAGCTATGGTGGAACTATGGGGTGTCTACTGGGGTATCTTTATTAGTTGCAACATGGCCTTCAGAAACATGTGGATCGAAACAGATTCAACATGTGTGCATTAGCTGCTGTCCTAGGATACATCAGTCTATAATGCCTTCTTTTCTCTTGTTTCTACCATTAATAGCTTAAGGAACTAGAACTGGAATGTAGAATTTAGACTTATGTATCACGAAGCTAACATGTGTGGAGATAGGCTAGTGAAGTATGGACATAGACTCCTTTTAGGTATCACGTTCTTTGATAGAATGCCTAGTTGTATTTCCTTGGAGTTCCTTGCTAACTTGGTTGGGCAGAGCTATCCAAGAGCATTTCTTGTGTAATCTCTCTTTCCAGTGTATATAAAAAATAATTGATATATTAATATTCGAGTTGATGTAAGCTATAAATTATCTAAGCAAGTTATTAAAAAAATTAGCTCAATATTAATATCATTAACTTATCATTTTAAAGTTTTATTTTAACTCTTCATTTGTATTGTTTAATAATTTTATTGATTTCATACATATATAAGCATACATTAATTATATTATACTTCGGTAAAACCCAATTAACTCAGTGAACCTTTAAACTAGTGTCTTATCTGGTTCAATATCTGATCTAATTTTCTTAACCTTGCTAATCATAGTTACTCTACAAGATAACACGATATCTAGAAGCCATAAAGGAATGAAATTTCAGTCATCAAAGTCGCGAAGAAGCGTGTGAATGGATAAAAGTAAAGAGCAAACTCTAAACGTAGGAGTCACTGGATATGCAAAGATATGATCTTCACCATGGCCTGGCCAAGTTTGCGAAGACCAATTGCAAAAGATTTGACCTCAGATCATTCACCAACTATAGGAGATTTTTCCATCAAGAAAAACTGTTTTTTTTTTTTTTTTTGGTTTTTTATAATTGCAGGTTAGGAAGCAAGCTCTTTAAAATTGAATAATTTATAGTACTTAATGTAATTCAAATATTACCGTTTTCATTCTAAACATGTGTTACTTTCCACCAGCTTAAAACTTTATCACGTGGTATTTATTTTTTATATTTCTGCTGTGTAATCTATTATTTTGATTTATACTTATTCAATAACGATTTAGCTGATAATTAATTCTAATTAATATATGATATTTTTTTAATTATTTTAAATGGTCATCAACTTTCATTTTTTGAACTTAATAAACTTATCATCATTTAAATTTAGTGAAAAAAGTATTATCTTGATAAATTATAGGTATTATTATTTTTAGAATCAATAAAATTGATTTGTAGATTTTGAATTTTGTTAATAAATATATTAAACTTTTTTAGAATCTAATTTATCAGAAATATTAATGATTCAAATAAATATAACTCGAGGCAAAGAAGAAATTGTAAAATCAGATATTTTAAAATGGATGTACCTAAGAGATTTTAATATTCCTCACATAAATCATTTTCACACATAAAGAACAATGTTGACTCATATGGCTTCATTTTCCACTTGTAAATTAAAATGTCAACAAAATCGGCAATCCTGTCTCCTTCCGTCAGCCTCTTCGGTAAATTCTTTGTTGTACAAAGATCTTGTAGGTGTTCTCATGCATGCGCCGTGCGTATCATAAAATAATTACCAATGAAGTATGCATGGAGCACAAAAAAATACTGAAGAAGGAATGTTTTAAAGTCCAATGGTGAAAGTTGACCCATAATTGGTTTATAATATGAAGAAGAAAAGAATCCCCTTAGAAAGCTCCAACTTAATTTGTGGAAATTTCTTTATAGCCAAGTTGTGTTTTCGGCTTTGAAATGACACACGTCTGTTTTTTTTTTTCCCTTGGAACAATCTATGTGTAGACCCTAGTCTCGAAACGCGGTTTCAAGAGTGGCTGTATAATACTCTTCCTATTTATATTGGCCGGTTTGTCCGGAAGCATCAAATAAGAGATAACGAACAAAGATGTTAAAAATGAACGAGATTTTAATTTGGTTTCAACTGGTATTTACAGCTTAGTAAGACCAACTTGTAGTTGAGGAAGATATTAATTTTTTTTTGATAAAAAAATTATGGGAGATATTACTCTCAAAATTTTAAAAGAATTCAAATTTATATCTTTATTTTTACGGGAAACCAAACTCCTTATAACATGTCAAATAGCTTGTCGGTTGAAGAAGACATTAATAAAGGTATAAGAGCTAAGATTATCAATATAGATTTAACTCTTCTAAAATATAATATGTATTGTAAAGAGTAATTAATTATTTTAAACAATACAGATTATCACGCATGGATAGTTTATTATTAATTTTATATTTATATATTATAAAACCTTGAATTATACTCCAATTTTTTTATCAACAATTAAGATTATGCATTTTTCTCTTTGAAATGTACCTTACAGCACTTTAATGCTAAAATCCTATCAATATATTAATGTTAAGCCAGCAAATATATAACACTGTTGTGAAAATTAAAATCATGGTTTCAATGGAAAAATTGCAAGTTAAAACTAATTTTAAGAATAAAATAGTAAATTAATAAGAGTTTCTTGTTTAATTAGATCATTCCTTTCTCGATTTTTACGATCGAATTATCATCTAAGTAATAACAAAAGACAAAGACTTCCTCATTAAAGAATTCTAATTATATATTGACTTTTATTATTTGCCATAAAAAGCGCTACTAAAGCTTAACATCATATCTGGGAAATAACATTTCCTGGGATGAAAAATTATGCTGCATACCGAATGATAAATTTTACCGCATAGCCAAGACCAGTAATATTATATAGGATTAAATGTTGAGCAGTATAAAGTCAACAAGAAAAATAGAAAATAAGCTATATATTGTAAAGATGAGGATGCTATGATGGATGACTGGATACACTAAATAAGATATGATTACAAATGAGTGCATTAGAAAAAGAATTGGGATAGACTTATTATAAAAGAGATGGTAGAATTTTATCTTGGATGATTTGAACATGTTTAAAGAAGACTTATAGAGACCTCAATAAGAAGAGCGGATCAGATGGAGGCGTAGTCCTATAATTAGAGGTATAACGAGAACTAAAAGACTCATAATTGAAACTATTAAAAAAGATTTAGGTGTTAATGATTTGAACATAAATATAATTTATGATAAAATGTTATAACATTGTTTGATTGATATAACAATCCCACCTAGTGAGACAAAATTTAATAGTAGTTGTTGTTGTTGTTGTTGATTGAGTTTTTACCATGCTTACGATGGACTTTTTCTTATCTTGGATATAAATGTGCCTCATTTTTCAACAATTCAACCTCAGGAGATATATATAACTTGACAAAACCCACGGCTTATGATGAAAAACAGTCATTAATGAATGTCTGGTTGACATTAAGCTCCTAGAGTTCATGTGTTTCTAGAAAGATTATTTGAATAAGCTTAATTATAATAATTTAATTTTGATACATTGACAGTGTAAATTTTTTTTTTACATAATCAATTAATCATATTCTTCCATTTGCATGATCATTCAAGTAGTAGGTATAACACTTGATCATCTTTATTTATATAATAATATATAATTGGATAGTACTATAAAAATATTTTACACTGACAATACATACAAATTAAATCTTAATTATAATATCAATACTTAGTTAGTTTAAATAGTTCAAAATTTATTTGTTTTAAAAAAGATTTTGAATTTAAGTTTTGTGATTGGAAAAAACTAGTGTTAAATGAACTTTATCTCTTCAATGAATCATCAACCTGACTTGAGTGAAATTACTTGAAATCCAATTAATTTCAAATATTGGTTGGTGTGATTTATAAAATAAAAAATAAAAAAACTAAAAAATAAGCTTATAATATTTTTTGATAAAGTTTCATATATCAATATAAACTTCAACAAAATTTAATATAAAATTGGATTGTTTATTAAATGCGTAGGGTTAAATTAAGCTTCATTCATTTTTCATCTTAGGAAATCAAACACTTTACCAAAAAAAGTAAAAATTAAACAAAATTCAACATCACCTCTGAAAAAATATTCCCATGTGCTTACCAAAAGGCTGCGGGAAAAAAATAAATTGGACTGACTAGATAATAATCTTTCTGCCTTGTTTTTACAAAGAAAACAAAGTAATCTTTGTTTAAGCAAAGTGATACTTAATTACTAAGTATATATGATTTAAGTGGGAAAAAAAAGTTGAGCTAAAGTGCTAAAAAAACATCTATAATATGTGCTCTAAACCATATTAATACCAACAAATAAATAGTTACCTAATCAACCTCTTGATAAAGTTATGGGCAAATTACACTGATTTCTCTTGAAGTTCAATAAAATTACATTTGACTCCCTTCTAATTGTAAAATTGTCTTAGGAAACCCTCAACTTTAATTACAAAGCATTACAAGGACCTCCCCTCTCAATATTGCTCCATTAACACTGTTAATACAATTTCAGTCATGTGCATTGCACATGCTTAGTAATGACCTTTTTGTAAATTAGATGGCTTTTGTATATTGCAAATGACAAAAGTAGCCCTTATGTTTTAAAAATCAAACTCTCACTTCCTTGTGTTTCCTCATTTGGATAATACAAATGACAAAAATAATTCTTCTATAATTGGAGCATTCCAAAACTGAAAAAGTTAAAATCTGAAGTTCACATAAAAAAGAATTAAAAATCTGAAGTTGCAATTATTCCATGGACCATACTATTATCTTTTTTCAATTCCATTATCTAAAGTTTAGAGCCACAATGTTTTTTTCTAGCCAAAGGCCATCTTATCTTTCAAACTTTTAACATAATTTACATAGCTTCAAACATGAATCAAAGACTCAAAAATAATGACATTCATGAAAGATTCATATTCAGCAACACCAGTTTCATATTGTCAAATAAGATTGCAAATACCTTGACCAAACTAGGAGCACATAATTGCCCTAAAAAAATGAGGCTTTACATCATGATCTACTAGTTCTTCCTTTACATCAATATTTCTCCAAAAAAAAAAGGCCTATATTTCATCTAAACCCAACTGTGCAGTCCCAAAAAAATGTGCATAGCGTCACCATATATATTGATATTTGAAAAACATTTGTATCTAATATTTGTGCAACAACAAGAAAAAAAAGACCATTTCGCCTTGGACTGGACAAATTTATTAGGCCTTAGGGCTTGGCTCAAGAGGAACTTAGCAATGGTCTTTCTAGAAAGAATTCTCCTTGGGTGAACTCAAATAGAGTCAATGCTTGAGAGTAGCTAATCTGTTAAGGTTAGTTACTGAGCATGGAGGAATCATGTGAGAATAGGAAATTGGAATTTACCAAGGAATGGGGGAAGAAGAATTCAAACTTAGATATAAGAGGGGGCTTAGGATGAGCTGAATGTAAGTAACTAATCTCTTTTATTAAAACTTGAGTGGAACAAAGTTCTGACTTGAGCGTTAGAGTCCTTTGCAGGTCCATCACCAGAGGAGCACGCAAAGAGCTCGGACTTGTAGCAGATATCATCGGACAACCTCAGAAAATAGGTCTGAACAAGCCCCAAAACAAGTCATCCAAAATAACTATGCAGCAAATCAAAAGAAAGTCATCTAGATATCCATCTTCATGTAGGGCCTTGTTATGTTGCCCCTTCTTGGCAAAATCCTCTTTCTCTTAACTTGTAGTTTAGGTTGGCTTCTAGTAATTGGTAGTGCTATGCTTGTTTAGAGTTGTGGTTGTGCATATTAGTGGCTCGCTTGCACTTTCGGTTGTAATATGGTGTGGTACAAGCTTGTATATCTGCAGCAGCAAAATGAAAGTTAATTCAAGCGAAAATAGCCAAAAGATGAAAGGAATTCACAGCTTAAAACTAAAAGCATAATGAATACCTTTTTCCTATTAGCAACACCCTTTCTTGAAAGTCCTAGTTGATGCTTATGTTACAATTTCATCTCCAAGTGCAACACCCGAGTTCACTCCATCATTAGTAGCACCAAGAGCCTGTCTTTGTAAACAATAAGAAAATATAAAATTAAAGGTATATGTCAAATGAAGATTTTTCACCCAAATAGACCAGCCTCTAGACTCTACACCATAGTTCTAAAACTCGGATCGATGATCGACTCGGTTAAGGAACTGAGCCATTGGGTCATTGGTTCAACCAGTGGGTCATTGGTTGAACCAGATATAATTAAATAAATATATAAAAATATATCAAAATCCATATAAATATAATAAAATGATATAAATAATTAATAATTTAACACAATTTAAAAATTTATATACTTATATAAATATATAAAATATGTATATAATTATTATATACTAGTTAGTACATTTAAATTTTTAAAAAACAACATCTAAAATAAAAATTTATTCAAATGCTTTCAAATTTTACAAAAGAATTTGGGCCCAATACCTAAAAAAAAAAAAAAAGAAAAGTTTAGCCATCTAATTTGAATTGAGGCTCAGAAGCATAATGCTCGTAGGGCCATTATTATCTTTTTTTACTTTTTAGAAACAGTAACAAGTCAAAAAGCAAAGTGTGTAAATCCTAAAATCATCTCTCTTATGTCTTCTCTCTTTAGTACCGCAGAATAGCACCCTCTTTTTTTTGTCTCACTCTCTTAGTGTTATTGCAGAGCTCTACCTCTCTTTCTCTCACTCTTTCTTTCTGTTTCACACTCTCTCTCTTTCTCATGCCCCTTCTTATCACAAACATGGTGATGCTGCGCAAGATGGTGGTGGTGGCCTATGGCGGTGCAAGGTTGCAACCAGCAGCTCACTGGCGGTCGAGCGAGATGACCGATGACTGGCATGATGGTGAGCGGTGGAATGGATGAACGATGGCGACGATGACAACTGTTTCCTTGTTCTATGCTCCTGCCTTCCTTCTGTTCTGCTTTTTCATTTTTGATGACCCGGTCCGGTTTAATCAAATTGGTCTGGTGACCAATTTTTATGCAAAACCCGTCGAGTCGGATCGATTCATTCTGGTTCTATTGCATGACCGATCTTTAGAGTAACTCGAACCGGCTGGTTGGCCGGTTCACCGATTTTCCGGTCTAATTGCCGGTTCACCGATTTTCCGGTCTAATTGGACGGTTCGAGCCAATTTTTATAATTATGCTCTACACAAATATGTTCATGCAAAAAAAGGGTATAGTTATAGGTTTCAATATATTGAGAAAATTAAAGACGAAAACAAAGTAAAAAAACTTGTGTGCATTAAACTTATAACTCTTATCTAACCTAATATAAGTTAAAAAATAAATTGTACGTTATTATTTATTAAAAAAGGAATAAAAGAATTCTAATTTTTTCAAGTGAAACGAAATTGTTTATGTGAAATGGAAAGGGCATTCTTTCAATTTTTTATTATGAAATGTTTATTCTTATAATTGCTTATTCCCATTCTCATTTTGTTCCCGTGGCATTCCATTTCCTCCTACCAAATGGTTATTAACTAAGATTTCTAAGTGCTCTAAACTATGCGAAAATCGTATGCCCATTATATCAAGCACGAGAAGCTTTTGCTTCATAATCTAGCCATAATCTGATTAAACTAGATAGTTTCATATACATTACACGATGAACCATTTTTCCCACACCAGCAATTTGCGTTCTAGTTATAGAGCATCCTTCAACTTTCTACTAGCTTCTCTTCTTTGCCAAGATTTAACATCTTGTTCTTGCATGTCACGAAAAATAATAAATAAACATGTAAAGTGCCAAGCAAAATAGAGAAACAAATTCCCAATTAGCCAAAAAGAAAATGATGACAATGTGACATCTGTCTCTACTTTTTGACAATGCTGGCAAGTTACAGCCACTTGCAAAACTTGTAACATAGTACTCAACCAAAAAGGTAAGATGTTAATGGTTCTAAGACATGCACCAATAATTTTGGACTATATATTTATCCAGACTGGAAGCTAATTTTGATGTCAAACCCATAATTGGAATAATTAAAAAACCAAAAATTTAGAATCCTAATTCTGAAATTGAAGCCCTAATTAAAATCATCTTCATTATGCATTTCTGAGGTTTTTGTCACAGACAAGTCTCCAAACTATTTTTACCAATTGATTAGACAAAGAGCAAGAGCACTTCAAGTTCAAAGAATGTTCCAAGTAGCAAGTAGAAAAAGAAATAGACATAAAGAGACACATATAGGGGTGAATGCGATAATAGGAGGGGGCGTGGAGAAGGAAGCAATTGACGACCCAAACAATGAAGAAGAAGGGCGAAGCCGAACTACAAGAAATCAGAAATGTTAGCGTTTGTTTTGCTTAAGAGGGATAGGTTCACAAAGATTTTAACCTAACAAATCAAAAAAGTAGGACAAACATAAAAAAACAACACTGACCAAAAAACCGAAAATGAGGAGTAACAATTTTTGTACTGAAATCGCTATTAGAGTTAGGGTTTTTGTAACTGTTCAATCTTTTTAGAGGATGAAGATGGAGGCAGATGAGTCACATAGGTTGGGGGTTTGCATTGAATGTTGTCGCTTAGTGTTCATTTTCAGAGAGGATGAAAATGAAGGAATATGTGTGGATTTTTCAGAGGATGAAGATGGAGAAGATGGGTTTCTATGGTTGTAGAGGGGAGGGAGGGTTGTGCGAACTGAAGAGAGTTGTATAAGTGAGGGGTAGAATGGAAAAATAATGTGGAACACAAATGGCATCTACCTCTATTACTCCCATATAGGGTGTTTGCGGTTCGATTTGGTTTGATTTTGGAGAAAAAACTAATCAATCCGAACAATAAATTTTATTTCTGTCTGGTTTGGTTCGGTTTGATTATAATTGAAAAATTAAACCAAACCAAACCCATTTAAATCGATTTGGATTGGTTCGATTTTCGATTTTTTAATAACAAGTTTTATAAAGTATAAAAAATAAATTTTATTTTGAGTAAATTAAAAGAATTAATAGATAATTATGAATCTAACATATTGAGTTAAGATATAATAAGAATATTTGAATAATTATAGTATTAAAATATTATAGAATATACTTACATGAATATTTATAAAAAAATATAGATATAGATAAGTAATATATATATATATATATAATGTGTAATATATTATTGGTTTGATTCGATTTTAGAAATTAAAACCAAAAATTCCAAATCGAACCGAATCTATCAATTTTTATAAAACAAGAATAAATTAAAATCAATTTATTTCGGTTTTAATTGATTTTCGATTTTTTTGGATTGATTTTCAGTTTTAATTTGATTTGGATCAGTTTGAACACCTCTACTCCCATGAGTAGTCAATGTAATATGGACAATTAGAGGAGAGCCGAGTATAATTTCATTGAGCCTAACGAGAGGTTAGTGTAATTCACTTTAAAATTATTAATTAGATCAAATTATACCCATATTTGCCGAAGTTTATTTTCTACCTAGCCTCTATAACCAGTAAACAAGATTAGACATATAACCTCTTATATATTTTTCAAAAATCATAAAAAAACTCATTATAGTCTTCAGTTTTGGTATTAAATATTCTATTTTGCACTATGCGTAGCGTAAAATAGTTGGCTTAGCGTCAATTAGTCATAACCTTTTTGAGAGAAAATTTTGGCATTCACACATGGGAAGAAAACAATTTTTTTTTTTTGTTGGCTCTAGGGAGTTTTTAGTTGAGTTAGGAGGGTGGGCGAAATAATGGGCATGTGGGGAGATCAAACCTCTGTATTAATACCACAAGCCCTTGGCACAAAAAATAATTTATCCTTATGAATTATAAATTGTGTATACTTTATTTTTTATATCTTAAAAAGTTATAAATTGATACCTAAACTTTTTTAAATGTGTATTTTTATCAAAATAAATATACTATATCCTTGAACTTAAGTTATATATAAATCAACCTTTTGAACTTTCCTAAACTTATAATTTGATATCTTAAACTTTTATAAATATACATTATTTTCATTAACTATTTATGAAATAATTAACAAAAAATTGATTTGCATATTCAAAAAAATTCAGGAGATTAATTTAATTTTTTTTAAAATACAAAAATTAAAGTACACATAATCTATAATTCAGGATAAAGTATAATTTTTCCTTTATATATAAATGCAATGTCCCAAAAGAGTCCATCTATGTGGCAACTGGGTTTTGGCTTAAAAATCCGCTAGTTTATCCTGTTTTAAGCTATTTTGAAAATTATCTTATTTTTAGCCTTTTATTTTCTTATTTTTAGCTTTTTATATTCTTTGGTTGCAGTTCTAAGCTACGGTTAATTAATTGTCTTTATATTCTGCTTGTTTAGAATTTAAACATTTCATTTTGAAGAGTTTTACTCAACCTTTTTGTGTTCTGATTTTACACTTACCTCGCTGCATTAATACAAGTGGTAATTAAATTTTTATGATAAATTTATGAATTAAAGTAATTTAAATATCTTTCGATTATTTAATTAATTACTAATTAACTTTTACAACAATTTCATTGTTATAAAATCAAAATACAAAATATACATTTTACTTAAAATAAACATTTACTTTTTTAATACAAGTACTCATATTTTATTTTATTTTCTCATAATTGTCTTTGATATATCAATAACAATAAAATTTAAATTTATAATTTGATGCAGACTATTTAAGTCCCTTACCACTTTTATTTTCTCAAGTTTCGATATAAATATACCTGAGTTTACTTCATGATATGCCGCTACAATATTAGAGATTTAATAATATTTCTCAAATATTACTAAAATACAGAAGAGTATTGTTAAAACTCTTTAGTAATATAATTTATATCTCAAACTTATATAAATGGTATTAAAGTGTTTTAATAATATTAATTTTTTTTATATTTTCAATAATTTTTTTAAATATTATAATTTTAATAAATATTTCTAAAAATTAAATATATAGTAAAGATTTTTTTTGGTTAACACAAAAGGGACAGTTATGAGAGCCAACTAGATTTTACTTCGTAGTTTGAGAATAGTAAAAGGGAAATAATATTTATACATTTAAAAGTACAAGTCTTATAAATATATAAGAGAGAGAAAAAAACACAAATTTTTAACTTTTCTTATCTATTAAAAGTTTGTGTCTTTAAATATATATAAGATATAAGATACCTACTTTTAAATATTCAAATATCATTTCGCCTAGCAAAAACTGACATCCAATACTCTGTATAGCAAATTGAGAATCTCAAATGGTGCAAAAAGTTGGTTGAGAACCTTTTTTAATTTGGATATTAAAATGTCACTTAACTTAGTCTATTTTGTATTTTGGCCTACCATGCTCCTCTGGTCAATATCCACGTACGTCTCTTAAAGCATTTTATCTTTTTGTCTTCTTTTTGGTTGGAAGGTTCAGCTGTAGGGGTGGAAAGAATAAACCAAATTCTTGAATCATCCTATTCCTACGCGTACGTTGGGTAAAATCAACTTTTGGGATATGGCAAGATCCATTGTCAATGCATGTTGAGAATATCACCAAGCCGAAAAACAGAATTCACCAGTAATATTTTACTGGCAATTAAATTGTACTATTAGATTAATATTCAATGAATATATTTTAAATATTTATTATTATTATTATTATCACGTAATTACACTTGTAGTAGGAGATTTGGTTTTAATATAGTGAACATGTGTATATTTAATATTCTAGTTTTTCAAAATAAATTTTAATATTTTATTTCTTGATAACATGTTTTTTTTTAAATTTAAACGAAATAATTTTAATGAATAACAAATTATATATATTCGCATTTTGCACGCGGATGATTGCGGGTCAAATGTTATATTCCAATTAAATAATAGTTAACAAAATATCCTTTTCCGTCAAGCGAAAAATCGAGAATATTTACTCTAGCGTTTGTTTCTGGATTAATATTGATTTCCCATTTCTGGAACAACGTACTTGATTTGACTTTATTTGCTTTTTTTTTTTTTTGAGTATTTCTAAGATAACATTATCTTCTCCACCTTTGCTTCCATCAATTCTCTTCCCTCAAACGGAAATTAGTGAAATCCCGAAGAAAAGTATTATCTTCACTCTTTTATTATAATATCCTTTTTACCAATTACTGTTTTTATCGTTTCATCATTGATTCATTGGTCAAATCTCGCCAGGAATACAGTCACTAATTTGATTTTCATGCCGCGGGGTTCCTGCCAGGTGCCAACTAAAATAATTCATTAAAAGATATTATATATTTCCTAGTTCTCTAATAAATTTTTCATATAATTTTTTCTTTGAACAGAGTATTCTTCCGATGCTTGAAATTAGTCTATAAATACTACTTTTTTTTATATTGACGACGATGGAGTTTAAATTTAGGATCTCATACAAATTATTTAAATTTTTTATTATTAAATATGTATTTGATTCTTCTTTTGTATAATCAATTTTAGATAGAATTGATTTAATTATAATTAATTTTAAGATAAAGTGATTTATATTTAATAGTTTCTTTAAAAGTGATTCTGACAAAATATAAAATTTTTTTACTTTTCCCAGAATCAATTCTAAAAATAAAAATTAATTTTAGAAGTACTCAACCAAACATGTAGTGGAAAAGCCACAATCGATTCTAAAATCGGGGAGTTGATTGTGGCTGTTTCCACCATAAAACTAAACACACGTTAAATCACTTTTAGTGGCTTATAAATACTACCATGATTAGAGGTTTTCTTATTAATATTTTCTAAAGTTAACCACTGTTATATTTAAATAAATATTTTTATATTGTATTTCAAGTATAAGATACAATTATTTTTTAGAGCTGAATTTGAATGTATAATTATTACTGACAAATTAATAGTTTATTATGTACATATCAATTTTTATATTTTTATATAAAATAAATAAATGAAAATAAAAATTAAATTATATTTATATAATAAAAATTTTACAAGTATTGAGGAATTTAAAAAATTATAATTATTTTTTATAATAAGAATTTATTGTTTTATCATTTTAATCTTTACTTTTTTAGTAATTAATAAAATATGTTTACTAATTCATCTTTTGTTTTATTTTTCTACTAAATCTTTTAATAATAATAATAACTATAATAGTAACGAACATTATTACAATAATAATTTGACAATAATCAAAATTTCTAGGTATATTTAATAATATATTAACACTTTATTTAATAATTTTATACATCTTGACAACCAGTAGAGTAGAAAGAATTAACATTTAATTGACTCAATTATTTGACATTTATTCTTGGTAAATAGGGTCTTAAATTTGAACTATATGAATATCGATCCAACTTAATCTACAATAATCAAATTTAATAAATTTTAGATACTAATAGATTTTTTTCAAAAAAAAATAAGGGAAGAAAGATCCGTATAATGCTGAACACCCTAACATTTTTTTATTGGTTTACTAAACGTCCTATTCTATGAAACTTGTCGGTTATTTTGTCCCTTCCCAAGCCACACGCTTGGTTGAATTTTTCATCTAACCAATCAATTCCCACACTGACCCCAAAAGAGGTCTGAAACATGAACTTTCACCCTCCACCCCTTTAACATACAAGTGTTGTTCCAAAGTTCCAAACCCATAGACACGCATTTTGGTTTCTAAGTGCATCAAATTGACATAACAAGAGACGTAAACTTTCAATTTAACCCAATTTTTGGTTTTCTCTCTCTGTCCCTCACACACACAACAATGAATCATGAAACGGTACAGAGAACAAACAGAATCCCTTTGTTCTAAGCAACCCCCAAAAAATTAGATTAGCTCAAACACTAGTCGCTCGCATGTTATTTTCTTCACACAAACCTTTTAATTTATTTTTTAATTTTTTGGCTTCAGTTCATATCTGAATCTCACCAATTAGGTAACACTTCAACCTCTGCTGAATCGGATTCACCATGTGAAAACACTGAAGAAGAGAGTTTGTACGTACATCTTTGTCTATTCAGGTGCAAGGTCCATTCCTTTTATTTTCATGAAAATTTTTTCAAAGTTACAAATCAGAGTTTGCATGACCCTGCTCTGTTTTTTTTTCTCTTCTTCTTCCCCTGTTTCTTCTCTCTGTTTTTTTGCTTTTCAAAAAGGAATGAACTTGTTCATGTACTTGTTCCGCATGTGCCTCGACGAGATTTTCGTGACATACCCAATTTCAATTCAGTTATCATGAGTTATCAGAAGGGTTTCTTGCACCGAAAGGTGGTTCTTTTCTCTGGGTATTTTTGGGTCCTGCTTTCTAAGCTCATGCAAACTCTGTTCTGGGTTTTCACCAAAATCTTCGTGAGGTATTGAATTTTCAATTTTCCCATTACCAGTTAAACAACAAGGTTCAATATCCGTTATTCATTAATTCAATCTCTTTTCCTTTTTTTTTTTTGGGGCTTTTGTTTTTCAGATTCTATAGTTCCAAGGCAATGAACTCAGCTTGTTCTTCTAATTTTTCCCATGACAATCATCAAATAAAGCCAAAAACTGAGTCCGAGGAAGATTTTTCTGAATTAATTGAAGAAGATACTGAGTTGAAGTGTGAAAATTTTGGGCCAGTTTCTGATACTCTCTTACATGAAAGTAATCAAATTGATTCTAATAGTTGCCAGCCAGAAGCAGAGCCGGTGAAAGATCGTTCTGAAACTGTTGTTGATGATAGTGGGAATTTTGGCCTTGAAGAAGAAGAGGAACCATCAAAGTTGGTTTTCAAATTTCAATACCAAAGTTGGAATTGCGACCTGAGTGAAGAATCCAAGGAAAGTTATGGTGAAAGTTGTGATTTTGTTGAGAGGGACACTGTTTCTGCAAACACCAACAAGTACCAGTTCTTCTCTGGCATGAGTTTCAGCCACTTCTTGGATCAACCGGAAGCTTCAAATTTCACTGTGAAGGAATTGTATGTTCATCCAAATGATGATTTTCCATTGGAAAATCGTGTCACTAATGATAGTGAAGGAGGTGTTAATGCAGAAGTTCTTGACAATTCCACAGAAAAGGTGCACAAGGAGGAGGTTTATTCACAGAAGCTCAAGGATGTGGCATCGATAGAACAACCTTCCGAACCAGTTGCAGAAAAATTACCTTCTGAAGATGATTTCATATGTTCAAGCATTGACTCAGACTCTATCAGTTCTATGGGAGATGGGTTCTTGTCAGACACAGACTTTGGAACCACTATTGATCTTGACACATTGGGGAACGATGATGAGGAAAATGCAGGCCTAACAGATGAAGATTTGGACTTTTTGGATGAGAAAGACTTGAAGGATTTGGATACTGGTTATGAGCCTGATGATTTTGCTGAAGAAGATGAAGATATAATGGATGAGCTTAGAAAATTAGAAGAAGATTCTATGCTGCAAAATTCAGACATGGCAGGAAAGAAGTCTTTAGGTAACAGTTTTGAAGATGACATCAATTCAAAATCTGAGAAGTCTGTGAAACCGAATTCGGAGAGTTTAACAGCTTTTGATGCTGAGGATTCGAACCGGTTTGACACACTTTGGGAGCATCAAGATTTGATAGAACAGCTGAAGATGGAGCTGAAGAAGGTTAGAGCCACAGGTCTACCTACCATCCTTGAGGATTCTGAGTCTCCAAGGATAATGGAAGATTTGACGCCATGGAAGATTGATGAAAAGTTCCAGCATGGTAGTACCACCAATGAGCTTCCAAAATTTTACAGGAGTTACAGAGAGAGAATGAGAAAATTTGATATCTTAAATTACCAAAAGATGTATGCCATAGGTCAGTAATTGTTGCCCTTATTCCTTAATTTTATTTTCCCTTCCATCATCAGTTTTCAATTTTTTAATTTTTTTTAATCTTTTGCTCTTCCTAGCTTCACTGTAAAAATTTCACATGTAGTTTGTAAAAATAGTATGTGCTTAATTCATGAACAATTTTCATTTAACTTACGTGATGATCAAGACCTAACTCATCTATATCATTAAAAGTAGAGATTAGGACCCACTAAATCTGGTTAGTTGGGCACTAGGAAAGCATGAATTATCCAAATACCTGGTCGTAGAGCGAATTATGGCACAGCTGTACTCAGCTTTTTCTGTTTTTTTTTTTTTTTTTTTGAAGGAAGAGGGGAATACTCATCACCAAATATAGTTTTTCAAGTTTCCATGCACAATTCATTTTCATTTTGTTTGTTATCACAAGGAAAAGAGGTTGAATTGTGGGGTTGGCCATTAAGAAAGAGATCAGTTTTCTCTCCCACATGCTTGAGTTTGCAGTTGCTTACATAAATGCTAGTCCTCCATAGGAAAATTCCCACCAACCATAACTTCTAGGAGTCTGCATTTTTTCAAATGACAGCCACATAAGTGCTAGGACTCTTCCTGGTTTGACAAATATAATAAATAATCCCTCCATTTTAATTTATGTGTCAATTTAGACAATTTGGTATATTTTTAAATCAAATATATCTAGATATAATTTATATCCAGATACAATTAATTTAAAAATATATCAAGTTATCTAAATTGACAAGATAAATTAAAATGGAAGAATATTTATAAAGCAAATAGATGTATATTTACATGAACCTATCCACCTTCTCCATTGTATTCATTTATTAAATTTGCACCTCCCATTTTCTGCGGGCCTGAAATTTGGACGCTTCCTTATTGTGGCCAACCTTTTGCCTAGTTTCTAAAAGAAACCTTTCCCCACAATGATCTAGCAGTGATTGTAACGCTCCGCCCAATGTTCACATGACCCCATTTTTCTTTTTTCTCTAATTTTTTGGTTCTCACTATAAACAACCCTTACTATGCAAGATAAGTTAGAAAACTATAGTCAATGAAAGCTATTTTATACTTTCATAATAAGTGGTCTTTGCATTATGCTTAATGTTTAAGACTAAAGACTCAATTCATAGTCATAATACCACACCTTAAGTTTCTTTGGAAAATTATAGGTTTCCTGCAGTCAAAGGACCCACTCCAGTCATTCTCACGCCGCAAGAAATCTTCTCCAGCCATCACAAGCATTCTTCCACACGGCTTTCGCCTTTCTAGGCGCAAGAATAATGAAGCTGACCCAATGAACAAGTTCATGAGAGAGTTATACAGTGACTTGGAAATGGTTTATGTGGGACAGTTGTGCCTTTCTTGGGAATTCCTTCAGTGGGAATATGAGAAGGCATTGGAGTTGTGGGAATCTGACCAATACGGATTGAGAAGATTCAATGAAGTAGCTGGGGAATTTCAACAGTTTCAAGTGCTTCTCCAAAGATTCATAGAGAATGAACCTTTTCAAGGCCCACGGGTTGAAAACTACACCAAGAACCGATGTGTCATGCGCAATCTTCTTCAAGTTCCAGTGATAAGAGGTACTACTAAGAACTTTAAAAGTTGTAATGTTAATTTGCGTAGTGTTTATTATAAGGGCTTTCTAGGAGGAGCATCATTTCCTGCATGATGAAATTGCACATGACTTTGATTATTTGAACTTATTCACCATTAATAGGTAATGTTAAAAAAAAAAAGTACAAAAATAACAGCAAAAATAACGGTAAAAATATATATATAATCAATTCATATGTAATTTTTACGTAAGAAGATTATCTCCTATTTTTCTGAGACACTTGTTTTGAAATTAAATAACTAAAGTTTTTAAAGTTTTCAATACAATCAATGACATTGGAACTTGAAAACTTAATAGGTCTTATTCTTTAATCAATTTTTTCCCTTAATTTCTTAATAAGTTTTTAAAGTGTCCTTACAATACTATTTAGCAAAACCCTTATTATAAAGAATATTATTATGAAAAATTCGAGTGCATAAGCGCTGGAATTTGTAGCACAGTTAGATTAGAAGAAAAGTATAGAGATTGGGATTTAATATTTTTGCCTTTGTCAATCCACTACTGATTATAATGTATAGAGATATTTTATTTAACACTTTTCTTCTCATATTTCAAAACACTACTAATGCGTACAACTGGTTAAGTGTAACCGTTTTGCAGCAATGCCCTATATAATAAATGAAATTCGCTGGTTACTTTTATTGTCCCCCACTTTCGTAATGTCCCTTTGAGCTTTGAGGGGGACCATATTAAGTTTCACATGAGACAAACAGTTCCTCATGGCTATAGAACCTTAACTGGCTGCAGAAGACAACTCCAAGGATAAAAAGAAATTCAGACAAAGAGAGGCAGATGAAGACGCAATCACAAGTGACATGCTAGTAGAGATTTTGGAAGAATCAATCAGAACAATTTGGCGTTTTATAAGAGCTGATAAGGATGCGTCTTGCTTGACACTTAAAGGTGCAAGAGAAACAACTCAAGTGGAGCTCCAAGACCCCGCAGATTCACAGCTTCTAGTGGAGATTCGAACAGATCTTCAAAAGGTAAATAAAGCTTCTAAAGTAATATTTTTTATGTCACACTTAAAATAAATTTCCTCTTTGCTTTTATGAAAAGAAGTATGTTATTTGTAGATAACTTTTCAAAACCAAATATAACATTTTTTTTATATAAATATACATAATACTTTTCATCTCCATATACGCATATCTTGATATTCAGCCACACTCATAGTCGTATACTATGTCTATATTATGTCTATGTATAGTGTGTTCAAATAGTGTTTCCCTTTGTGAGGAAGGGTTGGTGTTATGTTTCCTTTTTAGTGAAATGATGTTGTTTGGATTTGCAGAAGGAAAAGAGACTGAGAGACCTTTTGAGGAGTGGAAGCTGCATATTGAAGAAATTTAAGAAGCATCATGAAGATGGGGCAGATCAAGTGCTTTACTTTTTCTCGCAAGTGGATATGAAATTGATTTGGAGAGTGTTGAACATGTCACGGATAACGACGGATCAACTAGCATGGTGTCGTAGTAAATTGAACAAGATCAGTTTTGTAAACCGAAGGATACATGTAGAACCATCATTCTTACTTTTTCCAAGTTAATAGTTAATTGCTTACAATTTTAGCATATTATGGTATAAAACTCGATTTTTTTTTTTATTGAATTAAACCAAAATAAACATTCTAGCCCTATAAGAAATTATGGTCAAGTAGATGGAAGGAAGACAGAGATAAAAATCCAAAGTTTAAGGGATTAAATAAACCCCTGAGACAAAATTGATAAGAAAAAGTACACGTGAGAAATAAAAATGAATTTTTACTCGTAATCAGACTTCAAACATCACTTTTTAAAAAATGTAATAAATAAGTTACGTACTTATGTTAATTTGAATTATAGTTGTTAACAAAATACAGTACCCAGAATACAATACTTTTTTTAACTTTTTCCTTGTAAATACATATATACAATACAAATAGGCAAGACTTTATGATGGCAATTGGCAAGACTTTAACTTCAATCTCGCTACAATAAAAGCTCTTGATAGGCAATCTGTTATTTTTCCTAATTCCTCGACAATTTTGCTAATAATTGATGTTGTTAATATACTCAAGTGGTTGTGGAAGTAGATCGTGATTCTAGACAAGTTTTATGTATAATATTTAAATCATGTATGCATTCTCATAAACACTTCTATCCGACGCACTTTAAGGTGAAATGGGGGTTCACCATATGACAATAAGTCAAATCACCCCTATTCTCTCTTCTTCATTTTTCAGGCAATGTGTCAGGTGTAGGCATGCGTCCAAACATCATATCTCATCATAAAATTATCGTTTTGAAAAGAATTTTATATATTCACTATCATAGACTCAAAATTGCCCAAAAATGTTTTTATATGCACTGATTCATCTATTTAGTATGTGATAATCCACAATGAGGAAGTGCAATACACGGAAACATCACGGCATAGTAGAGATTTGGTGTAGAAACCACCAAATAAAATTAACAATAGTTATGAGTAACTGAAATGGATCACATTTATAAAACTATCTCATAAAAAAAAAAATCCATGATTCAATATACTTTTATTATATTAAACAATCGTCCAATTATATCCCATTAGCGCATTAAGGGATTAAGAGATTTTTTTTTTTTTAATGGGTAGCAATATTTTTCCCCTCAAAATTAAGGAGATTGTCTGACTTGTCTCCGTTAAAAAAAAATAATAATAATTAATGATAATAAACAAAGGAGATTGTCTTCCCCCATTTTTTTGGGTCGAAAAGATTGTCTAGCCCTTCGGTTGGAGAGTAGCGACTAGCGAACACCCATATATTGAAGTCGCCATGTGGGCCAACTTTAGTATAAATTTGTTGTCCTTTTGGGTTTGGGCTTGATTCGATTGGTTTGCATGAAAGAAAGGTGAAGCCCGAAGAAGACAAAGGTAGCGAGGGAGAACGCTGAGATGTAGGGTTTTGAGAGAGAAGAGGCTCCATATAAATTCCTCGTATACCCAGCAACACCCTCGTCTTCCTCCTCCTCCTCCTCCTTCTAGTTCTCCTGGGTTTGTTTCACAGCTAACGGCAACAATAATGGTGCAGAGGCTCACTTACCGCAAGCGCCACAGCTATGCCACCAAATCCAACCAACACCGGGTTGTCAAAACCCCTGGTATCTATCTATTTTCCACACCTTCATCTTTTTTGATTTTTTTTTTATTCTAGTGAAGTAATTTCCAAAATTTTTGCGTCTTTCTTTTTTTCTTGTTCTGATCTGTGTATTTGGATTGTGAATGATGTCTTGGTGTGTTTAATTGACCGCTGGAAATGGGTTCTTATTAGGTGGGAAGTTGGTGTACCAGAGCACTAAGAAGAGGGCAAGCGGGCCCAAGTGCCCCGTCACTGGGAAGAGGATCCAAGGGGTATGAATTATAATTGCTTTTATGTTTTGTTTGCAACATAGATAAGTCACGGAGTTTGATTACATGCTTTTTTTTTTTTTTTTTGGAAGAATAAGGTGTAGTGATGATTCATAGTGCAGAATCTTAATATGCTTGAAAATGATTTAGAGAGTAAGATCTGAGGTGTTTATAGATGAATCAGATGCCCTAGCAATCATGCTTTGTATGTTGGGTGGTGGTAAATTTGTCTATCATGTCCCTTAAAATGGGTGAAAATTTCTTCTTTGTTTTTTTAAATAAAAAACATATCCCTGAATTTGTTTTTGGCGTAAATAGTAATTGGATGCTAAACTGATTCTAAAATATTTTTTTTCTTAGGGTGAGTTTATTGTGTTTTTTCTAGTCCTTGTATTACCTAGTACTTGTGTTATAGGGAATTGAGACTGGGACTTGTGGGAGTGAGAATGAGCTATTTATTTTGATAATTTATCTGGCTTGAATAAGTTTTTGTATATGCCTGCTGATGAGGAGATTGTTGGAAGCTATAAGTCTGTTGTGCTTTGTGTTTATTGGCAATCTTGAATAACTGAAACCAGATAATTGGTATTAATAAAACCAGATAATTGGTATTAATGTGTTAAGGTGCATGTGATGAATCTTTTATTTGCCACTTATTCTAGAGGAGATTGAGTACATCAACATTACTTCTTGCTTGTTATCCTTTTATCAAAATTTTCCTTCAACATTGTCATCCCTTTTATTTTTTTGGTCCCTTTATGTTTTTTTGGGTGTGCTTGGTATGGGGGTACAAATTTGATGGATTAAATTCATGAATAATTTTGCTCATGAATCTAATCCATAAAATTTTCACCCCTATTTTTACCTCCTAATACCAAACACACTTCTTAAGTTGTAACCCAGACTTTTGGCTGTCATGACATGAATTGTGTCAATTTGATGTTTTCATGTTCTTTCTCTTGCTGTGTCCTTCTTTCTTTCCTGTCGACGAAGTAGTTGTGCTGTGCAGCATGGTTCATTCTCCTATCATGATTTTCTGATCCAGACTTTATCTGCAGATTCCGCACTTGAGACCTGCTGAATACAAGAGATCTAGATTGCCTAGAAATCGCCGGACAGTGAACCGGGCCTATGGAGGTGTATTATCTGGGGGAGCAGTTAGAGAAAGGTGTGTTGCTCAAAGAATCATTGGATGTCTCTTTTTTTTGGTTAATTATTAGAGTAATATTCATGGCTGTTTGATCTTGGTGTAGGATAATCCGTGCTTTCCTTGTTGAAGAACAAAAAATTGTGAAGAAGGTATTGAAGATCCAGAAGGCAAAAGAAAAGCAAGCATCAAAGAGTTAAGCTGAGTGGACCATGGATTAAAATAAATCCTTTTGTTAAAATTTGTGCTAAAATTTTGACTTTGAATTGTGTTACTGTTAACTATGAATGTGGAACTTAATTTGAAATTTATTCTATGGATTCTTGTGCGTTTTGGTAGTTTATTTTTTATTATTATACATTACCAGGTTCTGCGTTTCTAGTGCATAATTTTAAAGCATCTCTACATACAACAATTATGTATTCTTTTCATCAAGTATTATTCAAATTATCCATTTACGTATTTACGTATATTCACAACAATGCGCTTGTGATTTTCATTAATTATACTGCTTCTAAGCCTTGCAAGTGTTTTTTAAGTGATCCATGATTTTGGAGGCATGAATTGTAGCAAACCTTTGCGTCTACCAAAATTTTATTTTATCAAAAACAAAGGACTCCTCATGAGTGCAAGATTGTTGTTGTTGTTGCTTTTTTGCCCCCTTCTTTTTTGATATTTTAATTGTCTCTGAAATTTGGATATAAAGAAAATTCCGACAATATTTGGAATAGTTTCTCGTTTTCGTACCCTGGGGTTTTGATTTGTGTAATACATGCTCAGTATCTTAAACGATTGATGTGAGAATCAAGAGATTAAGAGAAATAGAAATTGATATCACTGAAAGATTTTCCTCACTTATATCTGATGACAACGATTGCTGTTTTGTGTGTTAGGTATGTAGTGTGTGATACATGAACAAAAAAAAAATAAAAAAATACATACAATCACGGAATATGTCCTATCAGTATCAAAATAACAAACTTTTGCTACTCACACAAGTGAAAAAACTCATATATATCAGTTGAAGTTTCATGTATGCTCCAACGTCGTCTTGCAAGTTCAAGGGTGGTAGATGTAAACCATCCCTAGCTTAAATAAAACCAGCATGAATTAGGCATTACAAATGTGCTCATCTGTTCCAGTTTGGGAATAAAAATATCAACATCAAACTGTAACAAAAGCTTAACAACCGAGAGCAGAAGAAGCTGATCATCAATGTTTAATCACTCAAAGCAGAAATAAATCATGGAATGCCAACCGGAAAAAGGCTTAAATCTTAACTAAAATAAAAAAAAAAAACATATGTGACAAACTCCAAAGAAACAAATTTGTTTGCCAATCATATTGTGGATGAAGAACCAAGAACCAAGGTTGAGAACTAAACCTGACTTGAAATGAAGAAACAATGAGTCTGTTGAATAATCTACAATTTCTATGTGCGGCAAATCATCAAACAGTGGCCCTGCTCACAACACAAGCACAAAGATACAAGGTTGAAGTGCACCGAGACACATTAACAAACATTTGATGTGCATTCTCAACAAGAATACCATCACAGCCATAGACAAAGTCAAATATGAAAATCACTTCTCAAGTCTCAAATACAGATCAAAGCATCATCAATTGGAGATAAAAATAAGTACCAAATCAGAATTGCGATCAAAACTAAGCACAAACCAAAAATTAGTAAGGGAGTCTGGCAAAGAGTAGCTAACGAAGCTATGGTGAAGATCCAATCAAACAATCACCACATGTTGACGACAAAAGTGCATGATCTCAATAGTTGATAAATAATAATAGAAGATTTTGTAGGATATAAATAACATGAGTGATCATAGATATACGATAATATGTATTGTTAATTTTTTCATTAACAATTGATATGGTATATTCTAATGGTTTACTTTCTAGAGTCCATGCCACGCTTTGGAGGAGGCAAAACTCAGTAACAAAATAACAAACTTAGGTATTCACACAAGTGGAAGAACTTATATTAGGGACGAAGCTTGAGATGTATGCTCCAACAATTTAATAGTGTTTGATGGTTCCCCTCTTCTGATTTTTTCTAAGGGGACTGTACTTGTGGACCAACCAAACCATCATTCATCCAAGAGAGTCACTCATTTCAATTTCATTCATGAAACAGCGTGTGGCAAACAGAAAAAGTAAAATAATGTGTGTCAAGAATGGGATTCGAACCCATGCCCTTTCGGACCAGTACCTGAAACTGGCGCCTTAGACCAACTCGGCCATCTTGACATTCCTGCCGTGCTGATTTCAGCATTTAATAAAATCTCGACGCGGGTTACACAGTTCTTTGCCTGATATGAAAATACTTGTCGCCATTCGTCAAACAGGTCATGTGGGAATAAGGTAACAAAACACCCCAGAAAAAGCAGCAGCATAAAGGTACACATAATGGTAAATAATAGCCAAAAAAAAAACCTTCTGAAAAATTTTTGAGAAAGAGCAACCTCAATATTAGTTTATACTTGATGATTACTCTATTTATTTATAAGTGTCTTTTTTAAAAAAAAAAATTGTCTCAAATGATATGTTATTTGAGAATATCTAAGAAGTATTAATTAATTTTTTTTAACTTTACTCTTATCTTCATTATCTCAACTAAATATGACCAATACAATTAATAGAGAGAAATGATGATTTGATTCACATGTCTTTACTGTTGGTGCCTGTCCTATACCTACGTGTGGTTGACCTTCCCATTGGGCCACAGTACATGTATAATACAGTCTCAAGAGTCAAATTAAGGTTCGTTTGTTTTAATTTTTGAAAAAAAATCTTTTGAAAGAAAATTTTTTAGAAGAATTATTTTTAAAAGAATAATTTTTATTTAGTTTAAATATATTAAAAGTAAGTTTAGGAGAAATAATTTTTTTTAATTTAAATATGTTAAAAGTAAGTTTAGAAGAATGAATTTTATTTGGATAAGATAAAATAAAATTATTTTTAGTTGTTGATATGAGAGTAATAGTAAGATTCCTTTTTAAAAAGTCTTTTTTCTATAATGAAAAATAATCTCAAAAATACTTCTTCAAAAAAAAACCTTTTAAAAGTAGTTAAATTAAACATTACTATTTACTATATAAAATTATGCAAACTACAATCCAAACATGCACTTAATAATAAGATATGAAAGCTACCTGCAACGGGACCGTGAGAAGAGTACAGTGAGTGAAAGTGGGAAAGAAGGTTGGTGTTTGTAGGCTCATGAAGTGACCGGAATAAGCAGTAACCCGTACACTACAATGCTATTCCTGAAATTAAGTCATACGCATACTCAAAAATTTGTGTAGTCCATCTTCTTAATAGTATGCTATAGACTTTCGTTCAATAACTTTCTTTCCTTAATATTCTGGGCAATGAGTCGGACAACTCTTCATGTCTGACAATCATTTCTTATTTACTTATTGTTCTAATGTAAGTTTGTTTGCCAGATAATATTATTATTATATAGAATTCAATTCATCTAGCAACAGTTAATTTCCAATTAAGCTCGTACTATGGTGTTTTAACTGTTAATAATGAGTTTGGGTATTAACTTACTACTATTAACAATTGGAAAACTCTTCATCTCAGATTGAAAAGTCAAAAGTAACCCTAGATATAACACAAATCATTGAGATCAATAGTACTGTCATCACTTTTTTCCTGCTAAGAGAAGGGTAACATCGACCTTTTATTTGAGAAAGTGGCCCCCACAACACTGTTTGAGTCAGTCCCAAAATATCTTTATCGCAAACCTTAATCTGATGTTCTACAACAGTGTGGGTCCTACGTTTGGAACACGAAGACAAGACAGTACCAAAGTGCTTCCCTTTGCATTCCCTTGTTATTTTCCCTTCATATAAATACTCTTGCCAACAGCGCTACCACCTTTCACCTTTTTCCGTCGCACAACCCTTCAGCCGAATTCCCCTAACCCTTGAAAAAGCTTGCCCTTAACTTGGTTTCCTCAGAGAAAATGGTGGCAGATAAGGCCAAGAAATCCAAAGTGGGTCAAGGGGATGATTCTTCTGATCACATTGATGGAGAGCTTGTTCTGTCCATTGAGAAATTGCAGGAATTGCAGGATGAGCTTGAAAAGGTTGAGCCTTTGGCCCTCCTTTCCATTATGGCCCCTTTTTGCTCTTGGTGGCTGTGTTTGAATCTTTGGTATTTTGTGTTTTTAGTTTTGTAATTGTGAACCCCACTTTTTGGGTTTGGTGACTATAGGGTGTCAATTTTGATGGTGTTGGTAATGAGTTTTTGTTGACATGCACATTCCTTTATTTTACTTGATGAGATGAATGTGGGTATTTGTGGGCATGGTTTTTGCTTGTTCAGGAGAGAAAAATTGCGGCTTTTGGTGATTTGGTTTACATTGCTAGAGTTGGAAGGTTTTGTGGTTGGGTTACAAGTATGATGGAAAATTGATAGGGTAACATCAAGGGTTTGAGATGTTGGGTCTTGTAGCTTTTGTAACTCATGTTCTGTGGATGCTTTACATGTGTTGCTTTCCATATGCATAGCTTGTTATGCAGAGGTTCTTATTTTATATGTGTGATTGTGAGTGTTGCTTTTGGTTCATTGTGTATATATGCTGTTTTGTTAGTGTGGTTGTTGGCTGATGTTTTGTTTTGTAATGTGAGTCTTTAATTAAGTAATGCTGCAATTTCATCATTTTGAAGATTTGCTTCATGTGTAATGCAAAATGATGCAGAATTATTTATGCCTATTCAAAACCATGAATGCAAGCCTTTCTAAATATCAGTGATTTGACTGATTTCTAATTCCATTTGGTGCTGTTACATTGAAATCCAATAGAAATCAGCGCCCTTTTTAGTAATGATATAATCATGTGATTTGACATGTCACTTCCACAGTGTGCTAGTAGTTATACTTTATTGTTTTGTATCCATTAATTTGATACACTTCCATCTAATTTGGAAGCTGCTTCTAAGTTATTATTAGCATCAGTACATTTAAGACTGTTTAAAGCATCATGCTGCTTCATAATAGTATTTTATACTCATCAGGTTAATGAGGAGGCCAGCGATAAAGTTTTGGAAGTTGAACAGAAATATAATGAAATACGCAAGCCTGTCTATGATAGGAGGAATGAAATCATCAAATCTATTCCAGACTTCTGGTTGACTGCGGTTAGTGATTATCCGCATTCAACCTTTGTATAAGGACTATAAAAGTTCTTTCTCTTGTTTTTGTAACAAAGCTGCAGTAAGTTGTTATTTCACTATGACTCATTTGATGTTTCACCGTGCAGTTCTTGAGTCATCCTGCACTCTGTGATCTACTGACTGAGGAAGACCAGAAGGTTTGGCAAATGACCTGAACCTTATTTAACATTTTAAGTCCAAATTCCAAACCCAATTTGTTGAAATTCTCCTGTTGCCCACTAGATTGCTTTAATTTTTTATGAAGTGGCTAGAGGTTAAACTGTGTCACACTGAAGTTGCTATTTGTTTTTTTGGAAGAGTTGAGAAATGCTTGAGCAATTTCTGATCCATTTACCTTTCATCTTGGCATAGATCTTCAAGTTTTTAGATTCACTTGATGTTGAAGATTTCAAAGATATGAAGTTGGGGTACTCCATCACATTTGTGAGATTCTTTTCTCACTCTTTCTGTAAATTTCTTGTTTTCTGTTATGATCAACTTTATTATTATGACCACCATTGAACTTTTCTGTTTGTTTTCTGGTTTGATTTTAATATCTTCAAATTTCTAACATTTCAGAACTTTAAGGAGAATCATTATTTTGAAGATACCAAGTTGACTAAAACTTTCACATTCTTTGAAGAGGAGGGAACCACAAAGATTACTGGAACTGCTATCAAATGGAAGGAGGGCATGGTAGTATGCTTATACTGTATTCCTTTGACTTCTTTTTGATCTTTCTCTTTCTGTAATGTTGGTTACAACATTTGTAAGTTGTGAAGGGTGCTGCTAACGGAGTTAATCATGAGACAAAAGGAAACAAACGTCCATTTGCTGATGAGAGGTATTTCTTTAATTAAAGTATGACATTTTGTCAGTGGACAATGGTTAACATGACTGGTTAGAAATTATGACAAGATTTGTTAAACCATTTAGTGAAAACATTTGTAGCCATTAAACTTGTTTTGAATGTCATTTGGTTTAAAATTATGTAGAAAGTGAACCATGGCTCAACACTTCATATATGGGAAGGGGTAAGGGCTTTCAGCACCAAGCCCCTGAGCTTGTATTTTGGTGTAACATGAAGTGAATATTCTAATCTAATTTTCATGGGTTAATGCTAATCTGAATCATGAAAAACACCCTTGCATTTTGTAGTCAGTCAGGGAAATTTTTTTTTTTTAAAGTACTTGAAAAAAAAATTATTAGTTTGTTTTCTGGGGTAAAATTTTTGAATGATTTTCACTCCATAGATATCTGAATACCCTCCTAGTCCCTTTTTGTGTTTTTCATCTGTTTCTGATTCCCTTTCAGAAAAAAAAAAAAAAATTATGGTTTAAACATAAATATAATCTATGATAGAGCACTATAGTATCGTTTGTTCCATGTAACTTGACCTCACCTAGTGGAATAAGGCTTAGTTATTGTCTTTGAGTCCCTTTTTCTGCTACTTTCGTGGATGCAGCTTTTTCAGTTGGTTCAGCGAAACTGAGCAGAAGGACTTAGCTGAGTTTACTGATGAGGTAAATTTAAGGAGATGCAGTATTATAATGTGTATAAAACTTTGATCTTTACCTATGGTTGTATTTATTATTATAAGATATGAAGTGAGAGGCAAGCTGTATAGTTTTATTTCATGCGGCTAAAAAAGAAAAATAAAATTAATTGTTAAAATATATGATTTTGCATGAAAATTAAACAGAATTTGTGAAAAAAAAATTTTATTTCTTTTCTTCTTATTCACTGAGAGTGCAAATTGTGTTGCAGGTTGCTGAAATAATTAAAGAAGACTTATGGCCTAACCCTCTAAAGTACTTCAACAATGTAATTTTCTATATCATTTTAGATTTTTAGTCATGTTTTGTTATTAGGTAGACTATCTCATATACTTATTTGTCCTGCTTTCTTCCCCCAAAGATGTACATGATGAAATATCTCGATAGAAGTTCATACTAGTTTTACTCAAATTCATGAAGCATTTTCTGAATTTATTGTTGCAGGACGCTGATGAAGAGGATTCAGATGGTGAAGAAGATGGTGATGAGGTAGGCTTATGAGTCCTTTTTCCCCCCTTTTTATAAATAAAAAGAGGTAGGCTTATGATTTTATTACATGACTTTGTATCAGCTTTTATGATGCACTATCTCATAGACATTTCTACATATTTTAATGTTATTGTTGGAGGTGCTAGCATGTAGAAATTTCCAATGCTATTGGTATTATTTGTCACTGCATCTCAAAGGCTCTACTCTTCTTTCTCTTTCTTTCATCCTGTATTATTTTCTTTTTCGTTTGTTAAAGGCCATATGTGACTTTTATATGAAATACTGGAGGGAACCTTATATTCCCTTGGTTCTTGATGGTTACAAAAATTAAAGGTGTTGTAATCCACAATTTGCATGCATATCATTATCATCTGAAATTTTGAGGGCAAATTAAGAGGGAAGATTAGAAAGTTTTACCTTTCTGCTTTTTAGTCATTTTAAAACAACATGAAAGTGTGCTCTCTCCTACACCGGTTGCCTCCCTCCATAGCCCCCATTCTTGACTGCTCAGGCTAGACTTGGATACATAACACATTAATCAAGAGAGATTGGTGGTAGAGTATTATCTAGGTTTTTATCTAATTTTGGAACTATGGCTCTATTTGGTTTGGAAAAGGTTACATAAGATAGTCCAAGTGATAGAATTCCTAGTTGATATATGTATGTTTATGCACATATGTTTACTTCTTAAAATCTTATTCCTTTATGAAAATATGTGGTAAGTTTTCATGTTCCTTAAGTTTGTTCCTACTGCTGTTCATCCTTTAGTGCCATTGTTGTTTGTGCAGCTCATTTTATGACCTGTCTGTCCTCTGTTGTCTACTTGTCTTGGTGATGAACCATTTGTCAGGCTGTCAGATAACTTTGGAAGCCTAATCCCTTCCAAGATTAGACAACAATACATAGCCAATTTGAATTATAAATGATGGCTATTGGCTTTAGAGTAGTGTATTTAATTTGATGATTAACTGGTGCACAATGAATCATTCACCATTATGCATATGTTATTTGACTTAGCAGCCTCTCCAAGTAGGAGGTATAGTGAAGCAAATATAGTTATTTTGTCAGACTAAACGTCTTGATATTATATTTTTTCAGGAAAATGGAGATGATGATGATGAAGAAGAAGATGAAGACAATAACAAGGGAGACAGCTAAGCCTCTTTTCTTTTTTTTTTTTTTTTTTTTTTGGTTTTGTATTTTGTTATTTGTTATTTGTTTTTTGTTTTTTATTTGTTCATGTTCTCCAGTTAGTATAAATGAGCTGGTTGGTTGGAAAGACAGTTTAATTTTCTAGGAGTTGTAGCTGACACTGATAGAGGCTTAGTTTTACTTTTTCCTTTGAGGTGTTCAATCCTTAGGTTTGTTACTTAGTTTGCACATTTCCTGCCTTTGTTGTAGGTTCTCCACCTTATCCTTACCTAGCATATGCATATAACTTATAAAGCTTTCAAATCTTATTCGATGGTCCTGTCCTATATAAAATATGATTAAACTTTCATTTCATATCCATTCTTTTGTTAGGGTGTTCTTATCAGCAATATGATGATACCAAATATGAATGACATTTTGTTCCATCGATACATCTCCCAAACATAGTAAACGCTTTGTTGTTACCAGTTAGGAACAAAACGTGTGTAAAGTACCTTGAAATGGTGTACACGTAAAATGCATCTAAATGCCATGTTTGGTAACATGAATTTTTGCCGTGCAATAACCGGTGAAGTGATAAGTTTTAATTACTAAACTTGAACATTTTAGATATAGGTCTAGGTATGATGACTGTTCATAAGTTCCATAATATCTGTTCTAATCCCTTAGTGAGGTCCTTATGTGATCTTTTAAATGGACATGGGAAAGAAATTTGTTATTTTCGCATAATAAACCTCGGCATATATGGGAGGCACACACGGAAGAAGTCGTTAGTGCATATTCATTATTCAATAATCCACCGGATGTGTGCTTCTATACTATTGGGCCGCTTGCTCTGTTGGTGTGTCCGCGGGTGTGTTAATTTATGTAAAAATAATAAATCCCTTGATTGTATAATACTGTCTTTTGTTCAAATTATCTGTCATTTTGAGTAATAATTTTTTATTTATTTTATGTTATTTTCACATTTCAATGAAGCATTTATTACAAATTTTTTAATTATATTTTCTACTCAATTCTAAGTATAGTAAATAATAAAATATTAACAAACTCTTTCTGTTTCAAAATAATAGTATTTTGATCAAATTGTTACATTTTTAAATTAATGATTTGAATATATTAATTTAAAAATATATTAATTTGGATGTTGAAATGAAAGAGAGTAATAAATTAATTATTAAATAAGGATATTTTGATAAATATTTTTATCATCAATTATTGATTTTAGGTTCCTTAATTAGTGTGTAACTTATTAAAATGACAGATAATTTGATGGGGAGAGAGCATAAAATTGTGATTGCATGGTTTCGGGCTGGTTTGTTGGTACGGGCCACTATTTTCCATTGTACATATGGATAATGGGACTTGGGCTTCTAATGCGGTGATACCACTACATCCGGCAGAAATCCGGAACACATAAAAAGGAACTGAAACACAAAATAAATAAAAAAAAGAATCGAAGAAAAATATTTTACTATAGTTAGGAAAACATTTGATAGCATTTTATTATATTTTTCCTCATAAATAAAAAATTCTATCATTTTGAAAATAAAAGCTACTCTCTTTTGATCTATTTGTAGCATTAATTGATAAAAATTTTCGTGCTTAAACAAGTAATTAAATAATTAGAAGATAGAACCCCAAGTTGGTCCCTGTCAAAAATAGTATCGGATAAATTGATCCCTTAAAAAAAAACTCACGGTCCTTAAACATTAAAAATGTAGAATAAGTTAATTCTTCGTTAGTTTTTTGTTGAACTTTTTTTGTCTTATTTGTATTTTATTAAGGACTAATTTGAACTATTAAGAAACAGTTAATCAATTTGTCCAAAAATCCTTTGTCTTATTTGTGTTTTATTAGGAATTAATTTGAATTGTGTATAAACTATTAAGGATCAATTTGTGTGCGGGACTAATTTGTCCCATGTTTTAAATTAGGAGGGATTGTAGGTTAATTTTTTTTTTTTTTTCTATAGAGACCGATTTGTCTAACACAAAAATTGAAAGACCAATTTGAGGGTTTTGTTTAATTAAAATTAAAAGAAAGGTAAGGAAAAACTACTTTATTATCTAAAGATATAAGCAACATCAATTTGGTTCTAAAAAATTTATTTTGTTACTTAAGAAAGGTGACATAAAATCATGTATTATTGTTTATGAGAATATGAAGCTTTTAACTGAAGTATTAAATTAATAAATTAAATTGATATCACTTTCTATGATTGCGATAAGTATGAAAATAAGCTAGATCAAGCCATGCTTTATCATAAATAAGCCACGATTATTTTTCAAATATAAAATCTAAGCAAATAACTTGACATACACTCACCCACCAAAAGAAAAACCTTGACAAAAACTTCTGTTATCTTGGCTTAACATTATATTTAAATATTTACTCTATATTAAAATTTTTAAGTAGTTTGATACTTATTTTTTTAAAGTAATTAAAATATCAAATTTGAACTTTTTTTCCTTTTTTTTTTTCTGCTAATGCAGTGGAGGGTTTTGGGATCATTGTGTCAACTTATCACATTCTCTTAAAGGTTTTGTGAATGTAGTCATTTTCATAGCACTTCTTTTGTGGTAAGTTTTAACATAGTCTTTGATGAGTTATAGATCAAGATGATTTTTAAATCTTATTCATAGAAAAAATTCATTAATAATTATTTTATTATATAAAAATACTATATAAAAAAATTCAATACACAGGATTTAAGGACCATCTTGGTCCTTGACTATTTTAGCAACATCCCTTCTTCTGTTCGGAACAGACTTTCCATATCATGAATGCATACAGTACCCTCTATCCAGACAGCTCCACCAACATGTTATCCTGTCAAAGTTTTTGGCAGCAAATCAGCAATATTGTTGGAATTCAAAGACTTGAAAAGCAGAACATTGTTGAGAAACACCAAAACTAAGTTAAGAAATCAATATTCGTATTGGTACCTTTAATTCCCAACACCTTACAGAAGAAACAAAGGGAGAGTTAGACTGTAGTGAGCCAGTGATTGTGGAAATGCCGTATAAGAAGGAAAAATGAAATAAGAAGCAGCATAGCGACGATTTACCCGCCAAAACTTACAAGTTGTTGCTTAATTAGCTGCAGGACGTGGCCTTTTTTATTTTTTGGCTGGAAGATTAAAAGGAACTGTAACACTATTTATACTGAGTCCTGATAAATATCATATTGCACCACATATATGTTTTTATTATTGTTAGGATTTTTCTAAATAGTATCCTATGGGCAGTGGTTAATAAGTCAAAAATGGTTAGTTTTTGAACTTTTTAATGCATCCAAGGCATTGAAAATTTAAAAATCTTATTCTTCAATAAAAAGCTTATCATGTTTGAATGCTTTTACGGTATTGGTTAGAAAAAAACCTTCTTATTATTATTATGAATTTGGAAATAATGATTCAAAATCTAATAAGAAAGCAAAACACTAACTTATATAGACTTATATAGCAAGTGGCGACTAAATCTAAGAATTTAGGGTTGATAGTTAGAATGAAGTTGTTTTAGAAGAGTTGATTAGTATATTATGCAAATCTTTTTTTTTTCCCCCCGAAAATGTCATCTATTAGAGGTAATTTTATTTAATATATGGTTGAACATTAATTGTAAGCATATCTTTTGGTTGGAATTTAAACCATAGTTTACCACATATGGAAAACTAGATATTCTTCACTAGAAGAAATCTTATTTCTACTCGAGCGTTTGATGGTATGGTCCAAAATTAAGGGAATTTTTTTGTAACGAATTTAGAAAGGAATAAACTACATTGACATAAAAAAAGACAAAAAAGAATCGACTCCATAAATTGTCGGAACTCTTTTCATAAAGGCATTTTTTATATTTTTAAATCTTAATAAATGATCTTTTATGATCAGTACTTTTTTATGCTTAAACGTGACGTGATATTATCCACAGGCTATGAAGCCACCAGTTTCATGATGTAGAATTATCAATGACATGAATTACAGCTACAGTTCAGTCTTCATAAGCCAACGGTCAGTAGTTTTTCACTTTTTTGTGAACTTATTACATCATTATTTGGCCATTTTAATGGAACATATGTAAATAGCGCAAATGAAAAGTGGATGAAATATTGTACTACTACATTCGATACTATTTAAATTTATTTGCAACCTTAAATTATAAAAGCTTTTTAAATTAAAAGCTCTCTCTTAAATATTTTATATTTTTGAAAATAAAATAAATTGTTTTACATACACATTTATAGTACCAACAAAAATTGGATTTAGTGATAAATGAACTGTGTACTTTCAAGAAATACACTAAAGTTCAAATCCTTAAAAAAAATAATTATTAAAAAAACCTAAGAGAAGACAATAATTAGGAGAGCGTCTTAGTTACAATTATATCGAGGATATGGGAGAACTTTGATTTCTTTCGTGTGGAAAAACTGAGGTAAAACAGGACACCTAATAAGTTATTGTATGTTAAGGTCAATGTTAAGAACTATGTGTCAGTTGAGTATGTCAGCAAAGTAATGAACTTTCGGGGGTGATATGAATTACTTTACCGAAAGTGATTACTCGTCTCAGGCTAGCTATGTCCTCACGTACCACACCTATACTTATATCATTTATTTATATACTATTCATAATCAATTTGAGGTATATATTATCACATTCGCAACTTTTTCGATCTTGTCTCAAATCATGCTTGTTTCGTGGATTTATAGTTTTGTCAATCTTGTCGCGCGGCAACCATTTGAGTTGAGTGAGACAGTAGGAAAAGTGAGAAATAAAAAAGTATGAATGCATAAATTATGGGTAATTGCATTTTCAACATGTTTGATTAAATTATTTTTAATAAAAAATACTTTTTGGGAAAAAAATGTCATGAAACTTTTTATTATAAAACAATTTTTGTATTCAAAATAAGTTAATACACACAATTTATTTATCAATTTTCATGACTTCATTACTTTTTTTTTTGAAAAAAAAGACATTCAAACCATAAATACATACCTTGAATGATGTATGGTTTACCTTTTTTTAACCTTTTGGTCTCACCATAGGTATCTCCACATCCTTCAGGTATGAGACCAACTTTTTCGAGCTGAGAACTTCCCTACCAAAATCCTTTTTGCCCCACACATGATTCAAACTCGAAACAAGATGCTTAAGTAAACTAAATTCCCTTTTGCTCAAAGCAACACACATTGATGAACAATGTATGTTTTCCTTTAATATTTTACCAAAAAGTAAATTGCATGCATGTTTCAGTCAGCTTGTTTTGTTTTTCATTTGGTGATTAAAATCCGTAAGTCTCGTGAGGGTCTTAATTATAACAACTTTAGACTTAATGCTTAAAAATCAGAAGCCAGGGTCAATGAAGACAATGATTCGTTATCCGTTGTACCCTTAGACATACCAACCGAACGTATTGGTCTCAAGAAGAAGTACGTGACAAAACTATAAAAAAATGTTAAATCCTCTTAAGTGGTGTGTTTAAAATTCTCCTAATTAAAATTTTACTCATACTGTATACCCAAAAACTTTTACTCATTTTATTGAATAATCCTGAAATATTATATAAATTATAATTTATGCTATTGTGAGTAAAATTTTGAATTAAATTTTTTTTATATTAATTATTAAGAGGATATAACAACGCTCTAAAACTATATGACCCGTACGGCAGTACCCAAATGAGATGCATTAATTTAGCTTGAAGAAATTTGACTTATGAGCTAAGACAAAATTTAAGCAATGGTCGGATAACCTAAAGCGCTTCTCAATCCCACGGTTCGCTCAAAGGCCACCAAATGATCAAAACAACTTAAGCGTGACATTCATTAATTGCAATTTCTAAGCTTGGACTTGAAAAGGGGAGTTCCTTCAAATTAAAGTAACTAAATTACGGAACTACGCATGCAATACCATCACAAGTCGAGGCAAAGCTTATATAAAGTGCCTTTTTTTTTTTTTTGGGTCAATAAGCTTCTAAAGTGCTTTAAAACCTTCCTTTTGTTGCTCTCTTTTGGGCTATGATTTTTCATCATGGATTCCAACAGTATTGGAACTTCCAACTTCTTGTCGGATTTTAGTATTTCTAAAGGCTCATCATGTCACATAGGTAGCCCCTTTTTACCGTAAAACAGAAAAAGAAATGTGGGAAATACTTTACTCGAAAATATAGCTGGGTATTATGAAAAATCTCTCTTAAAAATTCAAAATTTCGGATAGATAAATATTTTATATCTAACGCATTCGTTAACCAAGAGTGATTTGGACTCAATGCACATGCCCATCTGTCTTGTATTAAAATTCAACTCATTTTATTTCGAAAATGGTGAAAATATGAATCAAGCTCTAGAATATTTAATCATAGAAATTCTAAAATAATTCATAAATTATCTCTACTAAAAGTTTAAACTTTTGGATAGACATATATAAATGGCTTTATATTGAACACTAGGTAGGTATTGAAATGTTTAAAAGAGATCTCTTTGGGTAGGAGAATCTCATGATTTAAATATTAAACTTGCTTATTTGCTCATATAATAACATTGCTGCCTTTTTAAGAGCTAATGTCCACGGCAGCAGTGGTAGGACTTTCCCTCTTGGAGCTTCATTCATCAACCAATATTCAATAGAATACTCCTGTTGTTGTACTTTGAAAATTGAGCCTTTAAGTAGTCCTTTTCATGGCCCAAATATCAATAAAAATATTAATTGTTATGATTTAACCCACTAAGAGATCCCAATTTAAAAGACTAACCTATTAAATGGTAGAGTCTTATGACTTGATTAAGCAGCTATCACATTAAATTTGTTAATTTATTTATTCTGAGGATTAACTAACGGGACACATTGTTATATAAATGTAATGTAATGTTCAATATATGGAATGCTGATTTTGTTATAAAATCGAATTGCAATATAAATATAATGAAATTGCCATTTCAAACTAAGGAATAATGGATTGATTCGAAACCATTTCATTCTATTGAATAATTATGAGATTAATCAATTTGTACATTAATATGATGCATATTAAGTATACCAGTGGCGAGTTTGATTACGGGCTTGTTACATAATACAATGTAATCTGCTCTCTTATTCAGTTACCTTCCTTTCGGTGAAGGTAATTCATCAGGAAGAACGTAAAGTTACCAATTGAATTAGTAATTAGTTCATCCGATCATCAAGAGTATCTCATTTTTAGAAATATTGTGTTTTCTCAATTTTGGTAATTTAAAGAGATATTATTTTATTTTTGAAAAATTATTTATCCTTAAGAAACTAATATTTATTTGAAGATTTGACTATATTATACTAATGATTAGTTAGTTTAAGTGATTTAGTATTTATTTTCCTTATGTAAAGTCTTGAGTTCGAATTTTGTGAATACAAAAAAAAGCAATACCAGAAATAATTATGTTTTGTTGAATGAAATAAAGTGATATGTCTCATTTGCCCATCTAAAGTTGAACTTGTATGCCATATCATTCTGGTTGGCATATCAATTTGGATAACAATTCTAACACATCAGCATTTTTCTTTCCGGGGATTCTTGTTCTTGTTTATTGTTGGAATCTTGAAGATCCTGATTTTCTAGTCTTTCCTATCATCTTGGTTTTAAGTCATTAATATATTTATATTTTGTTACAAATTAAGAATTTAGGGGAAGGGATTTTTTTAACGATTAAGCAATATTCATATTTGGCAATACATTATCAAAGACCAAGAAAGGTTGGGTGCAACAGTAAATAAGTTGCACTCCCGAGAAGAAAATATGAGCTCAAACCTCAAAGCAACGATACTCGAGAGTAAAAATTTAAAGACAAAAAAATAAATAAATAAACCTGGAGCATCCATTGTGAGATGTTGTCAAGTTTTATGCCAAGAGATTAGTGATATTCAAATCTTGAACTATTAAGTAGAGCCGATTTTATCTTCCCTATCTCTTTTCATTGAGAACTCTTTAAAATTAAATTGTAAGTTAAGAAAAGCATGAGGCCATGATAATTTTGTTTTAGAATTCAAATTAACGATTAAAAGAGTGGGGCTGCAATAGTGTGGAACTTCTGACTGCTTATTTATGAAAATTCATTTATCCACTAAGATATATATCATTATTGCAAGCTCGTCTTGCACCAGAACGTGCGCTAGTAATAAATAAGCATCATGGCATCTAATCTTGGTGCGTGTGTTTTTCAAAGATATGATTTTAATAATACCTGTTGAAGAATAAGTGTAACCATGGAATGAATAACATCATACTCCTATCAAATGCATGGCGCATCGTTTCCGATTTATGTATATACCCTCTCCAAAATCTAATCATTCACCAAATGGTATTTAATATATTTCAAAGTCACTTATATGGAGAATAATATATCTACTGCATGGATGAAAACATATGAAAATAGTAGACATCATTTCTTTTTAGGTGTTAATTTTTTTTACATCTATTTTTATTCCAAACAAATTCCTCCTTTCTCTCCTTTAATCATTGATAATTCATTCACAAAATTATAATATAAAATCATATGACATTTTTATAAGAGAATGACAACTCAGCAAATAACGTACCACATGTGTGCACATTTATTAAAAGAAATGCAGTTCATTTGATAAATATAAGGATTTGACAATTGAAAATAAACATTCGGATACCACGGGTTAATATGATATCTTTTAGGAACTAACATGTCAATGAGTTAATATTTTAAGGTCAAAATATTGGTTTACTCAATAATATATACAAAGTATCATATTACTTCCAAATTAAACTTGTTTATTTGCTAATTAATCCTGCATATTTCCTCTTTCTTTTTTACGGGATAGGGCTAATCATAATGAGAAATGCGGTCCATGTGACTCATCTTGGCACCTAAATAGGTACATGTAGTACACGTATGAAACAGTGATGGCCATTTTTGTTTGTTTGGATTCGGCAGTTGAGGGTGGGGATCGGAAGTTAACTAATTGAGTGTGGTCTAGGAATAGAGAGAGAGAGAGAGAGAGGGGCACCTATCAAGTGAGAGGACTGATTTATTATAAGAATGAAAATAATAAATATTGATTGTATAATTATATATAGATGTTTAAGATTAAAAATTATCTAAAAATCATACGATCACTTAAAAAATTCATATTACTTTATATTTTAATCTTAAATATTTATATAAGATTTAATGGTCGAAATTTACTACTCTTATTTTTATAATTAATCATTCCTTTCACTTTATTCTCTTCTATTTAGGGTGTGTTTGACATGTCGTATTAGACATGATAGAATAAGGTAATACAATTCGTAATAATATTATCCGTTATTTGGTATAGTCAATATATTATATAAGTTTATCCATCAAACCTCCTTATATGTTAAAATGATAGATAATTTAATCCAGCTTAGGGAGATCGTATTAAGACTGATTAGCTTTTGATGCATAAAGGCTTTTTCACTTTTTAATTTTTTAATATATTTTATTAAAAGAAAAAAATTATAAAATAACTATTTAAACTAATATAAAAATATAGGAATAAAAATTTATTATTAAAAAATATAATAATAATAAATCATATTTAATATAAATTTAATTATATATAATTAAAAAATCAAATATAAGAATATAAAATTAAGCTTGCTTGCTTAAATTTTGACATATAAAAACTCTCTATTTCTCTCTCTCTCACTCTCTCTCATATTTTTTATATCTATGAAAAATATTAAAAATAAATAAATAAACAATTTTTAATATAAAATTATTTTTATATATAATAAAAAATAGCTGAACTAATTATGATAACTATTTAAATAATTTTATTAGTTTTTAAATTTTAAATTGAATATTTAAAAATTTATATTTATTATAATCTTTTTTCTGATTATATTTTATATGATACAATATTTTATATAGTGATATACCAAATATTGAACAATATTAATTTTTATCAGGTCGTATATTATCAACCCTTATCCTATTAGACCTTATATTATCAGACATGTCAAATATATCCACATGTATGCTGAACAGTTAGTAAATATAATAATAGTAAAATATAATTGCCGGTTGTTAGCGGAAATTTTTAATTTGTGAATAATTGATAAAGCAGCATAACCAAGGAAATTAAAGAGAAGGGATAGAATGAAAGAGGTCCCAGCAATTGCTCCTTGAGGGGTCGTCCAATTTGTATCGCTGCACGTGATGATGCTTGATAAAAGCATGGAATTCTCAATCTATGCCTTACCTTCATTATATAACTATCTCAAGACATGCCACGTGGCATGTCGTGTGCACCAGGCAAGTGGCATGTGATGACCTCAGGACTCACAGGTTCACACAATGAAAGATTAGGGCCTCGGCCATATCGCTCACGCAGTTGTGTCCCTAACAAGGATGAAGTGCAACAATTATAGAGATTGCCATGGATGTTCACTGAGATTTTGCTTTGCTCTCTAATCCATCAAATCAAATACTTCGAAGCTACTTGCATTCGATATATAATATAAGCAATTTACCTTATGTCCCGTCCCCCCCCCTCCCCTCTCTCTCTCTCTCCCTAATTTTCTGGTCTTGCAATTTTATGATCTTAGTAATTACGTGCATAATTTTGGATTGGGAGTGAAGATTAGATAAATTTTCGCCTTTCAGTCCCTTCTAAAGTAATAATTTCAGTATTTAAACTTCTAATATTACAAATAAAATTTGATCTCATAATTTAATAAAAATTGAGATGATAATTTGTTAAGATAATTATATTTAAGGTTATAATGAATCACCACTTTATTAATTCACTCCAATAGTCAGTGTTTGCTTTGTAATATTTTTTATAATTGTGATGATTACAGATATAATGTACTAATGACTTGATCTTGGCAATAAGGAATATTTTGCAGGAAAATAAATGTTGACATAAGCTGATCAAGATGGAAAGGCTACTAAAAAGGAAAAGTAAGGAGAATATTGCTCAGAGGTAGTAGCTAATATAATTCACTTTAGGAAATATTTTATCACAACACAAAGAATAGCAATTGAGAAAGGAAAGGAATCAAATTAGCACCCTTCAAGGAAGGTTCTCTAACAGTATAATGAGAGAAATAAGAAATGAAGGAAACAAGAATATAATGGAGATTCTATGCTCAACCAAATGATCGAATCATGATAGGCAAGATTGCTCTATTCCTAAAATTACTACCACTAGGAAGGAAAGTGTAAGAATTATGCAATCCAAGGAATGATTTTAAATGATAAAGACAAGAAAGGAAGGCAACAATATCAGTATAAAGAAACTTCCATTCCGTGTAAAGGGAATAAATCAACCACAAGCTGAGATTGATATATTCCTTAAACAGCAAAAGGAAGTAGCTGTTCTCCAATGGTTCGTTTGTTTCATTCTATATATGAGGACTTGCACAACTAATAGCAACAACGAAAAACAGAGAAGAGCAGTAGAGAAAAAGAAGAGAGCAGACCACGGTAGAGAAGAGAAACAAGAGAACTATCATTGTCCATACCATACTTATTTCTTTATTCATCTTTGTATTGAAGCTCTATAAGAGTTGAGGTTAATTCTGTGAGTGAATAGCTAGTAAGAGCTTAGACAGTAACTCAAGAACTAAAGAAAATACCTTGAGAGAATCAATAGGAGAGTAAATCCTAGTTGGTGAGGAAGAGGACTCTAAGAGTTCTGTGAGCTTGAAGAGGCTCTTGTAAAAAACTACTTGGAGTGAGCTTGAAAAGGCTCTTGTCAAAGACTATTCAGTATTAGTTTGGAGAGGCTATTATAAAAGACTACTTACAATAGTGAAAAATCCCACAGGTGGTGGAAATTGGATGTAGACTCCACATTGGAGTTCTAACCAGTATAAAAATCATTGGTACAAACTTCTTTTATCCCTTTCTCTTAGATTATATACATATTATTGTTATATTTACTTTATATTAATCTGAGTTATATTTTTGAAATAGCAGTAATGTAATCTACATTCTATGTTTTACATTATTTCTATGTACATGCTGAATTTAGGAAATATCTCCTAAATGTGAGATAGACATTGTGTGAACTTTGCTTATAAGTTATTTAAATATATAAAAAAATTTAAAAGGACCAAAGGATTTGATTCAACCCCCCACCCCCCGGTTTCTTAAGTCCTCTGATATTATCAGTTGGTGACTAAGGCCCTTTTTTCTAATAAACTTTTGGGTATGGACCAATTATTGCATGCCCAAGTCATAGACTCACAAGCCTCATACATACGCAGAAGTTATTACAATTGTGCATTAATATGTATTTTAGAAAAGAGCATTTATCTAAAATTATAGTAAATATCTTTTATAGATAAATTTTTGCTACTTAAGGTGTGTTTGGTATGGGATAAAAATCGGAGGAGAGGATAAATTTTATTGAAGAATTTTATGTGTAAAATTATGAAATAAAATCATGAATATTTTCAAATTAAGAGAAATTTCCTACTTTGTCTTAACATATCATTATAATTATGTAAGTTATCACTATCTTATATTTTAATACTTATGTGTAATGTTAAGACAGTACACATTCAATACCTAAAAGCAATAACACAAAAAAGAAAACACTAAAATCAATAATTTCTCTTTTAATATATATATATATATATATATATATATATATATATATATATATATATATATAACATGATAGAATTTCCAAACATTTATTGGTTCAGAGTCGACCAATAAATTTCACCAGCAACCACATGGGAAAAGCTAGGACACTTCTCATAGGGGACCAAAGAAAAAAGGCATTGAATTAGTCTGTGTTTGGTTATGTGTTCGTAAACTTGATTTTTGATGATCTTGATATTGTTGAAATTAATTTTAGTCAAAAATAATTTTGAAATAAAATAATTTATATTTAATACATTCATTTGAAAAGTGATTTTGATAAAATTAATGTTGTTGGATTATTGATTAAAATTACTTTTGGACATACAATTTCTAAAAAGGTTATAAATATTATAATGTACTTAATCTTTTATTTCAATTTTTTTAACTATATTTGAATAAAATTGCATAATTGATTTTTTTATTTTATTTTCGGTTCTAGTATTAAGATGAAAAATCTAAAAGTTTGTTGACTTGAAGCTTCTTTAATGATTAGATAATATTTTACTAAATAATAATAAAAAATAAATGGTATTTTAATTTTTTAAAACTTATTGTATTAAATAAATTTAATGGGTTGCTTTTTATTCTTTCATGGGACTTATCTATGAAAAATTTTGTTATTGTAATAGCTAGGTAAAAAGTTGGATAAAGGATAGAAAAAGAGAACTGAAAAAATTGTACAACTAATAAGTTATCTTAGGTTCTATAGGTTTATCTTAATTTTTTTGTCATCTAATAAATTATTCTTGCAACCAATATCTCTATATAATAAACTTTATGATATGGCTTATATTTAAGTTCAATTAACTTTCATTCAAAAAGTTTTCATAGTAAAGGTTTTTTTTTTTTTTTTTTTATGGCTATTGCCAAATCCCACACAAAAATCTTGGTGCATTTTTTAATGGAAAAACTTTAATGCTCTCGATCTTGATGGCTTAATTGTAGAAATTTCGGTGCCCATCTTAGTGACCCCTCCCCTCTGATATGTACATCACTTGGCAAGGGATTTGATCCCCTTACTCATGGCTTTTGTCCTTGGCATGTATCTTATTATTTTATTTGAGTATGACTCACAAGTTGTCTTATTTAAAACCCTCATTCATTTGATCATCGATGTTCAAATCTATTAGAAGGTTTGTTTGTTACTTCATCATGCTTTTCATGTTTACATTTGATGTTTTCAATACCATGGCCTGGTGATCTTGTGAACAATATATCTTCCTATAGAGATGAACTTTTTCATATTTACCATGATCTACACTCATCACTCTTTTTTTTTTTTTTTGCTATTATAATTCAAACATAACCTTTGCATGGCAACATCCAGTTTAAATAGGGTGATAAAGTAAAAAGATAACAATGTATGTTTGTTGGGATTTAGATTTTGTTTGTTTTATTTTATTTATATTTCTAGGTTTATCTTATTTTGTTGTTATCTAATAAGTTAATATCCTTATAACTAATTTCTTTATATAATAAATTTTCTGGTATGATTCATATTAAACTCAACCGTACTTCATTCAAAATGTATTCAAAATCAAACAAAATATTTATCTAAATAAAATCCCATTTGTTGTTGCAAACCCACTTTTGACTGACTCAGTTGCAGTCAAACACACTATTAGCTAGTGTGTGTTTTAGTTGTGTGTTTATGTGACTCAAACCCAGTTTTCTTCTACGGTTCTAGCGTACATGTTACTTGTAACTCACAAAAACATGTTTGGGGGTGTGCTTTGAAAAATGCACTAGAGCCTAGCTCGATGCAATAATCTGGTTTGATAAGAAACTTTAGATGGTTTCTTTTGCATTGAACTCAACTGTCTCATTAGAGCAATAATGGCGAGTAATAATGGGTCCACTTGTCGATATTCTAACTCCAGGCTTCTGCATATTTTCACGATTTAAATGTATTTGTTATTTATGTCATTTAAAGAGATTTAATGGTAAGGAATTTTGATTACATATACGAGGACAACTTAAAAGATATTCATCCCTCAACTTGATGAAGGCATGGCAGAGAAATTGCCCTGTTCTGTCGTCGACTAGAACCAACCCTCCCCCCCTCTTTGGTTTTGTATCGAACAAGATTCACGGCACTATGGATTTGAGGTAAAATGCAAGATGGAAACAAATACTTACGTGTCAATACTCCACGTATATCCCTTTGGATATGAGACTACCAAGTTCTACACGTTAAATGTGATGCATTTGTCAATAGGGTTTATTTATTTTGTTAGCTTTTTGTTCATGTATTGTTATAACTTGAATTTGATTTTTAAGTTTTTTTATTGTTAAATAATTTATAAATACTTATGTAATTGCTTGAAGAATTTGAAGATATGTCTTACTTTGGATTAGAATAAACTTTTCTCTTAATCTAAACTTTATAATTGGTACAAAAAAAATGCGACACATTTATTAAATGGTAGTTAGAAATTGTATATTATCTACAAAAATTATTATGTAATATATATAAAATTATAAGAATAGTAATGTTTATGGTTTTTCACAGTATCCTGTACCATAATTTGCCACGCATTATGAGGGACTAATATCTTCTACTAGATCCAATATCATTGGTCCTATAATATGAATATACTTATTATTATTACTATTATTATTATTATTATTCGTTTTAGGATATCTTTACAAATAGTACTGTGAGAGTTAAAATTGAAGACTCTTTCAACAATTACTTTTTTCAAGATTTGAAATTTAAACCGTAACTCTCTTCTAGAAAGTATTGCTTACCAGTGTTCCTAGTTCTTGCTAATTTAAAAGAGTGTTTATATGATTGACTCGTTACACTCTGATCTTAATAATACAATTTACTTTCCACTCTACTTAATTTTTGCTAATTTAAAAGAGAGTTATTTGACTGATTATGATTCATCTACCAGACTTTGGTTCGTGTAGAACTCAAGGATGCAGAGATCAGATCCCATAAAACATACCGTTTTCAAGTAAAGTCTTTTAAAAATATTTTTATCCCTATTAAATTATAATGTAAATAATTATAAAATAATATAATAAACCATGGCTAACGCATCTCATCGATCAGCGATAACAGTTCTTCCCAAACTGATCCGCAGCTGGTGGCACCCATTAATGCTTATAAGCCTCCACCCCTCAAGTAATCTGCATTGCTTCTCGTCAAACTAACGTGTATCTGCCAGAACTTTACTGATTTGATTGTTTGAATATCAACCGACATCATTTTCTACCGACCAACGTAGCTACCTACAATAACAAACGATGGTACAGAAAATGCACAGGTACGGAAAAATATAAAAGTTTTATTTGTGAACAATATCTAAATATAATTAATTTTATTAAAATATTTTTCTTAGACAAATGGTTTTAAAAATAAATCCATTCAGTGTAAATTCATATTCTAGCAAAATTATGTTCGAAAAATTTATTTAACTAAACTACGCACATCGGTTTCAATATTTTTTGTGATAAAATTAAATTATTTTTTGAATAATTATAATTAAAAAATGGGAATTTTGGAAAAGAAATTGAGCCGAGGCTCCGATTGAAGTTAGAGTCTATTTAGTACGTATAATAGCATAAAATTTAATATTACAAGATTTAATAGTTGAAGATATGATAGTATAAAATTCATTAGAATTTTAATATTATAGAGTGCTTGGTGTGCATGGTATAAAATACTATATTATATAAAATACTAATATTATACTTTAACTATCATAGATAATTTTAATCACAATTAAAAATCTAACAAAAAATAAAATCATAATAAACTAGCAATCTTTTTAATTGTTTAATTATAAATTAAAATAAATAATATCAACTAAATATATTATTTTTAATTATAATTACGTTAAATATTCCTTATTTTTATTATATGTTTATAATTTACATTAAATATTATTTATATATTTTTAATAATTATTTTTTTATTTTAATGAAATAAAAAAACTACCTAATATAATAATTTGTCTTTCTTATTTATTTGGATATTTTTATTTGTTCTTCCTATAATAAAATATGATAAAAATAGAATAAAATTATTGTTATTAATTATTTAGTTATAAATTTAAAATAAATTTCATTAATATTTAAATTTTAATTGTTTTAATTATAATTATATCAAATATTATTCGTTATTAAGTTAAATATTACCTATTATTTTTATTCTATATTTTCTAATTTTTATTTAAATAAAATATAAAAAATGAAAAGAGATAGATACGTTATACATTAAAAACGCATCAAACCTAATTCTACATATCAATACTTCAGAGTTATTCATCATATTTATGTATAGGTGTCTTTTTCATTCATTTTTTTTCTTTTATTTGTATGCATAACAATTTTGATGAATAAGCTTATATGTAATATATTGTTTGCACCAAGTATATTGATAAAATTATAATATATAATATTAATTTATTCTACCAAGTCTAATATAGCACGTCAAAAAAACCCATACAATATTAAGGCTAAGTGAGGAAGTAAATGTTAAACAACTTAGCTGTTAAGATATATATCCATCTTAAAAGCAATGATTTTATTAATGAATGATTTATGCTCAATGGTTAAGAAATTAAAATTGAAATATTAAATTAAAAATGATAAAAATATTTAAATCTTTAAATAATTTGTTAAGATATTAAGAGAATATTATACCTTAATGATAAAATATTTTAAATAATATTTTTAAAGTACTCAAATAATAAGCAATATTATTTTTAATTTTATATTTTTTTATAATAGCATAAGTGAAGTCTGATCAAGTAAAGGATAACATTCATGTTTATTAGGATTTAGATTTTGTTTGTTTATCTTATCCATGGTTCTAAGTTTATCTTATCTAATCGTTATTTAATAAGTTATCCTTTGTACCCAATCTCTTTATATAATAAACTCTTTGATATAACTCATACTTATATTCAACTAGCATTCATTCAAAATATCTTTGTAATACAGAGTTTTTTCTTTTTTATGGCTAATGCCAATTCCTAAACCATTTTTTTCAGTAGAAAACTCCAATATCCCTCAATCTTTGATAGCTTTATTGAAAAAGCTCTAGCTACCCTCTCCTTAGACATGTATATTACTTGATAAGAGATTTGACAATTTCATCGATGGCTTTTACTTTTGGCATGTATCTCATCATCTTGTTCAAGTATGACTCATAATTCATTCTATTAAAGACCTTCCTTCATCTAACCATTGTCTACATGCAAATCTTTGGAAAAGTTTGATTGTTACTCCATTAATAAGCAAATTTAAATTCTAACAAACATTAATTAATATTATTATTTACTTTATCAAAAAATATATTTTAATACGCTTTTTAGTTTTCTTCCCTAAAGTGGTGAAAGGAAAATTGTAAAAAAGTGCAACCGTCGTTTTCCAAAATAACTCCGTGACTTTGTGGCCTAGTGTTTTCGAGTACAATCACATGGAATTCTGTGTTTTGCGGAGAAAATTTACATGTAGCCCTGAATTGGAGAGAGTCTGTTTTTATGATCACATGGTCGTGCTTATAGAGACATGCACATGAAGGCCCACTCTGTTAGCTTAAAAGCAAACACTCTCTTATTAGTGCACTTGAGATTAAGCCCCATTTTGGGAACACGAGGGTAGAAGAAACCTAGGTTCTCTTTCTACACGAAGAAAGTTTTAGAAAGGTTTTTGAATCAATAGTTTGTAAGTTTAAGATTTTATAAATATATTAAAAATACACTTTTTCCTTAAAAAATTTACACATACTAATTATTAGTTTAAATATTCTCCAAGTAATTTCTCCTAAAAAATGTTACTTATGCAAATTTCTTAGTACAAAACAGTTTCATATATTATTTGTGCAAAGTATTTTATAAATCAATCAGATATTAGCTTTTTATGTTTTTAAAGTAGTTATAATAAGAGTTAAGTATTTTTAATAATTTGACAATAGATAATTAAATAATTATGTAAAAAAAATTTACACTAACCATATATCATAATTAAATTAAAAATAGCATTGATAGTTAAAAAAAAAAGAAAAAGAAAAAAGGATAAACGAATAAGAGGTGAATAATAAGTTTTTATTTTAAGTCTTAAGTCCTATTGACGAAGATTTTTTTTTTTTTAGTATAACTTAATTATTGACGATTTCTAATACAAAACCCCTAACGAGACGTAAAAGAAATTATTGAAAAAAAAAATTGAGATCGCGAGCATTTGCCGTATCAAACTCTTTTATTTTGGTTACATGTTAACTCTTACGTAGACATGACATGAATGATGAGCTATTGTTACCAGTGAAGTTTATATATTAAGGGAACTGTGTCTAGGAGTTAGATTTAATGGGGAAAGAGAGGGAAGGAGAAAGTTTAAGTATATATCTGCATTTAACTTAGGATTTTTATAAACAAAAAAGGGAAAAAAAATGAGAAATTTTTATGAATCCAACTCAAAACCTTCCTCTAGTTATTTTTAAGGTTTGTTTGTGAGTTTTATTTTAAGGAGAAAAAAACGGGAAAGAAGAGACTTCCAAAGCTTACATCCTTATTTTGGAGTTTTATTTAGAAGGAGTAAGACTTTTGAGAATATTTATTAATCCAAAAATCACCTATATTTCATAGTTCCCAAAATAGGAGGTTTAAAACTTTTAAACAAGGACAAACGAACCCCTCTAATGTTCTTTCTTCCCTTACTTTTTCTTCTTTCCTAGTATACCCTTTCTTTCTTTTCTCTCGTAGCTCGAACAAATCCTTAGCTAGTATTTGGATAGATGACTAGTAATGACATAGCATAGAAGGAGAGGGCAATTTTTTAAAAATATATATTTGATAAATACATTTTGTGATAGAAAGACATGATTAAGAAGAGTGTGAGAGTCTCCTCCTTCCTATTCATCTTATCCATTTTGTTGTCCCCTACTTTAGCGGGGGTCAAGGAGGGACAACTTTTGTTTTGAAAAAAAAATTTATATTTGATTCAATTATTATTTTACCCTAAAAGTAATAAATCTATAATTTATTATATCAAGTTAAAGAGTAAAATTGGCCAACTAAATTTATATGATTTCTATTCTATTCAATTATTTTATAACTACCAAACTAAGGTGAAAAAACTCTCTTCCATTCTTTTATTAAACTCTCAAACAATAGAATAGTATACATCTATCTACTCCACTTCTTATTTTTCTTTTTCATTCTATTAATGATCATTCCTTTTTATTATCTATAAAGGTCCCAAAGATACCTTTAAAGATCCTTAAAATAGGAGTTTCATAAACCCTTCATTACCTTACCCTTATTTATTTTAAAGTCCCAAATAAGAACAAGATTAAATCCTCTAATCTCCTTCATTTCTTTACTCTTCCTTTTTCCTTGATAACTTTCATCTCGACTTTCCTTGATAACACACCTTGAAAAGAAAAATGTCTTCGGTACATGTAACTTTACTGATTTATCCTCTTCATATTTGAAACTCCAATCCTAGCCAGTCCACCGCTTTCCCTATGAAATAATTTCCGTCACATCATAACAACATCGCTGTCTATGCTCTCTCTTAATTTCTCTCTCACCCCTTCCCCTTGTGGTCCTTCCCTCTCTTTATATCCCTCTTATCATTTTCTCTATTCTTGCATACCTAGCTCGCTCGTATCTTAACACTACCATCCTCTTCTTCTTCTTCTTCTTCCTACTCCTTTTCCCTTCCTTCTCGTTCTAGCTTGTCCTTTGTTCGTTAATTTCCAACCAAACCATCGTTTCTTCTTCTTGCTTTGTTCTGCTTGCACATTGAAACTGAAACGAAGCAGCAAAATAAACTAGGCTCTCACACTTTGAAAGCATATACAACTATATATTAGTATTACACCAAGCTCGAGGGATATGTCTAGCCGAAGGTCAAGGCAGCAATCGGGGTCAACAAGGATCTCCGATGACCAAATCATCGAACTTGTTTCCAAGTTGCGTCAACTTGTTCCTGAGATTCGCAATAGGCGTTCAGACAAGGTATTTCAAAACTCTCTCTCTCTCTCTCTCTCTCTCTCTCTCTCTCTCTCTTGTTTTCACATATGGATTATTGTTAAATTTTTCATACATGCATAAGTTCACCTAACTCTAATAATAATTTAACATTTTTTTCCATTAAAAAATTGAAGTGATTGCTTAACATGGTATGTATCAAACTTAGGCAAAAGCTATCAAGCTCCTATAATGCACATATTTAGTTTCGTGTATATATGCTGATGGAGATAGCTCTCATGCCGCATATATTAACTTATTGTTTGTTTGATGCTGTGAATTAAGGGAGGTGTAGTGAAGGAAAGCGTTAAAATAGAGGCATGCTTCGTGCTGCAGCACATGTAAATAACACATTATAATAAAAAGAAGAGTCTAGCTATAGTCAGAAACTGACCCGTATATTAAGGACTAAGTTCCAAACAATTCCAAAATCTATGCAGATCTCTATAGACTTCAAAGTGTTCGCATTGACTGGTATAATATATATAAATTTGGAAAGATAAAGATAACATATATATAATATAATATAAATATATAAATAAAATTAACGCAGAACCCCAGAAAAGGAAAAAAAAAAAAAAAAAGGGGTAAAGACTTTGAAAAAATGAAGAAAATCTCTGCAGTCTGCACCATAACAGTCAAGTCACAAGTGGTTAATTTAGACCAACTTCTGAAAAGAAAGTTACTGCATGGACTTCAAATAGATTGCAAAGTACATAAATGTTAGAAATAGTAGAGTACCAGCAACAGGCTCATAACATTTTCCTCAGTCATCACCATGTGTTGGACTCTGATATGCTTCTTCTTTATCATTCAACTTGGCTCAATGCAAAGTACAGCATGTGTACATGTTGTGCAGAAAGTGACTTGTAGGTAATTGAGGTATCTGAGGACTCTTTTCTTATGCGTGCAGGTATCAGCTTCTAAGGTCCTACAAGAGACTTGCAACTACATTAGAAGCTTACACAAAGAGGTGGATGACTTAAGCGAGCGATTGGCTCAGCTGTTAGCCACAATTGATGCCGATAGTCCTGAGGCTAACATCATTAGGAGCCTACTTAACAACTAAGCGAGTATTATAATTTTCTTATTCAATGAGATATATCTATATATATTATAATAATATATATGAGAGTGTACTTTATTTTAGGTTGGTTAGTGGAGTGCAGTTTGAGTGTGTACCTTCCATATGGCAGGTAGGGCACTTTGTTAAATAGGTTTCTTCAATGAACATTAAGTACTTGTACTAGTTATATATGCCTCTTTTATGGATGGCCAGAATGTAGCGGTTGTTAAATTTATTAAGGTTCCTATAGTTCTGTACTTCAATGACTTCACCTATGTAGGGGTTTGATGTCAGAATTGTAAGAGACACATATTTGGTGAAGAATATTATATTATATATATTGTAATGATATAATGTTTAGTTATTTTGTATCAAATTAAGAGGTCATATATTGTTATTATTATTCAACTCATGCTAAACACCAGACTCATCAATTAACGAAAAGTTTGTTTATGGATAAAAATGTTAGTTAATATATAGAAGCAAGAACGTGAACATATTTGAAGACTTGTTTGGAGGTTTTGTCGGTAAAGTTGGGTTCAAGTTCCCACAATAAAGCCCAGACTGAGTGTTGACGTGAGAGTGATTTGATCTAAATGTTGGACGGTTGGTTAAATAATATAAGAGATGCACTCTTTTAGACTTTTAGTATACAGAAAGTGACAACTAATTGAGACAGATGCCCACAGAAAGTGTCTTCGTTTATCAGTAAAAAGGTGAAAGAGAGACGGGAATGTCGCGGTTATTCAAGGAAGCGTGCTCTAGCTTCTTTTGCCTATTTCTTGTTGTAAGGATTTACGCATATAACTTTCTTCTTTTTAGTTCTAAGCTTCTTTCTTCTTTTCAGTTCTTTTGTTTGATTTTGTTGTCAGTGTAAAGTAGGAGCGCAATTATGGGACCGTAATCGTAGAAATTTTCCTTATGTCAGAGACACAAGTTTCAATTTAGAATAACGATATATCTTTTTAAAATATTTTTTAATTATCTTTCTAATTTTTAAATAAAGAAAATATTGAATACTTTTTATATTTTTAAGATATTAAATATATTGAAAAGCATTCAGTATTTTTTTATTTAGAAATTAAGAAGATAATTAGTTGGATGTTTTAGGAGGATATATTATCACTCTTTAATTTATAATTTGAATTTTGCTAACAAATATTTTAAGGGCACTGCTTAATATTTTTAAAATGGTAAGATTTTAAGTTTTTAATATATTAAATGTATTAAAAATTTAAAAAATTTGATCCTTTTTTTTTTTCATAAAAACTTACCACTTTAAAACCTTAACTAATGCCCAACAAAATCCTTAAAATTTTATGCGAATTATATATCCAAATCATTTAACTAATTCACATCAGTGGCTTAGAACATTATAAAAATAGAGTGAAATTCATCGGTTAATTAACAAATTTCTTTTTATCCTTACCAAAAAAGTTCAAAGAAAAAACTCTTGGCTCGTGGAATTGTTATTGAAATTGACTCATAAAATTAGATTTGGAGCCTTTAATTTCGTTTTTTTTTTGGTGGGGGGGGGGGGAAGGTAGAGATATTTTCGTTTATCTTATTTAATATATATATATTAGAATTGAAATTTTAATTTCGAGTAATTTTATAAAGTTAAAATAATTCCTATATATTATTACTCCAACATTCCGATCATCGTCGCCGCCAACATCCTTTGATATTCTTCATCGTTAGCGTCCTTCAATATAATTTCAATTTAATCTGTTGTGATTCTATATTAGTTATTTGTTCAAACAAAAAAAAAAAAAAGAAGTTAAGATCAATTTTGACAGAATCAGAAATAAAATAAAAATTTTAAAACTGTAATTCGACTTTGATATCTAAACGGATCAGTGATTTGGAATCTACATTATACAGAAGTATTAAATATAACTAAAGATGCATGCCATCGTTGTCTAATCAACTACGCTCGCACAGAAATACTAGCTTCAAATTCAAGGAAAATTTGAATATTGTATATATTACCCGAATTTAGTTTAAGTTGATGGAATTAATTAAAAATTGAATATTAGAAGTCTTAGGTAAGGTATGTGGTAATTAGAACAAACAATTATATTTTGTCATTTGCACCTTATCATTATTTACAATCTCTCCATCACCATTGACATTGCTCGACCACCACTCCCATTATCCACGCTTCAACCTGACAGTACCATAGTCATCTCAACTACAACATCATCATTGCTTTATCAGGTTGTAGTACGATTAACTTCACATTTTTGTTACATTGCCATTATCACCGACATCACTCAGCTATCCTGGCCACCATGTTGTATTTTTTTTTTTTTTTTAACATTGTTCACCTTAGCCTTCTGGTGTCTGATCATCTTCATAAACTTTCGATGTTTACTACTACACAATGTCACCATACCACTGCTGAAAGTGCTGATCTCCCAGAATACCATTCCAATTCCTGTATCACCTTTTTTTTTTCTTCACCTTGTTTTATCACTAGAGAGCACCATTCTCTTTTAATAAGATCTCTCACATCCGATATGATGAAACCAAGTGCGTGTTCACGAGCTATAAGAGAAAGAAAAGAAAATGTATTAAAGGGGAATGAAGGATAAAGAAAAGAGGGACTTAAAGGGTTTCACTTATCCTTGCTTGTCAATGGAAAATAAATAATTCAAGAGTAGAAACATATGGATTTATAATGTATTTTTACTTTTTTTATTAAAATAATTAAATATAAAAATATGTTTCACAAGACATAAAAATCACACTTTAAAATTTTAATAGGGATAAGATAATATAGTATATTATAATTTCGTTAAGAACCCTCCAATTTGGGAGAGTCATAGGTAATAGAACGATTTTGAGAAATTAATAAAATTATAAAATATATTTTACCAAGATAAAATTTGTGAATGGAAAAAAAATTCCATAAACTTTTCTGTTCACTCCCTTTCCCCTCTTAACCAAACTCAAAAATACCTTAAGAGAATTAGATAAAAATGACTGCAAAAAGAAAAAAAGAAAACGGCAAAATGTTTTTGATAGATACACGTGTACAGAAAAAAATGAAAAAAATTGTCCAAGAGTTCATGTTTATAAGCAAGAAGCAAATGCATTTCCGTGATTTTTTGATGTCCTTAAATTCTTTCTTTTTTGGGTAGGTGATATTTACTCCTTAATACATACCTACTTTCTAGCATTTAAAAATAAAAAAATTCAAAAACTAGTTACTGAAACATATAGATCAAATACTCTATTGTATATTTCGTTTACACTTGCCCTCCCTCGTTCTCTTATTAATCACGATCAAACACTGTTTTTTTATATTTGGTTTGAAAGTTTTTCAGCGTTTGTTGATACAAACATATGTTCTCCATCTGTCTTTGGGTGTTGTGGTACGATTTCAATCATTGGGAGAAGATCTATATCTAAGATCACTTAATAATTTTAACTACAATGGAGTTCTAATTAGTTTTGATTTCCTCCTATGTACTATATATTCCATGAATTTGCTAAATGATCTTGAGTAAGACATTTTTCTTTTACTTTGATTCATTTATTATTTGTCATTAGTTTTGTGGGTTATTATTGTTTTACAGTCCTCCACTATTTTGTTTATTAAGAAAGCAAACGTGACCTACAAAATTAATGGAGCTAATAATGAATAAGAAAAGCATCGGTTCAAAAGTGCCTAATAAATTTTTCTAAGTTTGCCACAAGCCGTTTCCCCTGCCAACTTAATTACAATATGATATTAATATTATGTTTCCGATTTCAAAACGAGGCATATATAACAAGAAACGTGCTAGTGTTCTACACCTTAGATTATTGGGCTGGTTGATTAGCCACACTGACGCTTTTATTGGTTCTGAGGTTACACTTTTATAGCAGATACAATGCAGTGTAGCTTGCTAACAAAGTCTGGCTTTACTGCGCAAGTTTCTTGAAGTTGCAACTGATAATAATTAAAACAAGTCCTGCAAATATTGTTAGGCCGACAATAGAAGAAAGGGACTAAACGTTTCTAAAAGATCTGATTGAGCCATATATGTTTGATCCTCTGCACTTGGAAAACGATACGTGAGAAGCCTTGTGGTCATTAATTGTAGTAAATTCTGCAGAAATCGATGAACACTGACAGTCAATAAATTGATGTGTTTTGGTTGTCTTATATCATCACTCGTTTGTGCTTTCAGCTCTTGAATTCAAAGTAAAATAACTTTAATTTTGAACTTTGTATGGATAGTTAGATATTTATGTGGAAAGTAAACATGTGAATCATTAACTTTGGCTCTATGTTCGCGTATTTATATGACCATAATCTTACATGAAGCTATTATTTCTAAAGGGCTATAAGAAAACCTTGCATGGTACTATATTAAAAAATCATTCATACTAATTACTAGTTAATACAATAATAACTAAGTCTTTTTTCATTAGATAGGGTTAACTATATGGATTAAATAATACTATTATGTCCTATCATAAACTATATCTATAGATAAGTCATTAAAAAATCACTAAGAGTGGCTTAATGGTTAAAGACTTGGATAGTATACATAAATTTAAGGGTTTAAACATCATTGCCACTTATATATCAAAAAAAGAAAAAATAATAAGTCATTAAAAGTTAAGTATTTTTTAATGGCTTTGTCTTTCATTTTTGTTAATCTTCCATTACTTTCATCTATTGAACTATCCTCCATCTTTATTTTTCTTAATAGGATTTTTATGGATCTTCTCATCACATGACTAAATCACTTAAGATGGGATTTTATAATTTCTTTTATAATAGGTGATATTTTAACTTTCTCTCTATTACATTTATTTCTAATTCTATTTTATCTGGTGTGTCGACTCCTCTATTGCATTCTCCTTATTTACGTAACATTAAGCTTATTTTCTTGTTGGGATGTATCCAAACATCCGATCTTATATAATATTGTAGGTGTTATAACTATGTAGTAAAACTTTCACTTGAGTTTAATTAGTACTTTTTTTCATCATAGAGAACACCTAAAGCACTTTTTCATTTCATCCACCTGCTTAAATTCTATAATTTACATCTTTTGTTTCCTCGTCATTTTGGATGAATAACTCAAGGTACTTAAACCACATGCCTTATTGAATCATATGATTTCCATATTTAATCTCTAAGTTAGTATTAGTGCCTCTTGCTAAACTTATGTACTCCATCTTACCTCTACTTAGAAGGAAATCTATGTGCTTCTAATGCTTGCCTCCACTATTCTAATTTTCCATTTATTTCTTCTTTCAATTCCCCAACTAAAGCTATGTCGTCTGTTAAAAGCATGCATCAAGGCACATGTTCTTGGATATGTATAGTAAGCACATCCAAGACCAAAGAAAAGAGATATGGGCTCAAACTGACCCCTGGTAAAACCAGAGTTATTGGAAAGTTTTCTGTAACTCCACCTTCTGTCCTCACACTTGTCGTGAACCCATTATTCATATTTTGCATTGCTCGAATATATGCAGTGCATATCTTCACATACCAATAACTACGAGACCACCCCTTTTCATTCTGGTGTACTATGATGATGGGATCGTATCATTTGAGACATTTTTATGCTTTGTCTAGGATTTTGTGAAAAATTTTGGTTAATGAAAATTTTCTAATCTTCTTTTCTTAAAAGAAAGAATGTGAAATTCTTTTTGCTTTTGACAGGAACTAGGATATTGGATCTAAGCGTATGAAGATTAGAATGCTTGACTTATAAATTCATTTGTCAGTCTTTGACCTCCTTAGTCCCTATGAACACCCTTGCTCAATGCAATGGGAAGTACAACATAGGCAAAGTTACAAATTACTAGTTGATATTTTGTTTTATTTAGTTACAAGGAAGGTTTTTTTTTTTTCTTTACAAAAGCAAAGAAATATAAATCATTTGCATGTGAGCATAAGTTGCCTTTAAGATTAGACGTACGCACTTTAGTCTACCGGGTGCCATTAAGTTACAATTTCATTGTTCTTTTATTTCATATATAAATATGCTATGTACACAAAACTAATGGAAATAATGAAAATTGGAGGCATGTGACATGCAGATTTTAACTTTTATCAAGTTATCCAAATTCCTTACCATAATCATTCGCACCTATTGACTTCGTGATGTAACGTTTTGGTTGGATCAAAAAGGGTATATATGTTTGTGTGTGCGTGTGTGTGTGACTGTCACCATGCATGTGAAGTTTTCAGAAGGATTTTTTAAGAGCCGGTGCTAACATGCAAGGGGGACCCTCTATATCAACAGGTACTTAATTAGGGAATATCATTGGAGCAACTTAAGCCATCTCTCGACGAAAGAGGCTCAGCTAGCTACATCACTTGCAGGCGTTCTATGTGGTCCAATCATAATCTGTACCTAACGGGGCAAAGGCAAATTAAACAGTATATAGTAGGGAGATATTCTTAGGCTTAGGTCTAGATTTCTCTTATCCATACTATTAAAAGTATATACTACATCAACTGTAACATCAAAGATGTAGCTAAGGTTAAAAATAGTGATAATACATATAACTAGTAATATGCATTATAGAGTAAAGATTTTTATTGATCGAAATTAAAAACACTTAATAATTTCTCGTATAGTAAGTAGGTTGGCGGCTAAGACAGAAGTCTTGTTGCCCTGGCACTGAATTTTGAAGCAATAGTGATGTTTCATGCCTCTTAACAACTTACCAGTGGAGCCCTTACCATTATTATCCCGTACTTTTATTAAGCAAGTTGAGAGTATAATCACTCAAGCAAAAGTTGAAAATTTACGTAACAAATTAATTAAGGCCTATAGAGGTTGATATTTTTATGTTATAGTCAAAGCCATGTATTTTGATCTATTATTAAAATGTTCCTCAGTGTGGTGAAGAGGACAACATGATGTTATCAGGAATGAAAACACGCATGAGTTCTATAGGATCAATAGAGATAATGGTCAAAGATAGGTAAGATTAAGCTTACGTTTATTGGATAATTAATGTATGTATTTTAAGATGCTTATGTCAGATGCAAAATAATTAGTGACACTCCACCTAGTCGACGTACGTAGTTTTCATAAGCAAGCGAAGATGTGTCTATCCTCAAAATCTAGAATAATATTCTTTATTTTTATGTTTTGCTACATCGATCAGGTGTGCCTAATAAAATCATTATTGCTTTTTGTTCGGACTCATTGTCTTAAAGTGAAATTATGGCACTACTTAGCATATCTCAAGTGATGGTAAATGGAAACATTATAATGGCACTAGATTTCTCACACTAAATTGAACACATTTGTTTCACGATATTAGCTTTGTATTTAGGACAAACCAAACATGAAACATGCTCTTTGGTAGTTGGTCCTTGAAAACATGTTACTAACCTCTTAAATGTGATAAGATCAAGATGTGCTCAACTAAATTAAAATGGAAATTCTATTAAGAACAAGACAAACGATATAACTATATAAGGCTCTGGGGAGATGGGAACTGAATTAAACTGACAAATAGAAACATATGAAATGCAGCAAAGTCAACAATTGAAAATAAAAGGAAAAGCTGTAAACCAAAACTATCTGTAAACAAAGATATAAAGCATGGTTTCAAATTGCAATTGTGATTGTGTTGTGATTATTGCCATTGTGGCAAAATGTGACTGATGTGGCCACAATTGCTACTATGATACAGTTGTGGAGGCACTGCAGTAGCAATATTTCGGCCGCAATTATAGGCAGCAATTTAAAACCATGATAGAGAAAATGAAATATGGTTAAAAGAAACTAAAATGAAGCTGAAAATGATATGGTTTAGTGTCATGTGTCTTGGGTTGTTCGTTATTTGTGTGTTCTTCTGCAAATAATTTAGATTCCTTTTATAAGCCAGATTTTGTAGGACCCTATTCAATGTTGTGGGATTCCGGGACTAAAATTTGAACAAGGAGGGAAGCACTAACTTGGTGAAGTGGCAGAACACAGTTGGGCTATTAATTGTTGGTTGTTATGGAAGTGCAGAACATGTCTTTCATGAATCTTATAAACCAGAGAACCCTGTGATGGTTGTTGAATCTCATTTAAAAAAAAAATTTGTTGACTCTCAGATGCTAGTTAGAAAAATAAATAGTGAGAAAAAATAGTCATGCATGCCTATGATTTTTCTTCATAATTTTTACACATTATACTTCTCATGAATGCCTATAATACAAGATTAATTGGTGACTAAAATGAGGTGTTGGTAGTTTGTTCATTGTGTATGAAACGCTTACGGGGAGCAATGTTTACTCAATGGTGAGTTCATTTTGCCTTGTTAGAGGAAAGTTTGTGTTTGTACCTCACATTACGGGTGATTTTGTTAAATACTTATACAACTAATGAAGCTTATTTTGGATGTGCATTGTACTCTCAGGGATTTTGAGTAATTCATTTTAAGGTAAGGGTGGCTTACTTTTTATGCAATATAATATGTAGTAACTAGTGAGAAAATGGAAATGGGAAAGGGGCTAAGTTAAATAATAAAATCTAAAGACAAAAAATAGTGGTGTGCTAAGAATAAAGAATTGAAAAGAAAAACGTGCTAATTAACAACTTATTATATACGGGAGGGATCATTTTTGGGCGTACGGTTCTATTTTTATCATAAAAAAGATGAGAAATTATAGCATGAAAAATTAATTTCTTATAGAAAATTTGATAATTTTGAAGATTTAGTACAACTCCCACATTTTATTTCAAACTATTCACCGGAAGGAAAGGGCAAGTATAGTGAAGGAAAACAAGTAGATCCGTTCAAAAAAAGGGTGGGTTACAATAAATATCGATGAAACTTGTAGGGAGAGTTCTCTTATAATAAGATATGAAGGTCTGAATTGGAGAGCTTGAGATGATTTTTGATAGTAATTCTAATAATAAAATAGTTAAGATGAGTGGTTAATTACAAGTTTTATAGGTTAATTAAATTTAGTATGCGTATAGATGGTGGAATAATAACTTTATAATAGGATAGTTGAAAGTGTATAAAAAATTAGTCTTTCTCCCTTACTTGAAAATGGAGTTGCATCAATTTTGGAGTTAGCCATGAGATTGGGATCATAAGAGAGAGATTGGCTTGAATTACACTCTCTTGATGTGACCCTTGTACTATATGGAAATAGGAAAGGAAGCTTACATTTGAAGGCAGAGTGACTGTTTGAAACTTGAAAAGTAAGTTAAGAGAGGACAAGAAGTATGCTGATAGCAACTATAGCCTAGAGCATGATCCTGGGTTGAAGGCTATGGAGCCAGTCGCCACAACCGAGGTTAGCAATTTGATTGTCGTTTGTGCACTGTGTTCGTTGTGGACTTTCCCTTTGTTTCACAAAAAACAGTGAAATTATTCAAATTCAAATTAAGACATTGTTTGTGGTGGTTACCATGTTGTTAGTAAGTATTAGTATTTTGTTTCTAAAAAGAAAAGGAAATAGGCACTCTCATGTTTGGGAAGGAACATGATCAATGGAGAAGATTTAAGAAGATCATGTAAAATTTAATAGGAGAAAATCTTATCTCGAGAAAAAAATTGAAGATATAAATAGGAAACAAAAATATTAAAAACAATATAATTAACTAGGAAATTCATAATGCTTTTTCAAGACGAAAAATAATTGATATAACTAGAATTCGATTTGAGTATTAATATTTGTATTTACAAATTGAAATTTATTGCTTGAAACACTCTCACAAAAAAATTGCGGGATCCATCTTCAAGTAATACGTCATATATTTTTGCCCAATAACTTCCCTTTTTTAAGTGAAACAGGAAGTGAGTAGGGCAGGAAAAATGAGTATAAAGTTTGATTTTACAAGTATCTGCTTGCATGATGATCATCCCTGTTAAACCAACCAGCTAGGATTCGAGAATCTTTTACGGTGGTTGAATAAGGATTTTTTACCGCCGTAATTTGCTACACCACCAACCACATTCCTCCCCGCCAATCAAATTTGAGACATGATGCATTTAAAGTATCAACGGTATCATAGATTCCATTATAGACGCGCTTTACTTTAGACAACGAACAAATAGCACCACGCGCTCCATGTCATAGCAATGTGAAAAAACATCAGCAAAGCCACAAGTGTGAGCATCCAGAACGGTCCACAAGACAAATGGCACGCGCGTCGATTCCACAGTAACCTTTTTTGCATCACCCCAAACAGAAACACTATCCTAGTTTGGATTGGTTAGTCTTTCATCGCACACAATCTCTCTTTCTCTGTCTCTTATCTGAGGCTAACTCTGCTTCAGTTCTGAAAACAAGCACTGGCCTTTTTCACCAATCTCGATCTTGCTTCGTTCGTTTGGGGTATTGTGCTTTCACTAACTCTGCTTTTTCCTCCAACCCCGTTTGTTTTCCCACGTTTGTTTTCCCATTTTTAACCTTGTTTTGTTTCATTTTCTAGTTCTGTGTACTTGCTAATGATCACAGCAACCCTTTTTTTTTTTTCAAATTGATTCTATCAATTTTGCATGTGGGGTTCTTGATCCTTGATGATTAGACCCAGCTTGGGAATTTTGGAATATGGAAGAGTTTGGTTGGTTTGCATTGGTTGTTGGGAGTGTGGGAAAATCTTTCAGTTGATAGGCACTATTCATTCTTATTTGTGATAATAAATATGATGTTCCTTTACATGGCAGGAGCTGATATGCGTGGAGATCAAATAAGAAATAAAATATAATTGAAATAATAAAATAAAATATCTTGTGATCCGGGACATCGTTCTATGTGCTGAAGTTGAGGCTGATATGTGTTGGGGACCACTTAATGCTTTTGGAATTCGGTATCTGTATGGATGGAGTGAATGCGCCTAAATGATAGATAATGTTTTTATATCATTCAGTGTTCTGCTGCTTATCTTCATTGTTTGTTCCTTTGTTCTAACAACAACTCATGGCCTTATTAATGGAGCAATCTAAGGCAAGCATGTGCCTTCTCATTATGAGTTTCTGGAGTCACAAATAAATTTCCTTGCAATGTCACTCTCTTTTGTTCTAATCAGTTGGCAAAATTTTGTCTTGCATTGCTTTCTGCAGGTTTGTTGAATTCGGGTTCTCTTTTCCAATTTGAGACCGTGAGTCAATTGACAATTATGGATCCCGATGGTTACACTGCTGAAGTTACAAGCTTATCCCCCAGAGCTACAGAGAATGATGTGCACAATTTTTTCGCATACTGTGGTGTAATTGAGCATGTTGAAATCATTAGGCAATGTTACTCAACCTTATTTACTGATAAAAATCTTGTATATTGAAATTGAACCTTTTGATTATTTTTTACTAATTAATCTTTGACTAGGTTTGAGTCTAATGTTCATCGTTCTGTCAAAATGTTGAAAAGTTACAATTCTTCTGCATTTGTTCTTGATGTAGGATGCATATTGGATTAATATTTTACTTAGTCTTGACACCTTTAATTTTTAAATTTCCAGTCATCATAACCAAATCAATTAGTCAGCCTTATTTAATATAAGACCACTATGTGCAATTTTCTGTGCTATCTGTTATGAGACCCTCATTCTGAGCAGTGTGCTGGACCATGAACACATGATATTTGTCTGTCATGAAAATGTGACAAATGTAGATTAGTAAAGGAATTGGATATCATAGAGATATGAGTCAACACTGGTTGAATTAGAATATCATCCCTCACATGTCTCTGCCTTCTTTAAGTTGGTGATTGAAAGAGACATGAGTGTATTCTGTATTCAATCTGGTGTTTGGAGCATGTATTTATGTCCATTACTTCTTTATCTTTGATAGATCCAAGATTATCTCAACTTCGCTGTTGATTGCAAAACTTCCATGTCTTGTAGTCAAACAGTTCTACTGTTAACTGGAAAAAAAATGGATTTTGCTTTTTTGCAATATATTTTTCCTACTATTCAAATAAAGGTTTTTCATGATTAGTCAATAATGGAATGGATAAGTTTGTCAATAACTTCTACATTACTAATTGCTGCTGAGACCACTTAAGGAAGTTGTAAATTCCTATTCTTAATTTTCATTGCCATAATGTTTATTCTTTTGTAATCAATAAATAAGAACCAGCATGCTGATATAGACTGTTTTAAAGATGTTGATATGGATTTGTTCACTTTATTCCACAGTGCTGTTGAATATAGAGATTGTATGCCTGTTAGCTACAAGGCCCAAATGATAGGCATGTTAGTTGACTATGTAATTATAAGCTATGAAGAATATCTAAGAAATAACAGGAAGAATTGCTTTTGTCAAGATACAGATCGGGTGAATATGCATCTACTGCATATGTGACTTTTAGGGATGCATATGCCCTGGAAACTGCATTATTGCTGAATGTAAGTTGCCTACCTTCTTGCTACTTTGATCTCTTAGGGTGTGTTTGGTTGATTACACATGGAACTCATCTATGAAAATTTTCACCCCATTTTTACCCCTCAACAAAACACACCTTGAATACCATGGATTGGCATAATATATAACAGATTTCCTTGATATTTCACCTTATGTGCACTAGATAAATATCTGTAATAGAGGATGGTGATTTACTTTCCCATTGAAGTGCAGGATGGATCTGAAATCTCTTTAAATGATTTTTATCTTCACCTTCTTTCCGATGGGGGTAAATAATTGAATTTTGTTTCTAGATATGTTTAAGTTCAGCATGTAAATACTAACAGATACCTTTGCTGGCCCCTCTCCTTGCTAAATAAAGTTCTAGACAGACAGGATGATAAATAATTTCTTCATATGAAATTTCACTTCCACTCTATTAGAGAAAATAGGTTACGTCTCAATCAAACTCATCTTCTTTCGTTGAAGATTACCTATTTAGTATCTGGCATTCTTCCTACTTGAATATTGTTTGCTAACTTGCATATTTTGGCCCAATGCAATTTCAGGGATCCATGATTTTGGACCAATGCATATACATTTCACGTGGGGGAGCTTATGTTGATGACTGCGATAATTGGAACAGTCATGCATCAGAGCCTGAAGACAGTATTACAACCTCAAAAGTATGCCTGAATCTTTCATTAGAAAGGCCTTTTGCTCTTAGTGCGACCAAAATGATATCCTAAAGTTTTTTTAATACATATTCCAACAAATTCATCAACGATGCTAGAAATCTCAGGTTATCCTTTTGATATACGGGCTACACATGAAAAGCTATATATCATGAAGAAATTATAAGTTATTTGAAATATGGGAATAGTCTACGCTTTTCTCTAATATGGTTTGATTTAAGAATATGGGAAACCTATTTTTCAGAAAACTGAATTCTCTTATAGATTACCAATGTTTCTTGTCCACTAGAGGCTTTTCACACCTATGATTCTCTACTTCCAAAATAAAGAGCAAAAGAAAATAGCTAAAAGATATAAATGCAACTCAAATCCATGAGGATGTTTCAGTACTACTAAGCCTTGAAATTGCTGGCATGTATTTCATGGACTGAAAATATGTACCTAATTTGATTAACATATCATATATATCAGCCATCGGTTTCTACTTTCTGTTCATTTATTTTCTTCTCTTCTCCAAGGGTAACCTAGTTAATGGTCTGATAATCTGTTTTCTTTACATGGACGGTGGAATATGGTGAGAATGAGGCCGTGAGTTTAGTTAGACAATTTCAATGCATTTTATGATTGGCTCTTCGGATTTCTATCTTGATGCACGACTTCTTGCTAGTAGTTTTATCTATTACCTTATTCTAAACATTAAGAAAACACATACACACACAAGCACAGGAACAAAGTAATCTGGTAAGAAAACCTAACATATCCTAAAATCTTCATAATAATCCGTTAGAACTGGTAATCAGAAAGAGGAACAATTAACAAAGAAATTGTTTATTGCTATGGGGTTGATGGCAATATGCCAAGAACCCTAGAAAGATGACACTAAAATGAGGAAGAGTTAGAGCTCCTTAACTCTCCAAGACTTACTAACAAATGATCAAAGACACTAACTAATCCACTCTTACCTTTATTTCTAGTCAACTAACTCCCTAACTAACTTGGTACCCTATCACAATCTCCCATTATAAACTGTAACTAGCGACTTCTGAGTTACTATTGGAGTCAACCATTGATTAAGTTAGCATTGTTTTCTTTGACAGGACATGCATATGGATAAGTTTGCTTCTTCCCCTGGAGAAGCACTAACTATGGCCCAGGAGGTTGTCAAAACAATGGTAGCTAAAGGATATGTGTTGGGCAAAGATGCATTTGTCATGGCAAAAGCTTTTGATGAATCTCACAATGTAACATCTACAGCAGCAGCCAAGGTTGCCGATCTCAGCAATAAAATTGGGTTGACTGAAACAATTAACTCCGGCATTGAAACTTTTAAATCCGTGGATGAGAAGTATCATGTTACAGACATAACCAAATCAGCTGCAACTGTGACTGGGACAACAGCTATAGTTGTGGCAACAGTTACAGGGAAAGCAGCTATGGCAACTGGTAATGCTATAGTCAATAGCAGATACTTTGCAAAAGGAGCTCTCTGGGTATCGGATATGTTGAATCGCGCAGCGAAAGCTGCCGCTGATATGGGGCAGCATGAGAAGAAGTGAAACTCCAAATGTAAACTGCTCTCTTGTGTGTTCAGCTGTTGTACACAAAAAACAAATAGCAACTTTTGTTTATTGATCTGTGTTATGGAGTATAGGGCCTGCACTTGCTCCACATGTGTGGCTACTCATCTGGTGCAAATGTTTATAACATTAGTTTTGGAGTATCCCTGGTAAGCAGCCACTTGCTTGTGTATCATCTTACAAACCAGAGAACATGGTAGAGTTTCCAGTAGTAAGTATTAAGTTTCTTGTTATTTACCTTCTTATCCACTTATGTTGCATTTTCTTAACATCTTTACATACAGTATTCCCTGTATGTGCCTAATATTGAACTAATGTCTGAATTTTGGAGCATGTTCAAGAGACATATGAAAGATGGCACCTCCAAGTAGATCCTGGATTGCTTATAGCACAATCACGTAACTGAATGGCCTTACAAGGCAGATGCAACATAGACATTCCTTGGTTTGCCTTATGCATAATAATTAATTTCAGGTTCAAGTAGATTTGTTGCATCAACTCTCTTTTCATGATGGCTAACACACACGGTTGTTACTTTCAAATCATAACCAGTCAACAATCTAACATAATAACATGTGAACTACTTTCTAATATTTTTATGCTGCAACTGATTCCTTGCCAACCAGACTGTTATACTTTTATAGGCATACCAGCCAACACATCTCATTGCAAACAATTTATCATTCTCTCTACAACCCAACCACTACTTTGCGGTGGCCAACGTAGTTTTGTGCAATAAGTAACAAGTTACATGCATTTATCTCCATTTTATTTGACTGCTTCTTTCTCCCATTGGCCTTGATCCATGCCAGTAGAAAAATAAAACCATATTTATGCAAATTTTCTATGAAAGGTCACCTTGATAACAGGCATCCTTGGGCTTGATATTATACATGTCAGTTACAATCCTTTATCTACTATCAAGCCGTGTAATGGTTGGTTTCTTTCTCATACACGGACATTACTTCTTCAGGAATGATATTAATTGGTTTATTTTCACAAACAAGTCATTGGATTACACATATATTTCACTGTAATTTTTCTACATTATCTAATTTTGTCTAATTTAAAGCCTGAGAAGTATGTAAAGATAAAATTTGTGAAGTTATTATTAGTCTTACTTCTTGGTGCTTTAACTGCAAAAGATGCAATAAGCCTTTTCCCTAAAGTACCATGCCAAAAAGGCAAAAACTCCTTTTTGAACGTAAAGCTACTAACTAATTTATTTTTCACACCAATCTGCATAGTTGTGATGCACTTTTCCCCTCGATATCAAAACTGTCCATATCTGTCTGTTGGGGTCATTGACAATGTTAGGTGATTTTGTGCAAATCGTACGAACAAAAAATGTATTTGTGTATTCTACATCTAACACTACCCTCCACATAAATAAGCAATTGGCACTCCAACCATTACTGCACTGTAATTGTCATCTACCTCTAGCCACCTAAATGGATTATGATTTGATTGGACGGCAAGGGACATGTAGCCTATTGGATTTTCCTTGCCTCTAGCCTCTAGGCCCCTTTTGTTACATAAACACATTAACATGATTAAAAGAGGACATAAGTAGGTAAGGAAAAAAAGTTTGCTACTTTGGCACAAATCATTTGTATCATTCAGGTGTTCCTTAGTGGTGCTTTCTTTTGTGGATGGCACCACATGGAATTCTTAATTCTAAATTCCACGAATATATCAATTACTTTATATAATTAGGTGGCTCAAAATGTGGCACCGTTTTGTAATGAACGATGGAACATAGTCTACAGAACCCTTTTTAAAATTTCAAGCGCCCTTTTTGGAGGAGTATACTGTGGTGATACCTGAAGTCAAATTTGGTGATTCTTCTTGTCTTTGTGTTTAGGACCATCTGGCCTATGATGTGTCATTTTCTTGTTTGGAGGATCAGAAATTCAATGCAATGGACTCAAATTCCACTAATTTAAACTTAAATTATGGAGAAGAACCATAAACAAACAATGAACATAGACAGATAAACCTTAAATGAGAATTGTAAAGACTAATCTAAAGCTGCTTCTTTTTGAAACATCTTTAACTTCAAAATATTTATGCGCTTTTGAAACTTTGCAGAAATGGTCTATTAATTTGAAATGGTAACAGCTCCACTTTTTTAATTATTTTTTTAATAAGGATAGCGGATATACATTCACATGTAGTGCTTTTCCATCCAAATAAAACATGATTTGACTCAATCACAACTCTCTAGCCGAAATTGACCCGAGACAATGTCCACCTAATATGCTATTTTATGCCCCACTTAACCTGAGTTTATAAATAACTAAGAAAATATGAGATGGTGCTTTAGAAAACGGTCAGTAAAAAACAACTATAATAAGAAGCCGGTAAAAGCAGAGAATCAATATTATAACAAAGCACAATAATATGAAATTTTTTAAAATTTTACACGATTCATTCTTCTGTAACCAAGCAATTATAATCCAATATAAAATCAGGGGCTAGAAAAAGTGTGCTAGCTTCGAAAGATCTTAACTTGTATAATTGCCAACTTTTGGTAGCATAAATATGGACAAGCATGGTAATTGCATTGAGCTCATAAACAACAGCACCCACAAGTTCAACTCTAGGCCTAGAAAGCTTTCAAGCCCCCCAATGTAAAGATTTCGCAACATTACAGCTTTGAAATTGTAAAAAGGAGAAGAAGAACTCATCATGAATTGAAAGAATGCACATGCTACTAACTAACTTTGTAATTCAGTTTGCATTTCTTCGTAATTTTGCATGAAAGGAAATTGTATACAAGCCTTCTTCTCTCTTTTCTGAAAATGGTAAAATTAAAAAAGTGCACACTATGCAGCAAACTGCACTGGTTGTGCAAAGGGACAGATTAGAACACATTATTCACTCTCCTATTGCCATTGCCATGCTCTTCACTAGTAATCCAGCATGCCAAAAACTTCACTGTACAACAAAATCTCACAAAAAAACAAAATATACCCTTAAGACTAAAAAGTAAAAACTCAAAATTTTTTGGTTTTAAGTAAGTGTCACCTGGAAGTAGCACACTAGTAGCAGCAAATGGGGCAACGAATTAGTCCATTTTCATTGCAATCAGGGCAACGCTGGAATCCATACTCAACGCCCTCACTGTCATCATATTTTGCTTCTTCTTCTTCTTGTTCTTCACCACCTTCATAGTAGATTTTACAGCTTCCGGAACAGGTTTCACAAGGAACAAACCTTATATCCCCACATGCCTCACAGACACTGTCCTCAATCCTCTCACAACATTCCAACAACTTCTCAAGCTTCCCATCCTCATGCAATCTATGAATTTCCTCAGCATCACCAATGTAATTCCTCCCAACAAACACCCTTGGCAACCCTCCCCCACTACCATATCCATCCCCCAATAGCTCCCTCAGCTCCTCCTTGAACCCTGAATGCATGGAAACATCCCTCTCATCAACCTTCACGCCCAGCCCTTTCAGGATCAACCTCACCTGACAACAATCCTCATAAGTCTTCCTAACCCCACGCAAGCTCGTGAAGTACAAGACCACCTTATCCTTCCCACAAGGTGGAGGAGAAGCAACTTTCACATCCACAACAACATCATCACCACCACCACCTTTGTTCTTCTTCTCCTCACATGGGGATAAACCCTTTCTATTAGTCCCTTGTTTCTCTTCATCACATGGTGCTGGCTTAAGGTGAAAGGCGCTACCAGGAGATAGCTGCATCAACGACTTTCTAAAAGAGGAAATCACCTCAGGATCGAAGTCTGAGATTGCAGGGTTGAGCCTTGCCTCTTCCTCAGTCATGTGAAACCACAAGGGCTTTGGAGAATGATCGTTGGCATTTGATTTTGAAGGATCAACTTCATCATCATCATCATCAACACCATCACCATTGACATCAAAAGAGAAGCTCCTATAGTGACTTGGTGACCTGAAAGGGCTTGTGTCTTCAAGGCCTTCCATCAATTCCCATGTGTTGATTGTTTCTGGCTCACCAGGTGGTGTCCTTGTTGGTGTCATGGGAACAACTTTTGGCAACTTTTGCTCAATCATGTTGGACCAAGTCTTGGCCTCAATCAACCCCATTGAAAACTCTTCCTTCTTATCAATCTTCTCCTTCTCCTTCTCCTTCTCCTTCTGGTCTTGGATGATGAAGCTTCCATTATCAAACCTGAAACTCTCACTGTCTGTGACCTTTCCATTGGGAGCAACATTAGAAGAGGGTAACTGGTGGAAGTTTGAAGCAGGGGAATTGAGTTTGAGAGTGTCTAATGTGGTGGAGGTGAGTGCCACAACATGGTAGCTATCACCTTCTGTTTGTGGAGGATGATGAGCATGCATTGAGTAGCTTCTGGGAACAGGAGAATAAGGAGCATTGCAATGGCGGCACCGTTTTTGCTTGGAACTAGCACACCCCATGATCAAAAGAAAAAAGAATCTGAATTGATCATGAAAGAAAAACCAAACTTTAAGGATTCAATTGTGGTGTGTCATAAAAACTTTTGAACAAAATTGAGAACCTTGGAATGATCATAATAAAATCCACAAAATAGTGATGTCAATTGTGGGAAAAAGAACAATTGTATGGCCAATTCCGTACACATACACAACTCATTCACAAATCACCATTCTTGCAAAAACAAACCCATCTTTTGTTTTGTGTTTGTGGTGCTCATAAACACGTTGATGAAGATGACCCAGTTGGGAAAAAAACAAAGAACATGACCAACTAACTTTCAAAGATTGGTTTTTTTCTCTTCTTATGTTGCTTCGTTTTCAATTTGTTCCGATGAGAGAAAAATTGGAAAAGGAGTCTGAAAGTGAAGAAACATTTCCCCAGAAAGAGAAATGGAAAGGGAGAATGGGAAAGTGAATTGGGAAGGTCAAAAAAACGAGGCTGAGGAGATGATCAATGACCACTCTGAGATTCCACACACGCTCTCTCTCTCTCTCTCTCTCTCTCTCTCTCTCTCTCTCTCTCTAGAATTTCGGAGAGAGATGAACAAGCTACAACAGCAGGTACGAATGTGGGTTGCTAAATTTTATGGATGCCACTTACATAGATTTATACGATGAAATACGGGAACATTTTTTTATTTACAAAGTCAAAGAAAGGGAAAATTATAAAAATTATTATTTTTATTCTTATAAATTTAGAATTTGATTTTTATATATCTGTAATATAAAATAATTACGAGAGAATTATACTGACCTCCCCTAAGGTTTATTGTAATTATATTTGGCATCTTTTTGTTTCACTTTGTTCAATATATTATCTATAATCAGAGAGGTGTCGAATATAATTACAATGAACCTTAGAGAAGATCAATGTAATTCACCCAATAATTATATATTATCAGTTAATAAAAATTTAAAATTTTTTTAAGTTATAATAAATAATTATTATAATAGATAATTATGGATCAAGATTAAATAAATTCTTAAATTTCTATTGATTGATGATCAATATAGAAATTTAACTCATTTATTTTTAGAAAATTAATTAATTTAATTATTATAGTATGCACAGTTCAAAAAAGAATCATGAGAATATGCAAATTATATACTATTTTAAAAAAGTTTATTTGAATTTACATCTTTATCTTAAAATGTTCCGATTATTTATTTAACTGATAATTTTAATTTAAAATTAATTATTGTGATAACCAATACTTTTAATAATTTATTAAAATTAAAAATAATGATAAGGTATCGAAATTTTTGTTGTAATTTATTTGTTAAAATGATCCGTATATGTCAAGCTTTAAATTGGTAAGTAAGCCACCCAATTTTATTCTATCTTATAGTTACTCATATTTTCTATCGAAAATTTTAATAATTTTTTTGTATGAATAATATTACTATAACTCATAAAAATATTACTATAAGATATTGATTTTTATAATTTTAGAGAGAAGAATAGTTGAGGACAAAATGGGTGATTGCGAAGATTATTGCTTGAATCATTCTCTCTCTCTCTTTCTCTCTCCGTTGTCCACAAAATATGAATATAACAATAATTCAGGACTCTCTCTCGCGTTGTTAATGCTATGTTATAAGGTGTCCTTTGTTAATGTTATGTTTATGTTACGGAAGGAAAAACCTCTTTTTCGTAGTTGTTTTCTTAATCTGCTGCATTTATTTCGATACAGTTACCGCGAGGTGACCATCAACGATGTCACCGCCACTCGCAACTTCAGGTGCGTGAGGTGGGTCCCAGTGCTTGTTCTTCTGTTTGTTTCGCGTGTGATAAGCACTTACATGAGTTGGCGCGTTGAAAAGTATACTACGAAGTGGTGTCATGCTTTCATCCCTGGTACCGATGTTACAGTCTAACGTTCACCTGTCCTTAAACCTTAAGTTAATGTTATATTGCATTGGAACTTTATTTTATTCTAGAGCCAATATATATATATATATATATATATATATATATATATGTGTATGAGTTTAATTGGGGTACACTATTTGTGTAAAATTTTTTTATATTATCATTTAATCAAAACTTTTTATTTGTATAATTATTTAAATAGTAGGTGGTTATATCAAAAATTTTGGTTGATATGGCAATATATGATTGGATATCTATGTAAAATTTTTTTTACACTAACAGTGTATTCAAATTATATATATATATATATATGTATATTAGCTAGGGAAGTTTATTTTTTAAAATCTGCAGGTGACACCCGATAAGGCATGTTGGAGGCAAACAGAATGTTTTAATGAAGAAGATAATGTTGGGATCATTTAATAAATATTACTATTTATCAGACGATCGACTACACAGTGGTTATGCATTTTTTTTTAAAAAATTGGTTCCATGATTATGGTTTAAATTCAAATTATTCTAAAATATCAACAAGAATTAATTAGGAGCAAAATAGAATAGCAATGAAATTCAGATTTTTATTTTTTTTAAAAAAGTAACTATTGAAAAATCTTTTATTCGTAACAATATTCAAGAAATTTATCTTTGAAAAATGTACATAAAAAATATCCTTGTTGCAGATTAAAAAAAAAATTCTAAAAACGGTAAATGAAATGTTTGTGCCTTGTTACAAACTCTGAAACAAAAACGAACTAAATTTTCACATTATGATAAATAAGTAAGGTGTGAAACGGATAGTTGTGATTTAGTGTTAAGAATTGCAGATAGTTTACTAATCATTATAATATAACATTTTATGCTGTTACTTGCCAATCAATAAATCAATTAGTTGGTGTTTTAGGATGTTTTAGAATGATGGAGAACTAATTCAGCAAAGACTAATGCCATCCTAATAATAAGCAATTAAGCATACATGAACTCCAATTAACAAAAAGTCCAAAAGAGAAAAGTAAAGTACATTCAATGGGGAACATTTGTTAGAGGCTCGAATTTAATAGTACCTAATAAAATCATTGCCTGCCAAATAAATCAATGATTGTATTAGGTGTTCTCAACAAGTTGTTGACACAGAAAAAGCATGTACAGTAATTGCACTGGCAAGTTTAAGCAAATGAACACACTCACATGACAAATTTTAATGTATTTTTAGAATAATATATACACCCAATAATTAAAATTTAATTATAAAGTATTATACTTTTTAAATCCTGTAAGGTATTTTCAGTTAAGCTTTTATATTTATGGAAATCACAAGTCCCACTGATTAGGTGATGTCATGGGCATATTCCTCGCATTTAAAAGAAAGATTTAGATCGGAGTAGTGAAATAAAATTGATCTAAAAGCGTAAAGTATATAAATTTTGATTAGATTAATGAATTATTCTGAGAGTGAATAAAAACTTATCTCCAATATATCCATCAAAAGGAAAAAAAAAAAAAACTTATCTCCAGTGTCAGCAAACCGGAATAGAAATATGAGTAACTTGTGTAATGTATAATGTATTTGGATGCTGGGTACCGAGACAAATAAGACAGAAATGATAAAAGATAATAAGTTTACTTGTTTAGGTTATTAGATGCATGTTGGAAGAGAAACGAACTCAGGGACATTTATTTCCTTTCTTTCTTGTTCAATTTTTTTAATTCCCTTCAAAATTAGGGTAAAATGTAGAGAAATAGAAAAAAATAAAAATTATAACCTCTAAATAATATAAATATTATATTTTATTCTTTTATAATATGAATTTAATTTAAATATACTAACAGTGTAAAATAAATTTACAGTGTCAATCAATAGAAATGGTAGAAAATGCCAACTCATACAAATAATTACCAATTATAATGAGGAATCCACCATATTTTTTACTTTCCCCTATTTCTATTAGTTGATAATGTAAAATTATTTTACACTATCAGTATGTATTAATTAAACTCTTATAATATAACTTACAAATAAAATTAATGAAATTACATTCCCTTACTTTTGTTTCATTCATTCTCTTTCTTTTCCAACTGGCCCTAATAACTCCATCCCATTAACGAAAACAGTATATTAGGGTTTGAGGCATATGGAGTTAGCAATAAGCAGTCGGCTTGCATTTTGCGCGGTGCTAATTAATGTGGGTGGGCGTTGAGCAGATGGTCATCACCGTTTGCCTGCATTTGGTTGGGCACTACAGCTTGTACTCATCTATATTTATTTTATTGGTAACGCGTACACATTTATATTTTGTCCTTCTCAATTTATTGCATCCTTCCTTTATCTCATTTTGTCAAATGAAGAGGAGAAAAAGTCATAATAAAACAGATGCCTTCAACCAAATTTTGTCCCAACCAAAAATAAATAAAAAAAAGGAAAAGAAAAAAGATGCCTTCGGTAGCCAACTCAAATAAAATCGTTTTCAGAAGAAATTGAGCAGATCAATGAGCATGTGAGCGAAAGTTGGGCATCATCCTTCTTTGTGAGAATGACCAGTTAACAATTTTACTTGCCTACTTTTTGTTAAAAGTATTATATTTTATTGAAATTAACTTTCATCAAAGTTGTCTGTATTTTTTGTTTCATTTTTTAAATTTTGACCAGAAAAAGTAATTATGCCCAGAAAAATTTAAACCAAACACAGTTAAGCTTTTTCAGTTTTTATCAGTGGTATCCATTGAAAAGATTTTAATAATTTTTGACAAATTGGTATGTCAAAAATTTATTATTTTGGTATAGAAAAAAATTTAGCCCAATCTAAACCCAAAAGGTATAGCAAAGAGTTTGTTGTTCAATAAAAGAAAAAATAATGCGTACCCATATATACCTTCAAACTTTAAGTATGATAATGATATTAATTTTGTTTATCTTCATCTTCTTCTAATAGTTGCTTGTATATCTAAAATTATCATTAGGAGTTTAAACTTCACTCTTCTCCGTAAAAGTAGCTCGTGAATTACTACTACATTAAACCCTTATTGTTTCAAAAATAAATTCAATATCATATAATTGTGTGAGAGGACAAAAAAGAGATTTGCTAAAACGTTAAGGATTGAGCATCCTAACCATCCATACTCGGTCTGGTGGCAGACCTAATCAAGCTGAAAAGTTGAACATGACTTATTCCTTTTTATAGAAAAGCAAGCATTCCTAACAAATTTGATAATTAATTATAGTATGATTATCATAATTAACAAAATCCGAGGTTTGGAGATCTGAGTTTTGAGGATACTTTCTAATCTTACGAACAAGTCTATGATAGCTGAACTAAGTCTATATTACTCATGGTCAATACAAAAATTCTTTTGTTGTCTCTATGTTAGTTTCCTTCAACGCAAGAATTTTTTTTTTTTTTTTTTGGTATAACTAATAAATCGTAGTCTTTAAGATTTTCCCAAGCTTAAGCATCGACCAATGAACAGTTCAACTTGTTTGTAGGTGATATATTAAACTTTAAATCAACCCTTAATTTCATCGCTTATAATATTTGTCTAACTAACTTGAACGACAGAAAAAGCATATTAGATGAAGGAACTTCAAATTCACATTAAAGTAAAATAGATTAAACTAACAGACTGAAGCGTGAAGGATGAAACTTTATTATTTTGCTCGAAATTACTTCATGTAATGATTAAACATACTAAATAAAAGAAAACATTTATTTCCGCAATAATCAACAATCAATGAATTTGGCAAAGAGGGCGCAGGAAGATTAGGAGTGGTAGCTAGGGATTCAAGGGGCAATTTTCTTGCGGGAGGAAGCTTTAAGACAGACATTCACCCAACCCCAGTATTGCTCGAAGCTTGTGGTATGATGGAGGTCATGAAATTGGCAAGGACAATGGGATGGGAAAATATCATCATGGAATCGGATTGTCTCAAGCCGATTGAGGACCTTCAGAGTTTCACTGACTTGGACTCCGAACTTGGCACTGTTTATAACAATATAAGGAGTCTCGCAGCTAGCTTTCAAAGCATTTCCATTAGCTTTGCAAATAGGAACGTGCAATGTTGTTGCCCACATCCTTGCAAGGAGGATGCAACGGTATCCTGAGAGTATGGTTTGGGTGTCAACCCCTCCACCTTTTATTGTTAATCTCATAGTTTTAAATTGCAATCACGGTCATAATTACGGTTGCTTTATGATGTAGAAAATTACAAAAAAACGTATTTAGTGTGGTCGCAATTATTGCTGTAATGCTGTTGTGGAAGGTACCACAATAGCAATATTGTGGAAGTAATTATGATTGTGGATCATAATTTAAAACCATAGTTAATCTACTATCATGATGTACTCCGACTATTTTTATTAATGATAAATTATCTTTCTTTCAAAAAAAAAAAAAAAAGAATCACCAAACGATGTGAATTAGAAGCATTGCGCCAAGCCTAATAATCATAAGTTCAAAACTCAAGCGATGTTTTTTTTAAGAGATTCTTGAACTTTAGTATAGAGTATGGATCAGATAACTAAAAGTATTTTAACTGTTTCTTTCTTTCTCCACAATAATATTTTAAATTAAACCTGCGTTTTTTACAATTATTATCGTGATTTGATTTGACTTTGGTAAAAAGCAAGAAGTCACAAAGAGTCAAATACAGCATTGAAGTAAGTAACAAAGTTACACTGTTGGCAGCTTGAGCAATTCAGAACTTAATATCGAGATGATTGTTGAAGCAATGGTAAGCATAGTAATAACCACTTGGCAATTAATAACATCAACGTTACGTGGCGGTCATCAAGGACAGCGTTCCCTTGAAGGTGGGGACTGGGGGAAAACCCATAAAGAAATATTATTTAAATATATTATATACAAATATAATATAGAATATAATATATAATTATAAATCAGGATAAATATCAAAATTCACGTATATCAAAATAAAAACGTATTATACTTATTTATATAAAAAATATTATATTTAATATTACATGTCTCAAAGCGTATAATATCATGATTACATAAGCATACAACACAACCCCGCGGTTCCATATATATAAACCTGATGATTTGGCATTTGGAGGTACACGTGAGCGCACGTGCACATGAGCTCTTTCCAGTTATTGGATCATGCTCTCTGCCTCTCCAATTATGACTGCAACTGTCCAGGAAAGCAGCTACTGTTTCCCCTAATCAATGCCCAAATTTCAATCTACAGCATTTCCACGTGCGTTTCTCCCTCCTCATTGTTCATCCTGCTACTATTCTTTTGCTTCCTCATCTTTTTGCCTTCTATAATTCATCTGATATTGTTTATTTCTGTTGTTTGATCATTCATTTTTCTTTCTTCATTAGCAATTTATTTCTTTGTTTTCAGATTGGAATTAAAAAGCGAACACTCATTTTATTTGGTCATGAAAAAAATATGTATGACATTGTCTATTTATTCCAATGATAATTAATGTTGATAATGTTATTTTCAAGAATCAATTTTTAAGATTTTACTACTTTAAGAACCAATTTAATTATTGTCACATTTTATCTTTTTATTTTACATTTTTTTATATCCATTAAATGTGATATTAATCCTTATAGGTATATGTTAATTTTAAGAGTGAAACATTTTTTATAATGTAGCAATTCATATAGTAAATCAAAATTAATTATTTTTATTTAAATTTGGTACACTATCACTCAAAAATTTTTTATACACTTATCTAATCATATATCAACATATCAATAAAAGTATTTGACTTTTATAGTTATTACTTCAAAAGTTATATAAATAATATAAGATTAAATAATTATCTAAAACTCTTTACAATTTACCATGATAGTGTCTCAAAATAATCTCATTTATTATTCTTGGTGTTATACTTTTATAAATTTATGTTTTTGGTAATTTACTTAACTTCTTGTTCAACTTATAAATGGCTTTGGGCACACACTCGGTATTCGTACAAAGACAAAATTTCAAGGTGTCCGGAAACAAGAAATTTGTTTATTTTATAGCATTAACTATATATCACCTTAATTATAGTATTCGAATATATTAAAGTAAAAAAATTAATACTCTACACAATTAAGATGATACACATTCATAACAAGAAGAGATTTGTCATAATAATCTAAGAATCTTCTTAACAGTACCTTAGAAGTACTTTACCTTAGAATTCTTCCACTTCCAGACTGCTAACGTTTTCATCAGAACTCAGAAGGTATGAATAGACGGGACACATTCGTTTCAAAGACTTAATTTATTGTAAATTTTGGAGCCAACGTCAATATTGATGCTGAGCACTATAACGATCAACGTGAATAGCACTCTTGTTGACAGCAATCCACTGAAAGGGCTTTGGCCTTTGGTCTCTATTCAGTTTCATTTTGTATATTAACTATCAAACACATAAGCCAGAACTAATCATAATTAATTAACCAATTGTGAGGATTAATATATAATTGAGTGCCAAGACACAGAAGAATATAGTACATCACAAAATGTAATTCATGCATGTTTGGCGCTTTTAATTCTTGGATGGTATGTTTGTCTGCCGCTTGCTACATGCACCAGTTCATGGAATCCACTTCTAAAGTTGCAATGGCGTAGCTATTGACATATTGAATCACGGCAGAAAGTGGCTTGGAAGTTTGTTCACTAATGTTGGAAATGTGGGACACACATTCTCTATGTAAAAATCCAATGGTCCATAATCTCTAGCCAATCTGAATTTTGGGATGGAAATCATGCTGGCTGCGGCTGTCTTCAGCTTGTCCTCAGGACCTGAAATTGCGGCAACAATTGGTGCTTTTGATGCTATTCTATAGAATTCAGTTCTAAAAGTATATGACTTTTTTCCCTCTTTTAAAAGCATGCCCATTAGTTATTTTATTCACAAAAATGTTGCATAGTTTAAGGAAGTTTAAATAAAATGTTAGTGATCACTTACACGACTTTTTAATCACAAATAAGAGAACACTATTAACAATGCTACATATATACATTTGCACCCATGTCACCGCACGTTTTCAAACATTTTATCATTTGATGATAATGAGACTCATTTTATTTTCTGCATACTTACACTCTGATTTTATCATGTCTCTAAAATAACGCGTCTCTTGTATTTTTCAAATGCTATTACCAGCATAGTGATGAATAGTTTAGATTCTTACGTTAATGTTCGTAAGATGGGGATTGAATTGGATCCTACAGTTCTTAGATTGCTTGTATCTTAAAGGGTGTGAGAAGTATATATATGTCAGAAAATAATTAAAAAAAATCTATTTTACAGTATATCTTCAAGACAAAGTATGTATGTTCGTGTTTAAGTCAAATTAGTTAGAGTTCAGTTAATTTCAAATACTAGTGATTTAAACAAAAAAAAAAATTAATTATGTTTTTATTGCACATAAATATAGGTTATTTTAATTTTAGTCCTTTTAAAATTTTTACTTTGATTTTAATCTTTTTTTTTTTATTGTTTTTAGTCATAGTTATTTTACAGTTTAGTCCATATAAGTATTTTAGAATGTACGTGTAGTCCTTACAAATCGTGAAAATTTTGTTTTTGATGCTTATGAGTATTTTAAGAATCTTCTATTGATCATTATAAATACACCACTTAACATTGACTCTAAAGAATATAGACCAAAAACCTGACGATAGAAAAAAGAAGTACCAAAACCAAAGCAAAAGGAATCAAATCTAAAATCACTCATATTTATAGGAACTAAAAATAAATTTAAATTAAAAAAAAAAGGAAAAGAGGATGTTCACTCTTAATTTATTTAGTAAGTTAAAATCACGATACGCCTTGTAATGATCTTTTTTGAACTACCACAATGTCTCTTCAATTTAATTAATCTTTCGCTGAAACCTTTTAGCATAAAATATTTCTTAGAATGATTCAATTGAAGATAGGCTTCCATAGATGCACCAAGAAGTTGCTTTCTGATTGTTGGCTGCTGAACAATATACGTTCCCAAGAAATTCAAGACTCCAAAACCAAAAATATGTACGTTAAATCTCCCTTTTTTTTGTGTTGGGCACGAGAAATCTCCACTGAAGCGAAGGAATACCTCAGCCTAAAGTGCAAGACAACTAAAAGTTTGGGCCATTTCTAAGGCCGAAGCCCAAGGTTGAGAGAAAGCCCAAAGACCAACGGAATAGGAGACGTTGTCCAAAGAATATACTTCAATAACATGTAAAGTACAATGATCTTGGCAAAGATCTTAGCCAGCTTGATACTTGGTATAACTGACCTGGATTGCCAGTTGATGCGAAAAAGTGGGCCAAAATTCACAGGCTGAGATTTTTGACGATTCCTATGTGGGGGCTGGAGCCCCATCTAAGCACCCAATAGCCCATAGGGTGAATTGGTTCAATAGGGTAGGCCGGTAGTAGCAGTACCAAAAGTTTTAATACATGTTATGTTGTATGACCCAAAAATGTTATATTGCATCATAAAGTTAGATAGCAGTTTCAGAATGAAGACCGGGCGAGCTCACCTTTATTATCAAGTGAATCTATACTGTAATGCAAAATTATCCTTGTTTTAATGTTTTGTATCTAATGTCGTATAATGATCGTTAGTTATAATCTTAGGTTTAATTTATGCTTTATCAGTTTCTATTGTACCAAATTCTCTATTATAATAAGCTATTGCTTTCAATTGATAATCCATACAAATATGCTAAGAAAAAGTTGCATTATTTGCAGCATAGATTCAATCTTCGTTAGTTATAAAAAAAACCTTTGTCAGCGACAAATTGTTTCTATCGGATGATAGATCCGTTTTAGTTTTTCACAGCGAAAACATAAATTCTGTTTTAATTCCAAACTTTTTTTCCAATTCTATTAGAATCATTTTATTAAATAAAGACAAAGTTCCCTACAGCGTTATTCCCACATGGAAGACTGTCTTCATGTTCATCTCATCCGGGGAATCTCCACAGATACCCACTTAAGTGGAAAATTTGTGCCATATTTGTCGATAACAGTATATTATGATAATCCCTATCCTGTACTGAAACAAAAACCTGGAAGCATGAAATTTGGGTGAGCTAAAATGGCTCAGTGAATGAAATTAATTAAACAACAAAATGAGAATACTATCTTGTTGACATAATAAATATAAGATGTATATCAATAATTTGACACGTTAAAATAAACACAAATATGAACTCTACTCTTCATACAGTTAGCGTTTATCAAATTATAATTATATGACTTTCACTTTTATGTCAAAAGCCAACTTGGTTTTGCTAAAAAATAGTCATAAGGTGCATTTGGTTCAGTTTTTGTCTTTGATAAAAAGTAATTTTTCAACTACTAAAAAATAATTTTTTATAAAAACTATTCATTTTAATTTTTACTCAAAAGGTAAAAATAGTTTTTGATTATAGTTTTTATAAGGTGATATTTTTAGTTAAAAAAAATCATTTTTTTGTTAAAATAAGTTAAACCAAATTCACTCTAAACTGCGAAAAACTTTGCTGCTAACAGTTAAAAGATTAAAAAAAATGGTGTAGTGTATAATTTATGACCGACTTCATTATTTGCTGTTGTCAATCCCTTGCTAATTTTTTAATGGTCTTCAACCTTAGGAAGAGGAGTACGAGATAACTGAAGTATTGGTCATGGTGCCAAATTGGTCAAATGTATAATTACTAGCATGGCTGAAAATTTTCTCGTGATTCCTAAAATAGTTCCTTTCAACATAGTGATTTAGGCATTCATATTGTCATACAATAATATATTCCCTTTATTTACTGTACAAATCTATTATTAGTTAACTAATAATATCACATTTCCTTCCACCATTTATGGCTGCTTGTTGCGTCAAGAAACAGACATTGACTGACCACGATCCAATCTCTTCTTAACCCCCAAAGTAATGTTCCTTTCTTGCAATTGACAAAAGATGGGTCGTTGATTTCTGTCCATGGATTAATGTAACATGCTTTGGGAGCAATTGGTCTCTAAGATGTCTACTTTATGGATCTGAATTTTCTTTTCAAATAATTTAATCTCAAGCCTAAAATAGCCAACATATTGAGCGAATTGTTTGCAAAGTGCCGAAACGGCAAATGATCTGTTGCCAGTCATGTCTAACGCATAAAAATTCAAGCTTCTTTTTTCTTTTTCTTTCATTTTTGGGCATATATTGAACCAAAGAATTTCAGTTTTGAAGAAGTTGTATATATACGTGAGATTCTCAAATCATGAGTTTACAAAGTTCCTTCCAATGATAAGAATTGAAAAAAGAGAATTATCCCAACAGGCTAAAGCCAAGTTGTTATCTCTCCAATATCTTGAAGCTAGGTGTTTGTAATTTGTGTAGGTACCTTCTACTCTGACAGCATCTATTCGTGGGGCCGAAGCAAAGCACAAATGATGCCATGGTAATTTTTATTTTCCTTACCATCGTATATTCTTGCCATGGGGCGCTATATATATATATATATAGTTTGACAGTGCTCTAGTGTATAATTCAGCTACAATATATAAAGATAGGAACTAGAGATAAAGATACAAATGATGTGTCAATTTGAAAGGCTTTTGAGGCATTATACTAATTCAAAGTTAAAACTTGAGGCGACTATATATTTTAACCTTAATCTTGATCATTATATGTGGCTGGATTTGGGAGTGAGATTTAACTAAAACTTCATGTAAAAGAAACAACGTTAGAAATTTATTTAGATCTCTATCTCTATTACAAAAGAGCCAGATAACAAACTGTAAACTTTGTGAAGGATGATTGTCAAGTAGTGATGCATGGATGATTTATACAATTTATTGTTCTTGATCATTGCTTCTGGGGAAACGGTATGTTTTGAATATGGGAAATTATGGCCTTGTCTGAACATAAATTTAATGAGTTGAAGATCGTGTAGTATAACTCCTTGTCAGGAAGAATAAAACAGTCATTGGTAAGAGAATAGAACAGCTCAGAAACATTAAAGAATCTAGTAAATATACCGATGGAGGATTTTCTGTTTTGTCGGTCTGGGTAATTGCATAACAAAATATTTTTTATTTTTCTCTTTTGATAAAATTTAGGGTATATTACACTGCTTCCCTTGAGATTGAACAATATAACAGATGATACTTCTTGATTTGGAAATATACACTTATCTCTTCTTAAAATTTAGGTAATATTATATCTCATACCTTTATATTTTATGAAATATAATACTAAATATTTTTTCATAAACATGATAATGAGTATTATGTTAAAAAGTATGACAATTTAAAAAGTATGACAATTTAACTAAGGGGTGTCAATATAACTATGACAATTTAAGGGGTGTCAATATAACTATGACAATTTAAAAAGTATTATGTTAATATCATCTAATTTTAAGGGAAGTTAATATACTTTATTCTAAAATCTATTATAAGCTTTTACATTTATTAAAGAAGTTTCTATTATAATAATAGTTTTTATTCATTAAAAATAAATATTATATAGAGAAACATAGAAATTTTGTTTTATGAGCAGAAGTACAAAATATTTTATAATAATGAATAAGATAAACTTCATATTTTTCTCTCCATTTATATTCACTCTTAATATTGATTTTTAATGTGCAAATAATATTAATTTTTTTAACTAATAACTTCAAAATTGATCATAACGAGATAGATAAAACAAGAGAAAAAAGAGAGAAGAGAGATGTGAGAGGGAAACACAGGCACATGGGATCAGGAATACATGTGGAGAAGATTCAGAGCAGTTTTTTCATTGAATTAATTTTTGGAAGAAAGAGCAACGAGGAATAACATGGTCGCACCCTACTCCAACGGGCTCGCCCCAAAATTTCCAATAGGAGCTTTGTTGTAGGCCAGGCTATACAGCAGAACACATGATGGGTCCCATGCCCCAATGATACCTATTACCTACCCCACCGTTCAACCCCTACCATCATCATCACCACCGCAGAAATCGAATGTGAAACTTCGAATGCAAAAGAATGCTGGTGTGGGTCTCTTCTTAGCTTCATGGACATTCTTATTAAACTATCGAGTTCGCTATCAAATTTTTACGAGTTTATAATTCTATTATATAAAAATAAATTAACTCATGTATAAGGTTTTTTTTATCAAATTTATATGAGTTTAAATAAACTTTAATAAAATCAATAAATTTTTAATTTTATGAATGAGTTTACGACTTTAAAATTATAGTTGATTTTGCTCTTCAAATATAAAATATTACTCATTTTTATTGCATATTTTGATTTATTTATTTATTTCATGTAATATTTATTAATTTTATTCAATTAATTTTATTTATTTATTATTATTTAATTATGTTTTATTAAACTACAAAATAATATATGTATAGAATAAGGTATGATATAAAAATAAAGTTATATGTAGGGTTATATTTCATTTTATTTTTTTATTTATATTGTTAAAAAGTTATAATTGTTCAATATTAATTACAAAAATATTATTTAATTATATTTAATTACTAAAATATATTTTTTAAGTAATATTTTTTACTTATATAAACTCTTACAAGTTTACCAAAACTTCGAGTTTGATAACTTTGCCGATAGATACGCTTTGCATTGGAAAAGTGAAAGCACGCAATGGTTTCTACTTCAATGGATAAAGGACGCATCCAATCCCAATACAATTCTCTTCACACTTACAGATATCCTTGCTTAAACACTTAATTTTTATTTTTTTTCCTAGTATTTAAAATCTTTTCAAATTTTAATTAATTTGATTCGAGGCATATGAGTTTATTTTTGAGGTAAAATTTGTTTAGCATTAACTTTTGGTTACACATTATAAACACTATATTTTGTTTGAATCATTTTTTAAAAATAAAAAAATAAAAAAAAAAACTTATCTTTTGACCCAAATCCAAGTAGCATCTTAGCCCAAAATTAAAAAAAATAAAAAAAATCAAAATCAAAATTGCATCAAATCACATTCATTTAGTGTAAATTAGCGTCCATCAATCATATTTTCATTTGTCAATTAGTGTCAATCAACATCTCTTAATTTGTCAATTTATATCAATTAGCATCTCTTAAGTTGTCAATTTGTATCAATTTCTATTAATCAGCATCTTTTAATTGATTATAATCAATGTCAATCAAATCAAATCTCACAATCAATATCGATTTAAATTTTTTTGTCATTAATATTACTTATTCGCTAAACATTTATAAATGAGCATCAAACATCAATAACAGAAACCAGCAACAATAACCAAAAATATAAAAAAAAAATCATTAGCTCTTGATCTCTTTGTTAATCTTTGTTCAAGTATCAAATGTTGTTGTTGTATTCTTCATCATCTTCTTTATTCTCTCGAGGGTAAAGCTCTTGCTCTATAGCTTAGTTTTTGCCGCAAAGGCATCAAGCATCAACAATGGGCAACGAGTAACAATAATTAGAAATCAGAAAAAAAAAAAAACCATTAGCTCTTGTCCTCTCTGTTAATCTTAGTTCAAGTATCAAATATTATAGTATTCTTGGTCATCTACTTTGTTTTCTCAAGGGTAAACCTCTTATTCCATAACTCAATTTTTGCCATAAAAGTTAGTAGCTCTTTATTTTATTTGTTCATTTTTTTTATATTTTTCGATCACTTTTATCTATCTGTCTATCTATCATCAAGCATGTCTTATCTTCTCATAGCATTTATATGCAATGCATAGAGGGAAAAATCAAAAGGTACAATCCAAAAAGTTCATAGCATCCGCTATTGCATAGCGTTCTTATATTTATTCTTATTGTATTGTATTTTTTTCATGGTACTAATATGATAGGTTTTTAGGATTAATTATCTCTTTTTCTTTTCATGTGTGCAAAACTCTTTTTTTATTTGGTTAATTCTTCATTTGCGGTTTGTTTGGTTAGACTTTTTTTTTTAAAGAATAAAATTGTTTTGTGTGTGTTAAAAAGTAATAAGAAGACTCAAAAAGATAAAAAGAAAAAATTTAAAAAATAAAACATTTGAGTTTTGAATTATTTTATAATTCTTAGCAATAAATATTTTTGATAAAATAAAAAAATCTTTTTTTTATATTTTTTTTATCCACGCAACAAACTTACGATATTGATGTATGGTTTTGTCATCCTCAAGAATTATAAGGGTTTATTGTATAGTTTGTATTATCCTAAACCCTGTGCAAGAGTGCATTTATCACTTTTCTTTTATAAAAAATCTTTTCATAAATAAAATCAATCTAATGCACAATTATTTTCTACAAGAACTACGTGATTTTGAATTCCTCATTACGCCAAAGGATATGTAGGAGCGCAAGACAAGACAAAATTATTTTTTTAAAATTTTGCTTTTCTTTTGTAAACATCATATTAATTTTGCTTTTCTTTGTTCTTTTGTAAATAATTGCTATATTAGTTTTGCTTTGCTTTTCTTTTTGTAAATAATTACCATATTAATTAACTTGTTGTTTTTCTTTGTCTCTTTTATAAATAATTGTTATATTAATTTCTCTTTTATGTTCTTTTATAAATAATTGCTATATTAGTTTTGCTTCACTTTTCTTTTATAAATAATTACCGTATTAACTTTTTTTTCTTCTCCTTTGTACATAATTATTATACTAATCTTGCTTTATCTGTCTTTTGTGAACAATTATTATATTTTAAAAAGAAAAAATAAATATTATTAAGATTATTAATTAATTTGCATAATAAACTCTAAAGTAATCGTTATAAAATGGATATATTAGGAGTGCAATGGAATTAAGTTTCCACCAATTCCTATGCATAATTGAACTCCAGAATCCAATCTCTTTAAAAGACCAGTTTTACAAAATTGAAAAGATTTTCCAATTTTTTTCTTAATAAAAATTGATGGTGATTCCATTAAATTATTATTTTTAATTTTTTTATTACCTCTCATCATGGCATCCTCCAAATTCGTTGTGACGCACATAAAACTCAAAGTAAAGATTTTAATTTGGAAAAATAAGTGACCAATTATTTGAACTAAGTAAATGTTAATATAGATATTTAACATAATTATTTAATATATATAAAAGTACATGACGCAATTGAAAATGTACCTATGACCTATGGAAGCTTCGTATGTATCAAAGTGATTTAAATTAATGAGTGACAAATCATCATACCAACTCTAACCAAAATTTTTTATTCAATTCTATTAGGATATAAAGTTATTTATATACTACTAACTAACAGTTTATATCTCGGGAAGAGATTATTTATAATATAGCACCAAAATTTTTATGACTAAGTAGGTTAGAGTTTCATCTTTACTTGTCACTATTCTCTTAAATAAATGTTAAATTTTAACAGTATATAGAGTGAGTACGTGTGTTGTCTACATTTTGAGCCCAAAAAAAACTCTTGCATAAGAAGGCATATTAGGATATAAAGGTATTTAAGTACCTTTACTAATGCAAGTGTGCTACTAGCTGGTGCATGTAGAAAAGATGCCACTAGTTTCAGTTGATCCCTGCAGATCCACGGTTTTTCCCCCATATTATTATAAATATAACTTTTTTCTGAACCATTATAATTACAATATAATTTATTTTAGAAAGAAATTTTCGAAAGTTTTTTTTTCAAATTTATTGTATATCATTTTAAATTTAAAATAAATTAATCTAAACATACGTAATATCAGATGATACGTATAACGTGATAAAAAAACTCTTATATTCATTGAAAGTATTCACTGGTATTTTATTTATTGTTTTGGTTTTTTGTGACGAACATGAGAATTCAGAATCGAAACTGTCAACCACGCACATGCACAGTAGTTTACCGTGCATATTTGGGCCGAGGTTAAAGTAAATATTCTTGAACTTGACTTCACTGAACTAACATTACGCGTGCTTGCCCAATGAAATACCACATTAATGAATATATTCCAAAATCCCAGTATGAGTGTATCTTTAATACAAAATATCCAAATATATCCAGCCGATGCCAGGCTCGCAAGAAATAATTTAATTCCAAATCCCATCACTGATAAATACGTATAAAATGGCTCTTAGAGTCTTGCATTTCAAAATTTTCTATTATACTTTTCGCCTTGTGCTCTGGGTTTTTATGTAGCCGAATGCCAGGTTTCCTCGTTACACATGGTCTAACAAGCGACCCTTGGATCTAATGTGTATTTCTTGGATTATACAATAGCAATTCTCCAACTTAATTAAAACTTGTCAAATTAATACATTTATGTACGATGGCATTTGTAAGGATACACTGGCCGGTTGCCACTGTTATCTAATTCCATTTCTGTTTAAAATTTGGCTTCTTCTTCCTTTCCCCCCCTCCTACCCGACGCTCGGCTTTTACTGAATCAATACAATGCTATTGGGCTTTTATTGTTTTAAATTTTGAGCAATTACATATACTAAAGCAATGTATTAGCAATTATATGAGAAATTCCTGCTATAGGCACAATTTATTATAAGTATTTTATTTAATAGTATGCATGAGATTATTTGAGCTATGTTAAAATTATTATCGAAAATATTGTTATAAATGTGAGCAGTTAATTGAAGTTAGGGTATGATGATAGGCAGCGCTACCTAACAACTTATCTAATTATTATACCAATCACATAATAAGCAAGCAACATCGAAATTTTCTTCACGCAAATCAGAGCTTTGGTTTCCTTTTGTTGGATTTGCTTATTCTTTTGGTGTGGACACGGGTTAATCAAATCAGACTTTGATCCTGGCTATGCTGTGCAATAAAAGGCCAAAATAACATGTACCCAAAAATGGCCAAAATATCATATGTATATATGCCTCGAAGTCAATTCTCGAATCATTGAATTCGAACTTATCTATATAGTATCTTTTTTGTGTGAGTTTGAACTTATCTCTAATGCGATGTATATACGTATTGATATCGGAAAATGATATGCAAATGTTGTTTTATTTTATATATCTCTCTTTAATTTTATATTAACATATAATACAATGATTGATTCCTTTTCATACGCAACCACACATGAATTAATACTTAACATGTAGACAAAAGTACATGCTTTTATAAAAGTAATAGTGTAGTGTTTAGATTCACAAAATGTTTATGCTTTAAAATTTTAATTTGTTTTATAATTTCTTTTTGTAAAAATATTTATTTTGTACCATATCTTAACAAAAAAAATAGACTTAATATTGTGTAAAAGTAAAAATAAATAGACATTAATAAAAACTTAGATAATTGGGATCCTTACTTAAAAAAATAATTAAAAATTTGATTTTGATAGACCGTAAAAATCACATCTAATGATATATAATCACATTATTAAATCTCTTTAATTTCACATTATTAGATCTCTTTAATTCTTACTAAAAAATTTAGATTTTATTAATTGATAATATAAGACTCTTAACGTAGATTAATAGTATATTAAAATTAATCTCAAAATAATGTGTAAAGTTGAGTTAAATATTTATTATTATATATAAATGTTGTTTAGAAATTCAGCTTAGTATTCTTTTAATTATCTAGACAGGAAAGTAACTACAAAGACAGAGACACTAGATACTTTCACAAGTCTTAGAAATTTTTTAGTTAGCTCATGATGATTAAGTTATTTTGATATAAGATATGAAATACTTGTATCATTTAATAGCTTTTTATAAAAACTATATAATTTTATTCATTATTAAATTATAGTTACGTATCATTTATATATCTAGAGAGAGAGATTATTTCTATCAAAAAATTAAACATAAAAAATGATCAAATAGCTCTTATAGCTATTTATCCATTAATCTTTAAAATACTACACAATAAAAAATATTAGAGGGGCAGAATTTTTTCTCAAATTAATTTACATGCATGTTTACCCTTATCTATATAAGGGGTCTATAACACTATAATCATATCTTTTGAATGTTCTACTAAAGATTTCCACAACTATCATTATGTTCTACTAATTCTAACCATTTTTCTTGCTAGATTACTCTTACACAATTTACATCTCTCTCTCTCTCTCTCTCTCTCTCTCTGATTTTCTGTCTGTCTGTCTGTTTGTGAACCTAAAAATCGCTGTCCTTGGGTCTCTGCAGTCTGCACCCATCATCATCATCATCATCATCATCCCTCTTTCCGAAACTTTTGTGTCCCCTCATCACCATGAGAGTGAGAGCCAAAGTACCAACCTGTGATTAACATCCCCATAAATAAATTGCTATATAGTGAGAGAGACCCACCAATCTTATTTGCATGAATGGTATCACTGTCCTATAATCAACCATATCCTACTCCAATTCCATTATGGCCTTTCCACCTTCACAAAGTACTTTCACGTTCCACGCCCATGAAGACCTTGACCCAAACCCTTCAACCTCTCTCAACTCCTTCCCCTGTTTGCCACCACCCCAACACTTCCTAGGTCAAACACACACACCCTCCCTCTTTCTCAAAATGGGTTCACACAAATTTCTTAACGAGAAATTCTTAGGTATTGGTAGAGTAAGAAAAAAGTTATACTCTAATTCGTTCATATTTTAATATCCTGAGTCATTAGTGTTTCTTATTTTCATTGCAATAAATGAGGTATTGAATTGCCAATGGATCATAGCATAACCTTTCTTTTTTACTTATGTAAGTACTTAAGAATTTCTCTTTGGTTAATGGATTTTGATGGGTTGCTTAATTTGCTTTTTGTTATATATGTGATGTAGGGGGTGCACCTTTCATGTTGAAGCGATCAATGTCGTTTTCAGGCATCGAGAACAAGTGCGATGAAGTTCATGGAGACGACGACTTGTCAGATGACGGGTTGCAGTTTGGGGAGAAGAAGAAGAGGCTGAATTTGGAGCAGGTGAAGGCCCTTGAGAAGAGCTTTGAGTTAGGGAACAAGCTTGAGCCAGAGAGGAAGGTGCAGCTAGCTAAGGCCCTGAACTTGCAGCCAAGACAGATCGCTATATGGTTCCAGAATAGGAGGGCAAGGTGGAAAACCAAGCAACTTGAGAAGGAATATGAGGTGCTCAAGAAGCAATTTGAAGCAGCCAAGGCTGATAATGATGCTCTTAAGGCTCAGAACCAGAAATTACACGCCGAGGTAATATATATGTATAGTTCTATAGCTATGTGAAGTGTGATTTGGGTCATTGAATTTTCTACACTAGCTAGTTCCTTTTTCTGGATCAAGGTAATAATGTTTCTTGAAAAATAGAAAAAGGAGAAGTTGAACTTGTTTAGGATCTTGGGGTTGGCATAACATTTATGATTGTAAGAGTATGATGATGATGACTCCTATTCAAATATATGTTCTTGGTAGGATTCTTGGATTTTGGAAAAAAGAAAAAAAATGGGTTTTTGTCATTCGTAGATCACCTTTTTTATTTTGTTTCCTTTGAATTAGTTTCCCTGCCTTCACTTTCCTTGACTTGTTTTGTTCAATTTGCTATATTTTGTTAGCGGAAGAGTGTGTCAATGTCTGCCATGTTTTCCTACTACTAATGTTTTTATAAGCCGTTTCAGTGTGCTTTCCCCCATTGGATCGATATAGTGGACATAGGTTGATATTTTCGTGTTGGAAGAAAGAAAGCATATGCTTTTTCAAATTCACTTTATTAAACACCTTTTTTCTTGTTTGTGTTTTTTTTCTTCCTTTTTTTTTTGTGCTTTCAATTTATTAGTACTCCTAGAAAGCTAAAACTCCATTTCACATGTATTAATGACTTTTTAAGGTGATCATTCCCTCATTAACTTTCTGCTTGATTGTTAGTTAGTCATTCTTGTGCAGATTCAGTGCGATTGTCAGAATCCATAACTGCATATTAAAAGTAATGTTTGTCTTTTTATATTAGTATCCATGTGTTTTAACTCCAAGTTATGATGAAGACACAGTTGTATTCGATCTGAATTATTGCTTTAGCACATGGAAATAAAATACATGAAGCTGGTACCAAAAAGCCATGTTGATATACATACTTGATCATCTTGACTCGTTTTACACTTTTTTACTGTATGGTATTTGCAGTTACAAGCTCTAAAAAGTAGGAATTATTGTGAAGCTGGAACAATCAGCCTTAAGAAAGAAGCTGAGGGTTCATGGAGCAATGGAAGTGATAACAGCTCAGACATTAATTTAGATCTCTCAAGAACACCAGTTATGAACAGTCCTGTATCTTCTCAGAACGGTAAAAGCCTTCAAGCCACTTCCCTAAAGCCCAAGAGCACAACCCAGTTCCTTCGATACTCATCAAGACAAGACCTTCAAGATGAAGGCTTATGCAACATGTTTCACCACATTGATGAGCAGCAGAACTTTTGGCCCTGGCCTGAGCAGCACCATTTCCATTGACCCCAGGAATGGTTTTGGACATCAATGATATGAGGTTGAAATTGAGAAGAATTAAAGTTGCCTACGCTTAATCAATAGAACATTTTTCAATCAGTTATTGTTATTATTATTATTATTTGTATTGTAGATTGGTGTATAAAGTTTGAGCAAATCTGCTTGAGTCGTGAGGAGTTGGTGGAGTTTGAGTAGAGCAATTTCTTTCCCATACACTTTATTGTACTGCAAAATATAAAGTGATATTTTTGTAAGACTGAGATAAAAAAAAAAAAAAATCATCAATCCTAGTTAAGGTGCATGTGCCCTCTTAGTGGATTTCCAGCTCTATGTAGTATGGGCCATGAATAAAAATGGGATTCTTTGTTTGCATTCTTTATGCATATATTTTATTTCAAATTGGTACTTTGGAATTATGAGCTCATGTCGTGGAGAATTGCATGCAAATTCTTTATTTTTCACATTTTTTTATACTAGTAACTTTTAAAGAAAAAAAAATGAGGAAAGTCCAATAAAACATGTTTTTCTTAGTTTATCGCCTATTGAAATAATCTAAGAAAATGAAATAAAAATAATACGTAATTGTCATTTCCCATAATTAAAAGGGTTAATTATCCATCTTCTTTGTGCGCTGAAAAAAAGAGGAGCTAAATCTAGCTGGTAGTTTATAAAGCAATAACATTACGAGCCAGGGAAAAGAGGATGTGTGGCCAGGTGTAGATTATGAGCACGCAAGCCAAGAGAGAGGCTACACAGAAGGAAAAGAATATTGAATAAAAGAAATAGAGAAATTTTATTTTATATACCATATAGTCACCAAAATCGATATATGGTATTCACATGTATATATTTCAATTATCTAAGTATTAGATATAATATTAATTATAAATAAATCTATATTGTTATAATATATCAATTTAATACTTAAATAATTAAAATTTATATTTATTTAAACTGTTATTATCATATATCAATATAATTGTCTAAATTTTTATCTATAGATAATGAAACTGAAAAAAATAGGAGAGAGAAATTTTACGAATCGGTCACGGACCCAGTACCATGGTATCCGTTTTTCGAGGGCAACGTGTGCTAATTTTGATCTGACACCGAAACTACTTAAGTCTATCTTGAAGAAAATCCATATACGTGTGACATACTACCAAATTAGAAGCCTCTCTCTCTCTAGACTTGTGATAGAATAGTTTAATAACACTACAGGGATCCGTGCTACTGCAAACATATAAACCACCAAATATTGCTGTTTGAAGCACCTGTTTCATCGAATTATGTTAACTAACAAATGTATGGTCAACTTTTAAGTTATGGCTTATGAGAATTAAGAAAACCTCATTTTCATGAATTACTGATTTATAAAGAAGAGTTAAAGGCTGCGAAGAGAGATGACTTCAGGGATTTAGCTAGGCATTTCAAGGATCATTCCTTTCCCTCTTCACTTATAAAGGTAGGAAGCTTGACACATGATCTTCTAACACTTAATTTTTGATGAAATTAAGACCAAGTCAATTTTTGAAACTCTTGATGGAAGTTACATGCTTAATTTTGTGACCCAACCATCAATACTATAGTCAACTTTGATAATAAAGCAAAATTCAAATACATGAATTTGACGTCCTTCAAGCACTTCACGTATTTGTGATAACTCCTGTGTGGACATGGATGTTTCGGAGAGACGGAGAACGATTTAGTTATTAAAAAAAAATTCCTACCCTTGCCACATTAAAAAAAAAAGGTGTAAAAAAAAAAAAATACTTGACTACTGTTTCCATCCTTCAACAAGCAAGCAAATTCAAGGATCATACGTGTTAGATTAAAAGCGCAGTGTCAAATTTTATTTTGCAAGGCCAAAGACTAACTTAGTAGGCCTATCGGAGGGGCTTAAATGGAAGAAAACTAAAGAAAATTATCTTGAGCTAACTAATCCAATAACGAACAACTCTCTAAATTGGATCTCGGGATCATTACCTGTGAAACTTAAAGCCCGAGCTTATAGCCGCAGTACAGTGTGACTTTGGCATGTTTGCTTGTTTGTTAGTTTTTTTATAATGAAAAAACTTTGTTATCAATTGTTTAGAAACTCGGCAATGAATTTAGCGGTGGCGATGATGGGATTCATACTTTCATTGCATAGATGGACAATGGCAATGGTGTCGAAAAAATGGTTCGATGGTTAATAAGTGTTAATGAATATACGCTGTAATTTATTTTACAATTATTTTTACTCAAATGAATGTAACTCATATTTCCTTTTAATGAAAGAGTGATTTATGTAAGGTAGGCCATAAATACAGAAGTATACGCTACAGTTAAGTGTGAGCTTAAAAAAGAATTCACCATTACACTCTATTCTATGCTAAGTGTAGCTCTTACATCCATGACATACCCATTTGGTGCCAATGTAAAATTGGTACGCAACGGTGAATATGACGAAGTTAAAGGCAAACAATATTGAAGTAGGAAAAAAAAAGAAGAAAAAGAAAAGAAAGAAAGAAAGCAAAAGTATTCATGATATTCTTTATTCACCAACATTATATGAGAATTTGCTTAGCATTAGACAGCAATAAGATAATTTAAGTATCAAATCAATAAATTCAAAAATGTGCTTAATAAGGTTTCGAATAAAAAAATAATACTATTGTTAAAAAAGGTGGGAATTTAATCCTGTGGGAAGGTAAATTGTGATGAGCTCGAGAAACAAAGGAATAAGGGCAGCGAGTTTTTTTTTTTTGGGCGCATTTTCAGTTGATATTTGTTTTGATGGGATTCGATAGTGGAATTTTGGAATTGAGCAGAAGTACGTTCTGTCAATGATTGCTTGTTGCGTGGGTTTTCCTATTATGTGTACAAACTTTGTGAAGAGTTAATAAAAAAAAAAATTGTTATTGCAAGAAAAGAACACCAAATTGATCTCACAACAATAATCCAAATAATGTATCTATTTTATAAACACTATTTTGTCCTGATACATTTGAATCAGCGAGAAATTGAAACATATAATAAAAATCTATCGTAGGTGCTGGCTAGTCAATTTCAATTTTAGAAAATTTATTTTGGAGAGTTGACTAGTGTAAATAATTCTTGACTTATGAGCTGATGCAATGAAACTTCATGTAGAGGAACGTTTATTGGAGTTTGCTGAGTCAGAAAAATTTGGGAGACACATTTCATTGATGGCCGATAGCATGGATTGGGGTTTAAGCATGCAAATGTTACTATGGCAATATGAACTATGTCCAATAAAACTCTTGAATTTGGTGGAGCTAGACGTTGGTCCAATACATCACATAGCATGGTGTCAGGAGCATATGCTAATTGAAGCGATGACAATATTTCTTTAGGATGTTTTCCCACCAAAGTTTCAAGTGCTACTACTCCAAAACTATAAACATCACACTTTTCGCTTACAATCATAGTATAGGCAAGCTCTGCATTGAAAAGATCAAGATCAATATATATATATATATATATATATGAGGAGGGTAATGATGAAAACAATAAACAAATTAAAAAAACCTTAAATTTATATGCTTAAACAAATCCTACTAATAGATTAAATTTGACATTACATATTAGTCCACTTGTTCATTAATACATGTACTATGCATGCTCTGCATGGAATCAAATAAATAGGAGAATGCTAAGGGAAAAGGGAAAAGAACCAAACAAAAGTCTGAGTAATTTACCTGGGGCAATATACCCATAAGTTCCAGCAACTATAGTTTGGTTGGATGAATCAAAGTTGAGGAGTCGGGCTGTACCAAAGTCAGAAACAACTGGGTGCCAATTTGAGTTGAGTAAGACATTGCTAGTAGTTATATCCCTATGCACAATTGGTGGGGTGCAATCATGATGCAAATAGGATAAAGCATGTGCAATGCCTTTAATGATATTAACCCTCTTTTTCCAATCCAATTCCATAGTTTCTACATCATCACATAGCACAGAAAACAAGCTTCCTTTTTCCATGTACTCATAGATCAAAAACATGTTCCTTTTGTGCAAACAGAATCCATAGAGCTTTACAATGCTGCGATGCTTTATTTCTGACAGCACTTTTGCTTCATTTCTAAAACTCTTATCAAAAGCAGGCTGCTCTGCTTCAAAACCATGAAGCTTTTTCAGGGCAACTACCTTGCCACTGGGTAATAGCACCCTGTAAACACTCCCATATGCACCAGTTCCAATGCAATGCTTCAAGTCAAAATCTTCAGTTGCATTAATGATGTCTTCAAATGCCATGTTTCCATCAAAATTCCATATAGAGAACAAATCCCCATTCTTGGTTGTTGCTTGCTCTGCTTGTTTGCTCTTACGTAGCTTCAAATACGCAAGTAAGAAGGCCACGATTAGGGAAAAGAGGATAGGAAAAACTATGGCCAAATGGTGTATTACTTTGCTGCTTTTCTTGCTGTGAGATGGACAAGGTTGGAATTTAAAAGCATCTGGAGTGAGATCCTTCAAATTATTGTATGACAAGCAAAAGACTTTATTCGTGTCTGAGTAAAAAGTTACAAGAGAGTGGGGAATTATTCCGGAGAGATTATTGTGGCTAAGATCTAATGTTGTTAATTTTGGCAAACATCCAAGTAGTGGTGGTATTTCACCACTAATGCGGTTGTGATCGAGTAAGATAACAATGATGTCTGTAAGGCTTTGAATTGACCAGGGTATTTGCCCACTGATGGAGTTGTTAGTTAGATTCAACTCTCGCAAGCTAGTCAATCGACCTAAATCAGAAGGGAGAGAACCAATGAGTAGATTGTAGGAAATGTCAAGCCTAACTAATTTGGCGAGATTTGTAAGTGAAGTCGTCAAGTTCCCACTGATTTGATTTCCACTCATACGCAAATAAGTGAGGTTGGGTAATCCACCAAGAGTTGGGGGTATTGCTCCCGTGATTCTATTTTCAGATAAATCCAAAGTGTCAAGATTTTTCAGGAACCCCAGTTCTTGGGGAATAGAGCCTTGAATTTTGTTGCCAGACAAGTCTAGTTTCACTAATTGGGTAAGGTTTGCAAGTGAAGGAGGTATCTCACCTTCAAAATAATTTTGAGATAGATGTAATTCAGAAAGATTTTTCAGGAACCCCAACTCTTGACGAATGGAGCCGCCAATGATGTTGCAAGACATATCTAGGAAGGTTAAGCGGCTAAGGTTTCCCAATGAAGAGGGTATCCCACCTGATAGAAAATTGTTAGATAAACTGAGATAAGTGAGTCTGGCGAGATTACCGATTTCTAGTGGGATACTCCCATTTAGTCCAGCATTGCTGAGATCAAGATACTCTAAATTATGGAAAACAGAGAGATTGAGTGCTGCTAATTCAGACCGTGCATAACCCCGCTTTCTGATGATTCTAATGATGCTTCCGGCGCCGTTGCAAGTTATACCATGCCAATCACAGCGACCGGAGATATTGGTGTAATCATAATCTAACGTGTCCCACAATCCACTACGGAGTATAGCATTGGCTTCCAGTTCAAGCTGCGATGCTGCAGAAGCTGCTGCCCCCAACTCTGCTAATTGAATCACACCTGAAATAATAATAATAATAATAACAAGAAAAGCACTCCGTATTTCTGGCCAATCGGAGTTAGAAGCAAAATACTTCATTCTATGCACATGCATATGTTCAAACTCTGTGACGATGAGATGATAATAAATGCTATTTTATAAAGATGCAAGTTGATTTCTGGGATGTATCAGAAACTAAGCTTTTAAGTTCTGTGCCTACTCTGTTCGTTGTTCATTCTTTTATACTCACAGTCACACCCCCACTCCACTATGTAAAACCTTAAGTGTATGATTCAAGGCTTTGCCCCAGTGACTACGCCAACCCATATGTTACAGCATTGCATTGCTTGACTTGGTGTCAACTTAGAAGAATTGCATGCAACTTTCTCGGAAGCGCGTGTGTTTTTCTGCGTGGTTGGGTCTACTTGACTTGCCTGTTCCACCAACGGGTTGCATAGAAACTATTATCTCTAACCGACTCTCCTGAATGGGATAATTTGTGGAAATCGGGGATTTAATTACTTGACGTGAGTGAGGCATTGGGAGCGTTTGTTTGTACTTCTAGTATAAAAAGAAGTACCTTTTTTTAAAATTTTTCAAAAAAAAGTACTTCTAAAATTTTTAATATTGTTTGTTTATGCTTCCAAAAAAAAACAGAAGCAGAAAATAATCAGTTTTTCTGCTTTTTTGAGAAGCAGATAGGGAGTTGCTTCTCCCAGAAGCAGAAACAATAGAAGAGAGAGAATGTAGCTCCTTAAAATTCGCAACCACTTTCTTCCCACTCAATTATGATTTTATCCTTAAAATTTTTAAAAACTACTACTCTCTTCTCACTCTCTCCCATATCCTTAATTGTAATTTTATTAAATAAAGTATTTCTAAAATTATCACATCCAAATAATTTAATAACTTCTAATTTTGATAAAAAGTACTTATACAATTATATCCAAACGTAAAATAATTTTCTGTTTTTGCTTCTACTTCCGCTTCTACTTCTACTTTTCAAGAATTACTTCTTCTAGAATCTTAACCAAACGGGCCCATTAACTGTATCTAATTTGTACTAAATCGAAGCCAAATAGCCAATAAAAGAAAAAGATCAGTGATGTATTAAACTGTTTGGGCTGAATGGCTGATTGTGGGAGAGAGATTATCATTCTTTGATTCAAACAACTGTGAATTTAGGTGCAAGTAACAACCCTCTTGGTTGGGTGATAGTGTGGAATATTCCACACGAATTATTATCGAATTTCATTATATGATTGCAACCAGGAGGACCTATTTTTTGGCATTAATTAGAGGATCGTTTATTCTCACTGATGGAATGCTTCTACGTGCTATTGATTGAATAATTAATATTAGTATTTTTATTTTGTTAATAAATAATATTTTAGTCGAAAATGATTGATCACAATGAAATTAAATAACAAGTCCTAACAGAATTTATTTGTAATGTTAGGAGTTTGCTATGTCATTATTTTAAGAAGTGTTTTATTTAATTATCACCTCCACCCCCACATGGTACAAGAAATCGTTAAGATAAAGGGGAAAAAAAAAATAGTGGTATGAAAACACCATAGTGAAGAAAAATTAACAGCCAATTAGTTGTAACTTAAGTGATATTTTTCTTAATTCTTGTGCCAAGAGGTTGTTGGTGTTAAATTAGGGGTTTGATTCCTGCATACCCATCCATTTTTCCATCCCTCTAACTCTATTGGGAGCTCCTTAGAATAAAAAAAAATTAACAGACCTATAAAAAAATGATTAGAGTTTAATTGTAATGTATTGGTAATATAATTCTTTTATTGATTTGTTTACAATTCTTTGAAAAAGGATAAGACTTTTTACACTAATGTAATAGTCAATTTTCTAATAACTTTATAATGAATTATTAATCAATTTAGACTGACTTAAAATTAAATCCATGAATTTATATTTTATTGCTGACAAAAGCATCGCCTCCAAAGCGATACCTACACTATTTTTCACATTAAATCATTTTATTTTGTATTTTTCTTTTGCACAAGTGGACATATTTAATATTTTCAATTAATTATTTTTAAAAAGATGCAGTTGATCAATAATATTAGCAGTGTAGTGATTCTTAACTAACCACTGGGGATCTTTAAGAGTGAATCAAGTGGTAATAAAGCCTGTGTCAAGCGGTTGAAAAGTTTTCACAATACTAAGAGTTTGAACTTACGGGAAAATACTTGTGACACGGGCAAAAGCAAAAATAAATAAATAAATAATAAAAAAAATCTCTACATCTTTTGTCAAAAGTTAAAGTTATGCTTAGAATTTTAGACAGTGAGATAAGATTAATTTTTTTTATCTCTAAACTGAAAGAATTATAAAAATGTTTATAATAAATAAGAGATGATGTCAACTAAAAATAAATAAATAAGAGATGATTGAAAGAAGTTTTCTTTCCTTCACAGAGTAGGAAATTATTTTGTCTTGTATTTCCATTATTGGCTGGAGGCATATATGATATTTACTTCTGAAACCAATTATTGTTGGCTTATTTATTTGGTGAATTCCGTAATTTGGGTTATTAGTTTGGTTGTGTTTATGGGAGGATTGCATTGAAACTCTTGCTATTTGAATCCAATTATGTTTGGATTTCTTATGTCTAACCTGCATCACTCACTGACTCGTGTATTGTCCACAGAGACTGAAAAAACTATGTGGCATTTCCTTGGCCACGTCGAGGTTGGCCATTTCTCAATTTCCATTCCATTCTGTTCTCGGTAACCATCTTGAAGTCAATTGATGTTGTTATATATGCATCAATTTCGTTATTCTTGTTCGACTAGCAAATGCGTGTTTTCATGTGGGGCACCTAAGATTTTGATGCTTTTGTTGTTTTCTTAAATTTAAAATTTCAAAGTCTGATATTTGAATTCTGTTTGCCCCAAAAAAAAAAAAAATTATTATGAGCCGGGTTAAACGCCAGTTGAGCAAGGGGGATCGGATAAATAAGTGAGGTATAAAACAGCTGAGCCGAAGAGGAATAAGCTGAGGAGCAAGTCAGTTGAGGATCAAAGGACGTCTATGAATATCATTAGTTGAGATGCAGTTGCCAACGAAGAAATGATTTTCGATTTAAAGTGGCAGTTAAGAGCAATCATGGGCGGAAATAGTTATTAAGAGAATAATGGAGATTATTCCAAGAAATAGATCAAAGTCTTAAGCTGTTATTAATAGTTTAGTTGTCAGCCTTGAGATGTAATGGCGGTTTTTCCACTGATAACTACCTCATTTATACATACATGTATATGTTGGAAATACAATTGTGAAACACACACACATACCCTAAATACAAGTCTCAGTTTATAAGTTTCCAGTTTACTTATCGCCTATTTACATTTTCCTACCTTTACTTTCCAACCTTTTATTGCTTTCATTTGCTTTTACCTCCTTAAGTTTAGAAAACATTTAAGGTTTGATCTTTCAAGTGCTCTTTGAAATAATTTGGGAACCCATAATCAAGAGATACAGTCCCTTTCTTGGCATTAATCGCATGTGGAAATCATTAATATTTGCATTAGCCGAATTTATCAAAGTTTATTTGGGAGAGATCCCTAACATGCCATTGACTAACTTCATTTGGCTAGCTAAAGTTATTGTGCAAACACATTCGTTATACGTGCAATTTGATTAGAATTTCGTAGCTGAAGGATAGTTGCAAAACTTATTTCAACAGCTTGCACTGTGTTACTTCAACAGCTTGCTTGGGCGGGGAGACATGTAGCACAATCAGGAGGAAGAAGTAGGAAGAGGCATGATGCATGAGTAGGTTTGAAGGAAGCCTAAAATTATAATCTTCTTACACCAAAACGTGCAGCATGATCTTCTTGAGTTTTGGCATGTGTCTATTGTCCATATGTTTCTCAACTCTAAAATATGGGGGCTACCTAAGCAGTATGATGTAGTTGGGTGTGAGCTGGTCTGCTAGAGTTTGAGTTAGAACTGCCCTGTATAGCCGTATGGTCAGGCATATTGAGTGTTTGTTTGCGATGCTGAGATTGTATCATCTGCAGTGGTGGTAGCAGGCTGCATTATACTTTTTGGAAGCTGAATGTTATCAGATGGTGATGTTTTCATATACGATGCTGGTGTTGCAAGATATGTCCTGTATAGGTCGCTTTTGTTTGTTTATCTTAATCATGTTTGGACGTAATTTTTTTTTCCCAGCATGTTTGAACTTTTGCTTCTCACCTTGTTTCATTGAGTTAAGCTTTCATCTAATTATGAAAAAAAAAAAGGGAACAATGTAAACACTTGAAAAAAAAAAATTGCAATCTCATCCAAGAATAGAACATCAAATTGTTCTCACAACAATAGTTACATTAGAAAATTTATTTAATGCATTTTGTAATATATAGTTGCATAGAGATTGTAACTTCAATAAATTAAATTTGTTCTAAATGCTGAGAGGTCAACTAATTTTTGCAATTTTAACTTGACTAGTTGACAATGTTAAATAACTCTTGGGATCAGAAAACCTTGAGACACACATTTTATTGATGGCCGGCAATATTTATTGGGGTTTAAGCATGCAAATGCCATTGTGGCAACATAGATTATGTCTAGTAAATATGTTAAATTTGGTTGTGCAAGGCGTTGGTCTAGTACATAACATGTTATAATATGAAGAGTAGATGTTGACTGAAGTGATGACAAGATTTCTTTAGGATGCCTTCCCACTAAAGTTTCAAGTGCCATTACTTCAAAGTTATGAAACATCACAATTTTCAATAATAGTTATGGTATATGCAAATTCTACATTATTCATCAGATCAACATGAAGAGGATGAAAATGAAAGAGGAAAAATATTTGAAATTTAAATGAATTAAACAAAACCCATAGTTAATATAAACCTGGCAAGTTGGCATTAAAAATTAGTCCACTTGTTTATTTATATATGTACTAGGCATGCTCTGTATGGAATCAAATAAACATCATAATGTAATGGGAAAAGGGAAAGGAACAAAAAAAGATGTGAGTAATTTACCTGGGGTAATATACCCATAAGCGAATGGGGTTTAAGCATGCAAATGTCATTATAGCAACATGAACTATGTCCAACAATGCTCTTAAATTTGGTGCAGACAAGCGTTAGTCTAGTACATCACATAATATGATCTTAGAAGTAGTTGCTGATTGAAGTGATGATAAGATTTTCTTAGGATGCCTTCCCACTGAAATTTCAAGTGCCGCTACTTCAAAACTATAAACATCACACACTTTTCACTTATAGCCATAGTATAGGCAAGCTCTGCATTGACAAGATCAACATATATGAGGAGGTTAATGATATATATATATATATATATATAGATGAAATTTAAATGAATTAAACAGATTCTGCAATTAATATAAACTTGCTTGGCGTTACAAATTAGTCTACCTATCCAGATATATATGTATTAAGCATGCTCTGCATGCAGTCAAATAAACATGAGAATATAAAGAGAAAAGGAAGAGAAAGGAACAACTAAGATGTGAGTAATTTACCTGGGGAAACATTCCCACAAGTTCCAGCTACTATGGTTTGGTTGGATGAATCAAAGTTGAGGAGCCAAGCTATGCCAAAGTCAGAAACATTGGGTGTCACTCCGAGTTAAGTAAGATATTGCTAATAGTTATGTTTCTAAGCACAATTGGAGGGGCGTAATCATGTTGCAGATAGGATAGAACATGTGCAACAACTTTAATGACGTTAACCCTCTTTTTCTAATCCAATTCCACAGCCTCTACATCATCATATAGCATATAAAACAAGCATCCTTTCTCCATGTACTAATAGATAAAAAACATGCTCTTTTCGTGCAAGCAGAGCCCACAGAGCTTTACAATGTTCCGGTGCTTTATTTCTGATAGCATTCTCACTTCATTTCTAAAACTCTTATCTAAAGCAGGCTCCTCTGCTTCAAAACTATGAAGCTTTTTCAAGGCAACAACCTTGCCACTGGGTAATTGCACCTTATAAACACTCCCATATGCACTAGTTCCAATGCAATACTTACATGTCAAAATCTTCAGTTGCATTAATGATGTCTTCAAATGCTATGTTTCTATCAAAATTCCATATGGAATACAAATCCCCATTCTTGATTGTTGTTTGCTTTGCTTGTTTGCTTAGCTTCATATAGACAAGTAAAAAGAAGGCTATGATTAGAGAAAAGAAGATGGGAAGAACTATGGTTAGATGGTGTATTACTTTTGCTGTGAGTTGATCAAGGTTGGAATTGGTAACCCGAGTCGCAAAATATTCATACTTGTTTGTAACTCGAGGCCAAACATCTAGAGTAGGAACCTTCAAATTATTGTCTGAAATGTCTAAACGATGAAACTTATATGCATATACTTGATAGGCTAGGTGAGAGTTGGGAAGTGTCCAGAGAGATTATTGTCACTGAGATCCAAATCTGTTAAGCATGGCAAACATCCAAGTAGTGGTGGTATTTCACCATCACCACCTATGTTGCATGGATACGGGTACAGGGTACGAAAATTTTATAAAAATTGGGGTACGGGTATGACAATATACAAATATTTATTTATTTATTTATTTAAAGATATAAAAATTTTACAAATTTCATAAAATAAGAACTGAAATTTTATATGATAAATAATTACTCATTCGGATGATAAATCAATATCATCACAAGCTATCTTTTGGCAGCAACAACACGGGAAAAAAGAACGGGAACGTGAAAGAAAAGGAAAAATAGAAAAAAGAAAAAACTAGGAGGCATCAAAAAAAAGGAAAAAAAAAACAAAAAGACAAAAAAAACTCAACAACACAGTTTTAATAAATCCCGTACCCAATAATGCTTGAGTTGTACCCAATTTTTTTTCAAATAATAATAATAATAATGGATACGTACCTAAAGCATACCCGTACCCCAAAAGTACCCGGTACGATACTTTTGTCAAAATGGAGTATCCATGCTTCATAGATCACCACTAATGCAATTGTGACCAAGGGAGATACCAGGTGTGTAAGGCTTTGAATTGACAAGGGTATTTGCCCACTGATGGAGTTGATGTATAGGAGCAACTCTCGCAAGTTGGTCAATCGACGTAAATTAAAAGGGAGAGAACCATCAAGTAGATTGTGGGAAATGTCAAGGAAAGCTAATTGGGTGAGATTTGTAATTGAAATAGGCAAGTCCCTAGTGATTCGGTTTCGCTACATATACAAATAAGTGAGATTGGGTAATCAACCAAGAGTTGGAGGTATATATTTGTCCTGTGATTCTATTTTGACAAGTTTTTTGAGGAACCCCACCTCTCGGGGAATAGAGCCTTGAATTTTGTTTTGAGACATATCCAAAATGGCAAGATTTTTCAGGAACCATAGCTCTTAGGGAATGGACCCTTGAATGTTGTTGTAAGACAAGTCTAGGTTGACTAATTTGCTAAGGTTTCCAAGTGAAAGACGCATCTCACCTCTAAGACAATTATTAGATAAATCCAGAAGAATGAGTTTAGAAAGGTTGCGGATCTTAGGTGGGATACACCCTGATAGTCCAACTCCACTTACAACAAGAGTCTCTAAATTATGAAAAACAAATAGATTGAGCGTTGCAAACTGAATTCTTAGTGTTTCATAATCGTCGTCCTGGGCCTAGCCATAATGGATTCTAGTGATGCTTCCAGCGCCGTTGCAATTTATACCTCCCCAATAACAACGATGGGAGAAATTGTTGTAATTATAAAACGACGAGTTTCACTATCCACTATGAAGTATAGCATTAGCTTCTAACTCAAGCTGCGATGTTGCAGAAGTTGTTGTCCCTAGCTCTAGGAATTGAATCACACCTGAAATAATAATAATAATAATAATAATAATAATAATAATAAACGCACTCCGTATTTCTGATGCACACGCAAATGTTTAAACTCAGTGACAATGAGATAGTAATGGATGCTATTTTATAAAGATGCAAGTTTCCTTATGAGATGTATCAGAAACCAAGCTTCTAATTTGTGTGCCTAACCTCTTCGTTGTTCATTCTTTAATATTCACAGTCACACCCCCACTCCACTACATGAAAGCTTAAACGTATGATTGGAGGCATTGCCCTACTGCCTACGCCTACCCATATGTCATGGCACTACTTTGCACGACTTGGCGTCAATTTAGAAGAATTACATGCAATTTTCTTGGAAGCGTGTTAGGTTTTTCTCCATGGGTGGGTGTACTTAAGACTAACATGGTCCATAAATGGGACTGCAGAGAAATTGTCACATCCTGGATTTACCTTATGCGAGTGAGGAACATTCATATTCTTGTAAATGTATTTACTTTTTTTTTTTTTTTTTATCCACGATAGTGCATCGGTATTTGAGCATTATTATTAGGAATTCAACTAAATCGACCCAACCCGATTGAGATTCCTGAAGGGGGCAAGGATCTTTGCTTAATCGTGTGCCAATATCTGATTAATTTAAGTAGTTTGACATTTATTTTCCTTAAGTAATGCCTAGAGTTCAAATATTGTAAATGAAAACAACTAGTGCAGGGGAGTATTAAATTTATAATGAACTAACTAGACTTAAGCCAAATTAATTATGGTCTAGTATATTTTAAATATACTAGTGATTTAGAGGGGGAAAGGGGGGAGTAAACCCTCAAATTAATCCTTGACAATATTGTTAATGGACAGATTGGACACTGACAAAAATAAATTGATTTCGAGGTCCCTAATAATTGCAAAAATTAGACATTTTAGTCCCTGACTCACTTGCAACTAGTAAAGAGTGTGTGTAGATTGCATGCTAACTAGGACATCCAGACATTTTTATTTGTTCTTGACTAAGACACTTGTTCTACATATAATGTCAGTCTTAGTGTAAATGCTTAAGCAGTATCAGCCTTAGTATAAAATGCAAAAAGAGTAAGGAATATATACGCTTAATAGTAGCAGCACTGTTCTATTAGATGTCAATTTATTAGGTACCACACCACTTAATAATCTCCTTTCTTGTCACTATTTCAAACGGGGTATTAGAGAGGAGATGGAGTTAGGAATTTTGAGATACTAAGTTTAGGAGTAAAACAATGAGTTTTTTTTTTTTTTTGGTTGCATGTCTAGAGGTGTTTGTGCCACATGGGATGGAGTTAAGATATCCTAGTCAGTATCTAATATCACACTATTTACCGGTAGCAAATAAACTAGGGATTAAAATGTCTAATTTTTGCAATTATTAAGGATCTTGAAACCAATTTATTTTTGTCAAGAACCAATCTGTCCACCAACTATATTGTCAAGGACTAATTTGGGGGATTTATTCAAAAAAGAAAAAAAAACTTAATTGTGTTTGTGGAAGGCTTAATATTGAAACTCTTGCTTGCATTTGAACCCATGTAATTGGATTTGGATTTCTCATGTCTCTAAATCTTTACTTGCATTGCTCATGTATCTATTTATAATAATATATTAATTCTGAGATCAAGGTTATAGCACAATGAGCTATTGCCACCTTAGATAGTCTAAAATTTTACTGCATCAACTTCTTATTAGAGATAACATTCTCTAATTTAACTTCCTGTCTCATCAACCATTTTGTTTCATCTTTTTCTCATCTTTAATTTGCTTATACTCTTTACTCCTTATGTTACCATAGACTGTTTTATTTCTCCTATTTTACGTTACCATACTCCTCTTTAAGTTACCATAACCCCTCAAATGATACTAACAACGTGAATCGGTGGTCAGGGGTGGCCATAAAGGGCGCCACCAGCAACAACAATGCAAAAACAGTGCCCAACCTTGGTTGGTATGGCCGTTGACGACCCACATCAAACAATGTTTGAGCTTCCCCTTCAGCAGATTAGTGGCAGTGCGACCAACAATCGTCATCCTTCTTTGCCTTACTCCATTGCAACAGCAGATGCCCAAGAGCTATCTCCGTAGTGCAAAATGAGAAGATAGACGATACATGAGAAGGCTTTTTATGCTTGCTCTTTCTTTCTTTTTTCATCTATCCTTGAATTCTTATTTTGTATTGGCACCCGTTGCTCACAGGGTGCTTCTTATTAAGAGGGTTAAAAATAAAGGACACTTTTGAAGCTCACTCATGTCATAATCTGCCTTGGCCTCCACTCGTCATTGCTCAATCACATTGACTGCTGCCATAGCCTAAGAAACTCACTGCACCATCCACAATGGGCTGTCAATATGACCACAACACAAATCAAGGTAACTCTCACAAAGTAAATCTTCAATGGTTGCATTTGATTGATGAAGGATAGGTTATTCATTCAAAGGGTTCAAAACAAGGTAACTCTATATGACAAATTTGAATACTCTATACTTGGGATTTGATGTTTATAGTATCCAATTACATGACCACAATTCTTTGGTGCACAAAAACTTGCCCAATTCCAAGAAGGCAAGTTGAGAACGAAGCAATTGCTTAATTTGAATAGGAATACCATGTTAATTGCAAATTCAGGTAATTATAAAGCCTTTTATGATATGCTCATCATAAAGGAATTCTTAATAGAAGTAGTATATATAGTTGCTCAAAGTGGATAATTGATTTGACAAACTTGTTATTACTTTTAATTAATTTGACAAACTTGGTATTACCTAGAAATGCATAGGTTAGAAGCAAGGTTCTATCCATGCAATGCTAAGCATACAAGATAGATCTTCTGGATATTAGTTTGTGATGTTTTGAATGAAAAGTAAGATCTTTTTTCCTTTTTGTATTCATGTACTCCAAGTTTTAATTTTATTGCCATTGGCAAGCATTGTGTACCATGTTGTGAGGAGGCTTATACAGCTTACACTTTTAGCTTGCAAGGTACTTTTGATCTCTCTCTCTCTTTCTCTCTCTTGAATTATTTTGATGTGTAGTCAATCCATCTAACCATGGTATTAACTTTTGAACATTACATAATATATTAATATTAATGCATGTTCTGGACTTTGAGGTATTGCCTCAAATCTTAAGCTAGGCATTTGAGTTGATCTTTCTGTATAACATAGTTGTTAATGAATAACGACATACTGATTATTGATTAGAGTGTAATACTATAAAATTCAGCTAGATATCCTTACTTGTGCATCACTTTGGGATACAAAACACATTTTTCTTGCTTCTTTGTTGGTTTATGCTCATGTTTTTTGTGAGGGGATTTCTTTATCAACTATGGAGCAGAAATGGAGAGCTTTTTGGAATTGATTGTTATTTATTTATTTTTATTTTGCTTCTTCCTTTGCTTAATTTACTTTAGGACTTAATTAAAAGGATCCCTTAGCCTCCTGTTCTTTATTTCTGTATTCTTTTAATAAAGTCTTCCATTTATAAAACGAAAAAAAACCACATAAGAAGAAATAGTAGGAAAAAACCTAGTAGTTTATTGGATAAATTGATAGATCAGGCATTCCCAGCCCACCAAGCGAAATCGGTAGTTTCTTGGTCACGACTTGTACTTTAAGAAGAGCTCAATACAGAAGGGCTCCCCAAGCCGTTTGCATACCTACTAGAGAAATTTCTTGAAAGATCCCATGTGCAAAGGCAGCTGAGCCCTAAAGAGAGGTGTTTAAAAATTAATTGAAAGTTACATATTGTTTACTCATTTCTTATTGAGATTTATCTTACATATTATATGGCATAGGCAATTGAAGGAGAAATAAAAGTAAGACTAGAAAGTAAGATCTTTCCTTATATATATATAAGTACCCTAGATACCTGTACATAATGATTCATCAAAGTACCCATGTATATACTGTATTGTGCTTTCATAAGGAGCACCCTACGTATGAATAATGGATTAGAAAGCACTCGGTAGTAAACTTTTTCATATTTGATAAACTATTAGGAAAAGGAAGTGAAATTGACATATACAATAGAATAACTAATTTTCAACCTATATATTCATTTACTGAGAACATTGTCTATTATCATGATTTGAGCATGATATCTTATGGTTTAAGCAAATGATTTCCTTATATAAAATAGCATGTTGTTTAGCCAAAAGAAGGAACAAAAATAACATGTTGGTCAAATCCTCCTGTTTATTAGCAAGATGGCTTTATTGGCCATACTCTTCATATAACATCATTAATCATCATTAGACATCAAAGTGAAGGAAACCAACCTTCAAATTTTTCATACATTACTTCATACCATATACATGTGCAAGTAAGGCAACAATATCATAAGCATTCACATTGACACTCATTTATAGAAAAAACTTATTCATGTTAATAAACTCCTTCTAATTTATAAATTACTTCATATTATGTACATGTGCAAGTAGGGCAAGGATAACATAGCCTTTTCACATTCATTTATGGATAAAAAGTTTTCCATGTTACTAAACTCTTTCTAATTTTATAAACTATTCTTTTTAAGGTTTTCATCAGCAAATTGTTCATGCTTCCACTCAAGGGCCCTGTGCTACTATAATAAATGACCATAGTGGTAAGCTGTGTAGCAAATGTAAAATTTAGAATTTAGCAATTTCACGAATATTAACAGAATACATTAAGTAAAGAAAAGCCTATGCTCAGTTTTGTTATGATTTATTGCTTAATACTTTTGTGATGAGAAATTTGAAGCCATCATGAATTCCTTTGTCACATGAATGGTTTTTCATTGCAAGAACTCATTCATCACCAATTAATGGTTCAAGTCCTGGAATTATTGCACCCTTTACTATGCATTGAATTGAAGCATAAGTTTTGTTAAAACTGATAATAGATTTTCTTTTTCCTATTTTAATATTGTTCAATTTTTTTTTTTGGGCTTTTTAAATATACAAGATTGTTCTATGGCATGAGTTGCTTGGCAATTCATACCACTGAGGCAATTCGTCAAACATGTAAGCTCTTAGATTCTTATTCCATTATTGTTTACAACAATACATACTAATTTATTTAGCTCAATATCCATTTAAATTCATGTGTACAAGATTTTATTCATAAGCTCATCAATAATTTTATTTATTTCACTATTTGCACTTTAAAAATGTGTTTGCATTTTGGCAGATTTGATTGGTGAAGCTTGGAATTTTGGAAGATTAACATATGCATGTGAGTTTTGTGAAGCACTACATTGGTATGAAGAAAGAATACAAAATAATCAACATTCTAACCATCAAAAGTTCTCCATTTGTTGCATGGAAGGATGGGTATAACTCCCATTATCAAAACCACCACCTCCTTTAGTCCATGATTTGCTTGATTATTGTCGAAACAACGTAGCAAAAACTTTTAGGTGTAATATTCAAACTTATATATATATATATATACTTTTATTTTATTATAAATAAATAATATCTTAATTTTGTTACACAGTGATTCTACTCCTCATTATTCTTACTATATTTACAAAATAATTTCTATGCTTTATTTGCTAGCACAATGCGCAAGTCTTGATCTAGTTATCCATTGGACTGAAACAAATATGGGGGCATTTCCTTGGCCACGTGTGGAGGTTGGTCATTATTTCTCAATTCCTATTCCTTCTGTTCTTGATAACCATTTTCAAGTCAAATGGAATGCATAAATTTCGTCATACTTTTGAGACTAGCAAAGGTGTCTTTCCATGCGGGGGAACCTAAGATTTTTTTTTTTTTTTTGGATAGGAAAAAGAGCTTTGACTCACTAGAAGTAAGGAGCAAAAACATGAGAACAGGAATTCGAGAAAATGATTTACAAAAAGACCAACTCCAAACCTTAAAAAACAAGCAAAGCCAACCACAACCCCTAAGAACAAAACCAAAGAAACACCAACAGCTCCAAAAGGAAATGCCCCCACCGGCCGACACACCATAGGAACAAAATGAGACACGCCGAAGCACCAAAGGAAGGCACACCAGACAGCCAAAGACCAACCACCACTTGATCCTAACAACAAAGCCGCAGCAAAAAAAACAAACAGGAGGAACATAAGGGCTATAGACCACAAACCCAGCATAACCCCACCAAGCAACACCACCCCAACCAAGCAAACCAAAACCACCAACTCTCAATCTTAGGTACATCCTTTGTTCTTCTTTGGACATCCCCTTCTCCTTGGAAGAGAGAAGTCTTGGCACTCTTTAACCTAAGATAAAGCTCCAATCATTATTTTTCATTCCTAACCTTAAATCCCAAGGCCTTCCTAACGGGGAAACCTAAGATTTTGATGTTGTTTCTTGTGTTTTTAAAATTGAAACTTCAGAGTCTAGTAATTAATCTTGTTGATTATATTATATGTGCATTAGGTGTTGTTTGTCTGATAAGAATTCTATAGCTAGAGCATAGTTACAAAACTTGCTTCCACGGCTACTGATATCGCCTCTATAGGAAATGAAAGAACGGTTAACAGAGGCAGAGGCCAAAGTAGGTAGAGGCAAGATGCATGCTTGAGCAGGTACGAAGCAAACCTAAAATTAAAATCTTCTTCCACTAAAACATACAGCATGATTTTCTTTAAAAATAAAATGTAAAAAGAAGTCTTCTTAATATGGACTAATAGGCTTATTTAAATTTTGGATAATAATTGTTCTAAGGTGGAGCACCGGTTTCTAGTACTGTTGCTCTTCGAACTTAAATGGAGGTTCCTGAGGCCACTGTAAATGGTGGTGACCATAGAAAGGGTTGAATTTCAACGGTGAATGGAGGGGTACTTGTATAGACTCCGAAGACCAAGTCAGTTAGAGTAAGAGGTATAATCTTCAAGATAGTATATGCATACTTGTTTTTGGAATGATACCTCTTATTTATAGAGGTTGAGATAATAACGGGTTTATGAGATTCTCGAGTAACGGTCTCGGATTCGTAATGATTTGCATACGTTACGGAATTTGATTTCAAGCGTTACGGAATATGGAATTAATGCCCTTGTAATTGAAAATGGTTTTCGTGGTGTACTTTCAACAATTTCTGAGTTGGGCCTCTGGGCCATTTTGAGATGGATCCTTGGTGGGCCACTCATGATTTTGGACCCTTGGTCCTAGTCTGGAGCAATAATTTTTTTACATCATTATTTTACGTTTTAAATCTATACATTTCCTCTTGAGAAAAGGATTAATTTAAAAAAAAAAAACTTACAAATGGTTAGTTGAAGTGTCAACTTTAACTCTCTTAGAGGAGGATGTAAGTACAAATTTTATGTAGATTACTTTTCTTATTTTATATTCTCTAAGTTGCATGAGAATCAATTTTATAGGTAATTCAAATAGGTTAAATTTATAAAAATACCTTATAATCTTATAAAACAAATAGAAAATATGTTATAAAAAATGTTAATAAAATCACTTTCTAGTATATTCATCTAAACATAAAATTAATTTTATCATAATCGATTATAAAAAAATTAATTATACATATAATTGAATATTGAAATAGGATTTCAAACTAACAAAAAATACTATCATTAGATAAGTGCTATATAGGTAAGTGATGATGAGGTCGAGATGCAGAGGAATAAGGGCAGGGGGTATTAATATATTTCTTGCTTTTTTTGTTGATGTTTGTTTTGATGGAACTCGATAGTGTGCAATGGTAAAAGGGGTCCTTTTATTTGAATTTTGGAATTTAGCAAAAGAAATATGTTCTTTTGACGATTGCTTGTAGCCTGGATTTTCGTATATGAAGGTGCGTACAAACTTTGTGAAGAGTTGCAAAAAAAAATAAATGTGATTCCAAGAAAGGACACCAAATTGATCTCACAATAATAATTCAAATAGGGTATCTATTTTATACCCATTACTTTATATTCATACATATTTGAATCACCTAGGAATTGAAATATACAATAAAAATCTATCCTAAGTGCTGATAAGTCGATTTCATTTTGAAATTTTATTTTGAGGAGTTGAGAAATGTAAATAACTCTTGACTCATGAGCTGTTGTAATGAAACTTCATGCATAGGAATGTTCATGGGAGTTTGTTGAGATAGAAAACCTTGGGAGACACATTCCATTGTTGGCCGATAACATGGATTGGGGTTTAAGCATGCAAATGTCACTATGGCGACATGAACTATGTCTAGTAAGACTCTTAAATTTGGTGGAGCTAGGCGTTGGTCTAGTACATCGCATAGTGTGATGTCTATAGCGGATGCTGATTGAAGTGATGATAGGATTTCCTTAGGATGCCTTCCAACTAAAGTTTCAAGTGCAACTACTCCAAAGCTATAGACGTCACACTTTTCACTTACTACCATAGTATAGGCAAGCTCTGCATTTATAGAGCAAGATTAATATATACGAGGAGGTTATTGGTGAAAACAATAAATGAAAAATAGTTGAAATTTGAAAGAATTAAACAAATTCTATTATTAATATAAACTGGGCATTAAAAATTGGTCCACTTGTCTAGTTATATATGTATTAGGCATGCGCTGCATTGAATCAAATAAATATAAAAATGTAAATGAAAAATAAAGGAAAGAAAACAAAAAAGATGTGAGTGATTTACCTGGGGCAATATACCCATATGTTCCAGCAACTATTGTTCGATTAGATGAATCAAAATCAAGGAGTCGGGCTGTGCCAAAATCAGAAACAGTTGGGTGCCACTTTGAGTTGAGTAAGACATTGCTGGTAATTATGTCTCTATGCACAATTGGAGGGATGCAATCATGATGGAGATATGATAGAGCATGTGCAATGCCTTTGATGATGGTAACCCTCTTTTTCCAATCTAATTGCATAGCTTCTGCATCATCATATAGGACAGAAAACAAGCTTCCTCTCTCCATATACTGATAGATTAAAAACATGCTCCTTTTGTGTAGGCAGAAACCATGGAGCTTTACAATGTTTCGGTGCTTTATTTCTGACAATACTCTCACTTCATTTTGGAAACTCTTATCAAAAGCTGACTTCTCTACTTCAAAGCCATGAAGTTTTTTCAAGGCAACAACCTTGCCACTGGGTAATTGCACCTTGTAGACACTCCCATGTGCACCTTTCCCAATGCAATACTTCATGTCAAAGTCTTCTGTTGCTCTAATGATGTCTTGATATGCTATGTGTCCATCATAATTCCACATGGAGAACAAATCCCCATTCTTAGTTGATGTTTGCTTTTTACTTGCACTGCTTTGCAGCTTCAGATACACAGATACCGTGATGGCCACGATTAATAAAAAGAGGATAGGAAGAACGATGGCTAAATTGTTTAGCAATTTGCTGCTTTTCTTGCTATGAGCTGAACAAGGGTGGTATCGAAAACCCGAGATTTTGCAAAATTCAGACTTGTTTGTAGCAGACCAACCATCTGAATTGAGATCTAACAACTTGTTGTCTGCAAGGTCGAAGTATACTGTTCTATCTGTGTAAAAATCTGCGAGAGAGTAGGGAATTGTTCCAGAGAGATTATTTTGGCGAAGTTCCAATGCTTTTAAGCATGGAAAACATCCAAGTAGTGGGGGTATTTCATCACTAATGTGGTTGTAACCAAGGTAGATAGCGGTTAGTTGTGTAAGTCTTTGAATTGACAAGGGTATTTCCCCACTGATGTTGTTGTCGGTTAGCCTCAACTCAAGCAAGTTGGTTAAATTATGTAAATCAGAAGGAAGGGAACCAACGAGTTGATTGTGGGAAATGTTAAGCGTTTCTAATTGGGTGAGATTTGTAAGCGAAACAGGAAAGTTCCCACTAATTCTGTTTGCGGACAGATCCAAAGAGACAAGGCTCTTTAGGAACCCCAACTCATGAGGAATGGAGCCTTGGATGTTGTTGTTAGACAACTCCAGGTATGTTAAGCGGCCAAGGCTTCCCAGTGAAGGAGGTATCTCACCAGAAAGATTATTATAAGATAAATCAAGATGAGTGAGTTTGGCGAGATTACCAATTTCCCGTGGGATACTCCCCTGTAGGACCATTCCACTAAGTTCAAGAGTCTCCAAATTCTGGAAAGCAGAGAGGTTGAGCGATGCTAGTACAAACCCTCCAGCAAGAAAACTATATTCGACTCGAGTGATGCTTCCATCACCGTTGCAAGTTATACCACTCCAATAACAGCGAGCGGAGATATTGGTAAATTCCCTTCTGTTCCACCATCCACTACGGAGTATAGCATTGGCTTCCAATTCAAGCTGCGATGCTGCAGAAGCTGCTGCCCCCAACTCTACTAATTGAATCACACCTGAAATAATAATAATAATAATAATAACAAGAAATGCACTCCATATTTCTGGCCCATTGGAGTTAGAAGCAAAATACTTCATTCCATGCACATGCATATGTTCAAACTCAGTGATGATGAGATGAAAATGAATGCTATTTTATAAAGATGCAAGTCGATTTCTGAGATGTATCAGAAACAAAGCTTTCAAGTTGTGTGCTTAATCTGCTCGTTGTTCAATTTTTTATACTCACAGTCACACTCCAACTCCACTACATAAAACCTTAAGCGTATGATTGACTACGCCAACCCATATGTCACGGCATTGGCATTAGAAGAATTGCATGCAACTTTCTCGGAAGCGTGTGAGTTTTTCTCCGTCGGTGGGATTGCGTAGAAATTATTATCTCTGACCAACTCTGTTGAATGGGATAATTCGTGGAAATCGAGGATTTAATTGCTTGATGTGAGTGAGGCATTGACTGTATCCTATTTGTACCAAATCGAAGCCAAATAGCCAACAAAAGAAAAAGATCAGTGATGTATTAAATTGTATGGGCTGAATGGCTGGTTGTGGGTGAGAGATGATCATTCTTTGATTCAAACAACTGGGAAATTTAGGTGCAACTAACAACCCTCTTGGCTGGGTCATAGTGTGGAATATTCCACATGAATTGGTATCAAATTTCATTACATGATTGAAACTAGGAGGACCTATTTTTTTGGCATTAATTAAAGGATAGTTTATTCTCACTGATGGAACACTTCCACGCGCTATTGATTGAATAATTAATATTAACATTTTTATTTTGTTAATAATAATATTTTAGTCGAAAATGATTGATCAGAATGAAATTAAATAACAAGTCCTAACAGAATTTATTGGTGATGTTAGGAGTTTGCTTGTCATCATTTTAAGAAGTGTTTTATTTAATTATCACCTACACCCTCACATGGTACAAGAAATCGTTAAGACAAAGAAAAAAAAACTAGTGGTATGAAAACACCTCAGCCGATGAATTATAGTTTAAATGACATCTCATTTGGTCTTTGTGCCAAAGGACTTTTTATGTTGGGTTAAGGGTTTGATTCCCCCATGCTTATCCTTTCTCCCATCCTCGAACTCTATTAGAAGCTTCTTAGAACAAAAAAAATAAAAATTAACAAATCGATAAAAAAGATTAGAGTTTAATTGTAATGTATTGTAAATGTAATTCTTTTATTGATTTGTTTACATTTCTTTGAAAAAAATAATACTTCTTACACTAATGTAATAGTCAATTTTCTAATAACTTTATAATGAATTATTAATCAATTGAGACAAACTTAAAATTAAATCCATGAATTTATTTTCTATCGCTGACAAAAGCATCGCCTCCAAAGTGGTACTTACATTATTTTTCACATTAAATCATTTTTTGGCATTTTTCTTTTGCACAAGTGGATATGTTTAATATTTTCAAATAATTATGAAAAGATACGGTTGATCAATAATATTAGCAGTGTAGTAATTCTTAACTAAATACTGGGGATCTTTAAGAGTGAATCAAGTGGTAATAAAGCCTGTGTTAAGCGGTTTAAGAGTTTTCACAATATCAAGAGTTTGACCTTACGGGAAATTACTTGCCATTATTGACTCGTGTATTGTCCACAGAGACTGAAAAAACCATGTAGCATTTCCTTGGCCACGTCGAGGTTGGCCATTTCTCAATTTCCATTCCATTCTTTTCTCGGTAACCATCTTAAAGTCAATTGACGTTGTTATATTTGCATCAATTTCGTTACTCGTTAGACTAGCAAATGCGTGTTTTCGTGTGAGGCATCTGAGCTTTTGATGCTTTTTGCTGTTTTCTTAAATTTAAAATTTCAAAATCCAATATTTGTGTTCTACAGTTTGCCAATATATATATATATATATGAGCCGAGTTAAACACTAGTTGAGCGAAGGGGGTCGAATAAATAGGTGAGGCATAAAATAGCTGAGCCCAAGAGGAATAAGCTGAGGAACAAGTCAGTCAAGGATCAAAGGACGTTTATGAATATCATTAGTTGAGATGCAGCTGCCAAAGAAGAAATGATTTTCCATTTAAAGTGGCAGTTAAGAGCAATCATGGGCGGAAATAGTCATTAAGAGAATAATGGAGATTATTCCAAGAGATAGATCAAAGTCTTAAGCGGTTATTAGTGGTTTAGTTGTCAGCCTTGAGATATGATGCGGTTTTTCCGCTGATAACTACCTCATCAAAGTGCTCTTTGGAGTAACTTGGGAAGTGGGAACTCATAATCAGGAGATAGAGTCCCTCTCGTTATATTAATTGTCTGTGGGAGTCATTAATATTTGCATTAGCCGAATTCATCAGGTTTATTTGGGAGAGATCTCTCGCACACCATGGACTAATTTCTTTTGGTTAGCTAAAGTTATTGTGCAAACACATGCAAAACTTACTTCAACGGCTTGCATTGTGTTACCGCCTCTGTACAAAATAAAAGAGCTGTTGGCTGCTTGGGCGGGGAGATATGTAGCACAGTCAGGAGGAAGAAGTAGCAAAAGGCATGATGCTTGAGTAGGTTTAAAGGAAACCTAAAACTATAATCTTCTTACACTAAAACGTGTAGCATGATCTTCTTGAGTTTTGGCATGTGTCTATTGTCCATATGTTTCTCAACTCTAAAATGTGGGGGCTACCCAAGCAGTATGATGTAGTTGGGTATGAGTTGGTCTGCTGGAGTTTTGAGTTGGAACTGCCTTGTATAGGTGTGTGGCCAGGCATATCGAGTGTTTGTCTATGATGCTGTGATTAAATCATCTGCAGTGCTGGTAGCGGGCTGCATTATACATTTTGGAAGCTGAATGTCATCAGATGGTGATGTTGGCATATACGATCCTGGTGTTGCAAGATATGTCCCATATAAGTCGCTTTTCTTTCCCTTTTTTTGTTTCCAAGCATGTTTAAACTTTTGCTTCTCACTTTGTTTCATTGAGTTAAGCTTTCATCCAATTATCAAAAAAAAAAAAAAAAAAAAAAAAAAAAAACAATGTAAACACTTGAAAAAAAAAATTGCAATCTCGTCCAACAATAGAGCACCAAATTATTCTCAAAGCAATAATTGTATTAGAGAATTTATTTAATGCACGTTTTAATGTATAATTACATAGAGATTGAAACTTCAATGAATTAAATTTATTCTAAATGCTGAAAGGTCATCTAAATTTTGCAATTTTACGCTGACTAGTTGGCAAAGTTAAATAAACTCTTCTCATAAGTTGTTGCAATGAAATTCCACACAAAGGAATGTTTAATGGAGTCTGTTGAGTCAGAAAATCTTGAGACACACATTTCATTGATGGGCAGTTTAAGTATGCAAATGCCACTATGACAACATAAACTATGTTTAGTAAGTCTATTAATCTGGTTGTGCAAGGCATTAGTCTAGTACATCACTTAATGTAATGTGAAGAGTATATGTTGATTGAAGTGATGAAAAGATTTACTTAAGATACCTTCCCACTAAAGTTTCAAGTGCCATTACTCCAAAGCTATAAATATCACAATTTTTGGTAATAGTCATGGCATAGACAAGTTCTGCATTATTCATCAGATCAACATGAAGAGGATGAAAAGTAAAAAGGAAAAATAGTTGAAATTTAAATTAATTAAATAAAGCCCGTAGTTAATATAAACTTGGCAAGTTGGTATTACAAGCCAGTCCACTTGTTTAGTTATATATGTGCTAGGCAGGCTCTAGATGGCGTGTTGCTTTGTTGTAAGTTGAACAATGTTGGAATTGGTCATATAAGATTTTGCAACATTCGTACTTGTTTATAGTAGAATGAGGCAAAGCATTTGGCGTGGGGCACTTCAAATTATTGTTTGAAATGTCTAAATAAAGAAAACTTTTTCTATATATATAATTAACAATGAGAGAATAGGGAATTAATCTAGAGAGATTATTGTAGCTGAGATCCAATATTGTTAATGGCAAATCTCCAAGTAGTGGTGCTATTTCATCACGAAAGAGGTTGTGATTAAGATCGATAGTGATTAGTTGTGCAAGTTTTTGAATTGACAAGGGCATTTGTCCACTATTGGAGTTGTTGAATAGGATCAACTTTTGCAAGTTGGTCAACCGACCTAAATTAGAAGGAAGAGAACCAATTAGCAGATTGTGGGAAATGTCAAGCTCTAATAATTGGGTGAGATTTGTGAGTGAAATAGGCAAGTTCCAACTGATTTGGTTTTCATACATATTATTAGGAAACTGAATGAATGAAAGTGAAGTTGTTGTATTCAACTGAATTAGAGGTCTTTATATAGAGCTATTACAGAGGTTACATAATTGTCAAATGCTAACTAACTCACTCATAACTAACTGTTAACTATTAGTAAGATAACTTAATTACAAATAGTAATTGACCCTAATACTCCCCCTCAAGTTAGGAGGTATAGGTCCAAAGTTCCCAACTTGGATAATAGGAGCTAAAACCAAGGGGGATGTAGAGGCTTGGTTAGCAGATCCGCTAATTGGTGTTGTGTCTTGACATGCACCAATTTGATCAAGTCGAGGTTCACCTTCTCACGAATAAAGTGACAATCGATCTCTATGTGCTTGGATCGTTCATGGAAGGAAAGATTGGTTGATAGGTAAATGCTAGATTGATTATCATAATATATGTTGGCCATGCCAGCATCTACACTGAATTCCTTTAAGATTGAAGCCAACCAAGTAAGTTCACTAGAAACAGTAGAAAGCGCTCTATATTTATCCTCTGTAGAAGACTTGCTGAGTGTTTGTTGCTTTTTAGTTTTCAAAGACAGCAAAGAGTCAAAACTATGAACCTGATCTCCTTGTATCCAAGCAACTGCCCCCATCTGCATCAGCAAAAGCCTTAAGGCTGAGAGAGGAAAAGGCACGAAATAGGAGACCTTGACTGGGACAGGACTTGAGGTACCCCAATAGATGATGAAGAACCTATTCATGCAAAACCCTTGGATCTGACATATACTGACTAAGTTTGGACACAGCAAAGGTGATGTCTGCCCTGGAGATAGTGAGATACATTAGCCTTCCAATCATGTGCCTATATAAACTAGGATCTATAACAAGATCACCATCTATAGCAGTCAACTTCAAACTAGGATCCATAGGAGTAGATGTTGGTTTGGCATCAAGAAACTAGTATCCTCTAAAAGAGGTAGTGCATATTTCTGCTGGGACAAGGAAATCCCTTTGGAAGACCATACAATTTCCAAGCCCAAGAAATATTTCAATTCACCAAGAATTTTGAGCTTGCAAAGAGACTCAAGTTTCTGAACCTGGGCAATCTGCTCCTTGTTCGAGCTAGAGATGATGATATCATCGACATAGGCTAAGAGGAATGACCCAAACCAATGTAGAACAAGCTTGAGTCATTCTTTGATTAAGTGGAACCGTTAGCCAAGAAAGTTGAGGAAAATTTGTGGAACCATTGTCTTGAGGCTTGTCAAAGTCCATAAATGTACTTGTTAAGCTTACAAACTTGATACTCTCCCTTTCATGGATAACCCAAGGTAGGTCCATATAGACCTCTTCAAACAAATCATCATTTAGAAACGTATTATTGACATCAAGTTGAAGAAAATGCCAGCCCTAGATTGCTGCAATGGACAACAAAAGTCTTACTATGGTAATTTTTGCACAAGGAAAAAGGTGTCTAAAAAATACAGTCCAGCTTGTTGCGTGTTGTCCTTTGCCACTAAGCGAGCCTTATATTGCTCAATCTCACCATTAGCCTTCTATTTCATCTTGTAAACCCAATGGTGCTTGATGGAATGTTTGCCCGAAGGTAAAGAAACCACTGACCATGTATTATTTTCTTCCATGGCTCAAAGCTTAGCTGGCATGGCCTATCGCCATTTCGGGAATTTTATTGTCTGGTGGTAAAAGGTAGGTTTAAAGGTGGATAAGACCTGGAAAATAAACTACCTATGAAAGGGAGGCAGCTTATCATAGGTAACATGGTTGGAAATGGGGTAAGGGCTATGGGAACACACATAATCTGCAAGGTGAAAAGGTGAGCGAGATGCCCGAGAAGACCTTCTCAGGGGAATGGGAAGATTGGGTACTGAAGTGGTATCAGGAAATGATTGTGGTTGTAGAGGAAGTAGGGTGCTCATATCTAGTAAAACCTCACTTATGGGATGTGGCAGAACAACATCAGAGGCGATGTCAAGAAGGGTGCCTGAAATGGAACTGAAAGGGAAGATATCCTCATGAAACTCAACATCCTATGAAATGAAGATTTGACGATTCTTGAGGTTAAGCAATTTGTAACCTTTGTAGCCAATCGGATAACCAACAAACAGCCAGAATGGCTTGAGGTCCAAACTTAGTTTTGCCAGTAGGAAGTAAAGAAGAATAGAACAAACACCCAAAAGTTCTCAAGCTATGATAGTCAGGCTACTTACCAAACAGAACATGGTAAGGGGAATCAAACTTCAGTGTTGTGCTAGGAAGGCGATTCACTAGAAAAGTGGCAGCTGCTATACATTCTCCCTAATATATAAGAGGTATCTTGGACTGAAACAACAAGGCTTGAGCAACATTCGATAGGTGTTGATGCTTTCTTTCAACCACTATATTTTGCTCAAAACTGATGGAGGATCCCATGATCCTACAAAAATTAACTAATGGCAACTTTCCATACTTTGTCAGATCTGATTTGTTTCACAGTTTTGCCAAACTGAGTTTCCACTAAGGTGATGAACCAAATTAACACACCACTGGCTTCAGATTTGTGTTTTAAAAAATAGGTCCATGTGAATCAACTACAATCATCAATGATGGTTAGAAAATATTGTATTCTATCATGAGTATGTACAACGTAAGGTCCCCAAATATCACATTGAATCAAATCAAAAACAGTAGTAGACAAATTATTATATGGCACAAAAGGCAATCTCTTTATCTTAACTAAGGGGCACACATCACAATGAGAAACACCAGAAAAGGATTTATTAGGAAACAAAACACTATTCAGTTTATGTAGTACATTGCCTAATAAATGGCCTAATCTATAATGCTATTTATGAATAGAAGCATAATTAATAGCAAAATCATGCACAAAAGATGATGAAAGTGTAGAATGAGCTGACAAAGGAGAAGTTGATGGCTAAAGGATAAAGAGGCCTTTAACCAAGCTACCCTTGCCAATCACCTTTGAAGAGTGGTCCTACATAACAAATGATCAATATAAAAAACAACATGACAGGCAGTGTGTTGTAAAAGCGCAGGAATAGAAAGCAAGTTCACACCCAAAGACGGAATATAGAGAACATTATGAAGCACAAGGTCATTAGAGAGATAAATAGTGCCAATTGCATGCACTTGAACTCTAGTATGATTAGGAAGAAAAACATGAAAGTTTATAAGTGATCTACGATCAGATAGGAATGAGAGACAATTAGTGATGTGAGAAGTAGCCCCTAAATCTAAGATCCAACTATTGGTTTCAGTGGCAAGCTGAGTGATACTAGCAGAGAAAAACATACCAGTTGGAAGAGAGGAGTTACCATTAGAATCAGGCTGAGGACCATGTTGATGAAGTTACAATAAATTGAGCAATTGTTGCACTTGAGTGAAGGTCAAAACAAGAGTAAACTCGACAGAACCAACAGCAGAACCAATAGAACCTTCAGTAACATGATGAACCTGAGGTCAAACCGAAGCAATTTGCGTTTGAACTTGTCATAGCCTGGAGGAAAGCCATTGAGTTTGAAACACTTATCTTGTGTGTCCCAAGACTCCATAATGAGTACGAGCGGCTAATCCTTATTTGCACGCTTGGGCTTGCCATCACTAGATTTCACAAGTGTAGGGGTTTGCATAGCAAAAGCAACTTAAGAAGATTGGGAACTAGATGTAGCTACAACAACTGCTTTTCTTCTTGTAGAATGAGGGAGAAAACTTTGCTAATAAGAGGAAATAGATCTATAGCAAGTATCTGACCCAAATGGCTAAGAAAGATTCATTAAGCCCCATAAGAAAGGTGAGAACAAACTCAATTTGGAGAAACTAATTCAAGGGACAAATGCCTCCATAATCGCAGTGAATCGAAGGCTAAAAAGCTATCAATTCTTCTCAGAGGCTCTTGATGTCGGTAAATTATTGAGTCATAGTTAAAGAACCTTGATGTAGATTAACCAATGCCTACTTGAGTCCATACATGCGAGGTCTATTAGCCTGACAAAATCAATCATGAAGATCGTGCCATAACATCGCAACAAAATCGGCATAAATCACACTCTCAATAATATCTTTGAAAATCAAATTAAGTAACCAAGAGAAAACAATGTCATTGTGCACTGCCATGTTGCAAGTAGATCGAGATCTTCGTCCACTAACCCTACCACCTTCATGGAGCGAGACTAAGAGTTGAAATTGAGCTTTGTGAGAGGCTGGGAAACAAGATTCAATCCAAGATTGGACGCATGTAGGAAATAGGGTGCAACAGCAAAGTAAAGGTTTGCAGGTTCTTGCACCATGGGAAAGGAAGTAAGAAAGTGCGAGAGAGTGCAAGAAAGGGAAAGAAAGTATGGAAGATTCAAAGAGAATCAAGAGATTCTTCTGATATCATATTAGGAAACTGAATGAATGAAAGAAAAGTTGTTGTATTCAACTGAATCAGAGGTCTTTATACAAAGTTGTTACAAAGGTTACATAATTGGCAAATGCTAACTAACTAACTCAGTCATAGCTAACTGTTAACTATCAGTGAGATAACTTAATTGCAAACAGTAATTAATTCTAATACATAGTCAAATAAGTAAGAACCAAAAGTTTGAGGTATAGGTCTTGTGATTCTATTTTGAGATAGATCTAATGTTGCAAAATATTTTAGGAAACCTAACCCATGAGGAATGGAGCTTTGAATGATGTTTTGAGACATGTTTAAGAAAGTTAAGTGGCTAAGGTTTCCTAGTGAAGGAGGTATCTTACCAAATAGATTATTGTTGGAAACATCAAGATAAGTGAGTTTGGCAAGGTTGCCAACTTCTAGTGGGATATGCCCCTCAAGTCCAGCTCCACTGAGATCAAACTCTCTAAATTATGGAAAACAGAGAGGTTGAGAGTTGTTGCTAATACAAACCCTACAAAATCCCAATACTTGATTTCGGTGATGCCTCAAGCATTGTTGCAAGTTATACCATGCAGATAATAGCAAATGGAGATGTTGATATCAAGGAACATGCTCTACCGTCCACCGGTGAGTATAGCATTGGTTTCCAATTCAAGCATGGTGCAAAAGCTGCAGCCCCCAACTCTAGTAGTTGAGTTCCCATAATCACGCTTGAAGTAATAATAACAAGAAATGCACTCCATATATATTTCTGGCCCATCAAAATTAGAAGCAAAATACTTCATTTTGTTCAATGCACATGCAAATGTTCAAACTCAGTGATGATGAGATAATAATGAATGCTATTTTATAGAGATTGAACTTTGCTTTGGATATGTATTAGAAACTAAACTTTTATGCTCTATGCCCAACCTGTTCTTTATTCATTCTTTAATAACTTAGTCACACACTACCTTAACCAAAAACTCCATTATATTAAAGCTTAACCATATCCAATTATTGAAAGTGAAGTGTGCTAATTTTGATTTGACAATGGAGACTACTTAACTCTGTATCCTAAAGAAGATACGTATATGTGTGACGTACTGCCAAATTAGAAGCCTCTCTCTTTTTGTCTCTCTAAACTTGTAGTAAAATAACTGGATAACACTATTGGGATTAGTGCTATTGCAAACTAATAAACCACCAATTGTTGTTGTTTGAAGTATTAGAATTTTCTGGGTTTAGGCTTCCATTGATTAATGGACTTTTTCATTTTATAAAAACAAGTTGAATGGATAGCTTGGTTGTTTACTAGAAGTCCATATTATTATTAAATGATCCGTTGTGGGTTTCATATTCACCATGTGATATTAGGCTTGGGCTTGATGATGAGTATGTTAGAGAGTTTAGAAGCTCAGGGTAACTTAGGTCTTTAATGGATGGCTATATATTCATACTATAAGCGAGATCCCCTGGCATTCTTGATGGCCATTGCTCCATCGACATGGCCATTTGGAAAGAGAAGGAGATAGAATAAGTTCTTCTGCTCTTGTTGTATGCACATGCATACATTTTCTGTTGCCACAGGATTCATAGATAGTGTTACTCAACAATAAGAATCTGACAAGTACACAATATTATTATTGGTATTCTAAATTCCTAATATAGATCCGGCAAAATCTTAGATAAAGTACTTGTTTCATCGAATTATGTCAATTAATAGATGTATGGTTAACTTCTAAGTTATGAGAATTAAGATAATCTCATTTTCATGAATCACTAATTTATATAGAAGAATTAAAGGCTACAAAGAGTACTGTACCAAAAAAAAAAATGGCTGCAAAGAGAGATGGGGAGTGGCTATTACCTCCTAAATGTGTGTTGGCATTCCCACTTAACTATCATTTTTTTTTTTACTTTCTCCAAAATAGCCTTCTCTTTGCTTGCTAGTTGAAATGATAATCAAATATTTAATATTTATTATAATTTATTATACAATACTCCTATGCTACATAGGAAAATGATTTTTAAGATTATTAATAATTTAAAGTTATTTAAACTTTCTTAATACTTGCATAAAAAAAGACTTACTTAATACTTTATGTCTAATTAGCTTATTTAACACCATTATTAGAATATAAATATTAAATTATTTTTCAACATTGTCATAATTTGATGATTATCTAAATAAAAAAGATTGAGTACTAATAAATATTAAAAAATGAATAATAATAATAATAAAGGCAAATTAATTTACTACAATATATGACACATATATCGAGTTTTTATTTAAAATCAATATTTTTAATATTAGAAACTTCTTCTAAAGTTTTATTATTTTTGTCTTTCTAATCTATTCTTTCTTAATTTTTTTAGAAATTCTTATAATTCATGTATTCTTTTTTCATATAACACATTAAATTTAATTTTTTTAATGAAAAATTGGGGAAATATGTGATTGTGATTTAAATAAAAAATTCTTTTTTTGAAAAAAATAAATTTAACATATTTATATTAAAAAAAGAAAAAGTGAAAGATTCTTTTTGTTTTTTCAGAAAATGATAAAATAGATCACAAAAGTAAAAACAATAGAACACCATAAGAAGTTTTTTTAAAAAATAAAATATTTATATAATTATATTAAATTTTATTTATTTTTATTCAGTTTTACTAATTGTTCTTTCGAATACTATTCATTATATGTATTATTTAGATAGTTTTTATATTAAGAAATAAATTCAAGAAATAAATTTAATAGTAAGATGTGAATAACATGAATGTTTTTGTTGTAGATTTTGATGATGTCAAAATAGTGATTCAATATTGTGACAAATGGTTACAATTGAATAGACATGAGAGCACTTGAAGAAACCAAGTCCAAGACTCAATAGTATAGATTTCTTGGACTTGGATTCTTAATATTAAAAGTTTCCTTTTAATAACTCTCATGGCTACTATTCTTGATAGATTCAAGTTGTTTTTAAAATGGTTTCATAAGCTTTCTTTAAATTTGAGAACAAGTCTTGGTTTTCCAAAGAAACTTGTCCTAAAAGCATTTTCATAAAGTATTTGGCTTTAAAATGAAATAACATATGATTTTATTAAATGAAAGTTAAAATCTTGTTTGAAATCATTTTCTAAGGCATTGATTATAATTATTGAAGTAATTAATTACAATGCTTTCTGGTTTTGAAGTAATCGATTACAATGTTCTTAATTTTACCCAAAAATGTACTTTTTGCTCACTGTAACCGATTACAATAGGAATCAATTACAACAACATGAAAAGCTCTAGTTCGAAGAAGTCATGCCTCTTGGGAGAAATACCCAAAAGTACAATCTAAGGCCTATAAATACGCATTCAATGACTAATTTTCTGACAAGAAACATTATGCATAAACTATACTTAATCATTCTTTTCATTCCTTAATTTTCAATTAAGTTTGTGGCCAAAAAGGGTTATTACTTGAAAAACTTCATAATGCTTCAACTTGTATCATTTCCTCTAAAAGAGAGTGATTTTCTTCTATCATTATTCCCACTAATTGTAAGAACGTGAGGCATCTCTCAAGTGAGTATAGGGTGAGGTAACCCTTTGTTTTTTAATGACTTAAACACTAGGGTGAGGGAACCCAAAAGTGTGAGTGCTCAAGTGTTGTTGTAAAGGTTTCCAAATACCTTGAAGAGTTGGAGATAGTGTAAAATCTTGAGTTAATTGTTAGGAACTGGATATAGGCCATAAAGGGTGACCGAACTAGGATAAATCTGAGTTTACACTTTCTCTATTGTTATCTTTTCGCTTTACTACAAGTTAAATTTATTCTACTTATTATCAAAGTGCTTTAGAACTTACATTGCTTTCCTAATATCCTCACATATTTAGGTAATCACTTAATCATTTATTCTGAAAAATATTTAAAAAGGAATTTTTGCAAAAATATTTAGAAAAAGTTTAGAACTCAATTCACCCCCTCTTGAGTTCTTGAGGCCACTTGGTAATAAGTGATATTAGAGCCCAATTCTTATTAAGGCTTAATTGCTTCAAAAAGTGACAACCTCTTCAAACTCTTTTTTTATCAGAAGGTACTTCCATAAATAGGTCACCCATCTTTAATGGGGATGGATATTCATATTAGAAAACTTGCATGAGAATTTTTATTGAAACCAAAAATTTAGATGTTTAGGATGCTGTTGAAAAATGTCCTTTTGTCCTAACTAAACTAGTTGATGAAAAAAGTGTTAAAAAACCTAGGAAGGAATGGACTGATAAGGATAAAAAGAAAGTCCAATATAATTTAAAAGCAAAGAATATCATCACATCTGCACTAAGACCTAATGAATTCTTTCGTGTATCTAATTGCAAGATAGCCCAAGAGATGTGGGACCCTATAGGTTACACATGAAGGTACTAGTGAAATTAAAAAGGCTAGAATTAACACTCTTTCACATATGTATGAACTTTTTAGAATGAATCAAAATGAGAGTATTCAAGATATGCAAAAGAGATTTGCACATGTTGTTAATCATCCTTTTTTGTTGGGAAAGACATTTCCAAATGAATATTTAATTAACAAAGTTTTGAGATGTTTGAATAGGCAATGGCGACCAAAGGTGACAGCAATAGCAGAATCAAGGAACTTGGCTACTATGACTCTTGCCACTTTCTATGGCAAATTTTAAGAGCATGAGTTGAAACTCAATAGACTCAATCAACATGAGAAGAATGACAAAAGGAAGAAAGAAATAGCTCTCAAAGCCACATCCTTTATGCATGAAGGAAGTATGAAGACAAAAATGATGGTTTAGAAGAAGTGGAAGCAAATGATGAAAACTTTAGCCTCCTTGTGAAAAAGTTTGCTAGATTTCTTAAGAAGGAGGAAAACAAAAAAAAAAAAAAAAAAGAAAAGAAGAAAAACTCCATTTCCACCAAAGAAGAATTTCTACAAAGGAGAATATGTTTCATCTATTCCAAAATGCTATGAATGTGGTCAACTTGGCCATATAAAGATGGAGCGCCCAATTTATTTAAAGAAAATGGAGAAATTTTGGAAGAAATCAATCAAGGAAAAGAAAGGCAAGAAGACATACATAACTTGGGAGGATAATGACATAGAATCATCTAGTGACTCCAAGAATGAAGTTGCAAGCTTTAGTCTCATAGCTAGAGATAGTGATAGTGATGGAGAGGTAAAATCTTCTAATATTGATCACTCTCCTTCATTTGATGAGTTACAAGATGCTTTCAATGATTTGCATAAAGAATCTTTGAGGTTTACCAAACTTGTTATTTTCTCTAAGAAAATTATTTCATCTTTAGAAAAGGAAATTTCTAGATTGAACAAAGAAATAGATGAACTCAAGATTGAAAAAGAAACTCATGAACTAATTAGTGCAAACTCCACTTGCTCTAAATGTCTAGTATATGAGAATGTAATTAATTATCTCCTTGCTCATCTTGTAAAAATTTTAAAGAGGAGATTAATGATTTGAAAAATGTACTTGCTAAGTTTACCTTTAGTAGAAATAACTTAGATATATTGTTAGGAAAACAAAGATGCATTTTTTATAAGGCCAGATTAGAATATAATCCCAAGGGACAACAAAAAGCTCTATAAAAACTTCTTTTCTTTATCATCCACCTCTAGCGCTTCTTTCATAACATGTTTTTATTGTGGCAAGAAAAGGCATAATGCATCAACTTGCTATGTTAGAAAGAAAGGGCATGCTATTGGAAAAATGATATAGGTTCCAAAGGGCATTTTGCCCAAGTCTAACAACCAAGGATCCAAGAAAACTTGAGTATCTAAATGCAAATTTTGAACTTGTGATGTAGGTGTACCTAAAGGTCAAGAGCTCAAATTGGTATCTTGATAGTGGATGCTCTAAGTATATGATGGGAGATGCATCAAAATTCTCACACCTTACACCCAAGAAGCATGGACATGTGACCTATGTAAACAACAATAAAGGAAAAATACTTTGCATTGGTAAAGTTGGTAAAACTCCCTCTAACTCCATTGAAAATATTTTGCTTGTTGATGGTCTTAAGTATAATTTGCTTAACATTAGTCAACTATATGATAAAGGAAATAGAGTCATCTTTAATTCAAATTGTTGCATCATAGAAGGCATCAGTGATAAGAAAGTTAAGTTTGTTGGGCATAGATTAGACAGCATCAACATGATTAGCCTAGATGATATTTCCTCAAATAATGTTCAATGTCTTATGAGTAAGGAGGATGATTTATGGTTATGGCATAGAAGAATTGCACACATTCACATGAACTATTTAAATAAGTTGGTCACAAAAGAGTTAGTAATTGGACTACGAAAATCCAAATTTGAAAAAAATAAGCTTTGTAATGCTTGTCAATAGGGAAAATTAGTAAGGGTATCTTTTAATTCAAAAAATGTTGTTTCAAATACAAGACCTTTGCAACTTTTGCATATGAATCTCTTTGGTCTATCTAGAGCTATGAGTTTTAGAGGGAATTACTATGCTTTAGTGATCGTGGATGATTATTCTAGGCTCACATGGACATTATTTCTAGCTCATAAAAGTGTTGCATATTGTGCATTTAGAAAACTTGCTAAGGTTATCCAAAATGAAAAAAATCTTAACATTGCATCCATATAAGAAGTGATCATGGTGGGAAGTTTGAAAATAAATCTTTTGAAGCATTTTGTCATAAACATGGAATTGAGCATAATTTCTTTGCCCTAAGAACTCCATAGCAAAATGGAATAGTTGAAACGAAAAATTGTTCTTTAGAAGAAATGGCAAGAACTATGCTTAATGAGTCAAACCTTTCTAAATATTTTTGGGTAATGCAGTAAATACCACCTATTATGTAATGAATAGAGCCCTAATAAGACCAATTTTAAAGAAAATTCTCTATGAGTTTTAGAAAGGAAAAAAGCCAAATATATCCCACCTTCACTTCTTTGGTTGTAAATGTCTTGTTTTGAATAATGGAAAGGATAGTTTAGGCAAATTTGATACTAAATTTGATGAAGGAATATTTCTTAGTTATTCATTACGTAGTAAAGCATATAGAGTCTATAATAAGAGAACTATGACTACAGAAAAGGCCATTCATGTTGCTTTTGATGAGACTAACCTTCTTGGTCCAAGAAAGGATATTATTGATGATGTTGTAGAAGTTTTGGAAAACACTCACATTAATGACAAAGAAAAGGAGCCAAAGAAAAAAGAAGAAAATGTGAAAGAAACACCACAATAAGATCAAACAAGGACAAATGATCTTCCAAAGGAGTGGAGGACTTCAAGACACCATCCACTTGACAATATTATAGGTTATCAAAAGGGTTAACAACTTGAAACTCTCTTTGAAATGCATATAATCAATGTCATTTGTTTCTCAAGTTGAACCTAAAAATATATGAAGCTATTAGTGATGAACACTAGATCTGAGCCATGCAAGAAGAACTAAACCAATTTGAAAGAAATCAAGTTTGGGAATTTGTACCAAGGCCTAGTGATCATCCTGTTATAGGCATCAAATGGGTTTCTAGGAACAAACTTGATGAAAATGGTGTCATAATAAGAAATAAAGCTAAATTAGTGGCTAAAGGATATAATCAAGAAGAAAGAATTGATTATGAAGAAACATATGCTCCTATAGCTAGATTAGAAGCTAATAGAATGTTACTTGGTTTTGTATCTATCATGGATTTGAAACTTTATCAAATGGATGTGCAAAGTGCATTTTTAAATGATTACATACAAGAAGAAGTGTATATTGATCAACCTCCTAGTTTTTAAAGTTTTGAGATAACCAACTATGTCTTTAAATTGAAAAAGGCTCTTTGCGGGCTAAAATAAGCTCCTAGAGCTTGGTATGAAAGGTTGAGTAAATTTCTTTTAGAAAAAGATTTTTCAAGAGGAAAAGTTGACACTAAACTATTCACTAAAAATAAGAAGCATGATATTCTCTTGGTACAAATATATGTAGATGCTATTATCTTTGGCACCATTAATAATCTTTGTGTCAAGAATTTTCTAATATCATGCAAAGTGAATTTGAGATGTCTATCATGGGTGAACTCAACTTCTTCCTTAGACTCCAAATCAAGCAAACAAGAGATGGAATTTTTATGAATCAATCAAAATATTGCAAAGAGCTACTCAAAAGGTTTGAGATGGACAAAGCAAAAGAAATAGTTACTCTCATGAGCACTTCTTGATACTTGGATAAGGATGAAGGAGGTAAGTCTGTAGAAATAACAAAGTATTGAGGTAAGATTAGCTCTCTTCTTTATCTTACTGCAAGTAGACCTCATATATATAATGTTTAGTGTACGCATGTGTGATAGATATTAGATTAATCCTAAGGAATCACATCGTAATGCAATAAAAAGAATAATGAGATATCTTATTGGTACAATTAATATAGGATTATGGTATCCCAAGAATGCCTCATGTAGTTTAATTGGTTATTTGGATTCAAATTTTGCCGGTTGCAAAATGGATAGGAAAAGCACTAAGGGGACATGTCATTTGATTGGTAGAGCTTTAGCTTCTTAGCACAGAAAGAAACAAAATAGTGTGGTATTGTCTACTACTGAAACTAAGTATGTAGCGGCTGAGAGTTATTGTGCTCAAATCCTTTGGATAAAGCAACAACTTTTGGATTATGGCATACATCTTGATCATATCCTTATCAGATATGATAACCCCGGTGCAATAAATCTCACTAAAAATCAATTTTGCACTCTAGAACCAAACATATTGAGATAGACATCATTTTATAAGAGATCATGTGCAAAAAGGTAATTGTGCTCTAGAATTTGTGGAAACCAATAAGCAATTAGCAGATATATTTACCAAACCTTTACCTAAAGAAAATTTCAAGAGAAGTCAGCATAATTGACTTTTCACATATATGAATTATTATTATTTTTAATTTACTGAATATTTTCAATTCATTTATTTCTTGGATAAATTACTAACTTGAGTGTCAAAGATTCCCCATAATTTGTTTTGCAGATACTTCCTCACTTGCTAAGTTCCCTAGGCATCAAAGATCCAAGAATAAGAGTCAAAATGCACAATTCTTTGAGTTCTTAAAGGGTTGTGTAATTGATTACAATAGCTTCTGCCCAATGACAAATTTAGAGGGGATAAAAATACCTAGTGTAATTGATTACACATTGTTGTAATTGATTATGACATCTTGACCGATGTAATCAATTATAAAAACATATAATCGATTACAACAGGCACTATTTTGGCCTTTGTATCTTTCTCTCCTCTTCATTTTTTTCTAGAAACCTCTCTCTTTCTCCTCACTTTCTCTTTCCTCATGTAAACCTTTCTCCACCTTTTTTCTTTGATTTCTCACTCATTTCTTCACCAAATTCACTCAAACCACTCCTAAAATTCCTATTTTCTTATTTTCTACAGAACACACTAATTATTTTTCAACATAAATCACTCACCATGGCCGAATCATCACAACCTACGACTAAGTGCCCTAGAACCACAAAGAACACGAAGAACACCACCAAATCCACATCCTCTTCCCCATTTGATTTGTTCGAGTTCTTCTCTGCTCATAAACAAATGGACGTCTACATTGCAAATTTCCAAAAATGGGACATTGTGACGCCAAGGTACTTGCATGCTCAATTCTTCTCTCAAGTTGATTTAAATGTTTATAGGCTTTTGGATAGATAGGGGTTGATCAAATTTCTTATTGTAAAAGAGCTTGTTTATCTGGAGTTAGAGTGTGTTAACTGCCATGTCTCTCAGAAGCTATTCCGAGGCTATGAACCAAAATAATTTTTAAGGTTTTAATGAATACCAAATTAGAACACAAGCAAATCTTTTTTACCATGAAAAAGCTTATTCGAATAACAACTTCTTCTATGAAAAAGAATTTAATCAAATGGCCTAAGCACTTAAAAGTCATCAAAGCATCGTTGTCCATAGCTTTATACTAGAATATGCTTTATATGGAATATATGCTTTGTGTCTCTCAAGCTATTTTGTGTTTAGAAACAGAAAAGAAGAATTCTAGAAGGTTGAAGCTACACTTTAGAACGGAAAGATGAGCCTAGAAAGCTAAATTCTGCCAATTCAGAATGATGACTCTATCCAAAAGGATGACCCTATCCAGAAGAGATATCACCAGAAACATACTTCTCACAAAGTGTCATACCTTCAAAGCTTCCTCAACACACTTCATAGACAAATTCAAAGAGTCAAAATGGTGATTTGAGAAGACACAGAAGAAGCGTTGACAAATCTGCATAGTTGATATATCAACAAACGACTACTTTTCTATCTCTGCACAAGCTTCGAAGAATGAGAAAAAGGAAGACTATTGCTTATCTGTCCAGTCATAGACCAGCAGTCCAAAGAGAACTACAAAAGTCAAGATCTACAAGCTTCAACAGATATATTTCAATGTCTATAAAAGGCGGAAAGTCGAAGAAAGAAGAGTTAGAATAATTGAATATCTTCTTCGCTTGTAGAGCTTCATTGTCAACTTTCTCAACTTTCTGAAACTCTAGAAAGTTACTCATCATAACTTCTGATCAATAGAAAATCTTCTTTTATGCTTTGTATTTGATAATATTCTCTCTTTGCGAATTTAGAGAAGTCACATACACTAAGAAAATATTGTTTATCCTCTGTAAAGAAAGTTAGTGTGAGTACTTACAAATTGTTTTCAAATCTCAAAACTTGTACACAGACCCAGTAATGGTCAGGTAGAGCTTGGAAAGGTTAGGACAAAGAATACTTGAGATAAAGATTGGAGAATCTAGGACAAAGAATATTCGAGGTAAAGCTTGGAAAGGTTTGAGAAAAGACCACTCTATTGTAAGAAGCTTGGAGAAGCTTGGACAAAGAATACTCAGGTTTTATAAAATCTCAACAAAGAGTTGGAAACTGGAAATAGACAAGTGGTTGGCCGAGCCAGTATAAAAATCTCTTGTGTGTTTCTTCCATAGCTTTTAGCCTTTTATCTTGATCACACAAGTTATTCTATCTACATTTGTATATTAATCTGTTCATTCATTTTTTAATTTAAACAAATAAGTTTTTATTAACTAACACAACGCTTCCATAATCCAAGTCCAAGACTTGAGATAGATTTTCAATTTTAACTTTTCAGGATATTTTTAAAGTGAAAAGAACATTATTCAACCCCCTTCTTGTGTTATTTATTCCAACAGAGTGCTCTATACAAATTTGAGATATAAGGATGAACATGTGGTTTTTGAAGTGAAAGGAGCAAAAATAGACATAAACTGTGGCCTATTTTATCGATTATCTGGGGCTATCTTTTCGTGGGAAGAAATTACCAGGCAAGGGTGTTACTCCTAGGGAGTAGGTCTTAGATTACAATCATGATACAACATCAGCCATGTTTGTGGTTGATGAAATTATACCTAAGGGCAGAAAACTAGTTGGGAAACTGTCTATGGCAGATCGTGTTCTGTATTACATTCTTGTAAAAGCACTAATTCCTAGAGGAAGGAGTTATGTTCAAATTACTATGATGTCCTAATGATGAGATCATATTTTGTTGGGCTATTATACTATCTAACACATGTTGAAGGCAAAGAAATAGGACAAATGTGCAATCCCTTATGGAATGTTTATAACTATATTCCTTAAGCATTTTCATGTTCCTATAACTGGTGAGATGACTATAGTTGAAACCCCTCATTTTTTCATTAATGCTGCTACCCTTTCCAAGGTGGGGTTTGTGGAATATGGTGGTCAATGGTACCCCTCTGGCCAGCATCCCCGTGAGGATACTCCTCCAGCCCCTACTACTCCTTATGACATTGCTTCCACCTTCGCTAATCAGCCTTCTGAAGATCTTATGACTTTGATGTTTGAGGAGTTTAGAGGTCTTCGACAAGGTTGTTAAAATCGAGATCTTATATAGGATTGGAAGATGGATATAAAATCGTAAATCGTAGGATCGTAACACGGATCGTAAGATCCTACTAAAAATAAATAATTATATTCATAAAAATATATATGCATATAACATATCATAAATAAGCAAAATAACCACATTTAACGTAATCAAACTTCAAATAAACATGGACAAAATTTCATAACCCATAATCCAAGCATCAAATAACTACAAGAAGTCTATAAGACCACAAATCATAACACAAAATATAATAGCTACAAGTTTTTGACATAGCAAAAATTAAATCATCAAAAGAAAACAACCTAACTAGTTACTAGGCAACTACTAGAAATAGAATAACATCTAAAGCAAGTCATTTAGGCAATGGTCATCATATTCTTCATCTTCTATATGATCTATGTCTTCATTGCCACCCCTCCGAACGAGTTCATCAAAATCATCATCATCAAGATCAGGAATTGCCAAATCATCTTTAGAGACAACACTTCCACCTTCTCCTTGGGCCATAAGATCATTTGGAATATCCAAATCTTCTAAATTTTCCAGTACATCTTCTTCTTCATCAACAATCCACTCTTCATCGGAGTCCAACTCATCAAGGCTATACTCAAAATCATGAGGTTTTCTAGTTTGCTTCTTCTTGGCCAATCTTGAGTTGGCCATCACAAACACAACATCATTCATTGTTTTTTGCTTCAAACGGTTTCTCCTCTTTGTGTGGACCTTAAAAAAGTTATAGAAGCAATCATCAACAACACATAGCAATTGGCAACTAATTCTAAAATTGACATACAAATTATATTAAACATTTACCATCTCAAAGGCACTCCAGTTGCGCTCACATCCAGATGAGCTACATGTCAAACTCAACACACGAATTGCAAATCTTTGAAGCTCTGGATGCTCATCCCCATAAGAATCCCACCATTGAGCTGGGGTTTTGGTATTAAGAGCCTTCTTGGCTATTTCTCTACCAAAAAACTTTGCTTGATTCTTGAAATCCTCAAGTTGAGCATCAATCTTGGTAATCTCCTCTGTGTTTCCCACAATCCTTTCCATACAATCATAAAGTCCTCTTTTGACTTCATAATCAACCTTGAACCCAGGAGCATAATGCAATTGAGGGTTCAAGTAATAGCCCGCAGCATGCAAGGGCCTATGAAGCTGATTATCCCATCTTTCATCAATAATGTCCCATAAAGGCTTATAACTAATGAAAAAAAAAATTGGATTAGCTACTAACACTAGAATATTCTAATTTAAACTAAACTTGATTAAGCATTAATGATAAAGGATAGTTTACCTCTTTTGGACACCTTGGAAGGAACTTTGAATTTTCTCCTTTGCACGATCCATCTCTTCATAAATATACCCCATGGCTGGCTTCTCATCCGAATCAACCATACGAAGTACATGAAGAAGAGGATAAGCACCCCTCAAACATAGCACAATATCTCTCCAAAACATTCTATCCAACACCACATTTTCAATCAACTTCCCATCCTTTGTCTTTGCAAACTTACTAGATTTCCATTGATCGGAAGTGAACATTCTTATCAATGCCCCTTTTTTCTCATGGAGGCAACCCAAAGTAAGGTAGGATGTTGCAAAACGAGTCATACCCGGCCTCACCAAATCTTTTCCTTTGGTGTAGTGTTGCAAGAGTGAAATGAGAGATGTCCTAGAATAGATGAAGGTAGTAATTTTTCTTCCCTTATAAATTGTATCTTTATGAAGATCCAATTTTTTCTCAAAGTCCTCCAACATTAAGTCAATACAATGTGCTGCACAAGGGGTCCAATAAAGATTCTTCCTTTTTTCCATTAACATCTCTCCAGCAGCTTTGTAATTAGCTGCATTATCTGTGACAACTTGTACAACATTCTCCTCACCAACTTCCTCAACCACATCATCTATCATCTTAAAGATCTTATCTGCTGTCTTAGAAATATGGGAGGCATCAATAGACTTTAAAAAAACAGTCCCCTTTGGGCTGTTAACTAAGAAATTCAATATGGTTCGCCTTCTCTTATCCGTCCAACCATCTGTCATAATTGTACATCCTGTTTTCTTCCAATAAGCTTTATGTTCCTCCAATGATTCCATAGTCAGATCTACCTTTTGCTTCAAATATTTCACTCTCAATTCATGGTAGGATGGTGGCTTAAATCCTAATCCATGCCTTGCAACCTTTTCAAACATCCTAATATATTCTTCACTCCTTGAAACATTGAAGGGAATGGCATTGTTGTAAAAAAAGGAAGCAATTTCTTGACATGCTTCCTCCCTCAAATTCTTCTTAAATATACTGTTGATGGTTGCTTGAGAGCTAACACACCTTTTCTTGAAAATATTTTCAGGTGTCTCCACTTCTTTTCCCTTCCTTTTTTCACTATCTGAAGAAACATCTTCACTAGTTGGTCCTCCTCCTTCAACTCTTTTTGTTTTCTTGATCAAGTTTTGCTGCAATCCAACTACAATATCCCACATTTTCTGCTTAACCTCTTCACTAACACTCTTACAAGCCCCAACATCCTTTTGTGTTCCAGCCAAGTGATGCTTCAATCTATAAACTCCCCCTGTTATAATCTTCTCACAATATTTACATTTTATTTTTCTTGGATCTCCATCAACAGAAATCCCATGGCTCCATCCCACATCACTCCTATTTCCAGCAGAATTTTTAGGTTTTTTTCTACTGTCTCCACTTTGACCCCCAGACCCAGTAAAGCTACCACTTTCAGACTGAGAAGGAGGCCTACTGTTACCCTCACCAGCAGCACTTGATTCCATATTTCTACCCAAATATTATATAATCAGAGACCAAGTAATACAAGCTTAAAGAACAATAATTTAAAAAAAAAAAAAAAGAAGGTATGAAACAGAATCAGAACCTAACGTAGCAAAACTAAATAACTCATTGCTCACCTCACTTCACGAAGACACGAACAGACAAACCACCAAAGAATGAGAAAGAGTCAGCGATTGACTCACGCGGCGCAACCGTGTGAGGGGCAGCCAATGGCGAGCGAACAACCCGCAACCAGGCGTTGCCTTGCGCTTGCACGAGAGAGAGAGAGAGAGACAGAGATAGACAACGTGTTTGAGAGAGAAGAGAGTTCGAAGTTCGAACTTCTTCGAACAGAGCACAGAGAGAGAGATTGATGGAGAGTTTGAGAGAGATGGAACGTTTCAGAACAGTGAGGGAGACGAGAAACAGGGTGACACGGAGAAAGAGTGGAAGTGCCTCATCCGAGTCAGGTAAGGACCGAAAATGGGCCGGGTTGAGCTCCATTGGGCCGCGTTGCCATCCGCCACAGCAGGAACGATTGGATCGCAGAAGTCGCCGATCCCACCGATTCCACGCTTTTGCTCGGCGATCCTGCAACGATCCGAGCTCACCGCATTCCAGGGCGAGATAGGATCGGAGATGCAGTTGAAGATCGTAAAATCGTGCGATTTTACGATGTTAATCGCGATTTTGACTACCTTGGTCTTCGAACCTATCTTGGTGGTTGTATCAATAGTCTCGAGGCTTAGATAGATCATGTGGAGAGCGACGTTAGTGCACTTTGTCAGCATTTCCTTCTGGCTTAGACCCGTGTTCTTCCCACTTCTTATGTTGATGTGACAACTGATGCTGAAGCAAAAACTGACTCTAATGAGGTTGAGCCCTCAGATAGTGCTGATGATGCTGCTAACTCTAATGATGCTGATTCTGAGGACTTCTAGATAGGACTTAGTATGTGACCAACTTTCTTTGTTTTTCTTGTTATATACACTTGTGCTGCGGATTGACCCATAATTAATTCTCTTATCCTTTATGTTTTTGTTGGACATATGTTTGGACTTTAGTTAGCTTATTTTGGTAGTTGGACCTTGGTTTTGACCGTCTATATTGACAAATGTTAGAACTAATGTTTATATATTCCGAACTGGTCATTTACTTTGGCTCTTTGTTCAAGTATTTTGATTTTATTATGGCTATGTTGGCTTGGCTATTCTTGTGTTATATTGTGCACAAATTGCCTTTTTCCTTTTTGATAATGCCAAAAGGAGGAGAGATCATGGTGAGGAAAAAGGAATATATTAAGAAGGGGCATCATGTGCATTTTAATTTAACTCTTTGCCATCTGATTATATAACTCTTTTGATTGAATCATCTATATTTTTAGGGGGAGTGCACACAAATATTATATCTTATATTTTATCTGTTTAACTCCTCACATAAAATGTTTGTCATCATCAAAAGGGGAGAAATAATTGAGTTAAATATGTTAATTTCACATAAAAATTGAAAAGAGAATAGTATTAATTATGTAATATTAGTTATTATTTTAATTAACAAATGATTTTTCAAATTTTGCAAAAAAAAAAATTATCTTTCACTTACTTTTTTTTTTCAAAAAACACACTAATTTTTTATTTTCAAATAAATATTAATTTTAAATAAACAAAGTAGATATATGCGTCTTACTTTATAAAATACGAATTTATCATTTTATTGTTATTCACTTTTATTTACTATTTTTTATTATCTTATTAGATATTTATTATAGTAATAAAAATTTGAAAAAAATTAAGATTTAAATCAAAATAATAATTCTGTTAGATAAGATTACTGCATATAAAAATAAATTTGACAATATTAAATTAAAAATAATAAATTTGAAGGAACTTATCAATTATAATAATTATTGAATATTTGATTATCATTTCAATTAACAAACAAAGAGAAGTATATTTTGGAGAAAATAAAAAAATGATAATTGAGTAAAAGTGACAATAGACATTTAGGAATGGTTATCCACTTCTAGTGAGATGACTTTAGGGATTTAGTTAGGCACTTCAAGAATCATTTCTTCTTTACTTGTAACGGTAGAAAGCTTAACACATGATCTTCTAAAGCTTAATTTTTCACGAAAGAGCAAGTCGATTTTGAAAATCTTGATGGAAGTTGCATGCTTAATTTTATGACCCAACCATCAATATTATAGTCAACTTTGATAATAAAAAGGATAATTCAAATACATGAACTTGATGTCCTTTAAGCACTTCACGTGTTCGTGATATTTCCTATGTAGACATGGATGTTTCGGAATTAAAAAAAAAAATTAAAACCCTTACAACTTAAAAAAAAAAAGAAAGAAAGTATTTAAAAAAAAAAACCTTGATCACTACCTTCAACCTTTAAAAAGCAAGAAAAATCAAGGGCTATGTGGGTTATATTAAAACTACAGGGCCAAAATTTATTTTATTCTAGTTTTGAAAAGGCCAAGAACTTACTTAGAAGCCTTATAGGCTCCTAATGTTCCATCAATTTGTGCAAATTTAAAAGTTTAAGGTTTCTAAAATCTCTTTAAACCTTTGATGAGTGTTTTATTTTAGGATTTTAGTGTTTGACTTGCATGCTTAATGGTTTCTTTTGGGTTTAATTATGGTCTAAGCATGGGTTTTGATTGGATTTTCAAGGTATGGAACAACTACAGTTAGTGGAAAAAAGGAAAACATCATTTAGCCATTTAGAGGCTAGCTTCCCAGTGCCCAAGTGATGGAATGAAAAAGTTGAAATTGCTATCTAACAATACAATGCCTAGGTGCACAATACCTGGCGCCTAGGCAGTGGCATGCGAATATAGAGATTGTTGTCAGGTGGCCTAGTGCCTATGACAACCTAGGTGCCAGCAGCGAGATTGTTCTTTTTTTTTTAATGCGAAAAATAAGAGAAAAGGTTAGGCTATCTAGTTTAGGAAATAATAGAAAAATATTCTCCAGCTCTACAAAGAGATAAACGACAGGTAGAGGAGGAGAGATTGAGAAATTATCACTTCAAATCTTGGATTTTTATGGATTTTTCTCTTATTTTCTTCATTTTCTTTTGTAGCATGAGTCACTAGATTTTTTTGTTAAGGGTAAGGTGAATTCTGAATTGGGGATGAATTGTTGTTGAATTTTTGTTTGTTTGATATCGAAATTAATAGGTTAACAATGTATCCTTTGTTCTTATTGCAATTTGTGAAGTGGCCTTTCATAATTGATTAGGGTTCATACATGAAGCTATACTATTAAAAATTTCAGATTTAAAGACCGAAAAATCCATCTCTAAATTATGAAAATTCCATCCTAAACAATTTAGAGACTGAATTTGAGATGGAAATACATTTGTTGTAATACCTTACCGGATAAAATACTATGCTTAAGTCATAATGTATTACCCGAAAAGTTATCATGGCTGGGTGTCTAATTAATTTCATTCTAATCCAATGTTATTTATCCATAGGAAAATTAGCTGTTCCTTTATTTATTTATTTTGGTCATAGAATGACAAATGGATTTAAACGTCATAACAAAAAAATCTGCGAAAAAGACAGAAATTATATACATGTAAATATATGTTATCAAATTTTTGCCATAGTGCAAATACATAAACAGTATAGGGTATAAAGATGAGGCAGCCAAAAAACAAAATAAATCAACCTATCTGTAAGTAACAGAACCCTATATAGTCCCGACGAGACATTTCATACACTAACCATATACGAGCAACACCCACTAAGCTAAGCCTATGGCCCAAAAGTGCCAAAGTGGGTCATTCTATACATCACCACCTATTGTACTACATGACTCCTCTAAATGGATTCCGATGAAAGGAGTCCATTCGCCATGCTGGCGTTTGTCGGGTATAGCCACTGCCGGGTGCAGAGGATGAAGAAGATGAGCTCGTCGCCTCTGACGAATCCTCCTCACCAGAAAATGAAATAGAAGGAACCTGTTGAGGTGATGTCACTGGTGATATAGCTGGCACAGCTGGCGCCGCTGCTGCTGGAGGTAGGAAGGGATGTGCCATATATATCGGAATGGTGACGTAGGGTGCAGTAGGGTTAAACTGTGGATGAGTGAGTGGAACAACGAAGTCTCTCCTAAAGAAGAAGTAAACATGGACACGGCAACTACCGGCAATATATACAGAATCCAGGACAAGATTGAAGCGAAAATGCAGATCGCGAAACTCAAGAAAATGAACGCCCGTCACCGCGTTCTCCATGATCTAAGAATGACGCAATAATAAACAGTAGGGTGAAAATTTAAAGAAATTCTCAATAGAAAATCTAATTCTATGCAAATCTGACATCATCATCATTCTCAATTATTTCGATTTTACTTAATTTAAAACATAACTATAATATTCAACTTAATTCATGTTATGGAAAGCATAACCCGAAACAAAACTTAATTTAAATTAGTGTAACAAGAAGTATAACTAGACATGTATGCTAACATAGTTAGAGCAATAACCATAATGCAAACAGTATTACAAATACAAGCAATATATATATATATATATATATATATATATATATATATATATATATATATATATATATATATATATATATATATATATATATGCAATTAGCTTAGAATTTAGCAAATAGAGCATATATATACAGAAATGAAAATGCACTTAGCTTTAGGGATCTGTCAACTCATATGACTTATATTTTTCCACATTTGGCCCTCTGAGAGTTTTTGGCCATATATTCCTGGGTAATAGTTTGTTTCTCAGGATCGAGCTCGTTCCTATATAGGATTGCCAGGTTTACTTTCCCTAACTTTTTCACTGATCTATTCCCCTTAACTTTATTCAAGGGTTGGCCCAAGTAATATGGAATCATTTATAATTCTCATAAATTGCATGCACAACTCATTTACCTTGAATATCCCATGCACATATAAATATTTTGCTTAGTATGTGAAATCTTTGCCAGAATTTTGGCAGTATAATGGATCGATCCATTTTTCTATGAATAGTATCAGGCTACCAGAAAGATCAATCAAGCAATAAAACAAATACAGATCATTAAGTTTATAGCAATGATACCGACAATATGACTTGCTATCATAAATTGGGTTTTCTGCTACCTCTATTCAATTCTGCCTAATTTTGGAAATTCCACCATAATTTCTATTCAACCTATTTGGACCTAAATTTTGGATATATGAGAGTGCTGTTTGTCTAGTTTTCAACCCTTTTGATCCTATCTCATTTTGATTTGTGTAGTTTAAGTTATTTAAAATTTATCTCAATTTGCCCTACAACTAGCTAGAAATGCACCCTTAAAAGTAAAAATTCACCAAAAATAGGAATCTAGGTGAAATTATATGAAACTTATACCAATTTAAAGCTAATAGGACAAGATTTTATTTGCAACAAGTTTTATCTTATTTACATAAGTATAACTTGAGTAACAAACTCTTGAAGTTGACTAGTCTGGGCTACCCAATTCTAGCCCATGTTGGACTTAGGGCAATTCTACTAAATTACTGGGAGCAATTGGGATCAAATCTAATCTGAAATTTTTATGGAATGTATCTCTATGTGTAAGCTTTCTAAAAAATTTTGTTGCACTCAATTTAGAGTTATGTGGGGTGAGTTACACCCTTCATAACTCGTACTATTTAGTAGAAAACATAGAATTCTTAGATAAATTTTAAAAATTCATAGCTCACTCAATATTAATCCAATGACCTTATATTTTATATGGTTGGAAATTCCTAAATGTGTAGTTTCATATAAAAATAGATTCATTAAGTTTTGATGGCTAGATATTGGTCCTTATAAGATGAACATATGGATGCCATAGGGTTTCACCCAAACAGCATTCTACTTCTTCCTATTTCCTAATTCTCTCCTTCCAACTTCAATTCTAAATCAAAGACTCAAGTTAAAGCAACCATAAATCATCATCTACACCAAATGTAACATCAAAGAAATGAACAAAGATGAAATCCATATAGCTACAATCCAAAAAAACAAGAGCCGAATTTGAAATCTTACCTTTTCTAGGTGTAGAACTTGTTAGATTTGGGTTTTGGGTTCAAGAAATTTGTTGAAGCTTGAAGGTATGATGAAGATGTATGGAAGATGAGATGAGAGAAAGGAAAATGAAGAGGTGCTTCTGCTGTTTAGATGGCCGAAAATCTTAGGGAGTGAGAAGGAAATATTTGAGTACTTTTGGAGGAAGCTTGAAAGATAATTGGCGGATGGAGTTTGTGGTGGATAAAAACCCAAGTCTCTCCGCTCACTCTCATGGAAAGTGGCACCACACTCTTGAGGTAAGGTGGCTGAATTTTCAACCTTTCAATTTAGGTTTTGGTTTATGAAATTCTATTGTTTTGATTCAGACAGTTTAAAATATCAAAATCTTACCGATTTTCTTTAAATCGGCAAAGGAAGAAGGGTAGGGAGCATTTTTTTTTTAGTTGATATCTGTTTTGATGGGATTCAATAGTGGTGTTGTGAAAGGCGCCTTTTTGTTTGAATTTTGGAATTGAGCAGAAGTATGTTCTTTGAATGACTGCTTGCTGCATCGGTTTTCCTATACAAAGGTGTGTACAAGCTTTGGGAAGAGTTAATAAAAAAAATTGTTATTCCAAGAAAAGAACACCAAATTTATCTCACAACAAGCATCCAAATAGGGTATCTATTTTATGCTGGTACATTTGAATCACCCATAAATTGAAAAATATAATAAAAATCTATCATAAGTGGTGGGTGGTCAATTTCATTTTCGGAAAATTTATTTTGAGGAGTTGATTAGTATAAATAACTTTTGACTCATAAGTTGTTGTAATGAAACTTCACATAGAGGATGTTTATTGGAGTTTGTTGAGTTCGAAAACCTTGGGAGACACATTTCATTGATAGTCGATAGCATGAATTGGGGTTTAAGCATGCAAATGTCACTATGGCAATATGAATTATGTCCAATAAAAGTCTTAAATTTGGTGGAGCTAGGCATTGGTCCAATATATCACATAATCTGATGTCAGGAGTAGATGTTGATTGAAGTGATGGCATGATTTCCTTAGGATGCCTTCCCACCAAGGTTGCAAGTGCCACTATTCCAAAGCTATAAACATTACATTTTTCACTTACCACTATAGTATAGGCAAGTTCTGCATTGATAAGATCAAGATCAATACATTTATAAGGAGGCTAATGATGAAAACAATAAACAAATTAAAAAAAGGTCGAAATTTATATGTTTAAACAAATTCTACTAATAGAATAAATTTGTCATTACATATTAGTCCACCTATTCATTAATATATGAACTATGCATGCTCTGCATGCAATCAAGTAAACATGAGAATGTTAAGGGAAAAAGGAAAGGAACCAAACAAAAGTCTACGTAATTTACCTGGGCAAATGTACCCGTAAGTTCCAGCAACTATAGTTTGGTTGAGCGAATCAAAGTTGAGGAGTCGAGCTATACCAAAGTCAAAAACAATCGGCTGCCAATCTGAGTTGAGTAAGACATTGCTAGTAGTTATATCCCTATGCACAATTGACGGGGTGCAATCATGATGCAAATAGGATAAAGTATATGCAATGCCTTTAATGATGTTAACCCTCTTTTTCCAATCCAATTCCATAGCTTCTACATCATCATATAGCACAGAAAACAAGCTTCCTTTCTCCATGTACTCATAGATCAAAAACATGCTCCTTCTGCGCAAGCAGAAACCATAGAGCTTTACAATGTTCCAATGCTTTATTCCTGATAGTACTCTCACTTCATTTTTAAAACTCTTGTCAAATGCAGGTTGTACTGCTTCAAAACCATGAAGCTTTTTCAAAGCAACAACTTTGCCACTGGGTAATTGCACCTTGTAAACACTCCCATATGCACCAGTACCAATGATGTACTTGATGTCGAAGTCTTCTGTTGCTTCAATGATGTCTTCAAATGCCATGTTGCCATCATAATTCCATATGGAGAACAAATCCCCATTCGCAGATGATACTGTCATTGCAGGTTTCTTCTTAATTGCATGGAGAACTAGGTTCATCACAAGCCGTGACAAAGCTAAGACTATAACTATGAAGATGGGAAGAACAATGAATGGAAAAACTATGGCTGGAACAACTATTTCTAGAACGTTTATTACTTTATTGCTGTTGTCTGAACAAGGCTGGAATTGGTAGCCCGAAATGTTGCCAGTGCCACATATATCCTTATTCCCTATTAGAATATCAGGAGGCAAACCTTCTGGAATGGGACCCTTCAAAAATTGTATGAAATGTCTAAATAAGTGGATTTAGTTGTGAAAAAAATTACGAGAGAATGAGGAACTGTTCCACAGAGATGATTATAGCTGAGATCCAGTTTGTCTAAGGCTGGCAAATATCCTAGCTGTGGGGGTATTTCACCACTTATTCCGTTGTGATGTAGATGCAAAGTGGCAAGACTTGTTAGGAATCTCAGCTCATGAGGAATGGAGCCTTGAATGTTGTTGTGAGACAAGTTTAGCTTCACTAAATGGCTAAGGTTTCCAAGTGAAGGAGGTATCTCACCTTCAAGATCATTGTTGGATAAATCCAAAGAAGTCAGTTGTTACCCCAAGAGTTTGGGGTATAGTTCCCGTGATAATGTTCTGAGACAGATGTAATGTACAAAGATTTTTCAGGAATCCCAACTCATAAGGAATGAGCCTTGAATGATGTTGTGAGACATGTCTATGTAGGTTAAGCAGCTAAGGTTTCCAAGTGAAGGTGGTATCTCACCTTCAAGATTATTGTTGGATAAATCCAGAGTAGCAAGTTTGGATAACATAGCAAGAGTTTGGGGTATAGTTCCCGTGATTTTGTTTCCAGATAGATGTAATGTAGAAAGATTTTTTATGAATCCCAACTCATGAGGAATGGAGCCTTGAATGATATTGCCAGATATGTCTAGGAAGGTTATGTGGCTATGGTTTCCCAGTGAAGAGGGTATCTTACCAGAAAGATTATTGCTGGATAAATCGAGATAAGTGAGTTTGGCAAGATTACCAATTTGTGGTGGGATACTCCCGTTTCGTCCAGCTTTGCTGAGATCAAGATACTCTAAATTCTGGAAAACAGAGAGATTGAGTGATTCAGACCCTGCATAACCCCAGTATGGTTTGACAATTCCAACGATGCTTCCAGCGCCGTTGCAAGTTATACCATCCCAATAACAGCGACTGGAGATATTGTTGTAATCATAATCTGACGTGTTCCACCATCCACTACGGAGTATAGCATTGGCTTCCAGTTCAAGCTGCGATGCTGCATCCCCCAACTCTAGTAAATGAGTCTCCAAACCTGAAATAACAATAATAACAAGAAACGCACTCCATATTTCTGGCCCGTTGGAGTCAGAAGCAAAATACTTCATTCTATGCACACGCAAATGTTAAAACTCTGACGATGAGATAATAGTGAATGCTATTTCATGAAAATGCAAGTTTGTTTCTGAGATATATCAGAGAGATTTTGGCCTAACCTGTTCCTTGTTCATTCTTTAATACAGTCACACCTCACTTTACTACATGCAAGCTTAAACGTATGATTCAAGGCTTTGTGCCCCCATTTACTTCGCCAACCCATATGCCACGACGTTGCATTGCTTGACTTGGTGTCAACTTGGAAGAATTGCAAGCAACTTTCTTGGAAGTTTGTTAGACTTTCAAGACTAACATGTTCCATGAATGGGATTGCAGAGAAATTGTTATATCTGACCGAGTCTCTTGGGGACCATATCGGCATTGTGGAATAATTCGTATAAATCTTGGATTTACCTTAGGCGAGTGAGGAACATTCATATTCTTGCAAATGTATCCAATTTGGGTGAGAAATACTTGCCTGGTCCGAGAGCACCACGTGGCCGTACTCCGGGGCCAATCATGTAGGCCAGAGCAGTACTATCTAAGGCTTAGGCTAGCCCTCAACCAGATTTAAAGGGAATAGACCAGTGTAAGGGTCGGGGAAAGTAAACCCATCACTCATATATAGGTATGAGCTCGGACCTGAAAAGCAGACTATTACCCAGGGGTGAACAAGGCCATTCACCTCCAGGGGACCAAGTACAGAAAAGCAAGATCAAGTTACAAATTAAAGAAAGAGATGAATTAAGTCAGGTGCACTTGCATTCAGTCAAGTACAAGCATCTATATGTGCATCTCTAACTATCTCATTATGTCATGATGTTATTATGATTCTTACTTAAGTATATTATACTATTCGTGTTTCTATGTCTGCCATATAATATGCCAAGCAGTTATTAAAATATAAACTGCTTCGAGAAATATGTTTCAACTTAAAATTGAATCACTGTTTGCGTATATATGCTCATATTTTCATAAAAAATCGAAGCGGCTGGAATATTTATGATGACACTGTAAAAGTGATGGTTCGAGGCACCTACTGAGAAACTTAGGTTCTCATTGCCTGCTTGTATGTTTTTCTTTTTCGTAACCATTCCAGCACCTAAGTTGGAAATCAAGTGCAAGGCGGAGTACTAGGACATTCACTGAGCAAGACTCGGGTGCAAACCAAACTAAGAGACTATTGAGGTTAGCTAGTGACTAGTCAAAAGCAAGTTCTGTGTATGATGTTAGTTACAATTTCTTTTAAATTGTAATTATTTTATTCTCTATGTATCAGAGATGACGAAGTTTATGAACTATTATTTAGTAATAAAGTGTGAAGTTAAAGGGCCATATATTATATTTTCTACATTTTGAAGCTTTCGTAACACAGTGACAATCTTTTTATATAACTCCATGAATCGAGTATAGCTTATATGATAAAGGTTGTTACACCATTTGGCCTTACAAACGCACCTGCAACGTTTCAAAGCTTAATGAACAAGGTGTTTCATCAATTTTTAAGAAAATCAGTTTTGGTTTTCTTTGATGATATTCTAATATACAGTCCAGATTGGCCAGCACACTTGATTCATTTAGACGAGGTTTTACAAATACTGCAACATGAAAAATTGTTTGCAAAGTTGTCTAAATGCATTTTTGGAATGACAGAAGACTATTTGGGACATACGGTTACTGGTGCAAGGATTACTATGAACAAAGACAAAGTGGAGGCAGTTTTGCAGTGGCCTGAACCAAAATCCCTCGAGCAGTTAAGGGGATTTTTGGGTCTTACAAGCTACTATAGACAATTCGTAAAAGGATATGCTTCCATTGCTAAACCTTTAACAAACCTATTGAAGAAAGTTGCTTTTGGTTGGGATTATGAGGCAGCAAATGCATTTGAGAAATTGAAGATTGCCATTACTTCAGCTTCGATATCAGCTCTTCCAAATTTTGAGCTGCCATTTATCCTAGAAACTGATGCATCAGGGAATGGTATTGGGGCTATTCTGAGCCAGAAAGGACACCTCATTGCGTTCTTTTCCAAGAAAATGCCTCCAAGAATGAAGACTCAATTGACTTATGTGAGGGAACTCTGTAGTAACTGAGGCTTTAACCAAGTTTTGCCACTATCTTCTTGGTCACCACTTTATGATCCGTACTGATCAACAAAGTCCCAAGAACCTCATAGACCAAACCATTCAAACACCAGAGCAATAGAATTGGCTGCACAAGTTCTTGGGTTTTCACTTCCATATTGAGTACAAGCAAGGAAAGAACAATTTAGCAGCTGATGGTTTATCTAGATCCTTTTTCATGGCTTGGTCCGAACCTATTCACTCATTTATCAGCAAATTAAAGACTGCATTACAAGCATACCCTTCTATACAAGCATATGACAGAGTGTAGAAACAACACAAATTCTTCCTTACCGTTTTCAATGAAAGCTGATCTTTTGTATTGGAAAGGCAGACTAGTGGTCTCAAAGAAGCAAGAGTTGTTGGATGAAATATTACGTGAATATCATACTTCACCCATTGGAGGACATGCTGGTATCGCTAAAACATTAGCTAGAATTCAATCGGAGTTCTATTGGCCTAGTATGAAGAAAGACATCAAGTTCTTTGTTCAGCAGTGCAAGGTGTGTCAACAAGCAAAACACCTCACTTCTTCACCCACATGCTTGTTACAACCATTGCCAGTTCCTCAACAAATTTGGGAGGACTTGGCTATGGATTTTATCACAGGGTTACCACTATCACATGGATATTCTATTATTTTGGTGGTGATTGATCGATTATCAAAATATGCTCACTTTATTGCCTTGAGGGCTAATTTTAATAGCAAACAAGTGGCAGAAATTTTTATGCAGAACATTGTGAAATTACGTGGCATGCCTAAGTCTATTGTTTCTTATAGAGATCCAGTTTTCACTAGTAGATTTTGGCAACATCTCTTTTGAATTCAAGAAAAAACTCTTGCTATGAGTTCGGCTTATCATCCACAAACTGATGGTCAATCCGAGGCTCTTAATAAATGTTTGGAAATGTTTTTAAGGTGTTTTACCTTCCAAAACCCAACAGCTTGGTTCAAGGCACTTCCTTGGGCAGAATCCTGGTACAATACAACATTTCATAAAAGTATTGGCATGACACCTTTCAAGGTGGTTTATGGAAGAGATCCTCCTAGATTGACATGCTATAGTTACAGCTCAGAAGATCCTTCAAAACTTCAAGAAATTTTACAATAGAGGGACAGAACACTAGAACAACTCAAGATGAACTTGATTAAAGCTCAACATTATATGAAGAAACAAGCGGACAAGAAAAGATTGGCTGCAGAATTTCAAGTGGGAGATATGGTTTTGGTCAAACTTCAGCCTTATTGACGACATTCAATTGCCTTAAGGAAGAACCAGAAGCTTGCAATGAAGTATTTTGGCTCGTTCCCCATCACAGAGAGAATAGGCAAAGTTGCTTATAAACTAAAGTTGCCAAGTTCAGCTAAAATACATCCGGTATTCCACATTGCACAGCTGAAGCTGTTCAAGGGTGATGATTCTCAACCATATATTCCCTTTCCTATGATTACTATAGACCAAGGACTAATCTTACAGCCTATAGAAATTCTTCAGTCTCGCACTATTTTGAGAAATAATCAGCGAATTCCACAAGTGCTGGTTCAATGGGAAGGGATGGACAAGGAGGCTGCTCCATGGCAAGACCTGGATCACATTCACCACTATTACCCCAACCTTGAGGACAAGGTTGTTCTTGATGGGGAGGGAATTGTACAAGATCCTAATGAGCTAGCTGACAAGGTGGAGGATGAGATGTCACGAAAGAAATTCCATATGAGCAAGAAAGACCATGATGATACCGTCACAACTGCATGTACAAATAAACTTTCTCCGTACAAATAAACTTTCTCCATATCAATAGCCTTCATTTCCCTGTATTAAACCCGCCGTGAAATAATACAAGTACAAGGAGTTTCCTTTTTTTTCTGTATCCACTGATTACTGTTTCATTAAGCGTGAATACTTCCTTACAATATATGTCATTGTCACCGCGTTGCATTGCTTGACTTGGTGTCAACCTAGGGGAATGGCGTGCAAGTTAGTTTTCTCCGTGGGTGGGTCTACTTAGACTAACACGTTCGAGTGTTCCACCTATGAGACTGCATGGAAATTGTTGTTATATCCGCCCAAGTTTTGTGGGAACGACCGACACTGTCATTGTGGAATAATTGGTATAAATCTACGATTTACTATATGTGAGTGATGAACATTCTTATTCTTATACGCACATCTAATTTGGGCGGGGTTAGGAGATAAATGGACAAATTTTTTTGTAAACAACCTCAACCAAAAAAAGAAATTCTCCAATCTTTCGTGAACTATTTTTTTCAAAAACTTAAGCTATTAAGTATTTTTAATATGTTCCTTATTGCAAGAGAACTAAAGCATGGACTAGGCACGGACTTATCTTATCTTGTGTTAAAATTTTTCTATTTTATTAATTAATAGCACTTTTTCTCAAAAATGGTTGATAACAATATAAGCGAATTGCGCTCACAAAAACAACATTTATTTATAACATCAAGATTTCAACTATTGAAATCACTATTTTTTTTTTTTAAATGTTTTACTCTGATACCACCTCTTATTATTAATATAAGAAAAAAGTGGTACTTTTCAAGTCAAAGTATTCTACAATAAACTATGTACCAAAAAAATATTACACAAACCAGAATTACATGAAAACACAATAGAAAAATAATTTAGAGTTTAATTTTGGTATACCATTAATATAAATTTTTTTATACTTCTTAATGATGTGTTGACATTTCTTTAACTTACACATTGAATATAATGGTCAATTTTTTTTAAAAAATATGAGTAAACAATTTAGACTAACTTAAAATTAAATCCAACCTACAAGCTATTGGTTCAAGTGTTTATGGCTTGAGTTCCTTAAACATATGGTTCTAAGTTTTAATCCCGGGATTTATATGTATGAAAGAGATCTATATATGTGGAAAAAAAAATATATCATTTTAAGCAGCTAAATATACTCCAAGAGATTATCTCTCACTTGTCGGGTGACAGAGTATTATGGGAAAACAAATAAAATTAAATCCAAGCATTTATTTTCCATTATTGATAAAATCATAGCCTCGAAAGTGATACTGCGCTATTTTTCATATTAAAGCATTCTTAACATTCTTCTTCTGCACCTCGTGTTTTTACAAAGATACGGCTGAGAGCTGATCAATATTTAATACTAGGATCTTATGATCGTCAAGTATGTACCGGGGCTCTTTAAAATTAACTCAAGTGGTTGTAATAAAGCGTGAGTTGAATGGTTGAAAGTTTTCACAATATTAAGAGTTTGAGCTCAACGGAAAATACTTGTGAGAAAGGTAAAAAGAAAAAAAAATTCTCTTCATTTGATCAAAAGCTAAAGTTATATTTAGAACTTTAGATGGTGAGATTCGGCTGAAAACTAAAATAAAATTAATTTTTTATTTTTCAATTGAGAGAATTCTAAAATGTTTATAAAGAAATAAGAGATGATTGAAAAGAATTTTCTATTCTATATCAACGTAAAATTGCGTAGCGGTGAATATAAGGAAGTTAAATGCATCAAACATTGGAGTTCGAGAAAAAAGACCCAAACGAAGCAAATGTATTTATGATATTCTTTATCTATCAACATTAGATGAGAAAATGCTTAGCATTAGATAACAATAATTTATAAGTATAAACGCAATAAACTCAAAAATGTACGGTTAATAAGATTTTAAAAAAATATAAATAACACTACCATAAAGGTTGAGATTTAATGTTGTGGAGGAAAGTGGTGATGACTAATGAGGTCGCACGAGAAGCGAAGGCCAGATTTATTTATTTATTTTTGCTTCTTTTTTGTTCGTTATCTTTGTCCTTCATGGTTTGATAGTGCTGTGGTAGAAGGGGCCTTTTTGTTTGAATTTTGACATTTAGCAGAAGTATGCTCTTTCAATGATTGTTTCTTGCGTGAGTTTTCCTACATGAAGGTGTGTACAAACCTTGTGAATAGTTTAACTTTGAACCAAAAATATTGTAATTCCAAGAAAAGAACACCAACTTGATCTCACCACAATTAATAATCCAAATAGAGTATCTATTTTATAAACATTATGTTCCCACATTTGAATGACCCAAAAGTTGAAACACACAATAAAAATCTATCCTTAAGTGCTGACAGGTCAATTTCGTTTTAAAATTTTATTTTGAGGAATTGACAAATGTAAATAACTCTTGACTTATGAGTTGTTGCAATGAAATTTCACGCAGAGAAATGGTCACCGGAGTTTGCCGAGCTAGAAAACCTTGGGAGACACATTTCATTGATGGTCGATAGCATGGATTGGGATTTAAGCATGCAAATGTCATTATAGCAACATGAACTATGTCTAGTAAAGCTCTTAAATTTGGTGGAGCTAGACGTTGGTCTAGTATATCACATAGTTTGATGTCAAGAGTAGATGCTGAATGAAGTGATGACAGGATTTCCTTCGGATGCCTTCCCACCAAAGTTTCAAGTGCCACTACTCCAAAGCTATAAATATCACACTTTTCGCTTACAATCATAGTATAGGCAAGTTCTGTTTTGACACGATCAAGATCAATATATATGAGGAGACTAATGATCACAATAATAAACAAAAAAAGTTGAAATTTAAATCTTTAAACAAATTCTACAATTAGAGTAAACTTAACATTACAAATATTAATCCACCTGTTCATTAATATATGTACTATGCATGTCTGCATGGAATCAAATAAACATGAGAATGTTAAGGGAAAAGGGAAAAGAACCAATTAAAATTTGAATAATTTACCTGGGGCAATGTATCCATAAGTTCCAGCTACTATAGTTTGATTAGACGAATCATAGCCGAGGAGTCGCGCTGTGCCAAAGTCAGAAATAGTTGGATGCCATTCTGAGTTAAGTAAGACATTGCTAGTAGTTACATCTCTATGCACAATTGGAGGGGTGCAATCATAATGCAGATAGGATAGAGCATGTGCAATGCCTATAATAATGTTAACCCTCTTTTTCCAATCCAATTTTGCAGCTTCACCATCATCATATAGCACAGAAAACAAGCTTCCTTTTTCCATGTACTGATAGATTAAAAACATGCTCCTTTTATGTAGGCAAAACCCATAGAGCTTTACGATGTTTCGATGCTTTATTTCTGATAGTACTCTCACTTCATTTCTAAAACTCTTATCAAAAGCCGGCTCCTCAGCTTCAAAACCATGAAGCTTTTTTAAGGCAACAATCTTGCCACTGGGTAATTGCACCCTGTAAACACTCCCATATGCACCAGTTCCAATGCAGTACTTCATGTTGAAGTCTTCAGTTTCTCTAACGATGTCTTCAAATGCTATGTTTCCATCATAATTCCATATAGAGAACAAATCCCCATTCTTAGTTGCTATTTGCTTTGCTTGTTTGCTCTTACTTGCATTGTGACGCAACTTCAAATACACGAGTAATACGAGGGTCAGGATTAGAGAAAGAAGTATAGCAAGAGCTATGGCTATATGGCATATTACTTTGCTGCTTTGCTTCCTGTGAGAACAGGAAGAATAAAGACGCCTGGTCTTTAGAGTGGGATACTTCAAATTATTGTGTGAAAAATCTAAATATAGATCTTTATCTAATATAGAGACAGGAAGTGTTCCAGACAGATTATTGTAGCTTAGATCCAAGAATGTTAAGTATGAAAAACATCCAAGTAGTGGTGGTATTTCACCACTAATGTGGTTGTGATCGAGGTCGATAGTGGTTAGATGTGCAAGTCTTTGAATTGACAAGGGTATTTCCCCACTGATGGAATTACTGGACAGCCTCAGCTCTTGCAACTTGGTCAGTCGACCTAAGTCAGATGGGAGAGAACCAACGAGTAGATTGTCGGAAATGTCAAGCACAGCTAATCGGGTAAGATTTGTGAGTGAAATAGGCAAGTTCTCACTGATTTGGTTTCCCTTCATATACAAATAAGTGAGATTGGATAGCCCATCAAGAATTAGAGGTATGGGTCCAGTGATTCTGTTATGAGATAGATCCAAAGTGACAAGATTTTTGAGGAACCCCAGCTCCTGGGGAATAGAGCCTTGAATGTTGTTGCGAGACAAGTCTAGTTTCACTAATTGGTTGAGGTTTCCAAGTGAAGGAGGTATCTCACCAGATAGATAATTGTAGGATAAATCAAGATGAGTGAGTTTGGCGAGATTACCAATTTCTGGTGGGATACTCCCATTGCATGTAACTCCACTGAGATCAAGATACTCTAAATTATGGAAAACAGAGAAGTTGAGTGTTGCTAATTCGGACCCCGTATTACCATGTCTGATTGTAGTGATGCTTCCAGCGCTGTTGCAAGTTATACCTTCCCAATAACAGCGATCAGAGATAGAGATAGTGAGGTTACTGCTCCACTTCCGCATATACCACTCCCACCATCCACTACGGAGTATAGCATTGGCTTCCAGTTCAAGCTGCGATGCTGCAGAAGCTGCTGCCCCCAACTCTAGGAATTGAATCACACCTGAAATAATAATAATAACAAGAAAAGCACTCCGTATTTCTGGCCAATTGGAGTTAGAAGCAAAATAATTCATTCTACGAACATGCATATGTTCGAACTAAGCATTTATGATGAGACGACAATGAATGCTATTTTATAAAGATGCAAGTTGATTTCCGAGATGTATCAGAAACGAAGCATTTAAGTTGTGTGCCTAATCTGTTCGTCGTTCATTCATTTATACTCACAGTCACGCTACATAAGATCTTAAACATATGATTCAAGGCTTTGGCCCAATGACTACGCCAACCCATATGTCATGACATTGCTTGACTTGGAGTCAACTCATAAGAATTGCATGCAAGTTTCTTCGAAGCGTGCTGGTTTTTCTCCGTTGGTGTGTCTTCTTAACACTAACATGCTCGATGAATGGGACCTCTAGGGGACCATGTTGGTATAGATCTTGCATTTACTTTATGTGAGCGAGGAGCATTCATATTCTTGTAAATGTATCTACTTTGGGTTGGGGAAGGAGATCAGTGGGCAAAATTTTTGTACCGAATTTCAACCAATAAAATTAAAAATATTAGAAATGTAGTATTTTTTTTTTTTTTTTTTGGTCATGTAATGTAAAATTGTTTAGGCTGATTGATTGCGAAATAATGGGTCAAAGATTCTCATTCAAATGTTATTTTATGAAAATGCAAGTTTGTTTTCTGAGATATATCAGAAACCAAGCTTTTAAGTTGCGTGCCTGACCTGTTCCTTGATCATTCTTTAATACTCACAGTCACACCCCACTTTACTACATACAAGCTTAAACGTATGATTGAAAGCTTCGTGCCCCACTGACTACGCCAACCCATATGCCACGACAGTGCATTGCTTGACTTGGTACTGTCAACTTAGAAGAATTGCGTGCAACTTTCTTGGAAGTGTGTTAGATTTTCTCCGTCGGTGGGTCTACTTAAGACTAACATGTGAATGAAATTGCAGAGAAATTGTTACATCTGACCGAGTCTCTCGGGGAACCTATCGGCATTGTGGAATAATTCGTATAAATCTTGGATTTACTTTAGGCTAGTGAGGAACATTCATATTCTTGCACATGCATCCAATTTGGGTGGGGGAAGGAGATAAATGGGCAAAATTTTCGTACCGAACTTCAACCAAAATTTTTTTGAAAAAAATTAGTAATGTAAAATTGTTTGGGCTGACTGATTTTGAAGTCAAAGATTTTCATTCATTGATTTAAACAAATTATGTGAAATTTGTGTGCAATTAACAACCCTCTTGACTGGATGATAGTGGCCATTACCTATGGATTACGTACAGTAGTTTCAAATTTCATGGTAACTGGAATCAGGAAGAACTTTTATTTATTATTATTATTTTTTTTGGATATTAGAGAATCTTTTATTTTCACTGATGGAAAACTACTACACGCTATATTGACTGAATAATAAAACTTTTGTTAACTAGTGGCGCTTTTGTACCTCCACATTTTATTGTGAATCAGTTCTGAGATGTGAATGAAAATTAAAAATAAGATTAATTTGTGAGTTTTTAATTAGGAGCACTACAAAATGTTTATAAAAAAAATAAGAGATCCATAAAAGACTTAATTGTGTGCCAATATTTGATTAATTTAAATAGTTCGGCCTTTATTTTCTTTAAGTAATTCTTAGAGTTCAAATATTGTAAATGAAAACAACTAGTGCAGGAGAACATTAAATTTTTATAATGAACTGACTAGACTTGAGCCATATTAACTATGATCTATTAGATTTTAAATATACTAATGATTTGGGAAGGGGAAAAAGCAAAAAAGAAAAAAACTTAATTGTGTTTGTGGAGGGCTTAGTATTGAAACTCTTGCTTGCATTTGAACCCAATTAATTGGATTTGGATTTCTCATGCCTCTACTTGCGTCCTGTATTATCCATTGAGACTGAAAAAATTATGCGGGCTTTGCCACGCGTGGAGGTTGGTCATTATTTCTCAATTCCCATTCCTTTCTGTTCTTGATAACCATATTAAAGTCAATTGGAATATGCATAAATTTCGTTATACTTTTGAGACTAGCAAAGGCGTCTTTCCATGTGGGGAACCTAAGATTTGACGCTGTTAATTTCTTTTGTTTTTAGAAATTGAAATTTCTAAGTCCAGTAATTAATCTTGTTTATTATATTATATGTGCATTAGGTGCTGTTTGTCTGGCAAGAACTCTATGCTAGAGCATAGTTACAAAACTTGCTTCCACGGCTTGTGATACCGCCACTATAGAAAATGAACGAACAGTTGGCTGCTTGGGCAGAGATCAACCACAAGATGCATGCTTGAGCAGGCGTGAAGCAAACCTAAAATTAAAATTTTCTTCTACTAAAACATACTGCATGATTTTCTTTAAAATAATATACAAAACGAAGCCTTCTTAATATGGACCAATAGGTTTATTTAAATTTGGGATAATAATTTTTTTACATCAATATTTTTCGTTTTAAATCTACAGATTTCCTCTTGAGAAACAGGTTTGAAAAGGAAAAAAAATTACAAATGGTTAGTTAAAGTCATAACCTTAACTGTCTTAGGGGAGGATGTAAGTACAAATTTTATGTAGATAACTCTTTTCTGTGTTTTGAAGTCGTATGAAAATTAATTTTATAGGCAATTCAAATAAATTAAACTTATAAAAATACCTTGCAATCTGATAAAAATGGAAACAGAAAATATATAATACAAAGTGTTAATAAAATCACTTTTCAATTTATAATCAATTATAAAAGAAATGAATTATAATTCTATTTATAATATATAGAGTTCGAAATCCAAGTTATAGCATGCTATTACATGTTCCTTTAGACTACCATATCAGCTTATCATAAAACTTGTCGTTATCTCATTTTCTTGCTTTTATCTTCATTCAATTTTTTCTCAAACAAATAAATATCACCTTTAAATACTTCACTTTTTGATTTGTATATTTTTTCAACTTTCATTTCCATTTATTGACTTGTTGCTCCACAACTTAATTATAATATGAAGCGTTCAGCTACTAGCATTAACGCATTATAAAATTCACAGTCTTTAGTTAAATTTAAGAATAAAATATAATTGTGAAATCATTAAAAAATCAAGTGATATTATATCCGATAAGCAGGTAATACTCTTTACAAATACTAAAGCCTTACCTATCATTAACATCATATTATTTCACTCTTCTAATATCTTATTACAAATTACAACTCAATATTCAAATATAATATAATTAAACTTCAAAAAAAAAAAGATAAAGTAACTTTCTATTATATTAAAAATTATGAAATTAATATAAATTTAAATTATATCATTTCATCATTTTTTAATATTCTATTCAACTATAAAAAAATGCATTAGTTTATATTCCTTTTAATTTATTAAGCATTCATTCTGTTATATATACATTAAATTATTTGGTTATTTTACTTAAAATTATTAAAATATTTTCATTTTCCAAATACAAATTTCAAATTATTCTTCCCCATTAACAAAAAAAAATTAAATATTAAAAAATAGTTTCAAAAATATCAACATATCACCTAGTATAACAACCGTTCATAGTAAAGTTAATGGCACAACTTTATATAGAAAATTTTATATTAGGCATCAATATTCATAGATACAACTTAGAGTTCAGGAGTAGGGATAAAATCCTGCTTGCTATAAGCTAAATACTTTTAAGTTAGATAATGAAATTATAATTTATTTAATAATAACTCTATTTGTTCCGGTAGCTGGAAAAGTCCATTTTTCTTTAGAGCGTTACTTGACTAATGTAAAACTACCAGAAATAAAGTGAGAATTAAAAATTCTTAGTAAATAATCAGAAGTTCTAAAACATTTAAACTATGACGATTTGAGCTGTGTTTCAGCACAGAAATTCTCACAGCTACTATATCATATTCACATCAATTAATTATAATACATCGTGATATTACGAGCAATAGATGCTAAGGAAATATATTATGCAACTTAAAATACAACAAATATTAGTAAGATTATAATCTCTTTGCTTGAACTTTCACTTTCATTTATCTGCTTGTTTCACACATATTCGAAGGCCTTTTCTTAGGGTATTTTCATTCTTTGGTATGACTCTTAACATTGGGATGACAAAGCAAGACTTTTACGCTACACTAATTAAGGCAAGTAATATAAAAGGATCTTATATCTTATCTCTCTACCTTTTTGACAGTTAGTGATAAATCTTAAATGTCTTCTTGTCAAATTACTCACTTGCCATTATGCATAAATTCACAACAAATATAAAGAGGCATAAACTTAAGTAATAAATATAACTTAAATAAAAGGCATGATATAAATAAATTTATTCCATAATAAGAAAACATAAAATTAAGCAATAAACAAAATAAAGTATAGAAATTATAAATTAATTCATAAGCTTGAAATAAATAAAGTGCATAAGAACTAAAATGATATAAACTTGAGTAAAATAAATAGTATAATATCTTAGTAGAATTTCTCAAAATATAGAGTTGTCAATTCTAAATGTTAATTTCTAAAGGGACCAAATCTAATATCACTTTTATTTAATTTAAAATTTCTTATAATGGTCCATGAGTTTGTCCTTGTCATCATGGCGCATTTAGCACACAAAGGTCATCTCCTTGCATGGGTCACAGTACTATTTATAAGTCAAAAGTTATTATATTATTTATAAGTTAAGGTATAAAATTTCAAACAAAATTACAAATAATTTAATAGTTTAGGTTCATATGTAATCAATTTTAGTTATTTTAAATGCTAGATGCAATAATTTATGTTTAATATTGGTCCCCTAATAAAATTACCATAAAAAGTGACAACTCAAAATAATATATCATAATAACAATAATAATGAGCAACTATAAGATAAAAAAAATTAAATAACTTGCTAAATAATGGGTGATAAATAAATTTTTACACTAAATAAAGGAGTGATTTTAATGTACAGGAGCAAGAAAATAAAATAACTGAAAATAAATAATAGGTAACATAAATATTAAGAAATAATAAATGGGATAAATTGCAATAGAACTAACACTGAACAATTTTAATAACAATAATTAAAATAGCTTAGACCAATAAAGAAACTGCAATAATAATTAATAATATGCGACTTTAACATAAAAGGACAATATAACTTGGAACAGTAAAATAGACAGTAATAATAACAAGTAATAATACAAAGGTATATTAAATAAAATAACTTGAAAAGATAAATAGAATAATTTGCAACAAGAATAATACGAAGCAATTTTAATAAATAAAAATAACCTAGAACATAAAATAAATGGAGAGAATAGATAATAATAAGTAATAGCATAATCTTACAATGAGTAAATATAGCCGTAATTTTATTTTATAAATAATTTAATTATCTACCTCTAATTATTATAGACAATAAAAAATGGTGTGTGCATACCAAACTTTTTCTTTTTCCTCGTCTCCCTCTCTTTCTTTCTTTCTTTCTTTCTTTCTTTTTCTTTCTCTCATTCTTGAGGGTGAATTCCCTCTTTCTTTCTCTCTATTGCTTCTAACTATACTCACAATTCGTCTTTTGTTTTTGTTCTTAACCGTGAGCTAACACCTTCCCTTATTTATAGAATTTGAAGCTTACCAAAACGTCATATACGATGTTTAGTAATTTATTACTGTATGCATAAAGTCCTTGCCCATATTTTCTACTACTGACTTGAGCTCTCTCTCTTTTTTTTCCAATTGTTTTTATAATTATAATTATAATTATCATTTGTAATTATTATTATTTTACCTTTTCTAATATTAATTTTTTATATTATTTTATTTATTTATTTATTTATTTATTTATTTATTATTATTATTATTATTATTTTCTTTAATAAATAGCGTAATTTATTTTGAAATTATTGTTACTAATTATAGTCTTACTTAAAAAATTCATGTCTCTATTTTAATTTTTTGATCAATCGATTGGTGTCAAAATTAACTAAAACATATCAATTAAAATATTTCAACTAAATAGATTAATTAGATTACTTGACATTAAATATTTTATGAAAAAGGAGATGTTACACCTAGACTTAATTTCCTGTTATTATATCAAATAATCTTACAATTGTCTTCTACTAATCAACAAATTTTCTCAAAAACACCTATTTTAACTATAATATGATTAAATAAATTGTTTCAATAACATTAATATAAACTTTCTCATCTTACCCGTCGTCTTCGTTCTCTTACACAATTACACAGGTAACTCTTTTACATGCAACATAGTAGAAAAATTTGATTTTATATTTCAAGTATATGTTATAAGATGGAAAAATTACACCATAAGGAATTTGAAATAGTAACTACAAAATTTCAACTATAAACCAGGGAAAGGGAATAATAAAAGGATTTTTTTTTTCGCTCACAACTTCTTTAGAGGAGAAAATTGCAAAAAAAGATAAGTACAAAGATAACATAAAAAAAAATGAAGCACATTTGGATATCTAATATCCATATAATTTCAATACATTCAAAATAAATATATAAAGAGCATATGCATTTGTTTTCTTTATATTGCTACACTTTTATTTTATTATAAATAAATAATATTTACATTTTGTCACATAATCATTTCATTTCTAATTATTCATATAATATTTAATAAAATATTCCTTATATTTTAGTCGCCCGCACACCACGAGTCTTATTCTAGCATAATTTTTTTTTTTTTTTGTATTGATGTTCTAGCATAATTTATTATTGAAATAAAATTTCGAACAAACAAATAATACTATCATAAAGAAATATGGAAATTTAATGCTGTGAAGGTGAGTGGTGACGAGCTCAAGAAGCAGATGAATAAGCGCAAGGTGTTTATTACTATTTTTTTTCTTATTTATTGATGTTTGTTTTGAACGGATTTGATAGAGCTATGGTGAACGAGGCCTTTTTGTTTGAATTCTGGGAATTAGCAGAAGTTACTCCTTTCGATGATTGCTCATTGCGTGGGTTTTCCTATATGAAGATGCGTACATACTTTGTGAAAAGTGGAACAAAATATTGTGATTCCAAGAAAAGAAGGCCAAATTGGTCTCACAATAAAAATTCAAATAGGGTATCTATTTTATAGACATATTTTATGTTCATGCATATGAATTATACAGAAATTGAGACATACCAAAAAAAAAAAGAAAAAAGAAAAACTATCTTAAGAGCTGATAAGTCAATTTCAATTGGAGATTTTCACAAGTGTAAATAACTCTTAACTCATGAGTTGTCGCAATGAAACCTCATGTAGAGGAATATTTATTGGAGTTTGTTGAGTTAAAAAACCTTGCGAGACACATTTCATTGATGGCCGACAGCATGGATTAGGGTTTAAACATGCAAATGTCACCATGGCAACATGAACTATGTCCAATAAAATTCTTAAATTTGGTGGAGCTAAGCGTTGGTCCAGTACATCACACAATATGATGTCAGGAGTAGGTGCTGATTGAAGTGATGATAGGATTTCCTTAGGATGTCTTCCCACCAAAGTTTCAAGTGCCACTACTCCAAAGCTATAGACATCACACTTTTCACTTACAACCATAGTATAGGCAAGCTCTGTGTTAATAAGATCAAGATCAATATATATGAGGAGGCTAATGATGAAAATAATAAACAAAAAAAGTTGAAATTTAAATGTTCAAACAAATTCTGCAATTAGAATAAACTTGACATTACAAATTAATCCACTTGTTCATTTATATATGTACCAGGCATGCTTTGCATGGAATAAACATGAGAATGGTAAGGGAAAAGGGAAAAGAACCAATTTAAAATTTGAATAATTTACCTGGGGCAATGTACCCATAAGTTCCAGCTACTATAGTTTGATTGGATGAATCCAAGTTGAGGAGTCGAGCTGTGCCAAAGTCAGAAACAATCGGGTGCCACTCTGAGTTGAGTAAGACATTGCTGGTAGTTAAGTCTCTATGCACAATTGAAGGGGTGCAATCATGATGGAGATAGGATAGAGCATGTGCAACGCCTTTAATGATGTTAACCCTCTTTTTCCAATCCAATTGCACTGCTTCTACATCATCACATAGCACAGAAAGCAAGCTTCCTTTTTCCATGTACTGATATACTAAAAACATGCTCCTTTTATGTAGGCAAAACCCATAGAGCTTTACGATGTTTCGATGCTTTATTTCTGATAGTACTCTCACTTCATTTCTAAAACTCTTGTCAAAAGCCGGCTCCTCAGCTTCAAAACCATGAAGTTTTTTCAAGGCAACAACCTTGCCACTGGGTAATTGCACCCTGTAAACACTCCCATATGCACCAGTTCCAATGCAGTACTTCATGTCGAAGTCTTCAGTTTCTTTAATGATGTCTTCAAATGCTATGTTTCCATCATAATTCCAAATAGAGAACAAATCCCCATTCTTTGTTGTTGTTTGCTTCGCTTGTTTGCTCTTAATTGCACTGTGACGCAATTTCAAATACACGAGTAAAACGATGGTCAAGAGTAGAGAAACGGGAATAATAAGAACTATGGCTAGGTGGCGTATTACTCTGTTGCTTTTCTTCTTGTAAGAACAAGATTGGAATCGGATAGTTGAAGTTTTGCAGCATCCATACGTGTTTATAGTAGAATTTGGAGGCCAGGTCTTTAGAGTGGGATACTTCAAATTATTGTGTGAAATACCTAAGTATAGATCTTTAGCTACGATGGAGAAGGGAACCATTCCAGACAGATTATTGTAGCTTAGGTCCAAGAATGTTAACTTTGACAAACATCCAAGTAATGGTGGTATTTCACCACTAATATGGTTGTGATTGAGGTCAATAGTGGTTAGTTGTGCAAGTCTTTGAATTGACAAGGGTATTTCCCCACTGATGGAATTACTGGACAGCCTCAGTTCTTGCAAGTTGGTCAGTTGACCTAAGTCAGATGGGAGAGAACTAACAAGTAGATTGTGGGAAATGTCAAGCACAACTAATCGGGTGAGTTTTGTAAGTGAAATAGGCAAGTTCCCACTGATTTGGTTTCTATTCACATACAAATGAGTGAGATTGGGAAACCCAAAAAGAGTTGGAGGTATTGATCCTTTTATTCTGTTTTGAGATAGATCCAAAGTGACAAGATTTTTTAGGAGCCCTAAGTCATGTGGGATGGAGCCTGAAATGTTGTTGTTAGACAAGTCTAGCTTCACCAGTTGGCTAAGGTTTCCAAGTGAAGGAGGTATCTCACCTTCAAGGTCATTGTGGAATAAACTGAGACAGCTGAGTTTGGGTAATCCACCAAGAGTTGGAGGTATTGGTCCTGCGATTCTATTTTCAGATAGATTCAAAGTGACCAGATTTTTGAGGAACCCTAACTCTTGGGGAATGGAGCCTTGAATGTTGTTGTAAGACATGTCAAGGGAGGTTAAGTGGCTAAGGTTTCCCAATGAAGAAGGTATCTTACCTGAAAAATCATTGTAAGATAAATCGAGATAAATGAGTTTGGCGAGATTGCCAATTTCTGGTGGGACACCCCCATCTAGTCCAGCTCCACTGAGATCAAGATACTCTAAATTATGGAAAACAGAGAGGTTGAGTGTTGCTAATCGAGGCTTTGCATAACCCCAATTGATTCCAGTGATGCTTCCGGCGCCGTTGCAAGTTATACCATCCCAATCACAGTGACCGGAGATAGTGAGGTTATCGTGCGACATGTCCTGCTTCCACCATCCACTATGGAGTATAGCATTGGCTTCCATTTCAAGCTGCGATGCTGCAGAAGCTGCAGGCCCTAACTCTTGTAAATGAGGCTCCATACCTAAAATAACAATAATTACAAGAAATGCACTCCATATTTCTCGCCAATTGAAGTTAGAAGCAAAATAATTCATTCTATGAACAAGCGAATGTTCAAACTCAGTGACGATGAGATAATAGTGAATGCTATTTTATGAAAATGCAATTTTGTTTCTGAGATATATCAGAAACTAAGCTTTTAAGCTGTGTGCCTAACCTGTTCGTTGTTTATTCTTTAATACTCACCGTCACACCCCACTTTGCTACATACAAGCTTAAACGTACGATTCGAGGCTCCCATTGACTACGCCAACCCATACGCCACGACATTGCATTGCTTGACTTGTTGTCAACTTAGAAGAATTGCACTTAACTTTCTTGGAAGCCTGTTATTTAGTTCTTCTCAGTGGGTTGGACCGCTAAGAAATTGTTATATCTGACCAAGTCTCTTGGGGCGATTTTTGTATTGTGGGATAATTCGTATAAATCCTAGGATTTACTATATCTATATGCGAGTGATGAACATTCTTATTCTTATATGTATCTAATTTGGGTGGGGGAAGGGATAAATGGACAAAATTTTGGACGGAACCTCTACTAAACGGAAAGGATCAGTGTGTAAAATTGTATGGGCTCATTGTGAAGTAATGGTTGAAAGATTATCATTCTTTGATTTAAACAACTTTGAAATTTATGTGCGATTGAAAACCCTCTTGGCTCGGTGACAGTGGGAATAATTCCATATGAATTAGTAGTATCAAAGCACCTTTTTTTTTGTCAGTAGAGGATCCTTTATTCTCATTGATGAAGACTGTCATGCGCTATTGACTAAACAACTACTGCTAAGAGTTTTTTATTTAATTAATTAATAGTACTTTCACTAAAAAAATAGTTGATTATAATAGAAGTGAATTGCACTCACTATTTTTGATTAATTATCTTTAAGAAGATACGGCTGATCAATAATATTGGGATTTTGGTGATAAAGTAAGTATTAGGGCTCTTTAAAATTGAGTCAAGAGTTTGAGGTATAGACCCGGTAATTCTGTTATGAGAAGAATTTTCAGAAACCCAACTCATGTGAAATGGAGCCTTGAAAGTTGTTGGGAGACATGTCTAGAAACGTTAAGTGGTTAAGCCATTAAGGTTTCCCAGTGATGGAGGCATGTTGCCTACAAAATAAGTGTGGGATTATTGTAAAATGTGGAGGTGGCCTCAAAGGCATAATAAAGTAATACAAAATAAATATATAGAAGCGTAACAGAAGAAGACGTGATGAGGATTTAATATGCTTTGACTACTAACCTATGTCTATAAGCAAAAGCAACAAACAAATATTTTACTAAAAAAATATGATGGAGATATAAAAATATTAACATTCCACTCAAATTTAAGTACCAAATACACTTAAACTACCTTTCAATATTTTCTTATTGGTATATACACTCAACACACGAAGAGAAGTATTCAAAAGAGGAACAAGACACTTCTCTAATACCCAAAGATTAGAAGACTGGGAATGAATGAATCAAGATTCATAAGGACGCCTTTATAGAGGCATTAGGCTATCAAATAAAGCCAAAAAATTCATTGCAACTTGAATGTTCACGTAACATTGCATGCATGTGGTCTATTATGATCTTGCAACTTGTGAGTCCACTTGATAAGTGTCCAAGAAAAATGACAAAGAACGGCTGCACATTTCACCCCACCGCCTTTTACCAAGTAAATGTTGAATTCAATTAACCAAATCTTCACGCAAGCATCCAGCAATTTGATGGCCAATAAATTGAGCTTCAAGTGGCAAAATATCAAACACAATATGTAGTGCTTTTGGAACCTTTGCACTGCAAAGTTGCCACCGCGTTTATCATGCAGTAAAATTTTACCAACTTACTTATCAAGTTGCAACGAAATTGGACAAGATTTTTGTCCACTGGCAAAATGTTTGAAAATTCAAACCATATCTAAAAGCTGGTTATTCAAATCATTAATGCATCTGATGGGAATCCTACTTATCAACTGTTAAAGTTACAAGTCTAAAGGCAAGAGGATATAACACAATGGAAGAAAAACGAGAACTCTATATTTTCTTAATAGTTTGATGTATTATATAGACTAAATACATCAGTTATACAGCAACTACAACCACTTTTAATAACTGACTCCTACGCTAAAGCAACGTACAATAACCACTAACAACATGAGCCAAAAGATAAGACTAATAGGGACCATCCATGACTAAAACTGAAACACTAAAACAGATAATGGAACTAAATTAAATTGACTCATTCAATAATCCCTCCCTTAAACTGAAATTCTGCAGAAATTTAGTTTAATGAAATCGCCCGCTCAAATTGGATTAAACATAGTGTAGACACCAAATAGCTTCCTTAGCTTCACAAATGCAGCCAATTTGAGGGGCTTTGTTAACATATCAGCAGCTTGGTCTTCACTTCTGCAGTAAACCACATCAATAATTTCTTTCTTTGTAAGATCTCTCAAAAAGTGAAACTTCACATCTATGTGTTTGCTCCTTCCAAGCAAAACTAGATTCTTAGAAAGCTTTGTTGCTGAACTATTGTCGCAATAAATTGGAGTGGGTCCTTGTTGTGTGAAGTGTAGCTCTGCAAGTATGTTCCTTAACCAGATTGCTTGACAAGCACAAGAGGTTGCTGCTACAAACTCTGCTTTTGTAGTAGATAGAGTGAAAATTGACTGCTTCTTGGAAGGCCATGAAATAGCTCCTGAACCCATCATAAACACAAATCCAGAAGTGCTTTTCCTATAATCTTGGTCCCCGGCAAAGTTAGAATCAGAAAATCCAATTAAATATGATTTTTCTCCCCTCTTGTAGAATATTCCAAAATTAGTAGTACCTTTTAAGTACCTTAAAATACATTTTGCAGCCAAGAGATGCATCTCCTTTGGACACTCCATGAACCTGCTAATGAGAGATACAGAATGCATTATATCTGGCCTTGTTTGCAGTTAAGTACATCAGGCTTCCCACAATTTGCTTATAAAGAGTGCTGTCCACCTTTCTTCTGTTAGGATCTTTAATAAGCTTTACATTTATTTCTGCTGGTTTGCTAATAGGATTGTAGTCTTTCATCTGGAACCTATCTAAAATGTCTTGCATGTACTTTTTCTGAGAAATAGAGATGCCACTTGCAGATTGAACAACTTCTATACCAAGAAAATAATGCATCATTCCAAGATCAGACATATCAAATTCAACCATCATAGACTCCTTAAATTTATCGAACATGCCCTTGTCATTTCAGTGTAAACTAAGTCATCCACATATAAACAAACCATAAGCATATTTGATCCAGCAACTTTTGTATAAAGAGTATGCTCATATGGGCACTTCTAAAAGCCTTCTTTCAAAAAATAAGCATCTATATGACTGTACCAAGCTCTAGGAGCTTGTTTTAATCCATATAGAGCCTTTTTGAGTTTGTATACTTTATGCTCACAACCAGTTTTAATATAACCAGGAGGTTGATCAATAAATACCTCTTCTACTAGATCTCCATGCAAAAATGCTAATTTAACATCTAATTGGAAAATGGGCCATGCATTCTATGCTGCTAAAGAAATCACCAATCTGATTGTGTCAAGTCTCACAACAGGAGCAAAAACTTCCTTGTAATCAACACCAAACTCTTGCTTGTAGCCTTTAGGTACTAGACGTGCCTTGTACTTATCAACTTCACCATTTTCTTTCAATTTTGTCTTATACACCCACTTGGCACTCATTATCTTGTGTCCCTTTGGAAGATCAGTCAACTCCCAAGTGTTATTTCTTTCAATCGCTGATATTTCTTCATCCATGGCCTTTTGCCATTTTGGTTCTTTGACAATAGCTTTAAATGTCACTGGATCACAATCTGAAAATAAAGCAAAGTGTATTAATGGACCCTCAAAATGATCAACTCCTGATACCTCATAGTCTGACATCCATGCTGGCCATTTTTTAAGGCGTTGAGGTCGTGCATGAATCTGTTGATCTACACCTTCACTTGTTGGATTGCTTTGCATATCAATTGGTAATGGTTGCTGCTCATCATCATGATCAAAATCTGTTTGAATTTGCTTTCTCTTAAAATCTTCACTCCAAGGCCAGAATTTTTCTTCGTCAAACCCCACATCACAACTGATTATCACCTTCTTTGTGTTAGGATTGTACAGCTTATAAGCCTTTGATTGATGACTGAGTCCAATAAAAGCACAAATTTCAACTTTGTTATCAAGCTTTGTTCTCTTCTGATCTGGAACATGAACATAAGCGGTGCAGCCAAAAATTCTGAAATAATCAACACTCGGTTGGTGTCCAGTCCAAGCTTCCTCTAGTGTCATATTTTGAACAACATAAGTAGGACATCTATTCAAAATATGAACACTCCAGTCAACTGCTTTAGGCCAAAATTGTTTCGGAAGTTTGCTTCTTTGCAAGAGACTTCATACCATATTTAGAATTGCGCGATTTTTCTTTTCACTTACACGGTTCTACTGAGGAGAGTATGTTGCTGTAAGTTGCCTTTTGATCCCATTTGATGCACAAAAATCTGAAAATTCTTGTGAATTAAATTCTCCTCCATGATCAGTGCGAAGAGTCTTTATAGAACTCCTAGCTTCCTTTTCAACAAGAGCCTTAAAGCTTTTAAAAGCTGAAAAAGCTTCAGATTTTTCCTGCAAAAAATAAACCCATGTTTTCTAACTAAAGTCATCAATGTTATAAAATAACGTTTACCTCCATTTGATATTGGGTTTATTGGTCCACATATGTCAGAGTGAACTAATTCCAACAATTGTTTGCCTCTCCATGATTTTCCTCTTGGAAAGCTATCACGTGGCTGCTTTCCAATTACACAATCTTCACAAATTCCTATTGGAGAATCAAAATAAGGAAGGCCAGCAACCATCTTCTTTTGTTGTAGAGTTTTTAATCCTCCAAAATTCAAGTGTCCATATCTATAATGCCATAGCCATGCTAGATCATTCAGTTTTGCAGCAAAACAACATCGGCCTATTAGTTGAAGATGTAAAAGGAACATTCTGTTTGCAGTCATATGAACTTTTGCAATCAACCCATTAGTAGAATTCTGAATTCTACAAACTCCATCTTTGATAAGCACCTCAAATCCTTTCTCTTGGAGCTGCCCCACACTAAGTAAATTTACTTTCAAATCTGGGACAAACAAAACATTAGAGATAGTTTGAACATATTTGGACTTAGTTTGGATTGATACCTTTCCTTTTCCCTTGACAGCAATCAAAGAATTATCACCAAACTTAACAATTGGTTGAAAATTTTCATCTAATTCAGTAAATGCAGATTTATCTCCACACATGTGATTGCTGCAACCAGTGTCTAGGTACCACAGGTTCTTATTGTTTTCTTCTTTTGCATGGCAGACCATCAACAAAGATATTTCCTCCTCCTTCTCATCTTTTTCTGCAAAATTTGATCCTTCTCCATTGTTCTTAGAAAGGTTAGTTCGACATTCAGATTTATAATGTCCATACCTATGGCACCGATAACATTCTATGTTGGATTTGTCATGTGACCTTGGTCCATGAATGGCAGTGTGTGATCTGCCACATCCCCTTCCTCTTCCTTGAGAACTGCTAGACTGATTTTCTATTTGCTGTTGCTGATTTTTATGATCCTTGAATCCTCTTCCTCTTCCTCTGCCTCTTCTACTTGGAGTTGAAGGCTGATTGTTGGTGGAGGCCTGCAATGCTTGTTCCTCCATGTCCTGTTGGACTAACTTTTGCTCATGGACCTGTAAAGAACTTTGTAGCTCATTAATTAACAAAGTGTCAATACCTTTAGACTCCTCAATAGAGCAAACAACAAAATTAAATTTTGGCAACATGGAACGGAGAATTTTTTCAACAATAGCAATATCCTCAATCTTATCTCCATGAATTCGCATCTTATTTGCGATTGCCATCGTCCTCAAGATGTACTCTACAATAGTCTCTCCTGACTTCATATGCAAGGTTTCAAACTCACTACAGAGACCTTGAAGTTGTACCTGCTTAGCCCTTGCATTCCCTTGATATTTCTTCTTAATGGAGTCCCAAATTTGCTTTGAGGTGTCCTTGTAAAGAATTATTTCCAATATTGTACGATCAATGGCTTGGAAAAGGTAATTCTTTGCCTTTAGATCTTTAACTTTAAGCCTTCTAACTCTGCTTTTTGTGCTGCTGATAATACTACACCAAGTGTTGGTTCTGTTACACCTTCACTGACCACCTGCCAATATTCTTTGGACCGAAGAAAATTCTCCATCAACATGCTCTAATGGTCATAGTGACTATCAAAGCATGGGATGGCAAGTTGAACAAAATCATCAGTGGCCATTAACAATAAGCTACTGCTGCTGCCTTTCTAACCTGGCTCTGGCACCACTGTTAAAGTTACAAGTCTAAAGGCAAGGGCATATAACACAGAGGAAGAAAAACAAGAACTCTATATTTTCTTAATAGTCTGATGTATTATATAGACTAAATACATCAGTTACACAGCAACTACAACCACTTTTAATAACTGACTCCTACACTAAAGCAACGTACAATAACCACTAACAACATGAGCCAAAAGATAAGACTAATGGGGACCACCCATGACTAAAACTTAAACACTAAAACAGATAATGGAACTAAACTAAATTGACTTATTCAACATCAGCAACCCCTGATCAACAGAATTGTTGGACTTATAGACAAGGAGTGGCGAATTGAATGCCATCATACGTATAGAGAGGGGAATTTTGGAGCAGACACCATGGCCAACCTCAGCATCGGGGGCTCTTGATTCTTATAGCCTCACTGCCTGTAACCAACCCTCAGATAGCTTATGGGGGATTTTGTTTGGTGATGATTCGGGGTTCTCTTTGCCCTGTTTAGTTCTGTTGTAGTTGTTGTTTCTTTAGGCTTCAGCCTTCTTTATTCGCCAAAAAAAAAAAATTTGAGATAAATGAGTTTGAGAACGTTGCCAATTTGTGGTGGAAGCAAAATACTCCCTTGTATTTCTGTTTCACGGAGATCAAGACGCTAATTGTCATTTTCCATAATTAAGAAAGTGAAGTATTCATCTTATTTGTGGCCTGAAGAAAGAAACAGCTAAATCTAGCTGGTAGTTTATACCTTATAAAGTAATAACATTACCAGCTAGGAAAAGAGGGTGGGGTCAGGGGGTAGATTGCGAGCACACAAGAGAGAAGCTACATAGATATTGAAAAGAAAATTGAATAAAAAATAGAGAAATATTATTTTATATAGTACTTAGTCATCAAAATTAGAGAGCATCACGTGACTGTACTTTCAACCAATCATATAAGTGTATTTTGTATGAAATTGTGTGTTAGTAGTGGATCTATGTAAAATACACTTATATGATTGGTTCGGGAGCACATCCGCATGATGCTCCCATACCATGCAAGTGTTTCTCCTAAAATTATGTCTGATAATTGTAATTTAAGTAAATATATATATAGTTATATAAGTATTAAATAGAATTTAATTTAAATACATTGACAATATAAAATAATTTTATACTATCAAATAATAGAAATAGTGAAAAATGTCAATTCATACAAATAACTACCGATTATAATGAGGGACCCTATTATGATTTCTCACTTACCCCTATTTCTATTAGTTGACAGTGTAAAACAGTTTTACACTATCAATGCATATCAATTAAACTCTATTGAATATAATATTAATTATGAATAAATTTATATTATTAATAAAGATAATATTTCAATTCAACACTCACTTTATATAATTAAAATTTATATTTATTTGAACTATAACCATTATATATCAATTTAGTTGTTTTAATCTTTATCTACATATAATGAAACTTAAAAATATAAGAGGGGGAAGTGTTACGAATTAGTCGGTGGCTTTTACGGTAGGGTTCGATTGCTTTGACCCATTGTGAACCCCTTACTTTTGATCAGTTAGAAATGGTTATTTTACCTTTTGGCACCCAATATAAATATTGCTCCATTTTTTTGGGGGCTCTGAATTGCTCTGGCTTTATTTGTCTCTGGCGACTACTTTGGGCCTACGTTGCCCCCATCTTCTTGTTTTAACCCCTAGCCCGACCTGTTGTGATATGCTGGGCTTAATGCCACTTCCGCCTAATTATTTTCACCAGTTTACAATTATTATCACCCGCTATCACCCACGCCGCCCATTAACCCACGCGCTGAGATTTACTCCCCCAATTTATTCTAATATAACGTAAACAACATCAGAAATATAATTTATGCATGCCACAAAACCGTTTCAACCAATACATCAATTCAAGTTCATTATTCTCATTACAACTATAACTTACATCTAATTCTGAATTACCAAATGAAAAACTACAATCAAATAGCTAAAAATCCCCACATCCACAGCACAAGCAACAATACTAAATGAACTGTTACAGCCAACAGATGCCATCATCCAATATTACCATCACCAAAAGTGCTGCAACATCAATACATCTTGCTTCCAAAACTTTAAAATCCTACACCACCCGCTTCCTCTACATCGGTGCAACAACAGCTGAATGCCATAAAAATGAAAGAGTGCCCTTATATCGAAAGATTAACTGTAATGAATTTCGAGCTCGCTCTATCACCAATTATGCAACTATGGTTGCTCCGTCTCCTTTTTATTTGATATACATAAAGAAATAAAAAATCCTGCTCCTAATACCACAGCAGAAGGGAAGAGCAGTAATTTGGCATGATTAAGATGAGACCACTGGTATTCAAATGAAGCACACAGTACATTACAGACATTGCATGGGTTGAAGATGGAGTTCTCAAGCAACCAGGAGTCGTATCACATTGTGGTCTTAATAGACTTATCACTACCTTGTCTTTATTTTCTTGATCTATTTTTGTTGCTTGGCTCGTTCTAACCTGGGGAGTTTATACCACGGACCATCATGCTCCTTACATCCTATCCATTAAAAATTGCAACGCACGGTTAAGATTGAAGCCTTCTATTATCTTGTTAAAAAAAAAATAAAACCTTTTATTATATAAAAATAATTTTACAATAATTTAAATTTATCTTTTAATATTTATAAAAAATGATTTTACCATTTTACCCATTCTCTTTTTTCACACGCTACTACTTCCTGTCCCAGCACCACTCCCCCTCCCCCTCCTTCACCAAAAAACCAAACCGCTCTCTGCGTGCTAATTCTTTCCTGTCTCAGTGTTTTCTTTGCATGCTGTCTCATTCCATGTTTTCTAAATGCACTAACCCAGACTGATAAGATGAAGGATTCCTCTTCAAGGCGCTATTTCCATCCAAGACTTTTTCCTCTATTATCTCAGTGTGTGAAAAGTCCTTATTCTTAGCTATTTTTGCTTTTCTTTAATATTTGGAATTTTTTCACTATTGATTTGAGACCAGAGGAACATTGTCAAGGCAATTGCAAGGCGAATCCAATATTGCTGAGCATTGTTTGTATTTGAATTGGATCAGTAGCTAATAGGAATAACCAAGAAGAAGAAGAAGGCGTTTGATGTATTGGCCATTGATATTTGACAATTGAAATTGGTTTAATATGACCCAAAAACAAAATGAAGAAGTCCAAATTTTTCTTTCTTCTTCAAAAGAAAAAAGGGCAAAAAAAAAAAAAAAAGGAACAACTTGTGCTCAGTTTGTGTGTGCCCAGAATTGGAGGATCCCATCCTAAGGTTAATGTTCTTCAATCTCTTGTAGTCATTTCTTTCCAGCAACAAACTAGGCACACGTTGCTCAACAATCCTGGTTGGCTTCTTTAAATGATGAACTTGTCTTTCTGAATGTGGTGCTAGAAACGAAACTGATGTAGTTGCGGAGGTATGCAGTGGGGGAGCTGAGCGAGAGGAAGAGAATTAAGGGGCAAAACAAATAGACTAAGGATAAAAATGTAATTCAAAATTTTTTGAAAAAAATTTAAATGACAAGAACCATCATCATCCATAACTTAACACTCCCTAAGTTAGAATGAACCTGCTTGCTTTCTGTTAGTGAGATTTTATATTTGTAGCTCTCTCATCTAAAAAATAAAAAATCCTACATAAACATATTCCGTACAATAACTAAGATGAGGCTACTTTTCAATTTTTTAGAAGACCTATTCAGCAGTTACCCAGTAGACAACTCTGACACAATACCGAAACTCACGCCAATCCAACAGCAAAGAGCAGGGGTCTGCAACGGCCCTCTACATGCGAGGCCCAGGTTAAATGTGGCCCGAATTAGTCATGGACCCATGGTATTCATTTTTGAAGGTAATGTGTGCTAATTTTGATTTGACAACCGAAACTCCTTAACTCTATATCCTGAAAAAAATCCATTTGTGACCTGTCAAATTAGAAACCTCTCTCTCTAGACTTATAATAGAATAACCGAAAAACACTACGAGGATCAGTGCTACTGCAAACTAATAAACCACCAATTATTGCTGTTTGAAGTACCTGTTTCATCGAATTATCTTAATTAACATATCTATGGTCAGTTTTGAAGTCATAAGAATTAAGAAAACCTTTTATGGATCACTAATTTAAATGGAACAGTTAAAGGCTGCGAAGAGAGATGACTTCAGGGATTTAGTTAGACACTTCAAGGATCATTCCTTCATCACTTATAAAGGTAGAAAGCTTGACACATGATCTTCTAAAACTTATATTTTGATGTGAGACTGAGTTAATTTTTAATTTCTTGATGAAAGTTGCATGCTTAATTATATGACCCAACCATCAATATTAGAGTCAACTTTGATAATAAAATGAAAAATTCAAATACACGAACTTGATGTCCTTTAAGCACTTCACGTATTTGTGATAATTCCTGTGTAGACATGGATGTTTCAGAGAGACGACGGAAGGGGGTTTAGTTATTTCAAAAAAAAAAAAAAAAGAATCATACCCTTGCGACATGTTAAAAATAAAATAAAATTTGGCAGCTGTCTTCATCCTTCAACAAGCAAGCAAATTCAACGGTCATATGGGTTAGATTAAAAACACGGTGCCAAATTTTATTATTATTATTATTATTATTATTTATTTTGTAAGGCCAAGAATTTAGTAGGCCTACTGGAGGGGCTCCTAAGATCTAGGTTGAAGAGAACCAAATAAAACTCTCTTCGGCTAACTAAATCAATTATGAACCACTCTTTTCGGATCCTGGGATCATTCCTTGTGAAGCCTTAAAAGTCCCAGCTCATAGCCGCAATACACCTGTGACTTTGGCATGTTGGCTTGCTTGTTAGTCTTTTATAATGAGGAATTTTGTTATCAATTGTTTAGAAACTTGGCAATGAATTTAGGGGTGGCGATGATGGTTTCATACATTCATTGCATAGATGGAATATGGCAATGGTGTTGAAAAAATGGTTCAATGATTAATAAGTGTTAATGAATAAGGGAGGGGTATTTTTTTTATCTTGCATTTTTAGTTGACATTTGTTTTGATGGGATTTGATAGTGCTCTGGTGAAAAGGGCCATTTTATTTTGAGTTTTGGTATGCTCTTTCAAGATTGCTTGCTGCGTGGACTCTCATATGAAGGAGGGTGCTAACTTTGTGAAGAGTTGAACCGAAAAAAAAAAACACATTGTGATTCTAATAGAGAACACCAAATTGATCTCACAACAATAATTCAAATAGGGTATCTATTTTATAAACATTATTTTATACTGATACATTTGAATCACCCAGAAATTGAAACATACAATAAAAATTTATCCTAAGTGTTGTTGGCTTGATTTCATTTTGAAATTTTATTTTGAAGAGTTGAGAAATGTAAATAACTCCTGAGTCATGAGCTGTTGCAATGAAACTTCACGTAGAGGAATGTTCAATGGAGTCCGCTTACTTAGAAAACCTTGGGAGACACATTTCATTGATGTCGATAGCATGGATTGGAGTTTAAGCATGCAAATGTCACTATGGTAATATGAACTATATCCAATAAAACTCTTAAATTTGGTGGAGTTAGGCGTTGGTCCAGTACATCACATAGTGTGATATTAAGAGCAGATGCTGATTGAAGTGATGACAGGATTTCCTTAGGATGCCTTCCAACTAATATTTCAAGTGCCACTACTCCAAAACTATAAACATCACACTTTTCACTTGCAATCATAGTATAGGCAAGTTCTGCATTGATAAGATAAAGATCAATATATATGAGGAGGCTAATGATGAAAACAATAAACTAAAATCGATTGAGATTTAAATGTTTAAACAAATTCTACAATTAGAATATGTTTGACCTTGCAAATTTGTCCACCTATCATTTATATGTATACTTGTGGCATGTGTTACATGGAATCAAATAAACATGAGAATTTTACGGGAAAAGGAAATGAACCAAATAAAAATATGGGTAATTTACCTGGGGCGATATACCCATAAGTTCCAGCAATTATAGTCTGATTGGATGAATCAAAGCTAATGAGTCTGGCTATGCCAAAATCAGAAACAATTGGGTGCCAGTCTGAGTTGAGTAAAACATTACTTGTAGTTATATCCCTATGCACAATTGGAGGGGTGCAATCATGATGCAAATAGGATAAAGCATGTGCAATGCCTTCAACAATGTTAACCCTCTTTTTCCAATCCAATTCCACAGCCTCTATATCATCATATAGCACAGAAAACAAGCTTCCTTTCACCATGTACTCGTAAATCAAAAACATGCTCCTTTTGTGCAGGCAGAACCCACAGAGCTTTATAATGTTCCGGTGCTTTATTTCTGATAGTACTCTCACTTCATTTCTAAAGCTCTTATCATAAGCTGGCTCCTCTACTTCAAAACCATGAAGCTTTTTCAAGGCAACAATCTTGCCACTCGGTAATTGCACCCTATAAACACTCCCATATGCGCCAGTTCCAATGCAATACTTCATGTCAAAATCTTCAGTTGCATTAATGATGTCTTTAAATGCTATGTTTCCATCAAAATTCCATACCGAAAACAAATCCCCATTCTTGATTGTTGTTTGCTTTGCTTGTTTGCTCTTGCGTAGCTTCAAATACACCAGTAGAAGGAAGGCTACAATTAGAGAAAAGAGGATAGGAAGAATTATGGCTAGATTGTGTATTACTTTGCTGTGAGCTGAACAAGGTTGGGATTGGTAACCTGAGTCACAACATTCATGCTTGTTTATAACTCGAGGCCAAACATTTAGAGTAGGACCCTTCAAATTATTGTGTGAAATGTCTAAATAAAGCAACTTACGATTCACATAAGAAACTAGGAGAGAGTTGGGTATTGCTCCAGAGAGATTACTGTAGCTGAGATCCAATGTTGTTAAGTTTGGCAAAAATCCAAGTAGGGGTGGTATTTCACCGCTAATGCGGTTGTGATCGAGGAAGATACCAGTCAGGTTTGTAAGTTTTTGAATTGACATGGGTATTTGCCCACTGATGGAGTTGCCGGTTAGCCTCGGCTCTCGCAAGTAGGTTAACTGACTTAAATTAGAAGGGAGAGAACCAATGAGTAGATTGTGAGAAACGTCAAGCTCAGCTAATTGGGTGAGATTTGTAAGTGAAACAGGGAAGCTCCCACTGATTTGGTTTTCATGCATATTCAAACAAGTGAGATTGGGTAATCCACCGAGAGCTGGAGGTATGGGCTCTGTGATTCTGTTTTGAGATAGATCCAAAGTGACAAGATTTTTTAGGAACCCCAACTCATAAGGAATGGAGCCTTGAATGATATTGCCAGACATGTCTAGGAAGGTTAAGTGGCTAAGGTTTCCCAGTGAAGAGGGTATCTCACCAGAAAGATTATTGCTGGATAAATCGAGATAAGTGAGTTTGGCGAGATTACCAATTTCTGGTGGGATTCTCCCGTTTCGTCCAGCATCGCTGAGATCAAGATACTCTAAATTCTGGAAAACAGAGAGGTTGAGTGTTGCTAATTCAAACGATGCTGTCCATTCATAAACCCAGCGTTCGATTCGAATGATGCTTCCAGCGCCATTGCATTTTATAACATCCCAATGACGGCGATCAGAGATAGTGAGGTTATTGATCCACATATACCACTTCCACCATCCACTACGGTGAATAGCATTGGCTTACAATTCAAGCTGCGATGCTGCAGAAGCTGCTGCCTCCAACTCTACTAATTGAATCACACCTGAAATAATAACAATAATAATAACAAGAAAAGCACTCCGTATTTCTGGCCAATTGGAGTTAGAAGCAACATAATTCATTCTATGCACATGCATATGTTCAAACTCAGTGACGATGAGATGACAATGAATGCTATTTTATAAAGATGCAAGTTGATTTCTGAGATGTATCAGAAACTAAGCATTTAAGTTGTGTGCCTAATCTGTTCGTTGTCCATTCATTTATACTCCCGGTCGCAGTACATAAAAGCTTAAACGTATGATTCAAGGCTTTGGCCCTATGACTACGCCAATCCATATGTCACGGCATTGCATTGCATGACTTGGAGTCAACTTACAAGAATTGCATGCAAGTTTCTTGGAAGCGTGCTGGTTTTTCTCCGTGGGTGGCTCTTCTTAAGACTAACATGCTCCATGAATGGGACCTCTAGGTGACCATATTGGTGCGTGGCATAATCCGTATAGATTTTGCATTTATTTTGTGTGAGTGAGGAACATTCATATTCTTGTAAATTTATCTACTTTGGGTTGGGAAAGGAGATAAATGGGCAAAATTTTTGTACCGAATTTCAACCAATAAAATTAAAAATATTAGTAATGTAGTAATTTCTTTTTTTTGGTCATGTAATGTAAAATTGTTTAGCTGATCAAAGATTCTCATTCGTTGATTTAAACAAGATATGGTGAAATTTATGTACAACTACCAGCTCTCTTGGTTAAGTGATAATAATACATATCCTATATGAATTACTACCTTCAAATTTTATGATAAGATAGGAATTGGGAGAGGACTTCTTTTTCTTTTAATTTTTGGCATTATAGGATCCTTTATTCTCAATGATGGAACACTTATGCGAGCTATTGACTAAAAAATTAGTGCTAATATATTTTATTTTTTTAATTAATAGTTCTTTTAATCAAATATTGTTGCATTAAAGTGAATTAAAACCCTAAGTAAAATTTATCTGCAATATTAGAAGTTTGATGACTGAAATTACGATTTTAATTAGTGTTTTATTTGACTACCACTTTTGCCCTAAATTTTGGTAAGCAATTATTTAAAAAAAAAAACTCGTGGTATTTTTTGTTCCAGTTCAAGTATTACACAAACTAAAATTAGAAAAAAAAAAAAAAAAAAAAACACCATAGAAGAGAAAAGAAAGGAATGCATAAATTTCGTTACACTTTTGAGACTAGCAAAGGCGTCTTTCCATGTGGGGGAACCTACGATTTTGATGCTGCTTCTTGTGTTTTTAAAATTAAAATTTCAAAGTCCAGCAATAATTAATCTTGTCAATTATATTATATGTGCATTAGGTGCTGTTTCTCTGATGAGAATTCTATTGATAGAGCAAAGTTACAAAACTTGCTTCCGCGGCTTGTGATACCGCCACTCTAGGAAATGAAAGAACAGTTGGCAGAGGCAAAGGTAGGGGTAGGCAGAGCAAGGTGCATACTTGAGCAGGTGCGAAGCAAACCTAAAATTAAACTCTTCTTCCACTAAAACATACTGCATGATTTTCTTTAAAAATAAAAGGTAAAAAGAAGTCTTCTTAATATGAACTAATAGGTTTATTTAAATTTTGGATAATAATTTTTTCACATCATTATTTTTCGTTTTAAATCTACACATTTCCTCTTGAGAAACAGGATTAAAAAAAAAAAAACTTTACAAATGGTTGGTTAAAGTGTCAACTTTAACTCTCTTTAGAGGAGGATGTAAGTACAAATTTTATGTAGATAAATATTCTCAATTTATTTCTCCAAGGCTCACGAGAATCAATTTTATAGGTAATGCAAATGGGTTAAACTTAATAAAAAGATAAATTGTGTAAAACTAAATTTATCATTATCGATTATAAAAAATTTAATTATACATATAATCTATTATTGAAATAAGATTTCAAGCTAACAAAAAATACTATCATAAAGATAAGCGCTATGGAGGTATGATGATGAGGTCGAAATGCAGAGGAATAAGGGCAGGTGGTATTAATATTTTTCCTGACTTTTTTTGTTGATGTTTGTTTTGATGGAATTCCGTAAACGGGCCCTTTTATTTGACGAAATATGTCCATTTGATGATTTCTTGCAGCGTGCGTTTTCCTATATGAAGGTGTACAAACTTTGTAAGGACTTGGAAAAAAGTTATTGTGATTTCAAGAAAAGAACACCAAATTGATCGATCTCACAACAATAACCAAATACGGCATTGACTTATAAGCATGATTTTATGTTTATACATATGAATCACTCAAAAATTGAAACATACAATAAAAATATATCCTAACTACTGACAGGTCGATTTCATTTTGAAATTTTATTTCAGGAGTTGACAAATATAAAAAACTCTTGACTCATGAGTTGTTGAAATGAAACTTCACGTCGAGAAATATTCATTAGAGTTTGTTGAGTTAGAAATCCTTGGGAGGCATATTTCATTGATGGCTGACAATGTGGATTGGGGTTTAAACATGCAAATGTTACTATGGCAACATGAACTATATCCGATAAAACTCTTAAATTTGGTGGAGTTAGGCGTTGGTCTAATACATCATATATTGTGATGTCAAAAGCTAATGCTGACTGAAGTGCTGACAGGATTTATTTAGGATGTCTTCCCACCAAAATTTCAAATGCTACTACTCTAAAGCTATAAGTATCACACTTTTCACTTACAACTATAGTATAGGCAAGCCCTGCATTAATAGATCAAGATATATATATATATATATATGAGGAAGTTGATGATGAAAACAATAAACAAAAAATAGTTGGAAATTTAAATGAATTAAACAAATGTTATAATTAGTATAAACTTGACATTACAAGTTAGTCTATCTGTCTAGTTATATATGCAATAGACATGCTTTTCATGGAATCAAATAAACATAAGAATATAAAGGGAAAATAGAAAGCAACCAAAATAATATGAATGACTTACCTGGGGCAATATATCCACAAGTTCCAGCTACTATAGTTCGATTGGACGAATCAAAGTTGATTAGTCGAGCTGTGCCAAAGTCAGAAACAGTTGGGTGCCACTCTGAGTTAAGTAAGACATTGCTGGTAGTTATGTCTCTATGCACAATTGGAGGGGTGCAATCATGATGCAAATAGGATAGAGCATGTGCAACACCTTTAATGATGTTAACCCTCTTTTTCCAATCCAGTTCCACAGCCTCTACATTATCACATAGCACAGAAAAAAGACTTCCTTTCTCCATGTACTCATAGATCAAAAACATGCTCCTTTTGTGCAAGCAAAACCCATAGAGCTTTACGATGTTCCGGTGCTTTACTTCCGACAGCACTCTCACTTCATTTCTAAAGCTCTTGTCTAAAGCAGGCTCCTTTGCTTCAAAACCATGAAACTTTTTCAAGGCAACAACCTTGCCACTAGGTAATTGCACCTTGTAAACACTCCCGTAAGCACCTGTTCCAATGCAATACTTCATGTCAAAGTCTTCCGTTGCTCTAATGATGTCTTGATGTGCTATGTGTCCATCATAATTCCATATGGAGAACAAATCACCATTCTTAGTTGTTGTTGTTGTTGTTGTGGTCATCTTACTTGCACTATGACGTAAATTCAGCTACACAAGTAGTAAGAAGCCCAAAATTAGAGCAAAGAAGATAGAAAGAACTATAGCTAGCAGGTGTCTTGCTTTGCTGGCTTTGTTGCTATGAGCTGAACAAATTTGGAAATGGAAACCTGAAATTTCACAACATTCATTTATAGTAGAATGAGTCCAATAATATAGAGTGGGTTCCTCGACATTATTGTGTGAAATGTCTAAAGCTTTATTTGTATAATAAACTGCAAGAGAGTTGGGAACTTTTCCGGAGAGATTATTATAGCTGAGATCCAATACTGTTATGTTTGGCAAACATCCAAGTAGTGGTGGTATTTCACCAGTGAAGAGGTTGTGATTAAGGTCGATAATGGTTAGTTGTGCAAGTCTTTGAATTGACAAGGGTATTTGTCCACCGATGGAGTTGTTGTATACGATCAACTTTCGCAAATTGGTCAACCGACCTAAATCAGAAGGCAGAGAACCAATGAGTAGATTGTCAGAAATGTCTAGGTATTTTAATTGGGTGAGATTTGTAAATAAAATAGGCAAGTTCTTACTGATCTAATTTTCATGCATATATAAATAAGTGAGATTGTGTAACCCACCAAAAGTTGGAGGTATTGGTCCTGCGATTCTATTTTGAGATATATCCAAAATGACAAGATTTTTGAGGAACCCCAACTCTTCGGGAATGGAGCCTTGAATGCTGTTGAAAGACAGGCCCAAGTTCACTAACTTGCTAAGGTTTCCGAGTGAAGGAGGTATCTCTCCTTCAAGATCATTGTCAAATATTTCGAGATAGCTAAGATTGGATAATCGACCAAGAGTTGGAGGTATTGGACCTATGATTCTGTTTCCATATAGATTCAAAGTGTCAAGATTTTTTAGCAACCCAAGCTCATGGGGAATGGAGCCTTGAATGTTGTTGTAGGACAAATCTAGGCTCACTAATTGACTAAGGTTTCCCAGTGAAGTAGGTATCTCACCTTCGAGATCATTGTGGAATAAATTGAGATAGCTGAGTTTGGGTAATCCACCAAGAGTTGGAGGTATTGGTCCTATGATTCTATTATAAGATATATCCCAACTGACAAGATTTTTCAGGAACCCCAGCTCATGGGGAATGGAGCCTGAAATGTTGTTGCCAAAGAGGTCTAGTTGCACTAATTTGCTAAGGTTTCCAAGTGAAGGAGGCATCTCACCTCCAAGACCAGTGTTGGATAATTCGAGAAGAGTGAGTTTAGAAAGGTTACCGATGTTAGGTGGTAGACCCCCTGCTTGTCCAACTCCACTTACAACAAGAGTCTCTAAATTATGAAAAACAGAGAAGTCGAGTGTAGCAAGCTGAATCGTTGGTGTTTCATAATAATTGTAGTCCTGGCCGTAATAGATTCCAGTGATGCTTCCAGCGTTATTGCAAGTTATACCATGCCAATCACAGCGACTGGAGATATTTTTGTAATCATAATCTGAGGTGTTCCAGCATCCACTACGGAGTATAGCATTGGCTTCCAGTTCTAGCTGTGATGGTGCATAAGCTGCAGCCCCCAACTCTTGAAATTGAGTCACACCTGAAATAATAATAATAACAAGAAACACACTCCATATTTCTAGCCAATTGGAGTTAGAAGCAAAATTCTTCATTCTATGCATATATTGCACATCAAATGTTTAAACTCAGTGACGATGAGATGATAATGAATGCTATTTTATAAAGATGCAAGTTGATTTCTGAGATGTATCAGAAACTTAGCATTTAAGTTGTGTGCCTAATCTGTTCGTTGTTCATTCATTTATACTCACAGTCGCACTACATAAAAGCTTAAACGTATGATTCAAGGCTTTGGCCCAATGACTACGCCAATCCATACGTCACGGCATTGCATTGCATGACCTGAAGTCAACTTATAAGAATTGCATGCAAGTTTCTTGGAAGCGTGCTGGTTTTTCTCCTTGGGTGGCTCTTCTTAAGACTAACATGCTCCATGAATGGGACCTCTAAGGGACCATATTGGTATCGTGGCGTAATCCGTATAGATCTTGCATTGACTTTATGCGAGTGAGGAACATTCATATCTTGTAAATTTATCTACTTTGGGCTGGGGAAGGAGATAAATGGGCAAAATTTTTGTACCGAATTTCAACCAATAAAATTAAAAATATTAGTAATGTAGTTTTCTTTTTTTGGGGTCATGTAATGTATAATTTTAGGCTGATTGATTGTGAAATAATGGGTCGAAGATTCTCATTTATTGATTTTAAACAAGGGACGGTGAAATTTATGTGCAACTAACAAGTCTTTTGACTGGACGATATAGTGGAACATATTTCATATGAATTACTACATTTAAATTGTATGATAAGATAGGAATCAGGAAGACTTCTTTTTCTTTTAATTTTTGGCATTATAGGATCCTTTATTCTCAACGATAGAACACTTCTACGAGCTATTGACTGAAAAATTAGTGCTAATATTTTTTATTTTTGTTAATTAATAGTTCTTTTAATCAAATATTGTTGCATTAAAGTGAATTAAAACCATAAGTAAAATTTATCTGCAATATTAGAAGTTTGATGATTGAAATTACAATTTTAATTAGTGTTTTATTTGACTACCACTTTTGTCCTAAAATTTTGTAACCAATTATTAAAAAAAAAAAAAAACTAGCGGTATTTTTCATCCAGTTCAAATATTACACAAACTAAAATTATGAAAAAAAAAAAACACCATAGAAGAGAAAAGAAGACTCTCTCAAATTTTGCTCACTTATAAATAGTAACTACTAATTATTAAATCTTTTAATAGAACCCTTAATTTATAATAATTCTTACAATCAAGCCAATAGAGAAAAATACATATTATATAAAAAAATCATCCATCTAATATTATTAAAAATTCATATTTAATTTTCTTTTTATTAATATGTTTTGTTGTTTATATGGGATATACTCTAGGTCGGTGGGAGTCTTTAATTCCGTAAGAATTTCCACGCGCACACTGAAACGTGCTTTTGACTGAATATTATGAACTGCCACGATGGCTAAGCTAGCTCTTTACAAAATTGTTTTCATAAATTATTGTCCAAACACTTAACAACAACTGAAATGACTGAAAAGTACATCGAAAGGAGCACTTTTAATTTTATTTTTTGTTTTTTTTAAGAAAAAAAACTGCGATGCTTTCACCCAGCAAATTTATATATTTGCAGCTCTAGGATAACCAAGTCCAATGGCATCATCCAGGAACTCAACATACACGCATGCAGGCATCCTGACAATAAGAAAAAAGTAATCCCCAAGGAAAATCTATGGCCAAATTTAACAAAATTATACGGACACCTATTGGCCTCCCTATATATGTGCCCAATTTCTAGATTCCAGTCTTCATCTATCAACTCCCTAATAGAGTTTGCAGATGAAGTTTTGAGGCAAGTGGTGGATTGGTGAGCCTCATTATATCTGCACCACCGTTCAATCGCAAATCCCACACAGATGAGGTTGTAGCATATTGGTTATTTGCTATCTCTGAAAATGCTGCCGCATACTTGACGGTGCGACTTCAAGTCGCAGGGCAGAGCCCTAAAGCCCCCTCCCCCAACTCCCCCCTCCCCGGCCAAAAAAAATAAAATCGCGAATCCCCTTCCTCATATCCCTAATATATTCCCCCTTCTTTGGAAAAAAAAAAAAGTTAAATTTTTTTTTTTATTTATCTATTACTTCTGGCCTAATATTGTGTAAGCAAATTATAAAATCAAAAAATGCGTCTCTAAACATGTATGCTATTACTATTATTGTATGATTAATATTTTTCCGGTTAATATTTTTTTTTCAATTTTAAAATCTTATTATTTCATTTTCTTTTTAAGAGAAATAGAAGTTATTAGATGTCTCTTAAGACAATTTTATTATATAATAATATAATATAGGTGTAGATATAGTTGAAGAAAAATATCTAGTCATTAGTAAATAAGTCCGAAAGTCTGAGGTCAAGTGATTGGAGACGGTGCTTAGGGCCAGCTTAAGAAAACAATCGTCCATGGGGTTGGCTCCAACGTCTGAAGACTTAATCGGATAACACACTGATTTAAAGGTTTATTGGTCCACTTAATTTAATTGAAGTGTAATAAAATATATATTTATATATAAATATGATTAATTATATGATATAAGAAAACAATACATATAAAAAGTTAAAATATAAAATATTCAACTCCTATATTATTTAAACTATAAATTTTTTTACGCTTAAGACTATTATAAAGAAAAAAATAATTTTTGTAATACTTGAAATAATAGACATTCATATATCCTTTATTTTTAAAGTTGAAAAAATGTGATGTAATAATAATAAAATTGTAGAAACTCACTTTTTTATGTGTGAGTATCTATAAATGCCTCTAAAATTGAATATTCAGATAACACAATTCTATTAAAGAATTCAAGTTCCACATTAATTAGACTATGAACATTTTACTTTCAAAATAATTATAAATACTTATATGTCATATTATTTTATATTTAACTCTAGACTCTTTTTAAAAGTGTAGAAGATTTATTAGTCCTTGACTTGCCCAAGGTGTATTTGATCGGTGTTTGAAAATCCGATTTTTGTACGACTAGCTGGTCCGGCCTAGCTTCCAAGACATTGGTCGGCTCTAATACAATAAGGAAGGATGGTGCTATTAAAGATATTTTCGATGCATCTTGTGAGCAATACACCAAACGCTTCGTGTGGACTTGGGAATTAAAATTTTAAATTTGAATTTTAATGTTAATAGTAATTTAAATTTGAATTTCAATTTTTTAAAATTAAAATTGATCTATAATTTCAAATTTTATGTCTAAATTTGTTAAAGAATTAAAACTAAATTATAATTATAATTGTAATTATATTTTTATTATTTGAATGTTTGGTTTTTTTAAAACTAATAAAAATTTAATACAATAACTATTTTTGTATTATTGTAATTCTTATATAAAAAATAGTAAATTAGAATCTAGAATTTTTATATTATAATTTTTTTTATAAAAATACTAAATTTTAATAAATATGATTGTTAGCAAATAAATGATAAAGAGAGAGAGAGAATCATATAGTTTTCAATGAGGAGAAAGATATTTACTAAGTTTTAGAATTAATAGTTTTTCGGGTATAGAGTAGGAATTAAGTAGAACTCCATCTTAATTATTTTTCAATTCAATGTAATGAGTTTATAGATTTGTAATTTCCATTTTATATGTTAAACTAAACATGAAAATTAGAATTGAGAAATTAAATTCTAATTCTATATCCCACTTTGGACATCAAATGATACGCTAATGTAATTTCTATACTTAGCTTATAAATTGGCTATATTGCACATGATTTTTTTTTCTAAATTAAGAAAAAGTTATAAATGTCCCGTAATAAGAGATTAATGTATTTCTTGGATAGGCACCCTATCATGTCATCTCTTTGGCTACAATCGAAATTATTAGTGCCCAAGGATTATTCCAAATTGTTAAGGTATATTATATTAAAAAAAATTCCTTAACTGCATTTAATTACAAGAACAAAGTTGCACTCAAAAATCAAAACAATTTAATGCTTAACATTTTAGTAATTACATTAAATATGTTGATGAGGTTGAAGATAATGACAATTAAATGACAAAATTAAGGTGTTAAGCATTAAATAAAACAGAACACTTATTATTATTATGATTATTATTATTATTATTATTATTATTATTATTATTATTCACTTTGAAAGCGCCTAAGGATATCTCCTCTATTATATATCTACAGCCAACAAGTACCGGAGCAAACTTTACCATAACTATCTGGGCAGCTAAGTATGACGATGGGAAACTCTTCACTATTGATCATTGCCCTCTTCATCTTACAAGCTCTGCTTGCATCACATTCATATTCTTTTCCTCTCTCAACTAACAATAGATGGATCGTTGATAAAGCCTCAGGACAACGTGTGACTCTAAGATGTGCAAATTGGCCAGCCCACATGAGTGTAATGTTGGCAGAGGGATTGCACAAGCAACCTATAGTGAACATTGTGTCTCAAATTACAAAGTTGGGGCTTAATTGTGTTCGTCTCACGTGGGCAACATACATGTTCACTCGTTACTCCAATCAAACCATTCAAAAAAGTCTTGACGATTTGAATTTGGGAGGGATCAAAACGGGGATCATGAACAATAACCCGAATGTCTTAAGCATGACTCACCCTCAAGCCTATGCTTTTGTGGTTGACCAGCTTGGTGCTCACAACATAATGGTAGTGTCTGACAATCACATCAGCGAGCCGAAATGGTGTTGTGGAAACGATGATGGCAATACTTTCTTTGGAGACAGAAGTTTTGATCCTGAAGAATGGGTCCATGGACACACTTTGGAAGCTCAATTTTTGAAGGGTAAAACTAATGTGAGTGACGTTGTCTATAATTATGAACAAGAGCGGTGTTATTTGTAGATAAGTGTGTAACACAACTTTCAATACTTTGTCATATCAACGCTAAAATCACTTGGTTTTTTATTTTAAATTTTTTTTATTGCATCTTTTTTCAACAAATCTAAAGACCAGTACACATATCATTTTTCCTTGAATAATTAAAAAATTCCTTTTCTCTTGTATCCAAAAAAATTATTTGTCATTGTTCCGACCTACGTTCTGGATAGACGAAAAAGGTCCAGCTGACATGTTTTTGAAGTCTAGGTGTATAAGGGAGCATAGACTCGTTGTGAATATGTCTTGATCATTGAGAGATTAAGGATTTACAAAAGACCGATTGGTGGACCTGTAGCGTTCTAACCAATCAATGGTCAATCATGAAGGAGATTAGGGCGATCATTAATAATGTGTGGTTATGAGATACTTAATATTTGAGGAGCCCCTTCAGTCTTTACTCTTTACTAAAGGCTGTTCGGATGGGCCTGCGAGCTCAATCCAGTCCATGTTCATTTACATTGGATTTTGCATATCCCGAATTCTAGGACCAAGTATTGGTCCGATCCATTCATAATAATATTTAGATTATATGCATTAATAGTATAAAAAATTTTTATATAAATATCTAATGATGTATTTTTATATCAGTAAAAATATTTAACTCAATCATTCACTATTATAAAAATCTTACAAACATAATCATATAATTGTATAATAATATCTTTTATACTCTCAGTAGATACCAATTAAATTCATAATATTACTCTTATATCTTTTGGCTCTATATAATTGCAGAGCATTAGCCTTTAGATATTAAAGTTGTATAAAGTAACATCATTAATTCTTGAATTTCACCAAATCAATCAGCTTGCTTTCGTCTAATGTCCTGTAACTAATTTTGAGTTTGACATTCAATTCTCCTCCACAGGTGGTTGGAATTAGTTTGCGGAATGAACTACGTGGTCCACTTCAAAATCTTGATGCTTGGTATGAAAATATAAAGCGAGGAGCATTGGCCGTTCACCAAGCAAACCCAAATGTGTTGGTGATCATCTCAGGTTTCAACTATGCAGCTGATCTCAGCTTCTTAAAGGAAAATCCTCTGAACCTGGCCCTGGATAATAAGGTGGTCTATGAAGCACACAATTACCCATACTGGGGTGGCAATTGGAATAAGCAACCAACAAACTCTCTTTGTGATTCGTTAAAGCGTGGGTTAGATGACAAAGTTGGGTTTCTCATCAATGGGCCTAATCCCTCTCCTTTGTTCATAAGTGAATTTGGAATTGATTTGATTGCAAGAACTGATCCTGATGAGAGATGGTTGACTTGCATGTTATCTTACTTTGCTGGAAGAGACATTGATTGGTCCTGGTGGGGACTACAAGGCAGCTATTATTTAAGAGAAGGCAAAGTTGACGCTGGGGAAGCATATGGTCTATTGAACTTCCAATGGAGTCAGCCAAGTTATCCACAATTCCCTCAGAGATTTCAGCTAGTACTGAAGAAGCTTCAAGGTATGGCATGCATGCTAGAGATTAATTTTGCTATGGTCATATATATTTTAACATTGCCATTTAATCATATGTCACTGGAATAAAGAAAAATCGTACGATATGAAACACTTGGCACGTTTGCTAATAAAAGCAACCGTTATTTCCGTCTGAGGCCATATATGGTTGATTTTCAGAAAACATGTTTCTTTCTACCAATCAGAGTAGTTTGTCATATATTCGTACCAATAGATTTCATACAACGCAGCATTTCTCATGTTACTATATATGTAATTTTTAATGTAGTAAAGATGAGAATCAGATAACTTTTATATTGACAATATATTAAAATTAATTGTTCAAGCTAACGTTGACTTTCAATTAATGTTATGCTACTGTACAAACTTATAGGACATGGGTTTTACTACATGGTTTGTTTTGTATAGATCCAGCATCAACGGTGCCTAATTCGAACATCTTGTATCACCCACAAAGTGGCCTATGTGTGAAAGCAGATAAAAATTACAATCAAGTTGAATTGAGTGATTGTGTGAAGGCAAGGGGGTGGAGTCAGGAGGGAGACAAGATCAAATTGAATGGAGACCACTGTTTGAAGGCACTTGGTGATGAAGATGTTCCTGTTGTTGTCTCAACTGATTGCTCCAGTGAACTAACTTCTTGGAAGTTCATATCGGCATCTGGGTTCCATTTGGCTGTTGGACAAGGCAATGGCTTGTGCTTGGAGAAAGATAGCACCTCATCAATATTACTGACAAATAGATGTATTTGTGTGGAAGATGATGATGGGTGTATCGACAATCCCCAGACCCAATGGTTTCAATTTGTTCCAACAAATGTCGGTTAGTTGGAATTATTGTTAAATAGAGGGCATCATAATGAAAATCATTTGAACGTGCAGTAATAAACTTTTATTTATGATAATCATGCGTAATGAACATTACTGTCTTGTTTGTGTTTTATGCATGCTCAATCCGGCGATGGAGTAAGCTTTTAATTCTAATTTTATTTTTATTTTGATATTAAGGTGGCAGTGAATTTAATTCATCTAAAGTGAGCATTTACTTATAAAGAAAAAATAAAAAATTTTAACTATTAATAAAAAATTATTAATTATATTAGAAGTTCATGTATAATAAATTAACTGGGAATTTGTTGCTTTAATAAAATATAAAAAATAACAAATAACAAATACATAATACTCTATCTTTTATATATTTTGATATTTTTCATTTTTTACTATAAAATATAAGAAAAAAGAAATTATAATAAAATATCATTTTTATTAATTATCTAATCAGAAATTTTAAATTGATATAATTGTTTAAATATTTATTATTTTAATTATTTTATAGTTTGTATTACATATAAATATAATTTATATGGAAAATTATTTATTATTTATTTAAATATTTTTAATAATTATTTTTTTTATAAACATAGAGAGAGAGAGAGAGAGGATTTATATATCAAAGCCTAATCACGCTTAATCTTACATTTCAATACTTGATTAAATTATATATCATATATAATTATTTTGTTATATATAATTAAATTTATTATTAAATAATTTTATTAAAAAATATTTTTTATTTATAAATTTTTTATTATTTCTTATTATTTATTTAATAATTGTTTTTATTTTAATAAAATATATTAAGAAAAATAAAGAATGAAAGAATCTTTATATATTAAAAATTAATCAAGCATAATCCAACCTCCCTAAAATTGATTAAGTTATTTATCATTTTGATATATAAGGGGATTATAATAAATAAATTTATACAATATATTATCTACACCAAATAATAAATGAGGTTATAATATATCTTATTAACTTTTTTTATCATGTCTAATGTGACATGCAAACACACCTAAGGATATGATACATATATTAAAATTATGCAAACTATTAATAAGGATATGTGTGTGTGTGTGTGTGTGTGTGTGTGTGTGTGTGTGTGTTAAAATTATAAAATTCAAATTTAGTGATGAAGTTATTATAAAAATCACTCAATAAAGAGTTAAGATAATTAATTAGAATTATAAATGGTTAAAAATATAAAAAAGAAAACCAGTATATAATTTATTTAAGTAGCATTATAACCTTTTACTATAAAGTGACTACGCTACTAATTATTTTTTAGTTTGTATTACATAAGGATACAATTTATACTGAAATTTATTTATTATTCATTTAAATATTTTTAATAATTACTTTTTATTTCTTTATAAACATTAAAAAAGAGAAAGAGACTTTATATATCAAAGTCCAAACACACTTAATCTCACATTTGAATACTTGGTTAAATTATACATCATATATAATTATTTTTGTTATATATAATTAAAATTATATTAAATATTATTTATTATTATTTATATATTTTTATACTAGTTTGAATAGTTACTTCATCTCAAATATTACTTTTGAAAAGTATTTACTTATTATTAAATAGTTTTATTTAAAATAATTTTTATTTATATAGTTTTTATTATTTCTTATTATTTATTTAATAATCATCTTTATTTTAATAAAATATATTAAGAAAAACGAAGAGTGAAAGAACCGCTATATATTAAAAACTAATCAATTATAATCCAATCTCTCTAGGATTGATTAAATTATTTATTATTTTGATATATAAAAAAATTATAATGAATAAGTTTATATAATATATAATATTAACTTTTCTTCTCATGCTTAACATAGCATGTAAACACACCCTTAGGATATGATACGTATATTCAAATTATGCAAACTATTATATATATATATATATATATATATATATATATATATATATATATATATATATATATATATATATATATATATATAAAATTCAAATTTAGTTAAGAAATTATTATAAAACTCACTTAATAAAGACTTTTGATAATTAATTAGAAGAATAAATGGTTAAAAATATAAAAAAGAAAAGTAGTATATAATTTATTTAAGTAGCATGTATAACCTTTAAGTGACTACGCTATTAATTAGGCTTTATTTTGATCCCGTATGTGCGCGGATCTGAGAAGCATCAGAAGTAGAAAAGTACAACAAAAAATTAAAGCTTTTTTTAATGAATAAAAAAATTAACTCTTAAGGGGAAAGTTTGTCTAATATCTAGCTGGAAATGATTCAGGTACGCAACAAAAAATGACGATTCACGTCTTGACTACATATATTTATTTGGATTAAAGATTTTGAACAAAAAAAATCTATTTTTATTTTTAAATATTAGAAAGCTAGTTTTTCATAAAGCTAAAATGATAGAAAAGTTTGATAATAATTTATGATTTTAAATTGGAATGTATTCTTTTTAACAGAAAAATTAATCATCCCTTCCATTTTCCTCCAAAATTATATTCACCTACCCAGACATGCCCATGAAAAATGGACATCAAGCTATTGGAGTCAGATGCCGATCGACAGTGAGATTTTCACTGTATGAGTAAAAACTAACAAAATTCTAATTTTAAATAAGAGCAAATTATACTCCCTTTTTTGATAGATACTTTTATTATACAACTCTTATCTTTGTTTTTAGAACATACATTTTATTCTAAAATACTTTATTAACAAATAAGTATATAAATTTACTAAACTATTCATTATGTAAAGTACTTCATTAATTATTTTTAATATTTTTTAAAATATTATTATTATTTTAATTATTAATTATTTAACATTATATTATTTTATCTTTATAAAATCTAGACAATATGCTAATATTAATGATACTATATTTATTAAGATTATTTAATCCTTATAAAAATATAAAATTTAATACAACATTGACATTTATTTTCATTTTAATAAATTTAATTTGTTTCTTAATATAATAATAGCTAACAATTTAAAAAATAAAATATAAATACATGTGCATCAATGTTATTACATTATTATCAGTCACATATCTTTCACTGTTGACAAATGATTTCAATATATATAACCATTAATAAAGGATATATATTTTGGACTAAAAAATAAGGTAATAAACATATAAAATAATGGATATTTAACCCAAGAAAAAGCTTTAAAATGGATTAAAATATAACACGTTTTTATCTTTTAGAGAAGAGGAGTGTATCTTTTAAACACAGGAGATAATTGGTTAATAAAAGCATCTCTGAAAGAAGGAGGAAGAGTTCTCCCAAGAATCGCAATTCATACTGTACAATACAAACTATTTGGAGCAAGCTTTATCATCACAACCAAATTAAATTCGATGATGGGAAACTCTTCACAATCGATCATTGCCCTTTCATTCTTTCTACTTTCTCTATTAGCATCGCATTCGCATTCCTTTCCTCTCTCAGCCAATAATAGATGGATCGCTGATGAAGCCACAGGACAACGTGTGAAGCTAAGATATGCAAATTGGCCAGGCCACATGAGTGCAATGTTGGCGCGCAGCGGGCCTGAACAAGCAACCTATAGCGAACATTTTGTCTCAAATTACAAATTTGGGGCTTAATTGTGTTCGGTCTCACATGGGCAACACACATGTTCGCTCGTTACTCCAATCAAACCATTCAACAAAGTCTTGACGATTTGAATTTGGGAGGGATCAAAACAGGGATCATGAACAATAACCCTAAGGTCTTAAACATGACTCACCCTCAAGCCTATGCTTTTGTGGTTGACCAGCTTGGTGCTCATAACATAATGGCTGTGTCTGACAATCACATCAGCGAGCCTAAATGGTGTTGTGGCTATCATGATGGCAATACTTTCTTTGGAGACACAAGTTTTGATCCTGAAGAATGGCTGCAAGGACTCACTTTGGCAGCTCAATTATTGAAGGGCAAACCACAGATGAGTGATATTTTCTCTTTTTCAAAATATTATTCATTTGATACTTTGAGGCTATTACGTACGAAATTATTGTGTACAAATGTTAGGAAGAGAAATAATAACCAATTGCATTTGGTTAAAGCATAAAGTAGGAGAAATGTCAAATACAGTCTTTAAATAACAAATTGTCACGTTTATTCGTGCATGCTTCGTTTCATACCATTTAAAATTTCTGATCAAATTTTGTAGAAAAATTATGAAAGTAGACAAACAATATCAACCTTTGCGAAATTAATGTAATTGTATTTGACTAAATTAACATTCTTCTTAATAAAATATCAAGAGATAATTAAGAATAAAATTTAAAAAAAAGCTGCATTATTGATTTATAAATAAAATATTTCATAAAGGGACTAATATTTTGAAACCCCAAAAAAAAAAGGAGTTATAACCAAAACTGTTAGAATTTTCAATCTCATAAAAATGCTACTTAATTAATGATAAGTCAGTCCGTATTTGAACAATTGATATTATGAAACGGAAAAAGAAATATATTATTTATAAGTTATAACCGAAACAGTTGAAATTTTCAATTTATTAAAAATGCTATTTTATAGATACCAATTATCTAACTTTTTTTTTTGTCCTGTATTTATATTTTGACAATTGTAATATCATACAATACCACTTATGATTCTTTGCAAAATTAACTTTTTAAAAATTATCCATAATAATATAATATCGCATATGACAAATTGTAATTGAGGAGACATAGAAGGAAACACCAAATTGGAGCAGAATAATTGTTTTCGCTATTTTACATCCCTTATAGGTTACAAGTGTAGAGTCACATGTACAGCTTTGCATAGTTATGAGAGTTGTATAAGAGTTGTCAACCAGCTTCCTATAATGTTTTTAAGTTGATTTTCATGTGTCCCTATAGGTTGTAGGAATCAGTTTGCGGAATCCAAAATCTTGATGGTTGGCATCGAAATGTAACTAAAGGGGCATTGGCCGTTCCCCAAGCAAACCCAGATGCGTTGGTAATCATCTCAGGTTTCTACAATGATAATGATCTCAGCTTCTTAAGGGCAAAACCTCTAAATATAAATTTGGATAACTAGCTGATCTATGAAGGACACACATACTCAAACTCGGGTGAAATCTATACACATTGGTTAGGAAGTTACATAGTTAGTTATATGATCTCTAGTATATAAGTCATATTGTATTCAAAATTGTACTCAAGTTTTTCATTTTACATCTTAGAGTCTGTACACATTAGTTAGGAAGTTATGTAGTTAGATATATTACCTCTAGTATATAAGTTATATTATACTCAAAATTGTACTCAAGCTTTTCATTTTACATCAATACACAATTTTATTTTCTTTCAATTCTCTCTTTTTCTCTGCTCTGCCATGTTTCTCAACATGGTATTAGAGCCTTACCATCTACCCTGAAACCTTTTTTTCTTCTGCTGCTCTTGAGTTCGCAGAACTCGTTTTCTTACATTTTCCTTTCACTTTTTCATATTTTCCTTCTCTCTGAACACTGTTTTTCTTTATCTGCCATGGAAACCTCTTCCATGCGATTCACACTATTGCGGTTCGCATTGTTCTCTGCCACATGATTCACATTTCAACGCCTTCAGATATGGTTGTTCACCATCAGATCTTCATGTTTTTGGTGTGGTTCAAGCTCGTGTTTCTGGCCACCGCCGCTGCCTCATTTATTATCGTCATCGCTCGTCTTCCACATTTTTTTAGATTAGTCGACTTTTGTTCTTCAAGGATCCAATCTCGTTTCAAATCTAGTCTGGCATGGTTCCGATCTGGTTTTTCGGCATGGTTCTAATCTAGTTCGTCTTCTTCAGCATGGTTCTTCTTTGTTGATTCGGTTCATCTTCGGCTCTGTTCTAGTTTCCAGCGTTGTTGGTCCAACCTTGTGGTGGTGCTTCACTGGATCTTTGCATTGGTTGTTCTGCTATTTTGCTGTTCAATCTTGAAGCTCTTTCTCAACGGCTACATGTTGTTCTTCACCATGATGGATCGGGTTCTTTTTCTTCCAAGCTCAGATCAGTCATTGTGATTTCAGATTTTACTAATTGTGATTCTGATAAGCTATTAGATCATATTTTTTTTTGTTCAATTAGTAATTTTAGTTCAAGATTTGTGTCCGGGGATTGTGGTTGAAGATCTGGTAGTTTCTGCTACCTTTTTGGCTAGGAAATCAGGCCTCAATCATTGTTCAAATGTTTGAGTAAGTTCAGATTTCTTCTATCCATTTTTTTTTTTGCAAGTGTGCTTTGGTGTTAACATTTTGTGTAATTTTTGCTATTGAATTTTCTGGTTCAAGAGTCAAACATTTCTATGTCAGATTTGGTTCTTCTTGATTTGTGTTTGCTATGGTTATTGGATTGGTGTTCTATAATGGATTGATGCTCTGCTGCATTGGACACTGGTTTTGGTGTCAATAATTTCCGTTTTTAATGGCTCAGCCATCCTTTGGCTTGTTCAATTCTCATATTGGAGAAGAGTTGTTGATTTGGACTAATGTGGCTTCGTCTTTGCTTTTGTCTTGATGGTTAAGCTTCGGTTTCAGCTTCTGCCATGGGTGATTAAGTATGCATTAACTTCTACCTTTGGTGGTTAAGCTTTGTCATTACTTGACTTTATTTTTGTTTGCTTCTGCTTTAAGTGGTTAAGCATGGTTGTAAGCTTATGCTTTTAGTGGTTAAGTTGTTTGTTGAGTTTGTTGATTGGTGTTCTCTAAATTGGGATTCCTTGATAGCCCTATGGCTTTGACCTCTTTTGCAATGAGCGCTATGGAGACGTCGATAGAAGATGAGGGGGCCCAAGTGAAGGTCGAAGAACTCTTGGCACTAGGCACCACTGTCATTGTTAACTCAGTTTTTATTCACTTTGCAGCTTTGTTATCATTGCTGGATTGCTTACATTGTTTTGTTGATCCCAAGCTGGAGATCCTAAAGTATGCATCCTCTAGCTTGCAGGGGATATTAGAAATAATTAGAGTTTGTACAAATTGGTTAGAAAGTTATATAGTTAGTTACATTATCTCTAGTATATAAGTCATATTGTACTCAAAATTGTACTCAAGTTTTTCATTTTACATCTTAGAGCCAATACACATTGGTTAGGAAGTTACATAGTTAGTTGCATTACCTCTAGTATATAAGTCATATTGTACTCAAGTTTTTCATTTTACATCAATACACAATTTTATTTTCTTTTAATTCTCTTTTTTCCTCTGCTCTGCCATGTTTCTCATAAGAAAGATTGGAGTAAGCAATCTGCAAACTATCTTTGTGGTAAGCTCAAGCAAATGCTAGATAACAAAGCTGGGTTTCTAACCACTGGTCCTAATACCTCTCTATTGTTCCTAAGTGAATGTTGAACGAACTTTTGATGACAAGATCTAATCCTGAAGAGAGATGGTTGACTTGCATTGTCTTAACTTGCTGGGAAAAACATTTATGGGGCCTGGTGGGGACCACATGGTAGCTATTATTTAAGAGAAGGCAAAGTTGACACTGGAAAAGCATATGGTCCATTGAACTTCCAATGGAATCAACCAAGTTATGAACAATTCTCTCAGCAATATCTGCTAGCATTAAAGACGCTTCAAGGTATGGTCTTCAAGCTAATGCTGATTTTCAATTAGCACTACAGCATAATTGACATTGAGTTTAATTTAGATATATTATTACTGTAAAAGATTTTTATACAATTAACTAATTATATCTTTCTACTTGCATAACTATTTAAGTAATTGGTGTGAGACTTAACTATATTTGCTAATGTGGCAAGATATGATGATTAAATGATAGTATAAAAAAAATTTATATTATCAATATATTCAAATTAAATTCACTGAAATTTAATATCATTTAAAAAATATTATTAAATTATAAAAAATATTGTTAAAACTTTTAGTAATATAACATTAATAAAAATATTGTTAAAGAGTGTTTTAACAACACGATTTTATATTTTAGTAATACTTTTTAAGTAAAATTTTAAGAAAGATTGACAAAAACTAAACATGTAATAGTGTAATGTTATATACTACTACAAATTGACCTAGAACATGGGTTTTATGAGAAGGTTTACCTTTTTTTTTTTTTTTTTGGATAGGGAAAAGAGCTCCAACTCACCAGAAACAATAATGGAACCAAAGAAATTAGGAAAAAAAAATAAGACAAACACCAAACTTGCTAGCAAAACACAACCAGGCACCACCACTACGAACAAGCCAAAAAAAGACAACAACAAATGAGCAAATACCACAAAACCAATGGTCGGACGGACACCAAGAGAATGGGCACAAAACTAGGGCACTAAGCAGCAATAGACCAAAGAACCAAAACACACTAACCCACAACCCCCAACACACCAGCAAAGACAAAAGCAAACTACCAAATCCCCGAAGACCAAACACAAGGGCACAGCCCACAAGCCCACCACACCAACATCTATCCAAACACGCAGCACCAAACCACAACAACCAACAACCTTAGGAACCTCCTTTGTTTCTCCTATGTCAACCCTTTTTCTACGGAAGGGTGAAGTCGTAACACTCTTTAATTTTAGATAAATAATCAACCATAGCTAGTTCATTACTAACCTTGAACCCCAAGGTCTTTCCAATATTTCACGTATTTTGCGCTTCCACACGTTCCTCTTCGAATGGAAGCACAATCTCAATTCACCACCCTAGAAGACTTGTTCAGTCCCAAACAGCGAGGATTGCAGACCCATCTTTGCTGACACTAAGGAGGAACCATAGGAGAAATTGCAACTTTGTTCAACTTCAATGCCAATCTCCATGGGATTAACACACCCAAAATTTTCCATTGCCTCAAGCTGAACATGGGTTGTGATTGGAAATCCATTCACACCTGCACAATGTTCAAAAAGCCAAAGGGGCAAGACAGCCCACTGCTCATAGAACTCAGGCGGCCCACCTCCTTAGGGCCCAACGCAAAAGCTAGAGCCTGTTGGCACACTAAGTCTGGCCCTGGATTGAGAAATTGACCAAGAGAAGCTACCTTCACACACCTCTTAGATAGAGCCACATCTATGCTACTCTGTAAGATTAACCAAGAATATTCAAACCCACCAATGGGGGAGCATGGGTCACGTCTCCCACTGTGCATCATCAAAGCAACCAAATTCTCCTCCAGAAATACCCTTCCCTGCTCGGCTTCTCCTTCCTTTCGCCTGTTTCCATCTCCCTTTCTGTAGCAAGGAGACTCGGCCTCTATATCGCTTGTCACTCCCTCCATCAAGGTTCGAAGATGGCGCTTAAACTCTTCTAGGTAGCTTGTGTTGAAAATCCCTTCAAACACTCTCTACACCAGCTCTTTGATCTTCATCTTATCAAGTTGCCTGCTAAACTCACCCACGTTAGCAGTTTCCACCTCACTTGAGTTTCTCCTATTTCAATCAACAAGCTTTGGTTGTTGACGCAAGCCCTCCACCACCTCTTTGAAACTCCTCCCATCCCTTGCACCTGACGTGCTTATCACACCACCCCTATAGGCTTCTCCTTCTTATCAATCTCCATGATGGCTGAGCCATTTTGGAACACTCTCTTCCTACCATATTTAGCAAATGACACCACTATCCTTTTTCGTCTAATCTATAATCCATTTAGTTTGCTGACTGCATTTGTAGCCTCCTCTAGCTTCTTAAATCTAACAAAACCAAACTTACTGTTGTTGAAATGCCTTCTTTTATGAGAGACATAAACATCGCTTACCTCCCCTTCCTTTCTAAAAATTTGCACTAATCAGCTCCAGTTCATCTCCCATAGTAGCCCATCGATGAAAAGAGAGACATCCTCATTGCAATCCTTTATATATGCTCTGTCCACGGAATACAACAACATGAGATGGTCTACTTTGTGCAAATCCAAATTCAACGGCACCTAATTCTAACATCTTGTATCACCCACAAAGTGGCCAATGTGTGAAAGCAAATAAAAATTATAATCAAGTTGAGGTGAGTGATTATTTGGAGGCAAGTGGGTGGAGTCTCGAGGGAGACAAGATCAAACTGAATGGCGACCACTGTTTGATGGCATTTGGTGAAGAAGGTGTTCCTGTTGATGTCACAACTGATTGCTCAAGTGAGCAAACTTCTTGGAAGTTCATATCAGCATCTGTTTTGCATTTGGCTGTTGGACAAGGCAACAACTTGTTCTTGGAGAAAGATAGCAACTCATCAATGTTAGTGACAAATAGATGCATTTGCATGGGACTGGAATATGATCAGGGTAGTATGGACAATTCCCAGAGCCAATGGTTTCAATTTGTTCCAATAAATGTCGATTAATTAAAAGAGAAATGTTTTTCTGGGACAATATTAAGAGGTGGATATCAAGCCGACACCAAAGTTGCTTCTTCTCTTTGGTGTGTGTCTGTGTGTGTGTATATATATATATGTATATAATAAAAAGAATTTAATTTAAATACATTGACAGTGTAAAATAATTTTACACTGTCAGCTAATAGAAATAGTGGAAAGTGCCAACTCACACAAATAACTACCCATTATAATGAGGAATCCATCATGATTTCTCATTTTTCCCTATTTCTATTAATTGACAGTGTAAAACTGTTTTATACTGCTAATTCATACCAATTAAACTCAAATAAAAAATAATTCTCTCCGATTGCGTTTTTCGCAAACTCTAGTATAAGTGACGTCTTGAATAAAATATTACCTAAGATATGACCTTTTTATTTCATTTTTATTTCTAAGATATTTGAATAAAATATATTAATATTATTATAAATAAAATTATTTTTAAAATACCTAATTAAATAACTCTTGATAACAAGTATGACTAATATTAAAAGATAAGAATCATGTGATAATTTAAAAGATAGCTAATCAAATTTACATACTCAATTTTTAAGATAACTCAAACATTTTTATTTTTGTATTTAAATTTTATTTTTATTTTTTATATATTTGAGTAGACTATATTAATAATATTATAAAAAATATATATAAATATTATTTTTAAAATATTTGAATAATTATTGATACCAGTATTAAATATAAATAAAAAATTAAATACACGACAAAATGTAGAAAGTGTTTGCTTAAAAAGGTAATTGGATTAAAATTTTAATTAATTAAATTGTAAAACATGTCTTAATAAAAGGTTAAAATAGGCAATTGAAAGATTAACGTTCTCCAACGTGAATCTTGGAACGTAAAAGCAAGAAATTCTTACTTTGGCTTCAGCCAGGGTTTGCACCAAAAACCCATCCAAGTTGATTCAACTGAAATTTATCAAAACAATAAATCTCTTCGTTCGAGGCCGGAAAACCCACTTTTGGCTCCTCAAACGCGTAAACAACAATGTTAATTACAATCATGGTATTAGAGGGCTTCATGTTGCAAACTTGAACACAATAAATTAGTGTCTTGTTTGTATTTTACACATGCTTAGTCTGGCACTGTAGTAAGATTTTTACTTTTATTTTTTCTTTTTTATTAACGTGGCAATGAATTCGATTCATCTAAAGTGAGCTTTTACTTGTAATGTAAAAGTAAAATTGTTTAACTATTACCATTGGTTTATATTAGAAGTGCATGAATACTAAATTAACTAGGAATTTGATAGAATCTATCTATATATCTATCTATAGTATAATATAAAAGCTCTTTCACCACAATTATCATGTGCCAGTTTTTTGAATTTTGAATTTTGTAATTATTTTTAAAAAAAAAATTTGGCTATTCATTCCTTGTATTTATGTTCTTCAACTGTATTATGAAACAAATTTTTCTACTTTTCATTTTTTTTCATTTGTATTTTTCGTAACTTCTTATCTTTCATAATCAAATAAAACTTTTATTTTGAATTTACTAAAAATAGCAACTATGTGTACTTAATTTTAATATTAGCATATATAAGACACATAAAAATCTTTATATCTTACTCAGTACTTGATTCTTTAAGAGAAATGTTTTGAAAATATAATTAAGATTGAATTAGACTGAGTAAAAGTTATAAAAAGTTTTAAATTGCAAAAAAGTCACTTAATGTGCCCAAAAAAATAATATTTTAATTTAAGGAATGTATATAGTTAAAAGAACATGTAAATGTTATTTTTAAAAAATAATTTAGATAATTATTTAAATTTTAAATATAAGTATTTTATTACTTTACAAGATTATAATTATGCTTAGGTTAAATAACTTTCATCCCAAATTAAAATTTAAGTAAATATTTTCATTGAAATATTTAAGTTTTAATCTTTTTTGAAGTAAAATAAATACTAATTTATTAAAAAATGATGATTATAGACAATTAATTTTTTTATAACACGTGAATTACACAGGATATCTAGTATAATATTAAAGTTATTTCAATATTAATGCCACATAGCATTTTTTTCTTAATTTTGAATTCTTAAAGTTACACATATCTTCTGTAATCGTTTAATTAGCTAGCATAAAATGTATATCTTTTTCAAAAATGTAAATGATAAAATGATAAACTGCAATCTTACGTTGCAGTTGATGTCAAAAGAAAAATCAAAATACAATTGAAATTAAGTTTTGTAAAATTAAAAAAGAAAAACAAGAGCACAATTCTAAAGGTTTTTCACATTCTCAAAAAAACTTAACTAAAAGTTTAAACAACTATTATAAATATTTCATTTAATTTATCTATACAAAACTGAACGATGCATATAAATATTATTTTAGAAAAGCAGTAAAATAATTTTTAAATTTTAGAGATAAGCCATTTTATTATACTTCAAAATATCATAATAATATTAACATTAATATATTTTTGTGTTAAATAAATTTTTTAATCAAATATATTTATTTAAATATTTTATAATTATTTTTTAATTTCCCTCTTTTTTCAATTAATGCTTTCTATTACAATTACCGTGTGCGATATTTTTTTGCATATATTTTAGTTACTATTAATTATATACAATAATAATTTAATTTTAATATATCATTAGTGCAATGTATTTTACATAATTATATATCACGGTGCCAGCAACTCAAATGTTTCACATATAATAGTATATAATTCAATAATAATATAATACTTTTTTACTTTATCAAAAGCAATCACTTTTATTTTAACCTTTCATTTCTCTCGTTAGATTTTTCTTAACTTTCATATTATGTAATTATTTAATCATTGAGCATAAGACGTTTATTTAATTTTTCTTTTGTTAATATATATACAATGAGGTTGTAAACTAAGATTTAACATAATAGCTGATGTCTGTAAGAAAAATTAAAATACAATCAAGGTTGAGTTTTAAAATTTTTTTAAAAAAATAATTAAGGAGAACAATTATAAAGGTTGTTTACATCCTTAAAAAAACTCATTAAAATGTTGAAATCAACAATAATTTTATAAATTAATTTATATAGAAAAATAAGAAAAATACATATTATCATTCTTTTTTTTTCGTTCATTTTTCCGTGTCCATTTATGTATTCCTCAAATTGCTTCAAGTCCTCAATGAGTCATATGGATAATTGATGCTTTTTTTAATTTTCAAAAACTTTCATACAACCATAATAGCATCTCCAATGGAAATGGAAAGTGTCCTAATTTTGGGTGGGTCCCACTAAATGGAACAACCCAATTTTTGGGTGCTTACTAGAGCATTTTAATAAATTGGGACAAGTCCTATTAAGTTGAGACCAAGTCTAGCACTTGTCTTTCGTGTAATCGTATCGTGTCACTGTGCCACTTGCACTTTGGCAGAAAAAAGCACAAACAAGGGAACTTCATGGAAAAAGAGTAGATTTATGTGTCCATTATTGATTCTTCTTAAAAAAATGGAAAGGGAGAGAGAAAAATAAAATAAAATGTTGAGATGATATTATAGAGAAAAAATTTATTTCCTCTAAGAGTGTAGTAAAAATTATTGACAAAGAACCTACATTTTAAAAGAGTCCCAATTTTTGTGACTTATATTTGATTAGAAGACGGTACTATAACATAAAATGGGGTCAAAATTAAGATCCAAAATATAATTAGCATTGAAAATGTTCGAACAAACAAACTCTAAGTCATGAGCAGCGCTTGCGCAGTTTCCAGCATTGTCGACAAAGTGTTCCTACTATATCTTGGTAATATCTTTTCTCAACCAGAAGAGTGAAAGCTTGGCATAGATGGACAAAACAAGAAGAGAAGTACATCACTTTCTTCGGATGAAAATTATTAACTTTTTTCTTTGGCACATGCAATTCCCCATTTCATACAAAGCTTGCAGCACAAAGTGTGTTTCCTTTTCTTGCAGCTTACACGTAAACCAGTTTCCTTGCTTGTAGGTAACATATAAATGCAATGAAGACATGAATTCCCTTGTCCACCCAAGTTATAAAAGAAGTCTGTCCATTCTCTATTTTCTCCCAGTGCTCGCTTTAACACTTTTTCATTTCGTAACCAAGCGTGTTTTCATCTTTTAATTTACATATCATGCCAACCATGTACCCAACAACACTTTCTTTTGACAAATTGTACCCAACCAATACGATCATTTTGGCCACTTTAGCAATTTAAATTTTGTTTATTCTCCAACTTGATCCTCTTCCCTAGATTTTACTTTATGAAGCACCTGAATAATATATTACAGGACACTCGTAAATGACACAATATGATATATAATGTCTAGTCGACTTATTTTATTGGGCTTCAAGAAGAGGAAGCCTAGTCTTTTAAGCAACATATAGGTAATAATCGTCACAATTATAAGCTAATATAATATTCTCCACCAACACACTTATCATAATACTACTATTATTTGTATTTATATAATTACGGTAGATAAGATATCATTTTCGATATATGTAAAATCGTGTATAAATAAGTGAGAATTTTAATTGTATAAGTAGCAAACCTATTCGTAAATGTAATATGAAAAATTATGCGTCATAAATTTTAATTATGTAAATAGTAAATATGATGAAAATATTTTTTTATATATTAGTAATTATCTCACTAAATTAGTGTATTTACCAAAAATATAGTTAAAAATTTTATTTATTTATATATCGATTTTTAGATATTAAAAAGGCGTCTAAAATCTATACATTAATAATATTTTCCTCATCATAAGTGTTAAATCTCTTTTTGTAAATGTATAAGAATATGAAGTCTAATTTTCATGAGAATTCTTTAATGAGTTATATATATATATATATATATATATATATATATATATATATATATATATATATCCTCTTAAAATATTTTTTGTAATAATCCTTATAATTGCTGCTAAATATAAAATGGTTGAATTTACTAGCACTTTACCCGTCGTATTCCTGCATGGCCGGGTGAAGACAAACGTATTGGACATTGGACAATACGTACATACGGTCAAAGTTCGTTACTTAATTTTGGTGATTTATAGTTAGCTAACAATTAATAGAGCCTACCGCCATCGAAGGGTGGAGATTGGTGAAGCTAGCTCCAAGTATATAATTGTTTCGAACATAGCGTGTTTCAACTCTGAATTTGTCAACTACTTGTGAAAAACTAGTATCTTTGTCGCTGGATAACTCAATCAGCGTGTAAAGAATGTCCAAAAGCAATTAACCCGAAAGTGGAGTGCGCCTCAAGTAAATTTTTTTTATCTGGCTCGTCTGAACCGAAACTATTTGAATAATTCGTAATACAAGAAAAAGAATGTATGCAAGCACAAAGAATATTATTTTGACTTTTATAAAAACTGCTACATGATTTGCAAGATTGGGGGTATAGATAATGATATTAATTTTCGCGCATTAGGAATGAAAAATAACTTTATACTATCAATTAATAAAATTTGAAAAAAATAACAAATTATGGTGGACGGTTATTATGATATGAGTTACTCATCATGATTTAATATTTTTTTCAAATTTTATTGACTAGTAATATAAAGTTATTTTATGACATCAGTACATAAAATAATTATTTTAAAACATTTATTACTCATTAGAAATTCCAACAATTGTCCTCATAATACCGAATAACAAGTATTTGACTAAATTTATATGTATTTAAATTATCTATTTAAATATTCCAATTAAAACAAGTTAAGGATGATCTTTGTTGTAATATGGCGGAGTTAAAGACACAAACAAAGGAAAATAAATTTTCTCATGTGAAAATATACACATAATTAGGTTGTATGTAAATTGTTACTATTGATTAAAAAGGTAGGGCTAAAAATGGGATTCACAAGAGAATTGATGAAAATTTACGCATGACTATATTATGTAAAATTTTGACATGAGAAGATCCATTTCTCAAATAAAATAGTAAATAATTGTGGAAGTGTAAGAATAAATGATTGAAGGAATTAATGTAGTTTGAGTTATTGCCTGCGTTTATGGGTAAAGGCGATAACTAAATATTTTACTAAGAAAATATGATGGAAAATACAAAAGTAGGGTTGTTCACGTGTATAGGGCTACCGGCGAACCCAAACGACCCGACCCGACCCATGCATAAAAATCTTATTTGGGTCTGGCAATCAAGTCTGTATGGGTCGAATTCGATTAACCCACCCAGTGTTTGGTTTGAGTAATGAGTTTAAAAATTAAACCCGTTACTTGACTCGACTATTGGAACCCCCTATTCTTTTTTTTTTTAATGGTTAATGACTTCGTCACTTAACACTTTATACTAAAGGAACCCTAATTTCTTTTCGTCCCTAATCCCCCATACACAACGCCATCTATCCCCTTCATCCACCCCTCCCCTTTTCGGCTCTTCCCACTCACTCTGCTAGCTCCCCTATTGCCGCTGGCCAGTAGCATGTCATTGAAGGAAGCTATAGTCTACGCGAATGCATGAAGGAAGCCATCGTTAGTCCTCCAATCGCAGGCTCCATCAGCCCAGTTCACGTCCTCCACCATGCGATAGCGAGAGCCGAGAAGGAAGCCACCGCCAATCCCCCGCAATAGTAAAGAAGCCCTCCACAAAGACAAAGAAGCCCTCACTTACCTATGAAGAAGCTCTCCCACAAAGCCTCCGCCACCAAGAAGCCTTCATCAGTTAGTATATATGAGATTCTAACATGAGATTTAGTGTGTGATTTTCACCTTTATATGTGTTGATTTTTACTTCTATTGGTGTTGATATTGACTTGAGATTCAGTGGGTAATGTTGACCATGGTTGATACTGTATAGTAGGCTTGTGTTGAATATGATGATATGGTTTGTGAGCCACTTGGTATTTTGTTTAGTATGCTTGTGTTGATATGGTTTGTGAGTAGCTTACATTATGCTTGTGTACTTGAGTACTCAACCCAATCTAAATCGAAAGTGTTCGGGTTGGGGTTGGTTTGTGTTGAGCGGTAAAAAAGCCAAAATTCGACCAAACCCAACCCAAGCCTTTTTACTTGGTTTTGGTATTTTTCTCCTTGAACCTGATTCGTGCTAAGTCCTATACAAAAGTGATCACATCTTACTCAAAATCCAAATTTTAAATATATCCAAATACTTTAGAGTATTTTCTCCCTAGTATATATTCTGAACACTGAGAATAATACAAAGAGAAGATTAAATAGACTAATCTAAATTGGTTCTCCTCAATGTATTATGTGAGTGCTCTTCGCTTATGCCTATGTACTACTAGACCAACATGTCTTATATAACAATTATGTATTTGAACATATTTATTCAGACACTCTAATCAATATTTGGTGATCGTAATTCAAATAAGTATGAATTTCAGTTATATAAATGTTGAACTGACATATATATTACCTTCAATAATAAACATATGGTAATTACAGTACAAATTAGTATAGATTTTAGTTATGTAAATATTAAATCGACATATTAATTTTATGAATAACATATATCCATCCCCAATTAATATCACATTCCATATTTACTTTATTAAAATCTATATTTATTTGAACTTTGATCCAAGTATGTTAATAATACATTTAAAAGGTATGAACTTTTGTATGCCTACATAATGTAGCTTGGCAACATATGAACTTCTGTCCGAATAACAAAATGGAAAAAAAAAAAGTCATCACATCTCAATCATTTATCAAAATGTTAAAAAACATATAAATGAATAAGTGCCTACTATTATTAATATTAATTTTGAAATACATATATAGTAGTTTTAGAAATCATTCCCATTCTTTAAGGGTGCGTCTATGAAACGCTCCCGCACCTTAAAAAACAAATCAAGTAAATAAGTTGGAGAATTTAAAAGTATATCTCCCAAAAAAATAAAAGGATCAGAAGCCGAAAACCTCAAGATTCTACACGCTTGAGTGTTTAACAGTAAAATACTTCTTGTAATTAACTTGCTTCTATCATAAAAATTATTTAATTGGCAGAATGGCACCGAAATTCCTGATTACTTTAGTGAATCTGTCACGCTTGCACTGCCTTGTTCTTATCAAAGTAAATCCAGTCATTCAATTTAAAAATTAAGTATTGCCGCATGGTTGTCACAAGCTAACGCTAACACGGCTCTATAGTACCAATAATCTACTAATATATATATGTAGTTCCATTCCCTATCAATTCTCAGGTCCTAAAACTTCACAGCTTAAGTACGTACCTCTCTAATAGCATTATGGAGTACGAAAGAGAGGAGCAAGCAGAGCCAGTTAGTCCTATGGAACAATACTTTAACAGCTCTGTGATATGCCTATACATTATTGGAGTCATAGAATTCGAAGTTCCGATAGATGACTTGCTAATGCAAGCCATGTCTCTTCTTAAAGATGTTTTCCTTCCCATCAATCCTCGTTTCTCCTCTATCATGGTTCTCCCTCTTTAATTTGCTGCCATTTTTATGTTTAATTTCTTTTATAATTATGTCTGATATACATATATGTATGTATGCGAACGTGAGAGTTATATAACAAGTTGACAATTTAAGGTAAAGCACGAGTGTAAATTCAAAAATAATCTTGATAGCTAGAATTTTTAACATAATGACGTGCCATATTTGCTAAGTTTTAGATGAATAAATAAGTTGTGATATTTTATTTTATCTAATAATCATCCTTATTTTTTTGTCAAAAGTTCTAGAAATTTTTGCTGAATTCATAGAACTGTATATAATTTCCTATACGCAGTGGCATATACGAAGCATTAATTGTTTTATTATATCATCTGTTGCATCTTTGTTTGCTCTTGGTTCATCATGTCATCGTTAAGAATCTACCTAGCTTGATGACTTACGCATTAATCAATTTCATGTATGGTTCAGGTCCAAGACAAAAACGGAGAGAAAAGATGGAAGCAAGTTGATATAAACCTAAAAGACCATGTTAGAATTCCCATGTTCCCTGAAGCCAAAACACTGGAATCAAAAGACAAGTGTTTTCACGATTATTTGACAACAATGGCAATGGAGCAGCTACCACAAAGTAGGCCATTGTGGGAAGTTCACATAATCACTCACCCCACAAGTGATGCAGCTGGCGCTGTAGTGTTTAAGCTTCACCATGCACTTGGAGATGGTTATTCTCTCATGGGTGCACTTCTTTCATGTCTACGAAGAGCTGATGACCCCTCTCTTCCCTTATCTTTTCCTTCTCTCAAGTCGTCAAAGCCAGAACCTTCCACCAAAGGCTTTTGCAATAGATTTTCCTTGATGGTGTCTTCAGCCTTCAACACTGTAGCAGATTTTGGATGGAGTGTGTTGAAGAGTAGCATCATTCCTGATGAAAAAACACCAATAAGGTCTGGGAATGAAAGACTCGAGTTTCACCCATTTTCCATATCAAACATGGAATTCTCCATCAATCACATCAAGGACATCAAGTCCAGGCTTGGAGTGGTATGATAAAAAAATTTAGTTTGTTGAAATTTTGTTTAGAGATTTTTTTTTTCTAAATATAGTATATAGGTGAATCACAATTCAAGTAAGTATGAATTTTAATTATATAAATATTGATAACAGTATTAACTAAAAATTCATCTACATAATAAAAACAAAATATTAATTTTAGACTTTTATAATTGAAATCAATACTTATCTAAATTATGATCCACTTATATTAATTAGTATATCTAATAAATATGTACAAAAAAATATAGTATTGTTTTACTTATGGCTTTCACTTTTCCGCCACATATAAGAATTGCTAGTGTCTATTTGACAGAATTGCTTATTATCTAAGAGTTTTATTTTTTTCTTAATTTATTAAAGCTGTTTTGAAATAAGTTGTTGTATTTGCACTTAAAGAAGCAAATGGGTCATAAGTAATAATTGTAATTTTAAATTGAAAAACAACTTATAATTATAAGTAATTTTTAAAAATTTTTAATTATAAGTAGAAGTTGATTAATTGTGATGCTTTTATCAAAGTAACTCTTAATATCAAATTATATATAGTATAAATAAATTATTTCATATCCTTTTTTGATAATTTGTTATATAAAAGTAATTTTTTCATATAATTCAAATAATACATGGTATTTATATATTTTATAAGAGGTGCCCAAGCATTATCTAAAAGTATGAATAGTATTTAAAAATATTTTCTCTGCTTAAAAAGAAAACAAAACAAAACAACCTCGACAATTTTACTATAAGTCATTAGATAATATTCTGAAAACTATATTGTGAACATGATTCTATCTAACTGCAGACAATAAATGATGTGATCACTGGAATTGTCTCCTATGGGACTCGGTTGTATATGCAACACATGAACTTCAAATCAAAGTCTGCACACTCCACTGCATTGGTGTTACTCAATACGAGAAACATTGAAGGTTACCTGTCAATCAATGATATGCTCAATACTAAAGCCAAGGGTCCTTGGGGGAACAAAATTTCCTTCTTGCATGTGCCTATACCGAAATTAAATGGAAGCAGAATTTTGAACCCTCTAGAATTTATTTGGGAAACACATAATATAATCAAGAGAAAGAAACAATCTTTAGCTGTTGTCCTTACTGCCACACTTTTGAACATGGAGAAGAAACTCAGAGGGCAAGAGGTTGGTACATTAATTTGGCTAAATTAAATACTCGCACTATTTTTTATATGTTGTGTTAACAGTTTTATCAGTACTTTTGTTCATATTATATAATGTGTTTTTATCTCGCCATTATCTAATGTGCTTGGCTGAAATAGCAAATATAAGCACTTTAGTATGAATGCTTCAATGGTTTGGCTGGTTCATGTTGTTGCAGGCAGTAGCTAAACACATTCGCGGGACAGTAATGAAATCAAGTGGAGTGATTTCAAACTTAGTTGGACCAGTACAACAAATGGCTCTAGCTAATCATCCCGTGAAAGGACTGTATTTTACACTAACTGGTGGATCTGATGTATCTTCCCTTCCAACTTCACCTAGTCATCATGCGAAAAAATTGAAGCGGTAATGGATAGAAGAAATAAAATTAAGGGAAATCCTTAATAGTACGAAAGTTATATTGCACGAATTATACAAATTGGTAATTTGGTCTTGAAAAAACTTCTTTCTCCTAATTTTTGCCTTTTACCTTTATATATGGTAACTCTCCCGTGAATTCCATATTACCATAACTGTATGTTCATGCTTTTCGTTTCTTGCCATTTGGCAAATCTCTGAATGTAATTCCTTCGTTTTTATTTTGGGAAAAAATGTCAATAAAAAAAATTGGAAATGACATGTCAAGGGTTGCAGCAAACATGTATTATCAGGCCAAAAATTGTAGATAATTATAATCAATGGTATAACTTTATTTCCTTAAAATTATAAAATTGCATCTAATATAAGAAATTATACTCATTTTAAGTGTTATGCTTCGGGATCTTAAGCTAATCAAATTCTAAGGTGAGCTAACATTAAAAATATATTTTTTATTTATCTACATCAATTTTATTATCTATATATAGAGATTTAGACACTAAAATCGGTACATGATGATTATAATTTAAATAAATATGTATTTTAATTATGCAAATATTGAATCGATATATTACTTTTACTAATAGTATAGATATTTTTTTTATTTAATATTGCATCTTACATATCTGAAAGCTATATTTATTTAAATGCAATCACCACATATTGATTTAGTGTCTATATAGTACTATCTTAAAAAAACTAATAATAATCCTCTATTTGCATTAACGAGCCTTTTGCTTTTATTCAAAATATCTCCTTGCTTCCTCACTTGGTTGAAGCCATGAAACTACACATGATACTATTGAGGATCATTTAATTTTATGGGTTGCAGAGTCTTACCATTTCAATTATGAGCTATATGGAAGTGCTAAGAGTTACCTTCAAAACCGAAAAAGACTTCATAGACGAACACAAATTGAAGTCATGCATGCAAAGTGCATTCGAGATGATACTCAAAGCAGCAAAGGAAATTCCTGAAGAAACCAAATATTGATATGTTCCTCACCAAAGAAGAAGATCAAAATTCTTGCATTTGGTTTGGTTTATTGTAATTCTTGATTATTGTGAAAAAGGTTAAAAAAATCAAAATTATCGTGTTATTATTTCTGAGGATTTTCCACCGCCTTAATTATGTAATTTGTTGTGTGTATGCTTGAAAATAAATAAACCAGGCCCATTATCTCTTCGTCGATTTCAGATTTATAGTTACATAATTTTCTTTTCTAATTTTTTGTTAATCTTTCCAATGTAAATATATACCAAAAAAATATTGTATAAATACAAAATTACGAATGTATCTTATAGACGTGAGGTGAGCTCACTCTATGATAGGATCTAACTAATGTAAGTATATCCTGTTGGATTATATGTTTTGTTGACTAACATAAATTAATATTAAGTTTAATTTTGGATCCAAATTTATTGGATGTCAAAATAACTAAAGCCTATTATTTTAAGCTCAAAACTTGTTACCACTATTGCTATTGGTGATATTGTTGTTTAGCATTGCACATTGCTAGATATTATAATAGGTTCTTGTATATGGGCTTGCTATGATAGAAAAAGCTTGACTTATCAAATTATTTTACATAGGAAGAGCATTGCTCCTAGCCATAAATATGTGTCTGGTTATCTCATTGAAACTATGATACGAACTCTAATTATTTGTGGCATAAAAGTATTTATTTCTCCCGATTTCTTTATTTGTATTTCTTTGTCTCATCACTTGGATCAAGTTACCAGCAAAGTAATTCTTCACTAGTTAATTATGCATTTCTCATCTTCAACCTCCTCAGATAATTCTAGTTTCCCAATTATCTCTTATATTCATCATGAAATTTGGTCAAGAACACCTACCTAGGGGCAAAATCACGACCCTTCCCCATCCTTGTTCCTCCTCGTTTTCGACTTCTTTTGCTTCCCATTCTGCTTTGATTTCTTTCTCACTTTAACCAAAGCCGCTAATTCCTCTTCCTCAATGTTAGCCGAGAACCCCACACTCTTGCCCATCTCCCACTTGTGCTGAACATGGCTGCAAATCCTGCGAGTTCTAACTGCATTGATTGTTGGAGTGTTGTGTTTCTGGCACATGTTCAGGTGAGGGCTGAGTTGGATTCATGACCAGCAATTTCGGTCGACGAAATTGGGTCTCAAAACCGGGTAGTTCACAATAGAAAAAGGACCAACCATCGCTTAATCCATTTGGGCCAAGACACGGTTTATTTAGTCCACCATCATCTTGGTTTTTCACACCATCCGCGACCCCAACAACGGGCTTGCTAGGCCCAAAATCTCCACTAGGCCTCAATCAAGTCCCCAGTCTGCACATGTTGACACAACCCAAATGTGTATATGCAGAAGCGCTTGTAGCGCAGTGGTAGCAACTGCATCATATGTCTGCGTAGATAAGGGTCGCGAGTTCGACCCAAGGGGCAGAGCCCCTCCCAACCCCCTTCCCCTGTGTGCGTGTGTATGACCGAAAAAAAAAAAAAAAAACCCAAATGTGTGTATATATATATATATATATATATATATATATATATATATATATATATATAGTATGTTAAAATTAGTTTTTGATCCCTACATGTGTCTTGAATTTTTATTTTAATCTTTACATTAAAAAAATTTTGCCTTAGGCCCCTACCATTAGGGATAGCAAAAAAATTCGTTTAAGCGGATACCCGCGAGAATTACCTGCAATGAGTTGGTCCTCGAGGAGATGAAGGGATGTTCCCATTTAGCTAATAGGGGTAGGATGGGAGATGAGGTCCCTGCCCTATGGGAACCCATGAATTTCTCGCATAAATATAAAATTACTCAAATATCTTTCTATATATATATCCATATAAAATACCCAAGACTCACTTCATTTTCTCTATTGCCGTTCTATTTTTCTATAAGAGTGTGACTATGACTTTTTTCTTTCTAACCCAAATGTGAAGTAGCTTATTAAAGTTTATATTTAGAGTTTGGTTATTTGAGTTTTTGTAATATGAATATTTTTATTTTGTGATTTGGATATATTATCTTGTAACGAATATGCAATTATGTCTTTTATTTGTAAGTTAAATTGTGTTGGATAATGGTATGAAATATGCATAATTATGGATGTTTTATTTAAACTTAAGAGTTTTTTTTTTAATTTTTCTCTTTTTTTAAGATTTTTTTGAGTTTTTTTTTATAGAAACCCTCGGGGATCCGACTCCTCACTGGGAACGGGGAGCGAGGACCCACTACGAGGATAGGGAAGAGGGGCAAAATCCTAAACTAGGATGAGGGGCCGGGGGGTGCCATCCCTACCTACAATAGTATTCCATTGAGGAGTTAATATCTACCATTAGAAAATTATTTAACAGTGTTAATTTTTGCAAACATGGCTAATATAATCTAACATGGATATAATATATTATTAATATAGTTTAGAAACGACTTCTTTAGGCATTTTTTAGGCCTAAAATGATCTTTTTTCAAAAATGAAAAAGTAAATGAAATAATATTGAAACAACTTTTTTTAAAGCTAAAATGATCTCAACCAAGTTTTATCATGTTTTATGTTAACTTCTGTTAACTACATTTGCAAAAAGTAGCATTATCTAATTAATTTTTAATGGTAGAGACTAACTCAATATCACTATAAGAATCTAAATTAAATTTTTTTAAGTATAGGATCTAAAACTAAAATCCATAACATATATAAACTAAAAACTAGTTTTAACCCCCCCAAAAGTCAACTTGTTAACTAAAACTTGCCGATGATGTAATTGCGTTTTCCTCATAAATCTCTCCTTCAATAATTGATTTATTAATAAAAAAGAAATGTTAAATCATCCTAATTGCTGAACCTAAAAATTCTCCTAATTCAAAATCCCACTTACATGTGTTAAATAGTCTTTAAATATTATATAAATTACAACTTATGCCATTTTATGTGAAATTTTGAATTAGGAACATTTTCAAATTAAATGTTAGAAGGATATATTAACACTCTTATTAAAATTATCTCGTAAGTCGTAGTTGATTCACCAATAAATGGCCCATGACTGGTTCCACTTCTTGCCATCTTCAACATCTCGCTTTGTCTTCAAACCTTCATTTTCATTCACATCATCAAATGACAAATTCCCAGAACTAAGGACATCATTCAAATGATCAGTATTAGCGTCACAAGATTCATCTCCATTTCGGTATACGAGACTAACTTCTTATCACCATCGTAATTCTTCCAAGGAGAAATATTATCCCAACCTATCTCTTTAACATATGAACATCATAAATATGACCCTCTAATGAGAAGCATATCCAATTGTTAATTAACGGAAACCATGACGTATCAATTAAAATTTTGGCTGGAGTACAAGCATCTTCATTCCTTGTAGCTAGAATCATTCTGACAAATCACTTTTTCCCAATGTTCTTCAATCTCCAATAGATTTGAATAACACCAACCATGTAATGGAAAACCATCGCATTCCAGCCAAACCCTCCTAGTTTGGCAAACCTCCCCAGGTGACCACTTCTAACATCATAAAAAATTTCTTTGAGGAGGTCCAAACCAAAACTAAAAGCATCATCAAAATCCACTTTTTTCAACAAATGTAACTAAGAATTTATATTTGACTAGAGCTCTTATATTCTCAATAGTAGGCCAATCCTTTATCATCTTAGAATGGATCATAACAACTTCCATTGGATGAAGAACTTCGCCAATCATACTTCTATTTAACCAGTTCACTTGCCTCCCCATTGATCACCACAGCCCGTTCACGACACTTTTGAACAAGATTTTGCCTCTCCTTTGCTAACACAAATGTTTCACACCACATTCCTCATGATTGGGCTTCATGTTCATCACTATAGATTCATTTGGATAACACTACTTATAACTTTTTTTTTCAACATTTTAAAAGTCAGAAGTTATATTTTTTTTTATTTTTTATCTCGTTTAAATATATAACTTATTACTTTTCAAAACATCATTTTTAGTACTTTTTAGGAAGTTAAAATATCTAATTTCTTAAAAAATATTTTTTAAAATTCTCTAAATTAGTACTTCTGCTACAAAATATTCAAACACAAAATAATTTATATATAAATTACATTTCAAAAATTATTTTTATACAAGGGTTTAATAAGCTATATGTGACACATCTAGTCTGTTTTGGTAACAGTGGGAGTGGAAAGAATGAAGGGAGAGGAAAGAAAATACATTATGTGAAGAGAGATGCGGTGGCGAAAAGTCACACGTGCAAGGTTTCTCACGAGATTACAGGACAGCCAAGAAAATACATAGTATTCTATTATTCTTCGCCCACTTTTTACCTTTGCTTGCAGCTAGCACACCGTTTGTTTCCTGACAACAAGCATACTTCACACGTAAACCAAACCTTATATACATTTTCTTGCATGCTACAAATTAATGAATTGCCATAAAAGCTTATAGGTTACCTACAATTCAAATCATCCTCTGCATTTTAGTTGTTGTTTTGAGAGAGATTCTTATGTACTCCGGAAGCAAGAAAAAATATTGTATTTTGATTTATTTAATATTTAATACTCTAATTTTGTGAGTCATCATTATTTTTAATTATAACTATATTTTTAATATAATTACTAAAATATCAAGCATTGTTTAATATGTCACAATATCAACTATACTCTGGTCTTTCAATCTTTTCCTGGGTCTCTCTCTTCCTAAGTCACCCTTTTCATGTGTCGATATCTTCTCAATAAAAGCAGCAGTATTCTGAACTCAAGATGAGAAAAAATCCAAATCTAAAAGTCTAATCTATTTGATGACATAGCCTCTAAACTTAATTAAGTACCACATTTGAATGGTATGTCTTATCGATATGAGCCGTGTAATGCCTGTATAGCCAGTAAATGTTCAAAAACTTCAAGGAGCACACACAGCTGATTTCATTAGGTTCTAACTTGTGACCATATTAGTCTCCTCACATACACGCATTAGCTTTTCATCTCTAATTCTGCAGACACAATTAGCATTAAAAAATAAAAAGCATCATGTGCTTCCTTGTAGCGGTCGGAAACGTCCAGAAAGTGATAGTACTACGTAATTAGATAATACATCTCTTTCGCCATCTCGCAGACTATATTTTCCATCATGTATAATATTGTTGTATTACTCTTTCTGTTTGAAGAGGGTGATGGCGGTCCTTCGATTTCATGAAAGTTAATTTTATTTTTTAATAAAAAATAAAAACTTTACAACTTATAATTTTGAGTGCCTCTTTTTTCAAAATCGAGGGTAAAGAAATACAAGCATTTGAATAAGTGTTTTATAACATTTTTAATTTCAAAATGTTTGTCCTTTTAGATAATTATACAAGGATTAAAAATACTTAATTGCATTTGATCAATTTATTCTCTATTGAAATAATTAATATATTCTTACTCCATTAATTAATATGCTCCCTTTGTTTATGAATAATATATACATATATTCTCCATCAACTCACGTAACACAATAATATTGAATGTACGTAAAGTATGAAAAAATCTCATCTACTATTTGAAAAATATTTTACTATATTAAAAATAATTTCAAATATTACTTTTTACACTCTTTTGCATAAAAAATTATAAATATAGTGTTTTATAGTAATCAATATCCTATTTAAATTATATAATTTCTGTAATTGCACTATCAAATAATAATAGAAATAATATTTAAAATTTTCGATATATTTTTCCATATTTTATATATAATCCATAAGATTTACTTTCATTTTTTTCCCCACTCTCGTAGTCTCGTAAGTTTGCTTTCCCTGTGTTGCCTTGCCTTTTCGTTACTGATTCTGCTTGTCCTGCTTTCGCGTAGGCAAAGTCTCTATCTATATATCGTTCAATTTATTTGTCAATTTAAATAATTTAATATATTTTTAAATTAATGTACCTTAATATAATTATTTTTAAATATATTAATTTAAAAATATTTCAAATTATTTAAATTAATAAATAAATTAAAATGATATTATTTATAACAATATGAAAACTACACTATAAAGTTTCGGCTACTGATTAAAATTCACAGACTCCTCTTCCATTGGCCGATTCTCTTTAATTGTGAGGATCGCTTCTTTCATTCGCCTCTTTGCAATCAAGGCTTTGTCTTTTTTCTTTTTATTTTTTAAATGAAAAATAGTTAGACACGACAACTCTATCATTTACCATCTCAAACAAAAATACCGTATGAAATGGTTGAACTTATTGGCACTCTATAGGTGTCGTATTCTTGCATGTCCGGGCGGAGACAAACGTATATATCGGATATTGGATCAGCTTTCGTTATTTAATTTCGATGGTTTATGGTTGGCTAACAATTAATAGTGGTGACCGCCATCGGAGGATGGTGATTGGTGAACCTAACTCCAAGTGTTTCGATAATAACGCCTCTTTCAAAATCTGAATTGAAGTCTCGTGAAAAACTAGCAACTCCACCGCTGAAATAACTCAATCAGCAAAGAACGTCCGAAAGCAATTCACACAAAAGTGGTTAGTCGTAAAACAAGTATACTGCGCCTCAAGCAAACTTTATTTATAATTAGACACTTGAATTTCGGAGTTGCCAATTATAAAAAGAATTTTATTTAACTTTCATCCTTGGGGGCTGAAACTATTTGAATGATTTGTAGTACAAGAAAAAGAATGTATGAAAGCAAAAGGAGTATTTTAACTTCTATAAAAACTGCTGCAAGCATGTTTTGAAAGATGGGCGGTATACATAATTGATTAAAAATATATATCACTCTTTAGAAATTCCGACAATTGTCCTCATAATACTGAACTACAAATATTTGACCAAATTTACACGCACTTTAACTATTTAACGATTCCATGAATAAAAAAAAAGGGCCCAAGGATGACCATTGTTGTAATATAGTGGGGCTGAAGTATTAGCCAAATTAGAAAATCAGTTTTGGTAAATATATCGAGTCATATTTAATAGAAATTGAGTATGGGATTGTCATTCTCGCAAAAACTAAAATCAGCTACCAGTTCACTTGAACACATCACTATTCAGATAAATGTAATGAAGAGAAATTTGGAAATTAAATTAATGCAAAAATTGTAAACAAACGATCAATGAAAAATAGGAATAAGCAATAGACAAAAGGCAGGTATTAGAGATTGATTTCATGAAAGTTCCCTGATTTTGTGTTACCCAATTATTAAATTAATGCCTTGACAACATCATTGTTGATTGAATTACTCATAATTTATGGTCAAAGCTCAATTCATTGATAGTAGGACCCTCTTAGGATAAATTGACCAGTTTAATTCTTAGACTGTTCTAAACTTATTCTAAAGATGAAAAACAAGAATTCAATTGATTGTACAAATGAATACTTTTATTCCTAACTACTTGAACCTATGTTAAGTTTGATTTATTTTATAAAGTGAAATCCTTTTCGAGATCACAAAACCATATATCAGTTAATCGATGATCATGGCAAGAACAACATTAAGAATACTAGAAGTTAACTAATGTACTGAAAAAATAATTAAAATAACAAACTAGAATATAAAATCAGTTTTCTAAGGCTACATATCCCTAAAACCTAAAAGAAATTTAGTAAACCATGGAAAAAGAAAAGAAAATAATAAATCTCAAAGTTATATTAACTGAAAGAGGGATGTGATAGCTCTCTAAAGTCTCCAAACATTAGCCTTTGTTTTTCCCTTCTAACCATGGATAACCACCCTCTAAAAGATAAAATATCAAAATAGAAAAAAGCCTGTGACCCAACAATGCTAGCACTATAGCATTGGCAAAAAAAAAGGGACTCCCTTGATTTTCTCTTCCATTCAAAATTGGGGAATCTTCTTATATCTTTTTCCTCTTTTTAATTTACTCAACTCTTCAAATCTTCATTCAATTATTTCCTTTTGATCTTCATATTATTGATGCGAAAATTTATTCTGCAATCAAATAAATTTAATGAGAATATTTTTAATTAAGCCTAAAATAAATAATCTCTCACTAAAAGTATCAACAATTAAGATTTATTTAAATAGTTCAAAAAAATCATTTCAATGAGAACAAACTTAATAAAAATCAGTGCATATATATGAGGAAAAATATTCTATTTTTACAGGTTATCATGAAGATGCAATAAATAAATAAGTTCTTTCATATGTTTCGAAAAAAAATCTTTTATATGAAAAATTTTAAATGATTAGATCATATATAAGTTTTTACCATTGATTAAGAAGATAGAGCCAAACTTGAGATTCATAAGAGAGTTTAATTAATTCACATGATTAGGTCATATAAAATTTTGTATGAAAAAATTCATTCTCAAACAAACTATCAAGAAATATATATGTGGAAGCATAAGAATAAGCGACACAAGTCGCAAGGAATTAACATGTTTTGCATTATAGCCTACATTTATAGATAAAGACAACAATCAAATATTTTACTAAGTAAATATAATAGAAAATATAAAAGGTGGACATACTTTTTTTAAAGCCAAAATGTTAAATACATCTAAAATACCTTACACTAGTACTTTCTCAATAGTATATCCACTCAATACTCAAAGAATATTACAAAAAGAAGATTAAATAGACTAATCCAAAGGAGAAGGCTACGATGCCCTAGATTTCCAAGGCGTACCATACACATTGTGAAGATGCAACATGATGTATGGGTGTGATTTGCTAAAACTAATGGATGTATGTGTACACCAACAATTTCTAGTGCACTATAGTAAAGTCACACAAACTCTTTCCCCACCGCTGGCACCCCTTCCCTGTGCTGACTGTTGTCCCTCATCTCTCCATCACCACTTCCTCCGGCCACCACCCACGGCACCGACCTTTCCACCCGGCACCGGCTATGCTTCCCGGTGTTCATCTTCCTTGAGAGCTGGTGACAGCACCACCACCCACTTTTCCATTTTTGATTTTTCATCCTCCATTTTCACCCACTTCCTAGTGTTGTTGACGGTGCCGTTGAGATTCTTGACAATCTTGTCGAGGGTGGCGGGGTTGACGACAGAGAGGACGACGTCGACGGTAAGAGGGGTGAGTAGCGTGGAGTACCGGCTGTCGACCTTGCCGTCAAAGGAGTCCTTGTCGGAGAGCTCAATGGGTGGTGACAAAGATGGGGGCCGTGGGAGATGGCACTGGGAAGTTTGGGCGGTGACAAAGGTGGAGGAGCGGCGATGGTTAAGGGCGGATGTGAAGGAAGAGGAAGAGGAAGGAGTGGAGGGATGTTCACAGAATATGGTGCCCGAGGGTGGAGGAGATGATGTGCATCAACAGATCTCTAAGAAGAAAGACTATAGTGAACTCAATATATCATACAACACTACAATACAATGTACCATAGCCTTCTCCAAGAATTGGTTCTTCTCATTGTAGTGTGCGAGTGCTTTTCGCTTATTTCTATGCACAGCTAGCACCAACGGGTTTTATACAAAGATGAAGCACCTGATATGCCTCAAACGAAGTTGCAGTTTGTCAAAAAACAGCTCGTAGACAGGCTGAAACTCGCGGACACTTAAATTGCATTTTTTGTACTGTGATATATACAAAGCGCATCACCAAAAATTGCATCGAATGCAATTTGCACGCTACCTCACGTAGCTTGGCAACATATGAACCTTTTTCACCGACCAAAAAAAAAAAACAGGCAAGCCATCACATCTCATCAAAATGTGATAGGACATTTAAATGAATAAATGCTTATTATTTTTTTCTTTTTGATTCGAGCTTACTATAATTAATATTACTTTTGAAATACATATAAAGTACAGTAGTTATAATTAGAAATCATTTCCATTCTTTTTAAGGGTGTGTCTATGAAATGCTTCCTGCTTCAAGAGTTATATTTAATTTTGGGATTTATTTTAAGAAATGTATTAAAACATCTCTTAATCATTGATTGAAATTATGTTTCACTTTTTTCTTAATTACTGATTAAGAAATATCTTAATATGTACTTTAAAATAAATCTCAGAATTAAGTACAAATATTATTTTTGACCTAAAAAAATCAAATGAAGGAGAAATCAAAAGTCATTCATGTCTCACGAAAAACAAAAAAAACAGAATCAAAGGCTGAAAACCTCATGCTTCTACATACGCTTGAGTGTTTAACAGTAAAACACTTCTTGTAATTAACTTGCTTATACCATAAAGCACGCCATCATGGGAAGTTCACATAATCAGTCACCCGACAAGTGATGCTCTTGGCACTGTAATATTTAAGCTTCACCATGCACTTGGAGATGGTTATTCTCTCATGGGTGCACTCATGGTTTAAAATTGTGGTTGCGGTCATGGTTACGCTTGCGCTACAATGCCAAAAATTGCAAAAAAATGTATCTAACATATCCGCAATTGCGACTACAATGTAGTTGTGGAGAGCACTGCAACAGCCATACTGCGGTTACAATTGTGGTTGCAAACCGCAATTTAAAACCATGGGTGCACTTCTTTCATGTCTACAAAGAGCTGATGACCCCTCTCTTCCCTTGTCTTTTCCTTCTCTCAATTTGTCAAAGCCAGAACCTTCCACCAAAGCCTTTTGCACAAGATTATCCTTGATGTTGTCTTCCGCCTTCAACGCTGCAGCAAATTTTAGATGAAGTGCGTTGAAGAGTAGCATCATTCCTGATGAAAAAACACCAGTGAGCTCTGGAACCCAATTTCCATATCAAACATGGAATTCTCCATCACTGGCTTGGAGTGGTATGATAAAAAATTTTAGTTGTGAAATGTTTGGTAAATTTATTATGCATGAGATATCATATTGACTCACACGCCATCCACCACTGGATTGGATGATGTGTGAGTTGGTACAATATACTGTGCATAATGAATTCACCTAACATAACTCTTTTTAGTTTGTTGAAATTTTGTTTAGAGATTTTTTCTTTCAAGCATAGAATATATACATACTAAATGATATATGTGATCACAATTTAAATAAGTATGAATTTTAATTATATAATGATAATAGTATTAACTAAGAATGCATCTATATAATGAAAACAAAATATTGATTTTAGACTTATATAACTGAAATCAACAATTATCTAAATTACAATTCACCTATATTAATTAGTATGTCTAATAAATACATGCAAAAAAAAATAGTATTCTTTTACTTATGGCTTTCACTTTCCCGCCACACATAAGAGTAGCTAGTGTCTGTTTGGGAGAATTGCATATTATCTAAGGTTTTTTTTTTTTCTCTGGCTTACTAAAGCTATTTTAAAATAAGTTGTTATATTTGCACTAAAAGAAGCAAATGGATTATAAGCAATAATTATAATTTTAAGTTGAAAAAAAGCTTATAATTATAAGTAATTTTTTAAAATTTTCAATTATAAGTAGAAATTGATTAATTGTGATATTTTTATCAAATTAACCCTTAATATCAAATATTATATAATACTGTTTCGCACAAAAATATTGGCTAGCCGAATAGGTTGAGAGTTAAGATGTGTTAGGAAACTATTTTAAGATGACCAAGAGGCTCAACTAGTATAAAACACAACCGATTCCCACGATTAGACGATTAGTATCAAGAGAGAGACTCTATCTCTCAGCAAATGGGTTCCCAAACTACTCTAAAGAGTGTTTGGCAAGCAGATCAGCAAATTTGGTCACCAAAAGGATATCGGTGAACAATTGAAGGCTAATGAAATGAATTGAAACTTAAACAGACTGAAAATAAATGAAATGTTGTAAATGAAAAATGGTAAAGAAATGTTGTAAATTATTGAAAAGTAAAGGCAAGGAATGCAAAGTGTATAAAATATAAGGATAGATATAAAAGAAACTTGTATTTGATCCATTTGTTCGGTGGATCCCTTTACAGATTGTGGTCAAGGCTATTTACATATGTACAAAATTTAACAATTCTCCTAAGACATCTATTAAACACATTCTCACACAAACATGGTCAGCAAACTTCGTCCTGGTAATCAACTCGTAACCGTCTTCCATATCTTCCCTAAATACACTCCTCTTAGCGTAGTGGTAACTGCTTAGACCGCTCTTTGCCTTTCATCTATCTCCCCACTTTCTAAACTAGAAACTGCCTTCCTTAGCTGCTCCTACTTTTCAGGGAGGGGTTACAGACTTGGTCAAACTCTGACTCTCAGTCACTGAAGCACATTCTTTCTCCAACCAAAGCCCAAAACTGATATGGATTACCAGCTATCAAAAAAGCCCAAAGCCTAATAGGAAATTAATGCCCTCGGTTAACGGCTACTGTCAACTGTCAACCGATAGCTAAATCAGCTGTGGACTATCGGCTGGAACCCATGTCAGCTGTCAAACCTTAAAATATGTGAACAAGAGTTTGTATAGGCAACTACATCAAGTTAGAATCCTAATCACAAAAGGCAAGACAAATCAGTTGAGACAAAATAGAAAAATGGTCAAAACAATATCGAAATGACCTTTTTTAGGCCCAAAATGGCCTCAATTGGGCTAGCCTTAATTGTCACGTCGATGCTCTTGTCTTGGGCTTTCCATAGATATGCAATAATGGTTATTTTGACACCCAGATCTCAGCCGGCGGCCAATTGAAGTTTGCCCGAGGGTTTTGGCCTATTTAGATTAATTTAAGCCGAGCAACACGTTCCTTATCGATCGTCGGGCATCGCCTATTCTTTAACTAACTACTCTTCAACTGTCCGCTAAACTTGACCAAATATTGTCTTATTCGACTATTTCTCCTCGGCTGATGTCCATCCTTGGCTAGCTGCAATTTTTTGGTGCCAACAAATACAAACAAATCATTTCATACCCTTTTGATAATTTACTATATAAAAGCAATTTTTTCACACAATTCAAACAAAACACAATACTTATATATTTTATAAGAGTTGCCCAAGCATTATCTTAAAATAGGAATAGTATTTAAAATATATTTTCTCTTCCCAAAAAGAAAACAAAACAAAACAACCTCGACAATTTCACTGTAAGTCATTAGATAATATTCTGTAAACTATCTCTTTTTTTTTTTGCCTAATTTTGTTAACATGATTCCATCTAACTATAGACAATGAACAATGTGATAACCGGAATAGTCTTCTCTATGGGACTCGGTTATATATGCAACACATGAATTTCAAATCAAAGACTGCACTCCACTGCATTGGGGTGTTACTCAATACGAGAAACATTGAAGGTTATTGCATGTGCCTATACCGAAATCAAATGGAAGTAGAATTTCAAACCCTCTAGAATTTATTTGGGAAGCACATAATATAATCAAGAGAAAGAAATAATCTTTAGCTATTGCCCTTATTGGCACACTTTTAAACATGGAGAAGAAACTCAGAGGGTAAGAGGTTGGTACATTAATTTAGCTAAATTAAATTTTATCACACTATTTTTTATATGTTGTGTTAACAATTTTATTAGTACTTTTGTTCATATAACAAAAACATGGTTGAAGCAATAGAAGGCACTAATAAAAGGCCGGCTACTATGGCTGAGAACACAAAGTGTATAAAGGACTTCCATAATGATGCAAGGGCCATTGCAAATAAACTAATGAAGAGAGAGGAGCAAACTCCTAGAGAATGTAGCAAGGCTGGCTATGTACTAATGCAAAATCCCAACCAGGTTTACCTATTTTGGGGGTTTAAGGGAGAACACAAGATCTAATTGGTCAAGGATTTGATTGATGATATGTAGTAAGCATGATATGCCATTTTAATTTTAAGAATGGTAGTGTTCAAGATTAAGAAAGTATGAATTATTGCTAATTATGTTTTGGTAATACTTTGACTTGGAACTTTTTTATTATATTGATGAGACTCATACATTTAGTTGTGAGTTTGGATAAGTTATATTTGTTTATTGGTACCTTCTATAAGTAATATATGAATGGATACAATGTTTTTTGGTTTCTAGAAAACTTGTATCTTTTCTTTTTCTTATTTAGCATACTACGGATATGATATGAAATTGCCATGTCTTATGCATTGAAAATGTGTACAAGTTGAAGAATAGGTAATTTTTTTAATAACACTATATTATGGGAACTCATCATTTTTAATAACTATATTTTTTTGCCATAGCCATCATCACTTATTTCTAATTAATTTTAATAAATTTTTGTTGCAAAAATTAATTTTTAACATGTTCATGTACATGGGTATTTTTGTCCATAAATTTTATCATATACAATCTTATATAATGACATAACAAAATTGGATAGGATAAAATTATACAGCGACATGTGGTGCGCCAAACATTGGATAGTATAGCAACTTATATGATGTATTTTTTATACTATACTATCAGACTTTACACTATCAGGTCTTATCCTACACGACACACTAAACAGGGCCTTAGCACTACATGTTGCAAGGTATTATTATAGGTTCTTGTGTATGAGCTTGCTATAATAGGAAAGCTTAACTCATCAATTATTTTATGTAGGGAGAGCCCTACTTCTTGCCATATATAGGTGTTTGGTTGCCTCATTGAGACTATGATACAAACTCTAACTATTTGTGGCATGAAAGTATTTATCTCTCCCAAATTTCTTATTTGTATTTCTTTATCTTATCACTTAGGTCAAGTTATCAAGTAATTCTTTTCTAGTTGATTGTGCATTTCTCATCTTCAACCTTTTTAGATAACCCTAATATCTCAATCTCTTATGTTCGCGATAAAATTTGGTCAAGAACGCCTACCTAGGGGTGAAATCATGACCTTTCCCCATCCTTGTTCCTCCTCATTTTTGACTTCTTTTGCTTCCTGTTCTGCTTTGATTTCTTTCTCACTTTAACCAAAGCCGCGAATACCTCTTCTTCAATGTCAGCTAAGAACCCCACACTCCTACACATCTCCCACAACCTTACTTTGTTTTGGTCAGGGGGTACGGGCAGGGGAAGGGGAGGGGGTGCGGGAGCCCGGCATCGAACTTGTGACCTTTCTCCACGAGGCTCCACATTTGACCACTTGAGCCAAGGCCTCGTCCACCAGGACCAACAACGATGGTTGATGCAATTGGGTCTCAAAACCATGTAGAGCAGAGCAGAAAACAAAACAGACCCACCATCGCTTAATCATTTGGGCCAAGACATGGTTTGTTTAGTCCACCATCATCTTGGTTTTTCACTCAGTTAGTGACCCCAACTAGGAGCTCACGAGGCCCAAAATCTCCACTAGGTCGAATCCCAATCAAGTCCTCAGTCAGCACTTGTTGACATGACCTAAAAATAGAAAGTCTGCACTCGTTGGCTAAAACTTACCGTTAGCGTAATTGCATTTTCCGCATAAATCTCTCCTTCAAGTATTCGTTATTCTACACCCGAGATTTGTTAACCCCAAGGAACGATTGAATACATAGTAATCTCTCCTCGGAGTCGAACACGACTCCTTTGCTCCCTGGTGCAGTATCAAGAGGCTGCAAATACCGCTGTGTTATTACAAAACACCCAAGAAAATACGTTGTATTCTATTATTCTTCGCCCATTTTTCGCCTTTGCTTGCAGCTAGCACACCGTTTGTTTCCTCACAACAAGCATATTTCACACCTAAACCAAATCTTATATACATTTTCTTGCATGCTGCAAATTAATGAATTGCCATAAAAGCTTATAGGTTACCCGCAAGTTAAATCATCCTAGCCAGCTGTTGTTTTGAGAGAGATTCTTATGTACTCCCGAAGCAAGAAAAAAAAATATTGTATTTCAATTTATTTAATATTTAATTTAATGCTTTAATTTTGTGAGTCATCAATATTTTTAATTATGAATATATTTTTAATATAATTACTAAAATATCAAGCATTACTTAACATTATCTCTGTCCTGAAATAATTATCTATTTTTAAAATTTTATTTGCCTATAAATAATTGTCCATTTGAAAAATTTAAGCAATATTAATAATTATTTTTTTCAATTATACCCCTATTCAATAGAGAAGAGCGAGTAAGTGGAAAGAAATAATTAAGAAAGAGAGAGAATTAAGTAAAGATAATTTTAAAAAATATATCTAAATTTCTCTAATATTAAGACTTTTTCAATCATTTTCTTAATTCATGTGCACATTTTAAACTAGGCAGTTATTTCAAAATAGAGATAATATATCACAGTACCAACTTTACTATGGCCTTTCAACCCTTTTCTAGTCCCTTCTTTCTTAAATTGCTCCTTTCGTATGTCGACAGCTTTTCAATAAAAACGCCAATGTTATAGACTTAAGTTTAATAAGAGCCCAAATCCAAATGACTAATCTATTGAATGAAAGAGTCTCTAAACTTAATTATATTATATACCATATTTAAATGGTATGACTCCTCGATGTAAGACTTATAACACCTATATAACTAGTAAATGTTCAAAGCTTCAAGGACCACACACAGCTGATTTCATTAATTGGGTTTTAACTTCTAACCATATTAGGGTTCGTTTAGTTTAACTTTTGGGAGAAGAGCTTTTGAAAGAAAGTATTTTAAAAGAATGCCTTTTAGAGAAATGCCTTTTAGAGAAATTACTTTTAAAAGATTAATTTTTGTTTGGTTTAAATATGTCAAAAGTAAGTTTAAGAGAATAAGTTTTATTTGGATAGGATAAAGTAAAATTACTTTTGGTTATTGATGTGAGAGTAATAGTAAGATTCCTTTTTAAAAAGTCTTTTTCTAGAATGAAAAGTAACCTTAAAAATTCTTTCAGAAGGTCTTTTGAAAGAAGTTAAACCAAATATTATCATTTATTATATAAAATTATTTTCCTTCTCTTAAAAATCCTTCTAGTGGATGTAAACTGTAATCCAAACAGGCACTTAGTCTCCTTAATTCTGCAGAGATAATTAGCATCAAATAATAAAACGCACGATGTGCTTCCTCGATCGTAGCGGTCGAAAACGTCCAGAAAGTGATAGCACTACGTAATTAGACAATCAATCTTTTTCGCCATCTTGCAGACTATATTTTCCATCATGTATAATATTGTTTTATTACTCTTTCTGTTTGAAGAGGGTGATGACGGTCCTTTGATTTCCTGAAAGTTAATTTTATTTTTTTTCATAAAAATAAAAACTTTTCAACTTATAATTTTGAGTGCTTCTTTTTTAAAATCAACGTTCGATCACGAGCATTTGAAGAAGTGTTTTATAACATTTTTTAATTTCCAAATGTTTGTCTTTTTAGATAATTATACGAGGATTAAAATTACTTAATTGCATTTGATCAATTTATTCTCTATTGAAATAATTAATATATTCTTATTCCATTAATTAAACACAATAATATTGAATGTACGTCAAGTATGAAAAAAATAATGAAAAAAATATTATATACTAGAAAAAAAATTACAAAACAATCTTTGAAAAATATTTTACTATATTATAAATAGTTTCAGATATTACGTTTTACACTTTTTGCATAAAAAATTATAAATATAGTATTTTATAGTAATCACTCACCTATTTTAATTATATAATTTCTGTAATTGCACTATTAAATAATAATAGAAATAATATTTAAAATTTTTCGATGTATTGGTTCATATTTATACTCCATAAGATTTATTTCATTTTTTTCTCACTCTCATAATTGCTTTCTCTATGTTGGCCTGCCCTTTCGTTATGCATAGAAAAAATGTCTCTACCTATATATTTTTTTCATTTCAATTTATCTTTTTTTATTTTAATTTATTTGTCAATTTAAATAATTTAATTTATTTTTTAATTAATATATTTAAATATTAATTTAAAAATATATCAAATTATCTAAATTAACATATATATTAAACCAAAGGAAGTATTAATATTACCTAGAACAATATGAAAACTACACATAACCTATGACAATACGAAAACTACACCATAAAGTTTCAGCAACTGATTACAACTCACATACTCCTCTTGCATTGGGCGACTATCTTTAATTGTGAGGATCGCTGCTTTCATGCGCCTCTTTGCAATCAATGCTTTGTCCTTTTTCTTTTTATTTTCTAAATAAAAAATAGCTAGACACGACAGCTCTATCATTTTATTGAACAAAAATACAGTATGAAATGGTTGAATTTATTGGCACTCTATAGGTGTCGTACCCTTGCATGTCCGGGTGGAGATAGGAAAGGAAGCTTTTAATTAAAAATCTCGCATGATCTTTTATTATTGGTTAGATATTTTTATAAATTTTATATTTAATTTCATTCTCTTAATTAATAATAAAATTTAATATATAATAAAATTATGTAAAATTTTTAATTAAAAAAATCTTTTTTTCAGTGGAGACAGACGTATATATCGGATATTACCGTCAACTTACGTTATTTAATTTTGGTGGTTTGTAGTTGGCTAACAATTAATACTGCTGACCGCCATCGGAGGGTGGTGATTGGTGAACCTAACTCCAAGTGTTTCGATCATAGCGTCTCTTTCAACTCTGAATTAAAGTACTTGTGAAAAACTAGTATCTCTGCCACTGAAATAACTCAATCAGCGTGCAAAGAACGTCCGAAAACAATTCATCCAAAAGTGGTTAGTAGTAAAACAAGTACAGTGCGCCTCAAGCAAACTTTATTTTTAATTAGACATTAGAATTTCGGAGTTGCCAATTATAAAAAGAATTTTATTTAACTTTCATCATCGGGGGCTGAAACTATTTGAATGATTTGTAGTACAAGAAAAAGAATGCATAAAAGCAAAAGAAGTATTTTGACTCCTATAAAAACTGCTGCATGTATGTTTTGCAAGATCGGCGGGATACATAATTGATTAAAATATATGTCACTCCTTAGAAATTCCGACAATTGTCCTCATAAAACTGAACTACAAGTATTTGACCAAATTTACGCGTACTTAAACTATTTTAACGATTCCATGAAAAGGAAGGAAACAATTAAAAAAAAGGCTTGAGGATGACCATTGTTGTAATATAGTGGGGCGAAATGTTAGCCAATTTAAAAAATCAGCTTTGGTAAATATATGGAATCACAAATAATAAAAGATAAACACGGAATTGTCATGCTTACAAGAACTAAAACTAACTACCAATTTGCTTGGACATATCACTATTATGCAATTAAGAGAAATTTAGAAATTAAATTAATGCAAAAATTGTCAACAAATGAGCAATGAAGAATAAGAATAAGTAATAGATAAAAGGCAAGTGTTAAGAGTTGATTTCATAAAAGTTTTTTGATTTTGTATTACCTAATTATTAAATTAATGCCTTGGCAATATCATCACAGGTCAACTTACTCATAATTTATAGTCAAAGCTAGGGTCCTCTTAAGATAAGTTGAACAATTTAATCTCTTAGACTATTCTAAACCTATTCTAAGGATGAAAAACAAGGATTCGATTGATTATACAAATGAATACTTCTATTCTTAGTCACTCTAACCTATGTTAATTTTTAGTTTGACTTATTTTATGAAGTGAAATATCTTTCGATATCACAAAATCATATGTCAATTATTCGTGATCAGGCATAGAATAACATTAAGAATATTAGAAATTAAGTAATGTACCAAAAAGATAATTAAAATAATAAAATGAAATACAAAATCAATTCCTTGAGATTATATCTCCCTACAACCAAGAAATTTAGTAAGCTATGGAAAAAGAAAAGAAAATAATAAACTTCAGAGTCATGTCAACTGAAAGAGACATGTAATAGATCTCTAAAGTCTTCAGATCTTCGCCTTTGTTTTTCCCTTCTAACCAAAAATAACCACCCTCTAAAAGATAAAATAATTTGTATCAAAACATAAAGAAGCCCGTGACCTAGCAACACTTATGCTATAGCCCTACTGAAAGCGCTATAGCACCATCCAAAAAAATTGGTTCCCTCAATTTTCTCTTCTATTCAAATCTCTAGGCAATCTTCTTCTATCTCCTCCTCATTTTACTCGACTCAAATATTTCAAATCTCCTATTTTTATTATTTCAACTCTTCAAATCTTTATCCAGTTATTTCCTTTTAATCTTCAAATTATTGATGCCAAAATTTATTCTGCAATTAAAAAATTTTGTGAGAATATTTGTCAATTAAACCCAAAATAAATAATTTCTCACTAAAAGTATCAACAATTAAGATTATTAAAATAATAAAGAAAAATCATTTCAATGAACACAAACTTAATAAAAATCAGTGCATAAGTATGGGGAAAAAATTCTACTTTCACAGTTATCACAAAAATACAATAAATAAATAAATTCTTTCATATGTAGCCAAAAAAAAAAAAATTCTTTTATATGAAAATTTCATATGATTAGATTATATATAAACTTTTATCATTAATTAAGAAGGTAGAGCAAAATTTAAGATTTATAAGAGAATTTAATTAATTCACATAATTAAGTTATATAAAATTTTGTATGAGAAGATTCATTCCTAAATAAGTATCACGAAATATATATATGTGAAAGCATAAGAACAAACAGCATAAGTCACAAGGAATTAACATATTTTGCATTATAGCCTATATCTAAAAAGTGACAACCAAATATTTTAGTAAACAAATGTAATAGAGGCGATTATTTTGGTGCAGATTGTAAAAAAATCAGCACTGTGCAAATGGAATTTTTTATATATATATTTTAAATGACAAGCATTGCTAATGCATGCCTTGCAGCTCATTTGGTTGACATACTTGCCTTGCAACGTTGACGTTGAGGGTTTGATTCTCACAATTGCCCTCTTTATTCATTTTATTTATTTTTAATGGCACATATTATGGTGCATTAGCCTAAATACAGTACAGCCATGCACTGTCTCTTTTTTTCCTCCTCTCTTTCCATTTCTGTGCCTCCACAGCCAGTCATGCTCCCCCTACTTCCAGTCATGCACCCCTTCCAATCAACAACACCTTGGTGCTCCCTCGTCGCCGCCATAGCTTTGCCTTGCAAACGCTCCCTCGTCGCCACAATATGGCAGGAAAGGAATTTCTCCGGTCATCACGAGCAACGCCAAACACTACCATCGATACATCGTGGTACTCCCTCGTCGCTGCCATAGCTTAGCCTTGCATTGTAGCCATGGCTCGCACTCTGTCTGCTTGCATGTTTCACCATTTTAAAGATGGCACAGCCCGTGGTGTGAGGATGTAGAGGCAAGGCAAGGCAGTGCATAGGTCTTCATTGCGGGTAGCGAAGGCAAGGCAGTGAGCCAGTGGTGTGAGGATGCGGCGATGGCTCGAGTGAGGGTGGAGTCCAGGCGAGCGATGGTTGCGTAGAGGTTGCGATGGAGTCTGGGCACGGCAAGCGAAGGAGGGAAGGAGATTGGAGAGCGGTGCATGGGTGCATCATACTTAGGCTAGTGCACCACAACATGTGCCATTGAAAATGAAAAAATGAAAAGAAAAGAAAAAAGTGAGTGTCGACCTCTCAACGTCAAGCTGCAACGCGAGCACAATCAACCAAGCGAGCTTCGCATTTATACTATTTGTCATTCAAAATATATATGAAAAAAGGTCATCCACAAAGTGCTGATATTTTATAATCTGTACTAGAGAACTCGCCTTTAATAGAAAATACAAAAGCTGGTCATGCTTTATTTAAAGCTAAAATGTTAAATACATCTAAAATGGCTTACACTAGTATTTTTTTCGCTGGTATATTCACTCAACACTCAAAGAGTATTACAAAAAGAAGATTAAATAGACTAATCTAATGTGGTTCTTCTCATTGTATTGTGCGAGTGCTCTTCGCTTATGTCTATGCACAGCTAGCTCCAACCGGTTTTATACAAGGATGAAGCACCTGATATGCCTCAAATGAAGTTGCAGTTTGTCAAAAAACAGCTTGTACACAGGCTGAAGTTCGCCGACACTTAAATTGCAATTTTTGTGCTGTGATATATATACAAAGCTCATCACCAAAAATTGCATTGAATGCAATTTGCACGCTACCTCATGTAGCTTGGCAACATATGAACTTTCTTCACAAAAAAAATAAAAAATAAAAATAAAATAAAAGAGCAAGCCATCACATCGCATCAAAATGTAATAGAAGATTTAAATGAATAAATGCTTACTTTTTTTAATTTTTGATTCGAGCTTACTATTATTAATATTACTTTTGAAACACATATAAAGTGCAGTAGTTATAAGAAATCATTCCCATTCTTTTCGAGGGTGTGTCTATCAAAAGCTTCCTTCCTAAAAAGAGTAGTGTTATTTATATTTAATTTTGGGATTTATTTTAAGAAATATATTAAAATATCTCTTAATTATTCACTGGAATTGAGTCTCATTTTTTTCTTAACCAATAATTAATAAATACTTTAATATGTACTTTAAAATAAATCTCAAAATTGAGTAGAAATAATATTTTTGGCTTAAAAGAAAATCAAATAAAGGAGAAACTAAAAGTCATTGATGTCCGAAAAAAAAAATACAGAATCAAAGGCTGAAAACCCCAAGCTTCTACATACGCTTGAGTGTTCAACAGTAAAACCCTCCTTGCAATTAACTAGCTTATATCATAAAAATTATTTAATTGGCAGAATGGCACCTAAATTTCTGGTTACTTTAGTTGATCTGTCACGCTTGCACTTCCTTGTTCTTATCAAAGTAAAATCGGTCATTCAATTTTAACACTTAAACTACCGCATGGCTGTCACAAGGTAACGCTGACACGTCTCTATTGTTCTTGTTTTGTACTCACCCTTGTTTCCTCAAATTTCCCATAATCTACTACTATATATATGTGTTCCGTTCCTTCTCAATTCTCAGGTCCTAAATAGTGTTTTGCAGCTTTAGTGCCTCTCTTACGGCGGAACCAAAAATATATAGCATTATGGAATACCAAGGAGGGGAGCAAGCAGAGCCAGTTAGTCCCGTGGGACAATACTTTAACAGCTCTGCGCTATGCATATACATTATTGGAGTTATAGAATTCGAAGTTCCGATAGATGACTTGCTAATGCAAGCCATGTCTCTTCTTAAAAATGTTTTCCTTCCCATCAATCCACGCTTCTCCTCCATCATGGTCCTCTTTCTTTAATTTTTCTTCCCCTTTAATTGCTTAATTTCTTCTATAATTATGTCTAATAAACGTATATGAATTTGTGTGTGAACATAAGAATTATATAACAAGATGACAGTTAAAGGTAAAACACAAGTTTTAACTGAAAAAAATACTTGATAGCTAGAATTTTTGATAGAATGATGTAACATATTTATTGGTTTTCAGATGAATAAATGAGTTATGTTACTCTATTTTATTTAATAATCATTCTTATTTTTTGTTAAAAATTTTTGATAATTTTTGCTGACTGGGTGCGTAGTAATACTCTTTTTAATTCATAGAGCTGTATATAATTTCCTATACACAGTGGTATATATGTAGCATTTTATCACCTGTTGCATCTTTGTTTGCTCATGGTTAATTATCTCATCATTTTGATCATTGACACATTGATTATCAATTTCATGTATGGTTTTATATTTACTAACATTGTTCAAATATATATATGGGAACAGGTACAAGACAAAAATGGAGAGAAAAGATGGAAGCAAGTTGATGTAAACTTGAAAGACCATGTGAGAATCCCCATATTCCATGAAGGCCAAACACTGGAATCAAATGACAAGTGTTTTCATGACTATTTGTCAAGAATGGCAGTGGAGCAAATGCCACAAAGTAGGCCATTATGGGAAGTTCACATAGTCAATCACCCCACAAGTGATGCTGTTGGCACTGTGATATTTAAGCTTCACCATGCACTTGGAGATGGTTATTCTCTCATGGGTGCACTTCTTTCTTGTCTACAAAGAGCTGATGACCCTTCTCTTCCCTTGTCTTTCCCTACTCTCAAGCCATCAAAGCCAGAATCTTCCACCAAAGGCTTTTACACTAGATTTTCCTGGATGGTGTCTTCAGCTTTCAACACTGTAGCAGATTTCGGATGGAGTGTGTTGAAGAGTAGTATCATTCATGATGAAATAACACCAATAAGGTCTGGGAATGAAGGAGTCGAGTTTAACCCAATTTCTATATCAAACATGGCATTCTCTATCAATCACATCAAGGACATCAAGTCCAGGCTTGGAGTGGTATGATAACAATTTTTTGTTAGTTTGTTGAAATTTTTGTTTATGGCTTTCACTTTTCCAACCGTAAGAGTGTCTAGTCTTAATTAGATCGACCTACTTGTTAGAATACATGTATCTATCATATATTTAATAAGCTACTTTTCAACTTAATTGTGGCGGTGGAACTGGTAGTACCTTTATTTGTATCTGTCGTCATGGTCAATATATAACTTGATTCTACAACTCTAAAATATTTTTATATTATGGAATAGTGAGTAGATTTTTTGGAAGTCCAGGGGAGTTTTTTTTTTTGTTTTTTGGTCTTTAATTCCTAGGGAGTCAGGTTAAAGTTATAAACAAAAAATTTTATACAACCAAATTTAATTACTTCTCAATTTGCTAAGTTGATTTCAGTAACTTTTGTGCATAAATCAACATAAAATATATTTTATAGGAGTTGTCTAAGCATCGTCTAGAAATATATGAATAGTTTTTAAAATATATTTTCTCTTCCTAAAAACAAAACAAAACAAAACAACTCTCAACAGTTTTACTTTAAGTCATTAGATAATATTATGAAAATTATCTCCCTTTTTTTTTTTGTTTTAACATGGTTCTATCTATCTGCAGACAATAAATGATGTGATCACTGGAATAGTCTTCTATGGGACTCGGTTATATATGCAACACATGAACTCCAAATCAAAGACTGCACACTCCACCGCATTGGTATTACTCAATACGAGAAACATTGAAGGTTACCAGTCAATCAGTGATATGCTCAATACTAAAGCCAAGGGTCCTTGGGGCAACAAAATATCCTTCTTGCATGTGCCGATACCGAAATTAAATGGAAGCAGAATTTCAAACCCTCTAGAGTTTATTTGGGAAGCACATAATATAATCAAGAGAAAAAAACAATCTTTAGCTGTTGCCCTTACCGGCACACTTTTGGACATGGAGGGCAAATTCAGAGGACAAGAGGTTGGTTTATTAATTTAGCTAAATTAAATTTTATATGATAGTTGTTATATGTTATTGTAACAATTTTGTCAGTGCTTTCGTTCATATTTTAGCTTTAATCTCTAATGTGCTTTCCTGAAATAACAAATATAAGCACTTTACTTCAATATGAATGCTTTAATGGTTTGGTTGGTTCATGTTGTTGCAGGCAGTAGCTAAACACATTCGCGGGACACTAACGAAGTCAAGTGCAGTGATTTCAAACTTAGTTGGACCAGTACAACAAATGGCTTTAGCTAATCATCCTGTGAAAGGCTTGTATTATACGTTGGCTGGTGGACCTGAGGTATCTTTAATCCCTCTTCACCTAATCATTGTCCTATGAGAAAATTGAAGTTGCAATAGGTAGAAGAAACAAATTGATTTTCTTTTTTGCAAGTAAGTTATAAAGTAATTAAATAGCACATTAAAATTTTAATTGACATTTTAAGAAGGCTTTTTCATTTATATGAATTAAGAAGCCTTTCATCTTTTTCAAGTGTATTATTTGAACACTTAAATTGGATATCAGTGTAAGACATAGTAGGACTTATATCTTAAGAAATACTGACAATTTTTCTCTTTTAAGTTTTTTATTTAATTTGTTTCTCATCCACTCACATGATGTCCAAAAAACGTATCTAATAAAGATGTGAGAAAAACATTTCTACTTTTTTAACCCAAAATATGTCTTTGCTCCCTCATTTGATTGAGGCCATGAAACAATCATGAGGCTATATAATGGGATCATTTAATTTTGTGGTTTGCAGAGTCTTGTCATTTCAATTATGAGCTATATGGGAGTGCTAAGAGTTACCTTCAAAACCGAAAAAAACTTCATAGACGAACAGAAATTGAAGTCATGCATGCAGAGTGCATTTGAGAAGATACTCAAAGCAGCAAAGGAAATTACTGACGAAACCAAACATTAGTGTGCTCCTCAAAAAAGGAGAAGGTCAAAATTCTTGTATTTGGTTTGGGTTATTGGAATTATTGGTTATTACGAAACGGTTAAAGAAAAAAAGAATATTATCATGTTATTATTTTTCAAGATTTTCTATCGCCCTAATTATTTAATTTGTTGTGTGTGCGTTGAAAAGTAGTGTACATAGTCCACTTATCTTTTTCTGTTGATATTAGATTCGAACTCTTTTTTGACGCCAAGGTAATCTTTATGAACACTCATAGACACCCTTTGGAAGTTGTTTTTATCTAATCCGAAAGAATCAATAGAAAAGATAAATCCCATGACACATCAAATCCAGTACCGATATTGACTGAATGAATGGATCTGCAATTTCCGTTTTTCTTTTTTCCTAATTTCTTTTTCAATCTTTTCAATGCAAAAATATATACAAAAAAATGCAAAAATATAATATATTTTATATACACTCACATAATGTGAGCCCACTCCATAGTAAGATCAGCCTCATGTATATAAGAATCAGATTCTATGAAAAAGAAAAAATCCAAACATATAAACTTGCATCTTATCATTCACACAAACTCTCTACCAGCATGGGTAGGATAATGATACGGAAGTAACGAAAAATTTTAAATGAGTTATGATAATTGTTTAAAGATGTGAAACAGTATTGGAATTTCACATATACTAGTATGTATGGTTGAGAATTTGTGTTATATGTAGAAGTAACGATTGAAATTTTTTAAAACCATATATATATATATATATATATATATATATATATATATATATATATATATATATATATATATATATATATATATATATCTGTGTGTGTGTGTGTGTGTGTGTGTTTATATTAAAAAAATTATAAGAAACAATAAAATTAAAATTTTAGTGTTTTTCACGTGTTATTAGAAAATAAAAAAAAAAATATGAATACAACATGAGACATGAATAAAAAGACAACAATAAATTTAAATATCAACACAATTAATATGGTTGAAATAAGTATAATATAAATTAATTATTATAATATATAACATAAATGCATATTTTGATATTAATATTTTAAAAATAAATATGAGTCATTATATAAATAATAAAACAAAATTATTTATATAATTATTATGATATCTCATCCTATTGGTATAATATATTAAATTAAAAAAAGGGGAAAATTTATAAGATGCAAGACTATTCAATATCCATTGTAAATCACAATGAAGTTGGTGATTTGTCACGGTTTTAAAATAAGATAATAACCACACAAAGTTGGTTGTTGTGGAAAGCAACCTTAAATCTTGAAGAAATAAGTCTTAAAGAGAAACTGCATGACCTTTATATTAGACATAGAAACATAATTAGCTCTTTTTTTTATTTGTTTGTATATTAGTGTAAAAAACTGTACAACAAACATCATGAATGAAGGAACGACAAAGTAAAAACTATGGCATGATATCCTAGAATTTAGTCATTATTCCTGATTTATCATCTGCTGTATTGAAATTTCTTCAAAAGGCTTGGTTAATGGGGGCCTTCCTGTGACAAGTTTGTCACACACTGTTTGCATTGTTGGTCTAGACCTTGGCTGAGAATTAAGACATGCAAAGGCTATTGCTATAAGTGCTATATTCTTAGTAGATTGTTCATTGATGGTAGCTACTAGTCGAGGGTCTAATATATCTTTAAGGAGCATGCTTTGAGTGGATGTGGACCTTAATGAGGAAAGAAAATCTCCAGGGTGCCTTCTCATGATTATTTCTAGGGCAACCACTCCAAAGCTGTAGACATCGCATTTTTCGGTCACAACATCAGTGTAGGCAAGTTCTGTAATAGAAGTTGAAGCCAAGTTAAGAAAATATGTACAACATATGGAGCATCATCGAAATGAGTAACATTATTTGTACCACTATTTTGGATATTTTGAAAGGAACACCTTGAGATGTCCCTTAAATATTAGTTGAAAGAAAAGTTAAAACCCACTTCCAACCAATGTTTAATGGACATTTCAGGATGTCTTTTCAAAAATATCCCAAAAAGTTATACAAATAACATTTCTCTAATGGAAATTGAAGCTGGCATGACAAAATCTGACCTGTTGCAATATATCCATAAGTGCCTGCAACTACTGTTCGATTGGAGGAACTAGAATTTTGAAGCCTGGCTATGCCAAAGTCAGAGAGACAAGCCTCCATTTCTAGATTCAAGAGAACATTTTTGGTTGTTACATCTCTGTGAATGATTGCAGGCTTGCAATCATGATGAAGGTATGATAAGCTATGTGCTATGCCTTTCACAATGCTAACCCTCTTGGTCCAATCCAATTCCACAGCTTCAACATCACTATGTAGAACATAATATAAGCTCCCCCTTTCCATGTATTCCAAAACCAGGAACATGCATCTGTTGTGCAAACAGAATCCATAAAGCTTCACAATGTTTCGATGCCTTATCTTCGTTAACATTCTTACCTCATTCTTGAAAATCCTGCGGAAAGCTGGTTCATTGGCTTCTAAGTCGTGAAGTTTCTTCAAGGCTACTACTCCACCACTAGGTAGCTGTGCTTTGTAAACACTACCATAACCACCAGTTCCTATGCAATATTTGAGGTCAAAATCCTCTGTTGCTTCAACTATGTCTTTGTATGCAATTTTACCATCGTAGTTCCACACTGAAAATAGGTTCCCATTCTTTATTGCTTTTGCCACAGACTTGGAACTCCTTGCCTTATGCCAGCTGAGGAACATATACACAGAACATAGAAGAGCAAGAAAAGCTGTGGGAGGAAGGAAAATCTTCCTAAGGGTCTTAAGTCTATTATTTCTTCTTGAAGGAAAGGAGGTACACGTAGGGAAGGGAGTGACGTGGCCACACAAATACTTGTTGCCAATGAATGCATCAGGTGGAAAAGAATCCTGGAGACCAATTGGGATTTCACCCTCTAGAGAAGTGTAGGACAAGTTTATGTTGCGCAACAATACTAGGGAGCTAGGAATGGTTCCAGTGAGTTCATTATAACTAAGATCCAAGATCCTAGTCATGTTACCAAGTTGATAAGGTATGTCTCCCCTGATTAAGTTATGACTCAAGTCAATTGAAGCAAGTGCAACAAGATCACCAATATGAGAGGGAATGCTTCCTGTGATATTGTTATGGCTCAAGGTCAACACCTGCAGGTTAGAGCAAGATGAAAGACTAGCTGGGATTTCTCCAATCAGCATGTTTCTAGACAGGTCTAGGACCAAGAGTTTGGACAATTCTCCGACTGGAAGTATTTCACCAGTGAGGTAGTTAGTACTAAGATCCAGATGTTGAAGGTTGTTCAAATTTCCTATTCCTAAAGGTATGGAACCACTAAACTTGTTCATACTAAGAGACAGAAACTTCAAATTGTTCAATAGACCAATCTCAACAGGTATTGGACCTCTAAGACTGTTATTACTTAGACCTAACTGAATCAGGCTCTTCAGCTTTCCTATCTCAACAGGTATAGACCCACAAATCAGATTGGTATCAAGAAATAGAGAGTTCAGCTTAGTCAACTGACCCACATAAGGTGGAATTGAACTATTAAGCTCATTCCTAGCCAAATTTAGGGTCACAAGATTCCTTAAATTCCAAATATTTGATGGTATATGCCCCTGAATATGATTAGAAGATAGGTCAAGATAAGTAAGATTGGAAAGAGTACCTAATTCATATGGGATACTCCCAGTGATTCCATGTGCTGCAAGGTTGAGGTGGACAAGGTTTGGAAAGGAAGAGAAGTTGAATTTCATGAATTTGCCCCGCAATTGGAATTGTGCAGGCAAAGAAATGTTTGTGATGCTTCCAGCATTGCTGCATGTAATGCCTGGCCACTGGCAATGACTTGGAACATGGTTAGTGTAGCCACTCCACCACTCACTTTCAATCGAGGCTTGTGCTTCTAAGTCTAGTGGTGATGATTCAAATGCTACAACTAGCACAATTGCATTGCTGAAACTAGTCCAGGAGAGAACAAGTATACTGCACCAAGCTCCTAACACCATATAATTGGGAATTGGCAAAGCCATGACAAACATATGATGAAAGATTTTTCTTGTTTTTGTTTTTTCTGGTTAGAAGGTTGAAACTTTAACATAAAAGGTTGATTTAAAAAAATTTGGAAGCCAGAACTTGCGGGTCAACACGAAGTTTAATTATTAAGACATTGACCACAGATAATATAGGCTGAAAAACTATGATCAATATTACATAATCAGAATTTTTGACAAAAAACAATGCATGTTATTAGATAGAAAAAAGTAATATGACTCACTTACTCATTTAAAGATTAATAAACATGTCACATTAATCTCACAAATAAACTCTGGCAAAAATTTTAACTCTCTAGTATTTTTCATAAATGATTTTAACATGTTAACCACAACAATAATCAAGAGTGGGGAAAAAAATCAACGCATCATCCAAGAATGCTCTCTTGTACATTGACTAAACTTCCATGACCATTCCACATGGTATCTTTCCAATGTTGCACGCAATAAATTGACTAACGATATTCTAATTGTCTTAACTAAAGATATTTATTAGGATAGTTTTTGTGAGACTATGTTCATCCTTGATGCATTTAGGATAATTAATTTAGTTAAATACTAACTAATGCTTGAACCTAAATTGTCTAGATAGGAAGCAAGCCTAATTAACTTCTAGCACACACCTCCCTCCCCCTCTTTTCCTCTTCTTCTCTTGAATTCCAAAAGGTAATTTTACATGTTTTCCGAAGATTTGACAAACTGGGAGAAAAAAGAAAAATCCCCATAAAGCTAGTGGCCACGCCACATGAAACTCTACCTACTGCTGAGAATTGAACAAACAATTCATAGTGCATTTGCGGACATTTGAATCCATGAACTTTTCTTGCATGCCTGAAGGCTCTCTTAAGGGGAAGTCATGTAATTATTTAATTAAAGCAATCAGAGGCAACAGTTAAAACCAATGAAATATAAAATATTCTTAATTGGTTGTTCAATGATAAAAAGTGAACCTTGATTTGAGGGATTAGTCACATTTCTGCAATACACAAAAGAAAGGTTCTCAAGCAAGATATAGGGAAACAGGTTGAAAGGTACTGAAGTGCCGCCAACTATGATAATAACAATGGGTCTCTTATTATTCACTGTAATGAAACCGACCATGGATGAAATACAGAGTTATGTTACACTGATTTATTAAAAGTGGGGCAAAGCACACTCTTCACTCCTAGGCCTCTTTAAAATCAGAGGGAGCTTTGGTGGAAAACTTAAAATGCATATAATGCATGTAAGGCTTTGCTGGGTTCACAATTGTTGAAGGGAAATTAGGGTGATTCACTGAATCAGGAAAGGCTTGACTCTCCAAACATAGTCCTGCATGAGATTGGTACACATATCCACCTTTACCCTTCAAATCCTTAATGTAGTTACCAGTATAAAACTGCAAACCAGGAGCATTTGTGTACAGCTCCAACACTCTTCCAGATTTCTTATCCTCCACTATTGCTGCTAGCTTGATCTTCTTGCCTTTCTCACCATCAAGCACATAGTTGATGTCATACCCTTTGGTTGCAGCTAGCTGGTTGATCCTGCTTCCAACAGTGTGGGGCTTGCGGAAATCATAGGCAGTTCCTTTCACAGACGCAAATTTTCCTGTGGGAATGAGTTTGCTGTCAACAACTGTGATTTTGGAACCAAAGATTTGTACCACCTCATTCAGAATGCTGCCACTGTTTTGGCCTCCTAGGTTCCAGTAAGCATGGTTAGCCAAATTCACTGGAGTAGGCTTGTTTAGAGCTTTTGCTTTCATCACTATAGCCAAATGATTTTTCCCAGTTAGAATGTAGCTCACAGTTACTAGGAGTTCACCAGGGAATCCTGCACAATCACATATATATAAGTATTCCATTTCTTTGGAAGAAATTAATCAAAGTTCAATTACATGGAAGCAATGAAGATAATGGCATTATTGTTTACGTTCTTCACCATCAAAACTGTGGTAACTGAAGGTAATACTGGGATTTTGACCTTCTCTTCGATACCTTTCCACTTTCCAAAGAACATCACTAAATCCTCTGGATCCACCTAATTAGTAGGGGCAGAAAGAGGAGAATGAGTTCATTCTATATGAGATATGGTACTATATGGACTATACAATTATGGTATAAATTATTTGTTTAGTGTTTACTTGTATGGTAAAACATACCATGAAGTGTATTATTTCCTTCATTAGCAACTAATTTGTAATGGATTCCGTTCAGGGTAAACTGAGCTCCTCCAATTCTGTTAGCAACCCGGCCAACAGTAGCTCCAAAGTAAGTTGTATCATTCTGCACATAGTTTGGCATTGCAATTAGTATAAGTTCGCATTTTATCTCTTTCTTATTGCATGTGAGAAGACATAGAGAAACAAAATGAGGAAGTTTGAATAGACCAAAGATATAAACTATAAAGTTTGCATTATGGACAGTCGGTGTGCACTGTATGAAAAGTTTCGGAAGATTTTAATGATGTTTTGTAATTGAGCCAAAAGTAATATTGTCTATTTATGTTGTTAGTCTTAGACATACACTTTTTGAACACTTCTACAGCACTATACCCTTCTTATAATAGTCAAAGAATACTCTTTTAATTTTTTATTTTTTTGGCATATGGAGAAGAACTCTATGACTATCTAGCTGTGCCCCAAATGATGACATACGTAAAATGTTTTAAGGCCACACATACATCAAGTGACTTGTGGGCTTTTAGCCATCAATGACTTTCGATTGCTTTTTAGTCATGATCCCTTGAGGGACAACTTTTGCTTATTGGGAGACAAGTGCTTCCCTAAACCAAGTACCCCTTTTCATGGATTTCGTACCAAATATAATCTTATTTAAACCCCAAAAAAAAATAATTACAAAATTAGTTTCAGATTAAGATGGAAAAAAACACTTTACCTCCTCAATTTTAAAAAGATGTACATCAACCTTTAGATTTTGTTAAATGTATATATTGCTATTAAATTTTTATTTATTATTAATAAAAATAGTACACATTTAAGAAAATTTAGTGTACCAGATTGCATGTTCTTTTAATTTAGGAATTAGAATACACATGATCCAAAATTTAAAGAATATAGTGAACTTATTTTCGGTTAACAATAGATAAAAATTTAACAAAAGGAATAAAGTGTATACTTAAAAAAGTTCAGGGATAAATTTGTATATTTTTAAAATATAGAGATTAAAGTATACATAATTTATAGTTTAGAGAGGTAAATAGCTCTTTTCGCTAACGATAATTTAGACATAAAGATATTTAACTTGTGCACCACAATTTTAAAAAATCTAAATCCGAAAAATGTCATGCTCATGCAAACAATAATTGACATGCGAGATATTATATCAATGTAGAAATTAGAAAGATAACAGGACTATTAAAAAAATCGAAAATCTAAGAACGCTACAATTCTACATTTGTAACTAAAGTCATTTATTTTAAATATTACGACAACAGCCATAAACATAATCTAACATATTTGGAGGTTTGAAGGAAACCTTCTCAAGCTTTTTTCATTGGACAAACTTACTAAACTCTTGGAAAACATGAAGTTTAGAAATCATAATTTCTTTTCATTCATATTTATATATTAATATTTATTTTTTTCCTGTTAAAAAAAACTAACTAAATTTAATGATTTTATTTTTTCATTTTTCATCCATATTATTATGTGAAACATACAATCGTTTTTGTATCCAATTAATGTGCCAAGAACATGATTGCAACCCGTTATTGCCGGGGATCGCAGAAGTCCTTTTTCCTTTTCCGGATATTACTTCCCCAGTTCCAACCTATATACATGCCAACACACCTTGACTGAATATATCTATGTTAAATTAGTTGGCATCAATTATATGCTTTTTTAATTTGTCTTGTTAATCGAGTGAAACAGCTAATAACAGATGAGGGAAAAGAAAGTTGATCATAGATATGACAAAGTGGAAACATCTAGGAAACGGGCATTGAAAATTATCTGCCATTTTTTTCCATTCAAAGCTAAGTTTAAACGTGGGCCCGTTTTCCAGGGATTGTGATAAAACATCAAAGCTATCCTTATCACATTCACGAAGAAAATGTACATATATAGCTTTGAAAAGTAAAACAAAACGAAATTAATCATTTGAAAATATTTATGATTTTCCTATAAAAAAATATTTGTGATATTAAACTGACTTCTCAATATCGTATTTTTCATTATATTATTCGTTAAATTCATTTAAAAGCCATTTTTTAAATTGACATCGAATTAGTTTAAGAATGATAAAATTGATTGCAATATTGTTATTGAAAAAATAATTTGATGTTGCTTCTTAATATAAGATAGTACAACACATCTTGAACATTAAATTAAATGTTTACTGTAAATAATAATAAGAATATACACCAAAAAATAAATAATAATAATAACCGTAAAATATTGGTTGGATAGGACGCAATTGCTGACTATGAGTCAGCTTCTTTGAAGGATAATGTCACTAGGTGACAAACTATAATACGAAACTTTATCATATTTGTCCTGAAATCTTAAATCTTATTAGCTATCACATATTTGACTCAACCCAATTTGTTTGAACAATGTCGAGATTTCCTTATCTACTCAATCTTTATGCAGGTAGAAGGTACGAAAATCTGGAAACTACAAACAATAAACATATCATCTATGCAACAAAATGTTTTGGAAGAAGTACAAAGTAGACTCACAGTGTAATCCTTAATTGAATCATATCCAAGAACAACATCACCCAGCTTTCCTGAAGACAAATCACAGTGAAAGAAACAAAATTTAGAAAAATAGTGTTGACAAAGTGGGGAGAAAAAGATATTGCTTATCACAAAAGAAGCAACATTTGAAGTTTTGAATAATAGAGAAAGTATACCATGTTTATCAGGAAGGACCAGGGACAAAATTGATGCACCCCAGTTGGTGACCTTCAAAGAAAGGTCACCTTTCTTGAGCTCAAATATCCCAATCCTTTCTTTCTTGACAGAGCCATTGACAAACCCTGAAGCTGCTAAGAAGAGCAGGCATAGGAGTGGCACAAAGATCTTTGTCATATTCTTGCACTGGAGTATGGTATCAAATAAGGGTCTTGAGAAGTTGTAGTTGTACTAGTAGATATGCCTGAAAGCCGGCTAGTGAGTAACATAAAGGGATAGCAAGAAGATGCTGGGGATGCACGAAAGGGGTAGTTGGGATTAGACAGTGGCAAAATGTGTATGCAGGACCCTGCAGTTCGTGGCTTGAAGCCACTGTTTATATGATACTCTGACTAGGCTTAGTTGTGCCAAACGGACCCGGCACATAGTGTGGTACTTCTTACTTCTTAATTGCCCTCGTGACATGTGGTCCCCAACTCAAAAGTCAATGAATTTACATTTTCGTGATTTTGTTTAAGAAAATGGGCATGGAGGAAGGGATCCTAGTAAAGCTCTTGGCTCCTTAATCATGGCAAGAGAGAGAGAGAGAGAGAGAGAGAGAGAGAGAGAGAGAGAGGGGGGGAATAAGAAAATAGAAATTAAAAAGAATATTTGTAAAATTTGAATCATATTGTTTTTTATATATCTTCATCTATTATTAATTGATTTTTTTTATCTTAAAAAATTATTCACACAATTTCGTGGTAAAAAATAGTACATGGTAAAAAATAGTATCAAGTAAAATTCTTTTCAAATTATCAATTTCATAATTTAAATTCCTGATAAGATATAATTGACGTTACAATTTACTTTTAAGTTTAGAGAGAAATCCAAGCCCAAAAAAAAAAAAATGAAAAGTTTAGAGTGAAATCGATTTTAACATAACTTCATTAACTAAGGGTGTGTTTGTTTATGCCTTTTTAACAAAAAATTACTTTTTTAAAAAAAATTAATTTTCATGTGTTTAAATAAATTTTTAAAAATAATTATATTCTTAAAAAAATCTATTTTTAACTTTTTTGAAGAAGTTAAAAAGAATAACTTTTAAAAAAAAATTAATTTTTAATTTTTTCTGTTATATATAAAATTTACGTTCCATAATCACTTTTTCCAAAAATTGAAATAAACACACCCTAAAATTGCTCATCAAGACATCAGGACAATTTCCTTTCACCCCTAAGCAATGCTGTTTCACCTTTGAAACTCAGCATTTTCTGTTGAACATAGTTTTTTTTTTTTAACGTGATTAAACATAGTTGTAACAAAGTGGATTTAGAGATGAGATCCATGGATATACAAAGTTTTAGGAATTAAATTAATTCTCAAAAAACAAATAATAAAAATATAAAACCACGCAGCTTAGTTAAATATATAACTATAAAACCTTTAAGAACATTATTTTATTATGCAAGATAAAACGACTCGATTTTAGCCATCGGGCTCCGGGAGAGCTTTTGCTTCAACGGAGACATATTGTAAATAGATCCATTATATACCCTTAAAGATTGTCTCAATATGCTTCAACGTGAGCATCGTCTATCACTTTCTAATTTTTTCACATTGTTTTGAGTTATTTGAACTTTTTACCATTTCACATTAACTTGTCCATCACTAAAAGATCTATTTTCTTAATGTTTACTCAATATAGCATCATATATACTTTACAATTATTCCGTGTCTTTATTTAAGGTAAGGATTCCCGTCCCTTTATATTACTTTTAAATTCACATGTAACAAATGTCGCATTTCTCACGCTATTTGCTGTGGTTTGTGGGCCTTAATCAGTGGTCATCCAGCCCTAGCATGTTTTGGGTCTTTGTCGTTCGGGCATCAAATTAGTATGGTTCACAAATTGGGTTTCTGTTCCTGTAACAATGCCTGTAGGTTTTGTACCCTAAAAAAGGATATATACTTGTTGCCGTAGGGAGGGCGTAAAACTTGCTCTTCTGTAATTTTTGTCATGAACCTTCTTTTTTTTTTTGGGTTTGGGTCTGCCCTCATGGGGTGGGGGGACATGGGCCAGAATTGACCACACTATCCCAGGACCCAAGCATAGTTACAAAAATCAGCTTGGCCCGACTGGCTGCATCGGTAAACCGGTGAACCGGCCAACTAGCCTGTCCGAGTTACTCTAAAAACCGGACATACAATAAAATCAAAATGAACCAGTCTGACTTGACGAGTTTGGGTAAAAATCCGTGACTCAACCGATTTGATTAAATTGGACCGGATCTTAAAAAATGAAGAAGCATAATAGAAGAAGATAGAAGCACATAAGGAGGAAGTAGTTCTCGTTGTCGCCGTCGTTCGTCCATTCCGCTGCGCTCCGTCGCGCAGGTCATTGCTCATCTCTGCGACCACCATTAAGCCGCCTGCTGTTACCTCGCACCGCCATAGGCCACCACCACCACCATCTCGTACAGTCGCGGCATCGCCATGCTTGGTGCCTGCGATGATGAGGCGTCGTGAGAGAGAGTGAGACACGCAGAGAGAGAGTGAGAGAAAGAGAGAGGGAGCTCATCATGCTCAATCATAGGGTGTGCTGCGGCGCCCCTAGAGAGGAGAGTTGAGAGAGCCAGAGAGATATGATTTAGGGTTAATTTTTGTGTTGGGCCCAACATTTTAGTAAGGTTTAAAAACTTAAAGTAAATTTTATTTTAGATGTTGTTTTTTAAAAAATTTAAATGTATTATCTAGTATATAATAATTATATACATTTCTTTATATGTATTTATATAAGTATACAAAATTTTAAATTATATTAAATTATTAATTATTTATATCATTTTATTATATTTATATAGATTTTAATATATTTTATATATTTATTTAATTATATCCGATTCAACCAGTGATCCACTAATTGAACTAGTAACCCAATGACTCAGTGCCTTAGTTAAGTCGATCATCGATCCGAGTTTTATAACTATAGTCCCGAGTGCACTTACAAAGTGAGGCCATAGATATGACTAGTCAGGTTATAGCTTCTAGTGCATCAGGAAACTTGCTACAAACATCGGATAATGCAAGTATATTTAAAATGTGATTAAAAAATTATGGTGTTTTTAGAGTTGCTTGGGCCATTGTTTAAGAAATGCATCCCAATGGTGTTGACAAAAAAAATAATATAAAAAAAAATTCTATGGATGCTAGCACAATTCTTGATAATTTGCTTAAACACTATATCATGACCTTTTTTCCCCGTCAAAATGTGGGTACAGGAATTTTAATTTACCACTTCATGCCATTTATTTAAATTAAATTTCTCACTATTATTTTACAATTTACAATTATATTGATTTTGATTCAAAGTGACTGAAAAAAAAAATTTATATTATTATCCAATTATATATATATATATATATATATAAAAGTGTGAGAGTCAAATATTTTTATTAATATAATAATATATAATTAAATATTTATGTATAATTTTTTTATATGGATAGTATATCAAAATTAAATTTATCTTAAATATAATACATCCTTATGTATAAGTAACATTCAAATTTTGTACTCACTTCTTTCCAATATGTGGATTTTGTCATTAAAAAAAAAAATCATCTACAATGAAGAAGCAACCAAATCCTTTGTCTCATTATCCTGTCTCCAATTTTATCTCCTCGATTGAATACACAATGGATTAGTCACAGAACAATTTGCTCGATAGTAAAATTCACATCTAAGTCTCTAACTAGCAAGGAAATAACAAATTAAAGCTGAACACTAAGAATAGACAAGGGTGAGTTTGATATAGGAGTAGAAATAGAGGAGAAGTTTTTATGAATTAAATTTATATATAAAATTATATATCATGGATCTCATCCATTAAAATTTGACCCTCATTTTTATCTCGATAGAACCACCGGTGTCTGGATCCTATTACTAGGAGTCCAATTAATCCGATTCGACTCAATGGAGATCCTTAAAGGAAGTAGGAGTCTCCAAGTGAAATTTTTTCTTTCATTTATAATACTCAAACTTGAGATTTTTGATTAAGAGATTAAGACACTTACCACTTGACCAATCCCCCCTCATTTTAATCTTTATACCAAACTCACGCTCAATGAAAAATCTTGATTCTTTAACTTGCTTCTAATTTCTCTATTAGCTATGCCTTCCAAGTTCCAATGGAAATTGTAATATTCTGTAGATAATGAGACAGATGCACCTTTTTCTTACCTTGAGAACCACTAAGAATTTATCATTAAAGAAAAGCGATGTAAGTAATGGTACCACAAGCCTTAATTAGTATCCAAACAAATAATTATATGCATTTCAATATGATCGAGTCCCAGGATTCCAAGAATGTTGGTCCAACTTCTAGCTATAGCACCCAACATTGAGTCCATCTTATTCACAAATACAAACCATAGAAGACATGGCATGTTTCTTTATTTCTATCACAAACCACTGAAGGTTTTAATTAGAAGAAATTTTTGCATGATTATTGAGCATTTAGGTTAATTGTGCTTTATCTAATAATAAAATGACATTTCAAATAAAACAATCTGTTTAAATGCTCGATGACTATACAATAATTTCTTTTTGCCTAGATGCAAATGGCATAAAGTGAGGTTCCAGCGGTGAAGTTTCCAAGGAACAATCCAAGACCTATCTTATACCCATTTCCAATATATATGCACCCATCACTGATGGACATTCCGCCATACACTGTGGCACCAGTCTCATAGGACCAAACAATTTCACCAGTCTTTCCATTTATTGCATAAATAGGACCCTTCACGTTTGTGGATCCTGCAAAGACGATGCCATTAGCGACACTAACAGGGCCATTAGCGCTGGCATTACTAGGGTTGGCTAATGACCACAATATTCTACCACTACTAGCATCCATTGCCACCCAACCCCCAACAGTTGTAGTCTTGTTGGATGGTCTAAGAGTGAAGTTTTTGCCATCAGAGTTTGCAATGTTAGTGTAGACCCTTTTTGTGTCAGTGGCTGCTCCCCATTGCCCACCTCCTGCAACCCCACCAGGCCCAGCTTCCTGCGCAAAATATTCATACAAAATTACAAATCAAAGTTTTCAACAGTGAGTTTTGCTATATCAAAGCATCTTCCTAATTCCTAATAATACTTCATTAAAAAAAAGGTATTAAATGAAAAAAATTAATCAACACCTTAGAAAACTTAAAAAATATATCAATATTTTTATTTAAGTAATTGAAATGATTAATCTTCTTGATTAGTTAAGAGGATTTAGAATTATTCTTTCAACATACTTCAGATTATGCAAAGAGTCCAAAGCTCATAAAGACGATCATAAGCATGAAGCCTGCTCCAAAAGTTATAGGGAAATAATCATCAGAGATTCTTGCACGTATATAAATCAAATTAACATTTTATGTTATCATAATAAAATTCAACTCTACTAACTTTGTTTAAGAAACAATCACATCACATATCTTAGGGTTAAATCAATTTTATTGTAAGCATATTTAAATATGAAGTGTTGTCGTATTACATTTGTATTTATGCAAAATTTTTCAATGATATTCTTAAAATTGTTACCGTAGACCAAATTATCTTGCCGTCGTCTCGGTGCAAAGTCCAAGCAAAACCACTCTTTTGCACAGCAAGAACAGCATCTTGCTTTCTTCCATTTACATCAACTGTAAGCATCATTGGCGCCTCCCCAAAATCAGCATCTGGGTTGGGACCTGGTGGACAATTAGGTGATGATGACATGTTGTTGCATGGAGGGAACACATCATATCCTCCTAATTGGTGGTACCACTTGCTTTTACCACTGTCCAAGTCAATGGCCATGATTGAATCCGAGTGATTCTCCGGTTCAACACACTCATCAGGATGAGTGGGCCGTGTTAAGTTGTTCTCTTTCTCTTGACATTGCCGTATCCGCAAAGGGGCAGAGTACAAGTTCCCAGTGGCAATGTAGACATGGTTCCTTGAGGCATCAATGGAAGGGCTACTTCCCCATATGGGTGCTCCAGCATATTCTCCTAGTTTTCCATGGTTATCGGGCAACATGTAGATTTGCCACAAGATGGCACCAGTGTGAATATCTAGCTTTGAGAAACTTCCACGAAAAGTGCAACATTGTTCAAGGCTAAGGCCTTCTTCTAGTGAAGATGTACCGACATAAAAAGCCCTATATGGATAGGTGGAACATTAGTCCAAACAAGGGAAACTTTGTTTATCCTATATATAATGCATAGGCAACATATATACACCGTATTTTAATGTCAATGTAAGTAAATATTGACTTGAGATAAAAAAAAAAAAAAGTGTTATGTATATATTATACAAGAGAGATGTTGTACGAGAGAGAGGGAGGGGGAGAGAGAATAATTCCTATGCACCAAATATCAACCAATTAAACCTTACCATAACATATTGTTACTCATTATAGTTTAGCAATTTCTTGAGTTTTTATTAATTAATAATATAAAATTAATTTATACTATATGAAATTATATATATGTGTGTGTGTGCGCGTGTGTTTGTGTATGTGTGTGTATTATTTAATTTTGATATATTGTGTACGTGCATCGTGCGTGTGTGTGTGTGTGTGAGAGAGAGAGAGAGATAGAGAGAGAGGGAGAGAAAGAGATAAAAATTAATAATGAGAATGGATTATTTCATATAAAAATTTTATACAATTTGATTATGTATAATATTTTATTATTTATTATATATTTTTTTTGTAGGACTTAGACTAAGTCCACTTTTCTAATGAACGACAAATATTTACATATAATCAGATTATGCAAAAAGCAAAAAAAAAATCATGAGAGAATATATTTTTAATAACACTACTCTCCTAAGGACCTCACACGGATAAATTAAATGTAAACCCACAAAAAAGATGTTGAACACTACATAAGAATTTGTGAAAGCACCTCTCCAAATATGATATAAAATAATAATAATAATAATAATAATAATAATAATAAGTCAACACAGGATGTTTTATTTGGTTTTTAGAAAACCTGTAAAATATTAGATCTCTTACATGATAAGTAACGTGCGAATTAATCAATCCGTTATAGATATATCACAACTACATCATGTAGGTATTCATCATAGACATAAAAAAGTGTAAGGTTGTGGGAGCCTTTATGAAAAAAAATTCTTAGGTGAGAACTTCGTACTTTAAGCATACAAATCAATTTTTGAATTTTTACTATGTGTAAGGTTAATTTAATAAAATAAGACAAAATTTTAATATGATTTATATATAAGTTAATACATACCAGAGATTGATTTATATGCTTAAAATAAGAACACTACGTACTTCCTATTCAAGACCTTTATGAATGTCATTTTAGCATGTTGAGCATATATGAAGTTGTCATACCATATATGAAATTAGCCCTCCTAATTCACAAGTCATATAAGCAAAATTACAGTGCTGTTAGCTTCTCCTTAGGTGTCTTTTAAACTCTTTCAATTCCTATCATTCTCACCTCACCACCCATAATATTTAAGAGTAAAAACTTCTTTATTGAAAAACTTTAACAATAATTCACATTAATAATTAATTAATATCTCATTTATGATTTATACAGTATACTTCTTCTCGTTCCTTCCCAACCATTCATTCACCTTAATTGTTGTTTCTTTTTCTCACATTTGGGGTGCAAACCATTCACCTCGTTTGGGACTACCAGTACAAGGATGAAGAAATTAAAGTAAGACACTATTATAAGGCATTTTTGTGATAATAATGCAAACAATTGGTTAATTACTCCTACCACTTAAAATTTACCCTCAATTCACTCTCACTAACATTATCATCTCTTAGAGAAAAGTTTAGATAGGCACTATCTATCACGTTAGTATTTAAGCATGTCATTCATATCTTGACACATGAAAATAGTAACCCACATATCTTAATTTTTATTAATACTATAAACTTATTAGTTACTATCCATTTATTATATATATCTTTATTAATTACTAGTATCAAAGTATAGTATTTCCATTTTTTGTAACAAAAGTACAGTATTTCCTAATCCAAATCAATTACTTCAAACATTAAAAAAATAATAATAATAACTTGGAATTGGAAGCTCACGGCACTAATCTAATTTCTAAACTCCTCATAATCTTGGCACCTCTTTTAAATTATCATTTTTAAGTTACTTTATCACATTTTATTTTTTTAAAATTGCCATTATTAAATAATTTGTAAATATTTAATATAATAACAATAATCATTTTTATGTTAACAATATTCAGGAAAATATGTTGAATTAATTAGTAATATCCATATATTATATCCATTTATTACTAATAATAATATTTAAATAAAAGAATTAAAAAATTTAAATATAAAAATTATTATATTGAATTTACCTTTTTATTAATTTTTTAATTATTATTATTAATTAAATTTTAAAAACTTAAAGATACTATAAAAAAATATAAAGTTAAATTAGAGATATATCTTATTTGATTAGTGTAATAGATAGAAAAAGAGCAATATCTTTTTTATTTCTATTTTTATTTCGACTTTTGATAATTAAATTAATAAAATATATCTAATAGATTCATGCATCTTATTTGTTATTTTAAAAATCAACTAAGATATATTTCTGTTATTTTTAGGTTTTTAAAAATTTAATTAATAATGATAATTTATAAAAATTACTAAAAAATTAATTTTCAAAATATAATTTAAAATTATAATTTTTATATTTTTATTATTAGATAGATATAATATATGAATGTTATTAATTAATTTAATATATTTTCTTAAATGCATATGTCAATTTTTGAAGTTATTGATTAGGATTACGAAAATACTATAATCTGATATTAATAATTATAAATAGATAGATATAATAAATCAATAACAATTAATGAACTTATAGCATTAGTGAAGATGGAGATAAGTGGACCTCTATTAGTCTATTTCCACACGTGTTAATATATGAATGGCATGCTTAGATGATAATGTGTAGCAACTTGCGCCTAGAAAAAATGCCACACCTTTCTTCTTGCATAAATGCATGCATAGTTATTTAATTATTTTCTTAATAGTGTACATATCAAAAGTCATCCTTAATAATAAAATACGTGACACTGACAATGTATCAAACTTAGTTTCATTAAAAATTCTACTTAGGTTCTCATTATAATTTTTATAATATCATAACCAAAATCGAAAATTTATTAATCAAAACAAAATCATTAACGTGTCCAAGAAGATACTAACCCTCTGTAATAAGTTCCAGACATGGTCAAAGTGCTGAAGTTATGGCTGTCCAAACGGGTCTGCCAAACTAACTCTCCTGTTGATCTTTTCACAGCAATAACTACAGCAGGGCCATATATTCCAACAATGAGCAATTCACCTGCTATGGTTGGTGTTGCCCTAGACACCGTCCAGTTAACACCAGCTACAAAGCCTGTTGCAGTTAGGCCTGTTAGCTTCTGCAAGTTCTGCTTCCACACAAGGGATCCATCACTTGCTTTAACGGCAAAAATGTTCCCATTCCATGATGGAAAGTAGAGAGTGCCATCAAAGATTGCTGGGGTTGCAGTTATGTCTTTGCCTGCATAGAATTGCCACTTCAAAGTTAGTTTGGAAACAGTTTCAAGGCTGATCTTGTGCTCTTTGTTGGCATATCTTCTGTTGTATATGTCTCCACCATGGTTTATCCAGTTTTGTGTCCCTTCTGTGTAATTTGATTTTTGCTCCTCCGTGGAAAGCTTGAACTGAAACCACACAATAATTGTAAACTCAGTTTAGTGTATTAGTAGCCAGTACCTAGTACTCATAAACTCAAAGAAAATTTCTTGTGTGCTTTCAAACATTTACTTTAGTATGCCACTTTTATGAACTTAACCATCATAAAACTATTGTGACAACTAATGAATCAGAACAATAGCAAGGATTTACTATTTTACTCTCAATATTCACAAGAATCTCTGGAACTCTTAATCAAAAAGTCCGACAAATTCCTTAAACGGCATCGTAGATGTAAGAGATATAGAAGGAAACAAATTTGTAGCTGCTCACGTTAAAAGCTTCGGAAGATGAGCTTGCTAGTAGGCATAATGCAAACACGGAAATAACAAAACAGGGCATTTGCTGGGATGATACCATGTTGTTGGCAAGGTGAATATGCACATGTACTTCAGATGTAACGTGATAAGCATTCAAGAGTTTCGACGTTTGCACATACATCAATAATATGGCCTAGCTATACATGTCTATATAGAAACGTACAATATTGCGTGACAAGCTAAATGGACCACTATATTTCTTATTTTGACTTTGTCCCACAAATGATGCATTTGGATAAGCTTTCATCTAAAGTCCAAACAGGCAGAACGTTTATACTGTTATGTCATCAAATAAAGGAATGAAATAAGTTATGATCAATTTGCTCAGTTGAATAGTAATATACAATAATTAAGGATTTCACCCAAAGAGACAAACGTCTGCAAAACCTAGAGTGCTAACTCTAAATAATAATTAAAAAGCTGGGGTTCATGATAGTTAAGCAATAAGCCTGAAATCGTGCTAAGAAAATTGCTAATTTCTATGACGTCTAAGTTTAAAGTCCATGTCGCCATATAAAAACAAGAAGTGACGTTTATAAAGAGGGTTTGTACTTCCGTTATTAGTTTAAGACTTTAAGCATCTTTTAATGCAACTTTCAAGGAACTAACGCAATTAATACTATTTTTTTTTTCAAGTTGTCCAAATTATTTCAAAGAATAAAAACTAGGATTAAATTATGTAATTTGAATTAAATCACCACTTTATGCAACGAGGGTTGACTTTTGATTGTCCTTCCACTCATATATCAATATAAATAATTGGGTTAGATTTCTAGGTTAGTCATTAATAAATAATATATAAGTATTTATATATATTTAATGAATCTAAAAACATAATCTAATGGGAGCAAACTTTTCCCTTAACCTAAATTATTATTTTCCACCAAAGAAAAGGGCCCAGTCCGTTTCGTTGTTTTTAAATGAGCTTTCTCTTGGCTTATTTTGCAAAAGACTTTTTTAATGTTTGATGCATCTTTTCCTTTACAAGCGAAGTTTGAACATCTAAATTCAGAGGCTAATCACCCCGCGCGTTGGTCGCATCCAACCAAAACCACTGATTGTGTTGTCCTTATAATCCTAGCTTCTGGGGCAAGAAATGGTAAGGGCGAATCTATGATCTTTATTTGATAGAAGGATGCTTGCTAATGCCCTGAGTTAATTATACAAAACAGCAGCCTATAAGCATAGTGATAAAGCCTGAAGCATGAGTGATGAGATAACGGGACTAGTTAAGGAAAAAGAACGTAGAGTTAGAACAAATTTAACTATATATCAATCACACTATTGGTTGATTTTCTTTCGTTTGATCGGAGCTGCATACAAATTGGTATCATTGTGTATTGGTAATTAAGAGTTGATGACCCAGTTTATCCGCTGAAATCGTTTCTGAAACATTGTTGACGATTCAGTTATTGGTTCATCCATGTACGAGGATATTCACCACTTACATTAAAAGGATTGAGGCAATTCAAGAACACCAAGCCTAGTTTCAAAAAACAAAGGTAACTGGGTAACCTGAGGCACATTTAATCGGTTTCTTTATTGATGAATTGACGGACTTTTTTGGTCCACAAAGGAATAACATCGAACATGCATGAGAACAACATATAGAGAAAAGTCAAACGTCTCCGCTAGGAGCAGAAGACAAATATTCGCACAAAAATAGACAAGGAAAAAACGCTATGATCTAAATCAAAATCAAAATGACAACGGATGTGGACGTTTGACCTGTCATGGGCCATGAGATCAGCACATGAGTCGATTGAACGTATCAAATTTTATACAGAAGTTATGGTTTAGGAGCTGTGACACTTCAGCTGGGGACGCTAGGAGAATTTATTTATTTATTTATAATCTAAATTATTGTTATTTAAAGTCTATTAGACCACATACCACCAAAAAGTCTATTAGACCACAATAAATCTAATGAATTTAAGTTGAGTTAGCTGATTATGGGAGTAAAATTTTCCTAATGTATACGAATTTTCTTCAATTATAACTTCGAATTTAAAACTTCATGAGCAGGACACAAAAGAAAATTGAACAATGAAGATACTATTTATATATGCATTGGCTATGCTCGGTAAGAAATTAAAATATATATTAACAAAACAATGTAATACAAAATAAATCGATTTAAATTTGATGGAGGAAAAAAAGGATAAAAAGATATGTGCATAAATTCTTTTAAATATTTATGAGGATTTGCCACGATCGTTGTGTTATAAACGAAGGACTCATTTGGGTGAATAATTTATTTAAATCTTTATATAAAAGTAACTTATGTGTTAGATTTATAATGTGTTTTATTATATCGATGATGCAAATTGTATTAAAGGTTCATTGTACTTGATCTTGGAAAGGTTATTTTCATATGTGTAGGAACCAGATAATCTAGTAGCTTAAAGTGAAAATCCTATAGCAAAATCTATAAAGAAGGCAGCAAACTTAAGGCACTAATATGTTTAAAGATTCAAGACTCAATACCGAAAGTGTTGACTCTTTAAGCAGCATTCCAACTGCTATAACATCAGAAGCTGCAGAAACTTTTTGTATCCTCCTAGGTTGTTTAATACTAGGAAACGAATATAAAAAAGCATGAGTCAAAAAGTTATCAAACCAAATATGGAAAAGGACAAAAAGACATGTATCATAGGAGAGAAAAATCATAGCACTATGTATAACACTTGACTGCTTGAAAAGACAATTGGATGAACTCTTGGAAAACTCTTCAATGTTCAAATCAATTGGATGGACTGCAAGTCACATGCACAAGCAAAAATCTATATAAATACTTGTTTTTTTAATCTAATCAAGTGGTCTTTGTGACTTATCTTGGTGACATTGTTTGTGTGACTTAGGTTCTTGTGAACTTTCTTGTAAAATTTTGTGCTTCTTGTACTCATTATTTCTTCTGCTCATATTCTGAATTTGCTATAACTCCAGTGAGTGAAGCTTGAGAGAAAAGAAAATCTTATAAGATATACAAGTGAGAAAAACATCATTAAGAGAGGTCTCTTAGTTGGTAAGAAAAGAGTAGTTTAAGGTCAAGTGAAATTGTGATAGAGCTTAGAGAGACTTATTGTAATAAAGAACACTCATATTCAAAAATCTCACAAGGAAATGGGGACTGAACGTAGACTCTAAATTATGGAAATTGAATCAGTATAAATCTTTGGTGCAAGTTTTTCTATCCCTTATCTTTTATGTTTCTATTTTTAAGTTATATCTCTTATTTCTGAACTCGTATTGCTATAATATTCCGAGACATGTATTCTATTTGTATTTCGAATAGTTTGATAACTAAATCCAATAGACACTTACTAGATTTCTACTATCTGTTGACTAAAAAATTTAGTTGAATGAACTTTTTAAATTGTGTGTTAAGTGTGTAGAAAATTTTTTAACTTATTAAGGACTTGGTTCAACCCCCGTTCTCAAATTTTTTGGTATCATCATTATGAAAATTAACTTATAAGTAATTTATTTTGTGTTTGGATTTGCAATAATAAAAGTGTTTGTTAATAGTATTTTAAAAAGTACTTTTTTAAAAAACTGCATATTATAACTTTCCAAAAGGTACTAAAAATGATTTTTATTTTTAAATAACACAAGTTGTATAATCAAAAGGAATAAAAGGTTAAAAATGTAACTTTAAACTTCTAAAAAGTTAAAAAAAGTCATAAATGATATAATCCAAATGGGCCCTAGTCGTCCTTAAGTTAGTAAGGTTCCCCAATTGCTTTCAAATTTGCTTTCCATTTAAGTTGTTAATATCTAGATGGTTAAATTATCCTATAAATTCTATAATTTCTTCCTATATAATTTTAAAATTGGGGTTAGTTTTTAAGACTTCCAGAATTTTTAAATAAGTTCCAGCTTACATAAAACTTTGAGACTATTAATAATAGGAACATATAAAATTTGTGTTTTTTTATTGAACTGGTTTATATAATTTACTTAAACTTTATAAACACCAAGTCCCCCCCCCCCTTTTTTTCTTTTTTTCCCCCTATTTAAACACAGCAAAACACATGCAGAAATTAGCTAGTAGCTGAAGTGTGGGCGCCGGGGCGGTGGCCTTGCAGTACGCTCCAAGATTTTTCTTGTTGCGTGCCCATGCGGCAGGTCCTGGGCACCTGGCACCAGATTGACAACAAGCTTGCCGTCTCCTTTTCAGTTTTCTCAACTTACCATAGCTTCCTTATGATCTGAAATTGTGATCAAATTTTATGCTTAGACAAAAATAAATCTTAAAACAAGCTAGAAAGCCTGCAAAACTTGAAATACTAAAAATCAAACAATAAAACACTCATCAAACATTCTTATATTTATAATTTTAATATTTTGAATAATAAATGTATTATTAGGTATAGGATTCACCAACCTGAAATTAAAGAAGGTTAATGTAGTTGCTGAACGTTTAAGAATCCCATGCCCAAACACCAAGTAAAGGGAGCTAACTAGTATGAGAGAAGAATGGACCTAGGCCCAAAATCCTTATCTAAATCGTACAAGGCAGCGAAGATGGGCTTTTGTTGGGGCCTAAAAAAAAAAATCATAACCGTAGAAGTCTAGAACTAGAGCAATTCATGACCACCCCACCCCACCGCCCTCCCGCGGGGGGGGGGGCGACGGCGATCAAAAAGATAAAAGAAAACGAAAAAAAAGAACTAGGGCAATTCAACTGTATTATTCCTCACATGTCTCTCTGTGTTACTGTTTATGGATTTTACGTGTGAGTCTATAGGACTGATCTGAATAGCTTTTAAAAAATTATTTTTATGTTTTGTTTTTCAAAAATCTTTTAAACAGTAAAATTTAATTTATGTTAAGACATAAATTTAATTTTTTTCACTTATTATATTAGCAGATCTTCTATTCTTGAATAATTTTTATATTACAAAAAAGATTATTAAAAAATCAAACAACTCTTAATTATCGACCAAAAAATAAAGCAGCTGTTTTATAGCTAAGACTGCAACAATCATAACTTCAAAAAAAAATCTTTCTTTTTTTAAATATTTTTCTAGTAATTTTATCTTATTTTTTTAAAAAAATTTATCCAAACATGCTAAAAAAAAAAATGTACACTACTTATTTTATTACAAAAAATCTTTTCTTACTAAAAAAAGAAAGCACGTTCAAATCAAACTAGTTGACACGAGCTGACACTCTAACGCGCGCGCGCACATTCAATTCATATTCAGGCCTTCTCGGCTTCTCCTCTTTCAAACCTTGCATTCCTCTCTTTGCATTGATTTGAAGCTACCATCTTCTTTGTTAAGGATCACATTCAGTTTTGCTGCATCTCCGCACGAATCATCTACCTCATTTTTTTTTGCTTGTAAAATCTGCTCTAATCAATCTCATTACATATCCTGATTTTGGACTTTTGCACGATTTGAAGGAAGTGGCCTTTTATTTTTTTCACGCTCAGAGCCTCAGACTCTAATTTGGGGGAAGAAGAGGACCCTAATAATCCGCAAATGGCTAGAAAGAAGGCGCTCGATGAGTTCTCTGTTGGAACCGAGCTCTCTGTGGAGCCCCCGGCCACCACCGCCGCTGCCGGAAGACAAGGCCGCCACGGTAACAGGCAAGAAGAAGGGTAAAAATGGAAATGCAAAAGCTGCTAAAGCGAATAGTGAGGATTATGATGATGATGACCATGATGACGTGGCTGAGGTTGTTTTTGCTGTGAAGTAGAAGAAGGGGAAATCAAACAAAAGCGGTGACGGTGGTAGTGTGTTCACTGCCTTGGCTTACAATGCTATTAATGATGGTAGTGAGGTGGTGGATGGTGGAAGAGATGAGGATGATGATGTTTCGTTGGTTGCATTTTCAGGTCAGAAGAAGTCTTCTGAAAAGAAAAGCAGAATTATTGTTGCTAAAGTGAGTGATGAAATCGGGTTTGGAACTGAAATTGTTGATGTTGTCGTTGAGACTGAGCAACCCAGTTTCGGAATTAGTAATACTGTTGCTGACAACAATGTAAGTAAGAGTGAAGAGGTCACTGCAATATCCAAAAACAAGAAGAAGAAGAAGAATAAGAGTGTAAGAACTGCCCAAGAGGAGGAAGATTTGGACAAGATTCTTGCAGAGCTTGGTGAAGGCCATCCAGTAGCAAAACTTGCTGCTCCTCCGCCGCAGGATGACAAATTTCAGCCTCATCCTAAAGTAGGTCCTCCTGCGGATGCTTCGGGTGAAAAGGAGGGGGAAGAGGAGACTCTAGAGTCAGCTGCTGCTGCTGCTGCAAATAAGAAGAAAAAGGAAAAGGAGGAGAATGTTGCTGCTTCTGCTGAAGGAAATGCACCAGAAAATGAAATCAAAGAAGTCAAAGCCGAGCCAATCAAATCAAAGAAGAACGAGTTCTTCACTAAAGCAGCCGACAAGAAAGTGCCAAAGCATGTTAGGGAGATGCAAGAGCCATTAGCCCGAAGGAAAGAGGCCGAAGAGAGGAAGAAGAGAGAAGAGGAGGAGAGGTTAATGAAGGAAGAAGACGAGCGACGTAGGCAGGAGGAACTTGAGAGACAGGAAGAAGAGGCTAGACGACAGGGGAAAGAAAAAGAAAAGGAGAAGCTCTGGAGGAGGAAGCAAGAAGGTAAACTGTTAACTGGCAAGCAGAAGGACGAAGCGCGCCGTCTGGAGATAATGAGGAAGCAGTTCCTTAATAGCAAAAGGGATGTGAGTCTCCCCATTGGGGAATCTGGTGCACTGGCCAAAAGGCCTATATAGCAGAGAAAGAAGCCAAAACCAAGACATTATCATCAGAATGGTGGTGCTGCTGTTGAAAAGGTTGAAGAAGAGGAGGCAGATCAGGTGGAGGAGAAAGTTGAACTTCCTGAAGCGGTTGAAGATGATGGAGTAGAAGAAGATGACGGAGAGGATGACTGGGATGCAACAAGCTGGGATGATGTTATTCTCAATGCCAAAGGTGCATTTGCTGATGAAGAGGCTGACTCTGGGCCTGAACCGGTTGTCGAAAAGGAGATAACTGTTGTAACTGCTCACAATGCTGGTAAGATTCGCATAATTGAAACTTCTTTGATGGTTGAAAACAACAAGTTTTTTTCTTGCTGCCCTTTCAGTAACTACCATAACAAAAATCTATGGACTTATTTTGATATATGGGAATAAAAAAGTCTGAAACTGTAAGAGCTTTGTACTTTGGATCAAGTTCCAAGTTTTGGAATGTTGTTTTCTGCCAGCAAGTGAACTAACTTCTTCATTAAATTAATAATGTCACATTGTCACTTGCTGCCATACAGCATACACTGGGTAATTGTTGTGAGACTCTTCTGGGCAGAGGAATTGATGCCAAACCTAGCTATGTGGTGCACTTTATTTCTAAATGAGCAACACTTGTAATTTTATTTTCCCCCTCCCTTTATTTGATAGAATACGATTTTGTCCTTCAGAGATATTCGAAAGCATAAAGCAGTAAATCTTCTGTCTGTTGCATGTGTGTAACCAAACTTCTTGTGTATATGTTTGTGTTAAAGGCCCAATGGTGTCAGTTGACCATGTAGCCAATCTCCCCATCTAGTGGGATGAGGCTTGATTGTTGTTATTGCTCTTTTTTTGTGTGCTCAATTGCGTGGGTTGAATGGAAGGGTTTTGGCACATGCTTTTGTTTCCCTTGTAAACTATAATCTATGTTTTTAACTACTCTCCTGCTAATTTTATTTTATTTTTTTCTGTTTTTGGGTTTTCCTCCTACACAACAGCTGCTACAAAGAAAACTGTTTCAAAGCCTGTGGCTGAAGAAACTGAAGATAGGAAACCTTCTCTACCAAGTGAACCTCCAAAGTCTACTCTGCCCAAGGAAGCACCAAAGTCTGCCGCGCCTCCTAAGTTGAGAGAAGAAAACCTCCGTTCCCCAATTTGCTGTATATTGGGGCATGTGGATGCTGGCAAAACCAGGCTGATGGATTGCATTCGAGGAACTAATGTTCAGCAGGGTGTGGCTGGTGGTATCACACAGCAGGTTGGTGCAACATACTTCCCTGCTGAGGACGTACGTGAAAGAACAAAGGAATTGAAAGCTGATGCAAAGCTGAAAGTTCCCGGTCTGCTGGTTATTGATACGCCAGGGCACAAATCATTTACTAAATTAAGGTCTAGGGGTTCAGGTCTATGCGATATTGCAATTTTGGTTGTTGCCATTATGCATGGCTTAAAGCAACAAACAACAGACAAAGCAACAGAGAAAACAACAGAAGAACCAACAGAACTACTCGATCTATTAAAAAAGAGGAATACAGAATTCGTTATTGCCTTGAATAAGGTGATTGTTTGTCTTACATTTTAATCTTTTGTTATTGCCAATGCTTATGTCTGTCACACTCTTCTTGTAACAATGCAGGTTGACAGGCTTTATGGGTGGAAAACATGTCGCAATTCTCCAATTGTTAAAGCAATGAAGCAGCAGACTAAGGATGTTCAAAATGAGTTCAATACGAGGGTCACTCAGGTTTTAAAAGATGTTTCTTTCTAATTTTTGTTCTACAAGACAATTTTGACTATTGGTTGCTACCCTAATTTTTTTTTTTTTGTTTAATTGCTAGATTATTACTCAATTCAAGGAACGTGGGCTAAATACTGCCTTGTATTATAAAAACAAGGAAATGGGAAAAGCATTCAACATTGTTCCTACAAGTGCAATAAGGTAACTGTCGCAGCCTGTAGCCATAATAACACCAGCGCTCGCAGCACGAAAAAGAAAAAAAGAAAAAAAAAAGGAAATGTTCGACACAATTGTACTTTGGCTGGTTATGGAGCCCTTTTGTTAAGCCTTTACCATTTCTTTATGTGGTGAAAGCTTGAAAGGTGCAGTGTGATGGTTAATGATGTCTCCTTTGTCGTTAAGAACAACTTAAATGGCTGAGTCATGCTTTTGAGACCCATTGGCTGCTTTTGATCTTGCTCGCATTTAACTTTCCAAATGGGATAACAAAAATAAGAGACACATATGTCTGAAATTGGGGTACATTGCTTTCTGTTTCCATCCCAAAAAAATTAGTGTAAGGGTATGAGAAGGTATATTTAATAAAATATTCATTGTTCGTACATGCACGTAGCTTTTAGATGTTCTGACGACTGTAGTTAATATGGACAATATTATACAATGTGTCTTCATTCCGGAAGTGCCCATGTCTAGCAAAGTCCAATGTTTGTTGGTTTCACACAAGTTTTAGTCCATTATTTTTGGCATTTTTTTTTCATTATTAGGAGTCATCTTTTACTGTTTCAAACATTTAATGATTTTCAGAACATCCTAACGTTTCAAAATGCGTTTAACCTGTCTGAGCTTTACTTCGAATTATCCAAAAATGGTAATTTGGTGATCCGGGCCCGAAGACATGATGGATGCATGAAAAGTTGTTATACTCCGCTTTATCTTAGATGCTAGCATTGCAGGAAAAAAGCCAAATCTTTTCCTTATGGGGAAAACCATCTCTTTTAGTAGTATCTGGGACTCTTATATAATCTGCTTAATGATCCTTGTATGGGCGTTGTATTGATATTTTGAGTCTTTGATGTTTCGGTGGTGAAGGAATTCCAGATTTGTTATTGCCGTTGGTTCAATGGACCCAAAAAACAATGGTTAAGAAACTTACTTATAGTGAAGAAGTGAAGGTTGGCTTTATTGTCACATACTATTAAAGCTGAATGCTTTAAGTTGGGTTAACTGCAGTGGTCTGATTGTTGTTTGATTGTGGCGACCAGTGTACTGTCTTGGAGGTCAAGGTTCTTGAAGGCCATGGAACTACTCTTGACATTGTTTTAGTAAATGATGTTCTTCATGAAGGAGATCAGATAGTTGTCTGTGGAACGCAGGCAAGTGTGTCAAGCTTTCTGCATCATCTATTGCTACATGCTGTCCTCCCGTGACTAATGAAATTTCTATTATAGGGGCCAATTGTCACAACAATTCGAGCTTTATTGACACCACATCCAATGAAGGAACTCCGTGTTAAGGTTCAGTTATTTCTTTTGCTGGTGATTTCTTATTGCTTTATGTACTAGGATCTTTAACATGAAGAATCTGACTACCATGCTTGTAACTGAAATGTATGTCCAGTAGCTCTTTCAGTGTTTGAGTGCATGTAGGCATGTGACAGGAATTGGGCCAAGCATAATGGGCCATGATTGTAATTGTTGAGTATGAGTGATGGAGAGAATGTGGATAAATGTGAGTTATGATGTGTGTGTGATGTAATGTAAGTGTTGTAACAGGGTGTAAGTGTGTGAGTACTGAGTAGGATATAAGGTAGGGGAATTCGAGGGAAAGGGAGTTAGGAAAATTGTGGGAAAGGTTGGGGAGGTGATGAGCTCCACTAATTGCTTAGAGAATTTTTTGTTTTATTTTATTTTTTTCTATTTTCTTGTATCATACAGACTGAACCTAACTAGATTCAGCTCTGTCTTCATCAATACACGAGTTTTCTTCTTCATTTTACTGTTCTATTTCTAGGTCCTTATCATCATGCTTCAGACTATGAAAGAAATGTTGTTTTTCAAAGTGTGTTCCGCCCGTGAAATCAATTTTGTTGGTTCTTAACGAATGAATTACTCATATTCTCATGTTAATTACTAATTGCATGTTTTTGAAGGGTTTATTTAGCTCCAAGATCAGAAAGGACTGTAACTGGTGTATCTTTTCTTAAGATTGTTGAGATTTACACAAGCTAGCATTTGGAAGTGTTCCAGCAAGTGTGGTTGTTCATACTTAATATTGTTATGCTAATATTAATCATTCATAGGAATTTCATGGTATTATGTTAGTAAGGGAATGGGGGGTCGCCTCTAGGGGAGGAGTCTTGTATGATCTATGTCTTAGACGGGACAAATTTTATTCTGTGAACTTATCATTCGTGTATCCATGTTAAGACTCATAGGACATTACCTCCTATTATTAATGTATATGAAAGAAAGAATACAGGGGGTGCAAAGGGTAATGCGAATGTGAAAAGTGGGTGTAGCCATTGTCAATAATTTGGTTGCTGTGGTACATTTGAACAATGTATTCAATCCAGGCAGAGGGTGTGTATCGTTAAGTATGTTCTACAACTTAGTAATGGTGATCTCATTTCAGGGAACATTTCTCCATCAAAAAGAAATCAAAGCTGCAATGGGTATAAAGGTCTCTGCCCAGGTACTTCTGTATTATATCGATCAGACTTCTTTTTGTCCCATTTTTATACCATAATGTCTTTCTTAATTCCTATGTGTATGAATTGTAAAGATATAGTTTTATTTTGCATTATATTTCAGGGGCTTGAACATGCTATTGCTGGCACTGATTTATATGTGGTGAAGCCTGATGATGATTTGGAAGATGTTAAAGAAGCTGCAATGGAAGATATGCAGTCAGTCATGAGCAGCAATGACATAGATGGGGAGGGAGTTTGTGGACAGGCATCTAGCCTTGGCTCATTGGAAGCATTACTGGAGTTTTTGGCACAGGAAGTGAAAATTCCCGTTAGTGGTATAAGCATAGGCCCTGCACATAAAAAGGATGTAATGAAGGCAGGCGTAATGCTTGAAAAGAAACAAGAATATGCTACTATATTGGCATTTGATGTCAAAGTCACTCTTGAGGCTAGGGAACTTGCAGATGAAATGGGTGTGAAAATTTTTGTTGCTGAAATAATTTATCATCTGTTTGATCAATTTAAGGCCTATCTTGACAACATTCAGGAGCAGGAAAAGAGAGAAGCTGCTGATCAGACAGTCTTCCCTTGTGTACTGAAAATTTTACCAGATTGCATTTTCAACAAGAAGGATCCAATTGTTTTGGGAGTTGATGTCCTTGAAGGCATTGCAAAGGTATTCTTTAATTCCCAATTTTCCGATATTGCTGCAATGTCAATGATGAATAGCAGTATTCTAAAAATAAGGTGCTTTTTTTTGGAGTAATCTAGCTGTTGATTTTTTTTATCGGATCTGTTAGGCAAAGGAATTGGCAGTTATATACTCTTTGTCCGTAGCATATATTATTTCATTTGGTAGGACAACAATTTTGAAAGACTGCGATAGAGGGCCTGTTATCAAACAGGTCTACACTAGGCGTGGGAGGGAAATTGGGCCCGTTTAGAGCCCAAATTGCATTGTAATAAGCTGGTGAATGTGAGGGATGCATATGGTCTCATGCAAGAAAAGGGGAGTTAATTAGGATTGGAGGCAGTGTGCAGAAGTGAGGGAGGGAAAAGTTAGTTAGCCATCTTGTGAGATTGTGAGACTGACACTCCACCCCACAAATCTTGACAACTCTTTGGTGTGAAAGTGAGCTGAAACCTTACTCTGTTGATCACACAGGGAAGACTTTAAACCCTTGAAATTTTTTGCTTGGCTTTATTCCGAACTAAAAAAGCTATATGTATTGTCTGTCTTAGGCCATGGTACATTTGAAAAACCGGTAAAGTTGTCGAAGTGTACAACCAAAATATTATGCTCGACCCTCATTGTCAAGCTGCATGATGTATCAGCTGATTCTTTTATATCAGTTCCGTGTTTGATTTTTTCTGTGCTTTATTTATTTATTTATTATTTTTTGTGTATTCACTTGATGCTTGCTTGCTCAGTTCAGATGATTTACCTCATTGTATGTCTTTATATTTCTTGTGTGCATCATTATTTTTCAGAGTGATCTAAGGGAACCCCTGTGTGTGTGTGTGTGTTTCTGAGATTGAAAGATTGAAACCTCTTTTCCCAATCCTTAAAGGAAAGAATGTTCTTTTTACCATTTAAAACCCACTTTATCTTTTTGGGTTCTGGTTTCAATGAGGGTCATGTTGTTAAGTCTATTTTGCACAAAAAAATGATTGTTATGATTTCTTTTAATTTGCTTGATATATTGTCTACTTGACAGATTGGAACTCCAATTTGTATTCCTTCTAGAGAGTTCATTGATATTGGTCGCATTGCTTCCATTAAGAATAACCATCAGGCAGTTGATAGTGCAAAGAAAGGCCAGCAAATAGCCATTAAGGTATGTGCTTGGATTGAAACTAGATTCTTTATAATGTACTTCTCAGAACTCACAAAAGTTGTCCCCATGATAATGGAATTAAAAATATGGATAAAGGCCTCCCCTCTACGTACAAGAAGGTGATTGTTGCAAGAGGTTGCATGCTGACACAGAAAATAGATAATTAATATCTGTTTTAAATATTTATCCCCTCAAAAAATCTGTTTTAAATTACTTGAAGTAATAGTTTAATTACACTGATAGAAAATATCTCGATCTATTTACAGATTGTTGGTGGCAATCCTCAGGAGCAACATAAAATGTATGGGAGGCATTTTGATATTGATGATGAACTTGTAAGCCATGTTTCAGAGAGCTCTACTCATAGTCGGGCATGTTATAAATAACAAGCATCAGTTGAAGCACTTATTTAACTATCTATGGATCGGAAACTTTGAACATGCTCCCAAAAGTCTTCTGTTCACAAACAAGTTTTTCTGTAACATGTAGTTAGTGAGAATCACATGCTCAAATACCGGAAAGCTAGTTAAATTAATTAGTGGAGAATTTTATGTACTGATACTCACAAAAGTTTCCATTAAGAGATTTTAGTTATAAATCAATGAAGAATTGAAAATCAAGATTAACATTTTAAAAGTTATATATATATACATTGGGGAATCTGTGATTATTTTATTTTTCAGTGATTAAACTAAATTTTCTAGAGTTAAAAATATGATTTTGCAGTAAACAAGTATTCGGGTAAAATATTTTTTGCAAATTTGTGAGTATGTTAATGGGCTCCCTATCGATTATGTTGACCAGTCTCACAAAAGTGACTCTCTTGATTGATTCAGGCCCACATGACCGATGACCAATGGAATCTTCTCGCGAAATTGAAGAATGTTTTCAAGATACAACGAGGAGGCTTGATGTAGGCATTGGCTCTATCTGTTTATAATTTTTTTTATAAGTGCTTTTTAATTAAAAAAAATGGCATTTCTTCAGTTATGTTGTGTGACTTGCAATTGTAATGCCAGTTAAGACGTTTGTTAATTATTTTATTTTATTTTATTTTTTAATGATGATATTGCCCATCCCTTCACCTGACGGGGAAGTATATTGCACAGTGACTTGAGTTCAACTATGAATTCTATAATTTGCATTGTATAGAGTGAAAGTGCAACAGCCATTGATGAAATAGCCAACCCTTCACAATTTTCATAAAATACAAAAACTTGAGCGAAAGGTCAGGGTCTTAGGGATATGTAACCGATATACTCCCATGATCTTGTCTTCAATTATCACTTACACTTTATTCTCAGACCATAATTTTAGAGGATTTAATTTATTTTATTTTTTTTGCTATTATCTTATCTATTCATCCATTTTTTCCTTATATAGAGATTAGCTGCATTAGTTTGAGATTTTTTTTTTTTATAAGTTTTTAATAAAAAAATGTATCTCTTAAGTTTGTGTAACTTATATGGATAAAATTTCTAAAGAAATTCAAATTAGGAAATAAATAATCTTTTCTTATTTTTAAAAGCAAGTTCGTAGCTACTCCTGTTTCTATATTTGCTTTTGCCTTTTGTCTTAATTTTTTTTCCCTAAAGGTTTATACAAATAATCCCGTTACCTCCAGTTAATGAAGCGTATGTCGAGGAAAAACTAGTTGAGAAATGTTGTCCAAAGTTGACTAATTTGATTCCTTAAATTTACTATATCTTCTAGTAACCCTGAGATATAGAGGACTGTTCTCTAAATATTTGTTTCAGTGTGTTAATTTGAATTTAAGTAGGTGTTACCTGGACATGATAAACAATCTTTGACATTTTTAGTGAAGGCATAATAAGTGCTGCATGTTGCATAATCTAATATCTTGAGAGTAGAAATAGAGCTCTTCATAGCAGTCACACTCCAATGCAAATTAATTAAATAGTTTATCTGAGAATCTTTGGGTCATATGAACATTTTACATGCAAATGTTTGTATCACGGCAACAAGTAATCACAGTATTTATTAAATATTAATACTTCTCAATAATATTTGCAATTGACACGGAATCTTCTTTAATTTATTTATTCAATTTAAAATGGAGGTTGGCATATACGTTTTTTCCCCCATGAATCCTTCCTAGTAATACAAAGCGAAGAAACTGCCTAGAATGTGGTAATTAATGAGGAAAGATGTCAATTGTATAAGCATGTGCGCACAAGTCCTTGGAAATTTATTTCTTGGGGCACATAGTTCATTTACACCTATTTTTTTGGGGGTTTGGGTCACGTTAGACCTTTTTTTTTTCCCCTCGTTTGGGTAATGTTTCTTGTTTGGAAGATTCTTGCTGTGGAATGTTCCTTTATTGGCTTTCCTCGCCTCTATCATTTAATTTGTGTGTGTGTCGTTTTTTTTTATATGTGTTTAGTCCATCCATACAGATATTTGTGTTTTATATGTAAAATAATATTATTTGCTTACCTCATGCTATCTTAATTAATCAATTAACAAATCTATTTAATAAAAAATTTATGTGTAGCTAACCACCAATATAAAACAGATTGTGATTGTGGAAATGAACAGTTAAGTTGATGGTTTAAGTTCTTGATTAAGTAGGTCTGATAGTTGGTTTTTAGGGAAATGTCTGCAGAAGTTTATAAGTAGCATTAGTCTGATATATATACTAGTGTATTTAACCCTTGCTATTAACGGGTGTAAATTGTAAAAAATATATATAATATAATTTTATATAATAATTTTTTATTAATATTTTATTTTAATGTATAAATATAGTAAAATATAAAATTTTAATAAAATATAGTTATATAAATCAATTTTAAATAGTATTTAATTAAAATTATGTAAAATAAAATATTTATATAATAAAAATAGTTGTGAAATTTTTATTAAATAAATAAATTATTTTAAATAATATTTGTATACATTTATTTTATGTAATTACTTACTATTAAAATTCGAACATGTTCTATAAACAAATTTTTTATTCAAATTTTTATATGAGAATAAATCTTTTTCTTCCGACTTTTAAGTGATACGGAATAAAGGCTCACCAATCTGGTCAGTTAAAAAAAAAAAAGAGGAAAACAAAAAAAGGTATGTATAGAATATCTAATATTCTATAATAGAATATTCTTTCTATTATTTCACTCTCTCTATATATATTATTCTATTTTTTCAATTCAATATTCTTATTTTACTCTTATTTTAGGGAATTAGAATATTTTCCTTTTTCTTAAAAAGTTAATTCTATTTACCACTCCTTCCCCCTTATTATCAAATTTATTTCATTTTTCTCTCTCAACTGTTAACAATTTATTAAAAACTAACCTAAAAAGAATATACTTTAATCTTAAAAATCTAAAATTTTATCTAATATATGTTCTTGCAATATGTTAGTAAAAATTTTATAATAAAAAATTTAAAATAATCATTTCCTCATCCTCATACTCTTATATAAATATATAGAAAAATGAAAAATATAATTACATAATTGTTGTTGAGGAAAATAGGAAATTTTATAGACAATAGTACAAGTATATTCTTGAAAGCATATTTTTTTAAAAGTATAATTCAATCATATAGATCTATTTTAAATTTTTAAATATTGATCAAACAACAAAAAAATAAAAAAAATAAAAATCATTCCATTTCTTAATCTTAGCCCTTTATTGAAAAGTTCATTTTATTTCTCACTCACTTACTTTTATATGGCATCTTTATATACCTTTCTAATAGTGATATATTAAAATCATAATATAAATAATATATATTAATTATAAAAAATAAAATTAATTTAATTTAAAAACAATAATGTAAAATTATATATTTATTATAAGTACTAAAACTAAAATTAAAATTAATTCCTACAGTATTTATGTAGATATTGAAAATTTTATATAAGGTGCATCAAATGAGATTAGTTATTAACTATTCTTATATATTTTTATCCTATAACAGTTTTTTGTAAAACTTTCAATCATGTACATAATAATATAAATGAATCTGATTATTATGCAAGATTGAAAATAGTATAAAGAACCATTTAAATAATATTTTGGAAAAGTTAAAAAAAAAAAAAAAAAACTGGATTTCTCTTAGCTATAGATATTCTTCCACTTCCATCCATTTCAAAAAAAAGTCCTTGAAATATTGTCAAAGATATAATTAATTAAGAAATAATTGCATAAGTTAACATAAAAGATAATTAAAAAATAAAAATAATTGAAATTAATTGATTCAATTCAAATTAATTGATTAGTAATATTACCAAAAAAAATTAATTGATTGGTAAAAAGTGGTGATTACATTAATTTCTTGATTAGTGGACTCTTGAAGACAATGCAAATAATGAAAATAGTGTAATTAATAAATAATGGAAAGTGACAACCAATAAGAATAACTTACCACAAATAAAATTATTTTTTTGTAGAATTTTAAAGAAAGAGAGTAGGAAGTTGCCACTTATCAAAACTTTTCAAGTTATACTTCTGAAATATTATATTAGTAGATAGATATCTTAAGTATTCTTCATGTATTATAATTAACTTTCCTGATCATATTCAAATAATTGTGGCACTTAACACTTGAAAATCTGTCCGTTTGACATCTCAAATTGCATACCAATTTACCATAGGCCTGCATGAAAGATCAATTAAGTTCCAAAAACCATGTACCTTACTAGTGGTCACCTCACACATCAGCTTGCCGTCATATGATGAAAAACATCTAAATCATTATTCTATTTTACAGATGAGTGGTTCTTCTGTACTCTATGGAGTATAAGATTATTTTCTCCATGATCAATTTATACCACAAAATTTCTGATCTTTATCATTTTTAAGTGGGTCCCATTTAGATATCCAATGGTAACAATACATGGTGGAGGAAGAAAAATTCTTCTTCCATGGAGCATGTCAGAATTTTTCTTTACAGACTAGGCTTTCTGCGTCCAACCTTGATTAACATGGATTAGTTAAGTGATTGTGCGGTCCCTCATAACGTTCTAACAATTTACTTACTCGAATCTACTTACAGAGTCCTTGACTCATTTCACCATTCTCAGGTATCTATTACTTTTAGGGGTTAGTTTGTTTGAACTATATTAAAAATATTTTTTTATCATAGGGTATGCATATAAATTTTATAAACAAATAATTAGAACAAGTTACTCCTATCAGTAGACGATACCTATATGACATATATAAAACCAAAACAAAAGCATAGATTATAAAAATAATATCACTATGTACATATATTGAGTAGTAACTTGTACATATATCAGTATTGGGCATCATCACACTATACCAGTATGTTCATATATATTAGCACTATACCAATATGTTCATATATTTCAGCACCCTAAGTATACAGATAAGAACCGAATAAATATTAAATAAAGATGTGTGTACACACACATATATCTATATATAGTAGGAATGTGTTATCAATACTGGAATATATACAGTCTGCATAGTAAAGATGTTTTGTCACTGCATCATTCACTATGGAATGTTCCTTTCTATGCCTTTTCCTTGCCTGTATCATTTAATTTGTGTTTTTTGCATCTTACCTGTAAAACTTTTTATTCTATTTAGGATCCTCATCATTGTTGGCATTTCCATTTTTTACCACATTATATAAACACAAAACAAGCAAACTGTGTGCTAGTGACTCTTACACTTAATAGTAGCTTTTGCCATTTAGCGTAAAAGATGCGTGCTACCTTATATCTTATGGCTAATAATTAAGAGTTAACGAGCCAGTACACTAAGTCAGTGAATGAAACAAAACATTGTCTAGCAAGTAACGTCTAATGCATTATGATTACATTTTATTCATCTTATTTCGACAAAAAGTGATATTTTTAATTAAAAATTAACTTTTAAAAAAGTTATTCATTTTAACTTTACCTAAAAATATTTTTAAAAAAAGTCTATTTTTATCTTTTCAATAAAAACTAAAATGAGTAATTTCTATAAAATATAATTTTTCAGTAGTTAAAAAATCACTTTTTATCATCAAAAAAAAGAAAAAAAAGAGCTAAAACAAACACCTATATTGGAAAAATAGTAATTTGGCTTTTGCTATTCGAGCTTGGACAATGGTCATTTATGTGATGTCCAAATTATTCCGTGCTATTTCAACATAAATTTTAAGACATTAAATAGCCTTCTATTAGGAATTGGAGAAAAGCTTACCAACCTTGGAAATTGGTTTTTTTTACTATTTTTTAACGAGAGAGCAAAAGTAATGTCTAAATTAATGCTCAATTTTTAATGTCTAGAAAACATTTCTCAACCTAATAGATCGCAAGAGTAATATTATTTTGATATAACTTACCATGTACTCTGGCCGACATATTATCTATCTATCATTAGATGGAGTGTAGCCCCCATTTGGACTAAATCGCATACCTATCGAATGGTAGATGTGTAGTATATTAACTCGGACTACAAGGTGGTTTATGTCAAAATAATATTACTCTATATCACAATGATCATCCATACTGATATTCATGGTTATTAAATTCTCGAGTTAACTCTTAAACTCTTACGAGTTTATGATCTTTTGTTTATCCTTTGATATTATTATCCTTTGTTTCAATTCCAAGTTGCTATGAACAAGACAGAATTGAATGATACTAGGGTGAAAGTGAGAAGAATTAAAGTTGCTTAGGCTTTTAATTAACACAATAGTTTTCTATCAGTTATTATTATTATTATTTAATTAAGTAAGCACAAATAGAACAATTAATACTCAATCGAAAAAGCACAAAACTAGAGTTGAAGATAACCAACAACTAACACTCAATCAAGAAGAGCATAAACAAGAGACTGTACCATATTCAGCACCATTGAATAGCTCAGATTGCCACGACGTACCACATGAAAAGGCTAGCCATGAATCTAGTTGATTTGAAAAAGCCTCTAGATGTCATCGAGCAACGCAGTGCAGGTAACAACATCGTTCATCTCTGTCAAAGGAATGAAGAAGCAAAAAGGGCACAAAAGGATGCATCTTCTTGAATACTAGGAACACAGTGACAAGCTCTCCATAGTTGCGTACCTTGAAGCACACTAGGAAAGGGTAGGGATCAGATGTGTTTATTAGGAGTCCTCATTGCATGGAAACAGTACTCCGGTCTCACACACTAGAGTCATTTCTTCAAGAAACCATCCGTCTAGGTATGAGTCATGGATAATTCATTCTTACGTTATCTGTTTTACTATTAAACAAATTTTGTTTTACAATTTATTTTACATTATTTGTTTTACTTCTTGTAGCAAACATGAAGAATTTATTTTATTTTTTTATTTTTATTACATTTTATATATAATTTGTTTATGGGATTATTAAAGTCGTAATGAAATTGTATACTAAATTTTATATTTATTAGTTTCATAATTTTTAAAATCTAATTATTCAATCAAATTAATTTTTATAATCATAATTATATTTGTTAAAAAAGTTTATCCTGTGCATTGCCCGTGCATTGTACGGGTCTAAAACACTAGTTATAAATAATAGTATGATCTAAATAATTGATTTTAAATTCTTTATAAATATTTTCTTCAATTGAAAACAAATAATTTAAAAAATTAAAAAATAAATATCAAAATAAATTTTTTATAATAATGATAAAATCATAGCTCAATTGCTTGTCCTATAGTAAGTTACAATAACTCATTTAACTACATTATAAATATATATATTTATTGCAACATTATAAATATAATACTTGACGCCTTCACCAATTTGGATGGGTGATTGTGTGAATCTTGATATTTTGTAGATGAGATTCACTGAAGCAGAAATTTTGGAGATGCGGATTTTTCAAATGAATGGATACACCTTTTTTAGTCCTTTTTTCAAAATTATTTTTTCTTTTTTTTTCCAAATAAATGCATTTATTGCATATGTACATAAAGTGATTATGTAGTAAAATTAAAATATCATTTATTTATGATAAATGAAAGTTTGTTAATATAAGGAAAACAAAGATATATGCCCTTTATAGCCATTTGGCATGTATTGAAATCATATATAGATGTCTAATATTGAAAATGTGTTTCATCATTTTAGTGTCAGATTTATATTTACCTTTTTTGGGCATGTCTTCTTTTATTGCACTTGTTTTTCTTCTTATGTAGGTGTTTGTAAATTGTATTTGTTTCTTGAAGCTTCGAATTCATATTGGTTTTTTATCTGATATTGATATTTGTTTTTATTTCCATTGATTATTTTCTTCTTCTTTTGTAGATTTCTACATCTAAAGATATTGTATCTTGTGTTTCTTAATGATATTTTTTTGCTTGAGCTTTGTAGCAGTATGAGTTCTTCATTAGATTTAAAGCCAAATTTAAAATTAAATATTTAAATTTTAAAACTTACAGCATACTCTCAAGTTATATTAATTCAATTTTTTTAATAAGCAACAAAAATTATTATTAATTAATTTTTCTAATCTTACAACACTTAAATTATAGATCTATACCATGTATTTATATTTGTAATCTATAAGACTAAATATTTGAAGTTTTAATATGCAATATTATTTTTTATTAATAAAATTGTTATAGATTTAATAGTTCAAAAAGCAAGGATAGAGAATTTTATAAGTTCTTTAAAATTTACTCATAAATTGAAATTTTATAATATCTTTAAATAATTAAAAAAATTTTAAAGGCACAAAAAAATAGCCATATATTAGTTTTTTTTAACTAATATTGATGCATCAAATAGGTGATATTAAACATGTATTACATAAGTAATGCAAACATAAAAATTACATTTTGAGGTGACACTAAATATATATTACAAGAGTGTTGCAAACACACAAATTTTATAGATAATGATTAATATACATTAAAATTATTAATTAAAATCAAATTCAAATTAAATATTTAAACTATAAAGCTTGTAGCGTACTCTAAAATTGTATGATCAACATAGTTTTTTAACTAGTAATTTAAATTTGTAATAATTAATTTTTCTAATCTACTCATGATATAAACTATTCCTATAGATTTATTGTTTCAACTTATTGCAGATTCGACTCATCAATTGTGTCTCAATAAACCTACTTTTATAATAAGGTAGTTTCTTCATTAAAGTTTTCATGAAATATAATATCTTTCATAAGCTAATGCTAGAAAGTTTGATTTTAAGATTCATATAGTTTTATAATTTATGAAAATTAAATATTATTTATCAAATTTATCTATTTTATATGATTATAACTATATTATATAAAACAAGTACAAATAACAGTTATATGTTTAAATTGATCCAATATTCTAACTATATAAAACTTTTTATCTTTAAATTGTGTAACCTTCTCCGTGCATCACATGGGTAAATATAAGTATTTAGCGAAAAACAAAAAAGACCACACTCACTCCTATATATAGTATCAAAATAATAATAATAAGAGACCACACACACTCAACTGTACTCTCATTTTTCCCTCCATTCTCATTTTCACTCTCCTTCTCCCTCTCACATTGCTTCACTACACTAATTACTTTCACCATCGATTGCAATACCCAACGGAAGACCATTTTCCAACATGGCACTATGGTCAGAACAAGCCGGCCACTAAAGCAAGGCCGAGTTTAGAGATTCGTTGTGCTGGTATGCACCAAAGTGGTTTATCCAGAACTTGCACCTAGAGTCATGGTCTCTCAAAGAGATGATTATAGCCTGAGAGATTGGGGAGTATTCTTTTTGTGCGATGAAGACTCCCAATAAGCCAATCCCCCACTATCTCCCAATGTGCTTTAGGCTACGCAACTGAGGAGAGCTCGACGCAGTGTTCCTGGTCATCAAGCAGATGCATCCCTTGGTTCCCTTCTATTTCTTCATTCCTCCTATGGAGGTGGGTGACGTGGCTACCCGCACTACCTTGGTGGATGATATGAAGAGGCTTCTTCAGCTTCATGGTGAGCCTTTTCCTATGGGAGAGGCAATCTGAGCTGGTGGACTCTAATTGTACTCTTTATTTATATATAGACAATATCAACAATTGATAGAGATGGTGAAATTGCTAAAGTGGCATTTGATTTCCAATGTTATTTTATGGTGAATTTGATTTCCTCCAAAAATTTCACCACCTATATCAACTAGTCAAAATTTATTTGCTTGTTATTTTTCTTTTTCAATGCATATCATAAATGAAAGTAAATTCTTCCTTGAGAAGTTTTACCCTTTTGAAATTTGATTTCCCTCTAAAACTTCCACCACCTATACCAACCAACTAAAACTTATTCTTTTTATTTTTCTTTTTTAATGCATATCATAATTGAAAGTAGATTCTTCCTTGACATGTATATAAGTATAATTATAATTAATATTTTCAGTTATTTTTAACATTAGATGATTTTTAATACCATGGTTTATGTAACACCCAAGCCGATAGTGCATGAACTATGACATTTTGTCCTGTTGGATCCCGTGAAAGCTTTAAGTCTGGACCCTATGCCTTCTTGGAAGGCTATATATTTGGGACATTTTTATGGGATTAAAAGTCCCGATAATTGTTCATTAGATATCTAAGAATTAAAGAGTGATTTTTAATGAATTTTAAGAAGTTATTAACCCTTCCGTTTTTAGCTTGGAAGTTTAAGAAAATGCAAAGTTTTTAGAATTTTGTACTAAAATCCAAAAGTTAGATTTTGATTCTTAAGAAGTTTGATTTTTTTAATATTTTTATTAGATTCAAATGGGGGGAATTCCCTTATTTACATTTATGTTTTAAAGTTAATAGAAAGTAAAATAAATAAGAACATTATATGATGATATTTGAGAAGTGTTTGGAAGATGAGAGAAATAAAAAAAAAAAAAAAGGATTAGGAACTTAGGCGCTGGCTACACTAATGATTGTTGAAGCTTCAGGTGAAGGGGTGCCTGCTAGGCGAAGATAAGAAGGGAATCTCAACCTTTCTCCCCCATTTCCACCATGTCTTTTTCTCTTTCCCTTCTCTCTCATTCTTCCCTTCCCCCACATGATTTCCATCAACCCTTCACCATTTTTCACTCAATCCACCATCAAATTCATCTTCTTCCATCATCATCCTTATCATACCTTAGTTTGGTTCTCCCTTGAAGCTCTCTCTCTCCTCCTTTCTAATGAGAGAAGGTGATGGTGGGAGGAGACCCACCGCTTTCTTCGCACTCCATCACCTTTCTCCACTCTCTAAGGTAATTCTTAAGCTTAATCATCTTTATTTTGCCATAGATTAACTAGTTCTTCCATGCATTCAAGGTTTAAGCTTATAAAGGGGGTTAGGGCTTTAGAATTAGGGGGTTTTGCCCTATAAGGCTAATCCTAATAAACTCTTACAATAGTTAAGTTGTAGGAATCTAATATATGTATTTGTCATATTAGATACTATCCGGAATCCCTTGGTGGCTTTAAGGCTTCATAGAGCTTGAGCTTTTTCCTTTCCAGACTTGAATTGTGAGTGATAATATGTCTACAGATTATTTTGAATATATGCATGATTTTAAAAATATTATGTTTATGGTTATAATAATAAATGTTGAAAGTTGAAATTGCATCTTATTAAATTCTTGAAGGGCAAAAAGATATTACTCCTCTGTCTCTTTATATATGATTATGTATGTATGTGGGACAAGTGCCTTAGAAGCTAATTTCTAATACTTGAATAGTTTGATGGGAAAGATGTAGTTCATGTTATTGGAAATTGATTATATAAAGGTTTTGAAACTAATATGATGTTTAGAATTTATAGATTTCTATAAAGCAAGTTTAATATTGATTTCCATGAAATTCTAAAGTTTTAAAGAGTTTGAGCAATGTATCTACAATCAAGCACTTGAAATCATGAGATAGTTTGAATTTAATGTTTTATGGAAGAATTCTAGATACCTTAAGATGAATAGTTTGAAAGCATTATACGCTTAACCTGTGTTTGCTAAGAATACGAAAGTTTTCTTAAATCTTATTATGCATTAAATGATATGAGCAAGAAAGTATATGAATTAAGATAAAGAAAAGTTTTAGTTACAAGGTTTTAGCAAAGAGTTAAGTTTACCTAAGGGGAGGAAACTGTGTTAGAAAATGCTTGCTAATGGCAGTTAGCATTAGCCTTGGTGTACCTTGAAAAGCCCAATTAGTAGGGTAGTTGCTAGCCCGGTATGTTTGGCCGACATGTCCAGAATAAATGTGAACTCCCTCAGGATGGTGATACGTAATGCCCAAAGGTGATTGATAAAGGACCCATATTCAGGGACGGCGATATGTAACGCCCAGATGTGGAAAGGATTAGAATATAGATTCTGAATAGGATCCTCCCTTAAGTTTTATTATGATTTGAAACAATTATTTACTTTTCATATTATGAGAAAGTATTTCTATCTTTAAGCCCAGTTTTTATATCCTTATTATATGTGATTTATTATAGCTAGTTTTAAAAGTACTATGCTTATATATGTTAGGAAGAAGTTTTTATCCAATTGAATCAAAAAGGTGATTTAAGGACCTATGGATGTTTTAAGGACAAACTATACTTCAGGCATGTTTCACCGGAATTTTTTAGTATGTTAACATATAAATAAAGCATTGTGATTAAGAAATGATGTATGAGTTTCTGAAGAAACTTACAAAGATATATGTGCTAAAAGTTTATGTTTAAGTTTGTCCCACTCTTGTTATAGATATATTATCCCTCACTGAGTCTGTATGATTCACTTTCTTTCTCTTCATGTTTTTAGATAGGTATAAGCTATGCCTCTGTGCCCTCGACCAGCTGAAGTCATTGAGTATTTCTATAATTCCACACCCTTCCTAGTTTACTGCTTTGTATACAATTGTATATATAATCCTAGTAATAATCCTAGTAATGCTCCATTAACCTACAGACAGGGTCTTTCTTATATGAGTTTATGTATTATAATGAAAGTGAAGTTGTTTTAGTTATGACCAGTTTGATTAATAATGACTATGGATTTGTATTCATATTTTCAATAGCACGATTGTGTCTTATATTCTTTTGTTGTGTGTTGTAGGGTGTACTCTGAGAATGTCTGGATATCCAATGAGTTTGTGTGATTGTACTATTTGTACAAGTAGATAATCCTTATTTAGAAATAGTCCTAAATACAGAGGAAACTCTGCTTGATTTTCTTTAGAAATGGTTTAATATAAGCTTGCTAGGGACATGTTTTTATGCGCCGGTCATGATGTTGGTTAGGAAGTGATAGTTTAATGCCTAAAAGACAATAGAAAGTATTATTCAATAAATTTTTATTAAAATATTGTTTAAGACAATGATATTAACGTAATAAAAGAAATTTAGCATAAAATGATTTTGTCACTAATGTTAATACCTCAAACGGGTCATAACAATTATAAACTATAGTTAAGAAAACTGGATCGGACCGGCCGGTCGGACCAGTTGGACTGAGAATTGGACACCAGACCGATCCAGTCATAGTCATTAAACCGTTAGCTTACAAAACCGATGACAAACCGAATACAATTGGGATAAATTGTTGAACCGGTGTGAGCTGGACTGGTTCTACTAGTTTATCGATTTGGTTTTTTTTTTTTTTTAATTTCATTGCAAAACACTGTTGCAGAGAAGGAGGAGGAAGTGGCTGGTCGTTAGTCTAGGCTCCATTGCTGCTGTTCGTGGCGGCTTTCCGGTGGTCCTGTGGTGGTTCTCGCTTGTGCGAGAGAAAACCACAGGGAGAAGATGTCCTCCATGATCACCGCCACTTGTTGGAGTTTCAGCAGTTGGCATGCCGCTGGGTTATCACCACAATAGGGAAGGTGCAATTTGCCCATCGCTTGCCACTGTGGCGTAACACGTTCGCCACTGATGTTTATAGGGGGACTATGAGCAAGAAGAAAATCAGAAGCAAGAGAGGGGAGAAGGTTCTTGTAAATGAAACACATAGTATATAATAAAGCAAAAGTGAGAAGGAAAAAAGACCTCTTGGCTCTCATGAGATGTGGCCTTGTTTACTCAATAAAGTAATAAACACTATGTATCACCTTTTTCCTTCTACACTGCCCAAGAGAGATTTTTGAATTTGGGGTTTGATTATTGACCGAACTAAAGTTTTATTTTTACTATTATTATTATTATATATCAATTAGATATTAATGGGCTATTAACAAAAACTTTAAGATAATTGTATTAAGATATTATTAAAAGAAATTTTTTTATTTTTATTTGGTTATTATTAATGATTTAATATATTTTTTATTTTCTAATTAATTATATGTATATATTTATATATTAAAAAATTATATATATATTATTATATTCTAGTCAAATATCCGGTTGAACTGGTTGAACCTCTGAACTTTTGAACCAGTGCTTTTGATCGGTTCAATACTTGATCCGATTTTCTTAACCTTGATATATATATTGCATGAGTGATACCAAAATATACATTACGCTTGCCTTATAGTTATTATAAATTTGTATTAAACTTAAATTAATAAATTATATGTACATGTATATTTTTAGTCACAATAAAACATTTATTAATTTTGAGAATAGATTATAAATTATTTAAATTATTATTAATTAATTTTTAAAATCTTACAACATCCAATTGTAGATTTATATTTTACAACTATAAAAGTAGATATTTGAAGCTTTAATATGCAATAATATTGGCTTTGTATTAATAAAAAATGTCATAGATTTAATGGCTCATAAAACAAGGAACAAATAATTTTATAAGGACTTTAAAACATTTCGATGGATTAAAATTTTATAAAATCCTTAAATAACCTAAGAAATTTTAATAACAAAAAAAATAGTTATAAATTAATTTTTTAACTAATATTGATACCTTAAATAGGTAATATTAAATATGTATTGTACATGTGATACAAACATAAAAATTACATTTTAAGGTGATATTAAACATACGATGCAAAATATATAATTGTATAGATAATGATCAATATGTATTAGAATTATTAACAATTAAAAACAAACTTCAAATTAAATATTTGAACTTTGAAACCTATAGCACACTCTAAAGTTATATTAATTAAAATTTTTAATTAGTGATTTAAATACTGTTAATTAATTGTTCTAACTTTACAACATACAAATTATAAATCTATATCATATATTAATATCTATAAGCTTAGATATTTGAATGTTTAATATGAAATATTATTAACATTTTTATTGATAAAAAATGTCATAGATTTAATGGCTTGAAAAGTAGGAGATGAAAAATTTTATTAGTTCTTTAAAATTTACTTGTAGATTGAAATTGTATAATATCCTTAAATAATTGAATAAATTTTAATAATACAAGAAAATAGTAATAACTTGGTTTTCTAACTAATATTGATACTTTAAATAGGTAATACTAAACATATATTATACAGGCAATGCAAATATAACAATTGTATTTTGAGGTGATACTAAACATATATTACATTGGTGATGTAAATATATAACTTGTATGGCCAATAATTGATATAAATTACAATTAGTATCAATTAAAATAAAATTTAAAATTAAATATTTGAACTTTAAAACTTACACTACACTCTAAAGTTATATTAATTCGTTGTTTTAATAAGCAGCAAAAATTGTTATTAATTAATTTTTCTAATCTTACAACACTTAAATTGTAAATCTATATCATGTATTTATATCTATAATCTATAATACTAGATATTTGAAGTTTTAATATATGATATTACTTTTTATTAATAAAAATATCATAGATCTAATAGTTTGAAAAGTAAGGATAAAGAATTTTATAAATTTTTTAAAACTTAATCATAGATTGGAATTTTATAATATCCTTAAATAATTTAGGAAATTTTAAAGGCACAAAAAAATAGCCATAGATTAAAGAACTAAAGAATTAAAGAAGAATTAAGGGAAGAAGAATTAAAGAACTAACATCAATGGTGTAGAAGACATTAAAATTTTTCTTGATTTGACATGTTATTAATTACTTGATTTTTAATTAGTATGCAATAAGTTATTATTTAAAAATGATATAGTAATTTGATTTAATTTGATAATGAATATGACAGCTGCAATCTTTAAGTGATTTTAAGTAGAATCTATGTAATTGTTAAAGTATATCCTAAATAGCATGTATTAAAAAAGGAGAATATTTGTATAATATAATTTTTTAATAACGATATCCCAATATATATATATTACCAGAATTAACTTAATTTTTTACTGAAGATATTCAAATTTATAAAAATATATTAGTTGAAAGTTAGAAGGAAAATTAAAAGATATGTATCACATTGTTCACATGGTGACATTACCAGAATTAACTGGTATCCTTTGCGGCCTGAAGATGGCCTGGAATTAATGGAGGAATTAGAAAGCTTTGTTTGCATGTTATGATTCCAAATGTGCACTTCAGTTGTTCTCAAGCTGCGTAGCTGCTCATCCTGCCTGGTCTCTAGTCGATAGAATTCGTGCTTGGTTTGCTAGAGGAATGGGAAGTCAGTCTTCGGCATGTTTTTCGCGAGGGAAATCGAGCAGCTGATGCTCTAGCTCACTTTCGCCAGACTTTGCATTTTTTTGGAGTCCAATATTTTGATGTTGCTCCTTTGATTATCACTGAAATTATTAGAGAAAATATGGAGAGTGTAGGTTTCTCTAGAGGAAACGCTTAGTTTTTTTTTTTTTTTTCTTTTCCCTCTTCCTTTTAGGTGCTGCTGAAAAAAAAAATAAAAGACAATAATGTGTAATTGTTTATTAGACAAAAAATTTTATTTTTCATATGTCTACATCACCCGTAGTTAAAACACACTAGCTCAAACTAAATTAACTTGAGTTAGGTTAACCATTATCTTTGTAATGCAGGCGGCATTCTAAATCCCCCCGAAAAAAAGGGTTGTTAACAAAATTTAAAAGGAACTTATTCAGTTGTAAATCATTTAGTATATTGCTGATTAATTAACCAATCTTGGGAGATGCGATAATAGAAGAGGGATTTGTGAGTTTAGGAAAGATTGAATATTTAGGATTTATGAAGGGAAAGAGAAAAAATTGGGAATTGGAAACTTTGCTGGCATATCTTTTAAATATTATGGACTAATTTAAATCTCGTAAATTGAAGTGTCACATAGGATATCCTCTAAGATGACACATTGGCACATAAGATGCCACGTCAACTTCTCCGTGAAGGTTAAGTAATAGATGTCATCTAAAGGATTAAAATAAATTATGTTTTACAACTTTATGAACTAAATTATTAATTTATTAATTTTAAAAATTAAAGTAAAGCACATAAATAACTTTAGAGATTAGAATGAGTATTTATTGTAATATCTATCTCTTTTTTTTTTTTTTTTGGATAAAGTTTGGAGCCTAAGCCCAAGAAAACAAAATTACAAGTGGACTATCCTAGAAGAGCCGGAAAATCTAATGACACACAGGCAGGCAACATATCAAAGAATGTCACTCCTATTAGGAAACTATGACTATTAGCCAGCCTATTCGCGTAACACTTTGCTTCTCTATAAACCTGACAAATTTCTACATTCCAATCCTCATCAGTCACCATTTTCCTAATAGTTTCTGCTAAGGGTGCATACACATGAGTATCAGGAACACCATAGGAAATATACTAGAACACACTAGAATCTACGTCCAACAGCACATTTCTAAAGCCCATGTTTTTAATAAAACAGAGGCCCCCCAAAAAGCTCCCCAAATCTTTGCTGAACTGTTTGAACAAACACCCAGACTAGCCCACCAAGCTCCGACGAATCCACTGTCATGATTGCGAATTATCCCTCCGCAGGCTGCTGTTCCTTAATCTACCATGACCGATCCATCCGAGTTGACTTTACACCAAAGTTGAGGAAGAGGGGTCCAACCAATTTGCTTCGTTACCACTGTGGGCACTGCTCTCTTTGCACCAGCCATCAGCTTAAGGTAATTCTCATAATCTTGGGCCAACTTCAAGACCCTGCAATCAAGAAATCTATGTGCATCATTTTTCTGCTAAAAAATAATCAAATTACGACAATATCATAAAGAACTACAAGCTGTGGTAACATTTGTATCTATTGCTACGTAATTAGTTAGATGAGTTATTTATTGGTGGGTATCTATATCTCTAATCATGGATAGGATTATAATATACCTTTGTTGAAAACACTTTCAATTTTGTCAATGAAACATTGTCTTGTTTGTTTAAATAGATCAATAAGGTAGTCTATATGCTATCATATGCTCTGGCTAAAACAACAAAAGAATTCTAGAACTTATTCACCTGAATTATAAAACATTAGTTGTATCTGATATTTGAGGAAATATCAGCTATTATTTATTTAACAATTAATATAATTATTATAATATCGGTTAAAGGCTTTAGAAGTATTATGAATTTAAGGATACGAAATAATCGTTGGACATCAACATAACGCCATTTACTTCCTTGAAGAGAATTATGCCCAGGCCAATTTGTATAGTTTTTGCTGAAAAAATATCTTATCTCTTTATGCATTAATAAGCTTGTATTATCCTTGACATATTTCACAGAAATAAAACTGCTAAATTGTTTCAGGTCGAAAAAAAAAAACTGCTAAATTGTTTAATCGGTAGAAAAATAGGTGCAAAACTTAAAGGAAGGATACATTATATTATTCAAAATCCTCACCAGGAGTTCGCTCCTATAATTTGATTGGATGAGAGGTAAAGTTGTAGTGAAAAGGATCAAGAAAAAAGACAAGTCAATCAATCATCCCCTTCTTTGAAAGAAACCTTACAAGAAAAAGGGGACGAATTGAAAAACTCAGATCTTCTTTCGAGGGTATTTGGTAGAGGGTTAGGAAATAGATTTTTAGGAAAGTTAAGATTTTCATATTTGGTATAAATTTTGAAAAAATATTTCTGTAGGATAAGATTTTCTCTAAAATAATCCAATCTTATACATGAGATTACAACATTCTCATGGGATGAGAATATTTTTTTCTTGAAAAAAGACCAAATTACTCCTATCACCACCTATTGCTAACCACTGCTGATTACCCTCTGTCACTGTCACTCTCCACCATCGGCCACCACCAAACCATCGTCGGGTTGCCATCGAACATTGCCGGACCAACGCCAATCACCACCAGGTCGTCGCCGAGCCGCCATCAGCCACTGCCTTCTACCACTGGACACCGCCCTCCGTCGGACTGCCAAGGATATTTTTAAAAATAAACAAAATATTCCTTGCAATTCAATTTATCTATCAAATGTTCCAAAAAACTCATGCCTGGAAAAGTTATTCTCGAGAATAACATTCCTATTCTTGGAAATAAAAATTCAAACCTCCTATCAAATGCTCCCTTAGAAAAAAAAATCTTGAGATAGCTAGGTACTACTGTTTACCATGCATGTTAGCATTTAAGCATGCAATTTATATTTTGACACGTTTGAAAAAAGTGCCCCACATATCTCAATACTCGCTAATTCTAACATTCTATTAATTGATATCTATTTATTATATATATATATATATATTAATAATTACTAATATCAAAATAATAATTGCCATATTTAAATTACTATCTTGAAAGTGCACTGGACAAAATCCTAAACATATATATAATTTCAATAATTTTCTCTTTGAACAAAAGCAAGCTCTAGCTATTGAAAGAGCCTGCATGACAAATAGAATATGTTAATAGTATGTAATTTCTATTTTAATAACTTTTTATTGATAATTATTTTATGCTAATGTTTGATTAATTCCAATAGTTCGGTATTTGATCTTTCTCATAAAATTGTGGGTTCGAGTGAATAGGAAAAATTAATATTGAGATAATCTTTTTGTATAGTGAATTAACCTGACTTAAATTAGATTATTCAAAATTCGGTGAATTTTGAAAATTGATGTTATAGACAAAAAAATAAGTATATATTTTATCTTAATGTGTATACTAGCATGTTGATCGATATTATAGTTTCACTAATTTAGTTCTTTTAAAAGGTTAAAAGTATTTAAATTAATTAAAATCAAATAAAATATATCTATCATTTTATTTATATTTAAAATTTAATTAATAATTATTTAAGAAAAGAATAAATTGTTGAAAAATTAATTTAAAAATAACAATTATTTTAACATTAATAATTATTAATAGATACATATAATAAATGTATATCAATTAATAAGCTATATAACATTAATGAGGATTGAGACATGCGGATCACTATTTTTCATATGTCAAAACATGAATAGCATGCCTAGTAGTTAATGTAGTAGGCAGTGCCTACCCAAAAATTTCTCATATAATTAACAATAATCCTAATTTGGATTGACATTAACATCCACCCCTCTGGGTTCAATCATAGCTTGCATGCCCATCTATTCAACTTCATGAAGGATTCAATCTTCAATGGCTTCTTGGTAAATATCTGCTACTTGATAAATCAACCCAATCACCTCGCAATTGGCTTGATCTCTCAATATCAAATACAATCGAGTGCGAATATATGCTTGTTTCTTATAATGAATGATAGATTTACTAAATTGCAGAATATTATCCACAAATATCTTCATATCCGCCGACTATGATTAGAACATGAAATAATTGACTTGAGAAAGTATATAGTATGGTTGTTCATGGTTCGGTTTAAATCAATTTTAAATTAAAAATAACCGATTCAAATAATGTAAGTTACATTAATTTAGATTAAATTGATTTAATTTAAAATTTTAACCTAATTCAATGAGAATCAATTTTTAAAAAAATCTGAATAAGATATGTCTAATTAATTTTTAGCCAAAAAAAAAAACAAGTTAAAATATTGTAGATTGAAAATGACTTAAGTTATTAAAATATAATATTTAATTGAGAATAACACATAAAGAATGTGATAAATATTTAAAGTTATTATAAATAAAAATAGATATTTAATAATAAAAAATATATTATAAAATATTATTGGTTTGAATTAGTTTTAATTGGGCCGTTTGGTTAAGATTCTAGAAGAAATAATTTTTAATAAGTAGAAGTAGAAGTAGAAGCAAAATCAAAAAATTATTTTAAATTTGAATATACTTGTATAAATATTTTTTAATCAAAATTAAAAATTATTAAATTGCTTGGATGTAATAAATGTAGAAATATTTTATTTAATAAAATCATAATTAATGATATGGAGATAGAGAGAGAATGAGAGTGGAAAAAAGTGATAGTTTTTAGAATTTTAAAAGTAAAATCGTAATTGAATAGGAAGAAAGTGGTTGCTAATTTTAAGGAATAATATTATCTCTTCTATTACTTCTATTTTTGGAAGAAGCAGCTCTCTATTTGCTTCTCAAAAAAATAAAAAAAATGATCATTTTCTGCTTCTATTTTTTTTTGAGCATAAATAAATAATATTAAAAATTCTACAAGTATTTTTTTGAAAAATTAAAAAAAAATTGCACTAGAAACACAAACAAACGCACCCAATAATTAAATGTGAGATTTGATATGACCTAACCAATTAAACTAAACTTTTTGAATTTTGATTAATTTTTAATTTTTTAAATCAATTTGAGATGTTCCAAAAAAAATTCAATTTTTAGATTTTATTCGGTCTTAATTTGATTTGAAGACCTAAATTACTTGAAAAGCACTTAAACCTAATTTAGTAGTATTTTTTGAAGGGATATTCTAACTTATGAAGAGTATAAGTCAATATTTTCTATTTAGTAAATCAAAAAGTTAGATTGCTTTTGTTATGAGCTTTTAAAAGTCAGAGAGTGCTCTCGCGAGCCCTCATAGAGTACTTTTCAAAGTTAATTTATACTTTTTAAATTTTAAAAAACTAATATAATCTTACTCTCTTTAATGACATTAAAAATAGAAATGATTTTGTTCAGTATTTATGTCTATTATAGTTATTTTAGATTTTAAGAATAATTTTATCAAATATTATTTTTGTGATTTCTACTTATTAAAAATAATTTTTATATTATTTTACCAAACGTTAGTATTTTGACTTTTTTATAGTAGTTTTTAGAGTTTTTTAAAAGCTATAACAATATCAAACCAAGCCTTAATGTTATAGCTATATATGCAAACATCGGATGTGCTTTTTAGAAGATCAAGAAAATGCTGTTAAACTATGTAGAAAAACATAGCCTGCTATGTTTTTATATCATCTTGATTTCCTCCCTAATCACAATTCGAGAAACCTACGAGCTTCAGTTGTGTTTTGAAGAATGAAAGAAACCATGATAATAGGTGCCTTCTACGTAGCGTAGGATTTTTGAATGTATAGAATCGAACATCAATTTATATTAACACCATTATGAATAAGCTTTTCGACACAGCGAGTCTTGCCATGATCATGGTGTTGGCTGTGATGAATGAAGAAGTTTAGATGTGTTGAAAAGCTTATTCATGTCGGTACTAATATATTAATGCCTGATTCTATAAAGAGAAATGTTTTTTGTATCATTAGGGTAGGTAAATACCTTGGACACCCAGAGATAGAAAGGAGAAAAAAATTATAAAAGAAAGTGAAAAGAGTGAAATGATTAATAGAGAGAGAAAAAGCTGAGAGAGGATATTGAGATGCTGGAATTTTGAGATTTTAAGTATGTATAAATAACATAACCCTTCTATAAACCAAAGAATCCTACCCTACCTAAAAGGTGCCTATGATCATGGAAAAGAGGATTATTAACAAGAGATGGCCATCGTGCAAGAATGCAAGATTATTAATGGGAGAGGTTCAAATTTATGTACATTAATAGTGAAAATTCTATTCAAATTCCCTTCTCAATAAAGATGAATATCTTGTGTTGGAACATGAGAGGGGTAGGGAGTGCATACAAAGTAGGGGTGGTCAGAAAATTGTTGCCAAAAATGGGGTATTGTTTCTTGGATTAACAGCAACTAAATCTTTTGATCTTAGTAAGAGATGTATTCGGAAGCCAAGAGGTGCCTTTCACATGGAAAGTTTGGTGTGTTTTTTTAGATGGTGGTGTGTGTCTTGGGTGTTTCCTAATAACCCAAGAGATGCTTTTGAATTTCGGTTGGGAATTAATTGGAGAAAATTGCAGGGTAAGTGCCTTTATGGGTGTTTCGTAATAGAATTATCTTTCACTAACAAACTATGGCAGCGGAGGCTTTCATGCAGGAACTAATCCACGGGGGTGATATTTGGATAAAAGGATGGAGAGAGCTTGTTCCTTTCCCACCATAACATTAAAAGCTAATTTGGATATCTCTCCTTTGAGTTGTGATGGCATTGCTAACACTAGTGGATCTCTTGGTGTCTGATTTATCAGGGTCGTGGATCTACTTTGGAGTGCTATCCATAGTGCTACTTAATCTGCAATAATTTGATTGGGTGTGTGCAGTGCTGTGGAACACTTTTTGTATCTGTTTGATATCTTTGTTGCTAGCATTAATGTACTTCCTGCTCCTCGCCTGCCTATTGGAGAGCTTGAACCTATCAATAATAATTATCGAAAAAAAAAAGATTCAAGTGGACACTAAATGGGATGCATAGAGAAAAAGATTTTTGTGAACCGTAAACCATTATATTAGATCCACTTACACCATTAAATTCCACAATATTTCTAACATTGTGGTATCCCATTAATGTCCCAAAATACAGATTTAAATTATCTAATCATGTATATGTGTATACGCAGGTGAACATGAGGATCGCAGCCACTGATGAATTAAAGGACTATTTAATAATCCTAATACTGATACCAAAAATTTCATACCTAAAAATTCTTAGGTAATTTTAGAGTAAGAAACTTTTTTTTTTGTTTTAAATTATATAATATTCAATACTTTAATTTTGTAAGTCATCGTTATTTCCCTCTTTAATTACATTTTTAATGCGATCGTTGAGATGCTGGACATTGAATGGTTCAGAAACTCAAAGAGCACCTAAAATTCTCTCCTAGCACCGTCTAATAAGACCACAACCAGTGGTGGATGGTTGGCATTGGATGCCAGGGATGGGAAAATTCTATGGTCGACAGCAGGTCCTAGCAATATTAATGGTATAAGTAGCCCAGTCAGTGTGGCTAATGGTGTTGCTTTTGCACCATCCCCAAGTGCAGCGGGACCGATATATACAATAGATGCAAAGAATGGACAAATTCTATGGTCTTATGACGCTGGCGTTGGTGTCATAGGTGGTGTGTCAATTAGTGCTGGTTGCATTTATGTTGGTCAAGGACTCAGCACAATTTCTGCACCCAAAGGCTACTTCTTCACAGCTGCAACTTTACTCTTTACCTTCTGTGAGTAAGGTGTTGAAGATATTATAACAAGACACGGGCAAGTTTATTTGCTTGACTGTAATAAAATAATTAATGAAGTAAATAAATCTTATAGATAAAGAAAAAGAAATTAGAATAAAGTTTGGGATATTTTATCGTCAAACGCATGTAGATGCATTATGTTATAAAATAATATGTCATACGTGTATTCAAATATTGCATTTTGCATTATATATTCAAATAGGTACAAGTTTAAGTCATAATATATTCACATTTTTTTTCATTTTTTGTGAAACCCATGTTATTTATATCAGAAATATTGGTAGAGTAAAGGTTACAATCATCAGTAAGATAAATTAATAGAGAAATATTTTAGCGAAAAAGTTTTCATTTTGTCAAAATTTCTCATCTACGAATTTGTCAACATTAAATATATTTCAAACGGTGGTCTTCACAACAAAATTTTTGTTTTTGTATTCTTATTATATTTTTCTTGAGACGAGTCCCGCCAACCGCAAACTTGTACGTGAAGAAAAAGACTGTTGACCAAACGTTATCTTATACTTTCCACTCGGGCTATTACAAAGAAAACAAGGAAATGATTGGAAACTTGGTAGTCAATTTGGTAGTCAATTTGGATTCTACTTTTGGGATGGTCTTACTTGTACGCTTTCATTTAATTTTCTCTGCTTTAAAATAAATTCTTATGTCTGACTTATCGTTTTTTACAAAAGAAAAATAGAAAATAAATTATTTCCTATAAAAAAATCCGAATGATATAAAGATTGTTATTAAAATGCATATAGATGCATTATGTTATAAAAACAATGTGTTACTATGTTAAATATTATTAGTTTATCTGGTAACATTTTTTTGTACATCCTATAACATATTTTAATTTGGATATATAGTTTCTATGTAAGGAAAATAGTTTCCGCTGACCTCTATTTCTTTCAGTTCAAATAATTGTTCATGCAATTACGAACAAAATGGTAGTTAGGTACCAAAATTCAAATATTTCAATCCATAAATTTCAGTGTAAAATATCACCTAACCTCTCATGTTTAGTTGTTGACTATTATACTTTGTTGTCACTTGATCACTCATTGTCCCCCCCCCTTCTTTTTAATTCTGGCGAAGCGATGATAATTTTGTGCTATTTTAATGAGATCCAAATTGTACTGTATGTTATACGGTTGAAGGTAAAGTAACGATACATACGACTACCATAGGATCACCAAATCTTCCAAAAACCAAGATTTCTGGGTCAGATTATGCTAGATCGTTCATTTTACTTTGACTAATTTTACTTTTAATATTAAATTGATAAAGTCCTTAATTATGGAGTAACTTTTTCTTTTATCAATCTAGTCATGGTCAGTACCTTCAGGAAAAAAAATTGGAAAATAGACTGATTTTTATAAAAGCATCAAAATGGCATAATAAAGATTATTGCTAAAGCGTTGATGTGAGGATAATGTCACCATTATTTTATTATTTGCAAACACATTTTTTTCAGTTAAATTTTAAAGTCAAAGGTCAGCACCAAAAAAAATTGAAGTCAAAGATCTTGAGATCTCGTTGTCTTCATGCATACATGGTCCATTTTTCCTCTCCCATATGTGTTAGTCTCTTGAAATTTAGTTTCCCAAATATTCATCTTGTTATCACTCCAGTTCCAGTGGCATGACAACACCTAAATTCAGCAGAGACTTGCTTTTTTGTTCATTGTTGTTTGGTGTTCATGCAGCATTAGTCTTTGCTTCGAGCTCAGATGCATGACCCTTTATCATTTCCTAGCTCTCATACTTTTTTTTTTTTTAAGATTTACCTCATAAATTAAATCAATCTAATCTTCTATTGGTTTCTTGATTTTAGTGGCTCAAACAAAATTCACAAGACTGGTTAAACCATGGTGGAGATTTGCTCAACAGAAGATATGCCTACAAAGAGTGTAAGATCAGCCCCAAAACAGCACCAAACCTTAGTTTGAAGTGGAGATTCTATGCAGGAAAAGATATCACTGCAACACCAGCCATATATGGTGGTACCCTTTATTTTCCAAGTTGGAATGGAAACATATATGCAGTGAATGAAGCTGATGGATCCCTTGTTTGGAAGCAAAACTTGCATGAATTGACAGGTCTAAATGCAACTGGCTTTGTCATCAATGTAAATTGGACAGTGTCAAGGTCAACTCCCACAGTAGCTAGGGATTTGTTGATTGTTGGAATTTATGGCCCTGCTGTCGTTATTGGTCTAAACAGAACAAATGGTGAGCTTGTGTGGTTCACCTATTTGGATCATCATCCTGCAGCACTTATCACCATGTCTGGTACATACTACAATGGGTCAGTACATGATGCCACATCTTTTTTAACAGGCTTTCTAATTACTCCGTCCATTCAAATTCACATTCTATATTTTTTCAAATGAACTTGTTGGCAAAATACATCATCTTTGTAACTTTGTTTCCTATTCTATTTTAAGATTCCATCAATGAAATTGTTTCGATAAACGTTTTTCCTTCCAAAGCCACCCGTCTCAAAAAAAGTAACAAAATCTTGTTGAATTGTTGATGAATTATTACAATCACTATTTACACAATAATCACAGGTTACTTTGCACTGAGAATTTTACGCTACATGTTCAAAGAATTTTACACACTAATCAAAGAATTGTTTTCCCCTTATGGCATTTATATTCTGTATTACTATTTATAAGCTACAAACTTAATGTAAGGCTTTAACTTAGTATTGTACAAGTTCTCCCCCAACCAAATTTGCAGAGTTGGGCAGATGTATCGTATATTCTTTTCAATTCAATTCTGAATCATTTGTCTTGACCCTTTTTCGCCTCTGGTGAATTATCCTCCACAGAGGTTACTATGTGGGAACATCTTCACTAGAAGAAGGTGCAACCCTTGAACAATGCTGCGTATTTCGTGGAAGCATGGCAAAACTTGATGCTCTATCCGGTGCCATCATATGGCAGACCTATATGCTACCAGATAACCATGGCAAGAAAGGAGGGTATGCTGGAGCAGCCATCTGGGGTAGTAGCCCCTCCATTGATGCTCACAGAAACCATGTGTACATTGCCACTGGGAACCTCTACTCTGCCCCATCACACATAATTGAGTGTCAAGAAAGGCAGAAAAATCAAACTGTGCCTACTCAGCCAGACCAGTGTATTGAGCCTGAAAACCACTCCAATTCAATCTTGGCCCTTGATTTGGATACTGGGAAGATCAGATGGTACCGCCAGCTTGGAGGGTATGATGTGTGGTTCGTTGCATGCAACAATGCTTCAGTTAGTCCTAGTTGTCCTCCTGCAGGTCCTACCCCAGATGCTGATTTTGGGGAGGCACCAATGATGCTGAGCGCAGAAGATGTAAATGGAACCAAGAAAGATGTTGTTGTTGCTGTTCAGAAAAGTGGCTTTGCATGGGCTTTGGATCGCAACAATGGCAACCTAGTTTGGTTTACGGTAATATAGATGATATAGTAGAACAGTCTTTATTTTTATTTTTATTTTTATTGTATAGAGTAAATTATGACAATTTTTTGTGGTGAGGCCGTGCCTTACATGTGAGTTTAACCTTCTAGTGAGACTCTTAAGATCTTCTAAAGGGGCATGGAAGAGGGGATGGGAAATGGGAAAAGAAAAAATTGAGATAAAATGTGTAAGGTATGTTATTTGAATATAGTTTTGGGATATATCTTTAGATATCCTATCACATCAAGGGTTAAAAACACTAAAAAAAATTATTTTAAATTTTATTTTGTCTTTTTTTATTCACCTATAGAGGGTGTCCAAGATTATGTCAATGAAATTATATACAAAAATCATTCTCTAATTACATAAATGATTTTTGTATATGACTTATAGACATCATCTTAGAAACCCATATGAATTGGATGTCCGCCGCCGGGGGGGTAAACTGAAAAAATCTAAGTTTTTGTAACTATAGATGTTAGGATGTCTTAGATTGATGTGCCATAACTATGTTCAAATAGCATAGCCCCTAACTACAGAGTTACCAACACAGAACTTTTATTTACAGCATTCCGAGCTTGTATACTGATAATGTGTAGAGTATTAACTAATCAATGCATATGTGACACACTAATTATGTTTATGACAAGATATATGGCAGAATAGTTAAACTTTGATGTTGTATGCCTCTATAGCTTATATTACAAACTAAAGACTCTTTCACACTTGCATTTTTTTAAGGAAGCTGGACCAGGTGGGCTTGCAGGAGGTGGAACATGGGGTGCAGCAACCGATGAAAGGAGGGTTTACACCAACATTGCAAATTCTGAGGCCAAGAATTTCACCCTTGCACCATCAAATATAACTACAACTACTGGTGGGTGGGTGGCAATGGATGCAAGCAATGGAAAAGTTCTATGGTCCACTGCTAATCCCAGTAACAGCACTGCTAATGGCCCTGTTAGTGTTGCAAATGATGTTGTCTTTGCTGGATCAACGGATAGAGTGGGATCAATATATGCAATCAATGCCAATAATGGGAAAATTTTGTGGTCCTATGAAACTGGAGGCAGTGTCTATGGAGGCATGTCAGTTAGCAACGGGTGCCTATATGTTGGTCATGGATATAATGTTAGTCTGGGGTTTGCCTCGAACTTAACGGGTGGAACCTCGCTGTTTGCTTTCTGCGTGTGAGGAAATTTATATGATCAATACTTGAATGAAAATAGCATTACAGTTTGTACTCTATTATGACTTATTGCATTTAAAAAGCTATTATTATAATGAAAAAGAAAAGCTATTTACACAATAAGATGTAAAGTTGTATTTTCTAGCAGTTTGTTTATTATAGTTTGAATAAGGTTAATTAAGGGAAGAAGGTTTTTTTGGGAGCAGTCAAGGGAAAAGGTTGTGATATATCAGCAAGACATCTAATGAATGTGACACTCGCAGAATCCTACATTCAACATGGTCCTTTATTTATGAACTCGGGATGGTCAAGATGATCTTTGAGTTGCAGAACCACGAGCAATCACAGAAGTATAATAATTTTAGCCATTAGCAACAAAACTTGAATTATTTTTCTTCTTCTGTGTTTTGAATTGAGAGCCAATCGCCCAAAAAAAAAAACGGGGGGAAAAGAAATAACACTTGATAAGTCCATGTGCTATAGTTACCCTTGATGGAATTTTATTGACAGATGGATTCAATTTTTTAGGAAAATTGGATCGAATGCAGTATTCAACTATCAATAAAACTGCCAAAAATACATAGCATGTTGGAGCGCCATATATTTTTTTCCCGGCCAGATACTGATATTTGTATGTGACTAAATCATATGGGGGAATCATACAAGCAAATGTGGCGTGGCCCAAAGAGAAGCCAAGAAAGGAGAATTTATGCGTCATCTCTTCCCAATTAACAATATTAATAAATATCAATTAATTATTACACAAACGTTAATACACAATTTAGCAGTTAAAACAGAAAAGTGATAATATTTGAACACTACAGTATCGATACCAAATATAATATTTCTCTTATATAGTTATATATATTTTATTTTGATTAACGCATACCTCAATATTCTCTCACCCTTATGTTAGTATACAATATTTATACCATGTCTACATATTATGGATTAAAAATGTATTTCCCAAAACACCAAAATCGACGCATATCAAGCCATCATAGAAACCCGTCGCCAAGATATTTTTATCATTGGAACATATCATTTTTTTTTTTTGGCCCGGATTGGAACATATCTTTGATCCTCAGTGGTAGTCAGGAACCTTTACCAGCCTTTTCACCAGTCTCAATTGCCAATTCCCACATGGAGCTAAAACAACCATAACCACAACCCAAACTCTGAGTCAAGCCCAGCCCATTCCCAAAACGACGTCGTAGTGAAGCAAATCAGACACACCCTCATTTTCATTCTTCTCTGGCTTTTCGTCTGTGTTGTTCTGCGCGTCGCTGCTGAGCTGATTCAGTGAGAAAAACCCTGAAATGGGTTACCTGAGCAAAGCTTCAAGGACCCTGAGGCAATCAAATTATCTCTCCCTATTGCGCAATTCAACCCTTTTCCCATTCAACCCCTTACCGAGCAGAACCACCACCACCACCCATCATCAACGTGCACAGCTCTGTTCCCAGTCACGCCAACAAAACAGCAAGGATAAGAGCGCCATAGATTTGAGTCAGTACCCTCCAGAGCTCATCAGAAACTTCTCAATCATTGCGCATGTTGATCATGGCAAGTCCACTCTCGCTGATCGCCTCCTTGAACTCACTGGAACCATCAAAAAAGGCCATGGCCAGCCCCAGTACCTTGATAAGTTGCAGGTACTCCATCTATATTGTAAAAAATTTTGAGTTCCTTTATGTGGGTTTGGCTTTTTGCAATGCTATATGAAATGGGTGTTGTCCAAAATCTGTGAAATATTTTCATTTTTTTCTTTTCATGTTGGTTTGCTTTTTGGCAATGTTATATGAGATGGGTGTTGTCCAAAATTGTGAATTTTTTTTTTCATGTGTGTTTGCTTTTCGGCAATGTTTTATGCAATGGGTGTTGAACAAAAATTGTGAAAAATTTTCTATTTTTTCATGTGGGTGCTTTTTTGCAATATTATGTGAAATGGGTGTTGATCACAATTGTTGCTTTTTTGAAGAATGCGATGGGTTAAACTAGGAGGTGGAATGGGTTAGTTGGTTGAAAAAAAATGGGGAATTTTGTAATTTAGTTGGAAGCTGTTGTTTTCTTGATTTTTATTTTGTATGGTGATTAATTGGCGAAGTTTGAAATGTCTTAGGTGGAGAGGGAAAGGGGAATCACAGTTAAAGCACAGACAGCAACAATGTTCTATGAGCACAGAATAAATGGCGATGATAGTGGTGATGGAAAAGAGTCACCTAGATTTTTGCTGAATCTTATTGACACTCCTGGGCATGTGGATTTTAGTTACGAGGTCTCAAGATCACTGGCAGCTTGTCAGGGTGTGCTTTTGGTTGTTGATGCTGCACAAGGAGTCCAAGCTCAAACCGTTGCTAACTTTTACCTAGCTTTCGAGTCTAACCTGACAATTGTACCTGTAATAAACAAGATTGACCAGCCAACTGCTGATCCCGATCGTGTTAAAGCCCAATTGAAATCGATGTTTGATCTTGACCCAAGTGATGCACTACTAACATCTGCTAAAACTGGGAAGGGTCTTGAGCAAGTCCTTCCGGCAGTTATAGAGCGCATCCCTCCGCCTCCTGGAAAGAGTGATTCTCCTCTACGTATGCTTTTGCTTGATTCATACTATGATGAATACAAAGGGGTAATATGCCATGTTGCTGTGGTCGATGGTGTCCTGCGCAAGGGGGATAAGATTTCATCTGCTGCTACTGGTCAGTCGTACGAAGCTTTGGACATTGGCATCATGCATCCTGAACTTACACCTACTGGAATCTTGCTTACTGGGCAAGTTGGTTATGTTGTAAGTGGCATGCGCTCAACCAAAGAGGCACGTGTTGGAGATACAATTTACCATACTCGAAACACTGTAGAGCCTCTTCCGGGTATGGCTGCCATCTTTTGTTTCTCATCTTGAGACATTAATTTGTTATCTCTTTGGCTTGAAACCATAAAATTACTTGTTATCTATTATTCATTTAATATAATTGGTTGTGAGACCCATGCTTGTAGGCTATTCTTACTGTCCTTTACTACATCTTATTTCTAATTTCTAGAATCTTGTAGACCTCATTCACTTTTGCTACACTTGTAGTTAATTGAACTTACAGAGAAAAGAATGAGTTCACTTCTTTGCTTGATCATTATTAATTTTCCTATAAAAAATAAGTAGCTGAATATCAAGCTGATGTGATATTATATTTATTGTTCTTTCTTTCCCCCTCTGTGCATAATAATATTATTATCATATATAGTATCTATGGGTGCATTTCTTTGTCTAAATGTCTTGTATTTAATTGATGTTTGATAATTTTAAACTGTAGGATTCAAGGCAGCAAAACATATGGTTTTCTCTGGTCTTTATCCAGCAGATGGATCTGATTTTGAAGCACTCAACCATGCAATAGAAAGACTGACATGTAATGACGCCAGTGTCTCTATTACTAAAGAAACTAGCACAGCTCTGGGTCTGGGGTTCAGGTCTGGTATCTACTACTAAAAGAATGGGGGTGGGAATTTGGTTATGTTGAAATTTGAAACATACCTAGCTACAAGCGGAGTAGCATTTTCATGTATCGTTTCCTATTTGATCAGGTGTGGATTTTTAGGCTTACTTCACATGGATGTTTTTCATCAACGGCTTGAACAGGTATTATAACCCTATATGGAAAGCAAATGATGACTATAAGGTGATGATGAATATATATATTGCAAAATAGCATACCTTCAAAATTTTTGAGCTATATGTATGATTCATAGCCATTTTAAATGTGATGTGTCTTGGAATCATCGAGAGATCTACGTATGGCATATATTTGGAAAATTTGATAAATTGGTCTAAGAACTTTATTTTTGTTTTATTTTATTTTTTTACATCTGTGGTGACAAATATTATATTTGTGTAAACAGGAGTATGGAGCTCATGTTATCTCAACTGTTCCAACTGTGCCTTATATATTTGAATATTCTGATGGAAGGTACATAACAAAATTATATTTGTGAGGCTACGTTCCACTATGATTTACTGATATTCGAGGTGTGCTTTTCAGCAAATTAGAAGTTCAGAATCCTGCTTCATTGCCCTCCAATCCCAAGCAACGAGTGACAGCCTGTTGGGAACCTACAGTAATAGCTACTATAATCATTCCTAGTGAGTAAGCTCTTGTACAGCCCTGGGTATAATCTATTTGATGCTTTCATAGATAATATTCTTTATCTTAGTTTATTGGTGATTTAAGGTATGTGGGACCGGTTATTACCCTTTGCTCTGAGCGTAGGGGTCAACAGTTGGAGCACACATTCATTGACAGGTACAATTTTGTCATAAATTCCATGTCATTGATATATCAATCATGAATACATATGATGAAAAGTGATGTGGTTTGCTGTGGATATTAAGCTCAATGTGCAAGCTTTCCACAAAAGTTGACACTAACTTTGATGCTTTGCTGTGTATTACCGTGAACTTATCTATGGTTGAGACGATGATCGTTTAATTTAATTTTTACTTCTACAGTCAACGGGCATTCATGAAGTATCGCATGCCTTTGAGAGAAATTGTTGTCGACTTTTATAATGAATTGAAGAGCATAACATCAGGCTATGCATCATTTGACTATGAGGATGCAGAGTAAGCACCCCTGTCCCTTTCCCTCTCCTTATAACTGTGTGTGTGATTATTGTTGTACACCTACTCCTACTTACTTTAGACATGGATGGCATATTGTAATGTGTATACTGTATAGTTTGAAACAATTATCTGGTGCATGTCAATGTAGATTGATATAGATAAGTTGTGATATCTAGTGGAGATCCTTCTCCCATCCTCATCTACTTTTATATATATTGGCTATCATGTGTCATTATAAACAAGTAAATTTGTATGTTTGGAGTAGCATATTTTATAATACATCCAATGGGCGCAATTACAGTTATCAGCAATCTGATCTAGTGAAACTTGATATTCTTTTGAATGGGCAATCTGTTGATGCGATGGCAACTATTGTTCATAACATGAAAGCGTATCGCGTTGGGCGTGAACTGGTAGAGAAATTGAAGAAAGTCATAGACAGGTATTTTAGTTTAAGGAATAGTTTTATTTGTTTCGCACCTCTGCTTAGGTTCAACTCATCCCAAATTCTCAAAATTTTGAACAGGCAAATGTTTGAGATAACCATACAAGCTGCCATTGGGTCAAAGGTTATAGCAAGAGAGACGTAAGCTTCTGTTTAAAGTATTATGCTAATTTGTCTCTTTAGATTGCTGTAAGCCCTGTAGGTTTTGATATGAAATTGTTAATCCTCGTCAGCCTTAGTTATTGTAGTAATTTTATTTTGAATAGCATTTAGGTATCCCCTAACAAGGGCAAAGGATGGGGGATTAAGTCATTTGTTCACATTCCTCAGGTCGTGTGTGCTGCCATGCTGAAACTCTATATTTATTGTAGGATTTCTGCATTGAGGAAGAATGTTCTCGCCAAGTGTTATGGTGGTGATGTTACTCGAAAGCGGAAGCTGTTGGAGAAGCAAAAGGAAGGAAAGAAGCGAATGAAGCGTGTTGGTTCTGTTGATATACCACAAGAAGCATTCCATGAACTATTGAAGGTTTCATAGGAGACATGTTTGAAGATAATTGCGTATTAGACATTGGTAATGACTTCTTGTTTGCCTCTTTATATATATATATATATGCACATGGAATGTAGTGTTTAGTCTTAGTCTCTTAGATTGATCTAAAATGAAACTTACAGTTTGAGGCCTTTTTTTTTTTTTTTGACGCGATTTACAGTTTAAGGCTACAGCATAACCATTGTGTTAATAAAATAAAAGAAAGGTAATAAAACAACCTATATTATACGTGGGGCTTTAAATCAAGTCTAATTTCCACAGAGGAAGATTGAATTCTTGTCCACCTTTAGGGTTATACAGTAACTTGAGAAACTATGGTCTATATGTATAAAGGCTGCATATGTGGTTCATTATTATTTGACATCTAACTTTAAAGAATAGCTGTAAAGTATGCTCCAGCTTTTGCTTTTTTGATGTGGTTTATTTTGTCTTTGCTTCACAAGCCACACATAACCTTAATTTGATGGTCATCCCTAGAAACTAGTAGTTGTATTGTGAAAACTATGCTGGACGTTCAGTAATGGTCATTCCCGTGGTAATGTTATGGAGTAACTGACTCCTCCCCCCTCCCTTCCTCTTTTTTTCTCTCCCTTTCTCTTCAATTTCCTTTTGTTTCTATTTTGTAGGTTTTGTAAGCCGGTGCCCTCACAAGAATCTATGTTGTGATATTGCTAGGGAGACGGCTACATAAAACAGTATAACAGAAATGATGAAAGCAATTTACGGCGCCGGTTTCAACTTTCGCGGAACGGCTTATTTGTAGCTTTTCATATCGGGAAAAAAATCCCTTTAAATTGGGTTGTCTCTGAAATGAAAAAGTAAAGGGTATTTACCACTGGGTCTTTTAGTGATTATGATTACAATGCATTTTATTGATCCAAAGGTGAAAATACCCTTACCTTTTCATTTTAGAGAGATACTCACTTTAGAGGAGCCTTATTCTTATTGATGTTATTTGATAAAAACTGTGACATTAGAGGTTGATTTCTTTCTGACAAAGTTTGGGATCGAAGAAAATGAATTTGTCTTAACACCAATCTCAGCCACCATCTTTGTACATAAACAGGTTTAAATTATTCACATTCAGTCTGATGTATGTTGACTACTCCACTAAAATCCCTCAATAATCAGAAAACATTTTTGAGCCTTCTTTTTCGTTTTCTTGTTGGTTAATATGCATGTATACATTCTTAACAAGCATCACTCTATTTTACAATGCCTGTCGCTTGAGACTTCGGTAGACAGAATCTATAGATTCATCTACAGTTACATTTTTTTTTCCACATAAAAGCCACGTGACTACAATAAGTGCAATTTGGAATTTTTCTAAATTGAGATTAAGTTCTTCCTCAGATGATCTCAAGGGTACTGCCTCTTGTATCAACTTGTGTTATTGTGGACATAAATCTTCCTAAATGCTAATTTAAGGTTTGAACCTTTTTTTTGTTTTTTTGGTTGTTTGGGGGTGGGGGGGGGGGGTTTGGGGGGCTACGAGGCTCTGCCCTGCGACTCGAAAGTCGCACCCCTTCAGCTTGCCTACTTTTAAGGCCATCGTCATTATATATATACACCCGGCATTTCAAATATAGACATGTGGCAACAAGTCCACTCCAGAAATTTGAAAGTAAAGTCATCGCCATAATTCTATGTAATTAGCCACTTAGCAAATAAATAAATAAACTATGCATGAGCTACTGCTCCATATGGTTCTTCGTTGATTTGGGAGCAATGAAAAATGACAAAGTACGCGGTTCTTGTATAGCTTGTGCAGGTAATTAACAATTTAAGTAAGTTGTCTGTTGAGTATTTAGCACTTGCGATTATTACAAAAATCACATGGAATGACTACATGCAGGGTCATGACAACATTGATTTCTGGCCGTTATTTCTGGCTGTTCTCTTTGTTCTAAGTCTAATCTTTTGTTTGTGGGGTCCTACGTTTGAGATCATGAGATGAAATAATAGGATATTGAACCTTCGCCACGTTAAAGAGGAAGAGATAGCTAATGATGTGTTTTTCTGAACTTAATTGTTGATTTGATCAATAATGGAAGCAGGTTTGCTTGTGCTAGTGCTACTCTTGGAGAGAGAAAACGGCAATGAGTGTCGGTTCCCAATGGTTGATGATCCATGTCCCACAATAGATGAAACTGCAGCAGCTATCATAGACCGAAGACTTGGTTCTGTGCTGATTGCTTTGGTCATTGTTTCTGCCAAAGCCTCCTTGGGAGGAGTTTGGTTCTTCATGCATTGTTGATAGATATGTTGTTGGAATTGGTTTCTCAAGATAACTGGACTCATATGTGTTTTGTCAATAGGCATTGTGCCATTATTAGGGAATCCCTTAACCCAAAAGGGTGGTGCTATGTTGGTTTCTGGAGAGTAAAAGCTGTGGCTAGTTGGAGAGAATCTTGGGTTTGGAGCAATGCTTGAAGGTAAGCAATGAGCATGAGTTGATAAGGAGGATGATGCAGACGTGAGGTCTAGAGTGATTGTTGGGTACATGTGTGATGCATGGTTTGGTTTTGGTAACAAGATCCGTTTTGCTCTTGATAGATCAAACTGATGAGTGAAAGTCTGGCCATTGAGTGCTGTTGGAACATTTCCAAAAGATGCACAGTTATGACTTCTGAGCTGAGATGTTGTTGAAGAACCTGACACGAACATGGAAGCAGCAGCAGAAGTGGTGGAAGTAATGGCTGTTGCTGAAAATGGAAGTGGGTGGTTATGAGTCCCTTCATATGTGGTGATTAAGATGGACAAGTCATCAGCACATCTTTGCACCTGAAATCGTGCACATTAAACTTGGGATATTTTTACTTCATATCTCTAGAACAATTTGTATACAAGAATATAATGGATAACCGGTCCCTATCGCTTTATTTCATCCAACAATTACTATTGCGTTATATCAAAATTCTGGTTATATTTTTCGTTTTATATGTAATTCTGGTTGTACCTGTTTCCTAACCGGGCATGCTGGTGCAACTGTGCAACGATAGTATGCACGTGGACATGGATTTCCTTTTGCTATCTTCTGTCCATATTTCCTCCACTGGCACCCATCATTCATCTGTTTGAAAGGCCACTTGCTATTAGTATTAGACAAGGAATAATTACAAAAACCATTAAAATCACCAAGAATTCTAGAATGGAAATATGATTTTTCATTGATACTAACTGTAGGGGCATCACATCTAGCTCTCACAGAAACTCTGGCTCTCTTGGCAGGCATTTGATTTTGATCTGAAATTTCATCATTCATATTTTTCTCTTTTACTGATTTATGTGTTGGCAAAGTTCTCTCTGCTTCTACTTCCTCTGGATCTTCTGAGCCATTCACGCGACTCGGATCGGACACTTGCTCTATTGACAACAGACATTTGGAGTCTAATCCAAGAGTTAAGCATGCTTCCAAATCTTCATTTTCTTTAGGCTTGTTGGAGTTTCCAATTCTTGCATCCTTGTTAGGCTCCCTTGGACTTCTTCCAAGGCAAAGTGACACAAGCTCAGGCTCTTCAGTTTCATTAAGTGTAGTAGCTGAATCAGATGCACCTTTCTTAGATGCTTCTTTGCGAAGGATGTCACAGAAACGGAGTTGAAGGGAATGGTAATCTTTTTCAACTTGTTCTAGCATCATCGTCAATCTCTCATTTTCTTCTTTCACCTCACCCAACTCAGCTTCAGCAGATTTGAGTTTATCATCCTAGATTTCAAAATATTATAATAATAATATGCCATCTTATTGCTGAATTTATGAACCACAGGTTCAATAGCAGGAGAGAACTGTATATTTGAAATGCAACCTATACTCTTGAACACTGCCATATTTTTTATGCCAAACTATAGTGTGTTGATGTAAAACTCAAACTAAATTTGTGCATAATGGCCTAAACTCCTTGGTCAGCTTCTTTCAATAATATATGAATTCAGTGTAGAAGGAAACTCAGTTTCCTGAATATAAGTTCTAATTGGAGGGGAAAAGGAGGGAGACATGGGCAAAAATTACTTAAGAATTAGCATAATCAAATATTATATGGTTATTTTTTAATCAAACAGTATTGATGTAGTCTGATGCTTGGTCTATTTAAGGTTTGCATCACCAGAATAGCATTCTTTGTATGTTTATTATATAACTTTGTAAATAGAAGTTTAATTGAACAATTCATATGATGTGTGATGATGCAAAGGCATCAAAAACAGAAAACTGAGAAAAGCATAAAGTTGGAAGGCCTTTTTTTCCCCATCGTTTCTGTACCTTGGCACGGAATTTAAAGAAATTCTTTTTTTCCCCATATTTTAAAGAATTCATTAAAACTTAAGATCCTGCTATTAGCACTCAATTTAATGACTCTTGCCCACAAGTCCATAAGACATAAAATTATTTAGAAACAGTATAGGCTTCAAAAGAAGAAAGAAGTGGTGATGGAATGGATTGGGATACCTTTCTAACATCTTGAATACTGAAATCATCTTCGGGGCTAAGGGAAGTAACTCTCTTCTCTTGAACTTCTGAACCACACGGACTACATATTTTTGACATGGCCTCCATTATTATTTCTGTAGTAGAACTCCTCCAAGCTTACACAACCCAATATATGTATGCCACTGGTAACACATACCCTCTTATAAACCAATAAAATTTTGTGCTAGACATGGTATAACAAATACAGATCTTAGAGCTCATCTACCTCCCCATTACGCAGCCACACGCTTAATGTCAACAGCACCAATTGCTAAGCTAATTTTTGGGTTTTTTTTTTATTATTATTGTATGGTTTAATCAATGACATGTTCTCAGGAATCTAAGTCATAAATGAGGTTGACAGGGAGAAGAAATCTGAATTTTGGCACACAAATTGTACATTACTTAGTACTATAGTTGAAGCTTCGTACTGAACAGAAGACGTCACATGGCTATGCAGTCAACATTGCAACATATAGTTTGCAAACATCAAAAGAAAAAAAAAATGCAGTATGTATTGTAAAAGCCTTATTTCACTGTCAAGCGTGCACTCCATATTGCTGGTGGTAAATAATAAGGTTATTATCCATTGTTTTTAATTATAGTTAACTTTATCTTTTTCTTTATACTAATTCTAATTTTGTCAAGTTACATAATTATAAAATAATAATTTAATATTGATGTGCACTAGACAGTATTTGGTTATAAACTATTGCTGTGCTGTCCACTGGCATTGACGTGCTTCCCATATGAATGCAATCCTCTTTTAATAGATTTAAATTTATGTGCCAGTGTTTTTAATCATTTATGTGCAAGTTGATTACAAAATTGGCATTAGTTTATATGTTATTGCATGTATGAGTTTATAATATATGCAATGTTTTATTATTATAAAATTAATCTAAAAACACAGTTCTCAAACAACATATTACTGTGTTTGGTAGAGATATAATTATAATAAAAAGGTTCAAAAATGAAAATTATATTTATGAGTAATTTTATTTAATTTGAGTGATGTGTACATCTATCTTAAAATCACGAAAAAGAACTTATACTGTTTTTTTTTTTTTTTTAATTTTAGTCGAAGCAAAAAGTATTCTCTTATCGGAGGCAATTCTACAACTTAGATCAAGTAGAATATTTATGGGCTAGTAAAGCTCTTTCTTCCAAATTTTAACATAACTATATATTTAGGGTTCATATACGAGATCTATGGTTAAATTTAAGACAACTCCTACCAGCTAATTCATGCAATCATTGGTAGAACTTTATACTATATAGACAAACATTTAAATTAACTTCAGTTTTATTGATAAAAGAGAAGTCCTTTTAGTGATATTTATATCTCGAAAGAGCAAGTCTTTATTGTAATGTAATTCATTTTTTGTTAGAGTATATGAAATTTGTTAATTTGATACAAGTTGATAATTAGAATTAGTTAAGAGGTTATAGTAATAGGTTACTTTTCTTCCATTATATAAATTATATTATAGATCTATTATAATCATCTTTCTCATTTTTCTTATTCTAATTAGAAAATTTTCAACTCTATCTATTTACTTTGTTCTTCTTTTTCTACTCTTCCATGGATTTCAACTTGTTATCACAGCCATCGTATTGAGCATAAAATAAAATGCCAATTAAAAGTCTGATCGATCATACAAGGGTCATAAATAATAATTCAACTTTTCACAACCGCAGTAGCAATACGCCAGCACGATTGTTAACTCGAAGTATGAAGTTTGGGTCATTTACTCTATTAGATTATTCAAACCGTAGATTCCAATCAAACAAAGTAGGTCTTTCGGTGGCATTTTACACAATATTTTTAAAATGACGTCCATGTCAGGTTAACTCAATCCATTTGAAAATCATGACCGGCCCCAAGTGTATGTCACGGGATCTGAGTATTACGTATTACCTTCACTTGATTTATATATATCCTCAACAATCTCATCTTCCAGAACTTGATTATGATTGCTGGATTATAAAATATGATATAAGGGAGTCAATATGTTAATTACAATTTATCCATAGTGTATGCATTATATATGGATACGATGTGTGTGACATGCATTCGTGTCGTTTAGCTATTAAGTAAGTCGAGTTTTAAGGCTTGGTTAGAATAAAATATTTAGATTCCATGCTCCAATTTCACTGTCCTATGGCATCGGAAGCTTGGCATCAAATAAAGAACTATTATGGCCCCTAAATAACCATAGCTAGGCATAGGTGCCTCTTGGAGCCCTGTAGGTTATGCAGATTGGAGGTCAAGTAATCTTCACTTCTTATGCACTCATCAACTGTTTTACTCTTCTATTTTGCAATTTTAACTTTTTTATGAAACAGTCTAATTCATTCAACCAATATTTGTGGTTAGTATATGTTTATTTCGGCATTTAAAATAAAAGTAATTTATATTTGATATTTTATTTAAAAAGTGATTTTAACAAAATTTAGTAAATTAAACACAAAAGTAACTCAAATTGTTTCTATTTAGAATCAATTCTAAAACTAAAATTCCAAAAAAAGAAAAACAAAAAACAAAAAATGAAACTAAACAAGTTTGCAAAATAGGCAAACTTAATTTAGTAATTACAAATCCTGTGAGTTATTCAAACACTAAACAAAGACACTTAAATGGTTAGCATGTATTATTACTCCTTTCCACAGGTCTAAATATAATTTTTTTGTTACCTGTATAGGGTTATATGCTTAGCTAACCCCTATGTTCGAAGACTTCTGCGACGGTGCTGCAAGCTCACATAATCAATTAGCTCCTATATGAATATTCTAAAAGCGATAATATGTATCTATCAAGAGACTTTAGAGGGAACTTTGTATGGTTGTCAAATTGCGTCACCTTATAGAGAGCTCAAGATTTTTCTTTCATAGTTAATTGCCTGGCAAGCGACTTTTACGTGCAAGTTGAGTTTATTTTAGTGAAATAGGTCAACGTTTAGGTATGGCTTTGAGTTGAATGACTAGCTGAACATGTGATTTGCGGTGTATGCGTGTCCTCATTAAATATTTATGACCTTCAACGTTTTCCTAATAGAAAGTTTGAAGTTATAACTTTGATAAATAACGATGACCGGATCCGTCTGTATAAATAAGGTTATATTGGGCTAAGGCAGTTTGTTTAATGAAGCTCAAGAAATACTGTATATAATGAATAACACTATCAACTATTAATTATCAATTGTGTTAAAAAAAACTATTAATTATCAATTGAAGGCGAAACTGTTTTGAATGAAAAATAACTTACCGCAAGAAAGAATTTTTTTTTTTTAAACTTATTAAGTATATAAATATCGTATAAACATCATCTATTAGTGTAAATGCATAAATATTGAAATCACATGTATCAAGATGGATGTAACGTGTATATAATGTATGTCAGACTAATGTTGTGTTTGGTGTTTTAGTGTGATATCTAAATAACATTACTCTATTACGCCATTGCAAAAAACGTGATAAACAATTTTTCTTTTTACCTTAAGGTGATAAAACAACTTCACTCCTTTTTTTTATTTTTGGTCGAAACTTCACTCCATGCAAAGATACACACACGCATTTGTGTTATGTTGGGCCGCAACTAAAGTGCACATGTCATGTTTTTGGGCCTAAAAACCAGAGAACTAATACTCTGACCCAGAAGCCAATGTTGGCTACCAAATACTAATACAAACGAAGCGACGCGTTTATGCCATTTATTTGGGCTTTGTTGTTATAGACGGCGCCTAACTCTAGCTTCAGATGCCTACTCTATGCCTCTACGATAGGTTCATGTCCCAAATATTATTTTTCACAATGTAAGGTTCAGATTTAGATAATTAGATATTCTTTTGAATAAAAGATGATACAGAGGGATGCCAATTGCAGCATCTGCTTAGGTGCGTGAAAATGTTGGTGCAAGCGGTACAAGGTGTGCAAATGTGAATTGATGTGTGTAAGTCAAATCAATCGTATACAACGGTAAACAATCTGGCAGTACAAGGACACCAATTTGGCAACATGACATAAGATAATACTACCAATATAGAATGTTGTTTCAGCTCTCCCTGGCTTCTGTCTGCTCGTATATTGACGTTACTCGCACAAATTGGTGGCCATTGCTATGATCATTTCACAACATTGAAATTTGAAAATGCTGCAGCACATTTTTTGTTTTTCAAATTTAATATAATATAATTATGAGTAATATGAAAGTAACCACTATTTTTGTTTTGTTTTTTTTTTTTTGCACTTTTTTATCTCCATAACATCTATTTTATATAGAATTAGTAAATGGTGCATGTTGAGAGCTTGATACTTCCGTAGAAGACACAAGTACATAACCTGTTGACAACATGCCCCTGGTTGAATGAGCAACCAAATCCAAACACCAAGAAAGTAGTACTACGAACCAAAAAGAAACAACAGAAAGCTAAAATAAAAGCCTGAAGTACTGACATAAATTGCACTAAGCACAATACCATCCGTCTCCCATTAATAACAGATGCAGAAAGCATATTAATTAAATGAAAGTACTGACATTTTAGCACCAGAAACTGTACCAATTCACTAAGTACATCAATTGTCTTTTCAGCTCTAAACAATCAAAAAGTAAACTAAATGAAATGACTAGCCAAGCTAGATCATTGCTTTTGCACCTTCATTCTGCCTTTCATTTTCCGGTGCAGCATCACTTTTGTCCTTTCCTGTCTTTGGTATATGTACACTCTAAACTGTAGACTGAAGACAATATCTAGTGACTCATGTCCCATAAAGATTGAAAAGAAAACCAAAAAAACAAAAAAGGGACTATAGACAAAAGATGATCAAGTTTCACTAGAGGACAGAAAAGGGTGGCATCATCAAATGGGAAGGAAACATTTTGATTGACAAATTGTCTACAGGAACATTTGACCTCAGCAATTGACCACAGAAGTTTCTTCAGCTCTCCACAATTTTTGGGCCGCTGTACATTTCCCCAACAACATTTACATCATCAGGTTTGTCCCTCTCTTGAAGCCATTCATAATCATTCCTTTCCTCTTCTGGTATGGATAATCCATCAACTGAAATTTCAAAAAAGTTCAAGCTACAGTTGGTAAGAGAAATGAGCCACAAAAGCATGTACATGCCAATGAAGGTTGATATTGGAAAAAACCACTTTGTAGTTTGTACACAATATTGAAACTTAGGTGGACTCAAGGATCATGCATGGAACTATTCATTGAGCAAAGAGCTTATCTTTATGTTATGTGATGAGTACTAAGAAAAGGACTTCAGTGGGAACATATTACACACCTGAAAAGTTGGAAAAGGGGAAATCAAGGTAGTATGCTTCAGGATCATTGTATGGAGGGCCGAGCACATCTAGAAACGCACAAGCTGTCACTGCTGTGAAGCAATGCATGTTGCCACCGTCCGCAGGATAAAGGATTGAGGGGTTGCAAGGAGCAGTGAAATCAGCATCAACCTTAACTTTAGCCAACCGCATCTCTGGAGTGGAGGCTGGCATAATTGGAACATGCAAATTATATATCCATATTTACTAGTTGCATCAATCTTCAGACAAGGAAATCATCAATCAATATTTTTAGACTTTTCTTGTGCATAATAACAAGAAAAAACTAAAATAGTCCCCAAAGACAAGCAGCACATACTAAATATGTTTTACCAAGCATCTTCAACTTAGGTGCAACAAAATGACTGGTAGAAGCAAGGATGATCTTAACCCAGGAAAATATCATCACTTTTGAATGACTTAAAATGAACAACACATGCCATGTATCTTCTAAGTAGTCATCTTCTAAGTAGTCAGAGGGATCTGTAACTAAAAAGAATGTGTTATATTTTGGAGTTCTAATGGATTTAGCTTCTTCTTTTTTAAGTTTATGTACATTATTCTTAATTTAATCTCTGTCTTACTTCTCTGCTATCAACATCAAATAGAAAAACAGGACCCCCTTCAAACATGGAGTAATATTTTATTCTTCTTTTCATATGATTAAGCGGTGTCTTTGTTCAAAACCGCTATAAATAAATAAGAAATTGTGAAAAAGTACAATATTGAATAGATATAAATAAGAAAACACTCACTTTCTGATGGTTTGAAAATAGTTGGCATACTAGGAGGGAAGTCAACGACCCAATCATAAGATTTGATATGCATGGTTCCAAAGAGAAGCTTGCTGAAAACTGTCATTCCAGGATGATTATGAAGGGGAATAACTCCAGAAGGTGGCAAGCAAAATATTCCCATCTGAAAGAAAAAAATATATTTATAAAAAGGTTACACTTACACATCAACAAAACAACACTACTTGAAAATTCAAGTTATAGCCTAATTACCGAGAATTTTTCACACACATAAATGTGAAGGTATGTAATTTTTGGGGTTCCTTGAGCACTGTCTATACTGAAATATGGCATGTCAGGTGTCAAGCCAACATCTTCTGGTTTTATTGCATCTGCCAAAAAAAAAACAATCGAAACCAAAATGTTGGGTGCTTTGCATGGGATATAAAACTCAAGCAAACAAATGAAAAGTGGAACTAACTATTGGTATAATAATGGATATGAATCCTCTCATATAAAAAATTCATATGACCTTATTATGTGTTATTTTTTACCATTGATTAGATTCTTTTGTGCGTCCTAGACTTGACCCCACCTTATTGATCAATGGTAAAAAACAACATATGACACAGCCATGTGCATATTTGACACGAGAGTATACACAATTCTTGGCGCTACTGTACAGTAACCAAGTGGTCCAGGTAACTGTTCGTGCCTTTGTGAGTTGATTGCAAAATAGTGAAATACCCAATAGCTGTATCCAGGTTCAGATATATATAAAAACAACAGAGTGTCACATCATTTTTTCACTCATATGCTTAAATCACATTAAATAATGTGTTTTTGAGTCCTTGGCCTTCAAGCCACCGACCAATTTATTCCTTCCCTAATTAACAATCACCATCAAAGTTTTTATCTTTTACCAAAAACATTCAACTTGCTATCATGCCTAGTGATTGAATTGCTTCCTGGCTAATAATAGGGACTTTCAAATCTTCACAAACCAGCTAACATGGCCCATTATCACTAAAGGACAGCCCTAATTTAGGGGCATAATACATCCAAATTAACAATTATGTACACAAGCTGTCCAATGAGAATGAGACACCCGTAGAGGAGAGAGAGAAGCAGCGGTATTTTACTTGATAACTTACTCAAAAGGAACACCTGATTGAAAGAATGTCAGAGATTAAATTTACCATGCCATGCTAATGGTCCCCTTCATATTCATGGACTTAAGATTTGACATCATGGAGTAAGCGGAAAATAGCAGTGTGAGCATATAACACTTGGGGAACAAGAACTTTTAGCAATTATTTGATTAACCCAAAATCTTATAAATAAAATTACGCATGCAGATGCACTTAAGGCATATTATGATTAGCATTGTAGAAAAGCACACACCCCACCACCAAAAACAACGCAGGGTAAAAATGATAACATCAGAAGTTGGTGCAAAAGGTAAAATTGGAGCAATACATTAAAAAAAATTCATAATTCATAATTGAGTTATTGAAATGCGACATAAAACAAATCAGGCAGCTGGCTTGATCCTTCGAAGCATACAAATTCCCATGAGAAAATAAAATGATCAAAATCATCCCTATAGAAAAAAATGTTCAAAAAGAAAAAAATTAACCAAATTGACATGTATCTTACTACAACTGACTCTAAAAAAAGATAGTTAAAAATCACACAAAGAAGCAGAATTTTCAAATCAGAAGCACATCCCAGTTGTTAAAACCGTTCGATAATAACACACAATCGAATAAATTTGAGAAAAAAAAAAGAGAGAAAAGAAAAAACACACACACACAAGCGGAACAAAAAGACAATTTTTCACACGTGCGTGCAAATTGGAGCACAACCCTTAATTCACTTACCTAAAACGGAGCGAAGGTTCTCAATTTGGTCAGGTGGAGGGATAATACCAGGGCCACCTTTGGCGAACACTTGCTTGCAAGTCTCGAACAGCTTCTGACCCGGCGACAACATCCTCCTCTGACGTTGTCGCCGGTTCTTCCCAGATTTGCTGTTCGTATTCGTCTCCCTCTGCACTTCACTCCCTTTCTTATGGGATAAGTTCTTCCCAATCCCCATTTCAATTCCCACTCAACACAACAACACCAACACCAACACCAACACCAACAACAACAAAGAAACAGAACAAGACAAAAAAGTGAACTTTCACATGGGAATGGATATAATCTCAGGGGAATTGATTTGAACAATGTGGAGGGTGGAATTATGGGAAATGGGTATGAGAGAAAACTGGGGAAAAAATGCAGGAAAAGATTGTCCCCTGAAGAGGAAAAACAGAGGAAAACAGGGGAAGGTAGGTAGAGAAAAAAAAAAGAAATAAAAAAAAAGGGTAAGAGAATCTATGAGGGTTTTGCACAGGTAGCAGGGTAAAACGAAGAGGAGGATTGTAGAGAGGTGAAAAGAGGCATTGGAATGAAGAGGAGAAAGCACAGGAATGAGATAATGTAAATTGTTTTGTTGTTGTTGTTGTTGTTGTTGATATAAAAGAGGAGAACGAAGGAATAAGAAATAGACAGAAAGAGAAAGAGAGAGTTGGTTGTTTTTGCGGGAAGTGAAACTGGGAAAACCAGGGGCCATGTTCGCGGATTCCAGTGGGCTGTTCAAACAGCGGAATACTACCATCATCTTCTGTACGGTTTCTGATATCATAAAACCTTTTTATTTTCCCCACTCCTTTTCCTTTGCCCCTCGTTTATGCCATTTTCACCTCCCATGCCCATAAAAGGTTTTTTATATTGATAGTCGATTGAAAATAAATCCTTTATTATTTGTAATTTTTTTTGATAAAAAATATTATATTTATTTCAGAGAGTAATTTTTATTGAGATTAATTTTAATATAGTATTAATATAAAAAAATTATATTATTATTTAATTATATATTTCTATTTATAAAATTTTTAAAATAATAAATAATTTAATTAAATATTTTTATTAATATCTTAATATATAATTAAATATTGATATAAAATATTTTTATATTGATAATATATCAAAATTAAATTTATTTTCATTTGAATTATATTTTTTTTTGCATTCAAGTAAAAATGAATCATTTTTGTTTATATTAAAATATTTTAACATGATCTCGTATATGCAGTCAAGTTTATCTAATAAGGAAAAAAAATTATTATATTACCAATATTTTGTTACTTCAATTGATTAATACTTGTTTTTTTTTTAAATAATGTTATATATTTAAATTTTGTAAATAAAAAATTAATTTTACAGTAATTTTATTTTTATAGTGGTCGACTTATCTCAAATCAAATTAATTAAAACACTATGAAATTTAGACAATAACAATCTAGACTAATATATATATATTGACTCGTGTAAGACTTTGGTAGGAACTAGGAAGATATAATGTGTATTCTTCATTTTTATGGGTTTTAACTTTGAATTTATATTTGGTTAAAATTTTATTTGTCAAAGAATTTTTAGAGTAATTTTATGTTTAAAGTGGTTAAAACAGTTAAATGAGAGTATATTTATGTTTAATTATTTTATATATTAAATATTTAAATTAAAGTGAATTAAATACATTTTTATTTATTTATGTTAGAGACAATTTACTCATGGGTAGAGCCAAAAATTTAGTGTTAAAAGATTTAGACCAAACATATATAAGATATTCAGGTCTCTTTCTTCTTCTTTTTCCTTTATTTTATTTTTTTATTTGTTGTAGTTCAATTTTGTACTATTCATTTCCAAAAAAAGAAAAAATCAATAACAAAAAGGATTATATAGAAATTTAATGCATTTTATGGGGCATTAAGTAAATTCATGAAGAAGATTACAAAATGTCCGTTACATCCCCTTATTCCCCTTCTCTCTACCCTTTGTATTACTTTAGACGAACCTTTACAATTTATTTAACCCACTTTTAATGAACAACACATAACTAACCTAAATTTTAATGAATCATTTTCTTTTATTCAATTAGCCAACGTAAATCTCATAGCAAAATTACCATGATATAAATTAATCATTGGGCACATATTAAGAACAACTTTTTCACATATCATAACATACAAACTTACATTTATACCTATAGCTTTCTTTTCCTTGAATCACCACTATCCAAAATTGAATTCCAATTAATCTAATTCTGGTTGAATCTCTATATCTATAGTTTATGGGCTTTTGTCGCTCATTTTAAAATTGTACATCTACTCGAACACTTTTACTCATCAAAACTATTAAAAAAGAGGTATCATATATGAACTATTTCATGTGTTTTACTCGAAGAAGTATCAAGAATATTTTTTGAAAAAGAAATTTGTTAAAAGTACCTTAAGAAACACAAATTAATAAGCTAACAAAAACATATAAAATATGAGAAATTCTATGAACCCTTCCATAACTTTGAGTTCCAAAACCCTTATATAAATGGACCAATAAAAAGACATTCATGTAAATTTATAATAATGACATATAAATTGTATTTATATCAATATTTAATTTTCTAAAATAGTATTTAAAGAAATAATAATTATAAAAAAAGGATCTTTAGTTTTATTTTTATAAAAATAATATGCCTAACCTAGCCTAGTTAGGTCCAACTTATTTAGGACTGTTAATTAAATATGTTAGTTTGCGATTAAAAAAAAAAGTCAATTTGACCCATAGTAAATGTCAATGAGCCCATGTAATATTGGCCCAACCCGTTTAAACTTAATTCATTTGGGCCCATTAGTTAAATGGGTCAAGTCAACTCATAACAAATGTGAACAAACTAGCATAATATTGGCTTAAGCTATTTAGGTCTAGCCCATTTGAGGCTGCTAATTAAATAGGTTAAGCCAACTTATAGCAAATGTTAATGAGCCAACATAATGTTGGCGAGGCCCATTTAAGGTTAGCCCACAAACGTAAATAGACCAGCACAATCTATTTAGGTCCAATATGTTTGGACCTGCAAATTAAATAGGTTAGGTCAATCTATAGCAAATATTAACGAACTAGCATAATATTGGCTTAAGTCATATAGGCCTAATCTATTTGAGCAAGCTAATTAAATTAGCCAGGTCAACCTATAACAAATATTAATAACGTAGCATGATATTGGCTGCGCCATTTAAGGTTAGCTCACAGATTTAAATAGGCCAACACAACCCATTTCAGGCCATCCCAGACCTATTTGGACTCACTAGTTAAATAAATCGTATCAATATATAACAAATATTAATGAGTCAACATAATATTGGCTTGGCCTATTTACACTCGACTTATTTAAGCCTGCTAGTTAGATGGGTCAAACCAGCTTATAGCAGTTGTTAAATTTTTTAAAAAGATTGATTTATAATTATTAATAAATAAATTTATAAAATTTTATGCAAAATTTATAAATTATATATCATTATATAATTAGTCCAACTTAGTATAAGTTCTAAATCCTTTAAATTTTCTTGGGTATCATAGAAAGCCCCATAAAATGTTTTAAAAATTTTAAAAGTAATTATGGCAATTTAATAAAGTATATCAAATTCGGCTTAAACAAAAGTAGACATAAAAGATGTGTTTGGTTTAGCTTATTTTGATAAAAAAAATAATTTTTAACTTAAAAAAATCACTTTTATAGAAGTAATTTATTTTAATTTCTATTCAAAAATTGAAAAAAAAAAAGAAAAAGAAGATATTTTTAGCTTTTAAATAAAAACTAAAATGAATAACTTTTATAAAAAAAAAATTTAGCAATTAAACATTACTTTTTATTTAAAAAAATTGTAACAAATGCATCCAAAATGGACTACATAAATTTTAATAAAATCTTTTCCTTTTAAAATACTTGTATTTATCTCTCTCTTCGGATAACGTGATCATCATATGGTAACCAACTTAAAATGATCTATTTCTTTTCTGCAAGTGGTTTAAGAATTATTAGCGATTGTTTCTTACATGTCTTATTGAATTTAGAATATCTCATATTCAACTTTCATTTCCCCTATCTAGTATATATATCCATTGGTCAATAAAATGGTTGTTAGCCATCTCGAGACAACAGTAGATTCTCATGCCAAATTATCGTTTGTTAATTTTTTATTTATTTATTTTTTTATACATTGGAAAGCAAAGAAAGACTAGCGGGTGAAGGTTACACTAGGTGATTTTTTTAAATATGAAATTTTAAGAGTGAAATTGAGAATATATAGAATTTTTGATAAAATTAGATAAATATGAAATTTTAAAAGAAATTTGATAGAGAGAGAATTGAATTTTATTTTTTTATTTTTTTAAAAAAGCAAATACAGTGGAAAGATAATCGAATTTTTTTTATTATTTTTAAAAAGTAAATTTGGTGGGGAGAGAATCGAATTTATTTTTTAAAAATAATCAAAAAATAGAAAGAGTGTGTGTGAGAGAGAGAGAGAGTGCAGAATGTGGAGGAGAGGAGAGAGGAGAGAGAAAAAAGAGGAAAGAGGGAAAAAAAAGAAGGAGAGAGAAGAGAGAAAAGTGAAATAGAGAAAAAATAATAAAAAATAAAAATATCATATTTTTTAAATTTTTCACATAAAAATCATATAAAAAAATAAATAACTCAGTTACTCGCATAGCATCAACAAAAAAACAAAGGATTCAGACTTTAAATATTTTTAACTTATTTCTTTCTTTGGAATTTAATCTTTAAAATTTAGCATACTCATTAAAATGTCATTAATTGTTGTATGTAACGGAAAAAGATATTCAATATATTTTTAAAGTTTTGTTATTCTTGGAACTCATACACCAATTTATGATTAGTAATAGACGTTCACACACAAATATAGACATAGACGCGCAAAGGTTATAAGTTTGGTAACTAATCGATCGTAACATATTGCTCATTTGATAACAAAAGATACACGTTAACGTTATCAATTAATGAACCATTTTTTTACATAATTAATTAGTAATTTTTTTTGTCTTAATAGAATCATTGGTATCTGAATCCTTTAACAAAGAATTCAACTAATCCAGCCCACCCGATGGAAATTTTTGAAGAAGGCTGGGGTCTTTTATTGAGAAATTTTTTCTATTCCCATGACTCGAATCTAAAATCTCTGATTAATGTGTCAAGACACCTATCACTTTCACAGCCTCCCATTCATAATTAATTAGTGATATGTGATATTAGTAATTGTTTTTATCTTTATTACAAATTGTTCAATGTTAATCTCATACCATAATTTATTTATAAAATATGATAAGATAGAGAACAAAAAACAGACATGATGTACATTTAATCATATAAGCACATATGAGTAGTATTTTCCTTCACATATCATCACATATATTTTAAAACATGTATTAATTATCATTATCAAAACTTAACACCTAAACTTTAAGGTTGAGGGTCTTTGTAATTCAATTTCAAACTTCATACCTTATTGAAAAATTTTGTCAATCCAAAATACTAAATTGATCTTTCGCATTTTTCACTCGAAGAAGTATGTGAAAAATTTTTAAAAGAAACTTGCTAAATTATATTCTAAGAGTACTAATCGAGAAATTAAAATAAAAAAACTAATAATCATCTTTATTTTAACTAATCTAGGATAATTTAGTTAAAGTTATAAAATCCTTTTCAATACCTTATTTTTCAAGAGTTTAATTAGTATGTACTAACAGTATAAATTATAATAAATAGTTATTTATATGAACTAATACTTTTTACTATTTCTATTAACTGACAGTATAGTATGTTTAAATTAAATTCATTTTTCAATGAAGATACCTTATTTTTCAACATCAATTTCGAAGATAACTTAAAAAAAAAAAATTTAAAAAGGGGTTTTGCTGGTGATCAAGAGCCATTTGCCAATTGGCCCAATAAGATAGCTAAAGGCCACACTATTTTCGAGCAAGATTATAGCCTTTTGATATATTTTTTTTAACTTATTTATTTCTTTTGTTTTGGCTCCGCGAAATGTAGTGTTCTCATTAAATAGTCTTTAATTGTTAAGAGGAAAAATAACAACGTTTAATATATTTTTATATGGGCTCGGTTTCTAATATCTGTATTTTAAAGATTTTCATTTTAAATTATTTGTCTTGAAAATATCAAAAAGATATTATTTATTTTTTAATTTTATTCTTACATTAGTTATACTTATTAATTAAGTTCGTGGGAAAATATAAATGAAGATAAGGTTATGATTTAAATATAAAGATAGTTTCGTAAAATTAATTTGCTTTTTACTATTATCAAAATCATTTATTAACTTTCTCAATTTATGTGTAAATCCCAACTGTTAGATATGAAATAAAGAGAATCATTTTATTATTTCCACACCTCTTATACATTAAGAGTGTTTAAGACCTGGCCGAATCCAATGACTCAACCTAACCCCAATGCTTATTAAGTAGGGTTTTAGGTATTGAAAATTTTATTTGATACATTTTCGGGCCAAGTTTTAATTATTCTTCAAGTTGACCCGTTTTGTCCTAAGGGTACTAATTTTTTTCGAAAAAATAATAAAAAAAGTATAAGATGTTTAGACTTCTATCAATAAGTTTTATATAATATAATATAATTTTTATATCGATATAATTTATTTTAAAAATATATATGTTGTAAAATATATATTGATTTTTGTTCCTTACTTTTAAGATTTTATTATATATAATATTCAAATTTGTTTCTATTATTCAAATATCAAAATTGACTTAGTCTTTAGTTAGATTATTATCAAATTACGTCTAGGTATCGCATAAAAAAATTGGATTAAGTCCTGGTCGAGTTAAACCTAACCTAACCAAACCTTTATAAGCCTCCCCTATCTTTTACACTATTTTATGACAAGTAAATTGTTAATTAACACCATATATTGATTGACGATTAAATTATTAGTAAATCACAATTCAAAAAAGATTAATTAGTAAATCAAGACTTGACCATATGTGAATAGTAAGGACATACAAAAGGATGGGTTAAGAGTTAAGATGGTATCATTGGATTCGAACTCAACTTGATTTTGACTAAGTAATTTTTTTAAACCCAAAAATAATTCAATAAATGGCTCGATCAATTTAGGTCAGATTGAATTACTCCGATTTTTAAATGGTACATACAGATTTAGATATCATGCATAGTTAAATTATAACATTTAAGAAGTAATAAATATCAAGAGATGTTTTACAATATATATATATATATATATATATATATATATATATATATATATATATATATTTCAAATAAGTTATATCAATACAAAAAAGTATTATGTTATCTATACTATTAATAAAAGGGATTACCCTCATTTGGTGTCCAAATTATTTTTTCACTTTTGCCATACATAAAATCAATTAAATACAAATAAAAATGGGATAAAATTGTAAAATACCTTCAACTTAATAACTTCCACCATTACATTCAAAATTGTCCAATAACTTCCAACACTTTTCAAATTTTCAAAAATAGAAAATAATTATATAATAAAAATTAGGATTTAATTTCTATATATTATCAGTATAAAAAAAATTTTACACAGACATTTAATTATGTATTATTATATTAGTAAAAGTATTTGATTTAATTACCCACCATCTTAAAAGTTATACAAATACAAGTATTTAATTTGATGATAATGTAAAACTTTTTTACATTATTAGTGCATAATAATTAAACCCTAAAAATTAATTATTCAAAATTTAACTATTTATATAATTGAATTTATCTTTTAAGTTTAAATTTTAATTTTTTAAATTTACACTAAATTAAAAAAATGTGGATTCTCAATACACTAGTATATAATGAGAATATTTTTGATATACTGATAATATAAAATATTTTTATAATATCATATAACAAAAATCCAAAGAATTGCTAAGCACCAGAAGGGTGGTTTGTTTGAGATTTTTCAATAAAAAGTAATTTTTTAACCATTAAAAAAGTTATTTTTCATATAAACTACTTATTTTGAATTTTTTTAAAACTTTTAAATAGAAGTTGATATAAATAATTTCTATAAAAAATAATTTTTTAGTCAAAAATTACTTTTTTTGTCATAAAAAACTGAAACAAATACACTTTAAATAATTCTCATGATTTTACACTGTAAATTACTTGTGATTAATTAAAATTACTTGTCACAGTGAAAGGATATAATTATCTTACGTAATATAATATTTTATACAATATAGACCATATATTATATAGTTTTTAAATCTTATATAATAACCATATACTATTAGACCTCAATTTATCATGCATATCAAACAATAGCTTAATAAAAATATAATACATGGTTCACATAAATATATAAAATTAATTTAAAATAATATTTAATAAAATTCAAATAAAATCTCAATCATTAAAAATTTGTTCTTAGAATGTCTTAGAATTTTCAAAAATTATGAGAGCTGGACTAATTTTGAAAAATCAGGCAGTATTATGTAAAATTTAAATTTAAGCTTAACTTCGTCAGAACATTGAAAAATTAACGACATAGGTCATTCTGATTTGAGTTGATGCATGATTGCATGAATACATTGAACCAACTTGATGCATATCCTTTTCTTCTTGATTTGAAGTGTGAGCATAATTATAACGAGCTTTTTATGTTCCATTCCTTGCCCTTTTATTGAACGTTTCTACCTTTCTAAGTAAATATCACTAATCAAATATCGTGTAGCAATCAATTAGCATCTTATCTAAAGGCACATGTTATGTATTCAACTCTTCTAGCATGATTCGTAAGTAAAATATGATATAGTTAAAAGATTAATAATACAAAGCAAAGTACGACTAATGAGTATATTTATGTTTTATATATACTGTCTCATATATTCGTCATAGTATATATATATATTCGAATTCACAGGATAATGTCATAGCATGTATATCACCAAATCTTAAGTACAATTGAACCTTAAAGCTAACACATGTACTCTTTCAACACCAAACCTTATGCACCTCAGGGCATTTTTGTCCCGTACGGACGTTAAGGAGATAATTCTCGTGATTCCAACTCCAGAAAGTACCTAGAATATTTCTAGGAAGTTCCACGATGAAAATTTCATATGTTCCGTGTTTGTGCACGTTGGCATATGTTCCGAGAATCCAAAGTCGATAAACCTTAAAAGGATCGCAAATTGATATTGAGAATATGCCCACTTGCCAACTTGATGCAATACTAGCTAGGCCTTCGTGCCCAACTCTCCCCGATGACCTTTTTTTTTTTAATATATTGTTTTTATTTTCTTTCTCTTCTTTACAAATTTGTATTTTTTAATAAAAATTAATTATTCCTTTTAAGGGAGGAGAAACCTATCGTGTATGTGTAGAAGATCGGTTTCATATTTGCTTTCGTCTTTATTTGTCAAACCAGCTGAAGCACTATACATAGGGCATTTTTGTCCATATAAGATATCCAACCATACACCTTTTGTGCTTTCCACTCCAAGATGTACGCAAAAAGGCTAAAACATTTCTAGAAGGTTTTAGAATCAAAACTTCATGCACATTTAAATAAAAGAAAAAATTGGGTCCCATCAAGCGCCATCTACAGTACTTTTCGCTGATTAAGGAATATGGTGCACCTTGCAATCTGATGGTGAGATTGTGAGGTGCATCGATACACCAATCATCTATAATGCACTGTAGTAATATTTAATTTTAAGAAAATTTAAAAATATAATTAAATATATTTTAAAAAATAATTATTATATACTGACAATATAAAATTATACTGACAGTATAAAATAATTTTATACGGTCAATGTAATCAAAAAATTTTATCAGTGTAATTTTACTCTGTCAGTGTAATTTTACACTGACAGTGTAAAATTATTTTATACTGTCAGTGTAATTTTACACTATTAATGTATAAAAATTAATTTTTAAAAATTATAAAAATTTTATCAGTATAATTTTAGTCTGTCAATATAATTTTATACTACCTATCAGTGTAATATTACACTGATAGTATAAAATTATTTTATATTATCAATATAATTTTATACTATTAGTGTATAAAAATTAATTTCTAAAATATATTTAATTATATTTTTTAATTTTTTTTAAAATTAATATATTACTATAATGTATCATAAATAATTGATATATCGATACATCTAATAAATCTTTACCATCAATGCGCCACAATTATAAGGTACACCAAACACCTTGGACCGCGAAGCGCACGGAAGATGGCGCCTCCCATCAATGCCAATTGGCCCCAAGAAGATGGCCACACTTGCCATCTGGAGGCAATACTGGACCAGTAGAACTGCATGCAAAAACTCTCCCTGTTCAATTTTTTTTTTGTCGCAAACCTGTTTATTTTCCTTTCCTTTCCTTTCCTTTTTGACTCTCAAAACTCAGGGTTATCATTGAAGGGCGTGAGATATTCCTTACACACGAGATAAACATCTTCTGTCCCTATAAATGTCTGGAAGGTTCATTCCATCAACTTTCACCATCAAACTTTAAACCCTACGGCGTTTTTGATATGTCTATCTGAAAAATTCAAGGACGTTAATGTAAATATTTCTTTTGTTAATATTTAGTTAGATTAAGTGATTTAGCATTTTTTTTTAGTTAAAATATTAAATTTAAGTTTTGTAAATAGATAGATATAGGGAGTGTTTTATCTTTGGTTTAAATATATTTTTAGTTTTTATAAATATAAATTATTTTTATTTTAATCTCTAAAAAAAATTTCTTTATTTTTGGTCCTCTCTTTTTTAATATTATATTTTTAATCCTTATTATTCTAAATTTTAGTCCAAAAAATTATTTTAAAACATACATTTAATTTTTATAAATATTAAAAATTATTTTATTCTTATAAATATTTTAATAATCTTCTTTTGATCTTTATAAGTATTATTACTTAACAGTGTTGACTAATAATTGGGATAAAAAATATAATATTAAAAAAAGAAAAAACTAAAAGCAAAAAAAATTTTAGAAAGATTAAAATTAAAATGATCTATATTTATGAAAATTAAAAACATATTTAAGCTTTTATCTTTTATTAGATTGACTTAATTCAAATTAAATTGATTGAAATTCCATGAAATTTTGAAGATATATAATTCATTAAAAAAATAAAAAAATCTGGTAATTTCTTGTGGATTGGTAGGGGGAACAGCCTTGATCAAGTTAGGTTTTATCTTTAACAGACTAAACTTATATCATATATACCATCGCCTGTGATTTTTTAGTTTTGATAAGCTTTCTTTTCAGCTTAAACCTAGCTTATTACAGGTGGCGTAAAACAAGTGGTAGATACAATGACCTCATGATAGCTGCGCTCCGCAGCTCTCAAAGGAGCTGCGTGTTCGACTCATGGTATTAGAGATGCCATGCCCCCTCAATTGACTAAAAAATAAAAAAATAAAAAAAGCCTAACCTATTTAGAACTCTGGAAGAATTGTATTTTACCACTGGCGGGTCATTTTGAAAGTACAAATCGAAGCAAGACAAATGAGGTATTGTTGAGGAGCTTGTGGCTTGCATTATCATGTGCTGAACGTGAGCCGCAAACTTTTTCTGAAAGCGTTTTGCTTTCTTAATAAACAACTTTTTTTTTTTCATAAAACCATTGGGGAAAAGAATAGAAAGTATACATCCATCAAAGCAGGTAACTTGAACTGTTGTCGTGATCGAAACGTTGTAATATTTTCTCATCGGGGGTTAGACTTTTCGGCTTTGCTTTAAAATCTAGAATTCATGAATGAACACTCTCAGGCTCTCAGCTGGACTTCTACAAAGAATTTTCAGCAACTAGACTTTTCTCACTACTCCTTAGGATTTGATATTGACGGTTGTAAGGTTTTGATTTAAATATCTTATACTGCACACCTGAGTAAGTATGTATATCGATAACAAAATAAAAATGCACGTGTATGATTGTTAATTACCAAATTAAACTCATTAAAAATATATAACAAATATTGTACCAAGAGCTTTTGAGCTTCCATAAATCACTTGCCTGTTTAGGGAGAGGAGTCACCATAATTGCGGAATTGGACTTTAAGGATTTGCCCTAAACACGGTTCTTAATTTTCAAATTATGATCAACATCCTCTTTATATAAACATTTCTTTCACATTCAAGTTTTAGGCTTCTGATTGGAGTTAAACATCTTTAAGATACACAATATTCTCTAGATTGAAGAGAAGCACCAGAAATTAGGGTTTCAGAGCTAGCTAGCTAGGTACACACCTTTCACGCCAATCTCTACTCAAATTTTCACTCTACTCAAGTGCCCATGACATCCACAACCCGAAAATTTGACATGCAAGCTCGCGTATCCAATGTTACATCAGTTATTGTGCAATCAAAGTTTACTCTCAACAAATTTGGTAAATCAATCTCTACGTAGACACGAACACAACTTTATTAGAAAACCCTTTTTTTTTTGTAATCAAGTTTTTAGGATATTATTTGGACATTAGAGAATTATATATCAGTAACTCAGAATTCTAGTATTTCTTGTAGATGTGAAAAGATAATTAATAATAAATTTAAAATTTTTTTACTATATTTACTAATAAAATAATTAAAATTTTTTGTTATTAACACATAATTTTTTTATAATTATTTACATATAATGCAACTAAGATTATAATAATTAATACATAAGCCACTATCATTACTCTAGTGGTGAGAGTTTATCAATTCAAATCTCATTATTAATAATGTAACTAAAAAATAATAATTAATCAGTCAAAATCATAATAATAATTAATACATGATTCCCTAAGTGTCTAAAGTCTATAAAAATTAGGTACACAAAAGAATACTAAATCTTCATACAGCAAGTAGAAGAGTATTTTGTGTCAAGATTTGATAGACCCATGACAAAACTCTTCCATTGTAATTAACCGAATTAAGGCATGGAAAACAATTCCGTACTATGATTCGAATCATAGTACGGAATTGTATATATTCTCACATGTTTTTAGACAATAAAATATTTAAAATATACAATTTAGATATATGGATGCGTTTGTTTCATATTTTAAAAAAATTATTTTAAAATTTAAATTTTATATATAACTGAAAAATTGAAAATAATTTTTTTAGATTTTAATTATTTTTAAATTTTTAAAAATTATCCAAATATATGAAAACTAATTTTTTTAACAAAAAAGGTGATTTTTTGCCCAAAAAATCTTAAACAAACGCACCTATACTCTCCCTCTATTTTCATTTTTCCAAACCAGAAAATTATAAACATTGTGGTGTGAAAATAATAAAGACTGGGTTAAAATACCATCCTTGTAGAAAATTAGAAATGATATATTATCAATGACTAGCGAATTGACAGCTATTATGTGCTTGTCAATTTGTTTTTTCATATTTTATATTTTTGTTAAGTTTAAAAATAAAATAAAGTAAAGAATATTCTAAGTAAAGTATAATTACTTGAAAATTATTAGTTACTAAGTACTTGTCAGTTTATTTTTTATTTCGTTTAAATAAAAATTATTTAAAGTAAATCATAATTATATAGTCAAAAGTTAAGTGTATAAAGATTATTATAATTAAAGACAATAAGATGTACTTAAATTATTGTATTATATATAAATACTTGATTAAATAATTAACAAAAATTGCTATCTTATTATTATGTTTATTTTTTAATTTATAAATAATTGATAAGATATGTTTATTTTTTCATTCTTTTTTACTTTGCTATAAACATTTAGTAACTATAATAATAATTTGAAATAAAAAATTTAGACATTAAAATAGGAATTTTTTTGTAATAGTAGAGTTATAGATAACTAGAAATTAGTAAATAATTTAAATATAATAAAAATTATAAAATAATAAATATTTAAATTTTATATTTAAATATTTATCTAAATGGTTAATTACTATTTTTCAATTTTGTTTTTAAATGAGATGGAAAATTAATAATAATAATTTAAAAATAAAAATTGATACCAAATTAAACTTTTGACTTTATAATAATAATAATAACGATAAAAATAAATTATTACGAAACACTACAATATTTAATTCCCAATCACGATGAATTTTAATAGTCATATTTAATCTTGTTTAATAAAAATGTTAAATATAGATTAAATATATTCAAATGATACATATATATTTAGTATATCTCATAATATACTGTCTAAATAAATATGTGAAGTATTCTGATAAAAGAGTTAAATGGAAATGCACTGATTTATTTTTTAAACTATTTATTAATATTTTTTCAAACTATTACTATATTAAAATATTAAGCAAGACTATTTATATTCTCATTTCTGCAAAACCAGTAGCCAAAGATTACCAAAGAGAAAAAAAAAGGACATGCAGTCCAATTGAACAAATATAATATAAATACTATGGCACTAGATGTTAACTCACCTTACAGGCCTTCTATTCATTTGTCGTCATAATTTAGTATTCGATTTCTAGATTCTCTTCTTGAATGATTTGTGAGTACATATTTAAATGCTTGATAAGTTTGCAGACATATCTGATCTCAGATTGAGAAAAGCTTTCCACTCAACTTTTTTTTTTAATATAAAAACTATATTATATTTGTTAAAAGAAACCCACAGTTTTGGTTCAGATCCATAGTTTAATCAACATGTCTCATGCGCTTAATTTAAATTATTGCAACGGGTAGCCTCGTGTACATTTTTTTTCCCCTGATGGTAAGTTTAGGTGGGAGATATGAGAGTGAGAATGAATGCAAATGTGAATGAAATAAAAGTGACTCAGTCTTGTGAAGATATTTTTAATAGTCAATTTGTAGAATAGAACGGCGTGAGAAGTCAGGCGTTTCATAATTGAGATATTAATCAACAAGCTTTATTTTAACACTCTTGGAGCTTTTCCTGACATGCAACAGCTTAGAACAGAGCAACATAATAACTTCTTTCCTTTTTTTTTTCTTAATGTGAACAACATTATAACTTTTAAACTTCAATAATAATAATAATAATAATAATAATAATTAGAGGAGTGGAAGGAAGAGGAAAAAGAAATGTTCCTCTCCTTCTCATTTAAAATGTTGTTTAGATTAAAATGTTTTGAATATAAAATAAATATTAATAAAAATTTTTCCTAAAAAGCTTTTGTAAAAAAAATTGTCAATTCAATTTTGATAGAGTGAAATTAAACAGCCGAGCAGTGGGTTGTATATGGTTCAACTAATTTACAAAGATTTGCTTCATAAGTTCTGAACTTGACTTGTGGTGCATCTAGGTTGGAAGAAATTAGAGTGTCTTTGAAAATTACAAGCAAAAATTATCCTTTCTTTTATCTTTTTTCTAATTGGAAGTGCAAGCACATGAACCTTGCTTTTTCTAATAGACAACAAATATTTTCTGATTGATCTCAATATTTCAGCTTCATACCAAAAGGAGGAATATGCTTGCACTATCAAATTTGAATGAACGAGTGTCGATACAACTCTCAAAACTCCATTGACCCTGTCTTATTAAAATAAGTAGGTAACAATGAGTGGCTGATAAATTGACAAGTTGAATGAAGCAAATGAGAAAACGCTTGTGTATTTTAAGATATGGTGGCTTGAATTGGGATGTTGCACATAGAGGTAGAGAGCTATTAGAGTTGAGGTCCTTAAGGAGCCCACCCATCAGTTTTATGTCATTATCCTCTCAACTATTTCTTGCTGGTTAACTGCTCTAAGTTTCCAACAAAAGCGCAGCCTAGTGCACGAGACTCCCATTTGGTGAGATCTGGAGAGGGTAGATTACACAACCTTACTCCCGCAAGTGCCAAGTGGAGAGGTTGTGTATAGGATTTGGACTCATAACTACTAGGTCACAAGGCAACAATCTTACTATTACATTAAGACTCACCCTTGTTCTAAGTTTCTAACAAATTCTAACAAAATTGTCCAAAATAAACGCAATAGCCTATTCAAAAAACCATTCTGGAAAAATCTAAGAAAGCAACAGCCGTTAAATATTTATGGAAGTACAAAGTGTCACCTATTTACAGCCTTATTACCAAGCAAGGCAGCAGAATGTGCAAGTTTATGTATCTTCTCGAAATTATGTTGTGCAATTGCCTCTTTGTCAAATATGGCATCTGACAAAACAACTGATGATGCTCCCCGCAAAATATATTCCTCAATAGAATCTACAAGTAATCATTAGAGATAAAGTCATTCATATTTGATAGTTATGCCAATGGCATAAACAAATATGCTAATTAAAATCTATACTTGTGTCTATTGTAAATGTATGGATGAGTTCAGTAATATAGATATTTGTCAAAAGCTGTTACAAAAAGTTCTGATGTGTTCGGTAACTAGTCTGTCAAAAGGTGTTTGTTAGAAACAATATCATGTTGTGCGTAACTAAGTATGACATTGATATATTTGTTTTTCTTTCTCAAATGCGTCAAATTAATAAGAAACTTCACTATTATCAAATTATGAAAGATATGCTTGACAAAGGAAAACAATGAACAGTCTAGTGTTTCTATCAGCAACCCTTGACAAAAAAACAGCTGCTTCTAGAAAAATAAAGAAATAAATAAAGAAGTAAATAAAACCAAATATTGGGAATGAGAAATAATACCAAACTGCAAAAACTACCTATAGTTATCCCCTGAGAAGCAACCATAGAGATATGAGGAAAGGGCTTCTTGAGTGCTGATATGTACTTCAATCCACCAAGTGCAGAAACTGGATAAACCTATACCGCAGGGTAAAAAGTCGAGTATAAGAAATTTTTGTAAAATATATAACAAACTCGATGCTTGTGTGTTGTATCAATAGAGGAATAAAATGTATAACGAAAATTATCAAACAAGTCTAGATTTAATGCCTGTTTACACCTTCAACAATCATTGGGGTGGATGACAAGATTAATGCATTGTTCCTATGATTGGAGAAAAGGAGCTATAGGTAGCAAGCTAGAATATGAACAGCTCAAGCCCTTTTGTTCTTATTCCTCATATTAAGGTAGAGGGTGGTTGACTTTGACAAGATAGAAAATCATGCCAAGCAAATGCTTCCTCCGAATAAAGCTCCCTGATAGGCCAAACTTATTGGAAGCAAGAAAATATGGACACATATAAGTGAAGTAGTACTTTGATCTCAGTTATAATCTTCGTGATGTGAATTATAACCCTTAAATGTCTTTAAAAAAATTAATTGAACCTGAGACAGCTCTAAATGTAAAGGATGCTCAGATCCTTTTCCCCACATCTCATGCTTACCCATATACTGGTCAAATCTTTCACTGGTTCAATTCAATCTTTTTCTCTCCTTCTCCCTTTTACTAGTTTCTATCTACAGTATACTAAAGAAGAAACTTGTGAGACAACCAGAAAAGCGGAAAAAGTTTTTTATTAAAAAGAAAATCGCTCGCAGATGGGTATTTATATGTATGCAAACTAGTAGAAACTGTTCTGACTTCTGACTGAAGCAGATTTGGACAATGAAAGAAATGCGAAAATGTATAGCAAGAAAACCAAAAGTGTCCACTCCTCTACGCAACAAATGATGCATATCTATCAAATGAATGTATTCTGTCCGTACTTCAATGTTCTTCAACATGGTAATCTAAAAACAAAACCTACCTTGACCATTTTGGCACCTGCATCACATGCAGACAATATCTGCATTGCATACAATGATGGTTAAAGAAAGGTCAAATAAATGCTAGAAAAAATGCATGACATTAAGGATGCAAGAATGCATCATAAAAAGATCCGTAAAAGGCTTGAACCTAAAAACTTGACTCTTACTTCGGTTGGAGTCATTGCGCCGGGAATATATAAAACTTCACTACTCTGAACATAATGCATAATGTCCTGGTAACCAATAAACAAGGTCAAAGGAAAAAGCACACCGGTAAGACATCCTAGCATGTCCACAAGTAACAAACTTCCAATAATCTCCCAAGCCAGTTGCATCAACAATAATAATAGGGAAAGAAGAAAATAAAACAAATAACAAAACATTGTGACCAAGAACTAGCAGGTATTATGTGACATCTTAGTATACAAATAAAATTTCAAAATTCAAACCTTAACCATTGCTGGACTCATTAGAAATTTTGCTCCAGCATTAATTGCAGCTTTTGCATCCTCAATCCTGAGAACAGTCCCAACCTAAGGGCAGATATCTGTTCGGTTCAGACAACCGTTGAAAAGAAATGTAATTTCATGTAATGAATATTGTAAATGAGTCTTTGTCATCTATATGTTTAAACAAATCATAAGAATTTGCAACAAGATTCCTTTCCAAGCAAGTAATACCCTATAATTATATGAGAAAAAAACCTCCCATCTTCTAATAATTTCTCTGTTTGATCAAAGTAATAGACCTAACCTGATGGGAAAAGACTTTGTTGTTGTTGTATTCTAGAGAAGACTGAATCAAAAGAAATTTAGAGACTTCACTTACATTTTGGTGAGATTTCTTAAACAAAGTAATACCTATTAATGTACTATCTACATGCAGAAAATACTCAACACTAGAAATATTTCAAATGCCTCAACTTTCAATTTTCCCAAAATTTCTACAAGTAAGATACTGTGATTTTGTTAGTAATAATCCAAAGAAAATCACTTTCCTACTTTTGATAGCTAGGTATTCATGAAGACGACGACGACGACGACAACAACAACAACAAAGTATCTTTTAATGAAGAGAAAAAATTTAAAAGAGTGAGGATTAGCTATCCTTGATAATAATCATTATTTAATGTTTCAACCAGCATATCCATTAGGTGATGCTACATACAGACAAAATCCTAAAATTCAATGAAATGGGAGAATGCAATGACATTTCTCCATATCATAAACTTAGGGTAGGTTCATGTCATATACACTAACAAAGAACATTGTTGCCATAGGAGAAACCAGAAACTTAAAGGATGAGAGCATACTCCTAGTGCCATTGTCTGGTGTTCCTTCACCAGCTGCTTTAGAACCTACACACCAGAATTGAATTAGAGCACATGAATTCTAAAGCTCAGTACAAGTACAGCAAGGACGCAGAAAAGCTTGGGTAGACAACCTCAAACACACCTGGTGTGGACAACACAATCTCCAACTACATGTAAGGAGAAAAAAGATGATGAGAAACACACCATCAAAATATAGAGTTGAGCACATTATATTCAAGCAAAAGTATTTGTCCTACTTCATTGTTCCACAACCATTTTAATCCAGCTTATATAGCTTCTCAACTTTCCCAAATTTCATAAGATCCAGGGCAATTTAGAGTTGAAATTCGAACTTCAAACACAAGAGTACAAAGTTATTCATATCTTTCGAAATGCCAATAAGGTTGAGCAACTTTCCATCTAGATGGCCCAAAAGCATTTTAAATGATTTCACCATTAGGATCAATGTCAACATTTATATTAGATGAAAATATCCATGTAAATGGCCACAACTTTTTTGTTTTCTTTTCGTTAAAAATAAATTGATAAAACAAAATAAGAGGATATCAAAAGCAAACTCACAACTGAAATGCCACCTCCTATTGCAGCATTTGCAGCTTCAAAGGCCACTTCGGCGCTATATGCAAGTGAAAAACATAATGTAAGTCAGCATAATCAGACTGCAAAAAGTATTATTGAACATGGTTGTGACTTCCGAGAATTAGTCTTGTACTAAGACATTAAAAATTGAATTCAGCCATTATAGACATAAGACATGGCGAAACCTTGTCCCACTCAAGTGAAAGGGGCAAAAGGAAAGAACAAAAAAGAAACTGTGTATCCTCGATAGTCTGTAACATAATAAACAGGAAACACAGGTTTATTGGGTTGATTAAGCCTCATCCAATTCTGGCTCTACATTAACAATTCAATCATGTCTATATTGTCTCTTCCTATCCTAACGAGTTTAGACTGCACTAATCTTGGACACCTTGTAACTCAACCTCATCTATAACAAGTAGGCTACCCTACCATGTTGCTATCACCAAAATTATAAACAGCAGTGTCCCAACCTGAGTCTCAGAAACAAAATTCTCTCCTTTTTCATCGCTAATAAAATTATCTTAAAACAAACAAGATACAGGGATGATGATACACAATAAAAACTGAGATTTGAGAGTAGCTAAACCTTTTCTCTTGGAAGCATAAGTGGAAGCACACTTTTGTCTGCAATTCACAAACTGTTTCAGGTTTATCTTTATTCATTTTTTCAGTCTAACAGATTGTTTACACTACAGATGCAATCATTCACAGGGAAAGTGCATGGCCATTAAGAAATAAGAATTCTAATCTCTATATTCTTATGGCAAGCATATGTAAATTATACATAGAAGAAAGCTATGATACTGTGAACTTTCACTTTCAATACACTTATCAATATACAGAAACAAGCTAGAATAATCGAATACAGTGTCAACCACCAAACTGCAACAACCAATAAGTATTAATGAAATTTAACCTTTTTTTTTAAAAAAAAGAATTGGGTACGATAAGTACCCTTTTAAAGAAGTCCAAAATTGACTATCAGAAAAAGGCAAAAACCAACCTTGCCCACTTCAAATTTTTTTTCCCGAAAAACTGCTTCATAAATTGATGAAAACAAGATGAAGAGCACAAAAAAGAGAACCTGCTGGCCCGGAGGCAAGCTATGATACCAGAATTCTTAATCTGGAAGATTGTTTTGTCAAGTGGGGATGCTGAAAGATGAAGCTGGGGCTGAGATGCTCTGCATGAAACTCTGCCACGCAGAGAAGAAGAAGAAGAAGAAGAAGAAGAGACATGCCATAAGGAAGAACAAGAAAAAGAAGCAGAAGAAGAAGAAGAATGCCATTGGCACAGTGTTGCAGTGCCCATTGTAGTTGTAATTGTACACTTCTTCAGTGCTTCTGCTTATGTGCTCAGCTGGAAAAAAAAATGTGGGTTTTAAGAGGGAGTTAACGGCTTATCTATTGCGAGTCCTGACACTGACACAAGATAGGATCAAGTTATAGTACAACATGCGAATTTGGAATCATTTGTAAGTGTTTGGTTTGTGCCTTGTTTTTTTAAAAAAATATTATTAAAAGAAACTATGAAAAAATAAGTTTATAGACATATCTGTTTGATTAAAGAGGATTGTTATTTGTACCACTCTCTAACAATGACATCCAGACATCTACACCTAGAGTCGGAAAAAAAATTATCAAAGAAAAACTAAAAATAAAAAAGTAAGGAGAAAAAGGAAAGAGGTAGAGAATATTTAAAGATATTCATTATTAGTATGTACAAATAGTATTTCTCTTAATTCAATAAGGTTTTAGAAAAATTATAATATAAAAAGATTTTTTTCAGCTATTTTTGAGAGTAAAAAAGAGTAAATTTTTAAAATAATTGAGTAAATATATCTTTTTGGTTCTAATTAGTTTTTGAAAATTTTTTAAAATCAAATAGATTCTTTAAAATAAAATATAACATTGGATTAATTTTTAAAATTCTTTGATATTAAATAATTTTCTAAAAATTAGAATACGACATCACTTTAATTATTTTTAAAAATTATCTAATTCTATTTTTAGATGAATTATAATTTTTCAGGGGCTTTTTTATTTTTGGCATGAGGACTTATATTTTTGGGCTCAAAAACTTGTTTGATATTAGTGCAACTTTTCAAAGAAATGGAAGGTGTCCAACAAAATTAATAACCCAACACTTTTTTTTTTAATGAAGATGAATTAGAGGCTTGATAAATTAAAACTGAGGTAGAAAAAAATCTAGCTCAATGAGAGAAACTACGGGCCCGCTTATGAATAGGGAATTGGCAAGTGTGCTTCATCCTTCGATTTTATTCGTGGGTTTGGGCCAGAAATAGTGGTTCAGAGGCAAAATGCCGACTTTAATCCATTAATCGGATTCACCCAAAACAAAAAATGAACCCGTTGATCGGGTTACGTGCAGGACAAGTGTGAATGATCGCTACTCACTAGTACTACGTCCGCAAATAAGGAATAAATGGAGCAGCAAGCAATATTTGTTCATTCACCTGTTTTTAAATCCACTAATGCAAGGTTGATAGAAGTGGTAAGTGATTTGTCTATTTAATTAGGTGGCTCAAATTTGAGCCTTGATTATGAAAAAAATTCTTGTTGAAAAATTTAGAATCCTCTCTAGAATTTTTATTAATCGAGATAGATTAATCGGGTTTTTAATAGTAGGATACAGTAAATCGATGAGTTTCGTCCAAAAAAATTCTGCATTTAAATCCTCGGAAAAACAAAAAAAGAAACAAAAAAGAATGCAAGTAATTTATTCTCTAGTTTCTACAGCAGTAAAATTAACAAGAACATTCTTATAAAAGAAATTAACAAGAATATTGGCATATATATATGGAAAGCAATAAGGGCAAAATCAACAAGAGTAATGGATAATTTTATAATATGGCAAGTATTAATCAGGAAGAATTTGGCTAATATGACAAGCCTTATTTGGCTTCATTTCTCTGATACAAATGACTTGATTAAAGGGATGTCATTCCTTTTTTATTCTAGCCTTAATAGTAGTGTGTGTTAGTTAATTGTTTTCATAGTCGTCTCATGATAGTTAGGTGTTTTGATGCTATCTCTTTATATTTGTATTAGTTTTGTACTCCTTCAAAAAAAGAAAAAAGAAATAGAGTCTTGAGATCTTTTACTTACCAAATAAAATATTAAAAATTAAACTATTCTCTCTTCTCATTAAAATTTTTATGACTTTTTTCTTTTTCTTTTTATTTATTTACTTGCAATTATATTCATTGAGATCTAATGTTTTCATAAAAAATAGTACAATATAATTTATCTAAACTCTAATTTATTATTTTCTATGTTATATATAAATGATTTCTTAATTGACTCCTTTATGATGAAAAGGTAAAAAAAGAAAATCATTGATGGGAAAATTCCTTGTGATCCTGTGTACATTCAGTCTTTCTTGTGGTTTTTCCTTAGGCATATAAATACATACTGTATATAAACACATACAAATAACATATATTTCTTCAAGTACTCAAGATTGTCTTCAACGATATACTGTCGAAAAGATTGTCATCAACAATATTCTGATGGCACTGTTTTTATTTTTAGTTCTAAGTTTTTGCATACCATGTCACGAAGTTGATGCAAGAAACAAAGGTGAACATGAACGACATCATAGGCTTCCTAGATCACGAGAAGTCAAGAGTATGCTGGTATTACTGTATAAACTTTTGTCTTCTAAAAATTTATGAAATGGCTTTTTGATTTACTTTATTGTCATTTGCCTTACAGCTTAGAAGAGAAAATGAATTTGAATGTGTTGATATCTATAAGCAACCAGCTTTTGATCATCCTTTACTGAAAAACCACAAAATCCAGGTAACTATTTTTTTTTTTTTTTTCACACTGGTCAATCAATTTGCAAAGTAGTCAACTGATGCAACGTACGCAGGAATTATTTTATTACTTGCAATAATTTATATTTTTTTTTATTTTTCGGATTTTTGGGATTGCGATCTGAGATTTAGAATTTAGGTATTGATATATTGGGGATAATTACAGTGTTTGGTTCTTCGATTAGTGCTTTGTTTTGTTTTAGCAGCTTGTAGTATCTTTCTTTTGACTTAGCTTGTAATTTCTTTTGTTCCTTGTTCTGGTCATACCATATATGATCGGCACAATACCCCAAGTTATGCATGTAAAAGAGATTGCTAGTGGACTCAGTCTGAACTTTATATATATATTGGTAACTATAATAAAGCGTTTGTTTGAATTTGTTAGTTATTAATTTTGAGAAAAAAATCTAATAAAATAAGTATTGTTTTATACTTTTTAAACATATTTAGATTTTTTTCGAAATTCAAAAGTCTAGAATAAGTATAAATTATATGTTTTAAAAAGTTACATTTTAGATCTTTTAAAAAAATTATATATAATGCATTCAAAATAAATTATTTTTACATTTTAATTTTTGAAAAAAAAAGATTAAAGTAATTTTTAAAAAACATATTCGAACGATTCCAAAGTAATTTAATAAATTAGAATAAAAGTTATTTTCAAAACCCACAACTTGTGACTCTAATTATATTGTGATTTCTTTCAATAGTCTTGAAAATTTATAATGGGACATATAAAAAATGCATATACTATTATTTGGACCTCAATATCTCTTTTATACTAGTTATGATTCATTTAGCTGATCAGTTTTATCATAAGCTCAAATCCCTTAAATATTCACCAAACATAGTTATTTCTTCCTGTATATTTCTTTTAACCCAAATAATTTCAACCGTAAAATATACCTAATGTTTAATCTTTCTTTCTTTCTTCTCTCTCTTTTCCATCAAAGCTTAATCCAACTTTTAGAAGAGACAGAATGCAAAGTAGATCATCGTATGTTGAAAAGGCTTCTGCATTCAACAATCTCAATAAAGGATGTCCACCAGGAAAAGTTCCCATTTACAGGAGACAAATGAGACATGAAAAGGGTTCTAATACTTCTTCGGAACCACAACTTCAAAAATTCTCACAATACTCCCAGCAACATCCCAATCATCATGTAAGTCAATAATTTTTTGTTTAAAAATATTATATTTAATTAACATATACCTTTTTGTTATGTAACAAGTGATTGACTTTATTCTCTTTTATTGTCATCATTCTTTAGTTTGCTACTCTCGATACAACCCCAAATACAACATATCTTGGAGCAATTGCAGCTCTCAACGTATATAATTTAACGGTGAAAGCAAGCCAATACAGCTTGGGCCAAATTTGGTTGCAAAGTGGTCCTCCTGCAGAGCTAAATAGTATACAAGCTGGATGGGGTGTAAGTTTATTTTCATTGCATTACAAATACATTTGATATTCTTCATATTTTATGTAATATTTTAAAAATTAAATGGAATTGGCCGGTTGAATTAGTTGGATTGTCAAATAGTTAAGTTTTTATCTGCATATTTTTAATTCAATTATGATTTAGTAACGATCTAACCAAAAAATTAACAAAGTGAACTAATTGAACCATATGATTTGGAGGCTTTTTTAGTTTAATTTTTAGGTTCGGCTTTCAATATATTAACTTTATGATATTATTTTTCAGAGAGAGAGAGAGAGAGAGAGAGAGAGAGAGAGAGAGAGTATTGCCTTTAAATGTTATCTTTCAATCTATTTCTCAATATTCCATGGCGTTTTTTGAATTTTTTCCCCTTTCATGCTGATATTTATGCTTTCTTTAATTCATTTACCACATTATCTCTGCATGATTTATCAGGTGCATCCAAGCTTATACGGCGACAGTTTAGCAAGACTAACTGGCTATTTGGACAGTAAGATACACAACTTGTATTATTCTTTTTTTTTTTTGGCAAAAAAAAAATAATAATGTAGGCGGTTGAATTTAATGAGATACATTTTCACATGTAGTCTGATAACTTTCATAACACTGGATGCTTTAATCTGGAGTGTTCGGGTTTTGTGCAAGTTCATGAAAATTATACCTTTGGAGATGTCCTTTCACCGACGGCTGTAATGGATCATTGCAGAAAGTAACACTTGATGTTGAAATCATACAGGTAATTTTGAATGCTTTTATTATGAAACTACATCTCTCATATATAAACGTTTTAATTTGATGAGATAATGAGCTTATTCAATTTGTTGTTGTAGATATAAGATGTCAGCAAAAAAGAAATTAGATATAAGATGAAATTCGTAGAAGGTATATTACTGCACAAACTAATGCTATATAAAATTGTTTCTATGTAATTCTTTGATTAATAGGTGGATTTACTACTTCTAATCATTTGTTCACACATTTTTTTTGTATTAATTATTGATTTCATTTATTACTTTCAATTTTTTATTTTAATTTCTAACTTAAATTTTTATTTAAGTCATACCTTATTTTAATTATGTTCATATTCGTCTTGGTAATTCGAAAAGTTTTGGTGATAATTACAATTTAACAAGTGAAAGTATGAATTTCCCATCCTTGATTGACATGTACTCTTTTAGTAAACAATTATTCCCCTCTCTATTATTGTATAGTGTTATCTATTAGTCACTTATGGGGTTAAGTTTTGTATTTAAATTTGTATATAGGATCAAACATATGGCCATTGGTGGTTAACAGTTGCAATAGAAGAATCGGATATTGGCCAAAGGAACTACTCACTAACTTAGGTAAAGGAGCATCTTTGATTAGATATGGTGGTGAAAGATTTGCTCCTTCCAACATGAATAGTCCTCCAATGGGAACTGGGTATTTGGCTGAGAGTAAATTTCGTTATTCATGTTTCTTTGCGCGATTACAATTTGTGGATTCGCAGTTCAAATTAAATGAAGTGAATCCTGGAGACATGAAGATCAATTGTGACACTAGCCTCAGTTGCTATGACTTGTTGTATGATGGGTTTGAAGGGCCTGAATATAGGCAAGCTTTTCTCTTTGGTGGACCTGGTGGCCAATGTGGCATATGATTATTTCACATATATGTTTAATAAAAGTGAGTTAATTTTTAGCATGTCATGCATGGAATACATATTCACGAAATGTGTCGATCTTTTATTAAACTTAAAAATGAGCAAACTTAATTTTTTTTAAAATTATTTTTACAACAAATTCTATGTAGCATGTATCTATCGTAGCCATCAAACATGCGTCAAGACTTTAAACTTGAATGTACAAAAGAGCTTTTCGTTCCAAAAAGTTAATGTTTGCCCATCTTTAAATTGTGGAGGCAGTTCTCAAAACCGATCAAGTCCTCATAAATATACACGAACAGAATCTGAAAAACTCAATCAACTATGTTGCCTTACAGTGATAATGTATTTTTATCCATGCTAATCGATTGTATTTCTGAGTTCCATCATTTCGCACCTCAGTGTTTTTTCTTGGTTTATATCATCATTAAGCATAATGTTTTTATATTGCTTTGATTTGCCAACCAACGATCCCTTCTGCATGTAAGAGAGAAAGCCCGGCTTTACCAAATTATACTAATATGAAATAATTGCGTCTTTAGTGATTTTCTTTTTTTAATAAAATTATTGTTGAGCACATTATGATTATTGGGTTAGAACAACAGAATGCCCATACCTTGAAGAGGATGCATGTATTGTTAGTTCTGGCAAAGGTTTTTTTTTTTTTAAATTTTTTTATAATGATGCTTTTTTAATTACTTTTCAGAGTATCCTCTCATCTAATAAGTGAGAAACTAATTTTTTAAAATATGATCGAATGCTTAAACGGGAACCCCTCAATATATGTATATTTTAATATTTTGCCACACAAATGAACCTGTGCATGACATGTGATTATTATTATTATTGTTATAATTATTATTATTAGTTAATGGTACAAAAAGGCCAGAATATATTAGAAAAGTTAAAGTGGAAGATTTTATATTTTGATGTCTTGAAATTGATTTTTTTCTTCTTTTTTATGTAGAAAGTATTGAATATCATTGATAATCAAGCCCAATATATAAGTCGGAGATTACAATAAAGTTAGTAACTCAAAGCCCAAAGTTGAAAAATAGGCACTAGAGTCCAATACAATTTACTAGCTATAAGCCTGAGATGCTATATATGATAATGGGGTTAGAATACATTGAAATAAGAAAAACAATCTCTATCTAATTTCATAGAATCCAATATAATAATAAAGATACACATAAACAACTTTGCTTTGCAGGAAATTCTTGAGTTTCTTCTGTACCTAATCTTTTTATATACGAATTTTATCATCTTCAGCTAGTAGAAAGCTTAACATTTTTTCTTCCTTTAGCCTCAATAAGCATATTCTTTTCCATCATAGCATCTTAGAGTATAGCTGAGAGCCAAGGTCAGAGGCCAAATAGCTCAACAAATGTCTAGTCACCACAAGAACAAAAGACACCCAACTAACAACCATTAGCAGAGGCAAATCTATCACTTGACACAAGCATAATCCTCTAATCCAACTAAATGTAACAGCCATTGCGAGAACAATGTTCATTGATAGTTTAGACATTGTTGCCATCAAGAAAAATTTATTGGTAGGATATCAACGAACCATCATGTAGTGGAGAAGATGGGGATAATAGGAAAAACAAAATGAGGTGGAGGAGGGGTCGCCGGAAATCACCATGGAGGAGCTGAGCTACCTCCATGGGGACCCCTTCCAAATAGGTCAGAGAGAAAGTGGTGGGGGAGTGGCATTGAACGAGTGAAGAAGAAATGAAGGCGGACTGGTGTATATATATATATATACACACTAAAATTATTATTAGGTTAAAATTGGTTTTTGGTCTTTATACATGTTCTAGATTTTGGTTTTAGTCTCTGTATTAAAAAAATAAACTAACACTATCTAGTAATTTTTTAATGGCAGAGACTAACTACAGAGCATTGCTTTAGGTACCTAAACCAAAATTATTTTTGTATAGGGACTAAAACCAATATTTGAAACACACATAAGAATCAAAAATTAGTTTTAAACTTTTTTTTTTAAAGAAGAAGGAACTTAGATTAAATACTAAAGAAATAAATACATCATGGAAGTAAACAATCAATGAAAGGTGGGGGTTCACAAGCCCAGACCAACTCTCAGATAAATATTGTGTCCGCATAGCCAGAACATGGGCAACCACATTAGTATTCCTTTTTACAAAAGCAAAGGAGTATGATTCGAAATTGGGAATGAGGCTTCCAACATTGTCGTGTAGGATCTCCAACTCTACCTCGATTTTGATAATCTTGTTTAGATCATTTACTAACTTTTGGCAATTTGACTCAATAATCATTGATTTCTAGGCTTTGGTCATTGCAAATCTCATGCCTTCAATGACACCTTGTGCTTCCATCATGATGGGAGACACAATGATCTCACTTTTAAGACTTCCACCTCCCTGGAACTTCCTTCTTGAATCCCTACTTACAAATTCAAATCCTCCTGAATCAGCATCACTGAAAATCACTGCATCAGTATTAATTTTTATTTTACCCTATTTTGGAGGGCACTAATTGCAAACAAAATTCTGGATTGGCTCCAATTTTTGTGTTTTTTTCGCTTCTACACTATATCAGGTATCCATAAAATCCCTTACTCCTACAACTTCTTCTTGAGCAGATACAATGGTTCCATTAAAGACATAATCATTTCTTTTATGCCAGCACCACCAACAGAGGTGGAGAAATTTTTGAAGGACCCTTCCATTCAATCTTGATGACTTCTCTTCAAGCTAGCTTAAACAAATTGAAGTTGCTCTTGGGTTTAGCTTGGAATGCATATTGGCCACTTGCAAAATTCCTGAGTTTGTGGACAGCTCCATAAAGAGTGAAAAAGAGTCTCCACTTCATGTTTGCAAAAAAGGCAGGTTAGATTGCAATGAACTCCCCTTTTGACTAGATTAGTCCTTGTTGGTAGAATATCATGTAGAAATCTCCAACCTAATATTTTGATCTTTCTTGGGACATTGATCTTCCATATCTTTTTTCCAAATACCGTTTGAATTTTTTGATGATGATTGTCCTATTCAGTTAACTACTTTCTCCTTCCAACTCCTCTGAACCTTGTATGCACTATTTATGATAAAGAATCCATTCGGCATGTGATGCCAAAGCAATTTATCCTCTCCTCCTACAATGCTCATTGGAATATTTCGGATGGTCTCAATCTCATGAGGTCAAAAAGGATCCAACAATTTGTCTAGTTGCTAACCTCCCCTTTGATGGTCAATTAAATTCCTTTACTATTAAGTCTGGATCAATTTGTCTAATCCTTTCACAAGGTCTAAAACTCTATAGGCATGGGATCCATGGATCCTTCCACACCTTGATTGAGTAGCCGGAACCAATCCTCTATCTTAGACCCTTTAATAATAATTTTCTACCTTCTAGTATACTTTTCCAAGTGAATGAGGGGCTAGATCCTATTTTTTTCCTTTAGAAAGTTAGAGTTAAGATAGTATTTTGCTTTTAAAATCCAGGCACATATCGAATCTAGTTCCTGCAATAACCTCCAACCTTGTTTTGCAAGGAGTGCCATGTTGAATGCTTCAAAGTCCTAAAAGGCCAAGCCTCCATGTTCCTTCTAAAACAATTAGCTTCTACTTATGATCATATGCTCCAAAATATTGCTTATGATTATAAGCTATTTTTTAGCTTAAAATTATCATCTTTTGATTATAATCTATTTCTAATTTTTTATTAAACAAGATATTGTTTTAGAAACAACTTTTTTCCTAAAGAAAGCTATTAGAAGCATGTTCCCAAACATGCACTTAAACTTATTTTTAAGATCAGCCAAGTGGACCTCTTTTTTTGGTGTCAGCCAATGATGTATCCCTAATAAACCCCATCTAACCTGAGGCTCTTTCTCAGATCCATTATACAAGACTACGACCCAATTGTTACTATCATTAAATAAAAAATTAAATAAATGGCCAAAAAAAAAAAAAAGTAAATACAGAACACTCATGACTCAACAACTTGCGGTTGGTGTAAGTGTCAGTGAAATAGCAGCGCCTTTCTGGAGCAGACTCGGCTTCCTCTCCCTCTCAGTCTGATGTTATTGCTCCGCCACCATCCTTAGGTTCTCATCCCTCATCTCATCCTGTTCATTTGTTACTTTATTTATTTATTTTTTTGAATTAAAGTTTTTTTTCAAACCCTTTCAGTAATGTGAATTGGTGGGAAAACATTTTTTTTTCCCCTTGAATGTAGTTGTTTTGTGTGATGTGTTTGTTCTTTCTTGAAGAGATGTTTTGTGCCATCATTTTTTTTTCATTTGTTTTCATTATGCTAATGGGTACAATGCTCACTAGCTGTTTGTTAAAATGCTTCAAAAAAGCATAGGACAGTTTAATAATGTTTCTTTCATAATGTCTATGTGTTTCTCGAAATAATGCATGCACTGTTTATCCCTTTATTAAAATGTGAAATGTGAAAAGAAGACTCTCTCGTGTAATGATTATTCTTAGAAATGTTTTTACTATATGCTTGTTGGATTTGTAATTTTGATTGTGAATAGTTCACCTTCCAGGTTGACCAACCGCTGGTGGTTCAAACATCAAACACATGGTGCGTGTCTCGTCACAAACAACATGCTCACACTGCTTAGGCTGAACCAGAAAAGCATCACCACTCAGATTCCCCACAACACAGCCTCGTACCTATGTTCCATCCTCAAATTTTGCACTCAACCTCAACCTCAATCTCAATCATCACAAACAACCAGAGTTAACAACCTTGTACTCCCTAAGAAGACAACCTCGTACCCATGTACCACATCCAAATTGTATCCAATTGACACAGACACCATCACCAGAATCATCAATGACCACCCTTTCCCTGACCAACCCCTCCGCCCCACACTCCTCCACCACCTCCCTCCTTCCACCATCACCACCCCACTTGTTGAAAACGTACTTGGTCGCCTCTTTGCTTCCCATTGCAATGGCCTTAAGGCCCTTGAGTTCTTCAACTTCACCCTCCACCATTCCCATTCACCCCCAAGTCCTGGTTCCTTGGAAAAGACCCTCCATATTCTCACCAGGATGAGGTACTTTGACAAAGCTTGGAGCTTGTTGAAGGAAATCGGGAGAACCCACCCTTCACTCCTCACACTCAAGTCCATGAGCATTATGTTGTCCAAAATTGCCAAATATCAGTCCTTTGAGGACACCCTTGAAGCTTTTGGCAGGATGGAACGTGATGTGTTTGTTGGGAAGGTGTTTGGCACTGATGAGTTCAATGTGCTTGTGAAAGCATTTTGCACTCGGAGGCAGATGAAAGAGGCCAGGTCTGTGTTCGTGAAGATGGTGCCAAGGTTTTGTGCAAATACTAAGACCATGAACATTTTGCTGTTGGGATTCAAGGAATCAGGTGACGTTACTTCTGTTGAGCTCTTCTATCATGAAATGGTTAAGAGGGGTTTTAGTCCCGATGGTGTAACTTATAATATTAGGATTGATGCTTACTGTAAGAAAGGTTGTCTTGGTGATGCTTTGAGGGTTTTGGAGGAGATGGAGCAGAGGGCTTTCGTCCCCACGATCGAGACGATAACCACGTTGATTCATGGAGCAGGTTTGGTTCAGAACATAGGAAAGGCATGGCAATTGTTTAATGAGATTCCTTTGAGGAACTTGGTTGCTGATACTGGTGCTTATAATGCTATGATTAGTTCATTGGTTAGATTGAAAGATATTGAATCTGCACTTTCGTTGATGGATGAGATGGTTGAGAAACACGTTGAGCTTGATGGGGGAACTTATCATACAATGTTCTTAGGGTTGAAGAGGTCAAAAGGGATTGAAGGTGTAAGTGAGCTTTACCAGAAGATGACTCAGAGGAGTTTTATTCCAAAAACAAGAACAGTTGTGACACTGATGAAATATTTCTGTCAAAATTCTCGGGTTGATTTGGGTTTGGGTTTATGGAAATACATGGCCGAGAAAGGGTATTGTCCTCATTCTCATGCTTTGGATCTTTTGATCACTGGATTATGCTCACGGGGTTTGGTGCAAGAAGCTTTTGAGTGCTCCAAACAGTTGTTGGAGAGAGGAAGAAATATGAGTGTTGCAGCATTTCTAATGATGGAGAGGTTTTTACTGCGGGCTGGTGAATTGCACAAGTTGAAGGAACTTGACCAGATGATTAAAAAATTGCAAAGTGTCTTACCACCATCTAGAGGACATGCTACTGGTATTTCTACCTCCAGGGTTATAGAATAGCATTGTTTAATGTAACATATAACAGCTGCCACCTGATTTTTGGTGGGTTTTTCCAGCGTGTTAACATTTATGTATATTTTTTGTATTGCAATTGTACCATTTGGAATATACTGAATTGGTAAAGATAAAAGACACTTCCAAGACATGATGTTGATTAGAGTCATGTATATCTTAAGCCTATTTATACTCAATTCATTTTTTATGGAGGGTCTTTAGAATATCGGTGTTCTCACTTCTCACAAAAGTGCCCAAACATGGACATTTAAGCCTTTATTACAATTCAAGCAATGAATAGCTACTTAATTATATCTCAAGTCACAACATTAACAATTTGCCCAAGCCACCCAAATATTTGAGTTCAGCTGGAGGTCAGTCCAATTTATATGGGCTATTGGCGATTAATGATAACTGGATGAAGGTATTCATCTCCTTTCTTTTTCAGTTGTTATGAAATTTGAGCCAATGATTGTCCTCTCCATCATAGTTCTTTAAATAATCCAATTAAATTTTAGGCCGATGTATTGATGCACTTCTGCATAATCCTTGTTTCAGGGCAAAAGGGAATTTGCCTGTTGGCGTGCGTCAGAGTTTTGCTTGAGCTTTCAAGCAACAGCTTAAGTTCGACAAGGTTTTGATATTAATAGTTGCATGCCATTATGTTCGTATGGTGGTATGTCCTATACTCACGTCCATTTAAGTTTGTAATCCCATTTGATTTGATTAAAGTCGACAGCTAATTTTTGTTCTCTATTTCATATTTCTCCAGGTAATCCACTTAGTGTGGCATCATCATGATCACCAACTTTATGCTTCTATAGCGATGTTGATTAATGAGTATTGACTAACTTATGTAGTGACTGTCAAGGACCAAGGTTCAGAGGCTATTTTCATTTTTGAGCTATTGTACCGACAGTTTGACTGCACAAAAGCCCTTCACACTTCAGTGAAACTTGATTTCTCTTCATGCAAGGCCATCATCATCATTTTGCTTCAATAATCTTGAAACACCAAGTTATCGGCCATGAAACCTAAAGCACATATTGGATATTTAAGAATTGTACTCACACTCCTTGGTATTGTCCATAATATTCCCAATCAAGTCATTGGATATGATCTTTGGTTGTTAAAATTTTAGCAAGATGGATTGATTGCTGAATCATTTAGTGCATGTGTAGATGAACTGACACGAGAAAACAACACAAATCTGTGACAGAAAACAGTCATATCTGAGAACGATACGTGTAATTTAGCCAAGATAGGATAATGCAGATCTCGGTGGAGTATTAAGAATTTCTTGGTTTCTTTCTCAAGCAGGAGCAGGGATGTCAAGGTCATATTTCTTATGATTAATTGTATGTAAGTTTAAGCCTCTTGAATTTTACAGGAATAAATTCTTTTAAGATGGGCTTGTATACGAAGGGAGGAAGTGAAGTTATATTTGTTTTTAATTATTTTATATGTTATGATTTAATGCATTTTGTTGATTTATCAATAAAGGAGCTGGCGTAGTACTAAAGGTATGCTACGATTGTCAGGGATGATCTTGGGTCGATTTTTGAAGAAAACTCCAGTTGAGAGAACAAATTTGATTATACTCGAAAGGGGATTAGTCTCTTTCACTAGTTATAGGGGGGATATCTTTAGAAAATCCAAAAATGCACTTTACTGATTTAAGGTTTAATATATAGACAAGCTTAGATAGAAAAAGTATTAATTATAAAATCAAATGAGGATCATGAGATCTTATATCTTTGGGGGCGTTTGGTAGAGAATTAGAAAATAGATTCCTGGGAAAGTTAAGAAAATTTTCACGTTTGGTATAAATTTTGGAAAAATATTCTCGGACTCAGAATTGGTTTTGAGGTAAGATTTTCCCTAAAATAATTTTATTTCACACATGGGATTATAACATTCTCATAAAATGGAAATATTTTTCCTTGTGAAAAAGACTAAATTATCTCTATCACCACTTATTACCACCCATCGCCAGTTATCCTCTGCTGCCACCCTCTGCCACTGGACCACCACCCTCCGCCACTGGACCATCGTCGAGCTGCCACCGGACACCGCCCTCCATTATCAGACCACCATCGACCATTGCCCTCAGCCGTCAGACTGTCGCCAGACCTTCGCTACCGCCTGTCAGGCTGCCATTGGACACCGCCCTCCACCATCAGACCACCGCCAACCATCGTCCTTTGTCGAACTGTCAAGGGTATTTTTGAAAATGAATAAAATATTCTCAAAAATTCAATATATTTACCAAACGTTTCAAAAAACATATGTTTGGAAAAGCTATTCCCAGGAATAGGATTATAGGGAATGAAAATTCAAACCTTCTACCAAACACCCCCTTCCAGGAAAATAATCCTAAAGCTAAAATACAAGATATCTTCTTAAACTAGCTCATTTTACTTCTTTTAAGGTTTTAAGAGTGTGCAAGTCATAGATCTCACAATTTAATTGCTCTTTATTAAGCGTTATCTAATAACCATTTAAAAAAGAAGAAAAAAAAATAAAGTTAAAATCTTTTGTCAAAATTTTAGATGTAATAGTTTTGAGATGTATAAGGGATTTTATTTTACTCAATAAATATTGTTGAATTTATTAAAACTCCAATTAATTTTTAATAGTGTATAGTTAATGTTGTTAATACTAGTATTGTTTTTTAGCAATATATGCATTTTGGTCGTTGAATGTTGATAAAAACTCCTGTTATTTTTTTCAAGAGTAAATATGTATTTTGGTATATTAAATAAGTTTTTAGAAGTAAAAATCTTGTATTACGTTAGTGTTAAAAGTTGTTCACTATTAAATTGGTATTTAAAAGTCAAAATATGTCATTATTTTAGTTATTTTAAAAGTTATTAAATTTTTAAGAACTCATATTTTATCAAAAAGAAATTCAAATAGATGGTAGGTACTAGATCAAATCAAACAAAATTAGATTGGATTGAATTTTTTTTTTATTCTATTCAATCTAGAGCTTCCTTTTTTAAAATTTATTAGACTTCAATTAATTTGATTAGAATTAAATCGACTTATTATAACAGTAGAGCTCTTTCAATATTTTTTTTAATTGATAAAACTTAAATATAAGATTTTACTTAAAAATAATAAAAATCGAATTATTTGAATCAACTAAGTGTTAGTGAAGGTGAACCATACTATTACTTGCCAACATGCTAAAAATCATAAAATTTAATTTTAATATACTGACAGTGTAAAATAGTTTTATATTATCAAATAATAAAAATAGTAAAAAGTACCAACTCATATAAATAACTGCCCATTATAATGACGAATCTAGCATAACTTCTTATTTTTACCTATTTCTATTTTCAATACATATCAATTAAACTCAAAATAATAATGATACTAACAATTCATGTAAAATGATAAATATAATAAAACACATAATATAATTTCCATTTTATTTATTTATTTTTTACTCCTTATTCTTCTGGACAATCATCATACACTTCTCCTCCTCTTGCTAGTTGCTACAAGGTCACCTGCTTCCCTGTTTCCGAAGGAGGCCTGCTTCTCCTTCAATCCCCCCCCCCCTCTTCTCTCTCTCTCTCTCTCTCTTAAATCCTCCATAATTCAATTCAGATCCACCGGATCCCCCCCCCAACAAACAGAAAAATGTACGGATTCGAAGCCATGACATTCAACATCCACGGCGGTTACCTGGAAGCCATAGTCCGCGGCCACCGCGCCGGACTGCTGACAGCCGCCGACTACAACAACCTCTGCCAATGCGAATCCCTCGACGACATCAAGATGCATCTCTCCGCCACCGAGTACGGCCCTTACCTCCAAAACGGTGCGTTTCATTACCCAAATCAACCTACCTCAATTATCATCATCATCATCATCATTATTGTTATATTGCTTTGGATTTTTATTGTGTAATGTAACCAAATCAAGTGCTTGTGTGTCATTAAAACATAAATTTGCATTTTTTAATTTTTTATTTTTTGGTCGAGATGGGTGATATTTGGGATTCTTGGTATTGCTTGGATGAATGATCCATTAATGGATTCTATGTAAAATTTGTACGACATAATCCTTGTAGGAAAGAATTTTTATGTATATGACTTAGTTTTAATATTACCTTTTAAGGTGTTGGCCTGTTGGGTTTCATGATCATGTTAATGTTGTGGACCTCCGTGAGATCTTAAATAGATTAGATTCGATTGCTTTTGTATCGGTACATGGGTGTGTAATCGTTGATAACTTGTGCTTGTTGCTTGGTTTTCCCTCCTGTAATAAAATGAAGCTGTGAGAACTGGGTTCTGAAATCATGTATCAATTTGTATTATGATCTGTTGTAGTTTTTTTTTTTTTTAATGCATCTTCTAATCCATACTGTGGCTTGAAATTATTGGTTTATGCTGACGATTGATGAATTACCTGTTGCAGAGCCTTCTCCGTTGCATACAACTACGATTGTGGAGAAATGTACTCTTAAGCTGGTTGATGATTACAAGCACATGCTATGCCAGGCCACAGAACCCTTGTCAACCTTCTTAGAATATATCACGTACATGAACTTGATTTTTCTTTTTGCTACCTTTTGTTGTGTTTACTGATTTACTCTGTCAGTATCGGCTTCATAATGAGGGATAAGGATATATATTTAGCTGGGGCTACAAGAGATGAAAATTTTAAAGAGTATTGCTGATTGCTTCTGTAGTATTAGGCATTGTAATTGTTAGCAACTTGGAATGCAATTAGGTGCATTAAGTCCAACCCCTTGTTGAAAGTTGGATTCAAATCAGAATTGGCTCTGGTGGATGGGTTTTGAGCATCCCTTTATTTTGAAGGGAGCTTTAGTATTTTTTTTATATATACCAGAAAAATGAGTAAAGCTGAAATCAATATACTTTATGGTATTATCCTGCAGATATGGTCACATGATAGACAATGTTGTTTTGATTGTTACTGGCACCTTGCATGAGAGAGATGTTCAAGAACTACTAGAAAAATGTCATCCACTGGGAATGTTTGACAGGTAAGTAGTTTCTACTCTATCCAATTTTCAATGAATTGACTGTCAGCACATTTGAAATTTAATTCTTTCTCCTTTTCTTCTTGGGGGTTCTCCTCAGTATTGCTACTCTGGCAGTTGCTCAGAATATGCGGGAGCTTTACAGGCTGGTTCTTGTTGACACTCCTCTAGCTCCATACTTCTCTGAGTGTATTACATCAGAGGTAAATCATCTGTCCAGAGTTTTTCTTCTACCTTTATAAGTCAGTCTACTTGATAAAGGGTTAAAGGATTTTGCTCTATTGCAGAAAATGGAAATAATTACTACCTACTTCTGCCAATTTATATTAATAGATTGTGATAAAAAATGTTATAAGAAATTGTAATGGCAACTAGTTGTTGGACCCCATAATGAAGACAAGGTTCCTTCTTTACCTTTTTCTGGATTATACGTATACAGTTTTTTGTTTTTTTGTGTTTTTCTTGTTGTTTGGGGGGGGAGGGGGATCCTTGATACTGTTGGCATCCATGGCTTTGTTGCTTTACGGTTTCATTGATGTAGCATTTATACTTCTGTGGTACTCGCCAATTTCTAAAATGTATGCTCATGAAACTTGTCTGACATTGCACTTATGCTGATTGCTTTTATTGCTGCTGTATTCTTCATCTTTCTAGGACTTGGATGATATGAACATTGAAATAATGAGGAACACTCTTTATAAGGCATACCTTGAAGACTTTTACAGATTTTGTCAGGTGAAGGATATGAGATTCTCCTTTTTTTCCCTGCTGCATACAGATTGTCTCATCACATTTTTTTCTTCTCTATGAATTTCATCAATTTCAATGTTATTCTTAAACAGAAGCTTGGTGGTGCCACTGCTGAGATCATGTCTGACCTTCTAGCTTTTGAGGCTGATAGAAGAGCTGTGAATATCACCATAAATAGGTATGTTGAAACTGAGAAAGCTCTACATGACCTTTTTGTTTCTCTGGATACTTGCACAACTAGCATTGACTTCTTTCACTTTGTGCAGCATTGGTACTGAGCTTACCAGAGATGATCGTAGAAAATTGTACTCTAATTTTGGTTTGCTGTAAGCTCTTAGCCGTTTGCTAAATATTATATTTCTTTCTTCTTCTTTTTTTTTTCTTTTAACAATTAAAACAATGTTTGTATGCTGATTTGGAGTGCGTCTTATCTTGAACAGCTACCCATATGGTCATGAGGAACTTGCTGTCTGTGAGGACATTGATCAGGTATGATTTACATCTCAGTCTTGTGATGTCTTGAGTTGTTTGATTGCTTCTTTTTTTTTTTTATCCTAAAAAATTTTGGTTGAAGGGAAGGCTCTCACTTCCATCTAGGGTCAAAAGTTGATTGTTTGATTACTTTTTATTGCATTTGTAATTGTACTTGGTTTTGTTTACCAATTTCCGGAGGTTCTTTGTATGGTTGAGTAGTTCATTATCCTTTCATGCCAGTATCTCTACTGAAATATTTGTCAGTCATCATAGCAGGGGTTGCAGCCAATTGTATTTCTAGTTGATTGCTTTTAGTAGTACTTTTTGGCCTTACATCTGTTGCTGGGTTGCTCATATAGGTTCGCGCTGTTATGGAAAAATATCCCCCCTATCAGTCTATTTTTGCTAAGTTGTCATATGGAGAGAGCCAAATGCTTGACAAGGCATTCTATGAGGAGGAGGTGAAGAGGCTTTGCTTGGCGTTTGAGCAACAGGTTTATAGTCATTTATGTTTATCTTTATTTCTAGTTCATGTAGTGAATTTGCTAATATTTTAATGGCCGCTGGATCTTTCTTAGCACGTGATGGAACAAAAAACTGGAAGTGTCATCCCTCCTGAAGGATATTGATTGCCTGTTGTTTAATTCTTTTTCGAGGGCATGCCTTATTCATTACTAAGCTGCCCCATTTTGTCTATTTTTGCAGTTTCATTATGCTGTATTCTTCGCATACATGAGGTTAAGGGAGCAGGAGATCAGGAACCTTATGTGGATTTCTGAGTGTGTGGCTCAGAATCAGAAGTCCAGAGTTCATGACAGTGTTGTCTTCATATTTTAGTCTGATTACTCATTACAAGTTGCATGTTCTTTTGGACAATTGTTAGTACACTGTCCGCATTTCCATCTAAGTTGCCCATTGGTAGTGTTCAGAAGATTGTGATAAAAATAAGAGTATAATGTTATGTTAATGAAATCTTCTGTGTATTAAGGAGCGAAGATTTTTGTAGTCAAATTTGATTTAAATATGTTTAGTTCTAATGATGTTATATTCAATTTGTATGTTGTAATTCCTACAATAATAAATAGTTATATGAAATAAACTTGCTGGTTGGGGTCTTCGCATTGCTAGCAAACTCTAAAAAATGAAACATAAGTCAATGTACAAATTGCCAAAATTAAGAAATTCTTAAGTGCGGTTTTATTTTATTTTATTTATAATTCAAAACTCTAATTTGGTATTTTATTACTAATTTTTATTTTTATTATATTTTTAATAAGATGCTGGAGGTATTAAATGGTGAATAGAATAGAGTAAGATTTGTTTTTGTTCCTTTTTTTGGGAGTACCTAAGAATTGAAGTCCTTTTTTTAATTTTTTCTTTTTTCAGCTTTTAACTTTTAACGGAGGACACCTAAGAATTTATGTCCAAAACTTTATGTATACCGAACTGACACGTAAATCACTGTTTTTCTTCTAGCGACATCTTTTAAGTCAAAAGTTCATTTAAGTGGGCCACAAAAATGGGCCAAAAACTGCGAAGTAGGAACTTAGCTTCTGCATCAAATCACAGCACCCAACCAGCTGAAACTCAAACCAAGCACAGAGGATAATCTATGGATTTGATACTTTCTGATTTTCTGATGGGCAAAACCTTTACTTGAATTTTTAATTTGATCTCTTATCTTTTATTTTTTTCAATTTAATTTCTTATATTTTAAATTATTTTTAATTTAATCCCAAGTTATTGTTCTATTATACAATTGATGAAAAATACTGACATGGCACAATTTACTTCATATTTATGTATATGCCACATTAGCACTGTTTGTGTCATATTAGTATTCTTCATAAGTTATGTGACAAAATAGTGAGTTGGGACCAAATTATAAATAATTTAAAATATAAAGGATCAAATTGAGAAAAATAAAAAATAAAGGGCCAAATTGAAAAATCAAGTAAAGATAGGAGACCAAATGCCTATTTTGTTTTTTTCGATTATTTGTTGATGCCCTTCTTAGTGAGTGACAATGCCTATTTATATAGGTTTGGCAATGAATGCCAATGAATTATGTTATAACTTAAATTGACACTGATCGATAAAATTTTGATATAATTGACACTAATTGAAGAAATTATGATTTGATTTATGTAAACTGATAAAATTCTTATTTAACTAACAATAACTAAAGCAATTATTTTTTATTTTTATTTTCTATTTTTTCTGTTAAAATATATTATTAGACTCAGACTAAAATGATTGAGTTTTTTCTTTCGCTTTTTTTAATTTTCTTTTTATTCATTTTTGTCACTTTTTGTTTTATTTTATTTTTTTGCATTTTTGTTATATGCCAAAAAAAAATTTAAAATAAAATACGGTATTCATAGTTGCACATCTCCATGGAGGAAACAAGGGTTTATTATGAGCTAGGATAGGAATGGTGCTATTAGGAAACTTCATTTTGCTCTTGGACACAAGTTCAATTTTCAAATATCGTGCCCACGAGTGGTAATTTCCTCCGATCAATGCTAGTGTGACTATTGGGTATGTGGTACATAGATTGAATTTTTTTTTTTTTTTAATTTCTAGTAATACTATGATACGAGCCTAGGCCCCATTGACCTGATCCTGATAGAGAGCAACCTAACTGTTGGAAGCAGCAGTTCATTAGCCAAGAAGAAGTCCCACAAGCCAGCAGCTGAGAGTGTGGATCCTCGCCCAAGAAGTCAACCCAGGGTGGATGAGGGACTATTATATGTGATGTGGTGCAGAATATAAGAGCATTGCTAGGGAGTGGTGTGTGCATGAGTATCATGTAGGGGATTGAATAAATGTATCAGTGAAGTGAGGAGAAGAACAAAGTGGAATTTGAGAAGGATATTGGAGTTCTTATCATTGCCATCATCTATACTCATCATCGTCCCTTACTGTTTCATTAAGTAGTTACTCAAAAATTCCAATACAGTAATATTCCCACTAATTCATCTATATTCAGCTCAATTCTTCTTGCAGCCTACTCCCTTAATTCCTGAGCTAACATTTGGTGCTTTCATTGAGAGAATTCGGAATGGCTGATGGAACTTGCCTAATTCGAGTAGAGGAGCTGGGCCACTCTAACAAGGAGGAGATTGCAGTGTTGCAGCATAACCAGGTTGAGACAGGTAGCAGGATCGTAGAGACCTAAGGTCGTTTGACTGCAGTTGAGAGATCCTTGAGGAACATTGAATCAATGCTGAAGGAGGCTCTCAAGATGAAGTCTCCAATGCACGATCAAGACCAGAATTCAAGCCACAATGGGGATCGTTCTCTTTCCCACATTCATTCCAATCCAGAAGAAAACAATTAGTGGCAGAGAGGTAGGAAAGCTGATCTCCCTATGTTTGATGGTGAAGGGGTTGATCAGTGGGATGTCCAAGATGCATCAGTACTTTGATTGGTATGATGTCCTTGAAGATATGAGGATTCGTATAATTTCCCTCATCCACCCTGGGACACTTCTCAAGCGTTGACTCCTGGGGCCAGGATCCACCCTCTGAGCTGCTGGCTTATGGGACTTCTCCTTAGCTAATTAGCTGCTGCTTCCAACAATTGGGCTACTCTCTATTGGGATTGGATCAATTGGGCCTGGGCTTGTATCATACTACTCCTGGGAATCCGACATTCCCATACTGGAGTGAAAACTAAAATGACTTATTTTTCATTCCCAAGAATGTACTTATACAAAAAAATCTTTTTCAACTGTTTACCAACTATGAAAGTCTTACATTCTCATGGTTAGATTCCTGCAATTGTAAAAATAGTTCGCACACTATGCGCCCTTTCATTAGAGGGACTCACTATGATGGATGTAGTAAGGGCTTGAGGGGTTTTGGGTTGGATCATGATTTTGTGGTGTATGTTGAATTGGTCTTTGTATTGATAAATAGCTATAGGAGCTTCCGTGGGAATTCTTTTACCATGACAGAAGAGGAGAACATGAGAAGCACTTGTAGCGCAGTGGTAACAGCTGCATCAATATGCCTGCCTAGGTAAAAGTCGCGAGTTCGGCCCATGGAGCAGAGCCCTTCCCAACCCCCCTTCCTCCGGGTGCCTGCATATGACTGGAAGAAAAGAAGAGAAGAGAAGAGCATGTATTTCATCTCAATGTTCTAATGGTACAAGGCATCAAATCTACATGGATTAGAATTATTTTTTATTTATTTAAATATGGCGATGTGGTGTTAAGAAATAGATAAATACAAATACTTTAATAAACAGTCTTTTTACATTTTGTAGAACTCAATTATTTTTTTTCTTGAAATCATAGATATTTTTTTATTGGAGATAATTTTGTTTAAATATTTAAGATTCTGGAAGAGATATGATTCTCTTAATACTAGTTATTCTATATTTGATTTAAGTACATAGGTTTTGCACCAAATCAATTTTTCCATATTTTTCATGTGAAAAAAGAATTCCCTCTTCTTAGCAGCGAGGAGGCACAAAAGCAAAGCGAGAGTCACGCTATTTATATACAAAACAAAATAACAAAATCCTATTCTATCGCTACCCTAGCTCACGCATGTAGAGGCCAGGTGCGTGAGCATCACGTCTTCTATTCATTTTTTTGGTCTGCGTGAGCATCACGTGTATGGCAACGTCAAGAGCAACGCGGTCAAATAAGTCAGTCGCATTGGGCCCCGTATACAACTCATCAAGCTGGACAACTTCTTGCTGGGTCGTGCTATTCTCCGTCCCTCGTTCTCTTGTTGGGCTTTTCTCCGCCCACATTGCCCTGATAATGTGTGTCAAGTTTATATCACTCAACAACAAGAAGTAGTGGCTACTACCCAAAAAAAGAAAAAGGAAAACACAAGTGCTGGTTGAACCTTTAGCACAAATGATAGATCTGACATCTTGTAAACCCACATATTAGGGCTTTGCTACGATCCTAGCCCCCTCCCCAAATATGATGATATCCCTTTCCTCCCTTCCCTCACAGGGACAAAAAAAAGGGGATAAAAAAGTTTATTTTATTCCATCAGTACTCAATTAGAAAGTTATTGAGCAATTTAAATAGGGGTGTGTTTGGAATATTGTGTTTAATCGTGGTAGAACAGGTTAATAGGTTAATACTATATGTTATAATTTTATTTATTATTTGATATAGATAATATATTATATAAATTTATTATTATAATTCTTTTATATGTCAGACCGGTAGATAATTTAATCAAATTTTGGAAAGTCATATTAAATTTAATTAATTTTTTTATATATAAAGACCTTTTCATTTTTATTTTCTTGAGATATATTTTATTAAAATAAAAAAATATTAAATAATAAAATAATACAAATAATAAATAATAAATAAAAATTGAAAAATAATATTTAATATGAAAAACAACAATCTTCCAGGAAAGGAATCCGCCATCCGTTCCTAACCACCCGACAAATACTTACCTAACGACCCAACAAATACTGGACATTGTCTCCTTCCAAATAGCGCAAATCCCTCTCCAAGTCAAAGAATTGCCTGCTTTAGGATACCCGGTAGGAATAAGATTATCGACATAAATATATTTAGCTTTCAAAACCCTGACCCACAAGGCATTAAACCGAACGATAAGATCACAGGCAAGTTTCATGAGCAAGGGCAACGCTTTATTGAAAATATGCAAGTCCTTCATCCCAAGCCTCCACAATACTCTGGGATGCAGATATTAGCCCAAGAGACAAGATGAATCCGGCATGTCTCAAGAGAGCATCCGATAAAGCTTCTTGTAATATGTTCTAAAGAATTACAAGTCCCTCTGGAAAGAATGCAAGTTAGCATGATATAAGTTGGTAAAGCCGAAAGGACCACTTGTGATAGAGTGATCCTCCCTGCTCGGGAGAGGATTTTGGTCTTCGAAGAACTTAATTTTGACTTAGCTTTATCCATGATGTGTTGGAAAGTCCCCCCTTCAGACCCTACCATGAATCAGGGCGGGTGCCAAGGTATCTTCCCAAAGTCTCTCTCTCTCTCTCTCTCATATTTTTTATATTTATGAAAATAATAGAAAATAATTATTAAAAATAATAAATTTTTAAATATAAATTATACTTATACATAATACAAATTAAAATAATTATAATCAAAATAATAGATATTTAAATAATTATATCAATTTTCAAATTATAATTAATTAAAATTATAATTTATTATAGTTTTTCTTGATATATTTTATGATAAAAAATAGAAAATATCAAAATATATAAAAAAGAGAATATCATGTTTTTGTTATTTATTTATATTTTATTTAAACAATAAATATTTATTAAAAGTTACATAAATAATAATTTATATTATCTAATATAAATTATAATTGTAAATAATAGAATAAAAAATATTTTAAAAATTAAAAATTCTTTATCTTTTAATTTATATTATTTGTTATTAGATTTTTATTTTTGATTAAAATTATTTATGATAGTAAAAAATAATATTATCTTACATAATAGAGCATATCATATAATAACATATCAAATATTATATAATATTAAATTATTATTATTAAATTTAATACAATCAAACTTTGTACTATTCAAATTTATTCAATTAGGCCTTATCCCGCAAGGTACGCCAAAGGAGCCATAGGACTCATGTGGCACCTATTCATAGTCTACTAGCCATAATCTACTTTCGAACCCTTCACCTTTTGGAGACTATAAATACATGATGGCGTAGGCTGTATCCGTGCAAAAGGAAAATTGAATCAAGGCTACACTGAGCAATAAATATTTCCCAATCATGAAGGCCATATTTGTTACATTCTTGATTTTGGCTTCCGTTATCTTCCTCCCCACCTCAACTCTTGCTCGAGTTGTGAAGAGTAAGACACCGGTTAACTCCTCCTTGATCCTTCCAATCGCATATGCATGTGCATATTACTTTCGCAATAAACGTGTTAATTTCCAGATGGCTACGCCAAATTTATTATATGCTTTCCTCCTTTTATTGTTTTATTTTGCCCATTGATGCATCCTTTTCACTTTTGCTTGGTTGAATATATTTGTAACTAACCGATCGGCTGTAACAAAATTATCAGGTGATGTATGTGACCCTTCTTGCCAATACAAGGGATGGGCCGGATGCCGAGATTGCCCTCCGCCCCTTCATAATTAAGGTCTAAGAAGTAAGAATCCATCGTTTTTGTTTCACCTTTCAATCGAGGGAAAGGACATAGCCTTACTCAATGAATAAACTTGGTCTATGTAACACTACATGTTAATAGTATCATCTCATTGTACTGCTCTTCAGTTCAAAGTATGCTTTTGTTAAAAGACATGAAGAAATTGGAAGTTGTTTGTCGCTGCGGATCGTTTGGGCACACACACACATGCTCGTGGCTGCCTATTTGCCAAGTCAACTCGTTCATATTTGCGACCGAAAAAAAAAAATGCTTTTGTGTGAAAGAGAGGCGCGTACTGTCGTACCAACTTTGGAGTTGTAATATCTGTAAAATAAAAGTATTGGCTTTTTATTAGGGGATTGTATTTTTTATATGGTATTTGAGTTATATATATACCAAAATATGAAAATTTAGAAGAATTTATACTGATATGGGATTTATTAAAATCGAAATTTTCAATTTTAAAAACTGTAAATTTGGAAATTCCGAATGCAATTAAAAAATATTTTATTTTTTTGTCTGTAATAAATTCGGAATTTCATAATAAAAGTGCAAAACACCCTTTATTATGTGCCAAAAAAAATATTGGCTTTTAGTCGATCTAGTAATAATAAAAGTGCATTTATTTCAATTTTTTCTAACAAAATTTCATAAAATTATTTATCTTAACATCTACTAAAAGAAAATTATTCTTAACTTTTAAATGAAAGCTAAAATAATTAGCTTTTATAATAGTTCAAAAAATATTTTTTATGAAAAGAGATTGAAATAAATGCAACCTAAATATCCCAGTTATGATTTCAATTTGTTCTTTGTTTTATTAAATTATTTTCTAATTTTCATTATCTTCTAAAAAATAATGTTAATTTTAAAGAAAAATAAATAAATTACATAATATAAAAAAATTAATGATTAATTTTAAGAATTTAATTTTGATATATTGGTAATATAAAATATTTTTATATTGTCATTCAATTATATCTGACTATATCAGCAAATATAGTTAAGTCACGCACCCGCTATTTGAATGATTATATAAATAGAAAAATATGATTGATTGATTGTGTAATAATTTTTTATATTATCAGTACATTAAAATTAAACTCTAATTTTATTATATATTGTCATTTAACTATGTTATTGTGTAACATTTTGAGGTAGTGGCTGTGAAAATTGAATATTTTTATGATATGTCGATACATAAATGGACAACTATATATATATAAGATACATTTTAATTACTCCATCTATGCTTTTCATGTCACAAAACTAAGTTAATTGGCGAATTCTGCTGTGCACCAAAATATTTATGGTGCTTAATGCACCGCTTAACTATGTTATTAGTTGCTTAATCAGTCTCATATGAGCTTATGTACTATTTCATTAGATCTTTAATCACATGAAATATATAATAATTAATTTCTTTAACAATGTCATTTAAAGAATGCAAATTGCTATTTTTCAGAATATTATTCATCTTGCATGCGTTGTTGTAAATTTTGGATACGTACTATCAACAATTTGTTTCACTGTATCATCAATTGGCTTAATAGATATTGTATTAGTATTTTAATCCACATTGGAATGCCTATTGTTACTCTAGTGTATTATCTAATTGTGAATATTAGTATGTATATGCCATTTTATTTTATAAAATGGTCATTAATAAAGAAGTATGTATAGTAAAATAAAATCTAAACAAAAAGATTTGTACATAATGTTAAAAAATAAAAGAATAAAAGAATAGTACTAATAAAAATCATGTTAATAAAATTTATTAAATTCAGTGTAATATTTATTGTTTATAATATTTATTTTAATAATATAGGCCAATAAATAATTTATATTAAATTTTATAATTAAATATTATTATTGTTGGAGAATTTGAGTAGCCAAATACTTACTACAATTTTTGACCTTACAATACATATGAGATATGACTAATACTTATTTTCATGTTGTAATGCCTATTATTTCTCTAGTATATTGGCTCATTGCGAATATTTGTATGCATATGCAATTTTATTTTATAAAATAGTTATTGGTAAAGTATATATAATAAAATAAAATCTAAATAAAAAGATTTGTAAATAACATTAAAAATAAAAAATACAATAATTAAAGAATTGTATTAATAAAAATTATATTAATAAATTATATTATTTAATTAAATATAAAATAGAATTAAATATAATAATACAATATTTTTTCATTTGTGTTATATTAATTAAAATCAATGTATATGATTTTATGCATATCAAATAATATTATTTAATATAATATTTACTATGTTTATAAAATTTATTTTAATCATTTAGGTCATTAAATATTTTATTTTAAATTTTATAATTAAATATCATTATTATTAGAGAACTTCAGTAGCTAAATACTTATTATAATTTTTAACCATTATAATACGTATGAGATATGACTAATATTTATTAAACTTATTTTCATGTAATATAAAATTTTAATTATTGCATCAAATGCAACGTATAATTAAAAATTTATATTACATGAAAATAAGTTTAATAAATATTAGTATAATTAATCCTTCTTCTTTATTGATCCTTTTTAATAGTCCTTAATGTTAATTTTTCCAAAACAAAAAACAGTATTGGCTTTTAGTCAATCTGATAATAATAAATACCTCAGTTGTGATTTCAATTTGTTCTTTATTTTAATAAATTATTTTCTAACTTTTATTATCTTCTAAAAAATAATGTTAATTTTAAAGATGACAATAGTAACTAAATAAAAATTATGTGACATAAAAAATTAATAATTATTTTTAATACATTGTCAATGTAAAGAGTTTTACATTGTTATTTAACTATATGTTATTATTTGTGTAATTTTTGAGGTAGCAATTGTAAAAGTTAAATATTTTTATTAATATGTCAATACATAATTAGATAATTGTATAAAATTTATTGTACTAACAGTATATCAAGATCAAATTAATTAAAAAAATAACTAAACTGACATTACTTGTGTCATGCTAATATTTAAGGAAATAACTATTAATTCAGAAAAAAAATAAATTTTTTAAAAACAAAGAACTCTACTATAAAACAACTACAACTGTACTCATAGATAGTTATGAAAAATTATTATTTCCATCATGCTTGTTAAAAATAATATAAATAAGTAAAGGGAAAAAAATGCACTCATTCCGTTGCTGATGAGCAATTTTTATTTTTATTTTTTTGCAATTTATTTTCAAGTCTTCTTTGCTAGTCTTCATCGATCCATTTTATCATTTTGAAATTTGAATGGTGCAAATTTTTGTTTCTCTTACTTCTCTTTTTTTTTTTTTTTTTTTAATTTTCGTTTTGACAAGAGATCTGCTTTTCTGAAGTGGAGAGTGATTAGAGAATAAAATGCAGACTGTAAACGGTTGATAAAGTTAACAATTTAAGATATTATAAAATACATGTAGTTGAAGCCTAGTTCGCATGTCATAATTAGTGTCTCGTAAGTAATCATACCGGGGTTCAATTCCCAACCCCCTTCCTCTTCCTTAACAAAAACTGAAATAATAATTGAAATTATACACTTATTGTTTAAAATGCACTGGCACTTTAGAGATGCAAATCCTTTGATGAGTGTCATTTTTGGCGGGCCATTCCATGTTTAATTAGAAACTGACATGTTTGTAGTAAGATGCTCCCATCATAATCATACATTTCAAATTGCTCAAGTTGAAAACATAAGAGAAAGAAAATGTTCAAAATAATTCAGTGTCATCCAATTCCAAGCCCACACACAGCACATTCTCATTATTTTTTAAGATTCTAAAAATCGGATTGAGTTTCGAATTGTTAGACAGTAATTTAAAGATTTACAAATTCAACTAGTTTAATTTGGAGTCCAATCAAAATGTAATAAAATACATGATTAAAATTATATACGAACCAAATAAAATGAATTATAACAAAATAAAAAGAAAAACTTTGAAGAATCTAAAAACAAACAAGTTCATGGAACTTAAGATCATAAAGTAGACAAGATAAGTTTGTGTGGAGGTAATGAACTTGGCGAATTCTACTCTGCACCAGAATATCTATGGTGTCTAATGCATCATTTAAAATAATTTGGTGCATTGTGTTTCTCAGCATTATCAAAACTGTCACTTGGGTCTTTGTAACATTGGGTGGTATGGATTTGAAACGGGTCACCAGTGGAGTTGATTGTCTTGTATAATCGAAATTTTTTTTCTTTTCTTGAAATTGAAATCCGATTTCCAATAAAAAAAATTGAACGCCTATTGTTTTGCCCCAATCCCCATTTCCCATCCATATCCTATTACACTTCTCCTACTTCCAAAACCTCTTCTACTTCCATTGTCGGCCTATGTTTGCTGATGAAGGTTCAATTTCAAAAGCCACGTAAACATATGCAAGTGGTAAAGAAAATTCCAAATGGCAAAATTCAATGGGACAACATGAAATCAAAACAGAGTAGTGAGCTGTAATGGCTAGTACAAAATTAAGTTAGTAATAATTGATATCCTAATGCAAGTGCTCTTAAGGAGATACAATCAAAAAAGAATTCTATAATAAGTATAAAGTAGCTATTAGCAAAAGATACAATCAACTTGTTACAGGAGGCAAATCTTTATAGACTCATAAAAAAACTTATCACATTCATGAGCACACACTTTATTTCTCTACAAAATAGTTTGAATACCCGATGGTGAAAGAATGTTAGGACTCGAACCCATATGGCTCATTCATTCATCATTTGGAAGATGCATTGAATTTCTGAACCTAGTTTTGTTTTCCATTAATCAAAATGACCCCACTTTGATTGAATTCCGGAGAACATCCTCATGCTTCTTGACATCGAGATTCCTGTTGATCTTGTTCTCGATGAGGATGGCCTGCATTTGGGATTAGGGTTCTAGAATCTTTTGCTGTTGAGTTCTAAGGGAATGAGAAGTCCTAAACTAGGACCACTATAGAATCCTCTAGAAAGAATATAATATAATATAATAATAATAATTAGCTATTCCCAATTGCTGCTTCTAAGTCAAAGTGCAACAATACGGTACACCAAATTATTTTAAGCTGTGCACTAAGCACCAAAAATATTTCGGTGCATAGTAGAATTCGCCAATGAACTTAGCTTTGTGACATGAAAAGCATAAACGGGCCAATTTTTCTTATCCAAAATGCACTAATGTCTCAGTTTAACATTTCCACTTGGAAATTATTCATTAATTTGCTACAAAACGTCAGTGCATGTGGTTTGAAAATTCTGCACAAGCCGTTGAAAACTTTTTCCTTAATTTTCTATAAAACATCACTGAATAGGGTTTGAAATGTCTGCACAAGCAGCCATAAGCGGACCCCATTTTCTTGCCCTGAATGCACGAAAGTCTAATGTCTAATTTGACAGTGCTCCGGAAGGTGTACTTGCTTATAAAAAGCACAAGTTTTGATTAGTATAAGTTTTGATGGCCCATTCCATGTTCAATTAGAAGTTTACCCGACTGTACTAAGATGCTCACATCATAAACATACACTTCAAATTGTTCAAGTCGAAAATAATATAACAATGAGTTGTAGTTTAAGTGGCACCTCCCTTAGTCTATGTGATAAGGGGCTTATTGGCTTTAAGTTAGGAATTTGATCCTCGTTTACCCATTATTTTCTCCATTTGCCCTTAATTTTGTTAAGAACTCCCTAAAATAAAAATAAAAAAATAAAAAAAGAAGCGGAAGAAGAAAGAAAGAAAGAAAGAAAGAAAAAACAACACTAGAGGAAGGGTGTGGGATTTGAAGGATTATGGAGGAGTCACCAGTCTTACCCTTCGCAACTCGAGCTTAATTTAAGGTGCGAAGGAACATATCGGAAGCCAAAAGCAAGAATGCAACAAATTGCCATGCATCACATTGACCAGTCGACCACTTATTGCCCTCACCGTGGCCAGGATGCCACATCAATTGCCACCCGTCACATTTCAATCGAGGGAAAGAACCTAGCCTTGCCCGATAATGAATAAACACGGTCTATGTAACATTATACGTTAATAGTATCATCTCATTTTACTGCTCTCAAATTCAAAGTATGCTTTTGTGTGAAAGAGACGCGCGTACTAACTTTGGAGTTGTAATGTTTGTGAAATAAAATTTTGGCTTTTGTTATGTGTTAGAATAAAAAATTAATATTAAGGAAGGTTAAAAATGATTAATTACTAAAAAAAGTAATTATTTTAAAATTATTAAAAGTGATTTATTAAATATTATTTAAGAAAAAAGACTGCGTAATTTTTATAAATTGACAGTAATATCCCTTAAAATTATTTCTTAATTAATATTCATTGATACACAAAATCACATTAGCCATATTATTAAGTTATCATGAATAGGAAGTTTTGGAAGAGTTTTTGCCGTGTACCAAAATGGAGTGCAGAATACGTCGAGTGGGTTGAACGAAATCCCTGTCAGTATTCGCACGCAAAAAAGAAGAAAAGAAAAGAAAAGAAAAGAAAAATCCCTGTATGTATTCAAACTAAAATTAATCATCCTAATGTACAAAGTCTCCTCCATTTTTCATATCATTATTTCTGAATTTAACCGTATTAAGTTATGAATATTTAGTTTAAAAAATATCGAATACTGAAAGTTTAGATAAAAAAATTATATTGACATATATTTTGTTTAATCAACTCCCTTTGAAGAATTCGTATGTATCTAACATTGTGAAAAACGACAATCTTTTAGGTAGTGTTTTACTTGCATTTTTACTTATTGTCAAAAACAAACAAATGACAGTGACAGTTTGCTTCTTGATCTCAATTTAGGAGATCGAAGCAGTTCCTCTTGCACAGTGGCGGAGTTTGAAGAAAAATCCTAAGGGAGCCAAAGACTTTAGTATATAAAATATTTGAATACAACTAAATTAAAATTAATGTGTAAAATATATAATGACAATTAAATTAAAACTAACTACACATTACATATTTAAACTTTGAAGCAACACACTAATATGACAAAATAATTTTGAAGATATAAACTATAAAATACCTTAGAGTGCTGCTCTTTGCTCTTTCAATGACGTGAAATCATTTATAATTAAATCAGAATTGAAGCTTTCAGCAATTTCTCTTTTAATGTAAATAACTATACTATTTACAAGAAATCTTCCATTTTATTTCTCAATCTTGTCTTCATTATTTTCATTGCTGAAAATGATCGTTCCGTGATAGCTGTTGAAACTGGAAGAGTTAAAATAAGATGAATCAACCTATTAATCAGGTAGTAAACTTATGAATTTTTTTGATTTGGTAGTAACCTCATCCATTTGATTTGGTGGATATTGCCAAATCTGAAGCCGTTTTTCTAGATCTCGTTCCAGAGAATTAAGATCGAATTCATTAAATGTAACTCTTTGAATCTTAGAAGGTTGTTTCTCACTTTCTTCATTAATGACGGGAGAGAATAATCAACAACCCGTGACGATGTTGAAGGTGTATTTTTCCCCTCTTGTACATGGGTTTTTCTCTTAAAAAATGCATCAATTCTTTGATTTCATCATTAGAAACTGGAATTATAGAAACTGCAAAAAAGTAAGGAAAAGATTGAAAGAGTCAAAAAGATGATCAGAGATTAAAGTGAGGTATCCAATTAAATACTTAAAATAAAAAAATATTACTTTTTAACATTGATATTAAGCAATCCTCTTAGATATTTTTATGTAGATGAAAGTACACCAAATATATAATAAAAATTAAATTTTTTCCCAAAAAGATTCTAAAAATTGAAGAAAAATAAGAAAGCATAAGACAGTAAAATTACTACTAAGAAAAAGAATAGAGTTAATTGTATTATTGTTATGTTGCCACTTGTTTGTCACCTATACCAAGTATATGATGTACCATGTATGCCGTCCTTTATTTTGTGTTGCAACGATGGATTTGAAGATTTTGAAAAAAAGAAAAGAAAAGGAGAAAACATAAAGAAGCATGAATGGCGGCGTGCGGGACGGTTTTAGTGTTTTTTCAATTGATTCGGGCGAGCAGTCCACCTTGGACAACATATGTGATGGTCTATATTAGTTCTTATCTTTAGTTGTTGAAAGTTGACAATTGTTGGCTGGGATTTGAACCCAGTGCCACTCGTTGAAGCCAAATTAAAGAGAGCGCATGCTACCATTTGAGCTATGTAAACCTTCTTAGTTATGTATGTATTACTAAAAGTTTTATAAAAACTTTGGGAGGCCATGGCCCCCCATTGTCCCTACGAAGCTCCACCTCTGCTCTTGCAGGCTCTCAGATTTAGAGTTTTTGTCAAAAGAGTTTTTTGTCAATGTATTCTTTTATTTTTTCAACATTTTCCAATGAGCCATCAATGTTTTCAATTGTTAACTATATTTTACTTTGAAATGAAGTATAAATTGAGAGAAATGTAAAGATAATGTACTTGCAGTAATAAAGTATAGGAATAATAAAACTTGAGAGAGAAATGAAATGAGGATTTTGGTTAAGTAAAAATGAAACTAATTGAGTACATCGAGAAGAAGGAGGTGGAGAGGAATGATAAAACAAAGCACCAAACTTAAAAGAAAAGATATGAGATCACGGAAATGTACTTGGTTTCCCATTGACTGCACCTTGTCAGTGTGGCAAAGAGTATTTTGCGTGTTTAAAAATGTGTATTTCCAGACTGACTCCCTAAAATTAGTGACTCTTTCCCTATTTATAAATTGAGTGGTTCTTTTAGATTTCGCCAAGTGTCTCGAACAGTTATTTGATCAAAGTTTTAGAATGCTCCAAATTTGAATTGTCAATAACTATTCCCACCTTTCAAAATCAAAGCTTCATGTCTATAACCGCTACACTTCTACCTTGTGACTGCCCGTCGTGCTTTCTTTCTAGTCGTAACTGTTTTGAGGTGCTATCCTCATGTGCTAAAGACACGTGTTTTTCATCAAGTTCATTCTCCTGCAATTTTCCCGAATTCACACCCTGCACTTTCATCCATGAGCTTCACATCGTCGATGTCAGTTAAACTTTTGACACTTTGAATAATTTTGGTCCACAACATGATGCCCCCAAGATTTATCTTTTCTTCAACTATGGAGATAGAAAGATAAATCTTAGTTGTTAATGTGTATGGACCTCGCTCAATAAATTTCTTCTCAAATAAAAAATTTAAATGCCAAATCCCCAAGAGTACACTTGCTTTGAGATTCTAGGGCCTGCTAAGTTAGTTTTAGTTGTCGTTATAGCCGCCATTCATCATTATTTCAACTACACTCTTTAGTTACTCTTCATATAAATACTTGTTAGCTATGTCCCTTCTTCTTCCTTGTTTTGGAATCTTTCACCTTCACTCTTCTACAAACGTTATCATCTATTAGGAACCCTATTTACTCTTCATCTTCCTTGTGATACTTTCTTTCATCCTTCATGGCACCGAAACCAGCGATTATTGCAAAGGCAAAAGAACCTATCCAAGATAGGGAACACCGTTATGCTCTAGAGCTAGAGGCTGAAAAATTGGAGCTTTGGACCCAACAGATATTGCTTCCTTTCTCCATTGGGGATTGTGTACATGCATTTATTGATTTGCTCATGTCTTTAGGACAAGCCTCTAAAATGAACCCTTTCTTCCCTTGCCAAGCCAATTATAGAATTGTAGCCTTTTTTATCCCTGTAGGGTATTTTGAAAAAGCTAAAGGTTCATACTAGACATCTATAAGGATTTATGAATTTCTCCAATTGAGTCAAGAGCCCTTTAAGTTCAATGCGAGTCTAGTGGAGGCTTCTATTTATTTTTGGTGTAAATCAACCCATAATTTTTGTTTTTGATATGATATGATAGGACCAACTCTTTTTGATGTCGTTGCCATTACTGGTTTATCCCCTTTGGATATCGACACCTTAACCATTATGGAAGTAAGTAAAGGTAAACATTATCGTATCGACACTTTCGCCTTGACAAATTCAGCTTTTATTAGCAACAATATGGGCAGAGCCAATGACCCTATCAATAATGATGAACATGTCGCTTTTGTTGTTTATTAGTTGAATGCAGTGGCATTCTGTTCTCGCTCAATTCAAACGAAGCCTACAACCTTTCTTCCCTAGCTACTTTGTTGAGAGAAGGACGTCCTCTATGTTTAGATAAACTATTTTTGTCATAGCTATATGTCATATTGGACAAGATTACCAATGAAATAAGGGAATGCAGAAGTATGACCAATCTAGGAGGTCCCCTTTGGTTGTTATAGCTATGGCTGAGTGCCATTTTCAAGCCTAATTTGAGATTCAAAGTTTTGAATGAACCTTATTACCAAGGAATTGAACGTGTTCGTCCTTATTGACTTTAATATCCTCAATGGACTGGTGCCAATGCCAACAAGATGAATCACTATTTTGGACATTTTCATTAGCTATCGAATGACAACAAGCTCAACCTTCACCCTTTTATTTTTTGTAAAGTAGGCCCTTTGTGGTTCAATTGACCCATAATAACCACCAGCCCTAAAACACAAAAAGAAAGTGATTTCATATGGCCCAACTAGGGATGTCAAAAAACCCAGGATACCATGAGTAATACCCATGACAGGCGGGTATGGGGAAGATTTTGCCCTGTAATGGGGCGGGGATTTTAAATACCCGCATGTTAAATGGGGCGGGGGCGGGGATCACTATATCCATACCCGCGGATACCCGCCATGAAATTATTATTTTATCCTTAAATTATTAATTTAGTTAAACTAATATTATTATTATTTAAATTGATTATACTAAGGTCTAAATTTATAAGTTAGATTTATTTGTACTTATTATATATTAGACTAATGATTGGATTACTATTATGTGTTTATTTTTATTTTAAATATTTTAAGTTATTAGAATTTAGATTGTAGAATTAAATTATTGTACCTATTTTTTGTTTATTTTATGTGTTTATTTTAATTTTAAGTATACTAAATTGTTAGAATTTGAATTGTTAAATTAGATTATTATTTATGGTTATTTTAAGTATTTTAGAATATTAGAATTTTTATATCTAATTTAAATTTTTAAAATTTTTAATATTTTAACGGGTACCCGTGGATATCCATGGATACCTATGGGGCGGATATGGGTAATGAAAAACGGTGCACGGATATGGGGGCGGGGGAGTAGGTATTTACTGGGCGAGGGGACTGGCCTATCCCCGCCCGCCTCACGTTGACATCCCTAGGTCCAACTTTTTACCAACTCGAGTGCTTTTCTCAGGCCTGCTAGGTGAAGGCTACTTAGGAGTCAATTACCATGCCTTGAATATCATTTGCCGATAGTTCAGCTTTGCACAGTCTATTCCTGCTCCCATTTTCCTAGAGGAACACATGTAGTTGGATAATGTTGAAGTCCCATCCGAGGATCATCTTGTTGATGCTCAGAAAGATGTAAGCACTAATACCCTTTAGAAGCCATTGAATAGTTTGAGCTATATCCAGTTAAGGGTTTTAATAAACAACAAATCAATCCTTAATTAAAATCTTTTGCATGGACTAATGTTTATTCAAGTTTCTGTTGTTTATTTGTACTAGATCACGACATATGCATGCTTGTGAGAATGGAATCAAACTGAATTAAAAGGTTCTTGTATGCCTAACACACACACACACACACACACACATATCACAAGAAAAGAACTTTTATCAAAGAGTCTATGATTCTAAAATTTCTCTTACAAGAAAGCATATTAGAAAGATCAAAAGGATGTAATTATGTCATTGGAAGGATATCAAGCCATCAGAAAAATCACTAGCACATCAAAAGTATGAACTATCCAAAAGGTGACTTCCAAAAAGCTGATCTACATAAAATACCTCACCCTCAAAACTTGTTCTACACAACTGATAGATCATCCCAAAAAGTTAAACTTGACAAGACAAAATCCAAAAGAAGCACTGATAACTCTAAAAGCTAGTAATAGCTAGCTTTCTTCTGCAATGATGCTTTTACTTATTGAGAAAGAAAGCAATCCACTTCCCTTTCAAGTCTTAGACAAGCAAATCAAAAAGCTCTAGACTCAAGGTTTGAAGTCTTAACGACTAGATTTTAAAGCCTATATAAACCTAGAAGACAATGAAAAAGTGCTAAGAACAATGTGTATCACCTTTTTCAACTTTTTGAATATCTAAAAAGTTATTTGTTGTAACTTTTGAAAAGAAAATATTATCATTTGCTGTATATTAGCCAACATCTTCTTACTAAGAGTTTTGAGAAGTCACTGCATACTGTACTTAAGTGTTTCATACACCTTTGAGTGATTTAGTGTGAGTATTATCCAAACACAAACTATTCAATCTTATTATTATAACCTGACCTAGTAGTGGTCATGGTGAGCTTGGAGAGGTTTTGAAAGACAACTCATTTGGTTAGCTTGGAAAGGCTAGAAAGAACTACTCAACTGTAAAGTTTGGAGAAGCTTGGACAAAGAATACTTTGATTTATAAAAATCTCAACTAAGTTGTTAGGGATTGGATGTAGGCACATGATTCGGCAGAACTAGTATAAAAATCTCTTATGTAGTTTTCTATCCTTATCTCTTTTTACTATTTTTCACACCTATGCATTTTTCTATGTGTTCTTTTTATTTGTTGCCTGACTGAGTTAACAATAACTTCTACATTTAACTAAAAATGCTTTCGCATTCCAAGTTTAAAGACTTGACAAATATTGTTTCAAAATTTTAGGTATGAAAATTTTTAAAAAGCATGATTCAACTCCCTTCTCGTGCTGCTTTCATCTTCATTTGGCATCAGAGCTTGGCCTTTGGGGTTGAGCTTCCAAATAGTTGTAGAGGTTAAAAGATCTTAAGGACAGCACAACAAATTAATCACATAGCTGAAAAGTACTCCATCAACCATCCTCCATATTTCAATGAAGAAAACTATCCCTATTAGAAGGATAGAATGAGACTTTTCAATGAGTCTATCAGTATAGATATGCAGGAGATCATCAAAAATGGTGACTATGTTCTAACCATTGAATAACCTATTCCTCATATGATTGCAGATCTAGATTAGGCCCCACCAGTAGTGGTCAGAGTTATTCCTAAAAAGTAGTAAACTGACCAACATAAAGTCAAGGTACATATGAACACCAAGGCAAAATACCTTATCACGTGTGCCTTAAGTATGACAAGATCATTTCACGTGTCTCTGCCAAGTAAATCTGGGACAAACTCCAAACTCTTCGTAAAGGAACTGATCAGGTTAAAGGAACTAAGATCAATAAGTTGGTGTATCAATATGAAATGTTCAAGATGCTGGAACATGAAAATGTTGATGAAATGAAAACTAGGTTTATGCATATCATAATCAGTTGAAGGCATTGAACAAAAGATCAACCAATGCTGAAATGGTGAGAAAAATCTTAAGAAGCCTATCCCAGGCTTGGCACCCCAGAGTGATAGCCATTCAAGAAGCCAAAAAATTGAATGTGCTCAGTCTTGATACTCTTATTGAGTTTCTAAAGACTCCTGAGATAGAGTTAAATGAAGCTTATGAGGAGTCCAACAGAAGAAGCAAGTTTATCAATTTGAAATCTATTCAAAGATGACCCAGTTCTTCTAAGGTTATGAAGGCTTCAAAAGAGTCAAATGAAGATGAAGAAGAACCTTATGATGATAATGAAGTGAGAAAGGTGAGATTATTTATCTAGCTAAAGGATCTCTAAAGCCTAGATCAAAAGGAAAAAGAAGAAAGATTTGTCCCCAGAAAGAACAAAAAAGGAAAGGTCAAACAGAGTGAAATTATCTGCTTCGAATGCAAAGAGCCTAGACATCTAAGATCAAAATATCCAAAATTAAAGAAGACTTCCAAGAAGAAGGCCATGATGGCAAGATGGGAAGAGTTGGATGAGGAGCAAGAAGAAGCAAAATCCAAAGAAGAGGACGAGATAGTGGTTAATCTTTGCTTCATGGAATACACAGTTTCTGATGTGATCTTCAAAAGGCTTGTGATGAGCTTTTGGAAGATTCTCAAACACTTGCTTCTCATTATATTGCTTTAAAGAAAAACTTTCAAAAACTGCCCCTTGAATTTGAATGCCTCAAGAATGAGAAAGAGAAGCTGGGCCACAAAAGAATTGAGCTTTTAAAAGAAAACACTCTTCTCCAGGAGGATGTAAGTGTCTTAAGAATTGAAGTTTCTGAATCTGTTTAGAACACATCTTCTGATGTTTCTAAACTTCAGAAAACAGTTAAGCTTCTCAGATCAGATCTTGAAAAGATGGTAAATGGATTCAAGAATATGGATTTGATGCTTGGAAGTCAAAGGCCATATTTTGACAAGACGGGACTTGAATATGAAAAGGAAGAAAATGAGAAATTAGCCAAAAGTTCTCAAAGCAAAGTTCCTACTTGCATCTACTATTTTAAGAAGGGACACTTTTCTGAAAAATGCTTTTCAAGAAGAAAAGCAAAGAGACAAAAGGTGAAAAAACCCAAAAAGGCTACAACCTAAAAGGACCTAAAAAGATATGGGTACCTAAAGTAAAGGTTGATTTTGATACAAGTGTGTCTTAAATCACATCATCAGAAGGAGATGAAGTGGTATCTAGACTATGGCTATTACATTACATATGACTGTAAATAAGTCATGGTTCAGAAACCTCAGACTCAAGGATGAAAGAGTTGTGAAGTTTGCTGATGGTATCAAGTAAAAAATCATTGGTGCAGGTAACGTTGGTAAGAAGTGTATGTTAAATGACCTTTTATTTTTAAGTCTTCTTTGCTAGTCTTCATCGATCCCTTTTATCATTTTGAAATTTGAATGGTGCAAATTTTTGTTTCTCTCACTTTTCTCTTTTTTTTTTTTAATTTTCATTTTGACAAGAAATTTGGTTTTTTGAAGTGTAGAGTGAAATTTAGAGAATAAAATGCACAATGTAACGATTGATAAAGTTAACAATTTAAGATATTACAAGATACATGTGGTTAAAGGCTAGTTTATATGTGATAATTACTATCTCGTAAGTAATCATATTCGGGCTCAATTCCTATCCCCTTCCCTTCCCCTAACAAAAACTAACATAATAATTGAAATTATACACTTATTGCTTAAATTGCACTCGCACTTTAGAGATGCAAATCCTTTGATGAGTGTCATTTTTGGTGGGTCATTCGATGTTTAATTAGAAATTCACTTGTTTGTAGGAAGATGCATACATCATAATCATAGATTTCAAATCACTCAAGTTGAAAACATAAGAGAAAGAAAATGTTCAAAATCATCAAGTGTCATCCAATTCCAAGCCTACAGGTATAGCATATTCTCGTTGTTTTTCAAGGTTCTAAAAATCGGATTGAGCATTGAATTGTACAAGACACTAATTTAAAGATTCACATATTCAACTAGTTTAATTAGGAGTCCAATCAAAATGTAATAAAATACATGATTGAAATTATATACGAACTGAATAAAATGAATTATAACGAAATAAAAAGAAAAAATTTGAAGAATCCAAAAGCAAGCAAGCTCATGGAACTTAAGATCATGAAATAGACAAAATAAGTTTGTGTGGAGTAATGAACTTGGTGAATTCTGTGGTGCACAGGAATATCTATGATGCATTGTGCATCGTTTAAAATAATTTGGTGCAATATGTTCCTAATCATTACCAAAACTGTCACTTGGATTGTTGTAACATTGGATGGTATAGATTTGAAATGGGTCACTAGTGGAGTCGATTGTCCTTTGTAATTGAAATTTTTTTTCTTTTCTTGAAATTGAAACCCAATATTTGAATTAAAAAAAAATTGAAAGCCTATTATTTTGCCCCAATTCCCATTTCCCATCTGCATCCGATTACACTTCTCTTTCTTCCAAAACCTCTTCTACTTCCATCACTAGCCTTTGTTTGCTAATAAAGGTTAGATTTCAAAAGCCACATAAACATATGCAAGTGGCAAAGAAAATTCCAAATGGCAAAATTCAAAGGGACAACGTGCAATCAAAAAGAGTGGTGGGCTGTAATGGCAGGTATGAAATTAAATTAGTAATGATTAATATCCTAATGCAAGTGCTCTTGAGAAGATATGATCAAAAAAGAATTTTGCAATAAGTATAAAGTAGCTATTAGTAAAGATACAATCAAGTTATTACAGGAGGAAATTTTTTATAGACCCATAAAAAAACTTATCACATTCATGGGCACACACTTTACTAGTTTGCAAAGTAGTTTGAATATCCAATGGAGAAATAATATCGGGACTTGAACCCATATGACTCATTCATTTCTCATTTGGAAGATGCATTGAATTGCTGAGCCTAGTTTTGTTTCCCGTTAATCAAAATGCAAAGGGGCGTGCCTTGATTGATTTTTGGAGAACATTTTCACGCTTCTTAACATCGAGATTCCTATCGATCTCATTCTCGATAGGGATGGCCTGCATTTCAGACTAGGGTTTTAGAACCTTCTGCTAATGAGTGTTAAGGGAATAAGAAGTCCTTCCCTTTGCAAATGTCATCCATGGCTATTGCCTGTTCGTTGCATTCATGTGCACAGAGTGGTGGACAGAGGTGACAGTAGCGGCAGCGACAGCTATGTCATAGTTTAAGCAAGGCGTGGCGGTCCCAAACTCACAGGGACCACTATAGAATTCTCTAGAAAGAATATAATAAAATAATAATATTTGGTTATTCCCAATGATGGCGTCTAATTTGGTCCACGCAATAATTTGGACCATTACGTGGTCCACATTTATGAGATATTAGATTCGATTAAAAGACAATCCTATGATTGAGATCAAATGCATGTGTATATGGACCATACTTATCATGAAGCATGTTATGTGTTTACACCTTGTTAGTTTCTCTCTCTTCCCTTTTTTCCCTATCATGCGAACCTTGTTTGTTTGTGTGTTTCCCCGAGTCGTGGGGTTTGATTTTTCTCTTGGATCAAAGAATCTCTTTGATATATATTTGTTTCAGAATCCACCACAAAAATTCTAGTTGCAGTCACAAATGCTAAGAAATTTGTGGCCTTGACCCAAAAATGCTCATTCCGATATTTGGTGTTAAAAATTAAAAATATTTAAATTTGCAAGAACAACCAATGTTTGCCTCTATTGCGGTTACTGCTTTTGCCTCCACTTCGAGCCATCGGTCACTGCCGCTGCCTCTAATTCCGCCTTTGCCACCGATCTCCATCTCAATCTCACCCATGCCCAACTTTTCCCTATAGAACTTATAGAACCACATCTCTTCCAAATCCAGAAGTTTCCAAAACTTAGTATTCCTGCAAATAAGATTTCAATTAGAAATAGCTTTTGTGGCCACAACTCTGATTGGTTGCGGGAAAGTTCTACCTCAAGCAAGGCCACAATAACAAGCACCAAACAAGCTTGGAAAATGTTGAGGCATCAATTTCATCAAACAAAAAGAATGAGACCTGTGAGAACACATCCTTTAAGACTCATACACACTTTGTATATGAAGCATGAAAATTCTCAAAAAAAATAAAAAAGTGGGTTACAGACTCTTGTCACCCATCGTTTAGGAATGTTAATGACAAAAAAGTGGGTGAAATAGGTGATGAATTCTGTGGTGATGATGGAGCCAACAAAGGTGAGTGGTGGCAATGGCGGTGACGGTGGTGTCGACGGAGGGCGACGGTGGTGGCTAGGAGAGGGAGGGTGAAGAAGAAAAGAGATGAGTGATTAGAAGGTGGAAGCGATGTTAGTGAGGTGTTGCAGCCTTATAGACTAACACTTCCATGCTTTATGTCATTTAGAGTCCATGTACACACTCATTTTATTTTAGCCATCAGATTTTATTAAACTAAATCTAATGATTTATTAAGATAGACCATGTAATAGTCCAAAATAAAGGGTAGATCAAATTAGACACCACCATTCTCAATTGCTTCTTCTAAGTCAAAATACAGCAACATGGTGCGCCAAATTATTTTAAACGATGCACCAAGCACCATAGATATTCTGATACACAGCAGAATTTGTTGATGAACTTAGCTTTGTGACATGAAAAGCATAAATGGCCAATTTTTCACATCCAAAATGCACCAATATCTAAGTCTAACATTTCCTCTTGAAAACTTATTCACTTATTTGCTATTTATATCATTATTTTATGGGATACTGTACCGACATCCTGCTCATCCATCCTTAGATGGGGTGTAGACTTGGACCTCATTTAAATTGGGGCCTACATTCCATCCAATAATAAATGAGCAGGTGTAAACACGATATCTTGTAAAAGAGTGGCGCAAATGCACCACTTATAAAACGTCAATGTATGTGGTTTGAAATTTCTGCACAAGCCATTGAAAACTTGTTCATTAATTTTCTGTAAAACGTCACTGAATACAGTTTGAAATGTCTACTCAAGCAGCCATAAGCAGACCAATTTTTCGTGCCCAGAATGTACGAAAGTCTAATGTCTAGTTTGACACTTGCTTATAAAAAGCAAAAGTTAGATTTTTTTTTTTCAAATAAAAAGTTAGGATGCTTTTGCTAGAGGTGCTCTTAAGCCTTTGTGGTATGCTTTTTTGAGTTGATTTATACTTTATAAAATTTAGAATATTAATATAATTTTATTCTATTCAATAATAATAAAATATAAATTATTTTTTTAATATTTATATTCATGATCATTTTAAATTTTAAGAACAACTTTACTAAATATTATTTTTATGACTTTCATTTATTAAAAATAATTTTTATATTATTTTATCAAATAATACTACTGTAATTTTTTAAGAACAATTTTTGGATAGCTCAACAACTTTAAAAATATTATAGAATACCAACCAAATTCCAAAACACTCAATTATTTTCGCTTGAAAACATATTCATTTGTTAGGAATGTCAATTATGATTTTTTGGTCGCAAGGTTATAAATGAAAACGAATGGTCTCATGTAAAAATTTAATATGAGCTTATTATGTGTTAATTTTTACTATTAACTAAATTCTTTTATCGATCTCATATTCGGCCCTACACTCTTGTTCAATAATAAAAATTAATATATGACAAGATCATATAAAATTTTCATATGAAATAATTCATTTCCATTATAAATTGTGGTTGCAATAGTCGTGAGCATTCCTATTGCTGCAATTTGGATTGCGGAGAATATTTTTTTAAACACAAATAGTGCCAAAAATAAAAAGTATAACTATTGAAACTAGCGACTTGACCATCACTATTGCAAGGCGTGCAGTTGAGCAGTTCTATCTGTTTTTTTTTTTTTTAACTGTATAGAATTATTTTTTAAAATATTTCTTTCAATACTATAGTATATATAGTTATAAACTTGAAAAAAAAAATTCAATGAAGTGTAAAGATGCCAAAAAGCAGTGATTTTGGTGAATCCTCGCCGAGGTTTTGACCGACTGGACAATTGCGGCAATTATTCCTGTCTCCTTGAGCGCGGAAACATGGTAAGATCTTTTTGAGCTTGCCAAGGGTGGCACCTATATATAAACGCTGTTTACGTGGAATTTGTAACATGTCGTTAAAACACCTATAAAGTAAATAATTGACTTAAAATGACATAAAAATACTAGTTCTAAAAATAAAACCATGTATTCATGTCAAAAAGATAAAATGATGTATATTCAAAAACTCTATGAACCAATGGTAATAAGTTAGGAAAAACAGAAATGTTAAATTAAAACGTCATTGAGAAAGACTGGCGAAATAGTAAATTTTTGTCAAAATGTAAGGGTGAAAGTGTTCTAAGAAAATATAAAATCAAATCTAAGTCAAAAAATAAATAAATACTGCCTTATTTTAGTAATTAATGGTAAAATAAAATTCCTTAAAAATTATTAATAACAAATTATAGCATCATTAAGACAAAAATACTCTTAGCGTTATAATCCCCAATCTTGATATAATTCAAATAATCGTAGGAGGTGGTCTCTGTCAACTAACAGATACTTGATAAACATGACAAGTAACCCAAATGATGGCAGGAGTATATATTACTCCATCTTACAATTAATGACTTACAAGTTTTTTTTAGTTAAAAATCACTCTAATTTGCACTTGTTACATAATTCAAATAGTAATGCAATTTACAATTAAAATTTATTCTAATTAGTAATAGTTAAAAATAATATATTTTTTTAAATTGTGTTGCACATAATAATCTTAATATTTTATTTTTAAACTTAATTACATTAAAATTTAATAGTGTTAGCTCATGATAAAATATGGTATCATATCTATCTATAGGATCTATCTATCTATATTATAAAAGACAATTTATGAGATAGTGAAAATGCACACATATCATTTCCATATTAATCTACTTTCTTTCCAAAATTTCAGCCTCTAATTTCACCAATCAAGATTTTTTTATTATTTAATGATTTGTTTAAATTACTTTGTTTTCTCAATACAATTAACTAACGTACTCCATTAATTGTAAAATAAAAAATGCACTCCATTGATTAATTAAATATTTTCTTACCTTTTTATTTCCCAAATAAGTAATTTTTTATATTTTAATTTTAATTTTTTTCCAAATTAAGTATTTATAATATTCTTATTTTAGTTTCTCTTTCTAATTTCATAATTATCTTTCCATATGTTTTTACATTGTATTTCTAAGTAATATTAATTCTTTATTCTTTTAAATTTTGAATTCCTATTGCTTATTTCCCGATTTTCAATCATTATAATGAATTTTTTAATTTAGGTTTTTTTTTAATATGCCAATCATCTTTATATATGTTTTTATATTTTTCTTCCAGCTATCTCTTCGTTTTTAGAAAATATGATTTCTTCATTTTTATAAAAAAATTATCTCTTAATATCCTTTCATATATTATCTTTTAAAAATTTTGATTTTACTTTCTTATTTCAATTTTTTTAATTGTGATATCTTTTCATAATAGAACTAATACCTTAAATAGGTGATGCTAAATATATATCATTGTGTGGATGCAAACATAAAAATTGAACTTTGAGGTGATATAAAACATTTATTACACGAATGATGCAAATATATAAATTGCACAAATAATAATTAATATTACATATTGAACTCTAAAGCTTATAGCACAATATAAAGTTATATCAATTTAATTTTCTAATTAGCAATTCAAATAACTATTAATTAATTTTTTTAATCTTATAACACTCAAAGAGTAGATCTATGTCACATATTTATTCATATATAATTAGATATTTGAAGCTTAAATATGTAATATTATTTACTTTTCTATTAATAAAGATGTCATAGATTTAATAGTTCAAAAAATAAGGAATGAAAAATTTTATAGGTTCTTTAAAACCTACTCATAGATTGAAAGTTTATAATATTCTCAAATTTTTTCCTATGATCATTTGTGAAAAAGTATTCATGATTATTACTCGATTAGCAGTGATAGCATTTAATTTTATATGCTATATATTTAAGAATAATATAACAAATTATTTCTAGTAACTACATATATTTTTCATTATTTCAATTTATTCAATATATTTTGTTAATCAATTTATTTATCTTTATATACAGATAATCACCAGTGCATTGCACGAGTAAATATGCTAGTATATACCTGTTGTGTTAATATCTACGAATATTTCACTCTCATTGACAAATTTTTAATAAATATTTTTGTCGAAGGACCTAATTGCAAACATTTTATAAATCAGGAACTCAATTACAAACTTTCAAAATATAGAAACTTATTTAAATCTTTCCAAAAAGATTTAGGGAGTAATAGATTAATTTAACCATTCAATAAAAAAAAAAAACAGATTAATTTCACTAATTTAAATTTATCTTTCAATTGAACAAAATATTTTTACTTTAAAATTATTCAATAGGTTAAGATTTTATTGCATTCCATTAGACAATAATGTGTAACACTAAGGTAACTAATGTTACACAAGGTAACTATAAATAATAATATATTATATTAAAAAAAGTGACTAAATGACTATTAATCCTAGCATATATGTTTTATCATCTTCTTACATTTGTTTTAATTTATTTTTCACTTATTTTTCTCTTTCTATATAAATAAAAGCTATAATATTTTTTTTTAATCTTTTATGGATTTTTGTGTTGGTTAAAATAAATGAACCAACCCTCCTTCTTCAAGTGACATAAACTATTGACAATTTTGAAAAGCTAACTAAACAAGTATGCAATAAATTCCTCATATACTATATGCTAATAAACAAAAGTAAAGGTCAATCATTGAACAATACGAGGTTATACTTGCCAAAACCTATATTTTGCACTCCCTTCATTTCAATTTATTTGTCAATTTAGATAATTTAATATATTTTTAAATTAATATATATGGATATAATTATATTTAGATATATTGATTTAAGAATATATCAAGTTATCTAAATTGACAAATAAATTGAAATAGAGGGAGTAATAGACAATTATATGTTACATTTAGAGCTATCCAAATGGGCAACCTGACTCATCCGGGTTGGCCCACCACAGTTGCGAGTCAAGGGTAGTAATTAGGGCTAGCTCACTTTAGTAGTGGGTTAGAAATATTCCAACCCGGCTCAACCTATCTGGGCTAATGGGTTAAATAGGTTGGCTCACCAAATAAATAAAAAAATCATACAAAAAAGTTAAAAACATAAAAATTAATTTAAAAAGCCAAAAAAATCAATATATATATATATATATATATATATATATATGATTCTTCATCAATAGGAAATTACATAAATATACTTAATATAAAAGGCAGTGATTCTTCAACATAGAAAATACATGGGCCATTGGTGACGTCAACGAATAAGAAGCCATGAACTATAGAAGGGTACAAATAGGAAGCCACAAACGGGAAGGGGAAGCCATGAACGCTCGCCATGCGTAGGTTTTTCGCTCGATTAAAATAAGCTAAATAGAACAATAGAAACCAGAAATGAAGTAAGGCCTATACTTCAATCTAAAAAATCAAGCTAATTTTCGGAGCAACGACCGCGAGCAACAAAACATAAATGAAAACAAAAGAAGCGGTGGGAATCTTACCGAGCGAAAGGCAGAGAAGAAAACAGTGGCGATATCGTGCCGGCAAAGAGAGCGGAGCATGGCGGCGGCGGCCATGGTTGAAAGCGGATGGATTGATCAGAAATGAAATGGGTAGATGAATATTGTTCTCCCTTGAAAACCCACGAACGATGGTAACATTCTGAGGAGGGACCACAACGGCGCACTGTTGCATAGAGGAGAACAAAGAAAGTGAGGAGAATAGGTTTTCCGACACAAAAATGGGGATTGAGTATTGGGTTGGGCCTCTTGGATGCATATGGGCCATGTTGGAACAAACAAAGCCTGGGAGAGCATAGTGAGACTGAGAGTGGTTATTTTTTTTTTTTTATAACAGAAGGAACTGGGCCAACCCGGCTCAACCCTACTCAAACTCATTTAACCCAGGGTTAGATGAGCCGGGTCAATTTAATCTGTTTTTTATATGAGCTGAATTTTAGCTAACCTAACCCATCATTTTGGTGGGTCGAACCGGGTTGGCTCACGGATTACTATCCACTTTGATGATTTTAGTTACATCATCCAAAGTGACCTTATCAAAGAAATTGGAAGTTCTTATAATTAAAAAAAAAATACATATACTGCAATATATCCTTACTATATTTGATTTTTAATTATTATCACATTTTTTTAAAAATATTGTTTATTCAAAATAATTATTACACTCCAGAGTTATTTCTAATTATCTTAAAAGTCAAGGGGATGCAATTGATTGACAATAAACATCAATATTCAATATGGATCAATCAAAAGTTTATAAAAATTTACAAAAAAAAAAAACCTCTTTATGACTACCAGCTATGCTTTTGTTTTTCATTTCTTTTTATCTTCCCATTTTTCTGCTGCTAATCTTTTTCATATTGCAAAGAGATAAAACTAAAACATGATGAAAGAAATTAATATTTGATAGATTCAAATAGTTACGTACTTATTTTCCTTAAATAAAGTTTCGTATCTACATTCTGTACATAGAATTAAATTATTGTTAGGAGAATTTTATCCTATAATAAACTAATTTAATTTAAATCAGATTAGTTAAGATTCAATTATTACTAATAAATTAGAAAATAAAAACAAAATCAAAGTGAAAGAAGATAAATTGCTAAGTCTAATTTAACTATTTTCTTTTCTTTTCAAATCATTTTCTATCTTGACGCATTTCAAACACATCCTAAGGGACAGCCTTATTGAGCGTCCAAAAATATCGGCTCTTAAAAATGACAGCAAAGTTTGTGGACGTAATGAACCATTTGACTACGGATTTGAAGAGATATTCAGTTAGATTAGTTGTCGATCAAAATGCATGAATGAACTTACAAGTAGCAGATATAATTAAGTAGGAAGTAAAGCGTAACAAAGACGGCTCTATATGGCCGTGGTGACCACGGAGTTGGAGACTAGAACTTATTGATTGAAGTTCAGACCCAAAGTGCATTATATACAAACTGAGAAAATTGACATACAGTTTGTGGTGTAATGAGGGAGAAATACTTGCTTCCGGAAGTAATATGTGACTATGCTCTTGAACCAACCATATAAGTTTATTTTATATGGGATCTACTACTAACACACAATCTCATACAAAATATATTTATATAATTTGCCGAAAGCATAGTTATGTGATGTTTCTGTACCATGCAAGTACTTCTCGTAATGAAGGTAGCCTCGCCGTGAGATGAATGGCATTAAACAGACTAATTTTTCATACCCAATGCGCGATTGTCTTAACCTATGATTCTCACTTGACAATTATTTCATTAATTTGCTGTAAAACGTCAACGCATGTGGTTTGAAATGTCTGCACAATCAACCTGCCATTAATTAGCAGGCCAATTTTTCTTAGGGAAAAATGGACCAATGTCTGAGCCTATAATTTCCACTTGAAAATTATCTCATTAATTTGCTGTATGTCGTCAACGCATGTGGTTTGAAATGTCTGCACAATTAATCCGCCATTAATTCCGCAGGCCAATTTTTCTTGCCCAAAATGCACGCAGTCTCAGACTCTCAATTTTATCATTGAGTTTACTTGGTGCATGTTAGATGCAATATTTCCGACCGTTGATTACAGTGTATTCGAGTGAAAACAACTTCTACTGCTATAGTAACATTGGCAGAGCTAGATAATATATCCAAAAACTCTGAAAATGCTCACACGCTTTCTCTTTATTCCACAAACTCTATTTTTGGCCAAAGCACAAAATTTATTTTCTGTTTAGAGGCACCCATGCACGTGAATGCATTTACTTTCACCAGCCAACATATACTTCACTTTCCAACAAATAATAGCCACCATTATTGACTAACAAGTACTCCTGCAAGAAGGCAAGCCCTCAGTCTTCGAAATATGTCTATATTTTAAGCGTAAAAGAGGTTATTGCATGAGGCGACGTATTTGGATATAAAACTATTGATATATTTTTACCCATCAACTAAAGCTTTTAAAATAGATGATTCACAACACCATTGAGTCCTTCAATATAAAATCAACTAGTGTGTGGCAAATTTTTCGTCTGAACATTTACATTAAAATCTACTAAGATACAATGGGATTGTTGTGTTCTCTTGCTTTGTCAATACAGTTTCTTCTCCTTTATTCAATCCTCTTACCCACGGTTATGAATTGTCTACCTTCTGTTACGCCAACTCATGAATGTCATGAAGATGAAAGCAATGCCTTGTTGCAATTTAAGAAAAGCTTTATCATTAGTAAGTATGCTTCTTATAATCCTTTGAGTTATCCTAAAACTGCATCTTGGATGCCAAGCACAGATTGCTGCTCATGGGATGGGATCAAATGTGATGAGCTCTCAAGTCATGTGATTGACGTTGATCTTAGTAGTAGCCAGCTCTATGGTCTCATGGATGCCAATAGCAGTCTTTTTTCACTTGTTCACCTTCAAAGGCTTGATCTTTCTGATAATGACTTCAATCACTCTCAAATTCCAACAAGGATAGGTGAGTTTTCACAACTAAGATATCTGAATTTTTCTCAATTCAATGAAAGCACATTTTCTGGTGAAGTCCCACATGAAGTTTCGCATTTGCCCAACTTGTTGTCTCTTGATCTACGTAGCTATATTGGATATATTCCTCATGATCCAATCAGCCAGTTGCGACTCAACATATCCACTCTAAGAGGCTTGATTCAAAACTCAACTAGAATCAAAGAACTTCATCTTACTTTTGTGAATATTTCATCATCTGTACCAAAAATACTCACAAATCTTACATATTTGCAAAAACTCTCTCTTTCTCATTGTGGACTATATGGTGAATTTCCAGTTGGAATATTCCATCTTCCAAACTTAAGAATTTTGAATTTGGAAAACAACCAAAACCTCAGGGGTATGTTGCCTGATTTTCACTCAAGTGCACTCATCAGCTTACTAAATCTTCGAGGCACAAGTTTCTTTGGTACCTTACCAGCATCCATTGGAAATCTTAATTCCTTAAATTGGTTATCAATTTCTCAATGCAGATTTTATGGGTCTATTCCTTCTTCACTCGGTAACCTCAGTCAGCTAGTGTATTTAGACCTTGGAGACAACAAATTAAATTGTGAAATTCCATCTTGGATAATGAACTTAACCAATTTAGCTTTCTTGGATCTTCATGGAAATAACTTTTATGGTGAAATCCCTCACTCTCTCTTTAGCCTAGTGAATCTTGAAACACTTTCTTTAGAGACTAATTTGTTGCAAGGACAAATAGAGCTTGACATGTTTCTAAACTTGGAGGTGCTGACTTTTCTTGGTTTATCATACAACAATTTGTCTTTGTTGACTAGGAAAAGTTCTTCCAATGTAACCCTTCCTCCAATTCAAGTGTTAGATTTGGATTCATGCAATTTAAGTGGTGAAATTCCATCTTGGATAATGAACCTAACCACTTTATCTTACCTGAGTCTTCAGCAAAATAACCTTCAAGGTGAAATTCCTCACTCTCTCTTTAGATTAGAGAATCTTGCATCTCTTTCTCTACACAATAATTTGCTGGAAGGACAGGTAGAGCTTAACATGTTTCTAAATCTCAAAAAGCTGTTTTTCTTAGTTTATCACACAACATACTATCTTTGTTCATTGGAAAAGTTTCTCCCAATGCAACCTTTTCTCCATTAGAAGTGTTAGATTTGGTTTCATGTAATTTAGTTGAGTTTCCAATTTTTTTTCAAGACCTGGATGAGCTAGCATATCTGGACATGTCATACAATGATTTAAAGTCACTACCCAGTTGGATATGGGAAAAAAAAAGTCTTCAAAGTTTATCTGTTTCCCATAGTTCATTGACAGGAGAAATATCCCCACTGATATGCAATCTAGAATCACTTGTGTATCTTGATTTATCCCATAACAACTTAAGCGGCATTATTCCGTCATGTTTGGGAAGCTTTAGTCAAGCACTTCAAGCTTTGATCCTACAAGGAAACAAATTGGTTGGCCACATTCCTAAAACATATACAATAGGAAGTGCCCTTAAGATGGTTGACTTCAGTGATAACAATTTGCAAGGTCAGCTACCAAGAGCTTTTGTCAATTGTAGAATGCTAGAGTTTCTTGATGTAAGTCATAACCAGATCAATGGTTCATTTCCCTTTTGGTTGGGCAGTCTTCCAGAGTTGAAAGTTATTGCTTTACGTCGTAATGAATTTTATGGAGCTATAATGTGCCCAAAGAGATGCACATTTCCCAAGCTTCACATCCTTGATCTTTCTCACAATAGGTTCTCTGGAAATTTGTCTCCAGAAATAATCAAGAGCTGGAAATCTATGGCAATGTCCAACATTAGTCAATTAGGGTATGAGGACAGTGCTATTCATTTCACGGGAAAGTATTGGCTTAATCAGATTTATTATGCATTCACAATATCTAACAAAGGGATTGTTATGGATTATGAGAAGCTTCAACACTTCTATTACTTGGTAGCCATTGATCTTTCGGGTAATAGAATTTCTGGAGTGATTCCAGATGTCATGGGAGACTTGAAGAGTCTTGTTTTACTCAACTTGTCAAATAACATGCTTTATGGAAACATTCCATCTTCCTTAGGAAAGCTTTCAAAACTTGAAGCATTGGATCTTTCTCTCAACAGCCTGTCAGGGAAGATTCCTCATCAATTAACAGAACTCACCTTTCTAGAGTTCTTTAATGTGTCTTTCAACAATCTCTCAGGTCCTATACCACAAAATAAGCAATTTTCCACGTTCCAAGGCAATTCATTTGGGGGAAACCAAGGCTTGTGTGGGATTCAATTGTTGAAGAAATGTGAAGATCATGTTAAGCCTCCACTAGCTACATTTGATGATGATCAAGACTCTGACTCAAGATCTTCCTTTGAATTTGACTGGAGAATAATTCTGATTGGATATGGGGGTGGACTTATTGCTGGGTTAGCATTGGGAAGTGTTTTCAGTGTAGACGTTCTTAGGTGGCTGAATAGGATCTTTCAAGCCAAAAATCAAGACTTTGGACTTTAGCAGTGTGAACTCTTTCATGATATTCATTTGTTTATGTTTCCATTTAAAGTTATTGTAACTGCGTTATGTAAGAGTACGCCATGTAAAATTACTTAAAAGTAAAGTGAAAACAAACATAGTGTGCTGTGCATTTTGCTTGCTATTGTATGGAAATAGTCAAATTGTCATGTAAGAAATATTTATATGGTTCAGGGGTATCATGTAGCTGTACTCACGACTAATTATGTAAATGTATTTTGTATAGGATTTTTATTCAAAATACACTTACATGATTAATTTAAAAGTACAATTATGTGATACTCCCAGACCATGTAAATATTTCTCTTGTAGTATATTGTATACTTTGTTTGTGTGTATTTCTGTGACTTTGTTTTATACTTTGCATTGGTACATGTGATAGTTTGTCTTTCTCTTTCTCTCTCTCTCTCTCTCTCTCTCTCTTCTAAGAAGTGCGGTTGAAGCTAAATATCAAACTTTAGTCTATATCAAATTAAATATTGAGATAGTGTTTAGGATGATAAAAATTAGAATTTGATTTAAAAGTTAAATTTTATGTTTGGAATGATTATATAAAATATAATTTAAATTAATTTAGAAATCAATTTTTATGATTAAAATATTAGATAGTGTTTGAAATGATTGAAAATGGAATTGATTTATTTTATATTTAAATTTTAAAACTAAATCAATTCCTAATCCTTTCAATTTTGATAAAATTTTATATATAAAATAATTAAATCTATGAGATTTAATAAATAAAATTATTTCTTATTTTTAGAATATTAAAAAAAAATAAAATCTACAGATAAAATCAATTCCTTTTTTTCTCATTCCAAACACTACATAAATGAAAAATGTTAGAGTAAAAAATTTTCTCAAAATTTAATTTTCAAAAAGATGTGATATGCTTATTGATTCTTGTAACAATGATTATAACTTTTGTTAAAATTCTAGCAATTTTTTTTTTTTTTTTGTGGCTATGTAGTATTGCTCATATTAAAGTGCTTTAACTAGTCAAAATTAGTAATCATTTATTACATTTATTTCATAGAATAATTTTAAGTGATAATAATTAATTTGTATAAAAATTAAAGCTATTGAAATTTTTGTCTGATATATTAGAAATCAAATAATTCTTACATTTTAACAATCAAACTGAAATTAATCTTATAAAGAAATTGAATATATAAAAATATATTGGTACATAATATTAGCAGCATTTTATTTTTGGTTGATTTTATCAAAAAAATTGTCCTCAATTTAAGAGACCTAAAGATAATTTATTATTAATAATTATTGTTTGAAATTAATTATTCAGAAATAAAAATATAATTTCGAATTTTAAATAAACAATTCTTAATAAAAAAAAAGCTACATGATTAATCATGGAATGTGATTATGTAAGCCATTCATGATAGGCCAAATATTCACACCAAACGAGCAAACAGCTAAATATATAAGATATAGATCTAATGCTCTTTAGTGCGTTAGTTGACGTTAGTTTACTTAGTGCCCATCATTTGTTGTCTTGTTTTCTTACTTCTGATTTTTGTTGTTACCTAAATTCAGAAGGTATATAATCAACTCAGACATGAAGCATGAACAAGTTTGGTGAACGTTGATGTAATGCTCATGTCTCGATCAAATATCTAATTTTCCTCTGGAGAGACGGTGGCGGGTTCCAGAGCAGGTCATGGAAAGATCTTCCACTTCAGCGTAAAGGCAAGCAAAGGAAGATCAACGGTTTGAGAAAGGATGCATGGTGGTACGAATGGTCTGAGAAAGGATGCATGGGTGTGGAGGAAACTGGAAAACATTTTGTATACAGTGTTTGTGGATAATTTGCCCTTGCCACAATCCATGACAAAATCATGGTTATGGCAAGTCTTCAAGTTTGAAGGAAAGATGGTTGATATTTTTGGGTCATGGAAGAAAAGGAAGAAGAGTATGGGACCCTTTGCATTTGTAAGGTTCTCAGCGATGGAGGCTCAAAGTGCAATTAAAGACTGGAATGGAGTGGTCATTAGAGGATCAAAGCTCTCAGTGAAAATGGTGGAATTTCAGAGAAGCAGTGGCAGAACCACAAATACTAGGGGAAATCATCTTAAACGAGAACAAGATGCAAGGACTGAAGCTCCTAAGAATGCGGAGGGTCAGAAGAAATCTTACAAGGATGTGGTAGTGCAGTTGAAAAAGGTGCAAAAGGAAGGGTTAGAAAACGGAAAACATGCAAAGAATGAGAGTGATGATGATGCTAGCAAGTATGAGAAAACCAGAATCGTATATGGGGAGGTGAACAAGGACATATTGGAAGAACTATCCCGGAGTATCATTGGTGAATTCATGTACCCTATGGATGTTGTTCAAATGGAGGATAAATTGAAAAGGGTGTTCTTTTCTGTAGAATGTGTTAGGGAGAATGGGGCATACAAAGTTCTCATCACCTTCACTTCCAAAGGGGGTATACTTGTGTGGTTCAAGAGTACCACGTAACTGTATTGACAGCGAATAATATCACAGTATTGGGGTGGGATCCACAAGTTAGTGGTGGGTTCCATTTAAAATGCTGTGATATTATTGGCTGGGAGTACAATCACGTGGTGCTCTTAGACTATGCAAAAATTTCTCTGGAGTGTTTTGGCATCCCCACATGCTTGGACCTAGGAAAATTTGAGAAAAATTGGTGACCAATGGGAATATGTGGTATGCTTTGACAATGACACTTCAAAGGGGGCAAACTTAAGCTCAGCAATGATTCTTGTGGATAGTTGTTGGTTTTCATATATTCAAGGATCAGTATACCTCTCTGTGGATGGTGAAGGTTAGCATGTGTATGCGAAAGAAGTTGGTAAGCATATTAACCTCTGGGAAGTCTCGACCATGGCAAGGAAACAAATTTCTGCACACAATGGGTTGGAGGAGAATGATAGTGAGCAGGTGGCGGATGGGGAAGTCGGAGGGACTTCTCCGGTGAATTTGCCCAGTGGACTAACCTGTGGGCTTTTTCATTAATGAGACCAATAATGTGCATAGGGGTGTAGGAAACAGGAGTGGCCAAATGATAACATTGGAATTGACATGCAATAATGAAAAGGCGGTTCTCTGTGAAGCTGGTTAAAATACTTCACGAAGCTTTGATGTGTAACCAACGGGTAGAGAACATGTGTAACTGGTGGGGTCTGCATGAAAAGAGCATCAGTTTGTGCTAAAACTTAAGACATGTTAATGAATGTGATTATCACTCATAATAATAGTATTAAAAAAATAAAATATGGTCTCGTCCTACCCATGTTCATCTTCCATCCTCAAAGCTCACAGCATAGCATCTTTTGCCAAAATCATATGAAGCTTTGACCAATGTGCATCTTAACCATATCTTTCACCTGAGTTAAAAATTTGGCGCCACAGTCCTCCACTGGCGATCCATCCCCCTACCCCATAGTGACCTTAGCAAGCAATTCACTGATGAGTTGAGTCTAGATACTAACTTTATTCCTCATATTTAGTATTTTAGTCCTCTTTGTTGCATGTTTGCTTTCCAATTATATGAATTTTATAGTTTGGTGCCAATTTATCTCTTTTGTCAATTCTTGCATAAATATGTCTTTTTCCTTGATTTTGTGTTTTAATAAGTTTCAAGAGTTTTGGATCCTTATATATATTGTTTTTGACTTGCAAGAACCTAACTTGGAGGGATTTGAAACTTAGAAGGGATTAAAAGTTCAATTTCATTGTTGCTGAAATTTCAACTTGAGTATGCTGCAAAGATCGAACCATAACTCTCTCATCCCAAAATCCAAATGAAAAAAATGAGATGTCTATTTCGAAGCCAAGAAAAAGATCTACAACTTTCATGAAGACACCAAGAGCTAATTTGGAGGTTTTGGGGCTCAATGAAGCTTGGAAGTGACCAAAATATCAAATGCTACATAATTGCTGTCAAGAGGTTGAACTAAACACCTCTTGATTTATTGATTGTTGTGCCATAGCGCAACCATAAAAGTGCAGAACAACATAAAGGTTGTAATCTCAAGTTTTGGGCCACTTGAATCCATTTTTGGAAAGTCAATGAATGAGAATTCATATCTAATACCTAAGACTTCACTCAATTAAGTAACTAGGCTCATTTTAGGAGAAAGAACTTTCTTTCTGTAGTTCTTAGGTTTCTTTTTTCTCTAGTTTTTCTTTTTCTTCTCAATTTTCTTCTCTTTTTATCAAGGCTTGTAAGACCCATTTTATAGTTGCTATTTTGTAACCTCCATTACCATGGACGCATAAACTCAAGCTAACTCAAGGGGCTTCCAAAGGACTCATAGGTTGTATCTTGAAACTCTATGCTTCAGTTATGATATGTGATATATTCTCTTTAATTCCTTGCTTCCTTCTTTCATTCTTAGATTACATTGAATGGTATTTACATAGTGGTTTTGAATGGGATCATTAGTGGAGTTTTTGTTAGTTGGTTAATTAGTAGGAACTCAATTAACTTAGAAATTATGAATTGTGTTTGGGTTCAAATCTAGGCTAATGCAGTTAGGACTAAAAGTCAATATAGGTTAATTAGAGTTGAGGTTTAATTTCCTAATTGATTTTATGTTGGTTGAACAACTAGAGGTCTCTAGGTAGAATTATGGAGTTATTGGTAGAGGTTTCTCTAATAGCTTAATTAGCGATATATCATGTGTTTAATTATTTATATGTTAATGATTGATAATCATGTGCTTTAGGAACTTCTTGATCTAGTGCCTTAATCATATATATTTTCTTATTTTAGTTTTTAATCATTGCATAAAACACAAAACCCCCTTGCTACAAATAACATTGACATCCACGTGAAACGACCCAAGTTATACCACTTTGCTACAAATTTTAGTGCAGCTAATTATTGTGATTTGGGTGAATTGTGACATTCACTACCATTCACCTAGCTACACCGCTTCTTCGAGGTGCTCAAGTGCAACTTTGAGATATAGTAATGAGCAAGTGATAGCAAAATCAATAGGTTTCTAATAACTAGCACAGGTTAAAATTTTGAAAAAAAATGAAAAATAATCAGAAATTAATAATAAAAAAATAGAGCTTTGCTTAGCTTCATAGAAAGCATTGCATGGCAACTAAAAAAAAAAAAAAACAGCAAAATACTCTCCATGGAAAAACAAGAGCAACAAAACCCACATTCCACTACTAGAAATTTCTCAAAAACTAGCAAATATTATCGACAGATATTATCTATCGGTATTATCAATGGATTTTTTGTTGGTAAAATAAAATAAGTCATTGATGTGTGAATTAACTGACGAAAAAATTATCCATTGATATAAACGTTCATAAACCTTCCCACCATTTTGCGCCAAATAATTACTGATGGTTTTCTTGTTGATAAATAACAATCATTATTTTTAGATAATTTAAAAATATTGTTATAAATTACCGACAGAATATCTATCGATAAAATTGAAATAAGTTAACTTTTTTAGTTTTGTCATAAGAAATTTGTATTTTTTTATTACTAACGGATTATCCGTTAATATTTGAAAATTAGAATTGACCGCCATTGGTGGTTTATGTTCCATATTATCGACGAATTATTCGTGTGTAATATTTGATTAATAAAATGATTTATTTTGTTTTATTATTACCGAAAGATTTTCCGTCGGTAAAATGCAATTAATAAAATGAATTGTTTCATTTATTTTTTACCGATAGAAAATTCGTCGGTAAAATAAAAAATATCATTTAAATGCCACCCTGTTCTTCTTCCTCCTTACTCTCTCTCTCTCTCTCTCTCTCTATCTGCTCTCTCTTGCTCTATCTACCGTTTCACCACTGCTAGGGCCCTAATTTCATGATCTGATCTCGCCATTGTGTTCCTAGTATGGTTTTTAACATTTTAATCAGTTTAGCTTTTTAGTTTAGCCTTTTTTTCTGTTCCATTTTTTTACTCAAAGTTTATGTTTCTTAGTTAGTTAATTGAGTTATGTTTTTAGTTAGAGATTGAAATTTCTAGAATAGAATTGTAGGATTGGATTGCATAACTAGAGGAAATCTTAGAGTTCATTTCCATTATTTGAATTGTGTGCTGTGATATTATGTACTCTAAAATGGTTATTAGGATTAACTTTAGAATGCTATGATTATGCAATTTATTTTGGTTGTGTTGTGATGTTGAAATACTGAATTATATTTTGAGTTAAAATACTAAATTAATTTTTGTGGAAGCTCCAAATTTAAAGAGAAACTCTGCCCAAATTCTTTTGGTCATTTAAAATAATAGAATTAAATAATTATTTATATGATAAATGTATCATGCCTTTATTTAGTTAATATATGTCTTATATTTTCGATTTTTCCACATGTTATACAAATCAATTATGGCAAGATTGACACCTGGTTTTGCACAAGGTAGGGGTAGATCAAGGAAGCATGGTCTACCCCCTCGCACCCATGCCCCACCCACCATCTCCACTGTGCACGCATCCACCGCTCCTACAAGTGATGGCTCATCTATCCCTCCTGGTCCACATACCCAGAAGTTTGTTATGATTAGGGATGTTAAAAGAATCAGCCCCCGCGGATACCCACGGGTAATACCCGCAACAGGGCGGGTAAGGGGGAAGATTTTGCCCCTCGCGGGTAATAGGAACAGGGATTTTAAATACCCGTATGTTAAACGGGGCGGGGGCAGAGATCACTATCCCAATATCCGCGGGTACCCACCATGAAATTACTATTTTGTCCTTAAATTATTAACTTAGTTAAACTAATATTATTATTATTTAAATTTATTAAACTAAGGTTTAAATTTATAAATTAGATTTATTTGTACTTTTATATATAGATTAATGATTGGATTACTATTATGTGTTTATTTTTATTTTAAGTATTTTAAGTTGTTAGAATTTATATTGTAGAATTGGATTATTGTACTTATTTTTTGTTTATTTTATGTGTTTATTTTTATTTTAAGTATATTAAATTGTTAGAATTTGAATTTTTAAATTAGATTATTATTTATGATTATTTTAAGTATTTTATGATATTAGAATTTTTATATTTAATTAAAATTTTTAATATTCTAACAAGTATCCATGAATATTCACAGGTATCCGTAAACTCGCAGGTAAATAAAAAATGGATACCCACACAGACATGGAGCGGGGGACGGGGGTGGGTATTTACTCGCAGGGTGGGAGACGAGGGCTTATCCCCCTCCCCCGCCTCGCCCTGTTGACATCCCTAGTTATGATAGCTAAGCCAGGGTATCATAACTCAAAGCCTTGCTTTATTCCCTTAGCAGACTTCTCCACCTCCACCTCCACCTCCACCTCCGCCTCTAAGAGATAAGGCCTGTAGTCAGCTTGCTTCTATGCCTTCCCTTACCTCTAGTCAGCCTAGTTCACCTAGGCCTCCTCGTCCACCTTTTCATAGGGCTTCACAAACCGGCAAGTAGAGCTTACATATAATGGCAAATCCTGGTAAGTAATTTAAAATTTAAATTTATTATAAATTTTTGATTGTGATAGAAAATTTAACTAACAGATATTTGACATAATCTATTATTTTATGACACACTTGGATTCCACAACAGCTAGGGTTGCGCAGGATTATCGAGGTATTTGAGAAGAATTTCCACGCCTCGCATTCTAGTTTTATGCGAGCCCCTAATGCCACACAGGAGTTTGTGGTGGAAAGTATGAAAGGTAAAATAATTATTTTTTATTATTATTAGTTTTGAATTTTACTTCACCTGCTAACTATTATGTAACATGTATGCAGCGTGTGTTTATTATTAATCCATATGAGGAGGCTGCCATCTACAGGGCGTAGGGGACTAGGGCTGGGAAACACCTCTGCGATATGTTTCATGACATTCGCAAGAATGACGCAAGCACCCACTAGCTCATATTAAGATCCTCCAAGCCTTGAGGGTCCACTAGGACTCACCTGCATTTAAGGGGAAGCCCCAGACAAGAAGAGGATCAGTCCAGACGGTTGATGACTGCTATAAGGGGCGGATCTACGGGATGAAGATCTCTTACAATAAGTCATACTCTCAAGCTCTATGTCTGGAGCTAGGCCTGTTGGGACTGATCAGGAGTCCATCCGTGATTAGGTCCATGCACTGAATGAGTTAGTGCAGAGGCAACTTGAGGAAGCCGACTGGAGGTACATGAAATTGTATAAGCACCACGAGAGAGATAAGCAGCAATGGTCATAGCAGATACAGTCCATAGAGTAGAGGATGATGACTTTGTACAACCTCCATGAGCATATGCGGAGCGATAACTCTTTATTAGCTGCACCACCTCTGTCCCTACCTCCACCACCTCTGCCTCCACCTCCACTGCTGCAGCCTTCTCCACATCGGCACCCATCCGGAGTCAAAGACGATGACGATGACGACACGATATAAAATACTGACAAGTTAACTTTTTTTTTAATGAATTATATTGTAAATATTTTTTGAATAATATTGTATATATTTTTCTTTAATTAATAATTTTTTTAATTTTTTCTGCATTTAAAACAAAAAACTAAAATTCTTTATTTAAATAACAAAAAATTAAATTATTTATAATAATATTTATTAACAATTAAAAAATTAATGAATATTTTTTTAAAAAAATAATTGTATTTTATTGATAGGTTTTATGTCAGTAAATTAACAGTTAAAAATATTATTTTCAAAATTACCAACAGATTATACATCAATATACATAAAAAAATATGTCGGTATTATTCTATCAGCGACGCTTTTTTACGTTATTATTATTGACATTATTATTATCTTCAGCACTAACGGCTCGCAGATGTCAACATGCTCTTTTCTTGGTCTGCATTAACTCTGCTTCTCCATGAATGGTATCATATTCTTCTCTCGAAGTCGCAAAGCCCTTTCGGGGTTAGGGTTTACGAACAACAGAATAGTGAAAAGAATAGGTTTCAATCTATAGGCCAAACGGGTTTTGATCTCAAATGAAAACAACGGGTTTTGATCTGGAATAAGTTTGATCTCACATGATTCAAAATTAGATGGAACTAGTTTTTTTTTTTTTTTTTGCCCTTATTGGTTTTAAATTTAAATTAAAACTGAGCTCCCTAGCACTAACATGGTAATTAGCTTCTTCATTAACATCCATCTCACAATGGCCCACCCTCCACATGTGCCACTCTTTTTCAACCACGTATCTACTTCATTGTGAAGTCCAAAAAACAAGCTTCACTAGAAAATGCACCTGATGAAAATGAGATGGAAGAATTAATGAAAAATGATGACAGAAACATGCATGAGGTGGTGGAAGTTACTGTCACAACATGCTTGGAAGGCGCTGCGATGAGAGGCAACAAAAAATATTGAAAAATAATTTCAATGAAGTTGCCACCAATTTTTATTATGGGAAAAATTGGAAAAACTTTTTAATTTTGCAAAATTGGTCTTTTAAAGAGATTGAATTCGGGAGTCTAATTATGCATAGGAAAGGATGGAAGTTTAATTCTACTGCACCCCTAATATATCCATTTTGCAACGGTTATCTTAGAGCTTATTATGCAAATTAATTAATAACCATAATACTATTTATTTTTTCCCTTAAGAATATAATAATTATTTACAAAAGAAAAATAAAGCAAGATTAGTACAACAATTATTTACAAAAGAGAAGAAAAATAAAATTGATAATTATTTACAAAAAAGAAAGAGAAGCAAACTAATATAACACTTATTTACAAAAGAACAATATAACAATTATTTGCAAAAGAAAAATAAAATTAATATGATAATTATTTACAAAAGAAAAGCAAAGCAAAACTAATATAGCGACTATTTACAAAAGATCATAGAAGCAAAATTAATATAACAATTATTTAGAAAAGAGAATATACAAAATTAAGATGATAATTATTTACAAAAGAACATAAATGCCAAAATTAATATAATACTTATTTGTAAAAGAAAAAAATTAATATGATAATTATGTACAACAAATAAGAAATGCAAGATTGATATGATAATTATTTAAAAAAAAAGAAAAAAATAGATGTACAGTTATTTATAAAAGAACAAATAATAATAATAATGTAACAACTATTTATAAAGCAAAATTTTAAAAATAGTAATTTTAGCTTGACTTGCGTTCCTTCGTGTTCTTTGGTACAATGAGGAACTCAAGACCATGTAGTTCTTGTAGAAAATAATTGTGAGTTGAATTAATTTTATTTATAAAAATATTGTATTTGAAAAAAAGGAAAGAAAACAAATTCACTCTTGCATAGAGTTCAGGATAGCGTGAATTATATAATAAACTCTTATAATCTTTATAACCCTTGAGGATGGTTAAACCATACATCAATGTCATATATTTGTTGCACGGATGAAAAGAGATTTAAAAGATTTTTTTTTTGTTATTTTTATTTCAAAGGAAAGAAATAGAAAAAAAGAAAGTTTTGATAAAGATGCAATATGACAATGAAGGATTACAAAATTAATATACATGATTTACTTTTTAATGACTAAAAGAAGTGATCAACCTTTTTTTTTTTTTTTACTTTTACTTTTAATTCAAACGTAACCCAAAAACTAGTCTTTTATGTTATTATTTTCTCAAAAGAAAAAGAGAAAAAAAAACAAATGAAATTAAAGGAAAAACAAAAACAAAATATGTACAAGATTGACCCTAACCCTATTTGACCTTGCTAGTGGTGGTGGCTATGTGATGTAGCAGCCATGAACAAGGAGGATGCTATGCTTGGCAATGTGATGTGACCAGAGAAGAGGTGATAGTGGTAGTCCTAGCTGGATGCAGCGGCTGTGCTTGACCCAAAAGAAAAGTTGATTGTATCCTTATTCCTTGCTTCAGTGATGCAATGGTGCTGTAATGCTCAAGCTTCTGGTCTCTGCCTTTGTTTCTTCAAAAAAGAACCCTCTTTCTTTGAATTGCTTGGTCTATTTATATGTATTGAAGAGGATTAATTGAAATTAAACTTGATTGATTCTGATCGGAATTTGCTTTGATAGTAATTGACAAATTTGATATGATTTAAAATATATAAATATCAAAATTGATTGTATCAAAAATTAAGAGATGCTAGCCAGATTTTATTTCCATTTATTCTAATTTGATTTGATTTTTTTTCCTTTCCTTCCTCTTCTCTCTCTCTCTCTCTCTCTCTTTCTTTTGGGTTAAAATGATTGAGCTTATTCTCTTACTCTAAAATGGGCCAACTTTCTTTTCTTTTCCTCCCTTTTCTTTGTGTGTCTTAAACAAAATATGGTGCTTACAGTTACAAAATCAAATGATATGGCAACTGTTACATTGGATGATGATGGACGAACTCAAGAGGTGCTGCGAGGCTTGGGCCTATGCCAAAGTGAGACGATGGCAGAGAATCTATCATTAAGGGCTTATAAAGTTGGATGGATGAAAGTGAAAATTTAAGTGGAAAAGGCGAATAGCATATCAGGCCCAACTCGTTGACCCGATTTTGAGATGCTTGAGACCCAATTCTGTGTGAAGTCTCCACGTAATCTTGAGCCCAAAGCAAATGATACAATTAGAAATGTTAAAGCACCACAACATGAAGCCCAGGCTGAAACCGAAGAAGAGCAGGTTCCGGAAACTGATATGGAAGATGCGATTGCAACATGGCCGGTGGGCAAATCAGTGGATTCCATGGACAACAATGGCCTGGCGGAGGTGGACAAAAACCTTTCTATTCCGCCAGGTTTTGAAACGAAAAGAAATTCTTTCGAGGGTGTCAATGTGCGAGATGGGGCTGAAGATGGTGGTTTTGTTAAACACAAGAAGCATAGTGAAAGTTTACAAGATAATGGCGAGGATGATATTGTGAAGGAAGACAGAAAAGATTGGGAACTAGGAAAAAAGATAGGATTCTCTGCTGAAAATGAGATTGATGCTATACGGGCATTAGCAAAGAATCGGAGAAATAGAAAAGAGAAGAAAAATCTCTACTCTAGAGGAAGAAAAGAAGGTAACTCCAAATAAAAAAGGTTGGTGTTAAATGATGCTTTGGTGTTTTCCTAGGTAATGGTTTTCGAGAGTTGGTTGCTCCAGTAGGAGTTAAGCTGATTTGATGTGCCAGAGTTAATTTCTTGGGCATTTCTGTTTGGGTGTTTTGTGGCGTGGTATAGATCTGTTGCTTATTGTGTTGTTTTCTTCTTAGCTTTTTTCAGATCTTTATCTTTCGATGATTGTTAGGGAGTGTTGTTTTCGTTTTTGGTTGGTAAGGGTGGGTATCTTTGGTGTTTTTGGACTAAATGGCTTATTACTATAATGTTGAAGATGTGTAGTGTGGTGTTTTTTTGTGCTCTGCTCCTTTCTAAGAATTTTGAGCATTTTTAATAATTATCGAAAAAAAAGATCTAATGCTCTTTTAAGAAAAGAAGAATAAACGAATTTTCCGCTAGTTAGGGTAAAAAGTAATTTAAGTTTAATCAAGCTTATAAAAGTTCAGACTCAATTCAATATTAAAAAAGTGCTAGGATTTTTAATTGAAAATAAAAACAATTGTTGCATTAAATAAAGTAGTATAATTTATTTATCCATTTAAGGATGAATTAACATGTATAATATATTATTCTAATAAATAAATTTAAATAAAAAATCTAAATTTATAACATTTTCCTTCACTTAATTCAGACGTAAAATCAACAGGATATGAACTTAACTTTCAAATTTGAATTCAACTCACTAAAGACTCATATTTAATGAGCTAACACGAGTAATGTAGTAGTAATAATAATAGTAATAATATTAAAATAGAACATTTTAAACTCAACTCAAATTCATGAACTTAGTTATAGTTGATTATATTAATACTTAAGTTAATTAATAAACGAATTCGCAAATTCTATGATGATCTATATGGAGTTCGTGCTGACCACAGACTTTCAATAATTCATAAAAAAATGTAGTAGTATTTAATTTTTATGAACCATTTGTGTAAAAAGTTTTTATATATAGAAGTTTAATTATATATTATTATAAATGATTAATTTTAACATTAACTAACTCAAAAGTCACATATATAATAATATTTTATTAGCTAACAGTTTAAAATAATTTACAATAATATTATTATAAAATTAATCTCTATACAATATTCAGATGGTTTACTCTATAAATAAAATAAAAAAATGTAAAATTTAGTTTTCTAACCGACTTCACCAGCGCCGCTCCTCATCCGAGATCACCAGTCTCCTCCGTTAGCAGTTGGCACTTCCGAACTGAAAGTATAGATAACACCATGAAAACTAGGAGAGACATAGTGGGTCGTGACCTGCCTTCCTTCTTTGGCTGCAAGCAAACAAGGACATATCACTAAAACCCACCAAAATAGCAAAAGAATGAAACTTCGGTAAGAACTAAAATTTATTCTCGGAAAAGGTCGAAAATTTTTAAAAATTATAATTTTGGTCATTTGTTGGGTAATGGTATAATTATCAAACTGTAAATATGAAAGGTTATATGGTCACTTTTTATAAATTAAAAACTTTAATCTAAATTATTAATTAAAATTTAATGGTCAAGATTGATAGATGTTGATAGTTCTTAATTCACAAATACCATCATAGAATTAGCCCTTGTGAAGGGGATTATCTTCACTTGCTCAATTTGGGCACCCAGCCGTATACATGCTTATGAATGTGATCATGGGATGAGGTTGGAGGTGAGGGGGGTGTTGTTAATCAAGTGATCAGTGTTTTGAGGTGTGTATGACACTAAGTATAATGAGTTAATCATAGTGACTGCTCAGTTTGTTTATATGCTGTTTCTAGGTTGCATAATTCATATACTTCGAGGTTGATGTTTGATAACTACACGTTGATTGTCAGCCAGTAGTGCTATAAATGTTCTCGATCCATAGAAACACATGACGGAGATGGAAATCTTCTTAAGGAAAAGCATCATATTGAGTTTTTCTAGATGGAATTTGCAAGAAGCTATATTGTTATGTGTTAGAGTCTCGTATCGCTTAAAGATATGATTAAAATAATTTTTATAAGAGTCTAGGCAATCCACCCCTATAAGCTAGTTTTTGGGGTTAGGTTAGACCCACTCAAATCTTAAGATTATGTATGTTATATTAGTTTTATTACATCAACTATTTAGAGAGTTAGCATAACCACCATACTTTCTTTGTATACACACACTCAGATCATTTAGCCTAATGAATCAATCATTATTTTCTCCTCTATTCTTTCATTCTCTGATGTAATAATGCAATTATGGAGGGCACTTCAACAACAATTTAGAACCATTAATGTTTGCTATGTGCTAATGGTTCTCATATTCTAAACATGAGTAGTTAGCAAAAAAGCATTTCGTTATGGTATTTAGATGAACAGCGACTGCTTTCTTGTTAAGTACGATCTTGTTAACTGTGGCTTGCATATACATATGGTCAATCATGCTTGTTCTTTTAATAATTAGGGTAAATTACAATCACTTCTCCTGAGTTTTGTCGAAATTCACCCCGACTCCTCTTTATTTATCCATACTACACTGACCTCCTCTAGATGCGAACAACTTATTAGACAAAGTTAAAGTGGACTTAACGGAGGGTAAAATGACCAATTTATTCTAACCTGTCAAAGACAAAGACCAAATTGACCAACATGGAGATTGGCCAGTTCCCTGAGTTCCATCATAGATTCCTACCCTCTCATCTCCATGGACACCAAGTTCCCCAATGCCATCGTGATGCTGCCAGCTCCATTGCATATCTCAACCTTTGGTGACCCTCTAGTCACTACACTATCCTCAAGGTGAATGTCGATCGCCTCCTAATCATCCAGATCGGCCTTGCACTCTCCAACAATAATCAACCAACATGAAGATCGGCGAGTTCCGAGTTCCTTGAGTTCCATCATCGATTCCTACCCTCATATTTTCATGGACACCGAGTTTTGAGTTTCGACTTAGAGAGTTCATGTTCACCATGAATCCAAAATTTTTGTTTCTCATAGGAATGGGGGTAAGTAAGTAATTTTGATTTTTCAAATGTACTTAAATATTATAGCAATGTCATTAAAAGTCATGTGCATTGCACATGACAACATGCATTGCACATGACAACATTTCTGTTAATTACACTAACAGAGCATGTCAATAGGAGAGGCTAGTGTAGAAATTTGAAAACTCAGGGACTTGCATAACAAATTTTAGAAATAGAGGAGAGTTAGAATGAATTTTGGCAAATCCCAGGGGAGATGAGTGTAATTTATTCTAATAATTATCATCAATGCCTAATGAAAAGTTGAAAGTATTTGAGATCTAGACAAGTAGAACAAATTGAAATGCCTCATCATAGTTTACATTACTGTCTAGAAAATTCTACATCTCTATTCAAAAAATTGGGTAGAGGTCGTTCTTGCAATTCTAAGTTATATATGTTAGGATCACAGACAAACGAGTTGTCACCAATGCCATCATAGAAGATCCCACCAAGTTCATCATCAGTGGCTATGTATTGCTGTTGATCCTTTGTGACTTCCTCATCGGTTTCAACCCCACATACTTTTGAATTCTTTTCAACTAACTCTCTAAACAGCGAAGAGCGGAGGAGAAGGCCAAGTGCAGTGGGAGAAGATGACTTATTGCTTGAGAATCGGTAGGTTTTGCTTTCAAAGACTTCTTGCTTTCTAGGGGAATTCAGGTGTTCTGGACTGAAAGAACTATCGTGAAGGGCCAACGATTTTGTCTCTCCTATGATAGTTAGATGGTGATGCCACTGTTTGAGACTTGCGATTCATGTTTTGCTTATGCTTTATGGGGTGTTATTGTCCCGCAGGCTTTAACCATCTTATGTATGTAGCGCCTCATTGAGTCAAAAGATTATTTAAGTGAGCCACACAAATGGAAAGGACAAACTGGGTAGATTGGCTTTAATATTAGCATGGTTTTTTTTTTTTAAAAAAATTTAAACTTTCATGTGCAATTAACTTATTCAACATAAATTAATTAGAATTAAGTATTAGATTATTTTTTCAAATTTTTTATATAATAATTATCTGAATTATTTTCCGTCATGAGTATTTTAAGTAAAAAAAGAGTAAATAAACATTAATAACAATATAGACAAACTAGTATACCATAATATACAATGCACATATCCTATATTTTATCTAAAACATTATTTCAAATATTTTAACAAAAGTTCTTTAAGTTTTCTATTATTTTTGCTTTTGTGATCTGTTCTTTTTAAATTTTTGTAAAAATAAAATCATTTATCACTTATTATTTTTTATTTTCATAAAACATGATAAATTTATATATCCAAATAAAAATGAGAAAATACTACTAGAAATGCGCTATTTATCGACAGATTTATTGACGAAAAATTGGACAAAATCCATCAATAAGAATTTTATCGATGGTATTACAGACGGATCAAATGTGTCGGTAATTAAAAAAAAAAGAATATTACCGACTGAAAAGCATATCTATCAGTAATTTATGTAATTATACCAAAGAAAAAAATTCATCGATATAATAAAAACAGCATCGGTAATAATAGCATTAGAAACTATCATTGACAGAATTAAACCGACGAATTATTTATAATTACTGACATCATATCCATCAGTATTTTTTTTTTTTTTGCAATTTGAAAATATTACCGAACGATAATCCATTGATAATATAAAAAATAATATTTCATTGTATATAATTACTGACGGAAAATTCTTCGGTACTTAAAGATTTTTTTTGGTTAAAATTGTTAAAATTGGAAATTAGCATTTAAATGTTTCTATTGTTTTAATTATTCACAAATTCATGTAAATAAAAATATAATAAAATATAAAAAATTTGATAATTCTAGGTAAAAACATAAAAATATAAGAAATAAAAAATTGTTAATTAAATAAAATATATATACACACTGCTACTTAAATTAAAAACTATCAATAATAGAAGAAATAAAAAAAATTGTCACTATATAATTCTAAAAATAGAAAAAAATCCTAAAAACTATTAATATTGGTCATCATTAGTATCTGAAATACCGTCGTTGTCTCTAGATGTGTGGTGGTGGGGGTAGAGGCGGTAGAGGCTTGCACCGGATGATGAGCTTTCACTCCGATATGCTCAAAGTAGCTGTATATGATTGTAATCCTTTACTTCATGGACTATATCTGATGTGTCCACTGCTCCTTATCCCTCTGGTGACGCTCATACAACTTCCTGAACCTCTTGTCAGCCTCCTCGAACTGCCTCTGCATCGGTTCATTTAGTGCATGGACTTGATCACAGATGTCCTTCGAATTGGTCCCAGCAAGCCCAGCTCCAGACACAGAGCCTGCAGAATATGACTTAATGTAGGAAGTTGCCATATCGCAAATTTGCCTCTTGTAGCAGTTACCGACCATCGAGTCTCATATCTTGTCATCTCTAATAGGTGGCCAGCAGGAGTGCTCCCATCCCCCTGCTCTGATTATTGCAACTGGGCCTCAATCATGCTGCAATTGGAAGAACCAAAACAAATTAAATTTAAAGAATAATAACTATAATAAATTAAAAGTATTTAAAACTAAAATTATAAGTACTTACGTATGTGGTCTCCGACTGAGTATCAACTCACTAGGACTTGTCCTGCTTCCAGGTGTAGGTCTCCTGGAATAGCTTTTCTGAGTTGGCGGCCAACTCATCACCTTTTCCTACGTTTCAAAGAATTTTCACGTGATTATATAATATCTAATACGAAAATTAAATAACTAAATGAGTAAAGGATAATATTTACCATTCTCAGTCATGTGCCCGCAATGGTAATGGAGCCTCCAATATGCAGAGAGCCACCTCAAGCTGATCTTCTACTTGTTCGAGTTTTCACCTACTTCACCTTAAACTCGAGGGAGTTCCAATGGGCTCTCAATGCCTGGAGAATCTCATCAGTGAGCCAATAGATGCTAGCACTGTTCTTACAAATGTCATGAAATATATCGCAGAGCCACTTCTCAGCTCTGGTCCTTTATACCCTATAGATCAAAGTCTCCTCGCATGGATCAATAATGAGTATATGCCGCATACAAGTAACACAATAGTCAGCTCAATTGTAACGACCAAAAACAAAAGACTCCTCGGCTCCTTATCCTGACGTGGTCATGTACATGACGCTGGTGGGTTGTCTCCTTTATTTGACCACCACCAGCCCCAGCATCACCTTTGCAACATAGCAGCTTAGCCAATTGATGGCCACCCCCACCATGACAACAAGAGCGCTCTCCATATTGTCACCAGTCTTGTCTTCCACGAGCATAGCAAACATCTCAACATCGAGGACCATATTGTTCGTGAAAAGTCCCATATTGGCTTACTACGACTGCTTTTGATATCCTCCTCTATGCAAGTGGTTGATATCTTCATTAAAAGGCTTCCTCTATCATCTCTTTGCCAGTTCCTTCCCAAACTGGGAATAGTTGACATTTACAATCCTCCAACTTGGGGGAGGGGTAAAAGAGCATGAGAACTAATAAAAGTGAAGCACCATCATATAAAGGTTTGGGAACTACCAATTCTCACGGCAAGAAAATTGACTATTTGCAATGGATTTTGCTGCCACAAATCAGCCAAAATTGACCACAAAACGCTGTCATTGCAAATTTTAGCTGTAGCCTTGGCCCCCCTCTCAAATTTGTGGCGGCAAAGTCCGTTGTAAACAGGTCATGACTGCTAGGCATATCTGCTAAGATCCACAATAAGTGGATCATATCTCACACAATATAATAGGATCACATTTTCTTTCAATCTCGTTTTATTTCCCATTTTATTTTATTTCATTTTTTTTTTGCTGTTAATTTATTTTATTTCCTTTCTCTTTATTTTGCCGCTGATGTAACCGAATATTCACACTTAGAATGATCAAAACAAGCTGTTAATCCAGCATTTTACCTGTTATCATATTTCTTTGAATTTGAGTCTAAGATCCCATGAATCTCTCTGGCCCGCTAACAATCAAGATTTTGGGAGCTTTTTTTTTTATAAAAAAATATTCTATCTTCCTATTTTTGAATTGCCATGTTTATCATAATTATATATACAAAAAGGTAAGGCATGATGAGAGAACACAATTTGCGGAATCTATTTGTAAGAGACAACAGTATCAAACCGTACAATATTCTGAGCTCTTAAAGGAGGTGGTGAAAAAAAAAACCTGGCAATAAGAATTTTTCGGTTTTGTAGAAGTCAAGAGCACGCTTATGAAAACAGAACATGTATTGGTAGAGGAAGAATATCACAGCTTTATTCGTTCATTCATTAATTTTTTATTCTCATACACACAAAGTGACAAAAAGCTTTTTCAACTACGCATATAAGTTAATCCCTTAAAATGAAGTCGTTCATACATTTCAAAAGACAAAATCAAAACCATTTTACTACAATGTCTTCTGCTACTGCTAAGACAACAACCACGCTTCTACGCATCAAAATCTTGACTACTACAAGCTTTGGGAGCCTTCAACAAGGATTATAATAGAGTAATAGACCAATGCCGTTTTGGCTACGCAGGTATATAGAGACATGATGTTAGATTGAAGTTCTTACCCAAAGTGCAAGAAAAAATTGTACAAAAACTGAGAAAATGAATCATATAGCGAGAGAATACAGATTCATATAACCTAAATAATATTAGACAAACGTATAGAAGTACGTCTAAAAGTTAAGTACTCCAAATGGTCGTTTGCAGTCAAGAATGTCTCATTGTAAGATCTAGTTTTAAACGGACGTATGGTCTTTTTGGCAACGTAATAAGAGATGTCATACTCAGTTAGATTGAAAGCTCTTATAAGATGCACAATTGAAATTATGTATGAACTGAATAAAATGAAGTATGAGGAGAGAGCACACACTGAAGAAAAGGAGACAAGCTCAAGGAAACAATCCAAAAGCTTAAGCTCATAAAATTGACAAAAACTTTGTCAATTTTAATTATGGTACACACTGACCATGCTTTCTTACCTAACGTGCACTAATGTCTCAATCTATCATTTCCAGTTTCCACTTTGAAAGTTCTGAAGCTACATGTTTAGTTTTTAACAATATTTTTTAAAATTACAACATTTAAAAAGTATTACTAAAAATATAAAAAGGGTACTATTGAATTTCTTTAACAATATTTTTACTTGTATTGCATTTAGAATATGTTACTAAAATTTTTTAATTATGTTATTATCAACAATAATTGAGTGTAGTGATAAGTGACTTGCACTCCTAGAGAAAGTGCATAGATTTTAATCATGACGGTGCTCGAGGGTAGAAATACAGTAGATATAAAAAATTATGTTATAGTGATATTTCATTTGCAAGGAAAGGTCAATGCATGTGAACCAACTATCCACCTACTCAAACTAAGTGGATGTGCACATAAGGCAGAAAAGTCCTCCCAAACCAAAATTCAAGCTTCCAGGAAGAAGGTAACCCATTAGTGAACTTGAAGTCCTTGAGTATAAAAACCAATTGCTCCCCCAAACCTTTCATCTGAATGTTTGTGATAAAAATATTAAGTTACAATGGGATTATTGTCGTCCCTGGCTTTTTTAAACCAATTTCTTATCCTCTATTCACTCTTCTCATTCACAATTACAATCTATTTATTTTCTGTTCAGCCTACACGATGTCATGAAGATGAAAGTGGTGCCTTGTTGCAGTTTAAGGAAAGCTTTGTCATTCGTGAGTTTGCTTCTCATAATCCTTTTTGTTATCCTAAAACTGCATCTTGGATGCCAAGCACAAATTGCTCCTTATGGCATGGCATCGATTGTGATAAGCTCACAGGTCATGTGATTGGCATTGATCTTAGTAGCAGCCAGCTTCATGGTTCCATGGATGCCAATAGCAATCTTTTTTCACTTGTACACCTTCAAAGGCTTGATCTTTCTGACAATGACTTCAATCACTCTCAAATTCTAGCTAGGATAGGTGAGTTTTCACAGCTAAGATATACGATTCTTTCTCATACCAGTGAAACCACATTTTCCGGTGAATTCTTGTCAGAAGTTTCACATTTGTCCAACTTGTTGTCCATGGATCTACGTAGCTATACCGGATCAATTCCTCTTTATCAAATCAACGATTTCCATCTCAATGTATCTACTCTAAGAAGCTTAATTCAAAACTCAACTAGAGTCAAAGAACTTCACCTTAGTTTTGTAAATATTTCATCATCTGTACTTAATATACTCATAAACCTTACATATTTGCAAATTCTCAATCTTTCCTATTGTGAATTATATGTTGAATTTCCAGTTGAAATATTCCATCTTCCAAATTTAAAAATTTTGAATTTGGAATACAACCAAAACCTCAGGGATATGTTGCCTAATTTTCAATCAAGTGCATTTATTAGCATGTTAAATCTCCAAGGCACAAGTTTCAATGGTACACTCTCCACCTCCATTAGAAATCTCACTTCTTTAACTTGGTTGTCAATTTCACAATGTGATTTTTATGGGTCAATTTCTTCTTCGGTTGGCAACCTCAATCAGCTACTGCATTTGGACCTTGAATTCAACATATTTACTATTGAGACCTTCCCATTATCTTTTGCCAATCTCACCTAGCTATCTTACTTATCTTTAGAAAAAAGTAATTTAGGCGGTGAAATTCCATCTTGCATAATGAACATAACCACTTTAAATTACTTGGATCTTTCAGATAATAATGTTTATGGTGAAATCCCTCGGTCTCTCTTTAGACTAGAGAATCTTGCATATCTTTCTCTAATCTTCAATTCATTGTAAGGACAACTAGAGCTTGACATGTTTCTATAGCTAAAAATGCTTACTCACCTTGATTTATCTTACAACAAATTGTCTTTGCTCAATGGAAAAAGTTCTTCCAATGTAACACTTCCTTCAATTAAGGTGTTGATTTTGGAGTCATGCAATTTAAGTGGTGGAATTCCATCTTGAATAATGAACCTAACTAGTTTACATTTGTTGCATTTTCAAGAAAATCATCTTTAAGGTGAAATCCCTCACTCTCTCTTTACACTAGAGAATCTTGCATCTCTTTCTCTAAGCAGTAACTCTTTGGAAGGATAGCCAGAGATTAACATGTTTTTGAAGTTCAAAATGCTCACTTATCTTTTTTTATCAGACAACGAATTGTTTTTGCTCACAGGAAGAGGTTCTACCAATGCGACCTTTCCTCCATTAGAAGTGTTAGGTTTGGATTCATGCAATTTGGTCAAGTTCCCAACTTTTTTGCAAGACTTGAATGAGTTGGTATTTTTTGGCGTTTGAAACAATAATTTAAAGTCACTACCCAATTGGATGTGGGGAAAAAAAAAGTATTCAAACTTTGTCTATTTTCCAAAGTTCATTGATAGGAGAAATATCTCCATTGATTTGTATTTGTAATCTAAAGTCACTTGTGCTTCTTGATTTGGCCTATAACAATTTAAGCAGTATAATTCCATCATGTTTAGGAAGCATTAGCCAATCTCTTCAAATTTGATGCTACGAGGAAACAAATTGTTTGGTCACATTCCTCAAACATAGATGATAGGAAATGCGCCTTACGATGATTGATTTCAATAATAATAGTTTGCAAGGTCAGCTGCCAATAGCATTGGTCAATTGTAGAATGCTAGAATATCTTAATGTGAGCTATACCAAAATCAATGATTCATTTCCTTTTTGGTTGGGATCTGTTCCTAAGTTGAAAGTTATTGGTTTGCATTATAATGAATTTTATGTAGACATAAACTACCCAAGTAAATGCACATCTTCAAAGCTTCACATCGTTGATCTTTCTCACAATAAGTTCTCTGGAAATTTGACTTCAGAAATAATCAAGAATTGGAAATCCATGACAGTTTCCAAACATAAGTCAATTACAATACGAGGACAATACTATTCAATTTCCAGAAAGATATTGGTTTATAGATACTCATTATTCATTCACTATGTCTAAGGGGTCATTTTGGATTATGAGGATCTTCAACATGGCTTTTGCTTCATGATAGCCATTGATCTTTCAAGTAACAAAATTTCTGGAGAAATTTTAGATGTCATGGGAGACTTGAAGCATCTTGTTTTGCTCAACTTGTCCAATAACATGCTTACTGGCGAAATTCCGTCTTCTTTTGGGAAGCTCTCAAATCTTGAAGCATTAGACCTTTCTCTCAACCGCTTGTCAGGACAAATTCCTCAATGATTAACAGAACTCACCTTCCTGGAGTTCTTTAATGTATCCTCCAACAATCTCTCAGGTCCAATACCAGAAAATAAGCAATTTAACACATTCCAATGCAGTTCATTTGTGGGAAACCAAGGCCTTTGTGGGATTCAATTATTGAAAAAAATGTGAATATCATGCTAGGCCTCCATCACCTGCATTTGATGGTGATCAAGACTCTGAATCAGGATCTTTCTTTGAATTTGACTGGAAAACAACTTTGATCGGATATGGAGGTGGACTCATTGCCGGGTTGGCACTAGGAACTGCTTTCAGTCTAGATATTCTTAGATGGCTAAAAAGGATCTTTAAATTTAAAAACCAAGACTTTGGACTTCAGAGGTGTGAACATTTTGTGATGATTTTCATTTGTTTGTGTTTTCTTTTAAAGTTATTGTAATTGTGTTATGCAAGAGTGCGGTATGTAAAACTACTTAAAACTAAAGTGAAAATATAATCATAGTGTGCTATGCATTTTGCTTGCTCTCGTATTGAAATAATTATATTGTCATATATTGTGTTCTTTGTTTGTGTGTATCCTTTTGTTTTATACTTCGCATTGTTACATGTTATAGTTTAATGTTCTTTTTTTATCTCAACTAAAATATACACTATCTTTGCTTGAAGATACTGGCTTTATTGAATATAAGACAACCGATCTGCCCATGGAGCATAATCTGCAACTTAGTGCTGCAGCTAGTGATTTGATTTATGACCTTGCCTTGTAAAGGAGGCTTATTGGCAGATTATTAATGTATCTAATTCCGGCTTCAGCAAGTATATTGGGTCACACCAATAGTAAAGTGCAAATAGAGCATCGTTCTCACATAGACTAATTTAACCAACTATCAATTTCTTAACTTGAAAACTATTTAGACATTCTAAGCCAGCAGAGTATTGCAAATAACAAAACAATATCTAAGATATCATAATAATTGAAAATCAAATAAAATAAAAATTCAAAACAAATATGAAAGATATATAAGGAAAGAGCACTAGGATCCCTCGATGACATCAAGATGCACCTCTTCGCCACTAAGTACGACCCTTACCTCCAAAACGGTGCGTTTCATACCCAAATCAACCTCAATTATCATCATTATGATTAGGGTCAATAGCACCCCTTTAAGGATTCTCAAAATGGCACTTAATCCCATTCTTGGTTGAATATTACACTCCACCTTATTAAGAGAATATTTTATTTAATTATAGTTGACCCAAAACGTTTTGAAACAAAGAAAAAGGACTTAGCCAACCTTAACTGACATAGACTCATTTTTTTATCATTGCTTACTCTCACTTGCTTGTAATATATATCTTATTAAAAACTCATAAGAAATAAGGTGAGAATATTCTATCTTACAATTTTCTCTATATTTTCATTATTTAAGATGCACTAAAATATGGAATCTTAGTGATTAAGTTTAATATAGAATTTCAACTAGTTGAACAGATAATTTGCTTTCTCACGACAACAAAAAGATAATTTCCTCATTTCCACTCTTTCTTTTTATGCAAATAATTCATTCATTTAACTAACAAATAAATCGACATTTTCAAAACTAAACAGAGCCTTCAAAATTCACTATGAAGGTATCGTAATTTTTTAACTATTCAATCAGATCATGAATATCAAAATTTCTCTCCAAAGACTGTTTATATTATACTTTATAAAAATTATTTTAACCTCCTTTAAATGTTAAAATCATGAAATGTTAAAATCCTAAACCCTAAATATTAGAAAAGCATCTTTTGTAGTGCTCGACAATTGTTCATTGAATCTCCTACATTTTTAATGAATTTTACATCTTTGAAGTAAAAAAATTTAGAAAATAAAAGGCATATGAATTTTTTCAAAAGTAAAATGAGATTGCTAACAGAAAGATAATATAGAGAAAATTAAAATAGAAAAGCTCCATCTTCTTTCTTATGAGTTTTTAATAAAAGTTATAATATAGGCCGGTGAAAGTAAGCAATAATCAAAGAATGAGACTATGTCAGTTAAGTTTAATTTTTTTTTTTTTTAGCCCTGAGGTTTCTCATAATGGCACTTAATCCCATTCTTGTTCAAAATTGCACTTCATCCCATTATGATAATATTTTAATGGAATATTCTCATTTATTTAATCATGATTAACCAAAATGTTTAAAATAAATAAATAAATAAAGATTAAGCTGATTGATGATTACAAGCCTTCTCTGTTGCATACGAAGACAACTACGATTGTGGAGAAATGTACTCTTAATCTGGCTGATGATTACAAGCGTATGCTGCGTCGAGCTACAGAGCCCTCGCCAACCTTTTTAGAATATATCACGTACGTGAACTTGATTTTTCTGTTTGCTACCTTCTGTTTTCTTTACTGTTTTACTCTGTCAATATCAGCTTCGCAATGAGGATCTATGCTTAGTTGGGGCTACATGAGATGAAAATTTTGAAGAGTATCTTATTAATACTGTGCTGATCGCTGCTGTTCCATCCAGGTATTAGGCGCTATATTTGTTTGTAACTCAGAATGTAATTACGGGCATTAACTTAAAGTTGGATTCAAATCAGAGTAGGCTCTGGCGGATGAGTTTAGAGCAGCCCCTTTATTTTGAGCGGAGCTTTAGTATTATTCTAGATAAACCAGAAAAATGGGCAAAGCTGAAATTAACATGCTTTCTGTTTTTATCCTACAGATATGGTCACATGATCGACAATGTTGTTTTGATTGTTACTGGCACCTTGCATGAGAGAGATGGTCAAGAACTAGTGGAAAAATGCCATCCACTGGGCATGTTTGACAGGTAAGTAGTTTCTACTTTCTATCCAACTCTCAATATAATGACTGTCAGCCGATGGAATTTTAATTTTTCATCCTTTCTTTCTGGGGGTTCTCCTCAGTATTGCTACTGTGGCAGTTGCTCAGAATATGCGGGAGCTTTACAGGCTGGTTCTTGTCGACACTCCTCTAGCTCCATACTTCTCTGAGTGTATTACATCAGAGGTAAATCATCTTTCCAGACATTTTCTTCTACCTTTATAAATCTGTCTGTTTGATAAAGGGTTAAAGGATTTTAGTGCTATTGCAGAAACTGGAAATAACTAATATCTAGTTCCTCCGATTTATATCAATAGAAAGTTCTAAGACACTGTAATTTTCCTGCTTCCGCCAATTTATATCAATTTAATGGCAACTAGCTGTTAGACCCCATAACGAAGACAAGGTTCCTGCTTTACCTTTTTCTGCATTATATGCGTACAGTGGAAAAAAAATACTTTGATGCTATGGCTTTGTTGCTTTATGGTGTCATTGATGTGGCTTTTATACTTCTGTGGTACTCATCAATTTCTTAAATGTATGCTCATGGTACTTGTCTGATATTGCACTTATCTTGATTGCTATTATTGCTGCTATTCATTTTTCTAGGACTTGGATGATATGAACATTGAAATAATGAGGAACACTCTTTATAAGGCATACCTTGAAGACCTTTACAGATTTGTCAGGTGAAGGATATGAAACTCTATTTTTTCCTTGCTGAATACAGATTGTCTCGTCACATTTTTTTTTTCCTGACTTTCATCAATTTCAATGTTATTCTTAAACAGAAACTTGGTAGTGCCACTGCTGAGATCATGTCTGACCTTCTAGCTTTTGAGGCTGACAGAAGAGCTGTGAATATCATCATAAATAGGTATGTTGAAACTGAGAAAGCTCTATGTAACCTTTTTGTTTGTCTGGATACTTGCACAACTGGCATTGATGGCTTTCACTTTTTGCAGCATTGGTACTGAGCTTACCAGAGATGATCGTATAAAATTGTGTTCTTATTTTGGTTTGCTGTAAGCTCCTAGCCATCTGCTAAATATTATATTGGTTTTTTAATTAAAAACAACGTTTATGTGTGATTTGGAATGCTTCTTATCTTAAACAGCTACCCATATGGTCATGAGGAACTTGCTGCTTGCGAGGACATTGATCAGGTATGATTTACATCTCACTCTTGTGACGTTTTGAGTTGTTTGATTGCTTCTTTATTCTAATCCTAAAAAATTTTGGTTGAAGGGAAGGCTCCACCAAGTATAGGGTCAAAATTTGATTGTTTGGTTGCTTTTTGTTGCATTTGTAATTCATACTTGGTTTTTAACCAATTTCCGGATGTTCTTTGTATAGTTGAGTAGTTCATTGATCATTATCCTTTTATGTTGGTATCTTTCCTGAAATATTTGTCATTCATCATAGCAATGGGTAGCATTCACTTATATCTCTGATTGATTGCTTTTATTAGTGCATATTTGACCCTGATTCTCTTGCTTGGTTGCTCATATAGGTTCGTGCTGTTATGGAAAAATATCCCCCCTATCAGTATATTTTTGCTAAGTTATCATATGGAGAGAGCCAAATGCTTGACAAGGCATTCTATGAGGAGGAGGTGAAGAGGCTTTGCTTGGCGTTTGAGAAACAGGTTTATATTTAACCGTTCTGCGCATATCATTATTTCTGGTTCATGTAGTGAATTGGTTAATATTTTAATGGCCACTGTATTTTTCTTAAGAGAGTGATGGAACAGAGACTGGAAGAGTCATTCTGCCAGAAGGAAATTGATTTCCTGTTATTTAATCCTTTGTCTAGGGCATGTTTATTCATTAGTAAGCCGCCCCATTTTGTCTATTTTGCAGTTTCATTATGCTGTATTCTTCGCATACATGAGGTTAAGGGAGCAGGAGATCAGGAACCTTATGTGGATTTCTGAGTGTGTGGCTCATGACAGTGTTGTCTTCATATTTTAGTCGGATTGCTCATTACAATTTGCATGTTCTTTTGGACAATTGTTTATACACTGTCCGCATTTCCATCTAAGTTGCCCATTGGTAGTGTTTAGAAGATTGTGATAAAAATAAGAGTATAATCTTATGCCGATGAAATCTTCTGTATTATGGAGCGAGGATTTTTGTAGTCAAATTTGATTTAAATATGTTTAATTCCAAAGATGTTATATTCAACTTGTATGTTGGAATTCCTACAATAAATAGTTATATGAAATAAACTTGCTGGTTGGGATCTTCACATTGCTTCTGCTATTATCCAACTTGGGTAGTCATGATTCGTGTCTAGGATAAACTAATCAAGGTTTAATTATTCTATAGATTCCTATAGTTTCATTCAATTTTTAATAAGATCCCTATATTTTAAAATTTTGTAATTAAGTCCTTATTTTCCATTACAAAATAGTTTGATATGTAGGACATATTTTATTATGGACTATCTCAAATATGATGCACCATATACCACATTATCCAATAATAAAGTTTTAATAGTGTACACCATAAGCCCTCAACTTGTGATGCATGTTAATATTTCCTTTTTGCAACTTTCACCGCCCACTTTAGCCCCTATGGCCTGTGGGCTGGCCTTGTAGGCTTACGGGATGGCCCTGCAAGCTTGCGTGGTAGCCTATAAAGTTTGCTGGCCAATAGATGCTTTTGCCTCCAACATCCTCATCGACATGGACCGGGCCATCCAGGATGGCGTTGATGTGTTCTTGATGTCCCTTGGTGGTGGCTTCTCCCCTTACTTGACACAATCACCACTGAGGCATTCGTGGCAGTTGAGAAGGGGATCTTCGTAGCCGTGGTTCATGGGAAAGGTGGTTGCATGTGATAGGGGGATGAACGCACTTGTGGAGAAGGGGCAGTTGTGAGGGATGCAGGAGGGATTGGGATGATTATGGCAAACACAACGGCGAGCGAGGAGGAGTTGGTGGTGGACAGCCACTTGCTATCGGCAGTGGTCGTGGGGAGGATTGTTGGGGACCAAATTAGGGAGTATGCAGAGTTGGATTCGAACCCGATGGCCATTTTGAGTTTCAAGTTTCAATGGGATGATTTTGAACATCAAGCCGTTGCCTGGTGTGGCTGCTATGGTTGTTCTATTTTTTTTTTCTTTTTTTTTTTCGGGTTTTGGAATCATGGTCTAAGATGATTTTGAGGGTGGTTCTGTGATGTAGTAGTTGGTGGCTTTACTATGCTTGGAGATGTCTTTGTAAGGTGTTGGCTTTGTTTTTGTGGTTGGAAGGGAGGATAATAGGCAATCATTGGGGAGGGAAGGGTTGGTTTTACTATACACTTGTTATATGTGCGGGTGGATGGGGTGACAAAATTAGAGAATATTCAAGAAATATTATGTTAATTTTCACATTTTTGTCACTGTTAATATAAACAGGGATCTGATTGAAAAATTTTATATAACATAAGGATTTGATTATAATTTTTTAAATTATAAGGATCTAATTAAAAATTAAGTAAAATTACGGAGACCTGCAAAATAATTAAATCATTAATCAATTTAGCAAACTTTTAAGTGCCTTTTTTGGTTTTTTGTTTTTTTTTTCTTTTTCGGGTTCGGGTTGGGGGGGGGGGGGGGATGGAAGGGAAGGGAAAGAAAAAAGAGAAGGGGAATTATATGTTGTTTTATGTATAGTTTGACACTTTAAGATTTTTTTCCTCACAGCACTTAAGAGTTTATGTCCAAAACCTTGTGCATACCAAAATGACACATAAATCACCATTTTACTTCTAACGATATCTTTAAGTGAAAAGTTTATTTAAGCGAAAAAATTGGGAACTCGGCTTCTACATCAAACTGCAGAACCCAACTAGCTGAAACTCAAACCAAGCATCAAGCACGTATTTGGGAGAGGAAAGCATGGTTAGCAAGTAGTGGAAATAGATACTCTAGTCTCCAAGTAGGTGGAACATGAGGAGGATAAGGATATGAAGGGAGAAACGGACGATGGTTTAGCAATCTTGGAGCCTGGCTTAATGTTCTCATTTACTTTGCGCACCAACAAAACATGTTCTCGTTAATTATTTTTTTTTTGTACAGTAACTTAGGTTATGGAGAAAGTTTGCCTCAATTTAAGGTCAGATGTCCCAAGGATCAATGAGCACTTCTCTGAAAATTTAACTTTAGAAATACTCAAGAATTGGAAATCCATAACAGCTTCCAAGATAAGCCGATTACAATATGAGGATTGGACAATTAAGTTTGAGGGAAAAGTTGGATTAGTCATATTTCTTATTCATTCACGATGTCTATCAAAGGGGTTGTTATGGATTAAGAAGGCGGCTTCAACAATAGTTTTACTTCATGGTAGCCATCGACCTTTCAAGTCACAAAATTTTCGGAGAGATTCCAAATGTCACGGGAAACTTGAAGAGTCTTGTTTTGCTCAACTTATCCAATAACATGCTTATTGGCAACATTCCATTTTCCTTAGAAAGCTTTCAAACCTCGAAGCACTGGATCTTTCTCTCAATAGTATATTAGGAAAGATTCCTCAAGAATTAATAGAACTCACCTTTTTAGAGTTCTTTAATGTGTCCTTTAACAAGCTCTCAAGTCCTATACTAGAAAATAAGCAATTTTCCACATTCCAAGGCAATTCCTTTGAGGAAAACGAAGGCCTGTGTGGAATACAGTTGTTGAAGAAATGTGAAAATTATGCTAGGCTCCAGCACCTATATCTGATTGTAACTCAAAATTTTTCTTTGAATTTGACTAGAAAATAGTTCTGATTGGATGTGGGGGGTGGACTTGTTGCTAGGTTGGCATTGGGAAGCGCTTTCGGTCCAAATATTCTTAATTGGGCAAGGAGGCTCTTTTAGGCTAGAAATCAAGACTTTGGACTTCAAAAGTGTGAACTCTTTTATGCGTTTTATTTGTTCTCTGTTTTTTTGTTTTTGTAATTATATTATGTAATAATGTGTTATGTGAAGGAGAACGAAAAAACAGAGTGGGTATGAAGTTTGCCTATTCTCATATTGAAATAATTCAATTGTCGTATATGGAGTATTTTGTAATTTGTGTGTACTCCTGTGATTTTGTTTTATACTTAGCATTGGATAATTTAACATGCCAACCCTTTTTTCCCCTGATAGAAGTGGGTTTGAAGCTTAGTGTGAAACTTTAGTCCGCATCACATTTTATATTGGATTACTTAAAATAATCAAATTTCGTAATTATTAGTTATCCATATTTTGTAGAATATATAATTTTAAGTGATACCAGTTGATTTAGATAAAAATTAAAACTATTGGAAATTTTAACTGACATATATCAAGAAATCAGATGATTCTCTTATATTAACAACTTAAGTAAAATTAATCTAATAAATAAATTAAATAGGTAAAAATATCTTGTGATGTGAAAAACTATTGTTAGCAGTATTTTATTTTATTTTTCCATAAAATTTTCCTTATTTTTTAACACACAAATTTACCGTTAATCTAAGAGACCTTATGTTATTTTATTATCCGTATTTATTGTTTTAAATTAAATATTGAAAAATAAAATATAAATTCAAATTTTAAATAATTTTTTTAGGGCAAAAACTACATAATCATGGCATGGGATTAATTAAGTCTTAATTTTGAATATTGTGAATAGAGAAAATTAATGTTATAATAGCTTTACTTCTATAATAAATTGATTTAAGTCGAATCAAATTAGATGGAGTTAAATTGACTTTGGATAGCGGTGGTTTCTATGAAAAAAAGATTATTGCAAATTATATCATCGGATATAATTATTTTATTTTAAAATTTATTTTTAATATATTATTTTTTCAACTTTTCTTCGTTATATTTTAATTCTTATTTATTTTTTAATAACTTTTAGCTTCTTTTAAAACGTTTAGGCTATTACTAGATACGTACTGGCGATCCCACGAGCAATATATAGCATGTGGTCTTTAAAGGAAGGGATGCTTCATAACAGCCCAATTTGAGCTTGCGTACCTTCGGACGTTCTGAAGATATTTGAAGAAAGGCAACGACTTGAGGGATTGAGGAGGAGGTGAAGAAGCTTTTGCCTGGTGTTTGAGCAATTGGTTTATGTTTGACAGTTCAGGGTGTCACTATTTCACGTATTGAATTACCAAAAGTAGTATTGGTCGTGCCCCGGATATCTTCCTTGAATGTAATGATTTAATAAGTTGTCTAGTATATATATGTCTTATTTATTAAGCTAATGTTGTTTTTGTTTTGTGGTTTTGAGGAGGAGAAGAAGGAAGGGGGTGCGAGGTTAAGGCAGCAGTGGATCAGGCTAGGAATTAGAAGCTCACAGTTCATTACAGATATTGTCATGAAGAAAGGAAACAATTTTAAATCTACGTAATTTAGATATATATTGTATAAATATCGTATGTTAATGTAAGAGTGTAGGACTATCGAGATAAAATAGATATAATATATATTTATATAAAAATAATATTGTATAATTTCTCGTAATAATATACAAATAACACTTTCATCGAATTTTTTTTTTTTCGTACAAATTACACTTAAAAGAGTCCGCTTTCCTGAATTGTCATATATTCTATTACTATTACTATATTTTGTGTCCTGATTTTGTATTATTTATAACTTTGTCATATTAGCAGTATATCTTTCTTGCCTTAGCTCACTCTCAACTTATGTTTTAATATTCTACGTAATTATGGATGAAACCCAGGTTTAGTCATATAAAACCTACTTATATTATATCTAGCTATTGATCATTATGTTGGGCGTTTCATTTTTTTTTTCTTCTCATTTTTCTATCTTCCACCATTTTTCTACTGCCAATTTCAGCAAAATACAAAGAGATAGAACTAAAGGATGATGAGCTAGAGAAGGCTAATTGCGGAGTCTAATACAAGGGACAACAGTGTCGCACTGTCCGAAAGTCGGTGTTGTCTCAAATGCACCGCACAAGATAAGGTGCTTGATGCACCTTGTGTGCAGCGCGTGTGTTGGTTTGATCTAAAGCATCGTTTCAAGTTAAATAATATCGAACGATGGAGATTGTTGTTAGCAACTTGTGTAACTGGTAGCAGAAATCTAAATTTGTAAAATTTTAAAACTATCAAAAAAATTAGTTCAACTTAAATTTAAATTCAAAATAAACTAAATTAAGTTCATAAATTTAATTTCAAATTGAAAGCCCAGGACAAGCTCAACAGTCATGAGAGCTCCAGCCATGAGCGACCGTCGGTGTTGAGGAATTGCCACTGTTCAGATCTGGACAATGGTGGGCAAGACCTTATAGCATCGTTTTTTATGAGCGGCAACCAGCGATACATCACACCATCTTGGATTCAATCTCTCGCACATCTTTGTGAGCATTTGGGTTAATTGTTTTCTGCACTTACCAAGGCACCAATGGGTTGAAATGGCACCACATTCGCCATAACATTGTTCTGAGAAAGCATTTCATATAGTTTCCATTTTATTATTATGGGAACTCCTTCATGACCAATGTGAGATTAATGTTGAGATCCAAAGAAGCATTACTCCATAATTGTAAGAATTTTGACAAACAAAAACTAGGCACTTTTTAACATCACACCAATAATCACGGACATAGCCATAACACAAATTCAAATCCAATTACACATAACAATCAACCTCAAGGCCTCAACAACAAAACCATCATTAGCAAGAACAGAAAAGTTCAAAGTTAAAAGCGAAGCCCACAATGACAAAGTTCATATGCTCAGAGTTCGCCATGCACCACATGACCTTGGCGTCGACGACTATGCCGCCGAAGCATGGTGAGGCTGTGCCAAAGGCTCCATGCTGATGCAGTGGAAGATGGTGTTGGCTCTATGCTGATGCGGTGGAAGATGGTGTTGTTGTCGGGGTTGGGGTGGATCCTTGCGGCAATCATACAAGTGAACAGTGATGCAACAGAGAGGACTGTTGGCATGGGAGTGAAGCATCAACGCAGTCACAGCAAGAGAATGCGATAATAGAGGTGTTCCAAACCGTGTCATTGCTAAAGAGGGTGAGCGTGAGGCTGTAGGAGACGCATTCACCGTGCGATTGGGAGAGGATGAGGGATTTGATGTGGTGGTGGTGGAGGAACTCAGGAAGCTTGCTGTCTTGAGGGAAGAGGAAGTAGCATGGAAGATGTGCATGACAGAGGGCTGGAGAGGGGGGATGGAAGGGGAAAGTGACAGCTGGGCTAGAGAAGTAATTTCACATATTCTTTTTAATTGTTTTAACCGGCTGCTGGGGAAAGAAACCTCTAACTACCCGTCATGTTACACGGTGCATCAAGCACCTTAGTTTCACAGTGCATGGCAGCAAGCACCCCGAAAGTCTCGGCACTTAAAGTTCACCGCAAAGTTTGTTGAGGTAATGACGTGTAAAGCTTAAGGTAATCAATTCTCGTTTTGGCTACGGAATTGAAGAGATATTCGATTGAAGTCTTCAGCCAAAGCGCGTCAATGAGTACATCACTGCTAAATAGTATATAATTTAGTGGAAAATATTTTTTCAACATTATAAATCTCAACACCCCTAAAAATACCTCACTAGGATTTTAGAAAAAATTAAATAAAAAATTTAAAATATAAAATTAAATAAATTAAATAATTGAATGTGAAACGATATTGATAAAACATCTACTTCTGAATATTCAAATAACACATCTCTAATTTAGTAGGAGGATGCTTTGAAATTGGAGAGTTGAATAATATCAGTATATCATAGATAAGTGTGTAACGCGTGTATGTCATAGATAAGTATGTAACACGTGACATAAAGTATGTGAACGTTTTGACAATGGAGTTAGAGAGACTTGACATTAGATTGAAGTTATTACCCAACGTGCTCCGTAAAAATTATAAACAAACTGAGAAAATAATTGACATAGAATTAGTGGAGATAATAAAGTTAACCTCACCGTGAGATGAATGGCATAATCAGACCAATTTTGCATTTTTTTTTTCACCTAAAATGCACGAATCCATTATCATAAACACCTGGTTAAACCTTTTCTTTAGTTTACCGTAAAAGTTCAAAACATGTCTACACAATCCACCATAGACAAACCAAATTTTCCTGCCCAAAAGGCATGGCTCAGCAGACTCTTAATTTATCATGGTCACTTGAAAACATATTCAATTATTATAAATTATAATGTACTAGTATTTTTAATTCGTGCACAGAATAAGAAAAATAAATATTCAATTAAAATTAAAATGCCTGAAGCTATGTGAAATTGGAAAAAAAATATTTACGAAAATGCTTCTGCTTATAAAAAAATATAAATCATTTTTTCTGTTTAATAAATAAAAAATTAGGTACTTTTGCTCCTATTTTTAAAAGTCAAGTAGTGCTTTTGAGAATCTTTGTAGTATGCTTTTTTGAACTCATTTTTACTATCTAAAATTTAAAAAATTAATATAATTTTTTTAATGACAATAAAAGTATAAATTATTTTTTTAATATTTATGTTTGCTATAATTATTTTAAATTTTAAAAATAACTTTACCAAATACTATTATTATGACTTTTACTTATTGAGACAATTTTTATAATATTTTATTATATAATACTACTATAACTTTTTAAGAATAATTTTTAAAGAATTCAACAACTCTAAAAAAATTATAACAATACCAAATAAAGCCTCAATGATAAATATAGAAATTCATAATAACAATAATAATAATATAATTTTTATATAATATTAATATCTATTGTAATTAATTTAAGTACCAAGTTTATATAATGCATAATCAATGTATGGTTTATGATGTATAGAAAAAATAGACAAAATAAATAGAAAATAGAACAAACAAACCTACATATAAATGAAACCACGCCGAGTGCGCCATCGATGACTCCTAATTTGTGGTCGCCAGCATCGTCAAGAAGAAATCTCCTCTAATCGCTATCCAAAGCAGTGTCCCAAAGAAGGACTACATTGATTGCAAACTACTTGCTTGTAAGAACATCTTGAAGCTAAAGCTTTGAGCCGCCATGGATGTTAAGGAATTTAGTTATAAAAATATACCAAAACAAAGAAATTAGAAAAAGGCATCGAAGATGAAATTATTTGAAAAATAATAAAGTAATATCATAGCATGGATATAGAAGGGATTCTTGGGAATGAAACACATAAATGGAAAAAATTTCCATGAACAAAATGATAAGAGAAGAGGGTGAGGAGAAACCATTCTATTTAGGGTCAAAAATATTTCTTTAAAAAATGAAGGAGGTGTCCACTATTGAAACCCTTGAATGAATAAGTATATGAATAAGCCTTCAAATAAGGTACACTTCATTTAACATTCAAATTGCATATGAATGAGAATTATTGGACATCAGCTTTAATAGTAAATAAAAATTTAAAATCTTTTCAAGAAAAGAAAGATTCTTAGTTAATAGAATTGTAAATACACAATTTTGTGACATATTTAAAACTTTTTACACTTGGACTCTAGAATATTATTAGTATTAGTATATTGTATATAAAAGTTAATAAAGTTATTTTTTAAAAATATTTGAATTCTTAAAGTTATTTTTTTCAACAATATTTGAATTATTTCTAAATGAATGTAACAGTAATCAAATTCTTTCTAAATATAAATGTATTTATATTTAAATTCTTTTTAAAATTTCCTTTTTTTAAATGACTGCATTTTTTAAATATAACTTTTTTAACTAATTTTACTTTGCTTTTTATTTTTCAAAAACATGAATTTAATGCAAAATTAATCCGGTTGCGAGTGTAAAAATTTCCTTATATCAATAGCTAAATTCTTTCTAAATATTTGCATTTATATTTGAATTCTTTTTAAAATTACCTTTTTTAAGTGAATGCAATTTTTTTTCTAAATATAACTTTTTTTAACTGATTTTACTTTGCTTGTTATTTTTCAAATGCATTTAATGTGAAATTGATTTGGTCGCATTATGTGTAAAAAATTTCTTGTTATAACCTTTGCTTTATTAGTAGTATAGATTTTTGTGAGAAATTTCTAACAAACTCTCTAGATTTGCTCTCCCTAAAGAGGCACTTAATTTTCTTCTACTTAGTGTTCCTGAAAGTAGCATTTGGGTTCTATTAGTGGATACATTTCCTTCACTTTCCAACAACTATCTTTATCCACTATCCACCCATATCGAATGTGGATACGAACATAAAAAAGTTAAAATGTCCTCCATCCATACATGTGATTTTCCATGCCACGCAATGCACGCCATAAAGATACCAATTTTTCTTGCCCGAAGTGCATGTCTGGCACGAAAGTCCTCTCACGATTATAGAAGGCAAGCCATCACCATCGAGTCCTTCAGTATAAAAAACCAATCGGAGTGCTAAACTTTTCATCCGAATGTTTGCGTTGAAAACAATTAAGATACAATGGGGTTGTTTTGTTCTCTTGCTTTGTCAATACAGTTTCTTCTCCTTTCTTCACTCTTCTCATCCACCCTTACAAACTGTTTACCTTCCGTTCAGCCAACTCATCAATGTCATGAAGATGAAAGCAATGCCTTGTTGCAGTTTAAGGAAAGCTTTGTCATTAGTAAGTTTGCTTCTCATAATCCTTTCAGTTATCCTAAAACAGCTTTTTGGATGCCAAGCACAAATTGCTGCTCATGGGATGGCATCGAATGTGATGAGCTCTCAGGTCACGTGATTGGCATTGATCTTAGTAGCAGCCAGCTCTATGGATCCATGGATGCCAATAGTAGTCTTTTTTCACTTGTACACCTTCAAAGGCTTGATCTTTTTGACAATGACTTCAATCACTCTCAAATTCCAGCCAGGATTGGTGAGTTTTCACAACTAAGATATCTGAATCTTTCTCAGTTCAATGAAAGCACATTTTCTGGTGAGATCCCGCCAGAAGTTTCACAATTGTCCAATTTGCTATCCCTTGATCTACGCAGCTATATTGACTTCTTTCCTGATTATCCAATCAACCGTTTGCAACTTAGGATATCCACTCTAAGAAGCTTGATTCAAAACTCAACTAGACTTGAAGAACTTCGTCTTAATTATGTGACTATTTCGTCATCTATACCTAACATGCTTACAAATCTTACATATTTGCAAAAGCTCTCTCTCACCCATTGTGACCTATATGGTGAATTTCCAATTGGAATATTCCATCTTCCAAACTTAAGAATATTGGGTTTGGGACACAACCAAAACCTCAGGGGTATGTTGCCTGATTTTCACTCAAAGGCACTCATCACCATATTATATCTCCCAAGCACAAGTTTCTATGGTACAATACCTGAATCCATTGGCAATCTTAGTTCTTTAAGTCGGCTTTCAATTTCACAATGCAATTTTTATGGGTCTATTCCTTCTACACTCGGCAAACTCAACCAACTTGTGTATTTAGACCTTGGATATAATAGATTTACTACTTGGACCCTTCCATTATCTTTCACAAATCTCACCCAGTTATCTTTTTTATACTTAGAACAAAGCAATTTAGGTGGTGAAATTCCATCTTGGATAATGAACCTAACCAATTTAGCTATTTTGGACCTTGAATATAATATCCTTGATGGCAAAATCCCTCACTCTCTTTTTAGACTAGAGAATCTTGCATTTTTTTCTCTATGGAATAATTTTTTTGAAGGGCAGCTAGAGCTTGACATGTTTTTGAAGCTAAAAATGATTTATGTTCTTGATTTATCTTACAACAAGCTGTCTTTGTTAACTAAAAAATGTTCTTCCAATATAACCCTTCCTCAGATTCAATGGTTAGGATTGGCTTCATGCAATTTAATTGGAGAAGTTCCACCTTGGATAATGAACCTAACCACTTTAACTCACTTGAACCTTCAACATAATAAACTTCAAGGTGAAATCCCTCACTTTCTCTTCATGTTAGAGAATCTTGCAAGTCTTGATCTAGGTGAAAATATGTTGGAAGGACGGATAGATCTTGACATGCTTTCAAAGCTCAAAATGCTTACTTTTCTTAACTTGGGAGGCAACAAATTTTCTTTTCATGAAGGAAAAAGCTCTTCCAATGTAACCTTTTCTCGGATTCAGGTGTTGGAAATGGATTCATGCAAATTAGTTGATTTTCCCAATTTTATTCAACACCTAGAAGAATTGATAACTCTTTTCATATCAAACAATGACATAAAGTCAATACCGAGTTGGGTGTGGAGTAAAAGAAGTCTTCAAGAATTGGTTGTTTCCGACAATGCATTGATAGGAGAAATATCCCCCTTGATTTGCAATTTGAAAGCACTTGTGCGTCTTGATTTATCTTATAACAAATTAGCTGGCATGATTCCATCATGTTTGGGAAACTTTAGCCAATCTCTTCAAGTTTTGGATCTAAGTGGGAACAAATTGCTTGGCCGCATTCCTCAAATTTATATTTTTGGAAGTGCGCTTAAGATGATTAGTTTCAGTGATAACAACTTGCATGGTCAGTTGCCAAGAGCACTGGTCAATTGTAGAATGCTGCAGCTTCTTGATGTGAGCCATAACCAGATCAATGATTCATTTCCATTTTGGTTGGGATCTCTTCCTGAGTTAAAAGTTGTTGTTTTACGTGATAATAAATTCTACGGAGCTATAAAGTGCCCATGGAAATGCACATTTTCAAAGCTTCACATCATTGATCTTTCTGACAATGATTTCTCTGGAAATCTGCCTTCAGAAATAATCAAGAAGTGTAAATCTATGAAAGCTTCCAACATAAGTCAACTACATTTCAGGGACACCATTTTTTATGGGAGAAACAAAGTATCATCTGACAATCTTGTTTCATTTTCATTCCCAATGTCTAACAAAGGGATCATCAGGGATTATACGGGGCTTGAATACCTTCATTACATGGTAGCCATTGATCTTTCATGTAACAAAATTTCTGGTGAGATTCCAGATATCATGGGAAGCTTGAAGAGCCTTGTTTGGCTCAACTTGTCCAATAACATGCTTACTGGCAGCATTCCATCTTCATTAGGAAAGCTGTCAAACCTTGAAGTATTGGACCTTTCTCTCAATAGCCTGTCAGGGAAAATCCCTCAACAACTCACAGAGCTGACCTTCTTGGATTTCTTTAATGTTTCCTATAACAATCTCTCAGGTCTTATACCAGAAAATAACCAGTTTTCCACATTTGAAAGTAATTCATTTGAGGAAAACCAAGGTCTGTGTGGGATACAGTTGTTGAAGAAATGTGAAGATCATGCTAGGCCTCCACCACCTGAATCTGATGGTGATCAAGACTACTCAGGATCTTTCTTTGAATTTGACTGGAAAATAGTTTTGATTGGATATGGAGGTGGACTTATTGCCGGGTTGGCATTGGGAAGCGCTTTCACTCCAGATTTTCTTGAATGGGTAAAGAGGATCTTTTGAGACAAAAATCAAGACTTTGGAGTTCAGAAGTATGAAATCTTTTATGGTATTCATATGTTCTCGTTTCCTTTTTAAGTTATTGTCATTGTGTTCTGTAAGAGTGTGTTATGTAAAATTACTTAAAAAATAAAGTGAAAACGAAAAACATACTGTGTGCTATGTAGTTTGCTTGTTCTTGTATTGAAAGAATTTGTCATATATTGTGTTCTTTGTTTCTGTGTATTCCTATGATACCTTGTTTTGCATTTCCCATTTTTCCATATTATATTTCAAATTTTTTTTATTCTGAAAGAGATGGAATGTTAACTTGCCAAAAATAATTATTTTTTGCCTCCTTTTATGCTTAATTTGCATAAGTTTGCCCTCAGAGGGGATTACCTCCACTTGCTCAATTTGGGCACCCAAGTGAGGCCGTATATATGCTTATGAATATGGTTATGGGATGAGGTCGCTAGTGATGGGATGTTGTTAATTACGTGATTAGTCTTTGAGTTTTGAGGTGCGTATGACATTGAGTATAATGACTGCCCAATTTGTTTGATAACTACACATTGATTGTGAACGAGTCAAGTGCTGTAGTTGTTGTTCTCGAGTCCATAGAAACACATCACACATGGTGGAGACAGAAATCTTCCTGAGAAAAAGTAGCATATTGAGTTTCTCCAGAGATGGAACCTTTTCGAGTACCATCACGGCAAGTTATTGTTAGTTACATTAGTTAGTTGCATCAGGTAGTTAGCCAGTTAGCATAGCCATCAACACTTACCCTGTATATATACTCAGACGTAATGTATCATTTAGTCTAATGAATCAGTCATCACTTTCTCCTCTATTCTCTCATTCTCTGATGCAATAAATGCAAGCCAGACAAGATGGTGCCTGCAATGTCACATTTATATTTTGATATGGCTTTATATTATCTGAGGTCTTCTGATCGTGATCTCTATGCCACCCACTCTCTTGTCTATGAAGCTTTCTTGTTAAGTGGGATCTTGTTAACTGTGACTTGCATATACATATTCTTGTCAATCAGTCTTATTCTTTTAACAACTATCATTAATCTCTAGTGCAGAATTGAAAGTAATTGAGATCTAGACAAATAGAACAAATTGAAGTGTCCCATCATAGTTTACATTACTGTTTAGAAAATTACACATCTCCGATCAAAAAATTGAGTAGAGGTCTCTTTCTTGTAATTCTAAGTTGTATCTGTTCGGATCGAAGACAAACAGTTAAATGAAATAATCTTGAAGACTCCTTAGGCTTTTGGCCAAGTCTTAGTCTTCTCGCGCGCTGTGAATGCTAGCTATGTTCACTTTGCTTGTTTCTGCCACGGATGTTGCCTATATTGGTAAAGTTACACAAATTATCTTGAAAAGAGAGAATTTATCCCCCGAATTGTCATATATTCTATTAATATAACTATAATTTATGCTATATTTATAAGGTGTGCCTGAATTCATTCAGTACTTATGATTTAACCCGTAGTCACAGTAGATATGCCAAAATGCTGAGTAATTATGAGTGAGATTTGATCGACAAGTTGAGTTTATGATAAAAGAAACCTATCTATCTATTTTTTTGGCAATTGCATGATTTTTTTTTTCATGTCATTTTCTATCTTCTCATTTTCCGGTCTTCTGTTGTAATGTGCAAAGAGAAGAAAACTGAAGTATGATGAGGAACAGAGATTGCGGAGTCTAAATGAACCTATCGTCTTTACTTTGACTAAGGAGCTGGTGAGATATGAGTTAGTTCTAATCCAAAGTACACGATTAAAATTACAAGCTATACTAAAGTGCGAAAATGAATAAAAGGACAGAAAACAAATTGTAGAGTCCTAGACAAATGTATAGAAACAGACAAAAACCTGAGCATCTAGAATAGAAAGGAAAGTTTGCGAATGTAATAAAGAAAACCTCACTATGAGACATGAGGTTAAATGGAAATTCTAACCCAAAGTTGGCGATTAAAATTATGTTCAAACAGAGAAAATGGAGCATAATGACAGAATGCAAATTCCAGAGTCAAATAGTGGAGACAAAAGTATAGGCACAGGAAATGTTGAGGTAATGAAGAAAGCCTCAATATAAGATAAAGTTTTAACAAAAGCTTTGGGCGTGTTGTGTTGGCCACGGAATTGGATTGGCAAAGACCCTTATTTTGTGTGTGTGTGTGTGTGTGTGTGATTCTCTGCTGATTTCTTAGAAATCAAAGATACTACGAAGAGTCTCACAATCAACAGTATGGGCTGAATGCCATATATTTATACATGTGGCTAACGAATTAACTGGGCTTATTGCTTTGCTTAGAAATTTTGAGATTAAGGTTGGTTTGGCCATGTTTTCTTGTGATAACCAAGTTGTTATCCACCTTTCCTCCAAAATAAGAAGTCTTGTATAGGATTTGAATTAGTATCATGCTACTATCAATAAACTCTTATTATTCAAATGATTATGAAGATATTATTTGTTACTCAATCGATATCATTATTGATCATCGCATGAATTTAAAAAACCTTTTGAAGAGAAATATTTTTTTAACAACTAACCAAAAAAAAAAAAATCATGTATTACATCAAGCATTAACTGAACGAGATATGAAGTCAGACAGATAATTAATATCTAAGCGTGATTAACAATAAAAATTGAAAATTTATTTTATTTTATATTATTTTTTATTTTCTCTCTTTTCTGTTTACTCTACCTATGTATTATTATTTCCTCTTTTTTTATTATTTTATTTTTGTAGTTTTAATGTTTTTATCATTTTTAATTATTATTATTGTTATTTTTTTGATAATTTCAACAAAAAGTCCTAAAAACTAAATTTAGCGGAACCTAGCACCTAACCAATTAAGCTTCTTTTTTTCCCCCTTATTTTGACAACACCTCCTAAAACTGGAAAAAAATGGAAAAGGATACAAAAAAATACTTCCTTAACTGGGCTGAATCCCCTTTGACCCAAACTCAACAAAAGGGGAAGGGAAATATTTATATTTTTTGAATATATATTTTAGACAATATTTGAGATATTTGGCTATAAATAATTTGACATTTGTTATATTTACGTGAATTATGTGATATGGTGAAAAATTTATTCATCCGATTCACTATAAGATAACTAAAATCCTCTATTATTATTACTATTATTATTATTATTATTGTTTGATAGGACTGAAATCCTATATTATTAACACATAATAATTTCCCATATATTTGCATAGTTAAATTTACTAGCAACGTAGGGGGTTTATAAAACTACATTCAGATAACACTACTGAGAAAGGAAGGCAAAAAATAGTTAAGAAATGAAGGTGTGGTGACAGAGGAAATGATGGATTCTTTGTAGAGGTAGTTTCAGAGGCTGTTTGCATTCGATGTCAAAAGATGCTACAGAGATAGATCTCCTTTTTCACACTATTGCTAGAAATGGTAATTGGGAAGCTACATGGAAGGTGATGGTTGAGATGAAAACGGAGTTTTCAAAAGGGAGAAGGGCTGACGAAGTTGTTGGTAGCAAAGTATGTGGAGGTGAATGGTGATGAAGAAAAGGTTGCGGTAAATATTAACAGAATGAAATTAGCAGAATTATAATGAGTGCAGATATACGAGAATTAATATGGTTTAGTTTATATTTCCTATAGCATAAACGCTTTCATTAATAAAAAAAAAGGAAAAAAGAAAAAGTATAAGAATATCACTTGATTTATACATCTAAAGTTTCTTGTACACTCTCTTTCATAACTTAAAGTATCTCTCTCTCTCTCACTCACAAACATGCACACCCACATACACCTGATCCATTGATTTTATCTATAACCAATGTCCTTGGCCCCTAAGAATATTTATTCCATATCTTAACGAATTTCTTATATAATAATATCTTAATTCAAATATTTCCAAATTTAAGAATACACATATTAAAAATATCCATAAATAAAATCAATTATAATACTATTAAGTATATGCATGAGCCAACTTTATTAACAAAAGATTTAGCCTCATTTGCCATCTTTTTATGCTTTTATATGCACAAAAAGCATTATCTACTGTCATACATTTTGAATTCCTCACTTGATTAATGTAGAGTAATGGTACTTAAATAGAAAAAATTATTAGAATTTTTTATTTAAAAAAATAATGGTGGTTCTCGAATTAAATAAGGTAATACGATCTACTTAATTAATTATCCAACCGATCAAGTTATAAACCACATCATTCTAATAAATATATAATTTCATGCAAAGATTTTTACTTTTTTAACATTTCCTACTAATTTAATAAACTATTTGACTGTGTGAGCTTTTGCAATTATTAAGACAACAACAATTGGGAGCTTTGTCAGTCTTCGGCAAGCTTAAAGCAGACCAATGCTCGTTTTGGCTACGGAGTAAGAGAGACATGAGGTTAATTAGATTAAAGCTTTTAAATTTTACCCATAGTGCATGATAAAATTACGTTAAAAACGGAAAAAGTGAAGCATATAACGATAGAACGCGGGGTCAAATATTAGACTAATGTATCGAAACCCTCCCAGAACATAAGCACTTTGAATGGACAAGAATGTTTGTGGAGGTAATGTGAATGGCTCATTCTAAGATAAAGTTTGAAACCGACGAACGGGTCGCTTCAATTAACGATGTAATACGAGAGGTTACATTCAATTAGCTAGATTATTGAACCTACATAAAATGAATGACGAAACACTTTGAAGAACTCAAAAATAAACAAGTTCAAAATTAAAAATGTAACAAAATTAAAGATTTTAAGAAAAATAAAGTAATTATAAAAATAAAAATAATAAGTTTTACCAAAATTATGATTAATAACAAATAATTAAAGTTAAAATATTATCTTGATTAATAAACAATATAAAGGTTAATTTAGATAAAATTAAAAATATTAATTAAATATAGTTGTAATAGTCATGTTGGTGTGACGTGCCCTTCCCGTAAATATTTTTTATAAAGTTATTTATTTATATTGTGTCCCTTCATTAAAAGCGTTTTACTCATATGTTAATTATCTTAAATGGACATGATTAATTAACAGTAGAACTAGCTAATACTGTATCAAAATCAATCATAGATATAAAAAATTAAAATCTTTAAGAATAAAACATAATGCTTTTGCCTTAGTTAACTTGAAAGTTTTCAACATCAAAATCGATTAAGCTCTTTATGAATTATTAATACCAAAGGATCAATTACCTTTAATTTTTTGTTTTCAAAGTCCAGTTTTTACAAAATCGTTTATATAGGCGTGATTTTGCAAGCTTAAGAATTATAATCTTAGGAATCAAGGTAACTATAAATTGATCTAAATGGCTTTGATTAAATTATCATTTGAGCCTGCTTAACATTATATACTTTTTGAATTCATCAGAACGATCAGGATGCATTACGTAACAAGACAGGAAATACAAATTCAACAAACTACTCAGGATCCCTTCCAATAAATAAGGAATTGGAGAAAGGACTAATGCTAGTTATATATAGGCTATGGCTTCAAGACCTCCTAAAATCAAGTATGAAGAGAGGACGCAAATTGCGGAGTCCAATATGAGATGTAACCGTATCAAAGCATCCAAACATCTGAGCTCTCTCAATATACCAAAGTTTATGGAGGTACAATGAAGAAAACCTCAACTAGACCGATGCTCGTTTTGCCTACGTTATTGGATAGATTCAATCAGATTAATTGATGTTTTTTCCCCCAAAATGCACGCATGAGATTGAGGAGAGAAGACAATATGCAGGGGTCCAATAATATCATCAACAAATGGATCGAAAGAGACCAAAAACATTGAAAGTTCGTGGGGGCTAAAGATTGAAACAGTCCTGTGGAGATGAGGTTGTTATATATAATGAAATTAAACAGAGAAAATGAAGCATAACGACGGAATGCAAATTGCACAGTCAAATATCAGTGAAAAATATACATAAACTGTCCAAAACGTCAAAGACAAGAAAGTTTGTGGAGGTAATGAAGCAGGAAGGCTCTGTATAAGATAAAGTTTGAAACATTCCTGTGGTCGTTTTGGCCACGGAATTATGATAGATCATATTCAGTTACATTGAAGTTCTTACAGGGATAGCAGAATTGAAACACGTACACAGAAACTCTGAAAACTCTTACGCTCATAAAATTGGCATGAATGGCAATATAGTCCAATTTCCTCTTAACCAAAATGCACGAATGTCTCATCTCAGCCTGTCATTTCTTAACCAAAATCAATGCTCATCGTTTGAAGTGTCTGCACAACCAACCATAAACAGACCAATTTTTCCTTGCCCAAAAAACACGGCAGTATCAGACTCACAATTTATCATTATCACTTGGAAAACATTTGAAAGTGACGTTACCTGGTCCTGCTGCATGTGACGGACGCATTCCCGGGCGTCTACTATCTAGATACCACAAGCAAGCTTCTTGAAAGAAGGTAACCCATCACCATCGAGTCCTTCAGTATAAAAAGCCAATCGGCGTGCTAACCTATTTATCTGAACATTTGCATTGAAACCTATTAAGATACAATGGGGTTGTTGAGTTCTCTCGCTTTGACGTCAATACAGTTTCTTCTCCTTTACTCACTCTTCTCATCCACCCTTACAAACTGTTTACCTTCCGTTCAGCCCACTCATGAATGTCATGAAGATGAAAGCTATGCCTTGCTGCAGTTTAAGGAAAGCTTTGACATTCGTAAGTTTGCTTCTTATAATCTTTTCAGTTATCCTAAAACTGCATATTGGATGCCAAGCACAGATTGCTGCTTATGGCATGGCATCGAATGTGATGAGCTCACAGGTCCTGTGTAATAGGTAGCTACTCAACACTAAAGCAAATGAAGAGATACAGCAGAACAATGAAGAATTGCAGTAGAACAACGTAACAGTAGTGAGTTTATGATATTACAACTAAGCAATTGCACCATAAAACCACTATTTGAGTCTGTTGTCTGACATACAAGAACTTGATGAAGAAATACCTTGACACAGGGAACCGAGAGAAGAAGAGGAAGAAGGATTCAGATACCAAAGGGAGAGACTAGAAGTTACTCACATAATCCACACCCCCACAATCGAGCCCCACTTTTCCTTATATTCTATTATTGTTACATTTTTGTTTTTGTTTGGGCCAATAAAAGCCCAAGACCACAATAGACTTATTACGTTAACTTTCCCTCTAAAATTGGCCTTGTCCTCAAGGTCAAAGTTTCGACTATATTAATAGCCAAACTCTTGCCAATGACAGCAGTAGTGTTTCCTTCAGATAAACTAGCAGTATAATCATTGTCAACATCACAGATCTCCTTGCCAATGGCAATGAATGCTCTCTTTAGTTTCCTTGGGCATCTCATCCAATTCAATAAAATCTTCAGCCTTTGCATAAATTGCACCCACTGCATCCATGGAATTTGGAATGGCCGAGGAATACCACAATTCGTGTTTAGTACCAACAATATTAAACATTGTAGCCAATTGAATGCCAACAAAAATTCTAGCCACAGTGTACAAAATTGTAGTGCTAACAAACTTGTGTTCCAAGGCAAGACCACTTGACATATTAACAGAAACACAAGCCATGTAGAAATCACAACACTCTGCATAAGATGACCTGTAAAGCTAGTACAAGATTGAATGACAAACTAGTTATAAAATCTGTCCAATGACCATTGACAATGCACCAGAATATTTTTCCACTCTTGAAGCCTTTTGTCCCATTAAAATGTAAGGTAGTGAAGGAATATGGAAGTGCAACCCAATTAACAATTGCAATTCCAATGGTCATCACCATAGCAGTCATCAATTCATTTACCATAAAGAATAGTATGGTACGAACAACAAGAACAGTATGGTCCACTTGATCACACATAAAGGGAGCTACTGAAGTAATATTGAACAATGACCCTGAAGAATCATAATAGCAATAGAGATGAGTCAGTATGTATTTCTCAATGACGAGGCCCTTGTTTGTCCACTCATGAGCTTGTACAGTGTTAAGTACAAATATTCCAATAGGTTTCAAAAAACCATAGCATCTAAGTAGGATGGGTAGAAGTGCAACTTTCCCCCTTGACAATGACATGGACTCAACCACAATCTTTAAAAGTAACCATTTACAGATATTGATATTAAAGAAAATCATTGTTATCCAAAGCATCACAGCAACAACATCTTGATAAAACATTTTGTCAAGCAGCAAATTTGCATCCATAATTCCAAATTGAACAGGGTATGAATGTCCCATTGTTTTGTTGGTAGTCTTAAAGTTACCACTATCACCCCCTGGATCAAACATAATAATGTAATTCTCATCACATTTGACAATCAACCTGTATGCTATGACAATTTTTGTCAACTCATTTATAGTCAAGCATTACCAATATCCTCCACATCATTTGCAACTCACCTGTTTTCTGACTTCCCTTTATTCTCTGTTGCTGTTGGATCCCCAATTTGTCTAAGGAGACAATAGCCACCAAGGATTTGGAAATTAAAAATTTAGTTGGTACTTTTGAGCTTGCCTGCTTTGTGATCACTAAACTTGGGGAATTGATTGTTTCAGTCCTCTTCTGCCCCCTGATTTCAGTAATTGGCATAACTTTGACAACGCCATTGACGTAAACCGGTTGTTCCTCTGTAACTCGAATTAAGGAGTCCATAGGCTCCAACATTTTGACAACTGCATTTTTCGATCAGTGAGCATGATGGTTATTGAGTAGGTCTGTGAATTTAATATATCCAACGTGCTTAGAACAATGAAGCGTGCCCTCTGAATTCAGAGGACATTTCGAAGAAGACACCTGAATTAGCCATGTCTGGTTGGCAGGTTTCGATGTTACATCATACGGAAGGGCTTGTCCATCCTCTGAGATGGTTGAGGTGATCTTCATGCTCGAAAGATCAAGCAAATCTACGTTCTACTTCACGCTTTCAGAAATTGCTTCAAACGCTGCCTTTGGCATTACTTACTGTAATTCAACAGGTTGTTCCACCATTTCAAGTGATTGATCAATTCCTACATCAGAGTTCGATCCACCGATTTGAGGCTGCTCGGAGGTCTGATCAACAACATCTGTCCAAAGAGTCCTCGAATCCATGGGTTTTGACGAATATTTTTGTTCATACTGCTCACAAAAATTGCGTATGCTTACATGCATAGTGTGTAAATTTGCAAGTATTTGATCAATCAAAGCATTGTCTTCAGCAGAGAGTGTATCGCAATCTACAGCCATCGGTGGTCAATGAAAGCACCAATGTAACAGGTAGCTACTCAACACTAAAGCAAATGAAGAAATACAGCAGAACAATGAAGAATTGCAGTAGAACAATGTAACAATAGTGAGTTTATGATATTCCAACTAAGCAATTACACCATAAAACCACTATTTGAGTTTGTTGTCTGAGATACAAGAACTTGATGAAGAAATACCTTGACACAGGGAATTGAGAGAAGAAGAGGAAGAAGGATTCAGATACCAAAGGGAGAGACTAGATGTTACTCACATAATTCACACCCCCACAATTGAGCTCCACTTTTCCTTATATTCTGTTATTGTTACATTTTTATTTTTGTTTGGGCCAATAAAAGCCCAAGACCACAATAGACTCATTACATCATGTCATTGGCATCGATCTTAGTAGCACCTAGCTCTATGGTTCCATCGATGCCAATAGTAGTCTTTTTTCCCTTGTACACCTTCAAAACCTTGATCTTTCTGACAATGACTTCAATCACTCTCAAATTCCAGCTAGGATTGGTGAGTTTTCACAACTAAGATATCTGAATCTTTCTCAATACAGTGAAACCACATTTTCTAGTAAAGTCCCAACTGAAGTTTCATACTTGTCCAACTTGTTGTCTCTTGATCTACGTAGCTATATTGTGTCACTTCCTCGTGATCCAATCAACCGTTTGCAACTCAAGATATCCACTGCAAGAAGCTTAATTTAAAACTCAACTAGACTTGAAGAACTTCATCTCAATTTTGTGACTATTTCATCATCTGTACTTGATACACTCACAAATCTTACATCTTTACAAAAACTCTCTTTTTCCCACTGTGAACTATATAGTGAATTTCCTGTTAGAATATTCCATCTTCCAAACTTAAGAATTTTGAAGTTGGGATACAACCAAAACCTCAAGGGTATGTTGCCTGATTTTCACTCAAGTGCATGAAAATCAACACAAGTTTTAGAAGTAAAACAAGAAGTAGATGTTGCTAGAAAATTCTATAACAAATGTTATAATAAAAAAAAAAGGAAAAGAAAGACCTAGAAGTAATTAAATGCTAGGATTTTCTAGCAAAGTTTTAAGTCAGTAAATCACCGACTTATGATACCTATAAATACTAGAATAGGAGCTATAATGTGTAAATGCAAAGAGTTAAAGCAAGAAGAGTGACGTGAGTGTGCAGCAAAGAGAAGAAGTGAGTGTGTGAAGTGAGGTACTAGTGTGTGCCATAGAGGTGAGTGTCTAGGTACACTAGTGTGAAAGTGTCCGTATGTGCAATGTGAGTGAGTGACTTGGTGACAAGTCTAGTGTGTGCATGTATAAGTGAGGTGCATGTGAGTGTGTTTGTATCCCATAAATTTGTAGTCTTGATTCTTTATAAATAAATAAAGCATTATTATTTGTATAGAGTCCACTCCTTTGCTCTACAATTTGGCATCAGAGCTAGGCAACTGGGGATCGTTTTGACGGTGATCAAGGATCATTATTTTTGGGGGAGTTTTTTATCGCAAGTCAAAGTTTGTTACTGTGAAGCTGTTGGTTTGGGACCAAAGCAGTGAGAAAATTCTGTCAAGTCACTATGGCAGACATTCAAGTGGTTGGTGAGATTAGGAAGCTCAATGCCCAGAATTATAATACATGGCAAACAAGTATGGAGTCATATCTCCAAGGCCAAGACCTGTGGGAAGTTGTTGGAGGTAGTGAGACAATGCCACCTCTTGGAACAGAAGCAGAAGCATTGAGGAAGTGGAAGATTAAAGCAGGGAAGGCTATGTTTGCAATCAAGACTACGGTAGAGGATGAGATGCTGGAGCACATAAGGAAGGCTTTGTCACCGAAGGAAGTGTGGGACACTTTCGTAACATTGTTCTCCAAGAAAAATGATGCAAGAGTGCAACTCTTGGAGAATGAGCTCTTATCGGCAACACATTGAAACTTGACTATCAACGAGTACTTCACCAAGGTAAAGTCTCTCTGCCAAGAAATGTTTGAGTTAGATCCAAATAGCAAAATATCTTATCAATGTATAAAGAGAATAATTATTCATGGTCTAAGATCGGAGTATAGGGGATTTATTGTTGCCATTCAAGGTTGGTCTACCCAACCTTCCCTTTTACAATTAGAAAATTTGGTGGCCGACTAAGAAACGTTGGCTAAACAAATGGTTGGAGTACCAGTGAAGAGTGAAGAAGAAGCACTTTTCACTGGAAAAAGGAAGGGAAGAGGGAAGCCACCTATTAACAAGAATGAAAAGGGAAGGAAGGAGTAAGAAGAAAATTCATACTTTGGAAAACCCCAAGCCAATAAGAAGAAATGTGATGGCACCTACTTCAATTGTGGTAAGCGAAGGCATTTTGCACAAGATTGTTGGTATAAGAAGAAGTTGTCAAAGAGCAATGCAGTAACTGTAATTCGCTCAACAGAAAAAGAAAATGATAGCAAGGAAGAATGGAACGTCTCCACCTCCTTGGCAATCGAGGAGGAAATAAACTTCGATGACAAGAATTCTAAGGAGTTTGTGGAGTCACCAAAGGTAGAAGTAACACTCACAGCAACATATCGATCAGCTGTTGATTATAACAAATATTGGATTATTGATTCGGGTTGCTCCAATCATATGACGGGTGACAAGGAGAAGCTTGAAAGTAGTGTAGAATATAAAAGTAATCGACTAGTGGTGACAGCAGACAATTCGAGGTTCTCAATCACCCATGTTGGGAAAGCGGTAATCTCATCACGTTATGGCGACAATCAGGTACATCTACAAAATGTCTATTATGTGCCTGGAATGAAGAAAAATTTACTCTCAGTATCACAAATTACAAAGTCAGGACAGAGTGTTTGGCCTAGAAGATATGAAGATTTATGAGAAATTAAAAATCACAGGGGAACCTATGCTGAAAGGACGACATTTAGAATTAATCTACATAATGACTGCAGAGTTAGCTTATGTAGAAAAGACTCGCGAGAATGAGACTGTGGATTTATGGCATGCACGTCTTGGGCATGTGAGTTATCATAGGCTCAAGGCGATGATGAAGAAGTCGATGCTCAAGGGTCTCCCTCAGCTAGAAGTGTGAGATGACATTATATGTGCTGGGTGTTAGTATGGTAAGGCACATCAACTGCCATACGAAGGGTTGAAGTTTCAAGCCAAGGAGCTTTTGGAGTTGGTTCACTCTGATGTGCTTGGACAAATAAAACAACCCTCAATTAGAGGATATCATTACATGGTGACCTTCATTGACGATTACTCAAGGTATGTGTGGGTATATTTCATGAAGGAAAAATCAGAGACATTAGTGAAATTCAAAGAATTTAAAGAGAAGGTAGAAAGCAAAGTTGGGAAGAAGATTCGGTGCCTACACACAGACAACGGGGGAGAATACACATTAAAAGAATTCTACGAATTCTTGAAGGAGTGCAAGATAAGAAGACAAATAACATGTCCAAACACTCCTCAGCAAAACGATGTGGCAGAAAGAAAGAATCGCCATATTGTAGAGATTTATCGGAGCATGCTGCATGCTAAAAATGTTCCAAGTAGATTCTGGGTCGAGTGTATGAAGACTGCAGCCCATGTGATTAATCGACTTCCACAAGCGAAGCTGAGGTTTGCCTCACCGTTCGAGAAGTTGTGGAAGCTTAAACCCACGGTGAGTCACTTCCGAGTATTTGGTTGCATATGTTATGTCTTTGTTCCAGATCACTTGAGGACCGAAAAGGATAAGAAGGCTGTTCGTTGCATATTTGTGGGATATGATAGTCAAAGAAAAGGATGAAGATGATGTGATCCCATAACTGGCAGGTTTTATACATCAAGAAATGTGGTGTTTGATGAAGCCTCCTCTCGGTGGTCAATGCAGCAGATAATTCTACCTGATTCCAAAGAAATTGAAGGCATGATAGAAGAAAAGATGGGGGAGCAAAAGGAAGGCATAGAAGAAAAGCCTCCAAGTTCAATCGAGGTGGAGAGACACACATGAAGTCCCTGACAAATAGGAGTGCATCAAAGGGAACAAAGAGAGTCTCAGAATGAAGAAGAAGAAGAAGAAGAAGTCGAAGAGCAATCATAGCTCAGAAGATCAACTAGGCAAAGAAAACCAAATCCCAAGTATGCAAATGTTGCAGAGGTGATGGAAGAAAAAGAGATGGCAACATATGAAGATGGCTCGCAGAAGAAAAAGTGGATCAAAACATCAAATGGCATCAAAGTTTCAGAGTTTCGTAAACAACTCAAGGTGCAAAAAAAAAAAAACTAGTGCTAAGGGGGAGAAATGAAAATAAGCACAAGTTCTAGAAGTAAAACAAGAAGTAGATATTGCTGGAAAATTCTATAACAAATGTTATAATAAAAAAAAGGAAGAGAGAGACCTAGAAGTAATAAAATGCTAGAATTTTCTAGCAAAGTTTTAAGTCGATAAATCACCGACTTATGATACCTATAAATACTAGAATAGGAGCTATAATGTGTAAATGCAGAGAGTTAGAGCAAGAAGAGTGACGTGAGTGTGCAGTAGAGAGAAGTAGTGAGTGTGTGAAGTGAGGTACTAGTGTGTGCCATAGAGGTGAGTGTCTAGGTACACTAGTGTGGAAGTGTCCGTATGTGCAACATGAGCGAGTGACTTGGTGAGAAGTCTAGTGTGTGCATGTATGAGTGAGGTGCATGTGAGTGTGTTTGTATCCCATAAATTTGTAGTCTTGATTCTTTATAAATAAATAAAGCATTATTATTTGTATAGAGTCCACTTCCTTGCTCTACAGTGCACCCATCAACTTATTAAATCTCCAAGGCACAAGTTTCTATGGTACCCTACCAACATCCATTGGAAATCTTACTTCTTTAAATTTGTTTTCAATTTTAGAATGCAATTTTTATGGCTCCATTCCTTCTTCACTTGGCAACCTCAATCAGCTCGTGCATTTAGGCCTTGGATCTAATAGATTTACTATTCAGAACTTTCCATTATGTTTTGCTAGTCTCATCCAGCTATCTTTTTTATCTTTAGAGAAAAGCAATTTCCGTGGCAAAATTCCAAAATGGATAATGAATCTAACCAATTTAGCTTACATTGATTATAATAACCTTCACGGTGAACTCCCTTCTTCTCTCTTTAGACTAGAAAATCTCGTAGCTCTTTCTCTAACCTTCAATTCATTGGAAGGACAGCTAAAGCTTGACAAGTTTCTAAAGTTGAAAATGCTTACTTCCCTTGATTTATCTTACAACGAACTGTCTTTGTTCATTGGGAAAAGTTCTTCCAATGTAACCCTTCCTCCAATTCAAGCATTAGGATTGGATTCATGTAATTTAAGTGGTAAAATTCCACCTTGGATAATGAATCTAACCACTTTATCTTACTTGAGTCTTCAAGGAAATAACCTTCAAGGTGAAATCCCTCACTCTCTCTTTAGACTGGTGAATCTTGAATATTTTATTCTAGGCATCAATATTTTGCAAGGACAACTAGAGCTTGACATATTTTTTAAGCTGAAAATGCTTAATTCTCTTGTTTTATCTTACAAGAAATTGTCTTTGCTCAGTAAGGAAAGCTCTTCCAATGCAACCAGTCCTCCATTAGAATGGGTACATTTGGCTTCATGCAATTTAGTTGGGTTTCCAATTTTTCTATGCGACCTAGATGAGCTGGAATCTCTTGACCTATCAAATAATAATTTAAAGTCACTGCCCAGTTGGATGTGGAGGAAAAGAAGTCTTCAGAAGTTGAATGTTTCCTGTAGTTCATTGATTGGAGAAATATCCCCATTGATCTGCAATCTGAAATCGCTTGTGGTTCTTGATTTGTCTTATAACAACTTAAGTGGCATGATTCCTTCATGTTTGGGAGGCTTTAGCCAATCTCTTCAAGCTTTAAGGCTAAAAGGAAATAAGTTTTTTGGCCACATCCCCAAAACATATATGAGAGGAAGTGCCCTTACAATGGTTGATTTCAGTGATAACGATTTGCAAGGTAAGCTACCAAGAACATTGGTCAATTGTAGAATGCTAGAGTATCTTGATGTGAGCCATAATCAAATCAATGATTCATTTCCCTTTTGGTTGGGCACTCTTCCTGAGTTGAAAGTAATTGGTTTGCGTCATAATCAATTTTATGGAGCTATAATATGCCCAAGGAAATGCACATTTCCCAAGCTTCATATCATTGATCTCTTTCACAATGAGTTCTCTGGAAATATACCTCCAGAAATAGTGAAGAATTGGCAATCCATGGCACTGTCCACAACATAAATCAATTAGAGTATGAGGATATTACTATTCATTACAGGGGAATATGGCTTGGATATACTCATTATGCATTCACAATTTCTAACAAAGGTGTTGCTACATATTATAGGGGGCTTCAAGATGTATACTACATGGTAGCCATTGATATTTCAAGCAATAGAATTTCTGGAGAGATTCCAGATGTCATGGGAGACTTGAAGAGTCTTGTTCTTCTTAACTTGTCCAATAACATCCTTACAGGCAACATTCCATCTTCCTTAGGAGAGCTTTCAAACCGTGAAGCATTGGACCTTTCTCTTAACAATTTGTTAGGGAAGATTCCTTTCGAATTAACAAAACTCACCTTTTCTGGAGTTCCTTAATGTATCCTTTAACAATCTCTCAGGTTTTATACCAGAAAATAATCAGTTTTCCACATTCCAAGGCAATTCGTTTGAGGGAAACCAAGGCTTGTGTGGGATTCAATTGTTGAAGAAATGTGAAGATCATGCTAATCCTTCACCACCGGCATCTGATGGGGATCAAGACTCTGATTCAGGATTTTTCTTTGAATTTGACTGGAGAATAATTCTGATTGGATATGCAGGTGGATTTGTTGCCCGGCTAGCATTGGGAAGTGCTTTCAGTCTAGATATTCTTAGGTGGCTAAAAAGGATCTTTTAAGTCAAAAATAAAAGACTTTGGACTTTGGAGGTGTGAACTCGGATGATTTTCATTTGTTCATGTTTCCTTTTGAAGTTATTGTAATTGTAGTTGTGTTATGTAAAAGTGTGCTATGTATTTTGCTTGCTCTTATGTTAAAATAATTAAATTGTCATATATCATGTTCTCTGTTTGTGTGAAAGCAGGGTTAGAGCTAAATATCAAACTTCAGTCTATAGCAAATTAAATATTTATTTAAGAGTAAGAAATTGTTAGAATTTAGTATTTAAATTATTGACTCTTAAATGAATGAAAGGTTATATCACCTCATTTTATCCAACAATCATTATGATTTATGTTAAAAATTTTGGTAATAAATTTTTTTGGCTTTGTAGCATTGCTCATGTTAAAGTGCTTTAACTAATCAAAATTAGTAATTAATTTCAAAGAATACTTTGAGGTGATAATAATTAATTTGAATAAAAATTAAAGCTATTGAAGTTTTTTACTGATTTATTAAAAATTAAATAATTTATATTTTAACAACCAAACTGAAATCATTCCTATAAATAAATTGAATATACGTAAATATATTGGCAAATGTTATTAGCAGCGTTTTATTTTTGGTTGATTTTTATCACAAAAATTTTCCCTTAATTTAAAAGAGCTTATGTTAATTTATTATTAATCATTATTGTTTTAAACGAATTATTTTAAAATGAAATATAATTTCAAATTTCTAATAAACAATTCTTAAGGAAAAAGCTACTTAATCATGAAATGGGATTAATTAAGTGAGCCATTAATGAGAGGCCAAATATTCATGCCAAAAGAGCAAAAAGCGAAATATATAATATAGAACTAACGCTCTTTAAGAAAAGCATAAACAGGTCGGTGGCATATTTTTTCCGCTAAGTAGGGTAAAAGTGAGTTAATTTTAATCAAGATTACAAAAGTTGAGTTCAATTCAATAATTTAAAAAGTGCTAGAATTTTTAATTATAAAAAAGGATAGTTGTTGCATTAAATAAAGTAGCATGATTTGCTTATTTATTTAAGAATAACATATATGATATATTATTTTAACAAATAAATTTAAATAAAAAATCCATTTTTTAAACATTTTCGTACACTTAATTCAGACTTACAATTTAGAAGAAGTGAGTTTAATTCTTAAATTCAAGGTCAACTAACCAAAACCTCAAATTTGATGAGCTAACACAAGTAAGGTAATAATAATAATAATAATACATATAGGGAAAAGATTACGTAAGAGGAGTGGTTCATTGTGAGAGTAAGAAAAATAAATTTTAACTATTAGATTTTATATAAATAATTAAAATTAAAATATAACGTCATATAAATTTTTAAATGATCATATAACATTCAAGTAATTTTTAATCTTGATCATTTGTATATGATTATACTACTTATTTGTTCTTGTCAACTTTCATATAAAAATTCTTCTTTTACTTTATACACTCTCAACACACTCCTCTCAATGGACATGCCCCTAAAATTAAGTTTAATTATTGTTATATTTATATATACAAAGTTACAAACAGATAAAACTAAAGTATGAAGAGGGAGCGCTCATTGCGGTCTAATATGAGATGTAACAGTATCAAAATAGACCTATGTTCGTTTTGGCCACGGAAGTGGAGAGAGATATTCAATTAGATTAACGGATGTTTTCCCCACCAAAATGAACGTATATACGAGGAGAGAAGACAATTTGCAGGGGTCCAAGAATACCACAGACGCGTTGACCCAAGGAGACCAAAAACTGCAAAAGAAGATTGAATCAGACTTGTGGACACGACATTATACGTAATAAACAGAGACAATAAAGTATGACGACAGAATGCATATAAATTAGACCTATATTATTTATGAGTGCATTTTGATTAGATTTTTTTATTAAAAAAATATTTTTTAAAAGAATAAGTTTTTTTTATAAGTTTTAAAATGTGCTTAGATATAACTTAAAAAAGATGTTGTAATAAAAAAAATATTATTTTACTATTTTTGTTTTTCGAAGTTAGTAGTATCTAACGTCTAAAAAGAGTAGAATTGGAAGTGATCACTAATAAAAATATTTTTTAAAATTATTCTTTATCTTTATTAATAATTATAATTTATACCTTTTTTTATCTCTTATCAAATCTTAATTTTCTCTTTTTTTAAATATTTTTTTTATAATTTGACTAGACACTTTTTAATAATTAAAAGTACTTTTTCAAATAATTCATTAAAATACAAAATAACTTTTGGATTTAATGTATATCATTGTCCATATAAAAAAAATTATATATATATATATATATATATCTAATTATATATTATTAAATCAATAAAAATATTTGACTCAACCATTCATTATTTGAAAAGCCTTACAAATAAAAATGTCTGATTATATATTTATGTAAAATTCTTTTACATTATTAATACATAAAAATTAGACTCATAACTTTTTCTGAAACATAAAACTTTACTAAAAAAATATTTTAAATTTTTTTTTAGTTATCTAATGTCCCCAAAGGGACAAGAATTTTGAAAAAAAAAATAAATTATCCAAATATAGCCCATGTATTGTTACGATAAACAAATTCTATGATTGTTAACCGTGAGATATATGTATTTTTGACATATACGGCCTATGAATGGCTGAATGTGAATGTTCACTTTTTAAGGGTGAATATTTCAAGTGTATGCCATCAATAAATGTTCACACACTTTATTCTTAAAATATTTAATATTCTAGAAAGGCTCCCTTCTTACTCAAAGCGTCACATATTTACTTTCAGTAAAACTTTGAATTAACCATCGAAAGAAATATAATACATCAATTTGCTCAAAAAATCTGTGGTATCAATTTGATTCTTAATAAATTAGTTTTCATTTGAAATACCTGTGATTGTTTTGGCCATGGAGTTATGGAGATCATATTTGGTTACGGTGAAGTTCTTGCAGAAATAGCACATTTGATTTGAAACACGTACACTATACACAGAAACCATGAAAAATCTTACGCTCATAAAATTGGCAAAGTTTAAGGAGGTAATGGAGCTAGCCTCACCGTGACATGAATGGCAAAATTAGGCCAATTTTTCTTAACCAAAATGCACGAAAGGTATCTCAGCCTGTCATTTCTTAACCAAAATCATCACATGTTTGAAATGCCTGCACAGCCCGCCATAAACAGACCAATTTTTCTTGTCCAAAATGCACGGCTATGTCAGACTCACAACTTATCATTATCACTTCGAAAACTTGTTCCAGCGACGTTACTTGGTGCACGTTGGATGCATTATCGGGCGTCGTCCACCAGTGAAACTAGGGATGACAACAGGAATCTCTATGCGAAGATGTATGTGAAAATCCTTGCAAATGGAGATCTAAATACAGGCATTTTTCTCCTATGGCGATGGAAATAAGGGCATGTAGGAATTTTAAAATAATAATATAAATATCAAGAAACTCCTACTGTTAGTTAATAAATTTAATCTCAATTATGGCATGTATAATGATTATAATAATATAAGATATTAGGTGTTGAAATTACTTGAAATGGTCGTGGAAGACAAAAAATCCATATCTTTCCTTTTGACCAAACAAAGAAATAAAATAGAGAGAAACTACACAAAAAGAGTAACTACTCCTATTCCTTAAATGGTCAAAATGTGTAACTATATTAATAGGGCATAAGACATCTATTGTATGGTTAGAAGTAGGGCCTCTTTTATTATGTTAGTAAAAGATAGGCTTAACCTTCCTATTATAGATAGCTCATACACAAGGCTCATTTCATATTCAATTATGAGTAGTGCTAAATATTCTTAAGTCCAATAATAATATTAATTATAAAATTGGACTATACAATATGCTCTAAAAATTTTTGGCATTTAATTAATTTGGTTTTAAATTAAATTCAATATTAATTTATATAAGTCTACAAAAGAAACCAACAGAGCAAAGGTCTGTGGGGACGGGGATGATGATTATGCCCCCACTCTTTAGAGATATCCGACCCATGGTTTAGTTTATGTATTTCTTTTTATAGGTAAATGAAAGTAGAACTTAAACTTAAGAATGAAAATTATGAAGATATTTGGTGATTTCTTAATGATATTTAATATTATTGAACTCTTTCATACTTCATTATTGTTTAATGGTTGTAATTTTATTTAAAATTTAAAAACTTAATGATAATGATATAAGACTAAGTTTAAAAGTTGAATTAACTTTGTTTTATTATTTTTGATTTTTTATTTTTCTAACATTTTTTTACATGAATTTTCTAACCAATTAAATTACTTAAAAAAATTTCTTAATTTCTTAAATATTTTTTTTCAGTTTCCACAGGTTCTCACAAGGTGGAAATCTAAGAAAAATAAAGATTGGGAGAAATTTTTCTCTACTGCATGGAATAAAGATGAAAATAAGAGGAATTCTAATGACGTGGGATAGGAGTGAGGGACTGTTCTTGCTGCCGCCCCACTGCCCCATTTCCATCCCTAAGCGGTTGTTTGGATTAGTAGATCACGGAAGGAAAGAAAAAGGATGGAAAGAAAATGGAATGAAAGAAGTGTTTTCTTGTGTTTGGTTAACCAAAGAAAAGGAAGAGAAAGTCAAAAAAAGCATATATGGGGCCACCTCAAACTTTTCTTCCTAGTAGTGCAAAGAAAACCACTGAAAAGCAAGCTTATTCAACGACAATTACACCCCTACAGAAGGATGTTACTATAGAAGGATGTTACATAAATGACTGCATTTTATTGGCATGCACCGTGTCATATCCCTCCAATATTAAATACTGTTATTAAAAACTAATAATAACATTGACGACCTGTATCAAACTTATATTATTGTTTTTACCATAATTAAATTAATATTATTATTTTAAATTAAATCAATATATCTTCACATAATTCAAACATAACACTATATTAATAAATTATTTTTATTAATATTTATTATAAAATATTTATTTCTATATATAATTTATATAAATTATTTAAAATTTAAATAAAATTAATATATTTATATTTTATTATAATAATAAAGATATATCTATATATATTATTTTATATTTTTTTATTTTTTCTCATATTATTTTATTTAAAAAATAAAAAAATATTTTTTTTCCTCTCATTTCCTCCTTAAGCAAGAGTGAGACCCACTTGTACTGCTATTGTAATATTTTTATGTTTTGACGTGACTGCTATTGCAACATCGGTAGAACTAGATGATATATAAAAAATACTTTATTCTTAAAATATTTAATATTCCCCCACATGCTCTATCTTTACTCAAAGTGCGATATATTTACTTTTTATTTAGACAAATTTTTTTCGTATAAATACAAACTTAACTCCTTATATTTTATTTAAGATAGATTCGCTTATTGACGGGTCCGCCAACATAGCTCATTCATGTTTTGCTTAGGAGATGTTACTTTCCCGCTGCTTTAACCATGTTATGTATGTTTGTGGTGACTCACCATATGACAACATGACAGATAAATAACTATTTAAATTCCGACGAGGTATTTAATAAGTCAAAAGATTATTTAAGTGAGCCACACACATAGAAGAACAAACTGGGCAAGCTGGCTTTAATATTATCACAGTCTTTTATCTTATGTGCAACTTATTTATTTAAAACAATTATTAAGATTTTTTCTCTTGGTTGTTTAATATAATAATTATTTAAATAATATACCATTTAGTATCGTAGGAAAAAAACAGTGAGTAAATATTAATAAAAATATAGATAAATTGGTATACCTTAAAAAAGAAATTTTTAGATAGGTACTGTCTATCACATTAGCATTTAAGCATTCATTCCTATTCTGAAATGTGTAAAAGTAGTGGCATATGTATCTCAGTCTTCGTTATTACTATATAGCTTATTAATTAATATCCATTTATTATAGTATAAATTATACTAATTTCTCCGGAGATTAGATAATATTAGACATAATACCCCTTAATTTTTAAAAATATATATTGACCTCCCTTGAAATATAGGTGATATTACACATGATACCATCATATCTTGTAAAATATGACACTAAACACCCCTACAAATATAAGGTCAGTGTAGATATAAAAAATTGAGGGGTGTTATATATAATATCATCTAACCCTTATAGGAGATTAGTATAATTTACCCTTTATTTATATTTATATATTGATAATTAATAACATCAAAATACAATAATTACCATTCTAAAATTATCTTTTTCTAAATTCGATTTATTCTTTTTAAAATTATCATTATTAATTTATTTTTAAAAAATTAATATATATGCATATTATTTGATTTTAATTAATTTAATTACATGCAATACTCTTGAGGTATTAAGAAATAACACTTCATCCCAATCTACTAAAAGTGTGTTTAGATTGATTTTTAAAAAGAAAAAAAGCACTTTTTTAAAAAAAAATGGTTTTATAAGTTTTTAAGTGTATTTAAATATAACTTTAGAAAAAAATTGCTTGTAGAAAGAAACAAGTTAAATTACCCTTTTTTTTTTAAGTTGTAATATCTAACTTATAAAAAAAACAGAAAAAGAAGTAATTTTTAATAAAATAGCCTTTTTGGTTAAGATTTTAAGAAAAATATTTTTTTCGAATCAAAAGTATAAACAAAATTAGAAGTAGAACTAAAGAAATATTTTATATTTGGATATATAATTATAGAAGTAATTTTGAAGTTGTAATACCCGATTTAAGTTTAAAATAATAATAATAATAAATAAATAAATAAATAAAACATTAGTAATGGAAAATTTTAAAGACAAAAAAATTTACATTAAGATATAGTGATAGGGGAATTGAATTAAGTGGGGAGTAAGTTTTTAATTAAGAAAAAAGAAAAGAAAAGAAAAGGAAAGAAGAGAAGCCTTGACTACATACACTTTAAGTGATATGAACTACCTTAGCCCCCTCCCTTTCTTCTTTCTCCTTTTTCTTCCGGACTCTACTCCTTCGCGGTACCTCTTTCTTCTTCCCTCTTTCACCCTTCTACTTTTCTCTTCCCCTTGTATGGTTTCATATCTTCTTCTTGGAGCACCACTTTCATCAACATCAACAACCATCTCTCTCCATTACCATCCTCCACCTCTCTCTCCGCCACCTTCACCACCGCGGAAGCTCCAAGTTCCATGTTTTCTGCCCCTCTGCATTTCTCTATCTCTCCGTTGCAGGGGCTTTTTCACATAAATAAAATAAAAAAATAATTAAATACGAAAATGTCCATTTTCGTTTTTTTTTTTAAATGTCTTGATTTGGGTCTGTGTATAAATCATGTGAGGCTAAAATGATTTACGAATGAATAGAAATCATGGCAACCTCACACGATTTATAGCCTACATAATTCTCGATTAGAAATCGTAAGAAGTTGACACGATTTTTGTGGGAGTCAATTGAATAGAAATCATGCCAGGGTGACACGATTTTTATTCAATTGATTCCCACAAAAGTCATGTCAACCTCCCACAATTTCTGGTTGCTTTGCCTATAAAAGCGAAATCATGTGAGCATTGTTCAGTCGTTCAGAAATGTGGGAGGGCCCTATTGAGAAATCGTGTAAGAGCGAAAGAGAAAGAAAAATGGGAATTTCTGCACAAATGACACAAAATAATTTACGCTAGTTAGATGAAATTTCACATACTTCTGCATATCTGCATGACAAGGTAAATTTTGTACACATCTATATTTTAATTTAATTATATTCAAAAAAATAGATATTTAGTTTAACTTTATTTAGATTAATAAAAGAATATTTGTTTATTTTAGTTTAGATTAGTGTAAAAAATATTTGGTTAGTTTAGTTTAGGGTTACTATTAAAAATATTAGTTTAGATTAGTGGAAAAGAATTTAGTTAGCTTAGTTTAGTTTTGGTTAGTTTAATAAAGAAATCATTTGTTGGGTAAATATTTTTTTGTTAATGAAAACTTTAGTTTACAGATTTATTTTAATTGTTTGTAGTGTATTTAATATTATTTGATTTTTTATTGATATTACAAGGAAAATGAATGTAAGTTAATTTATTTTTTATAAATATGAATGAAGATTATTATTTTAAGGTTTAGTTTAATATATTTAAGTTAATTATAGATAATTTAGTTGTTATTATATTATAAAGTTTAATTTCAGTATTTATTTGATTTATTATAATGTTATGAAGTTTAATTTAATTAATATATTTTTAATAAATGTAGTTTACTGTCTTTAGTTTGAGATAATTTAATTTAGCTTTGTTTGAGTTTTTTAATATGAGTGATATTATAGCCATCTCGAGTGTTGACCGCTAGGCGTCGCCGCATACCTATTCCACATCCTCTTATGGAGCCATACTTGAGGTAGGCAGGCTTATGGTCTGCAGCTCAGGTCCCATATTATGAGTACGATAATGCACTGATCAGCGCATTTGTGGAGCGTTGGCGACCAGAGATCCATACGTTTCATCTTCCATATGGAGAGTGCACCATCACGTTGGAGGATGTTTCATATCAGTTAGGGCTGTGGGTCGATGGGCAGGCAGTTAGCAGATGAATGGGATCGTGGGGCAGATATCATGGTAGGGATATATGGACCATATGTTACGACTTATTTGGCACAGTACCAAGTTTAGATAAGCGACATGGATATTCAGTATTTCTGTCTTGGTTCAGTACCACATTTCGTGATTTGCAGGCAGATGCACCTACTGAGACAATTATACGTCACACTCGGGCTTATATTATGATGATGTTTGGGGGTTTTTTGATGGCGGATAAGTCAGGGTCCAGAGTTCATTTGAGGTGGCTGCCGCTATTGCATGACTTTGAGTATTTTGGGAGCTTTAGCTGGGGGTTTATAGTGCTTGTGACTCTATATCGCAATCTTTGTCACGCTACCAATATGAGAGTGAGTGACATTTCTGGGTGCTTGGCCCTTTTGTAGTCATGGATTTGGTTCAGAATCTTACCATTGAGACCTCTTCCTGCTGAGCTCACCTTTCCATTTGTTGCGAGGTAGAGTTATGAAAAAATAAATTAATTTTACATTTTTTTACCTTTTGCATTTGAATATCGCTAAGATTAATGCGTTACTTTATTCCAGGTGGGGGGATTATCATTGCACCTCTGATAACCACAAGAGATGGTTGCTGGCATTATGGAGACAGCTTGACGATTTAACTATCACTAGGGTAAGAAGCATTCAGTTACCTTACTTACATGTTGCTTTTGAATTTGTTACTTTTACATTGATTGAATCATTGTTAAATATTGCAGTTTAGGTGGACTCCGTACCAGGACCTAGATATAGCCCAGATCACACCGGACTTTGTTTTTCGGGATTCCCCTCTTTGGCCATCAGTCACAGCCTTGATCTACTTCAGTATGATTGAGTTCCAACAGCTGGATCGTGTTATTCAACAGTTTGGAGGACAATAGCCTGTACTAGTTGAGCCGCTGAACCTTGATAAGGTTCACGGCAAGGATGCTTGTGGGGCAGATTATTGGTGGCCTGATCAGTACAGGGCATATCATGATTTTTGGGATGCACGGATGGACCAGGTAGTTCGGTTTCAAGCCTTTTCCGACGGTCATCCATCAGTTGAGTACATGAGATGGTATTCGAGTGTTGCACGGAGATTTTTACGTTCAGACCGAGTCTTTTGTGATCCTTGATGGGCCGAAATGCCTCGCTGAGCACGTTCCACCAATGCCTTCTGTGGCCCTTCCAACTCATGCTCTAGATCGCTGCCGACAAGAGCGCCGTTTATATGTCAGGACACGTGCTAGCCATCGCAAAGACGATGATGACGATTATGCAGATCCTTGCCAGTTTGGTGATGATGATGATCAGCATCATAGGCACTCCCACTCTTCTGCTGGCAGCCCGAATTGGCAACCCATGCTTGAGTATGGTACATCCACCCAGGCACATATGATGGCCACCACGATGGGGGGGTCTAGTTCGTAGACGATAGGGGGTCCTAGTCAGCAGTATATGACCAGGCCTAGCTCTCAGTTTTTATCCAGTCCTAGCTAGTAGTTTAGTCCCAGTATGGGTGTGATGTGTGCTGAGCTTGAGGCTTTCCTCAATGCTCCTATTCCGGTGGGTACACCTACTCGAGATGAGACAGTGCCATCAGATGTGTATAGGCCATCGTTGGATGGCATTGATCTAAATGTGAACCCATCTATACCAGTGCCTTCTTATCAGGGATTGTATGGATTTGATTTACTTGGTGAGACTCCGCCATCAGTACTCACAGTTGGCCAGATTGACCAGGAGGCTTAGCAGGTTCAGCACAGAGAGCCGGCTCAGGACCAGGAGCAGCAGGGAGAGCTTGAGCTAGGGCTGGAGATGGAGTACGATCAGGGGAGGGGTTGGCCTATGCTAGAGTTCGTCCTCGTCAGTGCCGCACACGTTGTCATTTATCGGCCCCTTGACGGGATAAATGGGACTAGATATCCGTGTATGATGTGTATAATGTTGACTTGCCTATGGACATTTTTTATTTCAAACTCATGTACATAGTTGTTTTCTACTTATTTAGATTCCAATATTTTGTTTATGTCGGATGAATAAATAACTTATACATAGAATATGTTAAAAAGTAACAAACTCCAATTAGATATAGTCTAAGTGCATATTTATATTAAAAAACACACAATCAAAATTACATTATCTAAGCATTTTGAAAATTGACAACAGTCGAATAACAAATAACAAATCAAAATCAACAATACGAAACTAAAAAAATAATACACAATAGTTGGAAATTAACACATTAAAAAATAAAGAAAGTTAATTGCCTTCACTAGGTTGGCTGAAGGATGAAGAAGGCTGAGTTGGGCATCTTCATCTTGTGTGACCCTCTTGTCTGCACAAGCCACACCGTTTTGGTTGTCCGGATTCGATAGCATCCATTTCATTGCGGATTCTAGTTGAAACTGGACGTCCCGTGGCAGCTCGTCTTAGTTGTGGATTTGGACGTATTTGAAGTCCACTGTACTCAGGTCAATATGTTGCATTTGCAATAGCTAAGAACTCCATTCTGTATACATTAAATACAGTATGCATGCGATAAACATCATCAACAAGATGTGCATATGCACACACAACAAGTACATGGTGACAAGGGTAATGAAGTGCCTGAAAATACCCACAATCACACCAATGATCTGACAGCCTCACCCTATATCTTCCTTGACTTTAGTTCCCTATTCATGCATGCTCCTCCACCACAAAAGACTCGTTTGCCCGAGAGAATGCAGAAACAGTCATGGAGCCTATTTCTTGCTTGTTGATTTCAATTGCTCGCAACAAGGCTTGTAAAAAAACTTGTCCGCTTGCAAGCTGGGCCACCGCTGCCTTCCTTTTCTTCACAAACAATGCTGCAGGATGGAAATAGGTAGACTTCACCAAAGCTGTAATTGGAAGATTGCGTGTGCCTTTAAGAATAGCATTAATACACTCTGACAAATTCATTGTCATATGACCAAACCTCTTGCCCTTATCAGCATGTTGTGCCCACTTTTTGATGGGAATTCTGTCTATCCAATCACACATAGCTGGATTCTCATCTCGCAATAAGCCACGATAATAAACATACTCTTGGCGGGTCTTTGAATAGACTGCATTCATTAGAGCTCGCTTTGCATCTTTACTCTTGAAAGCTAGAGCAAAGTTTGAAACAATGTGCCATATACAATATGCATGATGGGCCCATGGAGGATGCCATCCACTATCATCGGCATTTAAAGCAGCTTTGATAGCACCATGCTTATCAGAAATAATGAGAATACTCTCTTGGGGAGTCATATGTTGCCGAAGATTAGTCAAGAAGAATGACCACGCTTCTCTTGTCTCCACCTCAATCACGGCAAATGCAATTGGCAGAATATTGGAGTTACCATCTTGAGCAATTGCCATTAATAGTGTTCCACCATACTTCCCATACAAGTGCATACCATCAACTATAATTAGCGGCTTGTAGTATTTAAATGTACAAAATAAATGATGAAATATTATACAGCAATGATCAACAAAATTTCCTACATAGAATGGTTGAGTCACCAATTGAATAATTATACCTGGATTAAATGCCTGCAACCCTTGTAGCCATTTCAGAAGTTCATTATAAGACTCTTTCCAATCACCGAAAATCTTACCAATGACCTTCTGCTTGGCGAGTCAAACCTTCCTATAAGAAGTCTTGAATCCATACTTTGCCTCCATTGATCCTTGCAAAACTTTAATAGAAATTGTTGGATCAGCTTGCACCATGGAGAATATGTTGGCATAGATAAAATTAGTATCTAACTTAGAATGGTCCTGTGAAAGTGATGCAGACAAACACGTGTGCGGTCCATTGTACTTCCGAATTTCCTACACTCCCTTTTTCTGGCGATAAGTCACACGTATGCTCCAACTACATTCATTCCTAAACTGCTTGCATTTACCATGGTATTTTATATGATCAGATTCTAGGACCTTGTACTCAACTGATCTTCGAATACTGTAAGTTTTAATAGCAAATAATACAGTCTCCTTATCAGAAAACTGTTCCCTAACTTACAACTCATTTTCTCCTGCCAAACCCAAAATATCACCACTATCTACCATGCCTCCAATCCCTGGAAATGTACTCTCATGCATAGCTTCCAAATTTAAAGAATCATAATGAGACACATGCGCATATGATTGAGAATGAGAATGGGAACCGAACCGAGATTGGCTGCTCCATGGTTAGCTCTGAGTCGCAGGCACTACCTCCCTATCCTCACCACTATCGCTATCATCTGGTATTCCATCTGGCTCATCTTCTTCATCTCCATTATTGATAATAAAGTCATAACCTGCAATAGGACCGTGCTGCGAGAGTGGTGCTGCTATCTCCATTGCAAGCTGTGCAAAACTTGGCTCGCCCATCAAATCATCCGCATCTTTTGTATTAACATTTTGGTTCTGCATAGGACTTTGTGATGCCATTACAAAGGTAGGTGAAAGTTCAGCCAGTGACAATGCAACAGATGCTGGATCGGGAGCAGATCCTTTGGAGCTTAACGCCGAGTCTTGTAAAACAATGAATAGCTCCATAATACGAATCTCCAGAAACTGAGCACGACAATCAAACATCACCCCAATATCTTCATCACAGCTGATCTCAAGATTGTTGTACCGAATCGGATCTTTCCCAACTACTATAGGCAACCTGTACACCATTTGTGTTATATACTTGTTATTTTGTTGGCATAACTTCTGCAATATTTTGCTCTGTAGCTCCAGTAAAGTAATAGAATGATGAATATTCAAACAAGCTTAGTTTGAAATGCAAAATGTTACTCCCTCATTTGTATTTGTGATTTCACCATTATGGTGAACAAGAATGTAAAATCTCTTCATCTATCATTCAAATTTTTGGAAGGATACGTATTCTTTTCTTGCTGGAAAATGACATTGGATGGTTGAAAATGACACTGGATGGTGGAAGCTGAGTGTATGTGGTGGGGGGATTCCTACAAAAATCGTGTGAGGTTCACGCGATTTACATACATTAACCAGAAATCGTGGGAGGTTGACACGACTTCTGTGGGAATCAATTGAACAGGCAGGATCTTGCAATCTAATGATTTATTATTTTTTTATAGGATATTTATATACAGACCTTATGGTTTTTTTTTCGAAAATTTGTTTTATTTTGTGAATATGATGTAAATAACGAGTATAAATAAGAAACACGTAAATGGATGATATATATATATATATATATATATATATATATATATATATATATATGAATTATGGGAGAGTGCTTTGAGAGCCTCAACTTGTGATTATTGATTAGTGGCTTGGAATAGGTTTGGCTTATACGAGGAAGCTAGAAAAATAGGGGAGGTTCTGTTCATTTTCCGTAAGAGTAGTCAGAGTAGGCTTGCTAGAGATCCGCTACCTCTAAGCGCTGATCACGACTCTGAGGTGGGTCATGACAGAAGTTGAAAACTCTTTGAATATGATAAATTTAGAAATACTTTTTGTAGTAAAATTATTATTAAAGATATGGAGGGGGGGAGAGAGAGGGGGGTATTTTTCAAAAATTTTAAGGATAAAATTATAATAAAATGAGAAGATAATGGTTATAAAATTCTCTTTTCTACTATTTTTTCTTCTACAAAAGCAATTCTCTATCTTCTTTTTTTTAAAAAAAATAGAAAATTAGCAACTTTTAATATGATTAAGTGCATTTTACTCTAAATATCATGTTCATATTTGGATTATTTAAATGTACATTACACGTGTGCATAGTACATAATTCATTTCTATCCTTTGATGAGAAAAAGATGATATTTTAAAAATTAGACTAAATTATTTATTAAATCAATTAAAGTGTGAATTAGTCTTTTTTTTTTCGTTCTGTTTATAATTTAAGTATAATTCAATTTATTGAATTCATTAAACTATAATTAAAAAAATTTCCCACTGAATTTCTAATTTAATTGTTAAATTATCAACCAAAAAATAAAAGGTGATAGACCAACACTATAAGATTTGTAAGTAAAAAATGCCTTTTGTGCATAGACTTGAAGAGACATTATTCATCCATAGGTTGTTTCAATGGAATCATTGATATCGGGATCTTATTATCAGAAATTAATTAATCTAGTTTGACCCAACAAAGGTTCGTGAAAATGGTATGAGTCTTTTGATGAGAATTTTTTCTTATTCCTATAGCTCAAATTTGAAAGCTCTAATTAAATATCAAGACACCTACCAACTTGGCTAGCTGCACCTTGACTTCATCCATAGCTGTCTTGGCTTCTAGTTTTGAGTGTAAAAAGGAGGAAGAAAAATAAATGAAAAATGATTTAATAATAAAAACACAAGATAGAGGAAGAAGATATGAACGTGCAATGAAAAGTTTAAAGTATTTAAAATTAATTGAAATCAAATAATATACATAATTGTGGAGGTAATGAAACCTTTGGCTACGGATTTGTAGAGACATTCAATTAGATTGAAGTTGTCGACCAAAATGCATGATTGAATTTACACACAACCACCAGATATAATCAAGTAGGAGGAGGGAAGACAAATATCAGAATCAAATAATATCAGAGACAGGTGGATCGATCTTAAAATTGACAAACAAATGCTTGTGGAAGTAAGGCGTAGCATAGACTATGATCGTGTTGACTACGGAGCTAGAGAGACTTGAGCTTAATTAGATTGAAGTTTTGAAACAAAATGCACCATAAAAATCATATATGTACAAACTGAGAAAATTGACATGAAGTTTATGGAGGTAATGAAGTTAGCCTCGCCGTGAGATGAATGGAATAAAACTGACCAATTTTTCTTACCCAAAATGCACGAATGTTGTCTCAACCTATCATGTTCACTTGAAAACTATCTCATTAATCTGCTGTAAAACGTCAACGCATGTGGTTTGAAATGTCTGCACAATTAACCCGCCATTAATTAGCAGACCAATTTTTCTTGCCCAAAATGCACGCAGTCTCAGTCTCAACTGAGACTCTCAATTTTATCATTGAGTTTACTCGGTGCATGTTGGACGCATTCCCGGTCGTTGACTACAGTGTATTCGAGTGAAAGCAACTGCTATAGTAACATTGGTAGAACTAACTAGATAATATATCCAAATACTCAGTAAATGCTCACACACTTACTGTTAAAATATTCCACAAACTCAATCTTTAGTCAAAGCACAAAGTTTACTCTGTTTATAGGCACCCATGCATGTAAATGCATTTACTTTCACGGTTTAACCAGCCAACATATACTTCCACCTTCCCACAAATAATGACCACCATTATTGACTAACAAGCAAGCTTCCTGCAAGAAGGCAAGCCATCACCATCGTGACGTCCTTGAGTATAAAAACCAATTGGTGTGTGCCAAACTTCTCATCTGAACATTTACACTGAAACGTATTACGATGCAATGGGGTTGCTGTGTTCATCAGCGAATAGCTAGATTGAACCTCTTACATAAGATGCATGACGAAACACTTTGAAGAATTCAAAAATAAACAGGTTCAAAATTAAAAATGTAAAATTAAAGATTTTGATAGTACCATAGGACTTGAAAAGGAGGGGTTAAATCAAGTGCTTGATAAGTTAAAAAATTTTTTGCACACTTAATACAAGATTTAGAAAGTTCACTCAACTAAATTTTCTAGTCGACGGTTAGTAGAAATTTAGTAAGTGCCTATTGGATTTAGTTATCAAACTATTCGAAATACAAGCAGAATATATATCTCAGAATATTATAACAATACGAGTCCAGATATAAGAGATATAACTTGAAAACATAATCGTAAAAGATAAGGGATAGAAAAGTTGCACCAAAGATTTATATTGGTTCGATCTCCACAATTTAGAGTTTACGTCCAATCCCCACTACCTTGTGAGATTTTTCACTATGAGTGTTCTTTGTTACAACAAACTTATCCAAGCTCTATTATAATTTCACTCAACTTGAGTTACTCTTTTCTCACCAATTAAGAGACCTCTTTCAATAGTATTTTTCTCACTTGTGTACCTCATAAGATTTTCTTTTCTCTCAAGCTTCACTCATTTAAATTACTATGGTTTTAAAGTATTACAATAAGAAGAAGAAAGATGAAGAACAACAAGCACTAAGCTTTCAATGAGTTCACACAAAACAAACGTCACTAAGACCAGATCACAAAGACTATCTAAGGTTTAGAAAGATAAGTATATATAGAGACTTTAGCTTATGCATGTGAATTGCATCCACCCAATTGATTTGAACGTTGGATAGCTTTTCAAGGAGTCTGTAGAGTGGTCTTTTCATGCTGTCACATATTGTTCCTTGTGCCATGACTTTTTCTCTTTCATGGTACATGTCTTTTTGTCTTTTTCTATACTTAGTTTGATAACATTTTAACTCATGCCTTTTGTATTCCTTTCCTAGTATTAAACAACCTAGATGGATACAAAAGTTGCTGCAGCTTTTGGTGTTATACCTGTTGGAATGTTGCTCAAAGAGTCAACTCTTTGGATATTAAGCCTTGAAGCTTTGAGCATATTAGTGCCTTAAGTCCATTGCCTTCTTTGTAGATTCTACTATAGGATTTTCACTTCAAGCTGTTGGATTATGTGGTTCCTGCACACATGAAAATAACCTTTCCAAGATCAAGTGCAAGGAGCTTTTAATACAGTTTACATCATCATTATAATAAAACACACTATAGATCCAATAGATTTTATATAAGATAACTCAAGTAATTATTAAATTATGATTAATAATAAATAATTAACGTTAAAATATTATCTTACTTAGTAAACAATATAAAGCTTAATCTAGAGAAACTAAAAAAATAATTAAAAAATAGATATTAATTTTGATGCATTATCAATGTGAAAGAGTTTTATATTATTATCCAATTTTATGCTTTTATTTGTAAGATTTTCAAAAAAATAGGTGATTCAATTAAATATTTTTACTGATATAATAATATATAATTAGATATTTATGTAAATTTTTTATATTAATAGTACATCAAAAATTAAATTCTTAAAAATATAGCAGTAATAATCATGTTGGTGTGGCGTGCCCTTCCCATAAATTTTTTTTGTGTAGTTATTTAATTAGTGCATATATTGTGTCCTTTCATTAAAAGCGTTTACTCATGCATTAATTATCTTAAATGGATATGATTAATTAACAGTGTATAACACTAAAATTAAAATTAATAGTGTATCAAAATCAATTACAAATATAAAAAATTAAAATCTTCAACAATAAAACATAATGCTTTGCCTTAGTTCAAATTTCTGAAAGTTTACAACGTCAAGATCGATTAAGCTCTTTATGAATTATTGATAACAAAGTTCAATTTCCTACGATTTTGTTTTCAAAGTTCAGCTTTTATAAAATCATTCATATAGGCGTGATATCGCCAGCTTAAGAATAATAATCTTAGGATCCAAGATAGCCAAAAATTGATCTAAATGGCTTTGACTACATTATTATTTGAGACTGCTTAACATTATATATCTTTTTGAGTCATCAAATTGATCAGGTTGCATTACTTAACAAGATAGGAAATACAAATTCAAAAATTACTCAAGATCCCTTCGGATAGACTAAGAACTGGATAAGGGACTAATGCTAGTTATATATAGGTTATAGCGCCAAGACCCCCTACAATTAAGTTTAATTAATGTTGTTGTAATTATATATACAAATACAAACAGATAAAATTAAAGTATGAAGAGAGAACGCGAATTGCGGAGTCCAATATGAGATGTAACAGTATCAAACCATCCAAACATCTGAGCTCTCTTCACATACCAAAGTTCATGGAGGTAATGAAGAAAACTTCACTGTAAGATAAAGCTTAAACCAGACCGATGCTCTTTTTGGCTACGTAATTGGATAGATTCAATTAGATTAATTGTTGTTTTTTACCCCAAAATGCACGTATGAGATTGAGGAGAGAAAACAGTTTATATAGGGGTCCAATAATATCAGAAACAAGGGGATCGAAAGAGACCAAAAACATGGAAAGTTCGTGTGGGGTAAAGATTGAAACAGTCATGTGGAGATGAGACTATGTATAATGAAAAAATTAAACAGAGAAAATGAAGCATAACGATGGAATGCAAATTGCAGAGTCAAATATTAGTGACAAATATACAGAAACTGTGCAAAACTTCACTATGAACAGACAAGAAAGTTTGTGGAGGTAATGAAGTAGAAGGCTCTGTATAAGATAAAGTCTGAAAGATACCCGTGGACGTTTTGGCCACGGAATTGTGAGAGATCATATTCAGTTACATTGAAGTTCTTACAGAAACAGCACAATTAAAACACATACAAAGAAACTATGAAAACTCTTACGCTCATGAAATTGACATGAATGGCAATATTAGACCAATTTTTTCCCAACCAAAATGCACGAATGTCTCAGCCTGTCATTTCTTAACCAAAATCAATGCACGTGGTTTGAAATGTCTGCACAACCCGCCAAAGAGAGACCAATATTTTCTTGCCCAAAATGCACGGCACTATCAGACTCACAATTTATTATTATCACTTGGAAAACATTTGCAAGTGATGTTACCTGGTCCTGCTGCGTGTTAGTCTCATAAATCTTACGTATTTGCAAAAGCTCTCACTCACCCATTGTGAACTATATGATGAATTTCCGATTGGAATATTCCATCTTCCAAACTTAAGAATATTGAGTTTGGGATGCAACCAGAACCTGAGGGGTATGTTGCCTGATTTTCACTCAAAGGCACTCATCAGCATATTATATCTCCTAGGCACGAGTTTCTACAGTACACTACTACCTGCATCCATTGGAAACCTTAGTTCTTTAAATTGGCTTTCAATTTCAGAATGCAGTTTTTATGGGTCTATCCCTCACTCTCTCTTTAGACTGGTGAATCTTGTAACTCTTTCACTAGGGAGTAATTTCTTGGAAGGACAGCTAAAGCTTGATATGATTTTGAAGCTTGCAATGCTTAAAACTCTTGATTTATCTTTCAACAAATTTTCTTTGCTCACTAGAAAAGGTTCTACCAATGTAACCCTTCCTCCAATCCAAGGGTTAAAATTTGTTTAATGCAATTTAACTGGAGAAATTCCATTTTGGATAATGAACCTAACCACTTTATCTTACTTGAATCTTTATGATAATAACCTCCTAGGTAAAATCCCTCACTTTCTTTGTATTGGAGAATCTTGTAACTCTTGACCTAAATAATAATTGGTTAGAAGGACGGATAGAGCTTGACATGCTTTCAAAGCTCAAAATGCTTACTTTTCTTGGTTTATCAGACAACAAATTGTCTTTTTTTGAAGGAAAAAGCTCCTCCAATGTAACCTTTTCTCCGATTCAGGTGTTGGAATTAGGTTCATGCAATTTAGTTGAATTTCCCTATTTTATACAACACCTAGAAGAATTGATAGCTCTTTACATACCTAACAATGGCATAAAGTCAATACCGAGTTGGATGTGGAGTAAAACAAGTCTTCTGGATTTGGTTGTTTCCAACAATGCATTGATAAGAGAAATTTCCCCCTTGATGTGCAATTTGAAATCACTTGTGCATCTTGATTTATCTTATAACAATTTAGCTGGCATGATTCCATCATGTTTGGGAAACTTTAGCCAATCTCTTCAAGTTTTGAATATAAGTTGGAACAAATTTGTTGGCCGCATTCCTCAAACTTATATTTTTGGAAGTGCACTTAAGTTGATTGATTTCAGCAATAACAACTTGCATGGTTGGTTGCCAAGAGCATTGGTCAATTGTAGAATGCTACAGTTTCTTGATGTGAGCCATAACCAGATCCTTATCAAAGCTATAATTTATTGGAAGGACAACTAGAGCTTAATATGTTTTTGAAGCTCAAAATGCTTACTTGTCTTAGCTTATCAGACAACAAATTGTCTTTGATCATTGGAAAAATTTCTTCCAATGCAACCCTTCCTCCATTAGAGTTGCTAGAATTGGGTTTATGCAATTTAGCCGAGTTTCCAATGTTTATTCGAGACCTAGATGAGCTGAAAGTTCTTGACATGTCACTACCCATTTGGATGTGGAGAAAAAGAAGTCTTAATAGTTTGTATGTTTCCCACAGTTCATTGGTAGGAGAAATATCCCCATTGATATGCAATCTAAAATCACTTCTGGATCTTGATTTGTCCTATAACAACTTAAGCGGCAGGATTCCGTCATCTTTGGGAAGCTTTAGCCAATCTCTTCAAGTTTCGAGGCTAAAAGAAAATAAATTGTTTGGCCTCATTCCTGAAACTTATATGAGAGGAAGTGCCCTTACAATGGTTGATTTCAACGATAATAATTTGCAAGGTCAACTACCAAGAACATTGGTTAATTGTAGAATGCTAGAGTATCTCGATGTGAGTCACAAACCAGATCAATGATTCATTTCCCTTTTGGTTGGGCCAAATAAATTTGTGCAATGAGTCACAAACCAGATCAATCACATCATCTTAACAAATAAATTTGTGCAAAGATTCTCGCCCTGTAGCATTTTTTCAAATAGAAAATGGGGAACTCTACCTTACTTCCCTTTCTTCTTTTGTGTTACATTTCAAGAGAGCTTGTCCCACAAATATAATGAGCTTCAAACCTACCTGTCCATGTGTGTCTGTTTACAGTTTAACTTGTATTAGCAAGGCAAAGTCTGTCATGGACCTGGACCAAATTGGTCCCTAAATAAAAAATATTAAAATAATTGGATAAAATTATATTTTTATCCTTATTTTTTCTCTCCTAAACTATCCTCTTCTCTCTCACTGTGTCAACAAACAATCTATTTTTCTTAACAGCTCTTTTTCTTAAAAAAGTTGTCTTTTAAAAATAATCTTGTTTGGTTAATTTTTGCAGAATAGATTGTAATCAAAAGCTAATAATTTTAAGCTAAAAAATAGCTTATAAGCATAAACAAATTTTTGGAGCTTATAATTATAAGTAAAAGTTGATTATTTCAGAATTATTATATTTTTACCAAATTGACCCTAAGTATTACATATTATATAATATAAATTATCATTTTATACTATTTTTAGTAATTTTACCATATAAAAGCAATATTTTTCATATAACGTAAACAAAACAGATTATATCTTAAAACCACTTTTCAGTTAAAGTATTCAAACATAAATTGCTTCTCATATAAGTGATTATATAAAAAAAACGGTTATACAAATAAGCGATTGTTGAAATAATTTTAATTTTTTAACTTTCCCAAACACACACTTAACCATTAGATTAAATTTTCAATGGCATAAATTTAATACATCTGGCCCCAACTTGGATCAAAACTCAACACAGTCGCACAGCCTCTACCGTATTAGCAAATCAAACAGAAGAACTCAAGTTGTTGGTGCTTAACATCTACTTGAAACTACAGAAGGAAATTCCTTTCTAATCACCGGCTAACACCGCGAAACCTTGAACTTCTCTTGGTAGTGTTCACAGTAGAATTTAAACCACCTTGTTGCTGTGGCTGATGCTGCTGCTGGTGATGATCATCGGAACAATTTGCTGCTGCAGCAGGCTCTCTTCTTCGTTTCTTGATACACCGCGCTCCTTGGAGCTCACCTTCTTCTTCCAAGGACATTCGGCTCCTTCGCAAACTCACTTCATTCTCTATCACAATTCCCGTTTCTTGTACTGGGATGTTATTCTTCTTAGGTAAGCTTTTTTCACTCCTTTTCAACTGCGCTTGACTTGATGCATTGTGTGCGAGGTGTGTGTTCTTATAGGATGCATGCTTGTTTTGGCCTTATTATGTTTTTGTTTTCTTTGTTACCAACATGGATGGTTAGAGTTATAAAGAAGGGGACGATAATTTCGGTGAATTTACAGGATAGAATTAAATTGTCCTATTGCTATTCCAAAGTCCAAAACTTTCGAATTTGCTTCTTATTAGTGGTTGTAAGGTTAATGAAGTACGGTTGACATTTCAAATTACACTTGTTCTCATAACAATCCTTTGTCCTTTGAACCAAGTCAACCTATAATATGATAATATATTTACTAATGGAAGTGTACATAATTTATTAGTAACCCTATATGGTTTAATCATTCACTTACACCCGTTATATCGCCACAATGAATGCACAGAAGTCAATATTATTATCTTCAAGCTAGCACAAGCCAAATATAACTGAATATTTTTCTTGTTTCTTGACCAGGATTGCTGAATAGTAGCATTAAGTTGATAAATTGCTGTGTTATATATGGGTGTTATACACTACTGACTCCTGTAACAAAACCAATACTGGGATCAAGATGGTAATCCTTATCATTTTTACTGAAGTTTTTATATTTGTCTTTCTCTTGCGTTTTCTCTGTCAGTCCGAATCTGTATGAAACTAACATCTTTCCAATTATCATAAAATTGTGAATTGAAGTGTTAAACTAATCATGGTGAAAAGTAATCACCTAATATGATCATGAGTAATAATCTCACATGTCCCCACCTTCTATGTGATTAATAAGTTCTCATGGTCGAATTTCAAACGTAGAGTCTAATTGTATTGACACTTATATATCTTTAATGAGTGAAATAATTCTCATAGTCATAGGTGTTGGGTATATGATATTGATGATGAATAATAGTAGAATAATTTTTGATTTCTTGCTTCCATCTAAAAGGAATGCTATATTTAATAATTCCCTTATTTATTCGAGTAAATGATTTCCTTCTTAAAAAATTTTTTAAACATACCTGATTTGAGAAAATTACCTGACCACTCAAAAAAATCATGTTTAGGGGATAAAATTAAGGAAGCAACGTTCAATGTGGAATGGACAAGGCTAAGCCCATAGCTACACCAATGAGCCCAACCATCAAGCTAGAAAAGGATGAGAATGGTAAGACGGTAAATGAGAAGGTTTATAAAGGTATGATAGGGTCCTTGTTGTATTTAATAGTAAGTAGGCCTGATATTCTATTTAATGTGTGCTTGTGTGCTAGGTTTCAAGCAAATCGTAAGGAATCTCATCTTATGGCTGTTTAAAAAACTTTTCATTACTTGGTTGGAGCTCATAATTTTAGTATGTGGTATGCTAAACATGTTTCTTTTGATTTGTTTAGTTTTTCGAATGTTGATTATGCTGGTAGCAAATTTGATAGAAAAAGCACTAGTGGGGATTGTCAATTTTTAGGACCATGTCTAGTGTCTTAGCAGTCAAAGAAACAATCCTCAATGGCTTTATCCACTGCAAAGGCCGAATACATGGCTATTACAAATTGTTGCACTCAAATTCTATGAATGAAATACCAACTCCTAGACTATGGTGTAAAACTTGACAAGACTCTTATTAAGTGTGACAATACTAGTGCTATTAACTTGTCAAAAAATCCTATTCAATACTCTAGAACAAAACAATTTGAGATTAGGCGCCACTTTGAATTTATAAGTATTGATTTTCAATTGATAGATATATTTACAAAACCACTTAATGAAGAGAGATTTTGTTTCATACGGAATAAAATTGGCTCAACTAATTTAGAATTAAAAAAAAATTGCCTTTATGTTTTGATTCATGCCTATATGTGAATTTCAAGCATAATTTGATTATTGTAGCTTCTATTTGTTAGACTGCTTGAAATAATGACTTATATGATATTTTATGCAAATTCCAGTTGATTGGAACCATATTCAAGGCTCTATGAAGTATTTTCTATGTGTTTTTCATGTTTGTCTAAATTGGCAACTAGTGTTCTTCTACTGGGTAAAACCAACAACTACCCTATAGTTGTTGGAAGTGATTGTTGTTCCTCTTTGATTTTTGTATAATGCCTCATGTCTCTTGCTACAATAAATTAGAGCAAATATGTCTTTATGTCTTTTTTTATTAATTTAAACAAAATTGGGGGCAGACTACCTCGCTTTCTCACTAATGTCTATCACTCTCTGATATCTCAATTCTCTATCTTTTTTCTTCTTCCTAAAATTCCTTAATCTTTCTCTTCTATTTCTAAATTTCTAGGCGTAATCCCCAAAACAAGGAAACATACCTCAAAGCCATCTTTGCACTAGCTGCATCTCTGCACCAGTGGTGGGTCTTCTTCTCCAATAGACCTTCGCCCCGCTTCTCACCAGCTTTGCACCATCATCATCTCAGCAACAACTGTCTCCTTCTCCAATGAGTAGCAGTGACCACGACACTGCCAGGGACTTCAAGAACAACGTTCATCACAACCACTGTAGCAAGCTTAGACCAACCTCCTCCATTGTGCGTCAGACTGCAGCAAGCAGTTGTGCGTCAACTCCTAAGCTTCAGCCGCCTCATTTGGGTTATGAGTTCTCTGGTTAGTTTGGGTTTGAGCTCTTGAAGTGTATTTTGTGTCCAAGAATATTGAAGAACATCTCTTGATATTGCATATCTCTTTGAAAAAATTTAATGTGCTTGTGGTGTTAATATGATCTAGATATGATGTTGGGATATTTGTTTTTGTCTGTTGCATACGATGTGGGTTTGAGTTTTAAGTGGATTTACTGAGATATATTATGTTTAGTGCTTTTTGCTGGGGACCATTATTTTATTATGGGCTTATTGTGTTATTGAGACAAAAGTGGACACTGACAACTGGTACTGTGCTAGAAATTTTTTTCTAATTGCCATGGCACCAAAAAAAGGTAGAAAAAGTGTGAAAAAGCCCACAAAAAAGGCACTCCGACCCAAGAAAATTATATCAAAGAAATCTCAACCGTCTTCTAATTTTGGTCTATCTGAGGCTAACTTGTTATTGTTTAGAAACAGAGATGCTAAAAGGCAATTCCAATCTTTTGGGACACATCAATTGATTTTGAGAAGAATAGTGAATTTGAAATTCTTTGAAAATGAGAATATATAGGCGTTCAAAAGATTAGAAAATATGGGTTGGACATCATTCCTGCAACTTGATGAAAAGATATATCCTCAGCTTGTTAAACTCTTTTATGCCAACTCATATGTGGATGAAACTGGAACACAATTAAAATCATATATGCTTGGGATTGAAATTTCCTTAAATGCTCATGGTCTGAATGATATTTTGGGGTGTGACAATTCTGAAGCTAAAGTTATATACTTTGCTAATGTTGTTCCTCATTATGAAGGGTTTGAGTATAGTGGTGAATTATCTAATCTTACACAATGTGGTGCTAACTTCAAACCTAATGCAACAAAGCTTGTTAGTGTGGAATCTAGACTATTGTTTGACTTCTTGACTCAGGTTATAATGCCAAAATATGGTAGTCAAAATGAGATAACTCTATTCTTTGTGCTCTTTATATAGTGTGCCATGAAAGGCAAGAAGCTTGACCTTGGCCATGTTATCTTCAATGAGATGACAATATTCTTAAAGAAAGCAAAAGGACAATTTCCTTATGGTATGGTTATCACAAAAATCTTCTCCATTTTGGTGATGAAATTCCAACTGATCAAGTCATTCAAGGAATACACATAGAGGCAACTTTGATGAAGAAATAATGAGATATCTATGGTTCAAAAAATTGTCCAATGCCAAGTAGGTTCAATCATGCTCTCAAGAAGAAGAAGAAGAGGAAGAAGAAGCCCAAAATAGTAACAATTCCTCCGGAAAGTCAGCAACTGCATCCTCTAAGGAAGCCAGCTATGCATCTCATGAAAACAACTAAAAATTCAACACTCATAACTCTGATTGCACTCTAGATGCTCCTTCCAGCATGCCATTTCCCTCTTAAACAGCTTTGGAGAAATTTGAAGAATTAGAAAATCAATTAGCTTGTGCACGTGATGCATTACTCTTGTTTTGGAAAACCAACAACAGCTCATGGCAAACACCAAGAAACTATGTTGAGCCTATTAAACCTTATTGTCCAATAACTTAGCTGGATCTTCTTCTCTTCCTTTTTGCTTTCATAGAATCTGGATATGGTGGTTCCTTGACACTAGTATTTTGTGTTTCCTGATCATAGCACTCTAGCTCGTCTTGTATTTGGATGCTTAAGTTTTTTTTTTTTTTTTGCTATGAATGGTATTTTTCCTTAGTTATTAGTTGTTGTAACTTTATTTTGCTTTATGAGATGACATGTTACCTTCCTAGCTTGCATGCTATTCTTTTTCTTTCTCTTGTTTGTCCTTTTTGATGTTAAAGGGGGAGAAAAATATATTAAGTCCCTTTTGAACAACTACAAGTGCCTAAGAGGAGCAAGATCATGGATTATGAATTAAGGGGGAGCAACAGTCCAAGAAGATCATGGATTAAAGGGGAGTTCTCTTTATCTTTTACTCTTTAATTCTTATTAATCAATTTGAAAAGAATGCATGCTACCAACTCTGATCCTTTTTTCATGTATAAATGTTCAAATATTAGAAATCATTTTCATCATAAAAAAGAGGGAGAATGTTGGGCATATGATTTTGATGATGAATAATAGTAGAATAATTTCTGATTTCTTGCTTCCATCTAAAAGAAATGCTATATTTAATAGTTTCCTTATTTATTCTAGTAAATGATTTCCTTATTAAAAATGTAAATTCATTTTTAAATATACATAATTTGATAATATTATCTGATCTATTTTTACTTAGAAAAATCATGTTTAGGGGATAAAATTTAGGAAGCAATGCTCAAATGAGTAATTTAGTGCATCATTATAAAAGCTGAGAGAAACAACAATCAAACCAGCAATTACGAGTCAAGATCTAACAACTATTTCTAGTTACACCAGTTAGACGAAATTGCATTTTCTGGTCAGAACTCAAGCCATAATTCTCTCCAATAGCTAATAAACTTCAACGTTTTAACATCTATAAAAAGCCTTCATGATTGAAGAAGAAGAACAGACCCTCCATCAAGAAAAAATGGAGATTAGAGTGCTATTTCATACTTTATTCTTACAATTGTTTATTCCACTCTTAGAGAGAGTCTGAGCCTTTTTCTTGTAGCTCATATATAAGAACACCATTTTACTTTCATAGTTGAGTTGTTCTTTTCCAGAGATGAGGGAAGAGTATGGGTAGCATTCTAGGAATCCTTTCTTTCTAGAATTAATCTGTTGAGATAGAGAGAGGTTTTGTGATAACTTTGTGAGAAATAAAAACATATACCACTCTACTTGAAAAATAGATGGAGGAAGGTTAGTTGAAAGCCTTGTAAGAAAAAATTCAACTCATAATGAAGAAAATCTCAAACAATTGGGGATTGGACGTAGATTGTGACTTATAACTGAACAAGTATAAGTTATTAAACATTTTTCTTCACCCTTATCTCTTTTTATTTTTTGCTATGTTATATCTAATTATTCAAAGCTTCATTTTAAATTTTTTCTATTTAATTCTGTTTTAAGTTTAAATTTTTTATTATGGAACCAATTCACCCCCTCTTAGTTCTATCAATAGGGATCTTCTCATAGTGGTTGTAACTTATGGATGGCATTTCACAAAGGGAAAAATAGTCCTGAAAGTAATATTGAAGGTTGACCCAAGCAAAATTTTATTATATATTATACTAGTGCTGGTCGGTGACAGGAATGATCCAGAATGCTTTCTTGCATTTTAGTTATCTCAGGGGAGCAGCTTAAGAAAGGGTGGACTTTTTTTTGTTTTTATTTTTATTTAGAGACAATAAAAGACAACATGAATAGACAAAAGGTTTATGCTTGTGTATTAGTTTTTTCTTGGATTCATCATTGCCCGGTTAGAGTCTATCTTGGGGCAGGATGTATAGAATTTGCTTGCCCTACGGTATCAACAATCAACGGTGTTTCCTGTGTTAGAGAGCTCATATAATATTCACGCAACTTGTCTTTATATTAGTTATATATTAGACAGCTGGAAACTTGTCATCTTTCTACATGTCTTTTATTTGCTTATGGATTAATGCCATCGACTACTAGTCCATTGATCGAAGTAAGCAAGAGCCAACTTTCTTTCCAGTAGGGACTTTAGGACACGGTTTTGGGCCTGGTAAAATGATTGATTGAAAGTAATTGTTTTAATTATAATAATATTCTGGTGTGAAAACTAATTAACTATGGTCATTGTCCATCTAATAAAAGTAGAGAGCTTGTGATCCTTAGTGATTCTAATCTATGTACATTAGTTGAAGAAAGCCAATGCAGATCAAAATCAATATGCATTATTAATTTGTTATTTAACATGTCATTGTTTGAAATTAGGTCAATGATTTTGTCTTCCTCCTTGAGAGTGAATACATACAACTGAGATATTTCGAGTTATATGTACCGACCATGGTTATTCAATTCAAATTTTTAAGATATAACTGGAAATCTTGTGTTTGCTTTCAATAGAGGACTAACTCGTTCATTACTTGATGGGGATTATGGAATTAAACATAGAATTAGGAAGCCTTTAGAAATTAGAGGTATTCAAATTTCAAAGGAACAATGCTCCTGTGGTTAATGTTTAGAATTTTTAAATTAATGCAGAGTTAAACCTGTGAAGCCTGTTGGGAACAATCGGTGAAGAGTCTGTTGGAACACGACTTTCTAACAATTACAAGCAAATTTTGACAGAAGAATAATATTATTTGTACATATTTAATTAATATGTCTATCGACTTAGGAAAGTGTATGTGTTATTAGTGGAGATTTCACATTGAATAATAGGAATCTGGATGACTACAATCATAAAATGAAAAATGCTATCGTCTTAATTCCCTAATCATATATGTGAATTTTTCATTGATTTCGCATGACCCCCCCCCATAGATGACATCATTATCACATACAATAGAAGTTTTTCCCCTTCCTCCTCCCCCTCAAAAAAAAAAAAAATTCTATTTTAAGTAAAATGAATTTCCTAGTATTAACATATGCACTCTCTTATGCGGATGAATACATAAATATGTTATTTACAAATATCATTATTCTTTACGTAATATTCACTACGGTTGGCTCGACTTATATTTTCACGTTGACAAATGAAAATAAATTGAATCCATTTAGAAGCCCTTGAACGTGGGAACCAACCTTTTTAACTAATTTATTTTTTTATCTATACTTTGCTTTAATGTATATATTTATTTTTTCCAAAAGAAATTTATAATTTTAAATTATATATATATATATGTGTGTCTTGTGTAGTATACATACGTATGTGAGAGAGAGAGAACAAGAATATGTTGATTCCGAACTTTCTATTAAGGGAATTACTGATTCGTTCGGATAAGAGTTTGCAAAGTTAAATTTCGATAAATTTAAATTTACAAAATTGATTTTGATTAAAATTAATGAATTTGCAATAAAATAATTCATATTTATAAATTTTATATATGAAAAATATTTTTTACATGACGAATATTATTTAGATCATATTGATTAGAATTGTTTTAGATCTGTAATTATAGAAAAGGATATAAATTAAGATATGAATTACATTGAAAATAAAAAATACCAATAATGCTCTTAATTATCTTTTCTAATTGATGCTTATTCATTTTTTTAATTTTATTTGAAAGTTTTATTAATTTCAAAATTAAAATATAACTTTCACTGGAATGTATACCAATTAGCTAATATAGTTTATTATATTATTTTAAATCGTCAAACAAATGCTATAAAATTAAGTGCCTGTATAATTATATTTTTCACCATTAACGTATCTAACAACCTACGTAATTGTAGATATCAGAATATATTATAGCTAAGAAGCACAGGTTTTTTTTTTTCATTTTTATATATTTTGTTAGGTTAAAGATAATATATATATATGATTATTTTGACCTTATATCATCTCATAATTTTTTAAAGGAATACTCCAATAATTCAATATTGGGTACTCCATTTAAAAAATGAAAATCTCCAACTACAAGGCAAACAATATCAAGTGAATCAATGAGTACAAATTACATGAAAAATAATGTACATATGAAGAAAAGAAAAACATATTTTTCAAGTGATATAGAACTTTCCCATCACATTTCTTGTCATCTTAACCCCAAGCAACAAACTCTCTCCAATGCCGCCACGAAAACGTCTCTACAATCTTTCCCTCTAAACTTTTTGACTCAACAAATTTGTTGAAATGCCATCTAATCTTTCCCTCTCAACTTTTTTTTTGAAAAAATAATAAACAAATTAACATTTCCACTAAAACACAAGTGCCAAAATTCCTAGAGGGGAACCCTATCCAAATTTGTCATTTGTTTTCTTTATAACTATGATAAAGAAAACTATTTCTAGCAAGGCTTGCCTACCACACAATTAAGTGCGCCTGCAAACCTTCTTAGTCTATTGGCTTGAGATCCAGGTCTTGGCTTCATTAGGTAGCCTCTGTTGATTGGTAGGTTACCAATAGGTGCGCCAGACTCAACAAACTTTGCACCATTCATGAATAGGTCATTCTCTGAGCTCCATTGCCATTTTTACCATTGATCTGGTGTTGTATAGTCTCTATGTGTGATTTCCTTGGCTGCATCATTGTTTGGTGCAATGAAACGATTGCCCTGGCTAAGAATTGTTGGCCCTCAGCTACCACCAATTGCATACATCAGCCAGTGAGTGTAGTCATTGTTCAAGACGTGGAAGAATCCCCATGGAAGAATCCCCATCTGCATCTAGGCATCCTCTGAATCAATCCTTGACCAAAATGGTTGAATGCCACTGTAATTTGCATGATCTTGTCACCAGAGTAGGTATCACTAGCTCCGAACAGCATAACCTAGAACAATCATTCATGCACCAAATTAGTGTACATATTGCAAATTAAATTAACCATTTCAAATTAAATATAAGACTAGGAAAATTAAATTACACAAATATCATTTTTGTTATCTAAATCAATTCTAGTTAGTCCAAACAACTAGTTTTATTTTCATACATTTAATTTTGATCCATTGTGTTTTGCGACATCATTAATAGACGTGAACTGAAAACACATGCTTAATGATAATGTTAAGTAAGAAATAAAAAATTAAGCTCTACTTTCATATCTCCTTAACCTACCAGTTAATAGGGAAAATAAAATAATAGTAACAAACAATGGGCTAACATGAAATGAAGAGTATAAGTGAATGAGATATGTTATTTGTACATGGATTCCATAAATCTTTCAGAATGACATATCACCTATCCACTATTGGATGGATGTGCAACATACCACCCATCTACCATTGAATGGGTGTGGGACCTAATCTAAGTGGAGGCCACACACCTATCCAATGGTAGATAGGTGGTATATTAGCCCACATTACAAGATGAGCTATGTCAAAATATCATTTCTCTAAGTGAATTATATCGTTATGCTTGGTCATGTGGCAATTTGAGATGGTGATTGCAGTGGAACCCTGGATAACATCGATGAGCCCATCCGTGCATTCAGACAAGGAAGTTGATCAATCGAAGTGCTCGAGAAGCCAAAAATGGAGTTGGCATCACCATCACCCTTGATTCTTTGACCAACATGGTTATAAGAGTCCCTAATCATGCCACCTTCCATGGACTTGATCTTCTTGATGTGGAGCCCATGGATGATGACATTGTTCACGAATTGCAATGTAATGCCAGCACTATCCCTAATTTGAACATTGGCTCCACGGCCATCAATGGTCTTGTCTGAGGAAACCAACAACTCCTGATTCAACCTAATGACCATGCTACGTGCAAATATGATCCGCAGTGGTCCGTTTTGGATAGCACGATATCTTAGGGTTCCGAGTTTAGGGTTAACCAAGCCATTATCAGACTCATGCGTAACGACATAGATGGGGCTGCTGAGTCCTCCGGTTGCACTTATTCCGAAACCCTTGCCACATTTGGTCAACAATTGCCGATTTTGGGCCCAATCACTCCTACACCTCCAGCAACGATCAAAAGGGTTGGTGGCGGTGCATGCTCCATTGTATCCAACTCCCTGCTTTAGGTTCCTCCTTGTGCTGTTTGATACTTCGTCCATTGCCCTGCATCAAAGTGTTTGTGAGAATTACAGGAGAATTTACCAAAATTATATACTGGTGTGTGTGCGCTTAGATCAACTTATATTAGTTTAAAATAGCTTATAATATAAAATATAGCTGCAGTGTCAAATGTTCAAATTCTATAGTCGTTACTTTAAAAAGAGTTTTCCTAACCATCACTTCTGACTTAGAATTGCGGGAAAATTCTTTAGACCAAAGGGAAAAAATACAAAAAACTTACAATAAAAAGTATCCTAAGATAACTTAAAAGAAAAATCATTTCCCCCAAAATGATCAAAACCAAACATGATGTTAGCTTCAGCTAATAGTATTGAAGACTCAGTATTGCTACCCTGGCAGTTGCTCAGAATGTGCGGGAGCTTTATAGCCTGGTTGTTATTGACACTTCTCTAGCTCCATACTTCTCTGAGAATATTACATCAGAGGTAAATCATCTTTCCAGAGTTTTCTTCTAAGTTCTAACTTTATAAATCAATCTGCTTGATAAAGGTTATAGGATTTTGCGCTGTTGCAGAAACTGGAAATTATTACTATCTACTTCAGCCAATTTATATCGATAGATTGTAATAAAAAATGTTCTAAGAAATTGTGATATAAAAATCTCATGAAATTAATGGCAACTAGCTGTTGGACCCCATAATGAAGACAAGGTTCCTGCTTTACATTTTTCTGGATTATACGTATACAGTGTTTTTTTTCTTTTGTTTTTTTTCCCCGTCCCCCAGGGGGGTGGACCTTGATAATACTATTGGTATTCATGGCTTTGTTGCTTTATGGTTTCTTGATGTAGCTTTTATATTTCTATAGTACTCGCCAATTTCTTAAATCTATGCTCATGATACTTCACTAACATTGCTCTTATGCTGATTGCTTTTATAGCTGCTATATTCTTCATCTTTCTAGGACTTGGATGATATGAACATTGAAATAATAAGGAACACTCTTTAATCTTTACAAGGCATACCTTGAATGAGAAATACTTAGATGGTCTTGAAGCACTACATGTCTATGCTCATAATCAATTATATCACAATATTTTAGATGGGACCCATCACTAATTTACTCTTTTATCTAAAATACTGTGAAATTATTGGCTGTGAGCAAGGATACGCAGTGCTCTAGGACCACCCAAGTATTCTAGCACTGCATACAGATTCTCTCATCACATTTTTTTTTTCTCTCTGAATTTCATCAATTTCAATGTTATTCTTAAACAGAAACTTAGTGGTGCCACCGCTGAGATCATGTCTGACCTTCTAGCTTTTAAGGCTGATAGAAGAGCTGTGAATATCACCATAAATAGGTATGTTGAAACTGAGAAAGCTCTATATAACCTTTTTGTTTGTCTGGATACTTGCACAACTAGCATTGACTTCTTTCACTTTGTACGGCATTTGTACTAAGCTTACCAGAGATGATTGTAGAAAATTGTACTCTAATTGGTTTGCTGTAAGCTCTTAGCCATCTGCTAAATATTATATTTGTTTTTTTTTTAAAATAATTAAAACAATGCTTATATGCTTATTTGGAATGCTTCCTATCTTGAACAGCTACCCATGTGGTCATGAGAAACTTGCTTTCTGTGAGGACATTGATCAGGTATGATTTACATCTCAGTCTTGTGATGTCTTGAGTTGTTTGATTGCTTCTTCGTTTTTATCCTAAAAACTTTTGGTTGAAGGGAAGGCTCTCGCCCACATCTGGGGTCAAAATTTGATTGTTGGATTGCTTTTAATTGCATTTGTAATTGTACTTGGTTTTGGTTACCAATTTCCAGAGGCTCTTTGTATAGTTGAGTAGTTCATTATCCTTTCACGTCAGTATCTTTACTGAAATATTTGTCAGTCACCATAGCAGGGGTAGCAGCCAATTATATTTCTAGTTGATTGCTTTTAGTAGTACTTTTTGGTCTCAATTCTCTTGTTTGGTTGCTCATATAGGTTCGTGCTGCTATGGAAAAATATCCCCCACTATCAGTCTATTTTTGCTAAGTTGTCATACGGAGAGGGCCAAATGCTTGACAAGGCATTCTATGAGGAGGAGGTGAAGAGGCTTTGCTTGGCGTTTGAGCAACAGGTTTATACTCATTTATGTTTATCTTTATTTCTAGTTCATGTAGTGAATTTGCTAATATTTTAATGGCCGCTGGATCTTTCTTAGCAAGTGATGGAACAAAAAACTGGAAGAGTCATTTCCCCTGAAGGAAATTGATTGCCTGTTGTTTAATTCTTTTTCTAGGGCATGTTTATTCATTACTAAGCTGCCCCATTTTTTTCTATTTTTGCAGTTTCATCATGCTGTATTCTTCGCATACATGAGGTTAAGGGAGCAGGAGATCAGGAACCTTATGTGGATTTCTGACTATGTGGCTCAGAATCAGAAGTCCAGAATTCATGACAGTGTTGTCTTCATATTTTAGTCGGATGACTCATTATAATTTGTATGTTCTTTTGGACAATTGTTTGTACACTGTCCGCATTTTCATCTAAGTTGCCCATTGGTAGTGTTTAGAAGATTGCGATAAAAATAAGAGTATAATCTTATGCTGATGAAATCTTCTGTATTATTGAGTGAAGATTTTCGTAGTCAAATTTGATTTAAATATGTTTAGTTCTAAAGATGTTATATTCAACTTGTATGCTGTAATTCCTACAACAAATAGTTATATGAAAAGAACTTGCTGGTTGGGATCTTCGCATTACTTCTGCTATTATCCCAACTTGGATAGTCATGATCCGCGTCTCGGATAGATTAATCAATCTACCAACTTGAAGTGCTTTTTGGGTTTTTTTGGGGGGGACATATTGTTTTATTCACAGTTTGACACTTTAATTTTATGTGCTACTACTATATTTCATTCTATTGCTAGCGAATAGAACAGAGTAAGATTTTCTTTTCTCCCCTCTTGACAGCACTTAAGAATGTGTCCAAAACCTTGTGTATATCAAAATGACGCATAAATCATTATTTTTACATCTAACGATATCTTTAAGTCAAAAGTTTATTTAAGTGAAAAAATTGGGAACTTGGCTTCTGCGTCATGCTGCAGCACCCAACCAGCTGAAACTCAAACCAAGCATCAAATAAGCATTTTGGATTGGAAAACATGGTTAGCAGGTAGTGAAAATAGATACTCCAGTCTCTAAGCTGGTGGAACGTGAGGAGGATAAGGATATGAAGGGAAGAAAGGACGACGGTTTATCAATCTTGGAGCCTGGCTTAATGTTCTCATTTATTTTGCACACCAAGAAAACATGTTCTCGTTAATTATTTTTTATGCACAATAACTTAGGCTGTCGAGAAGGTTTTCCTCAATTTAAGGTTAGGGTATATCTCAAAGTTTGATGAGCATTTTTTTTACAAATGATTGAATTCATGTCATAGTCATATATGAGTGAAAGACCAATTAAGTGAACTAATATCCATTGACTATTCTTGTTTATTTTAGTCTTTAACAACTATAAAAATATAAATGTCAATAAAGATATATCACATTTGTTTTATCTGAATTCAAATAATATATAAAAAACTAAAATGAGTAAAATCTTTAAGAATAAAGCATAACATCTAAGCCAGGTTTGTGCTCAAGTGTGAGGTCGTGCACTCGAGCATGCTCCTATTGTTGAAATCAGGACTTCTCTATTTGACCCACGCTCGAGCTTGAGGCTGCGTGCTCGAGCGTGACTGTCGAAATAGCAACTCTGCAGATTTTGCCTTTTTTGCTAGCTTCCAGGCTCCAATTAAGATCCTCTTCTCCACTTGAGTGCTTATACCTAATTGAAAGACAATTAAAATATTGCTAGCTAACTAAAATATGAGAAAATGACAAACAAACTAGAAAGAGACTAAATCAAAGTAATCAACTAAAAACAACTAAAACACTCAAGTAAATCCATGTAACTAAAGCCTAAATCTAAATAAAATAAAACAAAAATAACTCACCATGGGGAGTTATTACACTCTATATATAAACCAATAGACACCCATTGTACAAATACCTTCAATAATACACTCTTTATTCATCTCTGATTTACTTTCATCTTTGTTAGTTTCTCTCATTTTCTCCTTCAGCTCATGTATTCTATTATAGTACTAGAGCCCTCTCTATAAGAGGGGGCTTTGCTGCATTTGTCTCTAAGTTCGTTTAAGGTCTTAAGGGAGATTTTCTTGTGCACAAAGCTTCCTTTGCTTGTGCATCACTGACCATTCTTTCTTTCTAGTTTCCTCCATTGTTGGATCTTCGTTCGGCCACCTTCATTCGATGTCATTCTTGATCAAAGATTACCTCTTTGTTTCGGCCTACAACTCCATTTTTTCTTAGATCGAAGATTTTGTTTTCCAGATTAGAGATTGTCAATGGCAAATCTTAGCCAATTCTTGAATGCAGAGCATGTTCCCATCTCGATGGGACATAATCAGGTACCTTCTTCAGTTCCTAGTTATACTGCTGCTAGTTCTGTGGTTAATCCCTTTGCCCATATTCTTGTGGATCCCATGAATCCCTACTTTTTGCAACTTGGAGAAAGTCCTAGTTCGATGCTAGTCTTAACTCCCCTCAGTGAGTGCAACTACCATTTTTGGTCACAAGCTATGGTTATGGCTTTAGAATCGAAGAATAAGATTGGATTTGTTGATGGTAGCCTTAGTAAACCTCTTGTTTGTGATATGTTAAGACCTATTTGGGAAAAAAAACAACAATTTTGTTCAATCTTGGATCATTAGGAGTTTGAGCACTGAGATTGCTCAAAGTGTTATGCCTGTGATAGTTGTTAGTGTCATTTGGTCATAATTGAAGCAAATGTTATGTTTGGCTGATTTGCAATAGGAAATTTCCTCACTTAAGTAAGGTGTTCTTTTAGTCATTGGTTTCTTTACTCAGTTGAGGAAGTTATGGAGGGAGGTTGAAGAGTCTAGACCAATCACTTCCTACCTCTATGGTAGGCAGTGCATGTGCAAGACTTATCAAGAACAAGATTGCATCATGCGCTTCTTAAAGGGTTTGAATGACAAATTCTCAGAGGTAAGATCACAAATCTTACTAATGGACCCTCTGCCTCCTATGAATCGAGTGTTTGCTCATATTGTCCAACAGGAAAGACAACTTTTGAGTGAGGGACTAGAAGAGCCAAATATGTTAGAATTTGGCAACCCCCACTGACTTTTCTACCAATGCTGCTAGCAACTTTGGTGTAGCAAAAAAGTCTAGTAAAGGGTAGCAAAGCAAGAAAGTATACAGCTTTTGTGGCAAAAATGGTCACACTATTAACACATGCTTTAAAAAGCATGGTTTCCCTCCACACTTTAAGAAAGGGCAAGGTGTAGTAGTTAATAACTTGTCCTCAGATGCTTGTGAGATTGAGAACCAATCTGGAAGCTCCATCAATTGCTAATATTGGTTTGACCAAGGAGCAGTACCAACAGCTCTTGGTCCTACTCTAAAATTCTTAGGTTTAGACAGCTCAGTCTACCAACATCACTCCACAGCAACATTCTCTCACTCACTTGTCCTCACCTCAAGTCCCTAATACTTCCATTTCAGGTACATATACCTTTTTAGCTTTACCATTAAGACCTAATTTTCCTTCTTAGATTCTTGACTCTGGTGCCACTAACCGCATCTCTAGTTCTTTGTCCCTTTTTGCCAACTACAGGTCTATTACTCCTATCCTTATCAAATCACCAAATGGTTCTCATGTCACCACTATAATAGCAAGGATAGTGATTTTTTCTGATTCATTTTCTTTACTTGATGTATTATACATTTCTGGTTTTAACTTCAATATCATATCCATCACCAAATTAACCTCCTCTTTACGTTATTATCTTCAGTTTATTGACAAGGCTTGTTTCATTCAAGACCTATCAACTTCGAAGAGGATTGGATTTGCTGAAGTGAGGCATGGATTGTATGTGCTATAGTGCCCTACAACCACCTTAAACACTATAAAATTTGTTGCTTTTGTCACCCAGGTTCCAGATTCACATCACTGGCACTTACAGTTAGGCCACACTTCACCAGAAAAGTTGCACACTCTCCACAAGCACTTTCCTTACATCTTAATCACTAAGTGTCATACTGATTATACCATATGTCCTTTAGCTAAGCAAAGGAAGTTGCCATTTCCTATTAGTTACTCTAAAACTTCATCTATATTTGAAGTGTTGCATGTAGATATTTGGGGGCTAAACTCTATTATTTCGGTTAAAGGTTACAAACACTTTGTTACAATAGTTGATGATTTTTCCATGACATACTTGGATATTTTCCAATAAAGCTAAGTCAAAAAATGCTTCTTGTCTCATGTCTTTTATAAACATGGTTGAGAATCAATTCAATTGTAGAGTGGAGTGTACTAGATCAGATAATGGTCCCAAATTCAACTTAGTTTTTTTTATTATTCCAAGGACATTGTCGATCAAAGGTTTTGTGTGGAAACTCCCTAACACAATGGGGTGGTGGAAAGGAAACACTAACAAATTTTGAACATCATTAGAGCACTTTTGTTCCAATCTGGTTTGCCACCATATTTTTGGCATTATGCCATGGCTCATGTTTTCTTAATGAATAGACTTCCTAGCAAAGCATTACACAACCAAATCCCTTTTGAGGTGCTTCATAGCAAGAAGCTTGATTTACATTTCCTCTGGATCGTTGGTTGTCAATGCTTTGCCTCCACCCTTTCTCACAATAGAAACAAACTTGAACCTAGAGCCTGCGAATATGTTTATTTGGGTCATAAGTCTAGGGTGAAGGGTTTGTTGGTGTATGATTTACTAACTCGAGAGGTCCTAGTCTTTAGGCATGTCATTTTTCATGAAACATGTTTTCCTTTCAAGAATGCTTCACATACCACTGGTCATTCTTCATTTGTAACACCTACAACACAACTACCTCTTCATTTGTAACACCCACAACACAACTACCTGTTGAGTTCAACACTAATTTTTCACATACTCAACATGTCACCCGTCATATTGCACCACCCCCACCCCCACTGATATACCTATTATATCTGCCATGCACTCACCAAATTTATCTAAAAGCCTTGATCACTGCACCACCTGTGCACCTTCTCATCTTGACACTACGATTTCCACTACTTCACTTCCTTTAAAAGGGTTACAAAGACAAAGAAAACCCTTTCCCTACTTGCAAGATTTTCACTATGCACTACAATCCTACACTGCAACAGCTCATTCCTCAACTCCATCAGTGTTATATCCTATATCTCACTATATTGATTACTCACGTCTCTCTTCTCATCACAAAAAACTTGTTCTCTCACTTTCTTCAACTTAGGAACCTAAAACCTTTAACCAAGCTATCAAACATGAGGAATGGAGAAAGGCTAATATTGCTAAAATATCTACTCTTGTTCAAACCAGGACTTGGGAATTTGTTGATCTTACTTCCGGAAAGAAAATCGTGGGTTGCAAATGGGTCTATAAGATCAAGCACAAGGATGATGGTTCAATTGAGTGGTATAAGGCTCAGTTAGTAACCAAAGGCTTCGCTCAAACTGAGGGTATCAACTTCTTGGAAATGTTCTCACCTATTGCTAAGCTTAGCATAGTTCGATTATTGCTTGCCTTAGCTGCCAAAGACAATTGGTTGCTCAAGCAACTAGATGTTAACAACGATTTCCTCCATGGAGACCTTCATGAAGAGGTGTACATGGATCTTCCTCAAGGAGTTCTTCCCCCATGGCCTAGCAAAGTGTGTCCCTTGAAGCAATCACTCTATGGCCTTCACAAGCAAGTAGGCAATGGTATGAAAAGCTGTCCACTGTCCTTCTAGCTTTAGGCTACTCCCAGTCATAGGCCGATCATTCTCTATTCATCAAATCTTTTGTCTCTTCATTCACAACCTTGTTGATTTATGTCGATGATATGATTTTGTTTGGCAATGACTCGAATAAGATCACTTCAGTCAAAAGGAAGCTTGATGATTTGTTTAAAATCAAAGATTTAGGACTACTCAAATTCTTTCTTGGCCTAGAGGTCGCCCGAAGCTCCAAAGGGATCTCCTTATGTCAAAGGAAATGCACTTTGGAACTTCTTAAGTCTGCTGGTTTATTGGCTTGCAATCGGCATCCACCCGTATGGTCCACACTCAGAAATTGGCCCACGATAATGACCACCTTTTTGAAGACATTGCCACTTATAGGTGCTTAATTGGACAATTACTCTACCTTACCAACTCCAGGCCTACTATATGTGACTTGTCTCAGCCAATTTTTGCCTAAACCCATGCAGTCTCATCACACTACTGCACTCCAGATCCTCAAGTACCTTAAAGGATCCCTTGACCGAGGATTGTTTTTCCCTTTTGATTGTGAGTTGCAACTCAAGGCATTCAGTGATTTAGATTGGATAGCTTGTGCAGACACTAGGAGCTTAATCACAGGGTACTATATTTTCCTTGGCAACTCTCTTATCTCATGGAAGTCTAAAAATAGCAAACGATTTCTAGATCATCCATCAAAGCTGAATATCGCGCCTTAGCTACCACCACATGTGAGGTCCAATGGTTGACATATCTCCGCCAAGACTTCCAAGTTAGCTCCATTGCCCCTACAATTCTCTATTCTGACAACAAATCTGCCTCACACCTAACTGCCAACCCGAGTCGTCCATGAGAGGACCAAACATATAGGACTTGATTGTCACTTGGTACAAGAGAAGGCTCGAGATCGTCTCCTTCGCTTGTTGCCAATTCGCATTCAGTCACAAATTGCTGACCTTTGCACCAAAGCCTTGCCTCATAACACTTTTCTTCCTTTATCCTCCAAGCTAAGCATGATCAACATACATGCTCAAGCTTGAGGGGGCTATTAGGGGATCATGTTTGTGAGTGGTTAGTTAGTTAAGTAGTTAGCTATGCGAGTTAGTTATGTTAGTTAACTTGCCTCTTGTGTACTCGATTTGTATATAAACCAATAGACACACATTGTATAGATATACCATCAATAATACACTCTTCATTCATCTCTGATTTGCTTTCATCTCTGTTGGTTTCTCTCCTTTTCTCTCTCGGCTCATGTATTCTATTAGTTCCCTTTAAATTTCTTTTATATCTAATTACCGTAAACAAGTTGCGAATCATAAAAGATGGATCAAGATTGCAAGCAATATCTACTCCATAAAATGAAAATAAAATTTGAATTTTAAAAAGAAACTCTTGTGAACAAGTTCATAACTTCTATTCCCACATTCAATTAAATAGTGTTAATAACATTTTCAGTTCAAATGAACCCAAAGATACCTCACGGTAGTAAAGCTTAAACTTGACCTGTTCTCGATCGTCTTGGCTACCGAATTGGAGAGATATTCAGTTAGATTAATTGATATTTGCCCCCACAATCCACGAATGACATTATATACAACTAGATATATAATCAACTATATAATATCATCTCGACAAGTGGATCGAAACAGACCAAATGTCAAAATTAGTGATTGAAAACAACCTTGCATTCTCGCAATAAGCATTTTTCGGCTTTGAAGAAGTCAAGGGCACGCTTATGAAAACAGAACATGTGTTGGTAGAGGAAGAATATCGGGGCTTCATTCGTTCATTAATTTTTTATGCTTACTTATCTATACTATTAATCTATTCTTCTGCACTATTAATAAAGAGGAGCCCAAATAACTGCCTTTTGTTCTCTTCTCATTATATTTAAATATTTTTTCATGTCTATATATATTTTTTCTATAGTATTTACAAAAAAAAAAAACTATTTACAAAAATAAATATATAAATAATTTAAAAAAGATATAACTACATAATGTTATATGCTACTAATGCATTATAAGTTTATTTCAGTTAGCTTAATAACAATGTACTAATTTATTTTCTTCATAATTAATTACATGAAAATAAAATTATTTATTTTCTAGAAGCTACGTTAGTAATTTAGCTTTGGCACCACCTAGTGCTTGTAGGAACTTACTTTTTATCTTGAAAAATGTTTTCATGGGACTATTTATTAACAGCTCTAATACATTATACGGAGAAAGTCTGGCTCATAAATTTCAACACATGCAAAATTATATTTGAATTGCATCATCTCTCATCTCTTTTCTTTTGGTCTTTCCTTGTATGAATGTTATTGTTGGGGGCTGCCATCTTTCTTCTTTGTTGGCAGCTCCATCGTTTCCTTTTCTTTTTTATTGTTTAGGGTTCGTATCTTTCGTTTTATTTTTATTGTTCCCTTTGTGATATTTTTGTTTGTCCCCTTAATTTGTGGGTGTTTTCGTTGTCTCCATTATGGCTGTTTTGTTACACCCTTTTTGGGTGTTTCGGTTTTGTGGGTATTACTATTTTGATAAGCTTACAAATGATATAGATATTTAGATTTATTTTGAAAGAATGCATAATCCATTCTTCAAGTTGCAGCACTTTTTGTTTTGATCTTCAATGTGAAAAATGCCTAAATATCACTAATCTTTGAGTAAGGAGCAGAACCTCAGATCGTTGGTTAGTTCAAAATATAGAATATATTTATTTCTTATTAAATTTAGATCTAATATATCTTTTGCGATTTGTAAATGCCGTTTCGTAAATGATATTTTCTTTCTCCTAAAAAAAGGGAATATTTGAATTGCAGCATTTATTTATTTATTATCGGATAAATTGCATCACTTAAAAGCAATTAAAGACTAGATTATAGATTACGCAAGTATAAAATAAAATCACAAGAAAAAACAAACAACCATAACTTTATTTTATTATGACATTGAAAACACACCAAGCGCTTGGTACAATCTTCTTTTGGGTGATCATACATATCTCCGACGCAATCACAGTACAATAATAATTGAAAATTATAAATACAAAGGCAAAAGAGGTCATGCTTAGGAGAGAAAAAAAAAAAAAAAAAGAGATCATGTTTATGTACCAAAAGAGGAAATTTAGGAACTCCAGTTTCTTGATTTCGACTCAAAATACCCTCTTCACCCATTTAATAATACTTGGACCGAAAGTGCTTCCCAATACCATCCCGGCAACAAGTCCACCCCCAATATCCAACTAGAACTATTTTCCTATCAAATATAAAGAAAGATCCTAAGTTAGAGTCTTGATCACCATGAGATGCATGTGATGGAGGCTTAGCATGACTTTCACATGTCTTCAAAAACAGAATTCCACAAAAGCCTTGATTTCTTTCAAATGAATTATCTTGGAAAGTGGAAGACTGATTACTTTCTGGTATAGGACCTGAGAGATTGTTGAAGAACACATTAAAGAACTCCATAAACGTGAGTTTTGTTAATTCCTGAGGAATCTTTCCTAACGGGCTGTTGAGAGAAAGGTCCAATGCTTCAAGGTTTGAAAGCTTTCCTACGGAAGACGGAATGTTGCCTGTGAGCAAGCTATTGGACAAGTTGAGCAGAAGACTCCTCAAGTCTCCCATGACATCTGGAATCTCTCCCGATATTTTGTTACTCAAAATATCAATGGCTACCATGTAGTATAAGTGTTGAAGTTCCGCATAATTCATAGCAATACCTTTGATAGAAATTGTGAATGCATAATGAGTATAACTAAACCAAACTCTTCCATTGTAATGAAGAGTATTGTCCTTATACCCCAATTGACTTTTGTTGGACATTGTCATGGATTTCCAATTCTTCACTATTTCTGGAGGAAACTTTTTAGAGAAATCATTGTGAGAAAGATCTATGATATGAAGCTTGGAAAATGTGCATTTCCGTGGGCACATTATAGCTCCATAAAATTCATTATGATGTAAACCAATGACTTTCAACTTAGGAAGAATGCCCAACCAAAAGGGAAATGAATTGTTGAATTGGTAATGACTCACATCAAGATACCCTAGCATTCTACAATTGGCCATGCTCTTGGTAGGTGACCTTGCAAATTGTTATCATTGAGAACAACCATTGTAAGGGCATTTCTTCTCATATATGTTTCAGGATTATGGCCCAACAATTTATTTCCTTTTAGCCTCAGAACTTGAAGAGATTGGCTAAAGCTTCCCAACCATAAAGGAATCATGCTGCTTAAGCTATTATAGGACAGATCAAGATACTCAAGTGGTTTTAAATTGCATATCAGTGGGGACATTTCTCCTGTCAATGAACTATGGGAAACAACCAAACTTTGAAGACCTTTTTTCCTCCACATCCGACTGGGCATTGACTTTAAATCATTGTATGACATGTCAAGAGATTCCAGCTCATCCAATTGTTAAAAGAAATCAGGAACTCAACTAAATTGCATGAATCCAAATTTAACACTTCCAATGGATGAAGTGTTGCATTGGAAGAAACTTTTCTGGTGAGGAAAGACAGTTTGTTATACGATAAACCCAGAAAAGTAAGCATTTTGAGCTTCAGAAACATGTTAAGCTCCAGCTATCCTTCCAATACATTAAAGCCTAGAGAAAGAGTTTCCAAATATTCCAGTTTGAAGAGAGAGTGGGATATTTCACCTTGAAGCTTATTATGTTGAAGCTTCAAGTAAGATAAAGTGGTTAGGTTCATTATCCAAGATGGAATTTCACCACTTAAATTGCATGAAGCCAATTCTAACCCCTGAATTGGAGGAAGGGTAAGATTGGGAGAAGTTTTCCTAGGGAGTAAAGAAAGTTTGTTGTAAGATAAATCAAGTACAGTAAGCATTTTCAGCTTTAGAAACTTGTTAAGCTCTACAAATTGAAGCTTAGGTCCAACTGCTCAAGCTGATTGAGGTTGCTAAGTGAAGAAGGAATAGACCCACAAAAATCATATTATGAAATTGAGAACCAATTTAAAGAACTAAGATTTCAAATGGATGTCGATAGTGTATCATAGAAACTTGTGTTTGGGAGATTTAATATGCTGATGAGTGCCTTTGGGTGAAAATCAGGCAATATACCCCTAAGGTTCTAGTTGTATCCTAAATTCAATATTCTTAATTTTGGAAGATGAAATATTCCAATTGAAAATTTACCATATAGTTCACAATGGGAAAGAGAGAGCTTTTAAAAATATCTAAGATTTGTGAGTATGTCAGGTATAGATGATGAAATAGTCACACAATTAAGGCAAAGTTCTTCAAGTCTAGTTGAGTTTTGAATCAAGCTCCTTAGAGTGGATATCTTGAGTTGCAAATGGTTGATTAGATCATCGGGAAAGAAGTCAGTATAGCTGCATAGATCAAGGGATAGCAAAACGGACAAATGTGAAACTTCTAGCAGGATTTCACCAGAAAATATGGTTTCACTGTAAGATTTATATCTATACTAAGAATTTAGAACACCAGTATAATAGGAATATAAATCAATTACAGTACATACATGCAGATCCATATTACCGAGGAATATATCTATGAATCCTGTTGTAAAGAGAAAACATATGCATAGGCATACGCTAGGTACAGGAGAACCCACTCTTTCTCCTTCTTACAAAGACCCACATTGATGGAGCAGTAGCCGTTAAAAGTGCCAAGAGTGGAGTGGGGATCATGCCCATAATATAAATATATATAGCAATCTAGTTCCATCTTTCAAAGACCTAGGTCACTTAGGGGCCAGAGCCCTTACACTATAATCCAGCACACTCACCATTGAGTCTAAGCCTAATAACATATGGTGAATTCCAAACCCATAATGGATCACAAAATAATAACATGAGTCTCCAAGGAAATATCAGGCTATCTATTTAACTCATTTTTATAAAAACAAAAGAGTCCACCAATCAATAGAAATCCAAATCGAGAAAATTCTAACATTCTCCCATTTAGGTAATATTGACTAGATTTTATTTAATTTTTAAAAGCATTTTGAAAATGACTCTTAAGCTAAACAACTGTAGCTACAAAATATAGCATGAAAATAATCACTACAAAATCAGATCACTCCATTTAACAAGGCTATTAGCTAAGAGTCATAGGCGAATGATAAACTATAAAGAGTCTAGTTCACCCATAACTATATAATCAAATAACCTCATCAACAATGATCCAAAACATGAGTGTGCAAGGTGTAAATATACACATCGTCATATAACATGTGGTCTTTCCATGCTACAATGTGTGGATCCTTATTATGCCTTCCCAAGAAGACACAACTAGCCTCCCATAAGGAGATCATAACATGTTTTTTGCAAAACACTATTCCCATAAAGGAACAACATCTTTCTCAGGAAAAACCAATGTTTTCAAAAGAAAACATCCATATCTCAAGATATAATAATTGATACCAAAATGAAATATTATAAAATGCATATAAGTTTATCAACTAGATTACATAAACCTAGTGCTATCAAATGATCATAATAACTCTCACTAACCAAGTATATCAAAAGGCCTTACAAGACCCATATTCTCAGCGTGTTTCATAAACATCATGGACCTAAGTCCCTTGGTTAAAGAGTCAGCAAGCACTTCCTAAATGCTAATATACTCATGGGAGTCCTAATTGCACAAATCCAGGGCAATCATATTCTCATTAACTCCCATGGACCAATCGGATTAAAGGACATAAATTGCCCAGTTTTAATCATGTGATTTTATTCAAGCTATCATAGCTCATAACATTAACAACAATAAAACATAGTTATTACAACTTTGGCTATCAAGGATTTTCAGAATCATATACATTATGCAAATAGAACCAAACAACTTGCTCCCACCAACGTTATGCAATTATCTAATCGCACAATTATAAGAATATGATAATAAAAATAATTAATTAATTGGGCATAATCATATCTTTCATGGGAGGCTAAGCATATGATTGTATAATTATCTATGGATAGAATGCACAACACATACTACAGGTCCCACTTATTAAAACAATCAACATTTTCTTCAAACAAGAAAATCCACTTAAGTATGAACTCAAGCATAATTTCATGGGTAAACATACATATCCATCATGCCCCAAAAACTATTATTATATATAATTTCTATCCTTTTAAATGGCTAGCCAAAGTTTGCAACAATGTAGGCTAATTTACTTTATTAAGGAAAATATGATATGAAGTTGAAAATAAACATAATCAACCTTTGATTGATTCAAGTGACAATTGTCACCATAATAAGGATTTAAAAAACATGAATATAAACTCGCCTATAGACGGAAAATATACCATATAAAACAATCTTAGAAAATTCAACACTGTGGGCAGAAGAATTTTCACTATCAAATAATTTCAAAATTTCATGCTTTTGAACCTACTCATGCATAAGACCACCTATGGGTTGATCAGTGCACTAACTGGTCTAAGCGACAAAATCATCTCCAATTTAACGGGTAGCTCTACTAACCTCATAAATGAATCACTGTGGTAATAAATATCCATATCTATAAATGGGCTCAAAAATAGGGACGATAATTTAGTCCATTAAATCATTTTCAACTTTCGTACATAAATTTCCTTAAAACATGTTTCCCAAGAAAGACACCATGAAATCCTTCATAAAGTCACACCACTCAAGTAGTAAACACTAATTTGCACAAAAGTGAACTTTCAAATATATCATCCAAATTAGAATAATTAATATTAGACTACAATTTGGTTAACATGAAGAGTTAACAGGTCAATTAAACCAAAGTTGAGAGCACATAAAATTTTTGTGAATTATTTCATCGACTTAATAAACAGACTATCTTGCAAGCCACTAATTACTATTGCTAACTAATTTACCAGTCATAACAATTATTTATTTATTCTCTCTGAAATTACATTATGACAATAAGACAACTCTCCTTCTCCATGCACTTAACAAAAAAATCAAGTGCAATTAAAGTAATGACACTTAATAATTATCATAACATTTCTCATAAAAGAATTTTATCAATACCGCACAGCAGAAATTGTGGTATAAATGAAATTTCATTCAACTAAGTTGAATATCAAGCACAATTGCCTTTTAATTCATGCATAAACTATTGTCAATTAACCATAACTATTACAACTCTCCCCTTTAAGTTTGAATCCCAACATTAGTACATTCACCTTTAAAGAAAGCCTTTTGTGTATTCACAGAAAACCATAGTAAATATTCCATGGGTTATGACCAAACCCAAATACCAACCAACTACTATCTCAAAATACTTAGTCCAACCAAAACATTGGTTCTAATATCACTTGTTAAAACAATTAGAAGATATCCAAAATGCTGGGAGATCTTTGGCATTAGGCTAAGTGAAAAATCACAATAGCAAGTCTAACATCACATGTTAACCTAAAACCTTTAAGCAATGAGTCAATGAGCTTTTCCACTTATATAGTCTTCACTCAGTCCATTCTTAACTAATGTGGAACTTCATCATCACACTTGAAAATCTAACACTCTCCCCCTCAACTGTTACACAATCGCACATAACAATAGTCATAATGCCCTTTTCTAGGAAATTTTTAGTCACAACACCCACTTTAAACCACTCTACACTTTCATTGGAGTTTTCCTCCCAAACACCCATTTGCACCCATAGGCTTACAACTATCAAGAGCTTCCATAAGCCTCCATATCCCATTACAACTCAAACCAATTGTCCATGCCTTCAATCATTACCGAACACAGATGTCAAAGCTACCCATGTCCTTGTCATCAAGAGAAGCAAACCTATGTACAACTAACTTTGCTCCATGGTTATGTCCACAAGGTTAGTAACCTTCAATATTCATGGAATAACAAGTGGCCTTAGAATTCTTCGTGATATAGTGCGATCATAAGTTTTCATCTTAGTGACTTGACCCCACATACAAAGCATGGTTGAGGCTAAATTTTTAACGATTAAATAATTTATATTTTGGGAGAGTATTTTATTTAAGATATACACAATAAATTCAAGGTTTTCTTTCAATGGGATTCATGAAACTCAACATGACTCAACAGACGGCAAATTTCTTCACTTAACCATCCCATATTATTCAGAGTCCTTAACATTCTAAATTGAAAAATAATCCCTTTTCATCCTAAAACATTTAGCAAAAGGCCCATTAGATTAACTATTATGACCATGTCCGTTACAAAGAATTTACCATACTAATCTTACAAGTTTGATTATTTCACAATCTATCAACTTTTTTTTTTTTATCCCTATCTTAAAAATTTTAAAATTTTTTCAAAGACAGAAACATATTTAGTATAAAATAGATAAATCACAACAAAAATAATCAAAATCAAAATGGAGAAATAGTTTAATTTTCTCACAAGGTTAGTTTTACAAAGATTAATATCAACAATTATCAAAAGGTATTCCCCATTCATCTTAGTAAATTCCCTTTTATAGCAATTTCATTTAAGACCTAAATTTGGTTATCAGTGTTATTCATGGAAAAATTTACAAGAGCTGAAAAAATACCAAGCATTTGATTATTTACATGGGCAATTAATAGTAATATGTATTACCATAAATAGGGATCCAAAACATACAATATAAACTCACGTGTGGATGAAGATTATACTATCTAAAACAATAGTTACAAAAATCCAACACCTATTGGTAGAAAGATTTTACTGTCAAAATTATCTCAAATACCATGTTACGCCAAATTAGTCAGTGAATTAACTACCTATGAGTGAGTCAATCCGTAACTTTGTGACAAAACGTGCCACATCAGGATCAATTACTGAGTCAATTATCTATGGGTGAGTCAACCTGTAACCAATCCAAACAACAAAATATCCCAAAAGTAAACAGGTAACTCCATTAGTTTTGCAAATAATCCACCGCGTATAGAAATTCACTCAACTAATAGAGCTCTTAATAAGGATAAATAATTGTCCAAATAATCAAATTTGAACTCAACTCCAATTTTCCAAACACTTTGAACAACACAACAATGAAACTCAATAATCACAAATATACATTTTTCGATTTTATAATATCTATAGAATTCAAATTAATTTTTAACAATCATAAAATATTTCAAATCCTATAATTGAAAGAATTTTAAACCAATATTTTATGACAAATAATTTCATGAAAGAAAAATTAAATTTTTCTCTTATTCCCTCTTTTTGCTCTCTTCCAAAATTTTCTAGAGATTTAAAATAAATAAATAAATGGGAGCTGGGTCGCCTGAGGTGCAACTGGACGTGCGCATAAGGGGCACAACCCCTTTCACCTTTTCTGCAAGTGCGCAGCCGTGGAGGCGTCGCCTCCTTTCCTGCAACCAACTTCTTCGCTATCACGCTCCTGCTGCCATAGGAGAGCACCGGCAACCATGGAAAGAGAGCCTCATGCTTCCTCCTCTATTTGCATCACTCAACAAACACACTGTGGCGCACCCACATACACTGCTATAGTAGTCAACAGCGGCCATGGATGAGGAAGCAGTGGCGGCGTCGGACAACCACATCAGGCTCTCCTCCTTTCTCGCGTGCACCTCGCGACGAGCCACGAAGTAACGCAGCCACGGACAACAACGAAACTCTCATGTCGGACCCGACAACCGCTAGCAACCTTGTCCCCTTGCTCCGCCGCGGCGATGGAGTTTCCAGCGGCGACCCAGCACCTCATCCTTGCTCTTTCCCACGGACGGTGGCGGAGAATGACGGTGAATAGCTCAAACAGGAGGCATGGGGGGAAGAGGACTTTCAGATTCAAGATTAAAGGGGAGAAAACTAAAAGGGAAACACCCGTGCCCTTTCACTCACTGACAAGAATCACAATCCAATTCCAGAATCACAAAATAGATTTGATTCGAAACGAAAAAGGTGTTCTACAGACCATCAAATTCTCTAAATACCAACGTAAGTCAATAACAAATTTCAGTTTGAAAAAAATTCACGCTTCAAGCACTGATATTCACAATAAACTTCAAATAACACAAATCCCCACCTTTGAACTGTGGCTCAGATTTGATTAAAAATTATGTTTCAATGCATTTTATTCTTCTGAGACATCTTTGCATTACTTGCGTGATTGTTTGTACGCAAGGGAAGTTTGGAGTTTGCTTCATTTTAATCACTCTCAACTCTTTTCGATGGATTTGCTGGACTGACTCAAATCCTTCTCCTCTAGTCCGGATGGTATTGTTTTTTGTGTGGGACTTTGGCAAATTTGGACTATGAGAAATGACTTGGTGTTTGCTGGTAAGCATGAGCCTGAGGATGTTGTGGTTCGAAAAATAAATAGAAGGTTTGATACTTGCTTATCATCCTTCGATGTTGCTCCATCCTCTCGGTCTACTATTCTGGTTTCTTGGGTTCATCCTCCTCCGGGTTTTGTAAAACTCAATACTGATGGTAGTTCTCTTAGCAATCCGGGAGTTGCTGGTTTCGGTGGATTGATCAGAGATGAGGGCGGGGTCTGGATTCTTGGTTTCTCTAGTTATATTCCTTGGGCTGACAATTTGTGTGTTGAGTTTCTTGCTCTTACATTTGGTTTACATTTGGCTTGGCAGCATAGATTTAGGAAAATTGTTTGTGAAGTGGATTGTTTGGAAGTGGTTAGGCGGGTGCTTCATGATTCTTCATCCTTCCATAGGTATGTGGCAATTATTAGAGGTATTCAATCTTTGTTGGCTTGGGATTGGCATTGTGTTCTGCATCATGTTTACAGAGAACGTAATCAAGCTGCAGATTTTCTTGCTCAATTTGGGGCTGAGGTTGTTGGTGAAGAACGTGTCTGGGAGCGTCCTCTTGTGGGTTTAGAGCACCTCCTTTCTGCTGAGTTAGTTGGAGTTGCGCATTTAAGATAATTTTTTCTTTTGTCTTAGCTCATATATCAAAAAATAAAAGTCATATACTACATTGAAAAGAAAGGAATTTAATAAATTTTAGATTCCTTTTCAAAATTAATTTAGCAATTATCCAAAATTAATTCCAAGAAAATCCCTAATTTAAACCAATTGGATTTTAATTATAGTATAACGCACTCTAATATCACATATAAGATTTATTGGATCTATACTAGGAATTGAGAACATCAATATAATAGGAATATAAATCAATGTCATAATGTACTTGTCAAATCTATATTACTGAAGAACATTGTCCACAAATTTTAATGCAAAGAGAAAACATATGCATATGCATATGCCAGGTACAGGAAAACTCGCTCCTTCTCCTTCTCCTTATAAGCATAAGTCGATGGAGCAGAATTGTCGAAGTCTTAAGAGTGGAGTGGGGATCCTGCCTATAATATGAATATATATAGCAACCTAATTCTATCTATCAAAAACTTAGGTGACTCGAGGCCCGTACACCATAATCCAGCACATTTACCATTCAGCCCAAACCCAATAACACATGGTGAATCATAAACTCATAATAGATCACAAAATAATAACATGGGTTTCCAAAGACCAGTGAGCTCATTACATTCGATGTCATGCCATAAGCAGCAATCTGTGCTTGGCATCCAAGATGCTGTTCTAGGATAACTAAAAGGATTATGAAAAGCAAACTTACTCAAAGCTTTCCTTAAACTGCAGCAAAGCATTACTTTCATCTTCATGACATTGTGTAGGCTGAACAGAAGGCAAATAGTTTGTAATTGTGAACGAGAGGCGTGAATAAAGGAGAATAATCCCGTTGTAACTTAATAGTTTTATCGCAAACATTCAGATGAAAATTTTGGCCCAGCAATTGGCTTTTATGATCAAGGACTCGATGTTCATTAATGGCTTGCCTTCTTCTTGAAAGCTTGTATTTTGGTTAGTTCACATGCATTGACCTTTCCTTGCAAACGAAAAACCACTATAATATAATTAAAATTTAGTAGCATTTTAAAAAGTATTATCAAAGTATAAAAAAATATTGCTAAAATTTTCTCAGTACATAATCTAAATACAATAATAATAAAAATGTTGTTATAAAATTTTAACAATATTTTTAGTAATAATAACAAGAACGTAAAGGCTAGGACAATTTGGTTGAATAGATGTGTAATTCATTGCTTCAAAGATGAACATGTACAGTATATATAGACAACCTGATTTGGATACTAGATCCTGCACCTCATCAGGATAAAATCAAATCTAGCAAAATCAGCAAAATAAGGAAAGAAGTCCTAACAAACTCTTCATTCTACACTAACGAATTCTAAAACAGCAGAGTAGAGAATATGACTCAGCAAAAATAATGAAGCTTCTGGAACGCCACATCGGAGACTGTACGTAGCTTGGGGCTTGGAGCTGTCTTCATTATCCAGCTTAGTTGGGCTTTTATTTGGGCTGAATCTCTTTTCTTCTTACTTATGAACAAGGACAAAATTATTGGGTTCCTCTGCTAAGTAATTTTTATATGTTATCATTTTAAAAAATATTGTTAAAAACTAAATATGTAGCAGTGAAGTTTTTAAATGGAAATGATAGATTGAGACATTAGTGCATTTTAAGTAAGAAAACTTGGTCTGTCTTTCCTTGAACTTGTCTCTTTTTGGATTCTTCAAACTTCAAAGCGTGTTCTCTCGTCATGTATACCTCATTTTTCTCAGTTCGTACATAATTTCAATTATGCATTTTATAAGAGCTTCAATCTAACTGACCACTCTTATTATGTTGCCAAAGCAGCCATACATCCGTTTAAAACTAAACTTGATCTTATGGTGAGACATTCTTCATTACGATCGACCATTCGAAGTACTTAAATTTTTAGAAGTATTTCTATATCTTTATCTAATATTAGACTATATGAATCTGCATTCTCTCGCTTTATGATTCATTTGGTACAATCATTTTCTCAATTTTTGTACAATTTTTTTGTGCACTTTGCGTAAGAACTTCAACCTAACCTCATGTCTCTCACCCTCAGAACGGACAAGGCTCCTATGCACCTTGCTATCCAATGGTGCATATTTGAGTGTGTATACATATACCAATTATTGATGATGTATTGTAGTAGAGGCCAAACTCTCTCCCTACCCCTAGAAGCCCCTTCCCATTGCATTGTACCACTCCTCCTCAGGCACCGGTCAAGGGTGGCGACGACCATCTCGGTGAGGCGCTAGCGCTAAAGGTTCTTGACAGCGTCGATGCCAAGGGTGACTGCATTGTAGACATCGAGGGACCTGACGACGCGCTGGAGGAGCTTGGGCAGGAGCTTGTCGAGGGGTGGCTTGGAGATCTAGAAAGGGTTGGCCTCACAGTAAAGGAACTCGTCTAGAAGCTTCCTATGCCACTCCCCCCTCCCCCACCACCCCACCAAGTGGCCTCAACCAGTGCGGGATGTAGCAGGCGCATCCATCCACGTCCTCCTCCTCCTTTCATCCATGCTCAATATTGATCTCCTACTTCCATTTCAATCCAAAATTTTCCGACACCAAACAACTAACACACTTTTGTGCATTATAACAATTTCAAACCCAAAGTGTCTCATACATTCACCAGACATAGCCCAAAAGATTAGAGAACATAATCATAAATAATCAGAATGGAACGATATCAAACTTAGGACCCATGGACTATGAGGAAGGAAACGAATCATTTTCATCAACAGTCACTCATTTTCATCAAACCAAACCCAAGCTAAAAGGAAAATTTTTTTGGTTAAAAAATAACACTAAAAAAATTAAAAATTTTTCAATCGGAGTCGAGATTGGGGAGCTGAGGAATCATCAGAGTAAGAAGCGCCATCGCAAGAGATCACCGAGTCATCGTTGCCTATGAACCACCATCCCTGAGACTCATGCTCTACTACTTGACCACCACATCTTAGCCCACACAACCACAATCGCTACCCCAGCTTTGTGTTGTCGACCTATAGCTGACGCTATCGTGGCCGTTGTGGCCATCGTGGCACGGAGCTGTTGTCACATCCAACCACAGCAGAAGAATGAGGACGAAGAAGAAGAGGATACGGTGATGGGAGTCAACGTCGGCGTCACTGTCGCTGTCAAGGTCGCAGAGTTGCTATCACATTTGACCACTGCAGAAGGAGGAGGAGGAAGATGAAGAATGAGGATGTGGTGGTGGAAGTGAGAGTGAGAGTGATAGATTTTTTTTCTTTTTTGGGGCTTCTTGTTGGGATGGGGGAATGGGGATTATGAACATTTAGGGTGATCTAAAGAATATTGGTGTATCAATACACCTTTAGATCTCAGCCATCAATCATTAAAATCTGTGGTCCACCTTGTAACTACAGGTGTATTAGAGCAACGTTCAACCTAACCTCATATCTCTCTATATACCTGCGTAGTCAAAACGGCATTGTGCGAAGAAGCATGGTTGTTGTTAACAGAAGATATTATAGTAAAATGATTTTGGTTTTGTCTTTTGAAATGTATGAACAACCTTGATTTTAAGGGGTTAAAATATATGGGTAGTTGAAAACTTGTGATAGTGGATAATGACTGTTGTCACTTTATATGTAGTAAGGACTTGACCGGCACAACCACATTTTTTATTTGTTTATATATTAATATAATTAAATATTATATATATATATTAATAAGTTAAAATAATTTTATATTATCATCTCATATTTAAAAATTAATTTTATATTATCATTATTATTATCTAAAAAAAATCATAAAAATTATTATATCATAACAGAGAAAACTGAAATGTAGATGTAAATAATCAGATCATGCTATTTGGCTATCAAAATTTTTGTTGGAAAAACTATAATATGGGTGCAAGTAATGAGAGAAAAAGAAAAAGAAGTGAGGTGGAGTGGGGTTAATAATGAAATAAGTATTAATAAATAGTTTGAATTTACATAAATTTATTTTCACTATTAATTTTTATTTATCTTTTAATAATAAAAAAATTAAATAATTTTTTACGTAAAAATAATTATGCAAGTGAAACTTTACATGTTCCCTTTTTGTTATTGTATTTACATTACTCTTGCAAGTTAATCAACTGACCTAACTCTAATTAATATATTTAAGTGTTTTAAAATGTTATTCAACTATATATTATTATATGTGTAAGTTATATGTGTGTGTGTGTGCGTGTGTGTGTCTGTGTCTGTGTGTTGCCCCTAAAAAAATATATATGTGATTACTGTAACTATTGTGGAGTTAATATGTTTTGTTATTATATGAGATATAAAAAAAAATCTATTAATACATAATAAGTATAAGATTTTTTAACTCATTTAACTCATTTTTTCTTTCTCACTCATATCTATCTCAAAAGTTAGAATAGATAATACCTTAAAATTTATTTATATAGAGATACATGAAAGTCAGATCATTTGCATATTAGTATTTTAAAATTTATTTAGTTAATATGTTTGCCCCCTAATTTTTAAGTCATCTTCCACTCTGCTTGACATGGCAATATTTAATGACTATATAAAAGTTTTTTATAAAGCTATTATATCAAAATTAAATTCTTAGTATGCATAAATCAATTTAAATTTAATGTTCAGTGTTTAGGGTTTGTTGTTTGCTTAAAAGAACTTACCAGATCTCAATATATAAATCCCGCTGTAGGATGATTTTTCTGGAGCGATTTATTGTGTCCCGATAAGTTAGGGTGCATCATGCAACCTATTGACTAACTTATGATTAGAGGTTTTTATAAGTATGAAACTGTTAATTTTTAATTCATTATCGAAACTCTAAATTTTTTATTTGTTATTTAAGCCTATATATTTATTTATTTATTTATTATTGAACCCGCGAAGTGCTGTAACTAGCTACAATAAAAGTCTGTAACTTTGAAATGAAATATTCCTTTTAATAATATGTTTTTATTTTTACTATTGTCTGTATATGTTGGGAATCCGGATAAGATTATTTTTTTCAATTTTTGCTTTTCAAAATAGATTTTTTGAATAATAAAATAAATAATTTCCCATTTTAATTGTTTGAATGCTGAAATTGATTTAATTAAATGAAAAAAAGTAAATTTTTTCATTTTAACTTTCTTAACATTAAAATGAAGTAATTAATAATTTAAAAAATAAATTTTGTATTTTAAAGTTTGACACATCAAAAAATATTCAATTGAAAAATAAATTTATGAAAAAAAGTAAATAATTAAATTTCAATTAACCTCTAAATTTATTAACAATTAAACAGGGTCCAATCTGCAACATCCTCAATCATACATTGACTTTAAGTGTTGTTTCAATAGCTTTGATTAAAGGTGCACATTACACCTTAAATTAAGGTGCATCACAAACGACACTTGATTTCTACTCCAACTCAAACAAACCAATTGAATTGTACTTCCTTGCATTTTTATTGGCGGTAACGGTTAGATTTGGGCGGTCAACATCAAGGTTGTCAAACTTGCAAGTTTACCTAAATTGAGCAATAAAACTCTCCCTTTTGAGTTTTAACGTAACTGTATACATAAGACTCGAACCCTAGATCTTTGATTAAACTAGAACAGCCCTAGTCAGCCGATCTAGGTGCTTGTTAGTGTACAAGTCTACTTATTTTGAAAATAATATGAAAAAATATTTATAACATCTAATTATAATAAAATAAATTTATGATAAAACAACCATATGTCATATTTTGCTTGCAACATCACAATGAAGCAAATACAAGCCATAAAATATGAAATACAAAATAAAATCACAAAAAAAAAATGTAAGATTGGGACTTTAGGATACTAAAAATCAAAATAGCATAAGTAAGACATCATATCTTCAATGTTAGAAGGTCTAATTATAGTGTTTATTGTGAAATATCGTGTTTTGATGCTTAAGAGACTAAATTCTGATTAAAATAGTAAACTTGCAAGTTTATTGTATTGGATGTGTGAGCCATCAATGGGTTTGAAGAAAGAGGGGAAGGACTTTCCTTATAAATAGAGAATTAACCTTTAGTTGTTATATATTACCAAGAGAAAGAGTCTATACACTAGAAAAATGGTATAATTAGGCTATTAGATGGTAAATTGAGTAGAAAGGTTTGTAAGTTTAGTTATACAAAAATTGTAAATTGAAATTTGTTTTAGTGGAGTTATTTTTATCTCTTTTCAAATTTATCTAGATATACTCCAGTTCGAATTTTTAAGCAATTAACTTAATTTAGGATCCTAAACTCACAACCATCGTCAACATAATACTATGAAGCAAATTAGATCAAGGTGTTGATATGAAAGATAGATTTATGAATTGGTTTACGATGAAGTGTTTTGGAGAGACAGAGAATGGAAGGTAAATTTTTTTATTTTAAATAAATATTTATTTTAATTTAATAAATTTTTAAATTAAAAGAAAATAATAATATATTATCATAATTTTTTTTCTCTTTTGTACAATTGTATTAAATATTTTATAACTTTTTAAAATTCTACAAGTCACATGAAACATGATTTAATACTACCAAAAACTTCAGATTTAAAGAAAAAAAAATCTGTCTCTACATTGTGAAAATTCCATTTCTAATAGAATTGGAGACAGAAGTTAAGACAAATAATAGTTAGTCTCTAAAAATGGGGTCACTAAATATTTAGAAATGGATTTTCTTTCATTCGTCTCTTAAATTAAAAAATTCTGTATCCAATATTGACCAAAATTTGGTCTCTTTCTCAACAATAAAGTCGTTAGAGATGAAACTATTACACCTCACTCAAATATTCTGTCTCTAAATTTGGTCTCAAACGCAAAATAATTTGTCTCTTATTTCAAAATTTTTTATTAACATTTTTTTATTTTGTATTTGAAGTTATACTTATTTAGACTTGTAGAAAATCATGTCCTCAAAAACAAGCTATAGAAAATCATGGGATATCACAAATTATAATTTCAGGACAAAATAGTGTAAATAATATCTTTACGATCAAGTGAATGATTTTGAGCCATAGTAATAACATTTTTTTTTCTTTTTTATTGTTAGAATCTAAAATTTATCTGTTTTATATAAAAAAGAATTAGTAATTAAAAGATTAAAATATTTTCACCGAAAAATGATAGAATACAAAAGCTAAAGTAAGAGAAAACTAAAAGAATTTTTTTTTAAAGTATTAATAGTACTGAGTTTAAATAAATCACTCGATACGTGTGTTATATATTACCGTTTATTAGTTTCTCTTCATTCATATTTATTTTTATTCATAATTTTTTTAAATATCGACTGTTACATTATTATTTAGATGATAATTATCATGTAAAGAAAACTTGAATTAAATAAAGCTCGACATACTTTGAAGAATTCAAAAAACGAGTTCATGGAAATGGTCCAAAAGCTTAAAATAAACAAAAACGTTTGTGGAGCTAAATGCTAATGATCATAGCCTCAATTAATGTCATAAACAGGCCAATTTTTCTTATCTAGACTAGAATGCACGAATGTCTCAGTCTATCATTTCCACTTGAAAACTTTTTCATTAATTTGCGATTAAACGTCAAAGCATGTGGCTTGAAACGTCCGCACAGCCCGCCATAAACAGGTCAATTTTCCTTGCCCAAAATGCACGCAGTTTCAGACTGTCAAAGTAGTCCCTGTCAATGTTTAAATCACACGAATTAGTTTTTAATAAAAATAAATTAATAAATTAATTTTTAATATTTTAAAATATTAAATAATTTAATTTTTTATTAAGTTTTTTATTAAATATTATGACATAATCCGTTAAATAATTGATTTGATATTATTATTTCTTATCCTATTATTTTAATCACTCTCATTTATTAAAATCACATTATTTTGACAAAGTTTATCTTATTTATATATTATATAAGAACATAAAATTCAATATATTAATTTAGAAATCTACCAAAAATAATATCATCTCAATAACAAAAGAGCGAATAAAATGATAGGATAAGAGTTAAAGATGGTATCTCAACTATTTGATGGATCACATCATAATATTTAATAAAAAGATTTAATGAAAAAACTAAATTATCTAATATTTTAAAAAGTTAAAAACTAATTTATTAAAAATTAATTTATCTAATATTTTAAAAAATTAGAGATTAATTTATCTATTTATTTTTATTAGAGGTTAATTTATGTAAAAATCAGCAGGGACAACTTTGAAAATTTAGGGTATATTTGTTTGAGATTTTTTAATAAAAAATGACTTTTTTATAAAAAAAATTAATTTTCGTATGTTTAGATAAATTTTTAAAAATAATTAAATTCTCAAAAATAATTATTTTCAATTTTTTATAAAAAATGAAAAGAATAATTTCTAAAAAATATTTATTTTTATTTTTTAATTATATATAAATTTTAAATTTTGAAATTATTTTTTAAAAAAGTTAAAATAAACGTACACTTACTCTTTTATCATTTTCACGCAAGGGACTTTTACTCGGTGCACGTTAGATGCATTCCCAGCCATTGACTTCCCTGTATTCGAGTGAAGCAACTCCAGCTATGGTAACATTCATTGAAAGAAATAAATAATATATATCCAAAATTGTCAATAAATGTTTTTTTTTTTGGATAATTAACAAAATGCTCAAAACTTTCCGCAAGGGAGAGAAGCAGTTCAAAGACAAGACCTAGAAACATAATCAACCCAAAGCAAAATAAAGACAAAACAAACCTCAAAACTCCCAAAACCCAACCACCAAGAAACTCACCCAAGAAAGCCCTCAAGCAAAAACACCAGCAAAAGAGAGCAAAATAGAACAAACAATAGACCCCTAACACCAAAAGACAACATTCCAAAACCATCAGCAAAGAAGTCGCATAACAAACCAACAAAAAGACACACACATGCAAACTCCAAGATCCTCAAACAATAAAGACCCAGCCAAGAGAAGACCAAGACCACTACTAGCCACAGAAACCAAACCAATCCGACGCCAGAGAACCAAAACAAGATACCACCTCAATCCCAAACCTAAACACTGAATTCATTTCTTAGAGCCATTTGTTTTCAATCCTCAAATTGTCAGTAAATGTTCACACACTTTATTCTTAAAATCTTCCATAGAAGTTACTTTCGGTATATTGTCACACTAGTAGTGAATGCCTGAATGTAAGAAAAAGTTTAAAATATAGAAATGTTGGGGGGACTCACTCTTTATGAGATACCGTGCCGATTTATCACTCATTCATAAGTGTAGACTTCACTTAGATTTGGTCCATATCTCATCCAATAATAAATGAGTAATAAGTTGATATAGTATCTCACAAAAAATAAATTCTTTTATCATATCTCTTTAAAATACGTCCGTTTTGGCAGCATGAATACACCGAATTTTTGAAATTGTAATACACGCCACGGATAGTATTTTTAATATATGTCATATGTGTTAATATTCGTTATTTCCAAGTTTCTAGACGTAAAGTATAATTTCTATTGACTTATTCAAAAACATTCTTAAATGAACATGCCCTAGTAAAATTAATCATGTACCGGTACATATATACCTCAAAAAAAAAAAAAAAAAAAAAAGCCCAGAGTGAATATATAAATGTCAACTTCATTTTATTCTCTATATAATTGTGGTTATCTCTTTTATTGATAAAGAGTACCCTCATTGCGTGCTATTTTATTTTTTATTTTTTTTGTTAGGACTTTAATTGAGTATCGGGTTGGGTCTTTTATTTGAGTGGGTCATTGAAAATTAGTACTACAACAACTACAACTAAGCCTTATTAATTCCATTAGGTAAGGCTACCTATATGAATCAAATAATATTATAATATTTTATCATGAATTATATTTATGATTAAATCCTTTAAAACAAATACAGGGGTGAAAAAAAATTAAAAAACATATCTAAGCTATGTTTTTCCTTTGTCCAAGTCTAGTCCCCATCCGGCGGTGTTTAAGTAAAAAAAATGAGTAATATTATTTGCACAATTTTTAAAAATATTTTTGAAGAGATACTTTAAACTATTCTTAAATATTAGTTAAGAGAAAAATTAAAATTATTTTTAACTAATATTTAAAAAATATTTTAATATATCTCTTTAAAGATGTCCTAGAAAATAATAAAAATAACACCCCTAAAATAACAAATGTCTTTAATCGAACACATATTGATGTGTGTTTGACACTTGCTGTGCGTATATCCTGCAAGTGCTAGTGTGTTATTGAATGTTAGACACGCAAATTAGTAGGGACATGAAACTACTGCAAATTAGGGGGACAATGCCACCACAAAATAGAGGGAGAAAAATCGCCGCTAATATTAGAGATGGATTGGGCCACTGCTACTACTGATTAGTGCCCTATGAATATGTAGTAGTAATTTGCAACCAGCTAATTTTTTTGTAGTGAAGCACAATGTCCTTTTTGGCTATCAACCAATATTTTGATTGCATATATATATTTTTTTTCATTTTCAATCTTTCCATTGTTATTTATATTTTTCTATAATACAAAGAGATAAAATTTAAACATGATGGAGAAACCAATATTTAGTGGATTTAAGTGATTCATTCTTATTTAATTCCTTTTAAGTTAGGTATTGAATTTAAATTTTATAACTAGAACTAATTATTGCTAAAACAGCTTTATTTTTATAATAAGTTGACTTGACTTAAATTAAATTAGTTGAGATTTAGTAAACTTTAATTACTAATAGTTTAGTGAAAAAAAAAAATCAAGGCGAAAGAAGATAGCAGTGCATTTTTTTTTAATAAAAAGTTATTTTTTTAGTAGAAAAATTATTTATCTCAATTTACATTTAAAAGGTAAAAGAAAATTATTTTTAATTTATAAATAGAAATTAAAATAAATAATTTTTATGAAAATTAATTTTGTAGCTATAAAAATATTTTTTTATTAAAAAAAATAAAAGTAACGCTCTCTAAATTACTAAGTCTAATTTAAGGGACAAAAGTATTGAACGTCCAAAAATATCGGCTTTTAGGGCTGACAGGAAAGTTTGTGGATAATGAAGCCTTTGGTTACGGATATGACGAGATATTCAATTAGATTGAAGTTGTCAACCTAAATGCAAGATTGAACTTGCAACTACCCGACATCCAGTAGTTTGAGAGACAAATATCAGAGCCTCATAATAAAGGGTGAGTTTATTTCAATTTTTTTTGAAAAATAATTTTATAATTTAAATTTTATATATAATTAAAAAATTAAAAATAAAATTTTAAAAAAATTAATTATTTTAAAAGTTATTTAAATATATAAAAATTAATTTTTTATAAAATAAATAATTTTTTATTAAAATAATTCCAATCAAACTCACCTAAAGCAGAGACGAGTGGAGCGAACTTAAAATTGACAACACGTGCTTCTTGTGTTGACTGCGGAGCTAGAGAGACATATAAATATCATAGACAAGTGGATCAAACTTAAAATTGACACACATGCTTCTTGTGTTGACTGCAGAGTTGGAGAGACTTGGGCTTAAATTAAAGTTCTGCTCAAGATGCCATGGCGAGTGTTATTATGCTCTAGTTAAGGTGGATCGAACATCAAGCACCTCGCAATTTGATGGTGAATATGGTGAGATGTATAAATGTATCATTCGTCTAAGATATATTATGGTAATTTTTTAATTTTATTTAGATTTTAAAAATATACTTATATATATTTTAAAAGTAATCAAAATTTATTTACATGAGTTTAGAATTATAAAAAATAAGTCAAAAATTTCTATTTAATTTTTAGATTATGCATATAAATAAAAAAATGTCTTATGATACTTTAAAATGGTTGAGAATATTCTTAAAAAAAATTTGTTTAATTTTAAGATTATATAAATAAATTTTACTTACTTTTAAAATTTATTTAATCATATTTTTAGATTTGAGTAAAATAAAGAAATTACTACAATATATTATAGGTTTAATTTATATGCACTAACAATATAAAATTTTTTTATATTATTGTCCACTTATATATTACCACATAAACAAACATGCATGAACCTCACCTTCACTACTCCAAAAATTATGCAAATGAGAGAATGTAATTAAATAATAATATAAAATAATTTTACACTGTCAATAGATGTAAATTAAATCTATATATTATAAGTAATTGGTGAAATAATACCTCTTACAAAACTATTTGGAATAGTCTAATAGGTAATCACTTATATACTCAAAATAATAATAATAATAATAAACCTTATATACTCCCATTCACGTTCTATCGCGAGTTGCATAGCAGAGGCGGCCTAAAAATTATATACAAACCGAGAAAATTGACATACTCCTTGTACAGGCAATGAAGTTAGCCTAGCGGTGAGATAAATGGCATCAAACAGACCAATTTTTCATACCCTGCATTCTCTCAGCCTATCATGTCCAGTTGAAAACTGTCTCATTAATTCGCTGTGAAACGTCAACGAACGAGATTTGACATGTTTACACAGTCTGCCATAAGAGTAATTTTTAGTCAACGAACGAGAATAAAATAAATATCTTATTTTGTATTTTTATTATCTGATACGTCAATTTTATGAATTATTATTATTTCTTGTTTTCTTATATTTTTAATGTAATAATAGTTAATATATCATATAATAAATAATATAAAATAAAACTTTTTCTTTCTGAAAATTTCGAGAGTATCTAATAATTTTTCCTGACATAAGTGGACGAACTTTTCTTGGCCAAAATGCACGACAAGTTCACACACACAATTTATCATTATCACTTGAAAGCATACGCACGCAAGCCACGTTCGCTTGGTGCATGTAAGGCCCGTTCGTGCGTCCATTATAGTGTATTACAGTGAAGCCCACTCCTACTGCTACTATAACATTGGTAGAACTGGATAATATATCCAAAAAATCTAGTGAAAGCTCACAGTCACAACTCACGCACTTTATTTTTAAAATATTCCACAAACTCTCTATTTTTGCTCAAAGCACAAAATTTACTTTATGTTTTTAGGCACCCATATGCACGTCAATGCATTAGCTTCACACAGCCAACATCTACTTCACCTTCCAACGTATAACAACCACCATTATTGACTAACAAACAAGCTTCCTGCGAAAAGGCAATCCATCACCGTCAGTTCTTTCAGTATAAAGACCGAGTGCTGTGTGCAAAACTTTTTATCGAAACCTTTGCGTTAAAATTATTAAGATACAATGGGATTGTTGTGGTCTCTTGCTTTGTCAATACAGTTTCTTCTCCTTTCTTCACTCTTCTCATCGAAAGTTACAAACTGTCTACCTTCCCTCCAGCCAACTCATGAATGTCATGACGATGAAAGCTATGCCTTGTCGAAATTCAAGGAAAGCTTTATCATTAGTAAGTTTGCTTCTTATAATCCATTCAGTTATCCTAAAACTGCATCTTGGAAGCCTAGCACAGATTGTTGCTCATGGGATGGCATCGAATGTGATGAGCTCTCAGGTCATGTGATCGGCATTGACCTTAGTAGCAGCCAACTCTATGGATCCATGGATGACAATAGCAGTCTTTTTTCACTTGTACACCTTCAAAGGCTTGATCTGTCTGATAATGACTTCAATCACTCTCAAATTCCAGCCAAGATAGGTGAGTTTTCACAACTAAAATATTTGAACCTTTCTCATATCAGTGAAACCACATTTTTTAGTGAAATACCACCAGAAGTTTCACAATTGTCCAACTTGCTGTCCCTTGATCTACGCAGCTATATTGACATCTTTCCTATTAATCCAATTAACCATTTGCGACTCAAGATATCCACTCTAAGAAGCTTGATTCAAAACTCAACTAGGCTTGAAGAACTTCGTCTTAATTGTGTGACTATTTCGTCATCTGTGCCTAACATACTCACAAATCTTACATATTTGCAAAAGCTCTCTCTTTCCCATTGTGAACTATATGGTGAATTTCCAATTGGAATATTCCATCTTCCAAACTTAAGAATTTTGAATTTGGGGCTCAACCAAAACTTGACAGGTATATTGCCTGATTTTCACTCAAGTGCACTCTTCAACGTGCTAAGTCTCAGAGGCACAAGTTTCTATGGTACACTACTTGAATCCATTGGAAATCTTAGTTCTTTATATTGGCTTTCAATTTCACAGTGCAATTTTTATGGTTCTATTCCTTCTGCACTCGGCAAACTCAACCAACTTGTGCATTTGGACCTTGGAGATAATAGATTTACTATTGGGACTCTCCCATTATCATTTGCAAATCTCAGCTGGTTATCTTATTTATCCTTACAATACAGTAATTTAGGTGGTGAAATTCCATCTTGGATAATGAATCTAACCTGTTTAGCTCATTTGGACCTTTCATATAATATCCTTGATGGTGTAATCCCTCATTCTTTTTTCAGACAAGAGAATCTTGCAGTTTTTGATTTAAGTAACAATTTTTTCGAAGGACAGCTAGAGCTTGACACGTTTTTGAAGCTAAAAATGATCAATTGTCTTGATTTATCTTACAACAAGCTGTCTCTGCTAGCTAAAAAAAGTTCTTCCAATATAACCCTTCCTCCAATTCAGTGGTTAGGATTGGCTTCATGCAATTTAATTGGAGAAGTTCCACCCTGGATAATGAACCTAACCACTTTAATTTACTTGAACCTTCAACGTAATAAACTTCGAGGTGAAATTCCTCACTTTCTCTTCATGTTAGAGAATCTTGCAATTCTTAATCTAGCTGATAATATGTTGGAAGGACGGATAGATCTTGACATGCTTTCAAAGCTCAAAATGCTTACTATTCTTAGCTTGGGAGGCAACAAATTGTCTTTTCATGAAGGAAAAAGCACTTCCAATGTAACCTTTTCTCGGATTCAGGTGTTGGAATTGGATTCATGCAAATTAGTTGATTTTCCCAATTTTATGCAACACCTAGAAGAATTGATAACTCTTTTCATACCAAACAATGACATAAAGTCAATACCGAGTTGGGTGTGGAGTAAAAGAAGTCTTCAAGAATTAGTTGTTTCCGACAATGCATTGATAGGAGAAATATCCCCTTTGATTTGCAATTTGAAATCACTTGTGCGTCTTGATTTATCTCGTAACAAATTAGCTGGCATGATTCCATCATGTTTGGGAAACTTTAGCCAATCTCTTCAAGTTTTGGAGCTAAGTGGGAACAAATTGCTTGGCCGCATTCCTCAAATTTATATTTTTGGAAGTGCGCTTAAGATGATTAGTTTCAGTAATAACAACTTGCATGGTCAGTTGCCAAGAGCACTGGTCAATTGTAGAATGCTGCAGCTTCTTGATGTGAGCCATAACCAGATCAATGATTCATTTCCATTTTGGTTGGGATCTCTTCCTGAGTTAGAAGTTGTTGTTTTACGTGATAATAAATTCTACGGAGCTATAAAGTGCCCATGGAAATGCACATTTTCAAAGCTTCACATCATTGATCTTTCTCACAATGATTTCTCTGGAAATCTGCCTTCAGAAATAATCAAGAATTGTAAATCTATGAGAGCTTCCAACATAAGTCAACTACATTTCAGGGACATCATTTTTTATGGGAGAAACAAAATATCATTTGACGATCTTCTTTCATTTTCATTCCCAATGTCTAACAAAGGGGTCATCAGGTATTATACGGGGCTTGAATACCTTCAATACATGGTAGCCATTGATCTTTCATGTAACAAAATTTCTGGTGAGATTCCAGATATCATGGGAAGCTTGAAGAGCCTTGTTTTGCTTAACTTGTCCAATAACATGCTTACTGGCAGCATTCCATCTTCATTAGGAAAGCTGTCAAACCTTGAAGTATTGGACCTTTCTCTCAATAGCCTGTCAGGGAAAATCCCTCAACAACTCACAGAGCTGACCTTCTTGGATTTCTTTAATGTGTCCTATAACAATCTCTCAGGTCCTATACCAGAAAATAACCAGTTTTCCACATTTGAAAGTAATTCATTTGAGGAAAACCAAGGTCTGTGTGGGATACAGTTGTTGAAGAAATGTGAAGATCATGCTAGGCCTCCGCCACCTGAATCTGATGGTGATCAAGACTACTCAGGATCTTTCTTTGAATTTGACTGGAAAATAGTTTTGATTGGATATGGAGGTGGACTTATTGCCGGGTTGGCATTGGGAAGCGCTTTCACTCCAGATTTTCTTGAATGGGTAAAGAGGATCTTTTGAGACAAAAATCAAGACTTTGGAGTTCAGAAGTATGAAATCTTTTATGGTATTCATATGTTCTCGTTTCCTTTTTAAGTTATTGTCATTGTGTTCTGTAAGAGTGTGTTATGTAAAATTACTTAAAAAATAAAGTGAAAACGAAAAACATACTGTGTGCTATGTAGTTTGCTTGTTCTCGTATTGAAAGAATTTGTCATATATTGTGTTCTTTGTTTCTGTGTATTCCTATGATACCTTGTTTTGCATTTCCCATTTTTCAATATTATATTTCAAATTTTTTTTATTCCGAAAGAGATGGAATGTTAACTTGCCAAAAATAATTATTTTTTGCCTCCTTTTATGCTTAATTTGCATAAGTTTGCCCCCAGAGGGGATTACCTCCACTTGCTCAATTTGGGCACCCAATTGAGGCCGTATATATGCTTATGAATATGGTTATGGGATGAGGTCGCTAGTGATGGGATGTTGTTAATTACGTGATTAGTCTCTGGGTTTTGAGGTGCGTATGACATTGAGTATAATGACTGCCCAATTTGTTTGATAACTACACATTGATTGTGAACGAGTTAAGTGTTGTAGTTGTTGTTCTCGAGTCCATAGAAACACATCACACATGGTGGAGACAGAAATCTTCCTGAGAAAAAGTAGCATATTGAGTTTCTCCAGAGATGGAACCTTTTCGAGTACCATCACGGCAAGTTATTGTAAGTTACATTAGTTAGTTGCATCAGATAGTTAGCCAGTTAGCAGAGCCATCAACACTTACCCTGTATATATACTCAGACGTAATGTATCATTTAGTCTAATGAATCAGTCATCACTTTCTCCTCTATTCTCTCATTCTCTGATGTAATAAATGCAAGCCAGACAAGATGGTGCCTGCAATGTCACATTTATATTTTGATATGGCTTTATATTATCTGAGGTCTTCTGATCGTGATCTCTATGCCACCCACTTTCTTGTCTATGAAGCTTTCTTGTTAAGTGGGATCTTGTTAACTGTGACTTGCATATACATATTCTTGTCAATCAGTCTTATTCTTTTAACAAATATCATTAATGTCCAGTGCAGAATTGAAAGTAATTGAGAACTAAAACAAATAGAAAAAATTGACATGTCCCATCGTAGTTTACATTACTGTTTAGAAAATTACACCTCTTTGATCAAAAAATTGAGTAAAGGCCTCTTTCTTGTAATTCTAAGTTGTATCTGTTCGGATCAAAGACAAACGGAAGGTTGCCAGTGCCATCATAGAAGATCCCACCCAATTCATCATCATTGGCTATGTGTTGCTGTTGATCCTTTTTGACTTTCTCATCAGTTTCATCCCCACATACATTTGAATTCTTTTCAACTAACTCTCTAAATAGCAAAGAACGGAGAAGAAGGCCAAGTGCAGTGGAAGAAGATGACTTATTGCCCGAGAATCGGTAGGTTTCGTTTTCAAAAACTTCTTGCTTTTCAGGGAAATTCAAGTGTTCTGGATTGGAAGAAATATTGTGAAGGGCCAAGGATTTTGAATCTTCTATTAGAGTATAGTTAGATGGGGATGCCACTGTTGGAGACTCTATTACTACATGAGATTCAAGTTCTGGGTTATTTTGTCCTGCAGGCTTCAACCATCTTATGTAATTACTCAAATCGAAGTTGGTTACAGCATTAATTCCTCTGTATTCAATGGCTGCTATGTCATGCCTACGTTGATTAACAAGAGATGTTATTGACAGGTAAGTAAATTAAAAAAAAGCATAGCTATGTCTTTCTTTCTTTCTTTCTTTCAGTGTTTGTGCATGTGTCAGTCTACTTTTTTTTTTTTTATCAAAAGCAATGTTAAAGCTAAATACGAAACTTTAGTCTATATCAAATTAAATATTAAATGCAAAATGTTAGAGAGTCAAAGTTTTGTCCGAATTTAGATTTTAGAATGATGATAGATGTTTATTGACTCTTCAATGAATGATAGATCAATATCACTTCATGCTATGCAAACAATGATTATGATTTTTGTTAAAAATTTGGGTAATATGTTTCTAGCTGCAGCATTGCTCATACATACTAAAGTGGTTTAACAAGTCAAATTTAGTAATTATTTATTATGTTTATTTCATAGAGTAATTTCAAGTTAATTAATTTAAATAAAAATTAAAACTATTGAATTTTAATTGATAAATTAGAAATCAAATAACTCCTATATTTTAACAACTAAACTAAAATTAATCCTATAAATAAGTTGAATATATAAAAATGAGCAGATATCTACTCACTTTAAGAGCAAATTTTGACGTACTTATTCTATTAAATAATTTTTTATTAATGTTGAATTTTATTAATTCAACTGTCGACTTGAAAGTTTCTATAAAGTGGATTAGGTGAATAAAATTTCATACAATTTAAAATTTATTTGATATTTTATTATCCCACTTTTTTCTAACGTATGCCTGCCAACTTGACGGGGAGTTTTGTAATAATAAGTTAATGCTAGTTAGTTATATTAGTTAGCTGCATCAAGTAGTTAGCCAGCAAGCATAGCCATCATTGCTGCCACTGCATATATACTCAGAAGTCACTTCATTTATTCTAATGAATCAATCATTATTTTCTCCTCTATTCTTTCATTCTCTGATGGAATAAGTGCAAGCTAGGCAAAATGGTGTCTGCAATGTCACATTTAGATTCTGATATGGCCTTATATTAATAGAGGTCTTCTGATCATGATCTCAAAGCCATCCACCCTCTTGTCTATGAAGCTTCTCAAGAAATAGAGGCATCCCTTATGTGCTTCAAGCACCTCCATTTCCCGGGGCTTACTCTCAGTTTCTGCGATGGCTATGCTGCTCTCTCTTATGTCTATGCAGAACAGGATAACTTTTCAGGGATAAAAGGAATCAAATTTTTTGATGTTTTTGATTGGAAAGGAAGTTTGTATGATTTTAAGAAAACACAACTCATGTATCATTGAACAGGATGTAAGGTATGCTGATGTATTTAGTACTTTGATTGGCTATAAATGCCTGCAGTTGATGCTTGCTACGTGTTAATGGTTGTCATATGTCGAACATGAGTAGTTAGCTTAAAAGCATTTAGTTGGGGGATTTAGATGAACAGCAAATGCTTTCTTGTTAAGTAGAGTCTTGTTAACCGCGGTTTGCATATACACGTTAATTATGCCCAGTGCAAAATTGAAAGTAATTGAGATCTAGGCAAATAGAAAAATTTGAAATATTCCATCATAGTTTACATTATTGTTTAGAAAATTACGCATCTCTGTTCAAAAAATTGAGTAGAGGTCTCTTTCTTGCAATTGTAAGTTGTATCTGTTAGGATCACAGACAAACGGGATGTCACCATTGCCATCACCCAGTTCATCATCAGTGGCTATGTGTTGCTGTTGATCCTTTGTGACTTCCTCATCAGTTTCATCCCCACATACAATAGGATTCTTTTCAACTAACTCTCTAAATAGTGAAGAGCAGAGGAGAAGGCCAAGTGCAGAGGGAGAAGATGACTTATTGCTCCAGAATCGGTAGGTTTTGTTTTCAAAAACTTCTTGCTTTTCAGGGGAATTCAAGTGTTCTGGACTGAAAGAACTACTGTGGAGGGCCAAGGACTTTGAATCTTCCATTATAGTTAGATGGGGATGCCACTGTTTGAGACTCTAGTACTGCCTCTGGTTCAAGTTTTGTCTTCTGGATTATTTTGTCCTGCAGGCTTTGACCATCTTATGTAATTACTCAAATCAAAGTTGGTTACAGCATTAATTCCTCTGTACTCAATCGCTGCTATGTCGTAAGCTCGAGCAGCTTCCTCTCGGGTGCCTACATTAGTTAGCAAGAGATGTTATTGAGAGGTAAGTGAATGAGAAAAAAGGCAAACTATATCTCTTTTTTTCTTTCTTTCTTTCTTTCTTTTCTTTCAGTGTTTGTGCATGTGTTAGTCTACAATTTTTAGTTCAATTATGATGGCTTGTGTTGATTTAACTTACTGTAGGTGCCAAGGTAGAGATATTTGTTTCCGAAAGCCCTCTCTATCCTTGCTTCCCATTACCGTTGTGGTGGTGCCTGCAAAACATTGACCAAGCATTAGTGATTTCATCTTCATCACCAACAAGTCAGAAGCCGGTTATTGTTGCTCTCATCGGGAGTATCACCTTGCAACACCCCTATACTTTGAGACACCTCTTGAGAAGCCACTGCTCTTTCTGCTAAATTGTTAGGGGAAAGAAAAAGGAAAAAAGAAAAAGGGTGGTGATGCCGTGATGATCCCTATGTTATAGAATTCTTTGCAACTTCATCTGCTGGAAACACTACTATCACTCTATCAGGGTAAGGGTTGTTTGGCTCCAGAGGGGTTGGGTGATGAGTTTCATTAGAAATTATTGCTTGGAATTAGGCTCGATGGAGTTTAGGTTTCGGGCTGGGTTTCGAATTAACTGATAATTGGTCAGCAAATTATATCGTAACGGTGTTATTTTCATATTTTTGGCAAAGCCATTCTAATTTGAGGTATATTATTTGTACATTAAAGTTGATGCTAAATAAACTATTATTCAAATGTGTGTATATATGGATTTAATTTTTATGTACATAATAATATAAATAATTTTATATTATGAGCTAATAGAATTTGAAAAAACTATTAAATAGTGATGAGTAATTATTCATCATAATATTTACCCCATCATAATTTGTCATTTTTTTTTAAATTTTATTAGCTACTATACATATAATATATTTTTTTTGGGTGCAACTATACATATAATATTTATGTCACTTCATTATACGTGTATCATAAAGCTCGTATACACATATTAGTATACAGTATCTTTATAATATCTATATATGTGAGCTCAAAATCCATTTTCTTTATAATTCACATCATAACCCAAAATGATCAGCACATTTTGGACGCGTTTAGAGATGGTTAAGAGTTGCTCCGGTGAAATTAATGAATCATAGATATTCTTGGATTATTATCTTAATAAATGTTTATCAAAAGAATAATCAACCAATTAATGCTTTGTACAAGTTTATGAGAAAGAATAAATATAGTTATCAATCTTATGCTAATGAAATCTTCTGAAATGTAAACCAGAGGAAGACTTTTGAAGTCTAACATGATTAAAACATGTTTAGTCTTGAATATGTTAAATTCAATTTGTTTGTAATGATTTTTACCACTAACAGTTAAATTAAATAATCTTGGAGAGGCTTTTGGCTAAGTCTTTAGTCTTCTCGCGCGCTGTGAATGCTAGCTATATTCACTTTGCTTGTTTCTGCCACGGATGCTACCTATGTTGGTAAAGTTACACAAATTATCTTGAAAAGAGAGAGTTTACCCCTAAACTGTCACATTTTCTATTAACATAGCTATAATTTATGCTATATTTATAAGGTGTACCTGAATTTAATCTGTTCTTATATATAATTTAACTCGTGGTCACAATAGATATGCCAATATGCAAAGTAATTATGAGTGAGATTTGATCGAAAGTTGAGTTTATGATTAAAAAAAAAAAAAAACCTCTCTAGCAATTATTTTTGGCAGTTATTTGCATGATTTTTTTTTTTTTAATTTTTTTGGTCATTTTCTATCTTCTCATTTTCCGGTCTTATGACGAGGAACAGAGATTCCGGTGTCTAAATGAACCTATGATCTTCATTTCGATTACGGAGTTGGTGAGATATGAGTTAGTTCTAATCCAGAGTACACAATTAAAATTACAAGCTATACTAGAGGGCGAAAATGAATAAAACGACAGAAAGCAAATTGCAAAGTCCAGTATTAGAGACAACTGTATAGAAACAGACAAAAACCTGTGGATCTAGAATCGAAAGGAAAGTTTGTGAATGTAATAAAGAAAACCTCACTGTAAGACATGAGGTTAGATCGAAATTCTAACATAGGATAAAGTTTTAACCAAACATTTGGGCGTGTTGGCCACGTATTGGATAGCCAAAGACTCTTCATGCGAGTATTTTATGAGTAATGTATATCTCCCTAAAATATCCTTTTAATTATTCTCTTAATTTTTAAAAAGACAAAAATATTAAATGCATTTTATGTTTTTAAAATAATAGATGCATTTACAAAATATTCATTATTTTTCATATTTAATAATTAGGAGGATTGTTAGCAAGATATTTTAGAAGTATATTTGTTTTCTTCCTTTTAGTGATTCTCAGCTGATTTCTTGGAAATCAAAGAAAAACCATCAGTCTCACAGTCATCAGCATGGGCTGAATTCCATGTATTGGTACATGTGGCTAACGAATTAACTTGGCTTATTGCTTTGCTTGGAAATTTTGAGATTGTGGTTGGTTTGGCTATGTTTTTTTTCTGTGATAATCAAGTTGTTATCTACCTTCCCTCGAAAACAAGAAGTCTTGTACAGGACTTAGGGTGCATTTGTTTTAATTTTTTAAAAAAATGGTTATAAAACTTAAATTTTTATATATAATTAAAAAATTAAAAATTGATTATTTTTTTCTAGAAGCTACTCTTTTTCACTTCTAAAAAAAGTTGAAAATAGATTTTTTTTTAGATTCTAATTATTTTTAAAAGAGTAAATCTACACTTTAGCCTTTGAAAGATTTTTATTTTAACACTTTAATCCTTAAAAGACTAAATACATATACTTTAGTCTGTAAAAAAATTTTATTTTAATATTTTAATTCTTAAAAAATTAAATACATATATTTTAATCCTTAAAAGATTTTCACTTTAACACTTTAGTCCCTAAAAGTTTTTTGTTTTAACATTTTGATTGTTAGAAGATTAAATTTTTTGAGGATTAAAGTGTATGTATTTTAATATTTTTTTAAGGGTTAAAGTATTAAAACTAAAATTTTTTAGAGACTAAAGTATATGCATCTAATTTTTTAAGGACTAAATTATTAAAATAAAAATCTTTTAGGGACTAAAGTATAGTTTTACTTTTTTTAGAAAATTATCCAAATATACGAAAGGTAATTTTTTTAATGGAAAATGTGATTGTTTCCCAAAAAAAATACAACTAAATGCACACTTAAATTAGTATCATGCTACTATGAATAAACTGTTATTATTCAAATGATTATGAAGATATTATTTGTTACTCAATCGATATCATTATTAATCATCGCATGAATTTAAAAAACCTTTTGAAGAGGAATACTTTTTTTAACAACTAATCAAAAAAAAAAAAAATCATGTATTACATCAAACATTAACTAAACAAGATAAGAAGTCAGACAGAAAATTAATATCTAAGCATGATTAACAACTAAAAATGAAATTTATTTTTTTTCTCTCTTTTCTATTTACTCTGGTATTATTATTTCGTCTTTATTATTAATTTATTTCTATTTTTTAGTTTTATTGTTTTGGTCATTTTTAATTATTATTATTCTTATTTTTTGATAATTTCAACAAAAAGTCCTAAAAACTAAATTTAGCCAAACCTAACACCTAACCAATTAGCCTCCTTTTTTTTCTCCCCTTATTTTGATAACACCTTCTAAGACTGGAAAGAAATAGAAAAAGGATACAAAGAAATACTTGCTCAACTGGGTCGAATCCCTTCTGACCCAAACTCAACAAAAAGGGAAGGGAAATATTTTTTTGAATATATATTTTAGACACTACTTAAGATATTTGGGTATAAATAATTTGACATTTAATTATATTTACGTGAATTATGTGATATAATGAGAAATTTGTTCATCAGATTCACTCTAAGGTAACTAAAATCCTCTATTATTATTATTATTATTATTATTATTATTATTTTTCATAGGTGTAAAATTCTCTATTATTATTACATAATGATTTCCCATATATGTGCGTAGTTAAATTTACTAGTAACTTAGATTGTCTATAAAACTACATTCAAATAACACTACTGAAAAAGGAAGGCAAAGAAAAGTTAAGAAATGACAATCCGAAAACTACCTTTCAGGTTAATAGAGTAGGGGTGGTGACAGAGAAAATGATGGATTCTTTGAAGAGGTAGTTACAGAGGCTGTTTGCATTCGATGGCAAAAGATGCTACAGAGATAAATCTCCTTTTCACACTATTGCAAGAAATGAGAATTGGGAAGCTACATGGAAGGTGATGGTTGAGATCAAAACGGAGTCTTCAAAAGCGAGAAGGACTAACGAAGTTGTCGATACCAAATTATGTGGAGGTGAATGGTGATGAAGAAAAGCTTGCACGTAAATATTAAAAGAATGAAATTAACAAGATGATAATAAGTATAGAAATACAAGAATTTATGTGATTCAATATATATTTTCTATAAAATAATCGCTTTCACTATAAGAAGAAAAAAAAAACAAAAAAAAAAGAAAAGTATATGAATGCTTTATTCTTATACCTAAAGCTCCTTGCACATCCTCTTTCATAATAATACTTTATTCCTATACCTAAATCAATCATTATACTATCAAAATATATAGACGAGCCAAATTTGCTAATAGAGGACTTAGCCTCATTTGTCCTCTTTTTATACATTCATACGCACAAAAAGCATTATCAATTGCTCTACATTTTGAACTCCTCACCTTAATGATACTTAAATAGAAAAAATTATTAGACTTTTTGATCAAAAATTCTCCCCCCCCCCCAAACACACACACACACATATACCTACTCTATTGATCTTATCTACAACCAAGATCCTTAGCCTCTGAGAATGTTCATTCCATATCCTAACAAATTTATCATATCTTAACTGATTTCTTATATCCTTAATTCAAATATTCTTAAATCTAATGATACATATCCTTAATTCAAACATTTTTTTTATACTTTTATATGCACAAAAAGCATTATCGATAGCTATACATTTTGAACTCCTCACTTGATTAATTTAGAGTAATGGTACTTAAATAGAAAAAATTATTAGAATTTTTTATTAAAAAATATAATGTTGGTTCTCAAATAAGTTGATACGACCCACTTAATGATCCAACCATCAACTTATAAACCACGTCATTCTAATAAATAATTTCATACAAAAATTCTGACCTTTTTAACATTTCCTCCTAATTTAATAAACCATTTTACTGTATTAGCATTTTGCAATTATTACGACAACAACAATTGCAGGCTTTGTCAGTCTTCGGCAAGCGTAAAGTAGACCAATGCTCGTTTTGGCTATGGAGTTAGAGGGACATGAGGTTAATTAGATTAAAGTTTTTAAATTTTAGCCGTAGTGCATGACAAAATTACCTTAAAACGGAGAAAGTGAAGCACATAACGATAGAAAGCAGAGTCAAATATTAGACTAATGTATAGAAACCCTCCTAGAATGGACAAGAATGTTTGTGAAAGTAATGAATGGCTCATTCTAAGATAAAGTTGAAATCGATGAATGGTCGCTTTAATTAGCAACGTTATAAGAGAGGTCATATTCAATTAGCTGGATTGAACGTCTCACATAAAATGCATGACGAAACACTTTGAAGAATTAAAAAATAAACAAGTTCAAAATTAAAAATGTAACAAAATTAAAGATTTTAAGAAAACTAAAGCAATTATAAAACAAACTAAAAATAATAAGATAAAACAAAATTATGATTAATAATAAATAATTAACGTTAAAATATTATCTTAATTAATAAACAATATGAAGGTTAATTTAGAGAAACTAAAAAATATTAATTAAAAATATAGTAATAATAGTCATGCTGGTGTGACGCGCCCTTCCCGTAATTATTTTTTATAAAGTTATTTAATCATATTATGTCCCTTCATTAAAAGTGTTTTACTCATATATTAATTATCTTAAATGGACATGATTAATTAACAGTAGAACTAGCTAATAGTGTATCAAAATCAATCACAGCTATAAAAAATTAGAATATTTAAGAATAAAACATGATGCTTTTGCCTTGGTTAGCTTTCTGAAAGTTTTCAACATCAAGATCGAATAAACTCTTTATGAATTATTGATACCAAAGGATCAATTACCTTTAATTTTTTGTTTTCAAAGTCCAGCTTTTATATAATCGTTCATATAGGCGTGATTTAGCAAGCTTAAGAATAATAATCTTAGGATCTAAGACAACCAAAAATTGATCTAAATTTGACTAAATTATCATTTGAGACTGCTTAATATTATATACTTTTTGAATTCATTAAAACGATGAGGTTGCATTACTTAACAAGATAGGAAATACAAATTCAAAAAATTACTCAAGATCCCTTCGGCTAAACAAGGAATTGGAGAAAGGACTAATGCTAGTTATATTTATGTTATAGCTTCAGGACCCCCTAAAATTAAGTTTAGTTAATGTTGTTATAATTATATATACAAACCATCCAAACACCTGAGCTCTCTTCATATGCCAAAGTTCATGGAGGCAATGAAGAAAACCTCACAGTAAGGCAAAGCTTAAACTAGACCGATGCTCGTTTTGGCAACGGAATTGGATGGAATCAATTAGATTAATTGATGTTTTTTAAGGAGAGAAGACAATAGGCAGGGGTCCAATAATATCAGAAACAAGTGGATCGAAAGAGACCAAAAACATAGAAAGTTCGCGTGGGGTAAACCTTGACACAGTCCTGTGGAGATGATGTTATACATGATGAAATTAAACAGAGAAAATGAAGCATAATGACGGAATGCAAATTGAGTCAAATATTAGTGACAAATATGCAGAAACTGTCCAAAACTTCACTATGAACAAACTAGAAATTTAAGTTTATGGAGGTAAGGAAGAAGGCTCTGTCTAAGATAAAGTTTGAAACATACCTGTGGTCGTTTTGGCCTCGGAATTATGAGAGATCATATTCAGTTACATTGAAGTTCTTCCTGGAATAGCAGAATTGAAACACATAGAATCTATGAAAACTCTTACGCTCATAAAATTGACATGAATGGCGACATTAGACAAATTTTTCTTATCCAAAATGCACCAATATCTCAGCCTGTCATTTCTTAACCAAAATCAATGCACGTGGCTTGAAATGTCTACACAACCCGCCATAAAACAGACCAGAATTTTTCTTGCCCACATTGCACGGCAGTGTCAGACTCACAATTTATCATTATCACTTGGCAAACATTTGCAAGTGACATTACCTAGTCCTGGCGCACGTTAGACGCATTCCCGGGCGTCCACTATCTAGATACCACTAGCAAGCTTCCTGAAAGAAGGCAAGCCATCACCATCGAGTCCTTCAGTATAAAAAACCAATTGGCATGCTAAACTTTTCATCCAAATGTTTGCGTTGAAAACAATTAAGATACAATGGGGTTGTTGTGTTCTCTTGCTTTGTCAATACAGTTTCTTCTCCTTTATTCACTCTTCTCTTCTACGGTTACGAACTGTTCACCTTCCGTTCAAACAACTCATGAATGTCATGAAGATGAAAGCAATGCCTTGTTGCAGTTTAAGGAAAGCTTTGTCATTAGTAAGTTTGCTTCTCATAATCCTTTCAGTTATCCTAAAACAGCTTTTTGGATGCCAAGCACAGATTGCTGCTCATGGGATGGCATCGAATGTGACGAGCTCTCAGGTCGCGTGATTGGCATTGATCTTAGTAGCAGCCAGCTCTATGGATCCATGGATGCCAATAGTAGTCTTTTTTCACTTGTGCACCTTGAAAGGCTTGATCTTTCTGACAATGACTTCAATCACTCTCAAATTCCAGTCAGGATTGATGAGTTTTCACAACTAAGATATCTGAATCTTTCTCAGTTCAATGAAATCACATTTTCTGGTGAGATCCCGCCGGAAGTTTCACAATTGTCCAATTTGCTATCCCTTGATCTACGCAGCTATATTGACTTCTTTCCTGTTTATCCAATCAACCGTTTGCGACTCTGGATATCCACTCTAAGAAGCTTGATTCAAAACTCAACTAGGCTTGAAGAACTTCGTCTCAATTATGTGACTATTTTGTCGTCCGTACCTGACATGTTCACAAATCTTACATGTTTGCAAAAGCTCTCTCTTTCCCATTGTGAACTATACGGTGAATTTCCAATTGGAATATTCCACCTTCCAAACTTAAGAATTTTGAATTTGGGAAACAACCAAAACTTGAGGGGTATGTTGCCTGATTTTCACTCAAGTGCACTCATCAGCTTTCTAAATCTCCAAGGCACAAGTTTCTATGGTACAATACCTGAATCCATTGGAAATCTTAGTTCTTTAAGTTGGCTTTCAATTTTACAATGCAATTTTTATGGGTCTATTTCTTCTACACTCGGCAAACTCAACCAACTTGTGCATTTAGACCTTGGATATAATAGATTTACTACTTGGACCCTCCCATTATCTTTCACAAATCTCACCCAGTTATCTTTTTTATCCTTAGAACACAGCAATTTAGGTGGTGAAATTCCATCTTGGATAATGAACCTAACCAATTTAGCTATTTTGGACCTTGCATATAATATCCTTGATGGCGAAATCCCTCACTCTCTTTTTAGACTAGAGAATCTTGCATTTTTTTCTCTATGGAATAATTTTTTTGAAGGGCAGCTAGAGTTTGACATGTTTTTTAAGCTAAAAATGATTTATTTTTTTGATTTATCTTACAACAAGCTGTCTTTGTTACCTAAAGAATGTTCTTCCAATATAACCCTTCCTCAGATTCAATGGTTAGGATTGGCTTCATGCAATTTAATTGAAGAAGTTTCACCTTGGATAATGAACCTAAGCACTTTAACTCACTTGAACCTTCAACATAATAAACTTTTTAACTCACTTGAACCTTCAACATAATAAACTTCGAGGTGAAATCCCTCACTTTCTCTTCATGTTAGAGAATCTTGCAACTCTTGATCTAGGTGACAATATGTTGGAAGGACGGATAGATCTTGACATGCTTTCAAAGCTCAAAATGCTTACTTTTCTTGACTTGGGAGGCAACAAATTTTCTTTTCATGAAGGAAAAAGCTCTTCCAATGTAACCTTTTCTCGGATTCAGGTGTTGGAAATGGATTCATGCAAATTAGTTGATTTTCCCAATTTTGTACAACACCTAGAAGAATTGATAACTCTTTTCATATCAAACAATGACATAAAGTCAATACCGAGTTGGGTGTGGAGTAAAAGAAGTCTTCAAGAATTGGTTGTTTCCGACAATGCATTGATAGGAGAAATATCCCCCTTGATTTGCAATTTGAAATCACTTGTGCGTCTTGATTTATCTTATAACAAATTAGCTGGCATGATTCCATCATGTTTGGGAAACTTTAGCCAATCTCTTCAACTTTTGGAGCTAAGTGGGAACAAATTGCTTGGCCGCATTCCTCAAATTTATATTTTTGGAAGTGCACTTAAGATGATTAGTTTCAGTGATAACAACTTGCATGGTCAGTTGCCAAGAGCACTGGTCAATTGTAGAATGCTGCAGCTTCTTGATGTAAGCCATAACCAGATCAATGATTCATTTCCATTTTGGTTGGGATCTCTTCCTGAGTTAGAAGTTGTTGTTTTACGTGATAATAAATTCTACGGAGCTATAAAGTGCCCATGGAAATGCACATTTTCAAAGCTTCACATCATTGATCTTTCTGACAATGATTTCTCTGGAAATCTTCCTTCAGAAATAATCAAGAATTGTAAATCTATGAGAGCTTCCAACATAAGTCAACTACATTTCAGGGACACCATTTTTTATGGGAGAAACAAAGTATCATATGACGATCTTGTTTTATTTTCATTCCCAATGTCTAACAAAGGGGTCATCAGGTATTATATGGGGCTTGAATACCTTCATTACATGGTAGCCATTGATCTTTCATGTAACAAAATTTCTGGTGAGATTCCAGATATCATGGGAAGCTTGAAGAGCCTTGTTTGGCTCAACTTGTCCAATAACATGCTTACTGGCAGCATTCCATCTTCATTAGGAAAGCTGTCAAACCTTGAAGTATTGGACCTTTCTCTCAATAGCCTGTCAGGGAAAATCCCTCAACAACTCACAGAGCTGACCTTCTTGGATTTCTTTAATGTTTCCTATAACAATCTCTCAGGTCTTATACCAGAAAATAACCAGTTTTCCACATTTGAAAGTAATTCATTTGAGGAAAACCAAGGTCTGTGTGGGATACAGTTGTTGAAGAAATGTGAAGATCATGCTAGGCCTCCACCACCTGAATCTGATGGTGATCAAGACTACTCAGGATCTTTCTTTGAATTTGACTGGAAAATAGTTTTGATTGGATATGGAGGTGGACTTATTGCCGGGTTGGCATTGGGAAGCGCTTTCACTCCAGATTTTCTTGAATGGGTAAAGAGGATCTTTTGAGACAAAAATCAAGACTTTGGAGTTCAGAAGTATGAAATCTTTTATGGTATTCATATGTTCTCGTTTCCTTTTAAGTTATTGTCATTGTGTTCTGTAAGAGTGTGTTATGTAAAATTACTTAAAAAATAAAGTGAAAACGAAAAACATACTGTGTGCTATGTAGTTTGCTTGTTCTTGTATTGAAAGAATTTGTCATATATTGTGTTCTTTGTTTCTGTGTATTCCTATGATACCTTGTTTTGCATTTCCCATTTTTCCATATTATATTTCAAATTTTTTTTATTCTGAAAGAGATGGAATGTTAACTTGCCAAAAATAATTATTTTTTGCCTCCTTTTATGCTTAATTTGCATAAGTTTGCCCTCAGAGGGGATTACCTCCACTTGCTCAATTTGGGCACCCAAGTGAGGCCGTATATATGCTTATGAATATGGTTATGGGATGAGGTCGCTAGTGATGGGATGTTGTTAATTACGTGATTAGTCTTTGAGTTTTGAGGTGCGTATGACATTGAGTATAATGACTGCCCAATTTGTTTGATAACTACACATTGATTGTGAACGAGTCAAGTGCTGTAGTTGTTGTTCTCGAGTCCATAGAAACACATCACACATGGTGGAGACAGAAATCTTCCTGAGAAAAAGTAGCATATTGAGTTTCTCCAGAGATGGAACCTTTGCGAGTACCATCACGGCAAGTTATTGTTAGTTACATTAGTTAGTTGCATCAGGTAGTTAGCCAGTTAGCATAGCCATCAACACTTACCCTGTATATATACTCAGACGTAATGTATCATTTAGTCTAATGAATCAGTCATCACTTTCTCCTCTATTCTCTCATTCTCTGATGCAATAAATGCAAGCCAGACAAGATGGTGCCTGCAATGTCACATTTATATTTTGATATGGCTTTATATTATCTGAGGTCTTCTGATCGTGATCTCTATGCCACCCACTCTCTTGTCTATGAAGCTTTCTTGTTAAGTGGGATCTTGTTAACTGTGACTTGCATATACATATTCTTGTCAATCAGTCTTATTCTTTTAACAACTATCATTAATCTCTAGTGCAGAATTGAAAGTAATTGAGATCTAGACAAATAGAACAAATTGAAGTGTCCCATCATAGTTTACATTACTGTTTAGAAAATTACACATCTCCGATCAAAAAAATTGAGTAGAGGTCTCTTTCTTGTAATTCTAAGTTGTATCTGTTCGGATCGAAGACAAACAGTTAAATGAAATAATCTTGAAGACTCCTTAGGCTTTTGGCCAAGTCTTAGTCTTCTCGCGCGCTGTGAATGCTAGCTATGTTCACTTTGCTTGTTTCTGCCACGGATGTTGCCTATATTGGTAAAGTTACACAAATTATCTTGAAAAGAGAGAATTTACCCCCTGAATTGTCACATATTCTATTAATATAACTATAATTTATGCTATATTTATAAAGTGTACCTGAATTCATTCAGTATTTATGATTTAACCCGTTTTCACAGTAGATATGCCAAAATGCTAAGTAATTATGAGTGAGATTCAAACGACAGTTGAGTTTACGATTAAAAAAAAAAAAAACCTATCTATCTATTTTTTGGCAATTGCATGACTTTAAAAAATCTTTTTATCATTTTCTGTCTTCTCATTTTCCATTCTTTTGTTATAATTTGCAAAGAGAAGAAAACTGAAGTATGATGAGGAACAGAGATTGCGGAGTCTAAATGAACCTATGGTCTTTACTTTGACTGAGGAGCTGGTGAGATATGAGTTAGTTCTAATTCAAAGTACACGATTAAAATTACAAGCTATACTAAAGGGCGAAAATGAATAAAATGACAAAAAGCAAATTGCAGAGTCCAATATAGACAAATAAATAGAAACAGACAAAAACATGAGCATATAGAATAGAAAGGAAAGTTTGTGAACATAATAAGGAAAACCTCAATATTAGACATGAGGTTAGATCGAAATTTTAACCCAAAGTTCACGATTAAAATTATATTCAAACAGAGAAAATGGAGCATAGTGACAAAATGCAAATTCCAGAGTCAAATAATGGGACAAAAGTATAGACGCAGGAAATGTTGAGGTAATGAAGAAAGCCTCAATATAAGATAAAGTTTTAACAAAAGCTTTGGGCATGTCGGCCACGGAATTGGATTGGCAAAGACCCTTATTTTGTGTGTGTGTGTGTGTGTGTGTGATTCTCTGCTGATTTCTTAGAAATCAAAGATACTACGAAGAGTCTCACAATCAACAGTATGGGCTGAATGCCATATATTTATACATGTGACTGACGAATTAACTTGGCTTATTGCTTTGCTTAGAAAATTTGAGATTAAAGTTGATTTGGCCATGTTTTCTTGTGATAACCAAGTTGTTATCCACCTTTCCTCCAAAATAAGAAGTCTTGTATAGGATTTGAATTAGTATCATGCTACTATCAATAAACTCTTATTATTCAAATGATTATGAAGATATTATTTGTTACTCAATCGATATCATTATTGATCATCGCATGAATTTAAAAAACCTTTTGAAGAGAAATATTTTTTTAACAACTAACCAAAAAAAAAAAAATCATGTATTACATCAAGCATTAACTGAACGAGATATGAAGTCAGACAGATAATTAATATCTAAGCGTGATTAACAATAAAAATTGAAAATTTATTTTATTTTATATTATTTTTTATTTTCTCTCTTTTCTATTTACTCTACCTATGTATTATTATTTCCTCTTTATTATTAATTTATTTTTTTAGTTTTAATGTTTTTACCATTTTTAATTATTATTATTGTTATTTTTTTGATAATTTCAACAAAAAGTCCTAAAAACTAAATTTAGCGGAACCTAGCACCTAACCAATTAAGCTTCTTTTTTTCCCCCTTATTTTGACAACACCTCCTAAGACTGGAAAGAAATAGAAAAGGATACAAAAAAATACTTCCTTAACTGGGCGGAATCTCATTTGACCCAAACTCAAGAAAAAGGGAAGGGAAATATATATATTTTTTGAATATATATTTTAGACAATATTTGAGATATTTGGCTATAAATAATTTGACATTTGTTATATTTACGTGAATTATGTGATATGGTGAAAAATTTATTCATCCGATTCACTATAAGATAACTAAAATCCTCTATTATTATTACTATTATTATTATTATTATTGTTTGATAGGACTGAAATCCTATATTATTAACACATAATAATTTCCCATATATTTGCATAGTTAAATTTACTAGCAACGTAGGGGGTTTATAAAACTACATTCAGATAACACTACTGAGAAAGGAAGGCAAAAAATAGTTAAGAAATGAAGGTGTGGTGACAGAGGAAATGATGGATTCTTTGTAGAGGTAGTTTCAGAGGCTGTTTGCATTCGATGTCAAAAGATGCTACAGAGATAGATCTCCTTTTTCACACTATTGCTAGAAATGGTAATTGGGAAGCTACATGGAAGGTGATGGTTGAGATGAAAACGGAGTTTTCAAAAGGGAGAAGGGCTGACGAAGTTGTTGGTAGCAAAGTATGTGGAGGTGAATGGTGATGAAGAAAAGGTTGCGGTAAATATTAACAGAATGAAATTAGCAGAATTATAATGAGTGCAGATATACGAGAATTAATATGGTTTAGTTTATATTTCCTATAGCATAAACGCTTTCATTAATAAAAAAAAAGGAAAAAAGAAAAAGTATAAGAATATCACTTGATTTATACATCTAAAGTTTCTTGTACACTCTCTTTCATAACTTAAAGTATCTCTCTCTCTCTCACTCACAAACATGCACACCCACATACACCTGATCCATTGATTTTATCTATAACCAATGTCCTTGGCCCCTAAGAATATTTATTCCATATCTTAACGAATTTCTTATATAATAATATCTTAATTCAAATATTTCCAAATTTAAGAATACACATATTAAAAATATCCATAAATAAAATCAATTATAATACTATTAAGTATATGCATGAGCCAACTTTATTAACAAAAGATTTAGCCTCATTTGCCATCTTTTTATGCTTTTATATGCACAAAAAGCATTATCTACTGTCATACATTTTGAACTCCTGACCTGATTAATTTAGAGAAATGGTACTTAAACAGAAAAAAATTATTAGAATTTTTGGTTAAAAAAATAATGGTGGTTCTCAAATAAAATAAGGTGATATAATCTACTTAATCATCCATTGATCAAGTTATAAGCCACATTATTCTAATAAATATATAATTTCATGCAAAGATTTTTACTTTTTTAACATTTCCTACTAATTTAATAAACTATTTGACTGTGTGAGCTTTTGCAATTATTAAGACAACAACAATTGCAAGCTTTGTAAGGCTTCGGCAAACTTAAAGTAGACCAATGCTCGTTTTGGCTACGGAGTAAGAGAGACATGAGGTTAATTAGACTAGAGTTTTTAAATTTTACCCACAGTGCATGATAAAATTACGTTAAAACGGAGAAGGTGAAGCATACAACGATAGAACGCGGGGTCAAATATTAGACTAATGTATCGAAACCCTCCCAGAACATAAGCACTTTGAATGGACAAGAATGTTTGTGGAGGTAATGTGAATGGCTCATTCTAAGATAAAGTTTGAAACCGACGAACGGGTCGCTTCAATTAACGATGTAATACGAGAGGTTACATTCAATTAGCTAGATTATTGAACCTACATAAAATGCATGACGAAACGCTTTGAAGAACTCAAAAATAAACAAGTTCAAAATTAAAAATGTAAAAAAATAAAATATTTTAAGAAAAATAACGTAATTATAAAAAAATAAAAATAATAAGTTTTACCAAAATTATGATTAATAACAAATAATTAAAGTTAAAATATTATCTTGATTAATAAACAATATAAAGGTTAATTTAGATAAAATTAAAAATATTAATTAAATATAGTTGTAATAGTCATGTTGGTGTGACGTGCCCTTCCCGTAAATATTTTTTATAAAGTTATTTATTTATATTGTGTCCCTTCATTAAAAGCGTTTTACTCATATGTTAATTATCTTAAATGGACATGATTAATTAACAGTAGAACTAGCTAATACTGTATCAAAATCAATCATAGATATAAAAAATTAAAATCTTTAAGAATAAAACATAATGCTTTTGCCTTAGTTAACTTGAAAGTTTTCAACATCAAAATCGATTAAGCTCTTTATGAATTATTAATACCAAAGGATCAATTACCTTTAATTTTTTGTTTTCAAAGTCCAGTTTTTACAAAATCGTTTATATAGGCGTGATTTTGCAAGCTTAAGAATTATAATCTTAGGAATCAAGGTAACTATAAATTGATCTAAATGGCTTTGATTAAATTATCATTTGAGCCTGCTTAACATTATATACTTTTTGAATTCATCAGAACGATCAGGATGCATTACGTAACAAGACAGGAAATACAAATTCAACAAACTACTCAGGATCCCTTCCAATAAATAAGGAATTGGAGAAAGGACTAATGCTAGTTATATATAGGCTATGGCTTCAAGACCTCCTAAAATCAAGTATGAAGAGAGGACGCAAATTGCGGAGTCCAATATGAGATGTAACCGTATCAAAGCATCCAAACATCTGAGCTCTCTCAATATACCAAAGTTTATGGAGGTACAATGAAGAAAACCTCAACTAGACCGATGCTCGTTTTGCCTACGTTATTGGATAGATTCAATCAGATTAATTGATGTTTTTTCCCCCAAAATGCACGCATGAGATTGAGGAGAGAAGACAATATGCAGGGGTCCAATAATATCATCAACAAATGGATCGAAAGAGACCAAAAACATTGAAAGTTCGTGGGGGCTAAAGATTGAAACAGTCCTGTGGAGATGAGGTTGTTATATATAATGAAATTAAACAGAGAAAATGAAGCATAACGACGGAATGCAAATTGCACAGTCAAATATCAGTGAAAAATATACATAAACTGTCCAAAACGTCAAAGACAAGAAAGTTTGTGGAGGTAATGAAGCAGGAAGGCTCTGTATAAGATAAAGTTTGAAACATTCCTGTGGTCGTTTTGGCCACGGAATTATGATAGATCATATTCAGTTACATTGAAGTTCTTACAGGGATAGCAGAATTGAAACACGTACACAGAAACTCTGAAAACTCTTACGCTCATAAAATTGGCATGAATGGCAATATAGTCCAATTTCCTCTTAACCAAAATGCACGAATGTCTCATCTCAGCCTGTCATTTCTTAACCAAAATCAATGCTCATCGTTTGAAGTGTCTGCACAACCAACCATAAACAGACCAATTTTTCCTTGCCCAAAAACACCGCACTATCAGACTCACAATTTATCATTATCACTTGGAAAACATTTGAAAGTGACGTTACCTGGTCCTGCTGCATGTGACGGACGCATTCCCGGGCGTCTACTATCTAGATACCACAAGCAAGCTTCTTGAAAGAAGGTAACCCATCACCATCGAGTCCTTCAGTATAAAAAGCCAATCGGCGTGCTAACCTATTTATCTGAACATTTGCATTGAAACCTATTAAGATACAATGGGGTTGTTGAGTTCTCTCGCTTTGACGTCAATACAGTTTCTTCTCCTTTACTCACTCTTCTCATCCACCCTTACAAACTGTTTACCTTCCGTTCAGCCCACTCATGAATGTCATGAAGATGAAAGCTATGCCTTGCTGCAGTTTAAGAAAGCTTTGACATTCGTAAGTTTGCTTCTTATAATCTTTTCAGTTATCCTAAAACTGCATATTGGATGCCAAGCACAGATTGCTGCTTATGGCATGGCATCGAATGTGATGAGCTCACAGGTCCTGTGTAATAGGTAGCTACTCAACACTAAAGCAAATGAAGAGATACAGCAGAACAATGAAGAATTGCAGTAGAACAACGTAACAGTAGTGAGTTTATGATATTACAACTAAGCAATTGCACCATAAAACCACTATTTGAGTCTGTTGTCTGACATACAAGAACTTGATGAAGAAATACCTTGACACAGGGAACCGAGAGAAGAAGAGGAAGAAGGATTCAGATACCAAAGGGAGAGACTAGAAGTTACTCACATAATCCACACCCCCACAATCGAGCCCCACTTTTCCTTATATTCTATTATTGTTACATTTTTGTTTTGTTTGGGCCAATAAAAGCCCAAGACCACAATAGACTTATTACGTTAACTTTCCCTCTAAAATTGGCCTTGTCCTCAAGGTCAAAGTTTCGACTATATTAATAGCCAAACTCTTGCCAATGACAGCAGTAGTGTTTCCTTCAGATAAACTAGCAGTATAATCATTGTCAACATCACAGATCTCCTTGCCAATGGCAATGAATGCTCTCTTTAGTTTCCTTGGGCATCTCATCCAATTCAATAAAATCTTCAGCCTTTGCATAAATTGCACCCACTGCATCCATGGAATTTGGAATGGCCGAGGAATACCACAATTCGTGTTTAGTACCAACAATATTAAACATTGTAGCCAATTGAATGCCAACAAAAATTCTAGCCACAGTGTACAAAATTGTAGTGCTAACAAACTTGTGTTCCAAGGCAAGACCACTTGACATATTAACAGAAACACAAGCCATGTAGAAATCACAACACTCTGCATAAGATGACCTGTAAAGCTAGTACAAGATTGAATGACAAACTAGTTATAAAATCTGTCCAATGACCATTGACAATGCACCAGAATATTTTTCCACTCTTGAAGCCTTTTGTCCCATTAAAATGTAAGGTAGTGAAGGAATATGGAAGTGCAACCCAATTAACAATTGCAATTCCAATGGTCATCACCATAGCAGTCATCAATGCATTTACCATAAAGAATAGTATGGTACGAACAACAAGAACAGTATGGTCCACTTGGTCACACATAAAGGGAGCTACTGAAGTAATATTGAACAATGACCCTGAAGAATCATAATAGCAATAGAGATGAGTCAGTATGTATTTCTCAATGACGGGGCCCTTGTTTCTCCACTCATGAGCTTGTACAGTGTTAAGTACAAATATTCCAATAGGTTTCAAAAAACCATAGCATCTAAGTAGGATGGGTAGAAGTGCAGCTTTCCCCCTTGACAATGACATGGACTCAACCACAATCTTTAAAAGTAACCATTTACAGATATTGATATTAAAGAAAATCATTGTTATCCAAAGCATCACAGCAACAACATCTTCATAAAACATTTTGTCAAGCAGCAAATTTGCATCCATAATTCCAAATTGAACAGGGTATGAATGTCCCATTGTTTTGTCGGTAGTCTTAAAGTTACCACTATCACCCCCTGGATCAAACATAATAATGTAATTCTCATCACATTTGACAATCAACCTGTATGCTATGACAATTTTTGTCAACTCATTTATAGTCAAGCATTACCAATATCCTCCACATCATTTGCAACTCACCTGTTTTCTGACTTCCCTTTATTCTCTGTTGCTGTTGGATCCCCAATTTGTCTAAGGAGACAATAGCCACCAAGGATTTGGAAATTAAAAATTTAGTTGGTACTTTTGAGCTTACCTGCTTTGTGATCACTAGACTTAGGGAATTGATTGTTTCAGTCCTCTTCTGCCCCCTGATTTCAGTAATTGGCATAACTTTGACAATGCCATTGACGTAAACCGGTTGTTCCTCTGTAACTTGAATTAAGGAGTCCATAGGCTCCAACATTTTGACAACTGCATTTTTCGATCGGTGAGCATGATGGTTATTGAGTAGGTCTGTGAATTTAATATATCCAACGTGCTCAAAACAATGAAGCGTGCCCTCTGAATTTAGAGGAGATTTCGAAGAAGACACCTGAATTAGCCATGTCTGGTTGGCAGGTTTCGATGTTACATCATATGGAAGGGCTTGTCCATCCTCTGAGATGGTTGAGGTGATCTTCATGCTCGAAAGATCAAGCAAATCTACATTCTGCTTCATGCCTTCAAAAATTGCTTCAAACGCTACCTTTGGCATTACTTGTTGTAATTCAACAGGTTGTTCCACCATTTCAAGTGATTGATCAATTCCTACATCAGAGTTCGATCCACCAATCTGAAGCTGCTTGGAGGTCTGATCAACATCTGTCCAAAGAGTCCTCGAATCCATGGGTTTTGACGAATATTTTTGTTCATACTGCTCACAAAAATTGCGTATGCTTACATGCATAGTGTGTAAATTTGCAAGTATTTGATCAATCAAAGCATTGTCTTCAGCAGAGAGTGTATCACAATCTACAGCCATCGGTGGTCAATGAAAGCACCAATGTAACAGGTAGCTACTCAACACTAAAGCAAATGAAGAAATACAGCAGAACAATGAAGAATTGCAGTAGAACAATGTAACAATAGTGAGTTTATGATATTCCAACTAAGCAATTACACCATAAAACCACTATTTGAGTTTGTTGCCTGAGATACAAGAACTTGATGAAGAAATACCTTGACACAGGGAACTGAGAGAAGAAGAGGAAGAAGGATTTAGATACCAAAGGGAGAGACTAGATGTTACTCACATGATTCACACCCCCACAATTGAGCTCCATTTTTCCTTATATTCTGTTATTGTTGCATTTTTATTTTTGTTTGGGCCAATAAAAGCCCAAGACCACAATAGACTCATTACATCATGTCATTGGCATTGATCTTAGTAGCACCCAGCTCTATGGTTCCATCGATGCCAATAGCAGTCTTTTTTCCCTTGTACACCTTCAAAACCTTGATCTTTCTGACAATGACTTCAATCACTCTCAAATTCCAGCTAGGATTGGTGACTTTTCACAACTAAGATATCTGAATCTTTCTCAATACAGTGAAACCACATTTTCTGGTAAAGTCCCAACTGAAGTTTCATACTTGTCCAACTTGTTGTCTCTTGATCTACGTAGCTATATTGTGTCACTTCCTCGTGATCCAATCAACCATTTGCAACTCAAGATATCCACTGCAAGAAGCTTAATTTAAAACTCAACTAGACTTGAAGAACTTCATCTCAATTTTGTGACTATTTCATCATCTGTACTTGATACACTCACAAATCTTACATCTTTACAAAAACTCTCTTTTTCCCACTGTGAACTATACAGTGAATTTCCTGTTAGAATATTCCATCTTCCAAACTTAAGAATTTTGAAGTTGGGATACAACCAAAACCTCAAGGGTATGTTGCCTGATTTTCACTCAAGTGCATGAAAATCAACACAAGTTTTAGAAGTAAAATAAGAAGTAGATGTTGCTAGAAAATTCTATAACAAATGTTATAATAAAAAAAAAAGGAAAAGAAAGACCTAGAAGTAATTAAATGCTAGGATTTTCTAGCAAAGTTTTAAGTCAGTAAATCACCGACTTATGATACTTATAAATACTAGAATAGGAGCTATAATGTGTAAATGCAAAGAGTTAAAGCAAGAAGAGTGACGTGAGTGTGCAGCAAAGAGAAGAAGTGAGTGTGTGAAGTGAGGTACTAGTGTGTGCCATAGAGGTGAGTGTCTAGGTACACTAGTGTGAAAGTGTCCGTATGTGCAATGTGAGTGAGTGACTTGGTGACAAGTCTAGTGTGTGCATGTATAAGTGAGGTGCATGTGAGTGTGTTTGTATCCCATAAATTTGTAGTCTTGATTCTTTATAAATAAATAAAGCATTATTATTTGTATAGAGTCCACTCCTTTGCTCTACAATTTGGCATCAGAGCTAGGCAACCGGGGATCGTTTTAAAGGTGATCAAGGATCACTATTTTTGGGGGAGTTTTTTTTCACAAGTCGCAGTTTGTTACTGTGAAGCTGTTGGTTTGGGACCAAAGCAGTGAGAAAATTCTGTCAAGTCACTATGGCAGACATTCAAGTGGTTGGTGGGATTAGGAAGCTCAATGCCCAGAATTATAATACATGGCAAACAAGTATGGAGTCATATCTCCAAGGCCAAGACCTGTGGGAAGTTGTTGGAGGTAGTGAGACAATGCCACCTCTTGGAACAGAAGCAGAAGCATTGAGGAAGTGGAAGATTAAAGCAGGGAAGGCTATGTTTGCGATCAAGACTATGGTAGAGGATGAGATACTGGAGCACATAAGGAAGGCTTTGTCACCGAAGGAAGTGTGGGACACTTTCGTAACATTGTTCTCCAAGAAAAATGATGCAAGAGTGCAACTCTTGGAGAATGAGCTCTTATCGGCAACACATTGAAACTTGACTATCAACGAGTACTTCACCAAGGTAAAGTCTCTCTGCCAAGAAATGTTTGAGTTAGATTCAAATAGCAAAATATCTTATCAATGTATAAAGAGAATAATTATTCATGGTCTAAGATCGGAGTATAGGGGATTTATTGTTGCCATTCAAGGTTGGTCTACCCAACCTTCCCTTTTACAATTAGAAAATTTGGTGGCCGACCAAGAAACGTTGGCTAAACAAATGGTTGGAGTATCAGTGAAGAGTGAAGAAGAAGCACTTTTCACTGGAAAAAGGAAGGGAAGAAGGAAGCCACCTATTAACAAGAATGAAAAGGGAAGGAAGGAGTAAGAAGAAAATTCATACTTTGGAAAACCCCAAGCCAATAAGAAGAAATGTGATGGCACCTACTTCAATTGTGGTAAGCGAGGGCATTTTGCACAAGATTGTTGATATAAGAAGAAGTTGTCAGAGAGCAATGCAGCAACTGTAATTCGCTCAACAGAAAAAGAAAATGATAGCAAGGAAGAATGGAACGTCTCCACCTCCTTGGCAATCGAGAAGGAAATAAACTTCGATGACAAGAATTCTAAGGAGTTTGTGGAGTCACCAAAGGTAGAAGTAACACTCACAGCAACATATCGATCAGCTGTTGATTATAACAAATATTGGATTATTGATTCGGGTTGCTCCAATCATATGACGGGTGACAAGGAGAAGCTCGAAAGTAGTGCAGAATATAAAAGTAATCGACTAGTGGTGACAGCAGACAATTCGAGGTTCTCAATCACCCATGTTGGGAAAGCGGTAATCCATCACGTTATGGCGACAATCAGATACATCTACAAAATGTCTATTATGTGCCTGGAATGAAGAAAAATTTACTCTCAGTATCACAAATTACAAAGTCAGGACAGAGTGTTTGGCCTAGAAGATATGAAGATTTATGAGAAATTAAAAATCACAGGGGAACCTATGCTGAAAGGACGACATTTAGAATCAATCTACATAATGACTGCAGAGTTAGCTTATGTAGAAAAGACTCGCGAGAATGAGACTGTGGATTTATGGCATGCACGTCTTGGGCATGTGAGTTATCATAGGCTCAAGGCGATGATGAAGAAGTCGATGCTCAAGGGTCTCCCTCAGCTAGAAGTGTGAGATGACATTATATGTGCTGGGTGTTAGTATGGTAAGGCACATCAACTGCCATACGAAGGGTCGAAGTTTCAAGCCAAGGAGCTTTTGGAGTTGGTTCACTCTGATGTGCTTGGACAAATAAAACAACCCTCAATTAGAGGATATCATTACATGGTGACCTTCATTGACGATTACTCAAGGTATGTGTGGGTATATTTCATGAAGGAAAAATCAGAGACATTAGTGAAATTCAAAGAATTTAAAGAGAAGGTAGAAAGCAAAGTTGGGAAGAAGATTCGGTGCCTACACACAGACAACGGGGGAGAATACACATTAAAAGAATTCTACGGATTCTTGAAGGAGTGCAAGATAAGAAGACAAATAACATGTCCAAACACTCCTCAGCAAAACGATGTGGCAGAAAGAAAGAATCGCCATATTGTAGAGATTTATCGGAGCATGCTGCATGCTAAAAATGTTCAAAGTAGATTCTAGGTCGAGTGTATGAAGACTGCAGCCCATGTGATTAATCAACTTCCACAAGCGAAGCTGAGGTTTGCCTCACCGTTCGAGAAGTTGTGGAAGCTTAAACCCACGGTGAGTCACTTCCGAGTATTTGGTTGCATATGTTATGTCTTTGTTCCAGATCACTTGAGGACCGAAAAGGATAAGAAGGTTGTTCGTTGCATATTTGTGGGATATGATAGTCAAAGAAAAGGATGAAGATGATGTGATCCCATAACTGGCAGGTTTTATACATCAAGAAATGTGGTGTTCGATGAAGCCTCCTCTCGGTGGTCAATGCAGCAGATAATTCTACCTGATTCCAAAGAAATTGAAGGCATGATAGAAGAAAAGATGAGGGAGCAAAAGGAAGGCATAGAAGAAAAGCCTCCAAGTTCAATCGAGGTGGAGAGACACACATGAAGTCCCTGACAAATAGGAGTGCATCAAAGGGAACAAAGAGAGTCTCAGAATGAAGAAGAAGAAGTCGAAGAGCAACCATAGCTCAGAAGATCAACTAGGCAAAGAAAACCAAATCCCAAGTATGCAAATGTTGCAGAGGTGATGGAAGAAAAAGAGATGGCAACATATGAAGATGGCTCGCAGAAGAAAAAGTGGATCAAAACATCAAATGGCATCAAAGTTTCAAAGTTTCGTAAACAACTCAAGGTGCAAAAAAAAAAAAAAAAAACTAGTGCTAAGGGGGAGAAATGAAAATAAGCACAAGTTCTAGAAGTAAAACAAGAAGTAGATATTGCTGGAAAATTCTATAACAAATGTTATAATAAAAAAAAGGAAGAGAGAGACCGAGAAGTAATAAAATGCTAGAATTTTCTAGCAAAGTTTTAAGTCGATAAATCACCGACTTATGATACCTATAAATACTAGAATAGGAGCTATAATGTGTAAATGCAGAGAGTTAGAGCAAGAAGAGTGACGTGAGTGTGCAGCAGAGAGAAGTAGTGAGTGTGTGAAGTGAGGTACTAGTGTGTGCCATAGAGGTGAGTGTCTAGGTACACTAGTGTGGAAGTGTCCGTATGTGCAACATGAGTGAGTGACTTGGTGAGAAGTCTAGTGTGTGCATGTATGAGTGAGGTGCATGTGAGTGTGTTTGTATCCCATAAATTTGTAGTCTTGATTCTTTATAAATAAATAAAGCATTATTATTTGTATAGAGTCCACTTCCTTGCTCTAAAGTGCACCCATCAACTTATTAAATCTCCAAGGCACAAGTTTCTATGGTACCCTACCAACATCCATTGGAAATCTTACTTCTTTAAATTTGTTTTCAATTTTAGAATGCAATTTTTATGGCTCCATTCCTTCTTCACTTGGCAACCTCAATCAGCTCGTGCATTTAGGCCTTGGATCTAATAGATTTACTATTCAGAACTTTCCATTATGTTTTGCTAGTCTCATCCAGCTATCTTTTTTATCTTTAGAGAAAAGCAATTTGCGTGGCAAAATTCTAAAATGGATAATGAATCTAACCAATTTAGCTTACATTGATTATAATAACCTTCACGGTGAACTCCCTTCTTCTCTCTTTAGACTAGAAAATCTCGTAGCTCTTTCTCTAACCTTCAATTCATTGGAAGGACAGCTAAAGCTTGACAAGTTTCTAAAGTTGAAAATGCTTACTTCCCTTGATTTATCTTACAACGAACTGTCTTTGTTCATTGGGAAAAGTTCTTCCAATGTAACCCTTCCTCCAATTCAAGCATTAGGATTGGATTCATGTAATTTAAGTGGTAAAATTCCACCTTGGATAATGAATCTAACCACTTTATCTTACTTGAGTCTTCAAGGAAATAACCTTCAAGGTGAAATCCCTCACTCTCTCTTTAGACTGGTGAATCTTGAATATCTTATTCTAGGCTTCAATATTTTGCAAGGACAACTAGAGCTTGACATATTTTTTAAGCTGAAAATGCTTAATTCTCTTGTTTTATCTTACAAGAAATTGTCTTTGCTCACTAAGGAAAGCTCTTCCAATGCAACCAGTCCTCCATTAGAATGGGTACATTTGGCTTCATGCAATTTAGTTGGGTTTCCAATTTTTCTATGCGACCTAGATGAGCTGGAATCTCTTGACCTATCAAATAATAATTTAAAGTCACTGCCCAGTTGGATGTGGAGGAAAAGAAGTCTTCAGAAGTTGAATGTTTCCTGTAGTTCATTGATTGGAGAAATATCCCCATTGATCTGCAATCTGAAATCGCTTGTGGTTCTTGATTTGTCTTATAACAACTTAAGTGGCATGATTCCTTCATGTTTGGGAGGCTTTAGCCAATCTCTTCAAGCTTTAAGGCTAAAAGGAAATAAGTTTTTTGGCCACATCCCCAAAACATATATGAGAGGAAGTGCCCTTACAATGGTTGATTTCAGTGATAACGATTTGCAAGGTAAGCTACCAAGAACATTGGTCAATTGTAGAATGCTAGAGTATCTTGATGTGAGCCATAATCAGATCAATGATTCATTTCCCTTTTGGTTGGGCACTCTTCCTGAATTGAAAGTAATTGGTTTGCGTCATAATCAATTTTATGGAGCTATAATATGCCCAAGGAAATGCACATTTCCCAAGCTTCATATCATTGATCTCTTTCACAATGAGTTCTCTGGAAATATCCCTCCAGAAATAGTGAAGAATTGGCAATCCATGGTGGTGTCCAACATAAATCAATTAGAGTATGAGGATATTACTATTCATTACAGGGGAATATGGCTTGGATATACTCATTATGCATTCACAATTTCTAACAAAGGTGTTGCTACATATTATAGGGGGCTTCAAGATGTATACTACATGGTAGCCATTGATATTTCAAGCAATAGAATTTCTGGAGAGATTCCAGATGTCATGGGAGACTTGAAGAGTCTTGTTCTTCTTAACTTGTCCAATAACATCCTTACAGGCAACATTCCATCTTCCTTAGGAGAGCTTTCAAACCTTGAAGCATTGGACCTTTCTCTTAACAATTTGTTAGGGAAGATTCCTTTCGAATTAACAAAACTCACCTTTTCTGGAGTTCCTTAATGTATCCTTTAACAATCTCTCAGGTTTTATTCCAGAAAATAATCAGTTTTCCACATTCCAAGGCAATTCGTTTGAGGGAAACCAAGGCTTGTGTGGGATTCAATTGTTGAAGAAATGTGAAGATCATGCTAATCCTTCACCACCGGCATCTGATGGGGATCAAGACTCTGATTCAGGATTTTTCTTTGAATTTGACTGGAGAATAATTCTGATTGGATATGCAGGTGGATTTGTTGCCGGGCTAGCATTGGGAAGTGCTTTCAGTCTAGATATTCTTAGGTGGCTAAAAAGGATCTTTTAAGTCAAAAATAAAACACTTTGGACTTTGGAGGTGTGAACTCTGATGATTTTCATTTGTTCATGTTTCCTTTTGAAGTTATTGTAATTGTAGTTGTGTTACGTAAAAGTGTGCTATGTATTTTGCTTGTTCTTATGTTAAAATAATTAAATTGTCATATATCATGTTCCCTGTTTGTGTGTAAGCAGGGTTAGAGCTAAATATCAAACTTCAGTCTATAGCAAATTAAATATTTATTTAAGAGTAAGAAATTTTGTTAGAATTTAGTATTTAAATTATTGACTCTTAAATGAATGAAAGGTTAGATCACCTCATTTTATCCAACAATCATTATGATTTATGTTAAAAATTTTGGTAATAAATTTTTTTGTCTTTGTAGCATTGCTCATATTAAAGTGCTTTAACTAATCAAAATTAGTAATTAATTTCAAAGAATACTTTGAGGTGATAATAATTAATTTGAATAAAAATTAAAGCTATTGAAGTTTTTTACTGATTTATTAAAAATTAAATAATTTATATTTTAACAACCAAACTGAAATTATTCCTATAAATAAATTGAATATATGTAAATATATTGGCAAATGTTATTAGCAGCGTTTTATTTTTGGTTGACTTTTATCACAAAAATTTTCCCTTAATTTAAAAGAGCTTATGTTAATTTATTATTAATCATTATTGTTTTAAACGAATTATTTTAAAATGAAATATAATTTCAAATTTCTAATAAACAATTCTTAAGGAAAAAGCTACTTAATCATGAAATGGGATTAATTAAGTGAGCCATTCATGAGAGGCCAAATATTCATGCCAAAAGAGCAAAAAGCTAAATATATAATATAGAACTAACGCTCTTTAAGAAAAGTATAAACAGGTTGGTGGCATATTTTTTCCACTAAGTAGGGTAAAAGTGAGTTAATTTTAATCAAGATTACAAAAGTTGAGTTCAATTCAATAATTTAAAAAGTGCTAGAATTTTTAATTATAAAAAAGGATAGTTGTTGCATTAAATAAAGTAGCATGATTTGCTTATTTATTTAAGAATAACATATATGATATATTATTTTAACAAATAAATTTAAATAAAAAATCCATTTTTTAAACATTTCCGTACACTTAATTCAGACTTACAATTTAGAAGAAGTGAGTCTAATTCAACTAATCAAAGCCTCAAATTTGATGAGCTAACACAAGTAAGGTAATAATAATAATAATAATAATAATAATAATAATACATATAGGGAAAGGATTATGTAAGAGGAGTGGTTCATTGTGAGAGTGAGAAAAATAAATTTTGACTATTGGATCTTATATGAATGATTAAAATTAAAATATAACGTCATATAAATTTTTAAATGATCATATAACATTCAAGTAATTTTTAATCTTGATCATTTATATACTATTATACGACTTATTTGTTCTTGTCACCTTTCATATAAAAATTCTTCTTTTACTTTATACACTCCCAACACACTCCTCTCAATGGACATGCCCCTAAAATTAAGTTTAATTATTGTTATATTTATATATACAAAGTTACAAACAGATAAAACTAAAGTATGAAGTGGGAGCGCCCATTGGGTCTAATATGAGATGTAACAGTATCAAAATAGACCTATGTTCGTTTTGGCCACGGAAGTGGAGAGAGATATTCAATTAGATTAACGGATGTTTTCCCCACCAAAATGAACGTATGTACGAGGGGAGAAGACAATTTGCAGGGGTCCAAGAATACCAGAGACACGTTGACCGAAGGAGACCAAAAACTGCAAAAGAAGATTGAATCAGACCTGTGGACACGACGTTATACGTAATAAACAGAGACAATAAAGTATGACGACAGAATGCAAATTGCAGAGTCAAATATTGGAGACAAATACATCGAAACTGTCCAAAACTTCATCACTGTGAACAGACAAGAAAGTCTGCGGAGTGGAGGTATTAAAGAAAGGCTCTGTGTAAGATAACGTTTGAGACTTACCTATGGTTCAGTTACAGTGAAGTCCTTACAGAAATAGCGCAATTGATTTGAAAAACATACACAGAAATTACGAAAAATCTTGCGCTCATAAAATTGACATAAAGTTTGTGGAGGTAATGGAGTTAATCTCACCGGGAGATGAATGGCAAAATCAGACCAATTTTTTCTTAACCAAAATGCACGAATGTCTAAGCCTGTCATTTCTTAACCAAAATCATCGCATCTGGTTTGAAATGTCTGCACAGCCCGCCGTAAGCAGACCAATTTTTTCTTGCCAAAAATGCACGATTGTGTCAGACTCACAACTTATCATTATCGCTTCGAAAGCGTATGCCAGCGACGTTACTTGGCTGCAAAGTGCCAGGTGGAGGCCGAAGAAAGTGTGCTTGTGACTGCCGGCGGAGGGAGTTGTTGAAGACAGAGCGATCGTCCATGTTGGTGGAGGAGGAACCTCTAGGGGCTATGGTGTTGCCCTTGCGGGAAAATTCACTTCTTACTTTTTGCTTTTGATATTTAAAATTGTAACAAAATAAACCAATTACTTAATAGACTACAATAACTTCAATATTATTTGGGGTTTAATTAGTATATACTGACAGTATAAATTTTTTTATCCTATTATCTAATCATATAATGTCATATAAGTGAATATGCATGATCCTCGCCTCCACTACTCTAAAAGTCATGTAAATAGAAGATTGTGATTGGATAACAGTGTAAAATAATTTTACACTATCAGTACATATAAATTAGACCTATATTATTTATGAGTGTATTTTGATTAGACTTTTTTATTAAAGAAAAAAATATTTTTTAAAAGAATAAGTTTTTTTTATAAGTTTTAAAATGTGCTTAGATATAATTTAAAAAAAATGTTGTAATAAAAAAATATTATTTTACTTTTTTTGTTTTTCGAAGTTAATAGTATCTAACTTCTAAAAAGAGTAGAATTGGAAGTGATCACTAATAAAAATATTTTTTAAAATTATTTTTTACCTTTATTAATAATTACAATTTATACTTTTTTTTATCTTTTATCAAACCTTAATTTTCTTTTTTTTTAAATATTTTTTTTATAATTTGACTAGACACTTTTAATAATTAAAAGTACTTTTTCAAATAATTCATTAAAATACAAAATAACTTTTGGATTTAATGTATATCATTGTCAATATAAAAAAAACTATATATATATATATATATATATATATATATCTAATTATATATTATCAAATCAATAAAAATATTTCACTCAATCATTCATTATTTGAAAAGCCTTACAAATAAAAATATCTGATTATATATTTTTGTAAAATTCTTTTACATTATTAATACATAAAAATTAGACTCATAACTTTTTCTGAAACATAAAACTTTACTAAAAAAATATTAAAAATTTTTTTTTTAGTTATCTAATGTCCCCAAAGGGACAAGAATTTTGAAAAAAAAAAATAATCCAAATATAGCCCATGTATTGTTACGATAAACTAATTCTATGATTGTTAACCGTGAGATATATGTATTTTTGACATATACGGCCTATGAATGGCTGAATGTGAATGTTCACTTTTTAAGGGTGAATATTTTCAAGTGTATGCCATCACTAAATGTTCACACACTTTATTCTTAAAATATTTAATATTCTAGAAAGGCTCCCTTCTTACTCAAAGCGTCACATATTTACTTTCAGTAAAACTTTGAATTAACCATCGAAAGAAATATAATACATCAATTTGCTCAAAAAATCTGTGGTATCAATTTGATTCTTAATAAATTAGTTTTCATTTGAAATACCTGCGATTGTTTTGGCCATGGAGTTATGGAGATCATATTCAGTTACGGTGAAGTTCTTGCAGAAATAGCACATTTGATTTGAAACACGTACACTATACACAGAAACCATGAAAAATCTTACGCTCATAAAATTGGCAAAGTTTAAGGAGGTAATGGAGCTAGCCTCAGCGTGACATGAATGGCAAAATTAGGCCAATTTTTCTTAACCAAAATGCACGAAAGGTATCTCAGCCTGTCATTTCTTAACCAAAATCATCACATGTTTGAAATGCCTGCACAGCCCGCCATAAACAGACCAATTTTTCTTGTCCAAAATGCACGGCTGTGTCAGACTCACAACTTATCATTATCACTTCGAAAACTTGTTCCAGCGACGTTACTTGGTGCACGTTGGATGCATTATCGGGCGTCCTCCACCAGTGAAACTAGGGATGACAACAGGAATCTCTCTGCGAAGATATATGTGAAAATCCTTGCAAATGGAGATCTAAATACAGGCATTTTTCTCCTATGGCGATGGAAATAGGAGCATGTAGGAATTTTAAAATAATAATATAAATATCAAGAAATTCCTACTGTTAGTTAATAAATTTAATCTCAATTATGGCATGTATAATGATTATAATAATATAAGATATTAGGTGTTGAAATTACTTGAAATGGTCGTGGAAGACAAAAAATCCATATCTTTCCTTTTGACCTAACAGAGAAAGAAAACAGAGAGAAACTACACAAAAAGAGTAACTACTCCTATTCTTAAATAGTCAAAATGTGTAACTATATTAATAGGGCATAAGACATCTATTGTATGGTTAGAAGTAGAGCCTCTTCTTTTGTGTTAGTAAAAGATAGGCTGAACCTTCCAATTATAGCTAGCTCATACACGAGGCTCATTTCATATTCAATTATGAGCAGTGCTAAATATTCTTAAGTCCAATAATAATATTAATTATAAAATTGGACTATACAATATGCTCTAAAAATTTTTGGCATTTAATTAATTTGATTTTAAATTAAATTTAATATTAATTTATATAAGTCTACAAAATAAACCAACAGAGCAAGGGTCTGTGGGGATGGGGATGATGATTATGCCCCCACTCTCTAGAGATATTCGACCCAAGGATTAGTTTATGTATTTCTTTTTATAGGTAAATGAAAGTAAAACTTAAACTTAAGAATGAAAATTATAAAGATATTTGATGATTTCTTAACGATGTTTAATATTATTGAACTCTTTTATACTTCATTATTGTTTAATAGTTGTAATTTTATTTAAAATTTAAAAACTTAATGATAATGATATAAGGCTAAGTTTAAAAGTTGAATTAACTTTTTTTATTATTTTTTATTTTTTAATTTTTCTAACATTTTTTTACATGAATTTCCTAACTAATTAAATTACTTAAAAAAATTTCTTAATTTCTTAAATATTTTTTTTCAGTTTCCACAGATTCTCACAAGGTGGAAATCTACGAAAAGTAAAGATTGGGAGAAATTTTTCTCTACCGCATAGAATAAAGATGAAAATAAGAGAAATTCTAATGACGTGGGATAGGAGTGAGGGACTGTTCTTGCTGCCGCCCCACTGCCCCATTTCCGTCTCTAAGCGATCGTTTGGATTTGTAGATCATGGAAGGAAAGAAAAGGATGGAAAGAAAATGGAATGAAAAAAGTGTTTTCTTGTGTTTCGTTAACTGAAGAAAAGGAAGAGAAAGTCAAAAAAGCATACGTGGGCCACCTCAAACTTTTCTTCCCAGTAGTGCAAAGAAAACCACCGAAAAGCAAGCTTATTCAATGACAATTACATCCCTATAGAAGGATGTTACATAAATGACTGCATTTTATTGGCATGCACCGTGTCATATCCCTCCAATATTAAATACTGTTATTAAAAACTAATAATAACATTGACGACCTGTATCAAACTTATATTATTGTTTTTACCATAATTAAATTAATATTATTATTTTAAATTAAATCAATATTTCTTCACATAATTCAAACATAACACTATATTAATAAATTATTTTTATTAATATTTATTATAAAATATTTATTTATATATATAGTTTATATAAATTATTTAAAATTTAAATAAAATTAATATATTTATATTTTATTATAATAATAAAGATATATCTATATATATTATTTTATATTTTTTATTATTTTTTCTCATATTATTTTATTTTTTTAAAAAAAAATTTCTTTATGTTTTTCCTCTCATTTCCTCCTTAAGCAAGAGTGAGACCCACTTGTACTGCTATTGTAATATTTTTATGTTTTGACGTGACTGCTATTATAACAACGGTAGAACTAGATGATATATAAAAAATACTTTATTCTTAAAATATTTAATATTCCCCCACATGCTCTATCTTTACTCAAAGTGTTATATATTTACTTTTTATTTGGACAAATTTTTTTCGTATAAATTCAAACTTAACTCCTTATATTTTATTTAAGATAGATTCGCTTATTTACGGGTCCGCCAACGTAGCTCATTCATGTTTTGCTTAAGAGATGTTACTTTCCCGCTGCTTTAACCATGTTATGTATGTATGTGGTGAGTCAGCATATGACAACATGACAGATAAATAACTATTTAAATTCCGACGAGATATTTAACAAGTCAAAAGATTATTTAAGTGAGCCACACATGTAGAAGAAAAAACTGGGCAAGCTGGCTTTAATATTATCACAGTCTTTTATCTTATGTGCAACTTATTTATTTAAAAAAATTATTAAGATTTTTTCTCTTGGTTGTTTAATATAATAATTATTTAAGTAATATACCATTTAGTATCGTAGGAAAAAAACAGTGAGTAAATATTAATAAAAATATAGGTAAATTGGTATACCTTAAAAAAGAAATTTTTAGATAGGTACCGTCTATCACATTAGCATTTAAGCATTCATTCCTATTCTGAAATGTGTAAAAGTAGTGGCATGTGTATCTCAGTCTTCGTTATTACTATATAGCTTATTAATTAATATCCATTTATTATAGTATAAATTATACTAATTTCTTCTGAGATTAGATAATATTAGACACAACACTCCTTAATTTTTAAAAATATATATTGACCTCCCTTGAAATATAGGTGATATTACACATGATACCTTCATATCTTGTAAAATATGACACTAAACACCCTATAAACATAAGGTCAGTGTAGATATGAAAAATTGAGGGGTGTCATATGTAATATCATCTAACCCTTATAGGAGGTTAGCATAATTTACCTTTTATTTATATTTATATATTGATAATTAATAACATCAAAATACAATAATTGCCATTCTAAAATTATCTTTTTCTAAATTAGATTTATTCTTTTTAAAATTATCATTATTAATTTATTTTTAAAAAATTAATATATATATATATATATATATGCATATTATTTGATTTTAATTAATTTTAATTACATGCAATACTCTTGAGGTGTTAAGAAATAACACTTCATCACAATCCACTAAAAATGTGTTTAGATTGATTTTTAAAAAGAAAAAATGCACTTTTTTAAAAAAATGGTTTTATAAGTTTTTAAGTGTGTTTAAATATAACTTTAGAAAAAAATTGCTTGTAGAAAGAAATAAGTTAAATTACCCTTTTTTTTAAAGTTGTAATATCTAACTTATAAAAAAAGTAGAAGAAGAAGTAATTTTTAATAAAATAGCCTTTTTGGTTAAGATTTTAAGAGAAATATTTTTTTCGAATCAAAAGTAGAAACAAAATTAGAAGTAGAACTAGAAAAATATTTTATATTTGGATATATAATTATAGAAGTAATTTTGAAGTTGTAATACCCGGTTTAAAATATAATGCCGGTTTAAAATAATAATAATAATAAATAAATAAAACATTAGTAATGGGAAATGTTAAAGACAAAAAAATTTACATTAGGATATAGTGATAGGGGAATTGAATTAAGTGGGGAGTAAGTTTTTAATTAAAAAAAAAAAAAGAAAAGAAAAGAAAAGAAGAAAAGCCTTGACTACATACACCTTAAGTGATATGAACTACCTTAGCCCCCTCCCTTTCTTCTTTCTCCTTCTTCTTCCGGACTCTTCTCCTCCTTCGCGGTACCTCTTTCTTCTTCCCTCTTTCACCCATCTACTTTTCTCTTCCCCTTGTATGGTTTCATGTCTTCTTCTTGGAGCACCACTTTCATCAACATCAACAACCACCTCTCTCCATTACCATCCTCCACCTCTCTCTCCGCCACCTTCACCACCGCGGAAGCTCCAAGTTCCATGTTTTTTGCCCCTCTGCGTTTCTCTATCTCTCCGTTGCTGGGGTTTTTTCACATAAATAAAATAAAAAAATAATTAAATATGAAAATGTCCTGTTTCTTTTTTTCTTTTTTTTGAAAATGTCCTGATTTGGGTCTGTGTATAAATCATGTACGGCTGGAATGATTTACGAATGAACAGAAATCATGGCAGCCTCACACGATTTATAGCCTACATAATTCTCAATCAGAAATTGTGGAAGGCTGACACGATTTTTGTGGGAGTCAATTGACTAGAAATCATGCCAGGGTGACACGATTTTTGTTCAATTGATTCCCACAAAAATCGTGTCAGTCTCCCACAATTTCTGGTTGCTTTGCCTATAAAAGCGAAATCGTGTGAGCACTGTTCAGTCGTTTAGAAATGTGGGAGGGCCCTGTTGAGAAATCGTGTGAGAGCGAAGGAGAGAGAAAAACAGGAACTTCTACACAAATGGCACAAAATGAGCATTGTTCAGTCGTTTAGAAATGTGGGAGGGCCTTGTTGAGAAATCGTGTGAGAACGAAGGAGAGAGAAAAACAGGAACTTCTACACAAATGGCAAAAAATAATTTACGCTGGTTAGATGAAATTTCACATATTTCTGCACATGCATGAAAAGGTAAATTTTCTACACATCTATATTTTAATTTAATTATATTCAAAAAAATAGATATTTAGTTTAACTTTAGTTAGATTAATAAAAGAATATTTGTTTATTTTAGTTTAGATTAGTGTAAAAAAATATTTGGTTAGTTTAGTTTAGGGTTACTATTAAAAATATTAGTTTAGATTAGTGGAAAAGAATTTAGTTAGCTTAGTTTAGTTTTGGTTAGTTTAATAAAGAAATCATTTATTGGGTAAATATTTTTTTGTTAATGAAAACTTTAGTTTATAGATTTATTTTAATCGTTTGTAGTGTATTTAATATTATTTGATTTTTTATTGATATTACAAGGAAAATGAATGTAAGTTAATTTATTTTTTATAAATATGAATTATTATTTTAAGGTTTAGTTTAATATATTTAAGTTAATTATAGATAATTTAGTTGTTATTATATTATAAAGTTTAATTTCAGTATTTATTTGATTTATTATAGTGTTATGAAGTTTAATTTAATTAATATATTTTTAATAAATATAGTTTATTGTCTTTAGTTTGAGATAATTTAATTTAGTTTTGTTTGAGTTTTTTAATACGAATGATATTACAGCCATCTCGAGTGTTGACCGCTAGGCGTCACCGCATACCTGCGCCACATCCTCTTATGGAGCCATACTTGAGGTAGGCAAGCTTATGGTATGCAGCTCAGGTCCCATATTATGAGTACAATAACGTGCTCATTAGTGCGTTTGTGGAGCGTTGGCGACCGGAGATCCACACGTTCCATCTTCCATATGGAAAGTGCACCATCACGTTGGAGGACGTTACATATCAATTAGGGCAGTGGGTCGATGGACAGGCAGTTAGCAGATGCACAGGATCGTGGGGCAGATATCATGACAGGGATATATGGACCATATGTTACGACTTATTTGGCACAGTGCCAAGTTTAGATGAGCGACATGGATATTCAGTATTTCTGTCTTGGTTCAGTACCACGTTTCGTGATTTGCAAGTAGATCCACCTACGGAGACAATTATACGTCACACTCGGGCTTATATTATGATAATGTTTGGGGGTTTTTTGATGGCGGATAAGTCAGGGTCTAGAGTTCATTTGCGATGGCTACCGCTATTGTATAACTTTGAGTATTTTGGGAGCTTTAGCTAGGGGTCTGTAGTGCTTGCGACTCTATATCGCAATCTTTGTCGCACTACCAATATGAGAGTGAGCGATATTTCTAGGTGCTTAGCCTTTTGTAGTTATGCATTTGGTTCAGAATCTTACCATTGACACCTCCTCCTACTGAGCTCACTTTTCCATTTGCTGCGAGGTAGAGTTATGAAAAAATAAATTAATTTTACATTTTTTACCTTTCGTATTTGAATATCTTTAAGATTAATGCTTTACTTTGTTCTAGGTGGGGGAATTATCGTTGCACCTCTAATAACCACAAGAGACGGTTGTTAGCATTACAGAGACAGCTTGACGATTTAACCATCACCAGGATAAGAAGCATTCAGTTACCTTACTTACATGTTGCTTTTGAATTTGTTACTTTTAGATTGATTGAATCATTGTTAAACATTATAGTTTAGGTGGACTCCATACCAGGACCTAGATATAGCCCAAATCACATCGGACTTTGTTTTTCGGGATTCCCTCTTTGGCCATCAGTCACAGCCTTGATCTGCCTCAGTATGATTGAGTTCCAGCAGCCGGATCGTATTATCCGATAGTTTGGAGGACAGTAGCCTATACCGGTTGAGCCACTGAACCTTGATAAGGTTCACGGCAAGGATGCTCGTGGGGTAGATTATTGGTGGCCTAATCAGTACAAGGCATGTCACGATTTTTGGGATGCACGGACGGACCAAGTAGTTCGGTTTCAAGCCTCTTCCGACGATCGTCCATCAGCTGAGTACATGAGATGATACTCGAGTGTTGCGCGGAGATTTTTACGTTCAAACCGAGTATTTCGTGATCCTCGATGGGCCGAAATGCCTCGAGATGTTCCTGAGCATGTTCTACCAGTGCCTTCTGTGGCCCTTCCAGCTCATGCTCCATATCGCCGCTGATGAGAGTGCCATTTACGTGTTGGAACACGTGCTAGCCGTCATAGAGATGACGATGATGATGATGATGATCAGCATCATAGGCACTCCCACTCTTCTGCCGGCAGCCCGAATTGGCAACCCATGCCTAAGTATGGTAGATCCAGCTAGGGACATATGACGGCCACCATGATGGGGGGTTTAATTCGTAGACGATGGGGAGTCCTAGTCAGCAATATATGACTAGGCCTAGCCCTTAGTTTTTATTCAATCCTAGCCAGTAGTTTAGTCTCGGTGTGGGTGTGATATGTGCTGAGCTTGATGCTTTCCTCAATGCTCCTATTCCGGCGGGTACACCTACTCGAGAAGAGATAGTGCCATTAGATGTGTATAGGCCATCGTTGAATGGTATTGATCTAAATGTGAACCCATCTACACCAGTGCCTTCTTATCAGGGATTGTATGGATTTGATTTACTTGGTGAGACTCCGCCATCAGCACTCATAGTTGGCCAGATTGACCAAGAGGCTTAGCAGGTTCAGCACAGAGAGCCAGCTCAGGACCAGGAACAGTAGAGATAGCTTGAGCTAGGGCCGGAGACGGAGTACGATCAGGGGAGGGATTGGCCTATGGGAGAGTATGTCCTCGTTAGTGCCGCACACGTTGTCATTTACCGGCCCCTTGACGGGATAGATGGGACTAGATATCCGTGTATGATGCGTATAATGTTGACTTGCCTATGGACATTTTTTATTTCAAACTCATGTATATAGTTGTTTTCTACTTATTTAGATTCCAATATTTTGTTTATGGCGGATGAATAAATAACTTATACATAGAATATGTTAAAAAGTAACAAACTCCAATTAGATATAGTCTAATTGCATATTTATATTAAAAAACACACAATCAAAATTACATTATCTAAGCATTTTGAAAATTGACAACAGTCGAATAACAAATCAAAATCAACAATACAAAACTAAAAAAATAATACACAACAGCTGGAAATTAACACATTAAAAAACATAGAAAGTTAATTGCCTTCACTAGGTTGGCTGGAGGATGAAGAAGGCTGAGTTGGGCGTCTTCATCTTGTGTGACCCTCTTGTCTACACAAGCCACACCGTTTTGGTTGTTCGGATTCGATAGCATCCATTTCATTGCGGATTGTAGTTGAAACTGGACGTCCCATGGTGGCTCGTCTCAGTTGTGGATTTGGACGTATTCGAAGTCCACTGTACTCAGGCCAATAAGCTGCATTTGCAATAGCTGAGAACTCCATTCTGTATACATTAAATACAGTATGCATGTGATAAACATCATCAACAAAGGAGTCCCAATCAAGATGTGCATATGCACATGCAACAAGTACATGGCGACAAGGGTAATGAAGTGCCTGAAAATATCCACAATCATACCAACGATCTGACAGCCTCACCCTATAGGTTCCTTGATTGTAGTTCCCTATTTGTGCATGCTCCTCCACCACAAAAGACTCGTTTGCCCGAGAGAATGAAGAAACAGTCATGGAGCCAACTTCTTGCATGTTGATTTCAATTGCTCGCAACAAGGCTTGTGAAAACACTTGTTTGCTTGCAAGCTGGGCCACCGTTGCCTTCCCTTTCTTCACAAACAATGCTGCAAGATGGAAATAGGTAGACTTCACCAAAGCTATAATTGGAAGATTGCATGTGCCTTTAAGAACAACATTAATACACTCTGACAAATTCGTTGTCATATGCCCAAACTTCCTGCCCTTATCAGCATGTTGTGCCCACTTTTCGATGGGAATTCTATCTATCCAATCACACATAGTTGGATTCTCATCTCTCAATAAGCCACGATAATAAACATACTCTTGGCGGGTCTTTGAATAGGCCGCATTCATCAGAGCTCGCTTTGCATCTTTGCTCTTGAAAGCTAGAGCAAAGTTTGAAACGATGTGCCGTATACAATATGCATGATTGGCCCATGGAGGATGCCATCCACTATCATCGGTATTTAAAGCAGCTTTGATAGCACCATGCCTATCAGAAATAATGAGAATACTCTCTTGGGTAGTCATATGTTGCCGAAGATTAGTCAAGAAGAATGACCACGCTTTTCTTCTCTCCACCTCAACACGGCAAATGCAATTGGTAGAATATTGGAATTACCATCTTGAGCAATTGCTATTAATAGTGTTCCACCATACTTCCCATACAAGTGCGTACCATCAACTGTAATCAACGGCTTGCAGTATTTAAATGCTTCAATATAAAGAGCAAATGTACAAAATAAATGATGAAATATTATACAGCTATGATCAACAAAATTTCCCACATAGTATGGCTGAGTCACCAATTGAATAATTGTACCTGGATTAAATGTCTGCAACCCTTGTAGCCATTTCAGAAGTTCATTATAAGACTCTTCCCAATCATCGAAAATATTACCAATGACCTTCTGCTTGGCAAGCCAAACCTTCCTATAAGAAGTCTTGAATCCATACTTTGCCTCCACTGATTCTTGCAAAACTTTAATAGAAATTGTTGGATCAACTTGCACCATGGAGAATATGTTGGCATAGATAAAATTAGTATCTAACTTAGAATGGTCCTATGAAAGCGATGCAAACAAATACGTGTGTAGTCCGTTGTACTTCCGAATTTCCCACACTCCCTTTTTCTAGCGATAAGTCACACGTATGCTCTAACTACATCCATTCCCAAATTGCGTGCATTTACCATGGTATTTTATATGATCAGATTCTAGGACCTTATATTCAACTGATCTTTGAATACTGTAAGTTTTAATAGCAAATAATACAGCCTTCTTATCAGAAAACTATTGCCCAACTTGCAACTCGTTTTCTCCTGCTAAACCCAAAATATCACCACTATCTACCATGCCTCCAATCCTTGGAAATATACTCTCATGCATGGCTTCCAAATTTAAAGAATCATAATGAGACACATGCGCATATGATTAAGAATGAGAATGGGAACCGAACCGAGATTGGCTGCTCCATGGTTGGCTCTGAGTCGCAGGCACTACCTCCCTATCCTCACCACTATTGCTATCATCTGGTATTTCATCTGGCTCATCTTCTTCATCTTCATTATTGACAATAAAGTCATAACCTGCAATAGGACCATGCTATGAGAGTGGTGCTGCTATCTCCATTGTAAGCTGTGCAAAACTTGGCTCGCCCATCAAATCATCCGCATCTTCTGTATTAATATTTTGGTTCTGTACAGGACTTTGTGATGCCATTGCAAAGGTAGGTGAACGTTCGGCTAGTGACAATGCAACAGATGCTGGATCGGGAGCAGATCGTTCGGAGCTTAACGCCGAGTCTTGTAAAACAATGAATAGCTCTATAATATGAATCTCCGAAAACTAAGCATGGCAATCAAACATCACCCCGCTATCTTCATCACAGCTGATCTCAAGATTGTTGTACCGAATCAGATCTTTCCCAACTGCTATAGGCAATCTGTATACCATTTGTGTCATATGCTTGTTATTTTGTTAGCTTAACTTCCGCAATATTTTGCTCTGTAGCTCCAGTAAAGTAATAGAAGGATGAATACTCAGACAAATTGAGTTTGAACTATAAAATGTTACTCTCTCATTTGTATTTGTGATTTCACCATTATGGTGAACAAAAATGTAAAATCTCTTCATCTATCACTCAAATTTTTGGAAGGATACGTATTCTTCTTTTGCTGGAAAAAGACATTGGATGGTTGAAAATGACATTGGATAGTGGAAGCTGAGTATATGTTGAGGGGATTCCTACGAAAATCGTGTGAGATTCACATGATTTACATACATTAACTAGAAATCGTAGGAGGTTGACACGATTTCTGTGGGAATCAATTGAACAGAAATCATGTCACCCTGGCATGATTTCTGTTCAATCGAGTCCAATAGAAACCGTGTCAACCTCTTACGATTTCTAGTTGAGAGTTATCTAGGCTATAAATTGTGTGAGGTTGCCACGATTTCTATTGATTCATAATCATTCCAGCTTCACACGATTTACATACAAACCCAAATCAGGATATTTTCGGAAAAAAAATAAAACAGGACATTTCCGTATTTAATTTTTTTTATTTTATTTATGTGAAAAAGAGGTGGCCTCCCTTCACCGTGTTCCTTTCTTCCTTGCAACTAGAAACTTCTTGGTAAGCATCTAGCTTTGTGGATGTTAGTTTTAAGTTTTCATAATTGTTCAGGGAGGTTTGGAACCATGACAACCTATACTTCTAAATTATTTCTTATGCGGGTTATCATGATTATTTATTCTTGTTGCTAGTGTGGTACTGAACTTGTGGTAGAAAATTGAGATGGAGAAATAAATTTGTTTAAAAGATAGTTTCTGGTTGTTGTTCTGATTTGATTGAGAGTCGTTACTTAAACAATTGTGGTTGGGAAATTATAAGAATTGAATTAAATAAAATATGCATGTTGTATACTTTGATGCCTTATAATGTTTAGTTTGGCATTCATGTTGGTAGCTTTTGATAAATTCCAAATTTTTTTGTACAATAGGAACCTATAAGTAGATTAATTTTACTGAATTAATTTAGCACTACCCACAAGCACAATATGTTTTACGTTATTATAGTATGAATGATTATTTGATTCATTAAATTGTAATTCAAGAAGTCTATGATTTTCTGTCATAAATCACAAATCACAAATCGATGAATAGGGATATATGTAATTGCCTTAGATTATTTTTTTAGTCATCCTTTATTTATCCTCATGTTTTGGACGACCGAGATTTTCCTTGGTTTGAATGTGGTGCAAACATGGCAAGTATAAGGCTAAAGCAAGTTTTAATAATAGAAAAGGGAATTTAAATATTATTTCATTAGGTTGAATGAGGAAGATTGGGAATGCGCTCTAAGCCATAATTTGTGTTTAAACAGTGAGTCATCACTCATATGTTGATTTTAGATTCTTCAAGAGATTGACTCTCAAGTTTGGCAGTTCCAAAGACATAGATTAGACGTCCTCTATCGTCTGTGAGTGGACAATGCCTCTATGGCATATGGTTTTCTTTAGGCAATTAATATTGATTGGGTTCTAGTATATATGGGCAATTTATTTTATATATTTAGTCAATTATGAATATTCTGTTTATAGTTTGATATATTTATCTAGTCATGGATGTCTGTTTTGAATTTGAGGAAATTTTATTAGTATATAATTGTTGAATGTTTCAAAAGTTTTCTTTTTGGAAAGAGATTACAAATTTTATAAATGTTAGGACAAGCTCCAAAACAATATTTAAGTTATTAAACTGAATTGTTGAGAACTTTATTTTGAGTTTGAAAACTTTACTTGGGATTTTCACCATTGGAAACTCTATTGTATAATTATACCTTTATTTTTGAAGTTTTATTAATATCTATTACTTTTGTTTTTATATACTTTGTGAGAGGATTCTTAGTTAAATGATAGCTAGCTGTCACTGACGCTAGCCTTAGTGCACCATGATTTGAACCCAGCTAGCAAGGGTATTGCTAGCTCGGTGTGTGCGTGTGAGGCCAATGCACATTGACGACTTAATCAGATTTGAAGTGATTAACCCTTACTTGAAAGTTTCTCAGAATTGGAAACCTCTCTACTTTAGTATTTACATTTGAGAGACATATTTTCGAAATTGTAAGGTAATATTAATTCTATTTATTTTCAGAATTATCATTTAAATTATGATATAATATTTATTCTTTATATACCTACATGGTTTTATGTTGATTCGATAATTATATTTAGTTCATGGTATTAACTTTTTATTTATGTGCAAATTGTTTTATTTCTATAGCTTGTCCTCATATGTTATAGTCTCATTACCCCTTACTGAGTCGGTTGGACTCACCTCCTCTCATTTCCTATTTCAGACTCTAGCGCAGCACCTGACTTGGTTCTTATAGCTTCTTAGAGTTGCTCCACCATCCACAGGCAGGATCTTGCAATTTAATGATTTATTTTTTTTTTATAGGATATTTATATACAGACCTTATGATTTTTTTTTTTTGAAAATTTGTTTTATTTAGTGAATATAATGTAAATAACGAGTATAAATCGGAAACACGTAAATAGATGATATATATATATATATATATATATATATATATGAATTACGGGAGAGTGCTCCGAGAGCCTCAATTTGTGATTATTGATTAGTGGCTTGGAATAGGTTTGGCTTATACGGAGAAGCTAGAAAAATAGGGGAGGTTCTGTTCATTTTTCGTAAAAATAGTCAGAGTAGGCTTGCTGGAAATCCGCTACCTCTAAGCGCCGATCACGACTCTGAGGTGGGTCGTGACAGAAGTTGTAAACTCTTTGAATATAATAAATTTAGAAATACTTTTTCTAGTAAAATTATTATTAAAGATATGGAGAGAGAGAGAGAGAGAGAGAGAGAGAGAGAGGTATTTTTCAAAAATTTTAAGGATAAAATTATAATAAAATGAGAAGATAATGGTTATAAAATTCTCTTTTCTACTATTTTTTCTTCTACAAAAGCAACTCTCTATCTTCTTTTTTTAAAAAAATAGAAAATTAGTTACTTTGAGCTTCTTCTTTCTTTCTTTCTTTCTTTTTTTTTTTTTCAGAAATATGCACAAGCAACATCAAAATTTTATAAGTAATTTTTTTGAAAATTTTTTAAAAAAATACTTTTTTTTTGTGCTAGAAGCACAAATAAATATACCAAAAATTATCTTTCCAAAATTATTTTTGCTTCTACATTTCTTAAAAGCTAGATATTACTAACTGTTAAAAAAATAGTAAATTAAAATTTTTTACACGTACTTTTTTTTTCCCAAAAGTTGTATTAAAAAATAGAAAAAAAACTTCAAAAATGTTTTTTTTCCCCAAAATAAACAAAAATTCCAATCTGAACACGTTTTTAATAAATTGGGATGGAATGTATATTTTATAAACAAATGAGGTAAAGTATTATTTCTTAGAATCTTAATATGATTAAGTGCATTTTACTCTAAATATTATGTTCATATTTGGAGAACTGTTATTTAAATGTACATTACACGTGTGCATAGTGCATAATTCATTTCTATCCTTTGATGAGAGAAAGATGATATTTTAAAAATTAGACTAAATTATTTATTAAATCAATTAAAGTGTGAATTAGTCATTTTTTTCGTTCTGTTTATAATTTAAGTATAATTCAATTTATTGAATTCATTAAACTATAATTAAAAAAAAATTTCCCACTGAATTTCTAATTTAATTGTTAAAATGTCAACCAAAAAATAAAAGGTGATAAACCAACACTATAAGATTTGTAAGTAAAAAATGCCTTTTGTGCATAGACTTGAAGAGACATTATTCATCCATAGGTTGTTTCAATGGAATCATTGATATCGGGGTCCTATTATCAGAAATTAATTAATCTAGTTCGACCCAACAAAGACTCATGAAAATGGTATGAGTCTCTTGATGAGAATTTTTTCTTATTCCTATAGCTCAAATTTGAAACCTCTAATTAAAGATCAAGACACTTACCAACTTGACTAGCTGCACCTTGATTTCATCCATAGCTGTCTTGGCTTCTAGTTTTGAGTGTAAAAAGGAGGAAGAAAAATAAATGAAAAATGATTTAATAATAAAAACACAAGATAGAGGAAGAAGATATGAACGTGCAATGAAAAGTTTAAAGTATTTAAAATTAATTGAAATCAAATAATATACATAATTGTGGAGGTAATGAAACCTTTGGCTACGGATTTGTAGAGACATTCAATTAGATTGAAGTTGTCAACCAAAATGCATGATTGAACTTACACACAACTACCAGATATAATCAAGTAGGAGGAGGGAAGACAAATATCAGAATCAAATAATATCAGAGACAGGTGGATCGATCTTAAAATTGACAAACAAATGCTTGTGGAAGTAAGGCGTAGCATAGACTATGATCGTGTTGACTACGGAGCTAGAGAGACTTGAGCTTAATTAGATTGAAGTTTTGAAACAAAATGCACCATAAAAATCATATATATACAAACTGAGAAAATTGACATGAAGTTTATGGAGGTAATGAAGTTAGCCTCACCGTGAGATGAATGGAATAAAACTGACCAATTTTTCTTACCCAAAATGCACGAATGTTGTCTCAGCCTATCATGTTCACTTGAAAACTATCTCATTAATCTGCAGTAAAACGTCAACGCATGTGGTTTGAAATGTCTGCACAATTAACCCGCCATTAATTAGCAGACCAATTTTTCTTGCCCAAAATGCACGCAGTCTCAGTCTCAACTGAGACTCTCAATTTTATCATTGAGTTTACTCGGTGCATGTTAGACGCATTCCCGGTCGTTGACTACAGTGTGTTCGAGTGAAAGCAACTGCTATAGTAACATTGGTAGAACTAACTAGATAATATATCCAAATACTCAGTAAATGCTCACACACTTACTGTTAAAATATTCCGCAAACTCTATCTTTAGTCAAAGCACAAAGTTTACTCTGTTTATAGGCACCCATGCATGTAAATGCATTTACTTTCACGGTTTCACCAGCCAACATATACTTCCACCTTCCCACAAATAGTGACCACCATTATTGACTAACAAGCAAGCTTCCTGCAAGAAGGCAAGCCATCACCATCGTGACGTCCTTGAGTATAAAAACCAATTGGTGTGTGCCAAACTTCTCATCTGAACATTTACCCTGAAACGTATTACGATGCAATGGTGTTGCTGTGTTCATCAGCTAATAGCTAGATTGAACCTCTTACATAAGATGCATGACGAAACACTTTGAAGAATTCAAAAATAAACAGGTTCAAAATTAAAAATGTAAAATTAAAGATTTTGATAGTACCAGAGAACTTGAAAAGGAGGGGTTAAATCAAATGCTTGATAAGTTAAAAAATTTTCTGCACACTTAATACCCAATTTAGAAAGTTCACTCAACTAGATTTTCTAGTCGACAGTTAATAGAAATTTAGTAAGTGCCTGTTGGATTTAGTTATCAAACTATTCGAAATACAAGCAGAATATATATCTCAGAATATTATAATAATACGAGTCCAGATATAAGAGATATAACTTGAAAACATAATCGTAAAAGATAAGGGATAGAAAAGTTGCACCAAAGATTTATACTGGTTCGATCTCCACAACTTGGAGTCTATGTCCAATCCCCACTACCTTGTGAGATTTTTCACTATGAGTGTTCTTTGTTACAACAAACTTGTCCAAGCTCTATTATAATTTCACTCAATCTTGAGTTACTCTTTTCTCACCAACTAAGAGACCTCTTTCAATAGTATTTTTCTCACTTGTGTACCTCATAAGATTTTCTTTTCTCTCAAGTTTCACTCACTTAAATTACTATAGTTTTAAAGTATTACAATAAGAAGAAGAAAGATGAAGAACAACAAGCACTAAGCTTTCAATGAGTTCACACAAAACAAATGTCACTAAGACCAAGTCACAAAGACTATCTAAGGTTTAGAAAGATAAGTATATATAGAGACTTTAGCTTATGCATGTGAATTGCATCCACCCAATTGATTTGAACGGTGGATAGCTTTTCAAGGAGCCTGTAGAGTGGTCTTTTCATGCTGCCACATATTGTTCCTTGTGCCATGACTTTTTCTCTTTCATGGTACATGTCTTTTTGTCTTTTTCTATACTTAGTTTGATAACATTTTGACTCATGCCTTTTGTATTCCTTTCCTAGTATTAAACAACCTAGAAGGATACAAAAGTTGCTACAGCTTTTGGTGTTATACCCGTTGGAATGTTGCTCAAAGAGTCAACTCTTTGGATATTAAGCCTTGAAGCTTCGAGCATATTAGTGCCTTAAGTCCATTGCCTTCTTTGTAGATTCTACTATAGGATTTTCACTTCAAGCTGCTGGATTATGTGGTTCCTGCACACATGAAAATAACCTTTCCAAGATCAAGTGCAAGGAACTTTTAATACAGTTTGCATCATCATTATAATAAAACACACTATAGATCCAATAGATTTTATATAAGATAACTCAAGTAATTATTAAATTATGATTAATAATAAATAATTAACGTTAAAATATTATCTGACTTAGTAAACAATATAAAGCTTAATCTAGAGAAACTAAAAAAATAATTAAAAAATATATATTAATTTTGATGCACTATCAATGTGAAAGAGTTTTACATTATTATCCAATTATATGCTTTTATTTGTAAGATTTTCAAGAAAATAGGTGATTCAATTAAATATTTTTACTGATATAATAATATATGATTAGATATTTATATAAATTTTTTATATTAATAGTACATCAAAAATTAAATTCTTAAAAATATAGCAGTAATAATCATGTTGGTGTGGCGTGCCCTTCCCATAAATTTTTTTTGTATAGTTATTTAATTAGTGCATATATTGTGTCCTTTCATTAAAAGCGTTTACTCATGCATTAATTATCTTAAATGGATATGATTAATTAACAGTGTATAACACTAAAATTAAAATTAATAGTGTATCAAAATCAATTGCAAATATAAAAAATTAAAATCTTCAACAATAAAACATAATGCTTTGCCTTAGTTCAAATTTCTGAAAGTTTACAACGTCAAGATCGATTAAGCTCTTTATGAATTATTGATAACAAAGATCAATTTCCTACAATTTTTGTTTTCAAAGTTCAGCTTTTATAAAATCGTTCATATAGGCGTGATATCGCCAGCTTAAGAATAATAATCTTAGGATCCAAGATAGCCAAAAATTGATCTAAATGGCTTTGACTACATTATTATTTGAGACTGCTTAACATTATATATCTTTTTGAGTCATCAAATTGATCAGGTTGCATTACTTAACAAGATAGGAAATACAAATTCAAAAATTACTCGAGATCCCTTCGGATAGACTAAGAACTGGATAAGGGACTAATGCTAGTTATATATAGGTTATAGCGCCAAGACCCCCTACAATTAAGTTTAATTAATGTTGTTGTAATTATATATACAAATACAAACAGATAAAATTAAAGTATGAAGAGAGAACGCGAAGTGCGGAGTCCAATATGAGATGTAACAGTATCAAACCATCCAAACATCTGAGCTCTCTTCACATACCAAAGTTCATGGAGGTAATGAAGAAAACTTCACAGTAAGATAAAGCTTAAACCAGACCGATGCTCTTTTTGGCTACGTAATTGGATAGATTCAATTAGATTAATTGTTGTTTTTTGCCCCAAAATGCACGTATGAGATTGAGGAGAGAAAACAGTATACATAGGGGTCCAATAATATCAGAAACAAGGGGATCGAAAGAGAAACATAGAAAGTTCGTGTGGGGTAAAGATTGAAACAGTCATGTGGAGATGAGGCTATATATAATGAAAAATTAAACAGAGAAAATGAAGCATAACGATGGAATGCAAATTGCAGAGTCAAATATTAGTGACAAATATGCAGAAACTGTGCAAAACTTCACTATGAACAGACAAGAAAGTTTGTGGAGGTAATGAAGTAGAAGGCTCTGTATAAGATAAAGTCTGAAAGATACCCGTGGACGTTTTGGCCACGGAATTGTGAGAGATCATATTCAGTTACATTGAAGTTCTTACAGAAACAGCACAATTAAAACACATACAAAGAAACTATGAAAACTCTTGCGCTCATGAAATTGACATGAATGGCAATATTAGACCAATTTTTTCCCAACCAAAATGCACGAATATCTCAGCCTGTCATTTCTTAACCAAAATCAATGCACGTGGTTTGAAATGTCTGCACAACCCCCCATAGAGAGACCAATATTTTCTTGCCCAAAATGCACGGCACTATCAGACTCACAATTTATTATTATCACTTGGAAAACATTTGCAAGTGATGTTACCTGGTCCTGCTGCATGTTAGTCTCATAAATCTTACGTATTTGCAAAAGCTCTTGCTCACCCATTGTGAACTATATGGCGAATTTCCGATTGGAATATTCCATCTTCCAAACTTAAGAATATTGAGTTTGGGATGAACCTGAGGGGTATGTTGCTTGATTTTCACTCAGAGGCACTCATCGGCATATTATATCTCCCAGGCACAAGTTTCCACGGTACACTACCTGCATCCATTGGAAAACTTAGTTCTTTAAATTGGCTTTCAATTTCAGAATGCAGTTTTTATGGGTCTATCCCTCACTCTCTCTTTAGACTAGTGAATCTTGCAACTCTTTCACTAGGGAGTAATTTCTTGGGAGGACAGCTAAAGCTTGATATGGATTTGAAGCTAAAAATGCTCCAAACTCTTGATTTATCTTACAACAAATTGTCTTTGCTCACTAGAAAAGGTTCTACCAATGTAACCCTTCCTCCAATCCAAGAGTTAAAATTTGTTTCGTGCAATTTAACTGGAGAAATTCCGTCTTGGATAATGAACCTAACCACTTTATCTTACTTGAATCTTTATGATAATAACCTCCAAGGTGAAATCCCTCACTTTCTCTTTGTATTGGAGAATCTTGTAACTCTTGATCTAAATAATAATTGGTTAGAAGGACGGATAGAGCTTGACATGCTTTGAAAGCTCAAAATGCTTACTTTTCTTGGTTTATCAGACAACAAATTGTCTTTTTTTGAAGGAAAAAGCTCCTCCAATGTAACATTTTCTCAGATTCAGGTGTTGGAATTAGGTTTATGCAATTTAGTTGAATTTCCCTATTTTATACAAGATCGAGAAGAATTGAGAGCTCTTTACATACCTAACAATGGCATAAAGTCAATACCGAGTTGGATGTGGAGTAAAACAAGTCTTCTGGATTTGGTTGTTTCCAACAATGCATTGATAAGAGAAATATCCCCCTTGATTTGCAATTTGAAATCACTTGTGCATCTTGATTTATCTTATAACAATTTAGCTGGCATGATTCCATCATATTTGGGAAACTTTAGCCAATCTCTTCAAGTTTTGAATATAAGTTGGAACAAATTTGTTGGCCGCATTCCTCAAACTTATATTTTTGGAAGTGCACTTAAGGTGATTGATTTCAGCAATAACAACTTGCATGGTTGGTTGCCAAGAGCATTGGTCAATTGTAGAATGCTACAGTTTCTTGATGTGAGCCATAACCAGATCCTTATCAAAGCTATAATTTATTGGAAGGACAACTAGAGCTTAATATGTTTTTGAAGCTCAAAATGCTTACTTGTCTTAGCTTATCAGACAACAAATTGTCTTTGATCATTGGAAAAATTTCTTCCAATGCAACCCTTCCTCCATTAGAGTTGCTAGAATTGGGTTTATGCAATTTAGCCGAGTTTCCAATGTTTATTCGAGACCTAGATGAGCTGAAAGTTCTTGACATGTCACTACCCATTTGGATGTGGAGAAAAAGAAGTCTTAATAGTTTGTATGTTTCCCACAGTTCATTGGCAGGAGAAATATCCCCATTGATATGCAATCTAAAATCACTTCTGGATCTTGATTTGTCCTATAACAACTTAAGTGGCAGGATTCCGTCATCTTTGGGAAGCTTTAGCCAATCTCTTCAAGTTTTGAGGCTAAAAGAAAATAAATTGTTTGGCCTTATTCCTGAAACTTATATGAGAGGAAGTGCCCTTACAATGGTTGATTTTAGCGATAATAATTTGCAAGGTCAACTACCAAGAGCATTGGTTAATTGTAGAATGCTAGAGTATCTCGATGTGAGTCACAAACCAGATCAATAATTCATTTCCCTTTTGGTTGGGCACTTTTCCAGAGTTAAAAGTTATTGGTTTACATCATAATAAATTTTATGGAGCTATAATGTGCCCAAGGAAATGCACATTTCCTAAGCTTCATATCATTGATCTTTTTCACAATGAATTCTCTAGAAATTTTCCTTCAAAAGTAGTGAAGAATTGGAAATCCATGGCAGTGTCTAACATAATTCAATTAAGGTATAAGGACAATGTTATTCATGGGGTAAGATATTGGTTTATTCTTTGAATTTGATTGGACAATAATTTTGATTGGATATGCACGTGGACTAGTTGCTGGGTTGGCATTGGGAAGTGCTTTCAGTCTAGATATTCTTAGGTGGCTAAAAAGGATCTTTTAAGTCAAAGATCAAGACTTTGGAACTCGAGGTGTGTACTCTTTGATGATTTTCATTAGTCGTGTTTCCTTTTAAATTTACTGTAATTGCCTTGCCTTATGTAAGAGTGTGCTATGTAAAATTACTTAAAAATAAAGTGAAAATATATACACAGTGTGCTATGCATTTTGCTTGCTCTTATATTGAAATAATTAAATTGTCATACATTGTGTTCTTTGTTTCTGTGTAATCCTATGATCTTTTTTTATACTTTGCATTGGTACATGTTATAGTTTTTTTTTTTTTTTCGGGTTCCAAAAGCAAGGTTAAAGCTAAATACCAAACTTTAGTCTATCTCAAATTAAATACTAAATGTAAGATGTTAGAGAGTCAAAGTTTTGTCCGAATTTAGATTTTAGAATAATGATATATGCTTATTGACTCTTCAAGGAATGATAGATCATAATCACTTCATGCTATTCAAACAATGATTATGATTTTGGTTAAAAATTTGGGTAATATGTTTCTAGCTGAAGCATTGCTCATATTAAAGTGGTTTAACCGGTCAAATTTAGTCATTATTTATTACATTTATTTCATAGAATAATTTCAAGTTAATTAATTTAAATAAAAATTAAAACTGTTGAATTTTAAATGATAAATTAGAAATCAAATAACACCTATATTTTAACAACCAAACTAAAATTAATCCTATAAATAAGTTAAACATATAAAAATGAGTAGATATTCACTCACTCTAAAAGTAAATCTTGGCATACTTGCTCTATTAAATAACTTTTTATTGACATTGAATTTTATTAATTCAACTGTCGATTTGAAAGTTTCTACTAAGTAAATTAGGTGAATAAAATTTCATGCAATTTAAAATTTATTTGATACTTTATTATCCCACTTTATTTTAACGTATGCCTGCCAACTTGACGGGAAGTTTTGTAATAATAAGTTAATGCTAGTTAGTCATATTAGTTAGTTGCATCAGGTAGTTAGCCAGTTAGCATGCATAGCCATCATTGCTGCCACTGCATATATACTCAGAAGTCACTTCATTTATTCTAATGAATCAATCATTATTTTCTCCTCTATTCTTTCATTCTCTGATGGAATAAGTGCAAGCTAGGCAAAATGGTGTCTGCAATGTCACATTTAGATTCTGATATGGCTTTATATTAATAGAGGTCTTCTGATCATGATCTCAAAGCCATCCACCCTCTTGTCTATGAAGCTTCTCAAGAAATAGAGGCATCCCTTATGTGCTTTAAGCACCCTCCATTTCCCTGGCCTTACTCTCAGTTTCTGTGATGGCTTGGCTGCTCTCTTTTATGTTTATGCAGAACAGGATAACTTTTCAGAGATAAAAGGAACCAAATTTTTTGATGTTTTTGATTGGAAAGGGAGTTTGTATGATTTTAAGAAAACACAACTCAAGTATCATTGTACAGGAGGTAAGGTATGCTGATGTATTTAGTCCTTTGATTGGCTATAAATGCCTGCAGTTGATGCTTGCTGCGTGTTAATGGTTGTCATATGTCAAACACGAGTAGTTAGCTTCAAAGCATTTAGTTAGGGGATTTAGATGAACAGCAAATGCTTTCTTGTTAAGTAGAGAGTCTTGTTAACCGTGGCTTGCATATACACATTAATTATGCCCAGTGCAAAATTGAAAGTAACTGAGATGTAGGCAAATAGAAAATTTTGAAATATTCCATCATAGTTTACATTATTGTTTAGAAAATTACGCATCTCTGTTCAAAAAATTGGATAGAGGTCTCTTTCTTGCAATTTTAAGTTGTATGTGTTAGGATCACAGAACAACGGGATGTCGCCATTGCCATCATAGAGGATCCCACCCACTTCATCATCACTGGCTATGTGTTGCTGTTGATCCTTTGTGACTTCCTCATCAGTTTCATCCCCACATACATTTGAATTCTTTTCAACTAACTCTCTAGTGAAGAGCGGAGGAGAAGGCCAAGTGCTGTGGGAGAAGATGGCTTATTGCTCCAGAATCGGTAGGTTTTGTTTTCAAAAACTTCTTGCTTTTCAGGGGAATTCAAGTGTTCTGGACTGAAAGAACTATTGTGAAGCGCCAAGGATTTTGAATCTTCCATTAGAGTATAGCTAGATGGGTATGCCACTGTTTGAGACTCTAGTACTATCTCCGGTTCAAGTTTTGTCTCTGGGGTATTTTGTCCTGCAGGCTTTAACCATCTTATGTAATTACTCAAATCAAAGTTGGTTATAGCATTAATTCCTCTGTCATCAATCGCCGCTATGTCGTAAGCTCGAGCAGCTTCCTCTCGGGTGCCTCCATTAGTTAACAAGAGATGTTATTGAGAGGTAAGTGAATGAAAGAAAAGGCAAAACTATATCTCTTTTTTCTTTCTTTCTTTTCTTTCAGTGTTTGTGCATGTGTTAGTCTACATTTTTAGTTCAATTATAATGGCTTGTGTTGATTTAACTTACCGTAGGTGCCAAGGTTGAGATATTTGTATCCGAAAACCCTCCCTATTCTTGCTTCCCATCTACCATGCATTGTGGTGGTGCCTGCAAAAAATTGAACAAGCATTAGTGATTTCATCTTCATCACCAAGAAGTCAGAAGCCGATTATTGTTGTTCTCATCGGGAGTATCACCTTGCAACACCCCTATACTTTGAGACACCTCTTGAGAAGCCACTGCTCTTTCTGCTAAATTGTTAGGGGAAAGAAAAAGGAAAAAAGAAAAAGAGTCATGTAGGGTGGTGATGCCGTGATGATCGGTCTAGCGTCCCTAACCCTTTATTATAGAATTGTTTACAACTTCATCTGTTGGAAACACTACTATCAATCTATTGGGGTAAGGGTTATTTGGCTCCAGTCTGGTTGGGTGATGAGTTTCATTACAAATTATTGCTTGGAATTAGGCTCGACGGAGTTTAGGTTTCGGGTTGAGTTTTGAACTAACTGATAATTGGTCAGCAAATTATATCATAACGGTGTTATTTTCATATTTACGTCAAAGCCATTCTATTTTGAGGTATATTATTTGTACATTAAATTTGATGCCAAATACACTTAGGGATGTAAATGGGGCGGGGCGGGGGACGGGGGGATAAATACTCGCCTCCGTCCCCCACCCCATATTCATATTGGTACCCGCTTTTGAATTTTTTGTGGGTTTATGGGTACCTGTGGATATTTATAAATACCCGTTAAAATGTAAAAAATTAAAAAAATTTAAATTAAATATAAAAATTTTAATATCATAAAATAATTAAAATAAGTACAAATATTAATCTAATTCTACAATTCGAATTCTAACAACTTAATATACTAAAAATAAAAATAAACACATAAAATAAATATAAAATAAGTATATTAATCCAATTTTTCAATCTAAATTTCAACAAATTAAAATAAAAATAAACACATAATAGTAATTCAACTATTAGTCTAACATATAATAAGTACAAATAAATTTAACTTCTAAATTTAAACATTAGTCCAAACAATTTAAATAACAACAATATTAGCCTAACTAAGTTAATAACTTAAGCGTAAAATAATAATTTTATATCGGATACTCATGGGTATGGGGATAATGATCCCCGTCTCCACCCCATTTAACATACGGGTATTTAAAATCTCCATCCCCATTACCCATGGGGGCAAATCTTCCCTCCATATCTACCCTGTTACAAGTATTATCCGCGGGTATCTGTGGGGGTGGATTTTTTTGACATTCCTAAATACACTACTACTTAAGTGTGTATATATGGATTTAATTTTTATGCACATAATAATATAAAATAACTTTACATTATGAGCTAATAGGACTTGAAAAAACTGCTAAACAGTGACAAGTAATTATCCATCGTAATATCTACCCTATCATAATTTGTCATTCTTTTAAAATTTTATTAGCTACTATACATATAATATATATTTTTTTGGGTGCAACCATACATATAATAGTTATTTCACTTCATTATACATGTATCACAATGCTCACATACAGATATTAGTGCACAGTATCTATATAATATCTATATATGTGAGCTCAAAATCCATTTTCTTTATAATTCATATCATACGTTATCTTCTTAATTGGGTCACACATATTTGATTTTAAACCCAAATTGATCGGCACATTTTGGACGCTTTTAGGGATGGTTAAGAGTTTCTCTGGTGAAATTAATGAATCACATATATTCTTGGATTATTATTTTAACAAATGTTTATCAAAAGAATAATCAACCAATTAATACTTTGTACAAGTTTATGAGAAAGAATAAATATAGTTATCAATCTTATGCTCATGAAATCTTCTGAAATGTAAACCAGAGGAAGATTTTTGAAGTCTAACATGATTAAAACGATGTTTAGTCTTGAATATGTAAAATTCAATTTGTATGTAATGATTTTTACCACTAACAGTTAAATGAAATAATCTTGAAGACACCTTAGGCTTTTGGCTAAGTCTTTAGTCTCCTCACGCTGTGAATGCCAGCTATGTTCACTTTGCTTGTTTCTGCTACGGATGCTGCCTATGTTGGTAAAGTTACACAAATTGTCTTGAAAAGAAAGAGTTTACCCCTGAATTGTGACATTTTCTATTAACATAACTATAATTTATGCTATATTTATAAGGTGTACCTGAATTCATTCTGTTCTTATGATTTAACTCGCAGTCACAACAAATATGTCAATATGCTAAGTAATTATGAGTGAGGTTTGATCGAAAGTTGAGTTTATGATTAAAAACAAAAAACCTCTCTAGCAAATTTTTTTTGGCAATTGCATGGTTTTTTTTTTTTTTTTTGGCATTTTCTATCTTCTCATTTCCCGGTCTTATGAGGAACAGAGATTCCGGAGTCTAAATGAACCTATGGTCTTCATTTTGACTACGGAGTTGGTGAGATATGAGTTAGTTCTAATCCAAAGCACACGATTAAAATTACAAGCTATACTAAAGGGCGAAAATGAATAAAACGACAGAAAGCAAATTGCAAAGTCCAGTATTTGAGACAAATGAATAGAAACAGACAAAAACCTGAGCATCTAGAATCGAAAGGAAAGTTTGTGAACGTAATAAAGAAAACCTCACTATTAGACATGAGGGTAGATCGAAATTCTAACCGAAAGGTCACGATTAAAATTATATTCAAACAGAGAAAATGGAGCCTAATGACAGAATGCAAATTCCAGAGTCGAATAATGGAGACAAAGTATAGGCACAGGAAATGTTGAGGTAATGAAGAAAGCCTCAACATAGGATAAAGTTTTAGCCAAACCTTTGGGCGTGTTGGCCACGGAATTGGATAGGCAACATGTTTGGCAACCATGCAAACAGCCTTTTTTTTTCTCAAAAAAGCTGTCTTCTAAAAATTAATCATATTTGGGTAATTTTGTAGAATAAATTATAATCTAAAACTAATAATTTTAAGCTGAAAAATAATTTATAAACATAAGCAAATTTTTGAAGTTTATGATTATAAGTAAAAGCTGATTATTTCAGAATTCTTATACTTTTACCAAATTGACCATAAATAACAAATATTATATAATATAAACAATCATTTTATACCCTTTTTAGTAATTTTACTATATAAAAGCAACTTTTTCATACAACCCAAACAAAACAAATTAACTTAAAACTATATTTCAGCTAAAGTATCCAAATATAAATTGATTTGCATATAAGCGATTATATAAAAAAGTGATTATACAAATAAGCGATTATTGAAATAATTTTAATCTCACAGCTTTTTCGAACACACACAAAGACTCTTAGCGTGTGTATATGAGTAGTGTATATCTTCCTAAAATATCCTTCTAATCATCCTCTTAATTTTTTAATAAAAAAATATTAAATGCATTTTATGTTTTTAAAATAATAGATGCATTTGTAAAATATTGATTATTTTTTATATTTAATAATTAGGAAGATTGGTAGCAAAATATTTTAAGAGTATATTTTGTTTTCTTCCTTTTAGTGGTTCTATGCTAATTTCTTAGAAATCAAAGAAAAAACCAACAGTCTCACAATCATCAGCATGGGCTGAATTCCATGTATTGGTACATGTGGCTAACGAATTAACTTGGCTTATTGCTTTGCTTGGAAATTTTGATGTTGTGGTTGTTTTGGCTATGTTTTTTCGTGATAATCAAGTTGTTATGTAATAACCAAGTATAGGAATACATAAATCGAGATGTGCTGCCCTGTCAGACCCCACGAAGTTTCAAGTCTGGACCCTAGACCTCCTTAAAGGGATATATCATTAGGATATTTTCATGGGATCAAAAGTCCCGATAATTGTTCCTTAGATATCAAAAAATTGAAGAGCAATTTTTAACGAATTTTTGGAAGTTATTAACCCTTTTGTTTTCAAGCTTGAAGTTTAAGAAAATGCAAGTTTTCAGAAGTTTGTATTAAAATCCAAAAGTTGGATTTTGATTCTTAAGGAGTTTGATTTTTCTAATATTTTTATTGAATTCAAATGGGGGATATTTTCTTATTTATATTTATATTTTAAAGTTAATGGAGAGTAAATAAATGAGGACTTTTACTTAAAATTAAGAAATGTAAATAAGTATATGATGATATTTGAGAAGTGGTTGGAAGAGGAAAAAAAACAAAAAAAAAGGGGATTGGGTGCCTAGGCGCTGGATGCACTGTTGAATGTTTTGCTTTCAGGTGGGTGGCGCCCAGGCGGCTAGGTCGCGGCGCCTAGGCGCCCACTGGACGGAAATAAAGGAGAAAGCTCGACCCTTCTCCTCCATTTCCACCATGCCTCTCTCTCTTCCTTCTCTCTTATTCTTCTCTTCCCCGACATGATTTCCACCAACCCTTTACCATTTTTCACTCAATCCACCATCAAATTCATCTTCTTCCTTCATCACCATCATCATACTTTAGCTTGGCTCTCCTTTGAGCTCTCTCTCTCTTCCTTTCTAGTGAGAGAAACGAAGGAGGGAGAAGACCTATGTCCTCCATCAAGTTTCTTCTTTCTTTTGCAACCCAAGGTAACTCTCTAAGCTTAAATCCTCTTCTATTTCATGGGAAGGAAGGATTTTCTTGGAGGATTAAGTTTAAGGTTGAGATTTGGGAACCTAGGGTTCCAAATTGGGGATTTTGTACAGGAGGTAATTTAAGTTAATCCTTAGCTTTAGAAACTAATTGGTGCTTGAATTGTGTTCTTTATAATGTTAGATACTCTCCGGAATCTCTTGGTGGCTCTAAGACTTCGTAGAGTTTGGGCTCCTTTCTTTCCAAACTTGATATGTGAGTGCTAGTACATCTATAGCTTGTTCTTATTCTTAATTTCCTAGCTACATGCCTAAAATGTAATTTAGTGAAGCTTATCAAAGAATTAAATTAATATGTTTTAGGCATAGAAGTGTAGGACAAGCTCTTATAGAAGCTAATTTATGGTATTTAAATAATATGAAGTTTCAAGTTATTAGAAATTGTTATGTTCTTAAAGTCAATGTTCTGAGCTATTTGATAGAAAGAACAGTCACATATAAATTGAGAACGAGCTCTAGATACTTTAAGTTGAAAATGTTATACTTTGAAACCATATTTGATAGTACAATTATTTTAAATATTTGGTGAATTTTGATAACTATGTTTGCAAAGAATACAAAAGATTCTTGAATCTTATTATGCATTTAAAGTTATGAGCAAGAAACTATATGATTTGAAATAAAGAAAAGTGTTATTGTCAAGGAGTTAGAAAGGAAATATGTTTTCAAGGACTCACATGAGGCATGACAAATACCCAGCAAGTGTGAGTGTCTTTCTCAGGGAGGAAACTGTAACAGAACTGTTTGCTAATGGCAGCAGCATTAGCCTTGGTGTACCACGTATAACCCAGCTAGTAGGGTGATTACTATCCCGGCATGTCGGCCAACATGTCCGGTAGATATAGTCACGCATAGGTGGCAGCAAGTGTCGCAGCCTGCTCCAAATTACAATTTTAAAATACTTAATTACACTAAATTTGAAGTATAGTGCAACCAAAGTCGTCTCCCAAGGATGTTGTTGCTATCTAGTTAAGTAATAAGGGGGTATGTGCAAACATGCAGTAAATAAGCTATAAAAGAAAATTAGATGAAAATAAAAACACTAATTCAAAGAGTTCCTTTGGCATAAAGTGAATCAATCATTAACGCATAATATATCAAACACATGGAGTGCGGCTAATTTGAGCTATTAGAGAGACCTCTGCTAACAACCCCACAAGTCTACCTAGAGAACTCTAGAAATTTAACCAACACAATTGATTAGATAATTGAGACCTCAACTCTAATTAACCTATGTTGATTTCTAGCCCCAAATGTATTAGCCTAAGTTTGAACCCAAACCCAATTCCTAATTCTTTAACTAATCAAGTTTATACCAATTGACCAATTAGCAATCACCCAACTAGTTCCTCATTCATAAACCCACATATCAATATCATTCAATGCAAGTTTACAAGTAAAAGAGAGCAAAGAATTAATAAAACAAACATGATTAAAATTCAAGTATAGGGTTTCAAGATTACAACCATAATACCCTTGGAGTCTTCTTGAACTAGCTTGACGTCCTACTCCTCCATAGCAATGAAGGTTACAAACTAGAACCCAAAACAAGTATCTTACAAAATGAAAGGAAAAGAAAAAGAAAAGAAGAGGAGAGGAGAAGAGAAGAAAGAAAAATGAAAAAATGTTGGCAATGAGAGTCCTTTTTTCGCGTCTCGGTTTTCTCTCTTCTTAACAGACCTCAAATGTCAAAATTCAAAAATACCCTTGAGCCCATCTTAATCCTCTGCCTCTTAGCTTTAAGTGGACACCCAATTTGCTTAATTTGGACTTAAAATGAGAGAGTTATGGCCCAATCTTTATAGCATGTCTAGGTTGTATCTCTATCCGCGTCAGTCAAATTCAACAGCTAATAAGTCTATCAAGATGTCATTGTTTGGGAGAGTACTCTCATATGAATTGAAGCTTTATGTCTTAGCTTTTAAATGGCACCATTTCCACCTCAATCCAATGTCTACAACTCACGTTATGGCCCAATTAGTGCACACTAATCAGGTTCCAGCGTGACAGCCCTGTTCTGACTTCGTGGCCCAATTCGTCCTAATAAACATCTGAATTAGTTTTTGACTTCTTCATCAAAGTTGTAGATCTTTCTCTCAGCTTTCCTACAATATAAAATTTGTGATTTTTAGATATCTACAACTCAAGATACAGCCATAATACAAAAATAGTATAAATCTATAATAATGCTGAAAAATACACTTAAGCCCAGTTAGAATCCAAACTTATAAAATATGTCCAATATTATTCAATTAAGCACAAAAGAGGTTCAATGAACTAAATATGAGGATTAATCAATGTATCAAAATATTGCTTATCAATAGGCGTGAAATCAATTACTGCTGGACAAGCCCAATCAGGCAGTTATTTTCTAAAATAGAATTCTCCCCTAAGTTTTTTATGAGATTGAACAAGTATTTATTTTCTATATTTTAAGAAAGTATTTCTATATTATGCATTTATGTTTAAGATTCTTATTTACTAGTTAAAACTGTATTTAGTTGAAATTGAAATTTAAGGAAATTCCTTGAAATTATCATGTGTTTGAAGTCATGAGCAAGGACACATATGAGTTGATATAATGAGATTTATGTTCAGTTGAACTGAAAGGTGCTCTAATGAGCCATAGAGAGATTTTAAAGATAGATTAAATATCAGATATGCCTTACCAAAAGTTTTTATAGTAATTTTATTACATAGACAAAGTATTTTTACTTAAGAAACAACGTAAGAGGTTTTGAAAATGCTTATAAATTATATGTTACTAAAATTGAATGTTTAGGCTTGTTCCACTCTTGTTATAGATATATTATTCCTCATTGAGTCTTTATGACTCACCCTTTTTTCCTTTCCATGTTTTTAGACAAGTGCCAGCTTGTCCTCATATTTCTACGACTAGTTAAAAGTGTTGGATTCCCATATACTTGCTCATGTGGGGTTTCAGATTTTTTTTTTTTTTTTTTGTATTTGACTAAAATTGGTAGAACCTCTAGTAATGCTCTAATAACCCGCAGGCAGGGTCCTTTCTGTATCATTTATAATTTGTAGCAATAGTATGTTAATTTAGTTATGACCAACTTGAGTTTTAATGTTTATGAATTAAGTTTCAAGAACATATATGTATATATATTTTCACAAGTATGATTATGTTTTAAACTCCTATATTATGTGTTGTGAGGTGCATTCAGAGAATGCCTAGATCCCAAATGATTTTTGTGTGTTTGGATTGTTGTGCAGGTGGAGAATCCGTATTTGGGAATAGTCCTAAATACAAGGAAGACTTTACCCAATTTTTTTCAGAAAAAGGTCTAGCGTAGGCTTGCTAGGGAACGTGTCCCCTATGCGCCGGTCACGTCCTAAGTGGGGTCGTGACAAAGGTGGTATCAGAGTATTAGGTTTTCCTGTGGTTTTACTCATTTTAAAGTATAGTTTTACTCATTTTAAAAAATTATCCAAATATATGAGAGGTAATTTTTTAATGAAAAAAGTTATTGTTTCCCAAAAAAATCACAACCAAACACACCTAAATTAGTGTCATGCTACTATCAATAAACTGTTATTATTCAAATGATTATGAAGATATTATTTGTTACTCAATCGATATCATTATTGATCATCGCATGAATTTAAAAAGCCTTTTGAAGATGAATATTTTTTTTTAACAGCTAACCAAAAAAAAAAAATCTTGTATTACATCAAACATTAACTAAACAAGATAAGAAGCCAGATAGTAAAATAATCTCTAAGCATGATTAACAATTAAAAATAAAATTTATTTTATTTTATTTTTTTATTTTCTCTATTTTCTATTTACTCTACATATGTATTATTATTTCCTATTTACTATTAATTTATTTTTATTTTTTAGTTTTATTGTTTTGGTCATTTTTAATTATTATTATTCTTATTTTTTGATAATTTCAACAAAAAGTCCTAAAAACTAAATTTAGCGAAACCTAACACCTAACCAACTAACCTCCTTTTTTTTCCCCTTATTTTGATAGCACCTTCTAAGACTGGAAAGAAATAGAAAAGGATACAAAGAAATACTTGCTCAATTGGGTCCATCAAAGTGATGAGATTTTAAGAGCCGAGTAGTTATCAATCGAATCCCTTCTGACCCAAACTCAACAAAAAGGGAAGGGAGATATTTTTTTGAACATATATTTCGGACACTACTTAAGATATTTGGGTATAAATAATTTGACATTTAATTATATTTATGTGAATTATGTGATATAGTGAGAAATTTGTTCATCAGATTCACTCTAAGGCAACTAAAATCCTCTATTATTATAACATGATGATTTCCCACATATTTGCATAGTTAAATTTACTAGTACCGTAGAGTGTCTATAAAACTACATTCAAATAACACTACTGAAAAAGGAAGGCAAAGAAAAGTTAAGAAATGACAATCCAAAAACTACCTTTCAGGTTGATAGAGTAGGCGTGGTGACAGAGAAAATGATGGATTCTTTGGAGAGGTAGTTACAGAGGCTGTTTGCATTTGATGGCAAATGCAAAAGATGCTACAGAGATAAATCTCCTTTTCACACTATTGCAGGAATGGGAATTGGGAAGCTACATGGAAGGTGATGGTTGAGATGAAAACGGTGTCTTCAAAAGGGAGGAGGACTAACGAAGTTTTTGATAGCCAAGTATGTGGAGGTGAATGGTGATGAAAAAAAGCTTGCAGCAAATATTAAAAGAATGAAATTAATAAGATGATAATGAGTGCAAAAATACAAGAATTTATGTGGTTCAATCTGCATTTCCTATCAAATGAATGCTTTCACTGTGAGGGAAGAACAACTGAAAAACAAAATATATGAATACTTTATTCCAATACCTAAAGCTCCTTGCACAATAATAATACTTTATTCCTCTACCTAAATCAATCACAATTCTATCAAAATATACATATGTGAGCCAACTTTACTAATAGAAGACTAAGCTTCATTCACCATTTTTTTATACTTCTATGGGCACAAAAAGAATTATTAATTGCTAGCTAGAACGCCTCACCTGATTAATTTAGAGCAATGGTACTTAAATAGAAAAAATTATTATAATTTTTGATAAAAAATTTTCTCTCTCTCTCTCTCTCTCTCACACACACACACTTAGTCTATTGATCTTATCTATAACCAAGATCCTTAGCCTCTAAGAATGTTTATTCCATATCCTAACAAATTTCTCATACCTTAATAGATTTCTTATATCCTTAATTCAAATATTCTTAAATCTAATGATATACATCTTAAAGATATTTATAAATAAAATCAATCACAATACTATCAAAATCTACAAATAAGCCAACTTTGCTAATAGAGTAAGGCCTAGTTTGATGTACTATTTGAAGGGTGTTTTAGCTTACAAGAAGCATAAACCAATTTTTTTTGTTTGGTAAATCAAAAAATCGGGATGCTTTTTGCTCCTGACTTTAAAAAACCAAGGAGTGCTCTCTACAGCTCTTGTGAGATGTTTTTCAGAGTTGATTTGTGTTTTTTAAAATTTAAAAGACTAATATAACTTTACTTTATTTAATAACATTAAAAGTAAAATTTTTTTTAGTATTTATGTCTATTATAATTATTTTAAATTTTAATAATAACTTTACCAAAGATTACTTTTATGACTTCTACTTATTGTGAATAACTTTTATATTATTTTATCAAATAATACTACTATAACTCTTTGAGAACAGCTTTTAAAAAGCCTTAGAGTGCTTAGCAACTCTCAAAAAGTCACAAGAATACCAAACTAAGCCTTACCCTCATTTGTCATTATTTTATACTTTAATACGCACAAAAAGCATTACGATTGCTATACATGTTGAACTTCTAACCTGATTAAGCGTTCATTTTTTTTTAATTTTTGAAAAAAAGTAATTATAAAACTAAAATTTTTGTATACCTGGAAAAAGCTGAAAATAATTTTTTTTGATATTCTGATTATTTTTAAAAATTTACCAAATATATCAAAAGTGATTTGTTAGTAAAAAAAAGTGACTTTTTTTGCCAAAAAAATCTTACCTAAATGCACCCTAATTTAGAGTAATGATACTTAAATAGAAAATTTTATTAGAATTTTTGATAAAAATAAAATAAAATAAAATGGTGGTTCTCGAATAACATAAGTTGATATGACCCATTTGATCATCCAACCATCAACTTATAAACCACATCATTCTAATAAATAATTTCCTCAAAAATTCTTACTTTTTTAACATTTCCTATTAATTTAAGAGTCATATTATGTATAATCATTTTGAATAGGATACCGTATCAATTTACACCCCATCCACTATTGGATGGGATATGGACATTATTTGGATGAGATATAGACCCCATCTAATGATGAATGGTGTGTGAGTTAGTACTGTATCTTACACAAAGTGAATACAAAAAGTATTTCTCTTAATTTAATAAACCATTTTATTTTATTAGCTTTTGCAATTATTTATTAAGACAACAACAATTGCAGGCTTTGTCAGTCTTCGGCAAGCTTAAAGTAGACCAATGCTCGTTTTGGCTACGGAGTAAGTGAGACATGATGTTAATCAGATTAAAGTTTTTAAATTTTACCCATAGTGCATGATAAAGTTACGTTGAAACGGAGAAAGTGAAGCATATAGCGATAGAACGCAGATTGAAATATTAGACTAATGTATAGAAACCCTCCTAGAACATAAGCACTTTGAATGGACAAGAATGTTTGTCGCGGGAATGAATAGCTCAGTCTAAGATAAAGTTTGAAACCGACGAATGGTCGCTTTAATTAGCAACATTATAAGAGAGGACATATTCAATTAGCTGGATTGAACCTCTTACATAAAATGCATGACGAAACACTTTGAAGAATTAAAAAGTAGATAAGTTCAAAATTAAAAATGTAACAAAATTAAAGATTTTAAGAAAACTAAAGTAATTATAAAACGAAATAAAAATAATAACTTTAAACAAAATTATGATTAATAATAAATAATCAACGCTAAAATATTATCTTAATTAATAAACAATATGAAGGTTAATTTTGAGAAACTAATAAATATGAATTAAAAATATAGTTGTAATAATCATGTTAGTGTGATGCGCCCTTCCCGTAAATATTTTTTATAAAGTTATTTAATTATATTATGTCCCTTCATTAATAGCGTTTTACTCATATATTAATTATCTTAAATGGACATGATTAATTAACTGTAGAACTAGCTAATAGTGTATCAAAATCAATCACAGATATAAAAAATTAGAATATTTAAGAATAAAACATGATGCTTTTGCCTTGGTTAACTTTCTGAAAGTTTTCAACATCAAGATCGATTAAGCTCTTTATAAATTACTGATACCAAGGATCAATTACCTTTAATTTTTTGTTTTTAAAGACCAGCTTTTATATAATCGTTCATATAGGCGTGATTTCGCAAGCTTAAGAATAATAATCTTAGGATCCAAGATAACCAAAAATTGATCTAAATGGCTTTGCCTAAATTATCATTTGAGATTGCTTAATATTATGAGGGGTGTTATTTGTACCACCTTTTAATGTGGACATCTAGACACTCTCTCACAAATTTGGAAAAAAAAATTGTAAAAGAAAAAGAAAAAGTGAAAAACCAAGTGGAGAGAGGAGAGAGATAAAGAGAGGGTGTCTAAAGATGTTAAAAGATAGTATGTACAAATATCATTTCTCTAATATTATATACTTTTTGAATTCATCAGAACAATCAGGTTGCATTACTTAACAAGATAGGAAATACAAATTCAAAAAATTACTCAAGATCCCTTCGGATAAACAAAGAATTGGAGAAAGGACTAATGCTAGTTATATATAGGTTATAGCTTCAAGAACCCCTAAAATTAAGTTTAATTAATGTTGTTATAATTATATAAACAAATAAAACTAAAGTACGAAGAGAGAACGCAAATTGCGGAGTCCAATATGAGATGTAACAGTATCAAACCATCCAAACATCTGAGCTCTCTTCATATACCAAAGTTCGTGGAGGTAATGAAGAAAACCTCACATTAAGGCAAAGCTTAAACTAGACCGATGCTCGTTTTGGCTATGTAATTGGATAGATTCAATTAGATTAACTGATGTTTTTTCCCCCAAAATGCACGTATGAGATTGAGGAGAGAAGACAATATGCAGGGGTCCAATAATATCAGAAACAAGTGGATCGAAACAGACCAAAAACATAGAAAGTTCGTGTGGGGTGAAGATTGAAACAGTCCTGTGGAGATCGACGGAATGCAAATTGCAGAGTCAAATATTAGTGACAAATATACAGAAACTGTCCAAAACTTCACTATGGAGTATGGACAGAAAAGAAAGTTTGTGGAGGTAATGAATCTGAAAGGCTCTGTATAAGATAAAGTTTGAAACATACCTGTTGTCGTTGTGGCCACGGAATTATGAGAAATCATCCTCAGTTACATTGATGTTCTTGCAGAACTAGCACAAGTAAATCACGTACGCAGAAGAAACTATGAAAAATCTTAGGCTTATAAAATTGACATGAATGGCAGTATTAGACCAATTTTTTCTTAACCAAAATGCACGAATGTCTCAGCCTGTCATTTCTTAACCAAAATCAATGCGCGTGGTTTGAAATGTCTGCGCAACACGCCATCAACAGACCAAGTTTTTCTTGCCCAAAATGCACAGCAGTATCAGACTCACGATTTATCATTATCACTTGGAAAACATTTGCAAGCGATGTTACCTGTTCCTGCTGCATGTTAGACGCATTCCCGGGCGTCTACTATGTAGATACCACAAGCAATCTTCCTGATAGAAGGCAAGCCATCACCATCAAGTCCTACAGTATAAATAGAAATAGGTATGCACTGACAGTGTAAAATAGTTTTACACTGTCAATCAATAAAAATAGGGTAAAATGAGAAATCATGGTGGGTCCCTCATTATAATAGGTAGTTATTTGTATGAGTTGGCACTTTCCACTATCTCTATTGGTTGACAGTGTAAAACTGTTTTATACTATCAGTGTATTTAAATTAAATTCATATTTGAATTCTTTTTAAAATTTTCTTTTCTAAATGAATGCGTTTTTTTCAATTATAATTGACTTTAATTTTTAACTAATTTTACTTTGCTTTTTATTTTTTAAAAAAATGTTTAATGTGAAATTAATCTGGTTGCGATACGTGTTGAAATTTCCTTGTTATATCTTTTGTTTTATTAGTAGTATAGATTCTCTCTGTATTGGTTTCTCCCTTCTCGTCTAAACCAGTTCTTTTCGTTGTTCCCCTCTAATCCTTGTTCTTACTTTACCAGGTGATATATCTGAAGAATGTGAGACAGACCCGTTCATAGCTGATCATATAGACACCCATTATTTTTTCATTCTTGTTGCTGATACACATTCATGTACTTTCACTCGTATATTGCATTAGTTCTGTTTGTTGCTATTGCTGTAAGACATTTTCTGTCGTGAATAGATGCATATCGCATCATATCTCTAGTCATTAATCAATATTTTGGGCGTTTCACAATTGTTTCTTTTTTTTAATTATTTTCTATCTTCCGTCATTTTTCTACTGCCAATTTCAGCAAAATACAAAGAGATCAAACTAAAGCATGATGAGCCAGAGAAGACTATTGCGGAGTCTAGTATAAGGGAAAACAGTATCGCAGAGTCCAGAAGTCTCGGCTCTTAAAGTTCACAGCAAAGTTTGTTGAGGAAATAAAGTGTAAAGATTAAGATAGACCTATTCCCGCTTTGGCTACGGAATTGAAGAGATACTCAATTAGATTGAATTTTTCAGCCAAAGCGCATCAATGAACTTATATACCACTGCTAAATATATAATTTAGTAGGCGGATTACTTTAAAATTGCAGAGTCTAATAATAACAATACATCACGGATAAGTGGGTAACGCGTGACATAGAGTGTGGACGTTTTGACAACGGAGTCAGAGGGAGACTTGACGTTAGATTGAAGTTCTTACCCAAAGTGCTCCACTCCATAAAAATTATAAACAAACTGAGAAAATTGACATAAAGTTTGTGGAGATAATAAAGTTAGCCTCACCGTGAGATGAATGGCATAATCAGACCAATTTTTCCTACCCAAAATGCAGGAATCTATTATCATAAACACTTTGAGAACTTTTTCTTTAATTTGCTGTAAAAGTTCAATGCATGTCTGCACAATCCACCGTAGACAAACCAAATATTCTTGTCCAAAAGGCATGGCTCAACAGACTCTTAATTTATCACCGTCACTTGAAAACATATTCAATTGTTATAAATTATAATATACTAGTATTTTAAATCCGTGCAATGTACAGGATAAGAAAAATAAAAATTCAATTAAATGTAAAATGTCCAATATTATGTAAAGTTGTAAACAAATATAATAGAATAAAGCCTAATTTGGTAGTATAATTTTGGAGAGTGTTCTTACTTATAAAAAGTATAAGTCATTTTTTTTTTTTTTCAGCTTCATAAACAAGAAAATGGTGCTTTTACTTTTGGCTTTTAAACGTTAAGGGGTGCTATTGATAGCTCTAATGAGGTGTTTTTTAGAGTTGATTTTCACTCTCTAAAATTTAAAATATTGATATAATCTTATTTTTTTAATGACAGTAAAAATAGAAATTATTCTTTTTAATATTTATATTTATTATAGTTATTTTAGATTTTAAGAGTGACTTTAACAAATACCACTATTATGGTTTCCGCTTTTTAAGAGCAATATTTATATTATTTTATCAAACAGTACTACTATGATTTTTTTAGAGCAATTTTTAAAGAGCTCAACAGCTCTAAAAAGTCATAGCAATACCAAATTAAGCTTAAATGATAAATATAAAAAGTATTAATAATAATAATTGTATATAACATTAATATCTATTGTAATGAATTTAAGTGCCAAATTTACATAAGGCATAATCAAGGTATAGTTTATGATGTATAGAGAAAATAAAATACTCAAAATAGGAATAGAGAATAGAACAAACAAACCTACAAGTAAATGAAACCATGCCAAGCATGCCACCGGTGACTCCTCATCTATTGCCGCCGGCATCACCAAGAAGAAACCTTCTCTAATCATTGTCTTGATCAATGTCCCAAAGAAGAACTGCATCGATCGCAAGCTACTCATTTGTAGGGGCATCTCGAATAGAAGCTCTGAACTGCCATGGACGTCAAAAAATTTTGCTATCCAAAAGACTAAAAAAAAATTAGAAAAGGCATGGAAGAGAGAAGAAATTATTGAAAAAATAATAAAATAATACCAGAGCAAGGATAAAAAGGGATTGTTGAAAATGAAACACACAAATTGAAAGAAATTTCTATGACAGAAAAAATAAGAGAAGAGGATGAGGGAAAACTATTTTGTTTAGGATTAGAAATGATTTCTCGGAAAAGGAAGGAAGTGTCCACTATTGAATCCCATGAATAAATAAGTACATAAATGAGCCTTCAAATAAGGTATAGTTTATTTAAAATTCAAATTGCATGTGAACGAGAATTAGTGGGAAAAAGCTTTAACAATAATTTATTTCTAAAATAATTATTAAAGCAAAAATTTAAAATCTTTTCGAAAAAAGAAAGATTCTTACTCAGTGGAATTTTGAATACACAATTTTGTGATACCTTTAAAACTTTTCACACTTGGATCCTAGAATATTATTAGTATTAGTATATTAGTATACAAAAGTGAATAAAGTTATTTTTAAAAAATATTTGAATTCTTCAAGTTATTTTTTCAAACAATATTTGAATTATTTCTAAATGAATGTATCAACAGTTAAATTCTTTGTAGAAATAAATACATTTATATTTGAATTCTTTTTAAAAATTTTATTTTTTAAATGAATGCATTTATTTTTTTTCTAAATATAAATTTTTAACTGATTTTATTTTTCTTTCTATTTTTCAAAAAAATGTATTTAATATAAAATTAATCTAGTTACGACATGTGTAAACTTTTTTTTTATTATATTTTTTATTTTATTAGTGGTACAGATTCTCGTAACAAATTTCTAATAAACTCTCTAGATTTGCTCTCCCTAATGAGGCATTAATTTTCTTCTACTTAATGTTCTTGCAGGTAGCATCAGGGTTCTATTTCCTTCACTTTCCAACAACTACCTCTATCCACTATCCACCCATATCGAATGTGGATACGAACAAAATAAAGTTAAAAAGTTTTCCATCCACGCATGTGAATTTCCATGTCTAAGCAATTCACGCCATAAAGAGACCCATTTTTCTTGCCCAAGATGCACGCTTGGCACAAAAGTCCTCTCACTATTATAGAAGGCAAGCCATCACCATCGTGTCCTTGGGTATAAAAGCCAATTGGTGTGTGCCAAACTTCTCATCTGAACGTTTGCATTGAAACCTATTAAGATACAATGGGATTGTTGTGGTCCCTTGCTTTGTCAGTACAGTTTCTTTTCCTTTCCTCACTCTTCTCATCCACAGTTACAAACTGTTTACCTTCCCTTCAGCCAACTCATCAATGTCATGAAGATGAAAGCTATGCCTTGTTGCAGTTTAAGGAAAGCTTTGTCATTCGTAAGTTTGCTTCTCATAATCCTTTCAGTTATCCTAAAACTGCTTCTTGGATGCCAAGCACAGATTGCTGCTCGTGGGATGGCATTGAATGTGATGAGCTCACAGGTCATGTGATTGGCATTGATCTTAGTAGCAGCCACCTCTATGGTTCAATGGATGCCAATGGCAGTCTTTTTTCACTTGTACACCTTCAAAGACTTGATCTTTCTGATAATAATTTCAATCACTCTCAAATTCCAACAAGGATAGGTGAGTTTTCACAATTAAGATATCTGAATCTTTCTCATTTTAGTGAAACGACATTTTCTGGTGAAATCCCGCTAGAAGTTTCACAACTGTCCAACTTCTTGTCCCTTGATCTATGTAGCTATATTCAATATGTTCCTCCTGCTAACCCAATCAACCAGTTGCGACTCAATATATCCATTCTAAGAAGCTTAATTCAAAACTCAACCAGACTTGAAGAACTTTGTCTTAATTTTGTGACTATTTCATCATTTGTGCCTGATATACTTGTAAATCTTACATATTTACAAAAACTCTCTCTTTTCCATTGTGAACTATATGGTGAATTTCCTGTTGGAATATTCCATCTTCAAAACTTAAAGACTTTGATTTTGGGACACAACCGAAACCTCAGTGTTATGTTGCCTGTTTTTCCCACAAGTGCACCCATCAGCTTCTTAAATCTTGCAGGCGCAAGTTTCTATGGTGTAGTACCTGCATCCATTGGAAATCTTACTTCTTTAAATTGGTTTTCAATTTTAGAATGTAATTTTCATGGATCAATTCCTTCTTCACTTGGCAACCTGAATCAGCTTGTGTATTTAGACCTTGGATATAATAGATTTACTATTGAGACCTTTCCATTATGTTTTGCCAATCTCACCCAGCTATCCTATCTATCTTTAGAGAAAAGCAATTTGGGTGGTAAAATTCCATCATGGATAATGAATTTAACCAAATTAGCTTACTTGGATCTTGGTCATAATAACCTTCAAGGTGAACTCCCTCCTTCTCTCTTTAGACTAGAGAATCTTGTAGATCTTTCTCTAGTCTTCAACTCATTGGAAGGACAGCTAGAGCTTGACAAGTTTCTAAAGCTGAAAATGCTTACTTCTCTTAATCTATCTTTCAACAAATTGTCTTTGTTCACTAGAAAAGGTTCTCCCAATGTTACCCTTCCTCCAATTCAAGGGTTATGGTTGAATTCATGCAATTTAAGTGGCAAAATTCCATCATGGATAATGAACCTAACTAATTTAGTTTGTTTGGATCTTGGAAAAAATAACCTTCATGGTAAAATCCCTCACTCTCTCTTTAGACTAGAGAATCTTGCTAGTCTTTGTCTATCTAGTAATATGTTAGAAGGACAGTTAGAGTTTGACATGTTTCTAAAGCTCAAAAAGCTTACTTTTCTTTCATTATCATTCAACAAACTGTCTTTGCTCGAAGGAAAGAACTCTTCCAATATAACCATTTCTCAAATTCAGATATTGTCATTACGTTCATGCAATTTAGTCAAATTTCCCAATTTTTTACAACACCTAGATGAATTGGTGGGTCTTTACATATCAGACAATGATTTAAAGTCTACAATACCCAGTTGGATGTGGAGAAAAAGAAGTCTTATGGGTTTGTATATTTCCCACAGTTCATTGATAGGAGAAATATCCCCATCGATCTGCGATCTGAAATCACTTAAGGTTCTTGATTTGTCATACAACAACTTAAGTGGCATGATTCCCTCATGTTTAGGAAGCTTTAGCCAATCTCTTCAAGCTTTGAAACTAGGACAGAACAAACTGGTTGGCCATATTCCTCAAACTTATATGATAGGAAATGCCCTTAAGATGATTGATTTCAGTTATAACAATTTGAAGGGTCAACTTCCAAGAGCATTGGTCAATTGTAGAATGCTTGAGTATCTTGATGTGACCCATAACCAGATCAATGATACATTTCCTTTTTGGTTGGGATCTCTTCCTGAATTAAAAGTAATTTCTTTACGGCAAAATAAATTTCATGGAGCTATAAAGTGCCCAAGGAAATGCACATTTTCCATGCTTCACATAATTGATCTTTCTCACAATGATTTCTCTGGAAATTTGCCTTCAGACACAATGAGGAATTGGAAATCCATGACAATTTCCAACATAAGTCAATTACAATATGAGGATTGGAATTTTCAGTATGGGAGTAAAAATGGACTTGATAATGTTTCTTATTCATTCACAATGGCTAACAAAGGAGTCATCATGGATTATGAGGATCTTCAACACTCTTACTTCATGATGACAGCCATCGATCTTTCAAGCAATAGAATTTCTGGAGAGATTCCAACAGTCATGGGAAAAATGAAGGGTCTTATTTTGCTCAACTTGTCCAATAACATGCTTACTGGCAACATTCCATCTTCTTTAGGGAAGCTTTCAAATCTCGAAGCATTGGACCTTTCTCTCAACAGCTTGTCAGGGAAGATTCCCCAAGAATTAACAGAACTCACATTCTTGGAGTTCTTTAATGTGTCATTTAACAAGCTATCAGGTCCTATACCAGAAAATAACCAATTTTCCACATTCGATGGTAGTTCCTTTGAGGGAAACCAAGGCCTTTGTGGGATTCAGTTGTTGAAGAAATGTGAAGATCATGCTAGGCCTTCACCTCCTGAATCTGATGGGAAGCATGACTTAGGATCTTTCTTTGAACTTGACTGGAAAATAGTTCTGATTGGATATGGGGGAGGACTTGTTGTTGGGTTGGCATTGGACAACGCCTTCGATCTAGATATTTTAGGATGGGCAAAGAGGTTCTTTTAAGTAAGAAATCATAACTCAAACTTTGGAAGTGTGAACTCTTTAATGGTTGTCATTTGTTCTTGTTTCCCTTTTTAGTTATTGTAATTGTGTTATGGAAGAGTGTGTTATGTAACATTACTTCAAAATAAAGTGAAAATGATAAGCATAATGTGCTATGCATTTTGCTTTTTCTCATATTGAAATAATTAACTTGTCATATATTGTGTTCTTTGTTTGTGTATATTCTTGTAATTTTTCTTTACACTTTGCATTCGTACATGCTATAGGTCAATATTTTTTTTTCTGATAAGAGGGGGCTAGAGCTAATGTCAAACTTTGGCCTATATCAAATTCAATATTAGAATATGTTTGTTTGTGTTTTTTTTTCAACAAAAAATCACTTTTTTTCATTGAAAAAAATCAGTTTTTATATATTTGGGTAAATTTTTAAAAATAATCAGATCCTCAAAAAAATCGATTTTCAACTTTTTTGGAGAAGTTGAAAAGAATAGCTTATAAAAAAAATCAGTTTTCAACTTTTTCTGTTATGTATAAAATTTAAGTTTCAAAATTACCTCTTTACAAAATCTGAAGCAAACACATTCTTAAATTACTTTGAATAATTTGGTAGAAGCAAGAGGGGTGAATTAGTTCTATATGTTGAATAATAGAAATTTTTGAGCAACTAAAAATTTTTATGTAATTGAAAAACAACTTAAATAAAATGCAAACAAATAAAGTAGGTAGAGATAAGAGAAATGTACAAATGATTTATCCTAGTTTGGCTACAATATGTGACCTACATCTAGTCCTCAAACACAGTTCGATGTTTTCTTTGCTTGTCAAATTTTTGCCATGAGGGCACCAATGAACTTTCCTCCACTAAATCCCAAGTGGAATATACATAGTTTGTTTTCAAAGATACCACAAAAATCTCCCTCTATCTTAACCCCAAATAGAGTAAAACTACCTTCAGTTTTTCCTCTCAGGGACATCATCACAAAACCTTTCTCAGTTTCTCCATCTTAACCCAAAATTGCGTATATATGTGTGTGGTTTCTTTTTCCCAAGGATGCTACAAATCCTCTTACTATCTCAAGCCGAAATAGAGTATCCTTTGATTGTTTGACTGTTTTTTATTGCATTTGTAATTCTAACTTGGTTTTGGTTACCAATTTCCAAAGGTTCTTTGTATAGTTGAGTAGTTCATTATCCTTTTATATCGGTATCTTTACTGAAATATTTGTCAGTCCTCATAGCAGTGGGTAGCACTCACTTATACCTCTGGTTGATGGCTTTTATTAGTGCATTTCTGGCCCTTATTCTTTTGTTTTGGTTGCTCATATAGGTTCGTGCTGTTATGGAGAAATACCCCCCCTATCAGTCTATATTTGCTAAGTTATCATGTGGAGAGAGCCAAATGCTCGACGAGGCATTCTATGAGGAGGAGATGAAGAGGCTTTGCTTGGCGTTTGAACAACAGGTTTATACTTGACATTTATGCGTATCATTATTTCTAGTTCATGTAGTGAATTAGTTAATATTTTAATGGCTGCTGGATCCTTCCTAGCAAGTAATGGAACAAAAAACTGGAAGTCATTACCCCAGAGGGAAATTAATGCTTGTTATTTTATTGGTTGTGTGGCATGTTTTATTCATTACTGAGCTGCCCATTTGTCTATTTTGCAGTTTCATTATGCTGTATTCTTCGCATATGTGAGCTTAAGGGAGCAGGAGATCAGGAACCTTATGTGGGATTCTGAGTGTGTGACTGTGGCTCAGAATCAAGAGTCCAGAGTTCATGACAGTGTCGTCTTCATGTTTTAGTGGGATTACTAATATTATAATTTGCATGTTTTTTTGGACAATTGTTTGTACACTGTCCGCATTTCCATCTAAGTTGAGTTGCCCCTTGGCAGTGTTTAGATTACTTTAGAAGATTGTGATAAGAATAAGAGTATAATCTTATGCTGATGGAATCTTCTGTATCATGGAGCCAAGATTTTTGTAGTCAAATTTGATTTAAATATGTTTAGTTCTTAAGATGTTATATTCAACCTGTATGTTGTAAATGTAATTCCTACAATAAATAGTTATATGAAATAAACTTGCTGGTTGGGATCTTTGAATCGCTTCGCATCACCTCTGTTATTATCCCAACTTGGATAGTCATGATCCGCGTCTAGGATTGATTAATCAATCTAGCAATCCACAAGTTCTTTTGGTAAAAAAAAGGAGGTTATATGTTGTTTTATTCATGACACCTTAATTTTATGTGTTATTACTATTTTTCATTTTATTACTAGTGAATGGAATAGAATAAGATTTATTTATTTATTTATTTTTTCTGACTGCACTTAAGAATTTATGTCCAAAACCTTGTGTATAACAAAATGACACATAAATCCCTATTTTACTTCTAACAATATCTTTAAGTCAAAAGTGTATTTATACGAAAAAAATTGGGAACTAGGCTTCTATATCAAACTGCAGCATCCAACCAGCTGAAACTCAAACCAAGCATCAAACATATATTTGGGAGAGGAAAACATGGTTAGCAAGTAGTGGAAATAGATAATCTAGTCTCTGCTAAGGTTGAAGATTAGGAGGATAAGGACATGAAGGGAGAAAGGGACGATGGTTTAGCAATCTTGGAGCCTGGCTTAATGTTCTTATTTATTTTGCACTCCAACAAAACATGTTCTCCTTTATTATTTTTAATGTACAATAACTTAGGTTGTAGAAAAGTGTTGCCCCAATCCAAGGTTAGAGTACGTCTCAAGGCTTGATGAGTACTTATTTGTAAATGATCAAATTCAAGTCGTAGTGTTATATGAGTGAAAAGTCAACCATATGAGCTAATATCTATTAATTGTTCTTATTTATTTTATTCTGCAACAACTATAAAAATATAAATGAAAATAAGGATATGTGTCCTTCTGAATTCAAAAAACGTATAAAAAGCTAAAATGAGTAAAATCTTCGAGAATAAAACATAATATCTGAGCCAATGAACTGTATCTTAAGAGTTTGATCTCTATTTACAAATCCTCTTCTCTTCCCCATTTTCCTCTGTCTCTTTCAGGAGCTCCCTAGAATCCCCCGAAAAAAAAAAAATCTGATCTTTAGTTCAAATTTTTGAAAATTTTCAACATCAAAGTGGACTTGATTAGAAGTTTTTGGACTGGCCAATGTAAGATGTAACAGTATCAAACCGGCCAAAAATCTGAGTAGTTTTCATAGCAACCTTTATGGAGATAATGAAGAAAACCTCACAGAAAAGTAAAGCATAAAATAGCAGCTGAGCCTGAGTCCAAGTTTCTGAACATTTTCAACTTTAAAATGGATTGATTAAAAGTTTTTAAATTCTAATATGAGATGTAACATTATCAAACCAGCCAAAAAACTGAGCTGTGATCAGCAAAGTCTCTGGAGGTAATGTAGGAAACCTCAAAGAAATTTAAAGCGTAAAATAGATCCATACTTGTTTTGGCTACAAAATTGGAGAGATATTCAGCTAGATTGAAGTCTTAAACAGTTAAACCAAAATGCACGTGAAAATTGAAATTGTATACAACTAGATAAAATGTAGTGTGATGAGGCAAGACAAATTGTTGAATGCGATATTATTGAACCTTTTTGAGTAAGGTTTCAACTCCAAAGGGAGAAAGAGAGGCGGCACTCTTTATTCAATTTTATTAATCACAAAAGAATGATTACAATTGGTGTGGAGGTCCTCTTTTATAATGCATGTTTACGCCTAACTAACTATGCAATCAATTTGTAATTAACTGCAGTAACTAACATTCATCCTAACTGCTTTAACTAACATGCTTACTAAGGAGGTCCTCTTTTTATTCTCCTAACTACCTATTCTATTTACATATTAGTTACAAAGTCTTTTGTCTATGCTGGAGCCTTTCTAATCCTTTGGTTCCTTTTACCTGCTTCATGGGTTGCAACATACCCCCTCAAGGGCTTGCATAGTATACAAGTCCACCAAGACATCCCAGTCCTCGAAAGTGGCTTGCTCTCTGCCCGTGTTTTCCCATTCTACCAATACTTGGTATTTCAGACCTGCATCCATTAGTTGAGTCCGTTCTACTACAATTGCGTGAGGGAGTATAGGTTTGGTTACATCTAATTCCTCATGAGTCACAATTGGTGGAGGTATTGGACCTTTGTATTGTTTAAGTAGAGAAACATGTAGGACTGGATGTATCTTGCTCTCAGGTGGAAATTGTAGTTTATAAGCCACTGGCCCTACATGATTTCGTATAAGGAATGGGCCATAATATCGCTTAGTTAGCTTAGAGTTTTAGTCTTTTGGCTACTAATTGTTGTTTGTAGTGATGAAGTTTTGCCCAGACCCATTGTCCCACTGAAAATTGCTGCTCTTTTCACTTTGTATCTACATACTTCTTCATTCTCTACTGAGCTTTTTCAATTTGAGATTGCAACTATTGTTGAATTTGTTGCCTATCGATGAGAGTAATATCCACTTCTTCTGCAATAGCAGACCCTGGAGTATAAGTACGTAGCAGTTTGGGATTGTAACCATGGTTATCAAAATCGCAAATTAATTCGTAAAATTTTCCGAGTTTACGAGTTTAGGTAACAAAATCGAGCTGACTCACTTACAAACTCGTTTCTAAGTAAACTCAGGTGAACTCGGGTGAACTTACTCAAACTCATATAAAATTGCCAGTTTACCCTCGAGTTTAAGAGTTTACACCAAGGCCCGTTAAAAGCCAAAACTGACGTTGTTTTGAGGGTAAAAACGACATCATTTTGGTCACGCCCCCACCATCACCATTAGGGCTCATATCTTAGCCTTTTTTGCAAACACTTCAACCCTTGAGTGAGCCCTATTTTGAAACTCTCACTCTTTTCATCCTTTATCTTCAAGAGCTCGCACCACCGCATGCCGCTGCTCCCCGTTGCACCTTGCCTCTCAGCATTGCATGCCTTCCTTTATCATGTTCGTGCTGCTCTGTTCACACCACCATTCGTCATTCATGTTCATGCTACTCTGTTTCTATTCGTTGTCTTCCTGCACGCCTTCCTTCATCGTGTTGTTGCTTTATTCGTTGCCATTCATCATCAGACTGTTCACGGCCAAGCTCTGTTTGTGCCGCTAGGTCTATCTTAATTTATGGTGGATTTCTACTTATGTTGTCAGTGTCCAGCTTATTTGGTTTATTGCTTGATTTCTTTAGAGCAGAATCTAGATCTGCCAATGTGTTAATTTAAAGTTTCTGATGTTGTATTTTTTGTGTGTGTGCTGGCTTAATTTTAGATGTTGTCTTGTCTTTGATTTGTATGTGCCAGTGCCTAGTTGTATTGTTTTCATTTGCATTTTAGGATGTCTAAAATTGCTAGGTTAGGGACAGGGTCCTCAAACCCCAGAGTTGCTATCTCTAAAAGAAAAAAATGCTCATGGAAATAGATCTAATATTGGGTGGAAGCATGGGATTGATGTTCAGGGCAATGGTAGAAAGGTTAAGTGCAACTATTACTCAAAAATTATTAGTGGATAACTGAAGAGGGAGATGTGGATGCTGTTGAAGTAGAGGATGAGAATGCTCAACCACCAACTGGGGATGTTCCTATTGCTAGGCCTAGTAATGAAGTTAATGTGGATAAAGTAGATTATGGTGACTTAATTAGGAGTTCAAATAATACAAATTGGGATGACCCTGAAAATGTGATTGTTGATTCTATTGTTGAACAAGCTTCATTTGATGAAGAAGAAGAAGAAGAGCATAATGATGATGATGATGATGATGATGATGATGATGATGGAGATGACATTGAAGATGTTGGAGGATTTGAGTTCTAAGACTTGAATTGTTAGAATTTTATTAAAGTTTAATCATTAGGATCTTATGCTTTGATTTAATTGGACATGAAATGTACTATTGTAATTTTAACGTTGGTATGTAATTTTAATTGGACATTACATGGGTCTTAATTTTAATGTTGGTGTTTCTATTTGAATTTTATTTTTATTAGTATGATATATTTTTTAAATATTATTTTAATATTAGGTAAACTCTTACAAGTTTACAAAGGCTCCATGAGTTTTGCTTAAACTCTCGAGTTTGATTACCTTGATTGTAACCATATAATGCTTGATGTGGTGTCATGCCAATAATTCTGTGAAATGTTGTGTTATGGCACAACTCAGCCCATGGCAAGTGTTTATGCCATTTGGATGGGTGTTCTAAACTGAATGCCCGAAGATATTGTTCCAAGCATCTCTTGACAACTTTGGTTTGGCCATCACTCTATGGATGATAAGCTGTGGAATAATGTAGTTTTGTTCCACCATAAGACATGATCTGCCTCCAAAAGGTACTTAAAAAGATAGGGTCTCTATCTGACATGATGCCATGAGGGAAACCATAGTGTTTCACAATTGAATCTAAGAAAACATCAGCCACAGTTTTTGCAGTAAAACCTATCTTCAGTGCAGAGAAGTGAGCAACTTTTGTTAGCCTATCAACCACCACAATGATAGAGCTATAACCTGTTGATAGGGGTAATCCAACTATAAAATCCATTGACAATTCTGCCCAAGGAGCTGAAGGGATTGGTAAACGTTGTAAGGTCCTTGGTGTCTTTGTAGAAACATATTTGATTTGTTGACATGTCAAACAAGAAACCACAAATTTCTCAATATCACTTTTCATTCCTTTCTAGTGGAATTGTTCAGTGATTCTTTTGAAAGTTCTGAGAATACCTTGATGGCCTCCTTGAGGTGTAGCATGAAATTCATAAATGATTTGTGGTATTAAAGAGGAACCTTTTGGTATGAACATTTTGTTCGTGAACAACACAATGCCATGTTGAATGGAGTAGTCATTTGGTAGTTGGTCTTTTTGAGCTAATTCATGCAGTTGTAAGAGTTCTTTGTCAGATTGGTTTGCCAACCTTATCTCTGAGACTAGTACTCCTTTTAATGCAGTATAAGTCTAGAAGTGTTCTGTTGGAAGTCCAGATAGAGCATTTGCTGTTGCATTCATTTTTCCTGTTCTGTACTTAATATCAAATTCATATCCCAGTAGTTTAGTCAAATAATATTGCTGTTGAGGTGTCTGCACAGTTTGAGACATTAATTCTTTAAGATTTTGTTGATCAGTCTTAACGAGAAAATGCTTGCCAAGTAGGTAGTGTCGCCACTTAGCTACTGCTTGAGTTACAGCATATAATTCCCTCACATAGGTTGAAGCATTAGCCGTTTTAGGAGCTAATTTCTTACTGAAATAAGCCAAAGGATGTCCCTTTTGGGATAAGACAGCACCCACTCCATGTATGCTAGCATCGGTTTCAATGACAAACAATTCAAAAAAATCAGGTAGTTTTAAGATTGGTGTTAAAGTAAAGGCAGTCTTCAAATTCTGAAATGCCAAATTAGTCTCAGAATTCCATTCAAATGATTTGAGCTTCAATAACTCTGTTAGAGGCCATGCTAGAGAGGCATAACCTTTAATAAAACACTTGTAATACCCTGAGAGTCCCAAGAATCCTCTAAGCTATCTCATATTTTGAGGAATTGGCCAATTGATAATGGCCTCAATTTTTTTATTATCCACTTGAGCACTAGCAGCAGAGATCACGTTGCCAAGATAGTGTACTGATCCCTTACAAAAGCCACATTTGGAAAGTTTGGCAAAAAGTTGGTGTTGCTGCAATGTTTCGAGGACTGTCTTAAGGTGTTGGTAGTGAGTTTCCAGTGTATTACTATAGACTAGAATGTCATCAAAGTAAACAGCGACAAATTTTCTGAGGAAGGGTTGAAAAATTTTGTTCATAGTAGATTGGAAGGTGGCTCAGGCATTTGTAAGGCTAAATGGCATTACTAGAAACTCAAAATGACCATTGTGTGTCCTAAAGGCTATTTTATGGATGTCAGAAGCCTTCATTTGAATTTGATAGTAACCTGACCTGAGATCTATTTTAGAGAGCATTGATGCACCTTGCAAGTCATCTAGGATCTCCTCCATTGTTGGCATAGGATATATGTCTCTGACTGTGATTTTGTTTAATGCACGATAGTCAATACAAAATCTCTATGTGCCATCTTTTTTCTTAACTAGAAGGACAGGAAAAGAGAAAAAACTCTTGCTGTCACGAATTATTCCATTAGACAACATCTCCTTAACCAATCTTTAATTTCAGCATTTTGATAATGAGGATACTTGTATGGCCTTACTTGTACTGGTTTGATCCCTGGCTGAAGGTTTATTTGATCTTCTAGCTCTCTATGGGGTGGTAAACCACAGGGTTCCTTAAAAACAAATTCAAACTGGTGTAGTAGATCCCGAATTAAAGGTGGTATCTCAGCCAAAGAATGCTGGTTAGTTTGAAAACTAAGTTGAAATTGACAAAAAATTTGAACTTCTAAATGTGTCAATAGTTTCTTCATGCTTTTTGCATTCAAGGGGATAGGTCTAAGTAAGTTTTCAGCATATAAAAGTCTAGGGGCCCCCTTATACATAAATTCCATAGTTAAATGTTAGTAATCAGTCAAGACTCTACCGAGACTACGCAACCAAGCTATACCAAAGACTAAGTCAACACTAGTGATATCCAAATGATACAAGTCAACAGTGAAGGAAATGCCTTGGATCAGTATGGAAATAGCCACACTCCTTGCTTTACACCAAATGAAATCACCAGAACCCATAAAAACTTTAAAGGGATGGATTTCCATGATAGGTAATTTAAGAGTAGCAGCCACAGAGGGCTTAATGAAATTATAGGTACTTCCGCTATCAACGACTACATTAAGAATATTGCCTTGGTAGTGACCTTTCAACCGAAGAGAAGAGGGATGATATTCACCTGTGAGTGCATTGAAACTGACCTCTGGTTCTGCAGGAATATAATCTGAACCCACATCCAATTTAGTAGATAAGTCTGTTGGCAAGATTTGATCAAGGTCTTCTTTCTCCAATAATGCCAAACACTGTGATTTACAATTATGTGTTGGGTGGTACTTCTCATTGCAGTAGTAACACAATCCCTGTAGCCTTCTTTCCGTTAATTCAGCTGCAGAAAATTTTCTAAAGGGAGGCTTACGAATGGGTGGAACAGAAGATGAAGGATTATTTGATGGATCCAAATTTGGTATTGAAGTGGTTGTTTTAGGGGCGTATATTAGTAGAAGCAGATGCAGAAGAAGCATTGCGAGTGGTTGATATGGAAGGTGCAGAATTTGAGGTAGGAAATCTTGATCTAGGGAGGCAAGTAGAAGATGGGAAAGATTGGTTCCTGAGGGAATTTTTGAGTGCCACATGGTTTTGCTCATGTAATCTTGCAAAGGAAACTACCTCAAGATAAGAATTTGGTTTGGCTAGGCGTAATTGGCACTTAAGGTAATCAGATAAACCAGCAACAAAGAAATTTACCATCCATGGTTCAGATAGGCCTTGTACCCGATTAGAAAGTGCCTCAAATTTGGCTCGGTAGTCAGCAATCGTACCTTCTTGTCTCAATTCTTTCAAAGCTTCTTGAGGATTCTCATAAAGATCAGTCCTAAATCCTTTCTGCAATGCATCCACAAAACCAACCAATCATTGGTGTAGTTATTACGCACCATCCATTTATTCTATGACTAAGCTGGTCATTTCATATAGAATGATGCCACCTTGATTCTTTGGTCTGATGGTGTTGCTCCAGTATCAAAATATTCTTCAAGACGAAAGAGCCAATCATCCAAATCTTCTCCACTGAATTGAGGTAGGTTGTTAAGTAATGCACGATGATGCATTCTGTTAGAAAAACCAGAGCCATTGTTATCGGAGTTGGAGCCAGGTACTTGGTTAGAACTGGAGTCTGAATCACTATTTCGGCTGAAATTTGGGATGAACTCCATGATCTTGGAAAGTTGATCCCGAATATCAATTTGGAATTCTTTGAATTCATTTTCAAGACGACCCAAGCGTGTGTTTTTTGCCATGATAGATCAGAGGAATCGCAGAACAAGAACACAAACAAGAAATGGGAGCTCAATGAAGGCACCAATGTTGAACCTTTTCGAGTAAGGTTCCAACTCCACAGGGAGAAAAAGAGGCGGTACTTTCTATTCAATTTTATTGATCACAAAAGAATGATTACAATTGGTGTGGAGGTCCTTTTTTACAATGCACGTTTACTCCTAATTATACAATCAATTAGTAATTAACTGCAGTAACTAACATTCATCCTAACTACTTTAACTAACATGCTTACTAAAGAGGTCCTCTCTTTATTCTACTAACTACCTATTCTATTTACATATTAGTTACAAAGTCTTTTGTCCATGCTGGAGCCTTTCTAATCCTCTGGTTCCTTTTACTGGCTTCATGGGTTGCAACAAATATCAAACAAAAGTGTATCGAAATGTTTCAAAAACTTGAGCTCTTAAATTGACAGTAAAGTTCGTGGAGGCAATATTAATAGTCTTTCCATATGGTTAAGAATGAAATAGACCTATGGCCGTTTATGGAATTGAAAAGATGAAAAATTAGATCGTAGTTCTTACCCAATATGCACGACAGAATTATAAAATATGAGAAATAATGAGAGAATGCAAATTGCAGTCTCAATCACTGGGGACAAATGTGAAGAAATAGAAGCTGTCCAAAAACTTAAAATGGACACAAAATTAGTGGCGCCAATGAAGAAAGCCTCACTGTAAGACAAAGCTTGAAATAGACTTAATGGTCATCTTGGCCGCGGAATTAATTTATTTTGTTAGACTGAAATAAAGCATGCTGACAGACCACAAAATTGCTGAGTCTACTATAAGAGACCAATGGTGAAAACAGGTTAAAAAAACTTTTGTTACAGAGGGAAAAATTTCATAAATTAGATTTATGAGTATAATACAATTGTATAAAAACTAATCCTAAAATATTCTCACGTATTTTTACACCTATACCAAATTGACCCTTTCAGAGTATAAATTTTCGGAGGTAATGATGGAAAAAGTTCTACCAATGTAGCCCTTCCTCAACTTCAACTGTTAGAATTGGATTCATGTAATTTAGTTGAATTTCCAAGAATTTTGCAAGACCAGATTGAGCTAGGATGTCTTGTCTAGTCAAACAACGGTATAAGTTCATTACCCTCATGGATGTGGAGAAAAAGAAATCTTCTCAGCTTTAAGTGGTTCCCACAATTCAGCGATAGGTGAAATGTCCCCATTGATCTGCAATCTAAAGTCACTCATGCATCTCGATCTATCCTTTAACAACTTAAGTGGCACGATTCCATCATGTTTGGGAAGCTTTAGCCAATCTCTACAAATTCTGGTGCTTCGAGGAAACAAATTGTCTGGCTCCGTTCCTCAAACATATATGACAACAAGTTCCTTGAAGATGGTTGATTTCAGCTATAACAATCTGCCAAGAGCATTAGCTAATTGTAGAGTGCTAGAGTATCTTGATGCCAGCCATAATCAAATCAATGATTCATTTCCCTGTTGGTTGGGAGCTCTTTCTGAGTTGAAAGTTATTGCTTTAAGTTATAATGAATTTTATGGAGCCATAAGATGTTCAAGGATAGCCATTTTTCCCAAGCTTTACATCATTAATCTTTCTCACAATAAATTCGCGGGAAATTTGCCTTCAGAAATAATCAAAAATTGGAAATCCATGGAAGCTTCCAACATGAGCCAATTATTGTACAATGAACCACATCATTTATACCAGCAACATGGAACATATTGGATTTGAAAGTGATCCTTATTCTTTCACCATCGATAACAAAGGGAAGGACATGGTTTATGAGAGGCTCCAACAATTTTACAAATTGATAGCCATTGATATTTCAAGTAACAACACTCTCTGGAGAGATTCCATATGTCATAGGGGACTTGAAGGGTCTTGGTCAATCTATCCAATAACATGCTTCCTGGTAGTATTCCATCGTCCTTAGGGAAGCTTTCAAATCTTGAAGCATTAGACCTTTCTCACAATAGTCTAACAAGGAAGATTTGTAACATCCTACTTTTTCATAAAAATATTTTATGCATTTAATTAACCTAATTTATTGAAATATTTTAATTGATTTGTTTAAGGTAATTTTTACAACAATCATTGATTGATCAAATAGTTAAATCGTATACAATAAATTAGTAGTGACATTGAACTCACAACTTAGAAGAATAACATACCTATAAAAACCAAAAAAAAAAAAACAACAACAAAAACTTTACGTCATTGCAGGACATTAAGTCGTCATTGAAAAAAGAAAAGAGAACTCAGTTTGAAAAACAATACATAACAATAAATGCATGCAAAGAAAATTAACCATTGTAATAATAAACTAAAAATAGAAAATGTCACCAATGAGGTTTCTTCAGCCGCGCAAAATTCTATAAAAGGCGGGGTAGAGGGCACGGTGAAAACAACGAAAGGGTAAGAATTGAAATTATATTGAAAGAAAAAAAAGAGAGTAACAAAAGAGCCTGAGAGCGGAGAGAGAGGAACAAAGAAAAATAAGAGAAAAAGAAAGGGAGAGAAGAGGAAAAGAAGTTCGATGTGAATGCACTATTTTTTGTTGTCTATAATAATTAGAGATAGATAATGAAATTATTTTACAAAGTAAAATCGTAACTATATTTACTATGGTAACTTATTTTATGTTCTAAGTTATCTTATTTATTAAAATTGTTCAGTATTACTCTTGTTACAATTTATTTATCATCCCAAGTTATTTTATATATTATTCTTTTATATTATTGCTCCTTATTATTTATCATTATCATATATTCTATTTATTGTTCCAAATAATTTCCATTAATATTAATTTATATTATTGCTCATTATCATTTCTATTTATTTTATTCCTCTTGTCAAGTTAATTTATTTAATATTCCTTTATATTATTATTATTATTATTATTATGATATTGTTTTGTACTAATACATTATTTTGAGTTATCAATTTTTATGATAATTTATCTAGAAGACCAATATTAGCAATAAAATATCATATTTAACCATAAATAAAATTTATTATGCATGAACTTAAGTTATTAAATTACCAATACCCTTGCTTGGAATTTTATACCTTGACTTATAGACAATATGATGACTTTTGATTTATAGGTATCACTGTGACTTTATAGTGATCCTTACAAGGACATGACCTATATGCACTAAATATGCCATGATAACAAGGATAGACTTATAGACTATGATAAGAAAATTTAAAAGAAATTAAATAAATATGATATTAGATTCGATCCCTTTAGAAATTAACATTTTGATTTGGTAACTTTATGTTTTTGGAAAATTTTATTGAGATATTATGTTATTTATTCATATTATTTCAATTCTTGCACCTTTCTTTTATTTGAAGTTTATAAATTGATTTGTAACTTCCACAATTTATTCCATTTATTGCTTAATGTTATGTTTTATTATTTAATTTAGTATTAGATAAATTTATTTATATTATGCAAGTTATTGCTTATTTTATGCTACTTAAATCTTTTATTTAAGTTATATTCATGGTTTAAGTTTACATATATATATTTACTGTGGATTTATGCATAAAAGCAAGTAAGTAATTCGAAAAGAAAACATATAAGATTTGTCGCTAACTGTCAAGAAGGCAGCGAAATAAGATGTAAGATCTTTTTATGTTACCTGCTTTGGTTAGTGTGGCATAAAGTCTCGTTTTGTCGTTACGATGTCAGTAGTAACATAAGAGAATGAGAATTTCCAAAGAGAAAACGTTCGAATATATGTGAGACAAATAGACAAAGGAAAACGAAACTTAAAGCAAAAGATATTATAATCATATTAATACTTGACATATTACATATTGAATAGCATATATTTCTTTCAGCATTTATTGCTCATAATTTTATGAAGTATGATTTGTTTGTAAGTAATGCGATGAGATTATGACATAGTAGCTGTGTGGATTTTCGTGCGAAGACATGACTAGAACCATCACAGTTCAAATACTTTAGAATCCTTCATTATCTATTAAAAATTTTCAATTCTCACCTTATTTCTAATGATTTTAGATTAATCAAGTAACATCTTAATGAAATACAGACTTCTTAAGTTGCTAAAAACATATCGAAGTTGTACTTAAATAAATTGTAATTTCTTAATCTGGTCTAAAAATGTTTAACTTGCGGCAAACCGTACTTTACCCTGCTCCTAAACTCTGTATGGTATCTTTATGTCCAACTTTGAATTTTCTATATAAAGTTGTGCCATTAGCTTACTATGAATAGGTATTACAAGATTCCCCAGCAATTAAAAGAGCTCACCTTTCTAGAGTTCATTAATGTGTCCTTTAACAATATCTCAGGTCCTATACCAAAAAATAAGTGGTTTGACACATTCCAAGGCAATTCATTTGAGAGGAGCCAATGCTTGTGTGGGATTCAGTTGTTGAAGAAATGTGAAGATCATTCTAGGACCACCACCTCCCTTTGATGGTGATCAAGACTGAAGATCGCTCTTTGAATTTGATCGGAAAATAGTTCGGTTCGATATGGGGGTGTACTTGTTGCTGGACTGGCATTGGGAAGTACTTTCTGTCCAATAAATCCTGGAAGGGTAAGGAGGTTCTTTAGAGTTGGAATCATGAAACTAGACTCTGGAAGTATGGACTCTTTAATGGTTGTCATTTGTTCTCTTTACCTTTCTTAGTTATTGTGATTGTATCATGTAAAGTGTGCTATATAAAATCACTGAAAAGTAAAATAAAAGGCAGTGTGCTATGGAGTTTCCTGTTCTCGCACTGAAATAATTACTGTGTTGCATTGTGTTCTTTGTTTGTTTGTATCTTCTTGTGATTTGTTTTATACTTCGTATTTACACCTGTTTTTGATCATGTCAAAGTTTGATTTATGTCAACATGAATTTTCATTTAAGATAACTGAATTTTGTCATTATTACATATTTATAATTCATAAAATAATTATAAGTGAAACTAATAAATGTTAATTTTTTTAATATAATTGAAATTTATAACAGTTAGCAGTGTTTGCTTTCTCATTCAAACTTGCCCTTAATTTATGGAAGCTTAACAATCTTTTTCTCTTTTGTCGTTTTATTCCCTTTAAATATCTCTTATATCTAATTGCCACATAAACAAGTTGCGAATTATGAAGGACAGATCAAGATAGCGAGCAATATCTACTCCATAAAATGTAAAAAAGCAACTCTTGTGAGCAACTTCATAACCATAACTTTTATTCCCACATCTAATTAAACAGTGTTAATAACATTTTCAGTTCAAATTAGCCCAAAGATACCTCACAGTATTAAAGCTTAAACTAGACCTATGCTCGTTTTAACTACTGAATTGGAGAGATATTCAATTAGATTAATCGATATTTTCCCCTACAATAGTACAATGCTATACCGAATGACATTATATACAACTACATATATAATCAACTATATAATATCATAGACAAGTGGATCGAAACAGACCAAACATCAAAGTTAGTGGAGGACGTAGAGGTTGAAATAGACCTATAGATATGAGGTTACATACAATAAACAGAGAAAATGAAGCAAAACGACGGAATATGCAAATTGTAGCGTCAAATATTGGAGACAAAAGATATAGAAACAGACCAAAACCTCATCACTATGAACAGACAAGAAAGTTTGTGGAGATAATGAAGAAAGGCTTCGTATAAGATGAAGTTTGAAACATACCTGGGGTCGTTTTGGCCACGGAATTATGAAAGATCATATTCAGTTACGTCGAAGCCATCAATATATGGACCCTTTTTTTTCTTACCCAAAATGCACCACTGTCCGAATCATTTTCTGATTTTCACTAGAGGATATTTTCGATTGTTATAAAGGTCAATGCACGTGATTTGGAATGTTTGTACATGCAGCGGATTCCTCGATATAAAAGCATTTAGTGTGTCCTCCATTTTTTGCTGTATATTTCAGCTTAAATTATGGTCTGTTGCTTTGTCAATATTGTTTCTTTTATTTTTTTCACTGTCTACCAATTGTGTTCCTTTCTTTCTGCCTACTCCATGTCATGAAGATGAAAGCTATGCTTTGTTGCAGTTTAAGGAAAGCTTTGACATTAGCACCTTTGCTTCTTATAATCCTTTCAGGTATCCCAAAACTGCATCTTGGATGCCAAGCACTGATTGCTGCACATGGCATGGCATTGAATGTGACGAGCTCACAGGTTATGTTATTGGCATTGATCTTAGTAGCAGTCAGCTCTATGGTTCTATGGATGCCAATAGCACTCTCTTTAACCTTGTACACCTTGAAAGGCTTAATCTTGCTGATAATGACTTCAGTAACTCTCAATTCCCATCCAAGATCGGTGAGCTTTCAAAGTTAAGATATCTGAAACTTTCTCAAATGAGGGAAACCACATTTTTGGGTGAAATCCCACCAAAGGTTTCACAATTGTCAACTTGTTGTCTCTTGATCTATGTAGCTATACTAAACCAAATCCTGGTGATCAAGTCAACCAGTTAAGACTCAAAATATCCACTCTAAAAAGCTTAATTCAAAACTCAACTAGACTTGAGGTACTTGATCTTAACTATATGAATATTTCGTCATTTGTACTTGCTATACTCTCAAATCTTACATCTTTGCAAAAACTCTCCCTTTCTCATTGTGAATTGTATGGTGAATTTCCAGTTGGAATATTTCATCTTCCAAATTTAAGAGTTTTGAATTTGAGACACAACCAAAACCTCGCAAATATATATTACCTGATTTCACTCGAGTGCACTCATCAAGTTGGGTCTTGATTTCACTAGTTTCTATGTTACATTGCCTCCAACCATGGGGAATATCGATTCTTTAACATTGTTATCTATTTCATGGTGTGATTTTTCAAGGTCAATTCCTTCATCACTTGGCAACCTCACTCAACTTACATATTGTAACAACATGCCCGAAGGGCGCCACGACAAGAGACAACAATAAATATTGAAAAAATAATTTTAATAGAGTCATCACTAATTTTTATTATAGAAAAAATCAGATAAATCTTTAAATTTGTAAAACTAGTCTTTTAAAGAGATTGAATTCGGGAGTTCAATTATACATAAGAAAGGGTGAAAACTTAATCCCACTGCACCTCTAATACAATCATTTTATAACGGTTACCCTAAAGCTTATTATGTAAATTAATTAATAACTTTAATAATATTTATTTTTCCCCTTAAAAGTATTAAAAATTATTTACAAAAGAAAAATAAAGCAAGATTAATAGAACAAGTATTTACAAAAAAAAAAATTAATATGACATTTACAAAGAGAAAGCAAAATTCAAAAAATATGATTTAGCTTGACTTACGCTCTTCTGGTGCAATGAGGAAGTCAAAGCCACATAGTTTTTGTAGTAGATGATTGTGTGTTGGCTAGTTTTATTTACCAAAAAAAAAAATTCTTATTTTGAAAAGAGAAAAAAACAAAATCTATTCTTACATAGAATTTAGGAAAATATGAACTACACAATAACCCTTTACAATTCTTATGACTCTTGAAGATGGACAAACCATATATCAATGCCACAAGCTTGTTACATGGATTAAAAGAAGATATTTTGAAAAGATATTTGTTATTTTTATTATTTAAAATTAAAAGAAAGAAATTGCTAATTGCTAATGATCATGATCATGAGATAATTTGAAACTAAGCTCACAACATCAAACAATCAAAGCATATTAGTTTTTGGTATTTTTTATTATTTTTATTTTATTTTATTTTGCTTATTTAAAGATTTGACTAAAATTAGAACATTCTCTCAACTTAAGCCAAAAAAAAAAACTAATAAAACACTAAATCAAAAAAGAATCAGCCTACTAAACAAAAGAAAGAGACACGGCCCAAAAAAATAAGAAAAAAATCTCAAAGGAAAAGGATTCAACAGAAACGCAATACAAATCTATTGGATAAATATCCTAATCATATGATAACAAATATTGTGTTATACATTTAATATGTGTGTTAGTGTTTCAGGTTTGAAATATATATCAAACAACACACATGTTTCTAAGAAGACAATTTTGGAAGTCAAAATCTCTTAATTCACTATGAGATAAATCAGTTGCAACAGGTTTCATGAGTGTACCTCAGCAAGAGCATTGAACATTTGGAGGAAAAATCAAATTCTATCCATTGCTGAGTCAGAAAAGAATAGTTGTACCAAGGGACAGTTCACAAAGGCAAAAGCAAAAAAGAGAAAAGTATTTTCAAAAGAAAAGGACAAGTGTGAGCCAATCAAATACTGGAATGTGTCCATTGCAAATTCCAAAATAGTCACAAAAGATTGTACCTGCTGTACTAGCAGCCTACAATGGTAAAAATATTTTCACCATTTAAGGAAGCAAGCAACTGCTCTAGGTCTTAGAAGAAAAAGAGAGCTACCATTGATATTTATTCTACAAATATTCTGAGTCCATTCGGTTCTTCTCTTCTTCTCAATACCAGTAGTCTTGAATCTGTGTAACCATCTCATTTCTGAGGTGTATTCTGATTTTGTGCGAAAAGGCTTGAGTGCTGAGAGTATATTTGTTCTTGAAAAGCCATATTTGACTATTTGGGAAGTTTGTTGTTGGTGGGTGTTGAAGTGTCAACACTTTGTTCCCGAGCGAACTTGTATTTGTGAGTCTTCTTTTTGTTTCTGAGAGGCGACTAAGAGAAAGGTTCACTCTTGGAGTGTTTGGTTTGTAAAGAAGATTATTGGTTAGTGGAAACTCTCACCTTGTTGGTGAGGACTGGACGTCAACTCCAAGTTTGGATATCAAATCAGTATAAATTGCTTGGTGCCATCTTCTCAGCTTTCTCTTTGATTTATTTATTTTGTTCTACTATACTATTTTACATTCATCACTTCTTGTTTAAAACTGTAATTCCTGTTTGAGCAAATCTGGTTTCTAAAATAAAACATTCTGATATAACTTATCTCATATATTATCTCATACGTGAATATAAGACCTTGTGAGCATTTTGATCTATGTGTTTAAGTGTGTAGGATCTTTTTTTTTTTTTTGTGCTTGATTCAACCCCCCTTTCTCAAGCTTTCTAATACCATCAAAACCAAACTGATTTAAGACACAACCAAGAAGAACCAATTTCGAAAACGAAAAAAGAAAGTAATTGAAAAAAATGAAGGAAACAAACAAAATAACCTTCTGTGTTAGCAAAATAGGAATTAAAAAACAATAAAATTGTTTTTGTTTTTGTTGATTCTTTTTTTTTATTATTTTAGATAATGATGCTGTGCAATTGAATGATCAGTGTGTATTGTGATGGAAGGACCAAAACTGATGCAAATGACACACAAGAACGAAAATGAAGGTGAAAATTAACAAGGATAAGATGAGATGAAGCTGACACTAGTGTGAATGCACCCGGATAATGACAAACGACACTAGTGTGAATGCACCCGGATAATGACAAACGAAAATAAAATTCAAACGTTTATAGCTGCTATAACAATAATCTTGTCTCCTTGCTTATCTCCTTACCTTTGCGCAGAGAGAACAAAAAATGTTGAAATAACACTTTCTCCCTCAACAAGGATTCACTCAGATAACTTTTGAGAATTTTTCTAATTTTTTGCTTATTGTTGATGGTTGAATAATAGTGGTTTTGTGGGTTGAGGTTGCAGTGACTTTGATGGGGTGATTTGGGTGTGTGTGAGGCAGCTGTGGTGGCTAGCTTTCATTCCCCCATTGTTGATACTTGATGCCTATTTATAGATATTTGGGAAATGAATAACATTAATGACAAAATAGTTTAAATCAATGTTGATTGTGAGATTTTATTTGATTGATACAAATTAAAACCAATTAAAAGATGATGATTAATGCAAATTGAAACAAATTGACTAATTAAGATATGCTAATTGATAAATGAAGATATGATTGATGGACACTAATTGACAAATGAAAAGATACTTATATACACTAATTGACACTAAATGGATGTGATTTGATGCAATTTTGATTTTAATCTTTTTATTTTTTATTTTTAATTTTGGGCTAAGATGCTACTTGGATTTCGGCTTAAAGATAGGACATTATTATTTTATTTTCTTATTTTTGAAAAATGATTAAGATAAAATATGATGTTTACGTATTTAAAAATTGGTTATAACATATTTACTATTGAGACCTTCTCACCATATTTTGCAAATCTTATCCAGCTATCTTCTTTATCTATATCAAAAAGCAATTTGTGTGGTGAAATTCCATCTTGGATAATGAATTTACTATTGAGACCTTCTCACCATATTTTGCAAATCTTATCCAGCTATCTTCTTTATTTATATGAACTTAACCCATTTAACTTTCTTGGATCTTGGAGATAATAACCTTCATGGTGAAATCCCCCACTCTCTCTTTAAAGTAGAGAATCTTGATTCTCTTTATTTAGGGAATAATTTGCTGCAAGGCAAATAGAGCTTGACATGTTTATAAAGCTCAGAATGCTTACTTTTCTTGATTTGTCGTTCAAGAAGTTGTCTTTACTTGATGAAAATAGTGATTCCAATGTAACTGTTTCCAGAATTCAGGTATTGCAATTGGGTTCATGCAATTTAGTTGAGCTTCAACTTTTTTACAGCACCTAGAGGATTTCATAGATCTTTTCATGCCTTACAATGGTATAAAGTCACTACCCAATTGGATATGGAGGAAAAGAAGTCTTTTGAGTTTACCTGTTTCCCACAATTTCTTGACTCGAGAAATATCTCCATTGAGTTGCTATCTAAAATCATTTATGCATCTTGATTTATCTTATATCAACTTAACAGGCATGATTCCCTCATGTTTGAAAAGCTTTAGTTAATCTCTAAGATATCTGGAGCTACAAGGAAACAAATTTTTTGGCCTCATTCCTCAGGTGTTAAGAAGTGCCTTGAGAATAATTGATTTAAGCAATAACAATCTGCATGGTCAGCTGCCAAGAGCATTGGTCAATTGTAGAATGATAGTGTATCTTGATGTGAGTCATAACCAAATCAATTATTCATTTCCTTGTTGATTGGGAGCTCTTCCTGAGTTGAAAGCTATTGCTTTAAGTTATAACGAGTTTTATGGAGCTATAAGGTGCCCGATGAGGTTCACCTATAACGAGTTATGTGGAAGTTTGCCTTCAGAAATGATTGAGAATTGGAAATCCATGAAAGTTTCTAGGACAAGTCAATTACAGTATGAGCAATGGACTTTTTCATACTTACAAGAGCAAAGAGGGAAACAATTTTGGTATCAAGATAATGGTTATTCATTCAAAATGTCTAACAAAGGAGAGGTCATGGTTTATGAGAGGCTTTAACAATTTTACAACAGGATAGCCATTGCTCTTTTAAGTAATAGAATTCCTAGGGAGTTTAGCTCAACTTGTCCTATCTTACTGGCAACATTCTATCTTCCTTAGGAGGCTTACAAATCTTGAAGCATTAGACCTTTCTCTCAACCATCTGTCAGGGAAGATTCCTCAACAATTAATAGAATTAACCATCTTGGAGTTCTTAAATGTGTCATTCAATAATCTCTCAGGCCCTATACTAGAAAATAAGCAATTTTCCACATTCCAAAGTAATTCCTTTGAAGGAAACCAAGGCCTGTGTGGGATTCAGTTATTCAAGAAATGTGAAGGGTATGCTGGGCCTCCACCACTTCCATTTGATAGTGATCAAGTCTTAGGATCTTTCTTTGAATTGACTGGAAAATAATTTTGATTGGATATGGAGATGGATTTGTTGTCGGGCTGGCATTGGAAAGCACGTTGTGTCTAGATATTCTTAGATGGATAAAAAAAATGGGTGATTTGAATTGAAATCAAGGTGACTTTGTAAGTGTGGACTTTTCTTTGTATTTATAATTTTTAGTTATTATTTTTTCTTTTTAGGCACTGTAATAGCATCCTTTAGTAAAAATGTGATATGTATGATAACCCAAAAGAAGATTGTACTATACTATTTTCAATGTCATAATAAAATAAATAAATTGTTGTGGTTGGTTGTTTTTTCTCCTAATTTTGTTAAAGTATACATATACTGTATCTATAATAAATTATGTCAAAGCATAATCTATAAGAAATTTGGTATTGAATTGCTTTAAAAAGATGTAATTTAAATATAATTTTGCGTGTGTTGTAGATTTTGAGCCGAGCTTTCTCTATCAAATATAGGGAAGATGAAACATTTTACCTGGTTGCCAAAATGACCACTGTTCATTTTTTTCTGGCTCTAGCGTCTATTGAAAATTGGCATTTAAACCAATTAGAGTGAATAATGCCTTTTTTGCACAGTGATTTACAAGTGTGTATATGCAAGTCCCACACTAGGTGCTCCTACCTCTAGACCCAATGAAGTCTGCAAATTATTAGAATCACTTTATGGGCTCGAATAAGCTAGTCGCTAATGGTTCAAAAAACTCTCTGCATTTTTTCTCACTTGCGGTTATATTCAGGTGCCTAATGACCATGGTTTATTTTTCAAAGGTTAAAAATAATTGATTCATCTCCTAACTTATTTTTTTCTTTCAAATTTGTCCTCTATGTTATAAATGTTTCAAATCCATTTTCTAACATTTTGAAATTGAATATATTTATCCCCTTCATAAATAATATTTCTCACATTGATAAAAAAATTCTATCTAACATCTGAGTTAATAAAAATACTATACATAATATTTTATGTAACAAGTTATATTTTTAAATCTGCTCTCTAATATAACAAACAATATTTGCGAAAAAGTTGCGAAGAGGACAAATATGTTTGATTTTTAAAAGTTAAAGAGCAAATTTAAAATATTTATTACATAAAAAATAAATTTTGAATATTTATTATTAAAAGATGAATTTAAAAATAGCAAATAAATTAAAGGACGAATCAATTATTTTTACCCCTTTAAAATCACTTTCTCGCATACTACTATGCTACTTATTTACGTTGATGATATTATTCACGCATTCCATACTTGAGGACCTTGGACTATTGAAATTTTTCTTGGGCCATGATGTAGGCCACTTGCGGCTGGGTATGTCCTTATGCTGGGCCAGTATTGTCTTAGCCCTCTTTTGGAAACTGGGTTGCTGGGCTCCAAACTACCCCAAACACCAATTGACCCTGCAGCGCGCCTCAACCAAGACTTCTTGGCTCCTTATCCTGATGTGGTCTGGTGGGTTGTCTCCTTCATTTGACCCCCACCCGCCCCAACATCACCTTTGTAATGCAGCAGCTCAGCCAGTTTATGGCCGCCCCCACCATGACAACCAGAGCGCTCTCCATATTGTCACCAACCTCGTCTTCCACGAACACACCAAACACCTCAACATTGACGGCCATATCGTTCGTGACAAGTCCCATAATGGCTTAATGCAGCTACTTCTGATATCCTCCTCTATGCAGGTGGCTGATATTTATCTTCATTAAGGGGCTTCCTCCGCCATCTCTTTGCCAGTTCCTCCCCAAACTGGGGATGGTTGACATTTACAATCCTCCAACTTGGGGGAGGGGTAAAAGAGCATGAGAATTAATAAATGTGAAGCACCATCAGATAAAGGTCTCGGAACTACCAATTCTAGAGCGCACACAAGGGAGCTCACACTTTGCATATCTGCTAATATCCAGAATATGCGGATCATATCTCACACAGTATAACAGAATCGCATTTTCCCTCGATCTCGTTTTATTTTCCATGTTATTTTATTTCCTTTTATTTTGCTGCTAATTTATTTTATTTTATTTTATTTTATTTTATTTCCTTTGTCTTTATTTTGCCGCTGATGTAACTAAATATTCACACTTAGAATGATCGAAGCAAGCTGTTAATCCAGCATTTTACCTTTTATCATTTTTCTTTGAATTTGAACCTATGAATCTCTCTGGCCAGCTAACAATCAATATTTTTGGCTCGTTTTGTTCTTTAATTTTTTATCTTCCCATTTTTTAATTGCCATGTTTAACAAAATTATATATACAAAAGCATGATGAGAGAACACAATTTGCGGAATCTATTTATAAGAGACAACAGTATCAAATCGTACAAAATTCTGAGCTCTTAAAGGAGGTGATGAAAAAACCCTTGCAATAAGGATTTTTCGGTTTTGTAGAAGTCAAGGGCACGCTTATGAAAACAGAACATGTTTTGGCAGAGGAAGAATATCACAGCTTTATTCCTTCATTCATTAATTTTTTATGCTTACTTATACACAAAAAGTGACAAAAAGCTTTTTCAACCACGCATATAAGTTAATCCCTTAAAGTGAAGATCGTTCATACATTTCAAAAGACAAAACCAAAACCGCTCTACTATAATATCTTCTGCTACTGCTAAGACAACAACCATGCTTCTACGCACCAAAATCTTGACAACTACAAGCTTTGTGAGCCTTTGACAAGGATTATAATAGAGTAATAGACCAATGCCGTTTTGGCTACGTAGGAATATAGAGAGATATGATGTTAGATTGAAGTTCTTACCCAAAATGCAAGAAAAAATTGTACAAAACTGAGAAAATGATTGTTACAAAAAAAAAAAAAAAAAATAAAAAAATAAGAAAGCTTCTAAGAAAATGAATCATATAGCGAGAGAATGCAGATTCATATAATTTAAATAATATTAGACAAATGTATAGGAACACTTCTAAAGATTACGTACTTCAAATGGTCGTTTGTAGTGAAGAACGTCTCATTGTAAGATCAAGTTTTAAATGGACGTATGGTCGTTTTCGCAACATAATAAGAGACGTCATGCTCAGTTAGATTGATGGCTCTTACAAAATGCATGATTGAAATTATGTATGAACTGAATAAAATGAAGTATGCGGAGAGAGCACAGACCGAAGAAAAAGAGACAAGTTCAAGGAAATAGTCCAGAAGCTTCAACTCATAAAATTGACAAAAACTTTGTCAATTTTAATTATGGTACACACTGACCATGCTTTCTTACCTAACACGCACTAATGTCTCAATCAATCATTTCCAGTTTCCACTTTAAAGTTCTGATGCTACATGTTTAGTTTTTAACAATATTTTTATAAAATTACAACATTTAAAAGTATTACCAAAAATATGAAAAAGTGCTATTGAATTTCTTTAACAACATTTTTACTTGTATTGTATTTAGACTATGTTACTAAAAAAATTTAATAATGTTATATCAATAAGAATTAAGTATAGTGATAAGTGAATTGCACCTTTAGACAGAGTGTATAGGTTCAAATTTAGAGAAGACAATTATTGAAAATGGCTCTTATTCATGATAATGCTCGAGGGTAAAAATACGATAATTATAAAAAATTATGTTATAGTGATATTTCATTTGCAAGAAAAGGTCAATACATGTGAACTAACCATCCCCCCACTCAAACTAAGTGGATGTGCACATAAGGCAGAAGAGTCCTCCCAAACCACAATACAAGCTTCCGGGAAGAAGGCAAGCCATTAGTGAACTTGGAGTCCTTGAGTATGAAACTATTAGGTTACAATGTGATTATTGTGTTAAACCAATTTCTTCTCCTCCATTCACTCTTCTCATTCACAATTACCTCCTCAATGTGATTGGCATTGATCTTAGTAGCAACCAGCTTCATGGTTCCATGGATGCCAATAGCAGTGTCTTTTCAATTGTACACCTTCAAAGACTTGATCTTTTTGACAATGACTTCAATTATTCTCAAATTCTAGTCAGGATAAGTGAGTTTTCGCAGTTAAGATATCTGAATCTTTCTCATATATACTAGTGACACCACATTTTCTGGTGAAATCCTGCCAGAAGTTTCACATTTGTCTAACTTGTTGTTTGTGGATCTACACAACTATACCGAATCAAATCCTCTTGATCCAATCAGCCATTTGCATCTCAATGTATCTACTTTAAGAAGCTTGATTCAAAACTCAACTAGACTCAAAGTAATTCATCTTAGTTTTGTAAATATTTCATCATCTGTACCTGATATACTCACAAACCTTACATATTTGCAAATTCTCAACCTTTCCCATTGTGAATTATATGGTGAATTTCCAGTTGAAATATTCCTTCTTCCAAATTTAAGAATTTTGAATTTGGAATACAACCAAAACCTCAGGATATGTTGCCTAATTTTCAATCAAGTGCTCTTATTAACATGTTAAATCTCCAAGGCACAAGTTTCAATGGTACACTGCCCACATCCATTGGAAATCTTACTTCTTTAAATTGGTTGTCAATTTCACAATGCGATTTTTATGTGTCCATTCCTTCTTCACTTGGCAACCTTGATCAGCTAGTGCATTTGGACCTTGGATCCAACATATTTACTATTGATAATTTCTCATTATCTTTTGCCAATCTTACCCATCTATCTTACTTATCTTTAGGAAAAATTACTTTAGGTGGTAAATTCCATCTTGGATAATGAACCTAACCGCTTTAAATTATTTGGATCTTTCAGATAATAACCTTTATGGTGAAATCCCTCTGTCTCTCTTTAGACTAGAGAATCTTGCATATCTTTCTCTAATCTTAAATTCATTGCAAGGACAACTAGAGCTTGACATATTTCTACAGTTAAAAATGCTTACTCACCTTGATTTATCTTACAACAAATTGTCTTTGCTCAATGAAAAAAGTTCTTCCAATGTAACACTTCCTTCAATTAAGGTGTTGAATTTGGAGTTATGCAATTTAAGTGGTGGAATTCTATCTTCGATAATAAACCTAACTAGTTTACATTTGTTGGGTCTTCAACAAAATCATCTTCAAGGTGAAATCTGTCACTCTCTCTTTGCACTAGAGAATCTTACATCTCTTTCTTTAAGCAGTAACTCTTTGGAAAGAGAGCTAGAGATTGACATGTTTTTGAAGTTCAAAATGCTTGCTTATCTTTCTTTATCAGACAACAAATTGTCTTTGGTCATGGGAAGATATTCATCCAATGCAACCCTTCCTCCATTAGAAGTGTTGGCTTTAGATTCATGCAATTTGGCCGAGTTCCCAAGCAAGACTTGGATGAGTTGGCATTTGTAGGCTTGTTAAACAATAATTTAAAGTCATTGCCCACTTGGATGTGGGAAAAGAAAGGTCTTCAAACTTTATCCATTTCCCAAAGTTCATTGACAGGAGAAATATCTCCATTGATTTGTAATCTAAAATCACTTGTGCTTCTTGATTTGGTCCGTAACAACTTAAGCGGCACAATTCCATTATGTTTGGGAAGTGTTAGTCGATCTCTTCAAATTTTGATGCTACAAGGGAACAAATTGTTTGGCCACATTCCTCAAACATATATGAAAGGAAGTGCCCTTAAGATGATTGATTTTAGTGATAACAATTTGTAAGGTCAGCTGCCAAAAGCATTGGTCAATTGTGGAATGCTAGAGTTTCTTGATGTGAGCTATAACCAAATCAATGACTCATTTGCCTTTTGGTTGGGATCTCTTCTTGAGTTGAAAGTTATTGGTTTATGTTATAATGAATTTTATGGAGCTATAAACTGTCCAAGTACATGCGCATTTCCAAAGTTTCACATCCTTGACCTTTCTTACAATAAGTTCTCTGGAAATTTGACTTTAGAAATAATCAAGACTTGGAAATCCATAACAGCTTCCAACATAAGGCAATTGCAATATGAGGACTGGACTATTTGTTTTGGTGGGAAAAAATGGATTACTCATCTTTCGTATTCATTCACAATGTCTAATAATGGGATTGTCACAAATTATGAGGATATTCAAACAAAATTTTACTTCATGGTAGCCATTGATCTTTCTAGTAATAGAATTTTTGGAGAGACTCCATATGTCATAGGAGACTTGAAGAGTCTTGTTTTGCTTAACTTGTCCAATAACATGCTTTTTGGCAACATTCCATCTTCCCTAGGGAAGCTCTCAAATCTTGAAGCATCAGACCTTTCTCTTAATAGTCTGTCAGGGAAGATTCCCTAAAAATTAACAGAACTCACCTTTCTGGAGTTCCTTCGTGTGTCCTTTAACAACCTCCAGGTCCTATACCAGATAATAAGCAATTTTCTACATTCGAAGGTAGTTCCTTTGAGGGAAATCAAGACTTGTGTGGGATTCCGTTGTTGAAGAAATGTGAAGATCATACTAAGCCTTCACCACCTGAATTTGATGAGGATCATGACTTAGGATCTTTCTTTGAATTTGACTGGAAAATAATTCTGATTGAATATGGAGGAGGACTTGTTGTTGGGCTGGCATTAGGAAATGCTTTTGGTCCAAAAATTTTTGGATGGGTAAAGAGGATCTTTTAAGTAAGTAATCATGACTTTGGACTTTGGAAGCATGAACTCTTTAATGTTTTTTTATTTGCTCTTGTGTCCCTTTTAGTTATTGTAATTGTGTTATGGAAATTACTTAAAAAAAAAAACGTGAAAATGATAAACATAGTGTGCTACCGATTTTGCTTGTTCTCATATTAAAATAATTAAATTATCATATATTCTGTAAAGCTGAGCGTGAAACTTTAGTCCACATCAAATTTAAAATATTAAAATAATTAAATTATCATATATTTTGAAGTGATCAAGCTAAGCGTGAAACTTTAGTCCATGTCAAATTTTATATTAAATTACTTAAAAATATCTTGTAATGTGAAAAACTATTGTTAGCAGTATTTTATTTTTTTCAATTAAATTTTCCTTATTTTTCAACACGCAAATTTTCCCTTAATTTAAGAGACCTTATGTTATTTTATTATCAGTAATTATTGTTTTAAATTAATTATTAAAAAAAATATAAATTCAAATTTTAAATAAATTTTTTTAGGGAAAAAACTGCTAATCATGGCATGGGATTAATTAAGTCTCAAATCTGAATCTTGTTAATAGGTAAAATCAATGTTAAAAAGGCTTTATTATCTTTATAATAAATTGACTCAACTTAAATCAAATTAATTGGATTCCAATTAGCTTTCGATAATGGTGGTTTATATCGAGAAAAAATTATAGCAAATTATATCATGGGATAAAATTATTTTATTATTAAATTTCTTTTTAATATATTATTTTTCAACTTTTCGTCTTCTTTTATTTTTTTAATTAGAACTTTTCTTCTTTATATTTTATGTCTAATTTATTTTTTAATAATTTTTAGCTTCTTCTAAAAACTTCTACACTATCACTAGATACGGACTGGCGATCGCAGGAGCAATGTATACAGCATGAGGTCTTGAAACGATGCTTCATACTTAGTCCCATTTGAGCTTGCGTACCTTCAGAGACGTTCTGAAGATATTTCAAGAAAGGCAATGACTTGAGGATCGAGGAGGAGGTGAAGAAGCTTGTGCTCAGTGTTTGAGCAAGTGGTTTATTATGTTTGACAGTTCAGGGTACCACTATTTCACGTCCAAGTATTGAATTAGTCAAAATAGAAAAGATCGTGCCCTGGATCTTCCTTGAATGTAATGATTTAGGAAGTTGTCTAGCATACGTCTTATTTATTAAGCTAATGTACTTTTTTTTTTATTTCTTTTTTGTCTAATTGGTAGTTTCCTTATGGTGTGTCCTTAAGTATGAGGTAAAGGAAACATTGCATCAGCAGCCTAATGTGGAATATTTCTGAATGTATTGCTAGGAATTAGAAGTCCAAAGTTCATAACAGATATTGCCATGAATATATCATATATGGAAAATGCTATTTGTTACGAATAGTATTTTCATGTTACCATAACGAATGTATTTGGTTGGTTACTCCACCATGATTTTCGCTCATTACCAAGTTTTTCTCTCCCTTCCATTTTCATCCGTCTTCTTATTGGTTGAATCAAGAATTCGTACAGTTTGCACGAAAACATTGTCGTGACATATAGCATTGCTAATCATACATTACCGCGAGTGTGTAAGAGTATCAAGACAAAATAAATGTAATGTATATTTATGTGAAAAATAATGTTGTATATAATTTCTCATTTTTTTCATAATAATATATAAATGACACTTGTCTTGAAACTTGAACCGATCGTGTTCACTTTCCTGAATTGTCATATACTCTATTACTATTACTATATTTTTTGTCTTGATTTTGTATAACTTTATCATGTTAGCAGTACATCTTTCTTGCCTCAGCTCAATCTCATTTTATGGTTTAATATTCTACGTAATTATGGATGAGATTTGAACCCAGGTTTAAGTTATATAAAGCCTACTTATCTCTCTATCTACTAATCAATATATTTTGGGCGTTTCATAATTTTTTTTATTTTTTATTTTTTTTTTCTATCTTCCACCACTTTACTACTGCCAATTTCAGGCAAAATACAAAGAGATAAAACTAAAGCATGATGAGAGAAGACAAATTGCGGAGTCTAATGTAGGGGACAGCAGTATCGCACAGTCCAAAGTGGATCTTGAAAGTCCACAGCAAAGTTTGTGGAGATAATGAGGTGCAAAGCTTAATATATGACCTATTCTCGTTTTGGCTACGGAAGTGAAGAGACATTCAATTAGATTGAAGTTTTCAGCCAAAATGCATCAATGAACTTATAAACCACTACTAAACATAATCAGTCAAGACAAGACTTGAAATTGGAGAATCTAACAATATCTGAGATAAGTAGATCGAAATTGACCAACAACAACTATGATCGTTTTGATGAATTGGATAGACTTGAGTTTAAAACTATATCATAACAGTCTTATTTTCACTTTTTTGTCAAAGCCATTGTAATTTGAGGTATGTTTTTTTGTACATTAAATCTGATGCCAAATTCACTACTACTCGTATATATGGATTTAATTTTTATGCATAGTATAAAATAATTTTATATTGTTAGTTAATAGAATTTGAAAAAATTGCTAAATAAAGATAAATAATTACCAATCATAATGTATCATTTTTTTTAAATTTTATTAGCTACTATAAACATAATTTTTTTAAGTGCAACTATACATATAATATTTATTTCACTTCATTATATATGTATCACAATACTCATATACACATATTAATATACAGCGTCTATATAATATGTGTATAATATGAGCTCCAAATCCATTTTCTTTATAATTCATACGTTATCCTTTTAATTGGGTCGGACATATTTGATTTTAAACCCAAACTGATCGACATATTTTGGATGCGTTTAGAAACAGGTAAGAGTTGCTCTGGTTGAAATTAATGAATCATAGATGTTTTTGGATTATAAGTTTAATAAATGTTTATAAAAAAAATAATCAACCAATGCTTTGTACAAGTTTATGAGAAAGAATAAATGTAGTTATTAATCTTATGCTAATGAAATCTTCTGAAATGTAAACCAGAGCAAGATTTTTGAAGTCTAACATGATCTAAAAGATGCTTAGTCTTGAAGTTGTTAAATTCAATTTGTATGTAATGATTTTTACCGGAAACAATTAAACGAAATAATCTTGAAAACTCCTTAGGCTTTTGGCTAAGTCTTTAGTCTTCTTGTGCGCTGTGAATGCTAGCTATGTTCACTTTGCTTGTTACTGCCACGGATGCCGCCTATATTCGCAAACTTACGCAAATTATCTTGAAAAGAGAGAGTTTACCCCCTGAATTGTCACACATGCTATTAATATAACCATAATTTATGGTATATTTATAAGGTGTACCTGATTCATTTAGTACGTATGATTTAACCCGTAGTCACAGTAGACATGCCAAAATGCTAAGTAATTATGAGTGAGATTTGAACGACAGTTGATTTTATGACTAAAATAAAATAAAATAAAATATATATATATATTCTCATCTTGTGTTTTGTCATAATGTGCAAAGAGAAGAGAACTGAAGTATGACAAGGAACAGAGATTGCGGAGTCTAAATGAACCTATGGTCTTTATTTTAACTAAGGAGTTGGTGAGATATGAGTTAGCTCTAATCCAAAGTAAACAATTAAAAATACAAGCTATACTAAAGGGCAATGTTTTAAATTACGGTTGCGGTTGCGGATGCGGTTGCTGTCACGGGTGCGGTTATTGCGATTGCGGATATTGCAGCTATTGCGATGCGCATTGTTGCCATTGCGGTGTGAATTTTTTTTAGTTTGCCACTTGAAATTAAGCTCGTTGCAGCCCGTTACGGCTTCAATGTAGTTACATTGCAGTCAATTTACATAAATGGGAAAAATACCGCAATTGCGGTATACCGCCACAACCACAATATTGCGGCCACATTACGTGATACGGTTTACAATTTGAAACACTTGCTAAACGGCAAAAATGAACAAAACGATGGAAAGCAAATTGCAGAATCCAATATATAGACAAATGTATAGAAACAGACAAAAGCCTGAGCATCTAGAATGGAAAGGAAAGTTTGTGAATATAATAAAGAAAACCTCACTATAAGACACGAGGCTAGATCGAAATTCTAACCCAATGTTCACAATTAAAATTATAATCAAACAGAGAAAATTGAGCATAGTAACAGAATGCAAGTTCCAGAGTCAAATAATGGAGACAGAAGTATCGCACACATGTTGAGGTGTCATGAAGAAAGCCTAAATATAAGATGAAGTTTCAACCAAACCTTTGGGGGTGTTGGCCACGGAACTGGATAGGCAAAGACTCTTAGTATACGTATTTTATGAGTAATGATGTATCTTCCTAAAATATCCTTTTAATTTTAATTTTTTAATTAGAAAAAATATCGAATGCATTTTATGTTTTTAAGATAATAAATATATTTATAAAATATTAAATTTTTTATATTTAGTAATTAGAATAATTATTAAGAAGATATTTTAGAAGGGCATATTATTATTATTATTATTATTATTATTATTATTATTATTTTGGTGATTCTCTGCTGATTTTTTGAAAATCAAAGAAACAACCAACAGTCGCACAATTATCAGCATGGGCTGAATGCCATGTATTGGTACATGTGGCTAACGAATTAACTTGGCTTATTGTTTTGCTTAGAAATTTTGAGATTAAGGTTGATTCGGTTATGCTTTTTTCGTGACAATGAAGTTGTTGTCTACCTTTCCTCCAGAACAAGAAGTCTTGCATACGATTTAAATTAGTATCATGCTACTATCAATAAACTCTTGTTAGTCAAATAATTATGAAGATATTATTTGTTACTCAATCAATATCATTATTGATCATCGCATGAATTTAAAAAACCTTTTGAAGAGAAATATTTTTCTAACAACTAACCAAAAAAAAAAAAAAAATCATGCATTACATCAAACATTAACTGAACAAAGATAAGAAGGCAGACAGATAATGAATATCTAGGCATGATTAACAATAAAAAAATGCAAATTTATTTTATTTTATTTTTTATTTTCTCTTTTTTCTATTTACTCTACCTATGTATTATTATTTCCTCTTTATTATTAATTTATTTTTATTTTTTAGTTTTATTGTTTTTATCATTTTTAATTATTATTATTCTTATTTTTTGATAATTTCAACAAAAGGTCCTAAAAACTAAATTTAGCCAAACCTAACACCTAACCAATTAACCTCCATTTTTTTTCCTTATTTTGACAACACCTCCTAAGACTGAAAAGAAATAGAAAAGGATACCAAATTTAAACTAAAATAAAATAAAAACTTCCTTAACTGGGTGGATTACCTTTCGAGCCAAACTTTTTTTTTTTGAACATATATTTTAGACACTACTTAAGATATTTGGGTATAAATAATTTGAAATTTAATTATATTTACGTGAATTATGTGATGTAAAGAGAAATTTATTCATCGGATTCACTGTAAGATAACTAAAATTCTTTATTATTACTATTATTATTATTATTTGATAGGACTAAAATCCTCTATTATTAATACACAATAATTTCCCATATATTTTCATAGTTAAATTTACTAGTAATGTAGAGTGTCTATAAAACTACATTCAATAATAGAACTCAAAAGGAAAGGCAAAGAAAAGTTAAGAAATGACAATCCAAAAACTACCTCTCAGGTTAATAGAGTACGTGTGGTGACAGAGGAAATGATGGATTCTTTGAAGTGGTAGCTTCACAGGTTGTTTGCATTCGATGGCAAAAGATGCTGCAGGGATAAATCTGCTTTTCACACTATTGTAAGAAATGGGAATTGGGAAGCTACATGGAAGGTGATGGTTGAGATGAAAACGGAGCTTTCAAAAGGGGGAAGGGCTAAGAAAGTTGATGATAGCAACGTATGTGGAGGTGAATGGTGATGAACAAAAGCTCGTTGTAAATATTAAAAGTATGAAATTAACAAGACGATAATGAATGCGAGATATAAGAATTTACATGATTCAATCAATATTTTGCATAGGATAAATGCTTTTATTATGAGAAAAAACAAGTGCAAGAATATCACTTTCTTTTTATATCTTGTATAGTATCTTTCCTAACTCAGTATCTCTCTCTCTCTCTCTCTCACACACACATGCAGTTCATTGATTGCATATATAACTAAGGTCCTAAGCCTCTAAGAATGCTTATTTCATATCCTAACAAATTTGTCATGTTATAATAGATTTCTTATATTCTTAATTCAGATATTCGTAAATAGAGGGATACATATCTTAAAATATGCATAAATAAAATTAGTCATAATCATAATATCATCAAAATATATGCATAAGCCAACTTTAATAACAGAATACTTAGACTCATTCATCATTTTTTTATACTTTTATATGCACAAAAAGCATTATCGATTGCTAAACATTTTGAACTCCTCACCTGATTAATTTAGAGTAGTGGCACTTAAATAGAAAAAATTATTAGAACTTTTGATAACAAAAAATGTAATGGTGGTTCTCAAATAAAATAAGGTGATACGATGCACTTAATCATCCAATGATCAACTGATAAGGCACATCATTTTAATAAATAATTTGATACAAAGATTCTTACTTTTTAACATTTCCTATTAATTTAATAAACCATTTTACTGTATTAGCTTTTGCAGTTATTAAGACAACAACAATTGTAAGCTTTGTTAGTCTTCGGCAAGCTTAAAGTAGACCAATGCGCGTTTTGGCTACAGAGTAAGAGAGACATGAGATTAATTAGATTAAAGTTTTTAAATTTCACCCATAGTGCATGATAAAATTACATTAAATCGGAGAAAGTGAAGCATATAACGATAGAACGCAGAGTCAAATATTAGACTAATGTATAGAAACCCTCCTAGAATATAAGCACTTTGAATGGACAAGAATGTTTGTGGAGGTAATATGAATGGCTCATTCTGAGATGAAGTTTGAAACCGACGAATGGTCACTTTAATTAGCAACGTAATAAGAGAGGTCATATTCAATTAGCTAGATTGAACCTCTTACATAAAATGCACGGCGAAACACTTCGAAGAATTAAAAAAGTAAACAAGTTTAAAAATGTAACAAAATCAAAGATTTTAAGAAAACTGACGTAATTATAAAATAATTAAAAATAATAAGTTTAAACAAAACTATGGTTAATAATGAATAATCAACGTTAAAATATTATCTTAATTAATAAGCAATATGAAGGTTAATCTAGATAAACTAAAAAAATATTAATTAAAATTATAATAGTAATAATCATGTTGGGGTGACGTGCCCTTCCCGAAAATATTTTTTGTAAAGTTATTTAATTATACCGTGACCCTTCATTAAAAGCATTTTACTCATATATTAATTATCTTATGCGGACATGATTGATTAACAGTAGAACTAGCTAATAGTGTATCGAAGTCAATCACATATATAAAAAATAAAAATCTTTAACAATAAAACAGAATGCTTTTGCCTTAATTAACTTTATGAAAGTTTCCAACATCAAGATCGATTAAGCTCTTTATGACTTATTGATACCAAAGGATCAATTACCTTTAATTTTTTGCTTTCAAAGTCCATCTTTTATATAATCGTTCATATAGGCGTGATTTCACAAGCTTAAGAATAATAATCCTAGGATCCAAGATAACCAAAAATTGATCTAAATGGCTTTAACTAAATTATTATTTGAGACTGCTTAACATTATATATTTTTTGAATTCATCAAAATAATCAGGTTGCATTACTTAACAAGACAGGAAATGCAAATTCAAAAAATTACTCAAGATCTCTTCAGATAAACGAGGAATTGGAGAAAGGACTTATGCTAGTTATATATGGGTTATAGCTTCAAGACCCCCTAAAATTAAGTTTAATTAATGTTGTTATAATTATATATACAAATAATAACAGATAGAAACTAAAGTATGAGGGGAGAGTGCAAATTGCGGAGTCCAATATGAGATGTAACAGTATCATACCATCCAAACATCTAAGCTCTCCTCATATACCAAATTTCATGGAAGTAATGAAGAAAACCTCACAGTAACGTAAAGCTTAAACTAGACCGATGCTCGTTTTGCCTACGTTATTGGATAGATTCAATTAGATTAATTGATGTTTTTTCCCCTCAAAATGCATGTATGAGATTGAGGAGAGAAGACAATATGCAGGGGTCCAATAATATCAGAGACAAGTGGATCGAAAGAGACCAAAAACATAAGAAGTTCGTGGCGGGTAAAGATTGAAACAGTCCTGTGGAGATTGAGGTTATACATAATGAAAGAATTAAACAGAGAAAATGAAGCATAACGACGGAAAGCAAATTGCAGAGTCAAATATTAGCGACAAATATACAGAAACCGTCCAAAACTTCACTATGAAGTATGAACACACAAGAAAGTTAAGTTTGTGGAGGTGATGAAGAAGGCTCTGTATAAGATAAAGTTTGAAACATACCCGCGGTGGCCACGGAAATATGAGTGATCATATTCAGTTACATTGAAGTTCTTACAGAACTAGCAAAATTAAACCACGTACGCAGACGAAACTATGAAAACTCTTACGCTCATAAAATTGACATGGATGGCAATATTAGACCAATTTTTCTAATCTAAAATGCGCGAATGTCTCAGCCCGTCATTTCTTAACCAAAATCAATGCACATGGTTTGAAATGTCTGCACAACCCGCCATAAACAGACCAATTTTTTCTTGCCCAAAATGTACGGCAGTGCATGTTAGACACATTGCTGGGCGTCTACTATCTAGATACAACAAGCAACAAGCAAGCTTCACCATCGAGTCCTTCAGTATAAAAAACCAATCAGTATTAAAAACTATTTATCTGAACATTTGCATTGAAACCTATTAACATACAATGGGTCTGTTGAGTTCTCTTGCTTTGTCAATATAGTTTCTTCTCCTTTATTCACTCTTTTCATCCACCCTTACAAACTGTTTACCTTCCGTTCAGCCAACTCATGAATGTCATGAAGATGAAAGCTATGCCTTGCTGCAGTTTAAGGAAAGCTTTGTCATTCGTAAGTTTGCTTCTTATAATCCTTTCAGTTATCCTAAAACTGCATCTTGGATGCCAAGCACAGATTGCTGCTTATGGCATGGCATCGAATGTGATGAGCTCACAGGTCACGTGATTGGCATTGATCTTAGTAGCAGCCAGCTCTATGGTTCTATGGATGCCAATAGCAGTCTTTTTTCACTTGTACACCTTCAAAGGCTTGATCTTTCTAACAATGACTTCAATCACTCTCAAATTCCAGCCAGGATTGGTGAGTTTTCACAGCTAAGATATCTAAATCTTTCTCAATACAATGAAACCACATTTTCAGGTGAAATTCCGCCAAAAGTTTCACAATTGTCCGATTTGTTGTCCCTTGATCTACGCATCTACATTGTCTTCTTTTCTGATGATTCAATCAACCATTTGCGACTCAAGATATCCACTCTAAGAAGCTTAATTCAAAACTCAACTAGACTTGAAGAACTTCGTCTCAATTTTGTGACTATCTCATCATATATACCTGATATACTCACAAATCTTACATCTTTGCAAAAGCTCTCTCTTTCCCACTGCGAACTATATGGTGAATTTCCAATTGGAATATTCCATCTTCCAAACTTAAGAATATTGAGTTTGGGATACAACCAAAACCTCATGGGTATGTTGCCTGATTTTCACTCAAAGGCACTCATCACCATATTATATCTCCCAGGCACAAGTTTCTATGGTACACTACCTGAATCCATTGGAAATCTTAGTTCTATAAATTGGCTTTCAATTTCACAATGCAATTTTTATGGGTCTATTCCTTCTACACTCAGCAAACTCAACCAACTTGTGTATTTAGACCTTGGATATAATAGATTTACTACTTGGACCCTCCCATTATCTGTTGCAAATCTCACCCGGTTATCTTTTTTATCCTTACAACACAGCAATTTAGGTGGTGAAATTCCATCTTGGATAATGAACCTAACCAATTTAGCTCATTTGGACCTTGCATATAATATGCTTGATAGTGAAATCCCTCACTCTCTTTTTAGACTAGAGAATCTTGCATTTCTTTCTCTATGGAATAATTTTTTTGAAGGGCAGCTAGAGCTTGACATATTTTTGAAGCTAAAAATGATTTATGTTCTTGATTTATCTTACAACAAGCTGTCTTTGTTACCTAAAAAATGTTTTTCCAATGTAACCCTTTCTCAAATTCAATGGTTAGGATTGGCTTCATGCAATTTATTTGGAGAAATTACATCTTGGATAATAAACCTGACCACTTTAGATCACTTAGATCTTGGTGAAAATAAACTTCAAGGTGAAATCCCTCGCTTTCTCTTTGTATTGGAGAATCTTGCAACTCTTTGTCTACATGATAATTTTTTGGAAGGACGAATAGAGTTTGACATGCTTTCAAAGCTCAAAATGCTTACTTATCTTTATTTAGGAGGCAACAAATTGTCTTTTCTTGAAGGAAAAAGCTCTTCCAATGTTACCTTTTCTTAGATTCAGGTGTTGGAATTGGATTCATGCAATTTAGTTGATTTTCCCTATTTTATACAACACCTAGAAGAATTGAGAATTCTTTACATACCACACAATGGCATAAATTCAATACCGAGTTGGATGTGTAGTAAAAGAAGTCTTTTGGATTTGGTTGTTTCCAACAATGCATTGATAGGAGAAATATCCCCCTTGATTTGCAATTTGAAATCACTTGTGCATCTTGATTTATCTTATAACAAATTAGCTAGCATGATTCCATCATGTTTGGGAAACTTTAGCCAATCTCTTCAAGTTTTGAAGCTAAGTGGGAACAAATTGGTGGGCCGCATTCCTCAAATTTATATTTTTGGAAGTGCACTTAAGATGATTAGTTTCAGTAATAACAATTTGCATGGTCAGTTGCCAAGAGCACTGGTCAATTGTAGAGTGCTGCAGTTTCTTGATGTGAGCCATAACCAGATCAATGATTCGTTTCCATTTTGGTTGGGATCTCTTCCTGAGTTAAGAGTTGTCGTTTTACGTGATAATAAATTCTACGGAGCTATAAAGTGCCCATGGAAATGCACATTTTCAAAGCTTCACATCATTGATCTTTCTCACAATGATTTCTCTGGAAATCTGCCTTCAGAAATAATCAAGAATTGTAAATCCATGACAATTTCCAACATAAGTCAATTACATTTCGAGGACATGATTGTTTTTGGGAGAAACAAAATATCGTTTGAGAATCTTCTTTCATTTTCATTCCCAATGTCTAACAAGAGGGTCGTCATGAATTATACGGGGCTTGAATACCTTCAATACATGGTAGCCATTGATCTTTCATGTATAAAATTTCTGGTGAGATTCCAGATATCATGGAAAGCTTGAAGGGCCTTGTTTTGCTCAACTTGTCCAATAACATGCTTACTGGCAGCATTCCATCTTCATTAGGAAAGTTGTCAAACCTTGAAGTATTGGACCTTTCTCTCAATAGCCTGCCAAGGAAAATCCCTCAACAACTCACAGAGCTGACCTTCTTGGATTTCTTTAATGTTTCCTATAACAATCTCTCAGGTCCTATAACAATTTCTTTTCTTGATACACCGTGCTCCTCGGAGCTCACCTTCTTCCTTCTTCCATGGACATTCCGCTCCTTTGCAGGCTCGCATCATTCTCTATCATGATTCCCATTTCTTGTACTGTGATGTTCTTCCTCTTAGGTAAGCCTTTTTTTTCTTATTCTTGCATTTTCTCTGGCGGTCCTAATCTGTATGAAACTAACATCTTTCCAATTATCATAAAATTGTGAATTGAAGTGTTAAACTAATCATGGTGAAAAGTAATCACCTAATATGATCGTGAGTAATAATCTCACATGCCCCCACCTTCTCTGATTAATAAGTTCTCATGGTCGAATTTCAAACGTAGAGTCTAATTGTATTGACACTTATATATCTTTTAATTAGTGAAATAATTCTCATAGTCATAGAGATCTTCTCATAGTGGTTGTAACTTATGGATGGCATTTCACAAAGGGAAATATTGTTCTGAAAGTATATATTGAAGATTGACCCAAGCCAAATTTTGCTATACATTAAACAAGTACTGGTCGGTGACAGGAATGATCCAGAATGTTTTCTGCATTTTAGTTGTCAGGGGAGCAGCTTAAGAATGGTTGACTGTTTTCTTTTTCTCATTTTTTTCCCCTTTTGGTTTACACACAATAAAAAAACAACACGAATAGACATAGGGTTTATGCTTCTGTGTATTAGTTTTTTAATGGATTCATCACTGCCCACTTATAATCTTTAATTCTCTGGGGCAGGATAAAATTTGCTTACCCTACGGTAACAACAATAACGGTGTTTCCTATGTTAAAGAGCTCATATAATATTCACTCAACTCGTCTTTATATTAGTTATATATTAGACAGCTGAAAACTTGTCATCTTTCTACATGTCTTTTATTTGCTTGTGGATTAATGCTATGGACTAGTCCATTGAAGTAAGCAAGAGCCAGCTTTCTTTCTAGTATGGACTTTAGGACATGGTTTTTGGACCTATAAAATGATTGAAAGTAATTGTTTTAATAACAATAATATTCTGGTGTGAAAACTAATAAACTGTGGTCATTGACCATCCAAAAGTAGGAGAGCTTATCATCCTTTGGGATTCCAATTAGTTGAAGAAAGCCAACGTAGATCAAAATCAATATGCATTATTAATGTGTGATTTAACATGTCATTGTTTGAAATTAGGTCAATGATTTTGTCTTCCTCGTTGAGAGTCAGCACATACAACTGAGATATTTCGAGTTATATATACCGACCATGGTTTTTCAATTCAAATTTTTAAGATATAACTGGAAATCTTGTGTTTGCTTTCAATAGAAGGACACGCATTCATTACTTGATGGGGATTATGGAATTAAACATAGAATTAGGTAGTCTTTAGAAATTAGAGGTATTCAAATTTCCAAGGAACAATGCTCCTGTGGTTAATGTTTAGAAATTTTCAAATTAATGCAGAGTTAAACCTGGGAATAATCGGTGAGGTGTCTGTTGGAACTCTACTTTCTAACAATTACAAGCAAATTTTTATGTAAGAATAATATTATTTGTATATATTTAATGAGTATGTCCATCAACTCAGGAGACTGCATGTGTTAATAGTGGAAATGTCACATTAAATAATGAGAATTCGGATGACTACAATCATAAGTGAAAATATTATCACCTTAATTCCTTAATTATATAAGTGAATTTTTCATTGATTTCACATGACCCTAGTAGATGATATCATTATCACATTCCACTGTAGCCCTCCCCCCTTCCCCTCAAGAAATAATTCTCTGTTAAATAACATAAATTTCCTACTAGTAATACATACACTCTCTTATGTGGATGGATACATAAAAATGTTATGCACAAATATCATTATTCTTTACATAATAATCACTACAGTTGGCTCGACTTATATTTTCACATTGACAAATGAAAATAAATTGAATCCATTTAGAGGCCCTTGAACGTGGGAACCGACCTTTTTAACTAATTTATTTTTTATCATTAATTTGTTTTAATGTATATGCTTGTTTTTTTAAAAAGAAAATTATAATTTTAAATTATTTATAAAATTTGAATTTTAAAATTATAAATAATTTTAAAATTATTTATATTGATTCCGAAATTTCTATTATGGGAATTACTTAGTCGTTCCGATAAGAGTTTACAAAGTTAATTTTAGATAAATTTAAATTTACAAAATTGATTTTGATTAAAATTAATGAATTTGCAATAAGGTAATTGGTATTTATAAATTTTATATATGAAAAGTAATTTTGAAATGGCTAGTATTATTTAGATAATATTGATTAGAATTGTTTTTAGATCTGTAATTACAGAAAGGGATATAAATTAAGATATGAATTACACTGAAAATAAAAAATGCCAATAATGTTCTTAATCATATTTTCTAATTGATGCTTATTTATTTTTTTAATTTTATTTGAAAGTTTTATTAATTTCAAAATTAAAATATAATTTTCACTGGAATGTATACCAATTAGCTAATATGGTTTATTATATTATTTTAAATTGTCAAACAAAATGCTATAAAATTAAGTGCCTGTATAATATTATTTTTCACCATTAACATATCTAACAACCTAAGTAATTATAGATATCAGAATATATTATAGCTAAGAAGCACAGGTTTTTTTTTTTTTGACATTTTTCTATATTTTGTTAGGTTAAAGATGATATATGATTATTTTGACCTTATATTATCTCATAATTTTTTGAAGGAATACTCCAATAATTCAATATTGGGTACTCCTTTTAAAAATGAAAATCTCCAACTACAAGGCAAACAATATCAAGTGAATCAATAAGTACAAATTACATGAAAAATAATGTACATATGAAGAAAAGAAAAACAAATTTTTCAAGTGATATAGAACTTTCCCATCTTATTTCTTGTCATCTTAACCCCAAGCAGCGAACTCTCTCCAATGGCCCCACGGAAACATCTCTACAATCTTTCCCTCTAAACTTTTTGACTCAAGAAATTTGTTGAAACGCCATCTAATCTTTCCCTCTAAACTTTTTTTTTTTAAATAAATAAATTGACATTTCCACTAAAACATAAGTGCCAAAAGTCCTAGAGGGGGAATCCTATCCAAATTTTTCATTTGTTTTCTTTATAACTATGGTAAAGAAAACTATTTCTAGCAAGGTTTGCCTACCACACAATTAAGGGCACCTGCAAACCTTGTTAGTCTATTGGCTTGAGATCCAGGTCTTGGCTTCATTAGGTAGCCTTTGTTGATTGGTAGGTTACCAATAGGTGCACCAGACTCAACAAACTTCGCACCATTCATGAATAGGTCATTCTCTGAGCTCCATTGCCATTTTGACCATTGATCTGGTGTTGTATAATCCCTATGTGTGATTTCCTTGGCTGCATCATTGTTTGGTGCAATGAAACGATTTCCCTGGCTAAGAATTGTTGGCCCTGAGCTACCACCAATTGCATACATCAGCCAGTGAGTGTAGTCATTGTTCAAGACATGGAAGAATCCCCATCTGCATCTAGGCATCCTCTGAATCAACCCTTGCCCAAAATGGTTGAATGCCACTGTAATTTGCATGATCTTGTCACCAGAGTAGGCATCACTAGCTCCGAACAGCATAACCTAGAACAGTCATTCATGCACCAAATTAGTGTACATATTGCAAATTAAATTAACCATGTCAAAATATAAGACTAGGAAAGTAAAATTACACAAAATATCATTATTGTTAGCTAAATCAATTCTAGTTAGTCCAAACAACTAGTATTATTTTCATACATTTAATTTTGATCCATTATGTTCTGCGACATCATTAATAGAGGCTAACTGAAAACACATGATTAATGATAATGTTAAGAATTAAAAAATTAAGCTCTACTTTCATATCTCCTTAACCTACCAATTAATATGGAAAACAAAATAACAATAACAAACAAAGGGTTAACGTGGAGTGAAGAGAATAAATGAATTACGTCGTTATGCTTGGTCATGTGGCAATTTGAGATGGTGATTGCAGTAGAACCCTGGATAACATCGACGAGCCCATCAGCGCATTCAGACAAGGAAAGGTGATCAATCCAAATGTTTGAGGAGCCAAAAATGGAGACGGCATCACCATCACTCCTGGTTCTTTGACCAACATGGTTATAAGAGTCCCTAATCATGCCACCTTCCAAGGACTTGATCCTCTTGATGTGGAGCCCATGGATGATGACATTGTTCACGAATTGCAATGTAATGCCAGCACCATCCCTAATCTGGACATTGGCTCCACGGCCATCAATGGTCTTGTCTGAGGAAACCAACAACTCCTGATTCAACCTAATGACCATGCTACGTGCAAATATGATCCACAGTGGTCCCTTTTGGACAACACCATATCTTAGAGTTCCAGGTTTAGGGTTAACCAAGTCATTATCAGACTCATCAGTGACAACATAGATGGGGCCGCCGAGTCCTCCAGTGGCCCTTCTTCCAAAACCCTTGCCACATTTGGCCAACAATTGGCGGTTTTGGGCCCAATCGCTTCTACACCTCCAGCAACGATCAATAGGGTTGGTGGCGGTGCATGCTCCATTGTATCCAACTCCCTGCTTAAGGTTCCTCCTTGTGCTGTTTGATACTTCCTCCATTGCCCTACATCAAAGTGTACGTGAGAACCACGAGAGAATTCACCAAAATTATATACTAGTGTGTGATTAGATCAACTTATATTAAGTTTAACTTATAATATAAAATATAGCTACAATTTAAGTGTTCAAATGTTATAGTTGTCACCTTAAAAGAAGAGTTTTTCTAACCATTACCTCTGACTTAGAATTGCGTGAAAATTCTTTAAAAAAATAACTTATAATGGAAAGTATCCTGGGATAACGTAAGAGAAAAATCATTTCTCCCAAAATGATCAAGACCAAACATTACGTTAGTATTAGCCAATAGTATTCAAGAGTATGTTTCTATCTCGTAAAATTCTAGCCACGTAAACATCACAAGAGTAGAGTAATAGTAAGTACTTATGAACGTGAATGTTGAGCTCGGCTGTAACATTTATGGGGTCGGCCACGAAGGACTCGAGAGCAATTTCATGGGCCACCTCAGCTTGCGCTTTGAGATAATCATCAAACTCAGCAATGCCGGCCTCAAGGCATGGAATGGTGATGGCAAAAGTAACCAAAAGGATAAAGGTAACCTTACATGCACTTCTTGCCATTGTTTTGTGTTTTTTGTTTGTTTACTGTGCTTCTGGTTGTGCTTGGGATTCTAACTAAATTTTTTCTTTTTTTTTTTTTTTCCTTGATTTACAAGGCAAGGGTATGGCCAAGGGATAAGACCTTGGCGAGCCAATACCAATTAAAACCAAGCAATACAAGCAAGCATAGTGCTTGGTGCAAGTTCTTTAGGAAAGCAAAATGCGCATGCTTAAATAATGACGGCATCCCTTGAAGATTGAAAGCTATGCTCCTAAATTTAGGAGCGCGGAGAGTGGGTTACCGTTGTGTTTCTTGGCTTATTTCAGTTTCAATGTTCAAACTTGGTTAAGAAAAGGGTCTCACCGGGTCTAAACTAGAAAATTGGCTAGAAAAGCAATGAAAGCCAATGTCCGTCCACTTAGCCAAGACCTTGTCATCCACTACTATAATATAACTCATGACTAGTTTCAATTCGCTTCAATATTGCCCAGGCGAATAGCAGTTTGTCGAATTTGCCAAGTTTGGTTTGTTTTTTTTGTCTTACTTTCTATATATGCATTATGTTCGGATAAATGTGCTTTATTAATAACTTTTTGGTGAGCTTCAACATACATAATGCATGGGGAAAGGGTGGTACAAACCTTGCTTTATTTTTATTTAAAGAAAATGGCATAATTAAATTGCAATCCTTGTTTTAGTTATTTGGTAAGAAAGTTACCAAAAAAGGGTTACTTGGTAAGAATGATTATTATTATACATAATTACATGTCAAATTGCTCTAGCTACAACAACGTACTTATTAGTTATAGGCTCGTTCTCCTGCATTACTTTTAGCTTAGTAAACTTTTCCATAGATTTTATTTTAAAAAAAAACACTTTGCATTAGATGTATTTTTGTAATACTCATGCACCTGTGTTATTTTTTATTTTTTTCAATATATATAAACGACCAGAAAACATGGAGATTGAGCCATCTAGCCAAACAGAAACTAGATCAATATTTCAAATGGTATCACTGGAACTCCTTAATCCAGGCACGGGAGTTCGAACTGAGAGTTGAGAACTTCCATCAAGTTAAGTTAAATAGGACAATGAAGGAGAAGGGAATAAGAATGGGTACGGTGGGATTTAAAGAGACGGTAAGTGCCGGAATGAGACATACGCATGGCACAGACACACGTAATACACGAAATAGAAAGGTAACGAACACGGAATGAACACGCTATAAGATAACAAATTCTAAAATTAAACACGGAATGAACCCGATATAGGATAACGAATTCTAAAATTAAACACCAAATTCTAACATCAAATAATGAAGGTTTTAAGCATTCCAGACTGATAATACTTTATATTTTATTATCTATTTAACTAATTAATTATTAAACTTGAAACTGAAATAAAATTATATAATTGAAATTTAAGATTATGAATAATTTCTCATTAAAAAAAATAATAATGTTATAAGCATCAGAAACATATATATCACAAGTCTTAATATGCTCCAAAGATGAGATCAAGGATGGCCTCAGAAAGTGTATAAGGGAGGATAAAAGTAATAATGAATCATAGTTTTAAATAAATATAAACTATTAAAAGTGATCTAGTGATGAGGAGTTTGAGTAATATATATGAAGTCAAGGGTTCAAATTTTATTGCTATTGATAGACCAAAAACAAATAAATATCATAACACATATGCTAATAAAAATATGTTTTATAGTATACAAATTAATGTAAATATCGTACCTTTACCGAAGCCAAAGTCAATTAAGTATGACATTCCTTTAAATAACAAAAATCATTAATAATGATAGGGGTGTTCACGAGTTAGGTTAAATTGGGTTGGTGGGTTTTTGACAATTTTGGCACTTAGTTAACCCAAACCAACCCAACTCAATCTCACATGGGTTGGCTTGAGTTGAGTTCTCAGGTTACCATTCTTAAAAAGAAATGACACCATTAGTAATATCAATGAATCAATCTTCTTATTAACGTATGAACATTAACATAATAAGCAAATCTGAGAAAGAGAAAAGCCCAGAAACAAAACATAAGTGGCCTGTTCTTCTTGTTTCTTTGCACTTTCCCAGTGCAACAAATGTTATTATGTTACAAATCAGAGGAACCAAATGAGAGGAAGAACTTTACAATGAAAATCGAAGAGAAGAGTGACTCAATTAGAGGGATCTTGTATCTAAATAGGCCCTCTTCATGGCAGCAATGGTGGAGAGGCACGACGCAATTTGTGGGAACACAACATTCTCTAATGTCAACATAGACATAGTATTAGCCTCTTCGTCTCTCTCCGATGCACGCAAGCTTGAACCAAAGGACGTCAATGGAGAACCCCAATGTTGACATGAATGACATCCTCAAAAGCAAAAAACAGAGTCGATGAGAGTAAGGGTAGGGGAAACAGCGAAAGGAAGTGGAAGGAAATAGAGGAGGGAAGAAGGGCAAAGGCCATCGCTGGTAGGCAACGATGCGGCTACAACAGCAAGCAGAAGGGGGATGAAGGGATGAACAATGAAGGTAGGAGGATGAGCAGCACTTGGTGGGGCTAGTGTTTCTTTCTGTGTGTGAGAGGGGAGTGTGATTTTTAATTGATGAAGTTATTTATTTAAAAAAAAAAGAGAGAGAAGAGGGGGTTTGAGTTTACATGTTGGATAATGGATTTTATTTTTATACCTGATATCCAACTCGAACAATAGACAAGTCAACTGATTTCTATCCAAATATATCTGATTATATGACCTAATTCGAATTTTTGTGATTAAGTTGAGCCGGGTTGGTCAGATTCACGCAGTGGCAGAGCATAGTTAAAACAATAGAGGGCCATCGGCCCCCAAAAATTTTTATAAAAATATATATGTATACACACCCACACACTTAAGTCTCAATATGCTACCCTATTTAAATGGATCTCCAACTTAAAAACTCATTAACTTATTTTTCAATTAAAAATAAAAAATATTACATCACAATTAAGCATTAATTTAGAGTAAAAATATTTTTTACTACAATAAATAAGCAATTATAAGAGTCAAATAATAGGTTTTGTCAACTTTAAGGTAAGTTTTGATTCTAGAGGATACTTATTTAAGTGTGTATTTGGGAATACAAGAAAATAACTCTTTTTTGTCATTTTAAATAAAAAGTCATTTTGATATAATTTCACATACTTAGGTAAGAAGTTTGCATGGATTATAAGAAAAAAGAAAACTAATTTTAAGTGTAAATTAAAAACTGATTAAAAAATTGATTTTAAGTAAAAACTGATTATTTTATAATTATAATATTTTTATCAAAATATTCCTAGGTATCAAATATTATAAAATACAAATTATTTCATATATTTTTTAATAATTTATCATACAAAAGCAAATATTACTCATACAACTCAAACAAAATACATTCCTTTAAAATTATATATAAGTTCATATACCCAAATTGATTTTTACGTAATCAAAAAATTGATTATATTTATAATCAATTATTTAAATAAGTTTAGTTACAAATACACACTGATATTTGTACTCTTGTTGACAAATACTATCTTGTAGACTTCACTGATAGAAAAAGATTAATTTGTATTTTCAATTTTGGCATTCTCTTTTATGTCCGTCAATAATTAGAATTAAAGAATTTATCAACTATTCATAAATTGGATAGATATTTGGTAGAAACCAAAAAAAAAAAAATACTATTTAATTAATAACTTGATTCACCTTATCTTAACTCTTCAAATTTTTTGGCCCTCTAAAAATTTTTTTAAGCTCCACCACTGGGTTCACTTGCCTATTTGGACCTATGAGCACCCCTAAATAATGGAAACTTCATCTAATTTCTCAACAATCTTACACTCAAGATTAATAAGTTAAAAGATAATTAGAAGAAATCTATTTCCATCTTATTTATAGGTCCATTCTTCACAACATTCATATAAGGATGAATGTAATTCCTTTCCTCTCTGGTTATTCATTTCTCATAATGAACACGCAAATATCTCAAATGTTATCGATGAATAACCTCAATATGTGAGAAAAATCTTTTAAGCGAGTTCCTTAGAAGAAATTATTTGATCGTGAACTTGCACCTCTTCAAGATTTGAATTGTCACTGGCACTCTCTAACTTTGACCAATAGTATTGGAATTGGAATAATATATATTTACCATTATTTTCTATTAAAAATAAAAAAGGATGCATGCAGTACTTTAATCTAGAATCACCGAGAAAAAGGGCTTTATTTAAAGAATGAAAAGCAAGGCTATATAGTTAATTAGATTGCTGGGAATATACTAATTATAGCATTAATAATGTAAGTGGTAGGGCTGGTCAAAAGCTTCCTACCCTGCAGCAACGAATGTTTATTGTTAACTTAACCTACTTTCACTTTCGCAGAAAGCAAAACTGATGTTTGACTCATAAGGAGTTTATATAAAGGGCCATTCTTTTCTTTAAAGTTTAAAAAATAGAAACAGGAAAAGATTAAGAGTCAAGTTACGCACCTGCAAAATGGCAACTATTCGTATTCTACGCTTCTGAATTTCTCCATATCAATGCATGGCATGCATGCATACATACGTGCATACTCCATATATTATTTTATGCACAAAATTTGATCTGTACTATTTCATGTGAATAATTTAAAAAATACTATCCTTCATAGTGTAAATTCCTATTATTTTAATGAAGCTTTTATACGATGCACAAATTTCTTAACTAATTAATTTGTTCTTTATTGTGAGACTTCCTTTATATGATTTTTTAATTAAGATAAACTTTGCCAAACAACAATGAATCTGCAACTTGTGGATTGTGTAGTTATTAAGCTTAGAAGCATTTTCTGCTGGAGACTTTGTGTAGACAATAAGTTTTCTTTTCTCTGACAAGTGTCCTTGGGCTAAGGATGTCAAGAAAAACTTTAATCAGTAAAAGAATATATATATAAAAATTTCAAGCAGTCCCACAATTTGTATATATATGTGATTTCGTTATTTGTGAGTACTCTTCATGAAAATTGTAAAGGCTGTTACCAAAACAATATCAATTACTACTCGAAATTTGTTTTGTCGAAAGAAAAGTTTACCAACACCTTGCGCACTTTAAAAGGTCTTACCAGTCCAGTACAAATACTTTGATCAGCCATGGCCATGGCCAACGTATTAATCTTGTGATTAATGTTATCATTGGAAAAGAATATCTCTGATGAATTATTTCTTTTATTCTCTCACAAAGACAACCTGAAGAAAGAGATGATGGGTCTTTTATGGCAAAAAGATCATATTTTGGAAAGCAAATTCCTGTTCGAACGCTTGTTCTCACACTTTTGACCAAAATTAGAAAGTATTCTACTTCACACAGTTCTAAACTCAGTCCTTCATTACTTCACTCACAATTAACTTCTTTATTCTTCCTTCCCAGCATTGAAAGTCTTAATTAATTATTTTGTTTTAGAAAAACTGAAAAGGAATCTCAAATTCATTTAGGCAAATTTTAAGCTGAAAATATACATGTTTGAATTAGCATAATAACTAGTCTAAACCGAAAGATTTTTTGCGTGTTCCTGATTAACGAAGATTGTCCAGAGAGAATAGAGGCAAAAGCTGACAAGCTGAGAGGAAAAATGTACATGGAACTTGAATTTACTTTATTTTACATTATAAAATAAATAAGAATATAACTATATCATGAGTTTCTAGTCTAATACGATTTTGAAAGTTTGGGTCAGCATGCAAGTCTTATGTAGGTTTGCTTTGCTAAAGAGCCAACGTACCGAAAGACAATGTCAAGAAGAAAATTGGAATCTATCTTTTCAGCTCATGTGGACTTAAATGCCCTCACTTTAGTTATTCATTGTAATTGTGTTCCTTTTTGATCGAATAATTATTAAACTATCCACCAAAGTATCATCAGATTCATTATAAAGGGAAATAAACTAGATATATGTGCGTCACAAAACATGCGGTTAACAGTCTAATATAATTATGAAACTAATTTAATGCAAATTGAAAAAGCCAAAACAGTAATTCTGAACATATAATAACCCAATTCACATAGATTAAAGGGGAAAAGTAGAAAAGAAAGCTGTAATTAGCATTCCAATTGCAGAAACGGCCTTTTCTTTCCATTTTTTTTTTTTAGGAGGTGGGCTAGTTGATGAAAGCTTGAGGTCATTAATTATAAAAATAGAAGAAAGCAAGCCTCCAAAGAAGCTTCTTATATAAACCAATTATTCTATATATCTAATTCATTCAATATTCAACACAAACGAAGTAGCCTAAAAAGCATGTAATAAGGCAGCATAATAAGCTATCTCTAGGTGATCCTAAATCTTTCAACAAATTTAGCCATCATGATTTCCCTAGCCGATGCCTATCATGTTGTGACAGCCACTGTCCCATTATATGTGACCATGATACTAGCCTACATATCCGTGAAATGGTGGAAGCTCTTCACACCAGATCAATGTTCAGGCATAAACAAATTTGTGGCAAAGTTCTCGGTCCCACTTTTATCATTCCAAGTGATTTCTTCTAACAACCTATACAAGATGAGCCTCAAACTCATGTATGCAGACTTTGTTCAGAAGTCGCTTGCATTTCTAGCCCTAGCAGCGATCACTAAGATCAGTGCCCGGGGAGGGTTGAAGTGGATCATAACTGGCCTCTCATTATCAACACTTCCCAACACTTTGATTCTGGGAATTCCACTCATGAGGGCTATGTATAAGGATGATGCAGTTGCACCGCTTGCACAGGTTATTTTCTTGCAGAGCATGATCTGGTACAACTTGCTTTTGTTTCTTTATGAGCTTGATGCAGCCAAGTCCATGCCTGCTGCACCACCATCACAAGGCACAGGTGGGTGGAGCATTTATGATTGATTAATCTACATGTTAAGGATTTATAGCATCAAAACAGCTTATTTTTATGATATAATTGCTTCTTTTCTTTTTTTTTCCAAAAACTATCGCAGAAAGCTTTTAATTTTAAGCTGTTTCGAACCCAAAATAAGTTTATCCAAACGCACTTTTAGATTTAGGACGTGGCTAATAGTAGTGAAAAAAAGAAGAAGACAAATAGCGGATTGAAAAATTATATATATATATATATATATATCATTTTCATTTATTTCATTTTTCTCCTCGTCATTTTCTCTCATAACATTGCAAACTCTAGAGTCAAAACTGGTTTTGATACATTTGAGATTGATTTGGTATATCATTTAAATTCATTTTTAGATTATGTTAGAATATATTTGATAGATTAATCTTGGTCAGACTAATGAAGTAATTATGTAAGGCAAACAAAGTGGGGTCAGAACATATGTTTTAAATGTCTCTTCATCTATGATCTTTTCTTCTCTCTCTTGAGTACCCTTTGAATGTTTAGTCCTCCGAAACACTATTTTGTTAATAAATTATATCCAAGTTCTTCAGCAGCATATGTATAAGTTAAAGTAACACTTGTGTCATATCATGTCGGTGCTTAATGATAGCATATTGTACAAAATTTACATACAAACAGTCCCTCGATCAAACGAAAAAATATACAATGCATTGCCAGAAATGGAAGTGTTCTCTTTTCTATTTTATCATATCCAGTTCTTGATTATTTTTGTTTATAGGAGAAACGGAGATTGCTCGTGAAGTACAATCAAAAGAGGAAGAAGAAGAAGCAGAACCTAGAACGAAAAGGAAAATGAAGATTCTGCCCATTCTTATCACAGTGGGGAAGAAGTTAATTAAAAATCCTAACACCTTTGCAACTTTAATAGGCATTATTTGGTCAAGCATACAGTTCAGGTGAGTACACATTGAAGAGACACAAATGTGTTAACATGTTCATGTCTTAAGTTATTGCAAGAGAGAGATTATATTATTGTATTTACTGAATCCTGATCAAAAGGTTAACCTGTTGCAGATGGGGAGTGCATATGCCTGGAGTTGTTAATCAGTCAATAGAAATATTGTCCAATGGAGGTCTTGGTATGGCAATGTTCAGCTTAGGTAACAACAAAAAAAAAGATTATCAATGTGGTTTCCTGTTATGAACTTTTGAATTGTAGAGTTGCATTAAAAGGTCTTTTTTTTTTTCTTCCCATTTCTTGGTCCACATTTGTCAGGTCTGTTTATGGCTTCACAGTCCAGCATTATAGCATGTGGGCCAAGGATGGCAATGGTGGCAATAGGGCTAAAATTTGTTGTCGGGCCTGCCCTAATGGCTGTAGCCTCCATTGCCACTGGATTAAGAGACACATTGTTAAGAGTGGCAATTGTTCAGGTGAACTTTTTATTTTTCCTCTCTTTTTCTGTTTTACTTTCCAGATAGTTTAAGATAAATAGTATAATTTTGCATTTGGCAGGCAGCACTACCCCAAGGAATTGTTCCTTTTGTTTTTGCCAAAGAGTATAATGTCCATCCTGCTGTTTTAAGCACTGGGTAAGTGATGCCAAATTAAAGCATCTTTTTGATAAATGATAGCCTTGGCATGTGTATCTTGCTTAAGATTTGATGCCGTTCATTTTTTTCACTACAGGGTCTTATTAGGAATGCTCATTGCCCTGCCGGTGGAATTGGCCTATTACTTCCTCTTAGCACTATGAAGGGCTATCTTAAAGTTTACATATATATAATTGTAAATTTATTACAGCATTGATTCATAGAAAGCAAACATGTATACGATCACCCTAATAGTGTCGTGCATGTGGTAATTAAACATGCTGAGCAAGTTAAAAGAAAGGAGTTAACAGTTAAGAAAAATAAACCTTTTTATTGATTATAAATGGGATTATTTTGTAAGGTAGAGTTGAAGAATATACGTATTTTGGTTTAGGGGCGATGGATACATTGGTCATTGTCAAAATATAATTCAGTGTTGTTCCAAATCATAAGTTAAAAGACATTTCTCTCGCATAATTCCATATTGCTGATGAGATCAAAGCGAAACGCTCAAAACGATGGAAAGTTCCATATGGTGGCTCTTTCCAACGACACAAAGGTGAAAGAGAAATTTAGAATACTTTTAATAACATCATATGGATTATATTTATAATCAATAATAAAATGATATTTTAAATAAGAGTATAAATTTATAATAAATTTTATCTCAAAATATTATTTTGTTATTAACTGTAAGTATATCTATATAATATTCTACGAATATCTAAGAATTTTTCAGAATAAAATGACATCAAATAAACGTCAAAGCAAACTTAGAAGCTTGTTCACATGCAAACTCTATACACAATTACACACTCTTCCACATGTCTAGCAAATCATTATGTGGGATTCATTCCCTACTGCTATTGGTAGTGGCCCCATTTACAAAAACTGTCGTCACTGTATAATCTTACAAGATGCAAAATTTGATCATGTTTTTTGTTTTTACCAATTTTTGTTTTCAAGGTATTATTATTACTTGCTGACTTCAATATTATTCAATTTTGTTCTACCTTGAGTTTTGATAATTAGGCGCCAATGTAAGAATTCGACTTTCGAAATCAAAGGCCGGAATAAACAGTTCGGGCACTTTTTAAATCAAATGCCAAACTGCACGAAGGGCTATCATTTCTCTTTTTTTCTTAATTCTTTTGTTAAAAAATTATTAGAAAGTCAGAATTTTTATTCGATATTATTTATTAAAATGATATGAAGTCATAACACTTTTATTCTGTCCAACAACTATTATTATTTTCGGTCAAAAGGTTTAGTAGTTTTTTCTCACAGTGTAGAGTTGTTCTTTATTAAGTGAAAAGTAAATATACCCACAAAATATTAATTACAAACTTTAAGAAGGCCACAAACACATAGAATATTGAACATATATAATTTACCTGAAATTCTTCCATGGAGGTGTTATCACGGCAAAGAAATGAGTGAATGGCAAAACTCAGTGATTGCATTAGACTGAAGCGCTTGTATACATCATTATACTGAGGCGGGAAAAATAGTTGAAACTAACCAACATCAACTAATATAACTGAACTACAACTAAATGATAACTTAATTTACATCAGATGCTCTAATACTCCCCCTCAAGTTGGGAGATACGGATCAAGGACTCCCAACTTGGAGAAAATACCACGAAACTGAGTCACAGGGAGGCTTTGGTTAAGATATTAGCTAATTGATGATGGCTCTTAACATTAATGAGTTTAATAACCCCATAATTGACTTTCTTATGAATCAATTTCGATGTGCTTGGATCTCTTATGGAAAGACGGGTTAGAAGCCACGTGAATAGCTAGCTGATTGGCATAAGAACCATAGAAAGACTGGTGTCTATCTCAAAATTTTTAAGAAGGTTGTTCAGCCAAGTTAGTTCACTTGACAAACCAGGAAATGCCCGATTTCCAGCTTCTACTGAAGATCTACTCACATTTGGTTGCTTCTTACTCTTCCATAAAATAAATGACTCACCGAAAAAGACAAAGAAATCACAAGTAGAATGTCTAGTGTTAATGTTGTTAGGAGTAACGCTATTTTCCCCTTGAGGACCTACCTTAGAATAGAGAAATAACATATAGTACGAACACAATCACAACACAAGAATTAACGTGAAAACTCTAAAATTGGATAAAAGCCACGATTGTTATCTAAAGACAACCAGAAAACAACACTATATAAAATTTTTTATAACACATAGACTTTTTATCCAAATAGCCCATGGCCCTATTACACTTACACAAGCAAATATCTAATTTACACCTCATAATAATCCAAGACAAGAGTACAAAAGAAATAAGAAAATTATATACAAGTTTAAAGTGTTTCTAACTGGTGCAAATTGAAACAAAGAACTTGGCTTCAGATATATAGCACTGGCCTCTCTCTCCCCTTGCAATCCTAGGCGACATAGGACTTGGACTCTCCCTTCTTTGTGGTCTAAGCAATATGAGACTTGTTTCAAGATGTTTTATTTCAATCAACTCCAATAATCTCCACCTTAATTGAAAGGGACGCATATTCAGCTTTCATTGTCTACATCGACAATCATAGTTCAAAAGAACTATCATTCTCCACCATAAAAAGTATACTCACTTGAAATTAGGCAATTCCAAGAATTTCATCTCGGCGCATGTTGAAATCATGCTGAAAATTTTATGGTGCAACTTATGTTGGCTTTCTTCAAAAGTTCTTCGGACACAATCCCACCACACACCTTGCATAATGCTTGTATGCAATTGTGGATCCGCTAGCAACAACTTATCCATTTCCATAGCATCGTGGTAATGCCATGAGGATACACTTTCCATCTTTTAGAAAGATCATCCTCTCCCCATAATGAGAGAGATATTGCTAGCATTTGAATCAGAGTCTTTTTCCATATCCTTAATTCAAATATTTCGAAATTTGAGGAAACACATCTCAAGGATACACATCTTAAGGATATACATAAATAAAATCAACTACAATCTTATCAAGACATACACATGAGCCAACTTTTTTAATAAATCTCCCCTCGGCAAATGCCCCGCCACCTTGGAAATTGCTAATAGCTTCACCTTGATCCAAATCCACGCCACCTAGTCACATGCAAACCTTCACGAACACCATGAAGAACCCTTATTTGTAAATGCCACAAATAAGCATCATTGGTCTCAATGCGCACCAACTATACACAACCCAAATCAACCATATAACATGACTCCCCTTGATTCGACAACTCAACCAATGAACACGTGTAGCCCGCAATCCATCATCAAAACCTGATGATACTACTCAATATCAGTCATCTTCTTCGGCTTGCCATCATTTGACCTCAAGGTTTTTTTTTTTTTCATTTCAATCAACTCCAAACAAATACAACAGCCCTAATTAGCATAAGCAAATGTTGTTAACCAAAGCTAAGATTGGGTCAAAAAGAGGAGACCTTGTCCTAAGCTAGACTTGACATATTTGAGTAAGTGGTGAAGAGCTTATTGATGAGGAAGCCTAGGGCCTGACATATATCAACTTAGCTTTGTCTTTGCATAGGTCATATCTAGCCAAGATATTGTGAGGTACGTGAGGCAGCCTATCATGCACCTTTATAAGGAAGGATCATCATTTTGATCTCCTTTTATACAACAAGTTTCAGTCCAAGATCCATGGGAACTGAGGTTGGTTTAGCATATAAGAATTCGATATCTTCGAGAAGAGAAAAAGCAAACTTCCTCTAAGAAAGACAGATACCCTTGGTAGACCTTACTATTTCTAAGCTTAAAAAGTATTTGAGATCTCCCAACACCTTCAACTTGAATAAAGGTTGAAGAAGATACTAAACACCTTGAAACTTAGCTTGATCTAGCCTAGAAATTACTATTTCATCAACATAAACTGATAGGAAAATAGCATATGGACTAGAACCGAAATGGAAGAGGGAATAATCACACTTGGATTGTGTGAAACCAAGTAATGATCAAGGCTTTTAAAATTTTGTAAAACCATTGCCTTGATGCTGTCTAAGCCCTAAATTGACTTGTTTAGTTTGCAAGCCAAATTCTCCCCCTTAATGTGATATCCCATTGATAGGTCCATGTAGACCTCTTCAAAAAGATCCTTGTTCAAGAATGCATTATTTACACCCGTTTGTAGAAAATGCCAATTTCAAATGGCAGCAATGGAAAGAAGCAATGTCAAAGTAGTAATCTTAGCCACAGGTGAAAAGGTGTATATGAAATCAATACTAGCTTGTTGGGTGTAACCTTTAGCCACCAAAAGAACTTTGCAACGCTCGATGGTCTCATCTGACTTATACTTGACTTTATACACTCAACGACAGCCAATGGCATGCTTACTATGGGGAGGAGAAACTACTGTCCATGTGTTATTGTCCTCCATGGCCTTAAAACTCCTCGGCCATAGCTAATCTCCACTTAGGAAGTTTCATAGCATGGAATAATTGACCAATTGGGAAATAGGGTATGGAGGAGCTGTAACATGACACTTATAATGTGATAGGATTTGTGATCTTTTTAATTATATCACTTACCAATTGACAAATTATTATAACATAGGAATCATGTGATCTTTTTTATTATAAAGTTATTATTTTAATATTCAAATGGTAATCTTCATATTAGATAATTAGAATCGCTTAACCCTCCTCAATTCATCATTTCTAAACAGTAAAACAAATTTACAACAATGCAGCCTTTATGTATCACATTAAAAAAAAAAAAAACCTACATGTGATTTATCATTTATTAAAAAAATAATAATAATTTTGAAAGCAAATGTTTATGCAGTTTAAACCACACCCCTTTTATTTAAAAGCGTCTTAATGAATATTAATATGTCTACACTTTAATTTATATTTTTATTTGCTCAATTTTCATTTTTTTAAAACTTTTCTCGTAAGATTAAGAAAATATTATTTGTAATGTAGATTCCATTAATATAATAATGATATTTTAGAAAGAATAAATTTTTACTAAATGAAAAAAGTACTTTATAGTATTTTTATTTTCATTTAAGATTAAAAATATAAGCACTAATTTAAATACCATTAAAATAATAATGATAACCTGGACAAAAATAATTAGTGTGACTAAATGTAATAATTACCTTCACAATAATATTCTTATTTTCATTTAAGATTAAACAAATAAGTAATAATATTATAATTTCCATAAAAATAAAAATGATATTCTAGAAATAATAAAACCGTTACCGAATAAAAAAGTTTCCCATTGTAACATTACTTAATATTATGTTTTATTTTCTTTTGGTATTAAAAATCATAAACAATAATACGGATACCAATTATTAAACAATAATAACATTTTTGAAGACAAAATAAATGCATGGCTGAATGAGAAGATTCCTTCCGTAACAATAAAATATTGAACCAACATGGTTCAAGTTTTTCGACATTTATTTTTTTTGAATAAAATATGAAGTTTAAATCTTATAGATGATAAAAAAGAAAGCAAAAAAATTGCATTGAGAAAAATTTATCTTTATAAAACCATTATCAAATAGAAATGATATTCTAGAAATAATAAAATCCTTATCAAATAAAAAATTTCCCATTATATCATTAATTAATATTATGTTTTATTTTCTTTTGGTATTAAAAATCATAAGCAATAATATAGATACCAATTATTAAACAATAATAACATTGTTGAAAATAAAATTAATGCATGGCTAAATGAGAAGATTCCTTCCATAACAATAAAAGATTGAAACAACGAGGTTAAAGTGATTTGATATTTGTTTTTTTAAATAAAATTTTAAGGTTAAATCTTATAGATGATAAAAAAAGAAAGAAAAAAATAGTATTGAGATAATTTTATCTTTATAAAACCGTTATCAAATAAAAATGATGTTCAAGAAATAATAAAACCATTACCAAATAAAAAATTTTCCATTATAACATTACTTAATATTATGTTTTATTTTGTTTTGGTATTAAAAATCATAAGCAATAATATGGATACCAATTATTAAACAATAATAACATTTTTGAAAACAAAATAAATGCATGGCTAAATGAGAAGATTCCTTCTATAACAATAAAATATTGAACCAACATAGTCAAATGATTCGATATTTATTTTTCTTGAATAAAATGTAAAGTTTAAATCTTATAAATGATTCAAAAAAGATAACATTAAGAGAACTTTATCGTTATACAACCGTTATCAAATAAAAATGATATTATAGAAATAATAAAATTCTTATCAAATAAAAAATTTTCCCATTATATCATTAATTAATATTATGTTTTATTTTCTTTTGATATTAAAAATCATAAGCAATAATATAGATACCAATTATTAGACAATAATAACATTTTTGAAAACAAAATAAATGCATGGCTAAATGAGAGGATTCCTTCTATAAGAATAAAAAATTGAAATAATATGGTTCTAGTGATTCAATATGAGAACTTTATTTTTGTAATAGACTAAATTAACTTAAGTTGGATTAGTTGAAATTTAGTGGACTTTGGATACTAATGATTTATATAAAAAATAAAAATTAAAAAATTTAATTTTGATATATTATCGATATAAATATACTTTTATATAGATATTAATTTTTCATAAACAAAAATATTTAATTTTTACATTCACTATATTAAAAGTCTCATATATTGTATGATTGAACTCATTTTTATTATCTTAAAAGTCTCGCATATTATATCAATTAGATTAAATTATAATATAAAATTTTTTTAGAGTGGTAACATATTAAAATTAATCTTTAATCTCTAAATTAAATCAAAAGGGAAAAAAAAAGCCCGAAATTGGGAAAGGACAAGGATTTGCAGATCCAACGGTCTAGATTTTTTTATCACAATTTCCTGGGAAACAAGTCAGAAGGAAAGAAAAACCTCTCCGAAAAGAAATCTGAAAATTTAGGGTTTTCACCTGTATTTATTGTTCCACCTTTTAAGATTCGTTCACACACAAACACCACCTTTCATTCACCATCCCTCCGATTTTCCCAGAAAATATTTTGCTTTTCAGATCCCGATTTTCTCTTTCTCCCCAAACAGACAAGCCATGGCAAAGGGTCCTGGTCTCTACACTGACATCGGCAAGAAAGCCAGGGGTACCCTCTCTCTCTCTCTCTTCTACCTTTCTCTCTGTAGATTTTTTCAGCTGGTGGTGGTGCTGGATTTTGAAATTGCAATTTGGGGCTTTTTCTATATGAAATTTGTGGTTTTCTGATCGAACTTGAACATTTTTTGTGTTTGTTTTTGTTTGATGTAGATCTGCTGTTCAAGGACTACCACAGCGACCAGAAGTTCACCATCACTACCTACTCACCGACTGGAGTTGTGAGTTTTTCCATTTCTTCTTTTTTTGAAAATTGATTTTCAGTTTTTGTTCTTTGTTTTTTTCCAGCTGAATGAATGGTGTAGATATTCGTTTTAGTGTTGGTTGTTGTCTATTAGATGGTACTGTGTAGCTTGTGTGTATAATGTTGATGAAATGAAGGATCTGGTTGAAGTAAATAGGGTGTTTTTGTTTGAAGATTCTTATCGAGTTGTTTTAATCATTGGTACGCATTATTATTATTATTATTATAACTACACATGTACAGTTCTTCATACAACAATGCTTAATTATTAAACAAAACAGATTTGTTTAGCCAGTAGCTCGATTTTAAGCTGTTTTGAATACAAAATAAGTTAATCTTAATATGCCTATTCTTTTTTCTTATTTAAAAAAAAGGGGGGCGGGGAATAAAAGAAAGAGTTGATGTTTTCTTTTCATCCTCCAATCCGAGTCCATGTTTACAGCTTTTTGAAAAAGGAAAAGACTTCACTCCTCTGTTTTCTTTTGGCAATTTACATTACTGTCTTTTTATTTTTGGTGATTGATAGTGCTGTCCCTTGCTTGATAGTTTGCATCACTTCCCTTTTTATTAATGTGAGAATGGTGTTTTTATATCTAGTTATGCTTGCTAGACTTCAATTATGGGTAATTTAACTCTTTTTATAGCACTTTGACTAAAATATTGATGAATGCATCTTAAATTGAGTCTAAACTCCATTTGTTGTCTATTTTTTATGGTATGAAGTTCTAAAACTATTTAGGAGTTTTAATTATGTATGTTATGTTTTTCAAAATTTAGTTGTTTTTTCATTAATATCGCTATCTTTGTTCTGTTGGCTACTCTGATATCCTATGTTGCCATAACATTTTAAGGGTCGCTGCTCTGCCCTACTTGTTGCCATGATCTACTTTGTATACTATTAAATTAAATGTGTTAATTTTAATAGTTAGTATGAAAGTTGTAGGATGTATATACTATATATTACCCAACAAAGAAAAAAGTGTAACGTGTATCCTATGCTATGCCTTAAATTTAGTACATGTCTTACGTTTGTGTCTGCTGTTGCAGGTTATAACATCATCAGGAACCAGGAAAGGTGAACTGTTTGTGGCTGATGTTAACACCCAATTGAAGAATAAAAACATCACCACTGATATCAAAGTTGATACAGATTCTAATGTAAGCTTGATATTCTTTTTGGATATATGTTATTCTTCAACTGAGTCTGAGTTTTATACTGCCTTGTTTCGGATTTTTGTGCCATGTACCGAATTATTAAACCAATTTTTGTTAATTGATCTCTGTTTTACTGCCTGTGGGAGGTGGCTTTCCAGAATATTCATTTTGTTGGTTTATTAAATTATATGGTAGCATGTAAAATCAATCTTTTTGAAATTGATTGTTTTTTCAGGGAACACCTTTTCAATGTTTAATTGTTTTGAAACTACCCACTCTCAACTTTTCTTAGATAAGTCTAGTCCAGCTGTTGTTGTTGTTGTTGTTCTTTTTTTCCCCCCCTAAATTAATTATTTAAAGTAGAAAATTTCAAAAAAAAAAAACTTGCAAGTTAATGAAGGGTATTTGGTCAAATATTTTGAGAAATAAGCATAAATTATTGCGACCTATTTATGAGTTCTTTGTTCCTATGATAATTTTACTAAACTTGATCAATGATTGCACGTTTCAGCTGTTCACAACTATCACTGTTGATGAGCCTACTCCTGGTCTGAAGGCTATTTTTAACTTCAAGGTTCCTGATCAAAGGTCTGGCAAGGTAAGATAGTTAAACTGTCTTGCATAAGAAGCTTTTCGATTCCCAAAGAAAATCCATCTGTTTGTAGAATATATTATGTAGTTAGAGAAATCAACCTCGTTAAAGCTCTGTAAATGTTGTAGTTCTTGCATTGTAGTCCTTTATTGGCAATAAGTTGTTGTCTGTTTTATTGAACAGGTGGAACTTCAGTACTTGCATGACTATGCTGGAATAAGCACCAGCGTTGGGTTGACAGCAAACCCAATTGTCAACTTCTCTGGTGTTATTGGAACTAAAGTTCTTGCTCTTGGTGCGGATCTTTCTTATGATACCAAAAGCGGGGATTTAACAAAGTCTAATGCTGGACTGAGCTTCACCAAAGATGACTTGATTGCTGCATTGACCCTGTGAGTAATAGATGCCCCTCTCAAGGAGTACTTTTAGTTGAATTGCCTATATTTATTTCACTTCAACTTGACTGTTAGCCACTACTTGTGGAGATATTGAATTTTATAATTGATATATTTAAGATGAATCTTGAGCTTGTTTGCTTATAAAAATCTAATATGGAAAAAAAAAAAGAAAGAAGAGTTATGTGCGGTTTTTTTTTTTAAATATATATATTTTAAAAAAAAATTAGATACGTCTGCTTGCATCACACACCGTCAAGACTACTGTTCCGAGGCTGGGCTTGCATTGATTGATAGCATGAGTTTAAATCTGTTCTGATACGAGTTCTTGTGTGCAGGAATGACAAAGGTGATACTCTGAATGCTTCATATTATCACGTAGTCAACCCCTTGACCAACACTGCTGTTGGTGCTGAGGTGACTCACAGGTTCTCATCCAATGAGAACACTCTCACACTTGGCACCCAGCATGCATTGGATCCATTGACCACAGTGAAGGCTCGCGTCAACAACTATGGCAGAGCAAGTGCTCTCATCCAGCACGAGTGGCGTCCCAAATCATTCTTTACCATTTCTGGGGAGGTAGACACCAAGGCAATTGAAAAGAGCGCAAAGGTTGGGTTGGGTTTGGTTCTCAAGCCCTAGGAATTTTGATCCATCCTGGCATGAGCATTGATGTAGGGGATAGGAAGCATGCAAGTCGGTCAGACTAAATTATTTTCTTCAAGTTGTTGGTTCTCTTCTTGGGCAAGAAGCGTTTATGGTGTTTTCTTTACATTTGAGCGATTCAACTTTGTAAAAATAAGTAGGTTTTCTATAAACCAAATGCACTCAGCAAGCTTTGTTGAACTGAGAATTTGAACTCATTATTGAGGTTTTGCCTTGCGAAATTTTATATTTTTTGGTCTTGATGATTCACTCCAATATTTCTTACATTCCAGTTTCTTTACGTTTCTTTACTTTCGATTTAAGTCTTTAGTTCTGATTTAAGTCTTTTTTGTACTTAGCTGTTTTGAGCATTTGGATGATTAGCATTGACACTAGGAGTCAGATCTTGTTTTACAAGAGTATGGGCTATTTGCTTAAGCCCTTTTTTAAGGAAGATGTTATTTTTTCATTTGAAAGACAAGTATTATAAAATTCAAGATAATTAGATAATTGTTTTGAGAAATGGTGAGGAATACTTCCGTTTGGGGCCATCCATCAAATTGCTATGGCATAACGTGTTTCATGTAGTTGATTTCATCTAATAAGATAAGGCTTAGTTTGATGTACTAAAGGTTACATAGATCTTGCATTTGATTGGAAATAGCCTATTCTCTTTACAATCATAGTTAGGAAAAAGTTAAATGAATTGACATCAAGCAATGTTCAGTTGTTTTTAATTTCAATTGTGTATCATCAAATCATTAATGCTTTTATGGAAGTTAGATACATCGAAGTTGCATGCCTTAAGAAAAAATAATGGCTTAGTTGTACGTGAAATTCGGGGAGGTGAAAAGAAGATGAAGCTCTACCACCTTAGCTAGCTGGTTTCTTGGTTAGGGTGCTGCAATGTGAGTTCCGTCTCACTATTTCCTACCCCATGAAGCTCCTTAAATTTAGGAAGCATGTCTAAGGAGCTGAGAGAGTTTTTTAATTGTGTAGTATACAATAAATCTAAACAAAATACGGATTAACACTAATGAGTAGTAAACATTCACATTCAATCCATTTAAGATTGATATGATCATAAGATAGACTGAAGAAAAACCTCATTAGAAGCAATTTTTACAGCAAACCTTTAACAACTAGTCTCCAACTTTCCATATCAAGCAACGATTAACCAGAAATCCAAAACAAAACCAAGCATAATATATCAATGTGTTATTTACAATTCCAAGGCTTAATTTCACAGATTTTGGGAAGCACTGGCCTGAAGGAGACCATCCCGGATCTGCATGGCAACGTCCCTCACTGCACCAGGGCCATGTGGTATGAATACGGAGGAGGACTTTGAAGATGCACCAATTTCCTTCATTGTATCAAAGTATTGAGTCACCAGCACCATGTCCATGACATCTTTTGCTGTTGTCCCAGGTACATTCTCAGAGAATGCAAGCACGCTGTCCCTCAGTCCGTCGACGATGGCCTGACGCTGGCGAGCTATTCCGAGTCCTGACAGATACTTGGACTCAGCTTCTCCCTCGGCTTTCTTGATCTGCAGTATTTTCTCTGCTTCAGCTTTCTCATTAGCAGCCAACCTCAGTCTAGCAGCTGTTGAGAAAATATATCACAATGACAAATCAAAATTACAATCACAAAAAGGGCTTAAAGAATAAGGCACACAAGATATATAAGTTTATCCCAATGTAGTACCACAATACATTGATATATATATATATATACAAACTCAATTTATCATATAGAGGCTGTTCAACTAAATGGTTGAAGGGAAAAAGCTGAAATCCACAAGGCAAGCACATATTGCAAACATGCTAATACATGAAAAACATCTACTGGATTCAGACCAAGTGAAAAACTGCATGTGCTTCCATACTTATGCATATTAAATTAAATAGATGAATTATACTGAAACATATGATATACACAAATAATTGAGGCGCTAGAACAGGATACCTGCATTGATCTCGTTCATAGCTCTCTTGACATTAACATCAGGCTCTATATCAACAATGAGGGTCTGAACTATCTCAAACCCATAAGTAGACATAGCCTAAAAAATTAAAGTTGACTTAATTTGTAGATCATAAAATAATTGACAAGGATGATAACAAGCTCTAAGGAAAGGAGATTGTAGAGAAAAATAACACCTTTTCTAGCTCATCTTCAACAGCCCTTGCTATCTCATTCTTCTGCTCAAAGACCGCATCCAGCTCCAACTTTGGCACACTGGCCCTGATAACTGAAGAAATGCAAAATAATAGCAGCTTTGAAAAAAGCAGCTCCACAACCAGTTATGGTATAACATAGAGCAAAAAAAGGTAGGTTGCTCCATAAACAGCAACCATGAATGCAGCTGGAATGGTCCTGTATTAATCTCAGGTACGTCACATTTTTAATAACAGAATTAAGCACACAACAATCACTCCACATACCGTCGAAAACATATGATTGGATCTGTTCCCTCGTGTTGGTGAGCCTATAGAAGGCATCGGCTGCTTTCTCAGCCACGGCACGGTATTGCACAGATGCAACCACATTGACAAAGACATTATCCTAACAAGTTAAATGAGAGTCAAACTCCAACAACAGTTCATAATAAGTTACATGTAAAAGATATGCATCCATATTGGGAGAGAAATAATTTCACAATATATTTTCTAAATCTTAAAAGTAAAAACAGTATATTGGAAGAAAAGGAAATTTCCTGAAGCATAGATCAGAAGAATTAAATTGATAATTAAAAAGGAATAAGATAGTGAAAACAAAGCAGATCATCCATAATTATTAAACATGTATCCACCTCAATCTCAAATTACAGAAAAACCAGTAACAATAATATATCATCAGTAAAACTCACTCAACTCAAAGTTTGAAAATGACAAATTTGAAACTACTCCGAATCTCATGGACAAATTGTTATTTGTTTAACCAAGAATAACTTTGTGTAATGTTAAGAATTAAAACATAGTATTGTCGAGATTTTAAAACAAAGTAACTGCAAATCATGTAATCTAAAGAACTTCAGCTTGACAGACAATTTATGATTTCGGGTCAGATTCAGACTAACTGAATAATGGCACCAAGAAACAGAAGGAGAAGAAAAGGAAGCAGCAGAAACCTTGGTTTTCGTTTCACATCGAACATCAAGTTGTTGCACACGTAGTGACAGGCCACCAGCTACCTGGTATCCAATACACCAAGGCAAGCAGTGACATCCAGGTTCCAGCACATCATCAAATTTTCCAAAATGTTCCTTGATTGCCACATTTGATTGCTCTACTTGAATACAACCTAACGCTTGACCCATCCTTCAATTCTGCAATGGAATAACATTTAATCATCAAACTGTATTACAATTAATCAATGCAGTGATTTTGCCACAAAATCCCAGTGAAAGTTAAATTCAGTGAGTAAAAACACAAGAATCTAGCAAGAAATCTAAAAGGAAGAAGCAAAACAATATATTCAAGAAGAAATTTTGAACAGTAAGAGAAATAAAGGCACCAAGTTTTCATTTTCAATCATTTATGAGAGTATAGAACTAGTATCAGAAAAGGAAAAGCAATAAAACTGAATATTACTAATTTATTTCAGATGGATGAAAAAAATTATGAATAGCTACAAAAATTTTTTACAGCTGACGGACATCAATGCATACAAGTGAAAAACCATAATAAATACTCAGAGAAGGATAATTAGAAACCTATAATTGAAATTTATATTTTATATCCTAAATCTGGAACTTCTTACTGCTCAAAATTGGAAGAAAATAAGCAGTAATCATGAATATAACAGAACAAACAGCAGAATAAAATTCGTTGACAGAACCATCATTCAAACCATCCAAGACATGCCATGAGAGAATGAAAAAGTAGGTAAATCACATAGGAATTCTCACTCACATCAACCAAGTGCAGTGAGCAAATGATGATGCTGCTTAATAGTATCTAACTTTCTGAATTCTGAAAAAGGGATACATGTTCAAACTTCAAAATATGAAAATTAATAACCACAAAGCTAAGCTAACACACAATATTTCATTTTTCTTTTTGACTTTTTCCTCTGTTTATTGATCTTCAATTCCCTTCAAATTATGAAGTACAAAGCAAGCAAAAAGGCAAACCAAACTTACAGTTGAAAAAAGCAACTCCTACACACACACCGAGATGCCAGCACTTCAGTTTCCAAGCAAAAGCAGCAAAACAAGAATAACAACAGTTCCTGCAGAGAAATTCACCTTTCAAAGGAATGGAAGAGCCCGATAAATTTAGACTTGTATGTTTCATATGTATATATAGAAAGAGTGAGAACGTGGAGCTGAGAAGAATTAGTTACACGTGATAAACACTGTAAAACTGTAAATGTCAAGATTCTAATATGGTTTTGGTTTATCCTTGAAACCATACGCTGTTATGTTTAATTAGAAATTCTTGGGTGCAAGACGGTGGATTGTACTCATAGTTATTAATAAAATAATATTTTAAATAAGAGTGTAAGTTAGTGAAAGATTTTATATTAAAATATTATTTTATTAGTAATTATGAGTATATTTATTTGGTGTTTTATAAACATCTAAAAATTTTTCATGGACAAAATACACCTTTTTTTTCTCTCAAGTTAGTTTTGTTTTTTATTTTAAACCCTTAACTAATTTTTTGTTTGAAAAGTTTTTTTGGTACCCTTATAAAATTTAAGAATATCAGTATCTATTTATTATTTAAGGGTATCAGTATCAGTATTCCACTAATTTAAATTATTAAAATTTTTAAATTATTTTTAATTATATTTAAAATCTATGATTAAATCACAACTATCAAATATAAAATGATATCGATACTTTTGTAAAAACAAGAGTATCGAAAGAAATTTTTTTTTATTTACTTTGGTCTCTTAACTAATTTTTTGTTCATTTTGATCCCTTAACTCTTTATTATTAACTAATTTATCAAAATAAATAAAAAATTAATTAAGAGATCAAAATAAATAAATAATTAATAATTAAAAAAACCAAAATAACCAAAAAAAAAGTTAGAAAATCAAAACAAATATGAGAGGGATCGGAAGGTCATTTTGCCATTTTTCATGTTTAATGGTTTTTGCCCTTGTCTGTGGGACCACGTGTTCTCATCGTTATCAGTAGGCCAGATATTGCTTCCTAATATCTTTTTCCTCGTTGTTTCTCAGAATTAACTTACTCTATACAAGTCAAGGGGGAAGCTGCGGCGTACAATTAATGTTTTATGGGAGTAGATAAGGTCACAGGACTGAATTTTAAATGTCTGTAACTTGAGATTAGGTTATAGATAATATTTTTGTGAATTTATAGTTTTAATATATAAATGATTTGTCAGGGAAAAAAACTTGTATTCTATCTTATTATCATTTTTTAAGTACTTTTTTTTGTTAATTTGGTAAGTACAGTCTTATTTTATTCACTAAGGATATTTGCATGACATAAAACTTAATAATGAGAAATTTATAAAGATAAAATTTATGTGAGTATTATTATTTTATTTTATGTATTATTACTATTATTATTATTACTATTTTCATCACACAAACGGAAATAATTTTAGCATATAGTAAAATTTGAACAGTTTGTAAGAGTATGTGCGAAGAGGACTTCACAGAATTGATAATCACATCGTTCACACAAGTCTATGGGCGTTTTTTATTATTTATTTTTATTGTTTGTTCATGCAGCACCTAAATTTTAATAGTTGTCATATGCCAATGAGGAACGAATTAATATTCAAGAATAGTAACTTCTTTCTTAGTCATAGGTTCATTAAATAACTTCTGACAAAGTCCACAGAGTGCAATAAGTAAACAACTAATATATATAGATCGAACTTAAGTGGCGTGCTTGAGTTATGAGAAACGTAAGTTGCGTCGTGCAAATCATGTCGCACTATCAAATATGGACGTCATTTTCTGCTTCCGAAGGGTATGATCATGTGGGTGTTCTGCACTATCGAATCTCAGTCAAGGTATGCATGATTTAATTAAAGGAAATTTACAACTGGGTCAACCTAATGTATTTATTATATATAATTTAATCCAATGTAGTTATTTAATTAGTCCTTAGTTTTAATAAAATGTGCTGAATCAATCACTTCTATGCCTAAGTGAAATGCAAAACTCCCTAGTGCTATATGAGATTAAGCAAGCAAAATATTATGCAAGAACGAAAGTAGGCTCATCTAAACTTGTGTTGTGTAAGTAGAAATTGTGCCAATCCAACTACCAATATGACAAGGACGAAAGTTCTTGTCACTTGTCTCTGTTCCCTTCTCTGTCTAGCCAATGAAATATTAATATGCAAGACAAAATGCAGCAAATGAATACTGTTCTCTAATTTGCACGTATGGAACTCCAAAACAATAATTTAGGTAAAAATTATAAGAAGGTAGGTTTTGCTTAAACTGTGTTCTGCAATTTTTCCAATGAAAAACGACATATGCTATCATAGATTCTCATAAAAAACTTAAGCAACCAACTTCTTCCATATACTTCAAACAATGTAAGTATGAGAGCCCAACAAAACAGTTTTTTAAAGACTTTGATTTGATAGAGGACTTGCAAGGTATTATTTGCTTAGTATGGGTTCGTGAAATGAGATTTTGCAGTAGAAATAAAGGGTTCAAAAAGTAAAATGAACTCATAATTATTTTTTAAACTCTTTTCATTCCTCTTTTTCCTTCCAAATCCTCAACTCATAAATACGCCTTTAGTTTTGCTTTTTACACGTCATATTATTACACCAATCATCACATAATGTATGTTAATTACCACATAATATATTGATAACCACATAATTAATTCTTATTTCCAATCATCACATGTCAAAATTTAGTTGCAAATATCGTTTTCCTTTCTCAACCGTTCAACCGTTGTCCTGAGCATCCAGCCGTTGTTCCCATTTGTTAATGATGGTCCTACATCGGTTTTATAGGCCACTTCTCGAGACAAATATGCTGCTTCTGTTACCTGATAAAGCTCTCAGCTGAAGATTAAGTTAGTTAGCTCTCTGAGGAAGTTGAGTTAGTTAGAAAGCTAGACATTTTAACAGTAATTAGTTTAGTTAGTTATGCAGATCAATCTTCAGCTGAGAACTATATCAGGTAACAGCTTCCTTGAAACTTCTCATCTCTCTAAACAGTAAACACTAATCATCAACCAACAAGCGTTTGTTTCTATCTTCGGTTCGTGAATTTAAGGAATACATTTCCACTACTACAAATAAAATGGTAAAATTTTGGGTTTTGGACTATGGATTTGTATCATCCATTTACCCCGTCGATTAAGCACAACACTACTGCCACCCTTCTGTGACATGGAATGCGCTTTGAAGAAAGATAGCAAACTATGGAAATTGATTCTCACCATAGAAAATTCTTTACTATATCTTTCACTACACGCTATATAATGTTCTTTTTCAGTTCTATCATTCATAATACACAGAATTGAATCTCAAATCTATATGACTATATCCCGTAAGTTAAATGCATTAGTGGGTTCATTGTTTTTGTGCCATTTATAGTTCTGGGTGTAATAAAGCTCAATGCTTCAAATTCTTAATTACGCTAAGTTGATCTAAAATGTTGAGATTCTAGTTAGAAAAATGATATTTTTAAAATTGTGGGTCTAACTCTACTTAAAAAGTTAATTCAAAAAGAGAAGAATGTCCAAGTATTTATAAGGGCTTACTTAGCAATATCTAGAGCATAAAGTTAGTACGGCTGAACATTTGTGAGTAACCAAATATTAATCACGGGATATGCTATCCCTAATACTATCTTAAAATCATGGACTAACTTCATCCAAAAACTAACCCAATAGGAGGGGATTGCCCAAATGATTGTGTAATCTTTCTTGGCCCTATCTTTAAACAACATCCGACTTAAAAGATGTGTTATATTGTGTCTTCAAATCTGCACTCTTAAATAAATTTTTTTCCCCATTAATACTTCTCCAAATTACACATAATAATTGTAAGCTTAAAAGACAAACGGGGTTCTTTGTTGAAGCAAAACTTGAAATCAGGAAGATCCCTTGAATACATCAGAAGGGTTCAATGGAGGAGAATCCAGCTGGTAAAGGTTGAGTGCAGGACCAACAAACCTGAAAAATATCCAAGCCCCAATCATGATGAAGATTGAAGCATATGCAAACTTGTTGAGCCAAAAGAGAGCACCCTTCTCCCCCATGTACAGCTCTAATGCCTTCTCAGTCAAAGTCATGTCCTCCCACTTCTTAGAGGCAGTAACCTTTGCCCTTGTGGATTGCATGCTACTGCTACTTGACACAACAGCTCCATTATCCCTTTGTTGTTGTCTTGATTGCCTCCTTGACCTTCTCCTGAACCTTACTCCAACAGCATCAGGTGCTGCAGTTGTTGGTGATTGAACTGATGAGTCTGCATCATCTTCATTGTTGTTGTTGTTGCTACTACTACTAGTGCACCTGATGGGGTTGAATCTGAGAGAAATTTGTTGGGGGAGCAAGAATTGTTTGTGTTTGTGCCTTGTTGATGGTAGCAGACGTCTAGTGAGAATGATGATGGAGAGTGAGTTTGAAGAGAGGGAGGTCGTGTCCATGGCTTAGTAGAAAAAGTGGCCAAGGATAATGTGTGGTTAGATTTTGCCTATCCCCTTTTATATCGTGGTTGGGTCATTGGACTAGCATGTGGAATGGTCTGGACTTTGAGCACTGAAATGGAAAGGGGAATGTTAATACTTATGCGGCAGCGTTTTAAAATTGACATGAGTCTATGTCATTGATAATTTTAATTATCACACAAATTCACAAAAAATAGAAAGAATTTATCATAGATTCTGTTTATGTATATTCCAGCAAAGTTCTAGAACTCCAAGGTTTTGAGTCAGAATTGTGTCCGACCAGAGGCTAGGGTTGAAAGTATTCAGGTAAATATGTGTTACACTCTTCAAGGATTTTCAAGAATTCGAGTGGTTAATTTGTCTCTTATAATTTTAGTGTGCTGCTCGGCATTCATAGGGTCATAAAGTCTAATTACAAGGTTTATTATTCTCTGTAGTCCAACCAGATAATTTTCATCAAATAATTGTATGTTACAATAGGCAAAAATAACAAGTACAAATTTAAGTGATAAAATATCTTTAATACTTGCAACTGATAGGTTATTATTACATGAATTATTACATTTTTCACCATTAAAATTATAAGTTGACTATAACCATGTAATAATTACAAATTTCAGTTAATTTTACATAGATAAAGATAGATAGATTGCAACGGGAAAAAGTTGCATTTACGACTGTGAACAACGGTATAAACTCAAATATAGCCACCTGTATAGTGCACAGTTCCAAATGAAAAGAGTCGTGTAGGTAACACGATTACATAATTGGAGTAGACAAATAATCCAGATTACAAATCTTCTGCTGAACAGGCAACACATTTGATACTAAAAATAACCTGCGGATCACCCCAAAAAACAGAGATGTCCAGCGCTTCTAATTCGTTCAAAACTCTAGCATGTTACTCGTACAAGTATGACATATAATTACATTAATAAGAATTTACTGAAAAGTATGTTGACCAATGAGCATGTAAATGTCTATGAATAACATGAGTTATCACCACCACCTGTTTTCTTTACAAGAATACATTCTGAAAAGGAAGGTAGCCTAATAAAACTATAAAAAAAAGGTGGAAAAAAGTATAACAACTTCACCATAACAAATTCCCACACATAAAGCTGTATGTGCTGGTTTGCTCTTCAGCTTCTGTCAAGTGTCAACTCAGACCCCACTATCCCACCATGCTGTGAAGTAAATTGTCTCATGCCCCCCCACCCACCTCACCACCTTATTTGAGATAATATAATGACAGAAAAAGTTTAATGATTCCATCAGGCTTTAGAGCAACCCTCAAAACACAACAGCTTGATCTGTTCAGCAGATGGCTTAAGTTTGAGGGAAGTGAATGAATAGAGAAGCAAATTAAAGATAGTGAACAGAACTGTGATTCTTATCCATTAGGCTTTGGTGACTTGCTATAATGATGAAATGGAGAACCTTGTGGACCATTTGGACTTGACAAGGTCCTTACAGGTTGACCCTTCCTTGATAAAGATGCTACTTGGGTTTGCATACCATTTTTTGAATTTGGCATGGACATGGTACGGTCAACTCTCACAACCTGGAACCGATGAGATGATATAGCCATATCCTTGAGGTTTTGCAAAGGCTTTAGAGCTTGAACAACTTCACTCATCATCGGCCTGGATTTCGGATCACGGCTAAGGCATTGAGCAGCCAGCTGGGCAGCTTTCTGTGCCCCTTTAACAGAGAAGTGGCCTTCAAGGCGAGGATCAATTATCCGATAGAACATTCTTCGGTCTCCAAGAAAAGGTCTTGCCCACTCCACAAGATTGTGCTCACCATTTGGTCTATTCTTGTCAATAGATCGTCTGCCAGTGAGCATTTCAAGTAGCACTACTCCAAAACTATAGACATCACTTTTCGTTGTCAAATGTCCTGATTGAAATCAGCAGTTTCAGGTCAAAACTAAAACTTCAACTGTGCAGCTATGCAAAAAGGATAAAAAGCAAAGGTAAAGATCACACATTTAAGATAAAGATCATACATTTAAGAACATTTAGTATGAACCGAAAAAAAAGAAAGAATATTCAATACTTTTTAGAAGTTTTGTCGTCCTCTAACCCTTTCCCTCTTTTTAAGGATCAACCATGTATTTGGTTCTGATATTAGATAATTTGAAGGAGTCGATGAATATCCAACCTCTTCAATCTTAGCATAATATTTTCAATATTAAGCAGATATATCAATCTTTTGTCATGAAATTTCAATATTGTTTTCTGGGAACAGGAACTGGTTTTCTCCTGTGTTAAAAAAGTTTAATTTATCGATTCATTATACGTATAAGTATTATTTACTTACATTATCTACTTCTTCAGCAAATCTGTAAGGATATCTCAAACAATGTATAGATATAAGTAAACAGTACAAAGCTTAGAACTCAAAGGATATTAGGGTAATATCAAAAATCCATATTTAGGCCCCTTCAGAATTTTATTTGAGATGCAGAGTATTTGACGGTAATTAGTAACCAGAGATGGACATAGATCCTCACACCCTCCCCAATTAATTCAGAGTATATAATACTGCATCCTTTAACAGGATCATTCCTAATTTTTACTCCTGATATATTTGATAACAAACAGTTCTTCTAATTACTACAACCAGGTTCACAGAGTAATTAATGAAACAATCTAATAAATGAAAGAGGAAAAATAGGCATAAACCAAGTTGGAAACATTTAGCATTAGTTATTTCAACTCTATATGAGCAAATAAGATCTTAAATTTGTACTTTAAAAATCGCTTAAATTTATGCAGGCCCAAGAGCTTTCAACAAACTGGAAGTTAGTAACAAAGCAGCTTCCAGCCCTCCATAATATCGAGTCCTAGAAAGCTATCCAGAAAATGGATTACGTAGTGAAATCTAATGAAACACAAATTAACACTCAAAAAGGAATAGAGAGGATCAAAACTCACCAGTCATCACATACTCTGGAGCTGCATAGCCATATGTTCCCATAACTCTTGTTGATATGTGTGTCTTTTCCCCTTCAGGACCATCTTTGGCAAGTCCAAAATCAGACAGCTTGGCATTGTATTCCTAAAAACAATTTTGATTTGATGGTTTTGAGTTGGAGGATGAATAGCAACCAACTAAAACAACATGCCTAGTTAACTCACATACCGCATCTAATAGAATATTAGATGTCTTGAAATCGCGATAGATAATGGGCCTTTGGGCTTCTTCATGGAGAAAAGCAAGACCTTTTGCAGCACCAAGTGCAATTTTCATTCTGATAGACCAAGGAAGAGGCAAGGACCCTTCTGCATAATTCATGGTTGTTACCAGAAAACAATTAAACTTCCTCATGCATACAAATTTATAAGAACAGAATGCCAAGCAGAAAGAACTATGCATTATAAGAAGAGAATCATTTTCTTGGAGGTTTTTTTTTTCATTTTTATTTTTTAAGCATGAAAGCCAGAAAATCAACTAATAATCTTGACTCTAAGAATTACATGTGAATTAAATACCAAATCAAGATTATGGCAGCTCATTGGATTGGGAATGTAAATGTAGCATTAATGTTTCTATTGAGGAAAGTAGTAGCTTCAGTATCAATAAAGCTCATTTTCAACCAAAATTTATCTCAAGTGTGCTAAATTTTGATTTAACAATTGTGTCAAAGAATCCAAATTTGCTGCAATGACAAGGGACTGCAGATAACAAGCAGTAGTGAACACATACAATAGAAATGAAATAGGTTTGCAGCATACTTCTAAAGTGGTGGTTCTCTAAACTTCCTCGGAGCATAAACTCATAAACCAATAATCTTTGGTCATCTTCAATACAGAAACCAATCAATTTGACCAGATTAGGATGGACAAGATCACCAAGAATGTTTAATTCAGCCTGGAAAGAAGAAAAAAAGCTGAGAATGTTAACAAAAAGGAATTGTAAAAGTGAAAAATCCATAGAAAGAAAAAAAAACTGAGAAGAAGAATATATAAGTTTCGTACAAGCCACTCCTTGTGACCCTGAAGTCCATCATGGTTGAGGGTCTTGACTGCAACAGTAAGCCCAGTACCTGGTTTCACAGGTGCGGTTCCATTCTCCTCAACCCAACCCTTGAAGACACAACCGAACCCTCCCTCACCAAGAAGACTCTCTGGTCTGAAATTCCTAGTTGCCGACTTAAGCTCATTGAATGTAAATTTTCTCAACCGAGAAGAAACTTTCAACTCCTCACTGAACTTGGGAGTGGAAGGGATACTTCCTGCATTACTAGTTGTTGTAGATGACTCGGGAGGAGCACTTGCTTCCTTTTTGCTTCTCTCATATGCAGATGTTTTATCCACTGATTAAAAAAAATCATAAACTCAAATTCGGTTATCGCTTCTTGGTATTATCACCTAAAAACTTAGGATTTTAAGAATTAATGAACACTAGTACATGATATGATTCTTACATGCTAGTGGATCAGTATACATGCACAGTTTCTAAGTACAATCACACAAAGTGGTGCCAAAATGGTCATACCATACGTTTTAACTTTCATTATTTTATATGATTCAATAATGATCCCTCAATGTCAACACTAAGTTGTGCACCATAATATCTTCTTTTGTCTTAAGATGAGTATAGTGATGTTATTAACTACAATCTATTTTTCTATTTTCTCTTTGGTTTAGGAATTGAACCTATGAAGTTATGACCTTTGCTGAAATCCCACCCCACCATTACCAGGCTAAGATCAATTGTAGTTAGTGCTGCTGCTAACAAAAAGATTATGCATCTATTGTAATGGAGAATAGATCATAATTTTGAAACTCAATTGTTTGCAAACGAAGTAGGTAGACCTCCAACTTCCTCTATGAGTAAAAATAAAAACCTATATAACTTTAATTAATTCAGGATTTATATTGTAAGACTAAAATTAGTAGCTCAAAGATAGAAAGGGATGGATAGAACCGAAAAAGTAAAGACAAATAAAACTCTCTTTTTCACTTAAAATTGATATCAAATAGAAAAATATTTCCTGAAACTGTAAAGAAGTGGGACATATAAGGAAAGAAAAATTACCACTATGAGCACTAGTGCCACTTATGGAGTTATCAACCTTTGATCTTGAAGGTATGCAGCTTCCAATGAAACTGAATTTAAGGCAACATCCACTCTCCTTCTTATCACTATCTCTCTTATTCCTTCCCTTTGACTTTCCCACATCCAAACTCCCTGCCTGAACTGCATTATTCCCAAACCCCATCTTCCCACAAACTCTTTACCAAGAAGTTTGCATATTCAAAAGTCCCCACAAGCCTCAAAATTCAGTGAGAAAATATTTAAAAAATAAAAAAGCCACCTCAAGCAACCTCACTTCCAATAATTGAAGGCCTCAAAATCCAACCTCATCATCATCATCATAACCATGAATCATCATCATGAGCACAAACCGAACAAAAGGATCAACAACATAGTATTCAATGATAACAAGGATCAACACAAGTACACTGCCAAATGGCTACAAAACAAAAAACAAACACAAACCCAGTTCCGAAATTCAGTCCAAAGGGGCTGTAGGTGGAGGAGAGAGGCAGTGGAAAACTGCATGTGAAAGAGAGAAAGTTTTTCAGCAACGGGCCGGCCGGGCAGGCTTGGAATGTGAAAGTAGGCAACCGGGCAGGGCGGGCAAGAGAGAGAGAAAGTGACAGCCATTTTCTTTTTTTCTTTTATGAGAAGAGGAGCACTTGCAAGTTACAACTTACACTATCTACTTTCTCTCTATTGTTTGACTTTCATGTTTGCACCATGAATTATTTCACAGATAATGTTATTTTTTCCTACAAAATGTTTAAAAAAAGCTCCAATCATTAAATGAAAATCATAACTATGTTTTATATTATTTAATACATGAGTATGCACAGTTTGGTGGCTTAATTTCATGCACATCTTTCTCCTCTCCTTAAAATATTTTTTGGGGCCTAAGGTAATTTAGGACTTGGCAACACTAGCGCTATCATTCATTCACAATATGCCACGTTATTCTCAATAAAGTTTTTCTCCTTTCTAACATAATATACAATTACCCATTTTTCATTTATATTGGGATAGGACTAATGACTCATGAGCAAATGGGATGGTGCCTAACTTTCTAAACATTTGATTTATTGAGCCAATTCCATGAGGCAGAGATAATGGAATCAATCATTTTCAGTGTGCCCAATAGGCCTCTATAATAGGTTGGGTTCAATGAGTGATTGGCCCAGTGCTATGGCCTTGAACTATGTTCTTTTTCTTTCCTTTTTTCTTATTTCATAATAAAACTAAAATCTGAAAGTGGGAATGGAAGAGAGGAAAGGATGGGGAATACATTTAATTACTGTTAATTAAAAAACATGAGGATCAGATCAAGTTGGAAACTTGAGTAGGCATACACGATATCAAACAGAGAAAAGAGTTAAAAGGCATGTGGGAGCAAGTGTAAGCAAGGCTACAAGCTACCCGACAACAATGATAGCACAGACGATCAGGGGAAGAATAAAAACAAAGAGACTGTATATTTTTGTTTGTATCGGTTGATCTAAATCCATCTAGTCCTAGCTATTTATTTAGACTTCGGGGTCTTTATTTGAACACCCACCATCAATATCTTTTTACATTCAATTATTTAATTTATTTAATTTTATATTTTAAATTATTTTTTCAACTTTTCCTAAAATTTTAGTGGGGTGTTTTTTGGGATGTTGGACTTTACAATGTCGGAAAAACATTTTCGTTCAGACTTCTAGCATGCGATGAGTATTATCTAATTTATTTTATTCACTCGAAATTAGTTAGGCACGTTTGTTACCTAAAATTTATAGTTAAATTCTCTGCTTTTATAATTCTTTTAGGAAAAGATTAAAATAATATCTACGTCTCTCACATTTTACAACAATTTTAATTTAATCCCAAAAATTTTTCTTATTCTATTTACATTTATAATTTTTTCAAAATATCTTAATCTTATCATTTTGGTATTTAAATTATATATAAAAAAATTAATATAAAAGTCAAGTTATAATACTAGAAATAATATATTCGTTAATTATCTGAATGAGATAATATTGATTTATGAAAGTTTTTCTTTTAATTTAAACTCCCTTAACATTTAATTAATCTTTTTCCTACTAAAGCTTAATGAATTGAAGGCAAATAATCTATTGAGATATCACTAATATCAAAATTTGACTTTAATATCAATTTTTTTTGTTTATAATTTAGATATCATTAATCAAAAAGGCAAGATTGAAATGTTTTGAATATGTAGGAATGTAAGTAGAATAAAAAAATTTTGGAACTAGGATAAAATCATCGTAAAATGTGAAAGATATAAATGAGGCTTTATCCTTTAAAAAAATTTATATATGTTCTTATATTTGAAATTCATAATGAATTTTTCTAGTTTGGTTAAAAAATTAAAAAAGGAAAATTTTAATTGGAAAAAAAAAAATATATATATATATATATATATATATATATATATATATATATATATATATATATATATAAAATTTGTAATACTTTCAATGCATAAAAAACTTCAAGAACTTTTCACTCATAATTTCTTAAACAATGTCCTCAGGATACTGGTTACAAAAAACCGTTCATAATTTTAGACTCTATAATTTAAAATAAATTTAATTGAATCCCTGTCTATTATGAGAGTAACATTATAAAGTGTCATACTGCTGAAATATCGGAACCTATTTAGATATCTCCAAAAATCATAATTGGAAACCTATAGAGATTAATTTTTTAATGTATCTTAGTAAATCTTATGATAAGGAGAAATGGGATTTTCTTGAGGAGTTTATGAGAAAGTTGAATTTTGCTGAAGGGTGGATTACCAAATTTATGCAATGTGTGAGGTCAATATCATACTCGTACTAATAAATGGCATCCTAGGTGACTTCTTCAAGCCAGAAAGGGGGTTGATACAAGGGGACAATTTGTTGCCTTATCTATTTGTTTTATGTGTTGAAGGACTATCATCTTTAATTTATCAAGATGAGCAAATAAATTTATTAATGGGTCTAAAGGTCTATCCTTGTTGTCTCACACCTGCTTTTTTGCACATGGTGGTATCATAATCTCAAGGGCCACACATGAAGATTGTAGAACCATTCTCAATATTTTGAAGCTCTATGAATCGGCCTTAGGGTTAGATATTGAACTTCGAAAAAATCATAAGTGTTTTTCGGTCTAAATATAGGGGAGGAAATGAAAGATGCTATTATTACTGCTAGCCATGTCTCAATTTCTGTCCCTTTTTCCTAGATGGTTGCAATCAAACAGTCTCTTCAAATAGGGTTCTTTTAGCTTTTGAAAAGCTAAACAAGATTCCTTTCCAAGATCGGGATCTAAGTGATGAACAGGTTGGACTCCTCATAGGATAACTAGGTGAAACTCCTTAGTCATCATGGGAGTGCAGTTAAATTTTTGTAATCGGCTTTTCTATGGGTGGTAGTTGTATATTTTTTTTTTATGTCCTGTCTTTTGGAGGATGATGATTGTTTTCATTGTATCCTTACTAATTTATAAAATTTGAACTCTCAACTTAGTCAAGAGAGCTTTGAATGCATTGATTTGACATATCTAGAGGTTTAACACAATATTGATTGACAATGGCTGTATTTTCAAAATAGTTTTCCTAGATATGAGGTTTTAGTATGGCCCATTCTCTGGTGCTGATTGAAAAAAGTCTGCACCATATGGGTGGTAGTTGTAGGCAGTGAGTAGAAGGCGTGTGGCATTGGTGGGGCCTGCATGAGCAGAGGCAGAATCAACTTCAAGGAGTTCAAGCAGATGATGACCAACAACCGTGCAAAATGAAGACGAAAAATGATCAGTACAAAAATTACCAATAGCAAAAGACACACCACGTATCCAACAACAATTTTGGCAATGGCATCGCCAAATAGCTTCTTCTTCTTGCCCTCATTGCCACCTATTGAAATGTCACTTGAAGGAGCAACTATGGTTACATCTTCAAGGCAAAGGCTAAGCAGTTTCTCGCACAGTGAGTTCCCCAGAAACAAATCTTAGGGTAATGTTTACAACTTGTTGATGATAGAGCCATTGAGCAAGTTGTTGAAGACATTGAACTGCTCCAAGTCGAGGAGGTTTAGCTGTAGGATGGAACCAGAGATCTGGTTATTTTCGAGGAACATAGTTTTGAGTCTGATGAGATTGTTGAAGGCTGTTGGGAGCGTGCCAGAGAAGTTGTTAAAGCCTAAGTTGAGGCAAATGAGGTCGGGTAAATGGAACAAGAAGGGTGGGATTTCGCCGGAGATTAACTACTTAACTCACCTAATTACACTCCCCTAATCCCGTAGCAAATGTCGTGGCCCACGAACAGTGCCATACACGTATACCTCTCTAATTGCACTACATCAAATAACCATGGTGCAAATTGTTTCAAATTTGTACTAGAGCAATCACGTATAGATATTTGTCTTTTAGCTTAGTGTGTGAAACATGGGAAAACCAATTGGCACTGCTCTCCCTTTAACCAATTAATTATGGCCTGATCCACCTCATGGGGGCTCTTTCATGTGATGCTTGATACACGTCCAAGAGCAATTTCCAACCCCAAAATCCACCAGCCCACTAAGCTCGAGGGATTCCTCATGATAGAAGGGATTTCTAGGCTTAGGTGCTGCCTTACTTATAGGCTAGAGACTTCCCTTTAGGTTGAAATCTAACAAGGTCTTTCTTAGTCACTAAAGTGAACTAAATGCTTATTAACAATTTTCACTAAGCAACTTGACCAAGTACAATATAAGTAGGGGAAAAGATGTCAATTAGTGAATAAAAATGAGAAATGGCATGGATTTAATTACAATTTACTTTCAATGTGAGTTTGGTAAGAGATAGAAATAGGAAGAAAAAAATTTATCAATTGGATTTATGCAAAAAAAATTTCTCCTAATTTTATTTCATACCAAACTTATCTAAACATTTTATTACATAAATATTTAATGATAATCCAAAAGTGGTAAGTTACTGTGGAAGTGCATTGTGATCCTAGATAAAACTTACATGCAATATTAGGAATTCGAATCTAGAGTTACCATTATGAGAAAAGCTGTGAATGCTTAATTAATTCAAATGGTTCAGCATTAGTTTTTTTTAAGCAAGTATTCAAGCTCAAATATTGTGGATAAAAGAAAAAAAAAACTAGCAGTAAGAGAGTTTTACCTTTATAGTAGATTAACTTGGCTCAAACTAAATTAGTTGGAGTCTAGTAACCTTCGAATACTATTGATTTAGACCATTATGGCAAAGGTTTGACTTAACCATCATCCTAACTCGAAATTATAAGAGTCATTCATAAGACAAACAAAAATTTAATTATTTTGTTTCATATATGAATAAATGATTATGATTATAGTAGCAGTTATCAATTAATATTAAATAAATTATTTTAATTGTTAATATAATTTGATAATAACATAAAAGATGCATATTCATGGTGGTTTATTGGTTACCTTTATCTTTTGTAAAGGTAATGTTACCTATGAATAATTAGTAATTAGTTTTTGGTCACATGTTTTACTAAATTAAAATATACTTGCTGGAACTTGGATTGCTGAGGCTGACTAATAATCCATGGAAGGAAAAACAGCTTTAGAAAGGGCAGAGGCAGAGTCTCGTGCCATCTTAAAAAAAAAAAAGGATAATACCGAAAAAGCATCTACTAAGATTAACAGTAAAAAATTAGATGCTATCAAACTTGCCTGCCTTAGTGAAAGGCAGCAGCTTTCTCTTCGAAGAGGTTGTTGCAAGTAGTTTGACCTATGGATTGGATTCCCTCTTTTGAAAGTTAGTGAGTTAGGGATGGCAGTTAGTCAACTAGGCTTTGAAGCAGGTGGCCTGTAAGCCAATTTGATTGCTATTATCAAGATCTAGCATCGATACATTAGAGCTCACTCTTCTCTTAGACCATCTTAGGTCATATATTTCCAGCTAAAGGAAATAGAGAGTCTAAAGCTTTGTCCCTTTCTCTCGCTGCTTGCCTTACCTAAAAAGCCTAAAAAGGCAGGAGGCTTAGCTACTAGTCCGAAAGCCAAAAGCTGAAGGAAAATGAGACTAGCTAAGGCTAGGGAAAGAGCGGCTAGCTAACTAACTGATATAGATGGCAGAGCTTTTTTTCTCACTAAGAGCTATGAAGGCAAATACCACTACCTTGGCTCCCTCCTTTGTTGATAAAGCACCATAAGTCGGATGCAGGGGCCTAACCTAATAAGATCGGTAGAGGGGAGATGGTTGATAGCTTAGGTTTAGTAACTAAATTGGGGATGGGGAGCTCCTTTCATATTGTATCAGAATGACAAGGCAAAAGATATGGGCTGAGTCTAGCTTGGGACGAGGCTTAGAGAAAGGTAGTTTGCGAGAGATGGCCAAGCAGTTCTTAAGATCAGCAACTCGGGGGATAGAGAGCTTGAGCCCAATGGACTTCTTATTGATGAATCTCGCGACCTCTTAGCTAGAGATTGGGAGAGAGGGGAATTTCTGCGTAGATAGACTAATAGACTTGCCAAGCTAGGGCTTCATATCAACTTGGTACAGTCTTCAAAAATTCGCTAGTGTTCATTACTTCTTTACTCTTTTCAGAAAATTAATAAAAGATACTGGAGCTTTTCTAAAAGCAAAGGTATTGAAAGAATTTCCTATATTCATAATGCATCAAAAATTTAATTTAAATTTTAATATGCTTTAATTAGTATCTTGTTACAATCCTTTTGCACTATTTTTTCTTTATTAAGTATTAATTCTTCCCAAAAAAAAACCTCTTACTTGTTGTACGATTCAGATATTTTGCGATTAATCCAAAAATAATAAAAATATATATCATGCACATATTATATTACTGGAAAAATTCATTTCGTCCTGCAAGGTGTTCGTTGCTATATGATTAAACGATACTTTCACATAAAAAAGACACTAATTTTATGTTTAATCAATTTTTTTGTATGTTTATCACTAACGCAATAATATCAGTTTTTGTCAAGTTAATTGCAAAATATATATAATTAACTGAAATTTCATATGCCATTAATTATTTATATTATAATAAGAGATTAATTTATATATACTAATTATATAAAAACAAAAACTTATATTGTCAATCAATAAAATTATAAAAATATATTAAATTAGCATAAGTAACTACTCAATATAACAATTATACATTATAATTTATTACTTATTTGTAATTTTATTAATTGATAACCTAAAATATTTTTACGCGATCGATACATAAAAGTTAACATCTTACGATAATAATCATAAATTTGTACATGATCAATCAGCATAGAATGAGCATAGAGACCTCTATAGTACACCTCACTTGACAAAGCGCATCACATACTTGAATCTCAACCACCCAGGAGGCATTATACAATATTATTTATATGCGGATGATGCACAAGATTCTTCCCTCGATGTCTCCCTCACCCCACACAGTCTCATTCCTCTCATGGTCCCACAGCGACGCAGTTGCTCCCTTCCTCTCCAGGATGATCGCCGCCGTGCTCCGCCGCCACCGCTCGGTCACCAAGGCACAGCAGTGGGCTCAAGACAGTGCTTCACGGACGTAGGGGATGGTGGTGAAGTGGGACACAAAGGTTGGGATTATTAAGGAGAGAGTGGAGAATTTGAGAAGGTGCTTTAGGGTGCTTAGATTTGGATACAGTGCACAGGGGTCGCAGGGGATGGTTGTGAAGTCCTCGACGGCAACATCACCCACAGTGAGGACAAAGTAGCTGCAACGAAGGGGCGGCGGAGGGGAAAGAGAATGAAAAATTTATTAATATATTATCTATAATTGGTTACACTGATACACGGTCGCATTGACACCATTAATGACGCGGTGTGTGGCACACCATGTGATGTCGCCAAAATTAAGCTGGAGAAATATAGGAATCCATCCTCTCAATTAAAAATTTTAGATGTTATTATTATATGTTGATTTTTATTATTTTCTTGTGAGTTTTATGTTTGGTTTTATTTTTTTAATTAATAATAAAAATTAATATATAATAAAATTATGTAAAATTTTTAATTATGGAGATGATAGTAGAACACCGATGTGGAGAATAATTGGCGTGTTGCGCCATCTTTATTTACTTCCCACATATTATCGAGGAAGTTTCCGAGCAATTTTAAGTTACATCATAGAGCATTTGGGGGAAAATAGAAAAAGTTACACCATTGACTAGATGACAGTGAACTTTCATCAAAGTCATCAAATAGGTAGAAAAAGAAATAATGGAGCCGAAGAAACAGGGAAAATACTTCTGGTTTCTCACTTTCTGTGATGCTTCTTGGAAGGACACTAGTGTTGTTTTTCGGTGCCTAGAATTCTCACCCGCAGTTTCTACGAAGCCCCTAGTGCTTGTTCATTCTCATATTTAAGAAGAATAAACTCCTATCCCTTGGTGCCCATCTCAAATTGGACTCACTCTCTCACACACTACACCACAATGATCACAAAAGCAAAGCCAACCCATCATGTGAAAAGGGGTTCAACTAATCTTCCTCTCTCCAGTTCCAATTTTGATAAGAAGATTAAGAGTGTTCTCCCCTTCTTTGGATTCATCAACATGACTATAAGCTGTGGTGCCACAATCTACGGGGCATGCATCAAGGGTGACATTCCCATGGTAACCTTTGTTTCATTTGTGTACTTTGCTACCCTCATGTTGGACTATTGGGTTGTCTTGTACCATAAATTTCCTAAGAAGCTTCACATAAAAGTTGGCATATGGGTTTTGGAAAGTGCCATCATGCTGGGATTTGGCTATGCCTTCTCAAGATTCATGAGCCTAGCTGCTTCTCTTTTCTTCTTTGGGATTGTAATTGTTGGCAACACACTTCTTTTTTATGCGTATTTTGTTTGGGATGGTGACAAGAATCGTGGGGTTTGCTCATCCGATGAGGAAAAGAAAAGAAAGACTAGGAATTACTGTCGCCATAAGAAAGCCAGTATGAAAAAATATAGGCATATAGCACTAGCTCTGGAAAATGTCTAAAATATAGTTATTTATATACTTTTTTTTATGGGAGGTTATTTATATGTCAGGAAGAAGGTATTTGCATAATTACCAAACATCACCATTTTTTTTTTTTCTCTTTCTTACTGTTTTTCCTTAATTATCGAGGATTATCTTTGCTGACTATTTGAGGTTGCAATTAACACTACTCCTAACACTATTACAAATTATTCATTCATTTTATTTTTTATATTTTCACTTTATACCTTTTTTTAAAAAAGAAAGAGATGATAAAAAAAAAAAATACAAACATCTCTCGTATAAGAAGATAAATAGTCACAAAAATTATATTTCATGAATTTGTCGCCTATATATAAATTCTTTTTTTTTTTTGGGTCCTCAGAGGAAGGAGGGCGAGGGTTCCAACCCACTACCAGCCAAAGACCGACTTGAAACCAGGTTGCAGTATTTATAAGGCTCATAATTCCACCAAATGAGCTACGCTCTATCAGCCACCTAAAAATTCTTATTTAAAATTTCTATACTCTCTTTCTCACATAACACTGTCGCATAAAAACACGCATAAGAAGATACATATAGCAATGCACCATACACCCAACCCAACCTATATTCTAGATATTTATTTCGTGGTAATGAAATCAAAGTTGCTTTCAGCTTTGCTAAGGACTCTCATGACTCATGTTATAATTTTATTTTATTTTATTTTTTCCCGTTAGACATATTTAAAATTTATGTAAAAATCCTCCATTTGTAAGTTGAATACTCTGTGGGTGATGACTTAAATACGACTTGTGCATTTTTTGAAAAGAAAATTGCGAGACTAAAATTAGTCTATTTTTAAGAAAGTAATAAAATTCTTCCCATGATGTTATCACAAATAATAATTTAAAAAATAAAACAGTTTTAAGCTGATGATAATGACAACAACAATTAATAAGTTATGCTTGCTAGTATTTTTAAAAAAGAAATCCTTGTAGACAATTTGATCATGGTTCGCAAGAGAGTCCGTTGGTAAAAACAAAGCCGTGGCCTTGGCTTTCCATTACAAACAATTACAAATCAGTATTATAGTGCATGTTTGGATTTTAATTTAAAATTCCAAAGCCTGGTTCGTAGTGTATTTATATTAGAGTTTGCAAAATTAATTTTGAGTCAATTTAATTTTGTAAAAAAATTGATTTCGGTTATAATTAAGGGAAAATTTTATTTACCTCCTGAATTATAGATTATATATACTTTATCCGCTACATTTTAAAAATATGTAAATTAACCCCTTGAACTTTTCTAAATATGTAAACCGATCTTTCTGTTAATTTTTTTATCAATTATTAACAAAAATAACACATATTCAAGAAAGTTTAGGATATTGAGTTGCATGTTTAAAAAAGTTCAGGAGATCGATTTGCATATAATATAAAATTCAAGAGGTATAACATACTTATTTTGACTAAAATGTACATTAAAAAAGTTCAAAATTCGATTTGCATATTTTTAAAATATAAGAATTAAAATACATATGACCTACAAGTTGTGGGGGTAAAGTGCAATTTTTTCTTAGGTTAATACTAACATAATTTAAATTTAAAAATATTTATTTAAAAAGTGATTTTAATATAATAGATATTGTTTGAATAATATTGATAAGAAAATATTTTTATGTATATAATTATTAAAAAGGATATAAATTTTTTTCATAGATTAAATTAAAATATTAGTTTTAAAAATTAATCATAAATAAATTGATGAAGAAATAATTCATTTTACAATTAAATTTTATTTAAGTATTATAAATAAAATAACTTTTTAAAATATAATTTTAATAAATTTAAATATTATTGAATTTTATTTATTTAAATTATTAAATAATATTTAAGATAATATGATATTAAGTAAAAAGAATATTTTTACCAATACATGAACGAATTTTTATTAAATGCAAAAGTAATTAAATTTTATTTTCATATTGAAGGAATTAAAATCATGTTTAAAATTAAATTTAATTTTGTTTGAAATCATCCAAATGAGCTTTGCACTACATTTGAGGTTTCAAAAGTTATTCTAGGTGAAACCCCACATACACGCATGCACACGTAGAGAAAGAGAGAGAACAAGGCTACAAGAAAACAACTTTTGTTTATAGAGAAAAATGTAACCAGAACATACACACAAACACACAAAGAACAAAGTGATAAGAAAACAACTTTTGTTTATGAAAAAGGCTAGTTATGTAGAGCACCACTTAAACTATGGTGTGTGGCGCACTATTTAAAAAATATGGGTGCATTGTGGAAGTTGACTCATCCACACTGCATGTTAGTCTTTAATATTAGTGTGTAGTTGGGATTAAAACTAGTTACTGGCTTGATGATATTTTTTTTTTCTTTTCTCCTTTGGCAATTGAAACTCACTCTCCCATTCAATAGACCTTGTGCAGTTTAGCCCATTCTAGGAGGACCATCGGGCCGTCACCACCACCCAGAACTTCGACATCCTAGGTGACAGCCGCTTCCATGTCCTCTCTGTCTCCCCAAACCCCTCCCAACCCCTTCACCAAGCTCACCGTCTACGATATTGCTAATGGCATCTACAATGTCACTTGGTCCGAGCCCCACAACTCCCTAATCATCACTGCTGTCACTGACAACTTTGTCAAACTCTACGATAACACCCTCCCATCAACCTCTAATCCTATCTACTCCCTTTGCAAATGCTTTCGTTTGATAAACCCACTTGTACTACTTTCTACAAGTATGTGTGGTAAGAGTTATTTAGACATAATATAATATTAATAAGAAAATCAGAGATTGAGTACCGCTTGGAAATTCAATAGTTTAGTTTCATTATTAGTAAATCATGTATATATACAAGTTTTGAAGAGGTCCTAGCATCGAATACTGATCACAGCAGAGAGCTAAACATGTAAGGGATGTGACTAATGTTGCTATAATGAAATCCAAAAAAAGGGAGAAGCAATCTCTAACTAACTAATGCAAGGAGTTGCTAATATTCATTCCAGAAGCTCCACAACACTTCATGCTTCGAGTGCTGCATCAAGTGTGACGGAGAGAGTTGAGAGATCTTGCATTTGTGCTTGGGATGTTCTTCAATTGGACTACTGGGTTCTATTAAATATAGTTTAAGAGTGTGACAAGTTATCGGCTTCAACGCTTTCAACCTCCAATTCAAGGTAGACTTCCACGGTGCACCCATTTTTTTTTAAATGGTGCACCACATACCATAGTTTAAGTGGTGCACCACAGAATTGGCCTATGAAAAAATACTACATAGCCAAAAAAATGTAACCAATATTTTTTATAGAAATCATGGTAGTGGTTAGATTATAAGAAGTGATGGAACTCACTTACTTATCCAATGGTCAATGGTAATATCACATCATTCTAGCAATAAAATCTTGGTAAAAACTCTGGTCGTCTAGCATTTTTCTTGTTTATATTATGTTGGATCTGCAATTTTCCAAATGGAAAATCAAGCATACAAATAAAAGTCATGACAATACTTAACCCATTTATATTACATCACTCGAACAAAATTAACTACAAATTTTTATAGATGATGATGATGATGATGATGATGATGATGATAATTAAGAAGAAAGATATGTCAATAGAATCAACTGAATCGGGAACCTGCTCGAAAGGGATAGGGATGTGTAGTTTTCTCATGTGCTTAGAGAGATTAATAGAGCTGCGGATGCCCTTGCTAAAATAGGTTGTTCATTGCTATTAAGTACAACTCACTTTAAGCCTCCTTCGCCTTGTATAGTCAAATTTTTATGGCAAGATACTGAAGCTATGGCTTACCCTAGAAGAGTCAAGTAGTGTTTTGCTTTTTGTTCTTTTGTTTTTTAAGTGCTTGTATCTGTTGTTCACAAAAAGGAGATGTGTCAATTAAATCAAGATATTAAATGTTTTCATTTTTTATTGGATTTAATTTTTTTTATTGGAGTGTGCATTTTTAAAGAAGTTTAAAATGGGAAGTGGTTGGAAGATAAGAGTATGTCACTATCATAAATTTCAGCAACAACTTACTAGTCCTTGATCTCATAAGATGAAGTGGCATCTAAAATGCACTTTAGAGTCAAAGGTGCATCATGTACCATATGATCCAACGATAATGGTTTGATGGTATATTGATACACCAGCCAATGCCAATGTACTATAATTATTCTTTATCATTCTCTCACATCTACAACCCCTCCCCCCATTATTCCATTGCTTCCCCTGCCACCCATGGCCACCGTTAGCCACTATTTCCACCTTGACATCACCATCTACCATATTCACCTCATATTCCAACCCTTTACTATACAAGGCCTTTGCCTTGTTGGGTTAGTGGAACCGCCACCTTCACTTGCTCCTTCTTCAACTCAAGAAGGTTTGTGTTGAAGATATGAGCCTTCGATGTCTTCTTCTAGTCCACAGGAGTGCTTCCTATGGTGCTGGTTTCACGCATCAAGGGAGGTGCTTTGGCTGCGGCCACAACAAAGGGGAAACCGTCGAACGGGTCCCACAAGTCCAAAGAGAATGGGTTGAAGATGTTGTTTCATCGATCGCTGAATATACTTGGGATGAGAAATGTGATGAATTATTTGGTTTGGAAACTTGAAAATGGGAAGCTTCTATTGATCATTGATTATCGTTACTTCGTGCTAAATTTGTTGAACATGACAATGGTTTTGAAGAATGGCAATTTGATCCTTGGGAAAGTCGATTATGATGAATAACACCTCGGCGGAAAGACAAGGTGGGTTACTCCAATGACATTGCAATGGTATCGAAGGCAAGGGCAAGTGATATGGTGGCACCGCACTAGAATGATGAGGGAGTTTTCTTAGAATCTATCAGGATTGGGTGCATTGACACTACATAGTAATCTTAACCATTAATTTTCATTGTTTATAAATTAGATGGTTAAGATTAACACGGTGTGTGGTGTACCTTTGAAAGATATTTAAAGATTACATGATCACTTAAAAAAGTTATACAACTTTATGTTTCATTCTTGGTCATTTATTTAAGATTCAATAGTCAAGATTTACTTTTTTTACTCTCACAATTAATTACATCTCTTACTTGATCCTCTCCCTATATATGAGGAAGCATGGGCTACAAAACATTTTATAAGCAACCATTTGGCAAAGAAAGTAGCCACATCTCAAGTTCCATGGGCTATTTGGAATTCATAGAAAATGATTCTTTCATATGAAAATTTAACTTGATTTTGTCATATACAAATTTTTATTATTGATTAACAAAGAGAGCCCTAGTATAGATTCTACAAAAGAATCTAATCAATGATGAAAATCTATGTCTAACAAGTCATGTGAAATTTTCATATAAGAAAATTCATGCCAGAAATTTCCCATTTGCTCAACTTGATCACATCCTTTGAGCTAACGATTGGAGCGGTTTATAGCGATAAATTCTTCTTATTTCTTTTTCTGTTCTTCATTAGCTCAAGCACCAAAAAAAAAAAAAGATAAAAATGTTGGAAATAAAGTTTATAAGTGTAATAAAAAGGTAACATCCACCAACAAATTTAATAGAGGTGTTAGAATGAGTACTTTAAGCATATTTTGTAAATTTAAAAGTGTAATTTTTCACATTTTAAACATTAGGGAGGTAACCTACATAGGAGATATAATTGATGGTTCTCTTTTTTTTTTTTTTTTTGAATTTCAACCTTCTATGACTTTTGTATGAGACTATTAAATGTTTTTATAGATTCAATTTGTTTCAATTATTAATAAAGTTAATTTTTTTTAATAACAAATATGAGTCATGTATTTCTTTTCCAAAAAACTTTATTTTCTTAAAATATAAATTTATATCTTTATTTCAAAAATACAAATTATGTATTATCTTATCACATCTCTGTGAGTATATATATTCTTATAATGACCAATAGAAAGAATATATCCATTTTATCCATAGTTAGCATCAATATCTTCGTCATAATAATTAACATGCAATTAGTTCAGTGAATAATCTAACTTAAATCAAATTGATCGGAATTCAAGATAGTCCATGGGCTTAATATAATTTAGAGAAAAAAACAAAATATCTTGTGCATATAAAAAGTCCTAGTCAATGCTCTTAAAAAAGTTCAAGGAACATACTAAGGCTAAGCATGGGTGCGACGAGTGCTTCCTCCTTTCAAGAGTCGCCTAATAAAAGGGGTGATCCAGAGGGGATTGTTCAAGATTGGTCTTTCAAGGAGAAACTAGTGGGAAGCTTGAAGTCACAAAGGATGCGTAACGAGTAAATCCTATTAAGGAAAAGTTAGCTCACTTTGACTATGTAGAAGGGAATCGTCTATACCGTATATTCCACTTGGAGAAGTCTGTTCGAGAGAGAATTTCAGTGCCTTGGAAAGAGGCTTTGGTGGTGAAATTGTTGGGGAAAGACATGGTTTTTTGGCAATGAGAGATCATTTGAAGAAGCTTTGGAAACCACATGCTGGATTTTGATATTTTAAACTTAGGGTTTGGCTTCTTTCTTATCAAGTTTGATGATGATGAAGATAGAGCTAAGGTTATGGAAAGGGGTCCTTGGATGTTATTTGATCTTGATTTATTAGTTCAAACCTGGTCAAGGGACTTTGTGCCATCTTTGGCAAAGATTGAAAAGACCTTGGTATGGGTAAGATTTCCAAATTTGAATGTGGCATATTATGATGAAGAGGTGCTTCTGGCCTTGGCCAGTGGGATTGGTAAGCCTATCAAGATTGATTTTAACACGTTTAAGGTGTTGAGAGGCAAGTTTTCCCGAGTATGTGTAGAGTTTGATTTGAATACTCCAATGGCTAGAAGAGTTTGTGTTGAGGAAAAATGTTTATATATTGAATATAAGGGCTTGCACATTGTTTGTACTAAGTGTGGTTGTTATGACCATTATTCCAAGAATTGTATTCGGCAAAAGGTGCAGACGAAGGAAGATTACAAAGTGGTGGTTCTAACGACATAAGGCACGGTGGTGGCCTGCTTGGTGCCAAAATCACAACCAATGCCTAATCCTACTCATGCACTTGAGAAGATTGATGATATCTCACCAAATCTGGATGGTCGTTGGTTGACTATTTCCAAGAAATTCAAATCGAGATCCCAGCCTAATAATAAGGAGAAAAGGAATGCTATGGAGTGTGATTCAGGGAAAGATAAATCAAGGAATCGGTTTGAAGATTTCGTTGTAAAAGATACGACAATGACTAATGTGTAGGAGGTGAATGTGTATGAGGCCATGCAAATTAATGATGCATATGGTGATAGCCCTAGCAAGTCTAAAGCTAAAGTGGATTTTAAGGTTAAGAAAAGAGCAGTCAGTCCTCCCCTTAAAAGATTAAATCATAGTCAAGAAAAGCCCAATAAGGAGGTGCCATCTATCTTGACTTATAATGATAAGAATGTCTCTATTTCTCCCAAATGAGCACTTAAGGATACAAGATAGAATGAGGTTTCTTCGAAGCATGGGCAAAAGGATGGTGATACTGGATATTCAAACATAGGTTTGGGGTGGGACATATGGACAAAGTGAAGAAATCTTTGTCAGAACCTAGGGGATCCATCGAGAAAAAATCTCGTGTTTCTTCCAAACTTGACCTTGTACATATGGAGTTTGCTATGCAAGAAGATCATGCTATTAGTGTTCATAAAGACCATCCTCTTGACGAACCGAATAAGAAACCTGATGGTGTTGAGGATATCCTTAGAGAAGAAAGGATGGTTGGGTGGTGATAATAATGAGTTGGGCAAGGTTGTTTTTCTTGTTTATGATGAAGCCCATGAATATGATGATTTGCAACTGTAGAGGTATAGCGAAGAAGGGTTTCGTTAGTTTGATCAAAGATTTAAGACAAAGACACATGCTTTCCTTACTTGTGCTGTTGGAAACTTGTGTTAGTGGTAACAAAGTTGATTGAATTGCTAATAAATTTGGTTTTGATGGCATGTTTTGTGTGGATCCTAATGGTTTTGCTAGAAATGTGTGGGTGTTTTGGGATGAGAGTGAGTGCAAGGTTGATGTTGTTTTTAATTCGAATCAAGTGGTTCATATGAAGGTGAATGATGGAAGAGGTTTTCTTGGTTCTTTTTTGCTTGCTATGGAAGGCCTCAGCACGTCTTTAGAGAGTAGCTTTGGTCCTGTTTGAAGTCTTTTTTTTTCATTGGTTGTTGGCCCTTGGTTGGTAGCTAGTGACGTCAACTCAGTGGTTAGTGAGTCTAAAGTTATGGGGTCTTTGGTGTCTAATAGAAGATGCTCAACTTTTATTAATTGTATTGAAACTTGTGAGTTACATGATATTGGGTTTTAGGGTCCCCTTTACACTTGGAAATGTAATTCTCTTAAGAAGTGCCTATATAAGGTGCTATGGCTGGAAAAATTTTCAAACGTTGGGATTGTGCATTTTCCTATGTTTAACTCTGATTATTTGCCTCTTTGGCTGTATGCGTGAAAGCAAGCTCAGGTGAATAGAAATGCCAAACCTTTTAAATTCATTATAGCTTGGTTGGCTCATGATAGTTTTGAAGGTTTGGTGAAAGCACATTTGAAAAAAGAGATGATTTGGGAGGATAATATTCATAAGTTCACATGTGCTGCCTCTTTATGGAACAAAAACACTTTTGGGCATATTCAGAAATGGAAGCAAAGAATTATGAATAGGTTACAAGGCATTTAGAGAGTCCTGACAGAAGAGTCTAATTTGTTTCTTGAGGATCTTCAACAACATTTGTGGTGGGATTATGAAATCACTCTTTTTGAAGAAGAATCGTTATAGGCTCAAAAATCAAGATGTAAATGGCTTTCTCAAGATGATAGGAATACGAGATATTTTCATCTTTCTACTTTGGCTAGAAGAAGGTGTAATAAGATTCTTGCTCTTAACATTGATAAAGAACATTGGATTCATGACTAGGATGTTCTCAAGAATATGAGTCATGATTTTTTCATGAAATTTTATTGTGAAGAGTTTTTAGCTTCTAGTTTTCCTTTGCGTGGTTGTTTTCCTACTATTCGTACTGAAGATTGGGCTCAAATTCATGGCTCTTTGACTGTTAAGGAAATTCAGTCTACACTTTTCTCTATGGGTGGCTTGAAGGCCCCAAGTCTTGATGGTTTGCATATTTTGTCCTTTCAGAGCCAATGAAAGCATGTGGGCAATTTTATTTGTAAGTTAGTGTTTGAGATTTTTCATCATCCAAAAAGGATTAGAGGGATTAATCATACTTTTATAGCATTAATTACAAAGGTTAATTACCCAAAGAATATAAGGCAATTTCGTCCTATTAGTCTTTGTAACGTGGTTTATAAACTAGTTACAAAGATTATTACTAACAGGCTTCCTGGGATTATGCCTACTATTATTGCCCTTACTCAATGTGGATTTATTCATAATAGAAGTGGCTTTCATAATGTCATTGTTGCCCAAGAGGTTATTCACAAGATGCGAAGAACCAAAGGTAAAAAAGGTTTTGTGGTGATTAAAATTGACTTAGAGAAAGAATGATAGATTTGATTGGAATTTTGTTATTGATTATCTTAGAGACTTGGGCATGAATGATCATTTTTTAAATATCATTTGGCATTGTATTTCTTCTTGCTCCATGGATATTTTGTGGAATTGTGAGCCTACTAGGGTGTTTAATCCGTCTAGAAGTATTTTGCAAAGGGAATCCCTTCTCCACTTATTTGTTCATTATATATATTGAACGACTTTCTCATTTAATTCAAGCAATGGTTAATGATGGTCAATGGAAGCCGATTATTTTGTCTCATGATAGTCCGTCGATTTCTCATTTATGCTTTGCTGATGATTTGTTTATTTTTACTAAGGCTTCTATGTGTCAAGTTGAGATTATTAAGAACTATCTAAATCTTTTTGGTGAGTGTTTTGGTTAAAAAGTTAGTCAGGAGAAAACTAGGACTTATTTTGCTTTAGTAAGGTTCATCATTCTATAGCTGTTGAAATTTCCAGTGAATTTGGTTTCCTGCTTACTCGAGATCTTGGTAAGTATCTTGGTGTTCCTCTTCAGCATAAAAGGGTCTCTAAGGGATTCTTTAGTCATGTCATGGATAAGGTGATGAAGAAGCTTTCAGCTTGGAAGGCGAACTCTCTTTTTCTGGCAGGTAGACTTACATTATGTTCTTCAGTGATTAATGCAATGCCTGTACATGTGATGCAAACTTCTTTGTTGCCTAATGTTGTCTGCTCAGAAATGGATAGTTTGAATAGAAAATTTTTGTAAGGAGTTGTAAATAAAAGAAAGATTCATTTGTGCAAATGGGATCACGTTTACCTAATACAACACGAGGTATGCTAGTTATTCAAATTTAGCTTTTATGGCTAAAATTGGATAGGGCCTCATTAGTAATGTTGATGAGTTGTGGGTTCATGTTCTTTGTAGTAAATATCGGTATGGTAATGACATCATCCCTCTGATTAGAAGTTCAAATGGTTCTTCCAACATGTGGCACGGGGTGTGTTGTGCTTCACTTATGGTTGAGAGGAATATCATTTGGTGGATTGGTGATGGCAAGAAGATAAAATTCTGGTCTGATCATTGGTTTCCTCAAATTGATGTTTTGTCTTCTCATGCTTGTGTGAACTTACTGATGTTATGCAAGAAGCAAAGGTAGCAAATTTTGTGACTACTGATGGCACTTAGAATTGGCATATGTTGTGTAATTTGTTGCCTAGGCATATTTGTGACTTCATTGTTAGTTTAGCTCCTCCATCGTCATCAGCTGGTTTGGATTTTCCAGCTTGGAAAGGGAGTCATGATGGTAATTTTTCTATCAAAACTGCTAATGATCATGGCTATCCTCCGGATCCCCTTTTTCATCTTATCTGGGGGTGGAAGAGCATAAAGAAAGTGCGTGTTTCTCTGGCAAGTGGCTATGGGTTCTGTGGTCACTAGTGAGTTTAGATGGTCTAGAGACTTGGTTGGGGATCCAATGTGCACTATGCTTAATGAAGGTATTCATGAATCCATTTTACATGCTTTGAGAGATTGTGATTGTATTCGTCCCTTTTGGCTTAAGCTTATGGACTTTCTTACTCGACCATAGTTTTATATCTCCAATGTTCAAGATTGGCTTCTGCTTAACCTTTAGGGAAATGAACATAATCTTGATGGCTGGTCTATTCTATTTGGGTTGGCAGTTCATTTTTTATGGAGAGTGCATTATGAGGAATTATTCCAATTGTCCACTCCTTCTGTGTTTGACATGTTGAATTGGTTTTGGGCTTTATTTCATAATCATGAGGTAGGCCGGTCTGGCAGCTCACTCTCAGCATTTGGAAGTGATTCGATGGAGTTATTGCCCTAAAGGCTAGATAAAACTGAATTATGGTTTAGTTTCTACTGATTTGAAGGCTCCTTGTTGTGGCATGATGCATGGTCCTTTGGAGGAATTCATTGGTGGCTTTTAAGCTAACTTAAGAGTTTGTCCAATTTGGAATAAAGATTTTCATAATGTCTTACTTGAAATGGATTCTTCTAGTGCTATTTCTCTCATTTTGAAGGAGTCCATTACTCGCCATCCTTACATCACCATGATTAAGCATATTCATAATCTGTTGCAACATGATTAGGCGGTTAGGATCAAGAGTTGTGTTATTTGAACGCACAAAAATGGATGTATTCAACGCATTACCAACTTTTTTTTTTCAGTTACTAACTTTTTAAATTAAAGTTACCAACTTATTCGACTAAGTTACGAACCAATTGCAGCATAACATTACAGGACATTTTGCATTCAACTAGATGGCAACTCAATCGAATAAGTTGGTAACTTTAGTTTAAAAAGTTGATAATTGAGAAAAAAGATTGGTATTTATATGTTGTAATTAGTTGGTAACTCAATCAAAAAAGTTGATAATTTTAGTTTAAAAAGTTGGTAACTAAAAAAAAAAAAAGTTGATAACACATCAGAAATGCATCTTAAATATATGTTCAAATAACATTATTACAGGATCAATCATGTTTACAGGGAAGCCAACGGAGTAGCGGACTTTATGGCTAATAAGGGTCATCAGGTTCAGTTGGGTGTGTGTTTTCATGAATTTCCTCCTTACACTTTGGGTTCTTTGTTAAGGGATGATGTTGCTGGGGTTGCCTTTCATAAGCTTGTTTCTTGATTTTTTTTCTGCTTTGTTTCTTGGGCTCGAAGCCCGTTTATGAAAAAAACAAAGACGCCTAATACGCACGCCATGAAGAAAAGCAAGCCCGTGGTTGCGTGCGTTTAATATTATTCGTTTGGCTCGCTTTTGTGAGTTTGTGTTGTGTGTGTGGCACTCTACAAGGCACAACTAACACCACAACAAAGTCAAAGGAGAAAGGGTAAAATGGGGTCAGTACTCTCTTACTTCTTCGGCGGCGGCGACGTCTCAGCCGGAACGACGTCGTACTCGGCGGAGAACTCTCGCGTGAAATCGTTCCACTCCTCCGCGCGCTGGCAGCTCCACTTCAACGAACTCAAAAACTCCTCTCAGCTCGTAACTCCCTCACTCTCTCTCTCTCTCTCTCTCTCTGTGTAGATCTCAATTTTCCTCCCTTTTGTTTTTTTGGATCTGAATTTTTTTTCTTCCTTTTCTTATTATTCTTCTGTGTTTATGGAATTGGAAAGGTTGTGATAGACTTCTCTGCGTCGTGGTGCGGGCCATGCAAGTTCATAGAGCCAGCGATTCACGCCATGTCTGAAAAGTTCACCGATGTTGAGTTCATCAAGATCGACGTCGATGAATTAGCGGTGATTCTCTCTCTCTCTCTCTCTCTCTCTCTCTCTCTCTTTCTTATTGCGAGTAGAACCCTATTTTTGTCGTGTAGAGTATAAAAATCATCGTTTTGCTTCTCAAAAAATTTATACACTGATTTTAATTTTTTTTTTTAATAATACAAAATGTCATCACTTTGTATTTAGAGACTAATTTGATGGCATATTGCTTAATTGAGAGATTAAATTGACCATACTTTGCATGTTTTTAAGAACTAAATTGGTGCCATGAGGAATCAAAATTTTGAAATTCTGCATATTGAGGAACTATATTGTTGTCATAATTTTTTTGAAGATCAAAATGATAACGCTTATTTGTTTACAGGACGAAAATAAAGGTTTACTCTTTTAGTCAATGCTAATTCTAATGTTTTTTCATGGTGGTTTTTTTCCTTTTTTTTTTGTGGTTGTTTGGGGGGAAACAAACAATAGGATGTGGCTCGGGAGTTTGGGGTGCAGGCCATGCCGACATTCGTGTTTGTGAAGAAAGGGGAGGAGATTGACAGGGTTGTTGGTGCAAAGAAGGATGAGCTTGAGAAGAAGGTTGAGAAGCACCGAGCAATGCAAGCTTAGCTCGCCGCTTCAATCCTCATTAGTCATTATTCAGCTATGTATCTTTTCCTTTTTGCGAAAACAAGAGAACATTTAAGCATGGTTTTTCATGAAGTGGTTGGATTTAGCTATAATCATGATGATGATTATCATATGATTACCCTGTAAAATTTAACTTGTTGGATGTCTATTTCGCAAGTTAGCAAAGTATATATAGTTTGACTATTGAGATGCTTGCATTTCTCTCTCTCTCTCTCTCTCTCTCTCTCTCTCTTTTTTGGTTGTGTGGCGAGATGAGTATGTGACCCCAAAATCTGGTTCAGTTTGTTGAAGGTGAATAAGTGTAGAACTGTTAGAACCAACAAACCAACTATTAAAGATTTTATAAAAATAATATCATATTTGTAGTTGAGGGCGATCCTTTCTTGATCAGTAGTAATGTCGCTGAAAAGCATCTCCCTTCACAGGATTAAGGTTTCCAAATAATGGTTGGAAACTCGTGGCCTCCTCTGCCGGTTCTTACTATGTAATTGTTATATTTTACATTCTTTACTTTTTCTCTTAAAGTTTTATCCTGCAGCTGTGGAATGGAGTGTTGATGATGTTATGCCTTAGATATGATAAAAGGATTAGATTTAGATCACCGGGGCCTAAACCTTTGACCACCAGCTCTATTGGGTATGGACTGTGGAATCACGCTGCTATGAGTAGGTGTCTTTTTGTGGTTTGCACATGGATATACGTATATTCTTCCATAGCTCTTCCAGGCTTTAACAACTGAACCATCCATGTCATGAAACGGATGTAAATCGCTGTGTCTTTGTCACTGTGAACGATTAGCCAAGTCTCTGACCATTAGCAGCTGTAATGTAATGTCCAGCAGTATAATCATGCCAAAGTTGGTTTGAATCTTTCCTTCTGACCTGTAGGGCGTGGCTTAAGCCTCTTCGAAAATAACTTGATTTCCTTGCCACCACATGCTGTGTATTATTGGAGCAATGAAACTCTGCCCCATGTGGGTCGCCCAATGATAGATTGACCTGACCCAAACCACATTGAACTTGCAAAATGACATTAGAGAAACAATCAAACAGGTGATCTACAGTTGTGGATTTTCCTTGCTTCGTGGAGAGATGCTTTGGACTTCTGGTTCTGTAGTGATGAATCTAACGGCACTTTTAGTTCACAGTCTGTTGGAGCCGCTGAAGGATTAAGCTGTTTTATTGATATCTTTGTGAGAATTCTTAGGATCGTGTTCTCGCTGCATGTATCCCATTAGGATTTAGATCCTCTAAAGGGGGGAGATTTATAAAATAAGAAAGTAAGGAATTAACAATTCTTAGATCAATAATTTTCATTATGAATGAGACCTATTAAGTGATCTAAGAGTTGTTAATTTCTCATTTTTTTCATTTTACAAGTCTCCTCACTTTAGAGTATTTAAATCCCTCCCATTACGATACGCTAACCACATTAACATTTCTGTCGCTCGGTTTACTCCAAATTTGGAGATTGAGATCCTAGGAATTCCCACGACCACATGTATTGGGTATATATAGCACTTAGGAGCCTGTAGTTAGTTATTTGATTGTGACACAGTAAAGATGATCAAACAATCCACAGATCATTTTTGGATTGAAAGCTTTGTGATTCCCAGCCCAAGAGCAGCATGTTGCTTTGATTGGTAAAAGACATTCCGTTTGTCCGCATGTCATTTATTTCCTATGTTGAAGGGAATTGGAGCTTGGTCATGATTGAGATACTTACCTTAACCTTTACGTTTCAATTAGTAGAAAACCATAGAGAACCGAAAAGTTTCAAAAGAAGCCACTCAGCCGAGAGAGAGAGAGAGGGGGAGAGAGAGAGAGAGAGAAGGGGGGGGGGGAGGGTGGGTACACATCTCATATCATCAGGATATAGTACTATGGCGAAGAGAAATACTTAAGCTAGACTGAGGGTAATGCACGCAACCTATTTTATTCTATATATTGATGTAAATTTAAACAATGGCAGATGCTCTGTAAAATTAAGGTAATAGGGTAGTTTATTAACTAAGCAAAAGTCAGTAAAACTAGATACTATTAAAGACAAGGAAACGCTTTGATTAGGGTAGAACCGAGAAGAGAGAAAGGATGGATGTGTGCCGCACGAGTCATGATGAAGCAGCAAGGTCTAAAAATCGGATTTTACATTGAATTGGATAAGATATTAGTTCAAATTGGAGGTTCAATTGAAATATAAAATATATGTAATTACATATAAATGTATATACATATAATTAACTATATGCAATGAAATATATAAAAACAAAAATGATAAATCCTCCTAAATTGTGTGCCTAAAAATTTTTCTAATTTAAAATCTTACTCACATTTTTAGGCACACTATTAGGAGGATATATCAACTTTTATAAAAATCATTAAACAAGACATAAAGAGAAAAATAAAATAGGGTGATGATTTTTTGAAAAAAAAAAAGAATCTTTTAATTTTTTAGTGCATAAAAATTGTTTTTTTAATTAAATAGTCACTTCTAATAAAATTATCATATGTTTGAAGAGTTTAATTTATATACACTGACAATATAAAATAACTTTATACTATCAACCAATAGAAATACTATAAAATGTCATCTCATGCAAGTAACTACCGACTATGATGAGAAACCAACTATGAGTTGGCACTTATATATATATATTAGTCTTGTGTTTTAAATATAGCCATTGTTGAAATTAATAAGTGAAAAAAAGTTAAAATAATAATTAATATGAATAAAATAAAATAATAGAATTACTATAGAGTAGAACTTGGTTCACAAATGGGAGGGGTGGACTTTTTGTCAAAAACAAAATATAGAGTTTGTTAATCTCCTCACACACTAATATTAAGAAACCAATATCTTCTATTAATGACTAATATTAAACCACACCTTAGTGGGCTTTGGTTAAATATTAGCCACTCATTAATAAAAGGCATTGATACTCTTAGGCATCGATACCTTAACAAAAATAAATTGACAAATTGGTTCCTAACCTTTTAAAATGTTAGACAAATTAATTCCTTTATTTTTTCAAAATTAGATAATTTAGTCTCTTTATCTAGAGAGACTAAATTGTCTGATTTTGAAAAAATTAAAGACCAATCTGTCTGTTTGTTTTTGTTAGGACTAATTTATCTGACATTTTAAAAGGTTAGGGACCAATTTATCAGTTTATTTTTATTAAGGACTAATTTGTCATATGTAAAAGTGGATAAAGCTCAATTTGTCACTTTACTCTATTTTTAACTTTTATGTTTTTTACATTATTACATTTATTTAAAATCCCAAAGAAATCGTAACAGAGTAGCAATTCTTTTCCCCCCAATCGCAATCCAACGCTGCTTTGGAACTCTCCATTCTCAATTCTATACACCCACTCACATTCTCAATTCTCTCTTCAATCTTGCTGTGCCTAGGCCATCATAGACTGCCACATGGACCACCCTCGCTGTGCTAGACTTCCTCGCGTTCCACCACCTCGCTCTCCATGCCGAAGTTCCTTGCTTCCTCACTAGTTTCCCTCTTCATTCCGGTCTCTTCTCTCTACTCATCACTCAAATCTATCTTGTACATTAGTTGTTAAGTTGTGTATATTTGTGACTGACATGGTTTTTGGTGGTTTCCTAGTAGCCTTCCATTGTAACCATTCTAAGTATTTGTGTCTCATGAAATATGAAATTTGAAATATGGAGTTAGATTATTTTCCTAGTTCTTCCAATGCAAGTTAGATTATTTTCAATCTCAAATGTTACTATTGGTGGTTTCCTGGTTTTTAGCCTTCCATTTGCCATGATTTTTAAACTTTACCCAAGTTTGATTATTTTCAATCTTAAATGGCTAATGCAATGAAATCATGAAATATGAAATCCGATGCAATACAAGTTTGGAACCCCATTGTTACTATGTGTTCTTCAATGTTTTGTACATATATATATATATATATCTGTTTAATTTTGGAACCCTATAGTTTGAATAGAGATTGAAAACTTGGGTCTTTAGGATTTTAAAATATCCAAATTATATGTTCATTTGTAAGAAGTGACTGCCCCTATTTCTGTAAATTTCTTGTTGCAAGTGATGGCCTAGGCCTGATTGCAGATAAAATCTTGTTTTTGGCCTGTTTAATGTTTTGGCCTACTGGCCTTTATAAAATATTGTAAATTATAGGCTTTTTCAACAGGCTTAGGCAAAAGAAAAAAAAAAAAAGCCTTTAACAAGTCACACGCTAGGCTCAGGCTGATTTCTTACTATATAGGTCTGGCCTACTAAGGTGAAAACCTGACCTAATCTGGCCTGTTTTCACCCCTAAATACCCTTGAAGTATAAACAGCCTTGCAAATAGACACCTGTGTCATCTTTCTACATTTGTAGGTGAGGCAGACAGGACATATTAAAAGAAGCTTGTTATGATCTTTGCTTATGTCTAGCATCTTAAGAGCATTTTTGATAAGACAGTCAATGCGTATATTTTAGTCAAACTGGATAATATGAGTATTAAGTATTGTACTCATTATAGTTCCAATCTATAATGAAATTTATTTTGTTGTTATCGCTCCCGATAGTTGAGCATAACACTAGGTTTGAATTTTTTTCCACTAGTGGAGCCAAATAGAACTAATAGGAATGCATGGGAAAGGAAAGGGATAGAACAAACTTGTTTTCTTGCTTGTCTGAAAAATTAATTAAAAAAATGAAAATTCATTCATCGTGTTTGGAAATTATATTATAAAGGAACGGAATATTTATAATTCTTAACTCCTATAACAGTCTTTTTATAGTTGTTTTGTTATTATTGTATATCTTTACAAAAATCAAACCTTTTTTTAACAAAAAATTACTTGAAGAAAATGGACCTTTAATTACAATTTGATTTTGCACTAATTTAAAACTAGGGTATGGAAGATAGAAATTGATGAAAGTCTCGACATATAAAAACTAATTGACAAAGAATAAAGCCAACTACTTAAAGCTTGTTTAGTTTAACATTTTAGGAAAATTAATTTTAAAATGAAGTTAAAAAAATTACTTTTGAAAAAATTGCTTCTGAAAGAACTGATTTACGTTTGTTTGGATATTTCAAAAGTAAATTAAAAGAATTATTTTTATTTAGATAAAATAAAATAAAACTACTTTTAAAGACATAATTACCAAAAAAAAAAAAAAATGCCTTGATGGTTCAATGGTTAAAAAGAGAGAAGAGTGTTCAGATGGCAGGTGGGAGTGAGTTAGTGCAAAGTATGAGGGATACATAAATAAATTGTCTTTTTACATTGGATAGCTGAGAATAAGAAGAAACAAGGGATGTACTTATACTAAAAGACATTTTACTGACTAAAAAAAATGAACATTAAAAATCATCAAATTAAATCAAACACCTTCACTCACGGTACAATCCGCTTTTTCTGCCAATAGAAGCTCGTTTAGGGGCTACAATGGTAAAAAAACAATAGTGATAAAAGGTGCATTTTTTGTGATGTAATACGGGATACATATGAAAAAAGTGAGTAAAATAATAAAAATACTTTGATATTACTTTTATTTAATTTTTTTTAAAAAGTTACTAACACACACACACACACAGAGACATATATATATATATATATATATATATATATATATATATATATATATATATATATATATATATATATATATATATATCAAACTTATTGACATCTTGTTAAAAAATACTAATAAATTTTTGGATATAAAAAAAATTAAATAAAAATAATAATAATTATATAAAATTCATCATTTAAATGTTTTTATTATATTACTCACTTTTTTCGTATATGTTATATACTGCATCTCAAAAACTGCGTTTCTCAAATATTTTTCTACTAATTTACCCTCATACGTGTGTACAATTTTTGTTTTCGCTAACTGTTTAGCCATATGCGGCGCGCATGCGTTGTGGAGAAATGCGCGACCTATCATGTCTCGTAAAACAAACAGCCACTGAGGGTGCCCTACATTGGCTCACCAACCGAGATATAATCCCAACTTTCGATACTGAGAAAGAGCAGCACATGTTCATTTCAGTGCCAGACCTAGACATCTATGCCAAACCCACCTTCACATTTCCATTGCAGCACATGATTTTTTTTAATGAATTCATATGTTCTTGTATTTTTTTTTTAGCTTATTATTAATATTGAGTAATTATACGAAAAATTATTTTACGATTAGTTCGAGGTTCGATTGAATATGTCAAATAATTTTCTTCTTGTTAATTGAAAGGTTAGTTTTTGTAAGGATATACAATAACAGAAAGAAATTAAAAGGATTATTTTAAAAGCTAAAAATTATAAATATTACATTCTATTATTTTATAACTTTTAAATATGATTAATAATTTTTGTTCTAATTTTTTATTGATCGTCCAAACAAGGAGGAAAGTAACATTGCTCCGTTTCTTCCCTTCTCTTCTCAATCCAATCTTATTAGCTCCATTCTATTCCACTTTGCTAATGAGAAAGAAAACCAAAAAAAAAAAAAAAAAACCATAACACAATATTATACTCAACCGTCAGGACCGATGACAACAAAATAAATTTCATTACAGATTAAAACTATAGTTAATTAATACAATATTTAATATACATATTGTCCCATATACGCATCAACAGCCTTATAAAAAATTCTCCTAACATGCTAGGACATAGCCATAAGATCCTAACAAGCTTCTTTCAATACCTCCCCCTACAAATGCAGAAAATGACCCAGGCGTTTGTCTGCAAGGCTATTTATGTTTTAAGGGCATTAATACCCTTTATTAATGAGTGGTTATTATTTAGCCAAAGCCAACTAACATGTGGCTCCACTAATTCTTAAAGGTTTCAGTACCCTCGAAAAGCTGAGGATATGGAAGAAATCCCCAAAATTGCATAATATGGAGGAAATCCCCAAAACTGCATAATAGAAAGAGCCGGGAAAAAAAATCTGCTTCATACACTATGGCTGCTTTCTACTACTGACATTCTTTGGCCGGACGATGTTAGCTCCAAAACTTTTTTAGAGGTGACGCAAAGCTCTTTTCGGTTGTTTTAGAATTTTGCCATGTACAATAAGAAACTTGAGGCAGGAAACGTTAGGAAGAGAATTTTCAAGTAAACTATTTCCCATTAGAATTGGCGTGCTTATGGAAAGGCCAAAGATTTACCAGACGCTCAAGCATGCTTTTTGAGAAATAGCCAGAAAATCCTGCAGGAATTGCTGGTGGAGGGAAGTCTTCTGCAGGCATAGCAAATGGACGAATCATCATCTCCATCTTTTCCAAGGTGAGATATGATCCTATTTCCTGCAGCCTTTCAGGACCCATAATAGGTAGTGTGTGCTCTTGGTGCAATGAAGCAGCCTCACTATCGTTTTTCTGTCAAACATATGACGGAACAAAAATTAACGGAACAGAAATTAGCTAATGAAAAAGAAAATCAACAGGTAAAATCAACATATTCCCTCTCACATGAAAAGTTGTTAACAGGAGAAATCTAATCATATCAATAAATAGACTTTGCATGAAATGGATAAGCTCATTGTGTATCACCACCACCTTGGAAATAGCTTGAATGAGGAAAACTTTATGTTTTCACAAGAGGTTCAAACTAATGTCACCACAAACATCCTAAAGCCTAATGGGTATTGAATTGCGTTTCAATTTCATACCACCCACCAGATATAGTAAATTAGTAACGGCAAATGAATAGAATTCAAACCCTTCTTCCAGATTTCTCATTGGGCAAAAAGTGAATATCATTACCTCCAAGGGGGATAAATCAGCACCTCGGCTGAAGGTCAGCTCTATCCGAAATCTTTTTGGATCTTCTAAAGCCACCTGCAGTTAGTCAACAGTGGAATCAATTACTACGTAAATTACACATTACATAACTCCTGGTAAAATGTTATGCCAGTCAAAATACTGTTCACACTTAAAGGATTATAGCTTTCAATTTAATAGCTAACTAGAATAAAACCTGCACATTGTGTGGAGCTGATAAACTGTAAGAATGATTAATAAATATTATAGGAATACAAAAAAAAATTGTATGTTATAATCATGTGATGAATACATATCAGAGTCCATGTTGATTATCAGCCTTGATGGAATAAAGGGGAGACAAAATCAAATAATGAGGTGTTGGTGCTTTATTATAGACTTGTAGTTATAGGCTATTAGCCGTAATGAATTTCCTCACAGACAAAAATTATTGGAATTTGAATGGATCATAGGCCAACACAACAAACGGCACTGGTTGGTCAACCATTTCTGCGCCACTACAACATATCCGCATCAGTCATTGTCCTAACATTCTTATTGCAATTGAATTATTAATTCAAATACATTAACTATGTGGCATGAGCGTATAAGTAACTCATGGTATGAAATTGCATAGGAAATCCGATATGCATATTACACAAAGTCTCGTATGTGGAGCAAGAAGTTGAGAGAAACCTCGTTTTGAAGGAATAACATGAAGAAGTTCCTATTATGGTAATGAAAATAATCAAAGCTGCACCTTTGAAGACTTCAAAGAGTGCTGCAAAAAGCAATGACATGAACATACTGTTTGGAATCATGAAAGTCTGTCTGAAAATATAAACTAAGCAATATCCCACCAGAACTTTTGCAATGTAAGCACTTGCATAAATGTGAAGGTTGCCTCTACTAAAATAAATGAAAGATAGATAAAGCATTTAGATATTTAAATAAAATTAATATTTAAACACATACCTAAAACGACCTAATAAGTTGTCGAATACAAATTATGATAGATGCAGAAACATTTGAATAAAATAAAATTAATCTGCGACTACCTGAAACAACCCAAAGTTGTGGCAAGTACAGATAATAATGTTTAGCTTGACATACCTAAAGTAAAGATAAACTAAAATTTTAAACATGTAGCGGTCTTCAATTTAAATTAAGCTCCAAAATAGCAAGAACTCCAACAAATGACCTCTTATTATTGAAGTCCCAAAGAGGAGGTCAAAATAGTATTTATGCCTGTGATTTCTAGCACAAGTCCATGTAAATCTTGTGTTGGAGTAGCAAACAGCTAACATGCCACTTTGAAATTGATACTATCTTTTTCAGCACAATAAGTTTGCTGGCTTTTTTTTCTAGTTTTTTTTTTTTTTTTGTCTTGAATAAGTTTGCTGATTGGAAAACCAATTGAGTGATGCTACACTGCTAACATAGTTTCCCGCAAAATCATTGCAAAACATATGTTGCAAATTCTTAGTATGAGGAAAAAGATCACAAGTTTTTTCTTTTTTTTTTTAAAATAAAAAACCATACACCTATGCCCATATCTTATTACCATGTAATTCAGGCGTGTAAGATTCTGATACATTATTCTTGTCACCAGACATTTTCTAGACCAATATGCTACTGTATGGAAGACTAATGTGTTGTTTAGGCTGCATAAGCTTAGTTGGCTCCATTGATGTTGGAATAAATTCTAAGCTTGATTTCTATATCATATTCCGGAGACCAAGTCATAAAACCTCCTTTGTTAAATAAATAATAAAATAAAAGAGAGTTGCTTAGCTTTTCCAGCATGTTGAACTGTAATACTTTGATTTATTTATTTTGGTATGCTTTCCACAAATGATGGTGTCCATACACATTGAGTGCTAAGACCAAACTATGAAGATAAGAATCTAAATACCAAAGAACATGGACTGAGCTACTATCTCCTATGAAATTGAAATTCAATCTGTTAGAGCGGTGAAATACGTACTCTCATGTCTTTAGTCCATTAGCCAAAACCAAGAATAGATGAACGTTCAAATAAGGAGCTCATGAGCTATTGCTAGACCAACAGCTCATTCACTCATCAGGTTCTATAACATTGACAGCATATGGGTTAATGTATATGATGGAATAATAATATAGAGGCAATCTACAATATAATCATCAGCATGCTTGTATACAATTAGAGTGGCAAACTTTATCAAAGTAGCCTTCAGATATGATCTTAATATCTTAAGCATCTCAAGGCTTGAATAATATAACTAAGCATTTGGCTATTATGTTAATGCATGTGTTAGACACATGATGCTTAACATGGGAAACTACATATGCTTGCATATCATATCATATCATATAATGGAGGGATTCATGCCTTCCATCGTGATAAATAAATAAAAGAACTTAGTTACCATTACTAATACTCAGAGAAAGAGGAAAATTTTGTACTTTCAAGAGTAATTGGCTGCTCAGCTAAGAACATGGCCATGGGCTAACCTGATGAGCAACGCCAAAGTCAAAACACATCAGAACACTTCCAAGGGGGAAATCTAGGTCCTGTCATACCATGCAAATTGATATCAAAGAGAGAAATCTCAATGAAAGGAGAGTTCATCAATCCTTTTTGTGACCTTCACATCCCTAACATTCTTAATAGAGACACCCTTGACAGCTGGCACAACATTAGGATTAAATTTATCATCAATATGACCCCCTCCTTGAATTCTCCATATATACATGTAACACTGTTATGTTATTAATAAGCCTTCCCCTACCAATATTTGTCTTAATGTGGATACCAACTGCCATGTTGAAAATGTTGATGTGTTTAGCGAGTTCTGCCCCACCAGAAGTTTCATTGCCAATTGCAATGCCAGCAAATGAAGATGATCCTGTTACACTCTAGATGGTGATATAGCTATGGCAACCAAATGCAACTCCATATTCATCCTACCCATTTTTCATAGCCACAAGGCAATCTCGCGGATAGGCAGTGTAGAGCTATGTCTTGTGGCATGCATAACAGCAACACGTGATGATGTGGTGGGGCTGAATGGTGATTCGTGGGGTTTTGGGTGTGACAATGTAGTGGTCCAAGGTGTGGCAGTCCAGAGGCTGAGTAGCTATAATTACATCGAGCTTGCGCAAGGCGGGGATATTAACATGGAGATCAGTTCGATGTCGTGCTGATAGAAAGCCATTAACATCTATTTGGGGAGGGGAAGGGTGAAGGGTGAAGGGGAAGTTGGGTGTAGAATATGGCAGTAGGTACTCTCTTAGGTGGAGGGAGTGTTGTAACGTAAAATTAGCGAAGAAGAAGAAAAGGTGAAATAAAGTGGTTAGTGAGAAGTATGTTATATTAGAGAATGCCAACTCCAATAAGATGCTGATGTGGCAAGGTTATAGACTATCTAAGGTGGCAAGAGCCCATTGTGCCACAACCTTGGTCTCAGCTTTAATATATCATAATAGATTGAGTCATCTGAGATAAAATAGATTACTTTCTACAGCATCAACCACAGTCCGAGCTAGGAATCCCCACTCCCATGGTGTACAACCCCACATACAAACAAATATCTTTGGACGGCACTGCCAAATGTGGCCTCTCATACGCTAAACTGGAGTGAATTCTTCATGCTGCCAATACTGGTGGATCCTCCTAGTTACTCATAACATGACTCCTATTATACCAATTGTCAAAGGGCACAGTTTAACTAAATAGCATCTGGGGGATTGATTGCTTCACCCTTGAGGAGCACACCATACAGTCATCAACCCCAGCCAATAGGGGCCTAAAATAACCAATAATTACACACCCACCATGGTAGGCCCTCACGAAGGTTTTTTTCATGCCCTAACCTTAATAATGGGAAAGCCTCCTCTCCCACCAAAACCTTTTGTACCAACCAAAAAAACAATAAAAAGAAAGGAACCATGTAACGTTGAACATTTGGGAACCACATGTTATTCTATTAATAACAAATTAAATATAGCACCTAGTGGGAAAAGACTCGATTGTTGTTTTCATAGTAACAATTAGAAATGTTGATTCAGCAATGGCTAAAATAACCAACCTCTGTGTTCTCAAACATCCTCAGCACAATGTAGCTCATATAGTCAAGCTCCTTTGTTTTATATAGGCGCTCCAGAGCATTGAGGCAAACAAGGCTCTCTTCTTCTTGAAGAGATTCATCCAAATTACAATACCGAAGAACATTCATGAGCGAATGAATATGTGATTCCTGTCAAAAATTAATAAAATAAGGTTTTAAAAAGTAAGATCACGGAAATCACATTAAGAGACAAGTATGAAAATGTCGACAAAATTTTATTACTGTCTCTTCAGATGCATCTTATTACAACAATGATATTTATACTTGAGTGTCCAATATAAGTTGACTAATTAAAATTTGTTTTGTTCTCGTGCATGGCATCTATGTGATTTAATATATACAATAAAATATGAACAAAATACCATAAATCAAATGACTCATACTGAGGCAAGTTTTTCTCAGACAAAATCTCTAGTTCACATCACAGACAACTAATGCAGTGTCTTAAGAACTGGACTGGCCAGTCAGACATGTTTGGCTGCCAACCTGCTGACCTTCTACTCTTGTTAACCCCCGCGGAACCCATCTCGGTACTTCACCAATATACCAAACACTTTTTAGCTATTTTACCAAAACTTTTTCTTTCTTATATGTTTTTAAGGTTTGACCAGCATACAAACTGGTGGAAGAAATTGTGACCTCACTACTTTGATGTCTAGTCTGGTTTCTGAAACATCGTGCCAACACCAGAATTTTAAAGCATAAAATAGAGGCATCTTTGACAAATTTCGTACATCAAGTGACCATATAAGAAAGGAAGTAGACATCCGAAGTATAAAAATGAAAACATACGAATGCAAGCATGTATAATCTTGTCTAATATAAAAAGATTCAAAATTAAGATTGATCATAACTAGTCTGCTCATATTGAGAAATTAGCATTTGAAGTCAATTTGGATGAATGTCAATGAGATATAATTAAGTATATTTTCATTGTATAAACCAATGCAATCCTTTTCTACCAAAAAACAAGATACAAAAGATCTCCTTCTCTAACAATAGTTCCCAAACAATGTGACGAAAAAACTATGGGAAATTCACAAAAATTTTGGTAATTTGTTTGGGAACAATTAACCACTCCATAGGATTTATTCATTAAATTAACCAGATTGGAAATATCTTGGCCAATACAATGGGATACAACACTCACAGATGTGAAGTATAGGCGTGTTCGCACATGGCGTTCAGGCGTCTTTACATTTGCATACCTGATGGAGAATTAATAAAAGAATATTAGAATGCAACTTAATAATTTACAAAATCAAATGAAGACCTGATATTTACTTTGGATCCAATCGATATTTGGTCTCTTTATCATCATCATCATCTTGATCCATGGATACATCATTCAAGCTGGATTTTCTCATTTCACCATTCTTATTTAGAAGTTTTGACTTGGCCTCAGAATCTTCCTTTTCAGTTTTCGTGGATGATGAATCATGGTCTTGGTTACTCTTTAACTCAGCAACACTAATGGCTTCCTCACGAGTGTTCCTCAGGTCAATTAAAATTTTACCCAATAATCGACGAGCAATCTGAATTAAAACACCAGAGACAATTGAAATAAGTAGTCAAATGGCTATAGTTGCACGAACATCTTTAGAAACATAGGATGTCATCAGAGTACTGCATGTTCAGCAGTCAATATCAACTGCAAGAAACTGAACAGAAATAATTATAAATGGTTTTAACCTAGCATACTGAAAGGTACCACAGAAAACAGACAAGAAAATGGAAGAAAAAGTGCGTATTATTCACACCCTAAGAGATATCATGTGATATCAGCTTAGGTAGGAGAAGAAAACAGAAGAAAATATGCAAGAATAGAGAGAACACAAGGGCACTAGGCAGCCCAACGCTCCAAGCCTATAGCCAAATGATAGCCTCCCCCCAGTTTTCTCACTCCCATACAAATATTCTCTTTTCCACTCAGCACCTCACATGCGCACTCAGCCAGTTAGTTAGGCTGAACATCCCCCCCCCCCCCCCCAAAAAAAAACAAATTGACTATTCTGATCCTGAGCTATATACCACTAATACCCCTATATTTCTTCCTTTTATACACTTTTACCCCTTCTGGAGCATGGTTCCTTACACATGCAGTCTCAGACTTCGCATTTCATGAAGTTCATTTTTCTTCTTTTGTATCATATTTGGCACATGGAATGCTGATTTATTCATTTCATTCATTAAAAAGAGAAAGAGAAGGAGGGGGGGGGGGGACTTCATTCTAGGAATTATTATTACCTCCTGCAGAGGTGGGATTTGAGATTCCATGATTCATAGAAGCAGATTTAATTTCTTTTTCCTAACATAACTTCATTGAGTTCATAGAACGACAATATTATTACTTCTCGTTAAATCTGACCTGCTTACCTCTCAATTTTGCTTCCAGCCTACCCTAACCTACTCTTCAGTTCTTGCAATCAATTTTAAATACTGATGTTGCATTTGGAAGGAAAAAAATAATAATACCAATTACATAAATATGTAACAAGGTATAAAAAGAATTATAATGATATAGTGGAACACAATCAATTATCACCATCTTGTCCCCTTACAAAAAAAATTTGTTATCTTTTAACAAATAAGCTTTTTTTTTTTTGTGTTTGTTTTTCTTACTACTGACTGATATTCATATCATTTAGATCGACTTTGATTTCATCCATATTGATTCCACGTACCAAACAAGCCTCCATTTTATTCCACTCACATGTCATGGAATCACCATTCCATGTACTACATGGAATGTTAGGGCTTAAGAGGATGAGTAGTGTTCAAATCACAAACTGAATATATTGACCTCAGGAAATTTATGGGGCAATTAATCTGGCCGATCACCATCATCATAAACAAAAAAAATGTGGATATAATTTACCTTAAGAAATATTTGAGACAATTAATATTAGTAATCAAAGCATGATGACATAGGAATCACCACAATTGCAGCGGAACACTCCATGATTTCAGGATTTTGTATTCCTAGCAATCGCCGTAATGTAAAACGGCACTTAAGTAACTGAATGATCTCTGTTATATAACTGACTAAGCACGGAAGACACATCTAAAATTTCTGTCTTGCTGCATCCAAAAAATTTCTGCTCAAACTGTTGCATCATTAGATCAATTTGCCATGAACTATGACTAAGCAGATGAAAAATAATTCATGGCATTTAGCATTTCTCGTGTTCATTTTAGGAGGTCAAATCATCTCTCGCTCTGTCAAAGAACAGATTCCTATTCACATCTAAAGCAGACTGAATAAATAACTTTGTAGAGGCACAGTAAGGAAACTGTTCAAAGATTTGTAACATGGAAGGAAATTTGCAAGATTCCTTACAGCAGGAGTTTACCTTTGAGCCAATCTTCAGCTTCTGCTTCGGATTAATACCATATTCATTTGGAATTACACCATCAGCAAGTGCCTGCAAATAAGAAGGCAGAGTAATCAGGAAAGCGAAGAGATTGAACTCATTGGTCACAGTTGATTTACATATGGACAACGGAGAAATATTATATGTAAGGGTTTCATTTCTGCAAGGGAATACTTGACTATTTAAGTTTTTTAGCATATGACGTTTCTCTCACAACGATGAACCCAAGACACCGTTCAGAATTTTATGAAAAATGTTTGCTGAGTGAGGTAAGCTCAGAATTGGCGTCTGGTTTTCTTTCAAAAGTGAAACAGCTGATGTACAAGGGAGAAAAAGTTGCACGTGACATATAGAAGAGGAAATCTAATCCACAGAACCCACAATGGAGCATTTTGATGTAAGGCTACCAGCAATGCTACCAGCATGGAATTTATACATAACCCAGTGACATGTAAACATGACCAGCAGATAATAATAAAAATTTATACTTTTAAAAGTATATAAAGTGGACTCAAATGTTTCTGTGCTAGTCTGTTTTATATTGGTTTCAATTAGTTCTGGTTGCGCACAAGTTTCCCAAACATGCTTCTACATACCTGAGCAACTTTAAAAAGCTCATCCAGTCCTTCCAGATTAAGATGTGCATTGTGCAATAGATCATATCTGTAATGTGTAAGTAAGCATTACTTCTCATACAAAAAAAATAAAAGAAGCTACATAAATGAAACTGCCAATTTTTTCTTCAAATTCATAAAGTTGCAGATTAACTTCTATACATATGTGATGCACAGATATATAAAAATAGAGTTGGAATTGTTTGGCTGATGACAACTCAACAGTTAAATTGCCCTCAAAAGTTGCTGCCTAGTCACACACACACTCTTACATTTGGTTAATTGTGAGTAAGAGGAATAAATTTTGACCATTAGATTCTATATGAATAGTCAAAGATTAAAACAATATTGACTTTTTTAACTGGTAATGTGACTTTTAAATAACTTATAATCTTGACCATCCATGTATAGTTTAATGGCCAAAATTTACTCCTCTCACCTTGTATATAAGGATCACTCTCACACTTGATACACCCCCAATACATATATATACATGAATTTTGAGACAAACAAAACTAGATGGAGGGCCAAAAATAGACAAGAAGAGACTAAAAGAGATAGGAGAGAGGAAGAAAAATTCAGAGAGAGAAACAAAGAGAAAGGAAGAATAAAAAATTAGGGACAGTCACTCGATAGTCGAAGTTGAGAGTTTATGGGTGAACAAAACCCTAATTTAATACAAAATGAAATCCATTAAGTGGTTATACTTAGGTTGCAACTTGGCCTAGCAGAATAGTTCAGAAGACGGGGAGAAGGGAAAAGTGGAAGATAAAATACTGGTCTAACACTATTATAGCCACCAGGAAAAGATTCTGTGTTTCATCATGTTCCCTTGAAATATACAAACAAGCTCCTAAAAATTGAAAGTCGTGACAATAATTTTTTATAGCAATTTCATTCATACAATTGATAAAATTCGGGCAGGGAATCTAATCTATCTCCATAATTGTTGTGGTGCATAAAGAATGTAGATGTCTGATGTACTAGGGCCGGAAAAGACCGATCTAAGTTACAATACACACCTAAGGTAAAAGATAACTTACTTGCATGAATCATAAACATCAGGAATTTGGGTGATGTCAAAGCGCCTGTGCAAGTAACACACCATCAGTGCGTCAACCAATACACTAAAACATAACAAGAAACATGAAAGTACATTGACTTTATATGTAATGCATACAAATTCATTATAGCTTTGAGAATGAAATTGTCACTGGAAAATGCTAATTCGAAACGGGAATTAGAAACATTTAAAAGCATAGCAATTAAAGGAAGGAAAAATTATAAATTCTTACAACCAAAAGCACTTTTTGCTTGTTTAACATTCTACAAGCCTACAACGTAAAATTTAATTGAACTTTATTACTATGGCCAGAGACAAAAATTAATTTAGATGGGATAATATAAAAAGAATAATTTTCATTCACAGATCAAGGAAAGATACAAACAGAGTCCATATACAATCTACATGGGTAGGAAATGAGTTTTAACTTCACAAATAACTAGTTTTTTTGAAAAAAAAAAATTAATAAATAGATAAATAATTTCAGGTTTGATAGCCTTTGGTCATGTAGGCAACTAAACCATTCAAATGTATTAATGGCACTTGAAGCAACACTATGCATTCCCAATATCTGAAAGAAATACAATAATAGCGAACAAGATTAAACCAAAAGAATTGTATGCACTTACTCCTTCCGTTCATTATACAAGTCCCTTTCAAGTTTTTTCCACCGAGCATACATCAATAGAAACCCTTCACTACCACATGGTAATCCAGCAGCTATTCGATCAACATCAATATTTGTCTTCCCAAGTGCTTTTGCTTGGTCATAAGGAGGAATTACATCATATGAGCTTGTTTCTGTAAGTTTCTCATCTTCATCCTTGGCAAGTAGTCTTACTTGCTCAGTAACCTTCTTAGTCAATCTTACCTATTGAAGACAGATGCAGACGAAATTGAGAAATAAAAATAGCTTTAGTTGCATTTTCACAAGACCAGTTTCACATTCTATTAATGGTGAAAACCGTAATGAATGATACAACCCCCCCCCCTTCAAAAAAAAGAAAAAAGAAAAAGAAAAAACGGGGCTGAAGGAATTAGGAAGTAATAACTATCCTGTCCCTCTGAATCATGAAGAAAGAGGATAAGGACAATGGACCATTGATGTATTAACAAATATTACCAACTTGGGAAGTAATTCTGATGCATTGGGTGGCAATCCAGCTCCATCAACCATCCAAGGAAATTCAGGTGACCCATTGCTATGAACCGCCTTTGAACTAGAGGTAATGATTTCATTCAAACGGGCCTACCAAATATTCAATCAAGAAGACAAGATAAAAAAGTATTAGTTCAACAGTGTTCGCTAACCCAAATCTTAACTGAAATGTATGAGTTATGAAGTACATAAGCACTAGGTATCATTGAACAAGCGTTTAGGAGTTAATCCTTGTTACCCATTCTTCATAATAAAATCAAATTGAAGCACAATGTAATATGCACCTATGCATTGTCCATGCTTTTAACCCCAAAAGGCTCTAGTATAATAAGGAGTATTAGAGATATATAAAATAATTCATGAGCATCCTAACAGCTCAGGCTTTTATAGCATGTTTGATTGGAGGCAATGTAATAGAGTTTGAGAGAAGAGGAAATGTGAGAGAGAGAGTTTGTTACAGACGGTTATGAATGATTGTTAGGTACATCATTATGAATGATTGTTAGGTACATCAGTGTTTATATAGTGAGGGAGGAGAGGAGAGTTTGTTACAGACGGTTACATCCAGCTGGCACTAGAAGCCAGCACCTAACTACCTAATTAACTGACAGTGGAGTGGAATCCACTATTCTAAGGACTATCCTACACTATCATGCCCCCGCAATTCCAGCAAGGTTTTCCGTTGGAGATCTGCTGAAGATCCTTCACTTTGACTTTGTCTCTGAGAACTGAGACTTAGCTTTGGAGACAGCCTTAGTTAACAAGTCAATTGGTTGATCATGTGAACGGATATGAGCAATTAGTAGTTTCCCTTGCATAACCTATTCTCTCACAAAGAATAGACTCAATTCCATGTGCTTCGTTCGCGAGTGCAGAACCGGATTATGAGAGAGCATTACTGTGCTCAAGTTGTCACAGTATACAACAGGCCTCAGTGAGGGAACTTTAAGTTCTTCAAGGAGGGATTGAAGCCACATGATCTCAGTTGTCATATCTGCCAAGCTTCGGTATTCAGCCTCAATGCTAGATCGAGCAACCAGTGGTTGTTTCTTAGACCACCAAGAGACTAGATTTGGGCCCAAGAAAACACAAGCACCTGATGTGGACCTTCTATCATCAACATCAGAGGCCTAATCAGCATCACAGAACCCTCTAAGGCCCAAGGGTTGTTGAAAGGACCTTTGCAGATGCAAACCATGGTGGAGAGTCCCAGCTAGATATCAAAGGATGCATTTTACAACTTTCCAATGACTATCAAGGGGCTCTGCCATAAATTGACAGGCTTTATTCACACAATACAAAATTTCGGGTCTTGTCATAGATGCATATTGAAGAGCTCCAACCACAGAGCAATAGAGTGAAGGATCAGAGAATTTGTCACTACCATGCCTAGATAGTTTAAGCCCAGAAACCATAGGTGCAGAGATTGGTTTGGCTTTGTCCATTTTGCTGCAGATCAATAGGTCTTTGATGTATTTCTGCTGTGAAAGCAGGAGGGTCCCAACAGAAAGGTGATGAACTTCTAGTCCCAAAAAATAGTGAAGAGATCCAAGGTCTTTCAAGGCAAATTCAGAGTTGAGTTGGCGGATGAGGTCTTGAATGAAAGTAGCAGAAGCACCAGTGACTATCATATCATCGACATAGATTAGAACATAGGTGGCTCTGGACCCGTGGGTATGAACAAAGAGAGATGGATCACACTTGTTGCTTGTGAATCCAAACTTTACTAAAGTTGCTACCTACCTTTCAAACTAGGCTCTTCAAGCCTATTTCAAACCGTACAAGGCCTTGTGCAGTTTGCACACTAGATTAGAATCATTGGAGAACCCTTCAGGTTGTGTCATGTAAACCTCTTCATGGAGAATGCCATTTAGAAAGGCATTGTTGACACCCAGTTGGCGAATTACCCACTGTTGAGATAGTGCTAGGGTGAGTATAACTCTGATAGTAGATGATTTAACCACAGGGGAAAAGTTTTCTGAGTAGTCAAAACCCACCCTTTAATGAAATCCTTTGGCCACCAACCTAGCCTTGTATTTATGGACTGAACCATCAGGATTTTGTTTGATCTGAAACACCCACTTACAGCCGATAGCGTGCCTATCCGCTGTAAGTGGGACTAGAGACCAAGTGCCATTCTTTTGGAGAGCATTAAACTCTTCGGTCATTGCCTCAAGCCACTAAGCTGAGGCCAAAGCTTCAGAAACTGTGGTCGGTTCAGAGTGGTGAGAAGAGCTTGGAGAGCAAGGGATTGAGCTTTGGAGCGAGTGAGCATAGGATGAGGGGTGGGAATGGATGGGAGGGAAATAGGTGAGGAATTTGGTGAGGGATGATATAGACTGGGCAAAGTATAGTTGGTAGAGGGAGATGATGACAAAGATGAGGGAGTGGGGTTTGGAGGGGTGGTATGAGCTGGTTGGTCAAAATGGGATGTGGTAAAAGGAGGAGAATGGAAAGAGGAACTAGGCGAAATGGAAGGTGGAGATGGTGCAGAAATAGGAGAATGGGGAAACGGGTGTGGTGATGGGGGTGGGGAGTGAAGGGGAAAGGTTGTAGGACTTTGTAGTATAGTGATAGGGTAAGATACGTTAGAGATAGAGGACAATGGAGAAGGTGGGTGATGCTCCTGAAAGGGAAACCTTGTTTCATGAAAGACAACATCCTTAGAAATATAGACACGGCCACTAGGGTCCAAGCACCGGTAACCTTTGTGGTGAGGGCTGTAGCCCATAAAAGTGCACTTAGAGGAGTGAAACTGGAACTTGTGTTTGTTATATGGGCATACGAAGGGATAACAAGCACAGCCAAAGACGTTGAAGGCCGTGTAGTCAAGTTGTTTGTGAAATAAGACCTCAAAGGGAGAGTTGGAAAGAAAAGAAGAGGGAGGAATGCGATTGATGATGTGAGTGGCAATGGCCACTGCATCATCCCAAAACCGAAGTGGCATTGAAGCTTCGGCTAACAGAGTGAGCCCAACTTCAGTGAGGTGTCTGTGTTTGCGTTCAACAATACCATTTTGGTGGTGTTTGTGTGTGGACAAATGAAACGATGTGTGATGCCATGAGTTCGAAAATATTTTGTAAAGGCACGAAATTCACCCCCTCAATCAGATTGAATTGATTTGATGCTATGGCCCAATTGTAACTCAACAGAGGCCTTAAATTGTAGAAAAGCTTGAAATGCTTCAGATTTTGTTTTTAGAAAGTAAACCCAGGTGTATCTAGAAAATGCATCAACAAAGGCAATATAATATTTATAACCATGTGAAGACGTGGTGGGAGCAGGCCCCCATAAGTCAGTGAAAACAAGTTCAAGAGGGTGATTATAGGATGAAGAAGAAAGGGAAGATGGGAGGCGATATGCCTTTCCCAAGCAGCAAGCTTTACAAACATCAGTCACATTTTTATTAGAAAATGAGATATTACACTGGTGTAGAATATGAGAGATTACATTTTTAGAGGCATGACCTAACCTATTATGCCATAGATCAAAGACAGACTGTACATTATTTATATTACAATGTGCATCGGCATTATTGACAGAAAATTGTACACTAGGAGTACAAGTATTAGAAAACATCTGAGCACAGGGATTAGAAAACATCTGTTTGGGGTGAGAGCTTGCCGTACCACCGGCTGGTGAGGGTGCAAGGTGTTGAAGGTCGAAGGAATGAAACCGATAAAGGCCATCCTTGCCCAAAACACCATGCAGCAGCACTTCACTAGTGCCCCGTGATTTAACAAAACAGTGAAAGGGATGAAATTCAAAGTAGACATTATTGTCTCTAGCTAATTTACTAAAACTAACAAGATTTTTGGTAATTGATGGAACATAAAGCAGACTATGAAGTTTAAGAGTCGTATGAGAAGAGTTAGGAAGCATAATATTAGAACTACCTACATGAGAAATGTTAAGTCCTTGACCATTATCTATGTGGAGCTGGTCAGCTCCTTGGTAAGGAGAAGAGTGCATTAGGTTTTGGAACTTAGGAGTCACATGACTTGAAGCCCCTGAGTCTGGATACCACACCATATCAACCACTGATTCAGGTGTAGCCATAGTGGCAGAATGACTATAAACTAAGGATGAGGAACTCGGAACCCTTACAGGAGCATGAGGATGAGAGTTGGATAAGATGAATTAGGTGTATAAGGTGTAGGTGATTGAGGTAGGAATGATGGATGATATGTAGTGAGATGAGCAAACGGTGGAGGAGGAGGTAGTGAGGGCTGAAAGTTTTGGTCAAAACTGTGCCAACAGTTGAAGCTAGTATGGCCCGGCTTGTGACAGAGTTGACACTGAAGAGAGTTGTGTCTCGCAGAGCGGCCTCGGCCTCGGCCTTGGCCACCACGACCACCGGATCGCCCACTACGGCTGCCGTTAAAACCAGCAAAGGACGGTGGTACGACGGAGCCGGATTGATCAACGGAAACAGAATTCTAATCTCGATTGGCTACATGAGCCTGAAACGCCGGCGAAGTTAATTTCTGTTGAGCTTGTTCAATGCGCGATTCATGCGCAAGAAATAGTGCTTCAATCTCAGCAACAAAATACGGATCTATACGTGTATTTACTGAGGTTACAAAGGCATCATACTCAGTAGATAAGCCACCAAGGATTACTGCAATGTGTTCGGAGTCTGAAACTGTACAACCAATGGAGACTAGAGCGTTGACAAGAGCCTTGATCCGCAACAAATATTCAGAAACTGGGGTGGATCCTTTCGTGGAAGTGCGGAGTTCAGTTTTCAGTTGCTGTTCTCGGGCACGAGTATGGGAGGCAAAGTAGATCTGGAGTTTTTACCAAACTTGCCATGTGAAATCACACTCCACAACTTGTGTGAGAATGGATTCACTCATAGAGGCCATAAGCCACGAGAGGAGAAGTTGGTCCTGCTGCTCCCATAGCCTAAACTCCTCAGAAACTCAATCTTGGAGAGCATCATCAGAAGAAGCATATCGTGGCAGAACTTTAGCCGCACGATCAATGTAGTGGAGAAGGTCATGGCCTTTAATGGTGGCAATTACTTGACGCCGCCATAGGAGGAAGTTCTTGTCATTTTGATAGTGAGAGGATGAGAAAATGTAACGGGATGTGATGATGGAAGAGGATTTGAAGGAATTGGTGAATTTTGTGTGGCTAAGGGAGAAGAATTTTGGATTGGAACGGTGGTTGCACCGATTGTTGCACCGATCGGAGTGGATTCTGGAGGATCCATAGCTGCAAGCTTTGTTTAGGCTCTGGATACCATAATAGAGTTTGAGAGAAGAGGAAATGAGAGAGAGAAAGAGAGAATTAGAAGCTGAATAAAATCTGAATTGTTTCATTATGAATGATTGCTACGTACATCAGTGTTTATATAGTGAGGGAGGAGAGGAGAGTTTGTTATAGACGGTTACATCCAACTGGCACTAGAAGCCAGCGCCTAACTACCTAACTAACTGACAGTGGAGTGGAATCCACTATTCTCAGGACTATCCTGCACTATCACAATGGAATGGAAAGGAATGGGAACAGGAATAAGTCAGTAAAATCCCCATGTTTGGTTATATGAAGGAATGGGAATGAGCATTCCTACAGTTGTAGGAATAGGAATTTATAAATCCGAGCATTTCTACAGGTATATGATTGAATCCTCATTCTATTTAGCCAAAATATAAGTGTTAAAAATGTCTCATCTTCCGGTTTACTTGTTCCAGCCCAAAGATTTCTGTGTCAAGCCATGTTTCCTCAAGGATCTGAAAAGAATCGGCCAAGACCAACCAAGGCTGGGCATGGCCCAAAATATGGTTTGCCTAAATTGGGCCAAGACGAACTTGTTGAACATAAAAAAACCACAAACTACTTTTGTTGTATTTATTTTATCAATTCAGCATGCCAAACATGGAAATCAGATACATCCATGATCAGTCCATCTTTCCATTCGTATGCATACCAAACAAAGCATAGGGAATGAACATTGCATTCTGTTCCCAATTTCATTCCATTCCATCTAACAATGCATGGTCTTAGGGGAGTTGGTCTTAGACAGTATATGTACTATACATGTCCATCAGTAAATTCTATCAGCTTTGGTTTAACCGTAAAAGATTGTGTTGATCTAGAAATATAGGGTGCTTTCAGCCAGAGCCTGATGCTACAGCTTTTCCCTCCCTCACAACTCAAAACAGGAAATAAGTTATAACAATGACCTTTGCCATCTATCACTGGTAGAATTCCTACTTTTTTCTTCTGTCTCTCTGATAACTTCCTGGATTTAGCCTTACTCATTGGCCTAATTATTAAGTATCATTTCAATACTGTTCTATTCCCAACAATCCAAACTACAAAATAGAAAATGAGTATTTGTTATACTTCAAATACAAGAACATAATTTCATTTATATTTTAAGCAACTAACCATCAGAAAAACTATTTGCGCATAACTCATAGACACCCACTGACATCCCATTTGCTTTCACTCCTCCCTATGCTTTTTTAACCCATTTCACTTTCTTTTATATTTTTTCCTCCCCTTTTTCTATCTGGGTGTTGAAGGTATGTCCAGGAGGGATATGCACAAATAACAATTCTTACTAACCTCATATCACTATAGATAAATCGTAAACTCTGGCAACAAATTCATCCTAAAGTTGACTGGAGAATTTGTTTATTGTCAGTTCAAAGTGTTCTTGATTGAGGGATGTGTAAGTAGAATAAAACCTTTCATGTGCCTATTATCATTGCAATGCCTTTAACATCATAGGAAAACAAAATACATCACCGTTTTACAAACCTTGGCTTCTTCCATTTCAATACTAGCATTATCAAGCCCATCCAACATGGAAGAGTCCTTGCTAACAAGGGAAACCTTTAAAATAACCATTTCAGTCAAATATATCCAACACAGAAAGCCGATCAAATATTTCCTTTAAGGATTTAAAATAAATAACAAACCAGGATTGGCGTTAGCTGCCCTTCTAGGTCAAGAAGACCTTTAGCAAAAGCGGCTGCAGACATCTGTTAACACAGATCTGGTATAAAATGACCCATAAATTATACTATATAAGACAGGTTAGGCATGCTAGCAACAAAAACTAGACATCAAACATAAATAACAAGTGAAGCAGCTGCCATTAAAACCACTTAAGCCTTCTTTAGATTGGGGAAGGATGACTGCAGCAAAACCCATACCTGCACACGACCCTCATCAGAGCTGTAAATCTTAAGATCATGGCGATACGTACTATGGAGGCGAAGCAGCCCTGTACCTTCTCCTGCCAAATTGAAAAACATCTTGATTTACCTTTGTTGTACATGGTTCAGTCTCGGTGTCACAAGAAGATATTAAGCTAACTAAACCTAAGAAGTTTTCAATATAACAATATGGTATCCATATGCACATTTATAATCAAAAACTACAATTAATAAAGCATAAACTCCAGGAATACATTGCCAACTGAAAATCTAGATACCTGGATACATATTATTCCGGAAATATCTTCCCAGTTCTTCAGCCTGCAAAGAGAAAAGAATAATCAACACAGCTGCAAAGAAGATTAAAGATGAGAACGTCACATTTGTTCTCAACAATAATAGCAGTGCAATCAAACTCAAACTGAGAAGAAACCATTTTTTTTTTTTCATGAGTGTTTATAAATCTGAACCTGCTTTCTTCCAGCATGTGTAAGAACACCACCATATTTAAGAACCATCAGAGCTTCAACAGGTCGCTCTTCTTCACCTTCACCATTGCTTTTTGCGACTTTGACCCACTTTAGTGGCTTTAATTGAACTTTCCTATATATCCCAGAGAAATGTCCTCCCTGATATTGAAAAAGAAAGAGAGAGAGAGAGAAGGGGGGGGGAGTACATGAAACAACTCAAGACGTTTTGGTTAAAAATTATAAAAACAAAAATCAAGACAGCAGTTACTCATGCTCCAAAGGTACATGCAGGAGTATTATCTTTCTCTTTTGTTAGCAATATGTTGGCATGTCACTGCCAACAGACAAGAATCCCGTATTATAAGCAACATAATAAGGTTTTGTTTTCTCTGGATTAAGACACAGGGATATCAGTAATTAAATTTTTGCTGATTGTCAGCCCATGCAGGAAGGTGTCCCTTCAGTTCTCTTTACAATTTTCCTTGTATCTATCAATTATGGCTTTAGCAAAGCTGGGAAATTCACATAGGATACCTCATACTAGTGTGAGTTAGTGGCACCGGACCAATTGGGCATGGGCTTCAGCTATGCTGAAAGTTGCATTCTGCTACATACCTTAATATCATGAAAAAAGAAACGGGACAAAATATTTTTTTTCCGTTTATTCCTGAGAAGGGTTATTACTACCGAATGGCTAGGCAATAGAAAGGTTTTCCAAGTAGGAGGGCAGTATATGAAAAATCATATAGAATTTAAGTTCAGTCATCATCTCCAAAACTCAAATCCAATCAAAGGGAGGTACAAGTCAATGCAGAGTAGAATGAAAAACTAAATTTAGGCTCAACAAAATTTGAAATATAATTTTAAATTTCAATCACTAGCAGAAGTCAAGATAGTTAACAACCTCTTCAAGAACTGCTTTAACTTGACGGAGCTTTTCAGCATGCTCAATATCTTCAGCCTCACTATCACTTTCCCGTTCAGGTCTGAACAATATATACAGCCATAGTTATTTCAAACTCTTGGTTATCTTAATTAATAAATATATATACTGCTTAAAAACCTGATGTCTACAGCTACAATTAATTGCAAACAGAAATGGCAAAGCATACATTCAACAGAAAAAGGGTTGGCTTCACAACTTAGCTACTTTAACATGGTAAAATTTTAGGAATCTGGAAATTTTTTGGATACAAGAAGAAATTTCATTAGAAAGAAAGGAAATGAAGCTATCATCCTTTGTGAAGGCAACAAAAATAATCAATCAAAGCAAATATGAGATTTATATAGAAGAGTTTTCGAGTCCTCTGTTTATATTGAGGCCAATGAGACCTCCTATCAAACGTAAGTCAAAGAACCACTTGCCCTAGCAGCTTCAGCTGCTATGCATGGGTGTAACTTGTAAGAACAATTAATATATCAAGAAGAAAGTTGACTGTATCAGATCAGTCGCAATCTGCTGATATTTGATTAATCTTTGGTATGAAAATGAAAGGGAGGTGCATGCCACGCAAATGTATCAGTGTAATTATCAGAGAGGGAATATTTCTGAATGAATTGTCTAATTTTATTAAACAATACAGAAAGAAATATATACAGCAGTATCTACACCAGAAAAGGAAGGTAACAAAACTAATCCCATAATTAGTGGGATTCCTTCCTTGAATACCTAACTTAATTAAGCCTAATTCTAGGAACCTGATCAGATACAATAAATCTAATTCTAGGAATATAATATATACAAGATATTTCCTAATATATACAAGATATTTCGTAAAATAAGAATCGACTTTCTACACTCCCCCTAAAGCTGGTGAATAGGCATTTTCCATTCCCAACTTGGAGACAATATTCTGAAATGCTGGACTGCTTAACCCCTTTGTAAGAATGTCAGCAAGTTGACTTTTTGTAGTCACATAGGGTGTACATATTAGTCCACTCTCCAGTTTTTCTTTGATGAAGTGTCTATCAACTTCAATGTGCTTTGTGCGGTCATGTTGTACTGGATTGTGGGCTATACTAATTGCAGACTTGTTGTCATAGTAGAGTCTCATTGGCCCTTCCCACTTAATCTTCAAATCTTCAAGGATAATTTTTAACCGAAGTAATTCACAAACACCTTGAGCCATAGCTCTGAATTCTGCTTCTGCACTAGATCTTGCCACAACATTTTGTTTTTTGCTCTTCCAAGTCACAAGATTCCCTCCAAGAAAGGTGCAATATCCACTGGTTGATCTTCTATCAACTGGTGACCCAGCATAATCAGCATCCGTGTAGGCTTCAATTATTACACCTCCATTTCTTTTAAATAAAATCCCTTTTCCTGGTGCTCCCTTGAGGTACTGCAACACTCTATATGCTGCCTGCAAATGGATTTCTTTTGGGTTGTGCATGAATTGGCTGATTATGCCACCTGCATATGATATGTCTAGTCTTGTATGGGACAAATAAATAAGTTTCCCAACCAGTCGCTGGTACATTTCTTTATCTACTGCAGCATCCTCTTCTGCCAGTCCAAGTTTCAGATTAGGATCTATAGGGGTACTTACTGGTTTGCATGCTGTCTTGCCTGTTTCTTTGAGCAGATCTGTCACATATTTCTGGTGTGAGATAAAAATGCCCTGCTTAGAATGAGCAACTTCAATGCCAAGAAAATACTTCAACCTTCCTAAAGCTTTGATATCAAATTCCTTAACTAACTGTCACTGAGAATATGTTTTTCCATAGCATCATCTCCTGTCACTATTATATCATCAACATATACCAAGAGTATAGTGACTACCTCTGAAGGGGAATGTTTGAAAAACAATGTGTGATCCCCTTGACTTTGTTTGTATCCCATAGTTAGCACAGCCCTTGCAAACCTTCCAAACCATGCTTTTTTTAACCTGCACACTGTATTAACATGCAGATTTTAACCATATCCAGGTGGAACCTCCATATAAATTTCCTCTTCAAGATCCCCATGTAGAAAAGCATTTTTGACATCAAATTGCTCCAGATCCCAATTGAAATTAGCTGCTAATGCCAACAGAACTCTAACTGTATTCATCTTTGCAACTGGTGCAAAGGTCTCTTGGTAATCAATCCCATAAGTTTGGGTATACCTCTTGGCTACCAATCGTGCCTTGTACTTTGTATTAATCCATCTGCTCTATATTTCACTGTATATACCCATTTACAGCCCACAACCTTTTTTCCAGTAGGTAATTGTACTAGCTCCCAGGTTCTATTCTTCTCCAATGCCTCCATCTCTTCATTCATGGCTTGTTTCCATTTTTCATTGGATAATGCCTCAAATAAGGTAGCAGGGATAGTAATGGTGTTTAGGTTTACAAGAAAGGCCTTGTGCGAGGGTGAAAATTTTTCAAAGGACAAATATTGTGCAAGGGGGTATAGTGGTCGCTTTGTGCATTCTCTAGTAGCTTTCCTAAGGGCTATAGGTAAGTTTTCGTCCTCTCTATCCATATGTAATTCAGTTTCATCTTGCAATGAAGAGTTAATATTATTTACCTCATCCAAGGTTTCAGAGTTGGATTCTTGGACTGTCACTGGTTCAGGAGTAATCTTCTGCCTCCTTGTGTACACCTTTCCCTTGCCAAATTTCACATTTCTAAGAGCATAATCTGTCATTCTATGTTCCTCAAGTGTGGGTTCAGGTATGGTTTCAGGCATAGGTTCAGCAGTTTTGAAAAAAATTTCTAAAGGCCCTTTTGACATAGGAAGTAGGGACAGATCAAGAAGAAGATATTCCCTTCTTGAACTGTCCCCTTGAGAGCACGAATCTAAGCAATAAGGTTTTTCCTCATCAAATGTGACATCCATGGAGACATAGAATCTTTTAGATGGTGGATGGTAACACATGTACCCTTTTTGGGTGGAAGAATATCCTACAAAGACACATTGCAAAGCCCTAGGTCAAGTTTTCCCTATTTTGACTGTGAACATGGACATAGGATAGACACCCAAAAATCCTAGGAATAACATTATTAGAAGTGTGCAAATTTGGGAAGAAAGTGGACAAGATGTCCATTGGGCTTTTGCCGCCCAAAACTTCAGTAGGCAACCAATTAATGAGGTGTGTGGCTGTGAGGACAGCTTCCCCCCAATAGGATTTAGGCACATGCCTTTGAAAAAGTAATGCTCTGGTTTTTTCAAGGAGGTGACCAGTTTTCCTCTCTGCTACCCCATTTTATTGTGGGGTACTAACACAAGATAACTCATGTATTATTCCCTCTTTCTGGAAGAAGGACATCAGAGTTTGGTTGAAATAATCCTTAGCATTAGCAGACCTAAACTTCTTAATTTTGACTCCAAACTAATTTTTAATCATAGAGCAGAAATTTGGGAAATAGTGCTTGTTTCAGATTTATATTTAAGCAAGAAAACCCAAATAACACAGGTACAATCATCAATGAAAGACACAAACCATCTTGTACCAGATATATTAGGAATAGGAGAGGGACCCCAAACATCACTATGAATGAGGGAAAAAGGATCAGGACTTCTTTTATTACTAATTGGAAATGTTACATGCTTGTGTTTGGCAAGCTCACACACTTCACATTTAAAATTTTCAGTCCTTAAACTAGTAAATAAAGAGGGAAAAAGATCCTTTATGACCTTAAAGGAGGGATGTCCTAGCCTACGATGGTAAAGCCAAATTTTTTCTTTATTGGGTGAGGTTGATTCTGAGTTCAAGGTGAGATTAATTCTGCCCTTCGTCTTGTTCAGGTGGTATGGTGTCTCAAGGTAGTAGAGACCATCCTGTTCTTTAACATGTCCAATCATCTCCCCCGAATCCTTGTCCTGAAATACACAATGATTGTTGTGAAAAATTACATTGCAAGATAAATCCTGAGTTAGTTTTTGAACAAAGATAAGATTTGTGGACAACTTAGGAAGATTTGTGGACAGCTTAGGAACATGAAGAACATTTTTTAAATTCACTAAAGGGCTTATACGGACATTTCCTACACCTGCTACAGCGGTTAAGGAACCATCAGCCATGGCTATTTTCCTATTGCTTGGACATGGAGAGTATGTGAAGAAACCATTAGAGGTGTTGGTCATGTGGTCAGTGGCTCCTGAGTCCATGCTCCAAGAATTGTTAAAGGTTGTACCCAGGACATTTAATCCAATGGAGAATGGTAACTTACCCGAATGTACCAAAGAACAAGAACCTGAGGGCTTCTCAAGGTTGCTTATAAGCGACCTTACCATCTCAATTTCCCCTTGATTGAGGCTGCTAGGCTTTTCTGGTGCTATCTCATCTTTCAACACTGTCGCAGCATTGGCTTTTCCATGTTTGCGTGGCTGTTCTCCTCCTTTTTGCCCCCATTCTCGGCTAGGTGGCTTTCCATGAAGCTTCCAGCATCGATCACATGTATGACGTGGCTTGTTATAGTAAGTGCACCACATGTCATCACGCTTTTGATCCTTTGACTGATTAGGCTTTACTCCTTCAGAGAGAGACATCTCCTGCTTTGTTTCTGACCTACTGTGACCACAAGCCAGTATGGCAGAGCTTTCACTAATTTTGGGTTCAAGCATCAGTTCTCTCCTGCTTTCTTCACTCCTGATTATGGATACTACTTCATTAGAGGAGGGAACTTTTTCCTTGCCAAGAATCTATATTCTCACTTGATCAAACTCTAGATTGAGCCCAACAAGAAAATCATAAACCCTATCCAGTTCAATTAATTCCTTGAGCACAACTGCATCATCAGAGCATTTAGTTTTTACTACTGTATAGTGATCTAACTCCATCCATAAAGATTTTAATTGATTGGCAAATTCAGTAACAGTTTTATTTCCCTGTTTTGCAGCCACTGTCTTTACCTTCACCTCATAAATTTGACCAGCATCTTTGGCTTTGGAATAGGTTTCTTCCACAGCAGCCCAAACGTCCTTAGTAGCAGGTAGAAACATACATGTGTCACTAATTTCAAGAACCATCGAATTCCACAGCCATGCCATAATCATTGAATCTTCTTCCTCCCATGTTTCAAACGTGGGATCTCCCTTTCTTAGGCCCACTACTTGTGATATGCTTCAGTTTCCCCTTTCCTTTCAGCACTGTGCGTACAAGTTGAGACCATTTCAGATAGTTTTTCCCATTCAGCCTATATGTAGGGTGAATGTTCTACAGCTCTCCAGGCTGTTGTGCTCGGATTTGACTGGAAGTCTCGTCACTTGTGCTGGAAGTCTCATCATCACTTGACATCTTGGGATCAGGCAATTAAGGCCTGGTATAGGAATTGGTAGTGGTGTGGGAGGAGAAATTAGGGCAAAGTCAGCAATGAAGGCCGACTAGAGGAAGGTCAGCACTGAAGGCTGACTAGAAGAGGGTTTTAGAGGTAACAAAAAGCAGCCCTAGATCGAACAGCTCTTGATACCATATCAGAGAGGAAATATTTTTGAATGAATTGTCTAATTTTATTAAACAATACAGAAAGAAATATATAGAGCAGTGTCTACACCAGAAAAGGAAGGTAATAAAACTAATCCCATAATTAATGGGATTCCTTCCTTGAATACCTAACTTAATTAAACCTAATTCTAGGAACCTGATCAAATAAAATAAATCTAATTCTAGGAATATAATATATACAAGACATTTCCTAAAATAAGAATCAACTTTCTACAGTAATCAATAGTGAAGCCTATGCAGGTGAAATACCTTGTGCGAGGCACCAAAATGCGTGTGGCATCTAATAGATCTTGCAGCTGAACAGCACTTTTAAGTTTTGTCTGCAAACAAAAGACCATTAGATCAAACAAAATAGGTCACAAGTCCTCAATTAAATTTTGATGAATATTACAAAAGCATTAGAAAAAATAATGTTACCTCAGCTCTAGGTCGGCCTCCGTTGTATTTCAACATCAAGTTCAGCAGCTTTTCCTCGGTAACTTTTAGCTTCACCTTCTGTTTAGGAGTTCTATCACCACTGCCAAGAGCCAGAAATAGGAAAGTAAATAGGAAAGCACATGGTGCTTAACTAATCTAAGAAACAAAAGGGGGGATAGAACATACTGACGAATAACAGCAATTACACAACGTAGTTCTTCAGATTGTCCAAAAGTGCCAATAATACCGCTACCCTGACGAGTAAGTCCCTCAGTAGGTTGGACCGGTTCATTTACTTTCCATGGCAAAGTTGGTGGAATTGCTGAAGAAAGATGAGGTGCTTTTGCATCTAAGAACATCTTCCGCAAAACACAGGCGGCATCATCATAATACCTTAACAAGCAACAAATGGAAAACACTGAGACAATGTCAAGAGAAATGATAATTTGTCAAGAAACTGACAAAAGTTGTCATAAATGGGTCATTTTTTTTTCTTATTTTTCTATTCCAAGAATCAGAACATGTACAAGAGTTTCAAATTTCTAATCCTCATCACGACATAGATTGACAAGGGAATTTTGTTTCATTGAAGTAACTATTTCCATCATGTAACAACTAAAGCGAGAAAAAGGCAACTAAAAACTGAGGAAAATACACAGCTCAAAAAGAATATCTACTTCATTTATGGAATTAATTTTGCTATCAGCAACGTAAGGGCCGGCGAGATGTGTAACCAGAGTATAGAGGAGATTAAGAGGCTGTTCAAAGATTCTATCTTGAATTTACCTTTACTGAATTTCACTGATGCTATATATGTTAGGTAAATTAATTTACAATCCATTAAGATCAAACTATTAATCATAAAAAATATTTGCACAAATGATAATTGAGCAATCTCGGATTCAACAATACATCAAATTGATTCCCTAAGATAAACAAAATTATTTGTAATATTCTTAATCCAAAGATGGATGATGTGCATATTAAGCAGAATTGTATTAGAAATGTTGCTTTTAGCCAATAGGGCTAGCTTATGGGCTTTCAACATCTTATTCACATTGGTTATCATCTAAGCAAGTTACAACTTACCATTCATAGGAAAATTTTTCATTTTCCAAATAGCATCTCAGAGTCTACATCTTTTCCACTATATGTTAAGAATAGTAGGGCCCAATAGAATCCCCAACTCAGGTATAGATCTCAGGGGAAAAGAGTTGGGCTAAGATTTGCTGATTACTAGAAGCAAAGTGAATAACTACTAAGGTAATATGAACCATGCTTCCAATATTAAAAGAAACAATGCCAAAAATCTAATTACAAACTGTTACTTGTGTGAGTTTTTAACGAAGCTCCATCCATTGACATCACAAACGTAAGAGCGTCCCTCACATCTCAAAAGGTCAAACCCACAAACCTACAATCACCAAGAATAATTTACAGCAGGGAAATGACAAGTGACAGACCGAAATTATTTTCTTTTAAGCACAAAGACAGCCATATCTTAAACATCATTCTAATAACAGTATCACATGCATTTGAACTGGAGTCCATAGAATAATGTACAATTTCAAATAGGCTACCCTTTGCCAAGGTAGCCAAAGTGTTATGGGGTCTTAGCACATGGCAAGAGTGCAAAAAATCGCATGCCTTAGGAATTAATAGTATTAAAAAAAATATAACAGAATAATACTCAATTATTTTGCATTAATTTACCATATAAAATTAGCTACTCAAGCACAACATTTGTAGTTAAATAGAAGATTAAGATGTTCAATTTAGAAAACCCTAAGCTGCTTGCTGCTAGCCAAGAGTCCCAAGGACTAACAACTAGTAATTTTTTAACAGTCTTACTATTTTACCCCCTTTAGCATCACAGTTAGAAAGATGTAGGATGTGCTTTTTGTGTTTTTTGCATTTATCAACTAGGAACTAAAAAAGTGTGCTTTGCCTAAACCAGAAAGACATGCCTACAGTGTTAAAGACGTGTGCCTTGCTGAAGAGGCAGCTCCTGAGCCAGACAAGGACACTGAACACTTCTAGGCTCTGTTAAGGGTTTGGGGTTTAGCATGCTTTACCTAGACCAGAAAGATGTGCCCAAGGTGCCAAAGGCATGTGCTTCGCTGAAGGGGCAGCTCCTCAACCAGCAAGGGACACAGACCACTTCTGGACTCCGGCCCCTCTACCTCAGCGCCTTAGGCACACCTTTGACTGCACCGCCCCATAACTTTTAGTTTGCAGACCCATTATCTCAGGACTTAATGAAGTTATATTTCCTGAAAATATAGAACACTAAACACCAACTATTATTTGTTTCAAAACATACATTTAGGAGCCAAAGGATTTCCAAATATAAGCAGTGACATAACAAAAGCATTTTATAAAACATTATGAAATATTCAACGATAGAACTTCTCAAGCTGGTCCATCCATTGCCAAAAGGATTTAGAGCATATTTTTTAAGGGACTCTCAAACTTCAGTCAGAAGGAAAATAAGCTACAAAATTAAAGCACAAATAAGAACATAGGAAACAAGAAAAAGACATACAACCATATGCAACATTCACTAGCAGTTCTGAGAAACAGAACATCAATTCTTGAATAGGTCCAACCATCCAACAACTCTAGGAACTGTATAAACTAGAAACCAGACAGCCAATTCCAGTGAATGTTTCAGAAAATAATCACACATGACAAAAACTACTACCACATTTTTAAAGATCAGTTACCACATTCACTCAACGTACCGCTTGCCTGAATGCAATGCAAACGTCTCTTGCCATTTGTTTCTCAGCAGGAGTCAATAACACCGGATACCTAACCTGCCAAATGAACGAATAGACATAATTCAAAAACAAATTCAAATTATTGTTTCAAGCAATCAATTCTAGACTGTCTTTGCATTGTGTATGTTTGTTCCCTTTATTGATCCACCCAAAATCTATAACTAAGAAACCTTGATGTTCACATGAATAAAGAATAAATATTTGCCAAAACCTACAAAAACAAGCAATTTAGGTAACCATAAAATATATATAAGATCAAAGAAGAGGCTGCTACACTTTGGAAGAGCTCTGATAAAAGGTTGTAGTAGAATGAATAACGTGCAGGAAGACAGATTAGAAGAACAGAGCAGTGAGACAATAGCCAAGAGAAAATTACTAAGAGCATTCAATATACCTACTCTAGAACATGATATAAGGGGTGCATAAAAGGAGTCCCAAGCCTAATGTGATAGTAAAATCCAAGAAATGATAAATGGGGATAGATCTGCATTTAAAGGGAAACCTAAAGGTTAAACAAAAAACAAATATCTAGAACCATAACCCTCCATCCTAGTTATCTCTATTAGGGGTTAAAACATTTGATGAGGAATGAACTGTGTTTTAGGGTTCTTGTGCCAACTATGTGTTTTAGGGTTATAACATCAAGAAAGCATAAGATTAAAGATCGTATCATCTCGGTATTTGGGTTTTGTTTAGACTTAGGGGCCAATTGTGTTATTCCATAACATTATCAAGAGGATTATTAGCTTTGGTAAGCCATTAATTTTATTAACATTATATTTTCAGTCATAGGGTTATTTAAGTAATTTTCTCCTATTTATCAAGGCTACTTTAGATAATTAATGGGTGCAAACAGAACAACAATCAGGTTATATGCCATTTGAATTTTTTTTTCAAAGTAGCAGCAGCAAGCGACCCTATATGGACAGATCCACCACCGCTTGTTAAATACAAACACAAGAAAGTGAGCTTACTAAAGAAGACATAATTTGAACATAACAAAAATGTACTAGAAGGTAAATTTGCATTCATGCCATTGAGAAAATTGGAAAGAAAAGATTAAAATGTTTTGATGGACAAGCAAGAAAACACAGCTAACACTCCGTATTATTGCACAATCATAAAAACAAAATGGATATATGGAAGAAGAGACCAGGATGTTTAGCATGCTACTTACTTCCTTCCCATCAGGATTTCTCATAACAACACCATCAACAACAGGAGACTTCCTGGCCTCAGCATGAGCATATTCAGGGCCTACTGTGTACACCTACAACCAATCATCAAAATAGCCATAAAAATATAGAGAAACGTGACATGTCGGAAACATCTAGATACACACTATTTTTTTGATAAAAAAGGGAACACGAAGCAATGAAGCCTCAAACTGCCAAACCTTAACATCTGTCCCTCCAGTTGGCATGAATTCCTCATAAATATAGGAGCCTTCACGCCTCACTCTTCTCACCTCTGGATGGAACTCACTGGACCGGTTGCCAACCTAAGATCATAGAATACCCAAAACAGAAACCAAATTGCTTAATTATATTTGGTCAAAAGATATAAAAGGTCATGAACCATCTCCCCCAAAAGTTTAAGCTATTAAGTAAAGAAATATAAAATGCTTTCATTATATCTCTAACTCACACCCTTATGCAAGAGCCCTTTGGGTGGATATTGCACAAGTTCACTACCTTGTGTTGAAATTCAACATTTTATTTAGAACAATGAGCTGGTAAGGATCAAACTCTAGATCGCCTGGTCATAAAGATTATGATACAATGTCATGAATCTCTCCTAAAATCTTAAGTTGTTAGGTGAAGGAACATGACACTGGTGGGTAATTCCATGTGCAAATTGGTTTCCAATATTTTTCATAGTGATTCCATTTCACCTAGCTTTGTGGGATTAGACGTGGAATGGAATCACCATTCCATATTTCTTTCTTTCTTCCCTTTTTTTTTTCATTTCCGAAAAACACGAATCCCTATTTCCAAAGGACACGTATGGAATGGAATCACGATCTCTTTATGCCAAATATTGCAGTTGAAAGGAGAAGACCTAGAAAGCTTTTATTTGTAATAATTGTAACAAAGCATATAAGCTTTCATTAAGATTTTAGTGCAATATAATAACCAGAGATGGGCACACAAATATTGTGACCAAGTTACACACTTAAATTAGAGTAGCTTGATGCTTATTGCAAGCACTAAAGCTAATAAAAGCTGCCCCTTTTCTGTTACTTTTATTTTCCTTGAAATTTGACATTTGTTTGTTACTTTGGGCATGTAAAAAGCCAACACAGCCAAGTTTCAACATGTACCTTGGAAAAGTGATGTCTTCTAATATCATTTAATGTTAACAGTACTACATTACACCCACCTAATTAGGGAGAGAGGCATGTCAGCCTAAAGCTCACCTTCCTGAATAATTCCTTCATACCTCCACCAGCTGAACTGGGATAGTATATCATTATACTATGATTATCACCTTCACAAAGCAAAATAAGGGTTATACCACATTCAAGAAAATATATTTGCAACTGGTTGTATATCAAGAAAACAAAAGTTAAAAAAGAGGCCATTAACAAAACTGAAAAGCTTCATTACTTGTCAGGAAAAGATTAATAAAGAGAGCATTCACTGGGAATCTAATAACAATTTCATGATAAGAGCATCTTTGAGACTAGAACTTCCACTCTTTTATATATAGCACAAAAAGAATAGTACATTAGATAACTTAACTCTGCAAATACACCCACAAATTTCTTAAGGGCTTTAGAATCTAATAAACGTAGATAACTTTAGAGTTAGGCCATAGATATATCTGGCAAATAGCTTTCCAAGATTTGTCATTCCAGTTCAACTTTTGTGCCCAGGTCATGACAAGTTATTGATGGGCACAGCAAGCCTAAAAATATGGAATTTTTTATCCAAATTCACAGCCAACTGAAAATACAGTGCTACATTAAAAAAAAAAAAAAGGTTAAACCATAGAAACACATTTATGTAAAGTTTGGGGACTTTGGAGAAACATAAATAATGAAGAATAAACAGTTTCAAATAATAAGCGCACCATCAATAGGCTTCTCCACAAATGGCTTCCAGAATCGCATACCATGAACTTCAACAAAATCTTCTCCCTCAACAAAGTAATCCAGCTGTTGGTATGGCACTTCCCTATCGACAAGGGCATATCTTGGAACAGGGATTCCAAACATTTTAAGACACTTGAACCCCAAAATTGAACAGCATTAAAATCATTATACCAAAAAAGAAATTTGGCCGCAAAAGTTACACATTAACACACCAAAGATGTATATGCAGATATATGATTTTCCAATATGTTTAAATGAAGAGGGAGCAAATCCTACACCGCCCAAAAATAAAATAAAATAAAATAAACTACAGTTGAAACTAACTTCAACTACAAATAGAGTTTTTCACCTTGCTGGATCTGGCTTTACATTATACATAACACATAACAATCAGACTTATGAATAGGATTAGGCCACCTTCATTCTCGCACTTTCAATGACAGATTTTCAGACAGCAAGTTTTGTGGGACAGGATTAGGTATTTGGCCCCTATTGGTGTAAAGCACGTAATCTTTTTAAATGAATTTCCCTCTTATATATGTTGAGAGATTTAAAAGCTATGTTTAGTATTTTCTCTTGTTTGTTTTTATTCTTGTAAAAAGGATCTCTTGTCTATCTTCTTGTATGCTTCTCATCTTCATTTCACTTGTGCAGAAATTCAAATATTGCAAGGATCAAACCACTTGGGGGACTTTCATATCATGGTAAAGAACAAATTTCTCATGTCATCGACGTTTTTAAACAACAGTTTAATAAAAATAATTTTAGAAAAGAGACAAACCCTGCCCCAGTATATGATTCCAGGAAAAAAGTAAATGAAGCATGTAGCTACAGTGATGTTTAATATTTATCTCTTCTGGATTCTGTGCAGACCAAAGCCAGAGTTCTCAGCTTGCATCCAGATAGCACATCACAAAGTGTTCAAGGCTTCCAGCAAATGAAAGCTTATTACTTTGAATGTAATATACATACTTGGAAATGTCATGAAACCTGAAAATAAAGCAGTAAGAACAGAACTAAAAAAAAGAAAGTAACTGATCCCTCCTACCTGATATACTTTTCTTCGATCATGAAGAAGGTGCTGGGGCTCCAGTTCATTTACTAGAAAAGGTCTGGATCACAGTGCACAAATAGTTTTAGATTTGTAAACATTCTCAACCAAAATTTGGTTTTTTTTTTGGTTGTGGGGGGGGGGGGGGGGGAACAAAGGAAATAGTAGTAGAAAACAGATAATATATCAAGAAATTATTCCTATGCGTGTACATATTCAAGTAAGTAACCATTGTGCGAGAACAATATATGCATTTATATATAGCAATGTTATAACTATAACCAGACGTGCAACAGAGAATAAGTAGGCAACAAACAGACACAGAATTTCAACCCTATGTCCACAAACAAAAGAGAGAGAAAATTCACTATATATATGAAGATAACATGGATTAGCCATTCGATACTAAAACTCTAATTCCAAAGCACCCAATGTACACTTTAAAAGATTTTGAGTTGTACTGATAACTGAATTTGCAAGATACACACACACACACACACTTATAGTACAACTGAATTTACAAGATATATGTATATACATATATACATACATACTTTTATATATATAGTTCCATGAAATTTTCTTGCCAGGTTGCACTGCGAGTTTCTCAAGTAAAGTCATACGTTGAGTCAGGGCAAAAGTTAATTAAAAGCCATGTATGCAAGCCAATTTGCAGTAAATTTTGATGAGAAATAGAGAATGGAAAACATAGGCGCCAATGACATATAAAATCCTGTAAGACATATAAATCAAATATATTTGGTAAATAAACAAGCTTACTTTCTTAAAGCAGCATATGCCTCAGCCTTTTCAAGGGGATATCCAGTGGAATGGAAAGCAATCAAACAATCACATACTGGCCAACTGAAATAACACAATATTTAAACTTAGTATGCAAACAGTGCAACTCTAAACACCAACAAATTTGACAGCAACAAATACTTCAGCAATAACTCACATGTCCCAAATGCAAATATGATTCACGCAACATATCGGAAGATAGTGAAAATAAATAAATAAATAACCAACTGTCTGATCCCTTGATTGGATGCATTATAATAGAAGCAGCAAAGCATGGTAACGGAATAAGGCGTCACTTGGAATGCATTTTTTTCTTGATCTGTATTCCCTCCAACAGTGGGTAGACAGCAAAAATGAATGTAGAGGTATTTAATGAATTACATTAACTTCCAAATTTATCCACCACCAATGGGAAAGGAATCTCATGAAAAGTTAATTAAAATGGTAAAATCCATAATACTTTTTCGATTTCCTTCCCTTTCCTTTCTGGTGTACTCCTCATATACATATGTCAAATTTCTTATTTCCCATAAGCTAAACATGTCAAATGAGCAAATGACTATCAGCACTGTTACCATTCTCGTGTTACATCCATCAAAACCGACTTTTAAGGCTCTTTAAAATCAGCCATAAATGCATTCATCAATGGCATTATAAAACGTCAAGGGAAAAAAATCCTTCAATTTGGAATTTTATCTTTTCCTCACATGACATTTAGACATTTCCTGTGCTTAAAGAAACCGAGATTTCACGCCAGGGTGTATACATATATGTCCTGATATGCGTTAAAATAACCAACTGCTGTATATTGATACAACCCGAGCATCACTGAAAGAAATCACGTCCACAGCATACAGATACTATAAAATACTAAGCAGGTCCTTGATCAAACAGATGCAGCTTCCAAATTTCAAAAAAGGACAACAAATATACCAATGTAGTTCATCAAAATGTAGAGTCCAAAACAAAATCCAACTAACGATGTCAATCATACCTCTCTATTGGATCTTCAAGGATGACCTTGTCTCCGAAATGTATGACCTACAAATAAATTAAGTGAAAAAAAAAATGGAAAAGCACAACCATTACGAGCATCTCTGCTACTACACAGCAAAAATATAAGAGAAAACACAAAAAACATAGAGTACATTTTGATTTTAATGCGTTACAAAAAGAATCAATCTGAACTCTGCTGTTATCAGTGGATTCATGAACAATCCAAATCCAAATCAATGAGAATAACCAGAACGTCAAGAAACTGAACATTCACTGATTCAACTACCTCAAATTCACCAAACGCTTGTAACCTCTGAAGAATCTGCTCCATAGGCGCCGAGAAAACCTGTAGTCCAGAAACAGAGCCACGGAATCATAACATACACATTCGTAACAACTCGTTGCAAGCCTCTGTGTTTTTTTTACCGAAAGGAGAGCAAAAACCAGAAAGCGAAAGAGGAACACTGGATCCAGCGTGAAAAGGAGAGAGAACCTCGGAGTCACATTTCACCTTCTTTTCCATCACGCACACTCCAATCGTGATCTTCTTCGGCGAAACAACACCTTCCTCGTCCTTCTCCCTCGCAACCGCCATCGCCACCACCACGCAAAAAAACTCTGAAGAAGAAGAAGAAGCTGCTCACAGCGATTCACTCACGCCTCCAACCTCGACCCTTCGCGAACACGACGAGAACTCAGGAGAACGATGGCGTCGCCATAGCTGAACCTTCAAGAGAAAGAGAAAAATGCGTAACAGAAAATATAGAGAACGCGAGAAAAAGGAGAGAAGCTCACGAGAACAGAGTGAGCGAGAAAGAAAAATGAGAGAAGTGTCTCACCGACTTGGATTACATATTTATAGTGGATTGGAGAGAGCGAAGAAGATAAGCGAGAGATGAAGCCAGCTCGCAGTCACAGCTCGCGGGCTCATGGAGGCCTGGCAGTCAAGTACAGAAAGAGAAACGAGTAACTAGTTGAAAAATCAATTCGGATGTTCACATCTTAAAATCCGATTAATTTTGACTTTTATAATATCATTTAGTTATATATTTTTTATTGTAAAATTTTTAAGATTACGAATGATTGGGTTAAATATTTTTATTAATATAATAATATATGTTATAATTATAATTAAATTCTATAAATTTTTATTTATTTATATAAATTATAATCGTAATTAATATTGTCATACTAATTATAAATAAATTTAATTTAAATATATTACCAATATAAATAAAAATAATAGAAATAATTTTATATTGTCAGTTAATAAAAATAATAAAAAATATCAATATATATAAATAATTATTTATTATAATGAGAAATCTACCATTATTTTTTATTTTTTAATATTTTTATTGATTGACAGTATAAAATTATTTTATATTGTCAATATATATCAATTAAACTCATTATAAATATAATTATTAATAAAAAAGCATATTTCACTAATTACATATAAAATTGGTGTAAAATTTTAAAAATTTCATTTTAATACATGCTATAATTATAATTAACAATACATATAATTATATACCAAATTTATATATCATAATAATTAATTATTACTAAATAAATTACAATGCACACATTATTAATTATAAATTTATAGTATGTTTTTAACTAGGATAAGATTGATGGGGTGGAATTAAGGTGAGCCAAACATTCTATTTGCCAAAACCGTCACTGTGTAACCACCACCAAATATATAAAATAATACGTCATTTTCTGAATATAAAGTGAAAGGAAATTGATCTTGAGCGTGTATGTGGCTTGACATGAAAATGGACATTTGGGGGGATTCTGGAATATGCAAGGGAAATTAGAAAGTACGGTTCAAACTTTTTCCCGGAAGGAGAGCGATCAGGAAAAGGTTCTCAAGTTGAACTTGGATTTGGGATTTTCTAAAATTCTCTCTGAGGAAGAATCCAAGTGGAACCCGACTTTAGGATGTCTGTGTTGCCGGCTTGCCGCTTTCAGAGTCGCTATCATGTTGTGTGACACTGCGATAATATATTATATATTATGGTGATGGTCTTTTGGGTTACCCTTGGGGCTAGAAAAGTAGTTATTGCAGTAATTGGACAAGTGGAATGGCCTATGTTGGGCACATAATTGCAGATAAGATGAGGACCCCACATGTAAGATCATTGACTAAAGTCTAGTTGTTTTTGTTCATTTTTTTTATCTTAGGTCCAGATAGCCCGTCGTTTAGCACATTGGAATCGTGAACGTATTATTTTATTATTATAAGTAGTGACAACAAGTCGGCTTCCATTTTATTAACTCACAGTAGTACTGAAATTAAATATTAGGTAATGGCGTTCTGATGTTAGTTTTATTGACAGAATCTTGAAGATTTAATTTAAATACCTTGCACCATGTACTTAATCAACCTTGACTATGTTATAGTGCAATACTGAAACAGTGTTATAATATTGTAAAGTGATTAATTTATTCTTTCTCATGTTTCTTTTTTTTTTTTTAACGTGCTTAATCATGTTTCATTTTTGGTGATTACTTTAACATGATGAGGTATAATTCTTGGATATTGAGAACAGTCAAATTTAAATTGGACATTCCCTTGTCTGTCAATTTAATTTAAGGATTTGAGTATAATATTTATTTTGGTTTAGTTTGATTCGACATAAAAATAGTAATCAAGTTTTTATGAATTCAATTTATATAAATACTTATATAAAAAATTGGTTCGACCCTTATCTCTGCTCCAAGCCAAACTGGGGCATAATTTGTAATTTTTTGTAGTAAATTTATAGGTTGCGTAATTCACATGTTCAAGATTTACGTAATATCTATATTAAATAGTTCAAATTTTGCTTATATTCAAGTGTTCAATATAATAATTTTTTTAATTTGAATGTTCAATATAATATTACTAAAATGGATTTGATTTAAAATGAAAATATAACAAAATAGGCTATTAATGTACACTATTATTATATTAAAGAATTTAATTTTTGCATACGTTCAATATAATATTTTGCTTATGCATGGTCAAAAAGAGATTTTATTAAAAAATAATATTACAAAATACGTAATTAGTGCAAACTATTATTATATTATGAACTTAAGTAAATGTTACTATTACTGTCCTTTTTCATATCAGAAAAAAAATTAAAAAAAAATAAGACTGTTCTTTTTCATTGACTTGAAAAAAATGATTCAACGACATTCCTAATTTGAACTCAACGCTTATAAAGTTCTAGCAATAGAATTATGCATGCCACTAGGCTTTTGACAATTCGTTTGAATCGATTGCAAATTTCAAACAACACGATCGGTGAGCAAACATATATGAACATCGAGGCCACATGCCTTTGGTCCATGTATTGTGTCCCTCTTTAGCGTGTTTGATGTGCTTAAGGAATCTAAAATTTGATTTTAGGAGGAAAAAATTAACTCTTTTTTTTTTTGTTTTTTGTGTTAAAATTATCTATAATTTTAAAATTAATTTTAGATAAAATTAAAAATTTTTACTGTTTAATTTTGTTGGAATTGATTTTAATTTTTTTTATAAATTATATATTTAAAAGTAATTTTGATTAATATTATTTAAATATAAATTATTTTTTGGATCAAATTATCAAATAAAAATCACTTATTTCAAAATTAATCCTAACTAAATCAATCTTAATAAAATTAATTTTATCTTAAATTAATTTTATAAAAATAAAATCAAATATACTAATAATATTTAATAACTATGTCAAAGTTAAAGAATGGCTATTGTCTCCTCTTCTACCCAATTTACTTAAAAGTTTGTTTTCATAATAATAAGCTTTATGACAATAGAGTATAATTTTTTTAATATTTATAATTAAAATTATTTATTAAATGATAAAGTGGGGTAATAATTACTCATAATGACTGAGAATTAAAGTGATTAAAATCTAAAGCCAAAGCAAGTCAACAAGGGCCAAGGGGATAGTCAAAATTCAAAAGGCTGAAGGATCACCAACCGGCCAAGGCCACGGAAAAACTGCATGGAGAAAGTGGGGCCTAGGGCTTTTGCGAAAGTATAATTACCGGCCTTGTCTTCCTGTTCCAATTCATGGAAGTATCAGGACACGGTTTGATGATAGTGTTATTCCATTTCCATGTTAATTTTTAAGGGCTTGTATCACGTGTAAAAATGTTAAAAAATATGGGTTTAATTTATATGTATTTATATTATCATTTAATTATATACTGCTATATAAATAAATATGCATAACTCTTATTTTACTATTCTAAAAGTCATGCAAATAAAAGAATATAATTGAATGACAATATAATATTGTCAGTACATATAAATTAAATTCAAAAAATATATTTTATGAAATAAAAATCTGATTAATATTTTTAATAAATAAGATAAATAATATATATTACTTTTATTCTTTACTTTTTAAGATACAAGAAAAAAGAAAATAAATATTCTTGCACTTAATGCTGGATATGAGGTATTTTTAACTCAATTCATTAATAGTTTAATAAATTAAGTTTATCAGCTCATAAATCAAGTTTAAGTTAAGAGTTTGGGCACATTTATTATATGAGATAAATCTAAGTTTTATTTTATATATATATATATATATATATATATATATATATATATTGATATATTATTATTATAAAAAAATTTTATATTATTATCCAATTAAATACTTACTTTTGTAAAATTTTTAAAGTAATAAATGATTGAATCAAATAATTTTATTAATGTAATAATATACTATTAGATATTTGTATAAATTTTTTTATACCAATAATATATAAAAATTAGATCCTTATTATTATTATTATTATAACTAAATATCTTAGTTTATTAAATTTAAAAAACTTAATTTTAATGTTAGTTATTCTATTAAGGGTGGGTTTGTTTTAATTTTTTATAAAAAATAATTTTTTAATTATTTAAAAATATTTTTTATTTTTGAAAACTACTCATTTTATCTTTTACATAAAAATTAAAAATAATTTTTTAACTTTTAAATAAAAATTGAAATAAATAACTTTAATAAAATGATATTTTTAATAAAAAAATTACTTTTTTGTCAAAAAAAAAAAAAAAGAAAAAAAGCTTAACCGGGCGCATTCTAAATCTTAGTCGCCTGTGAGATAACTCATTCAATAAGGTAATCTAAACACGAAATTAAAAATTAGACTGATTTTTTAGTCAGCTCTAGCTTCAGCCGAGCTGAATATTGCGGAACCAAAGTTGCACCCCTTAACTGCAGCCTGGTTGCCTGAATCCTTTGACCCATCCACCACATCGTCGTCATCAAGTTGATCATTAACCTCATGAAAAGCATTGAGAGCTTTGGTCAGAAGTCAAGCCACAACTTTGGCTATTGATTATTCTTAATGAAGTGGTGGTGAAAGAGCCAGTTTTTATTTTCTTCCTCCGAAAAGAAAAATGTTATGCAAAGAACAAATTTTAATGAATAATAATAATAATAATAATAATAATACAATAAATCAAAATAGTAAAAGGGATTGTTTTTTAATTTAATGCAAGCTCCGTTAAATAAGTTCATGGTAAATAAAATATTAGTTACATACTTAGTAATCTGTCATTAATCAATTTATTTTTCACATATAATTTTTTTGTTTATTTTTATTTAAAATATTTTTAATATCAAAAAGTTAAGACGAAAAAAACAAAATAAAGGTGAAAATAAATTATCAGATTAAAAAAATTAATTATAAAACTATAAGTTATTTATCAACTAAAACTTTTAAAATTTAAATTCAAATAGCGCAATTAATTAGTGAGTTAATTTTCTTGATTCAACAAGTTTTTCATATTAATAAATCTCATCCACTTAAATATTATTTTCTATTCAAATAAAAAATTTTGTTAACAAACAACTTTAGAGATTAAAAAAGCATATTACCAAAAAAAAAAGAGATTAAAAAAGCATTATATAAAAAGTCAAAACTTCTCCTCCATTGCAAAAAAAAAAAGGTTGAATTTTCAACTTCTTAGCATATTAAATATTCTAAAAAAATAATTTTTATGTGATTATTTTGTTAAATTTTAACAAATATCTTTAAAATACTTATTAACAAGATCTTAAAATAAAAGAAACATAGGTAGGATGATATGTTAAATAAACGTGACCCTCTTCGCAGAAAAAAAAAATTGCTAAGGCACTCGTTAAAAACAATAAAAGTGAAAATTTTTTGTTCTTATAATATATTTAATGCATTAAAAATTTAAAACTTTTATTTTTTTTTCATTGCAACCTCCCATTTATAAGTTACTTAACCAGTGTTCTAAGAATACTATTAGCAAAATTTGATTAAAAAAAAAAACACTTCGCAAAAGAATCATTAAACTTGCAATAAATGCTAGCACTTTTCAACCACCGACGACTATTCTATAAAAAGTGGTTCCTGAAATAAATCTTAGCCAATAGCCTGACCAAGATTTCGGACAGGTCAAAGGAAAACGGATGAAGTGCTTGGTATACCATCCAACCACTTAGAGTTCCTTTTATACCGAAAACAAGAAAAAGAGTCCCCCTTTTCTTATTGGCTTTTGTTAAGGCATTGATTAAGAAATTTGCAGTTGTCTCAACTCGTGGGAATAGCGTTCGGGTGGCCAAGAGTCATTAATGGGACCTTATTCTTTGGATCCTAAAGATGGAGTTCAACGGAGAGAAGGGCTGAACAGAGAACTTTTGATGAGAGGTGGTGTAATTTAGTGTTTAGGCTAAAGATTTTTCTTTCCATTTTTTTTTTTTGGTACAAGTTTAGGCTAAGATTAAATTTTCCTATTGTTCCTCCTTGCTGTTGTATTTATAGGGGGTGCACTGATTTTAGCAAATTACAAATATTATAAGGATGATATAATTTATTTTACTCATCTTATTATCTTTCTTTTTTATTCTATTATGAGTCACTCTTTTCTATTATTTATAAAATTCTCAAAGATAACTTTAATTTTGAGTTTTGAAGAGTGTGAAATGGTAGGGTCTTCAAGGCTATATATTTGATAAAGAGGAAGAAATGACCCTGAATTGAACATAAAATTGACTAAAAATAGTATTCTAAGACTTTTAATACGTTAAACAAATTAAAAATATTTTATTTATGTTTTTTAATATTTTTAATTAAGACATTGATTGGAAAAGTTCCTTTTTGCCGGGCACACTCTGGTGCAGATGAAAATAAAATCTGCACATGGAGATATAACTTACATTAAGTGAGTAGATAATATAAGGAATGGTGTACCATACAATTAATTATATATGATATACTATAAATTTTTTCTCTCTCCCCATCTGCCCCCAATCTCATTTCACTCCCCACCCAACTTCCCAGCCAAATCCACAACCCCATGAACGCCGTTGAAGGCACTTCCCTTCCATGCAAGACGCCACTGTCACCACCAGCTACACTCCCATGAAGCACTTCCCCTCCACGCTCATCCTCCCTTACTCCCCACTTCGTTGCTGCACACACCACTCTGTCCTCAAAAGGTGGATTTCTGCCGATGGCAATGATAAGTGCACGATTGAGAGTGTGGTTGGATGCAACTAGTGAGGTGGCTGCAATGGCATCAACTTGCGTGACTTTGTTGGCTGAAGATTGCATGGTGGCATGGTAGTGGATCGTGATTTCGCCAATGAGGGCTAGCTTGAGTTGCTGTAAGAATGAAAACAGTATGGCTTGGGTACGGAGGAGAACAATGGTGGTTGAGGTTTGTGGATCCGAAAAAGATGACGACAACGAACAGCAACTCGTTGGTGTTCAAGCTGAACTACAGTGGAGCTGCTGGGTTGGGGTTTATGGTTGTGCTTGAACAAGGATATCTATCTCTTGTTTTTTAATATTTGTTTTTGGTTTGATTAGGCTGTAATTTTGAGCTAAATATTAGGGATTAATATTAGAAATGTTCTAAATTATTCATATTTGACTTTTGCTATAATTTTGTTGTATTATTTATCCCGAAGGCCTTTTTTTTCTTTAATTATGTCTCATTTTGATTTTATGATTTTTGATTTGGTTTAATGTGTTTCTTTTGTTCTAGGTTTAAAGAACACCATAAAAAAATAACCCAGATCCATAAGTACTTCATCGTTGATGGAGAAGGAGACTAGGGACAGTTTGGGAGAGGAAGGGGAAAATGTTTGCTATGAATGGGTCATTCTCTAATACATCATATGTGATTAATTGTATAATACATCACTTCACATGTCATCTACTCACTTAATATAAGTCATATCTTCATGGGTAAATTTTATTTTCATCTGCACCACAGAGTACATCCTTTTTTATTGAGTAATGATAAGGGGACTCATAAACAGTGCAATGCATATTGAAAGGGAAAGAAAATGACAAAATGCTTGGATGATAGGTCCGATATAATTATTGTTATTTTTGTTCAATTTTTTTTTTTGGTCTAGAACTTACTTGTGCTTTAAAAAACGAAAAAAACTTACAACTGCAAACAGTGCAAATGCTGGCAAATTTTGTGTATATATAAGTGCTAGTAAGTTTTGTAAAAAAAAAACAAAAAAACAAAAAAACTTACCAATGCCAACAAGACTTGATCTGGTAAGTTTTGTGTATAACGCTTGCCCTATTTGTGTTAGTAAGTTTTTAAATAACAAAAAAATTGAATAAAAGTAACAATAATTATATGAGATCCATTATTTTAATATTTTTATCTTTTTTCTCACTTTTTTCATATGCATTGTGTTAAATTTATGAGTTCACCGGCCATTATTCTTTTTAATTTTGTACAAGTAGATGATACAGCCGGTAGTTTCGTACTATTGTTATTGCTCCATATATATCTATTTAAAAGTATGTATATACCATATCATCATATCAATGAAATTTTCAACAATTTTATGTCGATTGATTCCTTTTGTCTGACATTTAAATATTTTATCATTTTTTTCTCTCATGAAGCCCCGCAAAATTCTATTTTATAGTCAATAATGACTAGACCTTGCAAGTAAAAGACGACTTCTGTTCTCGTCCAAAATTAGGTGGAGTAGCTTCAAGTCTTGCATCAATTGTCAATATGTGGCTCACTTAAAATTGTCGGATCATGCATTGGGCATGAAACCACTGTAAGATAGAGGAACATAGATTCCTCGTTAATAGTTTTACTTTGTCATCTTTACTTGTAGAGGGGTGGCGTTATCTGACGAGGATTATGATTGTTACTTGATAAGGATTAGCCTTTGATAGGACTTAATTATATCGATCTTCATAAGGATATTAATGAATGCTACCCCTCTTAAGGACTGATGTTCAGAATCTTTCTAAATGTTGGGATGAACTGGTTGGCTTATCGTGTCCTTCAGAAAAAATTTATTATGTTCTGATAATATGAATTTTCTGTTGCTATGTTCTACTTAGAATGTGACAAATCAATATAATAGGATATTTTAATTCCTTAACCACCTACTCTCATCTTTCTTAACTATCATCAAACTAACTTGTCATACTTTGCATGGAATAGAGCCCCCCCCCCAAAAAAAAAACGAAAAAACAAAACACCAAAAAAAAATACTCTCATAACATATAAAAATTTTTCCATGTGTTATCATTAATATTGATCATTACCCTCCGCTTGGTATTCGGCGAGTAAAAGTACTAAGCGAGGCAAGGGCTGAGTTGTATAAGTTGCAACATATGTGATCGCCACACCGATTGTGCTCATACTAATTTGAAATCTGAATTTTGATTTAACTGGACTAATTCTTTGAAAACCTTGATCGTACTCTTCAACCATATTAGCCAAGTGATTAGGTTACTTACCGATTAAGTTCGCACATGGATGCTTAGCAGTTAGCACAACACTATAGACATTTGGATTTCAAGCAAATAAAAAAATGCACTAATATATACAAATCAAGATGTTGCATAGAAGCTTGCAACATACCTTATGCCAAGTAGATCCTTTAATTAACAAATCCTCCAATTGAAAAAGGCAAGTGGTGATAGGTTCAGAGATAGGATAATTGCTACAAATATTTTCTGTACATTAAGCCGAAGTAATGAAGTCCGAACTCTATACAAAGATGGAATACTAAGCCCAAAGTAGATTCCTTCTTGATGTTCGGCCTAAAAAGCCCAAATTGTTCTTCCTTCGTTCCCTTTTGTTTTTTTATTCTCCTTCCCCCTCGAGCATATAAGATTCCGAGAGACTATTTCCTCAGCCCCAAACCCTTTTCCTGATTTCTTTGCATGAGGAATTTTCCACCAATGAATAAGTCACTGCCAGCATCTTCTTTTGCTTATTCTGAAAGCCAGAAATTGGTATAAAGAACTAGGAAAAATGTAATAAACTACTAATAATCCAAGATCAAAATTTTATGCCCTGATTCTTTTGCAAGAATGATTACTATTATTTTTTATTACTGAACATTCAAAATTAAAGTAATAAGAGTATAAAAGAAACATGTGGGAAAAAGCTGACCCTTGAATGAGGAAGGAACCACGACAACGTGCAAGTCAGTGTTGTTGGGAGGCAATTGTAAACGAAGGGAATAAAGTCTCGCATTCAATGGGTTGCGGCAACACACAAGAAAATTATTAAGCCCTGTCTCTTCCTTCAACTTCTCCTTCAACTCCTGCACACTATTGCCTTTGAATGTAAAGAATTTTTCTTTATTTGTATCGGACACATCCCCATTTTCATCACCCACATCATAGAATATAATCCTTCCTTCTTTTATGGGTGACTCAATTTCCTCTGGATCTCTGCACTGGACAAAAGAAGGGACCAGTTTAAGATAAATAGTATAATTTAAGCTATGAGCGTTGGTGTGTACTTGCGAATGTAGATTATAATCTTAAAAACATTTTTTTTTTTGGGGAATAAAAACTGTTTTGTAATAAGTTATTATGTTTGGATAAAAGAAGTGAATGGATTATAAGCAAAAAAAAAAAAAAAAATTAAGTTGAATAATAGCTTATAATTCTAAATAATTTTTAAAGTTTTTTATTATAACCAAGAGTTTATTCTTTATTATTTCAGAATTATGATGTTTTTATTAAATTAATCCTAAATATTAAATAATATAAACAAATTATTTCATATCTCTTTTCATAATTTACCATACAAAAATAATTTTTCTTAATATAATCCAAATAAAACACATTACTTTAAAATTATTTTTAAATTAATATATCTAACCATAAATTGATTTTTACACAATCAATTACAAAAAGAATGATTATACTTATTTGATTACTGAAATAATTTTAATATTATAATTTTTCCAAACACTCATTTAATCACCTCTAAATTAACATATCCATATCTTATTTACTTGGATTAATGGAAAAGGAAAAGAATCACTAGGATGCATAACATTACTTCGTTCTTAACTTTTGTTGCATTGACTTATTACCAAGTTTGACAACGATATGGTCATGCATACATCTATATTTTGGAAAAAAATTTGTATACTTTGAGAATAAGAAATTTTTTTTATTTTATTCCATTTATTATTTGACAAATTAGTATTATAGTAGTTAAAAATATAATAGTGGATAGTTAGGGAAAGAGTGGTGCTATATGGTACGAAAGTTTTTTCTAAAAAAATCGGTATAGTAATGAATTGCGTTATAAAGGGATCCGAGGTGAAAATCATGGGATGGATGAAAAAAAAATACCAATAATAAGATGATACATGTTTTTCATATCATTAACGATTTTCCTATTCTTCCACATTTCTCTAAGGGAAATAAAAATAACACACAATGCTTATTTGTCAAGAAATGAGTGGAACATAATAAGAAAAATTTCTTGCTTTTACAATATATAAGAATTTTTCTATATTTTGTGCATGGGAAGGACAAAAATCTCATTATCCCTCTACTTTATTGAAAAATAGGTTGATTTATTATCACCTTTTCCCAAATTTTGTCTTTATTTTCTAAATCTATTATCAAGTTTGACAAACAACATAAATCTCTCATTGACAAGCCAAATAAAGAAAAACTCTTCTGAAGCAAAAATCAGAAGAAATTTGTTAAAAAAAATTCTAGAGTTCTAGAGTTTCATAGAAATTTATAACTTCAATATATAAAGTTAAATCTAAGAAAAACAAAAGAGTAATTTACTTTAAAAAACCTACGTTGGCCATAAAGTTTTGAACCACACAACATAATTGTGAACACAATTAAAAATGTTAAGAAGCACTTTTGACACACGCTAAAACTCAAATTTTTATTGTACGCAACAATTTCTCGCCATCTATCACTAATATTATTGCATGAACGAGAAGATTACATGCTTGGAACAAACCTCAATTGGCGTCGGAGACTTATGCTCAATTCTGGCACAGGAGCCATTGTCTGGAAGTAAAGGAGAGTGAATACAAGGAGAATGAGAAGGATCCGGTGGGGTAGAAAAAGAATTGAGAGAGCGATCAGGCATGGCAATAGGCGTGGGCCTTTGTCTGGGTTTGTTGTTGGGAACTTGTGGTCTTAGCTCCACAAGGTCCACATCCCAAAGAATCCAATTTGCTGTTGCTGTCCTATGTGGTATATCATGTGTGATGGAGTTCCTCCATGGTCGTGGGCCCCCATTAGCACGCAAGTATTGGCCATAACGGGTCTTGAGCCTTACCTGCATGGAGAAATATTATTTGAGTACATAATATTTTCCGACCCAAAATAAAAGAACAACACATAATATATAAATATAAATATGGTTGAATATGGAAAAATACGCGTGTTAAAATAAAAAAAATTGTTGTGTGTATTTATATGAACAATGTGTTATATTTAGTGTTTGACGAAGATGTATAAATTATTAAGACATAAAATTATTTATATACCTCAACATAATATTTTAAATTTTTGGAAGAATTGATTTATGATATAATATTAGAACTTTTATAATTAAGTGATTTAGAATTTAATTTTCATTTGTTTTTATTCTTCTAAATAAATAGTTAAATTTCATCACAAATAATAATTGTCTTTTTCATTATTCATGCTTCAAACGAAAGAAGTTCTTGTATAAAAGATATGTTAAGATATAAAATTATTTTTAACCATTTGCGAATAAAAGTTTAAGTTTTTGGGCGAGTTGATTCATAACACAAATAAACATCATTCTACCTGCATTCCCTCCCTTATGGGTTCCCATTCCAACGATGAATTCAATCTTGAAGGCAGGGTTTGCAGCACTTTCTTGCCCGTGGCTCCTAATAGAAATGGCATGTTGGTGGCTGTTAAGTATTTCCCATAACAGGTCTTCAAACGAATCAAGTTGTCACACTCCACAAACTCCACGTTCCATTTGGCATTGTTGTAGCACCCGTGACGGTCTTGATAGACGGTTTCTTTGTCGTCATCTGCCACCAAGTACTTGTCATGGTAGCTCCTCAGGCGCACCACTTTGGCCTTTTGGAAGAACTCCATTTAATCACTCAGAATCAAAGTTTGGGGATCCCAGAAATGTGTGATTGATGGTTTGCAAAGAATTAATTGGAACATGGGAGATTGAATTTAATTTGTGTGTACGTTGTTGAGTTGTTACGAGCGGTTTAAGCATGGTACAAATTTAAGATAAGGTGGAGAGAAAAAAGGAGGCAATATTAAGATATAACATGGAATGGTTTTTTCATGTGTTAATTGCGGGTGATACCAACTAATGAGTGGTTATAAAAGTAGCAATATTACAAAAGTTGTTGCGAGAATTAAGAACCAAAATTGCTCAGAATCAAAATGAAATTCAACCTCCCAAGCAAAATGACCGAGGGTAGAATAGATTGTTTAAAATCTTGTGGGTGTAGAGGAATATCATTAATAAAACGGTTGGTAATACTAACATATAGTTAGTTGGAATGATAGATATTCATTTATCTTAATCAATGATCTCAGATTCAAACCCTAAATATAAAATAACTAATATTGGGAGAATCATACCTCTTATAAGATCTCCAATATTCGAACATAATTATCTACAACAGGAGGATGTATATGGAGAAAAAAAGAAAAAAGGAAAAAGTTGGTAGTTGAGGCTCAAGATGAGGATATCATATTATCATGACAAGAGAATTCAACAAGAGGTATCAGGATGCATGAGAATGGAGATGTTTATGCCCTTATGTTTTTCTGTCAGTGGCTGAAATGCTGAATCACGTTTATACTTTGTATATTTTCGTCTCGTGGGTGATTCCCTCATTTGTCGCCTGAGAAATACTTATATAGTTCGGGAGTACCATATGGTTGTACTCCCAGACCAATCATATAAGTGTATTTTATATGGAACCCACCACTAACTCATAATCTCATAAAATGTACTTACATGATTGACCGGGAGCACAAAACACGTGGTACTTCCGAACCATGTAAGAATTTCTTTTTGTCACATGAACTACGTACCTTAAGTAATATTGTTACTATCTATTAAAAAACACGTGCAGAACATAATCCTATAATATTGGATTGACTTTGGACAAAAATTACATATGTTTCTACAAGTTGATTAAATTAAAGGGACATTCTCTTTATATCAGTTCAGTACGTCGCATGATCGAGTAGTCTAGGAGGTTACTTTTATGTAGCTGTAATATTTTTATAAATTACTAATGTCTTTGAGTACTTCATTGGATTTCTTTAGTTATGTAGAATAAGATTACTCAACGTAATAATCAAATTTAGATCTCGAAGCTGAGCTAAGCAGAGTAATTAAGATAATCAATAATAAGTTAGCAGATTTCAACAATCCAGCCACGTTTTTTTTTTTTTTGGTTTACATTGGCCAAGAGAAATGCAAAGAAAACAAATTAAAAAGCTTATCTAACAAAAGCTACACCCATGAGATCGCCCAGAGCAGCAAACAGGATTCCGGGAGGGGGTTGATACCCATAAAGCCCATGAAGAGTTCTCATGTGATCCTTGCTCGGCCATGAGATCAACCACTGCGCGCATTCCCTCCTCGGAGTATGTGTTGAAGCTCGGGTGCATTCTGCAATGCACCCTACAACACGCACTACATTACTAAAGTAGGATGTCTTGTGCACCCACCATTTTACCACATTTTGAAATGCGGTTAAATGCGTTAAAAAATGTTGTTAAATTTGAATTCCTCTTTGATCCCCTCCCCACCCACCTCTGCATCAAGCCTTCCGGCGACCATGCCGTCGTCCACTGCAACTAAGGGTGGAAACAGGCCAGACTTCACTCTTAACAGGCCATGCCTGTATTGCAATCTCTTGGCTTGAGCCTGGCCTGTAGCCTGTTAGAGGTTTTTTTTTTTTTTTCAAGCCTAAGCTTGACCTGTTCAAAACCCTAGCCTGGCCTGGAGCCTGGTGAGAAGGCCTACAATTTAAATAAGTTAAATTGGCCATTAGATTGAACTAATTCCATAAGCTAACCAACATACATCATATATCAAACATAAGAGTCTCATGTTGAGCTAAGAAATTACTGAGAAAAATATTAATTACCATTTTTAAGTATTGCTATCAAAATTACACAATATATTTTCGCAGTATAAAAAAGTTAGTAAATTCTATTCATCAAAATCTAATAGGCCCATAGAAACAACTGCTTGAAACTGAAGACTGTCACAACAACCTACAGAATTTTTTTTAAGAAAAAAAAAAGATTAAAAGAAAAATCACATATAAACTCTACAAATCTCATATCAACATAGTATTTACATTGTGAAGGCAGCACACAAAGAGTGGAATAACACTTTCATTTTTTTTCTTATTCTTTGGAAACAGAGAGTGGAAGAAAAGAAATAACAGAAGATGAAAAAAAATAAAGGAGACAGAAAAAGGTTTTATTTGACTTCCCAATGATTATGTGGGCAGCACCTCCATGTAATGAGGATGGCGGACTAGATGCAGACTGGCTGTGAACTGGCGAAGGACCAGCATTATGACTAGCGACGAGAGAGAGAGGTGGCGACAATGGAGGAATGAGAGAATGAGGTGAGCTCTAATGGTGGCGGCTAGGATTTGAGAAAATAGTGAATAGAGATTGAGGGGAATAGGAAAGGGGGGTCGCTAGGGTTAGAGAAGAGAGTGAATCAGGAATGAGAGGGAATAAAAATAGGAAATGAGTGATATTGTGCGAATATTAAATTGAATCTGCAAGTCACGTAATAAAAGGAATAAAAGAATAAATTAAGTATATAATTAATAAGATGCTAATCTAATTTGGTGGTTGAGTGTCTCACTCCTTATACAAAGGTCATGAGTTTGACACTCAACTCCCACCATTTTGCAATTTAACTCATTATATATAACTATAGCAGGTTAGGCCGCCCTGATAGGCTTTATAGGCTTTGCATCAAGCTTAGACCCGCGAGGTCCCTCGCTGCGATGAGTGACTCAAACCGACAACCTTAACATTCGTGAAAAGGATCAGAGGCAACTTCGTTAGCTTCCATCGCTTGTGACCATCTCCATCAACCTACACCACTTGCAATGCACTGCCGAAGTCCTTTACCAGAAGCCAACCCTTACCAGGTTTGTAATGCCGCATCCAAGGGGAGAATGCATACAAGCACAGCCCCTTTCCATCTTTTCTCATAATAACACAAATCTGCAACCAAAAATTCCTCCCGCGCTTGAATAGTGGGTAGTGGCAGCACTCGAGGACTAGGTGTCGTGATAGCGAGAATGGCAACGATAGTGCAAGGAGGTACCCTCTGGCCTTTCCCGATCATCTTCCGTGGTGAAAACAATTGCTTGGAGTTGCTTCATCTATAGCAAGAAGAGGGGCAGCCGCCAGCAGCGAAGGCAGAGTCATGGCCCATGGGGATGGATCGAGGGAGGCAGAGGAAGGAGATAAACAGGACGTCGTTTAGCCACATTTACACATTCATTTTACCACATTCACAATTTCATTTAGCCTCATTTTCAAGTTTGTTTAGCCACATCCTCAAATTATTTAGCCATATTTGCTGAATGTGGCTAAAATAGAAATCCACTTGCACAAACAGGTGCATAATGCTCCCTACTTTGTGAGGTGTATTTGAGACAAAACCTAAAGCTCGCAGGTCCAAGATCTAGGCATAGTACACTATCAATAGAAAAATATTATTTCTATTAATTTTGGAGTTATTGTAAATATAATGAGAGAGAAAAATACAAATAGATAGATATTCAAAAAGTAGAAAGTGGTGGACGTGCCAAATTGTGTCTTTCTCTTTTATTGTGCATTTATAAGTCTCAAAATAAGTACAAATAATGTAATTTTTATCTATATAGACATGCTAGTGTTTTTACACACATATTTTATTTAATAAATTTTTAAAAATATTAAATTTATCAATCTAATTATTTAATTGAAAGTTCTTACGAACTATACAAATCAATGTTAGGATGTATTTGGGTAGATTTTTTTGGTAAAAAAAATTACTGTTGACATATTTGGACAAATTTTAAAAAATAATTAGAATATAAAAAAATCTATTTTTAGTTTTTTAGTAGAAGCTTAAAAGTGTAGTTTCTAAAAAAAAATTTACTTTTAGCTTCTTTAGTTATATAAAAAATTTAAATTTTATAATAACTTTTTTCAAAAATTGAAACAAACATAGCTTTAATAATTTGACATATGCAATCATTATAATAATGTTACATGATTAGTAAATTTTACATTTTATGAAAAGTTAATTTAATTAAGGATAGACAACGATGGTTAAGGTCGCATAGGGTTTTAGGTGGCTTAGAATTGATCCCGCATTCTAATATGATCCTCAAAAATTGCCCTTAACACGCTCCATGAGTTTTAAAAATTACATTTGACATCCTACATATAAAAAAATTTTAAAACTCGCACTTTACCTACCTCTACTTGCATATTTGTCTAAATAAAGTAACAAACTATTTAAAGTAATTAGAACACAAGTTCAAAATTACATAAAAGCTCATTTTATAAGACTTATTGTAGACTTATTGGTGGGTCCATCATTTTTCACTTTTTCAACATTCACCATCTTATGTCTCTCTCTCATTATGTGTCTATAATTAGTTCCCAAAATGACTAAAAATAATATTTTTAAATTAAATTGAGTGTTACAATACAATTAAGTGATCAATTTTACATAAACAAAGTTACAATATATATAAGACAACATTACAATCAAGTGAAGCAAGTTAAAGAAAAATAAGCACAAAACAACAACCAAATATTAAAAGACATATCCAATAAATATGTTACAATACACATAATGTAATAGGAGGAAAAAAAAATTGTATATTAAGGATGTAGGTAGGGGAGGGGTGCTTTACCAATTATTAGTTTTCACATATCAGTTAGTCAATTCCTTCTGTTAAGTTAAATTCAGTTGGTTAACAAATTGATCACCTGTAAACATTTCAGCTCATGGCGGCTAGAGTTAGTTATTTATACTAGCTAGTTAGCTTCAAAGTAGTTAGACAATAGTTATATATAAACATTCCTTTGTACATATTACTTTCATAAGTTGAATTCCGATTTCTCAATTTAAAGAATTTATTTTCTCAAACTCTCAAAATTCTTGTTCTTTCAAGGAACTCTTCTTCCTTAAAGGTTCTATACTCTAGGTTTCATCTTATATATATATATATATATATATATATATATATATATATATATATATATATATATATGTATGTATGTATGTATGTATGTATGTATATATATATATATTCTTCGTTTCATTCATTTCTGAGTAGAGTTTTAAACTCCCTTCACATGAGTTGAGTAGATATGAATATTCACAATCACAAGTAAGATATATGTTGTCATCCTTAAACTTAACATTAATTCGAACTTATACTTGCTCCGAAATAAGTGTAAGATAATTATTCTTTGCATTCTATTAACTAAATTACTATCTATGAAGAGTTTTTATTTTATTCTTTTTATGTGGTCTATGAACAGTTATTATATCATGTGAGTGTGCGAAAATATTGCTGTGTTGATTCTTACTTGTTTCTACGTATGGGTGTTTTATATATATATATATATATATATATATATATTCGTGCTCAAATATGTTTGTTTACTGACAAACTATTGTGATATCTCTTAGAACTTAAATTAATACATATTTGAGATTCAAGCAACCTCAAGCAAACCTTAGATGAAAAAGGGTTTTAGCTGGTGCTCAGCTTTCAACTTCAAATTGACATCCTATCATATCGTGAGTACTGTAAGGATTTTCATTTACATTGAATAGTGGCTCAAAAAGTGTAATATGTGTAGAAGCCTTCCCTAAAGAGGTAATGCGTTATTATATTATATATGTAATTATTTGTGAGACAAAAAAAATTCATCATGACACATATACGATAGGAAAAAAAACTTTTGCATATATACAATGCTCAAATAAGAATCTCTCCTAACGATATATTTTTTTTCCATCTATATAAATTTTGAGATCAAATCTAGTATCACAAGCTTAAGAAACTTGAACCCTTTTCATTTATACTAACACTTTATTGGTTGAATACTACAACTTTGATTAGTAATATTGAAATCCATGGTAGAGAGCCTAGGATTTGAGAATTTGGAGAATCATGAGAAAACTGAAAATATGAAATATTACTAAATAGTAAAAGGCGATTACAATGGATCTAGTATATGATTTATGTAATATGAGAAATGTAAGTAATTACTCATTAATTACAATTCTCTAACTAATTAATCTCAATTAATAGTTTGTAATAAATTCCATATATTCTAACACCCCCACAAATTAGAGGATGGATGCATTAGCATCTCCAACTTAGGACAAAAGTGCATTATAACATAAAAATAAGAAAAATGCAATGAGAACAAAGCTGAAAAATAAATGAATAAAAACTATATCAGCAATGACAATTATGTCTAGTTTTAACAAGTCTTCGACTATCAATTGGACTCCTTTGATCTTCTATCAACATCTTCATAGCCAACATCTTTATAACGCTCATCGTGAAAAAAGCAAAAAGATATTTAATTCTCATTGATAAGACCGTATTTATTAAACCCCCTCTCTTTTTGAATTGTCTTGGGTATTATTTTCATGTACACAAACGTGAAACATCAAACACCCAAGCTCTTTTTCGAATGCAACAGTTTTTTATGGTATGGTTTTCAACGCAACCTTGACGTACAACCGCAAAATAGTAAATAAGTAATCCAGCATATTTAGAATACATGAAAGCAAAGCTGCCAAACTAAGAAAAAAAATGTAATACCCAATTCACATCCAGCGTTTGGCTGTGCATAATCGACACCTCACTCTTCCCGTTTGATCACCAACCAAACGTGAGTCTAAACCGCTTAAAATAATAATAATAATAACAACAACAGCCAAACAAAGAATGAAACGAGTAAAGCAAATTAAATATTTAAAACATGTTTGAATTAATTTGTGAATTTAAATTTTAATATATTATTAATATAAATAATTTTGACACAATTATTTGATCAACAAATTTATTTGACTCACACAATATATTATTATATTAAAAGTTAAATATATAGCAATATGATTAAATAATCTTATAAAATATTTACATTGATAATGTATTAAATTTTATTTCATCAAATAGAAAGGCACTGTGGTTTTGACGTGTATATATATATATATATATATATATATATATATATATATATATACTCAATAAAAAATTATAAAAACCTAAATAACTCCACATGGAAGTTTTTAATAAATAATTATAAAAGAACGTGAATGACATAAAAATTTTAAATAAAAAATAGCAAACTTTTATATAATTGGTAAAAATTTCAACAATAACTATTTATGTTTAGCATTCATAAAAAAAAAATTATGTTTAGCTTGTATTAAAAAATTCTCTCTCTTAATAATTATTGAATTTATTTTTTTTCTCTTATTCAAACAATATTTCGTTATTCTCTTTCTTTATTAAATAATTTTATTTTAAACCATTAAATGAAAATAAAATAAATAGTTGGATATTGGTGTATACTAGTGTTATTTGATCCTGCTTCATGTATAGATATATACGTTTGAATAATTGTAAAAAAAAAAAAAAATATTAAAATTAAACTTAACTTATTTTCGATGAAACAATTTAAAATTAAAAATGAGATTAATCTCATTAAAATTAACCCTCAACTGTATATTATAATTGGATATTTTCTTATACTTCTATTAATTGACAATATTAATGTATAAAAATTAATCACATCAAAAGTTACTTTTTTTATTTTAATATATTTATCAGTTTATATTTAGATATATTAATGTTTAAATATATTATTAATTATATTTAAATATATTAATTTTTAAATATATCACTTTAATCCAATTGATAGATATATTAAAATAAAAAAAATATAAAAACATATAAAAGGGCTTTTAAAAATGATCCAATTATTATTTCCTTGGCATTAAACAAATCTAAACATACACTCAGTTTCAGTATCACACGACTAGATCGCAATGTAATAGGAGTTGTACCGTTTGTACTATGTAGTTGTAACGTTCAATCTCCGACACCTTCCAAACTCAGCATTCCCCTCTTCACACCCCACTCACCCGTCTTCCTCCACATTTCCCCCATTCACCTCCATTGCTTCCCACCACTTCCTCCTGATAAACAACAACAACAACAAGAAGCAGCCTATTACTGAAAACCAAAAAAAAAAAAAGGAAAAAAATACGATGAAGAAACTAAAGCACTATTACCAGCACCACCTTCCACAACCACCGTCACCACAACAACAACAACAACAACGAAAACGCATCGTCGTTTTCCGGCTCGGCATTGCCACACTCCTCTCTCTCTTCCTTCTCCTTTTATTAGCCGCAACGATACTAACCTCACCCATTCTCTCTTCGTACCTCCTCCCGAAATCCATAACCGCCACCATCACCCGTTCCCTCTTCGTCGAATCAAAACTCCACGCGCTCCCCATTCCTCCTCTCTCCTCCGATTCCCTCCCGCGACTCGCCTACCTCATCTCCGGCTCCGCCGGCGACGCCCACGCGCTCAAGCGCACGCTCCTTGCGCTCTACCACCCGCGCAACCGCTACGTGGTGCACCTCGACCGCGAGGCCTCGGAGGAGGAGCGTGGTGATTTGAGAGGGTACGTGGAGGGCCACGCGCTGTTCGGGAGGTTCGGGAACGTGAGGGTGATGGCGAGGGCCAACCTCGTCACCTACCGTGGGCCCACCATGGTGGCAAACACGCTGCATGCTGCGGCGGTGGCGCTCAGGGAGTGGCGGGACTGGGATTGGTTCATCAACCTCAGCGCGTCCGATTATCCCCTCGTTACGCAAGATGGTTCGTGACGTGTGCTTTTGGACTCAATCTTTTCGAATGATAGTGTTGTTCACGATAAATTCTTACGTGCTCCTGGAGTAGATATTTATTTTATTATGATTTATTTACCGTGGATAATTAATGATATAGTAGCGGTCCACAAAGGTGCAATGAATCGACGAAAGCCCCTAAGAATTTCTCATTGTTCCTTCCATGAATAAATTATTGGTTAATAAAGCGTATGGATTGGTAGTGGAACTGATGATAAGTTGGAAATTTTAATGACGGATTGATGGATATTGATTATGGTAAGCGGTTCGATAATAAATGTATCGAAAAGTTGATAGATGTTGTTAACTGATAATTTGTTTGTTCTTAAATGGGGCATAGGGAGAGTGGAATCTAGGAATAACAGAACTGTTTGTTTGCTTTTTCTTTTTTAAGTAAGCTAATGTCTGGTGTTTTTTTTTTCTTTTTTTTTTTCTGGTTTGGTTTGGTTTGGTGGTTTTTGTAAACTGAATGGTTTGTGTGTTTTGGTTTACTAGATCTGCTGCACGTGTTTTCGAACTTGTCTCGCGATCTTAATTTCATTGATCATACTAGTGACATTGGCTGGAAAGAGTGAGCGAACTACTTTCTCATTTGTTGTTTTGTTTGTTTGTTTGTTTTGAGTGAGATCATTTGACCGGGTTTCATGGTATGTGTTGTTATGTGTAGTCATTATCGTGCAAGGCCACTAATGCTTGATCCGGGGTTATATATGACCAAGAAACAAGATGTGTTTTGGATTACTCAGAGGAGGAGTAGGCCAACAGCCTTCAAACTTTTCACAGGTGCTGATTGTTTCCTTGTCTATTTGATGCTTTCAGGTTTCTTCCTCTTTTAAATTTTATTTTAGCTTCTCTTTGGATTTTGCATGGATGGCTAATCCTATGCCACATAGAGGCTTTTGTGAAGACACACAAAATTGACAGCTCTTTGAGTTAATTTTGATGACGAATAGGATCTAGTTTCCTCAGGAGTCCTGACTTTCTTCAGGCGAAACAGGATTTTGGTTTGAACATTGTGATGCAATTAAATTATGGAAGCTTAAGAATCTATTCATGTATTTATTTTGATAGCATCATCAGTTCAGTCTTGGGTTTTATACACATGGATGGAAAGTTTCCTGCATTCACTATACCCTGTAATCGTAATAGTTTTTAACTCTGTGCGTATAGAGCAGGACTTTTACTTCTAAAGTAATTCATAAAATTGCTAGGTATTTTATTTATGCTCTACCTCTGGCTGAATTGTATCTGAAACTATTTGCTTGTCTATGGAAATGAAAACTTAAGAAACTAACCAAAAACTGTTGATTATTTTGGCATGAAAACTTTGCACTTCTAATGACTGGTTTGGAAGATTTGGAGGCATGGAGCATTGTATATTCTGTTTCTAACAGTTGGCTATGTAAAGTTTAACGGACAGAAAGAACAGCCCCAACATTCAAACCCCCAACCCCCCCCCCCTTTTCTTTTCTCTCTCTTTCTCTTCTTTTACCATTAGCAAGAACTTGTTTCAGTTGCATTTTCAGTTGCATATAATAAAGGAATTTGCAAAACTGCTGCAAATACAGTGCCTGGTAGCACCGCTTGTGGAACCTCAATATCTTTCAAATGAAGGTTATTATGACCTGTTGGATACTTTGCTTTGCACTGAATGTTTAAAGCTAATTGATCTGTTAGTTGAAGTTATCTGACCCAAGTCAGACTGATGTAGCACATCAAACCACGAATTGACATCTGACCTTATTGCAATAAAACATTGCACCCCCTCTGAGAGTCACTGGTTATTTTACTATGAAAACGGTAGGGTGTACTTCACCCAAAGACTAGATTGAGAGTGTTGAAGACATGGAACATTATCTATTCTGATTTAAGTAGGTGATTATGCAATGATTCAGGGCATCTGGAAAGAATGACCAACTCATAAGCTGTTAGGTGGAGGTCTATGATTAAATATATATTTCTAACAGCATCAAAACTAAACCTGTCTTATCTTAGTTTGGAGGGATGTAGCACAACAATGTCACATGTTGACATCTCACTTCTTTTGATAAAACATCCCCCCTTGATAGAAGTTTGTTCCACCAATCACATTTTGAAATGTATGATCATTTTATATTCTTATTTTTTTCCTAGGTATCCTGGTGACCTTAAGAGACTTTTCCTTGCTCCCTCATTTGGACTAGATCAACTAATTGTGGTCTTTGTTTTAATTAGGGGTGACTGAAATATTAGCATGGATACATTATAGTTAAATAGTAAATCCCATCTTTACAGTACGGGTGTACATAATGATTTGGTTCTGGGAGTTTGATGATTTCAGTAGTAGGTGATTTGCATTTAGTGATTCTTAGTCTGTAGGACCTCAGTTTTTTGTAGTAGATAGTCCCACAGTCATGTCCCAGATCTCCAATGTTGATATAATTTCCTTTTTCAATCAAACTTCTGTAACTAGGCATCATGGTGTCTTGACATAGTTATGTTCCTTCCACTCTGGATCAGGTTTCATTGAGTTTGATACAACTTTGCTTTTTAAAATCTTTCTTATTTTAAATCTTTTCCTATTTATCCTACACAATACACAGAGTTGCTGCAGATTTTGCTGGCATCTAAATATTCATTTAAGGAGGAAAACAATTTTTTGAAGGGATACATTAGGATTTCAGTTTATTTTGCAGTACGATGTTTTTCTGCCAGTGAAATGGGCATGGTGCAGGAAAGAAATTAGCATGTGGATTTCATGCTGCTTGGTTACATACTTTTGTTATTGTAATATGTTTAATATGTCTTCTGCTTGCGAATAATTGCACTTTATTTTGAAAATATATAACAAATAACCTTGAGGATATTTTCCCCCCCTGGAAAACACTGTAATTACCCAATCCTCCCTCCTCAGAATCTGAAACTACATTTTAAGTGATGTGCCTGCCAACATATACATATTTGATTGCCTATAACATCTCTCTCTTGTCAGGTTCGGCTTGGATGGTGCTATCAAGATCTTTTGTCGATTACTTCATATGGGGATGGGACAACCTACCTCGGACTGTCCTCATGTACTATACAAATTTCATATCTTCCCCTGAAGGATACTTCCACACTGTCATCTGCAATGCTCAAGAGTTCATGAACACAACTGTTAACAGTGATCTACATTTCATTTCTTGGGACAATCCTCCCACGCAACATCCTCACTACCTCACACTCGCCGACTTACAAAGGATGCTTGACAGCAATGCACCCTTTGCAAGGAAGTTCCACAGAGATGATCCAGTATTGGACAAAATTGATCAGGAGCTATTGTCCAGAGGAGCTAAGATGGCTGTTCCCGGCGGATGGTGCATAGGAAGCAGGGAGAATGGGACTGATCCCTGTTCTGTAATTGGTAATACTACCTTCCTCAGTGCTGGCCCTGGTTCAAAAAGGCTTGAAACTCTAATCAGCTCATTGTTATCTGATCAGAATTTTCGACCAAGACAATGTGTATAACAAGAAGCAACTAGTAATACCATTTTTTTAAACATTATTTGGCCTGCCATTTGCTTTAGTTTTTTATCTGCAAATTCAATTAGCATAGTCAGTGAAATAATGTGTCATTTCAAAAGTTGATAGTATAACATCATCTTTGATATTGAGAAGAAAGAGAAACTGATCTGGTGGCATGTGAATGACTGAAGGGCTGAATCACATGATGTAAGTTTTGAGCCTTGCAAACTATGGAAACTTAGCAGCAGCCAGCCCAATAGTAGTTCCCAACACAAAACAAAAGAAATGATGTCATGGGGAAAATCTGGCAAATTGCCTGAAACAAAACAAAACAGAAGTAGTCCGAAATATCAAACTGCAGAAGCCTAAAGGTAGCCCAAAATATAGGAAAAATGTCATGCGGCCCCACATCAAGTTTCTACACTACCTGTTTTACTGGTGACTGGGTCCAACTGATATAGTTTTTGACCCTATTCTGCCCCTAAATACCAATGGCCAATAATATCCTGGGTTTTTGAAGCCATTTTAAAAGCATAGCCCCAGTCTGAGTTTTTGCAAATAATCTAATTACATAGGAAGCCGAACTATAATTGAAGTCTTCCAACATTGCATGCCATTTATCTGGGAATTGTATGCCAAATATTCTCCATAAAATCTAATATATAACATAATTTTCATAAACTGGTTCATGAATCACAAAGTGGAAGAAAACAATTGGGTTTAAATGAAGATTAATAGATTATGAAAAAGGAATAAATTTGTTCCCTAAATCGATTCAAGTAATTCTAGAAAAATATCTATATACCAAAGAGGGATTCATACCTCTAACAGAAGCACCACATGAAGTTTGTCAGTAATCTTTGTCAAGAAGAGAAACTACCATCATTTCCAAATACAGCGGTGGCCTATAATTTCAACAGCGCAATGATAATACATATAGCATTTGAGTAAAAACCTCCATGTATTTTATTTGCAATGAGTAACCTACCTATAACAGAAAACCTTTAAAGTGAAAAATAAATAAATTTAAATAGGCTGGCATTTAGATAAATGATGTGTAGGTATCATTTGTAGGCCATCTTTTATTTTTTAAACCTGTGGCTGCCTCAAAATTTCTTCTACAACAAACAAACTTGTAATTGAAAAATAGATATATGATGAAGTGGTTGTTGGATATCTTCTCACAAGAGTATGACATTGGCTATATACTTGCATGCAGCAATGCTGCATCTGCCAATGTCATCACTCCTGCGACAAGGCTTCCTCAACCTCTTTAGAGCTCTCTCCTTCTTCTGCCTTCTTTAGACACACCCAAGAAATGAATATATGGACGTCAGGATAGCTCTTCCCCTTTCTCAATTCTGGCAACATCAATGGCTGCCAAAGTTGCCATTAATTTGGTGGGGTACACAGAAAAGTGGTCCTAAGAATCCAAGTGGAAAGGCTAAATCAATACCTCATTATTATCTCAAAAAATTGTGTCAAAATTATAGGCAACACACACTGCTTATTTGTTCAATTTTTTAGGTAAAACAATGCGTCATATATACAAATACTATATCTTGATTTACTATTACGTGTATGGAAGAACTTCACTCTATTTTGGTAAGCCTATAGAAGAACTTTACTGAAATTATGTTTAAAATTAGTGACAATTTTTCTTAGGAATGCGTGAACTTTTAAGCCAAGTTTTGAGGCTAATAAATACCTGAACCAACCTTCCAAGGCACAAATAGTGATTTGTTCTACTAGTTGATTAGTCAGAATTTCTTTCGTTTCAATACCGCTATTATAATAGGTCCATGAAAATGGAAAATTCAAAGACATACGTTCCTGTTGGCATTATTATGTGATGGGATTATAATAGAGAGGCAAAGTCACTTTCATCGAATAACATGCGAATTCACGATGATGAACTTGATTACATTATGCTATGCAGAGATGTGCATGTGTACAAAATCTGACGAAATGTCAAGCCTTTCTGTTTTCAGTCAACAAAGACAAACGATAGAAAAGTCAGTTACGAGTTAATTACCGATAATTTCTTACGATGTTAATACTCACAATTCTCAGCATGAAGTACTTCGGTTGTTGAGTTGCAGGTTGTGACCAGATCAGATCCAATAAATCTGAAGATCTAAATCAAATTAATAGATTTAGTTTGGACTAATTTGGTTAATTAGCTCATTAGTAGAAGCATCGGATTTTTTATTTTTCAACTCAATTATCTAAATATTTGACCTGATAATCCGATCAATTAATTTTTTCAATTTCTAATCTTTTAATGTTTTATCCTTAAGTTTATAGTAATAGAGCCATTTTTTATCTTTTTTATTAATATTGGGTTAAGAAATTTTTCTATTCACATCATCAATAAATATATCATAATCAAGTTTTATATTATTATTAATTATTCTAAGATCAAAAATATTTTAAAAAATGTAATTCTTTATTTTTTAGTTTAGCTTGATGATCCAAGTGAAACCAACCCAATATTGATCGGATCAGTTTGATTTGAATTTGTTGAAAAAAATTTAAAAATTGAATTAAACTAACTCAATTAAATTTGATCAGTTTGAATTTATTTTTTACTCAAAATCCGATTCAAACTAATCCGTTTACACCCCTATTATTGGAATTTGTTATAAGTTTTGCTGTATTATCTTAAAATATTCTTCTAATAATTTTTTAATATTTAATAAAAAAGCATTAAAAAATATATTTAATATATTATAAATAAAAAAGCATTCAATAATTTCTTATTTAACAATTAGGAAGACATTAAAAAGATATTTTAAGATAATTTGGTATTTTCTATTATGTGTATGTAAATATGATTAAGGGTGTTCAAATCCAATCCAATTCAATCAAAACCACTAAATCAATCCAATCTAAATCGAAAACTAATCAAAATCACAAAAAGTTTGGATTGGTTTAAATATTATTTTTTGCAAACTACTTGGATCAGATCGAATTTTGGATTTAGTTTTCAAAACAGATTCAATCCAATCCAAATCAAATAATATTATATAATAATTTTTTTATTGTTAAAGTTGTACTTTTATTTATAATAATTTTAATTTATCACATAATTTTCTATATTTGTATATTATTATTATTTAAATATTATTTTATACATAATTTATGAGTCACTTTTATTTTTATTTATTTATTTTATTGATTTAAGTTACTTTTTTTTTATAATATTTTATACTTAAGATTTTATTTTATAAAAAATGATTAAATCGATCCAATTCAAGTCGTAAAAAATTGGTTTGAATTAGATTGGTTTTAAAATCTAAAGTAAACCGATTCAATCTAAATCGCTATATATTTTATTATTTGAGCTCTAATAGAAAGTCAAATCGCCAATATCGTGCTTTCAACATATTAATGTAGAATGAATTCATTGCAAATTAAGCTGTAAGATGATTAAGCTCATTAGCACTAACAGTTAGTTTTGATAGAATTACCAATATCCGGACCCTATTACCAGAAATTTGATTAATCCGATTCGACCTGACTAAGGTCCCTGAAGGGGATAGAGGTCTCCAAAAGAGAGTTTTTCCCATTTCTAGGGTTTGAATTCAAGACTTCTGATTAATGGGCTAAGGTACCTAGCACTAACAATTAGTTTTAAAAACTAAAGTTTATTATTATATGTAACCCAAAAAATATATTATTTTTAACACTAATATGCGAAAATTAACAAATAAAATATTGATATGATTATATATGAATATAAAATTTTTTTGATGATATTAAATAAGTGAGTTTTTACTTCTTTGATTTGATAACTATAAATTTTTGTGCCTAAATTCACGTGCACTTTTGAATATTTTTGCCATCCAGCTAGATAAACGAAAGTGAAAAATAGAATGCCAAAGGAGTTCGTTGGGTCAAGGGTCAATAGTGCTGTTTCAGTTGTGGACGGTTGAATCATTCAAAGTCATATGAATTGAGCCATTTTCCTCCCCAACCGGTTGAATTAAGTAGTGACGTTGCAAGCTAACGATGACAACAGTCAAATAAAACCGCGCCCGAGAACAAGCTAAATGACATAAGTCAAGGTCGGGTCATGCGGGTCGATTAGCGTCCCGTGTAATGTATAAATGTCACATCATTTTTGCACACTTGATTTACGCAGTAAAAAATTTTAATTTAACATTTAAATTAGTAAAATTCAATATTCATAAGATATTATTTAATATAATAAATATCTCAAGACTTATATAAAGTCATCTGAATGCTTTCTTTAGTTAATGCTTACAGGGCTGCTTTTTTGGTTTGAACCCTAGTCATATAATGAAATTCCACCAACTTATGACCTATGGTGCAAACCTATATAAATGAATATAGGACTATACTAGAAAAGATTTTAAGAAGAAACATTTAAAAAAAAAAAAAGTTACCTAGGACGACGGATGGGAATTAAATTTTATTTTTTACTTTCACGGCGCCGCTTGTCTTAGGAAAAATTACCATTTCAATCCTTCATTCTAATTTTGACGAAGATCGGTTTGCTATAATTTAACATCAGAATCATAACCGAAATTATGTGCTCCAATTATTTAGCACAACGAAAATTACACAATTTTCCTCCGAACAAACAACAAACCCAATTAAAATAAGCTCACGCACTAGCACTCAAGAGTAGTGATCAGGGTTGTTAGATTCTTTATCTTCATGTGTTAGGCATCCATGGCCAAAATGGTGCTGAGGTTCATTGGCTTCATGTACCTTGTAGAACCAGACATAATTCGCTCCACAATAAGTCTATTCGCTTTCTCAGATGGATGGAATGGATCCCAAAATGCATACAAATTTCTATTTGGGCACAAGTTGGAGAGTGGTGTGCATAGCCCAATACCATTGTAGGGCCCTTGGCCACAGCATGCTACTTTTGCTGTAGTGAATCCTGTCCAATTGATCAACATACATAGCATGTTAGCTTTGGTCTCTTCGTGACTGTTATTATAAGAGGAAAATTATTAAGTGATTTTAAAGTAAGAAAATGCGCAGTCAAGGTGTTAATTTAGTAGTAGATCTATCCATTTTTCACTAATTGCCCCCCAATTTGATATTAGATAAAGTTTAATTTGTGGTATATGAACCTTTCTTTCTCTCTATGAAGACATGTGTACGTTGATAATAAAAAAAAAGAAGAAAGAAAATGTTAATTCTATGAAATATTTAATTCTCAACATTTTAGTAATTATATTAAGAGCATTGCTAAATGGCTCAAAAGAAAAATGTATGAAATGTAAGTGCGAAATCATATTAATATTGGAAAGAAGAAACAGATTCTACATCTCATGACAATATATGGGTGCTCTAAATGAGTAAAATGCTGCTTCGTGAGTGGTTGTACTAATTATCATTCATACTATGCAGCATTTTTTTTATATTAAAAAATGTAACTAAGTAGAAGATGATAATGACCCACAATTAAAATGTTAGACATTAAATAGAATATAATTCCAATTTTCCCTTGTTCGGATAGTACTGATGAATGTTCACATGTAATTAGCGGGAAACTAGGAAGTTAACATGAAACTTAATAATAGAGTCCCAAGTTATATTACCATAAGCGGTTGGATTACTAATGAAGTCAATGTGCATTTGTGCTGTGTTTGCAGCAATGAAAACGTCCCTCCCAATTTTCCTGTTGAGGTTTGCTAGCATGCGTTCTAGTCGAGGGTTGTACAGTGTCGCAGCTCGTTGTAGCTCAGAAGAGCATTGCCCATTTGCGCTGTGCATAGCCATTTCTGCGGGAACACAACCCAATGGTCCTGTCCCAGTAACAAGTACCCTCCTAGCTCCCAAATGATATAGCCTCTGCAATGCATTGCATTGTTATGCATGAAAAAGTAGGGTTACAGGTGTTCATTGGTCTAGCTAGGTAAGAACAAAAAAGAATTTTTTAAGTGCTTTCAAAATTACAAAATAAAAAAAGAAAAAAAAAGTGATGCTTTTAAAATAAGAAAAAAAATTATTTTATGTTTTATTTTAACATGTTTGTTTTGCTTTCCAGAGGTATCAAACTAACTTATGATATAAGTGACAATTATATTATATTTCAAATAATTAAAAGTGTATTTTGAGACGCATTTTCTCATTTTATGGTAAAAGAAATGTGAACCAAACAAGAAATTCATAATACAAAATGTCGATTTGTCGGAGACTGTTGTTTTTTACTTTCACTATATTTTTAATGTAATAATTGATGTGTTAAGTTGTAAATAGACCATAACATCACTTTTTCTTATTTGATATGGTATCACCGTGTTCACTTTAATTTCTTGTATTTGAGGATATGCCTTTGTGCTTTGTGGGATTTTACCTGCAAAAGCTTTCGGTATTCGGAGATGAGAAACTTGACATATCGAGGTAGTGGATATTGGAGAGACCTTGCAGAAAAGGGCACTAGGTAGTAGTTGTTCACAAAATCATTACCACCTACAGTGATGAGTACCAATGCGTTATTCACCAATCTTTTAGTCTTCGAAGATCCAATTAGAGCAGCCAATCGTCGTTGGTACTCTTGGAAATAATCTAGCTGTCTATACATTCTTGTTACGTTCATCTGCAAAAGTTGCATTTAGCATTGATTAGCGCAAACGTTGCCTGTTAAAATTTGCTTTCCTTGTGTCTCTTGAGTTCCGCCATATACTTTTTTAGGAGATATCCTTCACATCCTCTCTTTGTAGGATGATAAATATAAATAGAAAAATACTAAAGAATTAAAATTTCTGACTTAATTTCTTTGCCATAATGATGTAGTATAATATTAATTCTTAAATGACTAAGTAAGTTATACTAATTTATTTTATTTAATTATCGCTCTTTTTTTTTTTCCATCAAAGATTCATGATTATTTTTTTTTAAGGATTTAATTTAAATATATTGTCAGTGTAAAAATTTTTTATACAGATATTTAATTATAAATTGCCACATTAGCAAAACTCTTTAACATAACTACCCATTATTTAAATGGTCATACAAATAGAAGGTTTTGATTGAATGACAATGTAAAAAATTTTTATAGAGTCATTGTACCTAAATTAAACTCTTTTCTAATAGTTAAGTATAGCTTAATTAGATAATTTTAATGTCTAATCGTCAGTATATTGCTATGTGTCACATCTAATTGAAATACAAGTACAAATATAACTTCTTGTAGTTAATTAGTTATATTTAAGTAAGTCAGATACATAAAATACCTCTATTATTTTTATGCTACCTCATGCATAAGTTTCTAACTTATATGAGTATGCATTATGTACTTGTATAGGCAGCAAGGAAAGTGGGAATGGTTGGTAGAATTAACTTACAAACTGAACTCCAGTATCATTAAGGATTCCAATTCCAGCTGAAGCGAAATTGGCACCAACTAGGAGCTTCTCTCCTTTTAATTCTGGACTCAAATATGGCAATGTAGCTTCAGCACCAAGTCTCATACCTGAAACAACTCAGCTTGTTAATTATAAATACATTATGCTAAGATGGGAAAAAAAAATCATTAATTTGTTGGACTCAAAAGACAAAATTTTGACATGAAAGTTACTTAACTGATAAAATCAGGAATGTTAAAGCCATTAGAGAAACGGCCAGTTGGTCTGCCAGTTGGATAATCAATTCCATAAGGAGGGGAATCAGCACGAGCAGTGGTGAGCAAATAGTTGTTGTTTCCATTATCAACCAGTGAATCTCCAAATACAAAGAATGCCCTTGGCCTAGCTTCAACACTAGGGACAATAGTAACACCAAGTACCAAAACTATGCCGAGAATCATCAAGGGAACAAAACCTGACAAGGTTGCCATTGCAATGAAATGAGCCTTTGGAAGTGGATATAGGGTTGACTTGATTGAAGACTATGTTGTTTTGGATGTTGGATGTAGCTTCACCTGGTATTCAAGTCTTTATATACATATACATACCATTTCTACCATGTTAGGCACATTTCATTATTAGCCTATGACGTCCACTTTTGGGTGCTCTTAATTTTATTTAAGATTTCTAAAGCTCTTCTTCTAAAAATTGTGGCAATTTGACTAAGCTTAAATGAGATGGATTGGTACTAGTGGTGGCATGGATACGTAACTAGAAACAGAACACTATGTGTATACATACTGTTGTACCAACCAAGACATTTTGGATGCATTAAAGATTAAAAAGCTGAATGAGATGTTTATTAATTTAAACTATAAGGCAGCCAGTAACGTTGGTGGCTGAATGCTAATTCTAGTAATCAATTTTAATACTTTAGCTAAGACTGCGGTGCAATTTGTTACCACAATCAATTGTCCATTCCTCCCTCTTTTCCCACTTCTGAGGCGATTAAAATTCTTCTAACGTTGCTAAAATAATAAATGCTATATATATATTGAAAAATTGGGTGGATAACAACCCAACAAAAGAAAATGAAACTGCAAATTAGACTACAATGCTAGCCAAAGCATTTTGGGGACTTGGAAAACGATGAAAACCAAACTCCAAATTAGAGTGACCCGTATATTTTCCTTATTTGGTAAAATAATAAAGACAGGTAATAATGAAAAGAGAAATGCTAGTTTTCATGAAAAGAAATTTGTGAAATGACACACGAATGCAAACTTGACATTGTAGTAAAAATCGGTTTAATCCTTATCCATCTTTGATTTCTTATGCAGGGCCCATTTTTACCAATTTCCTTAAACATAATTAGTCCAAATCGTTCGTTGATGAATTCACACCGATCAATTCGAATTATTTAGCAAAGTTGGAAAGAAAATCGTTCACTCCCTCTTTTTTCCGTTAGATTGGTAAAGTAATATACACGATATACATAAAATAAATATAGTGTCCACTAGCTGAATTTTTATTATGCATGAAATTGAATTATACAAATAAAGAGTTCATTTTGTTATCTGTGCCATAAAAATAACTTGCTTCGTTCCGTCCAAAAAAAAAAAAAACTTGTTTCAAATAATTTCATTTTCCACCTTTTCTAAAACTATAAATTTTTGTGTTTTCCTTTTTGAGCATGGCATAGTAATATAGCATTTTGCGATTCCAAGCTGAAAATTGATAGATTTCCTTAGACACAAATAAAAAATAATTTACCACTAAACATCAATAAAAAAAATAAGTGCCTTTAACACAAGCACTAGCGCACCTTGAAAATATTTAAAAAAATAAATAAAATTAAAAGATTAATCTTTATGACACTGATGATGTAACTCTTTGTAGGTGCTGGCATGAAAAAATCTGTGATATTTGTAAACGTGATAGCAAGTCGTTTAATATCAGGTCACCAAATTATGCTTCAGGCAAAAGTTTTTTATTATAGCTTTAGCCCAAATTATGGTTTTTGAGTTTCAAGAGAAAAATCCAAATTCATTATGGGTGTGTTCATTTGGGATTCTTTTGGCAAATAATCACTTTTTTCATAAAAAAGAAAATTAATTTTTGTATATTTAGATAATTTTTTAAAAAATAATAGAATCTCAAAAAAAATTATTTTCAATTTTTTAATTAAATTGAAAAAAGTAGCTTATAAAAAAAATCAATTTTTAACTTTTTTAACTAAATATAAAATTTAAACTTCAAAATTATATTTTTTAAAAGATTAAACAAGTACATCCTATAGTATCATGAGTTAATTTGCTTCTTGAACAACAAAAGGTAGATGAAAACAATATTTGAGCGGCATAGTGATTATTTTATAAAGATAAAAAACATACCCATTGATGAAATCCTAATACAATATACAAACCAAACACTACTTTTTTTATTTTTTATAAACTCAAACCAATACACATTATGTATCACTGAAATGATGATACAACTAGAACAAGACCCGCGCATTGCGCGGGGCAGGTAAACTATAGAAATGATTAAAAAAATCCCAAAAAATCTGTCATAATATTATTGTGTTGAAATTAGCTAGTACACGAGGTACTTGTACTTTAAATACATAGCACATTACAAACATAGATGAATTGGTTTGGTTTGAAAACAAATGGTAATCAACTTGAATATGTATGTAGATATAAGCTCAGTTTAAGACATATGATAAGTAACTTGAATATGTATTTAGAAAAAGCTCTTTGGGAAAAACTTGACCACAACAACATAGCATAGTTCTTAAGGTTATGTTAAATGGAAATAGTAATATTAAGAAGATAAAATAATTCTGTGATAATTGAATAAACCTTATGCAAAATTGTGAATCCCATACAAGCAAATCAAAAGAATATTACTAAAGTATCCTTAAATCCTAATAGCCTTGTCAAAAGATTTGTAAAAGGTTAATTACTTAATTCCTAAGCACTTACTAAAAAGAAATGAATACTGGCTTGATCTGATTTAACTCTAGAGCCACCCCAAGAACACCTTTATCTCAGTAAGGAATTGACCATGTTTTCCATCAAATATTTTGAGTTCTGACCTTGACAATCAAAGTTACTCTAGAGAGAATGCTGATTCAAATCATAAATGACTAATACAAACAATTACAACTAAGTTTTTTTCTCATTAGGTGGGTATAGGTGGGTTCAATTATATGCATCAAACAATGTCATTATGTCTTATCATAAACTATATTTATAAAAGGCTGCATCGTTACCTAAATAAATCAGCACTGGGTTAATGCCTTTCTCAAAGTATGCTTTGAATCCCACTATGTAAGAATATCTCATAGAGAAGTAGCAATAGCAATCAATGTATACTTAACCCAACACTAAACAAACTCAATCTATAAGATGGAAGCACTTGGCTTTAGCCACATACACCTCCAAATTAACTTGATAGTTAGGCAATGAAAAAGCAAATAACCATATGAGATGATTTGATTGTCAATCATAATTGTTATGCATACACATCACATAAATAGTCGGGGAGATTGAGACCTATATAGGAACAACTTCAAAGTTTTCCATCCAACTACTATTCATATAGCTCCAAGCACACAGTGAACATTTTATCCCAAAGTAGTTCTTATTCTTACTAAATTTATGATGCTATTGATACTATTTCCAATACACTTCACTGGTTTTTCATACCAAATTAGGATTGTAGGAATTAGGATTAAAGCTAAATGATAATAGATAATGCAAATAGGGCCATGATGTTGACTATCAGGGTTCTCCTTTAATACCTCAACCAAGTAAAAGCTGAAATTTATGCATACTTTACATGAGGAAAAAAAGTATCTTCTCTTGTTCTAGTAGAAAACAATTATAGGTATATGTTTTGGTATGATATCGAGGTCTATATCAGTGAATGAATGTGAGAGTCATGAAACATTTTAGGGTGCTAACCATATCTCTATGTATAAGGTCCTGGAACTTCAACATGATAAGCTAGCATGCCGTAAAAGGAGTGTTAGGCCATGAAGGAAATGCCTTCTTTGCTGTAAATACAGCAACTTTAAATTCTTCATCTGTAGTCATTAGAGAAACTTGTGCAAATTAGAATTTAATTCTGCAAGGCTGAGGAAAAAGTGACCCATATTTGAACCCTCTTAATAGGAGGCAACTTGCCAGTAATGGGGGCTAATATGAAATAGGAATTCTAGAGTAGAAGAAAAAAGAAAGAAAGAGCAAGCAAAAAGAGTGTTAAGATTCACCTTCTCATTTTGCTTGTGATTAACGAACTCCAATCAAATTCTACATTGGAGCCCTTCTACAAAAGCCAAAAATAAAAGTGCTGTCTGAGATCCGATCTAGTATCAAACCCCCTAAAACATTTCTTTCAATAATGTGACAACTTCCTCCATGTTCCCTTATTTCTTCAATTTCGCATCCCAATATTTCAATTTTCATTTTGGTGTTCAATATTACTACGCCTTCCTCTATTTGCTTCTAGCTTCGATTTTTTGATCTCGTGCCAAATGGATTCTCAGCCAATTGATCAGTGGAGACGAATGGGAATCGTCGATGTTGTCTGGCAAGGCACGGAACAATGGCACATTGTGAGGTGAACGGTGATGCCGGTAGCTCTAGGGGTGAGGATATGGTGCGGAACAATGGCACAACGCGAGGTGAACGGTGAGGATGGTGGCTTTGGGTGCAACACCGTGGTGGTTGGAGGTGTGCTCAGAAGAACGGCACAACATTGCTCAGTCAATTGGTCGCATGGAGGTGCGTGACAGCGTGGTGGTTCAAGATGTGGTGGTGGAGCATGTAGAACAGCAACACGGCGTGGCGCTGTATGCGGCTGTGGGCACAGGTTTAGGCTACAAGTGGTGGTGCATAGGCAAGATGGAGGAGGCTTGATTTGATAAAGAGGGTGATGGCTACCAGTATGGGGTTTTGGAATGCGAAAGAGGAACGGAACAAACATTTAAGGGTGAATAGTAACATAAGAAGGAGAAATAAAGAAGAAGAGCAACGAAAGTGGTTGATGCCATGGTAGGATGATTTAGAGAATGACAACTTTACAAAGAAGTTGACGTGGCAAAGTTGGAGACCATCTGAAATGTCAAGATATTATTGTGCCACAACCTTGGCTTCTGTTTTAATATATTATATAGATGTCCAAAACCAGACGCATGCATGTACATTTGGATCTTTATTCTTTCTGTCCACCTTTTCCAAATCAGTGGATGAAACCATTCTCTTTCACCCCATCCCTAGTTTTTCCACGATCAGCCTTCTTCACCTCTTCATCTACCAGCTGCTCCTTCTCTTTCTCCTCCTTCAACCGTGCTTCTTCTTCACCCTTCTTCTTCTTGGCACTCTCAAGAGACTCAATCAAATTCTGCAAGCATGTCTCCAAATCATCACTATTTGACTTTGGCATGATCTTCTCAGCAACATCAGCAGGTGTCATATTGACATCTTTCAATAATCTCTCAATATAAGGAAACAAATGATGGGAATCAATGTCCAAGTAGTTCCTTGCAAGAACCTTGAAAGCCTCATAGCAACAATATGACAACTCAATGTGCTTGTCCATTCTTCCACTCCTAATGAGTGCAGGATCAAGCTTGTCCACAAAATTTGTAGTGAAAATTATGATCCTCTCTCCTGCACAAGCTGACCAAATCCCATCAATACAATTCAATAGCCCAGACAATGTTACCTTACTATCCTTATTCTCTTCTTCTTCAGCCTTTTTAATAGGGTCTTTAGATTCCTCATTCTCATCTTTCTCCTTTTTCATCTTCCTCTTTCCAGTAAGATCAAGGGAACAATCAATGTCCTCAATCACCAAAATAGACCTGCTTGATGTCTCAATCAATAGAGTTCTTAGCTGTGTGTTGTCCTTCACTGCTGTCAACTCAAGATCATACACATCATAGTATAGGAAATTAGCCATGGCAGCTATCATGGTAGACTTACCAGTTCCTGGAGGGCCATATAGTAGATACCCACGTTTCCATGCCTTCCCAATTTTGGCATAGTACTCTTTTCCCTTCTTGAACTTAACAAGATCACTTATGATCTCTTCCTTCTTCCTTGGCTCCATGGCCAAGGTCTCAAACCTGGCAGGGTGCTCAAATGTCACATTGCTCCACTTTGCCCGATTCCATCCATACCAACCTATGTTACACAGAAACAGGTATGGGTATGAGTATTGAATACGACGTAATATGTAATTATGATAATTTTATTAGAAAAAAATTAGATATGAATACGACAATATTTATTAAATAAAATATTATAATTATATAATAAAAATAAATTAGAATTATAATTATTACAATACAAAACTTATGAATATTCTTTCTCCAACAGTTGCTTGAAAAAAAGTAAAGGTTTGTTATTTTCAATAATTTTGAGAAAGATAAGTTTGTAAAAATGAGAAGATACAAAAAAATCAATATCAAAATTAAAATTTTGTCCTTACCAAATCCTTTTCTCTAATTATACTCTCATCTAAACAATGCTAGAAAAAAAGATTATAGGGTCAAACCAAGCCAAGAGCATAAATGCAGGAGTATTATGCAAGTATTGGTACGGAATACAAATATGATACAAATATGTCACCAATTTTGGAGTATTTGTGCAGCATAGATACCAACCAGTGCTGCAATTGTTGGTATACAGCTTCAGTTGCCTGTTCTTCATTTTGATTGCTTTCCCTTCTTCCAACACATGTGGGATGTAAGAGTGAGCAATGAGGTCCCTATAACGCTTATGACAGGTTAGAGTGTAGTATCTCTTCTCATCTGAGGCAGGATAGAATGAAAATGACTGTGACCTGAGGGTGGTCTTGTTTGAGACCCACCAAACCTTTACACCTTTGAACTCATCAGTGACCTCTTCATTGTCATCCATGCTAAGCACCACTGGTGTCTGGCTATCCTTGACAACTTCAGCTTTGAGCCTTTTGGCCTTTTGGGAAGAGTTCTCACTGAGGTATGTTTGGATGGCAGTGAAGGCTTCACTTCGTTTGAGGCGCTCACCGGTGAACTCAGAGAAAGTGATTTGGATATAAGGCGACAAAAAGCATGCTAGTTTGTGAGTGTATTTTTGGACATGCAAACGGAGGTGAGGAGGGAAGAACTTCTCAAACATGGCGTACATGAACATAATGGTAGCCATGATTGACCCCAGCTGTGACCACATTTGCTCAAAGCCCGTCTCCCTTAATCAACAATCTCTTCTGAGAAATAATTGGCTTCTTTTTCTTTTTTTCCTTTTCAATGGAATTCCAACACTGTCAAGGGAGGGTATTTATAAGGAGTTAGCTTAATTTCTTGCACACCAACCAAGCAGAGCTCCTTGTGGGACTCCTAAAATAATATTGTTGTTCCGTCTTGTTGAATGGGTTACACCTCTTCTATAACATTAAAAATGTGGAGCTGAAGTAATATTGATACACATTCCATTGATGTTTGTCATCCAGCATAAGCACGAAGAATCTCTCGTTTTCTGTGGGCAATTAATTTCTTAACTTTTTGTATTATTCGGCCATCATATCACTTTTGGCCTAATATTGTCAGTGCCTCACTTCCATTCGGACATGCGCTTTCATGACCACTGTTTTACTATAAAGTATGAATAAACGAGATTTAACAAAGACATCACCCCTTTAATAATAATTTATCTGTGTATGTGCTATTGGAAGGCTCATGGAAGCTTAATTGACCCTATAAGTGATGGTTGCGTTAACAACATAGCTACTATTAGTTATTCACATTTACATGCGGAGTCAATAGGTTTTTATTTGTGCAGCTGCTGGTTCCAGTAAGTGAAATCCAGCATGCTTTAAAAGCATTGCACCTTGATCATCCGGCCGAAGAAACAGCAACAAGTGTTGGTGCCACTGGCGTATATAGTTTGAAAAACAGACTACACAGAGGATACTAATATATTGTGGCAAAGTAAGAAGAAACAAATATCTGTGACTTTGAAAGGTGGCCTATCAAATATAGGCACTCTAATTATTCAAACTTGCGTGGAATAATATACTGTCATCGGTGCTGGCACTCTGTCAACTAGTTGCCACAAGCGATGTGGCTTGCCCTGAAAGTGAAAATCTTTGCATACTTTAACCTTTATCTTTGGTTGAAGAGATAATCATGGGGAAAATGATTTTAAAAGGAATGTTTTCCATTCTGTATGCTAGTTCTGTCATTAATTGGACTTTCGGATGCAAATATGCAGATTCCAGAAAATATACCATTAGCCTTCGGTTCATATGTAGACTGGTTTATGGTAGCATGACTTCGAATTTAAGGTCTTAACAAACATGTATTTTAAAGCTGAAATGTCAAGGCAACTTCGAAACTATAATATATTCTTGCGCAGTTGTAACCACGATATATGTACTTAAATATGCGTCACCCATCGTTAGGCACTTAAGGTACCTTAAACCAACGAAAATGTCTATTTGTTATATCTACTAAATAGATTGACAGCAAAATTTTGGCCCGCAAGGGGTAAAAACTTCAAATTCCTTCTATAATATACATCAAGTTGGAGCGTTGGACAAATTGGTACAACATATATGATGTCAATTAATAGGGTAACCTGTGAGGCCCATAATTCTGTCTGCCAACAATGATTATGAGGCTGAAGCAGATGACCTTTGAGTCTTCAATCCGAACAGATTCTCAAATAACTTTGGAGCCATAGGAGGAAGATTCGTGGGTTGAGGAGCCATAAAATTTACTATCTTTTCATGAACGGTATACCTTCAACATCAAATCATTCAAAAGCTTATTCCATTCATATGATAGATGCAAGAAATAGATTGTTGCAACGGCAGAAAAAGAAAACAAAAGTAGCAGCAATCTTTCGATACCTTATTTTGCGACTTTTTGAAGCACGTCTATCAACAATTTTTCTTTTCTTTGTTTGCATTCTCTTCAACGCATAAAATGCTTTCTCTATACAAATAGAAATAACAGAAAATGAGAAAATGGATTTCCACTCCTAAAGAACAGATAAATTTATAATTTTCAGGGAGAAAACTAAGAATATTGCGGAGAGAAAAAGCAACTTATGAAGACTTCAGCCTCTGAAAATTTAGAACCAACTTTTTGGGGGATGGTAATACAAAAAGGAACTAACAGATAATTCATAATTCTGCATCCCTTTAATGTTTTCAATTTTCAAATGCAGACATTCGAAAATTAAAGTTGGAACTGACATGCTGGTGAGTCCAGTTAAACTCAAATGCAGTCATTTGTATTTTGTACAAGTGTAAAAGGTGCTGTGCGTTTGGAAGCCAGTATATAACACAAAACTACACCAAATATGCAAAACATTTTTTATATGCATCATTATAGATGTATAGCATATCCATTCTGTTAATGTATGATCATGAAAATCAGAAGCCTTGATTAGTCGAATGGTATTAGAAGTAGAAATTTTATTATAAAATAATTAAACAGCCAAAAAGTAAGTATTTACCAGATGATGAAGGATCAACTGTTTCAAAAAATTCTTTCAATAATTGCTGATAAAATTCAGAGTCATCCAGAAGTTCAGGGTCACCATCAGTTCGTCCTTCCTGAGCAGAGTTAAGTTTAAAAACATGTCATGTTTAAAACTAAAATACCAGAAAAAGAGGCAGAGTAGAGAGAGGAGCTGCAAAAAGTCCAAAAGAAGACATTAACCAATGCTGCCACTTCACGGAAAGACATTACTTGTTGATCACTATGCACATAAGTAATAACAAACTGACAAAGCGATACTCAAAAATCAGTAATTTATATAATGCTTACCTCTTCTTTAGAGTTATCCTTAACCTCAGGAACCTGGACAGTGGAGTTACATGCCACAGTAAGTGCACATGATGAAGGTTCTTAATAAGCTTTTTATTTAACATACTCTTTATGCCTGTTTCAGCATATTATGGAATCCGCAGAATGCTTTTAAAACAACTAAGATTAAGAGACTGACTTACATATCCAAATATACTAACAACTGATCTTCTCAGTTGCATCTGCTTGACCATTCTACTGGGATCCCTCATATAAGCAGCGACTTGATTACTTATATCCTGTGATGAGACAACAAATTACGAGTAAAATAACCTGCCTATCACATTGTAGAATCCTCAGTCCACTTACAGGACCAGACCTGATTAAAAGCGTGCAATTTGCCTTTAATGGCAGCAGCACCAGTTGTCACTTGTGTCATCCTCTGCCATTTGTTGATTGACTTGTCTCTGAAAGATGCTATTCTACAAGATACAATAGAATCATGAATAGCATCAGCCAAACAGACATCCACAAAGAGGGTAGCACAAAATGTTTTAAGATGGAAATTCAGATAAAGTATAAAAAATGCATAATTTGAGAAGTCTCAAACACTCTATTTGAAAAAAGAGCTAGAAATCTCAATGCTGCATCGCCTTGAGACAATGAATGCCTGGCAGAATAAATGTACACTTGAAGATTACAAAAAATACCTCTTGTGTGTCCGAGAAATCTGTGACCAATCTTGATCGAAATTGTCATCCGAATTCTTAGAAACGTCCAAATCTTTTGATGACCTCTCTGGACCTTCAAGAAAAGGGGGGAAAATTTTTAAAATAAAAAGAAAAATACTTTGTTACTTTGGCTTTCAGAGCAAAATGGAAGGTATGGACAGTGTTGTACTTGTAACTACAGAAGCACATGGTATAGATTAACCAGATATTCAGGTAACTCTTCCAACCCACATTTTTTTCTTCCCTAACAAAAAACTTATGATTTTCAATTTCAGACAGCATCATTTCCCAACTTTTCTTTCTCTCCATTCATGTAACTATTTTGGATAGATGTTTATTCCTTGCTTGACAAATGTGATTAGCACCTTACTTCATTGACCATGTTGGTGAAAGAGTATAATAGGTCATAGTCTACAGACAAAACCCTTGAACAAAATCCATACTCTTAAAGCAGCTACAATGCTAGTATTATTGCCATCTCTTACAGGGAATGTTCAAATCTATCCACCTCAATAGTAACTCCAAAGATATGCCACAAGCATCAAGTAAACAAGGCCTTAACAGGGCATGAAATGATAACAAGACAGATAAAATCATAGAAGAAACTAGAAAGGGAAACAGGTACAAAAAAGGAATCATTTACCACTTGTGGCTTGGGTAATAGATGGATTCTTTGCAAATAGAGCCTGGAACGAGGAAAGTAATATCGGTGACTAATGAAATCAGAGGAGGTCAAACATAATATCGTACATACAACAATATAACAACTTCATATTTGCACCAGATGACTAAGAGACATTAATTATTAGAGTATTAGACATGAAACAACAACAACAACCCTTTAGCCTTATCCACTAAAAATAGATATGAAACTAAATAAAAACAAATTCCCATTTCATTCTTTTTATATAAATTTCCAGGCAAGAATCGCACCTCTTGGAGTTCCAATATAGAATCTAAAGTCTCCTTGGAAGAAATCATCAAATCTGAATATGCTACTCTAACATTCTCATCTAATTCACAGAATGAAGACCTGATTGGCTCCTGCAGACAATTTACCATGTTGCCATGACATTCAAATATGATATATAGCAAATCACATTAAATCTTAAAATTGGGATAGGAAAATACCTGAGGTAACCTATTTGAACTTGAGAATGGCTTCTGAAGCAAGAATCTGAGCTCAAGAATTTTGTACCAGAGGGCCTTCAGGTAAAACAAAGTTCAGTGATACTATTATAAAATCAAAACATGAAGAAAATTGTCCACTAACTGGTACCAAAGCAAAAGTCAAAGCTGCAATTGACAACATCTATATAAAAATTAAGAACTAATAAACATGTTTCAACACAGCACAAATAACAAAAAGGAAATGGGAAAACAGAATATTAAATAACTAGCAAACAATCACTAAATAAAATAGCCTCTACCACAATAAAACAGAAAGTATTGATCAGGGTACAAGTCAAATAACACCACACCTTCTGGCTTTTTATAGCTTGGCCTTTAAGGAGATCTTCATCCTTATGATGCTTCAAATTCTTCAAAGTATCTCTGAAGACAGCAAGTTATTTTTCCATAACTCAGAATCCACATAATCATATGGATTATAAAGGGAAATATAATAGGTTCACCATAACTCAAGTGCAACATAGAAAGAAATAATAATAACACTTAGAAGGAGGATTCATAAATCATCAGGTTAATACTCAAGCTAACATAAGATTCTTCATTAATGTATCCACAAAGTAAAAGTATAAAAAATTCTGCAGTTATTTTGCAATGCACATTATGAACAAAAGTGTGAACTCTTGATGAAAAAAGACAATGTTATTGGCAAATGTCTAAACAATACCATACAGCAAACACTGCAGAAGCAAAAAAAAAAAAAAAAAAAAAAAGGCTAATAATAATAAGATTCATCCTGATTGTTAATGATCAGATAGTACACACAAAAATAACTTAAAATTATAGCAAAAATAATCAGACTATAATCCACTATTCCAAGAGTATGATTTGTTAGGTTACTGAGTACTAGCAGCAAGTAAACATATTAACATATGCAGTGTACTTTAGTGGAAGCATATCTAAAGTGTTAATCTGAGACAACCTTTTTTCACATTTTAAAGATATATACAGCAATAGGTCTAGCTGACTATTGTATCTGCATTATATCTAACAAAACGAGATATATTTGATGTAGAATAAAATGAAATAAAGACTTCGCTAAAGCATGTCCAAGATTAGTAACATCATTCCGAAACTTTGAATCTAGCAACATAAATATAAATAAACCTAATGCATATCAAGTGTTAAATGGAAACTTACAGCTCCTGGTGATGAAGATCCCTATACTCTTTCTCAAGCAGTTCCATCTCATCATTTTTCCATCCCTTTTGCTCTGTTGTCCCATCTTCTTCCTCATCTTTTCCCTCCTCTTCTCCATCTTGTTCCAACTGATCCTCATCCTCGTCCTCCTCACCATCGTCGTCATCATCATCATCATCAAAATCATCTTGTTCGTGCTCCATCTACATCAGGAAAAATAACCCCTCAACCGCAATCCACAAATGACATATTACAATCTTGCACCAACACTTACCTCTTCGAAATCCATATCATTGTAGTCATCCAAATCACTGTCGCTGTTTTGCATCTTTTTAGATTTCTTTCCAGATAATCCCATTTTCAAACCTAAATTGAGACAAATATATTATATTGAAAAATTAGTAATTAACTAACAACCATTACAAACACAGTCAACGAATACGGAACATGTAAATAGTCCTTAGCCCATGTAAAACCCTAATCATGCACCTAAAAAGTTAGCACTCAACCAACACCAGAAAGCAAGTAACAGCTTCAAATATGGCAATCAAGCAGCTCTATTATTCCAATTACAAACCGCAGAGGGATTTCACAGAAACACAATAGTTCAAGTAACAGTGAATGTTTCCAGTTTGTGCTGATAAAACAGCATCCTCTAGCATCTAAATTGCTTAAGAGTTCAAATGCATTAATCTGCTAAAAGAAAGCTCCAAAATACAGACTGAAAATCAAACCAAAACCTCACCCCAAAAAAGGAAAAAATTCAAAGAAATAAAAAACAGAGAGCTTAAATATGAAAAATAGGAGGAGATTTACAAGAAGGAGAAGGTGAAAACGATGATGAAGGCTGCTGGTGGGGGTGGCGGTAGCGGGGACTACGTGCTCTTAGCTCCCAATGCTTCTTCGTGGTGTGACTCTAGGAAAAATAGGTTACGGGCTCAGCTATCGAGTTCAAGCCCAATTTGTATGTTAATTAATTAAATGGGCCTAGCCCAACTACTAATGTCATCAGGGCTGGCCGGTAATGCTACCGCCGTTTTTTTGGTGCATTGGTCGCAAGTCAATGAGATTTGCCGAACACCTCATATAAATTACGTAAATCTCTCGTCGCTGGATCATTAGAGTGGCTTCTTCCGCGGTTTTATTTCATAATAAATACAGTCTCTCAAAAATTTACCCGAAATTTCATACCAACAAAAAATTTACCAGACATCAAATTAATTCTTTAAAAAGTTTAAATATTAATTTGACCTTTTTAATGTTTAAAATAAACATTAATTTAGTCCTCTAGTATATGTTTAAATATAAATTTTGTCCTTAAATTAAAAGTTGTTTTATATTATAAAAGACTAAATTTCTGTAAAAAATTCACGAATCTTATGATGACCAATTTAAATATTTCTTGCAAGTATTTATATCTTTTAAATCTCAAAAAAAAAAAAGAGGCAAAGCAAGTATTTACTACTATAATTTTAATTTACCAGTAAAGTTGTGTTGGAATTTATAAAACAATGATTCAATTAATTATTAATTTTTTAACCAAGTAAATTCTTGAAAATAATTTGATTATAAGAATTTTAAAAAGGAAAATAAGTTAAAAATAAAATGAGTGCTAGTAAATAAGAGCTCATATCATAATTAAAAATATATTATTTAAAAAAATGTACAACGTATGGATGAAAAACTAGTCCATTTATAATTTTCGCGGCAGAGTAGCTGTTTATGAGCATTTTTAAGTTTTTATAATTTAATATAAATAAATACATTTTTATATCAAACATATTTTTTAATGATTTAAAATTACAATAGAATTAAAATATTACAAATTTAATTATATATTATGATAATAAATCTATATGAATAATTGTCACGTAAATGGTATATACAGAGAGGGAGAGAAAAAAAAATGTATATAACAATTAATTTTTAAGCTGCATTTTGTTAAAAAAAATTTATATTATTGTGTAATTATATTTTAACATGTTAGTAAAAGTGGTTGATTCTTAATCAATTATTTTACACTGAATATCAATTACTTTAAAAATATCACATATATATATATATATGAGTTTAATTGATATGCACTGACAGTGTAAAATTGTTTTACATTGTCAACCAATAGAAATAGGGAAAAGTGAGAAATCATAGTAGGTCCCTCATTATAATGGGTAGTTATTTGTGTGAATTGGTACTTTTCACTATTTCTATTGGTTGACAGTGTAAAATTATTTTATACTGTCAGTGTATTAAAATTAAATTCTATATATATATACACCCTTCCCATTTGACCTATGGGTTGAAGCGAGGCGGGGTGGGTTCGGCCCACGGGTCAAATTTTCTTTTTTTTTCACATAATATATATAATATTATGCCTTTTTTGTGGGTGTTTATGTAATATTTGTGGACTCTATAATTTTTTGTTTGGATTATATTATTGATTATGTTTATACTTTTATGGACTATGTTGTTGTCTTGTTGATTATGAATTTATATTTTATAGTGAACATAGTTAATTTGTAGAGTGTAAATTTTTTAACATATTTGGATTTGAATATTGGCTTGTAAGCTTCTCTGTTGTGGTTATTTTGATTAGAAGTTCTATCTTATTCTTATTGAGAATTGTGATTTTTAACCATTTTAGAGTTAAGTAAATAGTTTAATACTTGATGAATAAATAAAATGAGATTCTTTGTATGGATATTCTTTTATTGTATTTAATTAAAATTCTTTTATTTTTTTAAAAGAATTTAGATGAATTAATTTATATAAAAAATATTATTTTCTTTATTTTCTATTTTTTGGCAAGCCAACTGCCAACCCGTTAACCTGCAACGGGGCAAAGCGGAGCGAGTAGGTATATTCAACCCAAATTACTAACGAGGGTTGGCGTCACTTCACTTTAAGCTTGACCCACAATGGTCGAGGTTAGGAAAGGTTGATTTGTTTGCCATTACTATATATATGATCCGCAGTAAATACTCGAATAATGAATATTACTACTTATAATATGTATTCCTATAATCCTATTTATTAATAGCATGTTTAGATTTTAGTTTTTTGGGGGGTGTAAGAATCAATTTTGACCCCCAAAATTGATTTTGGTAATTTTTTATGATATTTGATTTTTAGGTTTTTAAAATCAATTTTTATCTTTAAAATTAATTCAGTAAGAAGTGAAAATTTATTACTTTATATTAGAATTACTTTTAGAGGAATTATTAAACATACATTACTTTACTTCAAAATCAATTCTAACTAAATTAATTTTGACAGAATTAATTTTATATAGAATTAATTTTATAAACACAAAACCAAACACGCACTAAATGGATTCCTATTTTCTCAACCCTGAATAATTCCTGTAGATCCCATTATGAAGTGGTTTTTGCTATCCCAAACTCAATTCGCATTCTTCACGTTTAGGCAACGTCTATATTCCATCTTAGTTGACAAGGTGCACTACACACCTTGAATCTAAGGGGGAAGATATGAGGGTGTATCAGTAAAACTAATCACATATAATCTAATATAAATCTACAACCCCACTACACCACCATCCCTCGCGCAACCCTTTCCTCTCCAACTCCCCCCTCAGCTCCTCCATTGCCGCTGCTACAACATGTCCGAACCTCTCCCCCCTATTGGGTGTCATATGCCAGAACCACTGAAATGAAGTCAAAGATAATTGCCACTTTCTCTGTTTGCCTTTGTCTCACACTCTCTCTCACAGACCAAATCAAAACCCAATCATCATCTTTGACTTCTGTTCTTTGCAATCAATCACAACCAAACTAATATGAGAAAACAACTAACTGAAAAAACCAAAAAAAAAAAAAGAGAAAAAGAAAATGGTGTCCACTTCTCACAAGAAAAGCCTTCACTCCTTCATGGCTGCTAACAAGCTCACCATACCATCATCCTTTTCTTCTTCTTCTTCTTCTTCAGATGACTAAACTTGGACCTACTCTGCACACATACTCTTTCTCTCTCCCTCTCTCATTAACACTGAGCAAAGACCCTTTTGGTTTATTTCAAGAAAAAGATAAGGGTAAAGGTAAAATTTAATTTTTGTATTGATTGAATGAGAGATTAGCAAAGGGTGAGGGTCTTTTTATAGGCTTTGATGCAGTTGGGGTTGGTGGAGATTAGTGGGGCTGGAGACATTGCCGACACTACCAAGGGAACAACAAGGTGGTGGCGACGTCATGGGTTAGCGAGCTCTCCATTTTTACCACAATAGTAAGTCTTCATAGGTTGGATTGGGAAATGTTTGAGGGAATAATATTAGGACAAAACTTGCATCAAGTTTATCATATCCATTTCAATTAATTCTCAAAGCAAATAATAACATAGGTACAATTGTTTTAAAATAAGTAATTTAAAAATTTAAAGTATACACTTATCTCAAAAAAAATATTTACATGTCATTTTTTGATTTGATAAATGGATGAAAATACATACAAGAAACTTAATCTAACTTTCTTCCACAATATTATGCATCAAACCCCCCCTAAATAGATGCACCACACAATCAATGGTTGAAATTCAAGGTGTGTGATACACCTTGTCAACTAAGATACACCACAATCTTTGCCTGACATTTAACTAGTTTTCTCTTTACCTCTCCCCCTTTATTCCTCAGCAATATAATGGTCAACGTGGAAAATAAGTGAAAATGTGAAATTTAGGATATATAACTTTTCCATTCTATTTATCAATTCAATTCCATTTTTCTATCATTTTATCCATCTATCCATTGGAATTTTTCTATATGCTAAAATCACGAGTGGTTTAAAAGAAATTAATTTGACAGAAAGATATAATTAATATAATTATGTTACATTTGTCAAATTTTTGTTTAAAAAGCAAAGAATGAGAGGGAGAAACCAAATAGAATATTTGAATCCATTTATTTATATTTAGTTTATATAAGAAAATGTTTTATACATTATTCTATCGTTTTAATGAGTGTTATTAAGATATCTTTTATTTTTTGTTTTACCCGTGTTTTGAAGTAAACTATAAAATATTTATTAACAGCTATTTTATTTATAATATTCATTTTTTAAGAGCGTATTGTTAATTCACCACCTTAAATTTAAGATGAATATGCCAAATTGTCTTTAGCTTCACCAATAAGTTGTTAGATAAGTGATAAGTAGGTTAGTCCTCTATATAAATATGTTTAAATAAGTGGTTTGAGCTAGAGTAAATGGACTCCAAGAGAATGTAATGGGCTTTAATTATTTAGATTGACAAATTTATAATAAAATGAAGTTATTAGTGAAGGAGTATATTCCATCATATTCCATCAAAATTCTCATTTTTAGTTCTCTCCTAATTTAGGGGATTTGAAGTGGAATTTCATTTTATATAAATAATGGAGTAGAATAATTACTTCACTTCACTCCATTTCATTCCACTCTCTTAGGTTCCATTCTATTCCACTCCATTATTTATCACCAATCTAAACACACTTATAAGGATTGGCTAGGAATTGGTCCTTTATGCAACCTGCTTCTTTTCATTCATATTTCTGATACTAACCTTCAGATCATTAATAGTTGGCAAAGTGATGGTTGGAGACTTGATGGAATAGTAATCTACTTACCCGAGGATTTAAAAAATCTTATTTTACAAAAGAATGGCCCTACTTTTCTTGATAAAGCTTATATTTGGACTTGGAAGTTGAAGGTGGATAGTGTCTTTTTTGTGTCTTTGGCTTATTCTTGGCTCCTCTTTTCTGTGTCTTCAGCTTATTCTTGGCTCCTTCAGCATAATCGTGAGTAGGATGACAACCTAATTTGGCGTTGGTTATGGAAGCTTCATTGCCCTGGAAAAATAAAATTCATGATTTGGCTTTGTCTTAGAGGAGCTTTGCTTACTAACTCGGTTCGGGCTAAACGAGGTTTGGCTTCTTCTGCTAGGCACTCTTGTTGCTTGGCCCCTTATGAAGATATCATACATTGCCTTAGGGATTGCCCTTTCTCTAAAGAGCTTTGGATTAGAGTGGGATACGAGGCCTCTCCTTCATTTTTTAGTCTGCCTCTCTTGCCATGGCTTCAAACGTTTATAGGCCACAAAGGTCATTCCCGGTTCATTGCTTCTATTTGGTGGGCGTGGAGGTGGCCCAATAACATGGTGTTTGAGTCCCAACCTTGGCCTATTTATAGAGTGATTCATCATTATTTTCAATAGTATCATGATCTTGAGATAGTTGGTAACACAAGGCTTCCTCTCCCCTGTAGTTTTGAGAGTTTGATCACAAGGTGGTGTCCCCCCTGTGGGAAAGATGAAGTTGAATGTTGATGGTAGTATTTTCTTTAACCTCCGGCAGAGTGGTATTGGAGCTGTTATTTGTGACAATAATGGCATCTGGTTGGTTGGTTGTTTGAGGCATGTGTATTAGGGGTGTATAAAGGACGGGTTGGGCCGGGTTAGGCCAGACCCAAACCCGACTCTATTTTGAGACTAGGTCATTTCTTTGGACTCGAATCCGACCCGATAATAACCCAATTAATGACTAGGTCAAACTGGGTTAACCCGGCATTTATATAATATATAAAGATTTAGACATTATATATAGTGAAATCATAAAATTCTAGAAGTATAAAACAAATTCAAAAAATATTTTACAATATATATTGCAAAACAAATTATATCAAGATAAAAATAACATCATATTATGTAAAATGTATTGATTGAAATGTAAAAATATTATAATTTATCACTAATTTTTTTAAAAAAATAAAACTCTTAAAGAACTATTCAATTTCGGGCCGGGTTGGCCCTGTTGTATATATGGGTCTTAGTGTGTTTCAAACTTAGTTTGTCTACATGTATTTAGCTACGGAAGAAGTCCCACATTGCTCATGAAAATGTTTTAATAAGCATTTATATATGATGGTACTTAATCGGTAAATACCTTATGGTATTGAGGTAGCATTGTGGACTTGGGCCTTAGTTAAATACACACACGCGCGCCCCGCCCCGCCCCGTCGCGTCTCGTCCACGCGCGTGTGGGCCTGCCAAACTTTTACTACCCATACGAATTTATTTCTTTTTTACCGTTGCAGCTCTTTAATACTCCAACGGCTCTTTTTCTAATCATTATTCAACGGCTAGTTGCAACGGCTCTTTTCGATCATATTCAATGGCTGCTTTGCAACGGCTCTTTTACAACAGCTATTTCTTTTGCCTATATAAAGCCTGCTACATGGCTCAACAAAAACACAGAACTACATCCACCTCTCTATTCTCTCTTCTGTGCAGTAAAAGCTACCCCCACTACTTTTGCTGCGTTTTCTGCTTCTTGCAAGGTCTCATCGCTTCAACGTCGATCATCGTGTGGACGAGTTCCTGTGGAGACCCACATCTAATCCTGGAGGGTTAACCGTCAACGCCATTCCACCGAGCATAGCTTTGGGTAGGGCGGAATTAAACCCTTAATGACAGTGCTTTGCACGATTCGTGGTAACCTTGTTCTACTACTACTTCTTCTTGTTGCTATTGTCATTTTCATTCATATTACTTAAAGCTAAAATACTAGTGTTCAACATAATTTTCTACAACAGGCCCAACCCAAAGCATGACCCGAACCAGGCCTAAAAAATACATCGAATTAATTTTCATAACCCGAACCCAGCCCAACAAGCTCTGGGCCGCGACGGGTTAGCTGACCAGGCTGGGTCATGAACACCCCTAGTGTGTATGTTAAGGATATTACTTTTGTTGAGTCTTGGCCATTAGGGAAGGTCTTCTTTTGGCATTGAAATTTGGTTTTAGAAAGTTTGTTTGCAAATCAGATAACTTGGAAGCTGTTGGTTTTATTCAGATATCTGTTTTGCGCTCCCATATTCTTGATGCACTTTTACATGACATCCGTGGTCTCCTTGTCCGTGATTGGGAAGTTGCTATGGTGTTTGTCCCTTATGCAGTGAATGAGTGCACTCATCAACTTGCTTGGTTGGGTGCTAATTCATCTTTCAGGGTGCTGGAGTGGCATACTCCTCCTAATAGCATTTCTAGTGTTTTACATAGTGATGCCATAAGTCTCTAATTGTTGTTTTGTTTTTTTTTTTTTTATGTGTTTGTTTCTTTGCTTCTGTTACCAAAAAAAAAAACACTTTTCTTTTTTTTTTTTAATCAACTCGTGATTTTTTCCATTTCCTCATTAGTTTTTTCCTATCCTCTTATTCTTGCATTTTCTTTTTCTTTTTCTTTTCCTCGTTATCAGCACTCAAAATTGGGCCATCTTCACTTTTTTTTACAATTATTGTTAAAATTAAAAACTGTGAGTTAAAAAATCCATAATTATTAGAGAAAAAAGGTATGCAACTATTCTTGGGCTTATTGTGCTTAATTAAAAATGTCAACAATAACTCCAATGAGGGTTGAATGAAATCAGTGTCACAATAAGCATGCTTTTTGTAGAATTTTTTATGTATGTTTTTATAATATTATACTTGATTTAATAAAAATAGAACGTAAATTACCTAATTATCTAAACCGTTGGGTTGAATTAGATATTTTGTCTGATAACTTTCTGAAATTCAACCTAAATCACCAAAAATATCAGTAGCAAAAAATATTAAAATTTTTTCGATTTTTTTTATCCTAACTATTAATTTGTGAAATTTATTGAACTCCAACTGACTTAGTTTTAATTAGGTCAATCAACTATAAAATAAAACTCTTTATTAATTTTTTAATTCATAAAATTTAAATTACAAATTTTACTTAAAAAATAAGAATCAAATTACTTAAATCAACCCAACATTACTAAATTTTTTATTCTTTAATGGTTTATACGCAAATTCCAAATTGGATTTAAGGGGGAAGTGAAGCCACGCGTGAAGAAGGCGCGTGTGAAGTGTGATGGAGAGGCATGAGGAAGAGAGTATCCAATGATTGTAGAGAGGAGGTGTCTGGTTACAAAGAGACAAAGTGGACACGCACGAGCACAGTCTGGGACCACGTGCCACAACATTACATGCCCTACGCACGTGAACTCCATCGTGTCCCCACGTGACTCCCTCTCCTCTGTCCCCAGCGAGCTCAAGTGTTTTCAACACTTTCCACTTCCCACACGATCCACTCATAAAATTCTCGCTCTTTTTCTTCTCAGGAGGCGTTATTTGTGTATATTTAAAATTTTAATATCTTAATATTTTTTTAATTTTTTTATTAATTATTTTACTCATTTTATTTTTTTTTATTATTTTTTCTCTTTTCTATCATTGAATATCTAAAATATCTATATGCTCCAATTATATAAAAAATATTTCTCTTTCTTCTCTCACGTATATATTCGTTACAAAATATTAAAATCTTTTTTCTTTAAGATTAATACTATTGGTCTATTTAACTTGCTTATTAAAGTAATTTTTGTTTGCCTAAAGAGGAATTGTGTAGAGTTAACCAAATACAAAACGAAGGTTGCTATGCCTAGAGGAATCCACCAAGACATCTAAAGATATACAAATAGAATTTAGTAACTCTATCAAAGAAGCTAATCCTAATTGAAAGTCTATAGCCATATTTCGCAAGATCATTTATATCCTTATTAGCTTCCCTAAAAGTATGATTCGTCTCCACAAACTAATCCTTAGTAATCAGACTCGTCACAACATTAATCAAAGAACTATAAACATGAGTTTTGAGAACATACCATACATCACTAAATAATATACACAAGAAGAATCTATTTCAAGCATAACATTCCTATAACCTATATTGTGACTAATATAAAGACCCCAAAAGACACCCTATAACTCAACCATGGTAATAGAATAAGGTCATACGTTAAACTGACTCGGCTGCTACAAAATTTCCTTCATAGTCCCTAATAACTCCACCGCAAGAATATGCCATGGTGTTGTCACCTAGCATGATCCATCCGTCCTTCCAATAATTGCAATACTAAACTTTAAACATATTTTCTGGTTTCAAGAGGTTGAAGTTGCTTACTCAATCAACTTATTATGAATACAAAATATTAAAATCTAACATATATTTCCATACCATATTAATTTAAAGTTAGTGTACTATTATTATTAAGGATAAATAACACAAACTACTCTTGAAGTTTCTCAAAACAACACTTAACCCCATTTTTATTTTAATATTACACTTGACCCCATTCTGCTTTAACAATAACAGTTGTATGAACTGAATATTCTCAATTTCTTAACCAAGGTTATGCCAACCTTTTTTTTAAAAAAAATAAAAAACCAAACTTACATAGCCGTGGTCTTCCATCACCCCCTGTTATTCTTTGAAGCCTAATTTCCTAGACTTCTATCTCCTAATCATAAACATGAAAAAAAAAATAAAGAAAAATAGCGGCTTCTAGGGACTGACCCATCGTTCCTTCCGGATCCGACTCCTGCAATGCTCAGGTTGCAAGCCCATGCGTGGCAAAACAACATATTACTGAATTTCATGACACCAATTCTTATTGAGAATGGACATAAAAACACTAAATGCTGCATTTAATAAGATCCCCTGGTATGCCACATTTGATAACGTAAAGGTGGACTGGCAAGTGAGAGGGAGCCCAGGCCCCTTTAATTTCTAGATTACTTTGTGGCTGTTATCCAAGACAAGAGGGACTAGAGCCAATATGTTGGTCTCATCTCCACCCTAACAACCAAAAATACTAACGTGACAAGGCCACCATCAGTTTGCAATGTGAGAATTGAGAAAGCCATCAGAAATTACACTATGCAGCAATTTGATTTTGAACAAAACCTGTACTGATTTTGCGCCACACAACGCACCATTCGTTATGCCTCCACAGAAAAAAAAAAAATCATATCTAATTGTTGTGCGACAAGCAATTTAATTTAGAAGATGTAAAATCCAGGTGTTTCCCGGTTGCTCGCCCAGTGTTGTTCTTCGATCCGTTTGCTCATTCCAACATATGTGCATGTTCGACTGCTGGTTTCCTGGCGGGGGTTCGAATGCCGGTTTTCCGGGCAGTCTTGGCCATGATTGAGGTTGCTAAGGGGTGAGTAAGCACGGGTTAATCATGCATGGTTAACAAAACCTCACTCGAGATATCAAAGTTAGAGAATGAGCGGGAATGGATCTCCCAATTAAAAATTTTATATGATTTTATGATATTTTCAATTGAGAGGATCCAATCTCAAGAATGGGCAAATTGTAATATTAAAACAAGAATGGGGCTAAAGTGTCATATAAAAAAATCTTGAGGGAAATTTGTATTATTTATCCTATTATTAAAAAAGTTTTGTACTTGTACTAATGATATATTATCATATTATTTAATAAATATATATAATAACCGACTTATTGCATAATATGTTGATACAATATTAAATAATAATGTAAATAAATTTATATTAATAATTGCCAAAATTAAACTATATATATAATAAATTTCAGACATTAGTTAAAAAATTAAGATTTTTTTAACATACCCAATATATTGAAAACTTGAAAGATTTTATTTTTCGGTCAAAACTTATTCGTTTCTTGATTCCTTAACTATAGTATTTAAAGCATTGGTTGGAAAAAAATTATATTCAGATAAATTTTTCTATAAATTAAAGTTGTATGTATCTTTTAAAAGATTAAGTTCTTATATATATCTTTTAAAACATCTTTAAAATATAAATATTTTTTTGGGACATTACACATGTATAGAAACCTAAGGATTTAATTATCTTTTAATTAAGCGTAACCATAATTAAAATACTATAGATTATATCTTAAGCTAGAATTAGCTACTTTTTATATGATAGCAAGATTTGCTCCTAACTTATGTCATCACTGTTCCAGATTTTGTGGCCACATATATGTTTATTTTTGCTATAGTACAAATGTGAGAAAATAGAACGATAAGTCACTCCACCACACAAATTTGTAAAATACAATCACCAGTATAACATATCATAAACATATGAGAATTTATTATCTTAAATTTCTTATTAATAATTTGCAATTATACTTTACTGTTCTCCAAAGTTTATGGTTAAATTTATAGCTTACAAATTAAGTTAACAGTAAATATTAAGAATTCTTTTCAGTTTATTGACCAAACTTTTGATCGTTGCCTCCTCTCTATATTATCTATTGTAAACCGTAGTACAGGTGAAAATCAGTTAGTTTGATTTGGGTTCGAACGAAAAATAAATTCAAATTAATTAAATTTAGTTTCATTCGAGTTTTAGTTAAAATTTAATAACAATTTTTAAAATTTTTTATTTTTATAACTATTTAATAATAGCATAAGGATTTATTATGAGATATTTAATAATAAATTAAATAAATGAATGATTTAGATAAATACAAATAAAGAAGATAAAAAAATGACTTTATCACTAAAAACTTAATACAAAACTATGGAATTAATTTAGTTTAATTCCAACTTAAAGTAAATCAATTACTTAATCCATTTTAAACTAATTTTATTTATTTAGTTTGAATTTTCGAGCTCATCAAATCCACCCAATTGGATAACCGCCCCCTAATCCTTAGCACCTTGCACGAGCCAAAGATAAAGACATAGTGTGGATCACCTTGCAACCTTGTACGAACCATACCATTGCACCACCTTAGAGGAACGAAGGCTACATTTGAGTGGATAGAAAGTGATGGAATATTGTAAGAACTAAATCATTGCACCACCTTAGACCAACGGAGGCTACGTTTGAGTGGATGGAAAGTGATGTAATATATTGTGGAATAAAATAAAATAATATTAAAATTTATTACTTAGATATTTTTAAAACAGGATATGCTAGAAATCCATGGATAGAATTTATTCCAATATTCTATTTTTTTCTTTAATTTAAGTGGAATGAGATGAAAGAAAATGAATTAAGGGCATATAATTGAAAAACTTTACTATTTAATTTCTTTCTATTATATTTTTAAATAATAAAATGGAAATTATTCTAAAGTTAATTATTTAATATCCGGGTAATGAAACAGATTATTTATTCTATTATGTTTTAGAATTTAATTTAAGTATACTGATAGTATAAAAATTTTTTACACTGTCATCTAATTAAAACCTTCCATTTGCATGATAATTTAAGTAATAGGTGATTATGTTAAAGAATTTTGTTAATATGGCAATTTATGATTTGATGTCTATGTAAAAAAATTTTATATCGATAATTAATTCAAATTAAATCCTATATTTTATTACACTATTATATTCTATTCAATTTCACTCATCATAGGATATTCAAGTATAGCCTAAAGGTACCCATTAGAAGCTATTGAGCCATTGCTATGCCAGTAAACCTGCGACATTGAACCAGAGACTTCGCCACTGAACCATCCTTGCTGAATCAATGCCATTGAACTTGAGAATGAGATGCGCGAACCCACGGCCTTGACATATAAATATGTAAAAATTTCAATTATGTTACGGTGAATCTGACTGTACGAAAATATGGGGAAATTATATATTATAAACAAGTATTTTAGTTATTTTATTGATAAATAAGATGAAAAGATTTATTATTTATTATTAATTACCCTATATCACATTTATCAGAAATATAATTAAAACATTTAATTATTTATATATCAATCTTATATCTCTAAAATAATGTCTATTAAATCTTACATTATTTTAAAAATATGATTAAGATAGCTTATATAAATATTGGAGCATCCGCCACCCTTTTTAATTATAGCTTGTAGTAGAAGTTAGGCCTGTAATCTTAAAAGTGTTAAAAGCATGTTTTCAAAAATATTTCTCTACAATTTTTGGTCTCGATTAACTTACCAATCCTAAGCGGTCAAGTCAGGTTAATTATACTTCAACTTTTTCAGTTTAAAGTAGACATGGCTGGCTCAAGTCACTTGCGTCGTATTTAGTTTGCAAAAGAATTGTGGAGAGAAATATTATGTTAATATATTTTTGTGTTGGATATTATGTGAATTTATATTCTATTTATTGTTGGATAGGATAGATTTCATTTAGATTGAATCTATATCTTATTTAATAATAAATAAAATATGAATGAGCATAATATTTAATACAAAATATTTTTTCATAACATAACTTAAATGAAAAATACCGGATTTCCAATGCATTTTTGTCAGAAGGAAGGAATTTATCCCTTCCTCTCGATTTTCGGTGGTGACGTTGAGCAAAAGTGATAACCAAATACACTGTTCGGTGTCAACTCGTAATGAACTAACCCGAATCAATCGCTATAAGAATAGTTCTTCGTCCAAATATTAAGCATATATTTTCTTAAATGCTCACCTTGCCAGATGGACCATTAGCTAGAACCTGCAGTTCAATATATTTTATTTATTTTTCTTTGCTCAAAATCATATTCGTACGTTAAAATCCGTATTGGTCTTGCGGATCGAATCACAAGCTTAGCAAATTATATTCCTAACCGATTAAGTTAAACATGCTAATAATTTTTCAATAAAACATATAGTAATTCTATCAAATGAAAACAAAAAACGAATGACAAATTTAGGATTTTTAAATTTTTTAAAAGATTAATCTTGATATATCACCAATAAAAAAGAGTTCTATACTATCATATAAATATATTCCACTATACATGAGATTTTTGAGTTATTAGATATGAAAATCAAATATTTTTATTGATATGATAAGATATAATTTGATTATTATATAAAATTTTTTTAAACTTACATAATATTAAAATTAAATAATTTTTTTAATATAATTTGTTTTTCAGCTGGAAATATTGTACCCCATTGAAGTAGTGAAATACTCCCACACCTGTCAACCTCAGCTGAGTTTTTGAATTTTTTCCTTTTTGGGTTTACTCAGATGAGTTTCATAGCTATGATCGATATTGATTTTGATTTTTAATTAAAAAAATATAGTGTCGTTCTTATCCAAATATTTAAAGCTAAAATGAATAATACTTAGGAACCGTGGACCTAGCTAGCACAATCTATATGACGAGAATCTATATTTGCATCACTTTCAGTCTTATTTCGCTTCAGATATACCAGAATCTTTATTATTTGCATCACTTTCACTCTTCCTTCCTCCATTTTTATCGACTCAAAATATTGCTTCGGATTTGAGTCCAATTATCTATGGAGTTGAATTAGGAGTAGTTCACATCATGCATGATGAAGCGGCAATGATTGGGACTTTGCATTAACTTTATATAAGAGAGTTCCTTCCTGGTCCTCTCACTCTCATGTCTCTCACCCACCAAATCTTTCACAGATCTTTTGAAAGTGTTAATTCACGTGCTTCTGGGCATGCTCCATCTTTTCAATCTACACGCTTTATTTTATATTACCAAATGCTGAGATTTCTTTTCCCTGTCCTTTTCGTTATCTTCAGCTTCTGGCAATCCCCTTCCTTTTTCAACACACCATTTTTATAATAATTTAATAAAAAAGGGGCTTCGCACTGCTCTATTTACAGTGTAATTTTTCCTCATTAATTTCATGAAATAATTAATTTTTAGGAATATTTTACATATATTTAAAAAAAAATACCATTATCTTAACAAAAAATTACGCATAGTAAATCCTATATACTTAGATTATTTAACGTATGCCTCTATTTATTAACAAGAAAGTAATTTTAATATTTTATTGCTATAAAATATTTTATATTATCAAGTAATTATATTTTTTAAAGTAATTATTATAAAATTAAATATTTTTAATAATAAAATTAATTTTGATATGCTATTGGCTAAAATATTTTATGAGATCAATATTATATCATATCTTTTTTTTTTTTTTACTTTTGATATAATTATAATCAGAGTCAACTATTCTTAATAACATGTTTATATATAATTAAATAGTTATGTAAAAATGTTTTATACTAATAATATATTTAAATTAAATCTTTTAATAACATAACAATATATAATCGACTGTATCAAAATTAAATTCTATGCTAAACCTCCATGTTCATTCTGAGATAAATCTTAACATGATCGTATTTACGACTAATAGCGTAAAAAATAAACTCTCAAAGATAATAACCAGATGCTGACTTTGCAGCTTCTGCAGTACCGTTAATAAAGTTTTTGTCACGTGAATATAAACCTGTGTAAGAGGCAATAAAGCAATAAAGCATTTATGGGCATGATTATGTCTATACTCTATACATAAACTCATGACTTGCACATCCTTATTGATGATAAAGCATTTCATCAGAACCTGACCATTATACTATATTTGTTTTGTTATAACTTTTTTCGTTTTGTACAACTTATAGATTTAAGACATGCTTTGTTTAAAATGGAGAAAAACCAGGAAGTTTTACGTAGCATGCTTTGGTCCTGCGGTGCAGTGGTGTTTCTTACGTACTGATTTGTTCTAATTTTTCTGTGGTTAAAATTTTGTTGTAATTTTGTACGTTTTACGTATAAAAATTTGAGGACACAAAAAATTCATATGTATAATTTTTCAACTTATGTTTCATCTAGTAAAAATTTTCAAAATTATTGCATGAAATCTAGCGGCAGAAGGAAGCTACGGTGATGTAAAACGAATTGAGTGATAATATACTAAGACTGCAAAAAAATTTTGTTCACATCATGAAAATGATCAATACTCATTCAACAAGATTGACTCATTTGATAGTCTTTTTCTCATAAATTTGTAATGATTTTGGTTTAATTTTATAGTTTTTTATTAATGAATAATCTATAAAAATCCTTAAGTATAAGTGTTTGGTAAAGTTTGAAAATATGCTTTGGCTCTAAATTAGACCAAATTATTTCGCAAGCATTTCTCTGAGCTACTGTCAGACTGAGAGGTTTTTTAAAATCTAATAACCTTAATATAATTTTCTTTTTGGTTGAAAATACAGCTCATGATGAGATACCACCGCACTTAACCATGTTAGTGAAGTGAGCCTTTTGCTTAAGATAAAGAAAGAAAATGATCAACACATCTTTTTACGAGGTTAGATTGATTTTTAATTCTGTATTAGATCATATAATGACTTTTTACTTGAATTTACATACTGTCTAATTGCTTCGCGGTAATTAAACATAGTGTAGTAGTATTTTTATTTTATTTTCTCTAAAACTAGGCATTTAATATTTTCAAACAAGTTCTCTTTTGTCTCAATATATCCGTCAAGGTGATTCAATTAATGCAATTTTTTTTGCATGTTACACTCGTAAATTGTAATCAATCAAATCGTTATCACTGACCCCATTTATGAAATCAATTTCTAATGACTTCAATCACAAAATTAAAACGGTGTTTTCCTTTATTAATCATAGCTAATCTATCACCTATGCTGAGTGTGCTCCATTAATAATGACGGAACTAGCATTTAACTCGATTGAGCGTTGGCTTTGAAATTTTGACTTGTATGATGTAGTTTCGTTGAATTTAGATTCATTGATAACAGAAAACTTCAACATCTCGAAAAAATGAGAAATTAAGTTACTATGGGACAATCAAAACCAGCATTGAATTGTGGACAATATCAATTAACTACTATTTGCAACTTGGTAGACATGTTTTCATTTTCAACAACAGTAGAAAAGGAGTTACAGGAATCATTTTATCTCGAACATTAATATGCATATGCAATGTGAGACACTTATTGGTTTTTAGATGCATATAAGGTGGAGAAATTCTTAGATGTTAGGTGGAGGCAAATAATGCAAACATCTACATAATATATGGTTATAATTAAAAATATTAAATTATTCAAATTTTACCCTATAAATATATGTATATTTTAAAAGAATTAAATAAATGTCTGTAATTTGGAATTTATTTGAGACCTTAAATTGACCTTCTCACTTAATGTTCATAGACTCATGAGTTAAAATAATTTTTGGAATTATGAGGATCAATTATGAATTTGAAATAAAAATATTTACTTCAATTATTTGAAAAGTGATTACAACCAATTACAAAAACAATTTCACTTTAGATTAGTTAAAGTGAAAAATAAAAGCTGTTAAGTGTTTTTTTCCCCTTTGGTGTAAAAAGCTGCTAATTGTTTATTAAATTAAGTTTAACCATACATTATAAAAGATTAGGTTTTGGAGTTTAATTGTTATACATTAACAATATTAAATAGTTTTACACTATTACCCAATAAAAATGCAAGAAACTATCATTATGGATAGTTACATGAATTTGAATTTAAAAAACATAACATAATACATTCTGGTATTCATATTAGATGACAGTGTTAATTAATGTAAAATTATTTTATATTATCACTACATAATAATTAAATTCTAATTTTTTGACAAGCATTATTTTAACTTTACTTAAAGATTTCTCATGGTTAAAAATTCAATTAATATTTTTTTATTTTTTTATGAAGACTGTGAAGTTAAGAATTATTTTTAGGGAATATTTTTAGGAGAGAGGAATAAAAATCAAATATAAGACATTCCAAACTAAAATAAGATATGTAAGAGATAACCACTAAGCTATAGATTTAACCGCAAAATCCAATTAAATTAACAACTAATAAACTTTAAAAACTCATAAAATAAAATGGGCAAGTAATAGAAGAATCTTACAAAAATACCAATTTACCCTAACATTTAGTGCATCTAAATAAGTTTCTAAAACAATACTTTAAGAGTGTGTTTGATTAGGAGGTAAAAATATCGAAAAAATTTTCATGAATGAGCTTATTTATTTATAAAAAAAATTTTCCCATTTTTTTCCATAGTCAAATGCACCCTTAAAATAGAAAACAAAAGTACATTTAGTTTTTTATTTATATTATTAAAAAATAAAAATTAATTATTTTATAATTTTATTAAAAAATTATCGAAATAAATTACACAAAATTTAAGATATTTCATGGAAAAAAAATTCAAATGTACAATGATCACATTTTCGTTAAGTTCATTATGCTCCCTGAAACTCAACCACACGCGCCACCGCCATTGTCCATTCCTTGGCCTGGTGATTCAATCCATGTCAGAGGGAGCCCCACACCCTCGCAAAATCGGGCATCACACTCACCTTTTGAATAATGCCACGTCAATCTCATTGTCTCCTTGTATTGAATAATTTTTGTAAAGTTATATATATATATATTTATATTAAGAAAACTAATAATTTACTTTTCATATTATTTTTTAATTAAATTCTTAAATTTAATTATTGTATGATTTAGTCTTTACATATTAAAACTCATTCATATTAACTTAAATTTTCTGTTCATCTTTAATTATGCTTTTATATGTGAAACTGTTTTATCTTACTTAAATTTCTAAAAAATTAACGTAATATGAATTTTGTAAAATTAAAAATTAACTTAATTAAATTTCAGAATTAAACAACAAGTGAAAAATAATCTTAGAAATTAAATAGCCAATTTTCTTTTAAATATTCATTTCAAAGGCAAATTTGAATACTTAATTTTTAATTCAATTTAAAAGAAAATATTTTTACTTCCAGTGGACATGTCTCAATTCTCAAATGAAATTTTCTCAAGAATTTTTTTTGGTAGTTTTCTATATTATTTTTTATTATAAACAATTCTATTTGAAGTATTATTAAATACTAAATATAGATATTTTTTTTAATTAAGATTTAAGCCATAATTCACTATATATATATATAGAGAGAGAGAGAGAGAGAGAGAGAGAGAGGAATAATTCATTTTCCTAAACCCAATTTTCAATGGTGCCAAGTATATTAATTTGAGGAGAAATGTTTTTTGTATCACTGGGGTAGGTAGACACCTTGGACACCCAGAGATAGAAAGAAAAAAAGAAAATTGTAAAAGAAAATGAAAAGAGTGAAATGATTGATGGAGAGAGAAAAAGCTGAGAGAAGGTGTTGGGGTGTTGGAGATTTTTGTATGTACAAATAACATACCTCTAATTTAAGGGTTAAAGTCATTTTCTAAAATCATGATTTATATTGTGAATAAATAATGATCCAAATATGTAGTCCCTCGTCATAACCATAATAAGGTGATGATGATTCCAACTATGTCGTGTCATGTCTCGTGACACAAACACGCCTAGAAAACTCTTTTTATTTTTATTTTTATTTTTATTTTTTTCTGGTCAAAATTCCACGAGCGAAAATGCAGCAGTTTTATGCAACAGAACTAGTTAAAAGCCAATTAAGCTCTCTCTTCCCTCCGTTACTATCTAGTAGTAGTATTTCTCACACTAACCATTCACATTGGTTATAATTTCCCAACCATGGTTACATTGTAACCAAACTTGGACCCAAAGAATCCAAAAGCATCGAGAGCTAAAGCTCAAAAGCCTAGGATAACCATTTATGTCATGATTGAGCCAATTTGTCACTCTGACCAAAGTCATAGATAACTCTTATTCTTATACCCCATTCACTCTCTTCTCCTTTTTCTCTCTTATTTGTATCTATATATATATATAGTACCTCCCATCAGTTTCCTTCACTGCAAAAAAGCAAAAAGGCTGTGACACCCCTTCTGCCACCAAAGACAACCACCCATATTGTTCCATTTTGCTCTTTTCCCAAACCCAGTAAGAAAAAACTGTCAAGAGGAGAAGCAGAAACCACACATTAGTCTTTTTTTCCCCTTTCGAATTAAGAAAGAGAAGAAAACATGGGTGAGAAAGATGATGTGTTGGGGTTGAGTTTGAGTTTGAGTTTGGGAGGATGTCCTCCTTCGAAGGTGAATCACATGCAGAAGCCCTCACAATCGGCTCCTACGAACAACAAGACTTCCTGGAATGAGTTGTTTCAGTTACCTGGTACGAGGTTCATGTCTATTCTATCATTTCTAATATTTTTTTTTTTTTTTTTGGTTTCTTGATTCCTCCGAACTCTTTTTTTGTTTTTGTTTTTGCCTATTTTCTCATTAAGCAATCACCATTTTTCTTTTTATCATTTCTCTAAACTCTTCATCTTGTTTTAATAAACTTGAACATTTTTTTTTGGCCCTGGACCTTTGTTTTTCTTTCATATTAATTAAACCCTTTTTCTCTTTGCTCATGTACCAGGAAAAAAAAAATTAAACACTTTTTCTTTTGCTTGAAATAGTATGCTGCTTTTGTTGAGTATGTAAATCATGCAATCTAGAACCAAATATAGATTCAGCTTCACTTGCTCCATTTCATTCTCTTCTTAGATATTAATTAATTAATTAATTAATATACTCTAAATTAATAAAAAAAATTAATCATTTTTATTTATATAAATACACGATTTTATTTTTCAAAAGGAGGTTAAAAAATTGTAATATTATTCACAAAATCTTAATCCAAAGAAGTATACACGGGCAAACACTATTTGTACAGAAATGTCCTCCGCCATTCATTATAATTATACAACTGCCACTGCATGACAAATGCTACGCAAAAACTCACATGTGGCAGATCGGAGCTCCGATACGAGGTTGTTCCTGGGAGCAATCGACGTGAATTCGGCGCCGGCGACGGCCGCGGATCCGCCGCCGGATTGCGACGATGACAACGGCAATTCGTCACCGAACAGCGCGGTATCTAGCGTCAGCGGCGGCGGTAAAAGGAGCGAGAGAGAAGAGGACAATGGCGCCGCCGCCGCTGTCGAGTTGGCGTCGTGCTCGCGGGGGAGCGACGACGAGGATGGCGGCGGCGGCGACATGGCGAGGAAGAAGCTGAGGCTGACGAAGGAGCAGTCCATGTTGCTGGAAGAAACGTTCAAGCAGCATAACGCGCTGAATCCGGTGAGCACAGTGGCATTTCTGTGGAATCTTTGCATGTGTGAGGGTAATTTTGGGATTTCAAACTGATAATCTTTTTTTTCTTTTTTTCCAATTTTAGAAACAAAAGCAAGCATTGGCAAAGGAGTTGAATCTGAGAGCTAGACAGGTGGAGGTGTGGTTTCAGAACAGAAGAGCAAGGTGAGGTTTTCAGTTATGCTTCTCAGGGGGCAATATCGGTAATTTGCATGTGAATTAGGGTGTTTAATTAAGGTGTAGTGTTAACATTATTTTTATTGAAATAATAATATACAATTAAATTATTTGTTGATCTCATGTTGCTTTCTTCTTCTTCTTCTTTTTAATTGTAATAACGTGCAAGTGCTGCTACGCGAATTGGCACATGTTTTCTAATATGTTGAATTTTGAAACCGAATTGATCTGCATATATATGGTAGAAATGGTTATAATTTTGATAAAGTAGTTGAAAAATACATCATATTAAATACTTAAAAGATTGAGATTAAACTTGTTACACCGCCAAATTTGCAATGTCAATCAATCATATGATATCATATATATGTACCATTGTTAAAGTAATTATTGTAAGAGTTTAATACTTTCAATGACATCTAATACATGATTGGATGACTTTGTAAAATTTTTTATATTCATAGTGTATTTTAGTTAAATCCTAAGAGATTACATTATTTGTATTAAAAAAAACCCCATTATTTTTGGTTCCACAAATTTCACGTGTTGCGTTTTGAATGAGATGTACATCTAGGAAGGTTTTGTTCTTCCTCTTCAATTTGTAATTATTCTTCTAACTGTTGATCGCAATCAAAGCAACTTTAAGTATAACTTAAAAAATAAATAATGGGTGTGACTCCCATCTTTGAGAGTGATCAATGCCACAATTAGTATGTGACATAAAGCTAAAGTTATCGATGATTATGTGACAAAAATAATAAAAAATAACAGTAGTGTCAAATATGGAAACACGTGTAAAGAGAGGCACACCTAAACGCACAAAAATGCAATAGGTGGTAATGACAAATTTGGAAGTCAAAAGTTTGATATTTGGATTTTGACATTTTGTACGTGTTCATTTTTCATGTGAAAGTAGAAGTACTTTATTTCCTAGCATTACAATGGGAATCTGATTAATGTGGCAAATGGTACAATGATTAGTATGTTTCTATTGTGGATTTGTGCTTTTTATTTTGTTTTTATGTTCCAAGGACCCGGTGTCATGTAAGGGAATGAACTCAAATATTTTGTTTCAATTAATGCAGGACCAAGCTGAAGCAGACCGAAGTGGATTGTGAATACTTGAAGAGATGCTGTGAGAATCTAACTGAAGAGAATAGGAGGTTGCAAAAGGAAGTGCAAGAGCTTAGGGCATTGAAATTATCTCCACAGCTCTACATGCATATGAGCCCTCCTACTACTCTTACAATGTGCCCTTCGTGCGAGCGTGTTGCCGTCTCAACCGCAACATCCTCCTCTTCTGCAGCCACCGCCCACTTGGCGGCAGCCGCGGCGAGTAATTCTAAACTGCTGGGTCCAAATGTCCGGCCGCCGGTGCCTGTCAACCCTTGGCCATTTGAAGGCTCAATTTCTCGGCCATAATGGTCATTCTTGGTCAGGACAATGTGATGTTCAGATTCAGAATGGTGTCAAGGACATTTTAGTTGCTAGACAGAAATGCATCAAAATGTGCAAGAAAATGGGGGAAAAAAAGAAGAAAAGGAAAAAAAGAGATACCATGGAACGCTTACTTGTGGTTTATTAGGACTCAGGGATATGACTTGGTTAACTCTTCAGTCAAGGATTGTTCTATTTTGGCTCTGGTTATGTTTTAGTTAACTTTAGGATTACGAGTGGGGTCTGGTTCATATGCTGAATAGTTTTGTTAGCCTTTATTAGTTGGAACTCATATTAAAAAAAAAAAAATGAGAAAGAGAATCCTAATCTATGATATTTTTCTCATCAGACTGTGATATCATATGCTAAGAAAAAGGTGGGATTATGTGCATATTAGAGGGTGGAGTGGTTGGTAAAGTGTTTAACGTGAAGGAATAACTGTGATCTCTCAATCAGAAATTACTATTGTCTACCTTTGTTATCTCAGATCACTGCAAATGTGAATCAGACTTAGTTTTTGTTTGGTCTGATCATCGTGAAGGAAATGACCGTTTTGCCTATTAGAAATTATTTTGTCTACCTTTGTAATTAAGGGCTTCCATAAAGAAATGATTGGAATCTCTCAATTTCATATTATGTTGTCTACCTTTGCTTATTAGAGCATTGATTAGAGCACCGCAAATGTGGTCTAAGACTTAGTAATATTTTTGTTTAGATTTCCAATTTTTGTTGTCCATGATGGGGCAGGGTGAGTCAGATTGTGAGAATTATTTTTGGCTGCTTTTGGTGCTTGATTCTGTTTCGAAGTTGGATTATCATTTAGTAGGACTGAGAATGGAAGGGTATGTGGTTACCCACTAATAACAATGGTTACATCACATGTGAATTTGAAAGTTCCAAGTTTCAAAAGGAAGTTAAAAAAGCACAGTAAAAGGTATCATGTGCTAAGTTTGCAGTTTTTGGATCATTGGTTGATCATCTCTTTTAATTTAAATTTTTTATGAGTTTTTTTTAATCACTAAATTTATGTACAGAGAAATTTTAACTGTCCCTTTCTAATTTTAAACAAGCGTGCTGTGCCAAACAAACTGGTTAACGATTTCCAAGTTGTCACCTTAAAAAGGTAAAGGCATGTTTGAGAATATTTTTGGGATATAATTGTATTTTCAAAAAAAAAAAAAACTCTAGTAAAAGATTATAAATTATTTTTGACTCAAAATAAACTAACTCAAACACATACCAAATCTAAATTGTAGCTCCTTACAATAATCAATTCAGCAATTTTAAGCGATAACAACAATGTTCCAGTTTGTCACCATACGTATAAATTCTAACTCTTAATGTATCAAAGCTAAGATAAAGAAGGACAATAGATCGCGATTTTGGCAAGTTAGCCATACTTAACAACTTACTGCTATCAACCACAACCATTGTTCAAGCATTCACATATTTCTGCGATCCCTGAGTTGTACCAAGGCTTGAGATTTAGACAGTGCTCCCTTTTCTCTAGGTACTAGGACTTGGCCATTATTATCTTTCTGGTTGCCACAGTTGTTGCCAGTGATGTGCATTTGGTAAGGCATTACTTTCCTGCACATGTGTATTCCAATCAACCGGCCTCAAAATCAGTGTTACTAGATGCAGCAGACCTTTACCTAGTCATTATCACGACTATGTTTGCAGTGGAGTTGGTAACTTTCAATGTGATGTTTGTCTTCTGAGTGTAGCCCTTTGTGGCATCAAAATTGATGTATATTTCAAGACTTTCCTTGTTTTGAACCCATATTTTGGGACATAGAGACATATATTCTCAAAAGTAGTATAAAATTTAATAATGTGGAGTCTAATTTAATGATATAAAATTTATAGAAACCTTTTCTCTTAGAATATCCAATTTGGTGTTTATTTTTTATGTGACTTTTTTTTTTGGTCATATTTCAATTGTTTCTTCGTTCCTCTGTCTTTGCTTACAACATTAACAAAGAATAGATAATTAGCATGCATATTAATGACAATAGACTATGATAGTTCCTGGGTAAGTACCTTGTTTACACCTACAGGATAACTCTTTCAGCATGTCTTCCCTTGGCAAGTTCTTTGGTTTTGTACCAAAAGTCCATACATATTTATTGCATTATTATTTGACACCTACATGTCCTGCCAATTGCCGATCTACTGGATCATCATTTTTGTCCTAGCCCTCTTTAGCTTTGGCCTACCAGCGAATCGGGTTGATGAATATGCAGAGTTCCTCTACCGAAGTCTTGTACCATTGGTGAGATCATAAATCATGTGCTTGTATGTTGCCTGATATGTCTCCATCCTTAAATAACAACCAATTTACTCATCACTTTAGTACATTCAATAAAGGGAGGATTCTAACATACTCTTAAAAATTTATAGATAGAGTGAAATGGACAAATTTCAACTATTGATGAAATCTTATTTTATCCAATCATATATTGAAACTAATATATCAATATTTAAAATACATGGTATATGTCAACAAAGGATTGATACAGTTGATTAAGAATGAGTTTGAATCTTATAAGGATCCAAATTTGATTTTCACTGTTTATGTGATTATATAAGTACTTTTTTAATTTGGTAGTGTGCCTTGGTCTTTGTGGGATAATTGGTGCCAAGCCTACCTAAACTTTTGTTTATCAAATATATATATATATATATATATATATATATATATATATATATATATATATATATATATATATACCTTGAATAAATAGTTGTATTACTTGCATATATTAAGAATAGCTATCCTCTCTCGTCCTTTATTTATTGGTTTGAGTGAAAAAAAAAATTAAAAAGAAAATTGTCAGTGAGGTTCATGTGTTACTTACTTTTATTCAAGTAACATTTTTTTTTCAATAAAGTTGCTTTTACATTATTTATATAAGCACGTGTAAATGTAATATAGATGAAGAGTCTTCAGGCTCGAAAGTTGAAATTTTACCCTATTTTTTTTTGGGACACAACTGCTATAGCATGGGATTCCATTGAGCTCCAACTTTCTCCATAAGCAGCTCCTCTCTGTAATGTTCGTAGGATAACAGTCACCAATCTCGAAAATTTCTAACATACTTCATGGAGAAAGAATTTTTTTTCCTCTACAATGAATTATAACCTCACAAAACTTTATATAGGATCCACTTGTTGTACTATACCTAGAGATTTTGTGATGAAATCCACGGTGTAGGGTAGAAGGACTCCACCAATCTCTGCTCATTCCAAAATATTGCCCTATCAGCATCTCACAGCAAACAGATGGCCAACTCATCAACCAAATAGATGCACCTAATTTCTTTTTCTCCAAAAGTACTTGAATATTTATTTATTACATTATGTCAAGTTAATTTAAGTAATAGGAGAGGAATGCCAAGATTCTGAGACAATTGGTCCACGAGACAATCTCTCAGGTAGAGGTATTCTTTTCCTATGACCTACTCATTCAGACATAATGTTATGGCCCATATGTGTTGGGCTTGCAATGGCCCAAACTTTCTCAAACCTCAAATAACACTCCAATGAATGACGCAAAAAATGATGTGAGAAACAGACAAAAAAATGATGAAAAGTAATTCTGAAACCCCCCCCCCCCCCCAAAAAACAAAAAAAAAAAGTAAAAATAATGATGGTTTTTTGATCTTATGAATTATCCAAGCAATTTCAGGTGGGACAGTGAGATTAGATAAAATCCGCTCCAAAGCAACTACTCTAAAATTTGAAACCTTAATATTAGATGGTATTTGATATATTATCTAACAAGATTACTGAAAATCTAAATTATCATTCAGAAAGATTATCATCTTTTAAATTATTGAAAATATTATCATACAATATTTAATATGTATAGGTAATCTAATTAATAATATATATTATCTTGTTTAGTGTATAAAAAAGATTATTAAGCAATATATGTTTTTTATTAATAATAATAATGATACTTACTAGTATTAATTGATAATGATTATTAATTAATTCATAATAATTATAAATAATAATCATTTTTAATATTTATTTATTTATTTATTATTAGTAATTATATTTTTTAATAATAATAATAATAATAGGAGGATTACTATATGGGTGGATAGTTAACATAAACACCTCCTATGGAAATAATCCATATTATCACTTTGAAGATAACATAGATTATCTTAAAAATCTGAATTGTCAGTAATATAGTTCAAGTAAATAAGACAATGTGATGGGCTTAAATAATTTAAAGTTATATTACTAATAATTCAAATAGATTATCTCATATCAAATATCATCTTAGAGATAAAATTCACCAAAAAATGCAATTCACCTTTGGATAAATAATAAAAAAGAGTAAATTATAATGAACTCCCGATATATTAGGGATATTACATATAATTTTTCTCCATATGCGGAAATACAGGCTAACTCTTTTAAGATAAAGACAATATTATCCATTATACTTTTATATTTTGATAAAGCATGACTCCAAATGCCTATCATGAGAAGTGGAGGTGTGCAAGTTACCCTTAGCATAATTGTGGAACAAAAACATGCAAAATTTGAAGCAAGACAAGGCTAATTGAGTCATTCAAAGCAAACGGTCATAAGCCCAATCCCATGATTGATAATGACACCTTTGAAGTCTACCCCATCGTGTTGTTGGGGCAACAAATAACCTTAACCTTTTTCTTTCCAACCTTGTCCCTGTTTCTACGGATGCACTTTTCCTTGTCTTCAAAGTCTTCCTTCCTTCATCCCCATCCCCTTCACACGCACAAAAAAAAAAAACAAAAAACCCAAACTCACCCCACGACTGAGCTTCCATCAATGGCGGATTCCACCACCACCCCTTACACCACCAAACCGCATTCCCCATTTAGCTCACGGATCCATCCAAAACCCACCAACAAAGGTAAGTCTTGCTCAGGTTTCATCTTCAAATGCCTCTTTCTGGCACTGTTTCTCATTGCTCTTCCACTTTTTCCTTCACAAGCCCCTGAATTTGTGAGCCAAACCATACTCACAAAGTTCTGGGAGCTTCTCCACCTTCTCTTCATTGGCATTGCTGTGGCATATGGTTTGTTCAGTAGAAGGCATGTAGATGTAGAACTTGAACCACACTTAGAAACCCACTCTAGTGTTGATAGTGCACCTAGTTATGTGTCAAAGATGTTCCTTGATTCAACAATTTTTGGTGATGGGAGTGAGAATCCGTGTGGATATGATGAGAAGAGGGTGATGCATTGTTGGAACCCTCAGTACTTTGATGGGGGTGCTGTTGGTGTTTTAGATGAACAGTACAAGACCCAATTGCCAGTTTCTGGTGGTGATAGTTTTGGTTATTCTGTTGGATTTGATGGAAACAACAATGTGGTTCAAGCTTGGAATTCTGAGTACTATCATAGTGAGCCAGTGGTTTTTGTTGCTCAACCATACTACAACGCCACTGGTGACTGTGGTGAGGTTGTTGGTTATAAGCCTCTGGGGCTGCCAGTTCGCAGTTTGAGGTCGGTGGCGAGGGAAGTGGATGGTCCTAGATATGCCAACGAGAGTGATTCTAGTTCAGGTTCAAGGGGTTCATCTAAGGGCTCAGATAAGAGTAGAGATACAGAATTTGGGGAACTGGGTCCTTCCAATTTGGAGAATAAATTCAATGATGCTGCTGCTGCCGCTGTTGCTGGATCGGCTTCCCCGATCCCCTGGCATTCGAGGTCTAGAAGGGTGGAAAGGGAGAGGAGGCATGGCAATGTTACCCGTCCTTCACATTTTAGGCCTCTTTCAGTTGATGAAACTAAATTTGAAGCATTCAATTCAAGGCCTTTACAGTCTACAACGTCTTTCAACTCCCGCACCAGTATGTATTCTTCCCTGGATTCGATTTCATCAGATAATATGAATTTTCAAGAGGAAGAGATGAGGGAAAAAGAGGCTTCCTATGTGCCTGGTTCCGAGAAGATGAATTTCCAAGAGGAAGATATGGGACCAAAGACTTCTTATGTGCCTGCTATGGAAACTATGAATTTCGAAGAGGAAGATATCGGACAAAGGAAAACCTCCTATGTGCCAGCTTCAGAAAATATGAATTTCCTAGAGGAGGATATGGGGCAAAGGAAGACATACTATGTACCTACTTCTGAAAATTTGAATTTCCAAGAGGCTGATTTGGGAAAGAAGATTTCCCAAGGGTCTTCTTCAAGAAATGGAATGATGACAACTAAAGGAAAATATGCTGCGGTTTCTTATCCTTCGCATTTCAGGCCAATGTCAGTTGATGAAATTCCATTTGAATCACCTGGTTCACAGTCTTTCCAGTCTATGGGATCTTTCTCTTCCCACACGAGTATGTATTCTTCCTTGGGTTCAAGTTCATCAGATAATATGAACTTCCAAGTGGAAGATATGGAACAACAGAAAACTTCCCTTGTTAATGTGTCAGAACATGTGGATTTCAAAGAGGAAGTTATGGGACAAAAGAAGACTTCGAATGTGCATGCTTCTGAAAATGTGGATTTCCAAGAGGAAGATATGGAACAACAGAAGACTTTGTATGCACCTGCTTCAGAAAATATGAAGTTCCAAGAAGTAGATCTGGGAAAGGTTTCAGAGGGGTCTTCTTCAAGAACTGTGAGGATAGGAACTAAAGGAAAACATGCTGCTGTTTCTTATCCTTCACATTTCAGGCCAATGTCAGTTGATGGAACTCAATTTGAATCACTCAGTTCACAGTCTTTCCAGTCTGTGGGATCTTTCTCATCTCGGACAAGTTTAGACTCTGTTTCATCAGAACATATGAACTTGCAGAAGGAAGATTTAGAGGAAAAGAAGAGTTCTCATGGTTCTTCTTCATCAAGTTCCCCATCACCTCCAGCCAGAAGTGATGGGCAAACTTCACTGCGACCATTTCATGCTCGTGGATATAGTACTGGTTCCTTGCTACAAGATGACATGAAGAGTAATGTGAATGATGATTTGAGGGATTTAAATGGGATTGGAGGCCAGGATCGCCCAGACAACAAAAAGTCTGGGATGCATGCTTTGCAGTTAGACTCAGGAAAGCCTACAAGCCTCACAAAAGCTTCATCGAGGGGAAAATCAGTTAGAACAAGAAGAGCAGGTGGATTGACTGCAGGGACAATGAGAACAGGAGAAAAATCTAGCAAGCAAACTGATGAGAAGGTTGAAAAGAAGCCACCTAATAATGTTGAGTCAGTACTGATTAGAAAAGATAAAGTGAAAATTGAAGAACCTGATCTTTTATTGAAAGGAATCAGTAAGAAAAAATTGGAGTCCTATGCTCCTAAGCCTGAGGTCTCATTTTCCAATCATCATAAGAAATATAAACCAGAACCATCCAAGAAAGTGTCTACAGAGGACTTAGATATTGACCTTGAGGATATTCAGGTGAGCTCAGATGAAGATAGGATGTCTGAATGTGTCAATGATTCAGGACTGGATTCTGAGGTGGATAAGAAAGCAAGCGAGTTTATAGCAAAGTTCAAAGCGCAGATTAGGCTCCAGAAATCGGGATCAATTGAAAGATCAAAAGGGCAAAAGACCATTGGAAACTATACTAGGTGATTTGTGAATGTACTCCAATAGTTTCAAACCAGATGAATATGAAGTTCATCAGAGGTTTGCATTTCAATTTCATTGAGCTTTCTTCATATTGGAAGATTTGGTTTTCTTTACATGATTTTGTATAACCAATGAAGTTCCACTTCTGTTATTTTGTGGGAACAGGTCTTCCACTTATTTATTTTCACATACAACCAAATATCTTTGGGTATTGCTTTTGTTACCACAAGTTTCTTTCTCAAGTTAAAATTCACCATCATCTGGATTGTCTTTCTGCAACATAATTAGGTAACAATTTGGACACAAGGTGACTCTGGAAACAAGCCATAGAACACACACACATATACATACGTATATGTACACATCTTATGAGATTGGTTACTCCTTTGAGGTGTCTCTCCAGCTAGCTGTTTAGTTCTAACCATGTAGGTGTCCCTCTTTTGTACTATTGATTTCCTTAATAAAAAATCTGGTACTTTACTAATAGCTAAACCTTTTAGGAGATTTGATCCTTGACAAATCTCCATTAGGCTGATCATTGCTCTGTCTTTGCTTGAAGATCAAATCATAATACTGTTGTAATTTAGAATATTTATTTAGCAAGCAGAGAGATTTGGACTATCACCGTAGAAGGAAAGGTGGAGATGGCAATTAAACATATTTCATTGCTTACAAATGCAGTATTACATGAGTAACCAAATGACTTGAGTAAGGTTTATCTTATCTGTCATTTAGGACCTATAAAGGAGAAAAGGAAAGTGAGACAAAGAGGGGAATGAAATGGAAGACCCTCATTTACACTTATTCCAAACGGGCGCATGGAAGATAGCATATTGTGTGTTGCTTGGAAAGAAAAGCAGAGATTCGATGTCTTCATTCAGAGAAATATTTTTAATCAGAAAAAAGCAAAAGAAAATATTTCAGATAGTAAAGAATTCAAAATTTAAAGGGTAACAAATGTTGTATTTATGATTACCAATTATATTATAGATATAATATAATATTTCAGAGTATAAATATTCATCTGGCGACCTTTATGATAAGCATTCGTGTTAAAGGTTAATGCGATGAATTAAGCTGAAGAACAATGCTTGTTGGGCGGCCCTGCTCATCTAATGCTGCACGTAGTCCATTTGCTGAAATTGCGGGACACATTAGACTTCCTATCCAACGAGATTCACGAGTCACTAGTCACTACCCAATAGTTGAACGTTGATCAAGTGGCGGAGCTTCAAGAAAATTTTTAGAGGGGCCAAAATTTGATATGTAAATTAAATTATGATAATTAAATAAAAATTAATAGTAAATTACAGATATAAACTTTAAATTAATTTAACTAATATGACAAAATAATTTTATAGAAAAGGAGTAAAAAATTAATATTTATAGTATCTGATATAATAACTTAAAAGTAATTTTGAAATATATTTTGTTTAGCTTATGTGAAAATAATTATTTTTGTGATAAATAATTAAAAAAGAATTAAATAATTTATTTATATTTTATACTTAGAATTATTTTGGTAAAAATATGATATTTAAAAATAATTAATTTTTATTTATAACCAAAAACTTCAAAAATTTACTTTTACTTATGAATATATTTTACATTGAAAATTAGAATATTTTGCTTATAATCCGCTTATATTTTTACCTAAATATATGAAATCATTTCAAAGCAATTTTTATTAAAGAAAAAGGTAACTTTCTTGCATTTTCCAACTGCACACATAATAATGTCAAACTTTTGTAAGCATCCTTAGGAATCAAAACAAAGTTTGGAGTTAATAAATTTATTACTCAATTATTGAACCGTTACTTAACTCTTATAAAATGATACTAATTGTATTTTGATCATTTTAGTTTCGCTATTTTTAATTCAAAAAATAAACTAACAGACTTTTTAGTTAGAGAAGTTTATTTATATGAAATAATATGATAAGTCTTAAAATTATTTATCTCTCTCTCTCTCACACACACATAATATATATATATATATATATATATATATATATATATAATTTTTTTAAAAAAACTTGGGGGGGCCATGGCCCCCCATTGTCTTAAAGAAGATCCGCCCCTGCGTTGATCACTGCATGATTTTGGAAACTTTTATAAATAGTACAAGCTGGTATTTTATATTCACATATAAAAATGTATGTTTCCCTAGAAAAGTCTATTATTCTTGCTCCTCTGCGCAATTCAAAGAATTGGGTGTTCTTATTATTTCAAGAGTAGTGTGGTAAATTGTGTAGAAGTATTAGTCGCGAGTTCATCTATACTGGATAATTAGTCTAATCTCAACCATTTTTTACGCAATTTTGGATTGGAATGATAGATAGAGTAATTCTTAGGTGATAACTTCAACATACAACAAATTTTTTTGAAGTTATTGATAAAATTGGTGAGTATCACAATTTACTTTTAGACCATTCGCCTAAGTACCGTATAATTTATTTGTGGTGATGAATACTGTTAAACACAATATTTAACGCGCTTAATCATAAATTTCCAACGTACTTTTTTATTTATTTTCCAGCCATCCGTTTTATTATTTCCATTAATTTTTGTAACAATAAACTCTGTCAAAGAAATATAAACTTGACAAGAATATTAACCAGGGACAAAAATTTGAACTTAACAAGCAGATTAATGAGAACATTCTTAAAACTTGAAAATGCCAAACAACAATGAACTTTGGATGGCAGGGTTCTCAGACTCTGCGTCAATATACAACATGAATGTGCAAAGTTACTCTCAATATCTTGCTTGTAGAATATGAAAGATGCACAAATGAGTGGGGCATATAATTTGCAGACATTATTATTCTCTAGGGGAAAGTGAAAATGGCATACACAGTTAAATATAACATATGCATCACGTAATTACTTCTAAATGATATATGGAAGTCATGCTTAAATTTTACATTGAAAGGAACCTTGTACTGGCATTACAAATACTAGTTCCACACACCACCAATCAACTCATGGAACTAACATATGGGTCTTAGTGCATCAATCATTAACATCTTCACTTTTACACATCAAGAAAGTGCAAAGGAACGACCTTTCACTTTAATTATAATATCACTCCACATCCTAAGATTTTATGAATACAAATTAGCCATGTCCAGTCTTGTGTACTTACTATATGCCAGAATATGGCTGGAGTGCTAACCTTTGAAGGAAGGCCTATGGATTTCCAAATAATCAACAAGCTCGTCTATGTAATTTTGGTGTAGCTCCTTATCTCCAAATATCTTGCTCATCTCCTCTGCCTGACTTCTGTAAGTCTTTCCTTCCTCTTCCAACATCACTGATCTCAATGCCTTGGCCACTGAATCCCTTGTGAACTTTCCGTCATGTTCATTTCTAGGTACTCTTATACCTACCCTTTTTTCTTCCACACGTCTAGCAACCAACCCTTGTTCATTTTGGAAGGGCAGCATGATAAGCGGGCACCCAACTTGAAGGCTCTCTATCACTGAACTCCAACCACAGTGAGTCAAGAATCCCCCAATAGACTTGTGTGCCAATATCCTCAACTGTGGTGCCCAAGTACTCCACACCACCCCACTTTTATTTGGCTTGTTCTCAATCCAATCCTGTGACTCCACTGAGCCATTTCCAGCAGGGCCATTTTGCTTCTTTAGAACCCAGAAAAAGGGTAAGCCAGATAGTTCTAGTCCCATAGCTACCTCGGTTAAGTCTTCATCACTTAGTGTCACCTCACTTCCAAATGCTACATAAACCACTGACCCTTTTTCTTGCTCATCTAACCACTTAAGAATTGTCTGCCAATTATCATCATTGCTATCCTCATTACTGAATTGTAGCGAGGGTGGCAATAATCCGACTGGAATAACTGGTTTCCTGATGAGATTTTCAAGAAATTTTAGAGACTCACCTTCAATCTCCATGCAACTTCTTATAGCAATTACAGCAGCACCACGATTGACTTCTAAGACTCGGAATACATCTGAAACCCCAGATTCATTTTGTTGACCGTGTTCAGACATATTCTTGTGCTCAAAAGGTTGAAGGGCTACTTTGTTAGGAGATTCATCAAAGGAAGGCTTATTTGCCTTTAGAAAGGAATCCAGACCAAAAGAAAAACCAAATGCACTAAGAATACAGAAATGGATGCATAAGATGCCGAGCTTAGAAGATATTGGTGGTAACCAGTAAGGAGCAAAGTCATATATGAGCCAATTAGGAGTGGATCTCTCAAGAAACTTAGTCAAAGGTTGTTCAAGACCATCAAATGCCTTCTTGAGGTATGGGACTATGTCCTGTGGGATGTCCATCGTGGCTTCAGCATTTTCAGGGAGCTTGTCTACATGGGGCAGTGGGAGTTCTATCAGTTCCACCAAAGGTTGCAAACTTGGAGGTAGTTTAGGGAGGCGTTTGAGGTTTCTAGGTGTGGAAATGAAGGAAATTTTGTGACCCTTTTGAGCTATCAGTTTGGCAAACTCGAAGAATGGAATTATGTGACCAAAAGCAAGCCATGGAAACACAGCAATGTGAAGCTTCTTAGGCTGATCTGCCATGTGTTAGTAAAGCTATTCTCTAGAACAGATTGAAGAGGAATGAAAAAGCAGGACTCGAAAAATGTTTTCTGCATTGCATTACTTTACTGATTTACACAAGCTACTGCGTAGTTACAAGACAACTTCTGACACAATCAATACAGTAGAAACAAGGATCATCACAAAAATAAGAAATATCTCAACTAGGGATATGAGATTGTATATTGTATTTTTATGAAAAATTTGATTATTTATTGTTTTTAAAAAGTAATTAAGAAATTATGATGTTTATTTTTTATTATTTATTCTCTCTCTTCTCTCCTCTCTCCCTTTCTCTTGTGTTCTCTCTCTCTCTCTCTCTCTCTCTCTCTCTCTTTCACACACACTCTCACACATTATTAAAATAATTTTTTTTAATTTATAATTTTATTAAAATTGCAGCTCATAACTGCAATTTTTATTAAAATAACATTTTTTAATTTTTAATTTTATTAAAATTGCAACAGATTGTTGCAATTTTCATTAAATTAATATTTTTTTAAATCGCAACAATCTATTGCATTTTTATTAAAATAATATTTTATTTTATTTTAATAATTATTTTATTGAACTTGCAACAATATGTTGCGATTTGTAATAAAATAATATTTTTTATTTATTATTTTAATTTTATTTTATTGAAATCGCATTACATGATTATGATTTCTATTAAATAAATTTTTTTTAATTTTTTGATGGCGTGAAATCACAATTGAATACTGCGATTTCTTTGATACCTACCATATTTCTCTAAATATAAAAAAATACAATATTATTGTAATAATTATACATAAATACAATATGTAAATAACTGAGCCCCTCAACTAAACTGATTTTTTAAAATCAATTTGCTGTGATTGATTTGACTCAAAACTAATGCCCTTGTTTCAGTTAATCTAATCACCTTGCTAACATCATGGTGGTAATGATGTTTTTCGGTAACAGGTAAGGGTATTTAGTGTATGACTTGTACTTGTAACATGGTTGTGATCATATGTATTTAGGGAGTCGAATCAATTGATGTGCTGCGTGAATAAAGTAGAGACACAATAATTATAAATCGCAATGCCTGTTAAAGTGATTGTTTCTCGATAATTGCAAAGATTACTGCATAATTCAATCCGCCGACTTGGAAAATGACCCCTACCTGTTGAAATAATTATTTATTGGTGTCAGTCATTTCTTATTAGTTTAATTATTCTACATATTCTTATAATTTTACTCAATTTTTAATTTAATTTCTAAATTTAAAAATTTGTAACTAGATCCCTATATTAAACAAAATTTTGTAATTAAGTCCATGAAGGTAACACCTTTAAAAAAATTGTGACAATGCTATCAGGTACCAAATGAAGTCAAGTGTATCATACACTTTATTCATTTAAACTATTTAATTGTATATAAAATAAAAAATTATGTTTAAAAATAATATAGAATACAATACACCCTACTTAATATGGTGTATTTTAGGCAATTATCATAAATCAAAACAACCACCATTACCGCCACCACATTTTTTATCACCACCATAAACCACACCACAACCACCACACTCAACCATTAAAGCAAAAGCTAACAACAACAACAACAACAGCAACAACAGAAGCAGAAGCCAATGACAACAGTAGAGTAAATGCCAACAATAGAAGTAGAACCAATAGTAAAAGCAGCAACAATGACAAAAACAGAAGTAAAACAACAACAAAGGTAGAAGCCAAAGAAAGCAACAACAACAAAAGTAGAAACAACAATGCAGAAACCAACAACAACATAGAAACAGAAGCCATTGAAGTAGAAACCAACAATAGCAAAGGAGTGTAGTGCTTTGGCGATTTGGTTTTGGTGGTTTAGTGGTTGGTGGTTTTGGTGGCGATGGTGGTTTGGGGTTTAGTTTGGGTGGTGAATGGTTAGGGAGGATGGATGGAGGATGTAGAAGGAGATGGAGATGGAATATTCATGAAATATTCTATTTTTTTGTAACTTTAGGTACCTGATTGAAAATTTTCATATGATATAGGGACCTAATTACAAATTTTTAAAATACCGGACCAAATTAAAAATTAAGTAAAACTATGAGAACTTGCAAAATAATTAAACCTTTCTTATCCTATTATGTTTCACCAAATATATTGCAAAATTCTAGCCTCGTTTATTTTTATCATTAACAACATTGTACACCCGCAAAATTCTCATTAGGTAGCTCTATATGCATATCAAATCTTACTATCATTGCCACCAACTTGTTTCAATCAACACTCCAAAAACCCATAGAGAAGCATCATGTCACTTTCTCAAGAAACAAAAGGTGATGTTCAATATTGTTACCTATATCCTTGATTTAGCACCATATTATCGACACATATAGTAAACCTTTAAGATATGAGTATGTTGTCACTTCTTGTATATGATGTTATTATTTCCACTATTCCACTATTCCACTATTAGATTTATAAGGTGACAACTTGGAAATCGTTAGCCTGTTTGTTTTGCAGCATGCTTGTTTAAAATTGACAAGAGACATCTAAAATTTCTCTGTATATGATTTTTTTGTTTTAACCTCCTTTTAAAACTTAGAACTTTCAAAATCACATGTGAATGGATTAACCATTGTTATCAGTGGTTAACCACATACCCTCCATTCAAAGTCCTTGCTAAATGACAATCCAACTTTAAAACAGAATCAAGCACCAAAAGCTGCCAAAAGTCTTACAATCTGACTCACACTTTCCCAGCATTGACAATAAAAAATGGAAATCATAAGACAATAGTATCAAGCCTTAATAAGCTACATTTGCTGTGCTCGACTAAACAAAGATAGACAAAATAATTTGTAAGTGGGCGATCCCAATCATATCTTTACAGAATCCCTTAATTATAGAGATGGACAATGTAACTTCTAATAGGCAAAACAGTCATTTTCTTGATGATAATCTGACAAAACAAAATTTATTAAACTCGTATTTGGATTTAGGTTAGGGGCTTCCAGGATTGATTTTGTGATATGAGAATCAATTTTGCACTTTTTTCATCTTATTTAGTTTTCTGTTGGATCTATTTTTCAAAACCAATTTTAGATTTAAAATCAATGCTAGATGAAAGTGAAAATTTGTTGCTTTTAGGTTTTTATTCTTTTAATTTTTGTCAAAATTACTTCACAGATCAAACTTTCAAATATATTTTATTTCAAAATTAATTCTAACCAAATCAATTTTAACAAAATTAATTATATTTATAATCAATTTTACAAACGCAGAAATAAACTCACTGCAAGTCTTATTTACACTATTTGCAGTGGTTTGAGATAAGCAAAGGGCCAAAGTAATACAACTATAATATATATCTAATTGAGAGATTACAGCCATTCCTTCATGTTAAACCCTTTAACAACCACTCCATCCTCCAATCTGCACAAAATCCGATCCTTTCTTACCAAGTGGAATAAACACAAACTGCTCACATGGAAATCATTGGATATATAATTCTAACATTTTCTGAATAGTTCAAAATGATGATAGTGGTTTATGAAAAGAAGAACAAATTCAGTATAATTTGCAGGTCAGCTACAGGTTTGGTTCTAGACTATTTCTCCATGAAAAATCGAGTGATAAACCCCAACTTGATTTTCAATGAAGAAATAATTTCACCAATAAAAAGAAAAGTAATTATTTTAGAGTCAACCAATCAAAATTTAAAGGGTAATCAAGTTCAATTTGAAGCGAATGGAAGTTCGCAAACATATTACCAAAAACATTATAGAATCTAGAAATGCGAAACAACAATAAATTTCCTTCATTAGGGCATTCTGGCTCTGCGGAATATACAGCACGTATGCCACGCTTGCATGTAGAGAATGAAGCTGCGCACAAATGCATGGTAGATATTATTAAAATGAAAGTGGCAGACATAGTTTAATTAAAATATGCATCACGTAATCATTTACTTCTAGTGGAACAAATGGGCCTCCGAATACTCCAATAGTGCATCAATTAGACCAAATTAAAAATATAATTTTGTGTTGGATGATATTACAACATTGTCATCAACCAAATCTTATTCCACTTAGTATATGATAAGATAAATTTAGACAATATAGTAATGACTATTGCTACCTTTTTTATTATTTATTATCATTATGTAGCACTTATTAATTATTAATTTAAGTTGTTTGGTATAAGTACTGTATTGTATAAACTTGTTGTCTATTAAAACCTCCTTATATATTAAAATGATGTATAACTTAATCAAGTTTATAAAAATAGAATAAGGCTTAATTAGTTTTTAATAATATAAGGTCTCTTTCATTCTTTTATTTTTTATATTTCATTAAAATAAAATTATATTAAATAAATAAATATTATTTTTAACAAAAATGTTTAATAAAATAATATTATAAGAAGTATATAAATAAATAATAATTAATATTAAAAATGAATAACATTAAAAATAAATCTTAAAAAAAAAAAGTATGATGAAATTTGCACTCCACCCCATCCATTAACCCCAACTAACAATGGAATATTCTCATTAACCAAGGTTACATGTTTTGGAGAAAAAAAAAAAAGACAAAAAAAGCTATATGGATTTCTAACAACTCTAAGATATCCTTCTTGCTTGTGGTGACAAAGCTCTTGAAGATTATTCCTCGCCAATTCTATGTCATAAAGGTTTAGTTCATTCATCTTTTCTTGTTTCTTTATCAAGCATCTTAGCTGCATAAGTCTACTTCTCATAAATCAATGTAGCTCTCATCATATTGCTTCAAAAATTCTTTTTATATACCATGTCACTCTTTACTTTGTGTTAATTACCCAAAATATTGAGTTATTCATTTAACATATAGTATAGGACTAAATAGGCTTAAATATGTTTTAAATCCTTATAAATGTAGATCATTTTATTTTTAGTCTTTGAAATTTTTGCTTAACTTTTAATCTCTTCTTTTTTTCATTGTTCGGTTTTTGATTTCTATCGTTAGCTAAATATTGTTAAGTGGTGATATTTATAAATATCAAAAGAAGAAAATATTCATAAGGAGCAAAAACAAAATTTTAAATATTTGCAAGGACTACATGTGTATTTTAAAACACTTAGGATCAAAATTTAGAATGATATGGACAAAAAAAACCTGAAGTTGCATAAAAGAAGAACCAAAAACCAAGTAAAAATTTTATAGAGACTAAAACTCAAATGATTTGTATTTATAGGGACTCAAAATATGTTTAAGCTAATTACATATATATAATAATCAATAAATCAAAACCCATAAAATTCTGATAAATATGTATTCCCAAAAGCATGCAAATGAAGACATCCATAGCAAGCTAATAGAACAAGGGTTTAGAAACAAGTCAAGTAAGGATAAGTATAATAAGTAAAGCCCAAGAATCTTACAATGTAGAATTGGTAAGAAACAAGTTTCAAGAGCTTTGCTGCTGCCTACAAGAGGGATCTCCTAGAGATATAATATTTTATATATGTGTTGGTTTTATAAGAAATCTAGGTAGCTTGTATTTTTTTTTTCCCCCAAAAACATGTAACCTTTGTGTTTACGACAACAAACAACGACCAAACTTTATTCTACTAATAGTTTGTCCTGCGTGATATTAAAGCTGAAATTTTGGATAGCAACATCCTCAGTTTTATACAACTAGAAAGTGCATAGGAACCTCCTTTCACTATGATTATTATAGCACTCTAAAGCCTAAGATTTTATGAATACAAACTTGCAATGTTCAGCGCAATACACTTACTATATGTCAAAATAGCTGGAGTGCTAATCCCTAATTAATGACAGGCCTATGGATTTCCATATAATCAACAAATTCATCAATGTATTTTTAGTGTAGCTCCTTGTCCCCAGTTATCTTGCTCATCTCCTCTGCCTGACTTCTGTAACTCTTCCGTTCCTTTTCTAATATTACTGATCCTCAATGCCTTGGCCGCTGAACTCCAACCACAGTGAGTCAAGAATCCTCCAATAATAAGGTGTGCCAATATCCTCAACTGCGATGCCCAAGTACTCCACACAACACCACGTATATGTGACTTGTTCTCAGGCCAATCTTGTGACTCAACTGAGCCATTGCCAGCACGGCTATTTTGGTACTTTAGAACCCAGAAAAAGGGTAAACCAGATAGTTCTAGTCCCATAGCTAACTCGGTGAACTCTCTATCACTTAGTGTCACCTCACTTCCATATGCTACATAAATCACTGACCCTTTTTCTTGTATATCCAACCACTTAGAGTGTGTTTGGAATGTTAAAAAAAATAGAAATGATTTAATTTAAAAATCAAATTTCGTGTTTGAGTGTTTTAAAAATAAAAAATGAAGTAATTTCTAATTTTTATGAGATTTAACTCTTTTGTATTTGAAATCATTTCAAAATTAAAAGAATTTGATGGGAATTGATTTGATTTTAAAATTTAAGTATAAATCAAATCAAATCAATTATATTCTTAGTTATTTTAAACACAATCTAATATATTATAAACATAAAAATTAATTTTTAAATCAATTCAAATCCTATTTTTATATAATCATTCCAAATATAAAATTTAATTTAGAAATCAAATAAATTTAAATCAATTCAATTTAGATCAAATCAATTCCAAAATTTAATAATTCCAAACACTCCCTTAAGGATTGTGTGCCAATTTTCATCTATGCTATCTTCAAGGAACTGTAGTGAGGGTGGCAATAACCCAACTGGAATAATAGTTTCTTGCAGAGTTTTTCATGAAATTTAGAAGACTCTCTCTCAATCTCCATGCAATTTCTTATAGATACTAGATCAATACCCACCAAGGACTCCTTGAACTTGGAATACATCTGAAACCCCGGATTCATTTTGTTTAGTGTGGTCTACACACATTGTCTTGTCCTCAAAGGGTTCAAGGATTACTTTGTTAGGAGATTCATCAAAGGACGGCTTATTTGCCTTTAGCACAAAGGGAATCCAAAATGAAAGAAAAGCCAAATGCACTAAAGATAGCGAAAAAAATGCTTAACATATCGAGATTAAAAGATATTGGTGGTAACCAGTATGATGCAAAATCACATATGAGCCAATCAGGTGTGGATCTCTCAAGAAACTTTGTCAATGGTTCTTCAAAACCATCAAAGGCCTTGTTAAGGTATGGGGCTATGTGCTATGGAATGTCCATAGTGGCTTCTGCACTTTCAGCGAGTTTTTCTACATGCGGCAGTGGGAATTCTATCATTTCCACCAAAGGTTGTAAATTTGGAGGTAGTGTAGGGAGGCATTTGAGGTTTCTAAGTGTGGAAACGAAGGAAATTTTGTGACCCTTTTGAGCTATGAGTTTGGCAAGCTCGAAGAATGGAATTATGTGACCAAAAGCAAGCCATGGAAAAACAGTAATGTGAAGCTTCTTAGGCTAATCTGCCATGTGTTAGTAAAGCTATTCTCTTGCAGGACTTAGAAAATGACTTCTGTTAGAATCCATGATAGAGCAGAGAAAAGAGGGAACAAAAATAGATAGGAATTGGAAATTTCTAATTAGATTGAAGAAAATGAAAAATGTTAATACAATAGAATTACAATAGAACTTATATAATGAGAGGAAAGTAACTAACTATTATAACCTCCTAACTAATTCTAATTAACAATTTGTAACAAACTAACAAATTCTATATAATCTAACACCCCCTGCAAGCTGGAGGATGCGTACATTAACATCTCCAGCTTGGGATGAAAGTGCATTACAACTACCAAAAAAATACAATGATAATATCGGTAAAGGCAACAAGATGCTGAAAATAATAAATGTTGGTGACGGCTAAGGTCCATAGCACTTCTTCTGGCGTTCCGCAACTCTCGTCCTAACTAGAAGCAATTATCAATACTAATGAAGAGAAATGCTTAACCACTCAAGTAGAAGCTACCCGATCTTAGAGCTAACCACTTAGCAGAAGCAAATATCAAAGCCATAGGGCTATTAGGAAGACGTTAGAGCGATAGGACTATCAAAAAAATCCCAATTTAGGGAACACCAATCAACAAACTCAACAAATAGCTTAACCATTAAGAATAGAAGCAAAATTATTCACGCTTAACCACCCAAAGCAGAAGCTGAAATCGAAGCTTAACCATTAAGACAGAAGTCATATCTAAATCTTAACCATCAAGACAGAAGCAAAATAAAGGCTATCCAAGGTCAAGTCAACAACTCTTCTTCAATATGAGAGCTGAACAAGTGAAAGAATGGTCAAGCCATTATCACAGCTATGAAAAATAGAAATTGCTGACACCAGAACCAATGTCCAGTGCAGAAGAGCATTAATCCATCACAGAACTAAGTCTAATTAACTATAGCAAACCAAATCAAGAAGAATCAAATCTGATTCCAGACATGTTTGATTCTTGAACCAGAAAATTCAACAGCAAAAAATGAACACCAACACCAGAGAAATTTGAACCAAAACAAAGCCAACATAGAGGAATCATAAAACGTAGTTTCCCAGCAAAGAGGATTTGATCCAAAAAATCACAATCACCTGATTTGAAGTGAAAAGTAGAGGTGTAACCATACCAAAGTACCAGATCGGAAGACGAAGATGGAGCACAAACTAACCAAATCGAAAAATGGAGATGGAGCAGATCCGGATCTAAAGAACTATGCCGACGACATGAGCTAACAAAGAACATGAACGACATGCAACTGGACCTGATGGCAACGAAATAGAACGATTTGAAACTGAGAAAGATGATATGGAGCTATGAACGCGAATAGAAGCCATGCCAAAGAAGATGATCGGAACCATGATGGACTATATCTGAAAGAAAAATGAGGAAGACAAGCAGCGGCGATAGGAAATGAGGCGGCAGCGGTGGCTAGAAAAGTGAGCTTGAACCACACTGGGAACATGAAGATCAAATGGTGAACAACTAGATCTGAAGGTGCTAAAATGTGAATCGCATGGCAGAGAACAGATCCAAGGATTGACCGGAAAAGGAAGAACAATCGATGGCGGCAACAGCTTCGCCGACGAGGCCAGGGTCGGATTGCAATCATGGCTCCAATGTTGAGTTCGAAGAATTCAAGTAGGTGATTGAACCCTTGTAGCGAGAAAATGATGCTTCGGGGGCCAAAAGAAAATTTTGAGTGTGAAACAGAGGAAAGAAATTGATACAATGTTTGGAGAGTGAAAAAGTGAAAGAAAGTATGAGAAAAAGTTGCTATCCAAAGAGAGCTCAATGTAGCGGAAAGGAAGGTTTCAGGGGGGATACCATGGCTCTGATACCATGTTAGAATCCATGCTAGAGCAGAGAAAAGAGGGAACAAAAATAGATAGAAATTGAAAATTTTTGATTAGATTGAAGAAAATGAAAAAGGTTGATACAATAGAACTACAATATAACTTATATAATGAGAGGAAAGCAACTAACTACCATAACCTCCTAACTAATTCTAATTAACAATTTGTAACAAACTAACAAATTCTACATACTCTAACAGTTTCTGCATTACATTACTGATTTATACAAGCTACTGCATAATTACAAGACAACTTCTAATACGACCAAAGCACTAGAAACAAGTATCACCACAAAAAATAATAAATATTTCAACCAAACTGATTTTTTGTTGTGAATAATTTGACTCAAAACTAACACCCTTGTTTTAGCCAATGTTGCACAGATACGGCACCCTTATCGGGTATGGATATAGGTACGACAATATATATATATATATATATATATATATATATATATATATATATATATATATATATATATATATATATATATATATATATATAACAAATTTCATAAAATAATTACAAAATTTCTATATTACTCAAAAGTAGAAAATCTAATTACTCATTCATATGATAGAGAACAAAGAATTAGAACACCAACACCAACCTCTCACAGCTTGGTGGGAAGCAACGGATTCTCCCTCACAATCTCATCCCACACATGCCCCCTTGTCCTTCATCACCTCCAACAACCTCAAATCAGAACCCTCTTCAAAACTGTACTCATGAATCCCAAACTGCTCCACCAAAACCTTCCACAGATGCTTCCACTTGAACATGCCTCCATTGCTACAATTGATGGCCTCATTTTTTGCATGTGAATCCACCGCGGCCCAAAGGTGTTGCTCCGCAATTAGATCTCCACATTAGAAGCAATGGAGTAACATTCCAATGCCATTTTGTTGTCAAGGAATCTCAAGGGAACCCCCTTGTGCTTGCAAATAGTAGCGTAAATGCAAAGATGTCTTCCTGGGTGTAATAGAAATTGCGCACATCGAGGAGGGGCAAGTCCTCCGTGAAAGGTGGGTCGTGGGGCTTGATCTTGCCGAACAGCTCGAAGGGTTCGACGTAGTACTTGTCGCCAGTTTGGAGGGACACGTGGTGGAGTGTTGCCTTCGCTGGGCTGTCGCCAGCAATGGAGCAATTGAGTGGTGCTGATTGGTGGGTGAGAAACTTGGAAGTGTAGGAATGAAAGAAAGAAGGGGGGTTAGGGTTTTGACTGGGGGAAAGAAAAGAAAAGAAAATTCATTAAGTCGCGTACTCAAGTCATAATCAGCCGCATCCCAACTATATCCAATTTTTTTTTTAAATAATGGATTTACGTATCCACTGCATACTTGCACCCCAAACATACCTAGTGTAGGTACTTTTACCAAAATAGAGTACCCATACTTCATTGGTTTCAGCTAACCTAGTCACCTAATCACCCTGGTAACACCATGGTGGTAATGATGTTTTTTGTTAAGAGGTAAGGGTGTTTAGTGTATGACTTGTAACATGATTGTGATTATATATATTCAGGGAGTCAAATAATTGATGTGCTGTGTGAATAAAGTAGAGACACAATAATTATAAATCACAATACCTGTTAAAGTGATTGTTTCGCAATAATTGTAAACATTACTGCATAATTCAATCCGCAGACTTGGAAAATGACCCCTACTTGTTGAAATAATTATTTATTTGTATTAGTCATTTCTTCTCCTATTGTGTTTCACCAAAGATATTGCAAAATTCTAGCCTCGCTTTATTTTCATTGTTAACAACATTGTACACCTGCAAAATTCTCATTAGGTAGCCCTACATGCATATTAGATCTTACTATTATTGCCATCAAATTGTTTCAATCAACACTCCCAAAAAACCCAAAGAGAAGCATCATGTCACTTTCTCAATTCCACCATTAAAGCGAGCAAGAAACAAAAGTGATGTTCAATATTGTTAAGTCTAAGATATCCTTGATGTAGCACCATATCATCAACACAAATAGAAAACCTTCAAGACATGAGTATGTTGTCACTTCTTATATATGATGTTATTATTTCCACTATTCCACTATTACATTTAAGGTGACAACTTGGAAATCGTTAGCTTGTTTGTTTTGCAGCATGCTTGTTTAAAATTGACAAGGGACACTTAAAATTTCTCTATATGTGAATTTTTTTAACCTCTTTTCAAAGCTTGGAGCTTTCAAAATCACATACGAATGGGTTGTAGCCATTGTTATTAGTGGGTAACCACATACCTTCCATTCAACGTCCCTGCTAAATGACAATCCAACTTTAAAACAGAATCAAGCACCGAAAGCTGTCAGAAGTCTCACAATCTGACTTACACTGACCCGGCATTGACAATAAAAAATGGAAATCGTAACAAAATAGTATTAAGTCAATAAGTCTTAAGCTATATTTGCTGTGCTCTAATAAACAAAAATAGAAAAAATAATTTGTTAGTGGACGATCTCAATCATATCTTTATAGAATTCCTTAATTAAAGCCACAAGAAATGGTTTAATGATGAGGGGTTTGGATAATATGTATGAAGTCAGGAGTTCAAACCTAATTGCCCCTAATATACCAAAAAAAAAAAAACCTTAATTACAAAGATAGACATTGTAACTTCTAATAGGCAAAACAATCATTTCCTTGATGATAATTTGACTAAACAAAAATTATTAAACTTGTGTTTGGTTTTTTTGGGGGGATTTTAGAATTGATTGTGGGACATGTCCCACAATCAATTTTGCACTTTTCCCATCTTGTTTGGTTTTTTATTGGATCCATTCTCCAAAATCAATTTTGGGTTCAAAATCAATTCTAGATAGAAGTGAACAATTGTGGCTTGTAGATTTTTAGTGTGTGTTTGGATTGGAGTTTGTAAAATTGATTTTGAATCAACATGATTTTGTAGAATTAATTTTGAATTAAGGTGAATTTGGTATAATGTAATTTATGTTTGAGAAACTTTAATTTAAAAGTGTGTTTGATAAAATAAATATTGTTTGGATGATATTGATCAAAATTGCTTTTGCTTTTAAAATTACTAAAAATGGTACATATTTTATATCATAATAAATTACATTTATTTTCTAGATAAAAACTACAAAGGATATAAAAGTAAAAAGATCATTAACTAAAAGTAAACTTAAAAACTCTCACCATGAAAGCAACAAATTGTTACTTCTCCTCTAACCTCGATTGAGAGGGAAAATCATGGTGCACTGTTGCAAACTCAAAAACAGCCAAACATCATCACCTAGTGCAAGATTCCCATTTGCACTCCTTCAACCCTCATTTGGATTGCACCAACACAAATCCAAACACACTGTTAATCTCTTAATTTTTGTCAAAATCACTTCTCATATCAGACTTTCAAAGATAAATTACTTTATTTTAAAATTAATTATAATAAAATTAATTCTATTTAAAATCAATTCTATAAGCATAGAATCAAACACACTACAAGTCTTATTTATATTTGCAGTGGTTTGAGATAAGCAAAGGGCCAAAGTAATACAACAATAATACCTACTTGAGAGATCACAGTCATTCCTTCATGTTAAGATCTTTACCAGCCACTCCCCTCCAATCTGCACAAAATCCCACCTTTTTCTTAGCAAGTGGAAATAAACATAAACTGCCAACTTGGAAATCATTGGATGTATAATTGTAACATTTTCTAAGTAGTTCAAAATGATGGTAGTGGTTTATGAAAAGAAGAACAAGTTCAGTATAACTTGCAGGTCAGCAACAGATTTGGTTCTATAAATAGAGAACCTCTTGGTGGAGTTCTATCATCCCACTCCAAAGCAAGCATCCCACCTTTGAGAGTATTTCACCTCATCGAGTGTTAATGTTTTTGGAGAGTTCTATACTGAGAGTTGTATTCTCTTAGTATAAAAGAGTATGTTATTATTTTTTCCTTATATTTTAGAGAAAAGTTGCTACTTTTATTTTCACATAATGAAAGCTTTTTTATTTTGCCTATGGTTTTTTCATCATTATTAGGGGATTTTTAACATTAAATATTTTGCATCAATTTCAATTTTCTTAGCTCTATTTTGTTTGCATTGTACTGTTTCAATAGCTCTGGTATCCAATAGCGGAATATTCAAAGGAACTATGTACTGGCATTACAAGTACTAGTTTCAGACATCCCCAATCAACTCATGGAACTAACATATGGATCTCTGAATAGTGCATCGAACATCAAGTCGAAAGCCAAATTATAAACTATGTCCTGGAGGATAGTACAAACTTGGAAAAAACAATATACAACAACCAAACTTTATTCCACGGAGTGAGTTTATCCCGGATGATATTAAAGTTGAAATAGAAGCGTCTTCATTTTACACATCAAAAAAGTGCAAAGGAACGACCTTTCACTTTGATTATTATAGCACTCTTAAGCCCTAGAAGAATACAAATGTGCAATGTTCAGTCCAATATACTTACTATATATTGGAGTGTTAATTCTTAATGGCAGGCCTGTGGATTTCCATATAATCAACAAAGTGATCTATGTATTTTTGGTGAAGCTCCTTGTCCCCCAGTATCTTGCTCACCTCCTTTGCCTGACTTCTGTAAGTTTTCCCTTCCTCTTCTAATATTACTGATCTCAATGCCTTGGCCACTGAATCCCTAGTGAACTTCCCATCATGTTCATTTCTGGGTACTCTTATCCCTACACTTTTTTCTTCCATAAGCCTAGCAACTAGCCCTTGTTCATTTTGAAAGGGCAACATAATAAGTGGGCACCCAACTTGAAGACTCTCTATCACTGAACTCCAACCACAGTGAGTCAAGAATCCTCCAATAGACTTGTGTGCCAATATCCTCACTTGTGGTGCCCAAGTACTCCACACCACCCCATGTTTATTTGACTTGTTCTCAAGCCAATCCTGTGACTCAACTGAGCCACTGCCAGCAGGGCTATTTTGCTTCTTTAGAACCCAAAAAAAGGGGAGACCAGATAGTTCTAGTCCCATAGCTACCTCAGTGAAGTCTTCATCACTCAGTGTCACCTCACTTCCAAATGCTACATAAATCACTGACCCTTTTTCTTGTTTATCCAACCACTTAAGGATTGTGTGCCAATTTTCATCTCTGCTATCTTCAATGAATTGTAGTGAGGATGGCAATAACCCAACTGGAATAACTGGTTTCTTGCAGAGATTTTCAAGAAATTTCAAAGACTTTCTCTCAATCTCCATGCAACTTCTTACAGCTACTAGATCAACACCACCAAGGACTATTTGGACTCGGAATACATCTGAAACCCCGGATTCATTTTGTTCAGTGTGGTCTACACACATTGTCTTGTCCTCAAAAGGTTGAAGGATTACTTTGTCAGGAGATTCATCAAAGGAGGGCCTATTTGCCTTTAGCACTAGGGAATCCAAAATGAAAGAAAAGCCAAATGCACTACAGATAGAGAAAAAGATGCATGAGATACCGAGCTTAGAAGATGTTGGTGGTAGCCAGTATGATGCAAAATCACATATGAGCCAATCAGGTGTGGATCTCTCAAGAAACTTAGTCAAAGGTTCTTCAAGATCATCGAAAGCCTTCTTAAGATATGGGACTATGTGCTGCGGAATGTCCATCGTGGCTTCTGCACTTTCAGCGAGTTTGTCTACATGGGGCAAAGGGAGTTCTATCAGTTCTACCGAAGGTTGTAAATTTGGAGGTATTTTAGGGAGACGTTTGATGTTTCTAGGTGTGGAAATGAAGGAAACTTTGTGACCCTTTTGAGCTATGAGTTTAGCAAGCTCCAAGAATGGAACTATGTGACCAAAAGCAAGCCATGGAAATACAGCAATGTGAAGCTTCTTTGGCTGATGTGCCATGGCGGCGATGAAGGTTTCTGTTTGGTGCGGGATAAGGGTGTGTTTGATTGATTGATGTGGTAAGAGTGTTTAATGTATAACTTGCCGCATAATTGTGATCATACATACAGAGGGAGTCAAATCAAAGCATAAACACAATCTGTAAAGCGCAATAACTATATACCAGTGGCATGGCTGTTTATCTTAAAGTATCGTTAATGCGCATCATGCAAAGAAATAAAAAATTAAGAGTTCTGCTATTCAGCCCGACGTATATCCCGAATTTTGGACTGCCAGAGTTAGTTGTACGGTGAGCTGGCATACTACTAAATCAATCCCCTCATGTTTATATCCACGTCATTATATAAGTTTATATTTATTTTTTTTTCAAAAAAATAAGAGTTAGAGAGGTAACGCAACAACCTAAGAGCGACCGGTGTGGCACGCCCTCCTTTTCGCTTGCCGTGAAGCCGTTCCTCACTTCCTGCTTGCCGCTTTCATAAATTGTGGAGCTGCAAATTTTTATCAAATAAAAATGCTTTTGATTCCTACCGATCAGCGGGTCTGCTTCTTTCTTATTGTTTTCTTTTCTTTTCTTTTTTCATTTTTTCCTTTTTCCCCTTTAAGTGTCTTATCTCTTCTAATTTCTATTGTAGTTTTATAGAGTTGCTTTTTGTTATTATTTAGTTCTATTCTGATTTAGATATATATAAAAAAAAAAGGAGTGAAGACGTACTTTACAATATTCTCTATTTCATGTATTTATATATCTGAGATATAGTGATTTATCTAAGTGATTTTTTAATTTAGCTTGAGTTTTTGAAAGCATTATTGTGCTATTCTATGTAGAGTTTATAAAGAAAACTAATAAAATTTTGAAACAGTATACAAACAGGTTTAATTAAAAAATAAAGTGATAACCACAGTATTTCGTATATTGAACTTTTACATGTATTTGCAATTTCATTATGCCATAGTTATATTTTAAACTTGCACTAATTTAGTTGCTAACACGTTGTATTTTATAGGCACAACATCAATATCAAAGATCAACTACTATTTCACAAGATGAATATTCATCATTTCTTGGCAGTGGAAATTTGAAATAGTTCTACATAAGCAACTACATTTTACATTTTTTTGCCCAGTATGCACCAGTTTAACTTTTGGTGCTATTAAGCATGAAACTAACGTATCATTTTAACTTTTCCGGTTGAGTAGAAAGTGGATTATGTATTAAGGTTAGATGTTATGAAGAGGGACGTTGTTTGTGATATCCATATATTTAACTTTTTGAATTGGATGATTGTTTAATGTCAGTTGTTCATTACAAATGGTTTTGTTAAACTTACTTTATAATATAAAGTTCAATAACAAGTTGTGAAAAAAAAAATTGAAGACCTCCAACTTGCTTCTCATTAATTTACACAAAGTATACAAATACAAGATCCATCACCACTCAATATTTTCACAATAAGAATATCATATATAAAAATACACCTCTCTCACTCTCTAATATATCCCCAATCCCTTTTCATATAGATAACTCACTTTCTTATTGTTCATTGCTTTCTGGCTAGTATTGGTTCATAGTCAGCTCCAAAATAATAGAAGTTTGGCCACTCAACACTTGCTTAGCTTCCCCAATCAACATGAAGCGCAACCTACACCAGATTTATTTTATAACGATTAAGCAATATGCAAGTTTTCTCTGCTGTTTCGCTATAGTTGTTTTGTCAACCAATTGTTCAACCTAAAAAGATCATACCAGTATATGTTAGACATAGAGACCTAGGCAGTAAGGAAGAAACGTAAGTCTATTATCACTACTAATAAATAAGAGAAAATGTGGTTGATGCAGCTCAACACTTTTTAAAGGCATAAATGTTAAAAATAAATGTGGAATCATGAAACAAAAAGTCAAAAACCATCGATGAAAGGCCTTGCAAACCATTTTGCATGAATAATTCTTGCCCTTTCATTTTCCCCCGTTTCTAGAGCTAATTAACATAGTTTTGGGATAATGCTTTCTAAATTGAACAGATAACTTCTCATTTAAACTTCAAAATTGTAACTATAGAAGCACCAGTGAAACCAAACTGATTATTTATTAAATCTAAAAGAAGATTACATATTATAATTCTCAGTCCATGGTAACAATCAACGACACATAAATAAGTAACTAACTAACCATGCTTTCTACGGTGCCTCTTATGGCGGGGATGGAAGCATTGTGACTACTACAAAGAACAAGAGGGGTTCCATGGAATCAAAATTAATGGATGGAATTTGATTCCCAAACTGACTCTGAGAAACTTTCCCTCCTTTATACTTACAACGACAAAAATAATAAAAATTTGCTCTAACATTAATTTTCGAAAACACTTCACAGGCATAACTTTAAGTCTAATGCTTATCAAAACCATAGTTAATAATCAGATAAAAATTCAAGCTACGTACTCCTTGCTTCTATGACTAAATAATTCCCTTGTTCAAAGCAAAGTAACCCCAAAAGACTCTATTAAACCTGCCTAGGCCATCCTCGTTTTTCCTTGTAACCAGAAGGAAAATATAAATAGAAGCAAATAGAAGTTTTTCCTTGTAACAATAGAAGTTTCGAATTGGAAGGTTGGTAGCTATAATAATTATAGAATAAGTATGTGGTTAAAATGATATTTGAATCAAGATGGTCTTTAAATTATGTCAATTAAATTTTTTATATAATATTTTTATATAATAAAATAATTATTGATGAGTTTTTTTGATGAACAGAATTCGAGAATCATCTTAATCTATAACTCATCAAAAATTATATTAGAAGCTACCTATATAATAATAGAAGCAAAGTTTCCTTCTCCGAACCTGATTTTGAGGAAGGGAGGTCGATTGTTGAATGATGCTCTGATGGAAGCAATGCAGGGAAGTGAATTAGTGTGAGATGACATGGGTGTGTTCATGAAAATGGGAATGGAGAGCGCATGCAGGGTTTGGGAGTAGCGCACAATTAAAAGCGGGAAAATAAAAAAATAAAAAATAAAACCAAAAAGGGTATGTTTAATTATGAAATTCCACGTAATTGCCATGTGTGCCGGGCAGAGTGGATTCTGGTAATTTTTCTGGGTGAATAGTATTTTCCAAAAATTAATATTTATTATTTAATATTTTAACTTTTAATATTGTAAGAACACACTTTAAAAAACACTATATGTCCTGTCCCACAACTTATATTCGGTAAAGGTGGTTGACAGTGGGGGAACATTGTATCAATCATATAGATTTAATACTACATATTTAGGTATGATTACAATTAATTAAATTGATTAACAATTTTATTCAAAATTTATCCACTGATGTTTATATTTTATTTAATTTATTGTAAATATGTCTAAATATAAAGTATTGAATTTCCATTTAAAAAAGGTTTTCCTTTTCAACGGGTGACATGCTAGTAAAACAAATTATTGAAATGTTATAGAAGCTTGCAGAGTTTTTGAAAATACTAAAGAAATTATATTCGATAAAAACTTGAAAAATATGATGTATAAGAGGGATCATTGCTCAATAATTATAATGGTTCCTGTTTATAATATCTGTAAACCTCAATACCTATAAACCAGTGGTATGGCTTTTTATCTTAGAGCATTATTAATGTGTATCACGTGTTAAGAGGTAAAAATATAATATTTATTATTTTACTTTTAATATTTTAACATATATTTTGAGAACATACATATTAACAAAAAAGATAAATTATATTCACCTCCTTTAAAGTTAAGTAATATTATACATGATATTCTTTGATTTGTCATGCCCACGTTAACCTCTCTACAAGCGGTTTTTTTTTTCCCCCGATAATTGGATAAGATTCAACTCTTAAAAAAAGAGAAGCAATTAGGATACATAAAAAAAATTCATAAGAAAAGGCACAAAACACAACATATGCTTCTCTAAACATGAAGTATGGTAACATAACATACTAAATTTGAAACCCAAAACACGGTACATGAGACTGAGGGATCCCAAGACCAATTTTGATGTCATCGAATAGCTTTTACACCCTCTCAACTTCTCGACAAGCTTCCCAAAAAGACCTAGTGGTTTCCATAATCGTTGGCCGACCAGCTAGACATCTCGGAGACAAGTTTCAATCCAAATTAAAGATCCCTATCCTGCTCTGGTGACCATATCTCTGCAGCGAGCTTAGTCGTGACCATGTCACCAAGGCCGCAACCATTCCTCGTCACGCTGTTGTGCACCATCACTTCGAGTCTCATGGCACCTCTCTACATCACACAAGCACCATGGCACTTGGTCGTGGCCTCTTTCTTCAAACACGCTACCAGATCGACACCCTACCTCCCTGATTTGTATAAAACAGTGAATAGGGGAAAGGGGGGGCAACTCATAAACCAAGGGGTACTAGTGGCAGCCCTCAATCTTCTCTCTATCTCTTTAGCTCTCTATCTTCTTTCTATTTTTTAATCTTCCAATCGAACTATGTGGTTAAAGGAGATTGCCAACATAAAGTAAGAACACTCCATCCAAGTCCATCTACCCGTCACCCATATCCGGACCATCCAAAGCCCCACCTTCCCATATTCAAGATTATGAGCCAAGTCTCAACCTAGAAGGTGGTTGATGGTCCAAAATCAGAGAAGGGGAAAAGCCATCTTTACTACGTGTTATACCTTAGCAACTATCTCTTTAAATTCCTTAACCACCTTCAAGATGTTTCAAAAAAACTACAACTATTGCCCAAAAGTAATTTCATATGAATCAGATCAAATCAGAAACTCAATATATATCATCAAAATGTTAATCACAAATACAAATTTATAGAAGTGTTCAATATTATATTCCATAAAATATAAAGGTATTACATATAATATCACCTAAACTTTAGAGGAACCTAGTGTATTTTTTTATAAATTACAAAGTTTGTGCGTAATATTATTTAATCTTGGGAGAGTTTACTATGATTTTCCCCTAATAAAAGGATGGCACTTCTTCTTCCACAGTTTACATATGAGAAAGGTGGTTGGCATTGATGGGATAGCGGTTTTTTAATATATATACAAATCTAATATCTTATATTTAAGTATAGTTATAATAAAATTAAATTTTATTAATTTTATTTAAGATAGACTCACTTTTAATTATCAACAATTTTATTGTGAATGTAATAGCCTAGTAGAATACATTATTGAAATTCTAGAAAAACTTGCGGATGTTTTTAAAATGCTAATGAAATTGTATTCGGTAGCTAGCTAGCTACTTGCAAATATGATGTATAAAAGTGATCAATTCTCAGTGATTCCTTTATAATTTAATCCGCTGGACTGTGACCATGTGACCATGATGTATGATATCGTAAACCGCAATATCTGTGTTACGGCTATTTATCTTAGGGTATTGCTAATGCGAATCACATGTTATGAAATTAAATTTTAATATTTATTATTTAATAAGTGTTATTTTTAATATTTTAACATAAATTTAAAAAATAAATAAATATTTATTTTGATCCCTAAAATTATGAGTATGTTTCACTTTAATTTCTAAAATTAAGAAGCTAACGACTTTGTCCCTATGTTGCAAAAAATGATCTAAATTAGACCCAAGGGTGATGTTTATAGCGACAAACTTAAATTATCAAAAGGACTAATTTAAATTAAATTTTCCAACTTCAAAAATTAAATCGTTAAATTTTTAATTTTAGGGACTAAAGTTAAGTATATGTTTAACTTCAAAAACACTATTCACGCTTCTAAGAACACACATTGGTATAAAAAGTTGTGCCCTGCCCCACGATTTATGTAAGATTAAGGTGGTTGGCACTAGTTGGAGAGTAGTATTATTCTTCTATACATACAAATCTATTTTTTTTATTATTATTAAGAAAATGTTTAGGTTGAGGGTTGTCCAAATTCCTTTTATACATCTCAAAAAGAAAAAGTGTGAGAACGAAAAGCGTGAGAGGATAGGTGTTTGCTACACTAAGGATTAAGTTAATCTGCATACTATAAGGATGATGACATGATGACATGGTGACATGGTGAGGAACGATGAGCAAGATCAAAGGGTGTGGAGGCAAAGAGGAGAAGAAAGGGACAAGCCAGGTCCTTCTCTTACGCAGAGAAATAGAGATAAATATTGAAGATTGAGGAAAGTTTCTTTCACTATCTTTGTTTGATAATTTGCCGATTTCAGTGAAAAAAGGGTGGTCGCGGCAAATTTTCAATTTTGAAGGGAGAGTAATTGATGGTTACATAGTTAATATGGTTTGAATTTAAAATTTGTTTTTAAGGGAAAACAGGATGAGATCTGTGCTAAAAAAAAAAAAATCTCTGTACGTCAGTAGTACGAATTTAATTTCTTACTAAGAAACTATTTTCTTTCCTCAAATTTCCTTGGTTTAGCACCATACAATCGACACAGATAGGCAATTAACCTTCAAGATATGAATATAGTGGTAGCTTTGTCACATCATATGATGTTATTATTTCCTCTATTCCACTATTCCATAGTTGCCTCTACATTTGCAAGGAGGTTGTCTACATGGGGTTGTAGGATTTCTATTAGTTCCACCGAAGATTATAATCTTGGAGGTAGCTTAGGGGGGTGCTTGATGTTTCTAGGCATGGAAATGAAGGAAATTTTGTGACCCTTTTGAGATATGAGTTTGGCAAGCTCTAAGTATATATGGAACTATGTACGTGCTTTGAACATGACAAATAAGCAAGGCCGCTTCTTATATGGGGAGAGATGAGTTAGTTACTATGGTGGTAACTAAGGCTTAGTTTGGTATTGCTGTGACTTTTTAAAAGCTATTGAACTTTTTTGGCTTTTTAAAAGTTGCTATAAAAAAGTTATGTAGTATCGTTTGGTAAAATAATATAAAAATTACTCTAAAAAAATAGAAGTCACAAAAGTAGTGTTTGATAAAATTACTCTTAATATCTAAAATGACTACAATAGTTATAAATATTAAATAGAATAATTTTTATTTTTAATGTTATTAAATAGAGTAATATTATATTAGTCTTTTAAATTTTGGAGAGCACAAACCAGTTCCGAAAAGTACCCCATGAGGGCTCATGAGAACATCCCCTGACTCTTAAAAGCTAGAAGCAAAAGCACCCTAACTTTTCAATTTACCAAATAAAAAAAATTAACTTATGCTTTTCATAAGTTAGAATATCCCTTCGAATAACAATACCAAACTAGGCCTAAATCCGAACCATTGAAAGTTGGATGAATGGTGAAGATTAAATTTTTTTATTATAAGAAAATAATTCAATCATAGCTTTTATATCTATTTTAATATTATATTTATATAAAATATCTATTTTACCCTTTACCCTAACAACCCCTTCTTGCATTGTCGAAGATCATCCTTGTCACAGATACCCATTGCCGCCTCCTTCGACCAGTTATCGCCGGTAAGCCACGGCCACGCCACCCACCCCATTGGCACTCGCGTAATCATCCCCCTTCTCCAACCTTGGTAGCCTTATAACCTTCTTTCCCCTTCGGCTTAGCACCTTCAAGCTCCTCTTCTTCTCCTTCAACCAAGGCAAAACAATAGTAGTATAACAATAGCAAAACACAACACAAATTAAAAACAGAAGTAAAACAACATCAGATTCAATTTTTTTTTTAAATTTTGGGGTACATTCATTAACAAATTCAGTGTCCAACATTAGTGTTGTAATATAACAAAAACCAAAAGTCTTTTTTGTATTAGGAGCAATTGTTTATATGAACCAAAAGTCCTTTTGCATTAGCAACTGTTGTTTATTACGGTCATTTTATATAACCTTTACAAGGCGTGAGTCTTTTTTTTTCTTCTCTCGACTCCTAAGAATATCTCTTTATTAATATTGTTGGTGCTTGTTGAGTGGCTCCTCGTCCTATGATAAACGTAGCAACTTTTGTTTCGTAGCTATTTTACCTGCAGCATTTCCTGAAATTGTAGAACACTTTAGAATTGTTATTTTTTTTTTAAAAAAAATAAAAGTGCTCTAACTCACTAGAGGTGAGGAGCCAAAAATAGCTGAGCAGGAATCCTCGATAAAAGGATTAAACGAAGAGACCAACACCACAATCGCCAAAAAATGGCAAGCCAACAACCAACCCAAAGAACACCTCAAAGAAGCACTAGAAACAACAACAAAAAGACCCAAAAACAAAAGACCTCCCAGCGAGTAGACACACCACAAGACTAAAAAGAGGCACGCCAAAGCACCAGAAGAAGGCACACTAGAACACAAAAGCTACCACCACAATACCCGCCAATAGAGCACGTAGCAAAAACCGATGAGAGAAGCATAAGGTCAACCACACCCACAAAACCAGCGCACCAACTCCTCCCCAACCAAGCAAACCAAAACCACGAAGCTCACAAACTTAGGTACATACTTTGTTCTTCCTCGGGCATTCCCTTCTCCTAAGAAGGAAGAAGTCTTGACACTCTTTCACTTTAGATATAGTATCAATCATGACTTTTTCATTACTTACGTTAATCCCAGTGCCTTCCCAATGTTCCATGTATTTTGCGCTTCCATTAGATCCTCTTCAAACGGGAGCACAATCTCGATAGCTCCACCCTAGAAGTTTGAACCTGATTCAAACAATAGAGATTGGGGAACCTCCTCCTCTGAATATGGGGAAGTGCTATGGGAAGCACCAAAAAAGTGAGTATCTTCAAAGCCCTCCTCCAATGAAAAACCACACTCAAAATTATCCATTGTCCCACAGGGTAATAGAGCCCTATTAGAGAGTCCCCCCACATCTTGAATATTCCCAAATTCTGTTGGGCAATCAGGCCCGCTACTTATTGGGTTCCACGGGACCATATCTAAGGAGCCCAATAAAACATCAACTGGTGGGTTATCCTTCAAGCTTTGACCAAGATGAGTCTTAGCTTCCGTCATACTCCTCTTCACTGTTCCCACCTCTGGATAGCAATGAACGGCGAGCCTAGGAGATTCAAACTGACCAATAGGGGAGCTGGAAACGTCACGTCCTCTGCTGAGCATCGAGTGGATCAATTCCTCTTCCAGGAATACCCCTCTCTGATCATCTTCTCCATCCTTCTGCGGCTTCAGGAATTCTGCCCTGCAACCACATGGCTTGGCTGCAACAACTTGAACCTCCACCTCCATCAAGGCTCCAATATTGTGTTTAATCTCTTCCAGATTGTTAAGAGTTAAAGAGCTCTTCAACCTTACTCCTAGCCATCTCTTTGAGCTTCTCCTTTCCAAGCATCCTCCTGTTATCATCCGCTCTATATTCTGCCTCTGGCCTTGTTTGTTTCGACACCCATCTTTCCACCTTTGAATGATGGGTTAAGCCTTCCACCACCTCTTTGAAGCTCCTTCCATCTCTTGCACTTGTCCTGTTCTTCGCATCAACCATTACCGAATCCGTCTCCACTAGAACCGGACCATTTGCCTTTTTTGTCATACTTCGCAATAGAGACGTTTAGTCTCCTCCCTCTTAACCTCACTCCATTCAGGTTTTTTGTTGCATTCATAGCCTCCTCCAACGAGATTCACTAGTCACTACCCAATGGCTGAATGTTAAGTACCACATGATTTTAGGAAGCTTCTGGAAATAGTACGAGCTAGCATTCATATAAACATATTTTTTTACCTAGAAGAGTCTTGTTTTGGGCACCTAGAAAAGTCTTCTGCCTGTTTTTCTTTTTCTTTTAGTATTAGGAATTGCTTACATAATATTAGACTACAGGTAATAATTAGATAAAAATCGACTCAAAATCCTAATATTGGATAAAATTTTCAGACTATTTCCACTGCGATCAATCATATTGGCTGTTCTTATTAGTTCAAATTTAGTGTTCCTAAAACGAGTATTTTGAAAAGTATTAGTCATGAGATCATTTATATATTGAATAATTTATTTAATCTCAACAGTTTTTTATTTAATTTCAGACTAAGATAATATACAGTTAGATAAAATAATTCATAAAGTGATAACTTCCGGTTACAAATTTTTAATATTACTGATAAAATTTGCCAGGGTCATAAATTATTTTTATTAGGAGCAGCCACTTTAAAATACCGAATAAAATATTGGTGGTGATGAGGTGCTTTTAGACACGATGATTTATGTGTCTCAATCAAACTTTGTGATAATTCACATTACATCTGTAGCTATTTATTTTTCAGCCATCTATTTTATTGTTTTCATTAATTTTTTTAACAGTAAACTCTTTCAAAATTTTAACTTCACAAGAATATTAACTAGAAACTCAAATTTAACTTAAAACAAGCATACTAATGAAAACCTTGAGAAAGAAAAAGTGGTATAGAAAGTTAAATATAACATGTGCATCCTGTAATTAGCTACGTCCAAATGACATTTCGAAGTCAAGCTCAAGTTGAAGATTGAAAGGAACTTTGCAAGAACTAGTTTCAGACACCACCAATCAACTCATGGAATTAACATATGGGTATCTGAATATTGCATCAATCAACAAGACGAAAACCAACATATACACTATGAACTGACAACAATAAACAGCAACCAAACTTTATTCTACTAAGTACCTGCAACATCCTCAGTTTTATACAACAAGAAAGTGCATAGAAACCTCCTTCCACTACGATTATTATAGCACTCTGAAGCCCAAGATTTTATAAATACAAACGTGCAATGTTTAGTGCAATATACTTACTATATGTCAAAATAGCTGCAGTGCTAATCCTTAATGACAGGCCTATGGATTTCCATATAATCAACAAACTCATCCAAGTATTTTTGGTGAAGCTCCTTGTTCCCAAATATCTTGCTCATCTCTTCTGCCTGATTTCTGTAAGTCTTTCCTTCTTCTTCCAATATCACTGATCTGGTTGCCTTGGCCACTGAATCCCGAGTGAACTTTCCATCATGATCATTTCTGGGTACTTTTATTCCTACCCTTTTTTCTTCCATTAGCCTAGCAATTAGCCCTTGTTCGCTTTGGAAGGGCAACATAATAAGTGGGCACCCAGCTTGAAGACTCTCTATGACTGAACTCCAACCACAGTGAGTCAAGAATCCTCCAATAGACTTGTGTGCCAATATCCTCACTTGTGGTGCCCAAGTACTCCACACCACCCCATGTTTATTTGACTTGCTCTCAAGCCAATCCTGTGACTCAACTGAGCCACTGCCAGCAGGGCTATTTTGCTTCTTTAGAACCCAAAAAAAGGGAAGACCAGATAGTTCTAGTCCCATAGCTACCTCAGTGAAGTCTTCATCACTTAGTGTCACCTCACTTCCAAATGCTACATAAATCACTGACCCTTTTTCTTGTTTATCTAACCACTTAAGAATTGTGTGCCAGTTTTCATCATTGCTGTCATCATTGCTGAATTGTAGTGAGGGTGGCAGTAACCCAACTGGAATAACTGATTTCCTGCAGAGATTTTCAAGAAATTTTATAGACTCGCTTTCAATCTCCAGGCAACTTCTTATAATCACTAGATCAGCGCCACCAATGATTTCTTGGGTTCGGAGTACATCTGGAACCCCAGATTCATTTTGTTCAGTGTGGTCTTCTGACATTGTCTTGTCCTCAAAGGGTTGAAGGACTACTTTGTGAAAGGATGGCTTATTTGCCTTCAGCACAAGGTAATCTACAAAGAAAGAAAAACCAAATGCACTATAGATACAGAAATAGATGCATGAGATGCCGAATTTAGAAGATATTGGTGGTAACCAGTAAGGTGCAAAATCATATATGAGCCAATCAGGAGTGGATCTCTCGAGAAACTTAGTCAAAGGTTCTTCAAGATTATCAAAAGCCTTCTTGAGGTATGGGACTATGTGCTGTGGAATGTCGCTAGTGGCTTCTGCATTTTCAGGGAGTTTGTCTACATGGGGAAGTGGGAGTTCTATCAGTTCCACCAAAGGCTGTAAATTTGGAGGTAGTTTAGGGATGCGTTTGAGGTTTCTAGGTGTGGAAATGAAGGAAATTTTGTGACCCCTTTGAGCTATCAGTTTGGCAAGCTCGAAGAATGGAATTATATGACCAAAAGCAAGCCATGGAAACACAGCAATGTGAAGCTTCTTAGGCTGATCTGTCATGGTGGTAATGGTGATTAATGTATGACTTGTACTATGAAAGGAGAGCCTTTAATACACATCAACTCTGGATTTAGTTCCTGCACTAGTGTCACTAGTGTCGCTTGCTTTGTCTCTTACTGCGTATTGTCCCACCATTTATTATGGTCCTCGCCATTGTGGGGCTTCAATACATTGCGTTATGAATACAATGCCTAGGATTTTACTTTTTTTAGCATAGTTTAGGAACCTACTTAGGTTTCACATGGAACATGTGCTGTGCTTTCTACAAATCTCTGTTCATTGCATACATAAAAATTAATAATTTTTGAAAAATACTAAATCATAAGAAAGTAGTTTTGTCAAATGAAAGTACCGATCGACAAAAAAGTTTAGTTGCTCTTTTATGTTTTTGTATGACACAATTTTGTCTCTCTACCTTTCTTGTTATAAAACCTTCATCGAAAATAATTTTGTATTTAATAGCATATTTCATCATTTTTTTCATCTTACAATAACTTTTGTAGAATCCACAATTACTATTTGATTTAGGATGTGTTTGGTATGACTATTAAAATAGAGGTGAAAATTATAGAGATTATTTTTCTTATTTTTACTCCCAAACTAAACGGATTATTGGATTATTTGCGGTTTAGTTTGATTCAATTTTAAAATAAACTCAACTTATCTAAATATTAAAATTCAGCAAAAAGAGCGTATACTTCTCTTCAACTTTCAATCAATTGCAAATACTCACCCTTAACTTTTAAATTTTTCAATTACACCTTTAAATGACAACAATTTTCAGAGGATTTTCGAGACCATAAAAATTCTTCAAGACCACCAAAAACTGTCTTTGTAGTTTTTCATCGTGGTGTGGAATTGGAATATCCACGTGTCATTATGTGAAATTTTGAGTATAGGTACTTATAAAAGTTATTCGTACACATACATATTGCAGAATCATGTGTTATACTTAAAATTTGGGAACTTCAAAAAAATCCTTGCATAATAAAAAATTGGAATTCAACTTTTTTAAAATAAAAATTGATTTTAAAAAATTACATTTTTTTTATTCCAACGATTAAATTAGAACCCTAAATTTTAACACGATTCCTCAATAAACAAACAAATAGAAAAGAAAACTTCACAAGTCTTATAAGTATAGAATATTCCGCCTATATTTATGAGTATCATCAAAACCTCCCAGCGGGAATAATTCTATCAATTACGCCACAGGTTGTAAATTTGGTGATAATTTAGAGAGGCATTGGATATTTCTTATGGTGGAGTTAGATATAAAACTATTTATATGTCTTTATCTAATAAATTAAATGTGTATTTGATTTGTATTGCAAATAGAAAAATAAGCTTTTTGAGGTACTTTTTATCGAAGGAAATTGACCCTTACTTTTAGCTAACGCCTATTAGGATACCAAATCAAACATATTGTAAATTTTTGGAAGGGATGATTATAATATAATATTAGAGTCTCTATGATTAAATGATTTAAAATTCAATCTTTATAGTCTAGTCCCATTCTCTTAAAATAAAAAATTAAAAGAGCTTTTGCATGAGGGGGTGTTTTAGGGTTTTTTTTATTGTATATTGTATATTTATAAGATATTTAGTGTTTTATTGGGTTTAAAAAGTAATTAGTGAAATATGATAATTTTATTCGAGAAATCGCAATACATCATCCCAATTTGCCCACATCGCAATATATCACCGTAATTTTGGGGAAATTGGGGGATGTGTTGCGATTTCTATGCTTTAAATTATAGAAATCGCAATACATCACCCTAATTTCCTCAAAATTGTGATAATGTGTTGCGATGTAGTACTTTGTCGAAAAATAATTTATACGGAGCTACAATTATAGTACAATTATATGAGTGATCTCGTACAATTATATACTTTCCGTCTCACATGTATACAGTAAATCCTCACTCTCAACTTTCTCTATAAATTGCAAAGAAATTGATCTACAGATAGAGATATGAAGAGTTGAGTCTTTTTGTGTAAACGAAGAGTGAATGCGAGAAGAAAATGAGTTGAATTAGGCAGTTTGTGAAAATTAAAAAAAAAAAAGTGAAGAGATAGTGAGTTAATATAGAGAAAAAATATTTTGTTCCAAAAATGGTGGATAAGACATTGAAATCAAAAAATCATATTTTCGAGAAGATTCGCAGTGAAGGAGTAATATTTATTTATTTGTTTATTATTATCATTATTATATTTATTTTTAGTGTGTTTATTATTATTGTTGTTATTGTGACATAAGTTATAAAGCATGCTCTACACTTATTTTTTATGAGAATCCTGTGTATAAAAAATATATCAAAAATATATATGTAATTTATTTTGTTTAGATATTAGTTTATATAACTTTATACATTAGCAGTATTATTTTATTTAAGCCTCTTAATTATTTTATATTTATGAAAATTATAATAAAAAATTAGAATACTGTCATCTTGAGTGTTGAATTTGGAGAAACCGACATCAAAATGTGAAATATGTTTGTAGTATTTTAATGATAAATATTTTTTAAATAAAATCACATATTAAAACTCATTTGTTAATTTATGTATTAATAGTATTTTTTTATTTATACCTCCTAATTATTCTATTTCTATGAAAATTGTAAAAGAAAATTAGAATACTGATGCCTCAAGTATTGCAATTGGAGAAACCGCCATAAAAAATACATAACTACCTACGAGATGTAGGGTTGCTGACCGTTTCTATGATGAACCACTTAGAAATAGATGATGAATTAATTAGTGCATTGGTTGAACGATGGAGGCCAGAAACGCACACATTTCACTTTCCGATTGGTGAGTGTACGTTCATATTAGAGGATATGGCACTTCAACTTGGGATCTGTGTCGATGGTCGACCTATTATTGGATCCACATCTTTCAGTAAAGAAAGAATTGGAAATTTATGCTAGAGCCTTCTTGGTCGTAGGCCTGATGCAAGTGATATTAACTAATCATCAATCAGACTGAGTTGGTTGTATGACCAATTCTGTGAAGATAGAGTAGATGCTTTTGGGTTGAATGTATCAAATGAAACATTACAGTACTTTACTCGCGCCTATTTACTCCGACTATTAGGGATATGGCTTACATCGAATAAGAGCACATTTGTGGTCAGTTGCAAATTTCTTCCATTACTAGAAAATTTGCAAGAGATCGGCGAGTATAGTTGGGGTTTGGCTTGCCTCGCTATACTTTATAAAAATTTATGCCGTGCAACGTGCACTGAATATGTGGAAATTATTGGCTGCTTGCAGCTATTACAGTCATGGGCATGACACCGACTTCCATTCTTGGCTCCTATTCCTAATAATCCCCCACCGCATTTTCCTCTAGCTTCCAGGTAGAGTTATCATAATTTAATAATTTTTTTTTCTAATTAATTATTACTGAATGTGTATCTAATTAATGTAATATTTCACAGGTGGATAAACACATCATTCCTACCAGAATTTCCATTTAGGCGTGTGGATAATATAAGTCTGCGGATAGATCAGATGACGCACGATGAGGTAGTGATAAAAAAATTTATAGAGATTATTGTAACAATCAATATAATTGCTAAGACTAATGTAATTTTCTTTTATAATGCAGTTTCAGTGGCAACCATACCATCGGCTAGGCATTGATGAGATTATTCCTTACTTCTTGGCATATGAGAGCCCACTGTGGTCAACTACTAGTCCGCTCATCTACTTTGAGATGATTGAATAGCATTCAGCTGACCGTGTAATGCGTCAGTTTGGTATGGAATAAGAAATCCCTAGCAATCCAAAAAGCTTGTTAGGACATCATAATAAAGACTTGAGAGGAGAACAAGGTACTAATTGGATAGAAAAGTATGCAGAGTGGCTGCAACATTGGAACCAAAGTTGGCAACACATATTATATGATTATCCCTCTAATGATCCTATCCACGTCACCGTTATTGAAATTGGTATCTTCAGTTTGCTATGGATCTTTATTTATCACCCAATATCCTATTACAAGACCCACGACAACGAGAGTTACATCCAAGGTAGGAGCATGTTCAGGTTCCTCAATGTCCACCCCCGCAATATCCTCCTTATACCGAAGTAACTCAATATGCAGTCGAGATATACTCGCCACCTCCTCATTATCCTCTTTTTGGCCACATGCCTCGGCAGCATGGCAGTGTCCTCCTTATAGCCATATGCCCTCACCTCCACCCCAATACCCATACAGTTACATGCCCCGACCACCTATGATGGAGCCACGTTGAATGAGCTTTTCATCGTCGTCATCCAAATCAACTCATGATGATGAAGGTCATTTGGGAGGAAGAAGGTCATTTGATAGTGGAGTACACTACCATCATGGTGTTGGCTCACGTCAACACAGTTGATTTGGTGCTGGCTCACATCAACACAATCGATCTCGTGCTGCTTCAATTGCCCATGGAGACGTGTATCAGCCAGTTCCACCGATACCGTCACAAGAATTTCAGCAGCATGTACTTGTAGTTGCCGAGAATTCAGGATTGGTAAATGAGATGATAATGGAATTACTATAGGATCCTAGAGCTATGGGCAATGTCGAAGCCACTTCACGTTTGATAATAATATCTGTCCAAGAGCCACAGCATGGGGGACAAAAAGCAGAAGGGGAGGATGAGAACAAAGAAGAAGGAGAGGAAGAGGAAAGTGGTGAGAGAAATGAGCCTAGTGAGAGAAATGAACCTAGTAGGAGAAATGAGCCTAGTGAAAGAAATGTGGGCCAGACATCTAGCCACAAATCTTGGATGCGTTATGTTGGAGATAAATTGCGGAATAAACTCAAGAAGCTTGTTAAATTCACCCCCGAATAATGGAGGAAGTGGAAAAAGTAATAAATTTGTAGAAGAAATATTATTTTCTTTTATTGCATAATCTTTGTATAATCTTGAACAGAGGTAATTTTGATTTCTTTTGTTGATTTTGTATAATTTTTGTCTAATAGTATATAATTTTTGTATAATCTTGAGTATAATTAACTAACACTAACCCCTAAAAAAATAATATTTCAAAGTAGTAAGAAGTTGTTAATTCAATGCAACAATAATGCTAATTTTTTTCTTTTTGGCAAATTCCAAAGTATAAAATTAGTCATTTCAATTTTTAATCATTCTAAAAAATAGAGATAATATTAATCTTACAAAATATATTAAAATAAAGTTAAGTTCATGATTGCATAGTAGAGATGATATAGGATTCTAAGGATTATGACCTTTTGGTTAATTGTAAATCTAATCCTAATTGTAACATTTGTATTAAATTTAAGTAAACATATAATTATTAAGCCGTTTCTTACAAAAAAAAATACATATAAGAAAATGATATTAATAAATACATATAATTGTTACATTTTTTTTTTTAGTAATGCAATCATTAACATATTCAATAAAAAAACTAATAATAGAGATAAATATAAAAAATAAGTAAATAGATAGTATTACAAACTACTAATAGATAGTATTAATATTAATAAACTAATAATTTGAGATAATAATCTAACTAGTTGAATATAACGAAGCAATCATATGTTATAAATAACATAGTTTCATTGAAATTAATAACCAGAACCCCAAATTACATTAGCCAACATAGGGTAATAACATTTCATTCATATCTAAGAAGTTGACCCATTTCTATGGGGACATTGTCTGCGGCTATGTCCTTCGCCTCGATAGAGATCACAATGTTTTGGTCCTCTTATCTTTCTCGTACCCATTTCATTGAGAAAACGAGTTGATTTTGGTCAACCTTTCTCTGTGCGTTTTAACTCGGGGTTAGGAAGAATTATGGGGCTATTATATGGCGACCACGTACTTTCATGTCCCACAATGCCGAATTTTTATGCGTATACTTTGCAAATCTTGTCTATCCTATAAATGTCATCCACATAAACTTGCCAATCAATGTACTAATTAGAACAACAAGTAATTGCATGGCGATATGGATATCGATATGTCTAAAAATCGCAGCAATTATAGTACCGTTCCCTCATATCAACTTTGAATTGTGATCCGTTTGATAAGTCTTCGACATGGAAACTCTCATGTTAGCGTGAAAAAGTAGTAATGCACACGCCTCTGGCTGCTTGCTGGTTTTCTCGTAAACGTGTTATGATGGCTTCAGAGAAAACACTTCCGATAACTTTTCGTGCATATGTCTCTTTACCTTTAATAGTAAACAACTCAGTCAACCGAAAGTGCGTTGCTCTAACTAAAGCAGCAATTGGTAGATTATGAGCCCCTTTTAACACAGAGTTGATGTACTCGACTAAATTCATAGTCATATGTCCATGTCGATGTCCTCCATCAAAGGCTTGAACCCACTTTTCTCTTGGAATTTCATTAAGCCAATTTGTATAAATCTCACGATGCTAATGCATCCAGTCATAATGAAGATTAAATTCACACTCTGTCCTTAAATACCCTATAAATCACAATGTGGTTAGTAAAGAATAAAAAGAAAAAAAAATCACATATAGCAATAGAGATAATTAATTCGAGAATCACCTATACTCACGACAAGTCGGTGTAAGTATGACTTCTTGAATTTTCGCAAGAAATTGGCTACGATGTGTCTAATACAGTACCTATGAAATGCTCTTGGAGGTTTCCATTGACCATGGCAATGTTGAATTGCTACTTTAATTGACTCATGTCGATCAGAAATAATACCAACTCCATCTCGAGTCATCACATATCTACATAGATAATGCAGAAAAAAATACCATGCATCTGCAGTCTCACCCTCGACTATTGCAAATGCAATTGGCAATATGTTCTGATTGCCATCTGTGCAACCGTGACTAATAGAAAGCCTCTATATTTTCCATACAAATGTGTCCCATCAACTTAGACTAATGATTTACAATGTTTGAAAGCTTTGATGCAAGGGCCAAAAGTGCAAAACATTCGACAGAATATTCGATCATTTGGTCGCTCTTTAGTGCTATAATAGGCTGGACTAATATTGAATTCAATATATAAACCTCTCGTAAAAGCATACATTACTCCCAACCATTTGGGTAAAGCTGCATATGACTCTTTCCAACCACCATATATTCTTTCAATTGCCTTTTGTTTCGCTATCCATGCTTTCCAATATGTTGGTGTGAATCCATATCGAGATTGAATTTTTGCAATCACAACTTTTACTTTGATGGATACATCAACTCGTATCATAAGCTCTATATATTGTGCAATCATGTCAACATCCAACTTTGTATGAACTTCAGAAATCATTGCCGCAGTACAAGTGTGAGAGCCATTGTACTTTCTGACTTCCCAAATATTCCTCTTTTTTTCTGAGACTGACCCTAACAAGCCAATTGCACCCCAAGCCATAGTATTTGCACTTACAATAAAAGGTCCTTGATTCTGACTCACACATGTTGTAATCCGTTCATTTAGATATGCTGTAGTTCTTGATTGCTCGTACTAAAGCCTCCCTATCGCTGAATTGCAATCCCACAAATAATTTATCATCTACAGTATAATCACTACCCATGTTTGCATATTCAGGAAACTTAGCTGCATGCATAGTTTCAAGATCCAAAGTACGCATAAAATATGGAGGATCCTTTAGATGCTGAATAATAGCTTGCGTGTTGGGTATTTCATCATCATTTTCTTTTGCACCATCATTCTCCGCTTCATGTTCCCCTTTTAAGTAATCGCCATCGCTTTCACTGTCCCTAATTTCGCATTCTGCACCTCTTTCTGGAAATACACTCTGTATATCTTCTTCGTAGTGCTAATACTAATAATTAATAATTATAAACACAAAAGATCATTATTATGATACATTTCTGATACACAGGATCCTCAAAAAGAGGCAAGTATAGAGCATACTTTGTATATCATATAATAATAATAATAACAACAACAACACTAATAGTATAATAAAGAGTGGTTAAAAATTCAATTTAAAATGATAATAATAGTACTAATAACAATAATAATATTAATAATATCTAATATAATAATAGTACTAATAATATCTAATAACAATAGTAATATTATTAATAACATTATTATTATTCTGAATATTAATAATAATAGTCTATTAGTAATAATAATAATAGAAATACTAATTGTAGTAACAGTAATAGTAATAATAATAATAATAGTAATAATAATAATAACAATAGAAATAATAATAGTAGAAGTAGTAGTAGCAGTAGTAGTAGTAATAATAATAATAATAAAAGGAATAATAATAATAATAACAATAATAATAATAATAATAACAACACTAATAATATAATAAAGAGTGATTAAAAATTCAATTTAAAATGATAATAATAGTAATTTATTAATATCTAATCTAATAATAATAATAATAGTACTAATAACAATAATAATACTAATAATATCTAATATAATAACATTATTATCATTATAATAACAATAGTAATATTAATAATATCTAATATAATAATAGTACTAATAATATCTAATAACAATAGTAATATTATTAATAACATTATTATTATTCTTAATATTAATAATAATAGTCTATTAGTAATAATAATAATAGAAATAATAATAATTGTAGAAGTAGTAATAATAATAATAGAACTACTAATTGTAGTAATAGTAATAATAATATTATTATTATTATTCTTAATATTAATAATAGTCTATTAGTAATAATAATAATAATAATAGTGATAATAATAATAACAATACAAATAATAATAGTAGAAGTAGTAATAGTAATAATAATAATAATAATAATATCTAATATAATAATATTAAAATAATCATAGTAATATTATTAATTATAATAGTAGTAGAAGTACTACTATAATAATAATAATATTATTATTATTATTACCAATAGACTATTTGTAATAATAATAACAATAATAATTGTAATATTAATCATAGTAATAATAATAATAGAAATAATAACAATAATAATAAAAAGAATAATAATTAATAAAGATCATGATCATATATATTTTTGATACACAGAATTCTCAATAAAAGGCAAGTGTAGAGCATACTTTATATATCATATAATAATAAATAATAATAACAATTATAATAAAATAAATACATATTAATTTTGAAGTGAAAATTATCAAAACAAAATATAATACCACTTATTGGATTTGCATTAGGAACAAATTCATTGTAATATTGGTTAGTCGAATATGAGCTAGGACCTGCTTGAGCAATAATTTCTTCGAAGTCAATATACAACTCTATGACTGTATTAAAAGTTTGATATTTATGATATATCCTAAATATTGCTCGCATATCCCTATCACTATTGATTGTAATTGCTCGAAAATTTAAAATCCCATTAACATTTGAGATTGAACACATATATCGTATTTTTTCCATTCTTTTTTGAAAATCAATATTTATACTTTGAGAAAGCTCTGCTTTTAACTCTTCTAATGATATACTTTTAGGAAGATACACCAATGCAGGATAATCGCAACTAAACATTACACTTTCATCGGATATTGTAATATAACCATTAAAATATACAATAGTAGTAACTATAATACTATCCATATTTTTTTTACTCAATTTTTTTGAAATTATCTTATACCCTTCAATACTCTCAAATACTCTCAATACTCTTAAAAACTCACTCTCAAGCTAATACTCACTCTTAAGTAGTGACTAATAATTTACAAATACTCCAACAGAATACCACTCTATTTATAGGAGAGATTAACTAATTTTTTATTATTATTTTTTTGAAATCACAGTGAAGTGCAACAAATTCTAAGAATTTGCTACCAATACAACGATTTCTATAGAAATTGCAGTGACCAACACAAAGAATTTGTGTATTACGCTGCGATTTCAACCACTCTCTTTTTTTCTTTTCAAAATACTATATTTCACTAAATATTCTCTAAATATAATATATCTCTATTTATACCCAAAAAATCCAATATAGATCTTCTTCGGCCGTGTTTTAGATATAAAATTTACATAATTGCTTCTATTTGGGAAATTATGTTGGTTCTTGACAAAGTGAAAAGAATTTGGTGACCCTTTTTAGTTGAGTTTTGCAAGTTCGAAGAATGGAACTACGTTGAACAAAGGCTAGCCATGGAGAAGCAGTAACGTGGAGTTTCTTAGGCTGATATGCCGTGTAACGGTGTTCAAGCAATGACTTCACTGACTTGTAACACATCATCATTTATTCTCAAAGCGCGGAGAGACACAAAGGACAAAGGTATATACATCAAGTCAGGTAGCTGTCCTTTGTCAAGGGTGGCCACAATATCTGTGAACCATTATTGGGGTTACTTTCAGTGTAAATATCAGTGATGGGTTGTCACATCTATGGGGCAGGTAGAGTAGAAACTTGACATTATTGAAATTTGATTAAAACTTGCACGGTTCTTAAATTTAAGCGTTTCTATATATTCGATTAAAAAAATATTGAACATATATTATATTATTGCGTACGAATTTGGATGCAGGGGGTTTATATATATATATATATATATATATATATATATATATATATATATATATATCTACTGTTAGTTATGTTAGATATTAGATTTTAAATCAACTATATATGAATATTAAATTTTATCTTTGAGACAGATAATACATAAAATTAGAATTTTGAATGATTCCGCTTATCAGAATTTCATAAAATTTAATAAAAAAGTATGAATTAACAAATAATATTCGATTAAATGCTATAACCGAAACTTTAAATACAGCCATATATACAGGTATACTTTAAAGCATCAACTCAATTATTCACACATCAAAATCATAAAGCACGATTTTTTTTTTAATTAAGTTGTAGACAAGAAATACATCTATAAGAGCGAAAAAAGTATTTGTAAGGTGTCAGAAATACATTAAAATAAGATTGAAAAAAATAAAAGAAAGTAGAAAGAGTTTTCAAGGAGGAAAAAAACCCTAAAAATTAAAAAAAAAATTAAAAAAGGAGTAGATGAAAATGAGAAAGAAAGAACTTGAAATAACTAATAGAAATTGGGCATACCAGAAAGTTCCCAACAACGTGACAAATTATGATTCGAATCCTAATTGAAAAATGAGTTGCATTTAGTGCCTGATCTTACCTCAAATAGGATTGTCTTCGGTGCAGGATAATTGTAGAAAAAAGAAAGAAACAACTTGAAATATGTGTCTTTTTTAAAAGTATATAATTTGAAATTGTTTAAATGAACAATAGTAATATTTTGAAAGAAAAATAAAATTAAATATCAAAATGAGAAAAAAAAGTAAAATACACTTGACTTTCTTGAAGTGTTACGAAATATACACTTTATTCCAATATATTAAAAGTATGTTTGGATTGGTTTTTTTTTTTTTTACAAAAAGTAATTTTTCAAGTGTTTTTGCTTTCACAAGGTGCTTTTATAAGTTTTAAAAAGTGTGTTTGGATATAATTTTACAAAAAAAAAATTGCTTATAAAAAATGTCAATTTATCGTTTTTTAAAAGTTATAATGCCTATCAATTTTTTTTTTAAAAGAATAGAAGTGATCTTTGAAAGATAATTTTAGATGTATTTGTTTATACTTCTCAAAAAAATAGAAGCAAAAAAATAATCAATTTGTTGTTTTTTTGATATGTGAATATGGATGTTTCTTCTAAAAGAAGTAGTAGAAGAGAGAATTTTATTTTTTGAATTTATGAACCACTATCTTTTCACTAGATTATAATTTTATCTTTAAAATTTTTGAAAAATACCACTCCCTTTTCACTCTTCCTCTCTCTCTCTCTCTCCATGTTTTTAATTACAATTTTATTAGGAAAAAGTAATTCTATATTTGTTACATTCAAATAGTACAACAACTTCTAATTTTTATTAAAAGTACTAGTATAGTTATCTATTCAAATGCAAATATTTTCTGCTTTTGCTTCTACTTCTCTTAAAATTTTAACTAAACGAATCTTTTATTATAAATTACTTTTCTTTCTATTTTTTTATAAGTTGGGTATTACTAATTTTTAAAAAGGTGGTAAATTAAATTCTTTTCTACAAGTACTTTTTTTTAATTTGTATTTAAACACACTTAAAAACTTATAAAAGCACTTTCTTTTTTAAAAAATATATTTTTTCTAAAGAAAAACCAACCAATCCAAACGTGTTCCTAGTGGACTTTGGATTGGGGTGAAGTATTATTTTTTAATATCTTAAAGATATTATATATATTTTACTAAAAAAAAGGAAATTGAATAGATACAACATTTCTATGATATTTCAATTCTTTGAACACCGTCACTTTAGAGTAAGCAATAACTTATTGGTGGTGCGCTTTTAGACAATGTGTAGGTATCAGGCCAGGCTCGAAGATGAAAGTTTGAGGAGAAACTGCAGAGAAAATTTAGAGAGAATTGTTGAGAAAATGCATTTGATCTTATTGAATCAATCACACTGGTACACGTGTATGTTGGTACACAAGTGTTGTAACGGTATTTATACGCTCAAGCTTACATTAATAGAATAACTACGATCCTAACTAACTTCTTAACAGATAACAGATTCTGCTATTTAGCTATCCACACGTGCACAATCGTCCTTGAGTGTACGTACTATCCCTCACATTCCCCCTCAAATTGAGCGATTGAGCATCCTCAATTCTGAGTTTGTCACGGCAGTGTAAGAAGCAGGCAGACCAGATTGACACGAGAATCTGGTCTTGTAGAAGATAAGGGTGTGTTCGATTGATTGATGTGGAAAGAGTGTTTAATGTGTAACCGATAGCATAATTGTGATGAGACGTACAGATGGAGTCAAATCAATTGGCATACTGTGAACAAAGGATAAACACAATCTGTAAAGCGCAATAATTGTAAACGAGTGCGTGGCTGTTTATCTTAGAGTATCGTTAATGCGTATCACATGCTATGAAATAAAAAATTAATATTTATTATTTAATAGTTTTTACTTTTAATATTATGGGAACACATTTTAACAAACACTGCACGTAGCGTCCCACAATTTATAAAAGGTAAAGGTGGCTGGTATTGGTGGACCATTGTATTAATTATATAGATTTAGCATGTGTATGGGTTGGAGTTTATAAATTTGATTTTCAATCAATGTGATTTTGTAAACTTGAGTTTAATCAAAAGGGGGTTTATTGTAACAGTAATTTATATTTGGTAATTTTGATTTCAAAAGTTAATTTGAGAAAATAAATATTGTTTGGATTATACAAATCAAAACTATTTTTGCTTATAAAATTACTAAATAAAGGTATATATTACAATGTAAATGTTGTCTTTTTTAAATTCAATTATTTTTTAAATATACTTAAATGAATTATATAAATATTATTCTATATTTTTAAACTTCTGGTTCTAATATTAAAATTTATTGTAAATAAAAATATGAGAATAGCAAGTTGTAAAAGTATTTTAAATTAAATGTTAATAAAATATAGTTAAAAAAAAGACAGTACTTATATTAAACAAAAATAGATATTTAAAATATAAAACAAAAAAAAATTAAAGAGATGCAAAACAAAAGCTGAAAACAACAAAAATTGCAAGAGAAAAAAGTTTTAATCATCAAAGTTATTGTATCATTTTTAAGCGGGTTAGAGGATAAAAATATATATAAAAAAAAAAATCCTAACATGATTTGGGTGCAATGGAAAAGCACCAAGATATCACTTTAGCTTGAACCCAGGTTGGGTTTAACATACAAAACCTGTTGAAATTGGTTCACCATGATATTATCCAAATATCATAGTTTTAGAGTTCAAGAGAAAAGAATGTGGGTTTGGCATCCTTAACTTCAAATCAAGCACGCTCTTAATACTACATATTTAGGTATTATTACAATAAAGTTGATTAACAGTTATATTCAAAATATATTCACTTATTTTCATATCATATTTAATTTATTATAAATATATATGTCTAAATATAAAGTATTAAATTTCCATTTAAAAAAGATTTTCGGTGATATGAGTAGAGCAAATTATTGAAATGTTATGAAAGCTTGCAGGGTTCTTGAAAATACTAAAGAAATTATATTCGGTAAAAACTTGAGAATATGATGTATAAAAGGGATCATTGCTCAATAATTGCAACGATTTCTGTTTATAATATCTGTAAACCTCAATACCTATAAAGCAGTGGTATGGCTTTTTATATTAGAGCATTATCAATGCGTATCATGTGTTAAGAAATAAAAATATAATATTTATTATTTTACTTTTAATATGTTAACATATATATATTTTGAGAGCATACACATTAATAAAAAAAGTAAATTACACTGATTTCCCTTAAAATTAGGTAATATTACATATAATACTTTTTAATTTGTTATACCTATACTGACCTTTTTATAAAAGTACTCAATGTCATATTTATAAAAGTGTTCAATGTTATATTCCATAAAATATATGGGTATTATATATAATATCACCTAAATTTTAGAAGAGATTTGTATATACTTTTATAAATTGCAAAGTTTGTATGTAATATTATTTAGAATTTAATTTAAATGCACTGACAGTGTAAAACAGTTTTACACTGTCAGCCAATAGAAATAGTAAAAAGTGCCAATTCATATAAATAACCACCTATTATAATGAGAGACTTACCATAATTTCTCACTTTTACCTATTTCTATTGGTTGAAATGTAAAACTATTTTGCACTATCAATGTATACTAGATAAACTCTATTATTTAACCTTAGAGGAGGTTAATATAATTTTACTCTAACAAAAGAATGGTACTTCTTCCACAGTTTACGTAAGGACAAGGTGGTTGGAATTGATGGGATACTGGTTTTTGAATATATACAAATATAATATTTTATATTTAACTATAGTTACACAAATAAAATTAAATTTTACAAATTTTATTTAAGATGCGCTTACTTTTAAACTTCAACAATTTTTTTGTGAATGTAATAGACTAGCTAGTAGAATACATTATTGAAATTCTAGAAAAACTTGCAGATGCTTTCAAAATAGTAATGAAATTATATTCGGTGACTAGCTACTTGCAAATATGATGTATAAAAGTGATCATTTCTCAATGATTCCAGTATAATTTAATCCGCTGGACTGTGACCATGATGTATGATGTTGTAAACCGCAATTTCTGTGTTACGGCTATTTATCTTAGAGTATTGGTAATGTGAAACACATGTTAAGAAATTAAATTTTAATATTCATTATTCAATAATTGTTATGTTTAATATTTTAACATAACTTTAAAGGATGGATGAATATTCATTTTGATTCTTAAAATTATACGCATATTTCATTTTAATCTCTAAAATTAAGAAATTAATGATTTAGTTTATAAGTTGCAAAAGGTATTTAAATTAGTTCCTAGAATGATATTCATAGGGAATAACTTAAATTATCAAAAGAATTAATTTATATCAATTTTTCTAATTTTAAGTACTAAACTGTTAATTTTTTAATTTTAAGAACTAAAGTTAAGTATGCATATAATTTCAAGGACCATAATAACTATTCACTCTTTTAAGCACAGACATTAGTATAAAAAGTTGTATGTCTTGCCCCACAATTTATGTAAGATAAAGTTGGTTGGTAGGGATATTAAAAAAATCTACCTCCATGGATACCCATAATAGGGCAAGTACGGAGCGGAAGATTTTGCCCCTGCAGGTAATGAGGATGAAAATTTTAAATACTTACATATTAAACAGGGTGAGGGCCGGGATCACTATCCCAATAACCATGGGTACTTGATATGAATTGCTATTTTACTCTTAAGTTATTAATTTAGTTAGACTAATATTGTTATTATTTAAATTGATTAGACAAAAGTTTAAATTTAGAAGTTGAATTTATTTATACTTATTATGTATTAGACTAATGATTGTATATGTTTATTTTTATTTTTAATATTTTAAGTTGTTGGAATTTTGATTATAAAATTGGATTATTGTGCTTATTTTATATTTATTTTATGTGTTTATTTTTATTTTAAGTATATTAAATTGTTAAAATTCGAATTATGAAATTAGATTATTATTTGTGCTTATTTTAAGTATTTTATGATATTAGAATTTTTATATTTAATTTAAATTTTTTGAATTTATAACATTCCAATGGGTGTTTATAGATATCAATGGATACCCATAAATCCGTAGAGAAATAAAAAATGGATAGCCATACGGATATGAAGCCCCATCCTTCCCTGCTCCATTGACATCCCTAGTGGTTGGCACTAGTTGGAGAGTAATATTATTCTTCTATACATACAAATCTTTTATTATTATTATTATTATTATTATTATTATTATTATTACTAAGAAAAAGTTTAGATTGAGGCTAGTCCAAATTCTTTTTATACATCTCAAAAAGAAAATTGTGAGAAAGAAAAGTGTGAGATGATAGGTGTCTGCTGCACTAAGAATTAAATTAAACTGCATATTATGATGATGGTAACATGGTGAGGAACGATGAGTAGAGTTGAGCAAGATCAAAGGGAGTGGAGGCAAAGAGGAGAAGAAAGAGATAAGCCAGATCCTTCTCTTAGGCTTAGAAATGGAGATAAATATCGAAGATTTGAGGAAAGTTTCTTTCACGATCTTTGTTTAATAATTTGGCAATTTCAATGACAAAAGCGTGTTTGTGGCAAATTTTCAATTTTGAAGGGAGAGTAGTTGATATTTACGTAGTTAATATGGTTTGAATTTACAATTTATTTTTAAAGGAAAACAGGATGAGATCTGTGTAAAAAAATCTCTCTACGTCAGTAGTAAGAATTTCATTTCATACTAAAAAGCTATTTTCTTTCCTGAAATTTCCTTCGTTTAGCACCATACAATCGACACAGATAGGAAATCAACCTTCAAGATATGAATATTGTGGTAGGCTTTGTGTCATTTCTTATGATGTTATTATTTCCGCTATTCCACTATTCCATAGTTGCCTCTACATTTGCAAGGAGGTTGTCTACATGGGCAAGTGTCACTATGAAATCTATCGTATGGATTAAGGTACTGGAGAAAATGGATAAGGTCAATGGGTGAAGGAAGGATCGAAATTCACTGGTGCTAAATGGCTTGTAAAATTTCAAAGGAAAATATCTTCTAAGTTCAAAACAAGGTCGATATGATACGATCGACTCGTAAGAATCAAGCGGTTGGGAATAAATGTTCGAAATTCAAATATGGTTCATTGAGCAACTGCCATAAGATGAGAATATCGTCAAAAGAGTGGTCATACAAAAGCAGTTAACAATGATGAAGCAAATAGCTGTCCAGGACACATGTCAAGCATGCAAGCATAAGGGAAAACCTATAAATATGGGAAGAGGTCTCGGACCTGAGGATGGAACTTTTACTTGCGAAACCTTCTACAAAACTCAAAAGTTATGTCCATATTGACACTCAAGAGTTATGAGGAACTCAAATAATTCTTCCTTCTCTATCTTCTATATCTTTTCTTTTCTTTCATTTCAGTCCATTTCATTTCTAGTTTTCTTTATGTTCTTTCGTTTTCTTTTTTCCGTTCTTCTCTTTGATCTAATATTCAGCCTTTCACGTTTCAGTTTCTGTTTCCATCCATTTGTCATCTAGCATCTTCATTTCCTTATTTGTAGTTCAGTATTGTAATAATTCGACAATTCAAAGTTTATATCCAATTTGCATTTCAATTCCAAACTATATGTGTATTTCTTTACTTATTTGCGGCGGAGAGTGCATTTGAGTCAAATTATAAGAATTCGATCAACCAAATAAATGACAAACATCAAGTTTGACAAAACTTTTAATTTGAGAACTCATTAGAGAAGTAGCTTCAACTCCTCGATTCAAGATCTTAAAGTGATTGGTTTGTCATCTTAGTCGTTATTTGTCATTGACTATAAAACTAATAAAACACATAGTAGGACTTCTATCAGTTCCACCAAAGATTGTAAACTTGGAGGTAGCTTAGGGGGCGCTTGATGTTTCTAGGTGTGGAAATGAAGGAAATTTTGTGACCCTTTTGAGCTATGAGTTTGGCAGCCTCCAAATATAAAGTATATATGGAACTATGTACATTCTTTGACCAACGAATAAGCAATTTCAATTTTCGTAGTTTCAATCTTACAATATACATGCTCGAGCATTTGTTAAATTGTTGTGTTGTAATTGTTAGGGATGTCATTAGATGATGACAAGTGAGATGGTAGTTAGTGTTACTTAGGAAAGTCTATTATCAGTTATTGATGAGCGGGCATGGTAGTTAGGATTCTGTTATGTATCAACAATAGTATATGTACTTGTAATCTCTTAGTTTAATGCAAGTTATTCACTCATTTCTCATAATCCTCTTGAGCTCACTACTCTTCATTCTCTCATTCTTCATCTCCTTGAACTTGGGTTCTGATACCTTACATGGTATCAGAGCCATAACAATTCATGGAGCCTACACAAATCTCACCATCTTCTTTTGCTGCTGCAACAATGGTGACACCTATTCCAACCACATCTCAAGGCTTTATGCTCAAGAATTTTTCTAATCCATTCTTTCAAGTTGGAGTAAGACAATTTCCTTCCATGACATCATCAAGCTTTGGCTACAATAAAAAGTTAGAAGCTTGAATCACACCTTTGCAAAGAGATGGTTCCACCTCGGTTTTGATCTCAGGAAGATGAATCCACAGGGGTTGAATCAGAGGAGTTCTTGAATTGGGAATAGTAAGATCAGCACATAGTCATGTGGATGTTGGCTTCGATGAATGCTAAATTCACCAATTAAGTTGTTGGATGCTATTATGCATATCAGGTATGGGATAAGCTTCAAGTTTATTTTGCTTTAAGAACTAGAGCTAAGATTAGCCAACTCAAAACTTAGCTCAAATCTATTTGAATAACTAAGTATCTATTAAAGATAAAAAGGACTGTTGATTCTCTCTCAGCGGTTGGTGCATCTGTTAGTGATTAAGAATATATTGCTGCCATTTTAGAAGGTTTAAATCAAGAATACAATACCTTTATTACTGCAATCATCACACACTGTTAAGGAAATGGAGGCAAAACTCATGGCATATGAAGAAATGCTTGAAAGATTCAAAAGAATGGAACTAACCTCTATTCAAGCTCAATTAGCTCAAACCACCACTCAAGACCCTAAGGTAGCTGGTAGAGAAAATAGAGGAGGCAGAAGAGGTCGATGTTGAGTTGGTTGAGGCCGCTCTAATTGGTACAAGGCCAACTTGTCAATTGTATGGGAAAGTTGGATACATAGTTTGGCAATGCTTCCACCACTTTGATCACAATTTTTAGAATCCCAATCGAAGTCCACAACCACAAGTACTACCTCCTTCTTCATCATTTCATAGTCCACATGGTCCTCAAGCTTATCTTGCAGCACCAACCTACTAAGCATTTCACAATCCTCAAGGACCTCCAGCTTATCTAGTTACACTGGCAATGCTTCTGGATGCCTCTTGATACCCTGATTATAGAGCTACCCATCACTTAACCTATGATAGTACCAACCGTCTCACAAGCTCAGAATACAATGGCTAAGACCAAGTAATGGTAAGAAATAGCCAAGGTATGCATATTAAGCATTTTGGGCATTCTGTTTTGCATTCTAATAACCTAAACACTACCTTTCATCTTAGAAACCTTATTCATATTCTTGGCATAAATAAAAATTTAGTTAGCGCATCAAAGTTTGCAAAGGATAACCATGTCTTCTTTGAATTTCACCCTGAGTTTTGTGTTGTTAAATCACAAGTTACCAAGGAGATCATTCTTCAAAGACAACTTAGAGATGACCTATATGTTTTTGATAACATTTTAGTGGCAAAAAGTCCTATTCCTGTGAATTATATCGTTACTCCTCGTATTTGTAAATAAGACTTTGTGTAACATTGCTTCAATTTCCAATTCTTTTTCATTTTGGCATCAAAGATTGGGACACTGTGGTGCCAAGGTTTTGTCTAACATATTAAATTCCTGTAATATTTTTGTTCCATTGAATAAAGAAAGTTTTGTTTGTACTTCTTGTTGAATGGATAAGTCTCACCAATTTCCTTTTACTAATTCTTCAACCAGATACAGCAAACCATTGGAACTAGTCTACTTTGACATTTGGGGACCAGTTCCATTAGATTCCAAAACTGGTAATGGACACTATATTTGCTTCATTGATGCATTCTCCAGACACACATCTATATTTGTTGAAATCCAAGGCACGGGCTTTTTAGGCCTTTTTACAATACAAATCTTTTATAGGGTTACAAATTGGTCTAAAGATTAAGGCTTTGCAAACTGAGAATGGTAAGCAATATCTTTCCTTTATCTTTGTGCAATTCCTGCAAGACAATGACATCTCCCATTGTTTGACATGTCATTACACACACTAACAAAATGATTATGTTGAAAGGAAACACAGACACCTCACAGAGATGGGTCTATGCTTGCTTGCAATCTCTTCCTAACCTTTACTTTTTTAGAAAGATGCTTTCACCTCTGCTGTTTTTGTCATTAATAGACTTCCCTCTCAAATGACTAACCTCACCTCATATCAATTACTCTTTAAACACAAACCTGATTACATCTTCTTCAAAATTTTTGGCTGTTCTTGCGATCCTCATATCAGACCCATCAACAGAACCAAATTGGAATTTAGATCTAAAAAATGTGCATTCATTGGCTTCTCTCCTCCGCACAAAGGTTACAAGTGCCTCACTCCGTCAGGCAAATGATTGTATCTAGAGATGTGTTCTTTGATGAATTAGAATTTTCTTATAAACAAGCATTGCATCACACTGCACCCCCTCACCTTCACCTTACACTTTACGAAACATTGCCACTTGCATCCAAACCACTCCTTAGCATCAGAATGCTCCTCATGCTCAGTGTGCATCCAAAGTTCTTCATAATTAATTGCTGTGTTCTAAACTCTAACTTCCTCCTTGCCTAGTGTTTCTCTAATTGATCTTGTAGGTCCTGGTCGTGCACCCTCACCTGATGCCTGTCTTGGAGTTTCACATTCTAGGCCTATCTCTACTGCAGTAGGAGGCATAATTGAAATATAACTTCCCTTTGCCTTTCTCTTGCTTGTAAACTCACGTAATATGCACACGAGCTAAATATGGTATTTTCAAGACGAAAACCTATGTTGCTACTTTTCTAGACTTATCTACTGATTTCCTTAACATATAACCTTCCTCAATTAAGCAAACTTTAAATTCTCTTTGTTGATTTAAAGCAATGCAAGAGGAGTATGCAACACTCATGAAAGAACAACACATGGTCTCTGGTTTCACTTCCAGCTAATAGAAAGGAGATTGGCTGTAAGTGAGTATTTAGAGTCAAGAGGAACTTGAATGGCTTTATCCAAAAATACAAAGCAAGGCTTGTGACAAAAGAATTCCATCAAAAGGAAGGGTTGGACTTTGGTGAAGTGTTTATCCAATGGTTAAGCCTCAAACATTCAGACTCATCTTATATTAACTTTCTCAAAGGGTTGTCAGATTAGCCAATTTGACTTCAATAATTCCTTCTTCAATAGTGACTTGGAGGAGGAAGTGTTCATGTCTCAAGCCCCAGGCTTTATGGCTCTGATCCGACCCTTGTGTGTAGGCTACACAAGGCTTTGTATGGCTTGAAACAAGCTCCCAGAGCTTGGTTCCTAAAGCTTAGTGCTACCTTCCAACAATTTGTCTTCAGCAACACCAAGTGTGATCCTTTTCTCTATGTTAGAATTACCCCCACATCCACAATTTATGCATTGGTCTATGTAGATGACATTTTACTCACTGGTTCTGACCTTGCTGAAGTTTCTACATTCATCGCTAGTTTGAATAAGGTTTTTGCACTCAAAGACCTTGGAGAGATGAATTTTTTGCTTGGCATTGAAGCTTATCACTTGACCTCAGAGGATGTTTTACTGACTTAGACCAACTATATCAAAGAGCTCTTCAGAAAAGCTAGTATGGAGCAATCCAAGCCAATGCCAGCACCAATGGTTGGTGGTTTGAAACAATCAGTTGTTAGAGACTCTCTCTTTCATGATCCATCACTTTATAGATCCATTATAGGGGGGTTGCAATATGCAACCATCACACATCCTGATATTTCATTTACTGTGAGTAAGCTTAGCTAATTTATGCATGTTCCACTTGAGTGTCACTGGAAAGCTATTATAAGCAAGTGTTGAGATATCTAAGCGACATCTTGAAACGTGGTTTGAGCTTTCATCCAACATCGGATTGGAGACCCTATGCCTTTTGTGACTCTGATTGGGGTTTGCATGTCACTGACTGAAAGTCAACCATACCAAAAGTCAACCATAGGGTATTGTGTGTTCCTTGGTCCCAATCTCTTCCTTAGTCCAGCCAAAAAGTAGAATGCAGTGTCTCAACCAAGCACTGAAGCTGAGTCTCGTAGCTTGGCTATTGTTGTTACTGACCTCACATGGTTAACCTCCTTATTATGAGCTCCACATTCCTCTCTCATCCACCTGCCATATATAGTAACAATCTTAGTGTTGTGTTGCTCGTAGCAAACCCCATCCTTCATACCAAATCTAACATTTTGAATTGGATCTCTTCTATGTTCGTGATCAGTTGTTGCAAAAGAAGATTCATGTTTCACACATTCTGAGTTCTAAGTAGGTGGTAGACACCCTAACCAAGGCTATTTTGCCTCCTTCCTTCTTTAGATTTCGAGACAAACTGAGAGTCTCTCCACTAGAGTCCCTTAGTTTGAAGGGGCCTGTTAGGAATGTCATTAGATGATGACAAGTGAGATGGTAGTTAATGTTAGTTAGAAAAGTCTGTTATCAGTTATTGATGAGCTGGCATGGTAGTTAGGATTCTGTTATATATCGACACCAGTATATATACTTGTAATCTCTCAGTTTAATGCAAGTTATTCACTCATTTCTCATAATTCTCTCGAGCTCACTACTATTCATTCTCTCATTCTTCGTCTTCTTGAACTTGGGTTCTGATACCTTACAATATAACAAAAACCAGTAGTCTTTTTTTTTTTTTCATTAGTAGCAATTGTTTATATGAACCAAAAGTCTTTCTATATTAGGAGCAGTTGTTTATTGGGGTCATTTTATATACCTTCACAACGCGTGACCCCCTTTCTTGGTCTCGAAACTCCTAACAAAATCTCTTCATTATTATTGTTGGCGCTTGTTCAGTGGCTCCTCGTCCTATGATAAACGTAGCAACTTTTGTTCCGTAGCTGTTTTACCTGCAGCATTTGCTGAAATGGCGGAACACTTTCGAATCTTTATCCAATGAGATTCACTAGTCACTACCCAATGGCTGAACGTTAAGGACCACATGATTTTGGAAAGCTTCTACAAATAGCACAAGCCAGCATTATTCACATATAAACATATTTGTTACCTATTGTCTTGTTTTGGGCACCTAGAAAAGTCTTTTGCCTTTTTTTTCCTTTTTCTTTTAGTATTAGGAATTGCTTATATAACATCAGACTAAACGTAATAGCTAGATAAAACTCATCGAGTCAAAATCCTAATATTAGGTAAAATCTTCAGACTATTTCCACTATGATCAACCATTATTGGCTGTTCTTATTAGTTCAAATTTAGTGTTAATAAAATGTGTATTTTGAAAAGTATTAGTCATAAGATCATTTATATATTGAATAATTTATTTAATCTAAACGATCTTTTATTCAATTTCAGACTAAGATAATAGTATATAGTTAGATAACATAATTCATGAAGTGATGACTTCCGTTACAAATTTTTAATATTGCTGATAAAATTTGTCCGGGTCATAAATTATTTTTATTACGATCAGCCACTTTAGAGTACTGAGTAACATATTGGGGTTGATGAGGTGCTTTTAGACACAATGATTTATGTGCCGCAATCAAAATTTGTGATAATTCATTTTACTTCTAATGTATTTATTTATTTTTCAGCCATCTGTTTTATTGTTTTCATTAATTTTTGTAACAATAAACTCTTTCAAAATTTTAATTTCACAAGAATATTAACTAGAAACTCAAATTTAACTCAAACAAGCATATTGATGAAAACCTTGAGAAAGAAAAAGTGGCATACAAAGTTAAGTATAACATATGCATCCTGTAATTTGTTACATCTAAATGACATTTCGAAGTCAAGCTCAAGTTGAATATTCAAAGGAAGCTTTTACTGGCATTACAAATTCTAGTTTCAGACACCACCAATCAACCCACGGAATTAACATATGGGTATCTGAATAGTGCATCAATCAACAAGATGAAAACCAAAACACACACTATGTCCTGGATGACATTGCAAACTTACAACAATAAACAATAACCAAACTTTATTCTTCTAATATATAGTTTGTCCTGCATGATATGAAAGCTGAAAGTTTGGTATCAGCATCCTCAGTTTTATTCAAGAAGAAAATGCATAGAAACCTCCTTTCACTACAACTATTATAGCACTGTAAAACATAAGAATTCAAGAACATAAACTCGCAATGTTCAGTGCAATATACTTACTACATGTCAAAATAGCTGGAGTGCTAATCCTTAATGACAGGCCTATGGATTTCCATGTAATCAACAAACTCATCTATGTATTTTTGGTGCAGCTCCTTGTTCCCAAATATCTTGCTCATCTCTTCTGCCTGATTTCTGTAAGTCATTCCTTCTTCTTCCAATATCACTGATCTGATTGCCTTGGCCACTGAATCCCGAGTGAACTTTCCATCATGGTCATTTCTGGGCACTCGTATCCCTACCCTTTTTTCGTCCATAAGCCTAGCAATTAGCCCTTGTTCGCTTTGGAAGGGCAACATAATAAGTGGGCACCCAACTTGAAGACTCTCTATGACTGAACTCCAACCACAGTGAGTCATGAATCCTCCAATAGACTTGTGTGCCAATATCCTCACTTGTGGTGCCCAAGTACTCCACACCACCCCATGTTTATTTGACTTGTTCTCAAGCCAATCCCGTGACTCAACTGAGCCACTGCCAGCAGGGCTATTTTGCTTCTTTAGAACCCAAAAAAAGGGGAGACCAGATAGTTCTAGTCCCATAGCTACCTCAGTGAAGTCTTCATCACTTAGTGTCACCTCACTTCCAAATGCTACATAAATCACTGACCCTTTTTCTTGTTTATCTAACCACTTAAGGATTGTGTGCCAATTTTCATCCTTGCTGTCTTCATCACTGAATTCTAGTGAGGGTGGCAATAGCCCAAGTGGAATAACTGGTTTCCTGCAGAGATTTTCAAGAAATTTTATACGCTCGCTTTCAACCTCCAGGCAACTTCTTATAGCTACTAGATCAGCACCACCAAGTATTTCTTGGGTTCGGAATACATCTGGAACCCCAGATTCATTTTGTTTTACGATGTCTTCTGACATTTTCTTGTCCTCAAAGGGTTGAAGGACTACTTTGTGAAAGGACTTATTTGCCTTCAGCACAAGGGAATCTACAATGAAAGAATAACCAAATGCACTATAGATACAGAAATAGATGCATAAGATGCCGAATTTAGAAGATATTGGTGGTAACCAGTAAGGTGCAAAATCATATATGAGCCAATCAGGGGTGGACCTCTCGAGAAACTTAGTCAAAGGTTCTTCAAGATTATCAAAAGCCTTCTTGAGGTATGGGACTATGTGCTGTGGTATGTCACTAGTGGCTTCTGCATTGTCAGGGAGTTTGTCTACATGGGGCAGTGGGAGTTCTATCAGGTCCACCAAAGGCTGTAAATTCGGAGGTAGTTTAGGGATGCGTTTGAGGTTTCTGGGTGTGGAAATGAAGGAAATTTTGTGACCCTTTTGAGCTATCAGTTTGGCAAGTTCGAGGAATGGAATTAAGTGACCAAAAGCAAGCCATGGAAACACAGCAATGTGAAGCTTCTTAGGCTGATCTGCCATGGTGGTAATGGTGATTAATGTATCGCTTGTAATATGAAAGGAGAGCCTTTAATACACATCAACTTTGGATTTAGTGCCTGCACTATATGAATAAATGGGGTTTTTTACTTATATAAAATAAAAAAAATATTATGGATCTATATACACCAATTTCACATTATTTTTCAAAATATCTTTTTGTTTTTGCAACGTTGATAAATCGATTTAGGTTACATCGATTTATCACTATTAGATTTTGGGTTTAAAAACATAAAAATCGATTTGGGTTATATCGATTACTACACGATTTGATTTATTTATAATAAAATAAAATTTATAAATTATTTGTTTTATTAATTTAGAATTAGAATAAGATAATTAATAATTTTGCTTAATAAATTTTTATAATGATAATTAATTAAAAATTGTAAATAATTTTTTTAATTTAATTATTATTAATTTTAATATTTTAGTCTTAATATTATTTTTTATTGAAAAAATTTAGATATTTGAGTTACTTAGTTTAGGATATATTTGTACGATATGGGTTTTTGGCATGCATCACAAATTTGTAATTTTTAGTATGATCGTCCACTGATTAGTTGTTTTTTAGAGCGGTGGTGGCATCCTAAGATGCCATCCCAATCCGAGAGTACATCATTAAACTCTAAAATATTGCTTTACAGCAAGGGTTACATACATATTGATAACGAGGCAGTCAGTTGGAGTATTTTGAAGGTAATGATATATTTAGCTTATGTGGTGAGCTTAGATCTAATTAAGCTTTTATCAAAATGTGGATAATATTATAGTCAAATAAGGAAACCTAGGCTATAATAAAAGCATATAAAAATTAATAATACAAATTATATAAAAAATTCATATAAAAATAAAAAATGGCCAAAAACACTTTTAAACATCATTTTTTGAGACCAGAAATGATATCAATCGGCTAAGCCATTGCCACACTAACGGTCTTATCTGGGACTTTTTGGAAAAGTATAATAATAACAAATCAGAGTCTTGAGTCAAAAGTTATACTCATTTAAAGTTTTACCAATCATTTAATCTTCATGTGTGAACAATTAGTACTACATAATTCATGTATTTAGGGTTTAAGATTTTATACATTAATCAAATTATGGACTTTAATGAACAGTGTATTACTTGAATTATACAGTTCTGTGCCCACATCACATAAAAATATCCTAAGTTAATTTAATTGTAACTCAAATATCTAAATTTTTTAATAAAAAATAATATTGAGACTAAAATATTAAAATTAATAATAATTAAATTAAAAAATTATTTACAATTTTTAAATAATTATCATTATAAAAATTTATCAACCAAAATTACTAATCATCTTATTCATTCGAATAGTGCAATAATCAATTTAACTTAATGCAATAATCGATTTAACTTAAATCGATTATTGCACTATTTTTTTAAATAGTGTAATAATCGATATATCCCAAATCAATTTTCATGTTTTTAAACTCAAAATCTAAAGTGATAAATTGATGTAACTTAAATGGATTTATCAACGTTGCAAAAAAAAAAGGACATTTTGAAAAATATTGTAAAATCGGTGTGCATAGGTACATAATGTTTTTTTATTTTATATCAATAAAAGGGCCTAAATAAATGTGACCAACAATTTCTGTAAGCCACTAGTGTCACTTGCTTTGTCTCTTACTGCGTATTGTCCCAACATTTATTATGGTCCTTACCATTGTGCGGCTTCAATACATACGTTATAAAAACAATCCCTAGGATTTTGTTTTTTTCAGCATAGTTTAGGAATCTACTTAGGTTTCACATGGAACTACAGTGAGATTCACAGACATGTGCTGTGGTTGCTAGAAATCTCTGTTCATTGCATATATAAAAAATAATAAATTTTGGAAAATACTAAATCATAAGAAAGTGGTTCTGTGAAATGAAACTACCGATCGACAAAAAAGTTTAGTTGCTCTTTTATATTTTTGTATGACACAATTTTTTCTCTCTATCTTTCTTGTTATCAAAACTTTCCTCAAAAATAATCTTGTATTTGATAGCATATTTTATCATTTTTCCATCTTACAGTAACTTTGTACAATTCACAATTACTATTGGATTTAGGATGTGTTTACTATGGATATAAAAATATAGGTAAAAATTATAGAGATTGTTTTTCTTATTTTTACTCTTATACTAAACTGACTATTGGATTATTTGCGGTCTAGTTTGGTTCAATTTTAAAATAAACTCAACATATCTAAATATTAAAATCTAGAAAAAAGAGCATATATACTTCCCTTAAACTTTCAACCAACTGCAAATAGCTACCCTTAACTTTTAAATTTTCCAATTACATCTTTAAATTACAACAATTTTCAAAGGATGTTCAAGACCATAAAAATTCTTCAAGACCACCAAAATCCGTCTTGTAGTTTTCATCGTGGTGTGGAATTGGAATGTCCACGTATCACTATGTAAAATTTTGAGTATAGGTACTTGTACAAGTTATTCGTACACACACTCATATTGGAGAATCATGTGCTATACTTAAAATTTGGGAAGTTCAACATCTCAAATCTTATTCAAGAATAGATGTGGTATTCGAAGGTCAAGATTTACTCAAGAAGCAGGCCCTCTCAGTCGCATGCACGGTATTCTAAACATATGATAGTTTATTATAGTTTTCATAGCCTTGCTTTGTCTAGTTATTTCAACCATTCTGTTCTATGTTGTTTCCTCTTCTCCGTTTGGAGATATGGTTGCACATGTGTAGGAATTAATTGGTTATGCATATATATAGGAGGCCTGGCCTGTAAATACATATCATTATATCATAAGTGAAGCTGACACAACATATTATGGCGGATGCTGGATGGTGATGTCGAATGTAGAAATAATGGAGGAGTCTTATTCTCTTTTCATCGATGGTCTTCCATAGGAGATGAATTGAAGCTAGTTAATGCAAATTTTTAGAGGGGAAGGGGAAGTTAGTGATGTTTATGTTTGATATAACAGAAGACATTCCAATTGCAGTAAGTTTGGTTTTGTTAGATTTAAGAAGCTAGAGAAGGATACAAATGCAGTCAGTAACCTTGATGGAGTATGGATTAGAGGGAGGAGGATAAAGTTGGCATTTGCTAAATATGGCAAGAAGGGAGCGCTGTGTAATGGTTCGGCCATCGTAGAGACTGATAAGGAGGAGAAACTGGTAGGGGGCGATGAGAAATCCATGTCATATACAAGGGATGGAAGGAATTTCAAAGAGGCGGTGGAAGGCTGGCCTCAACACCCAAAGGGTGGTGATCAAATGAGGAGAAAATCAAGAGAATTGGAAGCTTCTAATGATGTTGAGGTTAGAAGAGGAGCACTATTCCAGTATTTCCCATAGTTCTTCCTCAGAATCAGCAGTGATGGTTCCGCAAACCTTGCGGTTTGGGACAGAACCAACCTTACTAAGTGGTGCAATTGAAATTGTGCTTCCATTCGAAAAGGAACTAGTGGAAATGCAAAATTCGTGAAATATTTGGAAAGGCTCTGGGATTCAAGGTAAGTAATGAATTAGCTATGGTTGATGCTTTAACTAAAATTAAGGAGTGTCAAGACTTCTTCCTTCCATGAAAAAGGGGTCGCCAAAGGAAAAACAAAGGAGGTTCCTAAGTTGGTTATTGTTCGTGGTTTTTGGTTTGCTTGCTTGGTGAGCTGCTGGAGTGCTAGGCTTGTGGGCTCTGTCCTTGTAATAGGTCTTGGAGGCATTGTTGGCCTTGCTTTTGGTCTTTTCTAGAGTGGTGGGGTTGTGTGGGTATTGTTTTGGTTCCTTGGCTTGCTTCTATTTGCCCTACATTTTGTCCTTCTCTTGGTGCCATGGTGTTTGCGTTGCTTTCGGGTGTCTATTTCGGTTTGCTCGTTGGAGCGGTGCCTGGCCTTGTTTGGTTTGTGGGCCTGGTGTTATTTTTTTTGTCTTTCTTGTTTTCTTTGTTTTCTGTGTTGATTTTGGTGGCTCCTCACCTCTAGTGAGTCAGAGCTCTTTTATCTATAAAAAAAATCTTAAAATTTGGGAACTTCAATAAAATCCTTACAGAATCAAAAATTGGAATTTAGCATTTTTAAAATAAAAATTGATTTTAAAATTTACATTTTTTATTCCAACGATTAAATTAGAACCCTAAATTTTAACATGATTCCCCAAAAAACAAACATATAGAAAAGAAAACTTTGCAAGTTTCGTAAGTATAGAATATTCCAACTATATTTATGAGTATCATCAAAACCTCCCAGTAGGAATTCTATCAATTACACCACTGGCTATAAATTTGGTGGTAATTTAGGAGGTATCGAATATTTATTAGGGTGGAGTTAGATATAAAACTAATCATATGTTTTTTTCTACTGGATTAATGTGTATTTGGTTTGTATTGCAAATGAAAAAATATGCTTTTTAAGGCACTTTTATCAAAGGAAATTGGCCTTTACTTTTAGCTAATGCCCATTAGGATACCAAATCAAACATGTTGTAAATTTTTGGAAGGGATGATTCATAGCATATGATATTAGAGCTTTTAAAATCAAGTGATTTAAAATTTAATCCTTATTGTCTAACTCCATTCTTTCAAAATAAAAAATTAAAAGAACTTCCGGGGATATCTTATATGTGAAATTATTCATGCGCCTTTATATAATAGCTAGCTTACATTTGGGAAATTAAGATGGTTCATGAATGAAAAGAATTTGGTGGCCCTTTTAAGCTATGAGTTTGGCGGTAGTGCCTATGGTGGACCATCTTCACTTTTGGTCCAAGTTAGAAATAAGTGAATATTGTGAGAAAAAGTAGTGAATGAGGCAAAATTTTAATTTTAAAAGTAAAGTTAATGATTTTTAATTAACTCATAACTAACCCAAAAAATTATATGAATATCCAAAAAATTTTGAGCCATTAATATATATTAAATTTTTTTAAAAAAATTTATATTTTTTTAAAATCAATATGCTAATTATATCAAATAAAAAATCTCATCAAGCATATCAAATTTATTTGATTGAAAATATGTTTAATTTTGTTGAAAAAAACAAATTTGATTTCTAACCAAAAACATATTTTGTAAAGGCATAAATTAATTTAAAATTGAAAATTTTTGTTTTGAGAAAGGAAAATGGTTGTTAGTGAACGAGTCAAAAAGCCTAAAATTAGTTGCGTAACTATTTGTTGCACAGCAATACTATTTGGTACGAAACATTTTTCATGCAAATAGTACAAAGAATAGGGTCAACTAATTAGAAAATAGATAAAATGAAAAAAAGAGAGAGAAGAGGGGTATGGGACGGAAATCATGGGTGATTGACCAATCAAAGTTTTCGTATTGCTACGAAAGATAACTTTTGTACCAACAAGCATTTTCCTTTATTGCAAGTATTGGAAAAAGACAAAAATAAAATGGGGTCATAATATTACTTTAATTGAGATTTTTGATATCAAGAATATGAAAATTAATAATATTACTTTAAGATATAGATATATGATATGATATGATATGATGACTATTTTAATCTATTTTCAACAATATTAAGTTATTAGTTTTATCTGCTTAAATTAAAATAGGATTACAATATAATTTTATAATTTTAAATATAAAATTTCTAGGATACAAAATAAGGTTCTAAATACTATTAAAGATATAAAATTTTAACCATAAAATCAAAATTTAATGACACAGATTTAATAACAATCAATCAGCAATTTAGACTATAACTAAAGATAGTCCACTATAGCTTCTGCCTAAGTTTGGCAAGTTCGAACAATGGAATTATAGTGACTAAAGTCTAGCTATGGAGAAGCAGTAACGTGGAGCTCCTTAGGATATGCCGTCGTGGCAATGGTGTTCAAGCAATGACTTCATTGACTGGCATCATTATATATGCTCATAAAGGGTAGAGACACAAAGGACAAAGGCACACACACCAATTAGTATTGGATACCTGTCCCTGAACAAAGGATGGCCAGAATATCTGTGAACCACTGGGGTTGCTTTCTGTGTAAATATCAGTGGTTGGTTGTTACATCTGTGGGGTTGTGCTGCCATTGGCAGTAGAAAGTTGATATTATCGAAATTTGATTAAAACTTGCGCGGTTCTTAAATTTAAGCATTTATATATATTCGATAAAAAACAAACTTGAACATATATTATATTGCATATGAATTTGGATGAAAGGGGTTTATTTTGGAGAGTAATATATCAGTTATGTTAGATTTTAAATCAACTATGAATATTAAAATTTATCTTTGAGACAGAGAATACATAAAATTATAATTTTGAATGAATTCAACTTATCAGAATTTCTTAAAATTTAATAAATAAGTACTAATTAACAAATAATATTTAATTAAATACTATAACAAGTTAACATAGGTGTACTTAAAGCATCAGCTCAATTATTCGCACATGAAAATCATACAACGTATCTTTAATTAAGTTGCAGAAAAGAGGCAAGAGTGAGAAAAGTACTTGTACGGTGTGACAAATACATTAAAATAAAACTGAAAAAAAAAAAATAAAGTAGAAAGAGTTTTCAAGGAGGGGAAAAAAACCAAAAAATTCAAGGAAAAAAAAGAAACATAATAAAAAAGAGGAGTAGATGAAGACAAGAAAGAAAGAACTTGACATAACCAACTGGTATTGAGTTTAGTGGTAGAGGCAAATTCCCAACAATATGTCGGTATATAGCTCGAATCTCAGTTAGGAAATATATCCACATTTAATGTTCGACCATGTCTCAAATAATATCGGTTAAAGAACTTAAAATATGTGTCTTTTTATAATAAGAGTTTATAATTTGAAATTGTTTAAATAAGTAACAGTAATATTTTGAAAAAAATAAAATCAAGTATCAAAATGAAAAAAAAAATATAATGGAATTGAATACATGCAACATTTCTCTAATATTTCAATTTTTTGAACACAAGTCGCTTTAGAGTACCCGATAACTTATTGGTGGTGCTTTGGTGGTTTTAGACAATGATTTATGTCTCAATCATAAATTTGTGATTATTCATTTTATTGCTAATGTATTAATTTATTTTTTTCAGCCATTTATTTTATTATTTTCATTAATTTTTGTTACAATAAACTTTCAAAATTTTAACTTCACAAGAATATTAATTAGAAGCTAAATTTGAATTTAATGAGCATATTAATAAAAAAAATCTTCTAAAAAACTTAAAATGCTGAAAAATGAACTTTTTTTTTGGATTTTTTTATAGATATTTTCTTATCGAAGACAAACCTTCTTAAATATTGTTGGGCACTTAAAAATGACGGACTCTCAACTTCAAATCATGTTTTGCCGTATTACAGAACTGGTCCCTTACCACAGGACAAACCTCGGTCGGTGAAAAACGAACTTTGGATAGTAGGCTCCACTCTGTGAGTATACAACATGAATAAATGGGGCCTACAATTTGCAGACGTTATTGTCCAAATGTCCAGTAGAAAAAAAAAGTGGTACACAAGGTTAAATATGCCATATCTATCCTGCAATTAGTTACTTCTAAACGACATTTCGACAGTCAAGCTCAAGTTGAATATTCAAAGGAAGCTTGTACTGGCATAACAAATACTACTTTCAGAGTCCACGAATCAACTCATGGAACTAACATATGGGACTCTGAAGAGTTCATCAAGCAGCAAGACCAAAACCAAATTATAAACTATGTCCTGGATGATATTACAAACCTAAAAATACAATATACAACAACCAAATTTTATTCAACTGAGCGAGTTTATCCCTGATGATATTAAAGCTGAAATTTTGGATAGCAGCATCTTCACTTTTACACATCAAGAAAGTGCAAAGGAATGACCTTTTCACTTTGATTGTTATAGCACTCTAGAGCCTAAGATTTTAAGTATACAAATTTGCAATGTTCAGTCCAATATTCTTACATACGACAGAATAGTTGAAGTGTTAATCCTTAATGGCAGGCCTGTGGATTTCCATACAATCAACAAACTGATCTATGTATTTTTGGTGTAGCTCCTTGTCCCCAAATATCTTGCTCATCTCTTCTGTCTGACTTCTGTAGGTCTTTCCTTCTTCTTCCAATATCACTGATCTGATTGCCTTGGCCACTGAATCCCTAGTGAACTTTCCATCATGATCATTTCTGGGTACTTTTATTCCTACCCTCTTTTCTTCCATAAGCCTAGCAATTAGCCCTTGTTCATTTTGGAAGGGCAACATAATAAGTGGGCACCCAATTTGAAGGCTCTCTATCACTGAACTACAACCACAGTGAGTCAAGAATCCTCCAATAGACTTGTGGTGCCCAAGTACTCCACACCACCCCAAGTTTATTTGACTTGTTCTCAAGCCAATCCTGTGACTCAACTGAGCCACTGCCAGCAGGGCTATTTTGCTTCTTTAGAACCCGAAAAAAGGGAAGACCAGATAGTTCTAGTCCCATAGCTACCTCAGTGAAGTGTTCATCACTTTAGTAAAATCCTTGCAGAATCAAAAATTGGAATTTAACCTTTTTAAAATAAAAATTGATTTTAAAAAATTACTTTTTTTTATTCCAACGACTAAATTAGATCCCTAAATTTTACCACGATTCCCCAATAAACAAACGTAGAGAAAAGAAAACTTTGCAAGTTTAATAAGTATAGAATATTCCAATATAATTATGAGTATCATCAAAATCTCCTAGCGGGAATTCTATCACTTACACCATAGGTTGTAAATTTGGTTGTAATTTAGGAGGCATTGGATATTTCTTAGGGTGGAGTTATATATAAAGCTATTTATGTACCTCTACGCACTAGAGTAAAAATGTATTTGGTTTGTATTGCAAATGAAAAAATATGCTTTTTGAGGCACTTTTTATTAAAGGAAATTGACCCTTGCTTTAAGTTAATGCGAATTAGGATACTAAACTAAATAATTGTAAACTTTTGGAGGGGATGATTCATAGTATATGATATTAGAGTTTTTATGACCAAGTGATTTAAAATTTAATTCTTATTGCCAACTTCATTCTTTAAAATAAAAATTTAAAGAACTTTTGCATGAGGGGATATCTTAGATGTAAAATTATTCATGTATCTTTATATAATAGCTTAGGGTTGGGAAATTAAGATGGTTCATGGCAAAATGAAAAGAATTTGGTGACCCTTTTAAGTTATGGGTTTGGCAAGTTCGAAGAATGGAACTGTAGTGACCAAAGTCTAGCCATGGAGAAGCAGTATCTTAGGATCTGCCGTGGTGTTAACGGTGTTCAAGCAATGACTTCATTGGCTTGTAACACATAATTATTTATGCTCATAGAGGGGAGAGACACAAAGGACAAATTAAAGGTACGCACATCAATTGCTATTGGGTACCTGTCCTTGAGCAAAGGATAGCCACAATATCTGTGAACCATTGGGGTTACTTTCTGCGTAAATATCAGTGGTTGGTTGTTACATCTGTGCGGTTGTGCTACCATAGGTAGTAGACAGTTGATATTATTGAAATTTGATTAAAACTTGCGCGGTTCTTAAATTTAAGCATTTATATTCGATGAAAAAAAAATTGAACATATACTATATTGCATATGAATTTGGGTGTAAAAGGCTTATTTTGGTGAGTAATCTATTAGTTGTGTTCGATTTTAAATCAACTATGAATATTAAAATTTATCCTTGAGACAGAGAATACATAAAATTAGAATTTTGAATGAATTCAACTTATCAGAATTAGAATTTATTGTTAATGTATTAATTTATTTTTCAGCCAGTCTGTTTTATTATTTTCATTAATTTTTGTTACAATAAACTTTCAAAATTTTAACTTCACAAGGATATTAAATAGAAACTAAATTTGAACTTAACGAGCATATTAATGAAAACCTTGTAAAAAACTTGAAATGTTGAAAAAATGAACCTTTTTTTTTTCTTTTATAAGTATCTTTTTATTGAAAATAATTTTATTTGAGTATTGTAGAGTACTTAAGTGTAAACGACTCTCCCAACTTTGAATCATTTGCCATGTTATAGAGAACTACTCCCTTTACCACTAGACAAATCTCTCTCGGTGAAAAATGAACTTTGGATAGTAGGCTCCACTCCGTCAATATAAATCATGAATGAATGGGCCTATAATTTGCAGACATTATTGCCCAGTAGAAAGAAAAAGTGGTACACAAAGTTAAATATGACATATGCCCCTCCCCCGACCAAAAAAAAAAAATTTAAATGTAACATATCCTTCCTACAATTAGTTACCTTTCTAAATTACATTTCGAAAGTCAAGCTCAAGTTGAATATTCAAAGGAAGCTTGTACTGGCATTACAAATACAAGTTTCAGACACCGCCAATCAACTCATGGAACTTACATATGGGTCTCTGAATAGTGCATCAAACAGCAAGACCAAAACGAAATTATAAACTATGTCCTGGATGATATTACAAGCTTATGAAAACAACATACAACAACCAAACTTTATTCCACTGAGTGAGTTTATCTCGGATATATTAAAGCTGAAATTTTGGATAGCAGCATCTTCATTTTACACATCAAGAAAGTGCAAAGGAATGACCTTTCACTTTGATTATTATAGCACTCTAAAGCATAAGATTTTAAGAATGCAAATTTGCAATGTTTATTCTTACTATATGACAATAGTTGGAGTGTTAATCCTTAATGGCGGGCCTGTGGATTTCCATATAATCAACAAACTGATCTATGTACTTTTGGTGTAGCTCCTTGTCCCCAAATATCTTGCTCATCTCCTCTGCCTGACTTCTGTAAGGCTTCCCTTCCTCTTCCAACATCACTGACCTCAATGCCTTGGCCACTGAATCCCTAGTGAACTTTCCATCATGTTCATTTCTAGGTACTTTTATTCCTACCCTTTTTTCTTCCATAAGGCTAGCAACCAACCCTTGTTCATTTTGTAAGGGCAACATAATAAGTGGGCACCCAACTTGAAGACTCTCTATGACTGAACTCCAACCACAGTGAGTCAAGAATCCTCCAATAGATTTGTGTGCTAATATCCTTAGCTGCGGTGCCCAAGTACTCCAAACCACCCCACTTTTATTTGACTTGTTCTCAAGCCAATCTTGTGACTCAATTGAGCCACTGCATGCAGGACTATTTTGCTTCTTCAAAACCCAGAAAAAGGGAAAGCCAGATAGCTCTAGTCCCACGGCAACTTCAATGAAGTCTTCATCACTTAGTGTCACCTCACTTCCAAATGCTACATAAATCAATGACCCTTTTTCTTGCTTATCTAACCACTTAAGGATTGTCTGCCAATTATCATCATTGCTATCTTCATTACTGAATTGTAGCGAGGGTGGCAATAATCCAACTGGAATAACTGGTTTCTTGATGAGATTTTCAAGAAATTTTAGAGACTCACCTTCAATCTCCATGCAACTCCTTATAGCAATTGCAGCAGCACCATGATTGCCTGCTTGGACTCGGAATGCATCTGTAACTCCAGATTCATTTTGTTGAGCTAGGAGTTCAGACATAGTCTTATGCTCAAAGGGTAGAATGGCTACTTTGTTAGAAGATTCATCTTTGGAAATCTAAAATGAAAGATGCACCAAATGCACTAAAAATACAGAAACTGATGCACAAGATGCCGAGCTTTGAAGATATTGGTGGTAACCAGTAAGGTGCAAAGTCATATATGATCCAATCAGGAGTGGATCTCTCAAGAAACTTGGTCAAAGGTTGTTCAAGACCATCAAATGCCTTCTTGAGGTATGGGACTATGTCCTGTGGGATGTCCATAGTGGCTTCTGCATTTTCAGGGAGTTTGTCTACATGGGGCAGTGGGAGTTCTATCAATTCCACCAAACGTTGTAAATTTGGAGGTAGTTTAGGGAGGCGTTTGATGTTTCTAGGTGTGGAAATGAAGGAAACTTTGTGACACTTTTGAGCTATAAGTTTGGCAAGGTCGAAGTATGGAATTATGTGACCAAAAGCAAGCCATGGAAACACAGCAATATGAAGCTTCTTAGGCTGATCTGCCATGGTGGTAATGATGTTTTTTTTTATTGGGTAAGAGGTAAAGGTGTATAGTGTATGACTTGTAACATGATTGTGATCATATGTATTCAAGGAATCAAATTAATAAAGTGGAGACAATAAATATCAACCGCAAACCTGTTAAAGTGATTGTTTCTCAATAATTGCAAAGATTACTGTATAATTCAATCCTCGCACTTGAAAAACGACCCCTACTTGTTGAACTAGTAATTTCTTTGTATTAGTGATTTCTTATCCTACAATATTTGGCTCAGATAATAGTAGGGACCGTATGGTAGGGAACCTAGCGCCCTAGTTTCTTCTTTTACCAAATATTTTACAAAATTTTAGCCTCGTTTTATTTTCCTAAATAGCAAAATTGACGCCTGCAAAATTCTCATACAGCAGCTCCACATGCATATTGGATCTTACTATTCTTGCCACCAAATTGTTTCAATCAACATTCCCGGAAACCCAAAGAGAAGCATTATGTCACTTTCTCCAATTCTACCACTAGAGAAACAAAAGTGATGTTCAATAATGCTACGTCTGAAATTTCCTTGATATATGGCACCATATCATCGACACAAATAGAAAACCTTCAACTTCAAGATATGAATATGATGTCATGCTTGTTTAGCAAATATTGCAGCAAGCTGTTTCTTGTTTTCTTTTTTGTTTGGTGCTACGCAGCGTGCTTGTTTAAAATTGGGAAGGGACACTTAAAATTTCTCTGTACATGAATTTGAGGATAAAAACTCATAAAAAAATTAAATTAAAAGAGAGGGTCGGCCAATGATCGAAAAACTGCAACGTTGCCATATGGTACCTTCCACTGTGCCCCCCCCCCCCCCCACTTTTTTTTTTCTCTTTCTTTCCTTTCTCCCCCTCTCGTCTCTCTTCCTCCTCTTTTCTTTTTACAACTTACATAGAACTGTCAAAATCACGTTGATGTACTTTAACGATTGTTATTAGTGGGTAATCGCATACCTTCCAACCAAAGTCGCTGCTAAATGATACTTTTTCAGTTTATAATATTTATCATTTAGATAAATTTCTTTGATTCAATTTATTTATCATTCTCACGATTCTATAAAGAATTTATTATAAAAATTTTTAATTATACTCTTCACATAATTTCAAATATAAAAAAAATATTAATACAATAAATTAGTAATTAGATAAGACTATTTTGGTAAATATTTTTACAATCGATCCTTGATTTTAAATTCCTTAATACTCATGCAAATAACTAAAGTGACAGATATTATGTAACTGTAACCGAAAGAGTAATTCAACTTTAAAACAGAATCTAACACCAAAAGCAGCCAAAAGTTTCACAATCAGAAAGAACAGAATATTATTAAGCCATAAGCTACATTTGCTGTGCTCTAATAAGCAAAGATAGAAAAAATTATTTGTAATTGAGAGATCCCAATCGTTTCCTTTTTATGGAATCTCTTATAGACAATACAAAGTCTGATTTACATTTGCAGTGGTCTGAGATATGCAAAGGTAGAAAATAATAATTTCTAATCTGAGAGATCACAGTCATTTCTTCATGTTAAACCCTTTACCAACCACTCCACCCTCCAATATGCACAAAATCCCACCTTTTTCTTAGCAAGTGGAATAAACACGACCTCCTCAATTAATGATGTTAGTGGATGATGAAAAGAAGAATAAGTTCACCTTAATTTGCAGGACAGCAGCCGGTACTGATTCTAATTTCTGAGCTATTTCTCACTGGAAAATCTATCATAATAACTAAATGGATTATCTCTAAATGCCATATGACAAATTTTAATTATAACTAAAGAAAAATTATTTTCACTTAAAATTTCCACTCTCTTCTTCTCTTTTTAGAAACCTTCCTTCCTTCTCCCATCCATCTCAATCCTCCCTATCTGTCACAGCCTTCTCCTCCTCCATCAACACTTGCTCTCTAAGCTCCTCCTTTGCTGCTTGCACTTGGAACCACTAGAGGTCTCCCCTGAACCTCTGCTCTTGTATCAAAGCTATCGCTCTTGTTCTCTGTTGTGATGTCATGCCCGTCATACATCCTGTTGAATGTTGAGAGGAGAGCAGAGCCACAAATTACTCTTTTGATGCTATTGGTCAGTGATGTCATTATTTCTAACTATGGTTGTGACTTAAAAAAATCTTTTTATCTATTATTTTAATTTATGCAATTAAAAGTCCAGAGTCTCTCTCGCATCAAAGTTTTTCTTCTGCTCCATCTATAATTTCACTATTTTTCAATTCTTTTCAACAAATAATTCAATAGCCCATTTAATTTCAAAATTGCTGTCAAAAGGCCGTGATATATTTTAACATAAGAAAGTTATTTTGATTTTATAATAAATGAAATAATATATGCTTTATTTTAAAAAATAATGAAAAAAATGATAAAAAAATATTAAATAAAAAATGGAAGTCAAAATAAAAATATAAAATCATGGGCATAAAACTAGTTGAGTTATAAATAATAAACCCGGCATGATTTTCAATGAAGAAATAATTTCACCAAGACAAAGAAAAGAAAATATTTCAGGGTTAACCATTCAAAATTTAAATGGTAACCCAAAAGCAGGTTCAAATTGAAGCTAGAGTGGAAGTTCGCAAATACATTACTAAAGACATCATAGAATCTAGAAATGCAAAACAATGTGGGGCTTGCTGGTTCTGCAAACATATACAGCATGTATGCCAAAGGAACATATAATAATCAAATATTTGTATAATTATTTTTTTTATATAATCAATTGTATAAGAATTAATTTATGTTTAATACTTTAGCTAAAAAAAAGTTTTAAGATAATATGTTATGTTTGGATTAGATGCAAAAAGTTATTTTTATATGGCAAAATTACTAGAAATAATATGGAGATTATTTATATTATATAATATTTAATTCTTAGAGTTAATTTGATAAAAATATTCTAAAATAATCAGCTTCTACTTATAATTATAAAGTTCAAAAGATTAGCAGTTAGTTTGTAGTAATAATTTATTTCAATAATCGCTTATTTGTATAATCATTTTTTTATATAATCGCTTATATGAGAATTAATTTATGTTTGGATATTTTAACTGAAAAGTAGTTTTAAGATAATTTATTTTATTTGGATTGTATAAAAAAATTGCTTTTATATTATAAAATTACTTAAAAGAGTACGAAATGATTGTTTATATTATATAGTATTTGTTATTTATAGGGGTGTTCGCGGTGCAGTTTGGATCAGTTTTGAGTAAAAAATTCATCCGATCCAAATAATATATTTTATAGCAGTTTGAATTAGATCGGTTTACTTTAAGTTTTAAATCCGATCCAATTATTTACGGTTTGAATTAGATCGGTTTGTTCGGTTTTTTAAAAAAGAAAAATTTTAATTTATAATATTATAAAATAAAAATAACATAAGCCAATAAAATAAATAAATAAAAATAAAAAATAAAACCCAATCATTAAATATTTATAAAATATTATTTAAGTAAAAATGATACATAAATAAAAAATTATGTAATAAATTTAAATTATTATAAGTAAAAATATAAACTTAATAATAAAAAGATTATATTATATAAGATTATACGATTTGGATTGGATTGGATCGATTTTGAAAATTAAATCCGAAATCCGATCCAATCCATGCGATTTTTAAAAGTTAAGATCCAATCCAATCCAAACTTTTGCGGTTTTGATCGGTTTTCGGTTTGGATTGGATTGGATTGGATTTGAACACCTCTAGTTATTTATAATCAATTTCGTAAAAACATAATAATTATGAAATAATCAGTTTTTGCTTATAATTATAAGCTCCAAAAAATTGCTTATATTTATAAATTATTTTTTAGCTTAAAATTATTAACTTTATATTAAAATCTATTTTTACAAATTTGCCAAACAAGCTGTTTCCCAAACATGCACTAGTTATGATTATAAGTTGTTCTTCAACTTAAAATTATTAGCTTTTTTATTATTATAATCCATTTTCAATTTCTACCCAAACAAGATTAATTTTTACAAAATAGCTTTTCACCAAAAAAAAGGTTGTTTTGCAAGGTTATCACATATGCTATACTAAGTGAAGAATTGAAGATGCACAAATGCATGGGGCCCATAATTTTGCAGACATTATTCTCCAGGAGAATGTGAAAGTGGCATATATATAGTCCATTTATTTATCTATCTATCTATATAGTAAAATTCACTTACATCATAACATTCATTACAAGTAGATTGTAATTACTACACATATAGAAACAAGATAGCAAGTAAAATTTTTGTGGAGTTAAATGTGAAAAAATATATTAATATATTAATTGACTAAAAAAATATATTAATCAAATGCCTAAAAATTAAGATATATTATTTCAAAAATTTAGTAATGACAGTTGAAAATATTATATAAATTTTTTCAATAAAAAAATCAATGCAATTAAAAATTTTAAATTACTTTTGAGAACCTAAAATATTATATTATTCTATACTAACTATAAAATGTGTAATTTCTTACATAAATAAAATCTATAAACATTTTCACTAAGATACATTATTTAGTTAATTATCAAAGTTTGAATATATTGAGATAAAATGGCTTATGTATAATGTATGTGTACATATAATTTTAACTCAATTTTATATAAATATTAAGTGAATAGTCATCAAAATTTAAGATTGAGTCAAAAAATTATTAATCAACGATAAAAATAAAAACTATCAAAGGTTGAAAATAAAAACTATGTATTCTCTTATGTCATTAAAAACTAATACAACATAATAACAAAACTAAATTACTTTTTAGAATAGAAAATAATGTATTATTATATACTAACTATATAACTTTTTTGAAAATCCATACCATTACATTTTTTCATTTTATTTTTATAAAAAATTTGCCAATAGAAAAACTCAAAGTGATGATATATTTTGTTTTGAGAAGAAAACAGCTCTTAATAAAGGTATATTATGCAATGATAATAAATAAGAGCCAAGGCCAATCATTAAATTTTAGAAAAAAAATAAAATAAAATATATTGTTTCAAAAAGTTAGTAATGAAACGTGAAAAAATTGTATTGGTTCTTTTATGTAAAAAAATTATCTAACAAACAAAACAATTTATATTACTTTTGAGTACATAAAATATTATATTATTTTATATTAATTATTAAATATGTAATTTCTTATATAAATAAAAATGCATAAAATTGTTCACTAAAACATATTATATAGTTAATCATCAAGTTTTTTAATGTGTTTGAGATAAAATCATTTATTTATGACATATATATATATATATAAAATTTTAAGTAGATTTTTTTGTAAATATTAAGAGAATAGTTGTCAAAATTTATAATTGAGTTAAAAAAATTATTAATCAAAGGTGAAAAATTATATATATTTTTTATTTCACAAAAAAATAATACAACATAATAATAAAATTAAATTACTTTTGAGAATAGAAAATATTATATTAATTATTAGTTAACTTTTTTTTATCTATTCTTTTATATTAGAAAATTTGTCATTTCATTTTGCTAGAGATTTGTTAACAGAAGACTAAAGGTGGCATTTTGTTTCGAGAAGAAGACAATTCCTAATAAAAATATATTATGTAAATACTAATAAACTGAAATCAAGGTCAATCATTGAACTATATCGAGTTATATTTGTCAAAAGGGGGACTCATTTTTCATGGAATATCATATCGACTCACATCCCATTCACTATTGGATAGGGTGTGGATCTCATTCAACTAGGATCCATACCCCATCCAATAGTGGACGAAGTGTGAGTCGGCACGATATTCTATGAGAAATAAGTCCTCCTATCACTTCTCTTATCAAAATTATTATATTATTTGTGCATAATTATATGTTGTATTGATAAAAGTAACCTCACAAAAATGGTTATGTGTTATTTTAGTTGACAAGGATATAAAATGCATAAATTACACTAAAAATGTTGCCTACAATAAAGTATTTAATGAATTCAATGTACCTTTTATCTATTTTATTGTATAGAATAATTAAAATAAATATTGATATATTATACCATATCTAATTTTTAATTGCTACCAGAATTATTTTTAAGAGTACTCTAATAAAAAATCTAATCAAACATGCGCAATGCATAGGTATTATATCTAGTTTAACATAAAATATGCAACCGATATAATTAATTAGTTTTAAATGAAATCTTGAAGTCTTTTTATTTATTTTATTATTATTATTATTACTACTTTGGGTCAAACTGCAAGCCATGCTTAAATTGCAGAATGAAAGCAACCATGGAACAAACATATGGGCGTTCGAGAATAGTGCATCGATTAGCAAGACCAAAAACAAAATGTAACTTTTTTTCCTACATTACAATAATGACAACAACCAAATCTTATTCTACTAAGTTCATGCTTGGCATGCTGTGCTAGGTATGAGAAAATAAACTACTACAATAAATTATAACTTTACTAGTTGTTTGATGCAAAGTGCAGAGCGTTTTTGCTAAAATGAAAGCAACCATGGAACAAACATATGGGCCTTCGAGAATAGTGCATCGATTAGCAAGACCAAAAACAAAATGTAACTTTTTTTCCTACATTACAATAATGACAACAACCAAATCTTATTCTACTAAGTTCATGCTTGGCATGCTGTGCTAGGTATGAGAAAATAAACTACTACAATAAATTATAACTTTACTAGTTGTTTGATGCAAAGTGCAGAGCGTTTTTGCTAAAATGAAAGCAACCATGGAACAAACATATGGGCCTTCGAGAATAGTGCATCGATTAGCAAGACCAAAAACAAAATGTAACTTTTTTTCCTACATTACAATAATGACAACAACCAAATCTTATTCTACTAAGTTCATGCTTGGCATGCTGTGCTAGGTATGAGAAAATAAACTACTACAATAAATTATAACTTTACTAGTTGTTTGATGCAAAGTGCAGAGCGTTTTTGCTCTTAAAAAAAAAAAATACCATGTGTCAATATTCTCCTTCTACGTTTTCCGGTCTAAAATTTAAGCCACCTCCATTGACCAATCATATATTTTTTTTCTGTTTATCTTTATTTAATTTCTTAAATTACTTTTCTTTGTTATGATTTTGAATACTTGACATATTAACTATTAATAATGATATATTAAATGTTTTTCTCTTATGCTTTCCATATTACCATCCAGATTTTATTTAAGTCAATATTGTGTATACTCATTCATATATAATTATATTAATATATTAATTTTTCTAAATTTATTTACATGTGCTTTTGATGTTTATATATAATTTTAAATAATATATGATATGCTAATTCGTATTTTCAAAATTATTTTTGTTCATTACTTTACTTATTATAGATGTAATAATATATTTCTGCATTTAACAAATATATATATATGTATATACAATAAATATTTTCACCTGAAAGCATTTGAATAATAATATACGGGTTGTTAATCATAAATTAGAGAAGTGCACAGATTGTTATTTGAGTAGATTGTCACTTCGAAATTATTTAAAAATTATTACATACATATTACCATACATCTTTTCTTCTTCTTACTCTTCTTGAGTTTCTTTGGTCAAAATTTTCACTTTTCTTCCTTCACAAAAGCTTATAAATATTCTGTTGGTTAAATTAAAATTTTAATCATTTTCATTGTAATGCAGTTGAAAAAATTTCTTTGTGGATTTGGTGTTAATCTTCTTCATTGAATTTAAAGGTTTGGTCTTTTTTTTCATCAGTAATATTGTTTCGTTGTATTTCTACTTTGTTTGATTTGATATGATCAATTTTGATATAAATCAGTTTATTTGTTTGAGGATCCTTTACTTTTTTAAGGTAAGATATAAATTAGTTGATATGTTTGAGAATCCAATTTATTAGTTAGAAGAGATTGTGAGCGGAACATTAGCCTATCCGATGATTCTTTATTACCCATCCTTAGCAAAAATCTTGTGTTGACTAATAGTGAGTATATTGTGTTAGTCAATCTCTTTACTACTATTTCGATGAAGTCATATTTGGCCTACAATGCTGACATCACATTTTCTAGTTGGTTGAGGGATTCTCTTTTCCATTCTTCCTCCTAAGCTTTTGGGGTCAACTGTAGGAATTTGGCTATCTCTAGTGTTCTTACTTAAATCCGTTACTAATCTCAAATATGCGACAATCACGATGACTTTATTGAGGTTCCATTTGGATGTCATCTTAACTGCCTCTCCCTAACCTTTAATTACTCTACCACTTGTTAGCTCAAAAGTGAGTTTATTTTCTCTTTAAGCATGGTTCCTCTTAGTCTTCTTCTTAGTCTACTTTCTTGAAATTCTGCTCACAAACCTTTACTTTGTAGTCTAATCCCTTGAGGAGTTTACTCAAGTTCTTATTACTTGATAGTCCATATCTTCATTGTGACCTAATAAGAGTTCTCCACTTCATCACTGAATTTCTCAAGTTTTCATTTTCGATTTCTTGTTACCAAAGTATAGGTAGCTCAATGTGAAGAAGATAATTAACAGTTTTACTTTCCTATCAAAGTTGTAGAGTTTCATCACTCCATCTTTCTTATTAGGTGTTATTCTAGTATAGGTGGGGAATCCTCATTGATTATGTTGGCGCTAAGGCTTACACTGTCTCAATAATGCCTTGATCCATCACTAAGTTCTTTGGGGAATTTTATTTACCTTCTCTGCTATGTATCTAACTATTCTTGCTCTATAGTTGTTGATAGAACTTTTTGCCATTTGTTCTCAGGATCTTAGCTACCAACATAAGAAGTTTTGCAATTACTAATGTTACCATGTACATTGGTTGTCAGCTTCGATGTGTAGCAGTACAGTGGCCATATCAAAGTTTTTGAAGCCATTTTAGCTATTTCTTCAAGATCCTTACGTACTTGGCCACCTTTGGTCCAATAATGAATCTTTATCTGGTTAAGGTTTGCTATAGAGTGCAGGCTTAGGGTCTTTCTTGAAATTGTAACTATGAACTTGCTTTAGAACTTCTTCTTTCCTTGTAAACTTTACCCTATTCCTCATTGTTCGTTATTCAAGTCTTATGTTGCTCCCATTATTGAGCTTCTTGATGCCTATCCTGATTTCTTGTTCCCAAGATATGATTAGCTCAACGTGAGAGATGAAAGTAGCCATCTCACTTCCCTGTTGAAGATGCAAAGTTTTGCCATCACATATTTCTCTCAATGTGTTAACCTAGGTACATGCAGAGATTTGTTATCTAGCTTGTTGGTGTCTAAGTTCCTTGTGCCTGAATAACATCTCCATTTATCGCTGGATTCATCAAGGAGTTTTACTTACCTTCTCTACCCTATATCTGACTGTTCCTCAATGGAGCTGTGGTTCTGGTATATCACACTTAATCCAACCTCAAATGTGGAGACTTGTTATAGTTGCCTAAGGTTGGGAGCCCTTTGATTATTGTCGTAGTCCTGATTACCACAGAGCATGACTTACGACTCCATGATCCTGTATTGGTGCATCACCTAGTTCTTCTTGAGGTGCATCAAGCAATCACAAAGTAGTTCTACAAGTCAAACAATGTCAAGACTAACACTGAGATAAGTCAGTGTATTGGACTACTTAAGCTTCTGCTTAAACTCTAAATTCAAGCTAGACGGCATGCCTCTTTCCAATGAGTCCTTACCAAGGGTAAGATTTTCTTTTTTGCTTTTCATGGCATCCTACCATCCTCACAGGAACACTTATCCTTGTCTCAGTCTGTTGGGGTCCCTCACTTTACTGCTATCTCTATCTTACTGAGATATGTTGCAATTTCCTTGGTTACAACATGTTCCTCTACAAGTTCTTTGCCTTCATCACCCTATCTTAGGTGCAAGTGCTTCAATATCAAATTACTCTACCCTTTGAACTCACAACAGTTTCTAAAGGCAACTGTTATCTTTTCCTTTTGTCTTTGGAACCTTGTACCCTTTGTCAATAATGTGTCAAAGATAACATCTACATACATCTTATAGCATTGGTCCTATGGCTAGCAAGCTAGTTGAAGTTCAGAGTAGCTTGACTAGTATCTCTGACACTTGAATTATCCTTAATGGGTAGGGGATGTTGCCTTGGATCCATTCGCTTACCTTATCTTGGATGAAGAGCATTTCTTACTTCCGAGATAGTGGGAAGTATACCTCTTTCTCTCTTGGAGGGTCTTCTAAATTTTACTCCTATATCTCGTTATTCTTCTCATTATTGGAAAGAAGTAAAGACTTCACCTTAGTAAGATATAGGATTAGATGAATTCGTCCAAAGTGTTTTTCCCTACCATTCTCTACTTTCCTGAAGCCTCGTCTAGAATTCTTTAGACTCGTAACCACCATTACATCGATCCTTGATGTCTTTAGTAAAGAAGTCGATTCTATTCCCTTAGCGAGGTTCTACAGAGGTCTCCATGGTGCATGCTTGAGTTTATAGTCTTGATCATTCCACCTAGTCAGACTTCACCCATCCAAGCTTTTTAAGAAAAGGATTTAATCTTGATAAGGTGGCATTACCACAACCCATTGTAACAAAGCTTACCTAAGCTTGCCTATGGATTATCCTAGAGGAAGCCTTACTTGTGAATGAGATAGGAGTGCTATCCACACAATCTAACATAATCCTATTAGCAAATAGTTACCCAACTTATATCAACTACCCATAAAATCTATGATTCAAATGGGAGGATCCCCTAAATTTGATCTAGAGAAAACCATCCAAGCAGGTTACACAAGCTTGAACTTATCTTTTTGATAGGGCAGACACTGCCAAAACTTGAAATAATCCCTGTAGCAGCGACTCATCATATCTATGTACTTACGAAACTCAAACACCTAACATCCAAAACCACATCTTGTCACGGCTTCGTCAGCATCCGTCTTATACCCATATCAAAGTTGAAGAGATTTTCATCTTAATTGCCCTCGTACCAATATCTCATTCTTAATGACTAGAGCTTTAGCTTCTTGCTAGTGCAAGATAGAAGAATCTCTTTCCTCTAGTGACTGAACACACCAGGTACATAGCAGATCAGCTAATAAGTCTTCTCAATCTATTTTCTAGCTTTCTACAATCCTTTACACAATGTCTATTTGCCTTCCCATCACAACAGCCGTTTCTTAGAAAGTTCCCGTTGTACCAGCTACACTACCAATTCTTATATCAAGAAAGTTCCTAATAAGCCTACCGGGTGTCATAGACTCCTGCCTACATGGAACATTATATTGAGTTAATCAAGCTCAATATGTAGTCGGGTGCGACAAATAAGCTACAACATATACGACAAGACAGTCATGCTCAAATATCTATGTCCTTATCACATAATGACCTAAAGCATGACTTTGCTGCACTCTCACAGTATGCCTTAGAAAGCATAGCCAGTCCATCCCCAAGCTCTACAAGAACGAACTGCTCTGATACAAAAAATGTAACACCCTTCTAATTATAGTATCATGCTTAAGTCATGATACCCAATTAGAGGTTACTATAGCCTTTCTTTTATTTGTGCTTTAAAATAATTCTAAAGAATACAAGGGTTATACATATGAAAATAGAAATTTTTTGAAAAACTAAGCCTATATCAAAACTTCATAATTCCTATTCACTATCTTTATACTCATTGCAAAAGCTATAGTAACTTGTCTCGGTCTCTACACTTTCTAAGAAATTGTAAATATACAAGCGCTTAAGAATAAATACAAATTCTGCCCACGTAACTGACAGGTGCACACAACTCCATACACATATCTTAGTAGTCCTAATACAAACAACTAGAATCTTCAAGGTGGGTGGAGCCCGTTCTCCAATGCCGATGCCACATGTGCAATTTGGAGATGATACAGGAACATACGTTGGGGTGAGAATTATAAATTCTCAGTAGGACATCATAGACTATCACATACAGTGTCATCATCATCATCTCAGCTGCTTTGGTTTGTTTTCAAAAATCATGTTCTCAACAGATAAGAAGGTAAAGATTTATTCACTGAATTTTCTAAAATTCTTTATCCGAAGCATATTCATTTTATTCACGCACTTGATATTAGCTCCAATGCCTCTAAGAAGTTATTTTGAGGCTATGAATCAAATTGATTTTTAAGGGTTTTGATGAAAACCAAATTAGGATACAAGCAAATCTTTTTCACCATGAAAAGGCTAATTCGAATAACAAATTCTTCTATAAGAATGAAATTAAACAAATAGCTTAAGTGCACAAAAAGCCTTCAAAGCATCTTATCCATAGCTTTATACTATAATATGCTTTATATAGAATATATGCTTTATGCCTCTCAAGCTATTTTGTTTAGAAACAGAAAAGAAAAATTTCAGGAGGTTGAAGCTACACTTCATAAAGGAAAGATGAGCCTAGAAAGCTAAATTCTGCCAATTCAGAAAGATGACTCTATCTAAAGGGATGACCCTAGCCAGAAGGGATATCACTAGAAACTTCTCATATGTGTCATACCTTCAAAGCTTCCTCAATACGCTTTATAGAAAAATTCAAAAAGTCAAAAAGATGATTTGACAAGAGGCAGAAGAAGCGCTGACAAGTCTGCATAGTTAGTATATCAACAAACGGCTAGTTTTCTATCTCTATACAAACTTCGAAGAATGAGAAAAAGCAAGACTATTGCTTCTCTGTCCAGTTTTAGACTAAGCGTTCAAAGAGAACTTCAAAAGTTAAGAACTGAAAGCTTCAACGAATATATTTCAATGTCTATAAAAGATTGGGTGTCGAAGAAAGAATGATTAGAACGACTGAATATCTTCTTCGCTTGTAGAGCTTCATTGTCAACTTTCTCAACCTTCTGAACCTGGAGAAAGTTATTCATTGTAACTTTTGTTTAATAGAAAATCTTCTCTTCTACTTTATATTTGATAAGATTTTTTCTTTGAGAATTTAGAGAAGTCACATCACTGAGAAAATATTGTTTATCTTCTGTAAAGAGTGTTAATGTGAGTGTTCACAAACTGTTTTCAAATCTCAAAACTTGTACACAAACCTAGTAATGGTCAGGTAGAACTTGAAGAAGCTAGAACAAAGAATACTCGAGTTAAAGTTTGGAGAGGCTTGGGAAAAGGCTACTTTATAGTAAGAAGCTTGGAGAGGCTTGAACAAAAAATACTCAAGTTTTTATAAAATCTCAACAAAGAGTTGGGAACTGAAAGTAGGTAAGTGGTTAGCCGAACTAGTATAAAAATTTCTTGTGTGTCTCTCCCTCAACTACTTCATTTTTCTCTTTGATTACACAAGTCATACTATCTGCGTTTTGTTTAACTTCAATCTATTCATCATCTTAAATAATTATAAACATATAAGCTTTCATTAACTAACACAAATCTTCCGTAATCCAAGTCTAGAACTTGAGATACATTTTCAATTTCAAATTTTTACGTTATTCTTAAGTTTGAAACAACACGATTCAACCCCTCTTCTTGTGTTATCTTTTCCAACACTTGACAATTAAGATAGCAGTTTCATAATAGCACCAATGGGTCAATAAGAGAAATAGAACTTATGCATATATAAATGAGCTACTGATACAAGTGCTCTTAACTTTCTAGTTTCTCTTTAACTTGTATTATAAGCATCCATACTTGCTCCTATGGGAGTATTTGGCCATTTTTAACTCCTGGGCAATAGTCTACTTTTTAGGGCTGAGCTTGTTCCTATATGTCATTGCCAGATTTACTTTCTCCAATTCTCACACTGACCTATTCCCTTAGTTCATTTTGGGGCTGACCTAAGTAATATGGAATTACATTAATCTTGTAAGCTCATATATTCATGTATGAAAGTAGCTTATTCTCAACATACTTATGCCGATAATGTAGCAGCATGATAGCTGCAATAGGAAGACTCCCAACATGAATAACAGAGATAAAAGCCAATCAGTCACAGAAATGATTATCTTAACACAATACCCATAAGAATTCAAGCATAATCATTATCATAAATAACACATCACATGGCATCATTTGAGTATGTAATTGCATAAATGTTCAAGCAATTTAGCCCACGTGGCTTTGGGGCCCCTAAGCCACTTGATTCACAAGTTGACTTAATTTTCTTAAAATCTGCCTATAAATTCTAAATTTCACCAAAGTTCCATTTTAATTTTTTTTAATCTCAAATTTTAATAGAATGTATCTCTATTAGTCTACTTTTAAATATCTTTAATTTCACAAAATTTCAAGTGTATAGCTTAAGTTATTATAGTTTTACTCAAGGTTGTTCTGTTTGAGGACAAACTTATACTTCTAAAATGAGAAAATCACTAAAAATCCATGTTATATTCTTTTGCTCTGAAATTCAGTTGGGGAATACCTTTATGGACCCTCTCTCAAATGCAATAAGTTCTACCTAATTTGAGTAGGTTGAGCTTGAGTTATGACCTCCATATTAGGTCTACTCTATTTCAACCCAAATAAAGCATAGAGCAACTTCAAGGATTTTCTAGGAGAAATCCACTTAGAATCTAGATCTGAAATTTTATAAGCATAATCTCTATGTGTTAACTTTCTAACAAATGTGGTTGCACTCAAATTAAAATTGTATAGGGTGAGTTATGCTCATCATAACTGTACTGCTCAGGTCTATGGCTTCTAATTTTCAACCAAATTGAAAAATACATAACTTCCTCGTCCTAAATCCAATGGGCCTTTATTTTATATGATTGGATTCATATTCGAGTTAGGTTTCATATAAAATTAGTTTCATCTCAAATTAAATTTTATAGTTTGAGTTATGTGCTTGGTAGTACGTGTTATCTCCAGGTTCTCCACGTAGCAATTTTCCATTTTGGTGCTATTTTGAATCTCTAGCTTATTTTTAAGCACCAATCAAGTCTCACTAGCCTTAGATCACTAGAACCAGTTTTATTAACATTATACCAACCTCAAAATAAATGGAGCAGAGTGAATTAAGGAAAATCCAAGCTCACAAGAAACCTTATGACATAATCATGTTCTAGGAGCCTACCTTATTTCCAAGCTCAAAGAGGCTTTAAATCTTGCTTCCAACAATTTTGGGACTCTATTGAATCATTAGATAACTCTTAACGCCTTCCTCTTCCTTCTTAGTTGCAGCTATGTAGGTCCAAAGGTATGGGATTTTAAGCTTCAATCCATGCTAGGTTATACGGATAAAGTGTAGTTGTTGAGTGATTTCTTGAAACATCAAGAGAAGATCAAGTTTTTGAGAGCTTTTGAAGACAGAAGTAGAGGAGAATATGAGAGAGAGGGACTATGGCTATGAAGGTGGAGAAGGAGAAGAAGATGATGCAAATTTAGGGTTTTTATAGAGATATTTATGTGGATTTTCTTAAAAAGAAAGGATGACTCATCCTATGGTGTGTAGTCCATATCAGTTCTTGGCTTTTTGGTCATGTGGCCTATTCCAAGCCATATATATTAAATGTGATCTTCTAATAATTAAACTCTCTTATATTTTAAATTCCTATTAGATCAATTTTTTGTGTTCTAGGAAACTATTCTTAATACTTGGGTGGTGCGACTTCTTCTAAGCCACTCAATGTACCTAACTTCGGATGTGTCTTAACCACTCTCAAAGGAAAAATGTTATTCCTAGAACTCATCTCAAACAATATGGGACCCTTAAGGATTAATTCAAGGTATTCGGTGATTAATTCGGGTACTCTATGTTACTCGAGATATTATGTATTGTGTGAGTAATTCCACACTTTTATTTAGAATAGTGTGTAGAAAATATCAATTATAAAGTTATTATATGTATTCTATTTATCTACTAGTGTCGTGGGGCTCACATCTTCTCGGAATCAGGATTTTCTACTAATGTCTCTCCTGACAGCTATAAACCTTTATTTACAGCTTTGCCATTATTGTCTAACAATTATAATTTCGCCCCTTCTTGTACTACGGTTGACCTATTTGTGATTTTGCCCTTGTCTCAGGCCCAGACTTTCTTCTATACTAGTCTACTCTCAGAGTCAGGAATGTCACAGGAATTTAAGCCAAAATGGATTGCTTCAATAATAACTTACATTGACTAGGTGGGGGTCATGTTCCTTTTAAGGGCTCCTACTAAAGCAACAATACCATGATGCTCAACAATGACTTGAATCAACCTCACTTGTGTAACAACAACTAAATTCATGCTAAGCCAAAAGGAGAAGATACTCACCAGGTACTTACCAAAGTGAAGACTAGTAATCATTTACGTAATTATACCATGTGTTAATTTTTTTAGCTTCTTTAAAAGGACAGAAAAATATCCCAAAACATCCTCAGTGAAATTCTCTATAAGATTGAAAGAATACCTTACTAATTCAAGCAATTAGAAAACTTTTAGAGTAACATCTGCGTATGATAATTTTGTTACATCTGGTACTCTACTGACAGACTTCATGGGAATGAATTAAGCTGAAAGAAATTAATAACTAAATAGTTTCATTAATAACTTAGATTGACTTGGTGAGAGGACATGTTTCTTTTTAAGGGCTCCTACTTAAGCAACAATAGCAATATACCGTGATGTCCTGCAACGGCTTGAATAAACCTTACAAATGTAACAACAAGCAACTAAATTTGTGCCAAGTCAGAAGGAGCAGACACTCCCCAAGATTTCGAATATCCACCAAAGCACAGACTTGTAATCTTGGGAATTAATGGTTTAGTCCTCTTATCGAGACACCATTCAATGGAAGTTGTGATAGTGCACCCGAAACATTTTGACACAACTTAATAAATTCCACTTATTATATATGTTCAATAGTTGCAAACATAGGAGTGGAGACTTGGCAGCTCCAGCCACACCAAATTGAAAATTATATGTAAGCATAGAAAAATAGAACATGCGTGCCCAATTTCGAAATTTATAACAAAATGGCATGACATTATGATATAAATACCTGCCATAAGGTGCATTAATTCATATAGAGTCCGAGGAATATTGTCTACTTTTAGGACAAAAGCTTGTTACAAGATTTAAGAAAAGGGCCAAAAGCAATGAACATTTATTCTTGCTATGAGAAGATTTGTGGAAGCAAATATAAAAGGCATTCCCTCTGAATTACATGCCCAATATCTAAATGCAAAACCAATTACTATTAGAAATTGATTAACACAAGAAGGGAATAATTGTTAAATTATTCATTCAGATCTATACTTTACTTATAAGTATGTCTTTGTGAGAGACAAAAATAAATCGCTTTGTTTGCCAACCAATTGTGTTTGAAAATGTCAAGAGATGACTAGAATTTAGAACCGTCAGTTAGACGGATTAAATAAAATGAAAATAGTTAGAAAATTAGAAAAATGTTGAACTACACGGTATAGTTCCTATTGTCCCAAGGTTTTCAAGGATCCGGAATTTTTTTTTCCTGAATACGTTATCCCTACTTCTTTTCTATATATGCTCAATACCTACATCGTGCATGAGATATCCTTAATTCACATACACCATTTTGAAATTTTCATTAATCAAGAAGAAAGAAACATCGCAATATTTTTCCTAATTAATAAGATAATTGATATTTCATATTTTACTTAGCAATTCAAATTTAAGCACGGAAATTGTAATTCTATTTTCTCTTGTAATGCTTATATAGTGTCATGCCCTTTGAATTAGATCAAAATCTAAATGCCTTTATGCCAATACTACTAATATACAAATTTATGAGTTGAAGTCTCAAACATGCAAATGGAGCTCAAAAGAGACAAACTATGGCTTTGGAAGCAAGACATCAAAGTATTTTGATACAAGTCAAGAAAATCATGGTAACATATAGGCAGACCAGATGAGCCAACTTCTATTGATAATAAATATCCCAAATATATTTCATTGCCTTTAATTTCCTCTTATATCACAGAGTTTGAAAGCAATTTTTTTCTTTTTGAATTTAATTATTATGTATTGCTAATGTAAAAGATTTTTTCATAGTCATTCAATTATGTATTGAGAAATCAATAAAAATGTATGAGGTTTACAATAACTACTTCAAAGGGTTACACATATCATGATATATGATTAGTTAATAATATAAAACACTTTACGCTAATAGTATAGCAAAATTAATATTTTATTTTTGCAAAATCTATTTCAAGGAGCTTATAATTATAAGTTATTTTGTACATAAAATAAGTCGATCTAAATGCCCACTATGTGCTTAAAAAGAAAGCGTTCATCATTTTTGCTTACTTTTTGAGTCTTGTAAATTGGCTGTTCTTTTTTTTTTTTTTTTTTCCCTAAATATATGAGTAGCTTATCTATTTCTATGCGAATGCCATACGGGTAATATTTATATCCATGTACTAATAAGGAAAAGAAAACATGGCTTCACCTCTGTTTTGTTCTAAAGGATTCTTACAAATGCATACAATCTGAGTCTTTATAGGCCATTGTTGTTGTGCAGTATGCACGTACTATCTTTGGTGGTATATGAGAGATAATAAAAAAAAATTCCTTAGTTCTTTTTTTCCGTCAATAAAACACTAACCTTTCTTTGAAACAATTAGTTGTATACCATGTGTTAATAATTTATAGCTTCTTTAAAGAGACAGAATAATTGAAGAATAACCCCAAACTATCCTCGGTAAGATTCTCTATAAAATTGAACTGACACCTTACTCTAGTTCTGGCACATAAAAAGATTCAGATATACTACCAACTGAGACAGATTTCATGTTAAGGATGTTAAGTTGGAACAAATCATCAACTCAGTAATTTCAATAGCAATATACATTGACCAGCTAAGGGAACACGTTCCTTTTAAGGGTTCTTACTAAAGCAACAATGATGTCCACAAATGGCTTGAATCAGCCTCACAAGTGTGTAACAAACAACTAAATTCATGCCAAGTCAGAAGGATCAGATACTCACCAAACTATGATTCACGGATCGATGCGTGAAAAATCTCTAAGTATGCCCATGGTATCCGCAGCGTGCAACCAGATCTAATATAAGGTGATTCAAATCGATCAATATATTATCTATTCAAGCCAATTTATATTTTTATCCATGAGAAAAATAATAGAGTGCAAAAAACAACAGAGCTATACATAGAGCAAGTAAGTCATTTAGAAAATAAGTGAGGAGCACGTACTACTAAGAGAAAAGGCGCATATAAGCATAAGCAGTGGTTGTGCAGTGGGTGGCCGTGATATATAAAAGTTGTGAAATTCTGACACTGAAGAAGAAAACACAATAGAGGAAGAAGACGCTTTCAAGAGGGAAAGTCACTCGAAATTTCATTTCTTAGAAGTGTGCAAAGTTACATATAAAGCGAAAAGAAAAATGATAGGGGGCACACAAAAATGCAAGCGCAAAGTATATGGAGAAAGTGAGGAAAATGACAAAAATATTATGTCTCATAAAGTGACTCAAGTAATGATAATAAAAGTAAAAAAATTTGAAAAAGAAATTGAAAACTAAAACCCCACATCTCTCACCTCTGCCCAAAACTAACCCTTTCAACGCCCAACCACCATCCGTCCACCCCCTGCAAGTGTTATACCCTCTCCATCCACCACCTTGCTCCCGTAAGAACTGAACCACCATCCGAACCACCCTTGCATAAGAACCGCTTGATCATTGTTCTTTTTGTCCAAGTTCTCCCTCTCCTTTACCATATTATCTAAACATTTGTCCTTTCCTTCACCATATTATCTAAGCATTTGTCATTGTTTTATGCTTTTGGATGAGCCAAAAGGTACTGCAAGCATACTATAAGAAAACTTTGATGCTCTGAAAATCACTCCTGTTCTCTATTAGCCTTTCAAACTATCTTTGATTTGGTGGACAATGAAAACCAAACTTGTAACATCCCCTTTTATCATTCAATACTTTGTGTAGAGTAACTTAATTTATTTGATTATCTTACTCTATTTATTAGGATAAGAAATAATATCAAATAATAATATTAGGAGAGATAAAATAATAACAGCAGCAGTAATGATAATTATAAATAATAATATAATTATAATATAAAACAAAAACAAGAAGAAGAAGAAAGACACGTGAATGGACTTTAAAGTCAAGTCCTTCTAGAAACAAACATGGTCTAAAGTCAAAAAAGAATGGTAGCAATAACAATAAACATAATAAGACTAGTAATAGTAATAATATAATTATGATAATAATATAATTGAAACGAAGAAGTCAAGTTAATTAACATGAAAGTCTAGGTTGAAATTAAGTCTATGTGGAAAAATATAGTAATATAACAAAGAAAATAACAATAGTAATTAATATAGTTGTTGAAGAATGACAATGCATAAATACATAGGTAACCTCCCAACCGACCTGAGTGAATATAAATGGGGGGAGGGGGAAGCCGAAGTGCAATGGAAGATGTGCGTGAAAGGGTGAAGGGATAAAAGTGTGGGGGTGGGCCATGGAAAAAAGAAAGAGAGGATGTCGTGAGAAATAAAAGAAGAAAGAGAGAGTAATTAGTATGCTTGCCAGGGAGTGAGGGAAAAAAAAAAGGAAAGGAGAAAAAGAATGAAAGAAAGGAAAAGAAAAGAGAGAGGGAAGAAGAAAAAAAGCGACGGCAGCGTACGGGAGAGGAAAGAAGCTTAGTGTGCATATATTATTTTTTTTATCTATAATAATTAGAGGTAGATAATAAAAGTGTTTATAAAATAAAATTATGCCTGCATTTATTGCAAGTATTTTATTTACTATTTTTGTAGATTAAAGTTACTCATTAATATTTATTATAACAAGTTATTTAATGTTCCTTTATACTATTATTTATTATTATTATTATTATTATTATTATTAATAAGATATTATTTTTATAATAATACATTATTTTGAGTTGTCAATTTTTGTGATAATTTTTTTAGGAGATCAATATTAAAAATAAAATATTATATCTAAAGCTTAAAATAAGTACAATTTATTATATATAGACCTGAACTATCAAATTATTTATATCTTTATTTAAAATTTTATATCTTGACTTATGGATAATATGATAACTTGACTTATGGACCATATTATGACTTTATAATGACCGTTGCAAAGATATGACTTATATGCGCTAAATGTGTCATGATAATAAGGACAGACTCATGGACTATGATAAAAAAATTTAAAAGAAATTAAATAAAAATTATCTTAGATTCAGTCCCTTTAAAAATTAACATTTAGCTTTGATAATTCTATGTTTTGAGAAACTTTATTGAGATATCATATTATTTATTTTACTCAAGTTTATATTATTTCAGTTGTTATGCACTTCGTTTATTTTAAGTTTATGAATTAATTTATAACTTTTGCACTTTATTCCGTTTATTTAATTGCTTAATTTTATCTTAATTCTATGTGTTATTATTTAATTTATTATGGGTTGAATTTATTTATATTATTCAAGTTATTGTTTATTTTATGTTACTTGAGTCTTTTGTTTTAGTTATATTTATTGCTTAAGTTATGCATCTTTGTATTTAGTGTGAATTTATGCATAATGGCAAGCAAATAATTGTTAAAGGAAGATATTTAAGATTTGTTGTTAACTATCAATAAGGTAGCGGAATAATATGTAAAATTCTTTTATGTTACTTGCCTTAGTTAGTATAACGTAAAGATCTCGCTTTATTGTCATGATTTTAAGAGTATTGACCAAGGACACCTAAATGAATAAATTTAGTGTTTTCCTATATCTTAAGCTCCATAAAATTTGACTTATACAATTTCATCAACCGCTAATAACTTTGCTGAAAACCATGATAACTCTGTCGAATACATTGGTAACTTTCTAGAAAGCTTGATATTTGTATAATTGTTTTTCTTCTCTAATTTTGCTAACAAATAGTGGCCAAGGGCACCTAAATGAACAAACTTAACATTTTGCTATATCTTAGGATTCATAAAATTTGATTTATAAGATTTCATCAACCATTGATACCTTTGTCGAAAACTCTGGTAACTTCGCTAAATATACTGATAACTCTATATAATGCATTGATAACTTTCTGGAAAGCTTAATATTTTTATAATTTTTTTTGTTTTCTAATTTTGCAAATAAGTATTAACCAAGGACACATAAATGAATAAATTTAATATTTTTCTATATCTTATATACTTCATAAAAATTTGATTTTAAAAAACTAATAAATCGCTGGTAACTTATCATGAAACATTGGTAATTTTGCTGAATAGTGATAAATCCATACAATATGCTGATAACTTTTTGGAAATCTTAATATTTGTATAATTTTTATTCTTCTCTAATTTTGCTAACAAGTATTGACCAAAGGAACCTAAATGAATAAATTTAACATTTCCCTATATCTTAGGCTTCATAAAATTTGATTTATAAGATTTCATCAACCGCTGGTACCTTTGCTACGTACATTGATAACTCTATACAATACACTAGTAACTTTATGGAAAGCTTGATATTTATATGATTTTTTTTCTTCTCTAATTTTGCTATCAAGTATTGATCAAGGGTACCTAAATGAATAAATTTAACATTTTCTTATATCTTATGCTTCATAAAATTTTATTTTAAATCATTCATAAATCGCTAGTAACTTTTCATAAAATGCTGGTAATTTTGTTGAAAATATTAATAGCTTTATACAATACATTGATAACTTTCTGACAATCTTGCTATTTGTATAAATTCTTTTTTTTCTCTAATTTTGTAAACAAGTATTAGCCAAGTGCACCTAAATAGATAAATTGAACAGTTTCTCTGTATCTTAAGCTTTCTAAAACCTAATTTATAAGTTTTGATCAATGAAGAAAATAAACATGAGCATGACGAAAAAATATAGAGAACGTGAATAACTGATGTAAGGGAAGTAACTACACCATTGCAAAATACAATTCCCAACTAGCATACTTTAATTGTAAGCAACACTAACTTCATACACAACATGGGTAGGTTATAATAACCAGCATCACATGGACCACCTTTACACAGTACAATTATTATCTTCCTTTCATAATCAAGAGTGCCAATCTTTGGAGAAAATAGAATGTACCATAAAGCTTAAACATAAAGAAACAAAAGCATGTATGAAACACAAATCAATAATCTCTCAAGCATTATAATTGAAAGTCATGGACATTAGAAGCCAAAAGCAAATCCTCAAAGCTAAGACTTTGGTGAAGCAAGGCGATCTTCAACATTTAGAACAAAAGCTTAGTGCTTATTCTCCACCAAATCAAAGGTAGTTTAAAATGTCAACTAAGAACATGACCAGTGGTTTTCAAAGCATCAAAGCTTTTCTAGTATGCTTGCAGCAGCCTTTGGCTCATCCAAGAGCATAAGACAGTGACAAATGCTTAGATTATAATTTGGTGAAGGAGATGGAGAATTTGGATAAAAAGAATAATGATCAAGAGGTTCTTACGTGAGGGTGGTTTGGTTCTTACGTGAGCATGGTGGTGGTTATAACACCTGCAGGGGATGGACATATGGTGGTTGGGCATTGAGAGGGTTGGTTTTAGGGGGAGGTGGGAGACATGGGATTTTGGTTTTCTATTTCTTTAATTTTTTTGCACTTTTACTACCTTTACTCGAGTCACCGTATGAGATACAATGTTTTTGTCATTTCCTCACTTTCTCCGTATACGTCGCAGTTTTATATGTCCCCCTATCATTACTCTAGTTTAAATGCCTCGTGAACTTACAGTGAGATTCACAAACATCTTACAATAACTTCATTGTGTTCCTACATGAATAACAACCCCTTCATTTGTGTCCTAATTACCTACTATGTATATTTTTTCTCTTCTTCCCAAGCATTCGTACTTAATTACTCTTTATGTTTTTTTATAATATTGTTTTGATAACAGTTTCATCCCATTGTATTAGAATGAGTATTCTCCTCAACCTAAATTTTGGTTAGTAATAAAATAAAATGTCTCATTGTTCATCATTTTCTAGCACTATAACATCTCTAGTGACTCTATGTATTTTGAAACCTTCGTAGTTGTTTTTTGGTAGAATTAAAATCCTATGTCCTCTCTTTGATTTCATGTCTCTGAAGTTAGTAATTAAGTAAAAAAAATTATTTCTCCATTGATTAGTAATTTTTTTCTTAATTGTTAATTTTTGTAATGAACTATCAATATTTATTGTAGAAACAAGAAGTGGGACAAAAGAAAAGAAACTTAAAAAAAATAATAAAAAGAAGAAGAAGAAAAAAAGAAAGATTTATCCTCCTTGGGCCTTGGCCTCGACCACACTAGGGGAAGGCCGCACATATGCGTACATTACTTGGGCCATAGAAAGACCAACTAGTACCTCAGTATCGATCAAAAGGTTGATCATACTTGTAATGACCAAAAAAAAAATCATACTTGCTGGGTGTTTGGTAGGGGGAATGTTTTCACATTTCCGAGAAATGTGAAAATATTCCCCTGTTTTGTAAAAGATTTCCAAAAATATTTTTCGTAATCTTGTATTCCTAGGATTGATTTTGGGTCAATATTTCTACCAAAATATTTCCATCTTACACATGAGATTACAACATTTCCATGGGATGGGAATGTTTTTTCCTGTTGAAAAGATCAAATTATCCTTATTATCACCCACTGCCGGTTATCCTGCACTGTTGCTAGACCATCTCCACCCACCTTCCCGTGTCGTCTGACCGCCGCCCTCCGTCAAGGGTATTTTTAAAAATATACAAAATATTCTTAGGATTCCAATCCTTCTACCAAAAGCTTTAAAAAACACATGTCTGAGAAAGTTATTCTCAATTATAGCATTCCTAGAAATCTTATTCTCGAAAATAAAAATTCAAATTTCCTACCAAACACAAAAAGAAGTTGATATTTTGGTCTTATTTTATGAAAAGAAGAACTTCACTTAATATGCAGCAGAACAACAATTTTGTTCTAGACTACCTTCCAATTATAAATTGAGTTATAAATGATAAACCTCAACACGATAAATAGTTTTGGCTCTAGACTACTCTTCAATGAAAAATTGAGTTATAAATGATAAATCTTGACACAACTTGAGTTAGATTAGTCAGAGTCTAGTGTTTAAATCAAAAAAAGGGTCGCCAATTCAAAATTTAATGGGCAATGAGCTCTTACAAACTCAGCTTCAATTTGAAGCTTGAATGAAAAGTCACAAACAAATTACTAAAGACATTATAGAAACTATAAATGTAAGACAACAATAAAGTTCCTTTAGTAGGCTTTCTGTCTCTACAAAATATACAGCATGTGGAGTATAAAGATGCACAAATGCATTATGCATGGGGCCTAAAATACTCCAAGAGAAAGTAAAAGTGGCATACAATGTTAAATATAAAATTGGCATCCTTTAATTAATTATTTTTGCATGACATCGGGGAGATCATGCGTAAATTGCATACTCAAAGGAACAAACAAACATGTGGGCCACCAAATAGTGCATCTATTAGCAAGACAAAAACCAAAATATAATTTAGTCCTTGGGTAATATTATGACAATGACATCAACCAAACTTTATCCTACCAAGTAAATCTGTCCCGAAAGATATTTAAAACTAAAATTTGGATAATAGCACCTGAGTAATGATAGGGGGAGGAATAAAACCACAATGCATATCATGAAAGTGAGAAAAATGACAAAAATGCTATATCTCATATGGTGACTCGAGTAAAGGTAGTAAAAGTAATAAACTTTGAAAAAGAAACAAAAAACCAAAACCCCACATCTCCTACCTTCCCCCAAAACCAACCCTCTCAACACCTAACCACCATCTGTCCATCCGCTGCAGGAGTTATCCCCTCCCTAACCACCATTCTGCTCGCGTAAGAACTGAACCACCATCCTAACCACCCTCACGTAAGGACCGCTTGATCATTATTCTTTTTGCCCAGGTTCTTTGTCCCCTTCACTAGATTATCTAAATATTTGTCAATGTCTTATGCTCTTGGATGAGCCAAAGGATACTACAAGTATACTAGGAAAGCTTTGATGCTCTAAAAACAACTGGTCATGTTCTTTGTTGGCATTTCAAACTGCCTTTGATTTGTTGAAAAATGAGTGCTAAGTTTTGCTCTAAATATCAGAGATTGCCTTGCTTCACCAAAGTCTCAACCTTGAGGATTTGCTTCTGGCTCCTAATTTCCATGACTTTCAGTTATAATACTTAAGAGATTATTGACTTGTGTTTTATACATGCTATTGTTTCTTTATGTTTAAGTTTTATGGTGCATTCCGTTTCCTTCAAAGATTGGTACTCTTTGTTGTGAAAGGAAGATAACAATTGTACTACATAAAGGTGGTCTATGTGATGCTGGTGATTATAACCTGTGTATGAAGTTTGTGCTCCTTACAAAGTATGCTAGTAGGGAATCATATTTTTGCAATGGTGTATCTACTTCCCTTGCACTAGTTATTCATGTTCTTGTACATTTTTTCATCATGCTCGTGTTTATTTTTTTTCATTGATCAATTCTTATAAAACATGTTTTAGGAAGCTTAAGATGCAGAGAACATGTTCAATTTATCTATTTAGATACACTTGGTCAATGCTTGTTTGTAAAATTAGACAAAATTTTTTTATACAAATAGCAAGATTGTCAAAAAGTTACTAACATATTATATAAAATTACCACCACAAGAAATGCGCAACTTACCGACTGATTTACCAATGGACTTATTATCGATGGAAAATATTCGTAGATAACTAACACATCAGCAATTAACAAAATGAATTTTACCAACGAAAAAGCATATTTGTCGATAAATTATTTTTCCAATGGAAAATTTTCCGCCGGTAAAACAAAATTATGTCAGTAAGAATAGCATAAGAAAGCATCACTGACAGAATTAAACCGACAAATTATCCGTCGGTAATTGCAAAAATAATATTTTATATTATAAATTTACCGACGTAAAATCTGTTGGTAAAATAAGATTATTTATTTTTTATTGTAAATAAATTAATTTTTATGTTATTTAAATAAATATTTTTGTTTTTTTTGTTTTAATTGCAAAAGAAATTTAAAAAAATTATTGATTAAATAAAAATATATACAATGTCATTCTAAAAATATTTACAATATAATTCTAAAAAAATCTAAAATCTATGAATACTAATCATTGTCAGTATTCGAGATGCCATTGTCGTCGTCTCCATCTCCGGATGGGTGGTCGTGTGGACAAGGTTGAGGCGATAGAGGTGGGGGTGGTGGTGGTGGATGTTGTGCAATGGATAAAGAAGTGCCACTCTGCATCTACTCGTAGAAGTTGTATTCGGTTTTCATCCTCTGCTCCATGGACTGTATCTGTTGCGTCCACTGTCGCTTATCCTTCTCGTGGCGCTCATACAACTTTGTCTATCCTATCGGCCTCCTCGAGTTACCTATGCACTAACTCATTCAATGCATGAACCTAATCACGGATGGACTCCGAATCATTCTCAACAAACCCAGCTCCAAACACAGAGCCTACAGAACATGACTTATTGTAAGAGGTCCTCATCCCATAAATCTGGCCCTTATAGCAGCTGCTAACCATCTAGGCCTATACCTCATCATCACTAACAGATGGGCTGATAGGAGTGCTCCTATCCCCTTGCTATAACTGCTACAATTGGGCCTCAATCAGCCACAAGGTAAACTCATGCTATAATTAGAAAAAATAAAATAAATTAGATTTAAAGAATAATAACCACAATAAATTAAAGATATTGAAAACTAAAATTATAAATACTTATGTATGTGGTCTCTGACCACGTATCAACCCACTAGGACTTGTCCTACTTCAAAGCGTGGGTCTCTTAGAATAGCCCCCTAACTTGGCGACCTACTCATCACTTTCTCCTACATTTTAAAGAATTTTCATGTGATATATATAATATTTAATACCAAAACAGAATAACTAAATGAGTAAAGGACGATATTTACTATCCTTAGCTGCGTGCTCCCAATGATAGTGGAGCCTCCAGTGTGCTTCTCTGCTCATTCGAGTCTTCACTTGCTTCGTCTTAAATGTGGGCCAGTTCCAATGGGCCCTAAATGTCTAAAGGATCTCACTTGTAAACCAATGGATGCTCACGCCCTTCTCGCAAATGTTGTGAATCATGTCGTAGAGGTGCTTCCCAGCCCTAGTCCTCCATGCCTTGTAGATGGAAGCCTCTTCATATAGATCAATAATAAATATATGTTGTGTACATGTAACACAATAGTAAGCAGGTGAAGTAAAAATAAAAAATGATAATAAAAAAGAAAAAATACTGATTATTTTATTTTCCACTTTCCACCATAACTTCTGTGTGGCCCTTGGGGCCTGCAAAAAACTGGCATGCGGGGAGTGAAAATTCTCCTCAGCCATAGTGGAATCCAGCTATGTCATAAATAATAGATTATGTCAAATATCTATTAATTAAATTTTCTATCATAATTAAAAATTTATAATAAATTTAAATTTTAAATTGCTTACCAGGATTTACCATCATATCTAAGCTCCATGCACTAGTTCGTGGAGTCATGTAAAGGGGTTGATGAGGAGTTTTAGGCACCTTGCGAGCTAGGCTGACTAGGGTAGGGAAAGATATGGAAATAGATATAGGTGAGGTGCATGCCTCACCTCCTAGAAGTGGGGGTAAAGGTGGAAAAGGCTGCTAGGGAAAATGACGGCCAAGCTAACTCCACATATCTAAGGTTGGGTATCATAATAAACTCCTAAGTATGGGGACTAGGAGGGACAGATAAGGCATTACCGGCGGGAGTGGTGGATGCAGGCGTAATGGAGGTGATGGATAGAGTACGGGTGCGACGGGGTAGACCATGCTTCCTTGGTCTACCCCTACCTTGTCCAGAACCAAGTGTTCGCCCTACCATAAGCGATCTGTATAACAATTACAAAATTGAAAATATAAGATATGTGTTAACTAAATAAATGCATAACATACTTAGCATAACAATAATTATTTAATTCTAAGAATATTTTAAATGACCAAAAAAATTTAGACAAAGTCACCACTGAAATTAGGAGCCTCCACAAAGATTAACTCAACATTTCAATACCACAGCATAACAAAAATTAATTGCAAAATCATAGCATTCTAAAGTTAATCCTAAAAACTATTCGAGAACGCACAACACCACTACACAATTTGAATAATGGGAAGGAACTCTAAGCCATCCCCCGTTATGCAATCCTATCATATAATTCTATTTTAGAAAATTTAAATCTCTAGTACTTCAAAAAATATAAAGTTAAAAAATAAAGTACCTTGTACATATCTAAACTACCAAAAAGCTCAAAAACATGAAAGCACCAAAATGAAAGCAATCTAAGTGCTCCAAATGAGATCTTTAACAATTCAAAGTAACAAAATAAGTCAGTTAACTAACTACAAAACCTAGAACTTTGCCCAAAGAAATGGAATTGACAAAAAAAAAAGGCTAAACTAAAAAACTAAACCAAATAAAATGTTAAATAACATATTAGAAACACAATGACGATATCCGATCACGAAATAGAGGCTCCAACGATGGTGAAAATGCCAAAGACGAGAGAGAACGAGAGGCGAAGAAAGAGAAAGGGAAGAAGGAGACGAGAAAGAAGAATAAGAAGCGAACTCATATTTTAACAATCTGTATTTTTCTATCGGTAAAAAGTTAATGAAACGATTCATTTCATTAATCACATTTTACTAATGACATTTCCATCAGCAGTATTACAAACAAAATGATCGTTTCATTAAATGAATATTACCCACGAAAAATCCGTCGGTAATATGGAACATGAATAGTCAATGATGGTCAAATCCAATTTTCAAATATGATGGATAATCCGTCGGTAATATAAAAATATAATTTTCTGATGACAAAAATTAAAAAAATGTTAATTTATTTATAATTTATCGACGGAAATTACGTCGGTAATATATTCACATATTTTTTATTAAATTAAAAATTATAATTATTATTTATCGACAGATTTTCCATTGATAATAGTTTGGCACAATATGGCGGGAACATTATTCGACGTTTGTATTAACAGAATATTTATCCGTCAATAAATTTACACATCAATGATATATTTAATTTTATCAACGGATCTTCCATCAGTATTTCCGATGGATAATTGCCGCCGATTTTTGATGAATTTCGGGTAATGTACTAGCGATTTATGAATTATTTAAAATCAAATTTTCAAGCTTTCTAGAAAGTTACCAGCATATTATATAGAGTTATCAGCATATTTAGCAAAGTTACCGGTGGTGGATGAAATATTATGAGTCAAATTTTATGAAACCTAAGATATAAGGAAATGTTAAATTTATTCATTCAAGTGCCCTTGATCAATACTTGTTAGCAAAATTAGAGAAAAAAAATTATATAAATATCAAGTTTTCCAAAAAGTTATCAGCATATTGTAAAGAGTTACCAGCATTTTCAGCAAAATTACCAGCATTTCATGAAATGTTATCAGCGATAAATGAGTTTTTTAAAATCAAATTTTATGAGGCATAAGATATAAGAAATATTAAATTTATTCATTTAGGTACCCTAAGTCAATACTTATTTACAAAATTAGAGAAGAAAAAAAATTATACAAAATCCCTACACTATACAAATTTTTTCAGTCGAGTACCTACCTCTATCCACCGTGACAAAAATGTAAAATTAAATAGAATATTCCCATAATATTACTTAACCCCGCCACCACCAAACCCAAACCATAAACCCACTCACATAGGATCCCTTTCCCTCCCTCATCTTCCTCCTTCTCCCATTTCTCCCTACCTTCCTCTACTGCAAATTCTCCTTCCACCGCACCAACCCCTTCCCTTACCACCACCACTACTATCACAACCACCACCACTTCTCCTACTCCGTCCTTTAGCGTGCCACCAATTCGTTTTCCCTTTCCATAAACTTAACCACCGACTCTATCGTCAAAAAGGAAGGTGGCAAAGTGTCGCCACTCGCCTCCACTTCCATTGCGCCACCTGTAACATCATTAGCTTTCGCGACAATGTCGTTTCCCACCGTTCCCCTGCCTCTAGCATCCTCCAAAGCTCAAGAATGAACTTTTGAGCTTGAGATTAGAGTTGTTTTTGGGATGTGACTTTTTATTTAATCTGTATTAAGTTATAGAGTGGATCTTTGAGCTTGAGCCTAGAGTTATTTTTGGTTATCTTAGTGCTTGAAGGTTGAATTTGGTTGTCATATGCTTATTGTATGTTGCTTTGGAGTTGGTGAAGATAATATTTCACACTAGCAATGCAGGAAAACAATTCCAAGTTAGGAGGTGTCTTGAGATTATGAATTGGAAAATGTAGTGGCTGGGTGCTGCCAAGGGATTGGCCACTAGCGGAGGGGGAGGGATTGGGTTGTGTCTATGGAGGGATGTTGCATCATTGCTCCAATATAATTCAGTCATTGATGTTCATTATATAAAAAATGGATGGCTAGGATTAAAGTAGTGTGTGATACTCTATTCTTCACAAGGAGCATGATAGCCTTTGCCAGGCAAGTGAATTGTAGTCAAGGAACATTCCGAAAACATTCCATTTACTTTCACGTTTTTGTCATGGTAGATGAAGGCGGAGACTTGATTGAAAAATTTGATTACAAATTTTTAAACTATAAAGACCTAATTGAAAATTGAGTAAAACTAAATAGACATGTAGAGTAATTAAATCTAATAATTTTCAAACTAAATGGACATATAGAGTAATTAAATATAATAATTTTCAACTACCATTGTTATAACTTATTCTACTCCAAAATATAACTTTTGGAAAAAACAGTAAGATACTCCTTCAAAAGAGAATCGAAGTGAAGGCACCGAAAAAAAAAAGGGAAAAGGGAAACCAACATATCAGGTGAAATGCAAATTGAAGAGAGGCTCATGATCCACATAATGAGGAGCTGAGTAGAAGTAATCGATAAACAAGATTACATCTGAAAGGGGTATGAGTGTGGTGAATCTTTTTGACCCAAAAAAAAAAGTGTAGCGAGTCCCGAGCTTCCTTTTCCTGAACCTTTCTTCTCTCAATCCTCTCTGATCTCCTGTTAGTTCTTTACCTAACTCCTCATTATTCATTATGTCTATCTAGGTGACCATTGAAGAGTATATTTTTATGTAGAGATATATGAATAATTTCATATCTTAAAAGGTCCTCTCATGCAAGAGTTTATTCTCAGGCTTGAAACGTAAACTATTTATAAACCTATCTTACCTTGTACTAAAATTCATCTTCTATTTAAAAGAAGGGAAGAAATTATTTTATTTTCCTAAATTATAAATCATGTATAATTTAACCTTTGCATTTTAAAAAAATATAAATTAACCCTTTAAACTTTTATAAACGTGCAACTTAATACTATGAATTTTCTTGAATATAAATTGATGAAAAAGGTAATAGAAGAGTCGCTATTCAAAAAAGTTTAGAAAGTCAATTAATACCTTTTTAAAATATAAAAGTTAAAATACACATAACTTATAATTTAAGAGGGTAAAGTATTTTTTTTTTTCCCTAAAAAAATAAGGACAAATAAGGATCAAATTGTAAACTATTTAGTTATAGAAACTCTAAGATCATATTATAAATCATATCTCTCAAAAGTTTAAATTGTCAAATAGAATCACATAAATAGATTTATATCTTATCACAGATTAAGAGAGACAAGCTTATGAGTAATCTTTGTAATTGTTCGCATTCGCTGTATTAGACTGACACTGATACATTGAGGATTCTTATTACAAGCTGTACCCAGATAGTCATTTATAGAAGCTGGGCATTCCAAACAGGATGATTTGTTGATTTGTTACATTCATTTTAACCAATCCACAACCAAAGAAATTTCGGATGCTCCTGGAGCAAGAAAAAGCCAGTGCTCTGTTCCATAAATGCTCGACACTTCAACAATTGCATAAAATATGTAGTTATAGTAGGAGACAAAAATGGCTCACAAAATAGAAGTGTTAAACATTAAATGGATCAAAGCCCATTTTCTTGATTCAGAGCACCTACAAATCTCTCCCCAATCCCCCCCCCCCCCACCCCAAAAAAAAAAAAAAAACCGTGATACAACATTAGCCCCATACTGATCTGATAACTCATTGAGCTTCCACCTGTGGTGCTTGGTGATAAATGATGGCATCTGCTGCATTGGGGTCAGCATGATACTGGCCATATACTGCATAAACACCAACCATGACAACACTAAGAACCACAAATCTCACCCATGCTTCATGATGTAACTGTCAACAGGAGAAGTTCATCATTATTTGCCAGTTTTAATATATAAATAATCAGCTGTAACCTTTTCAGAAAGGTATTCTTTTAACCAACTTTTCAAAAAGGAAATATCTTGGGCATACCTGGGCAAATAAGAATATATTAAAAAAGATGCAAATGCAAGGCACAAGGGGGACCCCAGGGCAAGAAAATCCTGGTGCATCTGCATAAACCTAGAATAGAAAATGATAAAGCAAAACGTAATTAATGAGAGAAATTAACATCTAAATACAAGATACTCATGAATTTCACAAATTTTAATGTGATGAAGACCCAGAAGCATAGCATAATCCTTGGCCTTGACACTGCTTTCCTCTTTGGAGAGTTTGACTAATCCAACCCACATTATGTTTGTTACTTTGTTGAATTATGCAGGAAACAACGCAACAGATAATTTCATGTTATCTTCCCTATACTACTAAGACAAGATGCAAATAAAACTCTCTCGGAGACTTTAGGTATAGAATACCTCGTCCAAGAATTAAATGGGAAATTTTTTTACATATTCATGATACAACTTTCAGTCCATAATATTATAAATTGAACACTTTTTAACCAAAGCATTTGATCTAACCAAGGCAAGTAGGCAACAGGCAATTAATAATATATAATATTCCAAAAACAACACTCACCTGGCGGAAAAGAAGAGCAGCAGAAGCACCTACTCCGACAACTATAGCCAGAATCATAAAAATAGGTGAAGCATCATAACGAAATAAAAGCCCAGTAGCAAATCCACAAACAGCAACAGCGGTGAGACAAATTACACCTTCCTGGTAAGCTGAAATCGATGCTTGAATATTTGTCTTATCCTTCCAGCGAAGTGCTACAACACATGCTGAGACAACTGAATACCCAGTCTGAAATAAGTGAAAATATGACATAATATTCATCAACTAAGAATGAAACACAAGTCAATTAAAAGTATACTTTCATCAAGGCAGAGCATGTAGTATTATTTCCCAAATGAAAAATATGATGCATGTTATGTGAACATAGATTAAATAAAATAGTATATTACATTAATGTATCCAATAAATAGAAGCGAGGCACTCTCACTGAGCAAGACATCCACCGCATTTCCTTTGTCACAGACATAATAGGTAACACGAGATAGACAAAGATTTTGTTGGCAACCTTACGACCATGAAAATAGAAATGGACGCTTACCAGTGTACCAACAGAAAGAATGTGTGAAAGCATTTGCACATTCAACAGCCCAGCCAAAACACTGGCAACAATGCCAACCCAGACCTGAGAATGAATAGGAGTGTGGCGTTTGGAGTGGACTTTAGCGAATATCGAGGGTAGTAAACCATCCCTGCTAAGCCCAAGATACAACCGAGACTGCTTATCAGAAACATCCCATCATTTACATTAGCATTTGCCACAAGGCACTTCAATCAGTTACATCATAATTCAAAAGTGATTCACCTGGACATAGAGACCAACAAGTAGTGTTGTTGTAAGTCCAGCAATAGCACCAACACTAATCAGAACAGAAACAAATTTTAATCCCTTTGATGTAAAAGCTTCAGCCAAAGGAGCATCTTCTCCAAGAAACATGTATGGAACCATCCCAGTAATCACTAAGCATACTCCAATGTACAATGCAATACATACTAAGAGGCTTCCAATTATGGCTATTGGCAAATCCCGCTGAAATGTCACAAAGAAAGATAAAAAGAAAAATATGGTGAATTGATTTGTGAGAATAGAAGAGGAGAAAAACTTGGAATGGAATGCATGACTTTCAATTAGCCACAGCAGATGAATATATTATTCCGAGGTAGCTTCTGTTACACAGCTATAAAGCAGTAGAAGCACATTTACAAATTGACTTTTACTTACTAACGATGATGGTAACTACAACTAATTAGTGATGGTAACTATTTACTTTGGACAAAAACAATGGCAAAGTACCGTAAGCAGATACACCAGATAAAAGATATGGCATCTGGCAAATTCACAAATCATTGGAGCACTCTTGAGTCTCGACATAATATACCTGTGGCCTCTTAGATTCTTCAGCAGAATTGGCAACTGCATCAAATCCAACATAAGCAAAGAAGACTACAGTAGCTCCTGTAAATATGCTTTTTATACCATTTGGAGCGAAGGGAGACCAGTTAGAAACATCAACCTCAAAAGCTCCAGCAAGAATGACAATGATAACAATGACTACCTGCAACAAACAGTCAATTAACTTCTGATTCTCTTCTCACATTAACCCCAGGATTAACACGATGCCTAATATTATATACTGGTAATTGGTAAGATGGAAAGGAACCTTGGTCACTGTCATAAATGAATTCACAGCTGATGATTCTTCAACCCCCCAACAGAGAATTACAGTGAGAAGCATTAGGAGAATTGGAGCTAAGAGATTGATGGATAGCACATCTCCAATGTTTTCACCATGTCCAATCCATTTTGGAATGTTATCTTTGAAAACAGGGAAGAGCTCTAGAACTGATACCACATAATTTGCTAGGCTTCTTGCTATGCTAGCTGCCCCAATATGATAGTCAAGCATTAATTGTGCAAATACAAGAAAAGCAGTGAGTTCATTAAAAGCTGTATATGCATATAGATATGCTCCGCCAACAACAGCAGGAAAACGAGAAGCTAGCTCAGCATAACAGAGTGCATTTATAACACATGATGCTCCGGCAAGTATAAAACTGATTGTTACTCCTGCATTACAGAAACAAACAATGAGTAAGCAACTAATTTGGAACGGTAACTGCAAGATAAACATAACATGTGCTGACCATGGTTTAAAGTAGACACATAGATACATAATGAATTTTGATTTTGCAACATAACAAGTAAGCATTGTTTAGAGGTTAAGCTTGAGTTCACTATCCATCAAAATAGAGAGGAACTAAGGTATGAACTTAAAGAAAGCATGAAATTTAATAACTGATCAAGCTGTACATGAAGAGAATTTTATACCCTGTCATGCTCCTTGATCAAGAAAGTGTAAAATAGCCATTTGAGATGGATAAAAGTTTAAATGGAGAAAAGTCTAGAGAAGAAAGTTCATGTATTGTTGTATACATAACATCCACAGAAATCAGGATACTAAAGTTGGTATAAGTAATAATTTCTCATAGGTGTATAACATATTCATAAGTGAACATAGACTTCCACACTTAATTCTCATGTCAACCATATAACCATTGTGGATATGAAAATAAATAAGAAGGAGAGAGAAAATGAAGGCGAATAAAGATGTATTCACTTTTACGTCTTGGTGCTTAGCAAAGATTAGAGAATGTGGGAAGCGAAATGATAAAAGATGTTCTACTTGTGCCCTCTATATGGCAATATAAAATTACAAAAGACTATATGGAAACTTTAGTCATTCTCTTCTTATTCAATATGCTGCTACCAAATAAGCACAACAATGTCAACAACCAAATCTTACCACGCGAGGTTGGGTCAACTTCATGGATCAAATCAATGCCATTGGGCACCATAGCGTGAACCAACCTTACCAAACAAGCATGCATTGATCTTCACTCAGCATTTACTACCTTTGCATTATCATCCCTACCAGGACTACCTAAACTTCTCAATGCAATTTATTAATTTAGTGCTACGGTCTTAGATCTTAGCTATTGAGTCTGTAGCTCAATTGGATGCAATTATGACCAGCGGGAGCACAGACATCTCAAAATAGCTGCTATATTGGCATCAAACACTCCTCAAGGGCCAACAAATACTCTTACTCTGCAACCTCCATTTTTCTTTTTTTCCTTAACTTCGATTCTTTGAATTTTTGTTCCGGTATGGGTAGGATTCCACAATGATTAGATAAGCGACCGTATTTTATGTGTCTACATTAACTAATACAAACTTTTGGATTATTGATATCTCTATGTTAATATAGGATTTGTATTATATTCTCATCTTAATCTTATATTAATTTTTCATATTGTACCCTAACCAAGTCGTGTCTAATAATTCTAGAATTTGCCGAATCATCCATATCCTATGTTATATCCGTGCTTCCTGAATAAACCCCCTCCCCTATCCTAGCACTTGCACCTCCAATATACCCCCAAAAAAAAATGAATAAATAACTAAAAATGAATAAATAACTAACAATCACCAAGAACTACATGAATTTCAACAACTTTTCAAATATAAGCATTTCACTACAAAGCAACAACCCTTTCAAACAAATAACAGCAGCATAAAAAATTGAAAACCAAAAAAAAAAAAAAAAAAAGAGAAAATTGGAAGCATACCGGGTCCGGCGTCACGGGCGACGGTGCCGGTGACGACGAAGATGCCGGCGCCGATGGAAGCTCCGATCCCGAGGAGTACGAGGTCGAAGACGCCAAGGCGGCGGGAGAGGCCCCGGCTGGAGTTGTCTTGGGCGGCCTTCTCCGCCGGCGGGACAAGCCGCTTAGCTCGGAGCGCCGACGACCAGAATCCGGAGGAGGAAGACGACGACGAAGGAGAAGAAGAATAATCGGTGTTGCGGCCACTACCAATTCCCATGGTGGATGGTGAGGAGAGAGAGAGCTTCGGCTAGAGTGAGAAGCACTGAATTATTGACGAAGAAGATGATGACAGCTTAGAAACAAGGTAATAAGCTAACGAATAAATGAAGGAGATGACGTGAAAACAAACTGACAATCCAGGAGTAATTTTTTTGTTTTTTAGTGTTATTTTTCAAAGAATCTGTTGTGAATATGCTGTGCAATTTATTTTAATATATTATTAAGGGTTTAATTAGTATGTATTGACAGTGTAAAATTATTTTATATTATTAACTAATAGAAATATTGAAAAGAGGAGAAATTATGATGGGCATCTTATTATAATTTATAATTATTTATATAAGTTAATATTTTTTATTATTTTTATTAATTAATAATATAAAATTATTTTATATTATCTATAAATTTAAATTAAATTCCATTTTAATTGTTAAAGTTTTCTATTATTTTTTAATTTAATAGTATAAAAATCAAATATTTGTAGTAATAATATAATAATTTAAAATATTAATAATATATAAAAATTAATATTTAATTTTGATATCAAATACATGCCCGTCCATATCAAAATAGGCCGTTTCAGGTAACAATGCTAAGGTGCGATTATTTCAATTTTTTTTTTTGATAAAAAAGTAAATTTTTAATTATTAAAAAAATTTATATAAAAGTACTTATTTTGACTTTTATTTAAAAGTTAAAAATAATTTTTTAAATTAAAAATTCATGTTTTGTAAAAATAAACTCAATCAAAAATATTTTAAGATTAAAAATTGATTTAATAGTATTATTTTTTAAAAAAAACTATAAATGATCTAATTAGCTTTTCAATGAATTAAATAACAATAAAGTAAATGCCTTTGGAGAGAATTATTTTGAAAAAATTAAAATGAAAAAAATTATTTTTAGAAGAATTATTAAAAAAATTATTAAAAAGTTATTTTTATGTTAAAAATAAATTTAAAAAAATAATTTTTATTTGAATAAGATAAAGTAAAATTATTTTTAATTATTAATATAAGCACACTAATAAAATTTTATCTGAAACTTATTTTTTTGTAATAAAAAATGAATTTAAAAATATTTTTTCCAAAAATATTTTTATTTATTTAAAAAATACATTTAATAAAATGGAAAAAATTATCAAATACTTTAACCCTTGTGCAACTTTATTCTCTGGCCAACAAAAGTGTTTTTTGGGATCTAAACTTCAAACCAAATGAGTTCTAATAAAATAAGCGATAAGACAGAGAAAAATTTTCAATTAATGAAAATAAACATAAATTGAAGTAAAATCATTATTTATATGTTGAAATTCTAAAAGTGATACATTTTTTTTCCAAAATAATTATTATTTGAAAGAATAAAGTAATTAGCTACTGGTATAAGATAAGTTGCAATTTTAATGTATTAAAATTGATCTCAAAAATTAAATTTATATCAATATATGGATATTTTTGGTCGCTACTTAAACATATTTTGGATTTTCTTAATTGATTTATTTCTCTCAGTTTATATTTGTGTTTGAAAACGCTGTTGCGCTTCTGTGCTACGGACAAGATGCGGAATCCGGTCGAATCCGATTGTTCTCAGGTCAAAAATATCACACGTGTCATGTGTGGAATAAACAAATCTTTTGTATCTGGTTAGATATGCATACACATCAAGGGTGGGTTTTTTTTTTTTTTTTTGTTTAAGTTAACATTATTTCGTTCTTACAAAAAGACACGTATCTACCACAAAAAAACAAAAAGACACTTATCATTTATTTAGTGTATCAACGGTAAATATATTAGGTGATCTTCAATATTAATTTTACATTAAATTAGTTATTAATACTACTTGGGTTTATTAAAGTGTTAGCTTGTAGTTTACATAGCATTTGAATGGGTGAGTATAAACACCTACAAGTATTATTAAAAGCTCTAAGGTGGCAGTTTTTTGACCCAACTATCCCACTTTTACGAACAATTTACTAGACTGCAGTAGTTTTGAAACAATTTCCATATCTGTAGTGGTTTTGGGTTGTCGTATATGATGGCACATATTCAACCCACGCCAACAGTGAAATCTCCATCACATAGCAGGTGGTAAGACTAGGATAGCGCTCTTCCAACCCACGCCACCGCTGCTGACATTTTCCAGTTGATGTGACAAGGCATGTATGGCGCTTCTCCAACCAGCGCCACATCAGGGAGCTGCCACCTGTCCCGGCACGCATGGCGCTGCATCAAGATGCGCCGCCTTGTGAGCTATCCCCATTTCTGCCTTCACCCCCATACAAAAATGCTGCCCTTTGGATCTTGTTCTACTTCCTGCTTTCTTTCCTCCTCCGTGGTGCTCTTCACCCTCATACCTTTCCTCTTGTCATTCTACTTAAAGTGTTATTTTTTTTCAATTCAGATATATTTGTTAAACAATTTATTCGGTTATTTTGTTCAAATCGAGAATCTCTATAAAAGGTAATTTAAATTTTATTTATTGCTCATAAATTTTAATTAATTTATTTTCAATTCATAAGTATAATAATGCTATGAGTTTATTTTTTATTAAGAAAAATAGACTTTGATAAATTTAATTTGAAATTTTTTTTAAGAAAATTATAATAACTTATAGTTCATTTTCATATTAATGTTCTGTATATATATATATATATATATACACACAGAGATGGCATCTAGCTCTTCTTCTTCATCACGTGTCATTCGTCCTGGGCCAGAAGATGCATCGTTGTTGACAATGCAAGAACTATATATTTCACAGTATGTTTGGAATGGACATCCTGATCGAGTATTAGTTGTTAGAGGAAAATCCTCTATTCGTAGCAGGACCGAGCAAATTCCTAATGAGATTATTCCGTACTTGGAACAGGCAGGGTTTCTTGAAGTTGCAAAGCTCGAATTTTCCCAAATTGAGCATACACTGATATATGCTCTAGTGAAGCGTTGGAGGCCAGAGACACATACATTTCATTTGCTTCTGGGGGAATGCACGATTACGCTGCAAGATATTACTGTCCAAACTGGTCTTTGTATTGATGGGATGGCAATTACTGGCAATACTTCTGGTCCGTGGCAACCCATTCTCCAAGAATTGCTAGGCATAACTCCCCCACAAAATGCTTTTCATGGTCATCAATTGAAAATGGCATAGTTAAATACTCACTTTAATAATATAAATGATCATATTGACAATGAGGTCCAGCTTCAGCGATTTGCTCGAGCATGTATTTTGCAATTGATGGGGTCACTTCTATTTCTAGATCATTCTAAAAACTTAGTACCCTTAAGACTTCTGCCATTTTTACAGGATTTCACCATGGTTGGACAATACAGCTGGGGATCAGCAGTGCTCTCTTATTTATATCGTGAGCTTTGTAAGTGTACGGATTATAATCGGCGTGAAATTGGAGGCATGGCTGTATTGGTTCAGCTATGGGCATGGGATAGATTCCCATCAATTGTCCCAACTCATCCACAGGAGATTGCTAACTCCCCATGTGATGCTAGGTATGACTTTTTTCCTTCTTTTTTTCAGTAATAAGTTTTCTGTTAAATAATCATTATATATTTATAATATTTGATTGAATATGTTAAATAATAGATGGATAAGTGGTACAACTTTTATGGCTGTACGACGAGACTTGCCATACTATCATCATAGACTTGATCGGTTAAAGCAAAAAGATGTAACAATTTCTTATTGATATCTTTACAATTCTGATTATATTGACTTTATAGAATTTTTAATATTAATTATTGTTATTTTGCAGATTGTATGGGAACCCTATATTGAAATTTATGCATCACTTCCACCTATATGCCTTGATGGCTCTCATGTTTGGAGAGCTATTGTGTCACTTATATTTTTTCATATCGTGAAGCGGTATCAACCAGATCGAATGATGCATCAATTTGGCTTACAACAATATATTCCAGACCCACTGTGTCAGCCAGAACAACTCCATGATCTTACTCTGTGCGGCAAGGAAAGTGATAATTGGATGCTCTTATATGCTTCAGTTATCCAAATGTGGCATAATAGGGCACAATATCTGATAATTAGTAATCAACAGATGGGGTTGTTGAGTGAGAATGATCCTTACATGAGGTGGTATTCAAGGCACACTCGTTGCTAGACCAATAGGGATGGTACATGCAGAGGGCCGATAGTAAGTACCATTACTTTTTTTTATTAAATTACGTTGTGTTATTATCATTTCTATATAATCTTCCTATCTGCTTGAATAGCACAATCAGTTGGAGCGGATGCATCATTTATCCTCTATTAATGACTCAAGCTTTTCGATGGATGATGTTAGAGATGTGACAACTGAGTTATTGCAGCAGTTTGAGGAATTAGACAGGGTCACTGAACCTGTGGCAGCTCGTGTTGAACAACAACCTCTTGCACAACCTGATATGAATGTGGCAATACTCCCAACTTGGGTGGAAGCTTGGGGACTTCAACGATGCAGAAGGCAAGAGGTGACAGAGGTTCATACTCTTCCTCCACTTCCTGAATGTGGTCATGGCGAATATTTTGTTCCGTCAGCAACATCAGCCAACCGCATGGATTCAGGTCCCGAAAGAAGTTATTATTGGCCACCTCAACATCAAACAATAGCAGGAGCATCCTCTTCACATGCTGCATACCATTCATATGGTCCAGATGAGGCGTATGTCCCTTCTGCTCCGACGACTACACTCACTTTTTTAACTAAATTAAAAAATAAAAGAAGTACAACGACTACACACAAACAAAAATTGGAATTAAAACATACGAAATAAAAAAATTCAAAAATTATATTTTATAGAAACTAAAAATTGGGAAATTTAATAAAACTTTCAAAGAGAAATAAAAATTTTAGACGGAAGTTTAGCATAAGCTCAAAATTAAAATAAAACAAATCGATAGACACTGAATGCACTAAATATACGAAGAGGGGGGGATTTAAGCAAAAAGTTGGCGCAATTCGATCTGGCGTCATGTGCATGGATGGCGCTCTTCCAGGCTACGCCAGGTGATCGATGGCGCTCTTTCAGGCTGCGCCAAGTGGGTGGCGCCTCTCCATCCTGCGCCATCTTCGTGACCGCCTGCCTCTCCTGTCATGTCACTTAGCCGGTTTTGTCTACGCTGCAGGTTTGGCGCATGTTCATCTTGCGCCATGCTATACTTCAAACTCCACCGTGTCAAGAACAACCTTAGACAATGAAATAGTTTGAAAACAGCATCAGTTCAGTATATAGTTTGTAAAAGCACGGCACTTTGGTCAAAAAGCCTTAAGGTGGCTTCCTTGTGCCCCCTTGGTGACCTCTATCACCAAGCTCTTAGCTTTCTTTTTTTTCAATTAAAGGCAGTGAGATTAAGAATTATTTTTAAGGATATTTTTGAAAAGGGAGTGAGAGTTGAATCCAAGATATTTTAGATTTAAATAAAATATATAAGAGACAATTATTATACTATGGACTTAACTATTACTAAACATTTAGCTGGCGTTTGATAGATTATCTATTAAGATTACCAGTAATATAGATTACCACTTAGAAAGATTGTCATTTTTTAAGTTTCTGGTAATGTTAAATGCAGTGTTTGGTATGTATAGGTAATTTAAGTAGCAATTTACATTATCCTGTTTGGTATATCAAAAAAATTACTAAATAATATATGTATTAAACTAATATAATAATAATAATAATAATAAAATAGTTAATTGTTATTATTATTAGTTATAATAATATTAATAATTAATAATAATTATTAATTAATAAGAATAAGAAATTTTAATTATTAATTATGATTATAATAGTTAATTTTATTAATAATTATTATTAAAAAATAATTAATATTATTTAATAATAATTAATTATTAATATAATTAATCATGATAATATTAACAATAATAATATTAATAATTACAATAATTAATAATTAATAACAACAACAACAACAACAACAACAATAATAATAATAATAACAATAATGGAAGGATTGCTATATTGCTGGTAATCCACATTACTACCTTTCAAGGGGACAATACAGATTATATTGGTGGTAATCTATATTATCTTAAAAATCTGGATTACCAGTCATATTGTCCAACCAAACAAAATAATGTTATGAGACCATGTAATTTAATCAAACATTATCAGTAATCCAGATGGATTATCCCATACCAAACACCACATTAGCTTAAAGTTAGATTGTGCATGTAATGCATGCATATCTTGGCTGGGGATTGTAGTTTCTTAAAGGCTTCGTCACTTCTCATTACAAAAATATATTTATTGATTATGAAATAAATAAATAATTTCTATCATTTTATTCCATTTATCAAATTTTTTAAAGATAATTATATTATTTATGAATAAACTATAAATACATTTAAAGTTATTAATCTAGCTCATTTTTTAATTTCTGTACATAGAACCAGTCTGATTCTGCAATTTTGGGTGATTGAACCAATCTAACTCACTTATATTTTATTTTTTGAGACTTTAAAAGGTGCAATTTATCTCTTCAAATTTATCCCTTCGAGTGTCGTTCAAATAATTAGTTGTATCGTGTCTAAAATGTTAATAAGTGATGGATGATTGTTTATCCTTTTCCTAGAGCAGACTTGGACCATTGTTGCCTAAATTCTACTATCACAACACTAAATTAAGCTATCTATGACGTTCACTTAAACGACTGTATCACTTTTGTGAGCAACCACATGAATTGAAATTGATCATCAAAGTACCGCTGCACTAAACTCCAAAACCGCATGTCACATTTAGATTTGAGTCATTGGAAAGAAGATTAAAAAAAAAAAAAAAAGTGATGGAATAAATGGTTTGAATGGGATTTGAAGACAAAGGGGTTTAAAGCTCCACTAAAAAATTTTAAGAAATAATTTGTATATAGATTTAATTTGTGTGTACTATTAATGTAAAACAATTTTATATAAATATCTAATTATATATTACTATATCAATAAAAATGTTTAATTCAACTACCTATTATCTTAATAATACTACAAATAAAAATATTTAATTAGATAACAATTAATATATTAAAATTAATCTCTTTGTATATTCTAAAATCTCAAAAGAGTAAAATGTACATAAGTTAAAAGGGAACCTTGATTTTAACCTTTTAAAAAACATAGAATCATAGATGTTAGTAGTTTTTCAAATAATTTTTCAGCACGATGATTTGCTTTTGTCCTTTGGTTTGAGAAAAGGGGATGGGATGAAAAAAGAAATGAGATATTTCCATTCTATACATAAGTTAAAAGGGAACCTTAATTTTAACCTTTTAAAAAACATAGAATCATAGATGTTAGTAGTTTTTCAAATAATTTTTCAGCACGATGATTTGCTTTTGTCCTTTGGTTTGAGAAAAGGGGATGGGATGAAAAAAGAAATGAGATATTTCCATTCTATATAATAATTAATGACAATGTACACTTCTAAAAAAGTGAGCATCCTTACAATCATAAGAGTAGGAACTCTGCTACTAAATTATCTGTTCGCCAAAACATAAATATGAACAAGTGGCCCTAGTAATGTATTAGTTTTTGCAAAAGCCTCGAAAGCCAACTAAACCATATGCTAGTGTTCCCAACCCGCCAAAAGCCGTTGCATTCAAAACCCTTCATATATATCAATAAACCAAACCTTCCTTTCTTCCTTCCTCTTTTGCCCACAACCAACATTTCTGAGAGAGAGACAAAAAAGGACCAAAAAACAAAAGAAGAAGAAGAATAAAGAAAAAAGAGAGAGAAAAGCTCAAGAAAGGAAGAGTTCAAGAAAATGGGTGAAGTGCAGGTTCAGATTCCTCAACAACAACAACAACAGCAACCCACTGAATTGCTCCAACTCAGAGAATCGGTGGAACCCATTGACCTCTCATTGCTCCACCTCAACGCCGCCAACTCCGCCGGCGGCGGCGGATGCTACTACCACCACCACCCCAACCCGCCATGCACCGCCGCCTGCAATGGTTCCTGCAACGGTTCTTTTGTATCCAATTCGATGAAACGCCGGTCGGCGGCGACTTCCTCCGGCGACGGCGCTGGCGAACGGAGCGCCAAGAAGCTCTTCTGCGACCAAGAGGACCTCGCCCTTCACGGATTCTCCGCCGTTTCCCTTCCGATGAGCCTCGGCGCCGTCGCCGGCGGCCGCCCCTGCTGCCCCGTGCTCCGCCGCTGCGCGTCCGACCCGTATAAATCTCCGGCTGTGATGGCGGTGGCGGGGGAGTTACCGGAGGGTGTCGCCAGCGGCGGAGGTGACCCTGGGACGCCGCCACCGGCGAGAGGGTCCGGCCTGCCTCCGCTGCCACCGAGCCTCAGAAGGACTGTGTCCGACGTGACTCCTTCGCCGGCGAAGGTTTTGCCTCGTTCTTCGAGCTCTGAAGAAACCACTCCTGATTCCTCAGTGGTAATGGATTGTTATGTTAAATGCATGTTTCTTGGAATTTTTTTTTTAAACTTTCTTTTGGGTTTGGATTCATGGGGTTTTCTTCTTCTTTTTTATTAATGTTTTTGTGTGGTTGTAGAGGCTGAGAAGGATGAAGGATCGGTTGAGGGAGATGAAGCAATGGTGTGATGAGGCTCTGAAAGATGAGGAAGAAGAAAAAGAAAAAGAAGAAGGATTAGATGAGGGAGCAGTTGCTGAAGATAATAAAGTTCCACCTCTGGTATGTATCTGTATTTGCATCTGATTTGATGATGTTAACTAGACCATGTTTTCTCTCTTCTCTTTGGCCCATCATGATTTATATTCGAAGGCAAAAAGGGTACTTGTAAGACTCTGGCATTGTAATATGATGAATTAATAAGATTTTTTCGCATTGGTGCATTGGAAGTTTTAATGCATATTTGGTTTTGCATTTGTAGAATTGATTTTGTTAGAATTGATTTCGAGATAAAGTGATTTATATTTAGCAGTTTCTCTAAAAGTGATTCTGACAGAAAGTGAAAATTTTTCATTTATCCTAAAATCAATTCTAGATACAAGAATTGATTTTGAGCAATGAAAATCAAATATCTTCAAAATTTGCAAAAATCAATTTTAGGAGGTTAGAATTGATTTTAGAGGTTGCAAACCGGTTTCCAATCAAGTCTTTGGTGCTTTCTTTCTGCAGTTCTTTCGGTACATGTTTCTCTAGTCTTAAATTAAATTAATGGCTGTTGTGGAACCTTGTTGTTTCATTGACTGAGGTTCTATTACCACTGTCCCCGTGCATTTTTTGTTGTTAAAATGGTAAAAGAAGAAATGTGTTTGTGTTTGTCCTATTATTGATGTGGACTAGGATCTGGTGATCTTTTATCTTTGAAACTTTATGCCCAATGTTAATATCAAGGATGACTAGGTGTTTTGTCTTTTACATGTTCAAGATGTATTTCAAAATTCATTGCCTTATAAATGGAAACATGCTGAGTACTGAAATGGCATAAAAGTAGTGTTTTGGGTGTGTTTTCTCTATGAAACATTGATGCCATTTGGAAACTTTAGCTTACCGGCTTAAAGAAGTTCATGAAGAAAGTGAGGGTTAACGGTTCAGTGTCATTGTCAATTAAGTAACTGGTAATGTATGATCATGGCTTAGTCTTGATCTTGGGTTATAAATGGCCTTGTGTCATCTACAATGTAACATGGTCCTTTAATTATCCTCAGAAGATATGGTTCTAAACCCCTCTAGTGTTAATGTATATTTAGTTTGATTGCAACTTAGCCAAATTGCTGTATTACATTTAATCTATGACTTATTGCAGGATGAATTGGGAGGAGATTCTGAAGAAGCTGTTAGTGTAGAGTGGGCTGAGAAGTGCTTAAGCCTTACTTTCAGGTGTCCTTGTGGAAAAGGCTATGAGGTTCTTCTCTCTGCAAACAACTGCTACTACAAGTTGGTGTAGATGAATTAATATTGTAGACTCCTTTTAGTTCAGGACCACTGTTGTTTTCATACTGTTTCAGTTTGGCAAAGTCTTTTCTTTTGGCATACGTCACATTTGGTTGTAACTAGAACCAAAGTATATCACTTGCATTCAACAATGTAACCAAAATGCTATGTGCTATCTCAGGGTTCATATTTTAGCTTCTAAATGCAACATTATTTCCTGCAGTACTTTGAAGTTAAGTGAATTGTGTAAGAACAAATGGAGTTTGTAATGGTGATGGTGGGGTTTATGTGATTGAAATAAACATAAGCAGTGTCTATCTATTTGGTTAGAACAAGAGTAAAATCACATTTCTAATGAAAAGCACCATAAGAGTCAGTAATCTTGGAACTCAAGTTTAATGACATAGGACTATCGTTACAACCAGCATATGAATGAAAATCAGTTTTAGAACTTGGATGATTTAAAAATGGATTGACACTAAAATTTATAGGGCTGGTCAGTTGCTTGGCGTGCGCTCCATCAAAAGGGTGCAATGAAGAGGGTAACTTCAATTTCTTGACAATCTGAACCTTGATGATTGATGCATGTCAAACTTGTTGTTCTACCCTGTGTGAGATAACTTGAATCTTGATCACATTCATACGTAATCTTTTGGCAGAATGAAAGCATTAATTAGCATAATTGAATATTTTCTATTTGCTAAGAAACTACAAAAATAGTTAGCCTGCACGAATAAAGAAGTGATATAACAAAGTAAAATGAGAAAGGGTATTTGTACCGAATTTTTTGACACATATATGTAGTCGACACTCTTGGAAAACAGGTGAAGAAAATAAAATAAAAAGGCCTGAAATGGATTACTTTTTTTGAATCCCCAAAAACCTATTAGTGTGAGTCAATTAGAGATGTTCAAAAGCATGGTATAAATAATAGGCCTCAATTATAATCATGATTTAATCGTAAAAGACTGTAATTTTTTTTTTTAAACAAGAAAATAAGTGTAATTGAAACACTCCTACAAGAAGCCATTCTACTTTAAGATCAAAACAGCGTGAGCATCACATTTCAAATGAGGATGAGTTGGATAGGTATGTTCCAATAAGACAATGCTGTTAGCAATGAAAATTTCATGTGGCTCAAAGCCAAACACCGTAGTCCATAGGGATACATATTGGACATATAATTTGAGAAGGGACAGGTGAAAAACCTTCTATGTCGTAGTTCATTGACTAAGACTTGACAGTGAGTAATAAGAGAAGAGAACTAAAACTGTGACTTGTCAAATATATGGATTGTGAAAGAGAGCTACAAACAATTAAGACATAAAATTGGTGCTGAAAAATCCATACTCTTGTGTTCTACTCTTTTCATCGACATCTAATGGTGGCATGTTTGTTTAATGGGAGAACTAATGCTTTCTTCCTGTGACTACTACATTTCCATTTCCATTTTTCTTTTTTTCTCATTGTAGTTTGTGCAGTTTTTAACTCTGGAAGAAATAAAATGAACTTTATAATGTAAAAATTTTAATTATGATTTGAAAACTTTTTTATGTATGATGCCTATTTTGATAAGGGTTTAATTGGTATACATTGTAAAATAGTTTTACACTATCAACTAATAAAAATACTGAAAAATAAAAAATTATAGTAGACCCTTCATTACAATAGATGGTTATTTATATGAGTTGGTATTTTCTATTATTTCCATTGGCTAACAATGTAAAATTATTTTATAATCAATATATTTAAATTAAATTCTTTTGATAACTATTTTGCAATTCAACTTAGAGAATTCAAATTCATATTAAACATGTTAAAGTCTAAAGTTTCAGCCCATGCCCTCCTCTGCTCTGTCGCTAGTAAGTGTAAGTTATGGACAATGGACTGCTCTTTCGATTCAATGTAGTACAAAAATAAAGTTGTTGGAAAGTGCACATCGCCAATTAAGCTGATTTGACTCAATTTGATCCAACTCAAAATATATAATATAGGCTGATTAAATTTTTGGAAAAAAAAAAAAGAAAAAGTTGGTTGAGTTCTTAATTAGTACTTATCATGATACTTGAGAGTCAATGGCAGTGTCAAATATGTATAATTTGACAAGTCTTCGCTAAGATTTTTAGATTCCTTTTCAACGAATAACAAATTTTTTTTTTGACGTACGAATAGTAAATTACTAATTGCTTAGATTAAAAAAAAAAGAAGGTAGATTACTAATTGCTTACTTGACTGGGGCTATTTTAGTCTTTTTATCTAATTATCTCTTTTTTTGGGGGTCATATTTTGATCTAATTATCTAGATACGAGGACTTTGGGTTCGTTTGGGATCCAAAAATTGAGGTTCACAATTTTATGTGGTTGGCCATGAGCCCAAATGCGACCCAAACCTTTTAAGGTTGAACATGATATAGCAATTATCCTCTTCTTTTTAATCAGAGCAAAAACACTTTTTTCAGACAAAACGAAACAATGTTTTTGGTGGTGTTTTTGCTTAAGAATCAATTATTACTATGTTGAAATAACTGTTTTTCATTTACTGTCTGAGAAAGTTTTTCATATTATTTTAAAAAGGAAACTAATCCTTACATAAATAATCAAGATTATCTTTCTCTGCCGGTATTTTTATTCATGTTCAAATATCTAACATTGTAAAATGGTCGAATTAATCAAATAGCTAACTATGTTCATCTAATATTAAAATCACTTAAAACCAAAATTGGAGAAAAAAGAAAGTTTACAAAACATTGGCCAATTCTCTTAAAAACTTCAATTTGACAAAAATTAGATAAAAGAATGGATTATATTGTCAAATTTTCAACTGCCCATGTAGATTTATTTTTTGATGCATTAATGGTATTAAGATTTAAACTTATAATCTCATATAAACTACTCAAGTTTCTCATTATTATCTCACTCTTAGTGACTTATGTAGATTTTGAGTTATAAGACATAAAATTATCTAAATTTTAAAAACAATTACTTTTTTTTTTCAATCATTAGCTGAATTGTAAATTAACCTCTATCTTTATTTTTTTCTTTTTTTGAATAGAATGGTTGATAGTGTAAGAATGTGTCAAAATTAATATTTTTTAAAAATAATTTAATTTTGATATATTGACAGTATAAATTTTTTTATTATATAAATATTCAATCATATATAACAAGTCATTAAAAGTGTTTGACTTAGTATTCATCAAAAGTTATATACATGATGCTATATGATTGGTTGATAGTATAAAATAACTTACGCTAACAATATATTAAAATTAATATGATTTAGAAATATTATTTTATAAATTTTCTTTTAACTTTCTTATGCTAATATGAAACTTCCATTCTTAAGTTGTAACCTAAATCTTTAAAACGGGAAGAAAATACTTAGAGATTGGCCAATATTGGAGGAATGACACTCTTGGATAAATTATTACCCTTCGAGCGAAGCATGTTTCTTGCTAAATTTGTTTGATCATTCATTTTATCAAACATATTATTGACTAGGATTTCAAATTAGCTTCACGACTTATTTTCTTTCCTCCCATTTGGTAAAATCAACAACTTTAGGTGAGAAAAACAATTCCACATTAATTAGGCACTACCGTTTCACCTTAATAAAGAATAAATAGTTTCTTTTTCAGTAACTAATGCTTTTTGTTGCCTTTGCTTTTGAGTCATAACTAAATTACTGTTAAGGAAACTCATTGAGGAAACTGGTTTTTGTCAATTGCATGGTAATAATGACATGGATATTATGACTATTGTGAGTTTCAAAACGTATGGCTAGTGAAAGTAATATTTTGATGCTCATTCGTTCTTTACTTGCAAAACGACAAGCTTTTCACTAAATGCTTTTGTAGGAAGAGTTTTCCCAAAATGAAGTGAGTACTTTCTTTGGCATTATTATTTTTATAGTAAAATCTTAAATTAGTCATCAAAAGAATTATAAAATATCATTTTAATTATTGAAAGATTTGCATCAATTTAGTTCCCGAAAGATTTATGAAATATCAATTTAGTTCTTAAAATGTTTATGATATCACTTTGATTCATTTTAAATTACTCTAAATTTTTTTTAATTGTTTGGATCGCTAACTAGGAATAAATTGTAATCTTTTAAAGATTATATGGATGTCACAAATCTTTTGAGGACTAAATTGATGTCATAACTTTTTTGAGAACTAAATTAATATCACAACTCTTATAATTTTGAATTTTGACTTACATTATTATTTTATTCAGTTACTTATACAGTTAATAATCTTATAGTCAATTTCTCACTATCTTTTAATCACATGAACTAAAACTACTATTAAGAGAACCGGACCGGCTGGTCGGATTTGCTGAACCGAGAACTGGACCCCAAGTTGGTCTGGTCTTCATCATAAAATCAAATGTGGTCAAAATCGGTCAAGAATCGAGAAAAATTCATGAACCGGACTAGTCAAACTGGTTGACCAGTTTGGTTCTTTTTTTAAAAAAAAATTGGTAAAAATGCTATTTTTTCTTTTATAAAAAAAAAGCTTAGTTAGAACAAAAATTCATTTATTTTAGAACCTTGATTCTTTCAATATACTTATTTACTATATACTCTTAAATTAATTTAAAAATAAAAAACTAAAAATAATTGTGATACTGTTTGTGAATATTTTCCAAAATAAATATAAGTAAAAATTTAAATAAATGGATTTTATATTTAAGATATTTGATAAAGTGCCTCATAATAAATATTATTTTGTATTGGTTATGTTATTATTAATAATTTAGTATAAGTTTTTGTTTTTTTATTAACCATATGTATATATTTATATATATAAATAATTAAATATATATTTTATCATATCCCGGTCGAACCCCTGATTAAATCGATTGAACCTTTAAACTTCTATCTTGACCAATTTGATATCTGGTCCGATTTTCTTAACCTTGTTAAAAGCTATTATTTTTAGGGTTTTATTAACCAATGTCCTAAAAATAATATATACTTAAATAGTAAAATTGAATATTTATATATAATGTATTGCATACGAATACAATACCCTGGAATTCATATATTATGATCTGTTATCCTATATATAAGTACAAAAATGGGAAGCACATCCATTGATAAATGGTTATATAATGATGGTCCTTGTGAACTAATTGTTCTATTCTTCTTTTTCAGCGTAGCTTGTTACATGGGTAGTAAGTAGATACATTCAAACAAATGGATGCCTCTTAAGAAAATAAATTAAGTTTTCAGTGAAAAAAGGTAATAAAGAATTTTTTTTTTAAAAAAAAGCAGATATAAACAAGTTGGTCTTCTGCACACCACCCATTCCTCTTATCTTCTATGTGCCTTCATCTAATAATTGTGAGACAAATGAAAAGAGAAAAGTATCTCAATAAAAATATTAATGCGTGGGCATAATTGAATTGATGTGAGTCTCGATTTGGGTTGACCCAAATTCGATGGAAGTTCATCTATCTATTGATCTATTTATAGTATATTAAGATTGAGACTCAAGTTGTAGCATACTAAAATATTGATATTTTAGATATTCTATATCACTACCATATCATGTTATATTATTGAAGTTGGCATTCTCTCTTTTAGTCACTTTTACTCTATAAAACCACATTAACACCTTTCTCCCTCCCTATTTTCTATTTTCTCGTAACCCCTGTCCTCAAAACCCCTTTCCCCTTCTCGTTAAATGATTTTTTTTCAATAAGTTATCATAAGCTCAGACTCTAAATATGAGGGGAGCTATAGAAAATTCAAAACACCCAAGTACGATCAGATTGGAGACATACTCTAAGATTACACCATATTATCTAAATCAACACACCAATGCATTTGTGCTACGCCTTTCTTACTCCAAGTGCTACATATTCCAATTGAGCACAATCCTCAGCATCCTTGATCACCCAATGTTCTTGCACCTACTGAGTTAAGGTGGAGTTGGAGCAAGCTCCTTCCAGTCTTTTATCCCTCTGTGAATCAGATTGCACATGAAAGCTTCCATGAGACATTATATTGCTAGACTATAACTTTATTGCAGAAACCACCCACTACTATCAATAGAACCTTTACATTTTTTCTCAACTCCAGTAAGTCTTCCCACAGTCTTCGTTTATCAGCTGCATTATGCGGGCCACATATAAGAACAATATCTAATCTTATATTAACCCCTGGAGCTAGACCTTTGACACATGTCCATCTGTCACGAGTCTTTACTTCCTTCTCGGTGATGAAAACTTTTGCCCAATTACACAATAGTCCTCCACTTAAATGAATAGGATCCACCTTCGCCCATTTATATACATCATCCACCCGGACATTTCGAATCTTAAGTTCGTTCAGGTCAGAGGATTTTGTTTCTGTTATGCGAAGAAACAAGATCTTCTTTTCTCTTACTATCTCTCTACTTACCCCTACATTATTAGATACACCCCCAACACCTCTTATGTTCCAGCACAAAGTAACCATTATAGGAAAGGTAGTTCACCTGATATATCTTCCAATTTCTTCTTCCTATTGTCTTAGATCGGATTTTCTGTGCGTTATTCCTAACCAATCTCTCCTTCATATGCGCTTGAATGGTAAGATCGTCAGAATGCGATGTCAAACCCAAGTTCTTGCCAAGGTTCCACGTTCTAATGGTTTCATCATGACCAGAGAGTTCTTCCTCACTTTGCTGCCCCTCATTTTCATTGCCGGATAGTGAGCAAGAAACCCATGTCTCATCTTTTGAGGTCTCTCCGCTGTCTGTTTACTCGGCCCAAAGCCTAGTGGTATCCTTGGGCTTACAGAACTCTCTTCATCCGCAGAGATACGCGACCCATGTTTGTTCATTTGATTAACCTCCTCAGGTTCAATCTCATTCGGGTTAAGGATATCATCCTCAGACTTCTTGAGTCCGCCTCTCATCATCCACACTTTTAAGTGATGCTGGATAGTGGGGCCCCTGTGACTCTGCATCTCCTTCTTTTACAACGTGTTCTTCCCCTGGTATGGCTCCAATTATGATATCATTATTTTCCACTGGTTCCAATGTCTGCGGTGCATGCACATCGCCCCCCACAACCTCATTCCTTAACTGGCCCCCCACCCGAATATTGAACCCCCACCGGGATATTCTCCTCCCATGCCGGCGGTGTCGTTTCAGATGCATTATGACATTATGTTCCTTCTCCAGCATGTCCATCCCAGGCTTATGGTTCTCGCTGCAACTTGAGTAGTCCATAACACTATGCCCTTCCCAATCTCCTTCACATATATGTCATAGCCAGTACCCTCAAGGGAAAGGTAAATAGATCCATGAATATAAGGATAACGGCATGTGTCCATTAACAATGTAGCGCCAATGGAGGCCATGGCCCTCCAAATTTTTTTAAAAAAATTAATATATATATATATATATATAGAGAGAGAGAGAGAGAGAGAGAGAGAGAGAGATATAGAAATTTTGTCTAATAAATAAATTTATATTTGAATATGCTAATTTATATAAATAATACTACTTTACAAAAGTAGACTTCTCTAATTTAAAAGCTTATTAATTTATTTTTAGATTACCTTATAATTGAGCATCATTTTAGAGTGAAAATATTTTTTGTTACAATAGATAAGTAATTACAAGAATTGAATAGCATGTTTAATGATCAAATAATGAATTTGTTAACTCTAAGTTCTACTTTGATTCCTACATATGCTTACAAAATATTTGATGTTATTATATATATGTTTGGAAATGCAAGAAAACAACTTTTTTAAAAAATAAAAGTTTTGTTTTTAAATAAAAAGTTTGAATGAATTACAAACAAAAAATTATAATTTTAAGTGTATATGTGAAAGAGGTTTTTGAAACTTTTTAATTATAAGAAAAAGTTGATTATTTTTTAATTATAATAGTTTTATCAAAATAACCAAAGCATCAAATATAATAAAATATAAATAAATTATTTCATACCCCTTTTTAGTAAGTTATCATATTAAAATAATTATTTTCACTCAAGTCAAATAAAATATATTACTTTAAAATTATTTTTAAATTAATACATCCAATACTATAAGGTATTAATTTTTTAGTCTTTCTCTATAAAATTAATAATTAATTTTAATTATTTGCTTTGAAATTTATATACATGATGCCTTGTTAATTTTAATTTGATTATATCATCTAATTTATATCTTAAATTATTTGGCCCCCCTATTAATTTTTTTAAAGCTCCGCCACTGTCCATTAAGATTCTAGTTCCCCTGAATCCATCGCCTTCTTCAGTTGGTTTATCAACCTAGCCACTGCTCCCCACACCTCGGCAACCTTTGTAAAGTTTTTCATGGACCATGCATGCAAAGGAAAACCTAGACAAGTGGTAATATTTATAATTGCTTAATTATACTATTCAAAACTTTTAATATTCATAATTCCTTATTCTGTAACTGATCGAAGGTTATCGAATAGAAAATTAAGATGCTTTTGGTTTTGGACACAGTGCATCCACCCACGAGCAAAAATGATTACCAGGGTATGGAGATGATGCCAGTTGGCTGTTTATACTTCATATTGGCCTCCCAATTGATGCCACCTTTGTTTTTCTACCAGTGTGGTACTCCTCAAATTAAATATGTTAATCCTATAATAAGGGTAAAATCAATTTGTGTTTCACAATGAACAATTCAATTACCGCAATAACTCCCTTCTCTTTTCGTGAATGGCAATCCACTGCCTTAATAATATCACTCTTTTAGCACCACTTCAGACTAAATACCACAATAGTGAAAAAAAAAATTGATTTTGTATTTCAATCATATGTTAGAGAAAATAATTAACACTATAAGGAATTTAAAAATAGCTACGACAAATGATAAGTATATATTCATGAAAGGAGCAATGAAAGGATTTTTCTTACTCATAATTTCTCTTAGAGAGAAAGGTAGAAGAAATGAAAAAAGGGTAAATACAAATATAATATCAAAATGATGAAGCATATTTGAATATCAAACACCATGTGGTTTCAATACATTTCAAACAGTTATAAAGGAAATATATTTTTGTTTTATTTATATTACCAAACTCTTATTTTATCATAAATAAAAATTATTTTCATTTCATTTCATAATCATTTCATTTCTAATTATTCTTATAATATTTAATAAAATATCTTTATATTTGATTCACTTGCACGCCACGTGGGTCTCATTCTAGTTTTCATTAGTTGAGCTCAATTTAATTAATACTTGTGAAATCGACTTTGTTCAGTAAAGCTTAATTAAACACAGTCTCTTTATAGATTAAGACTACACTAACTCATAAGCTCGTTTCAATAACGTAGTTCAAATGTAATTTGATAGGCTTGATATGAATATATATTACATTACTTCATTTCCATATTAATCTCTAATCATATTTTTCAAACATGGAACATGTTTCCTATTTCAAACATTAACGCAGCTATGAATTTGAAGTAAAAAATTTATAAAAAAGAATACTAGGAGAGCAAGATACTAAAAGCAATTCAGTGTTTCTAAGAAAGCATCTTTAAAAATTTACACAACATTCCCGTACAAAAAAGGAATATTTGAAAACTTAATGGACGAAATTCTCAAACATGTACATATAAAATCAATCAATATTATTCAATTAACTCCTCGAAATTGTTCAAACATCGGACAATGATTTTCATTTTAATTATGCATTTTAATTTTAGACCGTTATATTAGCTATAATTTTTTATATGAATAAAATATATTTATGAGAAGGCTACGAGGGCAAAGAGAAATTAAAATTTATGAAAAACATTAAAAATATATTCGAACATGTCTACATATAGATTGAATCGATATTATTTGATTACTTGCTATAAGCTATCAAAACATCTTACTATTAGTTGCTATTAATATTATTAGATATCTTGTATTTATACTTTTTTTTCTGTAAGCTTTGGTATTAGCTATGACTGTGTCCCTCGTCAAACAATTTTAAAAGCGTACTTTTCCATTAACCTGGTGGCGAATAAATGTTTTTATTAATTAACTTAATATTTAAAGTAACCAATACTTAATTAAAGTGGTCTGGTATTTTTTTAAATAAGGTTTTAAATTTGAGTTTTATGAATAGAAAAAAAAACTAATACCATGCATGAGAGCTTTATCCTATAATAAACTAACCTATTATAACACAAATTTAAAGTTGAAACATCTAAAATTATTATCAAGTAATTGCTCTTTTGTCAAAAAAATTAAGTATCATAATAATTTTGTTAACCATGCATCACTGTTGGATGACTAACAGCACGCTTGGTTTGAACCCAAACAATCCTTAAGAAGAAGCTACTAAATGAAGCTTTGTAAAAAATTGCTTTGGGAAGTGCTTTTTAGCATTGGGATGCGGTATTTTCCTGTTGAGGCGAGTAAACAAACAGGCTATAATTGATGATGAACTGTCGTGTTCCTATACTAAAAAATCACACTTATTTTATGCCTAAGTAAAAGGCAGGGTACTAGAGAGATCTTCACCTGGTTCTAACATAGAATGAATAGCTATAGCATCGCCCAGGGCCTTTGTGATCGCATATTTAGTTTGTGATCGCATATTTAGTTCAACCTGTCATGATCATCCTCTCCTTGCTTGGAAGTTCCCCTTTCTAGGTGGTTCTTCTCAAACATAGATGGCTTAGTGGTGAAGAATACTAGAGCAGCTTGTTGTGGTGGTGGTGGTGTTAAGGATGTTAGAGGGACATTTGTAGGGGCTTTCTTTGCAAATCAAGGTTGTGCTACAATCAATGTTGTTAAGAAAGTATGAATTTCTCATTTTTTTTTCGAGAGATGAATATGACAACAAATGCTCTTACTCATCATAATTATCCTCTTGGCCTTTATATCATGTGATTTAAAGCCTGTTTGTTTTAAATTTTGAGAGATGTTAACTGGCATTGAGGAGAAAATAATATAGATGAGCTATTGAAAAACTTACCTAGGAATTTGTGTTTTCATGTTGGCCAAAGTAAACCAAGCACATACTTAGCCATCCTCCCTTTTGTGTGCAGCAGGTTTTATGGCAGAATTTGGCTAGAGTCGCCCTTCTTAAGGGGCGCAAAGTAGATTGCTTTGTTTTCTTATTTTTTCATGTTTAGAGTGTTTTGCATCTTATAGCTCACAATAATAATAATAATATCCAATTAAGTACGTATAAATTTATGATTAATTACGGATAAGTTGTAATTAATGTGCAATAGCTGATCTCATCAACAATAAGTCTCCTAATGATCATTTGACGACTGCACTCATGTTTTTTAGTAGATGAATAGGATAATGGGTACTCTTGCTCCTCATGGTCATTCTCTTAACCTTGGTATCATGCGGTTTAGCCATCCTCCTTTCAATGTGTGGCAAGTTTTATGGCAAGATTTGGTTGGAGTCACCCTTCCTAAGGGAGCGAAACAGGTAGCTTTTTTTTCTCATTTTTCCATGCTTTGAGTGCTTTGCACCCAATAGCTCACAAAAATAAAAAATTATACCCAATTAATTACGTATAAATTTATGATTAGTTACATATGAGTTGTATTTAATGTGATTAGCTATATTTTCACATTAACCACAATACATAGGTGATTAGCTATATTTTCACATGATCAACTATTATATCATAATAATTGATCATTATTGTATTAATCATATAATTTATGTGATTAACTACATACATACCCCAAATTAATTGGTATGAAATCCATGTAAGAAAGATCATATGTGACTATAATTTTCGATTGGTGATAAATAGATTAAAAATTTTTAGATTAAATATATTTTTAGTTCTTATAAATATAGATCGTTTTAATTTTAGTCCCTCTATTTTTTTTTTAAAGCTTTTGGTCCCTCTTTTTTATGATATTATGTTTTTAATCCCTACTATTAGCCAACATTGTTAAGTTATGATGTTTATAAGGACTAAAAGAAGATTATTAAAATATTTATAAAGACCAAAATAAAATCTTCAATATTTGTAAGAATTAAATGCATATTTTAAAGTAATTATCGAGACCAAAATTTAGAATAATAGGGACTAAAAACATAATATTGAAAAAAAGAGGGATTAAAAACCAAAAAAAATTAAAAGGACTAAAAATATATTTAAGCCAAAATTTTTATATTCTCCTAACTGAAGATTTAAAAATATATTTAAGCCAAAATTTTTATATTCTCCTAACTGAAGATTTTGTGATTAATGTTGTCATAGTCCAGTGTAAAGCTTCTTACAATCGAATAGCATTATGTATATAATTCTTGAGGTAGCTTTTGTAAAATTCAAACACGTTTAATGATATGATAATATATAATTAGATATATACGGAAAAGAATTTTATACTACTAGAATATCAAAATTAAATTCATTTGTTTCTTTAAACCAATGACAACCCTTTGATTTATGTAGATAACACAATAAAATCTCTGAAATATATGTCATTAAAGTACATAATAAATCACACGATGCTCCTCTTTATCCTTGGTATCGAAATCCTTCTACTAGGTGAATGTAAGAATTCCTAAGGTAAGATTGACTATGAAAAAAATTGTGACAATTACCTTATACAATGTTTGTTAGAGGTTTCATTATGGTATTTTATTTAAGAGTCAATTTGGTATAGAGATAAAAATGAAAGAAAATTTTCATAACTTAGATTTATAAATAAAATTACATAAAATTTTAATTTCTAAAATTTTAGTCTCTAATTTTGCTCTCACGACAAACTCACCCTAGTTATCATTTCAAATATAAAAATTTCAAATAATATATTAAAAATTATGACATTAAAACTGTTTAGTACATCTGTATTACACACTTTTCTTTTATTTTTTTAATCTTATTCATTTTCTTTTATTTTCTCTCTCTTATTCATGTGCTACACACTATCTATTTCTCTAATACACGTCATATTTGAAAAAACATGTGATGCATATAATATAGAGAAAAAAAAAAAGTAGTACGCTACAACAATTTTTTTGTTGGAAAATTGTATCGAAGTGATCACCAAAAATTGTATGTGATAAGAGTAATATTACATAACAGAAAAATATTATTAGAATCTTCTATAAATATCATATCATAATAGTTAAATAAAATGAAGTAATATTATCTATTTATTTATTTTTGACGTAATTATCTATTTATTTATTACAGAGCCAATAATCATATATGTTATTATGATTCTTTAGCATTTTTTTACATGCGATAAAATGAGATTTCATAAACAAAATATCATAATATATGATGCAATTTATACGTATATATATATAAGATGCCGATTTTGTGAGCTGGAGTTTCACCGCGTTGATGTTCTCCTCCCCCATCCCATCCATCCTTGCCCTCCCTCTATGCCTTTTCCCCAATGCTGTGAAAATTCTCGTCTTTGCTCTCTCTATCTCAAATTCTCTCTCTCTTTCCTTTTCCCCTTTGTTCTCTCACAACTCTCACACACATAACCACAACCCTTTTCTTCAGGGTCTCTGTGTTTTCCTTTGAATTCTCTCTATACACCCCATTCAAGCTAGTTTCATTTCTCGCTGCTCGTTTACCTTTCTGGATTTCATTGGAAATCCTCTGAAATGCATCTGATTTGTGTTTCCAAGCTCCAACAAAGACCACATAGCTGGAGCTCACAGGTTTGAGAACAAAAAGAGAACCTTTTTTTTTTGGGTGTTGTTTTGTGTTGTTGTGTTGATATAAATTCTGGGTTTTCTTTGTTTATATCTGGGGTTGGGTTGTCTATTGTGTTGTGGGGTTTTCACTGGTGATTTTTTATGTGTTGCAATTTGGTAGCTTTGATGGGGGGACTAGGGTTTTATAGGGTGGATAGGGTAATTTGTGTTTTGTTGGGGTGGTGTTATGTTCTTTCAATGGTTCTTGGATTTGGGTATTAGTATTAGATGTTGACGATGTATTGGTGAATTTGTTTTCAGTGTGGTTTTTGAGATTTGGGTTTTTTGTATTTTTTGAGTTTTGAAGGTGCTGTTGCTGTGATTTTTGTTTGAGATATGAGTCGTAGAGTGAGGAGGAAGGTGGCAAGGAAAGGCAAAGGGAATGTGGTGTTGTCAAGTTGCCCTGATATTCAAGATGAGGTTTTGGATTCAGAACGGCAAGGGACTGTTGATTGGAGGAGCTTACCTGATGATACAGTGATTCAACTGTTGTCATGTCTGAGTTATCGCGACCGAGCTAGCTTATCGTCAACTTGTAGGACATGGAGGTCTCTAGGCAGCTCGCCATGTTTGTGGACATCACTGGATCTTCGCTCTCACAGGTTCGATGCCAACATGGCATCTTCACTTGCTCCTAGGTGTGTGCATCTTCAGAAGCTAAGGTTTCGTGGGGCAGAGTCAGCTGACGCAATAATTCATCTCCGAGCTAGGAACTTGCGCGAGTTAAGTGGCGACTATTGCAGGAAGATTACTGACGCAACTCTTGCTGTGATTGCTGCTCGGCATGAGTTACTTGAGAGTCTTCAGCTTGGACCAGATTTCTGTGAGAGAATCAGTAGTGATGCTATTAAAGCAATAGCTCATTGCTGTCCTAGATTGAGTAAACTTAGGCTCTCGGGCATTAGGGATGTAAATGCAGATGCTATCAATGCAATGGCTAAGCATTGTCTAAAGTTGACTGATATTGGGTTTATTGACTGTCTGAATGTTGATGAGCTTGCATTGGGGAATGTGGTATCAGTTCGTTTTCTTTCTGTTGCAGGCACGTCAAGTATGAAGTGGGGTGTGGTTTCCCATCTTTGGCATAAGCTGCCCAACCTGATTGGATTAGATGTTTCGAGAACTGATGTTGGTCCATCGGCTGTTGCAAGATTGTTATCCTTATCGCAGAGCTTGAGGGTTTTGTGTGCTTTGAATTGTCCTATCCTTGAAGAAGACACTAGCTTCTCTGCTAGTAAATATAAAAACAAGTTATTAATTTCCCTTTTTACTGATATTTTTAAAGGACTAGCTTCTTTATTTTTTGATAATACAAAGAAAGGAAAGAATGTGTTTTTGGACTGGAGGACTTCAAAAAATAATGATAAGGACCTTAATGAAATTATACCCTGGCTTGAGTGGATGCTATCCCATACACTTCTGCGATCTGCTGAGAGCCCTCAACAGGGTCTTGATAATTTCTGGGTGGAACAAGGTGGAGCACTGTTACTTAGTCTAATGCAGAGTTCTCAAGAGGATGTTCAAGAGAGGGCAGCCACGGGTCTTGCGACTTTTGTTGTAATTGATGATGAAAATGCTAGCATTGATTGTGGTAGGGCTGAAGCAGTTATGCGAGATGGTGGCATACGCCTCCTTCTTGGCTTAGCAAAATCTTGGAGGGAAGGGCTTCAGTCTGAGGCAGCTAAGGTACTCCCTCTTTCCCTTTGTCTATAATTTGTCCATATGAACATTTCTAGTCATCTTTACTTGTTTATGATGCAAGATAAATTGATGAGTACATCTTGTGGAAATAGTCTTGATATCCAATGCCTTTTGGATGCATAACCATTGTGCAGTTTATATGCACTATCTGATACCTTTGAATGTTATACGCAGAAATCTGACCAAATAAAAGGCTGAACTAACCACTGTGTTTGTCTCTATCCTCCAAACTTTCAATATTTGTAGGCCATTGCAAATTTGTCTGTCAATGCCAATGTGGCCAAAGCTGTTGCCGAAGAAGGTGGAATTGAGATTCTTGCTGGTTTGGCTAGGTCAATGAACAAGCTGGTGGCTGAAGAGGCTGCTGGAGGATTGTGGAATCTCTCTGTTGGAGAAGAGCACAAGGTTGGATTCTGTATCTGATTTGATTTTTCATTTTGAAATTTAGTGCTTAAAGCTTAATGTAAAAACTGAAGGAGGCTTCCATCATAGGGTGCCATTGCTGAAGCTGGTGGAATAAAAGCTTTAGTGGATCTTATATTCAAGTGGTCCTCTAGTGGAGATGGAGTTTTGGTATGTCTATTCGATTTTATGGTTATGAGCATGTTAAGTGCCTTTAATGTTGCCTTTTATTTCCAGTAACGGAAGTTGCTGTTGTATAATGCATATAGCAGTTGATTGATTACTTAGTTTTGTTTTTCAGGAACGTGCAGCTGGTGCATTGGCTAATTTGGCAGCTGATGACAAGTGTAGTACAGAGGTTGCACTGGCAGGAGGTGTACATGCTCTAGTGATGCTTGCTCGTAACTGCAAATTTGAGGGAGTGCAGGAGCAGGTAGAGTACTTTCTATTATCATTTATTGCATAGTAGTCAATCATGCGCGATAGCAGTGGAGCAGAGCGGAGCGCAGGTCAGATGCAGCTGAGTTGCCAGTGCGTTGCGTTTTCTTGTTGCGATCACAATCGCGGCCATCCTATGTTTTCTTCCCCCTTGTTTTCTTCAATCTAAACGTGGAGTTAGGGCTTTTCTCTATGTTCTCTTCCTCTCTATCAATCGTTCTCTCTCTCTCCCCTCACCCCTCTTACTCTCCGGCGATCCTCCATCGTCTGGTGGCAGTGAGATCGGTGGTTGCGAGACCGGTGGCGGCGATCTGAGTTTCCAGCGGCGGCAGTTTGTTCTTCCTCTCTGCATTTTTTCTTTTTTTCCATCTCTCTTTGTTCTCTGTTTCTTCTGTCTTCTATCCCTATTTTATTTGCTGTTTCTGCCCTTCTATTTTCTTATTTTTTCCCTTCTGTTTTCTGTTTTCCCTTAGGAGTTAGGGACTTAATATTTATGCATTGGATTGATTGTGATTTTGTGTTTTTAGATTATGGAATGGATTATGATTTATGACTTTTCATTATTGATGATGAATGAGTTTAATTGTGGATGATTTCTTATTTTTGAACATTTATATATGTTATATAAATTCATGTATGTATGTATGTATTTTCAAATAGCAGCCATCCTGCTATCTGCTATCCCGCTATAGCGTTTTCGGGATTGGCCGCTTCGCGCCTCTATCCGCGATTGACTACTATGGTTTATTGTATATTAGTTGCTAAAATATTTTGAGCTACTTTATTAGGTAGATAATACCTGCCAATTAAGGATTGAAACTCATGCTATTTGTTTTAATATGCTTTTCTAATTGTGTTCACGATTAGTAGTCATGAACATGATTAGGGAGGCTGTGAGCTTTTGTATGAAAGGTGTGGTTATTTGATTTTTTTTTTTTTACCTAATATTCTTTAACTTGTAAGTTGGAAAGCTTAGCAATACCTAAATCCCTTTGGGGGAATATGATTGAATTGGTGTTGAATAAATAATGTCACTGCTCTTAAATGTTAGGCTGCTCGAGCATTGGCTAATTTAGCTGCTCATGGAGATAGCAACAGTAATAATGCTGCTGTTGGACAAGAAGCAGGTGCTCTTGAGGCACTTGTTCAGCTTACACGATCTCCCCATGAGGGTGTCAGGTAATCTTCTAGTAGTTCCTTACATTTGTGTTATTATACGTATGTAGTGCTTTTGTGAAAATTTAGCGATTAGATGGAAAAGGGAAAGAGAGTTAGAGAGGGAACATGAGAGAAAATATTTTGCTGATGCAACTATAAATAATTGTGGCTTGAAAATAGCTCAGAATGACCCAGTCAATGAATATCAGATGGTCATATGCTTAAGTTAATGGAACGTGTTGTCAAAGTTTAATTTTAATGCTATTTCACCTTGCGTCCCTACCTTATAGAACAAAAACCTGCAGTCAAAGCTTATCTTTGTCTGACCTTCGTCGATTCCTTGCTAAAAGAGATGGTTATTTGATAGTCTTATAATTATTAATGTTTAATATTTTGCTATGAATTAATTGGGCACAGAGTTTGAACCCCCGCCCTGTGGGGCAGCAGTAGTCTTTTTAGCTAATTTTGTTTCTATTTTTAGAAGTAGGATGTTTTGGTAGGCGTCACACACACACACACACACTCTCCATTTAGGTAGTTATTGTAAAAGTCACTTTTAACAATGTGGCAATGTATGATTGGATGACATTGTTGAAAAACTTATATATCTAACGTGATCAAGACAATTGGCTGAATCCCGCGAAGCCATTTCATAAAAGTTCATTGATATCCTCTTTTTTTAAAGCACATCAACTTTCATTCTTGAATAATCGATATCACTTTTGTTTCTATTATAACAAAGATTCCCTTTTTTTGTGGAAAGAGCCTGTATCAATAATTATGATTTTATGTATGGACAATTTCTCATTATTTTGTTCATTTGGAGCAAAATATTTTCTGTGCGGTGGTAAAAAAAAGAAAATGCTTTCTTGGAGAGAGGTACTCTATACACACACACACACACACTCTCTCTTTATGATGTGACAATATATGATTGAATGATAATATAAATAAAATACTTTTATATTGATAGTATATCAAAATGAGATCTTTTACACACACACACACACACACACACACACACACTTTTCATTTATGCTCTATTCTGACCACCTTTTTTCCCACTAAATTATTTTTTTATTTTTGACTATTGCTTTTGGTTTTCCATTTGGTGTTCCTTCTTTTTTACCTGCACTCTTGTACCCCACAAAAGTGTTACATCCGTTCCTCTCTTAATTAGACTTTTTATTCATATTTTAACAGACAAGAAGCCGCAGGTGCGCTTTGGAATTTGTCATTTGACGATAGAAACAGAGAGGCCATCGCAGCAGCTGGTGGAGTTCAGGCCTTGGTATGTTTTGTACCATGTTTAGCTAACCTTTTTTTTGGAAATAGTAAAAGAAATTTTATTAAGGCGGAAGGAAAAAGGTATAAGAGAGGATAAGGAATCTTCCAAAAGAAACTGCAAAGCTGAGAGAGGAAAGAAGGGGAAAAACCTGCAAAAGCAACCACAGAACTGTCCCAACCCATAAGACAAACAAAACTTTCAAGGGAGCTGCCACAACTGCCCCAAACACTATAATAGCTCTGCAAAAATAATATCTGCATAAAAAGGAAGATTCTAAACTGAAAATTAGCTCAAAGCAACTCTCCCTTAACCTCCAAATCAGAAGTGAACTTCAAAACTTCGATAAAAACCTGCTTAAGCGATCTATTTCCTTTATATCCACCATAATTTACCATGGTGGGTTAGTCGTTTCCACCTTCTTTGTACTAACCACCTTAACATTTAGTTTTTAATTAAAAAAGAAATTTCATTAATAAGAAGAGAAGAAATTCAATACACAAAACAACTAAGGAAGGAGAAAACTATTATAATTTGCAAGAAATGGTAAAACTCTATCAAGGAAATGGAAAAATATTTACACAAAACACACTTGAAGGGTACACAGCTTAACATCTTTACCCAAGGGAACTTTAACCCCAATGAATCAAGAAGTGACTGTGGATTTTGTATTCACTTTGCCTATTGGCATAATGGATATAATTTTCACCTCTTTCACTAAGGCAAAAGTTGCAAACTTCTTAGCATTTTGCAAGGGAGAGTTTCTTCTTCAATACTGACGTTAGAAAATGGATCTCTGAATAGATTAATCTTTTCCTTTCTGTAGTCTTGGAAGCCTAAAAGGTTTCATTAACTGCAGCATTTGTTGTTCAAAAAGCTCCTTCACTCCATGTAAGTTATTATCAAATTCAAAACACTTGCATAATAAATGGCCACCTTAGTGCCTGCAAAAGAAGAATTCTTCTTCAGCCCCTTCATCAGAGTTTAAATCTTGGATTAGACAGGCAATGATTTCAATTTTTAATTTCTAACCCATATTTGATTGTTGAGAAAACTCTAGACACCTCCACACTGCAGAGAATGCTCCAGCATATATCACTTTCCCATCAAACTTTACTTATTTTATATTAATGCATCCTTTTACACTGCATTTTAATTAATATAATGTGGTTTGAGTTCTTTTAAGATTGTGGACCTAACTGGACCCCAAAAGCTAGCTTAAGGTGGGAGGGCTGCCCAAATGATTATAAAGGCTATATGTTGGGTACCAAGTACATTGTAGAATTCATTTCCTTGTCACTTTTTCATGTGGTGGTTTGGCACACAAATGACTCCTAAAATCATAGTACAAAACATTTTGAAAAGCTTTTAGCGTTAGTTTGAGATGTTTTCAGAAGTCAGAACCTGTGGAAATTAATAGAATAATTAAGCATTACTGTATATTGTTTTGAGTACTTAGGTATGTAGAAGCCAACTTGCATAATGCCTTATAATGATAGTGATTAACATGCATTGTAAGAAGAGGGTATTCCTGTTGCAACAATCTATTTATGGATCTCTTATAAATTCTTTTACCATATCATTACTTTTTTGGTGGCTAAAAGGTTTTAATGTTTTGATGCTTTGACATTGTGGTTTATGTAGGTTGCTCTTGCCCAATCTTGTTCTAATGCCTCCCCTGGACTTCAAGAGAGGGCTGCTGGTGCTCTCTGGGGATTATCAGTTTCTGAAGCCAATAGGTACTTCAGGAGTTTCATTTATATTTTATCCTGATAATATTGATCTCTTGATTCTTGATTCTTAAGACATTTTTTAAGAACTTATAACATATTTGATGGAGTAGACAATTAGTCCACAGGAAAATTTTATTTCTCTTCTATGACTAGTTGATTGCATTCTTTTATACCGTAATACTTAACATTTTTTGGGGATTTAGATGAGCTTTTTATATTGATCTTCTGCGTTTCTATGTTTCCTTTCATTACCCTCCCTCCTCTTTTGTGTTCCAGAGGAATTCTTTGTGGTCCTTTTTCAATTTTTTTCCTTCTTTTTTCTTTTTTCTTTTTTCTTTTTTCTTTTTTCTTTTTTCTTTTTTCTTTTTTGTAAAAGACATTGAGGGTTTCAGAATCTTCTACCTGCTTTCATAATCCCAATATTTATAATCCTATCTCCATTCATAATAGAAATTGAAATCCTTATGATGAGCCACATAATGAATTTAGAAATCTTAGAATATGATATTTACCACTGTTAGTATTTTTTTGGCCTATTACCATATATTCCAAAATTATCTAAATCCAAATTCTATCTCCCATTCTCTTCATCCAAATGCCTAAGATTTAATATCGTATCTGCTGGAATTTGAGTTACTTATTTGACTGGTAATGCAAGCGTTATCATAATTGTTTAAGAATTAAACTATAATTTTTTTTTCATCTTTCTTTATCCTCGGACACTAATTTCAAATAACATTTGTAATCTTGGATCAAATTGAGATTCATTAGAAGTAGCTTTTATAAAAGATCTCATGTGGTCATTCCATAGTTTCATTATCTTTCTACACTTGATTATACTTTATTAATTAATGTTGGTTTTTTTTAATTAGCATTGCCATTGGACGGGAAGGAGGCGTTGCACCTCTGATTGCACTTGCACGGTCCGAAGCAGAGGTAATTTATTTCCTTGACGATCAATGTCTATGAATAAATTTATTTTAATCAATACTACAACTGCATAACGATGTCAAAAAAAGTCTCATTTCAGTGGATGTTAGTTCATTGTTAGTCTTATTATTGTTATCTGTCTTGTAATGCTTATTGATTGGATGTGTACCATGCTATAGTGGGTGAAGCAGGTGGCTAAATAGACATATATTTGCTACTAGCTGCTATGCTGTTGTCAGCATCTTCCTTTGGTTTTCAAGAAATTGACTTACTTTTATAGGTTATGATTAAAAATTTACTTGAGTTATTGCAGTTTTGACTATTGGAAGTTCTCACCATATATAATATATATATATATATACACCCTTTCTCTATCTGAGGATAGAAAGAATAAGAGAACTAACGGCTTTTGTTGCATACTTATAACATTGTGCCAAAGCCACAGTCTGCTTGGTGGCTGGTTGGTGGCTGGTACATTCTAGTTTATAAATTTCTGTTCTTGGCTTGTTTTTAACCTTTCATATATTAGGCTCTTATGGGCAGTACTTTGTGTATTCCAGTGTATGAGTCCTGGTCCCTTCCTACCATCACCAAAAATTGTTTCTCTTCTCAAAAACATTTTATATGCTTTTTTACCTGCATATCCTTTTGATATCTTTATCCGTATATATTAGGACCCCTGATATTAATACTAATGTTGTTATTAATAGTATATGTAAGAAGAAATAGGAAGGGGGTTACTGATGTATATGGGACGTGTGATAAAGGCATGGGTGAGGGGTTTTGTAACTAACTGCCAGCTAGGCAGAGGAGAGAGAATATCTTGAATTTGTTAGGGGAGAGAAGTGGGAAGCAATATAGGCAAGGGGAGGGGTGCTGAGGGGGGCATATGAGAATTGGGCTGACTTGGAATTGGGAGAGTTCTAGGTCTCTCTAATACCTAGAAACCATTGTATCTTTTTAGGAGACTGATATCACACTGATATCATCTTCTCTAGTGAATTAATACAGCATTTCTATTTTATTTTCCATGATTGGTACCAGGTTCCTAACAAATGGTATCAGAGCCCCCGATCTTGGGGGCCCTGTGCATATCAGATCTGAGATGGATTATGGGAGGGAGAGGAAGAATCGGAGTTATCGGAAGAGGAAGGAGATGCCAGAGTTTGGAGGATATGGGCCTGCCTATGGGTGGTCCATCAGAGTGATGCAGCACTTTGAAGCAGAAGGAACACCAGAGCACAAGAAGTTACTAGAAATGGTGAATGCTCTAAGAGGAAGAGCCTTCACCTGGTACCAATGGTGGAAGCGGCTTAACTCAGGGGTAACTTGGTGGACCTTGATGAAGGCGGTGGTCAAAGAATTCCAACAGGAGTACGATTTCGATCAGCCGGTAGGGGTGAGGAACCAGAAACGAGCTTTGAAGGGGAGGAACGACGACCACACCAGGGAGCCTTGCCGGCGACGTAGGACGCCGGAACGGGAGGAGGATGAACGTCAAAGGCGCGGAAGAAGTCCCAAGGCTGGAGAACGGCGAGACTCTTACACTCGCGAATGGAAGGAAGAAGAGCGACATAGAGCTGGTTACCGGAAGAAGAGTTGGCCTCCGATTCTCCATGAAGGAGGCACAACGACGGAGAATCAAGGGGTGATAGGGAGGAAAGCCCTTTCTAAAATGGAGCAGAAGGAGAAGAGGATTGCACAACCACCACCACTAGAGCCGCCAGACCTGAACCTGCTGGTGATAACTTCCAAAATATCGGTGGTAGAACCACAAATAGCACCAAAATCGCAGGCGGTGTTGGAGCGGCATGCGACGCTAATAGGCGCGGCAGAGAAGGCGACCGGCGAGCCGTGCTTGACGAGGAACCAAGAAGAAGCACAGAGACTTGGGGGTGCAGCCATGGCTTGCGTGAAACAAGAGAAGCAGAATAGAGGGGAGCACGAGACCTTGGAGGAGCCTCGGGCCCCGAGACTGCCGACCCAACTTCCATTGCTAGAACCGCTAGAGCTGTAGTATCCCGAGGCCGCAACAACCATGCTTGGTGGAGATAGTGACCATGGAGCAAACTGCCACTTGCAGCAGCGCAGGAAAGAAGGTAGAAGCAAGGGGTGGGTCACTCCCCAAATCGGGTCAGAATTTGGACCTAGTGGGCCAGGCCCATATGTGTAGGGAGCAGCATTGGTTTTTAGAAAAAGAAAACCAAGTTATGGAGTTATTGGGCCAAGCCCGGAAGAAAATATGTAGAAACAATGGTTTGAAAAATTATCAAGAAGAATCAGAGGTTGGGCTGAATGGGAAATATCTTTTAGTGGTTGGGGATAGGACTTCCTTCTCTCCTTATTTTGAAAGTTTGAAGGCTTATTCATGCTTGCAAGTATATAAAACGATCAATGCTCCTAAGGTAAAATCTTTTGCAACTCCCAAACTGCACCAAGGCAGGGGTCTTTACTGCAGATGGATCTGGTAAGCTGGCAGCATTTGATAGTGTTCCATTTTCATATGCATCTGCCATTTCCTCTTCAAACACTGGTAGTTCTGTTGCTAATGTATACGGAGTTAAGGCAAGCATTGAGGATGGTAGAGAAGTTAGAGGGGCTGGGAATGCATGGGTAGACCAAATAGGAGAGGAAAATGAGTCTACCATTAATATTAATGTCTTAGAGAAGGATTGCCCAGAGTTGCTTAATGCTGGGTTTTTTCTATGCTGTGAATACTGACAAGGAAGCATTGATCATACCAATACTTCACATGAATTTATCTGCCCAGCTAGAAGGAGACATGTTAATTTCAGACCCGTCAGCAATTAAGGCAGCGGATCCAGACGATGTTCTTGGAGGTCTTACTGGGAGCTATTCATATGAGGAGAGGGTGGAGGAAGACATAGAGGTTGAGAAGTCAAGAGACATAAATCAAATGTTTGCAGATAGTGAGTGATTCATGTTAGTAGAGGTAGCTCAGGATTCTTGTCTTTGATCCTGGAGGAACCATGGTTGTTTTTTGGCCAAACTTCTGGTTCAATTGTCCTGTCAAACAGTAATGTCTCCATTTTGGTTACGGGCTCACCTTCTAATAAAGAACTCAAGTGGGCGTACAGGGGATGTTATAGCTAGAACAAGCATTAAAAGGTTTAGTGGAGGGGCACTATCTCAAAGCAGCAGGTAGGAGGGCAGATTTCAGCTGAAAAGTGTTCAGCAACTGGGTTGATTAAATTTGCAAGTGGTAAAATACCAGTTGCTATTGGCAATGGTGCTAGTGACATGGGCATACTTCCCAAAGCAGATGTAGGGTTTGGCATCAATGGTTTAGAAGGAGTGCAGGCTGATATGTTTAGTGAAAATGAAGATTATTTGCTGCATATTTCTGAAAACCAAGAAACTCGAGGGGTTGGACGTGGCTCAGATCCATGGGACCCAGGTGGACATTCCTATGCTACAAGCAAACTTCCTCCCATCTTTTTCAAGATTTGGGACCCTGGAGGAAGCCTTTTATTTTTCAGCATTATTGTTTTCCTTTGGCTACATCACCTTGAGGACAAGGTGATTTTTTAAAGGGGGGGTATTGTTAGGACCCCTGATATTAATACTAATGTTGTTATTAATAGTATATATAAGAAGAAATAGGAAGGGGGTTACTGATGTATGTGGGACGTGTGATAAAGGCATGGGTGAGGGGTTTTGTAACTAACAGCCAGCTAGGCAGAGGAGAGAGAATATGCTGAATTTGTTAGGGGAGAGAGGTGGGAAGCAATATAGGCAAGGGGAGGGGTGCTGAGGGGGGCATCTGAGAATTGGGCAGACTTGGAATTGGGAGAGTTCTAGGTCTCTCTAATACCTAGAAACCATTGTATCTTTTTAGGAGACTGATATCACACTGATATCATCTTCTTCAGTGAATAAATACAGCATTTTCATTTTATTCTCCATGACTGGTATCAGGTTCCTAACAGTATATATATGTAAAATCTTGATAAAGTCCAAGCCACTTTCTACTTTCAGGATGTTCATGAAACTGCTGCAGGAGCACTGTGGAATCTTGCTTTCAACCCTGGTAATGCTCTACGAATAGTGGAGGAAGGAGGAGTTTCTGCACTTGTTGATCTCTGTTCTTCATCAGTATCAAAAATGGCACGATTCATGGCTGCCTTGGCATTAGCTTACATGTTTGATGGGAGGTAATTAATTTTATTTAACCTACTGTCTGTACATGTTTCCCATCCTGTTTCTTTTGTTTTGGTAGAGTGTATTGTTTAACCAATTAAATTGGATATAAGAGATCACTTTGTGCGTCTTACTTGAGATCATGGTGCATTTTGCAGAATGGATGAGTTTGCTTTAGTAGGCACTGGATCAGAAGGTATTTCTAAGAGTGTGAGCTTGGATGGAGCAAGAAGGATGGCTTTGAAAAACATTGAATCTTTCGTCCTTATGTTTTCTGATCCACAAGCATTTGCGGCTGCTGCTGCATCATCAGCTCCTGCAGCATTAGCACAGGTTACTGAAGGTGCTCGTATTCAAGAAGCAGGACATCTCAGATGCAGGTTTCTTTCTCTTTCTCATACATTCTCTTTCATACAGATGTACCTTAGATTTTATCTCAGTATTTTTTTCTATCAACCATATGTGTTGTGTTTCATGTTTGGGATATGTACCTATTTTCTTTCGGTTGTTCCTCAGTGGTGCTGAAATTGGAAGATTTGTTGCTATGCTGCGGAATTCATCGTCTATACTGAAAACTTGTGCTGCATTTGCTCTTCTCCAGGTGACTGAGGCAGCCTGATGTATCCTGTACTCAAAGCTCAATTCAACACTTGATTATCATCTATACTTGAAGTTCATTTGGTTTCTGACATGACTGTGTTTCTTGAATTTTGATCTTTCGGTTGCAGTTTACGATCCCTGGTGGAAGACATGCTGTGCACCATGCTAGCCTCATGCAGAATGCCGGAGCAGCAAGAGTTCTTCGTGGTGCGGCCGCAGCGGCCACTGCCCCACTCGAAGCGAAAATCTTCGCCAGGATTGTTCTTCGCAATCTCGAGTTTCACCAGAATGAGCATACAGTGTAGATCAAATTCATCTGTTGTTGACAATCCTCTTTCTCAAGTCATATTGGACTTGTGTGGTGTTTCACATGTACACAACTGCTCAACATGCCATAAGAACACTGCTGGCTGAACTTGATGTAAGTGAAGCAAGCAAACTATAAATTGACAGGTTCTCCTTATCTTTAGTCTCCTCTTGGAACTGCTTAGTTAAACAGTTCTTAATTTGAGATGTATTTCTTCCCCTTTTGTATCAATCTTTTCATACCATGGCTGCATCAGATAGGCAAATTGGTATAAATTTTAGTGTCTTGATGTTTTTTTCCCCCCCTTTGTATTATTCTAACATATTCTGTATAATTATAAATTTAGAACTATTTTAAGAGACTTTATGAAAGGCTCAGTTTAGTTCATATACCATCAAGCAATAGAATTTGACTGGAATGCATTTATGATATCACCTTTTCGGTTTGGCACAAATGTAATAGGTTCTTAGTCTTTTTCTATTTGAGAATCGCTCACGTAATTTCGGACGAAAAATGATCGTTAGATAAAGATCATTTGATGTTGCAGTTCATTTCTATTGCAATCTACTACTTTTGGGTACAACTTTTAGTCTTGGTAACAAGAGAAAAAAGGGTTATAAATAATACTCCTCAATATTTTTGTTTTTCTTTCTTATCCTTTCCTTTATCCCTCTTTGGTCCTCTACATGATTATTTCTTCGGAATTCGTCATAATCACTTTGGAATATTGAGCATAAACAATTGTCAAGTGCAGTAAAACTTGAAAGCAATTTTATGGTATTTTTATACATACTATGTTTGGCTTGTATACAGAGATTTGATTAAACTATAGACTTACAAGGATTACTGATTGGTAGCGTTTGATACAAGGTAATTTATTTGGATTATTGTTAATGTTTGATTAAATTATTTGGGTTCATAATATTATTTTGTTTGGTTGGATAATCTTATTGACAATCTGGATTTTTAAGGTAATGTGGATTATCATTAATGTGATAATTTTATTTTATTATTATTATTATTATTATTATTATTATTAAGAATCATTAGTATTATTATTATTATTGTTGTTGTGGTTATTGTTATTATTAAGAACAATATTATTGTTATCAATTAATAATAATAATAATATTATTATTATTATTATTATTAAAAATTATTAGTATTATTATTATTATTGTTATTGTCACGGTTGTTATTAAAAATAATATTAATTAATAATAATAATAATTTATTATTATGAAAAATAAATATTATTATTGTTAATATTATCATGATTAATTTTTAATAATAATTATAATTATTATTATGATTAAATATTAATTATATTAATAATTAATTATTGTTATTTAATAATAATTATTAATAAAATTAAATTATAATTAATAATTAAAATTTCTCATTCTCATTAATTAATTAATAACAATAATAATAATAATAATATTTTTTTATATTAGTAATATTATTATTATTATAATAATATTGATTTTATACATACATTACCTAATAATAGTAATCTTTTTGATATATCAAATATGGTAATGTGAATTGCTATTTAAATTACGTATACATACCAAATACCACATTTAACATTACCTGTAATATAAAAAGTGGCAATCTTTCTGAGTGATAATCTATATTACTGATAATCTTAATAGGTAATGTACCAAACGCTACCTCCACTCTTGGAAGATATTAATATTGTTTCAACATTCGGTGATTGCTTTTCTTCCCATCTAGAATAATAGAATTAATACGGCAAGCAACCTGAATATTAGTTAAAATAGGGTCATTCTTCTAAAAAGATAGTTGCACAACCCAAGTTGTATGTACATGCAACTAATCGATTGGTAGAATTTATGACCAATTCCTTTTGAATTCGTGGTTATGTACAGGTATTCATCGATTAAATAGTTATGACAAATGGTTAATCAACTTGTCTGTGTTACCTCAACAAGTGGTTAATAACGAAGGCCACCCTTGCAAAATATTAGGTAGCTTAATGGATTGCTAATAGAAATTGAATCCAAGAATTTTTAATTGATGCTATCAAATCCCATTAATTGATTGACCTTCAACAACAATAACAATTAGATCTTTTCTAACTTGGTGGAATTCGCTACATGAATTAAGTAAGGTCATTACGTCTTATTATAGCTATGTCTATAAACAAGCCATCTTTCGTTTATTGAACTTCATCGACAATTAATTTCTTATTTATGGTCGATTGTTACTGTCCTTTATATGAACTTCATTAGCGATATCCTCCGCTGTTTGAATGAAATAAATAGCATGTCTCATGCCTAGTACTACAAGAAATGTAAATGAAAGAACGGGAAAAGAAAAAACCATATTTCCTTGATCATTCTTAAATATAGATATATTACTAAGCATAGAATGCAGTAAATATGATTTAAAAAAATGGTTTTGTTCACTTTGCCACTAGTGACAAATTGCTGAAAGTGGGAGCTTCATAGCAAAGTCTTTATGCAATGGCAGCCGGGAGTGAAACAGCAAATAATCATCAGATGAATCTTCCTAGCTTTGCCTATTTTATTGTTGGTGATGACTCCTTATGTTGGCGTCTTCAGCAATTACTGAATCACAAGAAAACACAAACAATAAATAAACAGCTAAACATAGTAATTGAAGATGACTAATTTGAAAGATAAGTCATCCGAAAACCATATACTGTGTGATCATCATGCCATTGTTTGTGAGTATTTCATCGACATTTGAGAGGTATATATAGACTTTAGAGAAAAACTACACAATTTTGTCCCCGAATATTTGAGGTGCAACAAATTCATCTTTGAAATTAAAAAAAAAAAAAAAACACATAATTTGATCCTTGAATTTAACCATGTTATAACAAAAAATATATATAATTTGATTCTTGAATTTAACGGTCAAAGGGATTATCATGTTTTAACATAGTTAAATTCACGGATCAAATTGTATTTTTTATTTCAAGGACAAATTTGTTATAATTCAAACTTTTCAAGAATGGAATTGTAGTTTTTCCCTAAACTTTATCATATAATTGAATCATCAAAAGATCTAGAGGCCTACACAATTTATATTCAGCTTTGACAAATTCTTTTGTGCATGTACTTAACACAGCTTAACTTTGGTTCATTGTAGTTATAGCATATTTCCAACCAATCAGATAAAGTGATGTGATGAGTTGTATTCTATGTAGCACCGATGCGGCAACCTTTCACCATGTCCAGTATCCAGGATGGATCGTGTCCCATACGGACATGGATACGCCCAAATCCGTCCTAGTGGAGTATTTTTATTTTAAATTTTCTTTTATGCAGATTCAGTGTAGTGGGACGTCCTGGACACTGCAGAAAAATAGCTACAATTGAAAAAGACACAATACAATAAATCTAACTAACATCTGCAACTAGCGATGAGCACCAAGAATACTGAACTAAGCTGAGCTTGTATGGAAATGTGTGTGAGTTTTATCCAAAACTTCATAATATCGATGCAAAAAGGACAGAGGTTTGTGATGTAATTGCCAAAAAGGTTGAGTTTTAACGAAGTACAAAAAGGAGGAAAGTGTATTTATATTATTATACTTAAATAAGGAAGGTGTTTTGGGCAAGTACAGGTGATACAGGACAAAGAGATTTGAGGTTAAATTTAAGAAAAAAAATTGTCATTTTTAATATATATATATATATATATATATAAACGTATCCCCGTATCTCTAATTTTAAAATTTTAACGTATCTATGTATTAGTATCGTATTTTATCTTAGTGCTTCATTGGTTGTATTGTTAACCAAGCTTGAATTCAACATTATAGAAAATCTAAGATTGATAGGAATGACATCTGAAGAAGGCTGAAAATTTTAGTTTGTATTATTGAAGTTGGTTGCTATTAGTTTCCAAATTTATTTTATTCACCAGAGCCTCCACATACATACCAGTTTGGAAAAGAACGATACAAGGATTCATTTATTGCTAACTACAACTTTTCTGCATCATCAGATACAATGAAAGAGATAACTGAAGCAAGTTATGTGAACAACCCCTCCATGAGCTCTGAAATCAAATGCTTGACAGAGGAATTAGTTTGTTAACCTTGAGCCATTACACTTTAATATTTGAAACATACTTGAGCAGCAAATCAACTACTTCTGAAGAGACCTTTGAAGCTGATCTCTTTAGATTTCTTATCTTAGCATCTGTCTCCTCCTCAAGCCTTCTTACATTGGATCCAGAGCTCCCAGTGGTCTAATGAATTCAACCAAATAGCAAAGCAAGGGAATATTGTTAACTAAATGAAATTGTGCTGTGATTAAATTTTGGACTATAATTCTTAGGACAATCGTGGTTTTAAATTGCGGTAGCAACTACAATTGAGGCTGCAATATTACTATTGCAATGGCTTTTGCAACCGCATCGCAGTAGTAATTATGGCCATATTAGGCGATTTTTCTGCAATTTTTCACAATCAAAGTAATTGCAAGTTCGCAATACAGCAACAACCGTAATTGCAAATTAAAACCTCGAGACATCATATAATACCTCTGAAATTGACTTTTGGTATTCTTCTTCCATGTGAGATTTGTATTGAGCTGCCTCCCTTTCAGCCTCTTCTTTGGCCTGCTTCAACCTTAGTGTCCTCACTGAGAAGTTAAACACATAATTCATTCATTTCGTATTGGTAAGAATATGATAAGATCTAAAAGGCCATTTTTTTTGGTCTTACAGTTTCTTGCACTGGAAACAATATGTTGGGCTTCTTGTTCAGCAGTTAGAAGCATCTGAATGCCTCCTTGTCCTTTAAAGGGGTCCATGACAACTGCATGTCAACAAAATCAACATTTCAAATGAAGGGATCCATGAAAACCTGGTATTCTTGTGAGCTTCAACATGGAATGTTCATCAGCATTTAGCATTTATCAAATGAGAAAATAGTTTGAAGAAACATAACAATCAATTTCTTACCTAAAGGAAGGAAACTATATATTCCAGAATCACCTAAAATGAAGAAATCTTTTCCAGATTCGCGTGTAGGAGGAAGAACTTTGATGTCATTTGATAGAGATTAATGTTCTCATAACTCTCCGAAAGTAATGGGAATAGTTTTGTTATGTACCAAGTCAAACGGTGCAGTTTCTATTTTTGGATTATAAAATATAATTTACTTTATCATAAAAATTAAATATTAAAATAATAGTTAAACAAAAAAATTAAAATAATTAATTTTTTAATTTGAAAAGCTACTTAAAAAGGACTAGCTATTATTCTAATTTGAGGAAGAACGAAAAGAAAAATAAATTCAACATCAATATTTAAAAATATAATAGGGACCTCATAGTCACGAAAGTGTCGGGTAGAAAAATACTTTAAAGACTATATATATATATATATATATATATATATATATATACGTATGAGTGATTAACCTAGACACTTCTTTTCTTATTAAAGGTGAAGTTTAATTAAATAGATCAATTTTTTCGACTATTTTATATTTTTATTTAGATAATAATTTAAACTATTTCAATTATACAAATTTATTATTAATCGTCTTTCTGATATCGACATGAAGTTATAACAGCATATCTTCTACAGGTGCATTTGTTTAAGATTAAAAAAAAAAATATTTTTATCATATGATTTTTTTTAGAGCTTTTTCACAAGTTATTCTTTCAATTTACGGAAAAAAAATCACTACAATATTTTTTTTGAGTGTTAATTAGCTTTTTTTTTTTTAAGAAAAAATAACCTAATTATATTTATTTTTTTTTATACATGCCTTTTAATTAAAAAAAAATTTCTTAAGAAATTTTCAAACAAATGGCACTGATTGTTATTATTTAAAACATCACCAACAGATTAATGTGTTCTTAATTACAATATGAAATATGTCATATAAATCCTGATATTGTCTTTTACAAAGTATAGTTATTATAAGACTATATTTTACGAAATAAAAGAATGCTTCTTATCAAAACTCTTTTTTATTATTTCAATTTATATGATTTTGTATTGCTTTTGATTATCTATATGGAAACAATTTAACATAAGTTTATACCACAATATGATATTCCCATAATATGATATTACGCTCAAAATAAAAAATTTATTATTATCTATTAAATATGTAGAAGATTGCAATATTAATTGTATTAAAATAGTACCATAAAAGTACTTAAATACTAAAAATAAATAAAAGAAGAAAACTAAAAAAGAGATAACAAGAAACCAAAAGAAACATATCAAGGTAAGAACTTGATTCCAATTCTAAATAATTTTTATCATTTGAATAATAAATTTGAATAAAATTTAGTTTATAGCAATTTATATATGTTCATTTATCTTGTGAAAAACAAAAACAAAACAATGATGAAGAAAAAACTAGAAAATAATGGGATAATGAAGAGTTTTGGTGCATAAAAAGTAAGTTACTAATACTAGATTTAAAATATAAATAAATGAATTTAATAGTAATGTAATTAATTAATCTCAACTTGAATAAAATTTATTTAAATGGAGGTAATTTAGAAAATTATAATTATAAATTAGTAGTGGCGATTATAGATAAACAATTAAAAGTGCCAAAAGTCCCCCATATTCATTTCAATTTTCTACAAATAAATTTATATTTTTAAAATTTTGTAAGATATATATATTCAAAATTGACTGTAATTTGCTATCATTACATGGTTGCACTCAACTTAAAATTTTAACAATAGGAAAATGTTGAAAAATACTATTATGCCAGAAAAAATTGCTCGGAACTCAACTATATATCCAAAAGACGCGGCATATTAAGTGGCGTTTACATGTGGTTTGATTCTTTTTCTCACTTTTGCTTTTTTCCTATCTTCATCAATCAATATTATCTTGCCAACCAACTTCTACATCGAATTTTGCTCTAAATTAGACATCTGCATTAGTGCGAATGCAATTGATTTATTATTTTATTTTCATTTGCTTTAGGTTCTTAGTTGAAGTTAGTCCAAACGCCTATAAACCCCATTGCAACCACTAAAAGATTTTTAAGTCTGCATTTATGCCATAGAGTGCTTTTAAAATTTATTGGGGTGCTAGCATTGTTACTTGATTATTTCAGCACATGCCAAATTGGGAAGTTTTAGTTTTTCAGTTTAGCTTGATGATTAGCTGTTGGTTATAATCTATTGTAGTTAGTTATTGATATACACTCTATCCCTTGCATCAAAAGCTACCAGCATCACGTACATAAACTCACCTCTTGCACAGATTGACTAGATTCACCAATTCATTTCTCTCAATACACATTCAAGGTGCTGCAACCATCGATTGTTAGAGTTTTGCAAATTTCTTGAATCAAGTTTCGGCTTTGCAGGTTCATATAGCAAGGAGCAATGTGAATCCAATTGCAGGGGATCTAGCCCGTATTAGCTCCATCCAAGTGAAAGTCCTGGTATTCTTCTACCTTCTGTAGTCTTCAATACACAAAATTACAATCTTGGTCTAAAGCTTTGTGGTTAGCCCTAAAATCGAAAAATAAGTTGAAATTTATAGATGGAACTCTCAAGAAACCAGATAAGAGTGATCCTTTATTAGCAAGGTTGTAGAGTGTTGGTAGGCCCACATCCCATGAGCATAAAAAAACAAAAAACAGCTTAACCTATTGTCATATGACGCCAAAAAAGAAAGGAAAGACCCTCACTTAACATCAAAATCATAACCCATAATAATTTAAATACTTTTTTATATGGTATTTCGGTAAAATATATAATAGAATATGAGAATTTGTGAGTATTTGCGGGATTGTTTAGGAAACCCACCGCCAAATGTGGCTTCATTTTTTTTCTTTTTTAAATGTTGGTCAAGATTTTTGCTTGCCAAGATTCTTGCAAACCTGTCATGATATGTGAGAACCTGCTACCAGCTGTGATGGGTTCCATTTTATTTATTTATTTATTATTTTTTATTATTTCATGAATTTGCTACCACCTGTGGCAGATTTTTTTTTTTTTTTGTGCAATCCGCCATTACCTGTGGAAGATTTTATTTTACCTTTTCCTTTTTTTGTGCAATTCGCTGCCATTTGGAGTGAATTCTATATATATATATATATATGGGGATGAATTTTGAGAGAAAAGAGAGAAAATGTCACATGATTTTTTTAATTTTTGAAGTGTAATCGTAATCAATATCCATTTATTTAATCTAATGATACAAAATTTCATTCTCACTTTTCACATAATATAATCATTCGCATATGATACATCCCCTGTATGTGTGTGTGTGTGTGTATATTGAAATACTATTTTTTTCAAAATATTCATGCAAAATTTGTTTCACTCACATTGTATGATTAGAATTGTTAAATTTTCATGCTCAATTTGTTTCTCATTCACATGCAAATTTACTAATAATTAATTGAATTTAAGAATAGCATCATATATGCTACTAAAAATTACTCCATCAATAAATGTCATGTAAAAATTATTTTCTTTTTGCATTAGATGACCGAGAATTCCAAAAAAAGAAATACTTTAAAAGTTTCATATAACAATTTCCTTTTCTAATTTATTTCACGACACAATATATTTATGGAAAATGAAACTTTGAAAAAGACAAAGAAATTAATAAGAGAAAAATTATGCAAATGATATGGTTTTAGTATTTTTTTTTTAATAGGTTTCACTTTCATATTTAAATTGAAATAAAAATGAAAAATTTTCTTTTGATATATTTCCTTTAACTATTTTTTATAAGAAAAAAAACTATCAATGAAACTTGCATTATTAATTTCCATTTGCCTGTGTTTCAGGACAGATTATTAAGAAATGTATATTGATTATCATTGATCATCTTCCTCGTAAAAATGTCAAGAAAAATATAAGTTCAAACAAATTTTATAAATTCCTACCAAAAAAATTTATAAATAATAGATTATGTTGATTTGAAGGAAATGTTTACATACTTAATCCGTTAGCTCTTTAAAATTAATGAGTTTATGTCACCCAAAGCGAGAAGTTTGATTTAATAACTTTAATTATTACAGAAATTCACAAAAAGTATAATAAATCAATTGTAAATTCTATATATATAGATGGATAAAATAAATGGCATGTTACAAAAAAACAAAAATAAAGATATGAGAAAATAATAAAATATTAGAACTAATGGCCATTGCTATTAAACATTATTACTATGGGTGAAAATAGGTTAAATTAGACCAAACTTTGACCTAAATAAACTTGACTTTACTTATATTTTTTGATATATACCCTGAACTTGAATTTATTACTTGACATGGTGTTTATTTTTCTTTAAGACTTGACATTTTTAAAAGTCTGGTGTAGTCTGAAGGCATATTTAGAGTCCTATTTAATAATACAACCTTTAAATGGACCAAAAAAGCCTAGTTTTAAATAGGACAAAGGCTTTTAAATAAGGCAAAAATACTTGTTTTTAAATGCGAAATATTATTTGTACATACAAATTAGATATCTTGCGAACATATATAAAGAAAGAAAGATGGGTCCACCATCTTTTCTTTTTCAACACCCACTATCCTTGCATTTTTCTTTCTCTATGTGTGTCTTCATCTATAAGATATTTGTCTTGTATATACAAATAATATTTCTTTTTTTGAATAAATCAAAACTTCTACATTAGGTTTAAAAAAAAAAATCTATTTTTAAATAGACTAAAAGACTTATATTATTATTAGGGTTTTAAAAATAATAATATAATAAAATTTAAATGATTTATATAATAATAATAATATAAACAAGCTAGTCTATTAGATGCAATGGATTTTTTAAATAATCTGTACCCTAATATTTTTGGTTAAAAATGCTTTGTTGGAAACCATATTACCTAATAAATTATCCAATAAACTATCTCAAATTTAAGCGATCACATATTTTCAATACTTGAATCTAAATTGTTACTATTTAGGTTTGATTTGATAATACTATGACCTTTTTCTGAGTTACTGAATTTTTTGAACTCTTTAAAAACTGCTCTTAAAAGGTTATAGTGATACTATTTGATAAAATAATATAAAAATTATTCTAAATAAAAAAATCATAAAATTATTATATAATAAAATTATTTTTAAAATCTAAAATAACTATAATGGATATAAATATAATTAACATAAATATAAAAAAATTTAAAATTATATCAGTATAATTTAAAATTATATTAATTTTTTAAATTTTAAAAAATATAAATTAACTTTAAAAAAGGCACTCGTTAGAATACCCTTGGCTTTTAAATATTAGGAGCAAAAATACCCTAATATGTCTATTTGCCAAACCAAAAAAAAAAAAAACTTATTATTTTCATAAGCAAGAGCGCCCTAAAACACTACCAAACCAAGCCGTAATGAATCATTACAAATTTTTTCCCAATATCACTTTTTCAGTATAATAACGATATAACAATGACATATTACATTCAATTTTACATAAATACACTATTGAGTTCGTCGTTCAAGAAAGAAGTATCCACTTCAGGGCAAACACGCTTTTAAGGCCAGAATCAAGTTCGAAAAAATGATGAACAATAGGCAAAAGACCGTGTTAACTACCAAATATCCAGTTTGGGTGGATCAAAAGCACACCCAAATATGCAATAAGGATAGAATAGTATTCAGCTAATAGCTATTTCATTAATTTTACACCTGTTTACAATCTAAAATCTTCGTTGAGCCTAGCCATTTTCAATAGAAAACTCCAAATGGAAGAAATCCAACCATCAAATAAAGATTCTTCTATTTTTGGCCTTGTAACTGTTGATGTCTGGTCCATTAAATATGGCACTATGTAAGTTTTCATGTCACTTTGAGAGATATCAAGATGATTTCCTGATACGTTAAAGAATTTAACTTTCCCAGCTTCATCTAGAGCCCTTAAACCAATCCAGTCTTCAGTGTAGAGCTTAGTCTGCATAAACAAATCATGCTATTGATATCACATATCTGAACATGAAAATTGATATCACAAATATGTGTGAAATGATTAAAAAGGAAATAATGAAATGCCAAAAAGCATAAATTTCTATTCCGGACGTCTTTGATTACACCTGATAATGTTATCATATATTCAAGGCATGCACAATTTTGATCGTGAAGCGTCGGTGCCTGTAGTATGTTTGCGCCGGAAATTTCATTATTACATGCAATTTTCCAAGGATTCAAGTAATCCATGATAACTTATTACCTATTCAATTTGACTGAACTAGCAGAGGAGATTAAAATGTTTCTTTTTCAAGATATCCATGTAAAATGCATGTCAAAAATGGTCAGACATAAGGTAATAAGTTATCCGAGGATTCCCGTAATCCATTTCTTGACATTTTAATTATTTTTTTTTGCATGTCAAACATAAGATACTTCATCTTTCCTCATCAAAGTGGTCTCCCTTCCAATGCAGCTTGTGTACTAGACCATGGTCAGTACATTGTCATACCACATGGAGGTGGGAGTAGAGAGATTAACACGTAAAGCCACTGGCGGCAGCAAAAGCCACTAAGAAGTCGGGCATGCGACACTTGCAACAATAATATACAGATATGGAATGATTAAATTACCTGCTGTGCTGCCAAAACAGGATGGAATGCCCCATCTGGATAGTAACCAAACCAAGCTGTTTCTTTTGGTATTAAAATTGTATCCTGCTCAAACTGGTTTCCAGCAGACAAAACAGCAAATCAGCCGAATTGACACAATAGTTGTAAATTGGATATCTCAAATTAAAGAGATCAGAGAAAGATTACAAAATTCAGATAACGCACCATGATAAGTACCAAATTCTGTAAGCTAGCAAATCGTTGCCTGTATGTGGAATTCCTCTTACTAATTATTTCATTATTAAGCTTTGGAAGGAACCTGCACCCTCTAAGGTAGCCAGACATATCCTGAAAAAAGATACAAAAACAGATTATGTTTCCATTAATCTGATTTGGAAGCCATAGGTACACTTGATGGATTTGCAACCACTGTGCTACCCTCTGGCAATGTCCATATGTCCATAAGGAGGAAGGGGGGGGGGGGATTTGATTGGACATGGAGTCATTGACAACAGACAGTGTACCAAATAGTTATCTGATGTGTCAGATGCAATTAAACAAGCAAAAGGCAACTTATATCAAATGATACTTTTGGTAAAATGAATGCAATCGACACAATGCAGGTTAAGACTGCATAACATGTATTGTGATGCAGTACAAAGAATTGCATCTCCAAAATCCACCAATATGAACGGCTGTAATGTTTGAAGATTGAAAACACAACATTAATGAAAATATCATCCAGAACAGAAATATTTAAGAAATAAAACCATGACTCACTGTTGGGATTTTAACATAGCCACTGGGCGCAAGATGTTCCTGCACCAATTCATTGGATAAAGAAATAAGGAGAGTGAGCAATTTGTTTTTAGGAATGGATATCCGGAGGAAAAGATTTTGAAATGAAAGTAAATCAGGCCATGCTAACATCCATTTTGCAGATGACCCCAAATTTCATCTCAATAAAATAACAAGAATGAAAAGTCAAAGTCAAAACCTGAACAAAGCTGCTGTAGACCTCCAATTTGATGATAGTATCCACAAGGGTACATACCAACTCAGACTGGGAAAGAAAAACTCATGTTAGACCATACTGAGACAACTCTTTCATTAAAAAATTAAAGATAATTAACAGCTTAATTGTTTAAAAGGTTTTACTCAATCCAAAGATATGCTCTGCTAAACATGCAGGATCAAAATTTCATGGTCAGCAACATGTAGTTAAAAAACTTACAAAACAAATTAATTTTGAAAATGAGAGTGTAGCACCTACCAGTTGCTAGGGTAAAAATTAACGATTACAGTAGTATGTTTATTATCTATTGCCATAGTATAATAAAATGGTCATGTTGCTTTATCCCATACAATTTATCATACAGGATAGCAAGCTGAAAAAGTTTGCATCAGGCCCCAATTAATAGATTAAAACAATTCATAACATTAGGCTAGATTCCTACTGAGCATTGAGCATCAAAATCCGGTGGTTGCTCCATATAATCTTTCTCAGCAAACTCCCTAAGAAGAAAGGAATTTTTAATATCAAGTTGGTTGAGCTGCATCATGACAGTCATGGAGTGAAAGTGGCAAAGAGAAAGTAGTTTCAAAGAGTTTGTCATTCGCTTGGCTTAGGGAAAAAAGGTAAAGGTGTATGGTTGAGGTGGCAATAACCTAAGCAAATACAGAATGCAGTTCAACATAACTCTAGAGGATCAAGATACATGCAGACTCAAACTTGACTCTTTCTTGTCTTTTCAGTGTTCAATAAATATGAATTGATCCATCCAAAGGACCCTCAAAGCAAGTATATCCTCTTTTTCTCTGTTTCATTGTGTGCATAATCTTTGAGACTGCTCATCTAAACTTGCTATTTCTTCATTCAATGCAATATCTGTGACCAATAAAATAATTTGGCAACTCCATTTATGTAACTAATCAGGAAACTTTATTACACTTTTTAATTAAGCCTGTTGCATTAGTATCTGCACTTCTATATAGAAAGCCAATAATTTTATGCACATCTGATGGATCAATTTCTTCTACAAAGTGTATGCGACTTAACTTTGACAAAATACAAATAGCACAGAGGAATAGCAGAGAATTTCTAAGCACAGTAGTAGAACAAGCACATACTCCACAGAATGGAACAGATGCGGTACCGGCATGTGGACCTCCAAGTGAAATAAAATTCTTAACCTGTATCATGTGCAAAGGGGGAAAAAAAGGGTATAATACACTACATTGAAATATCAGTACAACCACTGGATGCAATATCAGGGTTTCTTTTTTCCTTTGGTAATAAAAGTGCAATAGCTTAGATCACGAAGTTAGTTCTTACAGGAGGTCCTCCACCACAAAATTCAATAATCCCTCTCCCAATCAAGTTGCCCTGAAAACCAAAAGAACAAAAAAACAAAGTAAGTCAAAAACTGAAAGTCCAATAAGACAATATAAACCAAACAGAAGAAAAACATACAGGAGGAGAAATATCAAGATCAGAAATATTTATATTGCAACTCCAATTTGGAATAAGATTAATAGGCTAGTCATCAGTGCAGTAATTTTAATGATTTGTTACTGCTTTTAAGGCCACACATGTCCATGATTATTTTAAAAAGTTCTAACGAATAAATAAATTAGAATGGGGAAATCCGGCACTACGGGTCTAAGTATCATGTCATTAATATTCAAAAGCAATCAATTTACACTTTCATTAAAAATGTGTTGTAGAAGTTAAGGCAAGGAAATGCACAAAGCCTGGTAAAAACAAAATGACGGGGAAATCATTTTATAAGGGCGTAGCATTGAACAACAATCCATTTAAAATGACACTTAGAACGAAAACACATGAAAAATCAACATTTATCTCTTGAAAAGAACATGCCTGGGTAAATTAGAACATTAACGTCGAATGAGTTGCAAAAAACTGCCATATCTTGCCAGTTTGAGTGCAATTCTGACCCAATGGGGTGAAGTGAATTGGCCTGGTCAAAGGTCCTTGTCACAGGTCCTTGTCACTAGTAGCGGTGCCATTAGAAGGCCAGTCCAGATTTAATACCTATGCCTATTACAGATCTTCCTTTACAGATCTACCATCTAATTCAACTTATAATATTTATATATGCAAATAACATAAGAATATGCAAGATCTGCATATAAAACATCCAACGGTGGTTGGTTGCAGTTGAAACAGAATGTGATCCCAAGTAGATGTTACATGCAATGTCAGAACTTAGAAGTCCAAACGTCAACGTTGCCACTTAAAAAGGGCTTTACCTAACCACTAACTCAGCCCAAAATTGTACGACCAATTGGAAGAAGACCAAAAAAATTATCTACATACAGAAACACACATATTTACATAGCTCTGTGCATTTGATCTGTAAATAACTACACTCTTGCAAGCTTTAAATGTTATGCAAATATATACAAGCAAAAGAGATATGGCATCTTCCAAGGCATGGCTCTTTACAAAGTTTTCTCAACAAATCAACAAAGTCACAAAATTGATTACAAAGAAAATATCTAAACAAAAACACCATTGCATAGTTAATGATAAAATGGTTTCATAGCACTACTTATTCACCTGAGAAAGTCCAACAATGTTGTAACCCTGTCTTAGATCACTCATCTTCTTCACCTATAGACAGAACAAACACTTATTCGAAAACAAATTATGATTAAACTACCAGGACAGATAATTACCAAACAACTTCACCACCTTCTCACAGGCAATAGTTGTCTGCAAGGATAGAGAGTAAATATTATGGTCATTAAATTGTCAGACACCATTTATAAAATGGAAGCATTTCATTCAAGAGTCACCTGTTCTAATAGGGGCTTGGTCCAAGAATCCCATGATCCATTTCCAATTTCTCTACAGGTAGATGAAGTACATATAGCTAATTAAGGTCTTGTTACATCCCTAACATAATGTGTGTGTGTGTGTGTGTGTGTTGCGTAAAACATCTATTTCTCATGTTATTAAGGGAAAAAAAGTGATAACATCTGCAAAACCCTCTATCTCAATTATTTTCAGGCATACTGTAAAAGATTTTACACAACTGCCTCCATCTATGGCACATTGGAACCATGATTAATTGGCCCTTGGATAAGGACTAACGGCCAAACAGAAATTAATGCTCAAATGAGTACAATAAATATCAAGAAATTTAGCAATAGCATACAAGCAGTATCCTTGAGCACCAGACCAATCACTTAAAAGCTTAATGAAGTGTCGGATTCCGGAATTCTTGCATTTATCTCCAATACCTAACACAAAGTTCAAACACGAAATCAGTATCTAAAAGCTGAGTATCCAACAATTTTGTGGAGATAGACTTGTTCTTGCTAATATATGCATTTAAAATTTTAAATATACCAAAGGAATGCCAATGTTGGATCTTTGGTCTATTTGACATTAACAGAAGATAATTAACTTTTTTTCACCTCTTATGACAATAAATATTTCTCTTTTTGTACTAACATAGAAAACAGCACTATTTCTTAATTACTATTTCATAGGTGCATTTGCCTGTCTCCTACTTCATTTCAAGATATACTCAGCCCTACCTATGCCACCCTCCATGAACCAAAGTTGAACAAATTATCCTTCCCCATAAAAAACTTCACTGCTATATTCTCTCTCACAGTGGATTCATTGACAGTCTAACACATCCTTGTTTATATGTTTCTTCTTTGTTTCAATAAAGAAAATCAATTCACCAACAAAAGTTGTCATTCATATGCTCGTCAACCTAGTTCGTACAGTCTCATCAACTTCACCAAGCAGACATATGCAACTGGAGAGAGTCTCACATCGCTTAACGATATAGTCAAGATAGCTTTTATAAAAGCTTGGGTAACCCTCCCCCCATGAGCTAGCTTTTGAGGCTGAGTAAGACCCACTCAATTCTTAAGAATAAATTCTCTTTTCTTTACTCTGTAAAAATTTCATAAATACGATGACAAAAATTACATAAATGATATGTATGAATGAAAAAAGGGCCACATAAAACTCCTAGTCAATTGGCAAAATGGGCTTACTCCATGTGTACAATCAAACAAACTAGACCAATAAAAGAATATGAATATCTTGCAGCATGCTTTAGCAGGAAAAACCAAAATTTCATAATCCATGTTAGAATAGAATCCCTATGTTATAAGAATTATCCTATTTTCCTAATTTATTGATATTTTCTTTTTACCATGTTATTTCCTATTTAAATTGGATTCTCCTTTAATTACTAATTTTCCTTTAACTATGTTTTTCCTATTTAACTAGGGTTTTGGGATTATATATTATATATGTCATATCACTATTTTCTACGGAGTAAAATTATTAGCCTAAGGGTAAATCTTGGAGGAAGCGAGCCCTGAAAGTGATCACCCTTAAATTCCTAATATTCTATGACTGGGTTATCATATAGTACCAAGAGCTGCTATATTGGATGACTGCAAGGAGGAAAGTTCAAGTGACGGCTTTTGACAAGGCTTCCAACTATCAACTTGATGCTATAGTAGAAGCAAAGGCTGGCATGAAGATAAAGGGGCCGAAGTTACTAATACCTCAAACTGTTCATGATTTTATAAACCACAAATGGCAAGAGTTGACTCAAGCTCTAACCGAAGCAAGCAACATGTGGGACATGGAGGAGATAACAACGATTCTCTCTCATTTATGAAGGTTGAATTTCCTCGTTGGGAAGGCAGAGACCCTAATGGGATGGATCACTAGAGTTGAACAACCTGTTCACTTCCATCACACACCAGAAACTTTAAAAGTAGGATACCTGTTATCAATCTTGATGTGGATGCAATGCAGCAGTATGATCGGTTTCAGTCTGTTACTACTTAGAATGAATTTATTGCAGGTCTCCGTGTTTGTTTTGGACCTTCATTATATGAAAAAATTGACGCACAAATGGCAATGTCAAACACTTATTGTTTTGGATTACCAAAGCCGATTTGAACTACTATCCAATAGGGCAGAGGACTAGACTGAACAACAGCTGGTGAGACCAAGCACCCACGTGTCATGACTGCAGGACAGTTGGTCCATGACAACTTGCTTACCCAATGGAACCATATAGTTAGAGATAGGAGAAATTTGACTTGCCAAGGAAACTGATCTAGAACCAAATCAACTATGCAACATCTGACTTTATTTCTGCTACCCTTGGAGAGTTATGACTATGAGATTGTGTTAGGTATTGTGTGGCTCCACTCAATGGGATCAGTTCTTGGAATTTTTCTGAATTGCTCATGAAATATATGAAATATAGAAAAATGGTCACCTTTAAGGGAAAACATCATGAAGGTATCGCTATAACGGCTAGTCAATGCATGGAAATGGAATGCATTGGTCCTGCAGCTTGCAGCTTGGATTTGCCAGAATGTTCAAAATTACAAGCAGTTTTTCATTTTTTTTATGCTCCTGCACTGAAGAAGAAGATAGGAGACACTGCCATAGTGCAGCAGCACTACTGGATATTGGGTCTTGTGGTGAATTTCTAATTCAGCATCAACATTGCAACATGGTAACCCTACCATTTTTGGATTGATAGCCATTTACTTTTAGTTACGTTGCTTCCTATCTTAACAAGGATTTTTCCTTTAATTAAACAACCTCTCTTTAACTATGTTGTTTCTAATTTTAATTAGGGTTTTTTCCAACCCGAGGCTTTTCATTGTAGCATACCACCCTCATAGAGGTAACCCTTTTCCTTTTTCTTCTCAAATTCCTAATCTTCTAATAAGAACCCTAGCTTTCTCATCAACCCATTATGGATTTCAACATAAACAACCAACAATAAACCATGAAAAAAAAACCATTTTTTTTAAAATAAAGGTCTGAGTTGACCAAATCCATTGAAAACTGACACACTATAAAAACAGGAAGTAGAAAAATAAAAATAAAGCAGCAAAGAAGCAATTAAGAAATTCAACAACAACATCAACGCTTTCCCACTAAGTGTGGTCAGCTACATGGATCAAACTACGTTATAATATCCTGAATCATGTTTGCAGCAATTAAGAAATTTCAGATTCAGGGTCTATTGAAAACTTAAACCCAAAAAAAAAAAAAAAAAAAATAGAAGTTCTAAAGTTGACCAAAATGATCCAATAACAATAATTGATATACAAAGATTAAGAAAAGAAGCTCAACTCAATGAGAAAACTGACCATTAAGAAAATCACAAAATAAAACAAGAAGAAAGGGATTAATTACCATGCAAGACTATGAATGGAAGGGGCTGTGCCACACTGATATTGAATGCGATAATAAGGAATAGCACCACAAGGGTCGAAAGCACGCTTGGGTTGGCCATTATGAACAATCAATAGTGTCACAACAACAACAACGACAAGAACAAGTTGATGAAGAAGAAAAAGAAGCAGAAGGATTGGTTTGTGGAGTGTGAAACTTTTTGCTGTTGTTGTTGTTGATGTGGGGTGGGTTAACGAAGAAGAAGAACGAGAGGAACGATGTTGTATCTGACATTGTTATACCAGCTCAGCTCAGCTACCACTCTCATTTTGGTGGGACCCCCCCTTCTCTCGCTCCGTGCGTGGATACTCCGCGCGTGTAGCCAGAATTTAGGACACCGCTTCCTCTTTTTCGATCTAATTTAGGGTTCGATTTTTAGATTTCTCTCTGATAAGTCCTTTTTAATCATATCCATATAGGAAAACACTCTGTTAAACAAAAATTGAAACAAAAAAAATCAAAATATATTTATTTTTAAGTTATTTAATAAATAATAAGCATATCGTGTTTTATTGATTTAAAGATGTGTGATAATTTTGTTTTCTTAGTTTAAAAGAATGATATGAAAGTAAATGTTTATATAAAAATTAGCATTACTGATAATTAGTTAATTTAAGTAATTTATAAATTGTTTTTGATAAATTAAGTCCTGATTTAAAGTTTTGTAAATGAACAAAAGGTAATCCAGAGAGAATATTATCTCTATAATAAATTAATCAAACTTAAATTAAATTAGTTAAAGTCTATTAAACGATAAATACTGATAATTCAATCTAATAATATTATAAGTATAAGTCTTAATTTTGATTTGAGATAAGATGAGTAAATCCTAAAATTAAATAATAAAATTAAATGTTCTTATGCTTATAAAGGCTTATAAACCCTAATTTACACCCTAATCTTTAACACATTTTGGTGTAAAATTCGGTTTTACACCCTAGTTCAATCTTCAACCTCATTCTTTTAGGTGGTCACTTGTTCGATTCACTTTAATGGCCATTGAACAGTTATGATAATGGTAGTATGAACACTTGTTTCACTCTTTCAACATCGAAGTTTGAAACATATTAGCCGAATAACCAAAAGAAGCGTTCAATCACCTTGGCTGCAAGTAGTGTAAATGAAGAAGAATGAAGACAAGTGTAACAAGCACATGAAGACGAAGAGCAGTGGCTGAGCTCACCGTGCAACAAGTATTTATTAAAGACTGATTTTAAGTCCCAAAAAACGAAGAATGATAATAATTAAAGCAAAGTTTAACTAACGCTTGCATAGTTACATGTAGTTTGATATATCATTTTCAAATAAGTCTTGATTTTTTTTTCAAAAAAATTTATTAGTATTCAATCTATTGAATCTCAATTAATTTAAACCGACTTAACTTGATCTCATTAGGAGGATAAAATTTTTTTATTATTAATTTTTTTCTATTCACATTACTCGAATTGGAGATGTTAATGATAGAGAATAATTTTAACCAACTTAAACAACCAACTATTAGTAATAAGTCTTGAATCTTATAAATAAAAAAGGTTAATTCTAAAAGAGTTTTATTTCATAATAAATGGACTTCAAATAAGATTTGTTAGCATTTAATAATTTTTAAAGCATAAACACCCAAATAAGTTCCTAGCAATGTTCTCGATATACACATTAGTTATTGACAAAAAATAATTGATTCTATGATTCTTAATAATTGTAAAAATTAGACATCTATAGCTTCGAACTCACTTGTAATCAGTAAAGAGTATGATATGGAGGTAAAATAATCACTAGAACTTTTCTAATTCTATCTTATGTGACATCCTTTAAATGCACATAACTTAAAAAATTTCCCCCAATCTTTCAAAATGGTGCATTATGCAAACTATGTATTTAAATGGCGCCACATAAGATTGGGTTAGGAAAGTTGTAGTCATTATTTTATCTCTATATCATATTCTTTATTAATTACAAGTGAGTCAAGATCATGGGTGTTCAATTTTTGCAATTGTCAAAAATTATATATGTCTAATTTTTACAATTGTTAGAGATTATAAGACTAATTTTTTTATCAAGGACTAATACATCCATTGAGGACAATGTTGGGGACCGATTTGAGTGCTTATTCAATTTTAAATGTTAATTGCTAATTTTTAAAAAAATAAGTAAAAGTTATTTTCTTTTGGCGGTGAAATACTTAAAAGGTTATTCTGGTCGATAAAATAACTAGTTTTTTTCCGGTCGTGAATTAAACTATATGGGCCATGGGTGGAAAAAGGGTTAGGGTCATGTGAATGAGGTTTGGTAAGGTTGAATAGTGTAAGTTGGCCCACAGCCAAGAAAAACGTTATGGTCAGGGCGCAAAATTAAGTGGTGAACCTCAATAAATTCTGGACCGAAAAAAAAACATAAGAGGCGAACCTCAATTAAAATGCATATATATAAATTGGAAAAGTAATTAACAACACAACACAACACAACACAACGCAAAAAATCAGCCCACAATCGAAGGTGAGGATCAGAGAAACGCTCGTGTTGACAGTGACAAACGAAGAAGCAGAAGAAGAGAAGGGAGTGACAGTGATCACAATTCACAAAGGAGAACAAAGAAGAGAAGGATACGAGGAACACTCGTTGTCGTACGATATATGACGTGTCAAATGATCGTCAAGCTCCAGAGGTAAGAAAAACCAGACATGTTTCCTTTCTCATAAACATGCACAATTCTTCCATTACCATCAATTTCTCTCTCTCTCTCTCTCTCTCTAAACCTGTTGAGGTTTTTGAAGAATAAAGCCACATAGGTTGCTTCTGAGCCCAAAAAAAAAAAAAAAATCTATAAAATCTTAATTATTGTTCTCAAGTTATTTTTTTTTTTCATGTTTTGATTTGATATATGAAATCATATGAACCGCACCACCGCTTGCCACTCCTAATGCATCATCACTGCTCACTGCTTCGCCCTCAACTTTTTTTTAATGAAAACAATTAATGAAATAATAATTCCAACTTTTTTTTTAAGGTAATATTATATTGATGTTAATGTATTGTATTATATTATATTATATTGTTGTTATTATATTGTACTATATTATTATAATGCAGACAGTACATTTTTGACAATAAATAAATAACGAGTATTTTTTATTTTATTTTATTTGGCTCAGAGTAGTGGCACGTTGAGCAAGAATCCAACGCCGGGAAGGAAAACCGTGGGACACTTCTCAGTCACGGATATCTAGTAAGTGCTTCTCTCTCAGTCTCTTTGATTCATGCGTTTGTGTTGAATTTGGTGTTTTTTTTGGTCACTTTTTTTAGTACATAATATAACAACCCCTTAAGATAACATGTTATTGCCCTTACCTACGAGTGTATTACTAGTTTTAGTTATATATATTTTATTTGAAAATTATTAAGAGTATATATATGTGTGTGTGTGTGTGTGTGTGTGTGGTGTTTGTGGGACATTATTTCTCACAAAATAGGGAGGGGATTCATAAGGATCTGTTTGGTTATACATATATATGTTTTTATCTCTTGTTTTCAATTTAAATCACAAAAATGACACGTTGTTTTCAATTTGTTTTAGAAAACAAAGTGATATTTTTGTAATTAAAATTGTAAACAAGAAATGAAAACAGAAACAGTTTTATGAAACCAAACAAACGTTCAATTCCAAATTTCAGTCTTGACATTGAAGTCATTGCATGATATCTGAACAGCGAAGATTGCATGATTCGGAAAAATGAGCCTAGACTTAGTGCAGAATTCGAATGGCAAGTCAGAAGAAGCTGCTCCACATGAAATACAAGTTGTGGTCAGTAAGGAGAATATAACTATACCTACGCAGAATGTGAATGGCAAGTCAGAAGAAGCTGCTCTACAGGAAGTACAAGTTGTGGTTGGTAAGGAGAATATAGCTATATCTGCGCAGAGCGCGAATGGCAAGTCAGAAGAAGCTGCGCGACAAGAAGTACATGCTGTGGTTATTAAAGACAATATAGCTATGCCTGTTGCTTCATCTTCAGAATTGGAACAAAACGTGGTTCTGCAGCCTCGCAGGGGGAATGAACAAACTCATTTGACTAATGGAAATGAGGAGGACATACAAGTTAATATAACTGGGATTGGGGGCATAAATTCTGGCAAGGCGGTGGAATATGCTTCTGAGGATCGCACTGACACTGAGTGTTCCAGTTCCAGTTCTTTTGGGGATACAGGTTCGTGCGTAGGGACTGACTCCAGCTCAGGACTCAGTGATGCTGAAGTTGAATCACCGATGGATGACGATCGGAGTGAACCACTTCTAATACGGTATGTTTACATTGCCTCAGTTGCATGTGTTTGATTAGATTGTTGACCACTTATGCATTTTACAATTACAATTTACACTATTAAGTATTAACCATCCAGCAAGAAGAAGGTAACAAGTCATTGGAGGAGGTTCATACGCCCTCTTATGTGGCGCTGTAAGTGGCTAGAATTGCAAATGAGGAAGCTTCGCTCTCAAGAACTTAAATATGATAAAGAGCTTGAGGCATACGATTGTAAGAAGCAGCTTGAATTTTCAAAATATGCAGTAGATGGTTTTGATGTCAAGTCAATACCTATATCTAATGGCATTCGTAGGAATAAAGTTATGAAGAGGAAGAAAAGGAAGAGAGCTGAAGAGTGTGATTTAGCATCATACGTGTCTAACCATGCTATATTCTCCTACTATGGTATGTCATTTCTTGATTGGTTGCAGTTTAATTTGCCCAATGTATTTCTCCCCTGTAATTATATAATTTTCCATCCTATTTTGTCATTGTCCAGAGAACAAAGACCCTACTGATGGTTCTGGTGTGGAGGATCTTCGTGGTGTTGCCATAAGTGAGTAGGAGTAATATACATAGTGCTGTTTTTGTTGTTTATGTAAATAGCAAAATTTAACTGGCCATTAAATTGAATCAAACAAGGTGAAAGAATTACATACACAGGTTTTCATCTTGATTTTCATGTATTAACTTATTATTATATGACCTTTTTTATGAAACAAGTTTTGATCAATTATTTCCATGATCGATGAGATTCTAAATTTTTAATTCTATGCTCCCTGTCATTGATCTCAGGAGGTAATGCTGATAACATTGAGGAGGCGACGTTGAATGATATGTGGGATGCTTTAGATCATGAAGATATTGATAAATCATTGGTTGACATCGTTCAAAAGATTGAGGCAGTCGAGTTACAAGTTCAGAAATTGAAAACTCAGATTGATAACGTGGTTAGTGAAAATCCAGGAAAGTTCTGTTCCGTAACTCAGTTGAGCATGATTGGGCCATCTGCTGGATTTAATAATTCTGATCGTAATCTTTCTTCTTTCGCTGGTAATGAAAACATATTTCCAGTTAGTTTTGCTCATGCTTCTTCTCAGCTTAAATCTGAGTTATACATGGAAGATCTACTTATGCCTGGAAATACATCATCAACTCGTGAAGGGATAGCTCCTTTTATTGAAACCACCAATAGGCCTCAGGTTGAGGTTCTGCAGGAAAATGTAAGATTTTTTGTATGAAAGTAACTTCAACTGGTTATTATTATATTTTCTGTTTTTCTTTTGTAAATTTATGATGTTTATGAACAAGCACATGTGATTGTGCTTGATATTGGCTATCATTGTAACCATGGAATTTTCCGATGTTTGCACCATCCTCATGGCTTTGAAATTGGTAGTACCATATGTTTGAGTTTTTGTTACACCACCATCCATGAAGGAAGTTCACAAGAATTGATATGTCAAAGAATTTTTATAATCGAGCGAGCTTATGGTTGTTCTCATTTCCTGTTGTCCAATTCACAGCAAAAAATTGAGATGTACAGCCTAACCCCCCCCCCCCTTTTCTCCCAAAACACAAAAAAAAAAAAAAAAAACAAAAAGTATTTCCTTGTTGGTGGTTTTTAAATCTTTTTTATGCATGTATATAGTGTAATTATATGTGAATACTCTTGACCTGCTGTGTCCCTGCTATGCTGTATTCTAGGTTTTAAAAAATTGCCATATCCTCCTACTTGGCCGTGTCATATGCCTATCTCTTCTTCATATGTGCTTCTTGGAATTAGAAGTACTTTTCGGTACAAAATTGCTATCCTCATTTCCTAGAGAAGGATAATACTTGTTAATGCTATGCTCTTTGATGTGTGTTGTTATTTGAAATTTTGAGTTGATGACAAGAATTTTCATAGTCATGAATTCGATCATCCATATTATACTAAGGTTGTTTATTTGAATAGCAAGCTTTGATCAATAGCTTTATGTATGCCTTAGGATAATTACAAACACTGAAAATCTGTAATTTTTTCCTTTTCTTGCATGTAGACCGACAATGATGTTCCTATACAAAATCAGGCGGCTAATGAAGAGTTGCATGATTTTGGGAATGCTAGAAATCAGCTTGCAGAGATAACCAAGGAACCAGATGAAGAACAGAAATCCACTGAGAATACTGTACATAATGGGCATTCTGCTTTGAAAGCATGTTCTACATCAAAGTCAAATTCCCCTAGGAACACAAGGAGGAGAAAGCAGAAGAAATCTGGCTCAAAGAGGAGGAGCTGGAGATAATCCGGTTGAGCTGAATCTGCACAGAATGATTATTTCATGGTAGAGCTGGAGGAACTGGGAATTCCTAAAAATTTTTGCAAAAGACTTAAAATCGTACTGTGTAAATTTTGCTTATGTTGATATATGCTTTTTTATAAATCAAGAAATGATTGCATGATGTGAACATGTGTAGGATGCTCTATTCTTGATAGGAAGCTTTGATTGCAAATTATTGGAGCATTGTTTTTTCAAGTAAATGCTGTTTCTTTATTTACTTCAGGATTATTACGCCAGTCATTGCATGAAGCTTTTCTCTTTTTGCTCTATCCATTCACTACACATCATTTGACACATTTTGAAAAGGATGATCTTGTTCTTCCTAAAACTATAATTTTAGTGTTTCTTTCTATTTTTCCGCATTTATTTGTCTCTTGAAATGTTGATTTTGCTCATACACGTTAGTCAAGCATATGGAACATCTTGCCTATTCTAATAAAAATTTGGTTTAAATCATTGTTGGATCATATCTCTACCTGTCTTCACTATTGTTTGAGAATTGAGACCATGTGATGTGCTTGTTTATATTATTTCTTCTTAATGTGACACTCTCTTGTGGCTCAAACTTCCTATAGAGCACCATTAGAAAATAAAAAGGATGAAGAAGAAAAAATGGGCTGTCAGTAATTTTGACGATGAATTCATACCAAGAGTGTGGCATAATATAGATTTCAACTCAAGTAGATTGTAAAGTACTGAAGCAACGACAATCAAATAACGGTTGGCTATAAATTTATCAAAGTAGAGATAAAACCGAAAGAGTGGATTATGGCATATCAGCGTTTTACTATTCAGGTTCTTACATTTAATAAGATCTTAGCTCCTTGATCTTTTTCATTAAGGGTTAGAATATTGCATTTTGTTATCTAAAATGTACACCTTAATTTAGAGAACCCAAATCTGGAGGTAAATATTATCATTTGTTTAACAAAGATTTTCAGATTGAATCCCTGATCCGTACCTAGGCTTCCGCCTCCCTTTAGAATACAATTTTTTCAGAATCTTGCAGTCATAGAACATAATTTTCAACAAAAATTGAGCCAAATAATTCCTTGCAGAAGAATACTATAAACCATTCAATTGTCACGACTCTCAACCATGGAATTGGTCATATCTGGTCGGTGGCCACTTAATAAGACTTGGCAGGAGATAGCATAGTTGATATACTCTGGAAATTTTTCTTCACAGTGCGAAACAGCTGAGTGGAGTAATCATGGGAACCAGAACAAGAGAAGTCACACAATATGCAGAAAGGCACCGAGAATGGTACATAATCCAAGGCAGCAGCTGATGGCTATAATTCTATGATATCAGTTTTTGAAACTAAAAAAAGTAGACTTAGTAGAGTCTAGAGAAGTTAGATGTACACAACGTCATCCTTACAGGTGGAGAGGCTGTTTTGAGGATTTGAGCTCGTAATTTCTAATTCACAATGCATAAAAGTCTTGAAACTAATATATAAATTTGGGTGCCTGGCCTAGTTAACAGCTTAAGCTTTAGAATTATATGCCAATTAGATTCCATATGTGCTTGTGCTGTGTTCTAATCTTGCCACCGTTTTCCTTTCATTCCCTAACTAGAGCTCTCTGGTTGAGTTAGGAGCCATAGTTCTCAATGGACTATTGTCTTGCGAAATTTCCAATTTTCACTTCCTTTTGACCTTTCTTCCTATCATCTCTCTCAGCATCTCAAAATGCAGTAGATCATTTCAGCTTTCACGTCTTTCCATAATTGCACCAAGGTTACCTGAATAACCTCTAGATGTGAAGAATGCAAGTAATTGTTACCAGGTACAAACTCTCTAAAGCTACCATCAACCTCAAAGACACTGCAAGCAACCTCTTTATTTGATCCTCTCCTCTTCATCATTTGTTTTAACGTCCTCCACATCTGTCCACCTTTGTTCTGTGATACACAGATTTCTCATCATCACATAGTCCCCCAAAACACCGCTTCTCCATCTTCACTGCCTCTTGTAGCACCCTCTCAGCCCTTGCAACATCTTTGAAGTAACCACAAGAAAATAGAAAAGAACTCAATGTTATCTCATTAGCAGTGTAAGGCATGGTCTGAATCAATTCTTCCGCCTCATCCAAGCATCCAGCCCTCCCTAGAAGGTCAACCATACAACCATAATGCTCAATCTGAGGTGTAAGTCCAAATTTCTCCATTGCTTTGAACCATCTTCTTCCTTCCTACACCAAACTACAATGGCTGCAAGCAGACAGCACACCAATCATAGTTATCTTGTTTGGTTCAAACCCTTCCTTTATCATCACCGCAAATGCCTCCAATGCTTCCTTTGCACATCCATTAACCGCAAGACCATTAGTCAAATTGATTTTGACTGAAAAACAAACATGTTATAAAGATACCCCGCACAATAAAGTCTGAAAGAGCACTAGTACATGGAAAAAGAATATCTGTAATCTTATTACATTTACCTAAGTATCCATATAATATAAAAGACATGGTTGAAAGTAACAATCCTCTTCCTTTTATAACATGAAATTATAACACCAAGTTAAAAATATACATATGTTTGGACGTGGCCCACATGGTTTTGAATGAGGTACAAGCATGTTTCAATGTTGATTCAGTGGAGAGTCTTACTCAAGGACAGCAGGCATTTGGACCTGCATGTTTAAGTTCAGTTTGATCTTCAGCAGGTGCATCAGGTGTTGCAAGTGTTTTTACTCCAGAAGGTTCTTCTTTTAGTGCAGGTGCATCAGGTGTTGCAAGTGCTTCTACTCCAGAAGGTTCCTCTTCAAGTGCAGGTGCTTCTGGTTGATCACTTGGTGCTGGAAAAAAGTCACTAGAATCTTTCTTTGCAGGCGTGTTAGTGTACGTTACTTGACGAGATTTGGAAAGGCTTTTCCATTTAAACTGTGGTATGACAATTGAGCTATAAATCATTCTGCTTATACTTCAGTCTTTATCAGAAGGACAACCCATATTAAAGCCAACTATCACTTTTTGATCTGAATGGAGCCATCAGTATTCGGGTCTTGTTATTAGGAATCCAACTAATCCCACCCGACCTAACGAAGGTCCCTGTCATAAGCCAACTATCACGATATTCATGGAAATGGATTAGAGAAACATCATTACAAGAAAAATTCTTAGGTAGGAAGTACTTATCATGTCATCGATCTGTTTGACATTCCATTCAACGATTGACGTGTATAATTGCATTCTTGGAGATTGCTTTAATTTTTAATTGTGGACTAGGCAACTTTACACGTTTTTAATATTGAATAGAGTGACTATGGTAGGCAGTGCATAACCAAGAATAACTCTTGTTACAAAGGCTTTCAACAAGAGCAGAGTGGACCACGTTGGTAACAAGCCAGGTAACAAGCCAGGCATGATCAACAGATATGCTTCAACTTGAGGGAGATTGTGTCTCAGTCCAAATTTAGTAGTCATGGCCTCAATCATCCACATACTAAGGTTGCATATTGGAATGGCAAGCTTTGATCAATCTCTTCATGTACGTAATAGGATCATTACAAACACTGAAAATTTGTAATTTGGTCCTTTTCTTGCATGTAGACCGAGGATGAAGTTCTCATTACAAAATCAGGCAGCCAAGGAAGAGTTGCGTGATTTTGAGAACGCTAGAAATCAGCTTGTGGAGATAATCAGGGAACCAGAAGAAGAACAGAAATCCACAGAGAATACTGTATATAATGGGCATTCTGCTTTGAAAGGATGTTCTGTTCTGCATCAAAGTCAAATTGGCCCTAGGAACACAAGGAGGAGAAAGCAGAAGAAATCCGGCTCAAAGAGTGGGAGCCGGGGATAATCTGGTTGAGCTGAATCTGCAGAGAATGATTATTTCATGATATAGCTGGAGGAACTGGGAATTTCTCAAAAACTTTGCAAAAGACTTAAATTGTGCTGTGTAAATTTTGCTTATGTTGACGTATGCTTTTTTATAAATCAAGAACTGATTGCATGATATGAACAGTAGGATGCTGTATTCTTGATACGAAGCTTTTATTGCAACTAGATTTAGACACGCGAGTTGCAGGGCAACGAAATAAATATATTTTTTGTTAGAAAAAAGAGATAAGTGATATTAATTAGACCACTATAAAAATAATCTAGTAAATTTTGTCTTAATAATTTGAAGTTGAATAACTATGCAATAGAAGAAAAATATTCTTTATTTAGCAAAGTAAAACAAAGATATTTATTTGTTATAATTATTTAAATACAATAAAACTATATACATATAAGATATTTAAATGAGTTTTTTTCTTTTTGACGTCATTTTTGTCTTTACTCTTCATTTAAGATTAGATAATATGTGCTTTATTTTCATTGATACCTTTTTTGCTCCTTTATAAATGCCCTTTTTCACGCAAAGATATTGTGTCTTATGTTTGCTTGTAATGCTTTTTCTTTAACATTTGCATAGATATGAACTCCTCATTTGATAATATTATTGTCAGTGAATGTGCTTCCTAAATAATGTTAGAAATAAATATTAAGAGCTAAAGATTTGTTTACTTTATGGAAAAGCAATCATATGCTTTCCATTTGTTTTTCTTTGATTTTGTTATTTTGGAATAACAAAGAGAGGTTAGGATTCAAAAATATTGTTTAGAATAAAAGTTTTTATGATAGTGTAGTCTTCCAAATTGTGATTGTTCATCTTTATTTGGAATATAAATGTGCAATGACAAAGATTTTACAATATTGGTGGTATGTTAGACTTAATTCGTGTGCTATTTCTTATTTATTTAGGGTTGTAATTTTATTGATGCATAATATTTTATAGATTTATTTTTATCTTATTTGGTAGTGAGATTATTAAAAGGACAATAAGATTAAAAGAAAAATATTAAACATTTGATTAATGGTTGGTAGGAAGTTGATATTTTTGTAAAATTATTTTTTAATATTTAAATAAATATTTAATTGTAGTGTTTTTTTTTTTGTTTATTGAAGAGTCATTAGAAATTAAAATTTGGAAAATATTAAATTTGAATAATTTTGAGTAAGGGGTTGACAGTATATAATTAATTTAAAGTATATATAATTAATTATGTTAATATTGGTGGCTTAGTGTATGGTGCCATAGACTTAAAGTGTATATAATTGATTATGTTAATACTGATGGCTTAGTGTATGTTGCCATAATTAAGTAGTAGGATGTTAAAGGTTGACATAGATGAATGACAACTTGCATAATAAAATGACATGAACATATTCCGAGATAGGAAATAAATAAAGTGTTAATACCACAACTTGCGTTTTACATATTCTTGATTTGTGCTTTACTTATTCGTGATGTTCTATAGATTTTTTTTTTTTCATATTTGATTGTGAGATCATTAAAAGGATAATGTTAAGCAATTAATTAACTATTGGTGGGAGGTTGATATTTTTGTAAAACATTTTTTTAGTATTTAAAAAATAAATATTTAATTGTTTTATTTTTTTCTTTATTGAAGAATTATTAGGAATTAGAACTTTGAAAATATTAACTTTGAATAATTTTGAGGAAGGAGTTAATGGTATCTAATTAGTTTAAAGTATATATAATTAATTGTGTTAATATTGGTAGTTTAGTGAATCTTGTCAAGATTAAGTAATGGGAATTGAAGATTGGCATGATTAAGTAACAACTAGTATAATAGGATGATGGACGAGAGATAAATAAAGTGTCAATACCATATCTTGCACTTCAATTCTTTAATTAGAGTACAAAACTTGATTTAAGAATCAAATAATAAGAATGTAAAAAAAAATGAGTCTAAGTTTTTTTTTTTGTTTTTTTTAGTCTGATATAGTTTGGTTTGGTCTAGTTCGGTATAGTATGGTTTGGTAAGGTTTGATTTGGTTCGGTCGGTCCAGTTCGGTTTGATTTGGTTTGGTTCGGTTCGGTCTGAGCCGATCCGGTTTTGTTAGGTATGGCCCAGCTCGATTTGGTTCGGTTCGGTCAAGCCTTTTTTTCAGTCTGGTCTGGTCCTTTCTGGTTTGATTTGATCCGGTTCAGCCTGATTTGGTCCGGTTTGATCTGGTTCGGTCCAACCAATTTGGTTTGTTTTGGTTTGGTCGGTTCAATCTGATCCGATTTGATTGGGTCCGATCTAGTTTGATTCGATTCGGTCTGACCTAATTTGCTGTGAGAAGATGTGATTTTATAAGATTAATAGGATTACATGAGAAGATGACACTTTTAATAAGAAACTAATACGGCAATATTATAGAGCATCTTAAGTATCAACCTTTTAATGTGCCGTAAACTGGGATTTAGAATTAATATATTATAAGTGGATTTATTGAAGAATTCTTTTTCAAGTAAATGCTGTTTCTTTTTTTACTTCGGGGTTATTTCACCAGTCACTGATTGAAGCTCTTCTCTTTTTTCTCTATGCATTCAATACATTTTGACACATTTTGAAAAGGATTGTCTTGTTCTTTCTAAAACTATAATTTTAGTGCTTCTTTCTATTTTTCCGCATTTATTTGTCTCTTGAAAATGTTGATTTTGCTCGTACACGTTAATTATGCAAGCATATGGAAAGGTATACATGTTGCTTTGGTATAACATCTATGTAAAACAATTTGGTTTTCATGTTTTTGACTGGTTTGATTTCAGGGTCAACTCAATTTCTCTATGGGCAGTCCTTTACATTGTCAACATGAATCTCAGTAGTAGATGATGAAGACTAACCAGCATAGCATTGCATGTGATGGAGATCTCATTTTAGTCTCTTCATGTGCAAGAGCAGTGTTATTCGTAAGCTAATTATACTATACCTTCATGCTGCACAAAAATGTGAGCAAACACATCTTGCCTATTCTAATCAAAATTTGATTTAAAACATTATTGGATCATATCACTACCTGCGGCTCCACTATTGTCTGAAAATTGAGACCATGTCATGTGGTTGTTTATATTATTTCTTCGTAGTGTGATATTCTTTCGCGGTTCAAACTTCCTATGGAACACTACTAGAAAATAAAAAGGATGAAAACCAAAAAAAGATGCTGTCAGTAATTTTGGTAATGAATTCATATCAAGAGTGTGGCATAATATAGTTTACAACTATAGTAGATCCTAAGGTACTGAAAAAACGACAATCACATAGGGTAGAATACGGTTGGCTATAAGATGTACCCCTTCAATTTGACAAGAAAACCGAAAGAGTGGATTATCACATATCAATTTACTATTTAGGTTCTTATATTCTGCACTTTGATATCTAAAAACTAAAATGTACCCCTTCAATTTAAAGAACCCAAATGCGGGGAAAAATATTATCATCTGTTTACTGCAAGGATTTTCTGATTGTATTCCTAATCTGTACCTAGTCCACTTCCTCCAGTTATAATACATTTTTTCAGAATCCTGCAGTCATAGAACATAATTTTCAACAGAAATTGAGCCGAAATTCCTTGCAGAAGAACACTGTAAACCATTCAACTGTCACAACTCTCAACCATGGGAGTGGTCATATCTGGTCAGTGGTCACTTAATAAGACTTGGCAGGAGATATTCACAATGCAAAACAGCTAAGTGCAGTTATGATGGACTGGAAAAGGCACAGAGAATGGCGGCACATAAGCCAAGGCAGCAGCTGCAATGCAAATGCATAATAGCTATGATTTTAGCATAAAAGTCTTGAAACTACTATATAAATTTGGGTACCCAGCCTAGAGTTGTATTCCAATGAAATTCCGTATCTGCTTGTGCTGTGTTCTAGTCTTGCCACCGTTTTCCTTTCATTCTCTAGCCAAAGCTCTCTGGTTGAGTTAGGCGCCATAGTCCTTAATGGACTATTGTCTTGTGATTCCAATTTTCACTTCCTTTTGACCTCTCTCAGCATTTCAAATTTCAATAGATCATTTCAGCTTTCATGTGCTTCCATAATTGCATCAAGGTTGACTGAATAACCTCTAGATGTGAATGCAAGTAATTATTACCAGCTACAAACTCTCTAAAGCTACCATCAACCTGAATGACACTGCAAGCAACCTCTTTATTTGATCCTCCCTTCTTCATCATTTGTTTAACATCCTCCACATCTGTCCACCTTTGTTCCGTGATATACAGATTTCTCATCATCACATAGTCCCCAACACACCACTTCTCCGTCTTCACTGCCTCTTGTAGCACTCTCTCAGCCCTTGCAACATCTTTGAAGTAACCACAAGCAAATAGAAAAGAACTCAATATTATCTCATTAGCATTGTAAGGCATGGTCTGGACCAATTTCTCAGCTTCATCCAAGCATCCAGCCCTTCCTAGAAGGTCAACCATACAACCATAATGCTCAATCTGAGGTGGAAGTCCAAATTTCTCCATTGCTTTGAACCATTTTCTTCCTTCCTCCACCAGACCACAATGGCTGCAAGCAGACAGCACACCAATCATAGTTATCTTATTTGGTTCAAACCCTTCCCGTATCATCATTGCAAACACCTCCATTGCTTCCTTTGCACATCCATTAACTGCAAGACCATTAATCAGAGCATTCCAGGAAGTTGTTTCCTTCTCAGGCATCTCCTCGAAAAGCAATTTCGCCTTTGCGATCTCACCACATTTTGCGTACATATCAATAAGGGCAGTGCGGACATTAGCATATCTATCAAGCTTCTTCCTTTGGGCAAACCTATGAATCCAACCACCTAAATCCAAAGCACCCAAGTCAGCGATGGCAGGAAGAACACTCACAAGAGTCACTTCATTCGGTTCCACGGCGGCACTCAACTGCATCTCATGAAACAAACTCAATGCTTCATGGGGCCGCTTGTTCCAGCAATACCCCCCTATCATCGAATTCCAACTAAACAAGTTCTTCTCCGGCATAAGATCAAACATTGTCCTAGCTGACTCAACATCACCATTATGGCAATACCCAGAAATCATACTAGTCCAAGAAATCACATTCTTATCACCCATCTTCTCAAACAAATCCTTAGCCAAACCCATACTCCCCAACTTCACGTACCCATCAATCATCACATTAACAGCAGCTGAATCCCTCTCAGGCATCTCATCAAAAAGCTTCCTAGCATCATTCATATCCCCACACCTCACATACCCAGCAACAACTGCAGTCCACGAAACAACGCTCCTTTCAGGCATTTCATCGAACACCTTTCTAGCACTCCCCAAAACCCCAAATTTCACATACATATCAACCAACGCGGTCGCCACATACAAATCCAAGCAAAACCCATTTTTCACAACAACCCCATGAACCTCTAACCCCTCCCTCTTCGCCACACACGCAGTGCAACCCTTCACCAGGGCGGTGAAGGTGTATCCACCAGGCTGGAACCCAAGACCCTTTGTTCTGCAAAGGTCCCTATAAAGGGTGAAAGGCTCAACAAACTGGCGAATTGCGAAGTGGGTGTTGATCATTGTGTTGCATAGGAACTCATCGCGCTTGTGGGGGGTGTGATCGAAGAAGCGGCGAGCGTGTTGGACTATTGCAGCGGCTTCGTGGCGCCGCGAAAGAGAAGAAGTGGCGGTGGCGAGGGAGGAGGAGGTGGTGATGAGCTTGGCGAGGAGGTTGAGGTTGTGGTGGAGGGAGTGACGGAGGATGAAGGCGTGGATTTGGAGGAGTGTGGAGAAGGTGTTGTTTTTCCGTTGGAGGAGATAAAGGCATCTTCTTTCCGCGGCGGTCCAAAGGGACCGTTGCTGTTGTTGTTGTTGTTGGTGTGTTTGATCTGGCATTGCTTGTGTTGGGTACAGTGGTTCACGTTTTAGTTGAACTGCTCACGCCGTCTTATTTGTAGTTTCTTGGCGGGATTTGACTTGAAAATGTATATAATGTTATTTATGCATGGCAGTTAATGCATTAGTTAGTTTATTATTCTCCGGGTTATAAAGTGCGAAAGTGATAGATTATATATTATTAAATTATTTTGATAGAACTTATATATAACGAAAGTTACTAATTTAAATGTGAATAATTCTCTATTTTCATGTTTTATAACTATTTTTACTTTAAATTATCCTAATCCATTTATTTTTTTTGAGGGGTTTGTTTACCGATTAAAAAATCAAGGGTGGGAAGTTTTTAATTGCAAAAAATAAGATTTTACATTTTTAATACATTAGAAGCCATAATAACTTTTCACTCTTTTACCAATATCGAAAATCTTTTTTTTTAACTATTATTTGTATATAATAATGGAGATATTGTTTTTGATATAGGTAGAATAATATATAAATAAATAAAAATTTTAATTATATAAGTGATGAATTTATTTATAAGAAAATGTGAAAAATTACATGTTAATAATTGTGAATTTCAATTGTGTAAGTAATAAATTTGGCAAAAAAATATTTCATACATTATCAATTATCTTACTATATTTATCATATCCATAAAAGCATAACTAAAGTCTCTAATTAATTACACATTAATCTCTAAATGTCCAAAGATCATTCTAAACCTATGTATAAATAACATTTTCCTCCTTAAAATAATTTTATATATGCATGATTGCTACTACATTAGCTAGTTTTATCTTGTTCAAAATTGATGCAATCTAATCAAAGCTAAAAATGTGAGCCAAAATTTTAAAACCAAATAAACTAAAAAATTGACAAAAGTTTTAGTATGTGCTTAATAACATAGCATCTTAGAGATTTCGTCAATTATTCATAGGAGGGAGCTAAAATACTTAATATAAGTACATAAGTGCTTATTTGATTTGCAATACAAATGGGCAAATCACGTTTTCTCATTAAAAAAACACATTCCGAGATTGGGTTGTAAAAAAGGACGTCCTAACCCCTTTGGATCAAAATTAATTTTAACCGAAAAACAAACATGCTATAAATATACTCTGTACACTAAACATCTGAAAGAGCACTAATATATAGGAAAAGAATATTGTAATGTTAATACATTTACCTAAATATCCATACAATATAAAAGATATGATTAAAAAGTACAATCCTCTTCCTTTCATAACATGAAATTACAACACCAAGTTAAAAATATACATGTGTTTAGATACGGCCCACATGGTTTTGAATGAGGTACAAGCATATTTTGAATGTTAATTCAGTGGGTAGTGTTACATAAGCCACAGTAGGCATTTGGACCTGCATGTTCACCTTGAGTTTTAGCAGCAGGTGCAGCAGGTGCTGGTGTATCTACTCTAGGAGTTTCTTCTTTTTGTTCGGGTGCATCAGGTTCTTTTTGTGCGTCCTTGGGTGTTTTCTTTTTCATGAACATCAATCTTAGGATCTTGACAGCAATGAGGGACACAACTGTAGCTGAGGGAACAAACACAACATCAGGGACAGCTTTCATGAGTCTTAGCTGAGGCAATGCTTGTCCAGTTCTCTTAACCACCATGGCTGCTGGAGGTGCCACTATTGCAGTGACTATCATAGACCCATCCACTTTGTTGATATGCACATTCTTTTTCAGGAAGTCAGTAAAAATCTCCCTCCTGTCTTCTGGCCTAGCTTTGTCCCATCGATTGAACAAGTCCTGCAAGCTGAGAATTTTGTGAGTATAGCTCAAAAAGTTTGCTGGTTTGTGCCAAAATTAATGTGAATGAAAAGAATTAATGTTTAAGAAAGTGTTTTTCCCAAGGGAAGGGTTCTCTTATTCTTGTCAAATGTTCTCAAACAAAGCGAATGTTTGATTTAAAACGAAAAGAATTATCCCTTTCTTTGAACACAACATTAAGGTTGGTTTCTGTTTTTTGTCTAGCTTTTGAGTGTATTTATACTACGTATCTTATAAATAGAAATTAAGTCGATGATTCCACTATTACATGTTTTTAAGGTAGTATGCAGTAAAGTTTTTAGAAAGTTATACTCCATGCTTTTCAACTTAATGATATAAATATTTTTCAACATCATAACTTTTTTATCTTCAGTTATAACGATTAAAAAATGTTTATGATGAATCAAAATTAACCTATTATCTTAATTATTCAAGAAGTTTGACTTGATGCGTGCAAATGTACAAGTTATGTAAGAGAAAACTAACCGTTACATCCTTATGTGATGGTGGATCATAATGCTTGCCAGGTAAGGCCATGTTGATGGTGCTGCAAAAGATTTATTAGGATGAGTGAAACTGTTGCCATGATGATAATGTGAAATGAATTTGCGAGAATCAAACTTCTCAAAGATTTGTGGCCATTTTTAACGAAGTGTACAACTGGAGAGACTTAACAAATGATACATTTTGTTTGGGACAAGAGTCCAACTAATTTGGATTACAACTAATCGAGTCAGATAAGTTCACCATAGAAATAAAGTTCAATCAAGGCTAATTTTTCTCGATACATAAGATTTGAACATAAGATTTTACTTTAAAAAAAATGCTTGCGTCATACTACTTAAACGAATAAGCTTTGGTTTTATTACCATCCTTTAAACTTTTTGTTTTCATTTATTTCCTTTTCCTTATTTTGCAAAGGCAAATAATTAACGGCTGATTAAATTTTCATTGGAATTACATGCTTACCTGAAGGTATCAAGAATGGCAACGAGGAATCCATCGAAGTCTTTGGTATCTTTCTCTACAAATTGATCATACATTGTATCCGTTACCAAACTCAATATCTGGGACGCTGACACTCCTGAGGTGCAAAATTCACAATTGAAAAGCATTACTAGTATATAATATAACACAAATTAATATTATGAAAGTAAGAAGATGAATGACCTTTTGGTCCCATTCCCATGAAACTCATGTTCATCCCCATGATGTTTTGTATGTTGTGAATACTTGATCAAAAAAGCAATCAACTATAATGATGGATTCATCAAATCAAGGTGGGGGGGATAATAAAGGAGTGGGTTGATGGAATCTCCAGTACTTTGCAGTTAAAGGAAGGGATGACTTTATTAGGCTGGAAGTAATATATAGTACCATTTCTTTTGCTGTCTGTAGGCCGGATTCTTGGCATGGAATAGCTTGTGAAGCAAAATAGCTTGATCTTTACTGCAGTGTATGTCTATCTGCTTGCTTTGGAGAGCAAAACTTATTTTATTACCAAAAAATGAAAAAAAAAAATATTTTAACCCTTCTTTGGTGCATTAATAATAACCTTGCTATTTTATTTTTCTTTTTCCCTGATTGTTCCATATGAAGCAGTAATTCATAGTTCTGCTTCCACAGCAAGCCACACTAGATTTTTAAGTTGCCTCTGCTAGTGTTCAGAGTTTTATTATTATTATTATTTCTGATAGTAGCTATAAAGAGAAATGTTGCTTGGAAGGACCTGAAATCTTTTGGTCTAAATTACGGTGTCCAGATTCTAATAGACTTCAATTGGTTTGGTTCAAGTCAAATCGATCTATTATGGGATAAAGCTCTCCCAAGTATAGTTTTTTTCATTCACAAAATAAGAACCCAGAGTTTAAGCTATTAATATGTGGTAGTGAACTGGTAATTAAAGATTTCGTTACTTTGGAGGGAGGAGGTTTTAGTGCTGTCATTGTACAGAAAATAGATAGCCTGAAATTTTTGTTCTTGAAGCACGTGCTATGGGCTGTCTTAAACGAGAGGAAATACCTATAGTGGAAAAAGTTGTATAGTATTCCTCTCGTGCACATTTTGCAGCTTCTTAGGTGCTACTTATATGAAACTTTAGCACTTTTGGTAGTTTTCATTTTATTAATCTGTGTTTTCTATATAGTTGTTAGAATATAATATGCAGGTTATAACAATTATTATAGGAGTTGCAAATAACTACCAAAGGAATCATGTTCATACTTCATAATCTACTAAGAAACTTGCATGCTTGGGGCCTAATCTAATGAGATTTTGATTCCAAAAGTCAGACTCATGGCAGAGTTGTCCTTCAGGATTCAGAGCCATGTAGGAAACTGGTTGAGGATCAAATAAACGTCTTTCTCCAATTCACTATCTAATAGGCTTTTCTACTAATGTTAAATTATTTAAAGGAAGCTCCAGATCTTGGCGTTTTGTATTATTGTAATATTGTTCATAATCACTGTAAGGTAGAAGAGCTTTTGTTGGCCACCATAAGTCCAGAATTTGGAGTGCCAAGCTATAGCTCAAATTACATGTGAATTAACGTGGATACATGATTCACTTGATGAGATTTAGAAACCCTTTTCCCATAAAACCGTAGTGTGGCAATTGACCTATAAATCATCAAAAGGACAAAGCATATTGATGCCAACTATCACTTTGTTGATGTTAAAATACTCATTATCACTAGACACATATGGATTAGAGAACATTGTTACAAGAGAAATTCTTATGTAGACCCTACCAGGTCATCTACTAGACACTGCATTCAAAGATCGACATGTATAAACGCATTCTCAGGGATTGCTTCATATATGTTTTTCACACTTCAAGATTGTGCAAATCTTTGTCTGTTTTCGACTGATCCTGGTTTCAGTGAGCCAGAGATAAGAGCACCTCTCGAGATAGTTCTTCAGATTTATTGCTGGTCGTGCAAGTGTCAAGAAAAAGTCTTGAAAACAATCACAATACAAGCCATTATAAATAATGTGCACCAGAGAGTAAGCGAAACTGTGGAACAAGAATAAGTTGCTAGCATTATAACTGAGCATTCCCCATCACCAGCTACAAATACTAACTGTACCTGGCAGTCATAAAATAACTATCTTTCAGGCTAAGTCATAAAATAACCATCTTTCAGACTAAGTCATAACAGAAAAGGTCGAGAACTTCAGGTTTGCCAGAACCTGAAAGTGAACAGTTATGCAAATATGAAAGGAACCAACATATTGGAAATGCAACTGGTTTCGATAGAAATAGAGCTTTTTGGAGCCTGTATATGATGAATTTATGTATGGTTGGAAGTATACATTTGGAAGATCAAGGTTTTATGCAACATTTTCAAAATTCACATGTTATCCTCTCATTCAATGTCAAAATTAATTATTCAATCATCACCAATTGTAATCAAGTTCAACTTAAGAATTGAATCCAACTTGGTACTTTGATCATTCATTACCATTTTCTTACAGTTCCATTTGAAGATGCTACTGAGCACCAGAAGTTTTGCTAGAGGGTACCTTCGACAAACAAAATATAGGGGGGCAAAACAGGTCTTTAAGTACCATAAACAACTTACTTATGGCTATAGCAGGTGAAGTGGCAAAGTGAAGAAGTAAAACAAACTGATACAATGGATCAGGGTGGATCAAGCCAAAATGGATGGCGCCTTTGACAATGCCTATGCCTATAGCTGGAAAGGCAAGATATCTTACTAGAACAATACAGAAAATAATTGGAAGGTGCATGCCTGGTCCTTTTAAACCGGAAAGAATCCAATTTCTGTCATCTCATTCATTTTCAAAAGTATCTTCCAGATGGTACTCAAATTGAAAGATAAAAGACCAAACAACAACAACCACAACCAAGCAGATAAATTCATGTTACCAGGTACCCTTAAGATTGGTGCCAAGTACCAATGTCATTGCTGGAATGGTGGCATCCCTGCAAACCAATTCATTTAGTTGACCACAGTAAAATCATCCATTTTATAATATATAAAAAAAAATATCCATTTAAGGATAAATCATCATTTTTAATTCAATGAATATGAAAGATGATATAGTAGGCATTAACAGATCATTATTTTCATCAACAACAATCACACTCGTCATATTATTGCCATAAATTACAATCATATTAAGTTGCTTTATTTTTAAGCTAATAGCAAAAATTTTGTGGCTGAGAATGCTTGCCCCAGCATGGTTACAGAGTCTTGAACCACACGAAGAGGAGCATTATCACCAACTAATACATTTGAAAATTGAGGGACTACACCAACTACCAAACTAAAAATCTGCATTTATGTAAAAGGAAAATAGGAAATATAATTGTACAGAAGAACTAATAAGGTTTCAATATGGAGCAACGAAATTAAAAAGAAAACAATGCCTAACCTATGCTTCAGAGAATAAAAGTTAACAATTCAACAGTTGAAGCTTGCTATGTGCTTGAGAAGCATGATACATAGTTGAGATATCAACATAGTAAGTGCTATATGATATGACTTTGAGTCTTTTTTTTATTATTGAAAAATGAGAAATCTTTCAAAGGCCATCTTGGAATACCTTTAACAGTGACGGTGAAAAATTAAGGAATGACATTTATACGAAATATTGTTTGAAAAACTCACCCTTGAATTGTCACCCTCCTCAAATTTAATGGGATACCAAATTGACCAAGTATTACCGTTTTCTTCTTGAAAGTAATATACGACATTCTATGCTATATACCATTTTTTTAGTCTCCTTCAACTCAATAGGAAGAGAAGACTACTGAAAAAAAAAGAGTAAAATTGTTGGCCATACCGATCCAACTGATGAAGCTGCAAATAGTGCCTTCATATTGATCTTTTCAGCTAATATTTTCATCTGTTTCATAATAGTTGCCATTCTTGGTGCCTGTAAACGTTTAGAAATATGTAAAGGTCATAACTTCTATAATGTTTTCTACATGTTAACAGAAAACGAGGTTTGCTCATCCCTCATCACAAAGTGAAATGCAATACTATGCGAGGGCATGCCGCGTTGCAGAGAAGATAATGCATAAGGCATTGATCAATCTTGTTTATTCCATTAAACTCAGCTTAAAAATGTAAGGCTAATAAATTAGGGACTAGCATCCTGTGCTGATATAGGATAACGCATCCCTAGAGTTGTACTTGTATTTTAGACTTCATTAGTGAAAGAATCTAAAGGTAACAGAAATTCATGCAATACAGAAAAATTTACATAAACTAATTATATTAGAATATAGAAGAACCTTTGCTTATCTATCAAAGCACTGTATACTCGACTTCAAGTTGATCCACATGATCATTGGTCTGTGATCTGTCCTCAACAGTAACCAATAGTCCTGTAGAACATTTTGAAATGTTTTCTGGTTCATTTTCTTTTGAAGACAATGAGTTTACTTTGGAATCATCAACTTGGGCTAATCCATGAAGCTGACCTCACCTAATGGGACAAGATTTAGTTTTTCTTCGTGTTGTTTTTGATATTGACAAGATTATTAATGAGCAACTTTTAAATCTGTTAGTGAACCTGCCTGAAGAGCAGCACCCCACTAATTTTATTCTCTCAGGCTCCTTAGAACTTGTGAAATCGTTAAACATCAATGAAACTTTGCTGACATGACATGCTCCCTTCCATATAAATTTTGACATTTCTTATATGATCAGTGATCACAAATTCCTTACATATCTGTTCGTACTAGAAGGTATAATGAATTAGCTGATGCATACTACTTGTTCCAGATCCTTTTTCTTTTTCTATTTCTATATAGGGTGAATTGACGCTACTAGTACATATAGTTCCAGCACACACTAACGTGCATGCATAAATATGTATACATATCCAGAATTCAAGATGGAGGAAAAAGATCTAGAAGATTCATAACCAATTTCAGATATGTAAAATTAGAAAAATAAGTACCAAAATTAATCAGAGAATAAAAGACAAAAGCAGTCCTCATTTAATCATGTTACTCAATAAAAAAGTCCATACATGTTTAACAGCAAAAGCAGTCCTTATTTAAATATGTTATTCCATATAAGTTTATCAGCAAGAAGAAAACATATACACTTATTTACCTAAAAGATGGGGAAATGAAAGAACTTGCAAAAGAAGAAAACGTCTAACAATCCTCTTTTCCTATTGCTCACTATTCCAGAGGGAGTTCACTGTAGGTAGGTGAGCATGGAGCACATATAGTAGCAAATATTTTTTTCCAACTTTTTTGCACCTTCTCTTATATAATTTTTCTTGAGATTAGTTCTTGAAGAGAGAGAGCCCCTAACACACAATAGATGCAGCACCATCTAGAATTTTTGCAGCTTAAATTGAAATGAGACATGGAATGTTACATCAACTTTATGCTAGAACTAATTAATGGACTGACGTTGTGTCCACTATCCTAGAAGCTAACTTCATGTTCAGTAACTCTTGAGGTAAATCAACTGAGATATGTTATTTCCACACATCATTTTGGACACATGGATCAATATATACCATTTTAGACATGTAGATCGATATACAGAGAAACATATTTAAATAAGTGGATATTTCACATATAATATATCTAAATCTCACTTATCTATCTATTATAATATATTAAAGAAGAGGCCAAGGTTGTGGCACAATGAGCTAGTACCACCTTACATGATCTATAACCTTTCCACATCAGCCTCTTATTGGAGTTGGCATTCTCTAACTTGACCTTATTGTTATATCACACATAGTACCATAATTTTGGTTGAATAATTCTATTTACATATTTGATATAGATTAACAGTTCAAGACTTTGCAAATTGTAATATTGGGTTTAATGATAAAAACTTTTATGAAGTGACTAGACTCTCAGTCATTTACACCTTAATTATGATAGGAGACATTAATATGTCAATGTTAAAACAATATAAATACTATTTATTCTATTAAATTCAATTTAACAAAATAAAATTGAAAATTCATTAGAAATAATTACCACTTATTATTGTCCATTGACAACACCTGTATATAATTATACATGTAACACCGAGTCTCGAAACAAAGGAAAGGAAAAGAAGAAAAGGTTAAGGGCCTTTTATCTTTTGCTATAAGTCTAAAAAAGGGGGGGGGGGATAAAGGAACGGTGAGAATTTCACCGTATTATATTTTTCCTTTTTCCCGTTTTCCTTAATTCTGTTCAATTTTCTTCTTCCTCCTCTGTTCCTCGTCTTCTTTCCTTTTCTTTTTCTTTTCTTTTTCTTATTTTTACCATCAAAGCTTCTTTTTCTTTTATTTTGTCGCAAAAGTTTGATATCCACTAGTCGTTAAAACTTGAGGTGAGTTTCTAATCTCAAACCTTTTTTCTTATGGGTAAATTTTAGAGGTTATCTCAAATTTAAGGAGTAGTAATAAAATAGTATATGAGTAATATTTCAGGATTTTGCTTAATAATAAGTATATTAATCATTAGACTATCTCCAAACAAGTTATCTAAACTTGTCAAATATTTGTATTGATCAGATCTTTCTGATACGGTGCCAGTTACTCTTTCCGGATCTGTTGGGGAGCAGCTCGGTTGATTCCTCTTTGTAGTGAGTGGTTATTTATTTAGTGGCAATAGTTTTAAATCTATTTTTATAGGAGAAACTAACCTGTTAAAACTAATAATTTGATTTTATGCTAATAATTGATTCGGATAGTCATTTCACCCAATTGATTTCTCTTTTTAAAATGATAATTGAGTTTCTTTGGATACTAATAGCTGATTTAATATTTTGGATATCCTCTTAGTTATTTTTTCAATGCCATCGTTGCTATTCTTTCTTATTTTATAGTTTATTTATAATGAATTATAAAAGTTTATTTCTTACAAGAATTGGATTTTATAGAAGTTGACTTATTAAATTTAAGTGTTTCATTTTAAAATAAATTTATGTTGAGAAAACCATGATGGGTTCTAAGTTAGAACGTCGTTCACCGCTAGCGAAGAGATATAGCGGTACTGTTCGCCGTTAGCGAAGAGATATAATGGCCTATGTGCACATAATATATTTAGATGAGACAGTACCGGGTGAGGCAAGGCCCCGGCTTGAGACAAACTCATATTTATGATCAGATGGGTTGATATCACTCCCCATAAAAATTTAGTTCTTCTTGAATAACCCTCATGGAGTAATTAGTTTGATGAAATATTTAATTCTATATTGGTAAAGTATATTTATGAAGTCGATTAAGGCAATATATTGAGAATTATTAAATGTCTGTTAATGAGTTTTAATTTAAACGAAGGATGTTGACAAGTTTCCATTTATGGAAATATAGAATTGATAAACTATTACCTCAATCAATTTCTTTTGTAAATGTATAATTATCCAGTTGTTTTCAGTTATTTTAAAAGCTCGTGGGTGATTTAGTTTCTCCTTCTGTCCACTTTATTTATATACCCTCACTGAGTTTGTATGCCTCATCCTATTTCCTTTCCTTCTCTTCAGATTCACAGGGTGCTGAGTAGCAAGTTCTTGGGACTAGCTGTTCTACCCAGGATATTCCTTTTGGTAGACCTGTAATATGGAAGAGGCTTCTATTTTGTTGATTCCAGTACTTTGCAGCTATAGGGCTTAGGATCAGTTATTTTTGGGTCATGGATATAGTCATAATATGTATATTACTCTTTAGTATAGCTGATCTTTTGATCCTTATAATTGTTATTCTGGAAATATTCTGACTGTGATTTCTGGTTATTATATCTGATATAAAACAGGTCTATGTAAATTTTTGAATTCTCCAGTTTTCAGGGGAGACTCTGCCGAATTTTTGGCAGCCCCCGTACTTAAGTTACTAAATTATATGAACAAAATGTGGTCATTAGACTTGCTAGGTTAAGTGAGTTAGATTGACCTGTGCGCCAGTCACGGCTTATGTTTGGAGCGTGATAAAGTTGGTATCAGAGCGTGGGTAACAGGTCCTAAAGGCTGCAAAATGTGGACAATCATAGAATCTTGCTCGTAATTTGTGTACTCGGGCACAACGTACAAGCAAGAGGCTTTGAGTGACCACAGTTAAACTAGAGTCTATTGTCCAAATTATTATAATATGTTTAGTGTTGTTCTTTCAATTCTCCTTTCTTGATTTTACCTATTTTTGTTCTTTGTTCATGTCCTAGGTGACGATGCCACCAAGGACGAGACCTGCTAGGGAGCCGATTGCTGATGAGGCTTCCACTCAACTTCATGCAGCACCCCCACGAGGCCGTGGACGTGGTCGCGGCCGTGGGAGACGTGGACGGGGTGGTAGGATGCCTAAGGTAGTGGTTCCTAGGGCTAGGCGTGGGGATCCCGCTTTAGCTGAATTAGCTACTAGGATGCATAATATGCAACAAACAGTTCAGCAATTAGTGAATATTCTCGGTGGAAACCGGTAGCTTCAAATGGATCAGAATCAACAGGATTCAGAGTCTAATCAGGAGACAACTCAAGTTGAGCCTCCACCCGTTCAACACAGAGGGATAGAAGTTTCTTTGTCTGCATTCACGAGGCATAACCCTCCAGTAGTTAGTGGTTCAGACTCAAGTAAAGATCCTCAGAAGTTCTTAGATGATGTGGCATGGATATGCAGAGCTTTAGGGTGTTCTTCTACTCGAATGGTTGAATTGGCAACTTTTCAACTGCGAAACTTAGCTAGAGGCTGGTATCAGACTGTGCTTCGCGGAAGGCAAGCAGGATCACCCCCTTTGGCATGGGATGAGTTTACTAATTTATTCTTAGCTCATTTCCTACCAAAGAGTATTCGAGTTAGCAGAGCATGGGAATTTGAGTCTCTTGTACAGACAGACCAGATGACTGTAGCAGATTACCACATCCAGTTTGAGAGACTTTCTCAATGTGCATCGCACTTTGTGGCTACAGAAGAATTACGGGTTCAGCGCTTTGTTGAGAGTTTGAGGCCCTACATATTCAGAGTATTAGTAGGGATCGAGATGACATATAAGGAGGCCTTGAATAGGGCTTTAGCGATTGAATGAGGAGGCAGAGATAGAGGTGGATCCTCCCGTGACTCGCGTAAGAGATCACACTCAGATGTTGCTCATGGGGACTGCCAAGGTCGCATCAGTGGTGGTTTTTGAGGTGATGTTGGTCAAGGTTGTCGGGGTCAGCAGGGCCCCCCTCAGTCACAAAGCATACAAGGCAGTCAAACAGCTAGTATTGCTCATAGTAGAGGACCTTCCCAAAATTCTAGATATTCTGATGGAGCTCCTGATACTTGCATCACATGTGGGAAGAGGCACTTTGGGCCTTGCAGGCAGGGTTTTCCCGGGTGTTACCAATGTGGTCAGATGGGATATTTTGCAAGGAATTGTCCTATGTCACACTTTCAGCCTTCTACTAGTGGAGCATCAGCACCAGTAGTTCCAGGAGGACATGTTGGTGGTTCAGGGGGTCGAGGATCTAACAACACCCAACGAGGTGGTAGAGGACCAGGTGGCAGAGGTCAGGGACAGATTGGTAGAGGACAGGCTCGTATTTTGCTTTAACCCGTCAGGATGCTCAGGCATCTAATACTATACTGACAGGTATACTTCTAGTATGTTCTCATGAAGCACGTACACTTTTCGATTATGGAGTTATACATTCTTTTGTGTCTCGTTCTTTTGCATCTTATCTTAAGAGAGACCCCTCACTTCTGAGTGAGCATTTGATAGTAGTCATGCCTATGGGTGATTCCTTATTGGCTGATTTAGTTTATAGATCATGTGAGGTGCTAGCCGGAGGTAAATTCTCAATAATAAACTTGATAGTACTCGATATGGTAGATTTCGATGTGATATTGTGCATGGATTGGCTAGCTTCTTGTCATGCTACCCTAGATTGCTACAATAAAGTGGTAAAGTTCAGTGTGCCGGGTGAACCGACTTTCACATTTCAAGGTGATCGAGATTGGTCACCAAACAACTTGATTTCAGCAATGGTTGCTCAGAAGTTGCTAAAGAAAGGTTGTTTGGGATATTTAGCAGTGGTGATAAATACTAGTATATCGTAGGGGAGTTTGGAACAGATTCCAGTAGTATGTGAATATCCTAATATTTTTCCTGAAGAGCTACCAGAGTTACCACCTAATAGAGAGATAGAGTTTTGTATAGATTTGCTTCCAAACACTGAACCAATTTCTATACCTCCATATCGATTGGCTCCAACTGAACTTAAGAAATTGAAAGAGCAATTGAAGGATCTTCTTGATAAGGGTTTCATCCACCCTAATTGTTCTCCTTAGGGTGCACCAGTGCTATTTGTTAAGAAGAAAGATGACTCACTTCGTTTATGTATTGATTACCGGCAGTTGAATAAGGTGACGGTGAAAAACAAATATCCCCTTCCTCGCATTAATGACTTATTTGATCAACTTCAAGGATCCCAATATTTCTCAAAGATTGATTTGCGATCTGGGTACCATCAGCTGAAAATACGAGGTGGAGACATTCCTAAGACAGCTTTCCGTACTCGCTATGGACATTACAAGTTTTTAGTTATGTCTTTTGGACTTACCAATGCCCCTGCAGCTTTTATGGACTTGATGAATCGTATCTTTAGGCCTTTCTTGGATCACTTTGTGATTGTCTTTATTAATGACATCTTAGTGTACTCTAAGAGTAAGGAAGAGCATGAGCAGCACTTGAGGTTAGCCTTACAAACATTGAGAGAGCATAAGCTATATGCTAAGTTCTCTAAATGTGAGTTTTGGTTGGAAAGTGTGACTTTCTTAGGTTATGTGGTGTCTAAAGAAGGGATAAGTGTTGACTCAAAAAAAGTAGAAGCGGTGCAGAATTGGCCTAGGCCTACATCTGTGACGGAGATCCGCAGTTTCCTTGGACTTGCTGGATATTATCATCGGTTTGTCAAGGACTTCTCTAAAATAGCAGCTCCTTTGACTAGGTTAACACAAAAGCAGGTTAAGTTTCAATGGACTGTTGCATGTGAGCAAAATTTCCAATAGTTGAAGAGTTGTTTGACATTTGCTTCGGTGTTAGCATTACCTACTTCTGGTAGTGGTTATGTAGTTTATTGTGATGCTTTTAGAGTTGGTCTTGGATGTGTGTTAATGCAACAGGGGAGAGTTATTACTTATGCTTCTAGACAGCTTAAGAAGCATGAGCAAAACTATCCTACACATGATTTGGAAATGGCAGCGGTGATATTTGCTCTCAAGATCTGGAGGTACTATTTATATGGTGAGACATGCAAGATCTATACTGATCATAAGAGTCTCAAGTATATCTTTCAGCAGAAGGATTTGAATTTAAGGTAGAGAGGGTGGATGGAGCTCCTGAAGGACTATGATTGGACGATTTTGTATCATCCAGGAAAATTGAATATAGTGGCCGATGCTTTAAATAGGAAGCCCATGGGTAGTCTTGCCCACATAGTTGAGGTTAGAAGACCAATAGTAAAGGAGTTCCAAGAACTTGTAGATAGAAGGGTGAACTTATGGTGAAGAGAGTTTCAGAAGGACACAAAGGAATATGAAGAGGATCCGCCAGCATGCAAGGATCCTGATGGACTCAATCTTTTCAGACATGGGTAGCATGGTTCAAGGATAACAAGACAATCAAAGGCTGCAGATATTCTTGTATATGGATGGTTTGGTGGTGATGATAAATTGTATGGATATAGATGCATATATAGGAAATAACCGAGTGGCATGAGTCAGGATTGATCATGGTTGACATGAGTACGCTTTTGAAAGTCTTACACAAAGGCAATAAGCATTTATGCTTTAAGCTTCCCTGAAGACCCCTTCTTCAAAGGTCGTATTATTAATTACTCCATTTCCCATACAAAGCTCATATGTTCCACGATTCACATTACTTTGAGGAAAAATCTATATTGCTTTGCCAAAGGTATACAATGTCGATTTCACATCCGACAGAGACATTTATTCAATGATTGGCAAAACAAAAAGCGAACCAACAAATAACGAAGACCAGCCCAAACAAAGATGGAAATGGAATCTTTCCCTTTTTTCTTTTCAACCTTCTTTAAAATTATTCAAAAAAAAAAAACAAAAAAGAACTTTCATCATAAATCAACGGGAAGAAGACTATCAACGTCTACATATAACAGAGAGAAATGTTATATGTACATAATTTATATTAGACATCATCATATCCTATTTATTATTAAATAAATTATGAATTTTATTTAAATTGGATCAACACATCATCTAATAGTTGTATGAAATATAAGTTAATATGATATTTAATACAAGTTATATTCACATAATATAACTCTATAAAATATATAGAATTCGCAATGCCCATTCAACAATTTTGATTGGCCCATGTTACTCCTCGCACACTTAGGCATGACAAAGTCTAAATAGTTTACTAAAAGGAAAATATCTGTTGTCATTTTTATTTAACTAAGTTTTATTTAATTTATAAAGTATTTCCATTTTTATTCTTTATTAAAATGGCAATTTAACATCAACTTGTATTATCAATTATAATTTCATTAAACCTTATTATTAATTAAATTAATAATTAATTTAGTTCTTTCTAATCGTTAACATTGACCACGTTTTAATTTTTATGTTATCACTAAAAATTCTAACTATTTATAGCTAAATCTATATATATATATATATATATATAGCGTGGAATGTCTTATTGACAATTTAGCACTACCATAATATGTCACATTACCACATCAATATTATAGCCTAAGTGCCGTTTTCGAGTCTCAAAAGCCCCTCCAAAAGCAAAGTATATCTTTTAAGAATCTCTTCTTTCTTTTTTTCATTAATAGATTGATAATTTTTTCTTCCCCATTTTTAAGTGCTTTTATGTGGCCTGTTTTTAATTTATCGACACCAACTACATGGACTATTAAGGTATACCTACAAATATATAACTAATTAAATACTAATTATTATATTCTTAACCACTACTTAGATCAACTAATCTTAACAACTTTTTAACAAAAAAGGAAAAAACAATACTAATATAACATCAAAGGGATGAAGTTTAATTGAGTATCATACATCTATTTATAATATATTATTTCTATTATACAGATTGTGCCTTATTGAAATATTGATACATAGAATGATCTAAAATATAACATGCCAGCTTATTATATAAGTTGTCATCTCACTCTAGTCACATTCCACAACCCACCATTTAGACTAGCACCTTTATAAATATAATAGAGCACAACCCACATTCATCATTTTTTTTTTCTAAAATATGTAGCGTAATGTATTTCTTTCAATATTACTGTTACAAAATTCTAATAGACTATAAATTTGTTATAAAAGCCTTTAGGTGTCCGTTCATGAACTTCATTACTTGCTTGTGAATTGAATTTGGTTTCTAATCATACATTAAAATCATATTCATGCCTTAATTAATTTAACAAACACTCAGCTGCCAAATTAACATATTGTAAAAACTATTCATTGTTTTAAAACCAACCTTACAGTAAAATAAAACTGTAATTTTATTAAAAATTAATTATCACTCATCTTTGTTCATTGTCCACACATGTATATAAAAATAGTGTCAAAAAAATCAACACCTATGTGACTCAAAAACAACATCCTATTCTTTAAGCTCGTCCACAATTTACCCCTTACATTTCTTAGGAAAGGTTTTCCACAAAAAAAAAAAAAAAAAAATTGACCTGCCACATTGCCATGTTAGCATTATAGCCTAGATCTTATTTCCAAATGTTAAAAGCCATTTCAAAAGCAAAGCAGGTCCTCCAAAAGCCTCTCCTTTCTCTTTCTCATTAACAGCCTAATAATTTTCTCTTCCCAATTTTTAAGTGGTTTTATATAGTCTATTGCCATTTTAATTTATTGACACCAACACTTATATGGACTACTAGGATATATCTATAAATATACAACTAATTGAACACTAATTATTATATTTTTAACCACTACTTGTCAACTAATCTTAACAACTTTTAAACAAAAAAAAAAAATGAATACTAATATGACATCAAAGGGATGAGGTTCAATTGAATATCATACATCTATTTATAATATATTATTTCTGATACCCAAGTTGGGCCTCATTAAAATATTGACACATAGGATAATCTAAAATATGATATGTTAGCTTACTATACAAATTGTCATCTTATCCTTATCTTACATGCTATCCCACCATTTGGACTAGCATCTGTATAAACATAATAGAGCACAATCCACATTGCTCATTTATTTTTTTTCCCTAAAATATGTAGCGTTAAGGCTGAAAGTGAATAAAGCCAGCTTGTGAGCTATTTTTGACTTGATTCATTGATAGCTCAATAAGCTAAACTCGTGAGCTCATAAGTCGAGTTTGAACTAGAGATTTGAGCTCGTTTATTAAATGAAACAAACTTGAGCTTTACTCTATTCGATTCATTAGCTTGTGAGTTGGTTCAATATATATATATATATATATATATATATTGTTGTTGTTGTTGTGATTATATTCTTATCACTAAATATCCTACAGTTTATTAAGCCAAAAAGACTTAATTTAACTTAAGTTGTGTCATTAAATTTGAACAGTTTGTGAGCTAGCTCGAACTTGATAAAGTTCTGGTAAGCTAAACTCGAGTCTAGAAATTAGGCTTACATTGAGCTTGAGTTTAAGCTCGAGTTTGGCCTAATCTTAATGAGCCAAGCTCAAGTTATGTCAAGTTTAGGTTCAGCTTGGCTCACGTTTAGCTAGGGATGGAAATAGGCCAGGGCAAGCCAGGCTTTTGCCTTAACAGACCAGGCCTGTATAGTAACAAAATGGCCTGAGCCTGGTCTGTGGCCTGTTATAGGCTTTGTTCTTAGCCTAAGCCTGGCCTGTTCAACAGCCTGGCCTGGCCTGCGACTTGTTTACAAAGCCTGTAATTTATAACACTTTAGACAGGCCAACAGGCCAAAGCATTAAACAGGCCAAAAATTAGGCTTTTGTCTGTAATCAGGCCTTGCATCATACAGGCCTCAAAACAGGCCAGGCCTACAAATATATCTAGAAAGGCCACTAAACAATTATGTACCTGTCGATAATAATAAAATCAAACTACTTCCAATATATAAAATATAACAATTCAGTCCAGTTATCCAAAACACTAATTTAACAAGTTAGCTAAAGAAACCAAATTATCCAAGACAATATCTAAAATCCAAATTATCCAAATACAACAACACATAACAATTCAAACCAAGACAAAGTGAAGTTGATATCTCTGAGCAAAGAATCAAATCTTCAATGTAATTTCTTCTTCTTGTTCGAACACCTTAAAGAATAAGAAATCAAATATATCATTAGATCATAGCCAAATTTAACAAATAATAACTATAAAAAAAGGTAATATCTAAATAATGGAAAATATACCTTTGGTTTTTTCTTTAAACCATACTTGTTGCGAAGCCAATCCCCACCACAAATAAGTGCTTCAATTGAGTCTTCATTTAATCTGGAACGATATTCATCTATAACTCTTCCTCCAGCACTAAATGTGGACTCTGATGCCACTGTTGAAATAGGAATAGCTAATACATCAGCAGCCATTTTAGATAAAATCTTATACTTGAGACTATTGTTTTTCCACCATTCCAAGGCACTGAAGGAGCTAGAACTACCATCAGGAATGTAAACACCCTCCTCAAGGTAAACATCCAATTCTGATTTCATTGGAGGGATTGCTTGCTTTTCACGAACAATGCTCATGATTTGGTCAAATCCAGTAACTATAGAACTAGTCACCTTTGGAGGCGGTGTTGGCACTAATGTCAACTTCCTGATTAGTAGTTGTCTCTCCCCTATACTTGTCAGCATACTCCTCATACATTAATTGCAAACAGTTCATCACTTTAACCACATTCTCAGAAGCCACATAATCAGGTTTATAAATCAAAGGAAAACAATAATTAATAACATATAATTTGCATCTAGGATCCAAAATGCTTGCAAGGGCCATTACCATATTGCATTCCCCCCAATATTTGTCAAATTTTTCCTTCATTGAAATTGCCATGTCTCTCATGAAGAAATCATCATCCTCTGTGGCATTGTCAATTACTTGTTTCACTCTCCAAACTTCAGGAAGATACAAATTTGCAGTAGGATAATCACTACCTGAAATGACATGAGTGGCCAAATTAAACACCTCTAGAAGTTTACAAATCTTCTCAACTTTCTTCCAATCCTCTTCTGATGGTGCATAGTTGTAGTGTGGCTCTCGTTCCTTATAAGCAAGAAAGACACTCTTGAACTTCAATGCAGCACATAACATCTTATATGTAGAATTCCACCTTGTTGGACAATCAATGATAAGCTTCTTCTCTTTCAAACGTTTTTGCTCAACAATGTCACAAAATGCTTTTAGCCTCGAATCATTATAGTTGATATACTTGACACTCTCATGAACATTATAAATAATGTCCTTAATTCTACCAAGGTCATCTTGCACCAACAAGTTTAAAATGTGTGCACAACATCTAACATGAAACAAGCTACCACCAGCAGGTAATGAACTACTATCCGATATGTTATTCTTAAGAGCCCTTAGACATGAATCATTATAGGAAGCATTATCAACTGACATTGAAAACACCTTATTTTCAATTCCCCAAGTCTGCAAACACTTGAAAATAGCATCTGCCACATCAATTCCACGTCTTGGAGCAGGCACTTTCACAAAACTTAAAACTCTTTTTTGAAGATTCCATCCTGCATCAATAAAGTGCCCTGTGATAACCATGTATTCAGCTACTTGGTGACTTGATCTCCACATATTAGTAGTCAAACTGATCTTGCTCACACTTTGTAACAAGACCTTCAATTGTTTCTTCTCTGCCTCATAAATAGCTAAGCAATCACTTCTAACTGTTTTGCGAGAAATCTTTTGGAATTCAGAATTTGCATACTGAAAGCCCCACATCCAAACTTCATCCTCAACAATGTTAAAAGGATGCTCATGTACCATGATTGCAGTAGCAATTATTTGTCTCATCTTCTCATTAGAATATCCAGCACCCGGGGTCACAAATGGATTAATACTCAAATTGGAAGGTTGAAATGGAATGGTGGGTTGTTTCTGTTGTGAAGCAAGATGCAACCTCCTTTGTAAGCAAACTTTGGAATGTCTCCAGAGATGTGTAGTGCTAGCTCCCTTTCCCAAGTAAGAAAATACATGTTTGCAATACTTGCAAATAGCTTTTACCCCTTCAGAACTTTCAACTTGATCAAAATCATCCCAAATTGGTGAGGTTTTCCGCCTCTTCTTCTTGATGACACTATCATCGCCATCATTTTGATCATTAGTTTGTTAACTTGAATCTGTTGGCGTTGGTGTTGGTGTTGGTGTTGGTTGACTAACCTCATTAGCATTGGGAGGAGCAGAAGTAAATGACATTGTTTCACTCTCAAAGTTAGATGACATTAACTAGACCTGTAATATAAAATTCGATACTATTTGTTAGCACTGGTAAGATTTGAAAAAGCAAAAACATCATAGAATAAACATCATACGCTTAAAAGAAAAAGCAAAAACATCATAGAATAATGAAGATTTGAAAAAGCAAAAACATCATAGAATCAACACCTAAAGCTAATGAAGATTTGAAAAAGCAAAAACATCATAGAATAAGTAAACCTCATATGCTTAAAGAGAAACATAAAGCTAATATTTTGATAAGCATTCAGATGCTAATTCAAGAAAGATCACTGCCATTTTAAAATTTACAGTGAACAATGAACCACACAACTATTGATAGAATGGTAAGCTTTTATAAAAAACCTAAGTTTGAGCTTGGAAATTCTTTTAACTCGATTACTATGTCTGCTTGAATTTTGATCTTCTTTTAATTGGGTTGTGAGGTTTAAAAAAAAAATTGGTTTTGATTCCTTTTTCTATTGCTTCCTTGGTTATTTTCCATTTTCATATGTTCAATTCCATGAACCAACTCTAAGCATGATCAAATGCTAAGCAAGGTAAAGCATGTTGAATTTGAGGCATGATGCTTTAGAATGCTCCCTGAACAAAGCACTTATGGGTTGCAAGGATTGAAGCATAATCCATACTAAGTCCAATCTAACACTATCGTACTAAAACAAAATAAGTAAGCCTTACACACGCTTAATCAGTACATTAGAACAAAGAATTAAACATCAAAACTGAATGGACTAAGATAAAAGAGGCAACAGCACCAACCCTCTCAACTCTCAAGCAATTATATTGTACATATAAATAAGAAGTAGCAAAAAGTAAAGGATTCATATTTTAGGATGCAAATAACTAAATCACTAAATGAAACCTATGTCAAACAATAATGCATAACAACAAGCCAAAACTGAACAACTCAATGACAGTAATTTGAGGCTTTGAGACATACTTAAAACAGATGCAAAACCAGCAAGACAGCAAGGATCGATAGTGCAGCAGCTCTGGCGATGCGGTTGCAGGCTTGTAGCAGCTCCGGCGACGAGATTGCAGGCTTGCAGCAACTCCGGCGACGGATTGTGGCCTTGCAGCAGCAGGAAGACGCAATGGCAGAGGAGGGTGACACAAAGCAGAGCTGGATGACACGGTTGCAGAGCAAGGCAACGCGGAGCAGAGGAGGACGACGCGATGCGATGGTGCTGCAGAGGAGGACGACGCCAGTGCGGTGGTGCAGCAGCAGAAAATGGAAGCACATCAGAATGTGGAAGCTGCGCTGCGCAGTGAAGAATGAAGGAAGGGATAATGACCGTATGGAGTGGAGTGGAAAGAATAGGGTTTGTTTTGAATGATATTGAGATAATATAAAAATATAAAGTTATAAAATGTGTGTATTATGACTAAAAGAAAGTGATGGTGTAGTAGTAAGTGTAGAGTCTAATAAAATTTTTCATGTGAGAAGGCATGGGTTCGAACCATGCATTAGATGTTTTGATAATTTATATATATATATATATATATATATATATATATATATATATATATATATATATATATATATATATCTAATCTTAACAGGGCCAGGCCGGCCTGGCAGGCTTGGTTTATAATCATATATTAATATCATATTCACACCTTAATTATTATAATAGACACTCAGTTACCAAATTAACACATCCTAAAAGCTATCCATCGTCTTAAAACCAATATAATAGTAAAATAAAACAGTAAATTTGATAAAAATTAACTACCACTTATCATTATCTATTATCCACATCTATCTATAAGAATAACATCAAAAAAATTAACATCCATGTGACTCAAAAACAACCTCTTATTCTTTAAGCTCCTCCACAATTTACTATCTACATTTCCTAGGAAAGATTTTCCACGAAAAAATAACATGGAATACTGGTTTCTTCAAAATCTCAATATAGCTTCTTCAAAGTCTTCATAGCAGAAAATCCAAGAGAGTCAATTCTCTTAAAGATGATATTTTTGGACAAACAAATAATTACTTTTGATATTTTAAACAAAGTAGCTCTTATGATATTAATAATTAGAAAATTAATTAAAATGTGACTATTTGATTTCTTAATTTTCCTAGAGCACTCATTAAATCGTGAAATGTTCATGAATTTACTTTACATACTTTTTTATATGCGCTATACATGATTTTCATGCTTTACACTCTATTTTGGTATCTAAATTTATTCAACACATTTAAATAGTTTTAAATGACAATGTATTCACATTACGATTCTTAAACCTTGACAAATCAACATATAGCTTTGCCTGAATGTATTGTGTCTCACTATCTTAGTCTAATATTAGTATGGGTAGTTAACAAAAATTAAAAAATAAATATAAACAAAATAACTTTTATTATTTATATAATTATAAAATTAATTAAAATATTACTATTTGATATGTTAATTTTCTATTCAACAAAAAATAATAGCTTAATTTATATTCCTTTAACTTAATGCTTGTCCTTCAAATTTTTCTTTAATAAATATAAAAAACAAACAATTAATTATTTTTTAAAGCCTCGGGAGAAAATATTCCAAACAAATACCTACAAACAACACAAATAAAAAAGAACACAAAAGTATAAAAAATGAAATGAGTGCCAACCACGATAACACAAAGATATGGTTAAAAAGACGAAGGCCATTTCAATATTAAACATATATATATATATATTCAATGCATTAACAAAAATTGTATATATTTATTTCACTTGTATTACTGCATTATCACCTTATTATGAATAAATTATATTTTTCTTCAATTACATATTTATTATGCTTTATAATAATAAAATACTATCTATTAATTTATTTCTATATTAAACTAAATAATATTATACATCTCTCATCTCTAAAAGAAAAAATACAATTTCATTAACAAAATTTAATTTTCCAACACATCACACAAATCTAAATCTAGTCTAGTATTGTTAATATTTCAAAAGTAGTTTTAGAGAAACTTTTACATGTGTCACTTTCTTGTTCATTTCACTCTTTACTAACATGAAAGAGCTTCCTCTTAGAAAAGTTATGATATTTGTGTATATGATTTCTTGATCTTCACACTGACGCACTCTACCCTTGGATAGGGTGTAGGACTTAGATTAAGTAGAATTTATATTCCATCTAATAATAAAAAAGAGTTAATAAAGGTTGAAAAATCATACATACATATATAATTTTTTCTCTTAGAATTGGTGCATTGTACCACTATCTACCATGTATTTATTGTCATCACTTTCTTCAATAAATCAGTACCATCTATCATGTATTTACTGTCATCCACTTTTACATGATCAAAACTTTTTATGATGATCCTGTCTAGAAAAAAAATTAAAAAAAAAAGGATTTATGACCTCTTAAATCGAGTTTACTTGGAAAGAATAAATTTTATCCATTTAAATAGTCAATAATAACTACGACAAAAAGATTAAATATACTAAGTTTACATAACATAGCCGTCAATTTTTGTAAATGTTGTTTTGAAATTAATATCGAAATATTATTCAGATTAAATTATTACTTATTATATCTACATTACAAAACTAAATATGGTGGAAAATAATAATAATAATAATAATTACAACACAAGGAAGAAAAATAAATATATAACACATATTAACACTTTAGAAAGTAAATTAAATTATATGCAAACTATAAAATTATTTTATTTGAAACTCTTCATTAATAGATGTAGTTAGTATATTAAAAACTATTTTTTTCTTTTTATACAGATTACAAAAATATGTATGAAAATATATAGTATTATATATTTTTATTTTCTACTGCATTTATATAATGAAATAATTATTATTATATAAATTAATATAACACGTAAAAGTAATTCTATAACAATATTCAATTAATAAAAAATACATGTTGATAGAAATAACGATATAATATATATAAATGATAATTTCATATCAATATTAAAAAAAAAAAATTGCAGACTGATAGGTTGATTGATAGATTGTCAGTCTGCCATCAAGTTGAAGCAAAACCACTAAGCAAGATTATATTTCTTACCTGCTAAAGGAATGGGAGGGCCGGGGACAGAGTTGAATGAACTTTTTTTTTTTTTTTGGAGTTGTTAATCATCATCTAAAAATTGAAAATACATAAATGAGTAACATTTGCACTAATGAGTTGTTGTTTAGAATTTTTATATGAATTTACTATTTAAAATTACTAGGGGAATGAAAAAAGAGTTACATTTTTAGTTGTTCAATTCTCGCTTAAAAATTAAAAATATTATTCCCTAGAAAATGAATTGCACTAATGAGATTTTATATGGAATAGTTATGAGCATTTTCTTAAATTACTTTATTAGGATAATAAATAAAGAGGAAGGAGACAGAAATGGAATCACTTTTATTTTGAAAGCTATCCCTGCTTACTTAAAAAAGCCAAGATTCTAATAAAACAAATTATGTTTTCACTAATGAGTTGTTTTATAGATTGATTTTATAGAATTTTTTCTTTAAAATTTCTTATTTTATTCAATAAAAATTTCAGAATAATATTTTTCATTTTTACAATTATTTTAATATGAATATTTTTTATATAATTATTGTTTATTTTATATAACGTACTTCTTTATTAAATTTATATTCTATGGTAAAATCCAACAGTAAATTATAGCATTCAATTATATAAAAACTTTCCATGCCAACATATCTCCTTTTTTCTTATTATAATATTATTCTATAAAAGAGATATTGTTTTGTATTGCAATTCTCTTTGAATTCGTATAAGGTTTATAGTGTGGTGAAAAGATTTCTTGAAATGGAAATCAAATTGTTTGTATATGTTTGAAATCACTTGAAGGAACATTAACCCCCCCAAAAAAAGGGATATTCAGAAAAAAAAAATTGACTTAAAGGAACATGAATCATCTAATTCGTAACCCTAAGCAAAACATTGATGTGGAATGACAATTTTTTTTTTCCTTCCCAGAGTAGAGATGGATGCGAAAAACTGCCTCCTATAAATAGAAAATTCTGTGATTTATTAAAGATATGAAAATAGTTCACTAATCACTATGCATTTTTGGGATGGTTTAGTGTAATGATATATGCGAATTTGTCAAGCTGTCACATTGTTTATCAGATTTGTTTATTAACTGGGATGTTGTGAAAATTTGACCCGTAATGTTATTATAAGTGAGATGGTTTATTTTTACATAATTTGTCTGGAGGGGATTTGGGGCATATGCCCCCACTAAGTTTTGAGATTTTTTTAGCAGTATATAGATATACATATATTTTGCTTTCATTATTTATTAAATTTGACTACACTCCAAAATAAAATTTATGTGAAAATTCATGTTATATTTTTGTATTATCTTTGTCTGGTAATTTCCTGATTAATATTTATGGTGAATGGATGAATGCAATAACAGGGGAGGCTGGAATCTGGATGGACTCCTCATTAGTAGGGTCATTCACGATTCAGAAGTCCAAGCAATTCTGCAGACAGTGCTACAAATCAAAAACATTTGACAACGTTTATGTTTTCACTTTTAAAAGCAAGTTGCTTAGATGTCCTTCACCTTGACTTTAATTTTGATTTCGGTTTCAGTATAATAATTAAACTGAAAATGCTACATATTCTATGAGATCATTGATAAACAGATCCTTCTTCTTAGCTAATGACATCTTGAGAATATGCATGAGAACAGAAACAATACGTGGTTGAGAATTCACTTCTTATAGTCTGATTTATATTTTAAGCAGTCAATGCACGATCATGCTGATGCTTGGCCATTCAAGAAACCAGTTCTTGCACGGGATGTTCCTGAATGACATCATTAATGATCCAATGGGTATAAGAAGGATCTATATAAGAAGCATGGTAACTGCTTTAGCTCCCTGTTGCTTATGTTAATCACTTTCTTAGGATTTCCTCCCCTGGTACTATTTTTGACGGTTCGAGTTTGAGCTAGTTTATACATAGTTTCTCGTAAAGCTCTGTTATTTGAACTCTTTGCGAGACACAATACACTGCTGGTACTCTTGTCATATTTTTTTCCCCCGCCCTACCTTTTCTCTCAGTTTTTCAAGTAAATCGCATATATGTCGGAATAATTTAACGTCCAAAAATCATTTCTCTTTATCATGTATCAACTTAAATATCTAAGATGCTATGTTCAAAAAAATATTTTTCTGTTCGGTTAGTGTCAAATTTTAAATGAGTATGGATATTTTCTATATTTTTTATAATAAAAATATCATTTCGTTGGACACGAAGACAGGGATTCTTTTTTCTGGCCTGCTTGTCATTGCTACAGTTCTGTGGGGATTTGAGTCTGTTTTTCATTACATAATATCTTTTAGCAGCTTTATTCTTTTTTTTTTTAAAATTATTTTTTAATTTTCTCATGTTTTCATGATACTGAAGTTGGTTCAAGTTAATGAAATGGAATGGACTGAGTTCATAGGCACTGGATTTTTCTTTCTTATTTGAGAAGAGTTTTGTTTATTATGCATTGACTTGGTTCCTGATGTATGGTTTATTGAAATTGATTTGGTAACGAATCCCATCTTTCTTTCTTTTTTTTAAACTTTTTTTTGTCAGTTCATAGTTAGTGATTTTGGCTTGAGTTTGGGACAGCAAACGAATCCTAAAAGAATCGGTGGGGATCTATTACATCAGCCGGAGGATATCCTTGAATCTGACCTCTTAATGTAAGGTTTAACGATTTCATGAACACAACCTGATGTCGTAGTTCCTAGGATAGTTGCTCGAGAAACTTACGAAGATTTTGTTGGAAAACAAGTGTGTGTTAAAAGTCACACGTTGGATGAATTAAGGAAAAGAAAAGAGTTTATAAGTGGGAAGGGGAGAAAAAAGAGCGCAACGTCGGTTTTTCAGTTAAAAAGTCCAATCAACACTAACGTTCTGAAAAATAAAATCCAACAACCCCAATGTACCATAAAAATTACAACAGATTTGTGGCATTTGGTAGAGAACTAGTACTTTGTTATCAAGGTGCCAATTTGGAAGTTGCATTCTACACTGTTCAAACTCTATGGTTCAAAAATAGAAAATTGAAAATGCGGAATGAAGTTGATACTTCTTTTTGCAAGTTTATTTTCAGTTTTAGCTTTTAATTATCAGTAGTTATTTTCTGTTCATAGATCAAAATTTTCATGATAATATTTGATATATTCTCTTAATAATCTCATTTTACCTGCCATCACTTTGAGATCAGATTTAATATCTTTATATAGTGGGGGTGACTTGGATATAGTTATTTGACATATTTCTAATGGTTTTATTTTAGTCATTTTGCTACTTCATACTTGATATTTTGTGGTAAAACATATTATTCATCAAGTCCTATAATTGCCTTTAAACTTGTGGAAGTTGTGTTGAAGGTTGCTACCAACATGATATTCTCTTAACCTCTTACTTTTATGCCAGAAAACTGCGGAGTGAAATTGAGCTATAAATCTGCTTCTGATCCAGTATTTATCAAAAGGACAAAGCAAATATTGAAGCCAACTATCACTTTGTTTATGTAAAAGTACTCATTATCATTAGACACGCATGAATTAGAGAACATTGTTACAAGATGTACACAGTGCCTACCAAGTCATCTATTAGACACTGCATTCAACGATTGACATGTATAAATGCATTCTCATATATGCTTTTCACACTTCAAGATTGTGAAAATCTTTGTCTGCTTTCTACTAATCCAGATTTAAGTGGGCCAGAGATAAGAGCACCTCTTGAGATAGTTCTTAAGATTTATTGCTAGTCGTGCTAGAGTCAAAAAAGGTCTTGAAATAGAAAACAATCACAGTACAAGCCACATAAATAATGTGCACCCGGGAGTAAGCGAAACTGTGGCACAAGAATAAGTTTCTAGCATTATAACTGAGCATTCACCCTCACCTGCTCCAAATAAATGTGTAACTGTAGCTGGCAGTCATCCAATAACTATCTTTCAGACTAAGTCTTAACAGAAAAGGTTGAGAACTTCAGGTTTGCTAGAACCTGAAAGTGAACAGTTATACAAATATGAAAGGAACCAACATATTAGAAATGCAACTGGTTTAGATAGAACTAGAGCTTTTTGGAGCCTGTATACGATGAATTTATGTATAGTTAGAAGTATACATTTGGAAGATCAAGGGTTTCTGCAGCATTTTCAAAGTGCACATGTTATTATCCTCTCATTCAATGTCAAAATTAATTATTCAATCATCACCAATTGTAACCAAGTTCAACTTATGAATTGAATCCCACCAGTTACTTTGATCATTCATTACCATTTTTTTGCAGTTCCATCTGAAGATGGTACTGAACACCAGAAGTTTTTCTAGAGGGTACATTTGATAAACAAAATAAAGGGGGAAAAAACAGATCTTTAGGTACCATAAACAACTTATGGCTATGGCAGATGGAATGGCAAAGTGACGAAGTAAAACAACTGATATAATGGATCGGGGCGGATCAAGCCAAAATGGATGGCGTCTTTGACAATGCCTATGCCTATTGCTGGAAAGGCAATATATCTTACTAGAACAATACCAACAATAATTGGAAGGTGAATGCCTGGTCCTTTTAAACCGGAAAGCATCCAATTTCTGTCATCTCATTCATTTTCAAAAGTATCTTCCAGATGGTACTAAACTTGAAAGATAAAAGACGAAACAACAACCACAACCAAGTAGATAAATTCATGTTACCAGGTACCCTTAAGTATTGGCGCCAAGTACCAAGGTCATTGCTGGAATGGTTGCATCCCTGCAAACCAATTCATTTAGTTGACCACAGTAAAATCATCCATTGTATAATATATCAAAAAAATCCATTTAAGCATAAATCATCATTTTAATTCAATGAATATGAAAGATGATAGAGTAGGCTTTAACAGATCATTATTTTCATCAACAACAATCACATTCTTAATATTATTGCTATACATTACAATCATATTAAGTTGCTTTGTTTTCAAGCTAATACCAAAAATTTTGTGGCTGAGAATGCTTGCCCCAGCATGGTTACAGAGTCTTGAACCACACGAAAAGGAGCATTATCACCAAGTAATACTTTTCAAAATTGAGGGACTACACCAACTACCAAACCAAAAATCTGCATTTATGTAAAAGGAAAATAGAAAATATAATTGTACAGAAGAACTAACAAGGTTTCAATATGGAGCAACGAAATTAAAAAGAAACCAATGCCTAACTGATGCTTCAGGGAATAAAAGTTAACAATTCAACAGTTGAAGCTTGCTATGTGCTTGAGACGCATGATACATAGTTGAGATATCAACATAGTAAGTGCTATATGATATGGCTTTTAGATTTTTTTTTATTATTGAAAAATGAGAAATCTTTCAAAGGCAATCTTGGAATACCTTTAACAGTGAGGGTGAAAAATTAAGGAATGACATTTATATGAAATATTGTATGAAAAACTCACCCTTGAATTGTCATCCTCAAATTTAATGGGATACCAAATTGACCAAGTATTACAGTTTTCTTCTTGAAAGTAATATACGACATTCTATGCTATATACCATTTTTCTGGTCTCCTTCTACTCAAGAGGAAGAGAAGACTACTTAAAAAAATGAGTAAAATTGTTGGCATGCCGATCCAATTGATGAAGGTGCAAATATTGCCTTTATATTGATCTTTTCAGCTAATATTTTGTTGGAGTATGTGTAAGTTTATGTGCAGATTTTTTGATCAGCAAAGCATCTACGGGAGGAGACAACAAACCTTCATTCATATTTTCATACATATTTATACATACAAAAAGTATTGTTTACTCCTACAAGTCATCAACCACTCACTTAATTTTAACCCCTTAAACAAGTATTGTCCATACATTTCAAAAGACTAAACATACCTAACATTTTCTGCTATTAGACTACACTATAACAGCAACTATAATTCTCTGCATCAAAATATTTTTGTTGCAGTCAGCTATGTCAGTTTTCAACACTCCTCCTTGACAAGCTTGCTGCAATCTCCAAGTTCTTTTCTTGGTTTTGAAAATTTGATCTTAGGTGAAGCCTTTGCAAGAACATCTGCAACTTGGTGCTTGTTAAACATCTTCTTCTTCATTGTAGCTTGCCATTCAGAATCTTTTTCATCATTTTCTCTTTCAACCGATCCTGCATTGCATCTGCTATAAACATGATCAAATGACTTAGTGCCTTTAACAGCAAGATCATAATCAAAATCAGCTCCGTGATCTTCAAATTTCCAAGCATCTTGTCTTACAACTCTGCTGTCATTGCTAACAGCTTTTGCCTTCATCTTGTTCCAATTCTTTTGAGGACTTTCATCAAACTTTACATCTCTTGAGACAACAACTTTTTCATTCTTCAAATCATTGATCCTATCCCTCTTAGATTCATCCACGGAACATGAAAGAGCTTCTACATTGGTGGGCTTCCAATGAAAACTTCTATTTTTCATCTCAACAGTCATGAACTCAAAACCACAAGGATCCATAATAGTGCACTATTTTTCTTTGAAAAACAGAACATAATTTCTATCAAGCATTTGACCTATACTCAACAAGTTTTGATTAATTTCTGGTACAAACAAAACATCTGAAATAAATTTTGTACCCTTTGAAGTGTTAATAGCAATGGTTCCTTTGGCTTTGACATCAACATAGTCTCCATTCCCTAGCTTAACCCTTGAGTTGCTTGATTTTTCTATGTGCTGGAATATACTCAAATCAGCTGTCATGTGATGTTTGTAACCACTATCAATCAACCAAGCATCATTGCTATTTACTGAATAACAAGTGGCTGTAAACAACTCTTCCTCATGTTGAGTTGCTTCAGCTACTTTTGCTTCTTGTTCCTCTTGATTTCTTCTAACTTTGCATACTTTTTCAATGTGGGCAAGCTGTTTACAATGCCTGCATTGTATATTTGGCTTAAACCAGCAATTTTTCTCCAAATGATTTGTCTTTTTACAATTTAGACATGGTGGAAACTTTCCATATTTATTTTCCCATTCTCTGCTTCTCTCTTCTCCATTTATGTTTTTCTCCCTTATGTCAACCTCATAACCTTTCCTGCCATGGCTGCTGTTAGCTTTGCCTTTGTTGGTTGCTACAAAGGCTCCTTCAACTTGGGTTTGTTCTCTGAATTTTCTTCTTTGCTCAGTAGCTTGCAATGCATTCACAAGCTCTGACAAGGATATTTGTGACAGGTCTTTGGAGTCTTCAAGAGATGAAATTTTTGACTCAAACTTCTCTGGAAGACTCACCAGCACCTTCTCTACAACTCTTTGATCAGATAGCTCTTCTCCAAGCAAACGAATTTGGTTTACAACTTTCACCAACTTGTCTGAATATTCTCTAACAGTTTCAGCATCATTCATCTTCAAACCCTCAAACTCTCTCCTTAGATTGAGAACTTGCATCTGTCTTGTTCTTGAACTTCCATGAAACTCCTCCTTAAGCTTGTCCCAAGCTTCCTTTGCTGTCATGCAAGCCATGATTCTTGTAAATACTTCATCATTCACAGCAGAGTGAATAATAATCAAAGCTTTCCCTCCTTAGCAACTTCTTCATTATGATGCCTTATTTGAGCCATAGTTGGATTGTTTGGTAGAGGTGGTGGCTCAAAACCTGACTCCACCACTTCTTCAAGTCCATATGCTTTGAAGTAAGCCAACATTTTTCTTGACCACATTGCATAATTTTCTCCTGAAAAAACAGGAGGTGGGGGTAAGGATATATTTGCTGAAGCCATCAAGTGTTTTTGGTGGGCTTTCTTGCTTTCTATCACACCCTTTTTTTTTTTGGTTTTCTCTCACAGATCCCTCAAGAACATTTAGGCTCTAGATACCAATTGTTGGAGTATGTGTAAGTTTATGTGCAGATTTTTTGATCAGCAAAGCATCTACAGGAGGAGACAACAAACCTTCATTCATATTTTCATACATATTTATACATACAAAAAGTATTGTTTACTCCTACAAGTCATCAACCACTCACTTAATTTTAACCCCTTAAACAAGTATTGTCCATACATCTCAAAAGACTAAACATACCTAACATTTTCTGCTATTAGACTATACTATAACAGCAACTATAATTCTCTGCATCAAAATATTTTTGTTGCAGTAAGCTATGTCAGTTTTCAACATATTTTCATCTGTTTTATAATACTTGCCATTCTTTGTACCTGTAAAAGTTTAGAAATATGTAAGATTATAACTTCTATAATGTTTTCTACATGTTAACAAAAAAAGAGGTATGCCCATCCCTCATCACAAAGTGAAATGCAATACTATGTGAAGGCATGCCGTGTTGCAGAGAAGATAATGCATAAGTCATTGATCAATCTGGTTTATTCCAGTAAACCCAGCTTAAAAATGTAAGGCTAATGAATTAGGGACTAGCATCCTGTGCTGATACAGGATAACGCATCCCTAGAGTTGTACTTGTATTTTAGACTTCATTAGGGAAAGAATCTAAAGGTAAGAGAAATTCATGCAATACAGAAAAGTTTACATAAACTAATTATATTAGAATATAGAAGAACCTTTGCTTATCTATCTGGCACTGTATACTCGACTTCAAGTTGATCCACATGATCATTAGTCTGTGATCTGTCCTCAACAGTAACCAATAGTCCTGTAGAACATTTTGAAATGTTTTCTGGTTCATTTTCTTTTGAAGACACTGAGTTTACTTTAGAATCATCAACTCGGGCTAATCCACGAAGCTGACGTCACCTAATGGGACAAGATTTAGTTTTTCTTTGTGTTGTTTTTGATATTGATAAGATTAGCAAATTTCAAATCTGTAAGTGAACCTGCCTGAAGAGTGAAGAGCAGCACCCCACCAATTTTATTCTTTCAGGCTCCTTCGAACTTGTGAAATCATTAAACATCCATGAAACTTTGCTGACATGACATGCTTTCTTCCATATAAAATTTGACATTTCTTATATGTTCAGTGATCACAAATTCCTTACATATCTGTTTGTACTAGGAAGAATAATGAATTAGCTGATGCATACTACTTGTTCCAGATCCTTTTTTTTCTTTTTTTTCTATTTCTATATTGTGTGAATTGACACTACTAGTACATATAGTTCAAGCACACACTAACATGCATGCAAAAATATGTATACATATCCAGAATTCAAGATGGAGGAAAAAGATAGAGGAGATTCATAACCAATTTCAGATAGGCAAAATTAGAAAAATATGTACCAAAATTAATTAGAGAATAAAAGACAAAAGCAGTCCTCATTTAAACATGTTACTCAATACAGCAAAAGCAGTCCTTATTTAAATATGTTATTCCATATATGTTTATCAGCAAGAAGAAAACATATACACTTATTTACCTAAAAGATGGGGAAATGAAAGAACTTGCAGGAGAAGAAAACGTCTAACAATCCTCTTTTCCTATTGCTCACTATTCCAGAGGGAGTTCACTGTAGGTAGGTTAGCATCGAGCACATATAGTAGGAAATTTTTTTTTTCGAACTTTTTTGCACCTTCTCTTATATAATTTTTCTTGAGATTAGTTCTTGAAGAGAGAGAGCCCCTAACACAATAGATGCAGCACCATCTAGAATTTTTGCAGCTTAAATTGAAATGAGAAATGGAATGTTACATTATCTTCATGCTAGAACTAATTAATGGACTGACGTTCTGTCCACTATCCTAGAAGCTAACTTCATGTTTAGTAACTCTTGAGGTAAATCAACTGAGATATCTTATTTCCACGCATCATTTTAGACACATGGATCAATATATACCATTTTAGACATGTAGATCGATCTAATGAGAAATATATTTAAATAAGTGGATATTTCACATATAATATATCTAAATCTCACTTATCTATTATAATATATTAAAGAACAGACTGAGGTTGTGGCACAATAAGCTACTACCATCTTACATGGTCTATAACCTTACCACATTCGCTTCTTATTGGAGTTGGCATTCTCTAACTTGACCTTATTGCCACATCATACATAGTACCATAATTTTGGTTGAATAATTCTATTTACATCATTGATATAGATTAATAGTCCAAGAATCTATAAATTGTAATATTGGGTTTAATGACAAAAACTTTTATGAAGTGACTAGACTCTTAATTATTTACACTTTAGTTATGATAAAAGACATTAATCTGTCAATGTTAAGGCAATATAAACACAATTTATTCTATTAAATTCAATTTAACAAAATAAAACTAAAAATTCATTAGAAATAATTACCACTTATTATTGTCCATTGGCTACATCTATATATAAGTATACGGTCACAAAAATCAACATGCATCTAACTCAGACATCATATCATTTTCTAACCATTCTACATTAATCCTCTTTATTTCATAGAAAAATCTCCACAACAATTTACTCTATAATTAACACTAATATTTCTCTTTCTATGCATATATCAATTTGATAATTTAAGTTATAACTGATTGTATATGTAACTATGGGTCATAAATATAAATATAAGATAATATATTAATTTTTTATTTTTTAACAATGCGTGAATAATTAGCAACCACAAAACTATGAAGAGAACATTTACAATGGAAGGAGAAAGACATCATTGGAAATAAAAGGCATATTTTTATTAGATAAAAAGGGAATCTTAATTAGAAACCTAAGGACAAATAGTTCCAAACAAACATAACCTATAACCAATTCAACTAAAAATGGTGATACAAATGCAAAAAGAGAGAGACAAGTGTAGATAAGAGTAAACACAAAGATGAAATCAAAAGAAGAAACTTTACATTTGCAACTACATTTTTATTTCCCATAGCCTACTTTGAATGTTGTTGTTTGTGCGTTAATTTTTAACATCAAATATAATACATTTTTTATATAAATATATATAACATTTTTTTTCACTTTGATATACCTATACTTCAATACTTATTTACACTCAGGGATTAAATATAAAATGTGAAATGTAAAATGTCACTGCAGAACCCCGGAGGCAGATGAACAACGGGAGTACCCCCAAACACTTCAATGAAATGAACATGGTTCCATCTTGGTTTTCAATGAACAAATCAAACAGCCATGCTGGGAATGAAATGAAGTTCGCTTCACTCTTGCTATTCAGTGTCATTTGAACCCTGAAGTTCCCCAAAACACTTCACACTGATAAGGGCTATTTTTTTTAATTGGTATTACCATATTAGACTAGTAACATTTGTGAAGTGTTCAGAGGAACTCCAAGAAACAGGCAACATTTATCTTACAACTTTTTCTTTGGAAGTCACTGGCACCATTGAAAAGATTCACCGCCTGCTCACAAAAGTCTTCTATCTTTTCTGCTACGGCATTCCAATATCTAGTTTGATGTTACGTTGGGGTTGAAACTTAGGACTGACAGAACTCAATAGAAAGAGGAATAGCACTGCCAAAGTAAACAAAGCTGAATGACCACCAAGTCTTCTCCGCGTTCAGCCACACAATTCCAAATTTCCAATCTATGGTTTGATGAATGATGACATGTTACGACAAATAAGGGATTGAATAAAACTCTCACTATGCTCTTGACTTGATTTTGTCCCATCAAAGCTTTATCTTACAAGAAATTCTTAGTTGCAATGATCAACGAAAAGTCGTGATACTTAAGTTATAATATTCAAAGGAGTATTATAATGAAAATGATGATCTAAGTAGTTAGGACGATATAAATTTAATAATACAAAGTAAGAGTGATTTTTACAACTTGAGATGTAAATACTTGAGAATAAATTAGTCTGTAATTCCTTATAATTTTAGTGAATTTTTTGAATTAAGAAGTAATTAGCATCTCAAATTCTGAATTTATGCAAAGTGGCATGAATAAGGAATCATTCACAGGCCTATTTATTTAATTAATTGAACACTATGTTTAGATCCATGTATTGCCCGGATAGTGATATGAACATATTTTTTTTTATAGTAAAAAGATATAAGTGATATTGGTTGGATGAATATAGAAATGCTTTATAGCATATTTGGTTTTATTTTTGTAGAATTGATTCTAGATTAAATTAATTTGATTAGAATTGATTTTGAGGTAAAGTAATTTATATGTTTGGTAGTTGATCTAAAAGTGAATCTGACAGAATGCAGAAAATTTTTACTTCTCCCAGAATCAATTTTAGAGGCAAGAATTGATTTTGATTTCTAAAAATCAAACAACATAAAAAATTGGCAAAATCAATTTTTGGGGTCAAAATCAATTCTAACTCCCCCTCCCCAAAAATATGGATCCAAAAATCTATTAGTAGATGTTGTCTTAATGATTAATAGAAACGATACTTTTTAAATGTGTTAATTAATGTTTAAAATTAATATTTAAATGATATATTAATATTTAATATTTAAAATTAATGATATTTTTGAATGAAGAATGATTTGAAATGTAAAGTTGGAAAATATAAAAGTTCTAATAATTTTTAGTAATATATTTAAGGTGCATAATTTAGTAATTTAAAACATGTATAACAGAGTGAAAGTTTGAAATAAAGTAAAAGGAATATAAATTAAGGCATTTTATAGTTTAATAGAATATTAAGAATTCAAATAATTTGATTTAAATTAAAATTAATTTTATAATTTTTAATATTAATTATTAATATCATGATAACTATCCATCGTAATTTGGCCATTTCTTGAGTGTCCATTTGCTGATAATATAAAAGTATTTTATATTGTTAATATATAAATATTAAATTCATATTTTTAAAGTTTATACAATATTTGAATATAAAGTTGCAACTGCATGAGTACGAAATATAATATTAAGGATAATAATTGAAAAGTGTTTAACTGGTCATCTAATAATTTGTAGAAAATTTGTATAATTTTTTAAATTTATAATTATATATATTTGTGAATTTGTAAATATGTAGATATTGAAATGATACTTGGTAGATGTTGTACTATAGCTGATTTTATTAAATTTTTAATGATTTTGTAGTTATATTTCATTCTTAAATTGAATTTAGGATAATCAAATGTTATTATAATGTGTTAATGTTGGTGGTTAAATGCTTGATATTACAATTAAGTGATGAGAATGGAAGTTAAGAAATTGTATAGTTAAAAGCCAAGTATTTATCGATTACTAAAATTTGTACATAAATGAACAATTACTGTAGTAGAATAAGTATGTCTCTACAGAAAAAATAAAGAACTCAATATGGGAATGACAATTCAAATGATATATTGATGTGGCTATTGTTTAGAACTTTGACTTATGAGTTGTCAACAGCATAACTTGGGTTTTTGCATTAATATGACAAAAACTAAATTAGAAGTGACTAGACTCTCTGTCATTTACGCCTTAGTTATGATAGGAGATATTAACGTGTCAATGTTTCTATTAAATTCAATTTAACAAAATAAAATTGAAAATTCATTATAAATAATTACCATTATTATTATCCATTGGCTACACCTATATATAGGTATACGATCACAAAAACCAATGTGCATCTAACTCAGAAATTATATCATTCTATAACTATTCTACATTAGTCCTCTATATTTCATAGAAAAATCTCCACAAAAATTAACTCTATAATTAGCATAAACATTTCTCTTTCTATACATATATCAATTTGCTAACTTAAGTTATAGCTAGTTATATATGTAACTACAGGTTATAAATATAAAAATAAGATAACACATTAATTTTTTATTTTTAACAATGCATGAATAACTAGCAACCACAAAACTATCAAGAGGATATTTATAAAGGAAGAAGAAAGATATCAATAAAAATAAAGGATATATTATTATTAGATAAAAAATCAATCTTAATTAGAAACCTAAGAACAAATAGTTCCAAACAAACGTAATCTAAAACCAATTCAACTAAAAGAGGTGATACAAGCGCAAAAGATGAGGCGATTGTGGACAAGAATAAACACAAAGATGGAGTCAAAAAGAGAAAATTCATTTGAAGATCGTATATTTATATAATTTCACTATATTGAAAATAGCCATAAAATCCTTTATCTTTATTTTGCTTATATTATCACCCTATCACTTTTTTAATAAATAAATAATATTTTTCTTCTATTATATAATTATCAAGCTTTACAATATGAGAAGTGATAGGGGAATTTATTTCTCGTGGGATATCGTGCCAACTCACACCCCATCCATAATTGAATAGGGTGTGGATCCCATTCGAGTGGGATCCACACCCCATCCAATGGTGGATGGGTTGTGAGTCGGCACAGTATCCCATAAAAAATAAGTTTCCTAAACATTTCTCTTAGAATATTGACATAACATCTACCGATTTATACATGATACACACACAATGACAAAGTAAACAAGCTAACGATGTAAACTACTACTGAGTAATTCAATGCTTCACTGTAATTGTCCAAGTCTGATCATAGGAAACTGGTCAGCTAAAGGTGACTTTCCCTTCATAAGCTCTTCAGATACTTTCTCCATGGTCGGGCGAGATTGTGGACTTTGACTCAAGCAATTAAGTGCCAACTTTGCAATCAAGATGATATCTCCAACAACAACTGAGTTGTTAAGATGAGGAGGCCGTTCGTCTATAACATCAACCAATAGCAAATCATAAGTCAGTGATGCTATAGATGATGACAACAATGAAGCGATGAAATCTGCTGGATGCTTTCCCATAAGGATCTCCATACAAAGTACTCCAAAACCATAAACATCACATTTCTCGGTCACTTCCATAGTCTGAGCAAGCTCTACAATAAAATAAAATTTTAAAGTTATACATGAAGCAATGTATAGTTTTTGCTATGAAAAGCAAGTTTAGTGACTTGTATTTTCGAAATGGATTTTGATATCAGCACATCACTTGACTGCTTCACTTTTTGCATACTGCCATTCACCTTGGGATTAGTCTAGTCCAATTCCTCTACGGCTCAACTAATCCCTTAACAGAATTTCAATACAAAAAAGTGGTGCAATAAATTACAATTATGTGATCATTTCCATTTCTAAATACAAGGGAAAATGGACTTACCTGGAGCTCCATACCCACAGGTGATTGCGAGTGTGGTCCAACTTGAACCTGGCTTCAGAAACTTAGCTGTCCCAAAATCAGAGACATGAGCTTCATATTCTGAATCTAAAAGAACATTCTTGCTTGATATGTCACAATGGACTATAGGAGGTGTGCAATCATGATGCATATATGATAAAGCATTAGCCACACCTTTAACAACATTCACCCTTTTTTCCCAATCAAATGCAGTTGCGTGTGTTTCATTGCTAAGTACTTGATCCAAACTGCCACCATCAAAGAACTTATATACCAAAAATGCGAACCGCGAATGCTGGCAAAATCCATATAGCTTTATGATGTTGCGGTGCTTGATTTCTGTCAATGATTTGATTTCATCTTCAAATGCTTTCAAATTGGGCTTCTCCTCCCCATCTGTTTCCATGTGAAGTTTCTTCGCAGCAACAACCAAACCTGAAGGCAATTCAGCTCTGTAAACGTATCCTTGCCCTCCCATTCCAATGAGATATTTATCATCAAAATTCTCGGTAGCTTCAACGATATATTCAAACATCATTTTTCCATCAAGACCCCATATGGAAAAGTATTTTTCTAACTGTGCTGTAGCCAGGATTACTTTCTTTCTTGACCTTCTACGAAGAATATACATTGAAACTCCCACCCCACAAAGTACTAGTGCTCCCAAGACAGGAAATAATACCAATAGCATGGCCTTATGACTCTTCTGGCTGCGGATGGTTGTGCACAGCATCAAGCCAGTGACATTACCACACAAGCCTTTGTTATTTTTCAATGATTCAATTGAAGCATTAAGAAAGGCTTGATTGTTTGGAAGTGGCCCTCTTAACTGGTTGTATGATATGTCGACAAACGTCAAGCTCGACATGCTGCCGCCAAAACTAGATGGGATTGTGCCAGAAAGATTATTGTGTGAGAGGTTCAACCATTGCAATTGCTTCAACTGTCCAAGCACTGATGGTATTGTTCCATTCAACAAATTCCGGCAAAGATCAAGAGAATAGAGAGGTTGAGATGAGCCAAACTCGGAGGGGATGCTTCCCTCTAGTTTGTTGTTGCTCAAGTTCAATTCCAACAATTTGGGTAACCCCACAACTTGTCTTGGTATGTTGCCATTCAACTCATTTCCTGCTAGATGCAAGAGTTCAAGATCCTGCAATGATCCTATTTCAGTGGGAATATTCCCTGAAAGACGATTGTTGCTGATCTTGAGTTCAATCAGGTTTTTCAAATTCCCAAGCTCTTTTGGAACCTTTTCAGTCAATTGGTTTGAAGAAAGATGAAGCCTGCCTAGCTTGGTAGCCTCAACAAGTTGTACTGGTATACCACCAGAAATATTATTGTTGGATATGACCAAGTTCTCAAGATTATGGCACTTCCCCCAGTCTGGTGAAATTTGGCCATAAAATTTATTGCCACTCAGATCAATATATTTCAAATTAGGATATATGCCGAAATCTTGTGTTATATCTCCTTCCATTTGGTTTCCATCTAACCTGATTCTAACAATACTAGAGCAGTTCTTCAAGCTTCTTGGAACTGGACCAGTAAAATGGTTGCGATTAGCACGGAGGTACACTAGTGACCCACCTAAGCACACTTGAGGTGGCAAATGACCAGTGAGATCATTTCCGTTTACTTGAAAGGCCTTCAAATTGGTAATATTATTCATGACCTCTGGAATGCTGCCATTAAGTTTGTTGTAGGACAATCCTAGGACGGAGAGCCTTTTCAAGTTTCCCACTGTGTCAGGAATAGATCCAGAGAGATTGTTTTGTTCGAGACCGAGCTCTTCCAAATTGATCAGATTACCTATAGAGGCAGGAATTGATCCAGAAAAATTATTATTGCGCAGGTACAAGTTAGTGAGCTTTGTCATGCTTCCAATGGTGGAAGGAATGGATCCAGAAAGGTGGTTGCCATGAAGTGCAAGGGCAACCAAATTGGCCAAGTTTCCTATGGAAGCAGGGATTGATCCAGAAAGTTGATTGCCATCAAGGTATAGCCAGGTCAAGTTAGACATGTTCCATATGGAGCTTGGGATTGGCCCAGAGAGGGTGTTATTAGAAAGGTGAAGTTTATTTAACTTTCTCAGGTTACCAATTGTAGGAGGGATGGTACCAGACAGAGTGTTTTGTGACAAATCAATTAATTGAAGGTTTGTCAACATTCCAATTTCTTGGGGAATGAAACCAGAAAGGTGATTAACTGCAATGCGAAGATACTCAAGGTTGTTCAATTTCCCAATGTCAGGAGGAATGTGGCCAGAAAGATTGTTGCCTCCTAAATCTAGAAATGACAAGTCGGCCAAATTTGCTATGGAATCGGGGATTGTTCCACTTAGATAATTACATAAGGAAACATCAAGCATACGTAAACTCCTCAATGTCCACATTTCTTCAGGGATGGAACCATCAAAAGCATTTGAAGAGAAGTTCAAATGATTAACTTTGGACATGTTACCAATTTGTGGGGGGATGGTTCCATAGAATGAGTTGTTGCAGATATTTATGTTGAGGAGGTTGGGGAATGAGGAGAAGCTGAGAGTGTGGAGTGTACCTTTCAGTTGATAATTTTCAAGATTTATGCTAGTGATGGACTTGGATTTATCACACGCAATTCCTTGCCATTTGCATGGATTAGTACCCGCCCAAGATGACAAGGCAACTTGGCTTTGGTTGTCAAGGGTGGCTTTCCACTTTAAGAGAGCATTTGCTTCACTATTTCCAGTTGGAGCTGCATCATGAACGGTAGCAATTGTGGTAGCAAATGCCAAAGAAGCAACTTGTGGTGAAGAGAGTTTCAGAAGGACACAAAGGAATATGAAGAGGATCCGCCAACATGCTAGAATCCTGATGGACTTAATCTTTTCAGACATGGTTAGCACGGTTCAAGTATAACAAGACAATCGAAGGCTGCAGATATTCTTGTATATGGATGGTTTGGTGGTGATGATACAAATTGTGTGGATATGTATGCATGTATAGGAAATAACCGAGTGGCATGAGTAACGATTGATCATGGTTGACATGAGTACGCTTTTGAAAGTCTTGCACAAAGGCGAGAGTAATAACAGGGGGGACGAATAAAACCGCAACGTATACACGACGCATTTGAAGAAATTGAGGAAAATGGCAAAAATGTTGTATTTCATGCAATGGTTCAAGTAAAAGTAGTAAAAGTAAAAAATTTTGAAAAAGAAATAGAAAACCAAAACCCTATATATTCTACCTTCCCTTAAAACTCAACCCTATTCAGAAAGTTTGATATTTGTATAAATTTTTTTCTCTAATTTTCCTAATCAGTATTGGTCAAGAGCACCTAAATGAATAAATTTAACCTTTTTCTATATTTTACACTTCATAAAAATACTAATAATTCTATATAATATGCTAGTAACTTTTTATATAATTTTTATATAATTTATATAATTTTTTTCTTCTCTAATTTTGCTAGCAAATATTGACCAAAAATATCTAAATGAATAAATTTAATATTTTTTTATATCTTAGACTTCATAAAATTCGATTTATAAGATTTTATCTAAAAATATTGGTAACTTTGCCGAAAATCTCGTCAAATTGTTTGAACATGCTTGAAATCACTTGAAGCAATATTAACCCCCCAAAAAAAAAGATATTCGAAAAAAAAAAATCACTTAAAGGAACATGAATCATCTAATTTGTAACCCTAAACAAAACATGGATGTGGAATCACAACACATTTTTTTTTTTTTTGCCTTCCCAAAGTCGAGATGGATGCGAACAGAAAATTCTATGATTTATTAAAGATATGAAAGTAATTCACTAATCACCATGCATTTTTGGGATGGTTTAGTGTAATGATATATGCGAATTTGTCAAACTGTCACATTGTTTATCAGATTTGTTTATTAACTGGGATGTTGTGAAAATTTGAACCATAATGTTATTATGAATGAGATGCTTTATTTTCGCATAATTTGTCCGGTAATTTCCTGATTAATATTTATGGTGAATGGATGGATGCAATAACAGGAGAGGCTGGATGGACTTCTGATCAGTAGGGTCATTCACGATTCAGAAGTCCAAGCAATTCTACAGAGACCGTGCTACAAATCAAAAACATTTGACAGCGTTTATATGTTCACTTTTAAAGGCAAATTGCTTAGATGTCCTTCACCTTGACTTTAATTTTCATTAATTTTGATTTCCGTTTCAATATAATAATTAGGGTAATGCTCTAGTACCTTGTCACAAGCGCACATTTTGTACATTTTTGTCTTCAAAGGTGAGGATTGTGACAGCTGTACGTGGCTCCTTAGTGGGCCATTGTGCAATTAAGATGGTTTGTGTTTTAAATAGATTTAATTATATGTTTGAGTGCCCTTTTTTATAGTTAAAAATGAAATAAAAAATAAAAAAATAGTATATAGAATAGTTGTCACTGTCCCACAAGCATGAGACTCTCTTGTATTAAAAAAAAAAAATGCAAAACAAAAAGGACATGAGACTCTCTCTTGAATTATAGATCTTACCAATAAAAAGAGATTGGTCCCCTTCACAACTACATTTTGGCTCGTTTGTGAAGGGGACTAGTCTTGTGGTGTGGTGCGGAGGTGAAGTGCACAGTGGAAAGGGAATGGCGTCACCCAGTGAGGTGTGTGCATCGCGTTGCAAGAGAATTCAACAGCAATTACGCTTTGTACATGGAGGAACGGTGGAGGAGAAATCGACGGAGGTCTAGTTCGTGCCACATTTGCAGTGGTAGTCATAGTTTTTATTTTTTATTTTTTTAATATTTTTTTTATTTTGTGGGTTTTTTGACCTTCTCAAGAAATTTGGGTGAATCTATGATGTTGTCGATGTAAGTGTGAATTTTGCACTGTTAAGTTGCAGAATGGGGAAAAGGCAGTAATTTGTTTATTTGTGGTTGTGTAGTGAAGCACCTCTCCATTTGAGTCACTTTGCTGCTGTAAATGTGTTTGCGTCACTGAAGGGACTGTGACACTCTACCACCGTCGACTACAGCAAACTCAATGACAAAGTTTACAGTTTTCACCATCCATTGCCATCTGCTTTGGCGTTGGGGCGAAGGGATCTGTTTTGGCCTTCACTTTCACAAACGCTACCATAAGATCTCACCTAGTCTTAGTCTCAGCCGCGATGATTCCTGTCCAGACTGTCAGCAAGGCTGGTCTCCGGTTGAGGGACAGACTCGTTTTGGATTTCAGGCCCAGAGTTATCAGGTTGAAGGAAGATGAACATTCTTCGATTATTCCTTTTTAAAAAAAATTATATAATTTTTTTTTCTTTTAGCTCTAAACAATTACTTAAGCCAAAAATGACTTGCAAGCCGTTAGTTTTAACTACATCCTAAGGGCTTTCTAAGGTGCACCATCATTAACACACGCATCATCCATTCATTGGATACAGACAAAAAATGTATAAAATGCACAACTATCTCAAGGCACCAGAGAATTGGCCTAATAATTAAACTGAAAATGCAGCATATTCAATGAGATCATTGATAAACAGGTCCTTCTTCTTAGCTAATGACACGTTGAAAATATGCTTGAGAACACAGAAACAATACATGGTTAAGAATTCAATTCTTATAGTCTGATTCACCTTTTAAGTAGTCAATGCACGATCATGCTGATGCTTGGCCAATTCAAGGAACTAGTTGATGCACTGGATGTTCCTGAGTAATGTGGGGTCCAGCTGTGGTGTTAAAAATCAAAGGAAGAATAGCCATGAAAGATGGCATTTATTACCATAAGATGAATTGATTGAAGTTTGAAAAAACCTTGCTGCATGCGTGAAAGGATTTTCTCATGGCTAATGGCAATAGGCCGGTGAATAAGGGATATAAATATCAGCCGAAGATTTGCAATGTTTTCACATTGCTTTTTAACTCTATAAACAGAGGTGAGTTTGTCATTCAGTGCAGATAAAAGCCAAAGCATTTGAGAATTTGCAAGCTAGAGAGAGAGAGAGAGAGAGAGAGAGAGAGAGAGAGAGACATAAAAGAGTCTCTCAGAGTGAGAAAGAAAATAGAGAATGTGAGTAAATCCTAAAAAATGTAGGGTGCAGATAAATACATCAAAAATATTTTTTGGATATCATCTCTATTACTCTTTGGTATTATAATTATCATAAATTGTAGTATTTGAATAGGAGGATTCTCATTGAAAAATATTATATTTATCTCTTATGTGAGATAGTGTAGAAATGATATATTATAATTATCTTGAATATAGTGGAATATTTTTCAGAGTTTATCCTGTGTTTTTTCCCTCGTTATTTGAAGGTTTTCCATATTAAAATTTGGTGTTCCTTTTTTCTATTGCTTTGCACCTATTTATTTCCACTACAATGCATGCATTAGTAGATATAATTTTATCAAGTCTATTTTGGTGCTCATTGCCATATTGACATCATTTAATTTACACTGAGAATCAATCTCGAAGCCTAATAAGTGGTATCAGGGATCTAGTTCAGCTCTAGATTGTGTTGTGTAAATTATGGAGGAGAGTACGGGCACTATGATCAAGCTAACAACTGCAAATTACTCCATTTGAAAGCCGAAAATGGAGGATTTATTACAAGGATCTGTATGATAAAAGGGACAAGCAAAGCTAGACAATGTCACAGCTGATGATTGGAAAAAGATGCATCAGAAGGCCATTGAATAAATGAGGCAGTGGGTGGATATTAGTGTGTTTCACCATGTGGGCACAGAGACTGATGTCCATACTCCATGGAAGAATTTAAAGGATCTCTATGAGAGAAAGATTGCACAAAATAAAGTTTTCGCTATCAGGAAGCTGGTGAATCTCAAGTACAAAGACAGAAGATCTGTTGCTGAGCACTTGAGTGATTTCCAAGATTTGGTAAATCAATTGAATACCATGAAGGTATTGTTGGATGATAAGTTACAAGCACTATTACTTTTGAGTTGTTTGCCAAATAGCTAGGAGACCTTGGTGGTGTCACTAAGCAACTTTGCTTGGAATGGAAAACTATCTTTAGTCCAAGTCAAAGACAATATGTTCAATAAAGAAACTAGAAGAAAAAAACTTAGGGACAGATAATTCTCAAGCCATTGTCATAGAGAACAGGGGGAGAAATAAGGGCAGAGGGCGATCAAGGAAATCCAAAGATCGATCGTAGTCCCAGTCTATAAGAAAGTTCAATTGCTACCATTGCGTCAAAGAAGGACACATCAAGAGGAATTGTAAAGCTTGGAAGAATAGAGATAAGAAAAATCAGATAAGTCAAGACATGACTGATAATAAAAATACCATAATCCTTGTGACAAAAGGGGAAGTGGTGCCACTTTCTTTTGGAGAAAAAGAGTGCCATGTTGAAAATTCATATGTTGAATGGGTCGTTGACTCAGCAGCTTCATACCATGCCACTCATAACAAGGAATTCTTTACTGTGCACAAAGCAGGAGACTTTGGCAAAGTAAAGATGGGAAATAACAGTAATGTGGACATTATGGGAGTTAGTGATGTGTGCATTCAGACTAACATTGGTAGCACATCGACATTGAAGGATATGTAACATGTGCCAAATTTACGCCTAAATTTGATCTCTGTGCATGCTCTAGATCTAGCCAGATACCATAGTGACTTTGGTGATGGCAAATGGAAGCTTTTTAAGGGCTCAATGGTTGTTGCTAGAGGAATGTTATGTAACACACTACATAATACTCGAGTCAAGTAGATAGGAAAGTTGATTGCAATCGAGGATGATGCTTCGCCAAATTTGTGGCATAGAAGACTTGATCATTTGAGCGAGAAAGGATTGTAGATTTTGGCTAAGAAATCCCTCATTCCTTATGCCAAAGATACAAAGCTAAATCCTTGTGATTATTATTTGTTTGTTTGGCACGCATCATAGCAAAATATCGAAGCTGAAAGAGAATATTTTGGATATGGTTTACTCTAATGTATGTTGTCCCATGAATGTGGAAACTCTAGGTGGTAGCAGATATTTTGTGGCGTTTATTGATGATGCTTCACAAAAAGTGTGTGTATTTTCTAAAGTGGAAGGATTAGGTGTTTCAATACTTCAAAAGTTTTCATGCCATAGTGGAGAGAGAAATAGGGCAACCTTTGAAATGTCTTCCCAGTGACAATGGGGGTGAGTCTACTTCCCATAAATTCAAGAATTATTGCTCTGAGCATGGCATCAGGCATGGGAAGATAGTTCTTGGCACCCCACAACATAATGGTGTGGCAAAAAGAATCAACAGAACCATTATAAAGAAAGTCATATGTATGTTAAGAATGGCTAAGCTGCCTAAGCCATTCTAGGTTGAGCTTATTCAAACGGCATGCTACTTGATTAACAAATCTCCATCTATTCCTTTAGGCTTTGACATTCTTGAGAGAGTATGGTCCGAACATGATATCAATTACTCTTATCTGAAGATGTTTGGATGCAAAATCTTTGCTCACGTAAGTAAGGAGCAGAGACAAAAGCTTGATGATGGAGTCATTTCTTACATATTTATGGGCGATGGAGATAAGGAATTTGGCTACAGGCTATGGGATCCAGAAAAGAAGAGGATTATTAGAAGCAAAGATGTAGTATTCCATGAGTAAGAAACTATGTCAGATTCTACGGTTCCAAAGAAAATCGGTGAATCTGGTTGTAAGGTCAATTTTACGCCAGTCTCTCCTCACAAAGAAAATGCCATAGAAGGGGGAGAGTTACATGAACATGGCATTGATGATGAACCAGCTACTAAAGATGCTGAAGATGGAGAAGGTGTTGAGCAAGGGGAGCAAGCTCATACAACACAGCTGTGGAGATCTGATAAAGAGTGTCATCTATCCAGCAAGTACCCCAGTTCAGAGTACATCCTTCTCAACAATGAAAAGGAGCTAGAGAGTTTTGAAGAAGTCCAAACTCATAAGGATAGAGTCCATTAAATAAAAGCCATGCAAGAAGAGATGGATTCCTTACATAAGAATGATACTTTTGAGCTTGTAGAACTTCCAAAAAGTAACAAAGTCTTGAAAAACACATGCGTGCTCAAGCTTAAGAAAGATGGCAACAAGCTAATGAAGTATAAAGCTTGCTTAATCATTAAAGGTTTTGGATAGAAGCGAGGGTTAGATTTTGATGAAATTTCTCTCCAGTTGTCAAAATGAGTTCTATTCGAGTTATACTTAAATTGGCAACTAGCTCGAATTTGGAGCCTGACTAGCTAAACGTGAAGACTGCATTTCTCCATGGAGATTTGGAGGAAGAGATCTACATAGAACAACTAGAAGGATTTGAGGAAGCTGGGAAGGAGCACATGGTTTGCATATTAAAGAAGAGTCTATATGGATTGAAATAAGCTCCAAGACAGTGGTACAAGAAGTTTGACTCATTTATGGTGGTCATGGATACACCAAAACTGATGCAAATCATTGTGTATATGTCAAAATATTTCTAGGTGATAAGTTTATCATCCTTCTACTATATGTAGATGATATGTTGATAGTAGGACAGGAAGCAAAGATGATTGGTGATTTGAAAAAGGAGTCATCAACTCCTTTGATATGAAAGATCTAAGCCCAGCAAAGCAAAGTCTAAGGATACAGATTTTGCGAGATTGAAAGGCTAGAATTAAAGCTTTGGTTGTCACAAGATCAATATGTGGAGTACATTCTAGAAAGATTCAACATGAAGAATGCTAAGTTAGTTAGTACACCATTGGCCAATCACTTTAAACTCAGTAAAAGGAGTTGGCCCACTACTGATGAAGAAAAGAAAAGGGTGGTTGTTGCACCTTACTTCTCTGCAATCGGGAGTTTGATGTATGCCATGGTTTGTACTCGATCGGATATCACTTATGCAGTTAGAATTGTTAGCAGGTTTCTTTCCAATTCGGGTAAAGATCATTGGGAAGTTGTGAAGTGGATCTTGAGATATCTGAAGCGTAGGTCTACAATGTGCTTGTGCTTTGGAGGGCTCGAACCAATTCTTGAAGGTTTTGCAGATACAGATATGGCAGTTGATCTAGATGGTAGAAAATCTACCTCCGGATTATTGTTTACTTTTGCAGGGGGAGCGATTTCTTGGCAATCAAAATTGCAGAAGTGCATTGCCTTATCCACTATTGAAGTAGAATATATTGCTATGACCGAAGCTGGAAAGGAAATGCTTTGATTGAAAAGATTCCTTCAACAATTGGGAATGAAGTAGAATAGGTTCGTTATCCATTGCAACAATCAAAGTGCTTTGGATTTAAGCAGGAATGTGATGTACCACTCACGTATTAAGCACATTGATGTCAAATATTATTGGCTACGCCAAGCAATTGAAGAATAATAGTTCAAGTTGGAAAAGATTCACATTGATAAAAATTCTACTGATATGATGACGAAAGTTATGGTGTGAGATAAGCTTCAATTTTGTACCAAGTTGATTGACATGAATCCTAGGTGACTGCTTCCAAGATTATTTCTCCCATCTGCTAAAGAGGGAGAATTGTGGGGTCTAGCCGTGATGTTAAAAATCAGAGGAAGAAAAGCCATGAAACATGGCATTTATTACCATCAGATGAATTGGTTGAAGTTTGAAAAAACCTTACTGCATGCAAGAAAGGATTTTCTCATAGCTAATGGCAATAGGTCGATGAATAGGGGCAATAAATTTTAGTTGAAGATTTGCAATGTTTTCACATTGCTTTTCACCTTTATAAATTGAGGTGAGTTTGTCATTCAATGCATATAAAAGCAGCGAAGCATTTGAGAATTTGCAAACTATAGAGTGAGAGAGAGACATAAAAGAGTCTGAGAGTGGGAGGAAAAATAGAGAGTGTGAATAAATCCTAAATAATGTACGGTGTAAGTAAATATACCGAAAATATTTTTTGGTATCATTTCTATTGCTCATTAATACTATAATTACCATAAATTGTAATATTTGAATAGAATGGTTCTCACTAGGAAATACTATATTTATCTTTTGTAAGAGATAGTGTGGAAATGATATATTATAATTATCCTGAATATATAGTAGAATATTTTTTAAAGTTTGTCTTGTGGTTTTTTCCTCGGTATTTGAGGGTTTTCCATGTTAAAATTTGGTATTCCTTTTTTCCATTGCTTTTCAACTATTTATTTCCGCTACACTGCATGCATTGGCAGAGATATAATTCTATCAAGTCTATTTTGGTGACCATTGCCACATTGGCATAATTTAATTTACACTAAGAATCAATCCTGGAGCCTAACAAATGACATTATTAATGATCCAATGGGTATGAGAAGGATCTGTATATTCCATGTTAAATTCATCTATGTCTAGAAGCATGGTAACTGCTTTAGCTAGCTGTTGCTTATATTAATCACATTCTTAGGATTTCCTCCCCTGGAACTATTTTTGACGGTTCAAGTTTGAGCTAGTTTATATATAGTTTCTCATAAAGTTCTGTTGTTTGAACTCTTTCTGAGACACAATACACCAGACACATACAAAAAAGTGGAGGAAAACATTGTGGTACTCCTATAATATTTTTTCCCGCACCATACCTTCTCTCTCAGTTTTTCAAGTGAATCGCATATATGTCACAATAATTTAGCGTCTAAAAGTCATTTCTCTTTATCATATATCAACTTAAATATCTAAGATGCTATGTTCAAAAAAATATTTTTCAGTTCGGTTAGTGTCAAATTTTAAATGAGTATGGATATTTTCTATATTTTTTATAATAAAAATATCATTTCATTGGACACGAAGACAGGGATTCTTGTTTCTGGCCTGGTTGTCATTGCTGCAGTTTCTGTGTGGGATTTGAGTCTGTTTTTCATTACATAATATCTTTTAGCAGCTTTATTCTTTGTTTTTTAAATTATTTTTTAATTTTCTCATGTTTTCATGATACTGAAGTTGGTTCAAGTTAATGAAATGAAATGGGCTTAGTTCATAGCCACTGGATTTTTCTTTCTTATTTGAGAAGAGTTTGTTTATAATGCATTGACTTGGTTCCTAATGTATGGTTTATTGAAATTCATTTGGCAACGAATCCATCTTTTTTTTTTTTTTTCAGTTCATAGTTGGTGATTTTGGCTTGAGTTTGGGACAGCAAACGTGAGTGTAGAGTCGAATTCTAAAAGAATCGGTGTGGATCTATTACATCAGCTGGAGGATATCCTTGAAGCTGACCCCTTAATGTAAGGCTTAATGATTTCATGAACACAAGCTGATGTCGTGGTTGCTAGGATAGTTGCTTGAGAAACTTATGAAGATTTGTGGCATTTGGTAGAGAACTAGTACTACGTTGTCTAGATGCCAATTTAGAAGTTGCCTTCTATACTGTTCAAATTCTATGACTTAAAAATAGAAAATTGAAAATGCGGAATGGAATTGATATTTCCTTTTGCAAGTTTATTGTCAGTTTTAGCTTTTAATTGTTGGTAGTTATCTTCTGTTCATAGATCAAAATTTTCATGATAATATTTGATATATTCTCTTAATAGTCTCATTTTACCTGCCATCACTTTGAGATCAGATTTAATATCTTTATCTAGTGGGGGTGACTTGGATATAGTTATTTGACATATTTCTAATGGTTTTATTTTAGTCATTTAGCTACTTCATACTTGACATTTTGACTCTGTGGTAAAACATATTATTCATCAAGTCCCGCAATTGCCTTTAAACTTGTTGCTACCAACATGATATTCTGTCAGCCTCTTACTTTTATGCCATAAAACTGTGGTGTGAAATTGAGCTATAAATTCTGATCCAGTGTTTATGAAAAGGACAAAGCATATATTGAAGCCAGCTATCACTTTGTTCATGTAAAAGTACTCATTATCACTAGAGACACATGTATTAGAGAACATTGTTACAAGATGTAGACAGTGCCTACCAAGTCTTTCTATTAGACACTGCATCCAACGATTGAAATGTATAAATGCATTCTTGGGGATTGCTTCATATATGCTTTTCACACTTCAAGATTGTGAAAATCTTTGTCTGCTTTCTACTAATCCAAATTTAAGTGAGCCAAAGATAAGAGCACCTCTTGAGATAGTTCTTAAGATTTATTGCTAGTTGTGCTAGGGTCAAAAAAGGCCTTGAAAAAGAAAAAAATCACCGTACAAGCCACATAAATAATGTGCACCAGAGAGTAAGCGAAACTGTGGCACAAGAATAAGTTGCAAGCATTATAACTGAGCATTCACTCTCACCAGCTCCAAATAATTGTGTAACTGTACCTGGCAGTCATAAAATAACTATCTTTCAGACTAAGTCTTAACAGAAAAGGTTAAGAAATTCAGGTTTGCTAGAACCTGAAAGTGAACATTTATGCAAATATGAGAGGAACCAACATATTGGAAATGCAACTGGTTTAGTTAGAAATAGAGCATTTTGGAGCCTGTATATGATGAATTTATGTATAGTTAGAAGTGTACATTTAGAAGATCAAGGGTTTATTTATTATCCTCTCATTCAATGTCAAAATTATTCAATCATCACCAATTGTAATCAAGTTCAACTTATGAATTGAATCCAACTCGGTACTTTGATCATTCATTACCATTTTTTTACAGTTCCTTTTAAAGATGCTACTGAACACTAGAAGTTCTGCTAGAGGGTCTATTTGATAAACAAAATATAGGGGAAAAAACAGATCTTTTAAGTACCACAAACAACTTACTTATGGCTATAGCAGGTGGCACGGCAAACTGAAAAAGTAAAACAAACTGATATAACGGATCAGGGTGGATCAAGCCGAAGTGTATGGCACCTTTGACAATTCCTATGCCTATTGCTGGAAGGGCAATATATCTTACTAGAACAATACCGCCAACAATTGGAAGGTGCATGCCTGGTCCTTTTAAACCTGAAAGCATCCAATTTCTGTCATCTCATTCATTTTCAAAAGTAACTTCCAAATGGTACTCAACTGGAAAGATAAAAGACCAAACAACAACAACCACAACCAAGTAGATAAATTCATGCTACTAGTTACCCTTAAGAAGATTGGCGCCAAGTACCAAAGTCATTGCTGGAATGGTTGCATCCCTGCAAACCAATTAAAGGAAAGAGGGAGAGAGAGAGAGAGAGAGAGAGAACAATGTAATATCATTTAGTTGACTACAATAAAATCATCCATTTTTTAATATATAAAAAAAAAGTCCATCTAAGTATAAATCATCATTTTAATTCCATGAATATGAAAGATGATGCGGTAGGTTTTAACAGATCATTATTTTCATCAACAATAATGATATTCTTAATATTATTGCTATACATTACAGCCATATTAAGTTCCTTTATTTTTAAGCTGATACCAAAATTTTGGTGGCTGAGAATGCTTACCCCAGCATGGTTACTGTGTCTTGAACCACTCGAAGAGGAGCATTGTCACCAACTAATACTTTTCGAAATTGAGGGACTACACCAACTACTAAACCAACAATCTGCATTTATGTACAAGGAAAACAGGAAATATAATTCTACAGAAGAACTAACAAGCTTTCAACATGGAGTAGAGTATCCAAATTAAAAATAAAACAATGCCTAACTTATGATTCAGACAATCGGAGTTAACAATTCAACTGCCGAAGCTTGCTATGTGCTTGAGAAGCATGAAGCATACTTGAGATATCAACATAGTAAGTGCTATGATATGACTTTGAGTCCTTTTTCATTATTGAAAAATGAGAAATCTTTTAAAGGCCATCTTGGTATACCTTCAACAATGAGGGTGAGCAATTAAGGAATGACATTTATACAAATATCGTAGGAAAAACTCAACCTTGAATTGTCACCCTCAAATTTAATGGGATACCAAATTGAGCACGTGTCATAATTTTCTTCTTGAAAGTAATATATGACATTCTATACTATACACCGTTTTTCAGTCTCCTTCAACTCAAGAGGAAGAGAAGACTACTGAAAAAAATAAGGAAAATTGTTGGCATACCGATCCAATTGATGAAGGTGCAAGTAGTGTCTTCACATTGATCTTTTCAGCCAATATTTTCAGCTGTTTCATAATATTTGCCCTTCTTGGTACCTGTAAACGTTGAGAAATATGTAAGATCATAACTTCTATAATGTTTTCTACATGCTAACAATAAGAGGTATGCTCAACCCCCATCACAAAGTGAAATGCAATACTATGTGAAGGCATGCCGCGCTGCAGAGAAGATAATGCATAAGTCATTGATCAATCTTGTTTATTCCATTAAAGAGCTTAACAATATAAGAATAATGAATTAGGGACTACTGGACTAGCATCCTGTGATGATATAGGATAACACATCCCTAGAGTTCTATTTTAGGCTTCATTGGTGAAAGAATCTAAAGGTAAGAGAAATTCATGCAATACAGAAAAGTTTACATAAACTAATTATATTAGAATACAGAAGAACCTTTGCTTGTCCATCAGGCACTGTATATTTGACTTCAAGTTGATCCACATGATCACAACTCTGTGGTCTGTCCTCAATAGTAACCAGTAGTCCTGTAGGACATTTTGAAATGTTTTCTGGTTCATTTTCTTTTGAAGACACCGAGTTTTCTTTGGAATCATCAACTTGGGCTGCACTGGAGTTCTTCGATGATATGCGGATAATGTTGTACACATAAGACCACAAGTAAACATTTCCTACCTGGAAAACAGGAAACAAAGTGAGAAACATTTATATAACTCAGAAATTTCAAATCACTCTGATGCAGATGCTTAAATTCCAAATGTTTTTAGTGTCATACTGCTAGTGATAGAGAAGCATATGCTAGTCCATTTCTGTAGCAGGCATCCACATCTCCAAAAGGGTTGCCACTTTCTTTACACAAAGCTGGAACTACAATAAGCAACAAATTACCCATATTTCCTGTAGACATCAAATCTTAAAATGGTCATAGGGAGAAAATTTTTTGTCATATTTTTGATATTGATAAGATTGATATATGACAGGACACTATGGTATCGTCTGATACATGTAACCTATTCTACCTAATGAGACAAGGCTCAGTTGTTGTTTATGTTGTTTTCGATACTGATACGATCAATAAAGAGCAAATTTCAAATATGTAAGTGAACCTGCCTGCAGAGCAACACCCCAACACAAGGCCCTGAAGATGGCGAGGAACTCTAGCAATTTTATTAAGTAACCATCCAAGTGCTGACCCAAAAATATACGTCAGAAGAATGTTTAATGGCACGAACCACCTACATAATTTAATAAAGCAGCTCTGCTGAACCAGCTCCTTGAAGTAATGAATAGAGAACAAATGTCAATTAAAAGACCAAAATATGCAGAGAGTATAGAGAAACAAACTCACAACATAAACATGCTCCTTAAAGTTATAGTTTTGGCCAGGCTGCTTGAAACAAGAGCTGGAGAGAAGACAAAAAATACCAACTATACAGAAAAAAAAAATGTACTCAGATTAGTATATGTTACTGAGTCCTAAAGGAAGGATAAAAATCATGAACAAATATACCCAAAAAAAAAAAAAAATTTTCTATGACTGATTACAGAAAATCAGTTATAGACTTCTGTTTTTTCATTAACATGAGGAGCACCGACCTTTACCAATCAAATTTGTAACTTGGGAAGGAGATGAGTAAATCTTGACCGTCAGGTTTTATATAAATGGTCAAAATTAAAAATATAAAGTTATGTATCTTTTTTTTGTAACTTTTTTAAATGATTATACAATGTTTAAACAACTATTATTCTTCATTATCCATGTACAATTTAAATATTAAGATCTGCTCCTCTCATCTCTTACATAAAAATAACCCTCTCATGCGATACACCCAATATATATTTTATATAACAAAGGAAAGTAAATGATGAAACTTACAGTATTCAGGTGTTTCCTGGCATTCTCGCCCAGTATGTCAAAGCGAATGAGTGCAAGGACTATCCCAAGAGAAGTAAGCAACAGTAGCTTCAGAACTGGCATTAGTGCAACAATGAAAAGCTTCAAGAAGTCCATCTTAAGTCCTCTTTCTTTATGGAAATACCTCGATTCAAATCAAAGTGTAGTAGATCCTGATATGTGAAACAAAAGAGCTTCAAATAAACATCAAATAGCTTCTCTCGGGTGCCTTAGAACTTGTGAAATCATTAAACATAAATGAAACTTTGCTGACATGACATGCTCTCTTCCATATAAATTTTGAAATTTCTTACATGTTCATTGATCACAAGTTCTTTACATAGATTTGTGTGCTAGAAAGTATAATGAATTAGCTTGTGCATAGTACTTGTGCAAGTTTTTTTTTCCATTTCTATATTGTGTGATTAACACTACTACAAGTACATATAGTTCGAGCACACACTAACATGCATGCATAAATATGTATACATATCCAGAATTCAAGATGGAGGAAAAAGATATGGAAGATACGTAACCAATTTCAGATATGCAAAATTAGAAAAATAACTACCAAAATTAATTAGAGAATAAAAGACAAAAGCAGTCCTAATTTAAATACGTTACTCAATCAAAAATTCCATACATGCTTATCAGCAAGAAGTAAACAGATACATACATTTACTTACCTAAAAGATAGGGAAATGAAAGAACTTGCAGAAGAAGAAAACAATTAACAATCCTCTTTTCCTAATGCTCACTTTACCGCCCCGGGGGGGGGGGGGGGTTCACTGGGTTTATTGCTAGTATAGTTAGGTGAGCATGGAGAATATATATTAGGAAAATTATTTATTTATTTATTTTTTTGTCAATTTTTTTGCACCTTCTCTTATATAATTTTTCTAGAGATTAGTTCTTGAAGAGAGAGAGCCCCTAACACAATAGATGCAGCAGCATCCAGAATTTTTGCAGCTTAAATAGAAACGAGAAATGGAATGTTACATCAACTTTATGCTAGAACTAATGGACTTACGTTGTGTCCACTATCCCATAAGCCAACCTCATGTATAGTAACTCTTGAGGCAAATCAAGTGAGATATGTCATTTCCACCTACCATTTTAGACACGTGGATCAATATATCATATATACCATTTTAGACATGTAGATTATTTCACAGAGAAATATATTTAAATAAGTGGAGATTTCATCTGCAATATAACTAAATTTCCACTTACTTATGTACAATTTCTAGTAGAGTTCTGTGATTTGAACTCTTTGTAAGACACAATACACTGATCACATACGAAAAAGTGGAGGAAAATATTATTGGTCCTCCTATTGTATTTTTCCCCCGCTATACCTTCTTTCTCGGTTTTTCAAGTGAGTTGCGTATATATCAAAATAATTTACATCCAAAAATCATTTCTTTTTATCATATATCAACTTAAACATCTAGATGCTATGTTCAAAAAGTATTTTCCAGTTCGGTTAGTGTCAAATTTTAAATGAGTATGGATTTTTTTTTTTATATTTTCTTATAATAAAAGTATCATTTTATTGGACATGAAGACAGAGGATACACTTCCTTATTTAACCATTAACTTGATTTTGTTGTAATTATCTATATTTTTAGACTATTATTCCTTTAAAATCCTTAGTAGATTAAATTGTGCAAACACTTGAAACCAGTATCTTTTAGAGATAAAATAATCAGCATGCAGAATCGTACGTAATTCACATAATTAAAAGGTTTATTCTATAAAAGCATCTAAAAGAACATAGTTGAAGTAACTTGCTGATCTCGTACTACTTTTAAAATAATAATACTATAAATAATTAATATACTGAAGAACAGGGAAGCCCAATAACGGTAGTTATATGTGAAGCAACTTCGACAGCACTAATTATCAACCTTTCTATGCCTGAATCATATGAGATTGAAAGAAGGCAAGAAAACTATAAAAGTCAGACATGCAGTGTAGTGTAATGCAAGTGTGGAATGCATTAAGCAAGGACATGCAATTTTACGGACCGTTTAATCTTTAATGGACACAATGATATGCTTTAGCACCAAAGCCAGATGCATGCTCCTATGTACGGAGATTGTGCTCAAGACAAGACAATTCTTGTATTGTGCCACCATCTGTTATGTTAATTACGCAAGAGTATGGTATGTGTTATGCAAAAAGAGGTGGGGCCAGAAAACATGCTAAATGACAAAAAGGGGCAATGCTGAAATTACAGAGTTAGTTGGGAAGAATGGCCACGTGGAGCCTTGATGCTGAAACTAAGGAGCTCCGAAGGAGCCAAAGGAAGAGAATAACAAATTCTGCTACGAGGGATTACGCTTGGTGAAGCTATTAGGATGGAAAGTGGACTCTGAGAAGGGGTCGGACTTGGTAGGATTATTCGTTATCTCTGAATTTCCTTCTTTATTCTCCGGCCAGGCACTGATTCCAATTCCTACCTATTATTGCAGGTGTGATAGCTAAGGGTCGACGGTTTAGTGATCTTTTCCTCATATTTCCTTTTCTGCGAAGACTATTTTAGTGTTGCCTCTATCTGTTGGTGTACTTTTTCTTATATCAGATTAGCAATTTTGTCTTGTGTTGGACTTGTACTGTTTCATTGAATTTTTTATTCAACTGAGGTCATCTATTATATTGATAATTTATTTCCCCTGGGCTACGGTATGCTTAGGGTTGGATGTGAGTTGTAGAGCTTGGGTTCGGCTTGATAGTATTGAGCTCATCTCAAGCTCAATTCGATAAGAAATGAGCTTAATTTAAGATATAAGTTCAACTCGTTAAAAGCTTACTAGCTTATTCCAATTTGATGATTTGCTTTGATTTAGATATAGATGTGAGTCTTTTAACTATAATTACATAGTTTATATTCAACATAATTTATATCTATAACTATATATTATTATAGATATGTAATAAAAATACACTATTATATGTAATAAAATTGAATATAGCAAAGCTCAAATTTGGCTCAAATAAGCTTAAATTCTTATCTCAAGCTCTGATTTGATTTACTTTCAATCTCTACTACTAATTAGATTATGATAAGAGAATTGTTAGATAGTAACTACATGTTACATATTAAATATTAAATGATTGCTAAATATAATTAATAAATACTCTATTGGACTACTGGCTTAAGAAAAGAAATTGATTTATAATAAGGATTTAATTTTTATGTATTCATAATTTAAAATAAATTTTATATTGCTAGCTAATAAAAATTCAAAAAAGTACTAAATTATACTGAGTAACTATCTATTATAATAACTTTTTTTTCTACCTACTCTAATTTGTTACTTTCTTTAACTTTTGTTTACATAGAAATTAATCTCTTATAGTATTTGTTAGTCTTGCATATCAATAAAAATATTTATTATTGACTTTTAATTTTACCCTTCATAACTTATAATTAATTGAAAAGCATAGTGTGAAATTAATATAATAATACAATTAGATGTTGAAAAATTGAGTAAAAGTATTTTGATAAAACATTTATAAATAAATCTTGATTTTAGATTTGTCAAATTCTTTATATTTTGCTAAAGTGACAACTAAAATGACAAGCAAACTTTTTTTATAATAGTAAGTATTCAAATCCTAATTGTTACTTCAAAAAGGGCTTAACAGTGGATTAACAATTAACCTATATGCAATAATTTGTTGCAACATGAAATTAGGTAAGTAACTATTAAAAAAATTGTGAAAATTCATAATTATATAAATATCATTATTTTTCTATTATTCATACAAAATTTATTCTTTTTTCCTGGTTTTAATCATCATTATTAGTATATAAATAATGAAAACTTACATATTTTAATGCGAATGAAAAATTATATATTACAGCTAGTCTATCATTATATTTGTTTAAGGATATTAATTAATTTTGATACGCCGGTGCTTTTCTTATATGTATGATTTTTCAAATAATAATTGTAAGAGTGAAAAAAAAAAATTGTTGATTTGCGATTGGATAATTGCGTGAAGAATGTATCAACATTATTATTATTTTTTAATATTAATAATTGTTAGTAATGAGATGTTATATAGTAGATGTGAGGCGATCTGTGTTGTGAGTTACATGAGTATTCATTGTAGGCGGGTGAGACTTTGCACGTGCAGAATCTTTGTTTTCCATTTTGGTTTGGGTGCTTTCTGAAATTCAGCAGCTGGATTCTTCATGAGTAAACGGCTTTTGAAATTTTGATCATTTTATGTATTGGTAATTAGCAGCATCCACTTCTCCTCCATCAAAGTTAATCACTTTACCATTTAATCCCATGTGGGTGTTCATCAAATGGTTCAAAGATGCAATCTTTGGGTGTGCCGTGTGAGTGTTTGTGAAAATGCCTCACAGAGAGAAACCTCATAACATGGATCACAGTACATGAAATAGAAAAGGGTATTGCAGAGAAACATGATGCTGTGTTGCTGTGTTCAGAGATTCATGAAATGGGTTTCATTTATTCATTGAATAATTGACCTTGGTTAGGTAGTGTATTTATTTGAAGGTCAATTGAAAAGTTCATCATTGTTTTGTTGGATGAAAAATGTGCGGTTTGAGTTTCATTTTGGTTGTTGCAACTTTCTTTAGCTCATATATAATTTTCTTATATGTTTTGTGGACTGTTTCTTGTTGCTGGCCTGGTTGTCATTGCTGCAGTTTCTGTGTGGGATTTGAGTCTGCTTTTCATTACATAATCTCTTTTAGCAGCTTTATTCTTTTTTTTAAAAAAACAAAAAAAAATTTCTCATGCTTTCATGATACTGAAGTTGGTTCAAGTTAATGAAATGAAATGGACTGAGTTCATAGCTACTGCATTTTTCTTTCTTATTTGAGAAGAGTTTCGTTTATAATGCATTGACTCGGTTCCTGGTGTATGGTTTGTTGAAATTGATTTGGCAACTAATCCCATCTTTTTTTTTTTTTTTTTTCCCAAGTTCAAAGTTGGTGATTTTGGCTTGAGTTTGGATGGCAAACATGAGTGAAGAGTCGAGTTCTAAAAGAATGGGTGTGGATCTATTGCATCAGTTGGAGGATATCCTTGAATCTGACCCCTTAATGTAAGCTTTAATGATTTCACAAACACAAACTAATGTAATGGTTGCTATGATAGTTGCTTGAAAAACTTATTAAGATTTGTGGCATTTGGTAGAGAATTAGTACTAAGTTTTCTAGATGCTAATTTAAAAGTTGCCTTCTGTACTGTACAAACTCTTATGGCTCAAAAAATCAGTCTGGTCAAGTGGAAGTTGTATTGTAGGTTGCTACCAACATGATATTCTGTTAACCTCTTACTTTTATGGAGGGCTTAGGTTTGTAATTTTGAGTCTCTGTCAAAGGCCAAAGTTATGGCTCAACATTTGAAAGGGACCTTTTCCATGTGCTTTTCAGTTTTCTTTTTAATTTATTTCTTCTTAGTCTTGTTGGTTATAACCATTTGCATGGATATGTTGGTGCCTCAGTGTGTCTTAAACCTTTATTTCTGTTGATCAATCTGCTGTCTTCTGTTCTTGCTTTACATTTGCATTGTAGATGCTGAAGCATATATCTTTAGTAAGTGTATGAAAACTTTAACTCATGAAGTCTGTAGATAATTAAAAAGATATTGTCAAATACAACATTTATTGTTAGAATAACACACTGTGTGTAATGCCTTTGACTCTTTTGTTGATGTTGTTTTTGATCCTTGATTGCTTGACTTAACAATGTAGTGTTGCCTCTTTTTAACTTGTTTTGTCTTGTGCTTTTGGATTCAGTGATGAGTTGGGATTTATTCATCCATCCCAGTTTGATTTGCTAAATGAAGAATCAGGCATTTCCTGTAATTTATCTGATGAAGCTATCTGTCAGTCATCGGATAAGATAGCAAACTCTGATGAATGTTCCAAACAAGAGAACGTATATTTTTGGAACAGAGATCATAAATTGGGAATTTCAACTTATGCTCTTCTACCTCTATATAAAGCTGCTAAACATGCATTTATGACTGCATTTAAACAATACAAGACATGTAGCAACCAATCTGATGAAGTTGGGAATCGTATACCTGCCTCTTCGTCTTGTGATCTTATTGAAAGTATACTTATGAGACACAGCAGGGCTCTTCTACTGCTAAGTTGTGATTTTATGACTGCTTGGAATTGCAGGTGAAAAATTACATTCTGGAAGGGATGAGTAATAAAAAAATAGTTATGGGATAATATGTTATGCGATTGATATTTTACTGCAAAATATTAAGTTTTCCCGTGCGTATTGTAGAAAGCTAGTGGTTTCCAAGAAGAAGCAGCACTCAATGTTTGCGGATGAACTTCTTCTCTCTGCGCTTGTGCTCTCGTATTCACCCAAAAGTGAACAAGCTTGGAGTCATAGGTACTGTATATACACTTGCTTCTTATGGCTTTGTCCCCATCCCTAAAGGGATAATGCTTTATAGATGAAAAATAAATTTTGTTTGAATTTTGACTTTTGATTAATCCTAAGAACATTAATAGCATTCTAATGCATACGAGTATTATTTCTAGGCGGTGGGTGATCAAGTCGATCTCTGCAAACTGTTCAAATTTCAAAGATCTTTTGAGAAAAGAATCTGAGCTGGTGGAAAAAATAGCTGAGGTCTAAATTCAGTACAGGACCTGCATACTATTAAATTGGAAAGACTTTGTTTTATGTTTCCATAATTGAAGGGCTTGCTTAAACGAGAAGGATTGCTCATTTTTCTTCTACTTATGTTCTTGGTTGATCAACACAGGGCATACATATGACATTCTGTCGTAATTTTGGCATATATAACATTTTCCATTTATCTTTCAGTTTAATTTTGTCATTTAATTCCTTTTTCTTTGTGAATATGAAATCATATGTTAAACATCCCTTTTGGAAAAGGAAAAAAGAGAGATATCTATGGATGGTTTTACTAGATTTCTGTAGTGCATTACCTTTTCCATAAAGAAAAGAGTGTGTGGGATGAACCAGCATTTTTTTTATTTGAATATCTATTCATTTCATTTTTACCCCTTCACATTCAGAGATCAAAGATGAATTATCGTGCATGGAATCACCGTTGCTGGTTAATTTCTTACATGACTAGAGAACAGGTTGGATTCTGTAAGATATTTTTATATTGGCTGTAAATGTTACAACATGAATTCTGGATTGAATTGCATAACTCAATAGTGAAATGCTCTAGCAACCAGACATACATGCAGTGTAGTTAAATGTGCCAATCTGTTTCAAGCAAAAGCACTTGCCTTTAATATTCTAATGAAAATTTCATACTAGTCTAGTCAAGGTAAAAAGAATAACTGAAGAACAAAGTCTGCAGCAAGAGGCTCAGATAGAGGCTGGTTTGGATAAGCCAGAAAATGATGTTAAAGAAGGATATAAGTCTAATGAAGGAGGAGATGAAAGTGATGAAAGATATGGAGCTGAATCAGATGATGGGTGATGATTCCTTAGATGCAATCTTGAACTGATTTCTATTTCACTTAGGGTTTCTTAACTAGCACAGTTTATCTCTTTTTGTTATAAGTTTTGATTTTTAGGGCTGCCTCATCTATTTTGGTTGTGAACTTTTATCATTAAAGCTTGTATCAACTTATGCTTTGCTCTTGAACATTGTACAGTTTTATGTTACTATGAATTTTCAAGTAGTTGATTTATATGAAAAATTAATGTAGAATAGTTAAGCATTTAATTGTTTTTCTTTTTCCAATCTTAACACCTTTTGTGTGCTTAGTTCACATCATTTTAAGGTGAAAAAACCACCTGGTGCCTATGAAGTTTTTACTACCTTGTGTACATGTAGTGTTTTACTCCCAAAATATTCTTTGTGAACATATTTGTCAGATTAGTCTTGCATGATTTTTTCTCAGTAACTGGAGATAGGGACAAACTATTCTTATTACGATATAATGAATATTTCCCATTTAGTACATGAATTAAATCTGTGCTTATTTAGGTGCTACATGAGTTGAATAAATCAAGAAGTTGGGCTGCACTGCATGTTGCGGATAATTGTTGTTTTCATTATCGCAGTGTAAGTTTTGACTTACTGGTTTGAATATGATTCTATAGTTTCCATGAATTATAAACCTTTTGACTAAGGAGACTTTTTTGTATGTGCTGTAATGAGCTTGGGGTTCTGCACTTGGGGCAATCATGGTTTCCATTGTATTGCAGCGGCTATTGCTTAAGATTGTGGAGGAATCAAGTTGTTCGGAAAAAACTGTATCTTCTGGTTACAAGGTGGACATCGACCAGGTTTGGAAGGTACATAATCTCTATACCTATTTCCCACACTCAAAATATCCCTGGTTTCTCCATGCTTTTGTCCTTTTTTATGCTTCTGTTGAGTCCCTTTCAAGAGGTCAGGTTTGAAGTCTGAGTGGCTGCCGTTTCGATTGTTGAAAGGTAGTAGAAACAGTGAAGTAGGATGGTAAAATTGACCTTTCAGGTTTATGCGATGCATCCAACCGAAACAAAAACCACAACCAAGCTTTAATCAACCTATACAATATTAAGATCCAGCATTAAACTCTTTTAAAATTACCTTTAATCAACAATATGTTTGGGCCATGAATTTTTTGCTTGATCATTGAGTCTATGCACTTACTAATAATATGCCACTAATGCTTATAAAAAAATTAGTTCTAAACTAAATAGCAAAATAAAATTGGGGCCAAGAAGACTAGCAAAGGTTGAAAATGTGAGCTGCCCCCCAACAAGGGAAGGTTACTATATTAGGTATCTTTCCAACATACACATGATTTAGTATAATATCATATCCCCAGTGGTTTTGGATGTCAATGTCTTTTGTTGCTGCTATTCTATTAGATATCCAGTGCACCATTTACTTCAGAAAAATGAATATGAAGCATGTGTTCCTCCATATACAAGGAAAATGATAACTGCAGATTGAGACATCACTGTATACTCTTCATAATTTTTGTCACATTGTATTACTATTAGCACAAATAATGTTAGTTCTTTAACTACGTCATAGTTGTGGTTTGGCAGGACGAACTTGATTGGAATGAAACATTGATAAAGCGTTATGTGGGAAGAGAGGTTGGTGGTCCTTGCCCGTTATTAATTTATAAGTAGTTGATTAAAATGATTGACGGATCAGCTCGAACTTTTATAAATAGATATCATGTGATAACGGATTAGCTTAGTGCACAAATTGATATGAATTTTGATCTGATTAAATAAAGTTTCAAAACTCTTGGTGCTTGTCCGCTCAGAATTTTTGGTAAGAGTCAGTTGCCTACACCTTCTCTTTATAAACTTAAACCCACACTCTAGGTCCCTATATTTTCAAAACCTACAAAATTCCTAGTTTCCTACCCTTTACAAAAGGAAGCATAAACAATATTAAATTCTTTGGAAGGACTAATCAGATACCCTTTATATGGCTTAACTGTTTTCCACTTTGTTACTAAGATTTTCTTAAATGGCTTTTACCAAACAAATATGGTAATGATAAAGTTACCTTGTTCCCCAGAAAAATAGTTTTATACAAGTGCTTCAATTGGATATAGGGGGTTCATCCCAAGCTGTATAGGCAATCCAGAATTGCTGTAATGTAATGGTTCCCTGAATTCAAGTGGTTACTCTATAATTATCTTACAGTCTGTGATGTTAATGTTAAACAGGCTCTATGGCTTCATCGTCGCTTCCTTTCCATGTACTGGATAAATCATTTTCTTTCTGATTCTGATGATGCATCCTACCATTCCAAGGAGACAAGCAGAAATTCTCACTACTTTGATACCTTTCTGGAAAATGAACTATGTCTCATTAACTCCTGTTTAACTGTTGAGGACAACAAATTTGCAGATTTCCAAGCACAAGCAATGTATTCTGCTAGTTACATGCTGTGGTTGAAAGTGGTATGTTGATTCTGTTTCCATTATTAAACTTACCATTTTCATGAGTTACTGCTTAGCTGGGTTGTTTTCTCAAGATGTCCTAATTGTGTGATCAGCAAGTCCCCAAGCCTCTGGGAAACGAGCTTCTAGAGAAGATAAGAGCAATAGATCTCAAGACCTTGCTGGATAACTCATACCCAGAGAGAACCTCACTTTTCAGTTACTTTATGAGCTAGATGGAAGCATGTGTGCATTTTGAGAGGGAGAGGTAGCTCTTCCTCTTATTATTGATTCTAAGTTCTAACAATTAATTTCTTTATCTTATTATTTTGATATGATGATACCTTGTAATCTAAAAATATCTATCGACTTGATTTGCCATGAAGGATGACTATAGCTAGAGAATGCTGTAAAGTATCATCACTAAAGGAGAAAAAGTTCAGATCTTACATAAATTTCAATATATAATAGTGAGTTTAATCTCACGGTATACATTTATTTCATTACACCATTGGAATTGGTGTATTACATAATAAGAAGTTCCCCTCAACAAGGGAGAGGAGTTGAGACCTAAAGCAAAAGGATTATGTTTCATCTGTAGCAGATGCATTATTGAATTAAATGCCATAATCTGAAACATAAAAAAGGCTCAGAATACAAGGAATATGAAGAAGAGGCTCTTGTGCTGGATCGGTCTTATACTGTGTAGTGAGGGTTCACATCAATATCCAAACCCCTTAGCTTGGCAAATGATTCAACTTTCCCTTTAAGAGTATGAAGCTCTCTCATCCTATATCAAAATGGGAAAAGAAAAAATGGAAAATAAAGATGAAAGTGAATATATGGAATTAAAGGCGAAAAAGGAATGAGAAAAGTAACAAGTTATAAAAACAATTTGTAAGAAAGATAGAGATGTTGACCTTGCTATTTCTGCACGCCTCTTAGCCTCTTCTGCTAGTGTATTTATTTCCCTGAAGGCGTGCTTCTCAATTTTTGTGTCAGCAGACTGCAGGCCATGTAAGGTTCTCTGCTCAGCAGCCCATTTAGCCTCACGAGCTTCTCTACCAAAGTCATTTTTGTTGATAAATGCAGTCTGTTCAGTTGCGTCAACAAGTCATTAGCAAACTAATCATTCCATGAGTCTAGATATTATCATCAATCAGGTGGTATATATACATCTGTATTTTTTTTTTCGGTCTACCTCTAGGATCCAAAGCTCATTAGACTTTAAAAATTCTAGTTAGAACTGAGTCAACTCCACTATAAGGGTAAAGCTCTATTGCATTAGTTCTTTTTTTTTTTTTTTTCCTCAAATCTAGAAGATTCAGATTTGAGATTTTGTTTAAGAGGATCAAGTGTTGAATTACTTAAACCAATCATGCATTGGTATATCAAATGTTGAATTACTCAAACTAATCAAGCATTTTTTTGTTCTCTTTAACAGATTTTGCCGAATTTCTAGTACAAGTTCAGTCATACTCACTCGCTGGTCTACCACCAGATTCCAAGCTCTTCCACTTAATGCATAACGAACAGCAAATTTTATAGGATCCAGAAGTATATAAGTTATAATATTATACATCCAGATGATTCCTGTCCAACCCCATCCTATGGCTTTGATTCCTGCTAAATGCCAACTGGCATAGGCAGATAGGATAGTTGCAACCTGTAGAGAATACAAAAGTGATTGAGATCTTGATAAAATTATGTTATTAAAGTTCCAAAAACAATGAAATACTAAGGATTTCCACTGAGAAAAAATAGTACCAACTGAGCTATAATGAAAGCAATAACAAGCAAGAGACCAGGTCTTTCTGTGTAGGACCACCCCCTTGAGCGAGTCACAAAAATTAAGGCCTGACTGATTGTACTGACTTGAAGATAGACAGCAGATCCCAGCATTTCTCTCTCATCTTTAGTAGCTGGATCACTTATATTGCTGTGGAGATGTCTTACATGAAAATGGTTCTGTAGCACAGTGATTTCAACTATCATATAATTTGATGCAACTACAAACAAAAGTGATTAAGTGAAAGGGAAGACCCTTACAGGAAAGAAGTGTGTTTTATATGCTGCCCAGAAGAATATCACTGTCATTATAGCCAGATAGAAGCCTAGGACAATCCCAGTTGCAAAAATCTCACTAAGCCTCCAACTATCAGGAAGTGGAGAAGGCTTAACCCTATCTTTAGATATTGTCATGATGGTACCTATAAGGATGCTAACAAGTTAGGGGTCAAGCAAGAATATAAACTCTTTAAAAAAAAAAAAAAAAAAGGAAAACCACCACAACAACAACTAAACCTTATCCCACTAGATGGCATCGGCTACATAGATTAGATGATGCATAATGTCAAACTCTAAAAAAGACCATCAAATAATAACTATATTTGATAATATGATACTTGAAAGTAACTAATATTACCATAACTCTAAAAAAGAGCATCAATTAATGATGATATTTGAGAATATGGTACTTGAAAGTAGCTGATATTACCATCATTGAGAATGGCTATGACAAGAACCATAAAGGGAGGGAAGTCAAATTCCCAAATGCATGTGAGTAACATGAAGCCAACCTGCAACTCAGAATAAACTGTAAATGAGGGGTAAAAAATGATGGCTTGACCACTGCTAAATATTCCATATATGCACATATAACTTACCACAATACGAATGGTGATAGATACAGCATATATCTGCAAAAGAAAAGAAAACAAGACTTTCAATTTGTAGTCACCCCGAGGAAAATTATAAGGTTTTCTTTGATATTTTGATAGTTGTGGGATTACTGTGTAATTCTTCATTCTCTGGAAAATTGCACGGCTCGTTAAAACAGCACTTATGATCACACTCAGCCCAGGTTCTGTTAGAACTATGTCAGAAGCACTTCTGGCAGCATCTGTGGCATCTGCTACAGCGATACCTATGTCGGCTATCTTCAAGGCAGGTGCATCATTCACTCCATCACCAGTCATCCCACAAATATGCTTTCTAGATTGTAACCTCTTCACAATCTCATACTTGTGTTCTGAGGGAACATATATAATTAGAAAATGGACAAGAAGTTAAATTAGAGCTTCCCTTTGATCACTGCTTGACTTACCAGGAAAGACGCCAGCAAAACCATCAGCATTCTCAATAAGATCATCAATGGGGAGAGTAGCAAAATCATCTCTACTCTCTCCAAGCAGTGATGAAGAAGGATACATGTTAGAGCCCATCCCAAGACGCCTTCCTGTTTCCTTAGCAATTGCAAGCTGATCACCTATAAGGGTATTTTTGGGAGCATGAGACATGTGATCAGAGTTTCCTTTCTTGGTTACTTACAATTAAATCATGAAGACAGACCTCTAGAGGTACAATCTTCCACTAGTAGACACAAACTATCTCAAACTACTTAGTTCTATGTGCACTATAATACCCAATGAGATTTCATTCATGTAGCATTAACAATTTGAGGGTGTCGAAATATTGCAAGATTTCATGTTATGCCATTTAAATTTAAAGAACGTATATATTCTTAAAATTGAGTGGACCTAACTCAACCCCCAAAACTCGCTCGCTAGCTCATGGGGGGAGATTTGCCTAATTTTTTTATAAAGGCCATCTAGGCCATATTATTAAGTAATGTGAATTTCTAACACACTCTTTCATGCCCAGGACTGGACATCTAGTATGTGAAGTTTGCAGAACTGAACATTTGCGGGTGATCTAATATCAATCACAGGATAGATTCTAATACTATCTTAGAATAGCTCATAAGGAGAGGGTTGCCCAAGATCTTATGAAAGCTATTTTGGCTATATCTTTAGGCAATATGTGTGGAAGTTGATTTCTACTGTCCAAGGATATTAATGTGCAACATCTCATGGTTGAGAGTAACAGGGATTGTCTAAACAGTAGCAAGTGACTAAAAAAATTAATGAAATCATGGTTTTCTATAATCTATCAATGTGGCAAAAATTAAGCTTATTCAAGTAGTCCTTCAATGCATGAATTAAATTTCTTTAAGTGAAAACCAGCGCCATGAACAACACTGGACCGTTATAAAACAGGAACAAGTTTCCAGTTGAAAAACACAGGTATTCCATTTCCAACTAGATGATGACAGACATTTATAATTTTTCCATAGAAGTGAAATATGAAATCCCTTAAATCATGCATGGCCATCAACCAGGTACTTAGTTTTTTCCACAAACATTTTTTAAAGCACTTCACATTGTAATAGCAGCCAAGATATTTGCAATGTGCTAAAAATAGTATCAAACTGTCACACATACCAGTGATCATTTTGACACTCACGCCAAGATCTAGAGCTCTTCTGATTGTTTCTGCACTATCATGGCGAGGAGGATCAAATAGGGAGAGTAGGCCAACAAATTCCCAGGGACCTCCTGGACTTTCTTTAGTTCCGTCGGGTACTTCCTAGATAGCAAGAAACTTTTTTGCTCAAAAATAGCCACAGAATAACACTTAGGAGATGATGAAAAATTCATAAAAAGATATCTACCTGGCGGGCAACTGCAAGCGAGCGAAGCCCACGTTCAGCAAACTTGTCAATAATTGCATGTACCTTCTGTGCAATTTCTGACTTGTTATGTGCAAGGTTGAGAATCTACAGAATATATGAGAAGATTTAAATAATGGTCAAATATGTTGCTCTTGTGGGTAGCAAGGTTGTTTAAAGTCATAATGTAGTTTATTCTACCTGCTCTGGTGCACCTTTGCTAACCCTGTGCATCTTACCATGACCATCAAGGTATGTAAGCGCAGTTCTTTTATCCGTTGGATTGAATGGAAGGAAGTGAACTTCTTGTATTCCAGCTCGTGCCTTGCAAAATTGAAAAACGCATTAGTAGATTGTCTGAAGTTCAACTGTAGAAAGTTACCTTGCCAAATTCTACAATAATAGTTATGACAAACTTCTATATGTTAATACAGGATACTAATAACGTGTCATCTACAATCTTGATAAACATTATGGAATTCACTTCAAAAAACAATGGGAAAAAAGATGGATTATTTTCAGTAAGGCATCTGTTTCATTTCTTTAAATGATTCAAAAGATGACTATCTTAACAAGTTTGGTATTTGAAATAGTACCTCCTTTGGGTCTGATAACATTGAAACAATTGCACAATCAATTGCATCTTGGTTCTCTTGTCTTGATGCCCTTGCAGCCATAAGTACAACCATATCCTTATCAACTCCGTTGGCAAAGACCTGCCAGATATTGATTGTTGTTAGGAAAGGGAGACAAGAGTTAGTATTTAGAACTTACGTGAATGCCTTATATAGACAATGGAATTGCTCTTCATTTTCCCATTATCTTTCATTTTTTAATTAGAGGGGGATGTTTCTTTAAGAAATTATCTTTCAGGGGTAGTATGATCAACTTGACTAGGGGGATGATGGGAATCCCCTCATGTTTAATGTCAATGTGTGACTGAATTATGTGATTTACATGTGTTCTATAATTATAATTATTTGTATTTGTATCTAACTAATTTGTCATGTTTCATTTCCGTGTAGGACGAATAAGTTTCGAAACCTCAATCAAATTCTTGTCCACTGTAAGCTTGTTGAGAGTTAATGTGCCTGTTTTGTCACTGCATAGCACATCCATTCCAGCCATTTCTTCAATGGCAGTCATTCTCTTTGTTATAGCACCCTGCAAAAGATACACCCATCTTACCCTTCAGCTAAACTGCAAAGATTTATGTCATCAATACCTAACAATTATAATCATTAACTAAAAAATAAAAACTTATATCATTAAAGCATAACATTTATATTCCATCTTATAAAATCCCAACAAAATGTTTGAATCAATACACTAAGTGTAGTTTCATTAACCTGCTGAGACAACCGGTGTGAACCGATGGCCATTGTAACAGAAAGGACAGTTGGCATTGCAATAGGGATACCACCAATCAGTAGCACAAGGAGGTTATCAATACCAATTCGGTATTTCCTTTTCTGGACCCCATATATCACAATAATTTCAATAATCATCCCAACAGCAATGGAACAGATGCAGAAATTCCCGATAGATGTTAGAACCTGTAACAATTATGGGATATCACTGAGCAAGATCATGACAATATTTAATTGCAGGGAGAATATTTTACATGAGGCATAGAAAACATTCATTCACATAACATTACAAAGATGACAATGTCTATATATGGACCTTCTGGAAATGTCCAATATGGGTGGTATTTTCCACAAGATGAGCTGCCTTCCCAAAAAAAGTGTGAACTCCAGTTGCAATAACTACTGCCTCAATTTCTCCTTGCTTGCATGTTGAACCAGAATATACTCCATCTCCTGGATGTTTTGTAACTGGAAGTGACTCTCCAGTAAGTGCAGACTGAAATAAAGAAAAACTTATGTCAGATTGCATGAGGTTTCATTGCTGAATGATATGCTGATGAATCATTGTATTACTAAGGATGTCAGATTGAAGCGTCTCGCCTATGTATACACTCTACTACTTATGTTCTCCATATGAAAACAATATTTCCTTCTTCTTCTGGTGAATAAAGAAAATTGATTATTCAATTACAGAAAAAGTTGCACAGGGTATATTTTGTCCATACTTATATTATGCTGGTCATTTCAAGCTTAAAACCTTCATACATAGTATTGTGGTAGTAACAGGTCATGGAGAAACAAAGATGACAAACCCTAATTTAAATTTTGTGCCAAAGAATACTTACGTTGACACTGCAGTTGTGTATCAGCATCAACAGAATAATTTTGTGAATTTTACCTGATCAATCTTCAAAGGATCTCCTTCTAGGAGACGTGCATCGGCAGGAATGATGTCACCTAACTTGATGCTAATTATGTCTCCCGGAACCAACACCGATGCATCTTCTTCGTTCCATGTTCCATCACGGAGTACCTACAAATTTAACTAGAAGTCAAAGCTACTGGAAACAAGACATGATGACTCAGAATTTAGAAGAGAGAAAACAGAAACATGCAATAGTGATGTATGTAGCAGGTCATTATTTAATTAGAGAAGAAATTAAACCTTTGCTTTTGGGGCCAATCTTGCCATAAGGGCAGCTGCTGCATTACCAGCATTGTTTTCTTCTATGAAACTGATGGTAGAGTTTACAAGTAGCAAAATAATTATGCCAGCAAAATCTTGATAATCCGGAGGTTCGTGCTGCAGAATTATGGAGTTGTTATACCAAGCTTATTGGATGATGAATGAAAAACAAACGCTTGCAATAAAAGTCAAATTGGACAGATTGATATTTAAACATAACCTTTCAATTGACCCTAATGGCAACAACTCTAACTGTTACCACCAGAAACTTAATGTTGCTCTCTTCAGCCCTTTGTAAAAGGAGAAATAATATTTGAATATATAGTTTATACACAACTTTAGACATCTAGAGATCGATGTATAAATAATTGGGGATTTCGTTTACATTTATGGTGAATGTGGTAGATATGGTAAGATAATAATAATGGATGAAAAATCCTTTTACCGAATTCTATGGGAAGATAATTGAAATCTCCAATTACTTACATGTGATTCTCCATATTTTCCCATAGGTAAATTCACTAGTATTTCAATTGAAATTTATATTTATTCATACATGATTTCCCAAATGTTGAAATGGATTTCGACAGAAAGTGTGTTCGAATAACAATACTGTTGTAATAGTAATGACTTTTGTGACTAATGAGTTAAAAAAAAAAATTTAAAAAAAGGATATAAGAATGATGGAATAAGATAATTTCACATTTAAAAAAATCTATGGTTCTTTTAACTTATTTTCATTAGTTTTACCTAGGGAAAATCACCAAAGTTAATGGAAAAGAATTAAGAGTGATAGAAAATTCACCCCTCCATGTGCCATAGCAATGGCCATGATAGCAGCAGCTTCCATGACCCATGACAGAGGATTCCACATAAAGCCCAAAAACTTCAGTATCTTACTTTCCTGCAGAAGCATTATAGAAGCTATCAATGAGAAACTTAAGCAACAATTTAAAGTAATATAAGAGAAGAAAAGCACTGAAAGTTTCAGCTTTAAGTCTTCAACCTTCTTTTCTTCAAGCTTATTGTGTCCAAACAAGTCCAACCTCTCTTGCACTTGCTGAGAGTTTAATCCTTCTTCTGTACATTGTAGATGTTCAAAAACCTCCTCTAGGGGAATGTTCTCCTACATAGCACAAATTTCTAGTTTGTAAATGGATAATAATGTATTAGTGGTTCTCTTCTTTCCCTCACCCTAACATCAAATGATCGTAAGGGAAGTAATGTTTCAAAAACTTCATTCCACTTTCTTATTTTGTATTTCTTCATCCTTTGGGTTTGGAAATTGGACTCATTATAAGTTATACATTGTGGGGATACACAAGAGAAATGTTTCTTAAACCCATGATTTGGATATTATTTTGGACACATGTAAATAGCTAGGATTTTGGTTACATTTTTTGTGAATATGATGAATATGGTAAGCTAACTAATAATTGATGTAATATCCTTTTATTGGATTCACCAATAAACTAATTGAAATCTTTATTAACATATTATTCTCCATATTTTCCATAGGAAGATTCACTAATAATATAACTGAAGTTTCCATATATTTATATGTGATTTTTCATGTGTTCCAATGGTGTTTAAAAAACTAGTGTACCAATAGTAGTGTCGGACATACAAAGTCATTGATTATTTGTTTTCTTCCAGGTAAGCAATAAAGATCTTATATGTACTTTTTGTAAGCAAAAGCAAATTAGCTTCTGCATAACTTCCAAACTAATAAATGAACAACAAAGTAATCATGTGACAAATTGCATGTGAGAACCTATAATAAAAGAGGAATGAAAAAAAGAGACCAGAATATTAAACCTTAAGGTGACACGTGATATAACTGGACATACCATAAAGGCAAAGGGTACTTGGATTATACATTTCAACGTACCAGATCAACTTGTTCCTTTATAATCGCATCAAGTGCCATGGATTTCTCTGCCATCTTCTTCCTTTTCCTCTTTTCTCAAGCTGCTATAGATTATACTCCCTTCCTAGGAAGAGAATGTGCACTGCTTAACCCTGAATAAGAATTATAACCCTTTAATTTTGGATTGATGAACTATTAAGCTAGCAAAAAATAAAAAATATAAGCTGTGTCACCAAAGGAAGTATATTTTGGACTTTAGATAACAAAATCCGACACTAAGATAGACACATAGATATTCTCAAATTTCTGATTTCACATAATTTATGTACTAACAAAAATTTTTTGCTATTTTATGACCCTATCAACAGGAATTCTTGGTTAAACACTGTCTATCATAAGTACTTCATTCAATATTAAACATATGCAAGGTGGTTTGTTATATGATAAAAAATAAATCAGTATCTAACAATACATTTATACGTATCAATTGTTAAATGAAATGTCTAGTAAATAATGTGATAGCCGTTGCCTACCTAAGAATTTCTCCTGCACCAAAGCTGTGAGCAACCTCTTGGATTTTGTTTGGCAATCTCTCTAAAAGTTCTCAAAATTCTCTCTCAAACCAACAACCTTTTCCTCTAAGTTAAGGTCATGATTCCAGGAGATGGTGTTACAAGATTGTCGCACAAATTTATAGTGAACAAACCTCCAAAGTCCCAAGGTCAAGCAATGTCAAGGAAAGCACCAACTGTGCTAAGAACAACACTAGAATGACAAAAACAATAAACAATACATCGATACAAAAGAGACACATCAAAGTGTCCGCGCCGGCCAAAGCTTCTACTATTGCTATGGTATACATATTTACTAATAGCCTTATTCAAATGATACTATTATTTGTATATAGTGATGATAAACTCTCTTATCGACATATGTAAAATCATGTACAAATAAATGGATATTTTAGTCATATAAATGGTAAATCTATCCGTAAAAAAATATGAAAATTTTGGTATTAATAATTATGAATTTCAATTATGTAAGTAATAAATCTAGTTCAATGATTTCTTAATACATTATCAACTATCTTACGATATTCACCATATTCACAAAAAATATAACTAAAATCTTCAGTTATTTAAACATTCATCCCCATATATCCAAAAGTGTCCAAACCTAGTTACAAATAACATTTTCCTATTAAAAAAAAATAACATTTTCCTATTCGAATATCAATCATCTTTGCCAACCCATCTATTTACCTTTGGATCCAACGTATCATGTTCCTTAGAATCAACGGAGTAGGGAGAAATCACAAAGTAAAATAAAATAATTCCGTAGCTCCTTTTTTTAGCATATGTACGTACTCTTGTCATCAGCGTCTAAATCACTTTGGTCAATTGACTTCAACTCTTTTCACATGTTCAAATCACTTATTCCCTATATTGTCGTATTCAATTTCCCCTGTTGTATATCTGTAACGATACTGATATTTTAGCAATGGAAGCACCAAAGCACCATCTAAGATTTTGTATTTATTTTTTGTTACACATGCATACATTTTTTATATCCCCCCAAGAAAAGTTTAACTTGATTAACTGGAAAAATAATTATTCGTTATTATACAATTATGTGTAGCCTGAATATTCAGAGAGTTTGACAATAGTAATAAACAATGTAAAAATTGAATTGCTTTTAATCATATGGTAATGTATGATTAAATGATGATATAAAAAGTAATATATAAACAATTGATCTAAATTAAAGATAAAACTATACAATTAGATTATTCCTGCGATGTATTTTGCATTTACTCTAGCTGTTGGACATGGTATTCTAGCTGTTTTGCTGTGCAGTTCTCTTTCTAGCCCTGCTTGGTGGTGTTAAGGCTTTGTGCCTTTTTCTATTCTGACACCAAAAAAAAAAAAAAGGTTATTTGAGTTTGGATTTTCTATTTAGAATTTAATTTTGTTTACTTTTGTAAAATTTGATTAGTATTATTTATTCATACATAGACCCAAAAAATAAAAAAGAATATTGGCAGTTTGGATTTTTTATTTAGAATTTATTTTTTGTTTGTTCTTGTAAAACTTCTGTCAGTGTCATTTATTCAGACCTTGATACATCGCTAAATAAAGTTACACTAAATTAGAATTCCCTGAAAAATAAAATATCCTAATAATAGTTAAACTAGAAAGCCACATCAGCAAATGTAGGATGCTGCTTTTAAAACTTTTGCTGCTGCAAAGTACGAAGTTCAAAGAATGTTATTAATTTATTATCAGATTAGAATCACATTATGGATCTAGGTTTATATTCAACTATCGAAAATAACATAAACATACATGTTGCTTGTACGTGACTGTATAATATAAGTAAGTTGTTTCAAGGTCTAGCACAAGGCATTTTTCCAGAATATTCCAATTTCATTTAGATGCAGAAACAATAAAACGAAAGGTTCATGATTTGTAAGTTTAGCAGGATTGTTGCACCGGTTTGTACGATATTTGATGATTTTTGCAATCCTCTAAATGAAAATTTCAAACACCATTCATATCAACAAAATTAGTGAGCCTTGAATATGATCAAGTACTAATCAAAATGTTACATTATGCCTTCATTCCAATTGGAAGCAACTATTCCAAAATGTTCCCCTTTTTTATGTGTTCAAAGTGAGGGATGAATTCTCTCAATTTAATTTTTTACTTGACAAGGTCAAATGCGATTTCTCACCATTAATTTAAGAAGTGAGATCCAGACAAGACATATGACATAAAAAAATTAATAATAAAATATTATACTTAACTTTATCAAATAAAAAATTAAATTGAAAGGATCTATTCCAGTTCAAAGTATTGTATAATAAAATGATAAGCGCAACCATAAATGGTTGTGGTTAAGGTAGTAAACAACTTTTAATTCCTAATGCATGTCAAAAAAAAAAAAACTTTTAACCTATAATGAAGATAGAGGAGGAGAGCTCAAGTTTTAGGAAAAAACTGTACAACCCTATGCTTTAATAGTCAAAAAAAAATTAATCTTATAAGCTGTTCATATGGACTGAACTTATAATAATATCTTCTGGGCTCACTAAAATGAAAATATATTTAAATATATTTTTAATTTCTATAAATATGTATATATATCATTTTGATTTTAAATTTAATCTCTTTGAAAATAATTTACTTTTTGGTCCCTTTTTTTAATATTATATTTTTTTTATTCCTACCATTCTAAATTATGGCTCTTATAAGTATTTTACAATATATATTTAATCTCTAAAAATATTGAAAATTTTGATTTTTAGTTTTTATAAATATTTTGATAACTTTCTTTTAATCCTTATAGCTGAAAAGATATTTATACCTGAAAATAATAAGAAAGCAATGAGCCATAAGTGGTCCAGTTGTTCTAGCGGCCCTACACTGAGGGAAAATTCTTGCATCTTTCCCGAGGATGTCCTTTCAGAGAATTTTAATTATTAGATTTATGGAGGTCTCACTTTCTGTCATAGTCACCAGGACCCACATTAATCTAATGATTGAATTGAAGCTTCTTTGCTTCTTCCTCTAAGAGCGTATAAGACTCCACCTTAGTCCCTAATACTCATGCAATGACACAATCATAATAACCCTTCCAACCTAAAATTTTGTAAATGCCATTATGATGCAATCATTATAACACCCCATCTAAAAGAATTACTCAGATTTTAAAATTCTTTGTGAGTGAAACATGACACAATGCTCCGAATGGTTCGTGTGTAAAATTTCTTAGTCTTTTGCTCTACCACCTACCAAAAAGAAGGAAAAAATAATAGCAATAATAAATGGGAAAACACTTCATTTCAGCTAACAATAACAACCATTTTGCCTTGTGCTAACTTAGAGTGTTTGCTTATGCGTTTAAGTAACTCAAACTGGTGTGCAATCATAACATTAAATCAAGTTTACCCATTTTGCAAACATTTTTGGTTTTATGTTTTGTTCTTTCTCAAATATGATTATGGCTCTAGGATTGATTCTAGTTGAGTTGCTTTTGCAGTTAGTTGACTAAAAAATTTGTCAAAACCACTTTGTCTCCTAAATAAATCACTTTACTTTAAAATTACTTTAAACTAAAATCAATTCTTAGCAAAATTAAAGTTATCAAAAATCAAGTTTGCAACACAAAACTAAACATACACAATTATTGTGTGACTGGTGGCTTCAATAATACGACTTGGTAGATGAATGCAAAATAACTTGGAATTTACCTTAGGCTTTACCCTATATGGTTCAAAATCTTGGGATACTATTTACACACAGTTCTAAGGAACTTGCTATTCTCATACCTTCTTATGATAGCTAGTGTGGCTCAAAATTATCTTTGTTATTAATTTGCCAGACTTTAAGCAGTGATAAAAGAAATTATCAACACAGAACAGCAAATTACTAGCAAGACAAACACAAGTCACTATCTACCACACCATTGTGTAGAAGTGGTGTGAGTATCATTATCCTAATTCCATTCATATCAATATGTCATTATACTTCAAAACTCAGTTCAAATAGGATCACAATTCACAAGGCATACATGCAGCGAGTGTTTTCCAGGGCAGCACCAAGGAAATGAAGAATGAAATAACTTCCAAAAGAATACCACCATGAGGAATAAGAACGAATTCGATAAATGCTAAAAATGACTGCCACTAAAATCCGAATATACGATGATGTACTGCTTAGTGAATTTTCAGTTTGTTTTTAAATAAACTGCCAAAGAAAAAAAATTAACAAAATAAATTGTCATCAACAACCAGGGCAAAAATTATCTATAAGGAAACTCTTCCCTTAAAAGTCATGGTGATCTATCTAGTTCCCGGTTACTAATCCACAGAAATTTTCCTTTACAAAAGGAGAAAGATGGACTAAAAGCCTCTCTATATACATAAATACTGTGACTGACATTACATGGCAGAGGCTGTTTTTTCACTTCCACAGTCTTTGCGGTTGCATACATTTCGAAAGGGATAGTTGAGGTTACCGCATTTTTTACAAGTCCAACTACCTTCAGGAATACCTGTATTTGGTCTGCTTGGGCCCTGCAAAAAAATGGAAGAACAAAAATTAGCATATACTGTTACTTGTTACATGAAAAACAAGCAAAGCAAACATACCCTCCACCCTATTTTTCTCAAAAAACCATAGAAAAAGGGAGAATAAAGCAACACAAGGTACATCTTAATATGATAAAAACCAATCAGTTGAACAGCCCACAACTCAATTGAGAAAACTTACTACCCAAAGATGTAGATTATAAGCAATTTTTTTTTTTCTTTATCTTCTGATAGAAAAAGAAGTTCAATTGGAAGAGAAGAAAAGAGTACAAAAGAGGATAAGGCATCCTCACAAAGAAACCAAAAATAACAAAACTAAATCCCAAGCATTCCATTTACAATATGCCTTCATTCTGAACAGGAGTATTGTTTGACACAAATTAAGAAAGTAAGCATTGGTATCAGAAATCATGTTTCAGTTTGCATCCATTGAGCAGTTTTGGGCTTTTGTATTTGAAGCTTATATGATTATTTTGACAAGAAGAACTAAGCTCACTCTTCAAAGTGAAGGCCATCTCTTACATGTGCATTATTCATTCATGACTCATGTAACTAAAATGTCATTAGAGCATTGCAACACAGATGAAAGCACTCACAGGTCTTGGAGCTCCGCAGTGTTTCATGTTGCAAGTGGTTCTGAAGGCAAAGTTAACATTCTCACATTTTGGACAGATCCAGTCCCCTTCAGATACACCATCTGGCCCTGCATAAGCAATGAAAAACAGATTGGTATTGTTTCTTTTACATTTCTTTTTTTTTTTTTTCTCCCCCCATCAATGCAGCAAGAGGGTTAAAATGGCAAGTTACTGCAAAGCTCCATATGAATAAAAAATAGAACAACATATATTCTGACTTCCTCTGTTGCCCAACCTTGTCATATGGCACTGAAGGGATTTTTATAATATACACTTGAACCTCAAAGTTATGCTAGTCCAATATGGGCCATGAGGCCAACTCTAAACAGGGAATCAGGTATAGGGAATAAAAGCTAATTGGTTATAGCTGGGAAAACAGGCCAATTTTAGTAAGCTTCACAATCAAAAGATTTCTCAACAATTTTTCTCTTCATATTTGGGATTCTATTGCATTTTCAATTTTTTCAGTAATATGGTGAAAAAGGAGAGCATTTGCATCGAAATTTGATCTTTTCATTTATGACACAAAATTTGCTTCTTGACCTGATCTTCAACAAGCAGGCACTTAATAGGTATCTATAGCACAAGCTAGGTATAATTACTAAACGAAGTTAATTGTAAGACTGTTGAGCAAACCTTTTGCAAAGGTAAATTGATCAAAAAAGCAAGCAAATTCTTAAGTTGAAATAATGTATGAGACAGGAAATTAGCGTACAATAAGCTAACTCAAAAACTAGAATCACTTGTTGCAAAAACCACTTCAACAAACTGGAAATACATTAGTCATTATTCAAAACCAAAATAATAAAAGATTAAGTGAATGTTTGCTTTAGATTAATTCTTAATTTTTAGGGAAAAATTGCTTTTTAATAAAAAGTTTGTCAGCAAGGTTTTGATTATAAGCTACTGGGAACACAAAATAAGCTAATGCAAAAACACGATAAAGCATATCTAGATTTGACAAATAATCCAATGTGGGAAAGTGAAGATACATATTACAATGTAAAGGTTGAATTTTGAAGAAAATAAAAAAGTAAAAGATTCTGAAATTACCTCCTCGGCGTTTCCGAGATGCAAAATTATCAGTTATTAATCCTTCAGCCCATGGAGGACTTTGAAAGCCATATCCATAGCCATTGATTCGAGGCCTTGGACCATAAGGAATACCTGATCCAATGGAAACTTGATTAATTGATTATAGGGGCACAAAATAGACAATGTAATGTAGAACAAACCAAGAACCAACAAGAATCAGGAATCCTCAAGGTTTCCAAACAAACCAAAACAGAATCCTCCAACTTCATAATCTTATCTATCAATATTAAAGTTGAATAAGGTCGGCACCTAAAGGGATTTTTGTACTAGTCAACATCCTAGTCAAATCCTAATCAAACACAAAATCCTGATCAATAACCAGTGTCCTAAAAACAAGTAACTTATCAACATTACGATTCCTAAAATAAAGCCAAATTACTAAATAACACAACTGTAGTAAAATCTCAAAAGAAAGTTAAAATCCTTACATAACATAATTACTATCTAAATTACAAGAGTATTGTACAGAGTATTGGTGTCTAACACATGGCAAATAGTCGTGGTTTCCTTTCTTACGGCATCAATGGTTCATATAATCATATTAATTTAGCATCACCTTTGATTTCAGTTGGGTGCTCCTCATATTCGAAAAATTTTAATATGAAGCAGCAATAAGATAATTACATCAAAACACATTCTTATCTTCCTGTCATTGCATTTCTCTTCTTTCTTAATGGATTGCTTTTTCTATCAAAAGAAGTTACATAAAATACAAAAAGTAACGTAATATATTTTCAACATTAAGCATTCAATTGGTAATTTTTTTATAATCTACAATACAAGCAACCTCAAATGCTTAACTTTCACTCAATAGGTTCCTTGGTAAGTATCACTCTATAGGGACTTAGCAGATTGAAACAAGCAGCTTAAAAAGAATACAGATACAGTTATTGCATGAGTACCTCCAAAGCTTCCAGGTGGCATTGTGGGTACTGGACTATATGGTACATGAGGCCTAGGATACAGACCATAATCAAACTGTACACCAGAATGTGGAATCGGGGATCCAAATCTGCCCGATACTCCATATGGTGGAGGAGGAGCCCCAACACCTCCATAGTAGAAGGGAGGAGTGTTTCTATATGGGCTTGTAACTGGGGCAGGCTGCAGAATAAACAGGAGTTTGCCCATCAGATGCCTTTTCAAATAAAATTGGCCATTCTCCAAAAGGAAGAACTTCACAAGATAATTTAAAACAAACATGCACTTACTGGTATTATGGATGGTCTTGGAGCACCACAATGTCCCCGGTTGCAAACAGTTCTAAATGAAAAGTTTAAGTTCCCACAGTTATGGCAGGTCCAGTCTCCTTCTTTACGTGAAGCTGAATACATGAGAAACAAACAACCTCTTAGAAATATAAACCTGTGAAAAACTCACATGCCTGGAGCATTCAGATAGATAAATAGGAGCCCTTATAGTAGGCACGTGCAGAAGGCCATCTAACATATAAAGTAGGGGTTATTAAAGCAGCTAAGAAAGACAATTGGAGGTTTGTTGGCACTTAGTACATATTCACATCAAGCAGCAGGATCCTAATTTACTACATGCACACAAAAAAATAAAAAATAAAAAAAAATCAATGGATGAGGGAATTTTTTTTTTTTTTAAGTTTTCGCTCCAAAGCAAAAACTTAAGCACCATGGTATAATGCAAAAGAATCGGGATTGAATAGTTAAAATTAAAGGTCAATCAAGCAAATTATGGAATTGTAATTTGTAATTACCATGATGCCCCTTAATCACTGCAGAAACAAATTGCCTGTCAAACAACACATTATAAAACCCTCTTAGCGCAAATGTTTTCCCCATCTTTGACCTCTCCTGTCAGCAGAACTTTCCTTTGCAAAGACCTTTTCATTTTCAAAATAAAGAAGGGTCTCACAAACAATAAAACTGGGTATCAGATTTCCCCCCATTACAACAAAAACATAGCTTCCATGTTTCTTCTAAATGACATGCAAAGTCAATAGAAGCAGCACACTTTCTGAGACACAACCGTCCTATCTCCCACTACCTATCCACAAATTAAAGTAAAAATTAACACAACCACAGACCACAAAATAGCTCCAAAGTTTACACACAAGTATATATAATTTTGCATACAGTATAAATGTTCTACTTCAACCCTACACACGACATTGTGCATGCCAAACCAAAATACACCAACCATGTAAACTTGAAACAATGTTTACATAAGTCCAGAAATCAAAAGGGTATTGAAAATTCCTCTTTAAAATAATCAAAACAAAGAAGATCATTGCAACCCAGACAACCAAACAGGATTTCAAGAGTGTGAGAGAAGCTACTTGAAGTAGAAAACACCGAAAACAAAAAAGGGTGGAAAAAAGAAATAGTGTTTACCATCGTTTCGAGACCTCTTTGATCCGAGTGAACCTCGATTATCATCCTGAGAGCAAAAACACACAAAACCCAGATAAGGAAAACAGAAAAAGATCAAAACTTTATACCATTCAGCATGAACAAAAAATAGTGTGAATGAGGTAGATATTGGAAAACTGCATAGAAATTGAAGCAAACCCACCTTAGTAGAAGCCATTAGAAAGGCTCAGAAGATTGGAGAGAGAGAGAAGTAGAGTGTAGCAGAGAGAGAGAGAGAGAGAGAGAGAGAGACAGCGTCAGCGCCACCAAGGAAGAGAACGCGGTGTTTCTCCTAGTATTCGTTTTCTTTCCTATGAAAAGAGAGAGAGGGACCTGCTTGGACCGTCTTCGGTTTTGCAACTACGAACCGGATGGACCGGACAGGGATATATATTTATAGAGAAATAATTTTTGTGCATATCATTTTTAACATCTTTAGACATCCTCTCTCTATCTTTCTCTTTTTGCTTTTTTTACTTTTTTTTTTCTTTCATAATTTTTTTTCAAGATTTTGAATGGATGTCTAGATATCCATATTAAAAAATAATACAAATAACACTTCTCATATTTATATATACATTGCGATATGAGGATAGTGGTTGGAAAAATTTCTTTTCAAAGTGATAACTCTAAGGTTCAAATTTTAAGGGTAAACTCATTGAGATCATAAATTTTCTCTATTTCCATCAACCCCTTTTGATTAAAAGAAATGTTAGAGGCTCATAATTTTGGCTCATGTTTATTTATTAGAATAATATGATATATATTTAACCTTTGGATAAGTAAATAAGCTATACTATTTTATTTTATCTAATCATTACTCTTATTTTTTGGTATAAATTTTTGGCAATATTTTTAAATTTAATTAATTTGTAGATCCTTATAATTTGATCAAGTTTTTAATTAGTTTCCTATAATTTAAAAGTTTTTAATCAACCTCTACATTAGATAAATTTTTATAATCAAGTTCTTAAAATAACCTAATATTACAAAAAATTTTAAAATATATAGGTCTTTATACAATTTTGTAAGCTCAAATAAAAAATTTTATTCAATCTAGCAAAAAATTTTGTAACAATACATTATTTTGGCAACTTAATTACAAAAATATATTTAATATAAAGATTTAATTAAAATTTTAAACTGTAGGACCTAATTAAAAATTAAGTTCAACTATAGAAATTTAAAGATTAGTTAAACCTAATTTTTAACTATACAGCATTACTCTTTGGATAAAGTCAATTAGGTTTCTTAGAATTGTTTTTTAATTTAGAATTTTAAAACAATATAATAGTAATAATTACAAAATAACACTTAATTGATTTAAATTATTCATACTTATTACTTAAATCTTTATTTTTATATTATATTATATCAATCTAATTTGAAATAAATTAATTGAAATCTAAATAATATAATTTAGACCCGAAACAAAGATACAAGTTCATAGCTTTGTTTAGCTTTTAAATTTTTATTAATAAATTATTTTGAAGATACCTCTAGTATCTATACAAGTATTCTTTGAGTTAGCTGATACGGCCATGTAGTTATTTATAATTAAAGAATAGTATTTGCACCATCCCTATTTCTCTATGTAAAAGAATGAAAAATTTTACATAAACATATAAGCTTTTACTATTTATTAGACCTCTTAACGTTCTTTTTGGATCCCACATTCCTAGTCATAGTCGTGAAGGTTTCCTCTACGGAACAACGTGCTGTGGGAGTGGAACACCTGTGCGGCTGCTTTGGCTAACCACCGTTACTGGCTGCATGTGGGGGCTCTCGTCTTTTATGAGGAGAGGCCTTTATTTTTACGCATGCCTTTATTTTTAGATATACCTGTTTCAGCTTAGAGAAATGTTATCCGTATACATATTTTTTTATATATCAATATATTTTTATTTATTATTATATAGGATATAGACTCTATTTAATTTGAATTTTATACCCCATTTAATGATAAATTGAAATACATCAGCACAAAAATAAAAAAATTATACATACAAATAACCTAACTTTTCGGCTTGAAGGATTTGTGTAATCTTATTTTGAGTCTATCACTCCATTCTTTCGGCCAAAAAGACAAAATAGTGCTTGCACAAACTTTATTGTCACATATTTATCAACGAGTTCCACGCACATTTATAAGATATAATATATTAAGAGATTAATTTTTATATATAGTCTAGGTAAAATATTTTAGACTGTCAGTTAATTATATTACATATATGACTTTTAATATAATTATTATAAAAATTAAACATTTTTAGTAACTTGAAAATGTATTATTAAATATTAATGTAAAAAAAATTTATATTGATAATGTATTAAAATTAAATCCATATATTAATCCTATTATAACTTTTTCTAATGAACTAGATAAGTCTCCCTTAGCACGTGTAAAGAGTTTGTGACCCCAAGTATATTTTAGGTTTAAATAAAATTTTATTCCTCACAATTTTTACTAGTACTTTTTTTTTTTTTTACAATTTTATTATTGTGCTTTAGTCCTTATAATATTACTAATTTATTTTTTGGAATTTAAAATTTGAGTATCGATCCTTATATTATTTCCTTTTTAACGTTTTAATCCTTTTTTTTTTTAAGCTGCAACCACATCAAAATGCTTTGTCTCACATTTTGAAATAAACCCTTCTACAAGCTAACTTTCCAATGAGTTTCAAAGCTGATGTTCTTTAAACCCAAATTTCCAAGGTAACTCCAATCCCATAAGAATTATCATACCTTTGCCACTAAGTAGTGCAAACTCCTACTTTGAAGGTAAGACAATTTAATCCAACCACCAAACATGTTTTCCCTCTTATCCTGTTGACTTAAAGTGCAATTTTTATTGTGTCCATACATTATCTTATCAAATAATACAATCTAACCAAAGAAGTAATTAGTTCTCATGCACTAATCTTAATTAAGGAAACAGTTGATATTTGATAGTGTGATGAGTGTTTGATCACTCCCTCACTAGATCGACCTTAATGAATGCCTATATGTTATGTATGGTAAGGATAGCATAGCTGTTGCCAGTGGGAGGATCAGCTGAGCTAGACAGTGATTCCTCAGAGCCAAGTTTCATTCAATGTTTAAAATCACAGCATAACTTACAAGATGACTTTTTATTGGTAGTATATATAAGATACATCAAATTGTTCTCACACTAAAATTTACATATTTACGTTGTGTCACATGTGACATACCTAGTGAGATTTGAGACTTGAATCAGCTTCTAGCTTAGACTAGAGAATATTCCAGCAGAACACTATATAGTTACAATTATCCTGATAATTAAGACAATTTTTTTTCCCTATGGAGCTATCAAGTATGAAGTATCAACTTACGTCTAAATTTTCAATTATTTCAAAGTGCATCTGCATATCTGGAGGCTTATCAGTAAAATAATACCTTGAGTGCACTTCCAATTTCCTCCCACTCTTAAGAGCTTCAGATTCAAGCAGATGGAGCATTTCGTCCTTTTCATTCCTTATCCAGTCTCGCCGTTTGTCGCTCCATTGTCTCGGAGTTCCATGAAGGATAAAACGGAGTTGAGGAGCTCCTTGTGTGAGCCTTTTGGAGATCCTCTCAAATACATCATGGTTAGTCAAGTATGCCCCAGCAGAGTTCAAACCAACATCAACATAATGAATCTCAGTGATGCTGTTCAGTAAGCTTTCCTTTGTTTTAGGCACTATACAAATCTCCTCAGACCCGCAGAACTTTCTGTCAATAGGTTGTTCCATGTCGGGTGAATTTGCATCGGATGCAATATCCAAGAAGCCAAGCTCGGTAACTATCTGGTTAAGTACAGTTCCACCTTTGCTGAATCCAAGAACGAATGTCTTAGGTTGATAGAAAGAGGAGGAAGGAGAGCAGCCAGATTGTTTATCTCCTTGCTTTGATGAAATGACTTTTTTTACCTGTACTACAAAGAAATTTAAAACAGGGACAGCATTCAACACAAGCAGTTATTACAAGTTGCAATGGCATGCAAACTGGAACTGCCTATACCAATAGAGAATCAAAGTGATATCTGATATTATGGGGCAAACTGGGGTCATGTCTCTTACAGGCCACTTATTTAGAGAAGCTAAGCTACAACCTGGTTTGGATATGTAATACGCTTGCCAAAGATGTGGATCCATTAAAATGTAAAATGCATTGAATAATATAAAGAGCTGCAATGCAGTACAGAATGGTTTGGGGGAGGGGGGTTGTTGGAAAAAACTCCATGACTCACTTGAAGAAAATGCAAGAAAGTTGCCTTAAGGCCTATGACACAGCATAGATTATCCACATCCCGCAACAAAAGCCTTATTACACAGGCATCAATCATGACTTAGATTTTACGCCTTCGATAAAAATATATGTTTCTGCTTTGATTCTCGAAATATGCATTAACAGCCAAAATAGCACTTGGAGGTTGGAACCAATAACTGCCATAGACAAGGGAAGGAATTTATAGCATGTAAGAAGGGTAAGAAAAGAGCATACTTCTTCAAGGCAATTAGATAAGAGTGAAACGGTTGATGTAGATGCAGGGAATCCTATTGGATGGTATGACCTTGGCTCTCCATATTGATTCACAGATGATATGAAGTCCTTATAGATGGCAAAAGGCCCATTGAAAACAGAAGCCTGAATAACCCAAGCATTGATGGAAGAACCAAATTTGGACACAACAATTTCAGATAGCTTCTGTAAATCTGATAGCCTCTCAATCACTGCGTTACCAGTCCCTTCAACTCGATCACCACAGAAGAAGATAGCATTTGCTACAGGTACCTGTATCAAATCAGAAAAGTTTTAAGTAAATAATGCTTGGTCATGCGAAAGGGCTACATTGATTTACATGTTAGAAAGCATCCTTATACAAGAAAATGAAAGAGTGATTTTTGAATTTGAAGGTGCAACCACATCATAACGTTACATTTCCCATTTTCCACAGAGTGGAAAACTTTACACATATAAACCTCTCAGTTCACAAAATTCAACCACAGATAACCCATATAATCCATTTATTACTTACAATGAGAAGCAAGTGATAAACCGATTTCTTCTTGTGCTGGGACAAAAAGAAGTATTAAAGTATGATATATTTTCATTTTCAGTTAGTCCAATACCAAGAAAAGATAACTATGGTTTACAGATATGAGAAATTCGAAGAACTTAAAAGTCCATAGCTACAACTTTCTAATTTGGTATAGAAGAAAAGCTAAGCAAGCTACCTAAAGCTAAAACATAGAACTAAAAGACTATGATGGTTATAGTACGAAAATTGATCCACTTTTGGATGATGTGACACAAAATCCCTACTGTCTTTTATAAGCTTTTGGGTTCAACTTCAAGGCACTTACACTCAAAGTTCTGGTTTCTGGAGAAAGGCAGAGAGAAGCACCAACTCTGTGGTATAACCTGCTCTTAGAATGCAATGGAACTCTCAAAATTCCACTCCAACGATCCATTTATAGATCTGCACAGAATTTTTGGTATCAGGCACAGTAAATGATGAAACAAGCCTCATGATGTTAGGGTCTCAATATTGACAGAAAGGAACTCATTGACAAAAAAAAAAAAAAAAAAATAACAACTGAACCTTCTTCCACTAGATAAATCGGCTACATCCTACATGGATCAGGCAACACCAGAATATCTTATTGCAAACCATGTTTATAGTCAACCCATTGAAATCGAAATTTTCTTAATGATTTCACCTATAATTTTTCTTAGTCTCTACCTATCCCTAGCTATAATATTGTCTCTGATGTTCATCTCCGAGCTAGAATTAGTGTGGCTCCTACTAAATTTATATTCCATATACTCTATCGTACTTTTACTTAAACCAGAACCCTATAAAAAATTATTTAAACAAAAAAACATTTTAGCAAACCAACTAAATTAAACGAAACAAGGGCTACTGGGGAGTTAACTTGACAAAAGCATTCCCTCTCAGACAATTTATCAAACACAACATAGGACAAACACTTCCATACCCTTGAACACCATCGGAGAAGTTACTGTGTAGTTCAGAGACTATTACACTCCTCTAACAAATACATAAAATGTGACACCACAAAATTATATATCAAAAATGAAATATTATTAAATTCAATCTTGAATGGTTACGGAACTACCTAGCGTATTACTCCGGGAGCATCTTAGAAATTCTCGTTACTACTCATGATTTTAGGCACAAAAAAAAAATGGAAAAAAGAAAACTATGATAGACAATGGATTAACATAATAACAGGAAAAATAAAAACTACGTATAGAAGCCAAGCACACCAAAATATAATCCAACAAACATTCGAAAACCAAATCAATTACCAAAGACTTGACGTAACTCCCCGTAGGTTCTGTGGCTCTTAATTATCAGATTCTCTGGTCGGGTTTATTGGCTCCTCACTACCCGTAGGCTCTGGAGCTTGGAGCATGAGAAGACAATATAAGGGACAGAAAGGTAACAAAATTTATAAACTTTAAAAAAAAAAAATTTTAAAATCATATTTGAATTTTTGGTACCTTTTATAAAATTAAAATTAAATCTAAATGAGAATAATTTTGATAAAATGTAAAAAAAATTTATATTTATATATAATTATATGCTATTAATAAATGATTAGATATATGTGTAAAATATTTTTGTAATACATCAAAATTAAATTTAAATTATATTAAAAATATTTTTAAATATAAATTAACTTTGAGATAAGAATGAAAATAACTTTATAATATATATATATATATATATATATATATATATAAAGGCCTAAACATTACAAAGTTAAGTTTTTATATTAGATTAATTTTAATATATTATTAAGTATAAACATATTTTATATTATCAATTAATAAGATTTGATTATATGTTTGACTTTTAAAATAATTATTATAAAAATCAAATATCTATAATATTGTATTGAATCACCGTGTATTAAACTTTTAGGTTGATAATTATTTTTACGCTATTATGATATCCATTGGGTGAGCCAAAGCAATTTCAATGAAAGTCTTAAAGGCGACAGGTTTGAAGTGAAATTAAATTTTAGCTATTTCAAAATATTTAAGAAGAACAATGGGGATTTATTTTTCTTTCCCCAAATTTTGGTAACCTTGATCATCAACAGGGAGGTTTCATTTCTCTTTGCTAACAGCATCCAAGCTTGAACAATTTTCGAACATAGGATGCGGTTTTCAGCTTTTAAGGAGAAACACTCAAGTTAGGAGAAGGCTTTGGTGCATGTTAGTTGACAAGGTGTACCATACACTAATTTATCCAACGGTAAAGATTTTTTGGTCTATAGATACTCCCCACAAGTAACATGCACCGTAAATCTCTCTCTCTCTCTCTCTCTCTCTCTCTCACTATTCCACCGTTGAAGATTCCAGCTGGTTCTCAAGGTGCCGCTGCCGCTTCCTCTGTCGTCAACCTCCAGCTCCGGCCCCAGCGGCCACCAGTTCATCTCGTTCTCGGAGCTGGAGCGCCTCAACCACATCGGCAGTGGCAGCGGTGACACTGTCTACAAGGTCATCCACCGCCTGACAAACTGCGTCTTCGAGCTCAAGGTCATCTACAGCCACCACGAGGACCCGGTGCGTCGCCAGATCCATCGCGATATCCAGATCCTCCTTGACGTGGATGATTAGAAAGTGGTGAAGTGTCATGATATGTACGACCATAATAGCGAGATCCAGATCCCGCTCGAGTTCATAGACGAAGGCTCGCTCGAAGGGAAGCACATCCCACAGGAGAACCAGCTAGCAGAAGGAGATCGAAATGTCACCGTCGTGGGGCGGTGCAACGCCATGGTTCTAGTGTTGTAGGGTGGCAGTGGCGCTGATGAGAAGGGAAGGAGGGGAAGAAGGAGGAGGGAAAAGAAAAATTATTTGGGGATAGGCTACATTGTAAAAGCATTGGAATAGCTTTGGAAAGAAAAAAAATAAAAGGCTTCATTGCAAAAGCATTTTTCTAAAATTTTAAACACAAGCACCAACCTCAAATCTTATAAAATGTACAAAATTAAACTGAAATTAGATAAATAAAGCCGACAAATATAAGCCAAGTAATCTAAATAAATATTGTAATTAACAGCGACCACTCAAAGCTCCATCACGATACAAATATCATGAGATCATAGAGAAGACATTAATTAACAAAAGACTCATGCAAGTTTCAACATTGTTCACTACCAATTACGGTCAGTGAATACATCAATGAATGGTCTATTCTGTTTCACAATCTTAGAATATGTAGCAGAGATAGCATGCTTATCTTCTTCCCCCAGTGCAAAATCTCGATATTCATCCCAATCATATGGCAGGCTCTTAGAGTCCCTAAATCAAACAACTATGTAAGAATGCTATGCAGTTTGAAAAATTCAAGTATTTTGCAAAATAATATTTGAAATCATTAGATAAAGGATACACGGCACAATCAGAATTTGCTGTAAGAAATCACTTTTGATATTGGAGTCGTCCATGGAGAAAAATAAGAAAACTAAAACTAATGGAGTCAACCCAAAGTCCCATATGAGGGAAATTCCATAATGAGGCAAATTCCGTCATAACGAGGCAAATTTGGTGAGAATAATGTTATTTGTAGTAATTTTGGAAATTCATTGTAGATGTACAATAAAAGAGAAAAATATAAAGTAATAAATTCATCACTTTTTACTTTTATAACATAAATTATTTTGTGTCTTTCTATGTTATTGTATATTTATAATGAGTTACAAAATAAGTACAAATAATTTTTTTCTATCCATTAATGCACATTGGAGGAGGGGAATATGTGAAAGAAGCCTTGCTGGAATCAATCTCAAACAAAATAAGTCTTCATGGAATTTTCTTTCTTTCTTTTTTTCTTTTTTTTTTTTTGAAAAAAAAAAGATGATTTTGAATAGGACTAGTTTAAACTTGTGAAATCTAAATAAAGAGAGGTTAAAAGGCGGTACAAGCATCTATGTATAACTACCATGAAAGGAAATAGATGTAAACTATAAATCAATGTCGAAATCCTAAAACGAAATGCATAGACATATTACTATTCAAAGTTAGGGTCCTAATTGGAAGTCAAATGCAGATTGTTTGTTTCTTAAAGATAACTTCCAAAAAAATCTTGATTTTGATCGAAATTCATAAAAGCACTTGCAAGTTAATAAAAACATGCGAGAAAAAAGGCTAGTGAGAATTGACAATAGAAGTATATGTAATTAAAACAACGTTACTTTATACAACTTCATCTACCCTAGATCAAAAGAAACACCAAGAACAAAATCCATGCATTAGATCTACAATATCTTAGTAATAACAAATTTAATTTAATAAGAGGTTAGCACATATGTATTACCTCACATCCAAAATCTGAACCTGCAGATCCTCCACATGTATAGCATCTTTCATGGAGACCAGACTTGGGATATGAGGAACCACTTCAAAATCCGAATCAATTCCATGTATCTTGAAATAGCGAAGGCATTTTTCTTTTGGGTTGTAGGAAACCAAGGCATTGCCAGGATGGAACATGACCAAGTCCCCATTGTCAAAGTTGGTCGATATAAATCCCTAGGCCGCATGTCAAGAATCATGGTACTAATACCACTTCTTTGATCCAAGATGACTCATCATTATAATCTTTTAACACTCATATCTTGAAATGATCATAACAAGATGCATCACTTAAGTAGAGACAATCACGTAGCACACCCAGCCTCATGTTACCAACGGCATGCTTACGTGCTCGGCCAAATTGCTTAGGTGGCAAGATTTCAACAATCTCCTCATTGTCAAAGTTGAAGGATCCTATGAACATGGGACTAGTTTTGCTATTAGCAAGCCAGTGACCGGCTCCATTAAGATAAACGCAAAATAATAACCTATATGGTGCTTCACTTAGGTTTAGGGTTTGTGTATGTGATACATTAACCCAATGTCATTCCAGTCAATCAACAAAACTTGAGCCAAGAATGGGTACCTGAACAATCAAATATCCTGCATTCACGATTTCTAAAACCAACACCCTCATTACTTTTTATTGGTTGATTTTTGGACTAATTCATGGTTTTAAATTGTGATTGCGATTACATCGCGATGCGAAAATTTATGGAAAAACGTATTTTGAATAGCCATAATTATTGCTGTGATGCGATTGCGGAGGGCACCACAACTGCAATATTGCGGCTGTAATTATAGTTGCGAATCACAATTTGAAACCATGTACAGAAGCCAAAATTGAAAACAACAAAATTTATCATGAACAATTCTCCTATGACATCTTGTTAATGAGTCATTATGTACTTGTCTATATTAAGGTTTTTCGCGGGCTTTGGAAGCCTTATGTATTCTCCGGTGACAAGATTGCACACATAGATGGTGTTGTTAAATGGGCTAGTAAACTCAAATCAAGCCATTACACGAGTTAACTATACCGAATTTAAGGATAGCTAACTCACCATCTACTATCTCTTGAATGAATGGGAGTTGAACTGGTAGAAATTTGGAATGTAACCTCAGTGGAGAAACAACGTCATCACTGCTAGTAGCTTCAACCAATTGCAAGTCGCTTTGAGAGCATCTAGGCTCAAAGGTTCTTAACGTTGGATAGATAGTTGCATGAGAAAAGTGCATTTTAGGGTCCGTTTGGTTTCACTTTTGGGAGAAGATCTTTTAAAAGAAGGTCTTTTAAAAAAAGGCCTTTTAGAAGAAGTACTTTTAAAAGAATGATTTTTGTTTGGTTTGAATATGTTAAAAGGCCTTTTAGGAGAATGAGTTTTGTTTGGATAGGATAAAATAAAGTTACTTTTGGTTGATGATGTGAGAGTAATAGTAAGATTCCTTTTCAGAAGGTCTTTTTCTAGAATGAAAAGTAACTTCAAAGATACTTCTTCTAAAAGGCCTTCTAGAAGAAGGCCTTTTAGAAAAAGTTAAACCAAACACTACCATTTACTGTACAAAGTCATTTTCCTTCTCCCAGAAGGCCTTCTGGGAGTTGCAAACGGAGAACCAAACGGAGCCTTAGAGAACTTTGGATCCTTGATGAGTTTGAACTTTGAACCACTCTTTACAAACACATTTACAAGAAAACACTGTTTTGATGGGGAGTCTGGAAAAAAGAGTTCTAAAGAATAATATTGGGCAAATCACTTATCTCAGTTTTCTGAGTTGTTAAAATTATTTTACTCCCGGATTTACTACTTGTAGACACAATTTTGAAAAACATGTCTTATCAATCCATACATCATCCATGACAAGGAGAAATTTTTTTCCTGGTAAAGTTTTTCGAAGCGAGATCTGTAACTCACCCGTTTCAGCATCTGTTTTAGTTACAGAAATCCACAAGTTAATTTCAAAAGGTTTTGCCACCTGTTTATCAACAAATAACATAGTAGCTTGACTAGTGTCAAGGGATAGAAATGAAACCTCCCTATCAATGCTCTTAGCCAGTATGAGTTGAATTTAGTTTTCATCATTCTCCTCAATTGTTTCAAAAAGATTAGATTTTGAAACACCTTGAATTTGTTTCTTCCTTTCATCCTTTAAGATTTTTGCTTGATGTCTTTCTCTACTTGAAGAACCCTGGCTATACTCTTTCATGTTCACATATATGTGTGCTGCATGCACACCACTAGAACAATAGAAAATAAAGAAAATTAGCTTGTAAATTTAAGATTTGTTGCTCATTAAAATTATTTTTCAATTATTTCTAAATGGCAAGCTGATGTAAAAAGGAATCATTACAAAATTTTGTTTCCAGAATACTACAAAGATCACATAAAAGCGTTGGGTTCATACCTTTGAATCTATGATATGTGATGTGAGAAACGCTTTTGATCTTCAAGTTCGAGTTTCAAGAGTAATGTGTTTATTTTACCTTTGACAAAGAAACAAGAGGCATAAATATCTCTATCAACGAAAATGAATCCAATTGATTGGTATAAAAAATATAAGAGTTTAGTTTTAATATAATATTTGTGTAAAATTTTTTAACAATCAACTAATTATAGACTACGTACCATATGTGTGACTTCTAATGTATTGTATGAGTTGGATACTTTTAATAATGTAAAAATAAATAATTGGATGAAATTATAGGAAATATTACATTGAAAATATATTAAAACTAGATTAATAACATAAATCTAAGTAAAAAGAAATCATGTATACATTTCCAAAATTAGTTGAATGTTTTAGCCATTAATATTTTTTAAGTTTAATTATTAAATGGCAATAAATTATTTTACTGAAACTTTAATTATTTTATTAAATATATATTGTGTCTTTTATGAAATTTCTATATATTAAATTAAAATACTTACTGTAAAAAAATTTAATAATTCATTTATCATCATTGGAAATTCGATATCAACTTTATATCAGTGCTCCCGCAGTTAAGAAAGATGAACAAAAGGGGTAAGCGAATTATAACGTAAAATATTACCGATAAGAATTAAAAATGCATGTAAAGTTTTGAGGGGAAGCGTTATGATAACTTAAAGGGATGTTGTGATATATTCATGGGTGGCAAACATTTCTCAGCTAATTATTTTACAATGAATGTAAGTAGAAATCGACTAATTAATTATAATTGAATTCAATATTGTTGTATTATCAGTATATAATTATTTACACCAATAAACAATTTTATATTATTATACGTGTGGCTTTCATGATAGTTATTATATAAGTTAAACATTTTTATTATTGTGATAATATATTGATTAAATGAGAGTTTTGAAAAAACAAATACACAAATAATTGATTAAAATTATTAATCAAATTCAATAACCAATAAATATTTATAACGCTTTTAAAAAAATACTCACTGGCAGAATAATCACGAATTCGATCCTTCGCTATAGAGAAAATTTTTGCAATAATTTCATGTAAGATAGCCTTCCTAAAAAGCCTTTGTGGTTTAGTATTGTATTTCCGAAATATATTGTGTTTAGACTCATTTAAAATTGAGACTAATTCAGGGCCAGTTTCAAGCCTTTCTTTTTTATTAAAAAAAAATTAATACAGAATACGTATATAAAATTTAGATTTAAGTTTCTAAGGCAATTCCTATTCTTTAAGAATTAAAATTGTAATTACAATTTTATATTATAATTATAATTCAAGTGTCCAAAAGGACCGTAATGAAAGAAACAATTAAAGGTTTTACGAAGAATTTGTCATATTTATCTTCTTTGCCTTTAATGGAATCCAATCCAAGTTAATTTCACATGTAATTTTAATTAATTAATTAATTAATTTTTCATTTTAAATTTTTTGAAACATCCTTGTTCAACAAAAAATATATATACTTAATTAGTGGTTGATATTTTGATAAGAAAAATTCTGTATATATATATATATTGAGAATAAGAACTTCCTCTTATTATATTTCGCTTAGAGCACAACGAATTAGTATGGTGGATCATTTTTACATATATAAGCAAATTTTGAAATAATAATTATAAGAGCTAAATATTTTTATTCATAAAATAAATAATTACTTTAATAATTATATTAAAAATATCCCATCAAAGTTAGATTCCAATCTTAATTATGTAATACAATTAATTAAAGTGTTTTGATATTTATTCACTTTAAATAAGAGGATTTTGAGTTTTGAAAAAAAGTTTGACACAAGGCATGTCACATTAATTAGTAAACATTGGTGGATTAGAGGGGAGAAATAAAATCCTAATGTGCTTATCTGCCTTTGGGCAATGGTGATTACTTGTGTTACGACTATCACTCTTGTTCAAATTTCAGAGCTCTCTGAATACTGATTTGGTGCACTCAATTTGCCACACTTTGTTTCCACTGTCACTATTTTTTTCTTTTTCATGTTCTCCGTTGTGGTTCTCAGAACCCATGTTCATTGCTTCCAATATAGACTTACCTCATTGTTCTGCATGCTTAGCACATGCAGAACAACACTATGTCATTACTCTTCATCAATACAATCCACCCCATCATCATCGTCATCATCATCTATGGTCAAAAGGGTATGCTTATTGGTGTGTGATTCACACTATAATCAAGCCCACGTGAGGGTTTCACCTCCAAGGCTCAACCTTGGAATTGACTCTGATTCCTTGACCCATGAACAAGCTCTTACCATAGTTGCATCACTTGCTTCTGATGCTGGTTCAATGGTGGCATTGAGTTTCTTCAATTGGGCAACTGGGTACCCCAAATTTCGACACTTTATGCGGTTTTACATAGTGTGTGCAACATCACTGATTGGGAATGGGAACTTTGAGAAGGCCCATGAAGTGTTGCAGTGTATGGTCAAGAGTTTTGCTGAGATTGGGAGGGTGAAGGAGGCCGTGGAAATGGTTATTGAGATGCATAATCAGGGTTTGATTCCTAGTACCAGGACTTTGAATTGGGTAATTAAGGTTACATCTGAAATGGGGTTGGTTGAATATGTTGAGTACCTGTTTGACGAAATGTGTGTGAGAGGGGTTCAACCAGATTCTGTTAGTTATAGGTTGATGGTTCTTGGGTATTGTAAGGTGGGTAATGTTTTGGACGCAGATAGATGGTTGAGTGCCATGCTTGAGAGGGGATTCCTGGTTGATAATGCATCGTTTACATTGATAATCAGTAAGTTCTGCAAAAAGGGTTTTGCAACTAGGGCATTGTGGTATTTCCGGAAGTTGAGTGATGCTGGTTTGAAGCCTAATTTGATTAATTTCACGTCGATGATTGAAGGTTTGTGCAAAAGGGGCAGCATCAAGCAGGCGTTTGAAATGTTGGAGGAGATGGTTAGTAAAGGTTGGAAACCTAATGTGTATACGCATACAGCATTGATTGACGGTCTTTGCAAGAAAGGATGGACTGAGAAAGCTTTCAGACTGTTTCTTAAGCTTGTTCGAAGCGAAAATCACAAGCCAAATGTCCTTACATATACTGCCATGATTAGTGGGTATTGCAGAGATGACAAGCTGAACCGGGCAGAAATGCTACTAAACCGAATGAAAGAGCAGGGATTAGTTCCCAACACCAACACATACACAGCTCTGATTGATGGGCAGTGCAAAGCGGGAAACTTTGAAAGAGCATATGACTTGTTGAATCTAATGAATAATGAAGGTTGCAGTCCAAATATATGTACATATAATGCTATTGTTGATGGCCTTTGTAAAAAGGGAAGGGTACAAGAGGCTTACAAAATTCTTAAGAATGGCTTTCATAATGGTTTGAAAGCTGATAAAGTTACCTATACTATTCTCATATCTGAACATTGCAAGCAAGCCGATATTAAGCAAGCTTTGGTGTTATTCAATAAGATGGTCAAGAGTGGTATTCAACCTGACATTCATTCATACACCACATTGATTGCGGTCTTCTGTAGGGAAAAAGGAATGAGAGAAAGTGAGATGTTTTTTGAGGAAGCTGTAAGAGTTGGACTTGTCCCTACAAAGAAGACTCATACATCTATGATATGTGGTTACTGCCGGGAAGGAAATGTGAGCTTGGCTCTGAAGTTTTTCCATAGGATGAGTGACCAAGGTTGTGCTCCAGATTCTATTACTTATGGTGCTCTTATAAGTGGGCTTTGCAAGCAGTCAAAGTTGGACGAGGCTCATGGGTTATATGACGCAATGATAGAAAAGGGACTTACCCCATGTGAAGTTACGCGGGTTACATTGGCTTATGAATATTGCAAGATAGATGACTGTTTCTCAGCAATGGCTGTTCTTGAAAGGCTGGAGAAGAAACACTGGATCCGGACAGCTATTACCCTTGTCAGGAAGCTTTGTAGCGAGAGGAAAGTAGGTATGGCAGCACTGTTCTTTCATAAGTTACTAGACATGGACCTTCATGTTGATCGTGTAACATTAGCTGCATTTATGACTGCTTGCTATGAAAGCAATAAGTATGCTCTTGTTTCTGATTTGACTGCAAGGATATACAAGGAAAATCGTTTAGCAATCAAAGCCACTAAATGACAGAATTTGCCATAAGCTTTCTAAGGCTGGTTGCACCTGAATCTGTAAATAGTTTAGATTTTGGAGTTGAAGAAGTATAGTTGCTGGTGATGATGTAAGATTTGCGGCATCTTCATCTTGAATTCGGTGATAGATTAATGCGTTGATGTGATCAAAATCTGGGGTCATCAAGGGCACCAATTTTGTTACCCCTCAGGTAACCATTGATTTAACTCTCCTCATTGAAATTCCAGAAATTTTTAAAATCTCTAACTTGTGATGTTTGTCTAAAAATTTTAAGGTTTATTTGATTTAACATTGCTTTGTAGTTTGTCATTTAGTTTCTTCTTTCCTTTTCTATTTGTTGTTTTTTGTGACGTGATCTGGTCCATATAGCTGACCACATCTATTGGGAAAAAGTTTAGTTGTTGTAGCTGGTGATGTTTTCTATTTGTTGTTTTGCAATTAGTGGACAGCAGATACACCAGCAGGTGTTATGTTTGGCCATGATTTTTTACTTTTCATCAGATTTCTTATGATGAGCTAGTTTATAACTCAGATGCAAGGAAGAAAGGTTTTCTCTGGTTACAGTAAAATTGGACTGGAGGGTTGTTATATTTTATTTCTGATGAAACTCAAATTTATATGAATTATTATCTACACCCTACGCGAGACAGTTAACTTCAACTGGCATGTCCCAATTGAATTATAGGGACATGGCATTCTCTTTTGGCTTTTTCTAATGGCTTGTTTCTCACAACTACACTGCAGATTTGCAAATGCTGAAACAATTCAACACAATTTTAGTATTATTACCTGGCCCTGCTCCACTACCAAAATCAATTCAACGCAAAAGAACAATTTTAGTTCACAGCAATTAACACATGCTAAGATCAAAACATCTACTACCAGGAATAAATAAATAAATAAATAAAGTCCTATAATTGCCATCATTGTTCTCTTCGTCTTTGTTCAATAGATGTTAACCTGTTACTGGACTACAGAGTAGCATGCTGTGCCAGCATCAAGAGTCTCAAAGACAACATACTAACTTCTGAAGACGGGTTCAGCATGCCAATGTGTTAAGGAAGCTGCTAGCTACTTTGCCAATGTAAAGGATGATGTTGTAGCTCCTCAAACCCACTGTGGATTTCCAAACAGCATTCCAATCTCCCATAATGTCAAATGTGAACAGTAAGCATATTATTATGTTCATTTATTAATTATTGTATGGTCATATATATTTTACATGCCTATTTTACTTGCTTTCTTCCTTTTATTTTGTCCCAATGGTGGATATTCAGTTGGAGATGAGGGAGTGATAGTATAGGAAATAGGTCTGATTTGGGAGAAATCAAATGAATTATAGGTTATGTGATTTGATTCAAACATAAATTGAAGATGAAATCTGGCTTTTTTCAGTTAACTGTTAATGTTGGATGCAAGGTTAACAGAACTACAGAAGGCTTACAATGCACTGTTTTGTAAGACTGATGAGTCATGTTGAGTTAGTATACTGTGTGTTTAAAATTGGACCCATAGATGGGATTCCCTTGTTGTATTCTAGCCAAAAGTCATTTTTACTGAAATGCCAAAGAATATTAAAAACTGTCCAATGATTCAATCCAAACAAGGACATAAGATTTATTTTATGATGGTTAAAGCCCCCCCCCCCCCCTCTTCTTTTTCTCTCAACAAAAAAAAAAAAAAGGTTAAAGGGTTGTTGAAAGAAGAATGAAAGATTCATTTGGCAGTAGAAGGATGCTACAAATATCTGCAATGGCTATGATTATTAGAGGTCATACTAATTTATCAATTTGGTTATCATTTTGAGTATTTGTAATAAACAAGTTGAATTTGGTAAATAGCAAGATTAAAAAAATCGAACTAGGCATCGAACTGGTTAAGACAGAGGTTCATAAGTTCAACAGGTTCAATCGGGGGTTCGACTAGGACATAATTTATTAAATAATTTAATACAAATAAAGAGTAATAAATATATACTGATTATTACTGTTTAATCTAATAATTAATTTATGCATGTTAAAAAAATTATTTTTATCATGACCAAATAAATTTTTATGCATATAAATATATTAATTTTTGAAGAAGACTAGATATGATTACCCTTAAGTTGTGGAAAAAAAAGGGGGGGGGGGCTTGGATAGCTTAGCCCATGACCAAACCTAATTCGCTAACCAAAAACACTACAGCCGCACACACCATCCACCTTTCCCTCTTCTTCATTCTATCATTCGTCTCACTTTGGACATAACCTAAAGCATCGCAGCCGCACACAACATCCATATTTTTCCCTATTTTCATTCTACCAATCTTCTCTCTCTGGACATTCGCCTTTTTCCCAGGTGCAGAGAGTGAGTGAACACGCATTGACACCATGTGTAAATAGATGCTCACTTGGCCATGTCTATCTTTTGCTCTCATTTGCATAATGCAGGCGTGAGCCCACTCATTCGTTGTTGTTGAACTACAAAGTTGTGATCCCAATTTGACGGCGATTTTGAGAGCAGTGCCGGCGGCGAGTCACAAGTGGCAGGATGGCTGGCGCAAGGGAACAAGAAGCAGTGGCCAGTGGGTGACCAGATCTCAAATCTGAAATTTTTCTTGAACCGCTAGAGCACCTGAATCGGAACGATTTAGGCGGTTTGCCGGTTTTTGACTAGTTTTTTCTTAAAGTGTTTTTTATGATCTAACTGGACCGGATAGGGGTCCGATTCGCAGTTCAACCGGTCGGATCGGCCGGTCCAGTCCAGTTTTCTTAATTATGGTAAAAAGTTTAATTTTAATACATTTTCAATGTAATTTCCACTATAAACCAATCATATATTGCCTTGAATCCAAACATTGCTTAAAAAAATAATTGTCAAATCACTTAAATTAACAAAGTGTAGGTGCCTTTTCTATGACTTTTGTTTTGAAGTGCGTTTGTGAGTTTGTTTTGAGGGGAAAGGGAGAAAAGAAAAAGGATTTTAAGGGTTTGGCTCTTATTTTAAAAGTTAAATTTTTTTTTTTATCCATATTAAAATGTTGAAATACAAGTTTTTCCTATTATTTCTAATTTATATATTAACATATAGATACAATGTGTGGTGTGTGTGTGTGAAATGCTAAAATTTAAAAATAAGAGAATATGAGAATATGAGAGAAAAAATTATAGAAAATTTTTTTTGAGAGACTTTTAACAAAACCAAGAGAAAAATATTTTTAGAGATAAAAAATTGAGAGATAAAATTTTCGAGAAAGATTAATTTTGTAGAGAAACAATTTTAGATTAAAAAAATTAGAGAGAGAAAATATTTTTGAGAAATAAAATAATTCCTAAATCTACAAAATATATAAGATTTTTTTGAAGTTTTTGAACATTAATATTATTCTGAAACATAGTAATTATATTTAATTATTTTAATAAATGGTAAAATTGGAAAGGTATATTATAAACCTTCGATTTCATCTTTTTATGTATTTTACACTCCCAAATAAGGATAATGTGCAACCTTTTAAATCCCCTCTTTTTCTTACCCTTCTATTCCTCTTTAATATCTTCTCTTCTCTGTCTCCTCATAACTCAGATATAAACTTTTGAAGTAGTTACTATAAGAGTTAACAACTTTTAATAACGTGACACTCTTTTATTAGATTATTATTTCAAAAAATTTATACACGGATAATATATCAAATTAAATTCTTTTTTAAAGTCATTAGGAGTGGGTTAGTAATAAAGAATTTAGATAGTTTGTATGGAATCATAATTTCCGACCCCATTATTATCGATATATCAAAAGTTAAAAAAAAAAAATGGTTGATGATTTAATTTGTGTCATATATTATTACTATTGTTGTAGTTGTCGTCATAATCAAGGTAGCTAGAATCGTGATTTAAATCATGAAATTGCATGATTTTACGTGCTTGCTACCTTCGAATGATCCTGATTCCACAGGTCGCGTCGCCTCCGTGGACTTGCTATGCAAAATCATGGGCATGGTGGGATCGATGATTTTTTACCATGTTCGTGCATTTAGGTGGGTCTCCAACTCATTTCAACAAACGACCTATCCCACCATCACATCTTAACCCGCCATGGAACCCTAGGTGAGACCTTTTTTTGTTGTGATTCTCACCTTCTCCCTCTCTGGAGCAAACCGCTCTCCATGTCTCCATCTCTCTACCATTGATCTCTCTCCCTCTCAAGTCTCCATTGAAGCTCTATTCCCCTCTCTCGAGCCTTTGGTCCTTCCCTCTCTCGACCCCTGCTCTATTTTCTTAATCTGATGGAGCTCTCTCTTCTCCCCATGCTTACTCTGTGGCCAACCACCACCATTTCTATTTGGTGAAACTGTGAAGGTGGTGTTACTCTTTCTTTCTCAAGTTTTCATCCTATTTATTTTTTGAGTAGTAAATCGTTGCCTTTTATTTTTTCCATTATTGCTCTATTCTGGTTGCTATTGTTCGTTGGTCTTTTAATTAGGTTATCATTTGAGGGTAAAAAAAAAAAAAATGCCTTCAAGTGCTATTGGTGGGGAGGGTCGGGATGCTGCTTCTGCTTCTACTCCTACCTATGAGTTATGAATTATGGACTTGTAGGTTTGTAGTTATGTTATCTTTGAATTCTAAGTTGTGAATTGTGACTTTATGCATATTTGGTTGAAGTTTAATTATGTTGATTGTGACTTATTTGCTTATTTATGTTATGTTATATGACATATACTTTTATACAAATGTAATTACGTATTTTGGTAGAATCTTATAATTCATGTTATGATTCTAAGTATTACGATTTTATATCCCCTTTCCGATCCTACGTAAAATATCGATTCTAGATACCTTGGTCATAATTTCAATCTCATTTTCACTGATGTATCAAATATTATTATTATTGTTGTTATTGTTGTAGTTGTAGTCATCATCAATACCTTTGTGTCATAAAAATAGAATTTACAGAATGAACCATCGATTAATGATTGCTTCAAGTGGTTTAATACTTATTCCCTAAATCCTAAACTCTTAAAGTTTCGAGTTTAAGTCTTGTGGATAAAAAAAATTAACACTGGGAGATCATTACTCTCCATAGTGAATCAACTTAACTCGAGTCAGATTAATTAGAGTTTAGTAAGTTTTGGATACTGGTGGTTTAAGCAAAAAAGTTTTATATCTAAATTCAAGTTTAGAATCTGAGTAAACTTCTTTGTTCGTTGCTTTAACCTCTATTAGGAACTAGAGATTAGTTCAAGTTAGTAGTATTGTATCAATTAGTTATAGTGATCATTAGAGTTAGTTACAACTCTTGTTGTATATAAACTAAATTATCAGTTCAATGAAAGCAAGTCATTTTCATTTGATTCAATAACCTGCGAACAAAGAGAATCAAGTTTGAAGTTGAGATAAGAGAAAGGGTAAGGAGAGCTGTTATTTGGCTCACTCTTTGGAACATCCAAATATAACACCCTCTCACATAAATATACAATCTACTACCTTATCTCGATACATGTGCACCTCGATATTCACCCATACTCACATAAATATACTATGTCCCATACTATGTCTATACATAGTATGTTCAAAGAACATTTCTCACTATTATATGTAGGTAATTATACTTTCATTTAAATCTTTGTTTTTTTTTTTTAATTTATTTGTTCTAAACTCAATCGGTTCCATATATACTTCATCAGAATCAAAATTTAATTAATTGTTGTGGCAAACTATAAATTTATTGAGTACAAATAAAAATTTGTTTGATGCACAATAGCGCAGCCAATTAAGCAGTGGTAACTCTGATGAAAATCATCATTATGCTTTGATAATCATATGCCATATCTGGTTCCAGCAAAGCAAGCAATTAATAGCCTTTTTGATACTTAAAATGGGATCTAAATTAATATATGTAAATATCTGCTCAGAGTTTTTAAAATATCAAAAGTTCAAAAGATATTTACGAAAAGTAAAAATCACAATAGATTGCTCTCATACACGCCGAAAGTGTGAATAGAAAATTCGTAATAACAACAACAATAGCCTTTTGTCTAAGTCTCACAGCGTTTATGAAATGATAGGTTTATCTTATCTGAGGCTTTTCCATTAAACGAGTTTGTTTTTTTACTATAGTATTTCTTTTGATAAAATGTTCTTTTCTATAATAACTACGTATTTATCCTATTAGTCGTTCTTTAGAATTTGAATCACATAGGTAGAGCAAGTTAGGGTCTATTTAATTTCAGAAAAGTTTTTTTTTAATTTTTAATATTAATTACACCAATATTAATGACAAAAATATTATCTGTTTTCCATTTTTAACATTTTCTAAAAAATAGTAAATTTTTTTTTTACAAATTCATGAAAACAAGAAAGAAAATAAAATAAAATAAAATAACATTTTTTGTAATTGATATTAAAATAAAAAAATAAAATAGAAAATATTTTTTAAGATTATGCAAAACCTTAAATTTTCTATCAAAAATGTTCTGGTGAGAACATTTAATTTTCCCTGATTGTCTTTACGGTGTTGCGAAAGTCAGAAGTATTTAAATCGAACGGGCCTGATACGACAATTAAATAATCGTCTCATTGTACGAAATTTCTTATTAAAAAAAGGAATCAAATCTTGTTAAGCAGATTCTGATGTCCAAAAGCTCTCGTAAATTGTTGGAAAAGAGCAGTTTAGCCTGTCAACGGAGCTTCAATCTTCAATATATAAATGAAAGCTAACACAGCATTTCACATGTTTTTGTTTTTAATAATATAGTTTATTAATTGGTGATAACATTATTACATATATTGATAGAAGATGGCATTATTTTTTGATTAACAGAAGGCGACATTATAATTTAAACATATGCATGTGCTCTTTTCTTTATATGTACTTTTTTCTGAAAGGGAATCAATTAAGATCTTACAGTTTTTATATTTATGTAAATTAATTATTACTATTAGCTGACTAATGTACACGTATTCTCGGCTATATAACACGGTTAAGGGTCCGGTATTCCAGGTTTTCGAAACAGAACGCTTTGGCAGCATAATTGTTACGCGTGCACATAATATATAATAGAAATTTTGAAAATTCGAGGTCATTAAATATTAAAATGAATTTAAAATTAACAAAGTTGAAATTCATTATACTATTGCTTTGAGCTTTGTTCATTAGATCACGAAGTTAGACTATGAATGATATAGTTTTAACATTAGATTACGAGGCTAGATTACTTAGTGAAAGAGTTCATCTATGAACGTGGCAAAGTCAAGAGTCAAAGTTTATTGCATTTAACCACATACCACAATATTGTTTCCGCCAGTAGGCAAACCACAAACCTGTGAAATTCCTGTAAAATTGATCTTTGTTTGGTTATAATGGACAGACATAACAGTTGGATGCCATAAAAACTATTTTCTTAATAACATTATTATATCTCTATGTTGGTTATAAACAAAATACAACCGGCCTGAGTAGAAAAAATAAATTAGTAGTTTACTGATAGAACAAATAGCTAGCACATCATGCCTTATATTTACATATTAAAGCTGGTATATTATGCTAGTTATTTTGTCATATTTCCTCCTTTTCATAGCTCGTTGTAAACTTTCTTGTAGTTTAAAAAGAATGAGAATTGTGTTATAATTAATTCAATTAAAAACTCTTCGGCAATCATTGGATGCAAACAATATATTAATGGTGAGAAGGCTCCTAACGAATAAGATTGGTGCGTAGAATGCAAATAATGAAAGGCTTCCACCTAACGTGACGTGAGATTATTCTACTGCGTGCACAGAGTTATAGAGTATTGATATATTATTTCTGCTCTGCACTAATGAATATGACATTTATCAAAAAAAACAAAAAAGAATATGACATTTATATGAGAATTAATAATGTCTCAATATTGAACTGATTTACAATACCCAAATTAAGTATACTACGTTCATATAAAATTTCTCTATAAACAAACATAATATGCGCAGATTATCTTGTCAAAAACAAAAAAAAAAAAAAGAAGCACAGATTAGATTTTACCATAGTAAAGGCATACCTCTTTGTAAGAATTTATTGGATTTATATTAAGAGATTAGAACACCAGAAAAATAAAAGTATAGATAAATAACGTTGAATATATTTATCGATTTATGATACCGAAAAACATAATCTGTGAATTCTATTGTCAAAAAAAATACTATACATTTGTACATGCTAGATACAGGAAAATTCACTGCATCTCCTTCTATTAAAATTTCAACTTATTAAGCTTTAGCTATCTAATTCCTAAAAAAAGAAGAATCCGTAGTAAATTCCGATAAGAGCAAAAAATGAATACACTTGTTATTGTTAAAATATATATATATATATATATATGAAGAACAAATTAAACTAGGGGGGTTTTGTGTGGTAAGTTCAAAGCAAAAAAGCATTATCCTATAACTATTACAACAAAAGAAATGGCCCATTTCTTTCTTTCCATATATTTTAGAAATGCAGAGTGACTGACAACTTTTTGGATTAAAATTTAAATACATACATTTACCAAGGTTGAACTACAACCTTTGAGCAAACAAATTTTACATTGCTTAATTATCCTATTTTTCGACTGTACAACAGCCCTAATGCAAAGAAATGTTGTATTACTTGAAAATATTACAGCATTGCTGTTGTTTTATTAAGCTATTTCATCTGAAATGTCGACAAACATCACCACTTGAATTTCATCAGTGGTATGCAAAAATCATTTAAAAACTGCACAAACAGCAAAAAAAAGAAAAACAATTACGCTATGAGCACCAAATTATACTGGAATTGCATTGAAGTCATCGTTCAACCAATAATCAGCAACATTTGCTTCCGAAGCCATTTCAACCACCTTAGCTTGGCTTCTATTCTTGGCTAACTTATTCAGTAGGTCAGCTAGGTTCCTCCTCCTCTTTGACCCTTGTGAGTTTGAACCATCCTCCGATGAAGGCGACAACGGCGAAGAAGGCTCCGGTGAGCTCCGCTTCATAGCCACCATCCTCATTGGCTCTGGTTTCTCATCTGATCCAATGAGGTGAGGAAAATTCAGCTTGGCTTTTCGGCCGCGCATCTTGAAAGCGGCTTTATCATAAGCCATAGCAGCTTCCTCTTCAGTCTTATAAGTTCCAAGCCAAACCCTAGCACCATTCTTCTTCGGGTCCCTGATCTCCGCTGCAAACTTTCCCCATGGCCTACGCCTCACACCCCTATAACGTTTCCATGTTGGAGGCACGTGCATTTCACGTGCTGCTGTGACAGTGGGACTCTCACTCCGAGAAGTTGTGTCCGAATTACTATCACAATTAGGGCTTGAAAAAGCTTGAAATGATGCCGAATAATCCATTTTGAGGTCTGAGTCATTCATCAGAATGCTTGAATCATTGCCAAGAAGGAATAGTTGAAGATATTCCAAGTATGCAAACTCTGAATCCATGGTGGTGGAAGCCATGTTTTGGTTTTGTAAGGTGGCAATGGTGTTTCTCTTTGGAGCTAACTTTGCTTGTAGTGGACTGAGCCTTGAACTGTGATACATTGTATTTATAGCACCCAATTCTGTTTAGAATAGTATTTTCTTTCAAAAATTGATCATGGACCAACGTGTTGTTATTCACCTAAAATATTCTTCTGATGGTTATTTCTTTGAAGGTTCAATGGAACTTGGAGTGGCGTTGAAGTTTGAAGCGACATTAATTGTGGTCTTCACGTGTGATTTGTCCAATAAACTAATTGAACCCTGTTTCTGAAATTTTTTTTAATATCTTCTTTGTTCGGAAAAAGCATGTTATTTTGGTTTCTTGGTTTTGGTAGACATATGATGATATATTATTAGAATATTTATAACATATACTATTGTATGTGCCATTTAGGCTGTGTTTGGATGAGATTTTTTTTTTACAAAAAAATTATTTTTGATATATTTGGATAAATTTTTAAAAACAATCAGAATATCAAAAAAATTTATTTTTAACTTTTTCAATTATAGAAAAAATTTTAATTTTATAATTATATTTTTAAAAAAATTAAAACAAATGCACCCTCAATATTGGCTTATGTGTTACATATTTCTGAACTCACCTTAATCGACCACACGAAGCTTGTTAAGTTAATATTTATTATGTGTATCTTTTATTTTTGAAAAATTGAAATCAATTTTTCATCAAAAAAATTGAAGTCAATTAATTATTTCAAACTCTGTATTATTTTTAAAATAATAATAATAAACTTAGGTTGAACGATTATATTGTCTTAGGCAGAGCGATCCTTGTCCCTTGAGCATGCTATAATTGTCTTCACTGTTTTAATATAAACGTTTATTTGATCTTGTCACTAAAATATTTAGATTAGATTAAAAGTCAAAACAAGTTATTCTCACAGCAACACCACCTCCTCACAGCCCACATCTAAACATGCCACTAAATCTGTTACCAAACCTTCACCCTCCAATACTCATAATAAAACTTCTAGAGCCAAGAATGGCACCAAAAAACCAAAGGATTATCATGCCTTCCCTAGAACCAACCTCTTTCAAGTCGGCTCTCTCCATGCCTCATTAAAAATGAGCTATGGATGATGAGTATAGTGCTTTAATGCCCAATAATACATGGACTCTTGTACAATTAGCCCCAGGCAAAAACCCAATTAGTAGCAAGTGGGTGTTTCGAGTGAAATATCACCTTGATGGCTCAATCCAAAAATACAAGGCTTGGCTAGTTGCAAAAGGGTTATAGTAGAGAGCTGAGTTTGACTATAGTTAGACTTTCAACCTTGTTGTGAAGCCCACCTCCATTTGAATTGTATTGTCCTTATCTATCTCCAAATCCTTGTGCATTCGGCAGCTTGACATCAACAATGCATTTTTGAATGGTGATCTAGAAGATGTTTACATGGCTCAGTCTCAAGGCTATGAAGTAAGTGATGGTAATTTGGTGTGTAAGTTTACTAAAGCATTGTATGGCCTTAAACAAGCCCCAAGGGCTTGGTTCCAGAAATTGTTCTCAATTTTTCTTTCCTTGGGTTTCACTCCAACCAAACCGAACTCCTCCTTATTTACCATATTTGGCTTTCAATCTGTAATGTTCATCCTCATCTATGTTGATGATATCATTGTTACTAGCAGCTCTTCATCTAAGGTCAATCATCTAATCCAATAGTTGAACAAAGCTTTTGCCCTTAAAGACATGGGCTCCTTACACTATTGTCTTGGAATTGAAGTCATTCCTACTACCATTGGTGGTCTCTTGCTGTCTCAGTCCAAGTACATCCAAGATCTGCTGCAAAAGGCAAACATGAGTGATTGCAAGACTTAGCCCACTCCTATGACTACAAACCTTCACCTATCTACTGCTTGCAGTGCTCCCTTTGATAATCCCAACTTATATAGATTAGTGGTTGGCAGTCTCCAATACATCACAATTACCAGACCCAAGTTAGCATTTTGTGTGAACAAAGTTTGTCAGTATATGCAAATCCCTTGGAAGCCTACTGGATGGCAATTAAGTGCATTCTTAGATACCTATGTGGCACTTAACACTTTAGCTTACACATATCCATCTCCCTTCATCTTAATCTTACTAGATTTAGTGACTCTGACTGGGGGTTTGATCTTGATGGCTGCAAGTCTACCTCTACCTATTGCATTTATCTTGGCTCCAATTTGGTGTCCTCCTCAAAGAAGCAGCATGTTGTGTCTCGATCTAGCATAGAGGTTGAGTTTTGTAGCCTTGCCTCAGCTGTTGCTAAGATTACTTGACTTCGAAATTTGTCTCTAAGCTCCATGTCACTTTGCCTGCCACTCCCAAGCTGTTGTGTGATAACATCAATGCAATCCTTCTAGCTACCAACCCCATCTTGCACTCTCGAGCAAAACACCTCAGATTAGACTTGCACTTTGTTCAAGTTTCTGTTCTCAAACTCAAGCTTCAACTTGCTCACATTGTTGGACCTGAACAAGTGGCTAATGTGCTCACCAAAGCTGTGTCTAGCTCTTATTTCTCTAAGTTTCATTCCAAACTTTGCATTGAGGATTCTCAAGTGCTTGAGTTTGAGGGGGATGGAAGGAGCAAGGCTCATGAGAGTATGTTATCCACCTGTCATGAAGTTAGTTATAATAGACTCTATGATTAGTTAATTCTATTATCTAGAATCTAATTGCATTAGCTTTGTAGCTATCAGTATATAAGTGAATCATCAAGTACATTGTAAACACAAGAGATTCATAATTCACATATTACACTTTCAGTTCATTCCTTTTCTTTCTATTCATTTCTCTCTTCAAGCCTTGTTCTGATACCTTTAGGCCCCCATTCTCATCAAAAGCAATTAAGCTAAATAAATATGTACACACTTTATTTTAAAACATATCCATTGACGAAACATGGCATTTATTTTAAAACATGGCATTGCTGACATATCCATTGATGAATATTGTATTTGGAAAAAAATTTCTTCTCTTGTTCTTTTACTTAAAATTCTTTCAGGTTGTTGGGGGGAATCCGATCGATGGAGTTTATTTAATGTTAGTGCTTAAATTAACTAATCACTATTAGTGGAATAGTGGTCATACTTATCCAGAGTTTTCTATCAGGCGCAGCAGTCATGATTGCCTAGAGAATAAGAATTTATGAACTAAGGCAATGTTAGAAGAACCAACGACAATGACAAATTACCAAGAGAGTGTATATAATGAGGTTCGTTTTTGACATAGTGCTTCCTTATTTTATTTGAATTGATTATGAAAATTTTGCACGATGTTTGCCGGTCTTCAAAAGTTAGATGTTAGAGAATGATTGGTATACTTGTACTATAGTATCTCAGAGTACGTATAGAATAGGTTAAAATGTTAAATACTTTACTTTACCAAAAATTAAAGAAAAGTAAAATGCTTTAACCTAATATGGGAATGGATCTTCTCATATTGAAAATTCATATGACCTTATAATATGTTGATTTTTACCAAGTGTGTTCACAATTCAGTTTGGATTGATTTTGAATGAAAAATCAATCCAATTCAAATAATATAATTTATTGCAGTTTGGATTTGATCGATTTAAATTAAATTTTAAATCCAATTCAATCCAATCAAATCTTTATTAATTTGAATTGGATCGGTTTGATCGATTTTTTAAAAAATAAAATTATAAATTTAGAATATTAGAAAATAAAGTAATATAATTCAATAAAATGAATAAATAAAAAATAAAAATAACTCATTTAATACTTATAAAATATTATTTAAGTGAGAATAATACATAAATAAAAAGATTATGCAATAAATTTAAATTATTAGAAGTAAAAATATAAACTTAATAACAAAAAATTATATGATATAATATTATGCGATTTGGATTGAATTAGATTAGTTTTGAAAATTAAACTCGAAATCTGATCCAATTGAAAATTTAATCAAATAAAAACTTTTGCGATTTTGATTACTTTTTAGTTTTGATTGAATTGGTTTAGTTGTTTTAATTGAGTTAGGTTGGATTAGATTTGAACATCCTTAATTTTTATCATTAATTAGATTCTTTAATAGATTTCACATTTGGCTCCACCTTCTTAATTAATAGTGAAAATTAATATACGACAAAGTCATATAAGTCTTTGAGATGAGAGAATACATTCCCAATCTAATATATATGTCTGGTGACTTAATACTTTTCACGAGTAAAACAGGTGGGTTAGTTTGTCTGAATTTGGTTTTAAAAGTGAACAGATAATCGAGATTATATTTACTTTAAATTATTTGTTTTTATTAAATTAAAAACAAATATACATTTATTTTATCACTTTAAAAGTCATTTAAAGAAAAAACTTTTTTTCGCAGTAGTTTATGTTTCACATGGCGTCAAAGAGAGATACCTCTCATTGTGAGAAGTTTAAATTCTTTTTCTCCACCTTGGCATTTTTTCTTTCAAGTTCCAATGTAATCCAGACATATATTTTTTACTTTTAGTCAGGTACGTACCAAATATATATCTTTCATCATAAAAATATATCCTAAGTCCAAACGAACAAAATTACAGTCAAATTTACAGACCCAATACGATGAATTTGCGCAAACAATTAATGAACTAAACTTTGATAAAGCAATTATATTGGTATCAATAAATCATCAATTGATGGTTTCAAGTCATTTTGGAGACTTTATAATCGATCCGTCGCTGATGGTTCAACTGATTTTTCTTTTTTCTTGACAAGATGGCTCAGCTGATGTTTTTCAACTAGTGCATCGTGCTTCAGTTCGACTTGAATTGAAATTGTTAGCCTTATTGGAAATAAACAATGAGATGAAATGTAGCATTTTAAAATTCTTTTACCTCCAATATCATTGTAGTGCGTTGATGATAGAAATATTCATCATACTAGTTTGCGAACTTTGTTTCATCTCCTCAATTCTAAGGCATAATTTTAAATAGCAAATATTTTCTATAAATTAACGAGAGAAGTAAAAACAAATATAATTTGATTTACATAAATAAAAATAAAGTGAAAAGGGAGGGGAGCTACGGACTTCATGTTACATCACATGAAGGATTCGTTGTTTTCCGTTTAATTCTCATAATTAGCCCAAAACATGTGGAAGAAAAGATCAATAAATATATTTTATCATTTAAAAGAGGTATGCAGTGTACGTGTTTTGACTATAATCAAAATTCAATTCTTATGCATAACTTTCATAAAGCCAAATTAACTTCTCTTAAATTTGTTTTTAGTGATCGTGTCAAGCATGTGTGTGCATTTATATTACAATTAGCTGGACTCACTCTTATTTGGACAGCCAACTCAAAAATTCATTCGCTTTTTGCTAGAAATTTTCAGTTTTAAAATTTATCCAGAAGTTCCATTATAGGACCAACATAAAATGTAGATAAATTCTGATATCATGTCAAAATTGAGTGTATTTAATTCAATTCTAAAAAATTAACTTTAAATACTCATAAATACTATTTAAATTATACCTTTAATCGGTATGGGATTCTAACAATCTTATATATAAAAAAAGTATTTATTTCTGGTACATTGTATAAAAGATGTTAAAATATTAAACAGGCATGGGATGGGATTAAGTAATTAAACATTAGCCTTATCAGGCGCAATACGTCACTCACAAAAATGAATAATCAAATCAATCACGCTACAAAGTTGGAAATTTGTGCGAATAGTGCATAAAAAATCATATTATACGAAAATACCAAGGATAGCTTAACTACCCGTCATCATTAACTAAAGAATATTGTTATTTTGTTCTATCTTTTGGGTTACATTTTAAAGAGTACATTAAAGTATTCTTTAAACATTAATTAAGAGAAAAATTGAGATTTATTCTCAATTAATGTTTAAGAAACATCTTAAAATATTTAAAATATGATTCTGAAAGTGATATAAATAAGATTTTTTAATTAAAAAAACAATTAATATTATTTGAACACTCCAAAAAATAGACACCCAATATTTTCTCTTTATTTTTTTTCTCTCTCTATCAGTTTTTTTACTTTTTTTCACTTTCTTTTGCAATTTTTTCTTCCCTTTTTCTCTTGATGTCTAGGAGGTATGGGGATCCAAGGATTTAAAACATATTTCTCTAACCCTTTATTTTTTGGTCAAGAAACATTTCTCGTAACTAAAATATGGGGCAAGATACACGCGCATGTGTGTGACCAGAAAAGAGCTTGGCCCACTCACATGGGAACTACCTAAAGTTTGTCCTACCTAAAGTTCGTCAAATAAAAATTGTTAAAAAACATATCAAACAAAAATGCATTACCCTATTAATGAACGCGACATACTTAACGCTTAGTTGAACAAATATGATTGTCACCAGTGGCTCAAGAATCTCAAAACGAAATCAATAAATGATAAGAGAAATAAAATAATGTTAATTTATCTTAATTATAAGGGTGTGTTTGGTATGAGGCTAAAAATAAGAGATAAATTTTAGTGAATAAAATTTATGTGTAAAATTATACATATATATCATTCATAAAACTTTATTTCCTATTTTTATCCCATATCAAACATACATTAAGAAAGGATGCAAAAACCTCACTCACACAGCGCCAAGTTTGTTTAGGATCTCCTTCATCCCAAGTTCAAATTATACTAAGGCCGCTTTGTGTCCACTTTAACTTACCTTCACCGTCACCGCATCATGTACGTCTTAGGTTTCTCTTCTAAGCAAAAAAAGAAAAAAATAAAACTACAAGGAAGAATGTAGTAGTAGAACTTAATTTTTTGAGCGAGGCTGTATCTTCAACTTCTTTGTGTTCTAGTCTAGATACAAAGGTTGAATATGTACCTGATTCAAACTTTCTTAGATTAATCTAGGGATAGCGAACCTTTTTTTTTTTCTTGATAACTATTGGCCATTAATTGATTTTTCCAACTAATTAGCTTCAGTGATGAGAAATAACTCCATGAGAATTGTATTAATTCAACTAAAGTCTCGCTGGCTCATTGTATGCAAACAATAATAGTGGGATCGATAGATATTTCCTTTGATTGAGGATGTCCGTAAATTATAATAATACCATATATATGTGGACACCACTAATTACTAAGTTTTACCCATCTAATTAAAAAGTTTAGAAAATAAAACACTTGAGTTTATAGTAAATTATAATAATAATGTTTGTGTGGGAGAGGGCATGGATCTAAAATTAAACTATATACAGTAATGGTTCAATTGTGACTTGAAAAACATTAGTTCGTATCTATGCAAACAAGAAACAAGTGATAATTCCATTTAGAAGGACTATCAACTTTTGTATTTTTAGGTAAATAAGAACATATTTTGGATTGAAGTTTAAAAACATATATTATTTTGGATTAAGAGGTCGAAATATCCATAGCAAACAAAATCCACTTTGCTTTTCGTTCATTTTCTGCAAAAAAGTTTAGGGAATGGGTTACTCATACTTCTAAGTCCCAACATCTTACGAACCTCAATAATAACTTATAGTTAAGACCTGACTTGCAATTAGTCTAAAGTTCTATTAAAATATTTCAACGATGTTTTTGCGGTTTAAGGGTTGTATCCCATTTAGTCTAAAGACCTGACTTGCAATTACTCATTTGTATCCCATTTAGCATAATATAGTGGAAGTTTGTTGACATTACTTTGAAGTAATGATTCTATGTTTTCATAAGTTGCAGCAATACAAAGGGAATGCTATTGAGGTATTGGCTATTGTACCATATATTTTTATCGGCCTTACTAATTGCTTGTTTCATTTGTTTTTTTTAAGAGTTATGTTGCCCTTAATTTATAAATTAATCAATGTGCCTTTGACTCTGGGAAGCGCTAAAGAACATATGACAAATTTGTAATGAAATGCAATTAATCCTTTCTAATAGCAAGGAATGTGGCAATCACATTTGCATTAATTGAATGTAAAAAAACTTTCGAGCTAACATTGTGATGGGATGAAAGCAAATTTGCTTGAGAACATACTCCTAGATTTGATCTCAAAAATAGGGGAGGCATGCTGCTTTCCTCCCTGTCCATGGTGTAGCATACTTCTGTTTGCAAGTACCCAAATGTAGAAGAATTCTTGTAAACACTGCTTCTCAAATGAGGGTATCCTTGGTACAAATAGTCCGAGGGATTGAATACAGGGGTTTTTTTATCAAATCTATGCAGGGACTTGCTTTTTTGCAAGTAGCCAACTGGATTGTAGAGTGGATATTCTTTCCTTGACATTGCATTCGCTCGCAAATATTTCTCTATCACCTTTGCCTCCTCCTTGAATCTCTCTCTCTCTCATGTTCCTGATATTTCTCCAGAGCTTGAAAGATCTTGACATGCTGATAATATTCCATGCCTTGAAACCTGAACCGCTGGAATTGCCAGGGATATTGCTAGATGTGTTCGGGATTCTTCTGCACTCAAAGCATAAGTTCTCGAATCTCTCCAAGTCAATTGCTTTTCTCTTTGCAGCATTAGATAGACATGTATATGCCTACAGAAAAATGGAGGCAAGTGATGAGAGTGAATTCCATTTTACTCAGAATTTGGCATATATTTTTGGGGGGGGGGGGGGGGGGATTGATCACACATCCATAAAGTCTAGATTCACCAAAGAATCAATGCTCGTTGTTATAGCACTAGCATGCTAAGTGGTTAACCAATGCTAAGTGACTGATCTTATGACATAGATAATATATGTATGAGGAACATGATAAAAAATAATACTAGTATAGTTCAACTAGCAAAAGCCCAGCCCAACAACATTCATAACATTATAAGGCTCCAAAAACAATAGAAATTCTAATATTCTAACAGTCCATAAAGCTGAAGTTAATTAAGCTCTCAACTTGATCCCAATATACACATTTAGAAAAGAAAATAGCTTGAAAAAATAATGGGCTTCATAAACCACATAATGTAAAAGGCATCTCTAACATTGCTAGAGAGAAAACACAACAAAATGAAGTATCCCAAACACTAATGGAGAAGCAATAAACACAACAAGTAGATGGCAAGAATGATGCACAACTAGAACAGCTGGTATGAATGTTGCATGATCAAAGGATAATAGAGACCATTCAAAAGCATCTGAAGGCTTCAACCAGCAAGAATAATTTCAAATTTGAATTAAGGAGATTCCAAAACATTAGACAACAAATCTATAATGTGAAAAACTAAACACAAGAAGGGACTTGAATCGGCTTGGTCGACAGTTCGTGGCTGGAAGAGAATATAGCAAAGCAGCAAGAAAAGATCCAAACAATACCAAAAACTTCTAACATAATAAGACTCCTAATTAAAATGAAACCAAATATTCTAAATTTCAAGCAGCAAGTGAATCCAATGCAATGAAGACAGAGAAATGCAACCAACATGCTTTGAATTAATTAACTTGATATGTATCCACAATTAAACATCAACTTTAACTAGCCTACAAAATATTACCCCGAAATTGTGCAGAACTCAATGGATATATGGGCTGCAATTGGCAAAGTGCTTCCAAACACTACTTATTAACTATGTAACAAATAGCACACCTAATGAGACATTAATAGCTACAAGTAGAAGAAACTACCAACCTGTGCCACCGCCATCACCATGTTCTTGTTGTCCTCGTGGATAAGACCCAATAAGAAGTCCATGACGGAGTTTCAGGATTGGGGCAACCCGCTTTAGAGTCAGGTGACGAGGTTCCTGGATTCGAATCGGACGGAGTCGCACATGTTGTTGAGGGGTTGGTGGAAACAATGTCGTTTTGATTGAGGAGGCCGCTGCGAAAGAGGATGTAGGAGTCAGAGAGGTGGCGGTTGAGGTCGCTCTGGGTCTTAAGCTTTCCTTGAGATGGGTTTGGGAAGTGGAGTCATTGGCGAGTGAAACAGCATCGTGGAGGGTGTGGGAGAAGGAGCAGAGGATTATTAGATCTAAACTGAAACGCTGCGCTTCACTAATTGTCTAGCAGCGTTTAATCACTCTTAACGAATTTTGACTGGGCTCTGATATGCTTTCCACGTGACAGCCTAACCATTGGTCCAGGTGAGCACTTCATAGTGAATTTGTAAAAATGAGATTCATCAGAGAACTCACCTTGTGTTAATGGTTATTTCTTTGAAGGTTCAATGGACGATGGAGTTGCTTCGAAGCTCGAGATATATTGCAGTCGTTACGATGTGAATTTTTACATTAAAATAAGGCTTTTGTTTGTTATCTTATTTTGGCTTGGCTCGCACTTGGCAGTTGTGTACTAACTGAGAAAGCATCTTCTGTTCCTAAATCAAAAGCATTAAGTTGATGTCACATTAATTATTAATATTATAAAAATTGCACAGGAAATTCAATTAATTGATTTATATATAATCTAACTGCTTTAATTAATTCAATTTATAGTAAATCTGTATTATTTTAGTGCTTAATTAAAAGATATATAAGTGTCACTACATTAATCTTCAAAGAATTATTCTATTGTTATTATAAGTCCCTGAAAGATAAAAGATATATATATATATATATATATATATATATATATATATATATATATATATATATTCATTTTTTTAAAAGATTAAAGTGATAATCCAAAAGGATAAATTGTCTAATTATTATAAATCTTTTAATAACTTATGTGGCAACAGTAATTTTTAGAGGACTATAACGCGACTACTATATTTTTTAGGATTAAAATAAAGTTTTAATCTTAAATTTATAATTAAACTAAAAGTATTTCAAAAATATAACTGTTTCATGATCTAATTTTCGAAAGTTGCTAATAACCTCTCTAGTTATTGGTTAAGATCCTACAATAGTGTTGCAGACTGAAAGGATAACCACAATGGAACTTGGCACACAAATTTATAGTAAATTGATGCTAGTTCAGCAGCTAAAGAAAGACTTGAAAACGACACAAAGACAACTCAACAAGGGTTAATTTATCTTTACTTCATTTGTTTTTTATCTGTGTCTTCACTTTTGTTTTTCGGCCTTTATCGCTTTTACTTGTACTAATCTTACTCGGTTTCACGCCTTAAATGTAAAATTTACAGTTTTGTGCATTAAATCGGCCAGTTTATTTCAATTTAAAGAGATCAACCAAACCAAAACATTTCAATCGATTTAATTCGATTTAGTTCTTGATCAAAAACATTTTTTTAGATAAGTTCAAACCCAAATTCACTTTTTTTTTAATTAATGGAAATTTTGATTAAATGTTTCAATAAAAATATCGTAAATACATATAAATTAAATAATATATTAATTAATGCATATTACCTTGAAGGTTGGTTGAAATGGTAGTATACTGATAACTTTATTTACAATGTCAAGGGTTTGAATCTTGAAGTCATCACTTTAGATAATGTTTTACTTAATCATCATTAATTTTTGATCTAAAATTACATATTGACATTGTTACTGTCTCAACTAGAGGTGGAGAGGATGGAAGGATTTGGTATCCAAGTTGAGATTAACCTGCATAACTCTTATCCATACTATGTTATTTATAGAAGGTAAGAGTGACACCTACTCTTAATGTGAGATATGCATCAAGGCAAAGATAGTTTAGGGGATTTTTTTTCCATGTGGATGGTTAGGCGGCCTGGTGTAATATCCCCTTTTTCATAAAATATTTAATATAGAGTAATCTAGTTAGTTCACTTGATTGAAATATTTTAATTGATTATTTGAGTGATTTTGTGACAGCAATTAATTTACCAAATAATTAAAATATAGACATTAACTTTTAAAATAAAGCTATAATTAGTAACAACAACTTCAAAATACATTACTCTATTTATTAATATAAGAAATAATATCAAATATTAACATTGGAATAAGTAAAATCATAGCATCAGTAGTAATAATAATCACAAATAATACCATAGCTATAACTATAAAGTAATTGGAAAAAGAAAAAAGAAGCTCACATCAATGGCGTGAGATTTGCATGAAAGATTCTAGCTTTATAGATTTAAGACTCTAGCTTTGGGAAAAAAAGGGCTCAAAGCCATAAACGAAGGGGAAAAAAAAAAGAGAGAAAGAAAAGAAGGAATGTAGTCTGCGTAAAACAAGGGGGAGGCATTAGGTGGAAAAAAAGGTTTCATAGCAATAAATGGGAAGAAAAAAAAAGAAAGAGGAACACACATGCCAATGACCACAATACTAAGTCCTTCATGAAGAAGGAAAAATCATCACAATAGGCAGAAGAAAAATTTGCAAGCATAGTAGTAGATAGGAAGAATAATGTGGTGCAATGCTCGCCACTTAAGTCAATAAAAATTTATTACGGTTCAATAACAAAGGACTTCCAACAGCTATATAAAGAATGGAGCGCAAGTGGAACTGACCCAAGAAAAAAGGAAGCACATAGTGTAATTCTGTCATTTGTAAGTATTGGCAACGAGAGAAAACAAAGCAAGAAAGAAATAGAAAAGAGAAAGAAACGAAAAAGAGGAGAGTTAGAAACTTGCAAGCGATTTGCTATATACACAATTTTAAGGTAGATAATAAAATTATTTACAAAGTAAAATTATGATTATATTTACTCATTGCAAGATATGTTATTACTCAGTATTATTCACTACAATAGTTTATTTTATATTTCAAGTTCTTTTATTTATTAAAGTTGCTCAATATTACTCTTATTACAATTTATTCTATTCATCATCCCAAATTATTTTAGTTATAGCTCCTCTATATTATTGCTACTTATTATTTATCATGGCAAAATATTTTATTTATCATTCCAAAGTATTTGCACTAATATTAATTCATATTATTGATCATTATCATTTCTATTTATCTTATTTATCCTTTCAAGTTAATTTATTTGATGTTCTTTTATTTTATTGCTTATTATTATTATTATTATTATTATTATTATTTTATTATCAAGATATTGTTTATATAATAATATATATTATTTTGAGTTGTTAATTTTTATGAAAATTTCTTTAGGGGACCAATATTAAAAGTAAAATATTGTATCTCACACTTAAAATAAGCAAAACTTATTACATATGAATCTAAATGATTAAATTATTTATACATTTGCTTGGAATTTTATACCTTAACTTAAGGACATTACTGTAGCTCTTGAAAGGATAAAACCAATATATGTTAAATGCGCTATAATGACAAGAATATAATTATGGATCATGATGAAACAAATTCAAAGAAATTAAATAAAAATAACCTTAGACTCGATCCTTTTAAAAATTAACATTTAGATTGGCAGTCATATTGCTTTGAGAGATTTTATCAAGATATTATATTATTTGTTTTGCTCAATCTTATATTGTTTTAATTTTTGTGCACTTTATTTATTTTCAGTCTATAGCTTTAATTATATTTTTTGCACTTTTATTTATTTTATTTTTACTACTTAATTTATGCTTTGTTATTTAATTTATTATGATGAATTTAATTATATTATGGTTTACGTCCTCTGAGTTCTTTTAAGTTCTACCTATTTCTTAAAATTATGCATCTTTATATGTATTGCAAATTTATAATGACAAGTAAGGAATTTTAAAGAAGATATTTAAGATTTTGCCGTTAATCACCAAGAAGGCAGAGGAATAAGATGTAAGATTCTTTATGTTACCTGTCTGGTTAATGTGGCATAAAAATCTCACTTTGTCGTCACGATGTTGAAGTTACACTAGAAAATGAGAATTTCCTAAGAGAATGCCTTCGAATATGTGTGAAAAAAACAAACAAAAAAAGGTAGAAGTTAAAGTAAAAAGATTATAATCATATTAATACTTGCCATATTATGCGTTGCATATCATATATTCTTTTTCAGCATTTACTGCACCAATGTTATAAAGCATGATTTGCTTATAAGTAAATTGTGATGAGATTATGATATTATAATCGTGTGAATTTTTGTGCTAAGATACGGTTGAAATCATCATAGTTCAAATATTTTAGAATTCTTCATTATCTACTAAGAATTTTCAATTCTCATTTTATTTCTAGTGGTTTTAGATTAGTCAAGTAACATCCTAGAGAAAAGTGGATTCTTCCAGCTGCTATGAACATATAGAGTTGCAATTAAATAAATTATAATTTTATTATTTGGTTTAAAAATATTTAGCTTATGGAGAGCAAAACTTCACCCCTACCCCTGAACTATGTACTGTGTCTATGTATATTAATTGAACTTTCTACGTAAAGTTTTGTCTTTGGTTTTACTATGAACGGATGTTACACTAGGTCAGACAAATAAGAAATCCAGATTGCTCACGAATTGCCTTTGGAGGGCATTATGGCTAGGGGCTTGAGAGGACATTTTGCTCGGCCACCCTACCGGTCCATACGTGAAATTTTGTGAGTGACTTTAAAGATGAAAAAGACCAAAATGCATTATACCAATGGCTAGAAATAATAGGACAAATTATTCTCATCTCCCATAAGGTTTGGTAAAATTAGCTGCAACTCCTTTTTGTTTATAAAAATATACATTGATCTCCTTTGAAATTTAGATAATATTCATCTGATACTCTTATATTTTATAAAATATGACATTAAATATCCCATGTAAACATAACACTAACCTCCCCTTGCTTGGACAAATAGAGAGGTCACGATAAATTTCACCAAATCTCAGGGAACATCGATGTAATTTGCCTTAAATAAAAATCTAATAATCTAATGGTATGTAAGTTATAGAAAAATATTCAGAATCACACAAGTTTATTTTGGTTTGAAATAAAAACTTATTCTAGTTTAAACTTTTTTCAATTTGATCTTTTAGTTTAGATAAATTTGGTTCGATTTTGATCACCCCTGATATCAAGTAAAAGTATTAAAAATAATAATAAAAAATATTATTTATACATATAAAGTCTAAGATACTATGCTGACTTACATCCTATATATACATATAATATAATATAACTCTAAATAACAAAGTGATATGATGTTTTTACCGGGAAAAAAGTGAAATGGTATGATAATATTCTTGGATGTTGAGGGGATACATTATCTTTAAATTTTGAATTTATTTTGGTAATGTTGTGTAACTGAAGTTAAATGTATGAATATTTTTATTATAATTGCAAATTAAAGCATGCATAAGAGACCATGCATATCGAAAGTTATCCACCTGAATTTAAATATTAAAAAAAAATTAACGGGCAAAAACTCAAATGATTGGTCGATCATGTCAAAGTTTATACACAATATATATAGTTTATGTATAAAAAATTATATATCTATTAACGTATGGAGATTTAATTGATCAGTGAATGAATTGAGCTTGAAACCATTACTTGAAATGTCTTTGTCACTTGATTCATCTTTAATACCAATTAAACTTCTTAAGTAATAATTATTATATCAATGCAGTTATATAACAATATATTATATATAAACAAGTTTTATATTAACTGTACATAAAAAATTAAGTCCATACAATAACCGTTAACTTTTACATCATAAATACGATCTGAAAATAGGCATTGTCCCGGATCAAGGTGAGTTGAAATAACCAATAAACGAAGTTTGATTACATTGCACATTTACAGTGATCAGCCAACAATTGATGATCCATATTATACAAGCTAAAAAATGGAAAGGAATCAACCTTTTCATGTGTTTTATTTATAATTCTCATCTAAATTCGTGACAAACATGCACCACCACTTGAAATCGTTCAACTAGTTAATTTGGCCTGGCTTCTATTCTTGGCTAATCTATTCAGTAGCTCAGCTAAGCTCCTCTTTCTCTTTGACCCTGGTGACTCTGACTCTGAGCTATCCTCCGATGAAGGCGATAAGGGTAGACAAGACGCCGGCGAGCACTGTTTAGAAGCCGCCACCATCGCCGGCTCCAATGGCTCATCAGAGCCAATAAGATGAGGAAAATTCAGCTTGGCTTTTTGACCGCGCATTTTGAAAGCGGCTTTATCATAAGCCAAAGCTGCTTGTTCCTCATTCTCATAAGTTCCAAGCCAAACTCTAGCTCCATTCTTCTTCGGATCCCTTATTTCCGCTGCAAACTTCCCCCATGGCCTACGTCTCACGCCCCTGTAACGCTTCCACGTCGGAGGCGCGTGTGCCTCACGCGCCGCTGAAGCCGTTGCATGCTCTCCCCGAAACGCAATGTTATCCGAATTGTTGTCACATTTAGGGCTTGGTAACGGGTTGTGAGAGGCAGATTGTTGGGTTTTAGGGTCCAAAAGATCGATCATATCGCTGGAATCGTGTCCAAGAAAGTATTGTTGGACAAATTCCAGATATGCAAACTCGGAATCCATTGTAGTGGAAGCCATGTTTTGTAACTTACTTTGCCGTTTTAGTGGAGGCACCGAGCCATAAACTATATATATATATAGCACCGAATTCTGTTCATATAATTGTTGTATTTTTAAAAGAAAAGCAATCATGTTACAACGTGACGATATTCTTTAAAATATTCTTTTCTGGTTGTTTCTATGAAAGTTCTATTTATTTTATTTTGAACTTTGAAGGAACGCATCGAAGTTTGAAGAGCCACTATTTGTCGTGACGTGTGATTTGTTCACTTAAATAATAACAAAAAGTATTGCGGGATTCTTATTCTCTTCTTGCTGGGACAAATTATTGTTTTGATTCCTTGATTTATTATAAATAATATACTATGTGATAGTATATTACTATATTATAATTTTTCAACTTTCGAAATTTTATGTAATTTATATTGAATGATGTATATTGCATTATGAGACACACCTTATCTTAATCGAGGAGCAACGGAACTTGTATTAGCATTCACCAAAGCAAAGACTGGATTCATTATATTTGATTTTAAAATATGATAATGCCAACACATATCCAATATTATTTAAAAAAAATCATTCATTATCTTCTTCTTTAATTTACTTGAATTACGTAAGGTTGATGAGAGCATTTGTTAGAGTTTATTAATTCTTAAATTAACTTATCGCCAGTGATCTTACTTTATCCGGAGTTCTCTATCAAGTGTGGGACTCAAGATTGGTTGTAGGCTTAAGAATTATTGATTTTGGGTCAGCATCCAACTTTTGACAAGGCTCAAATTAAATAAGGTTACAGTGAGATAAAACCACAGTGAGATCAAAAAAGGTTATACGGAGCACAAAATAACAAGATTTATGTTTCCTGAAGGGGAAACGCACAATTTAGCAAGTTAATTAGAAAGATGTTAAGCTTGTTATCAGTTAGTTTGGAGTTCAGTTATCAGTCAGTTATCTGATTATAGAGTGCCATACTCTCTATATAAACTCATGTTGTATCTGATCAATCTCATTCATTCATAATCAAATTCTTCACAAATTGTACTCACACAAACTCTCTTTCTTTCTCTTGGATTCTCTTCCTCTAGAGTACTCTAGATCTCTAGTCTAATACCTTTCATGGTATGAGAGCTCAGGAGATCCATGAAGGTTCCTGAGCACCGCTACTCTTTCACGGCTTTTCATGGTATAAGTTCTGATCTGTTCCATTTTAAACGTATATAGTTTTAATCTGTACTTTATACTTTTACAACTTCTGTTTACTTTATCATGGTGTTGTAAGAAATATTGGCTTATGCTTGCTTTCATATGAGTTTATTATTAGAGGAAATATCTATTTTGATTCCTGACGAAAATTTTGAAAGACAAATTAATCTTTTAGAATTTAAAAATTTTTAGATGATTCTTCACTATTAAAAATGGATATATTAGTCCCTTTCGTACAAATCTGTATCGTTAAAAAATTCTGCATAAAGAGATTAACTTATTTTCTTTTTTGAATAATGAGGGATCATATGAAAATTTTTAAATTTTAAAGGACTAATTTATTTTTTAAAATTTTTGTCTGAAACCAAAATGGGTATTTACTTTTATTATTATATGTTATTTTATATATTTTATTTTTAATATTAATGAACTAAGATGGATTAGTCTGACTCGTGATAATAGGGTTCAACTATGGGTGGCTCCATCGAGAGAAAAAAAATTACAAAATTCTAAAATATGAAATAAAATATAAATAATTTGACATTTTCATAAATAAAAATGAAAACAAAAAATAAAGAGATGCGTCTTTTAGATGCTCCGCAAGTAATTTAGTCCCTTTCTCAGAGGATCGACAGCAGGTTGGAAAGTAGCATGGATTATATATTACGAGCTCCCTAAATTATAAAATGTCAACCCACATGGCACTGCGAACATGTGACCGCAAAGAAAACTGGGCCCACCCACACGGCAACCATGTATGTATAGAAGGCAGAACTGCCTGAAGATTGATGGTTAAAAACAAGCAACAAAAATATGTCACTTCTTTGTTTTTGTTAACTACATAATGATTAATGAACAAATATGACTATCAATACCAACGATCCAGTAATTTCAAAATGAAACTATGTACGTACAGACGAAAAGCGAAATAAAGATTTAAAAAAAAAAAAAAGTCTATTTGTGGTCCCCTTGTTAATTATAGGAAAAAGTATCCATCAAAATTTGTGTGCATAACAAGATTGGTTGGACGTGAGTTACATTGAGTTTTCTTTCAATGTATACTAGAAAATTATTAGGTATTTTAAGATTACTAAACCAGTCTACCAAAATCATAACACTAGGCACATTATAATCATATATGGTTTGGAATAAATTTAAAATATGAAGTAAAACTTATATCAAATTTAAACTTTAGCATCCATATTCTATTGAAATGAAGTTGTTGAACATGAGATAAATGTGACATAAGGTATGCACTTTTACAGTCTTATTCAACTGGAAGGATTGCAAAATCAACGAGCAGATTCAAACTGTGGTTTCAATATGGAATATCTCAATTCACATACTGCATGCAATGTGAAAGTGTGACGAAGCTACAATAATTAATCGTAGGTAAGAGGAAAAATGTGGTGCATCTTGCTATTAAACTAATTATATTCTCTATCACAGGCTTGACTCAAGAAAATTCCGTCAACAATAGGCATGCAAAGCAAATCAGTTTGACTGTTTGACCGGTCAACTCTCAACAACCAAATGAATAGTTTTGATTCTGAAAAATGCCTAATTTTATTATTTCTATATGCCTGTGTTCAAAATACTTTTTTCCACATAGTTATTTTCATAAGCTAGAAAAGGAAAACAATGTAGTGAGTCGACCTCATTTTTACTAATTAGGTTGGAACATTTACTTGCAAGTTTCTGGTAAAACAATGTAAGATCAGCAAAATAATTGTCTTTAACAATTGCACATGTAACTTGGAGTAGGAAAAAATGGTTAAATAAAATTATATAATAGCATAATTCCAGCATTCAAATCTTTAATATCATAAATAAAATTCATTCAAAATCACATTTCACTTTTATTACAATTAGTTACTTTGTTTTGGTAGTTATTAGTTACTTTCCAGTGCCAGCGACATAATTTAAACTTCACAATTTAATTACGAGATTAATTTATAATGTCAACAAATAGAAGTTGAAAAAAATGACAAATCATACTATATAATTATTCACCATGATTATTTTTCTCAAATTTTATTAACTGATAGTATAAAATTATTTTATACTGTTACTGTATAAAAATTAAATCCTTTAATTATTATATGTTGCTGCAATAATTTCATTCAATTGTCATATTACATTAGTTATTCAACATTTCAAATTATTTATAGCATGTTCGAATTTCAGTTTATACACTCCAAATCACGTTTTGAAGGGTATGAATTGAGTTTCAATAAAATATTTTCAAAATTACTGTAAATGACATAAAATGATTTTTAATTTCAAACCATAACTAATTTGAGCAAAATTAAAGTGCAAAGAAGAAAATATATTTCCCTTAGGCCAGACTATAATTTATAATCTATAAGCCAAAACACCCGCACAAGTAAAACGCGTTTGAATAATTCAATTGGCCATACAAAGACTGGGATTTTCTTTTGGCTGACTAGTTTAATGATTGTACAATATTTTAAGACCAAAATTTATTTTGTGAAAAAGAATAACGTTACATAGAAAAGAAACCATAATTTTGATATATATAATTCTGCTAAATTCAAATGTGATTGTTGATGAGAAAAACTGATAGTGATCACTCATCAATCTAAAATTTATTTATTTTTTCTAATGCTACATGATTCGAACAAAAAGTTAGCCAGAGTTTTGACACACTGATTCTGCTAAATCCAATTATGATTGTTGATGAGAAAAATATATCAACTCATTTTGTCAAAATTTCCATTAAAAACATTCGAAGTAAAAAATATTTATATACTAAAAAATATTATTACCATCAAACATAAAAATTTCACTTAAATTTTTGCTCCTCCTATCACTTAAGCTAACTCTCATTGCAAAATCGTAAGTTTGTCTACATTTTAAGTTTAACCCAAAACGTTGACTGAATATAATATTTAGTAGATGTTTGATTTATCCATAAATCTACCATAAATTAGTGCACGTGCAGAGTAGTCAATATTGTTAACACTAGGAGAAAATTCTGCCTTGCGTAGGTCTTGCTGAGAATTTTTTTATTCACACGTTTAAGTTACATATGCAAATTAAATGTATTCAATGGCATCCTATTCATACAATAATTTATATCAAGACCAAGACAAACCAACAAAACAGAAAAATTTTCAAAAGAAGAAGGATATGAACACGTGGTCAAAACCCCACGACTTTTAAGAACTTTCATGGAACCTCCACAAACGTCACGTACCATATAGCAGGAGTGCACTCTCACGTTTAGGAGACAAAACACGTAGGAAAAAGTGCACTCATGTTTCATACATCAATGTCCTCGATGGCTTTGAACCCTCAATATAGGCAAACGAGTACTTCTTTATTTATTTATTTATTTATTGATACATAGTTAATTGAGGACTTTCATAAAGAAACATTCGACATTGAGTCCTACTTTCTTATATCGATTTACACTGCAAGTTAACTGTAGTAGGGTATCTATAGAGACCAGGAACTATAATTTTGAATGCTAACTTTAGACCCCAAATTACTGTCTTACAAGGCAGGTTGGGATGATCTAGCTAGAAATTTTCACGATGAATTTTGTTTTCTAATATTTATTCACACGAAAGGATGCACAAAATCGTCACTGTGATCACATAAGTAGAGAGGAATCATCTAATATTAACCTATTCTAAATGTTTATAGAGAGATAGGTGTGACTTGTATTTTTGGATTCGTTTACTAGGTTTGAACGGTAGGTAATTTAGGAGAATGTAAATGAAATGATAGAAAAAGAAATCAATTCTGATGTTTGGCAGTTTAAATACATATAAAAAAATAAAGGAAATTAGGAAAATGTAACTTTAATTTGTTATATTCATTCCCTTTCTTTTTCAGTCTATTCCATTAATTTTATTCGGTTTCATTAATTAAAAAAAAAATTCAAACACATTGTTAGAAGTTAGAACATTTCTAATGAGAATTATATCCTCGATTTATGATTTTTTTTTTTTTTGGTGATTTTGATTTTCTGCAGCACTTACAGAAGTCCTAGAGAGGTTTGTAACAATAGACCACTTACTGGTTCAATGGGACCAAGCTAATTCAAATGGTATGCATTTTTTATTTTTTATTTTAAGTGAAACTAAGATTCATCATGTGTAGTGGTAGAGTAGTTATGTCAACGAAGAGAAAATTGGACTGAACTGGCCGGTCGGACCGGTCTAACCAGGAATTGAACCCCAACCCGGTCCAATCTTTATCACAAAATCGATTCTGGTCAAAATTGGTCAAGAATATGTGGATCGATATGAACCGGACCAATCAAACAGTTGACCAGTTTTATTTTTTTTATTTTGATAAAAAAAATTCTATTTTTTCTTTTATAAAAAAAGAAAAAAACTCAATTAAAATAAAAATTTATTTTTTTTAAATTTGGATTCTTTTAGTATACTTATTTGTTATATATTTTTAAATTAATTTAAAAATAAAAAATAATTATCATACTATATATAAGTATTTTTTAAAAGAAATATAAATAAAAATTAAAATAAATATTATTTTATATTAATTATATTACTTTTAATAATTTAATATAATTATTTACTTTTCAATTTTATATATATATCCTAGTCAAACCCTTAATTACACCAATTAAATCTTTAAATCCCTACCTCCATTGATTTGATATCCGATCCTACTTTCTTAACTTGGTTATGTCCGTTGTGCGGACATTTATCATCATGCCATGTCATGTCAAGTAGATTTCAGGTACGTCAACGTTGCAAGCTAGACATTCTTGCAAAATTGAACGACAATGAAGTACCTTACGACAAGAATTATGCCACGTGCTACCGAAGCAAACATGGCCTTTCTGCTTAAAATTACAAATGTCAAATTAAGTATCGGTTATCCTCTTCTTTTGGAACCTATAAAGCTAGTTTGGATAAATTTATTAAGATTAAAATAATTTTTTTTAGAAAAATTTATTTTATACTTACATACAATGTTAAGAGAATAAGCTTATAAATAATAATAAAAAAAACTTTTACATTTGTTAAGATTAAAAAAAAAATTCACCTAAACCACACATCCACTATTTTATCGAACCATAATTAATTTAAATTAAATTGAGTTAATCTACTATTCATATTCAATACTAGCTTTTTGATTTACAAAATCGAATTTAATATTTTATTGAACATAAACATTAAATCACTAAAAAATCTTGTATCCTTATGAAAGAAGGTGGATCTTATATAAAAGAGTGGCACAATACACAAAATTACAAGCTAGTGAATGTGAGAAGATGTGGACCCAATCAAAAAAAAAAAAGTTGAAATGTGAAAAAGATTGGATGTACACAGCTTTAATCTAACAAACAAAGAAACTGTTTACAGAATTTGAACTAACAACCTTGCCATTTCACCAAGCCAAGTCTCTGAAGGTGGATTTTACATCATTCAAATAATTATAGAAGTTACAGAAGCAATTAGACCCTCAAGAAATGAATGATGGTAATCTGTTGGAAAGAAAGAAAATTCTTCCTCCAACAAGAGGAAGGAACTTGCATCAAATCGCTTGAATTAATCAATCATTAATAAACAAAAAGCACAATGAAAGGATAAACTCAAATAAAGAATTTATGAAATATATATATATATAGACGATATGATTTTTAACAAAGGCTACCTCCTTCAAAATTATTTATAACCACTTATTTTGTGTACAAGATAAAAGATCATTAGCTTTTAAAATAAGTAATAAACAAAGTTTTTAATTTTTCTTAATTTTAAAGTTTACATCTAAACACATCTAAAAATACTTCTAAAAATGAGATGAATTACACTAATTTCCCTCAAGATTTAGTGAAATTACACTTAGACACCTCTTGATTTGTGAAACTAATATTAGAGGTCCCTAAACTTAACTAAATACTACATTGACCTCTAGTTAACAGTCCGTTAACTTGGATGATAGAAAAAATTAGCATGTGCATAACACATGATCATTAATGGGAAATTTGTTATATTTTGAGATTGTTTGACATATAAATAGATTAAAGTACCCTTTTATCATGATTTAAAATTGAAAACTTATGTCAAACTCACAAACGATCCTTCCTCCTCCTTATCTCTTGATTTTCTCTTCCTTGACCAGCCAATGAACCCCCACCGACATCATTACCCCGTGACACAACCCCCCACCACTTGCCGCTAGCACAATCCACCCTTATCTTTATGACACAGCACCCCCACCCCAACCCCACCCTCCCCTCTTCTCCTCTCCTTTTCCTTGTGCACAATCCTCCTAGAGATAGCTCACCTTTCTGCAAAATCACAGACCACCCATGTATAGTACCTCTTCTTTCAAGACTACAAGAAAAACAAAAGTAGCAACTCTCATAACATAAACTTCATAATAGAAAAATAGGTGTTCCAATGCAAAACAGATCCAAATGTCTTGTAAATCATCAAACTAGGTTCAAACCAAAGCCTAAACAAACAGATCCAGCATAAAAATTTAACACCAAAATAAAACCAAAAATAATAAGAAAGGAAACAAAAACAATTCGAAAGACCACCCCCAAGAACCCCAACTACCCATTCCATGCGGCTAGCTCTTTTCCGAGCAACGCATAGCCAAACTTCTCCTCCACCCCTCTAGACTTGCCTCCATCTTGCCGCTGCAAGCTCCACCACATGAACCTATCTCATTGCGCGATCAACACCATCCTTGTCCATTATGCCACCGCCTCACTTTGAGCTTGAATCAACCAAACTGCCACCTCTATTCACGTCTCAAGATCTAATGGAGCACAACCACACCCAGCCACTACTATTGGCCTTCTATCATCGCACTGCCCATAACTGCCACCATCAACCGCCTCAATCGCCACTCAATGACAACATCAAACCCTTTTGTTTTCACACCTAAGCCCTCTGTATTCTCAACACCTGATACCCTTTCCTTTCCCTTTTGCTTTCCTTCCTTTTTTTTTTGTTTTAAAAAGAAATAGTCCCTCTCCATGTAGGGGGAGTTAGAGGACATTTTGGACAAATTTACAAACCAAACGACGTTAAGTTCTATTATTGACGGCGGTGGTCATTGTAGGGTGTGTAAATCAAGGGATGCTGAGTGTAATTTTGTTAAATCTTAAGAAAAGTCAGCATAATTCACCTAAAAAAATAATAATAAATAAGCACTTGTCCTTTAAAAAAGTGCATACAAACAACCTGTACGTAATAGGCGCCAGATGATGGAGGATTATAAGATTGGTAACCGAACTGTCTTAATTTGAATCAAGTAACTGTTCTTGGTCTTCACCTGGAGGATTATAAGGTTACTCACATACTGGCTGTAGTTTTACCAAGATAGAGACCATCGTGGTTAAGGCCAGAATATATATCTAATTTCTGGAACGTATATTTACCACAAAGCATAGCAATGCAATTAAGGCATCATATATCTAATCCAATGAAAAACAGAACGGCATTTAGCTAAAAAAAAAAAAAAAAAGCAGCCGCACCACCATCTCAGCTTGTTCTTGCCAACTCAATAGGATTAACGATGGTTCAAGAAATACTATCACTTCCCAAAAATACAACCCTGAAGAAGTAACCGATTCCCCCCTATTTTTTTACTTTGTCCCTATCTCGCTTTGTGGTGTGACAGAAAAGTTGAATGCCGAAGAGATATACTTGTCTCCAGAAGCTGACATTCGCAATTGATGCCAATCTACTAAAACACCTGCCCAATGAGCTCCTTTATCTACTATATTCCTCAAGATATAGGGTGCCGCCTCCTGCAAATTTTCCAAGCCATGAGTCTTATGATAGAATAAGAGGAAAAATTGATTATCTAAATTGAATACACAACACAATCATATTCTAGCTTGAAGTAAATGGTACGTAACACATTTATATTCAGCTTCCTTTTCAATCCATATCTAATATCAGTTCCCATTGATGTGGACTACAATTATGCCATTCGAGTCTAGGATTTAAGAAAAAGAAATGGGAAACTCACTTCTAATGAATACAGTATTTAGAATCCAATTCACCAGATATTTACAGAGAAATGTTACGTGTATATAACTTGAATTGGACATTGTGTCGACTGATACCCCATCAACTATTAGATGGGGTGAGCCATGGTGTCCAATGCAAGTTATGTTCGCATAACATAACTCATATTCATACAAAAATGACAACAATATTCAAGTAACACCAGCTTTATTCATCCATTGACAGTTATAGACATGGCGAGAATCAAATTCAAAACTATTTTTAGTATTGCAGTCAGGTGCTCTCATGCCCAGTTTCAACACACAACCAATTTTTCTCAAGACAATTATATCAGATACTTGAGTTTGATATGCACAAAGTTGTCTCAAATTACCTCTTTGGTCGGCTTCGATCTTCTTCATAATCCATCACTCCACCAGATTCAGAGCAGATCTCCTCATGCCCTCTGAAGTCGATGTCGGCCTGCTTACAGGGTGTAGCTTCTGCCACGAAGTAAGTAAGACTCGTCGACCAATATATCCCAACAATAAAGAAACAACAGGCAGTTATATGTGTGCATAGATGAAGCTGATACTTCGGTATTATCCTATAAAACTCCAAATCCTCACATGGGATAGCCTTGAAGTTGAAGGCTGCATACATACAGCAGCTATATATGGCAAAAAAAAGTTATTTTGATTACTATAGAACAAGGGGGACTGTTTGTGCAACATAATTGCCCTCAAAATTCGGAGTTAGTATTAATAAAGAGATATGGGGCCGTTTGGAATTGGCTTTCATGCGTACAGTTAATATCTTTACATACTAATCTAACATAATTTTTGCTTCCCTCCTTGATAATAATACATGGTTTTTACTCGTATGCCTTTCAGTAGCCAAACTCCCCCGCTCCATATAACTGACTACATAAAGTAGTTAGAGAGGTTCAGAACTGATCCAATCCAATCCAATCAAACTAAATTAAATCACCACACTTATATGGTTTTTCTCAAAATTACATTCTATTTTGACTCCAAATCTATTCTTAAAATAGAGTCCTGTCCACGGTTTGAAAAAATCTAGATTGATTTAACTGTTCCAATTCAATTTAGAAAAATAATTTCTTCTTCCTCAATTTTTGAGATAAAAGAATTTTGTTTTAAATAAGAGAATGAATAAAGAAAGAAATATTTCCTCATTAAGTGAACAAAATTCTGTAAACCTCATTATTTCGCAAAATTCAACAGATAATGATTGATTCCATTGAAGGATAGCCTTAAAACCAAACCAAGCCCACCAACAAATGCCCAAATATGTAGCAACAGTCACAGTGAAAACAAGAATGCAGCATGATTGCACAGATACAGCTTCTAAGCCATCTCCAGAATAAATATGGGGCATAAAATAAGAAAAGGATATGTGGCTGTCACACATAATGGTTTGACAATCAAATTGCTGTTTGAGTCAGATTAAAGCAAGGACCCTATTCAGAAACTGTCAATAGCAGTTGTGCTAGACAGTAGTTATGATAACTTTGGGATATGATAGTGAACTTGTGAATTAGTAGAATTCTGTTGTTGACATGATTATGATAAAATTAACATGCATCACTTGCTCTAAAAGGAAAGACAATATGAATTTGGCTTACACTCCTACAAAACAAAAGTGATCAAATTAATTGGCTCAGATACAACTCCAAACCAAATATGCTAGAGATATGAAATGATAGAACATATGATGGTAGGATGAATGGGAAGACTGCACATGAAGATATTTGAAGGCCTCAGAATTTACTCATTAGTTGTCAATTGGCGTCATATTTAAGTTGGAACTTAGTAAATAGTGCTGGCATGAGAATTCCAGATTGCACCATACATACACCAGATAATCGAACACCAATCCCAAAATATACACAGCTATTCAAAAGGAAAAACGAAAACTTCTACATACTCAGTACAAACCATTTATACAAAACCATCTGCTTCAGTCAAAAGCACATAAGCTAAGGGTAGAAACATCCATTCTGGCATAGAGGGCGGCATAAGGGAGAAATTGTATAAAAGGTCAAAATTACATGCAAGCATTTTATGAGACATTTTCTCATCTGTATTTAAAGGGGGGGAAGTGGAAAAAAAGAAGGCATGAAAATAAATTCAACCGACCTTGAAAAGGGACTTCTTCACTTCTTCCACCTTCTCTTCCACATCCTTTCTGTGCTTCTTGTCAGTTTCACTCATAGTATCAGCCCATTTTATCTTCTCTTGAATTGAAACAAGCAGATTTTCTGATGTAGACAGCCTATGTTTCCAAGTCAACGATTAAATTTTAATAGTATTTCAAAAAGCAACTCCATACAACACATCCCAAAAATGAGCATGAGATAGACAAATATCATGTTGAGAAGTACAGAGACAAAAAAACAAGACTAACAGAATAGTGAACAAAAATCCAAGAATCAAATCTATGTATAAAATACAAAATTGTGACCTCTAGGTAATTCCAAGTTACTAACTTCAACTGAACTTGGATGCTAACAGCTAAAATATAAGTTGTTTACAAAAGTTGCCATAGTTCAACAATTCAAAGCTCTTAAGTAATGAAGCATGGAAATTACAAGTTCGCGCATATACACAGTTGTCCAGTATCACTAGCCCATCAGAGAAGGAAATTAATACATATATATTTTTTCCAGTTAGAGGTAATTGATTTACTGATGAGACAGATGACTGCATATTATCCAAGCCCCTACTTGAAAAAGAAATATTACCAGTTAGAGAGTGTCTGTATCATACCACCCAGTTGACCAGGCCTCAAGTCCCTCCCTGCTGCAAATTGAACCTGAAATCACCTCAAAGATCAACTAATTTCCTAATAGAGGACACATTAAGCGAAAAATGGAAAGGGATCAAAATGCAATTTTTCAAAAATAACAGATGATGATAAGCGGGGACCTCAAAGCATCGTCGCAACTGATCCAGCTTTCCTCTGACTATTCCCTAATGAGAGCAGAAAAGTTAGAAACATATCTGCTGTTCACGAGATATTGTTACCAAGTTACCAATTAATTAATTTGGGTTTCCTACATCCAGGGAAAGGCATTAAGACAATATAGAAAGACATTAAGACAATATATATATCACAAAAAGCCAGCTTTTAAAAAATTAAAAAATACAAAAAATAAGTATCATAAGGCAATGGTAAGTATATCAATAATGAAATTTACTTCTTAATTCTTATCTATAAGGCATATTATCCTTATTACAAATAAAGAGTAATGAATTAAAGCAGACTGAATGCAAATAAGAAAGAATGAAATACCGTTTCATGCAATAACTATACAGATTAACAGTAGTAAACACTGATCAATCACAGAACAATTATTGTGCTGTTTCCAGATCCCTTCAGTAGTAAAGCTATTGTTTGGATTGTAATACCAAATAGGATTAATACAAATTATTTAATTCATATGCAAAGACCTAATAAGGCATAAAAACATATCATTTGTGGCAATCTCCTTAGTAGTTTTGGCGTGATTAATGGCCTCCCTATGTTTTTGCTAATGTTTTCTTGCATAAGGATTGGAGAGCTCCTGAATTGATGCATTTCCATTTGAAAGATTTTATGTTATTATCTCTCTGTACTCCTCATTTCATCTGTCGGATTCTTTAATTACAGCAACAACAATAAAAGTGATAGTGTAAATGCATATTCCATTAATTTTGCCACATTTGAGCAGCAACATATTCTCTAGAAGGAAAGGATGCCTACCGCATACATGCATTCATTAATTAGAAAATCTTCAAGTTCACGAACATTTGTCACATCTAACTCCTGCATCAGTTGGTCATAGGGCAGCACCTAAGAAAAAAACCGTAACTTTTTAAGTTAAAAAAAGTAATTGGTTATGTCAAAATCCAAGGACAAGCGCTCAAACAGAAAAACCAAACAAAGCAACTTTTGAATGTTAATCAACCAGATTATGTTTTACAAAAGTGCATAGAAAAAGAAAACACAACTGAAAATGATGAATTGGACAAAAGAATCCTCATATGATCAAGAAAATGATCCAAGGGAAGAGTTCATTTCTTTTTCATCAAGAAAGAGATTTGATTAAAGAGAGCTAAGGTGAGCATGAGGAATCCTCCAGCAAAGAGAAAACTCAACCCTCAAACAACCCTAAGCAAAACATCACAGAGGAACTGCATACAAATCAGATGGGTGATCAAATCCAATCCAAACTAAGGGGGAAAAAAACGAAAACCAGTCAAAATAAAAAATAAAAAAAAAATAAAAAAAAGTTTGGATTAGGTTGGTCTTGTTTTTCAGAAACTGATTAGCGTGGATCAGCATTGAAAATTAAAGCTGAAATCCAATCCAAGCCAATCAAAATTATATACTATAGTTTTTTATTATTAAAGTTGTAATTTTACTTATAGTAACTTTAATTTATCGCATAATATTTTGTGTCATCTCAATTAAAAATTCTTTATATGCATATTAAATGAGTTATTATTTTTTATTTGCTCTTTTTAACAGGTTAAGTTACTTTTAGTTTATAATATTTAAAGCATAATTTTTTTTGGTTAAAAACTGATTAAACCAGTCCAATCTAAACCGATTTAAATTATACCATTTGGATCAGTTAGTTTTTTAGCTCAAAACTGTTCCAAACTGAACCACAAACACCCCTAATACACCTGATCCCATAACAGGCCTAGGAAAAAATAGACACCATAAAAAATGCGAGCATTGCAATCCAAACTAAATGCATCAAAGGATTTAAAAAATGAACACTGACACAAAATATTAGCCACCTCATAAGAGGTGATTTTGACATTATAATTGTATAACCACTACAAGGCAAGTAACTGTATGCAAGTGCCAACAATCTAGCAAATGCAATATATCAAAGTGAATGACCAAAAAAAAACGGGTTACTGGTAGTTTAAAAATAGAAACATAAAGTATGATGGCACCATAAGAAAGCTTAAATTAGTCCCAGGGTAATTACCAAGAAAAAAGGAGCTGCTTGCAATCAGCAATAAGAATACATGAATTAATAGTACGATAGCACCATAAGCAAATCCATCTCAAACCCAGGATCACCAAAACTAAAATAAAATTTAATGCATACTTAAGAAATATAACCAACTTCCATTTATAATTTACTATACCAATGGAAAGAAAATCATGTGTCAACTGGACTTGAGTAGGCCACAAGGTGGTCTGGTGACTCTTAAATTATAATGGATCAATAATCAACCTGAACCACCAAAAAAGAAAAACAGTAAAACAAGATAGCCAATAACTGGATTTAATGGGAGATACCTTGAATGTCTCGGCCAGTGTAAGAACTGTAAGTTGCTTAAGCTTGAGGATCTGCTCAGGGGTCAACTTTGGAAGACGATCAGCATTACCTGCAAACCACTTAATCTTTTTAATAAGCACCATTATGTTATATATATATATACGTAGTTTCACAAAAAGAAAAAGAGAAAGAAGAGGAGCAAGACATGGACACAAAACAAAAACAAAAAATCATGTGTTGCAGTTAGATGTACATATTTTTCTATTGATATTGTTTATAAAATAGAAAATAATGTGAAACATATACTTCAAAGGCTTCTTATATATCACAAGACTATCTGCAGCACCTAGTGCAGTTCAAAACTAGCAGGATATAATTGTGAATTTATGAGCAATCACAAAAATATGATTCTATTCTCACTAGTATATGTTATAATAAGCCCACATGTAAAGATAAGCCCATAACAACAGCTATGGGAACCATTAGACTAGTGATGTCAACGGTAAATGTCAGCTCAACACAGCAACCCAAAAATCAGCCATAGCTGTATGGTGGATGGTGCTGTGGTCAAAGGCAAAAGCATGGTGGCCATGTTAAAAGGCTACCAACTAATATCAAGAATAATAAACACCATAGAAAGTAGAAACATTTTCTAGCAAGTAGCAAATAAAACTCACCAAAAGTATAACAAATGAAACATAAATACAAAATAAAGGAAAAAACACAAACGAATTATAAGACAATCAAAGTAGAGTCAAAAAATGATAATGTCACTCGCTATATACAAACAAATAACAACAATTCCAAAAGCCAAAACAAAATAAATGGTTAAGCCTATTGGTTTCATTCTCCTTTTTCATCTCAATCGTCCCTTTCCATATAAATATCCTTACAGAGGTTCCAACTTTCTATGTCATGACGATAACATCTAGAGGCTTCATTAAACTAAAATTCATTAGTCACAATGCACACATCATCATATAGTAGCAGATAGTCGCTACTTTACTGATCCAATATATTAAAAGCAAACTATTGAAAAGAAATAAACTCAATTATGGCGGGAAAACACCTACCATATACCGAACACAATTAATAGAGTAGCACTATTAAAATACCTAAATGTAGGAAGGAAAAATGAAAAACAGAGGTGATTCCCTAGGCTTACTCTTGTAATCACTCCACGTTCCATGTGCAAACAAGCGAAGCATATCAAGGTAGACTGAATTGTCAGTTGCCTCAAGCTGCAAAAATTCATGAGTCAAAAAAATGATGGCAGAACAAGCTCTCACATTAAAAGTGCCAGCAAAGATTGAAAATGATAACAGCTGAAAAAAAAAGGGAATGTGTGGGCGTGTGTAATTATGTATTTCCAAATGACATGACTCCTAAACGTGGCAAATAACTGAAAGGTGAAAAGCATAAAATGAATATCAAAATTGCTGCTCTGTTTGGTTTCTGCCCACTATACTGCTTGAACTTGAAATATACAAAGGAATAAGAGAAATTCTTATGTGATCTGAGAGCAAGGCGCTGCTCTTGTTCTCATCCATTTATGGTTTACCACATCAGTGTTTCTCTAATCCTCCATCTTTATTTCCTTAAGCACCCACTTTTGTAAGGCACATTTAACTTCTTAACCACCACAAAACTCATGTGGCAAGCCATAAATGAATCAAAGCAAGAATAATGCTTTGCTCTTAGAGCAGTAGAGCACATAAAAAATTCTCAAGGAACAAAGGCCACCAAAACTTAAGCTACTTGCTCAATTTCTGAAAGCCATGACAAGCACAAATACATCAAACAAACCTACCCTCCATTTCCCTCAAAACTATATTTGCCAGCAGAAATGCCTTTAAATTTTATTTCAAGTAGAAAGTGCGTTAACAATATAATGTTTCTATAAAGTAACATTTAAAAAACTTGGGCACAATCTTTCAAAAAAGAAGTTGACAAAAATAAACGAATAATTTTCACAGCCAGTAATGCTCCACAGCCAAAAAAATGCAGCCAGAAATTTTATCAGAAATCATGATAGTTTGTATAAAATGAAGCGGTATCGTCCACTTATTCATTCATTCATTCAAGGGTTGAAAACCATGTCACATTGTTCTAAAAAACTTTATGGCTCTAGCATTCTCTTTCGCCACACCCTAAACACAATAGATTCAAGTTAATGACCACAGCGAACCTAAACACCAAAAACAAACAAACAAACAAACAAAAATTACGCAAACAAGCTTTATCGCTTTTCCATTCCCCCTTGCAATCAACAACCACAATCAAAACAATCAATACATGGTTTAGAAAAAAAATAAAATATATACATATATATATGAGTTTAATTGGTATGCACTGACAGTGTAAAACAGTTTTACACTGTCAACCAATAGAAATAGGGGAAAGTGAGAAATCATGGTGGGTCCCTCATTATAATGGGTAGTTATTTGTGCAAGTTGTCACTTTCCACTATTTCTATTGGTTGACAGTGTAAAACTGTTTTACACTGTCAGTGTATTTAAATTAAATTCTATATATATATATATAACCAACAAAGCCAAAAACAAAAATAATAAAAAAAAATAGAATGGGAGAGATTGATGAAGAGGAAGCACCTGAAGGACATTGGGTAGTGCGAGAATCTCGGAGAAGGCGAAGAGCGAAGGGTGAGAGGTGGCTTCGACGAGTACGGAAGCAAGGGCGGTGGCGTTGGGGGAAGCAGAGGCTTGCTTCACGAACTGATCGATCAGCTCCGATTGCTTCTGCTCGATGTCCATTGCCAACGAACCACCTAGGGTTTCTTTTCCGGGGAAGGGAATTGTGATTGACAAAAAAAAAGGGACCAAAATTGCAAGGGTTATAGGTTTAGGGTTTCGGTTTTGGTTGGGTGTGGATTTGAAATACGGAATACTCAGAGGTGGCGTCTGCGTGTGTGTGTTGTTGTAGTGTTGTTGTTGTGGTGGTGAATGTGAGAGCTTCAATGAGTGAAGAAAGCTGTCACGAGTCACGGGGGAAGGCGCCTAGACGTCCAGGCAAAACTACACTAATAATGTATGAAAATTAAATTTAAAATGTTATATAATTATTTAATATTTAAATCCTATATACTTATATATGTAAAACATATAATAAATATTAAATAATAATATAAATTTATGTATCAAATAAATAATAGTATAAATTGTATTATGTTGAAAACATATTACAGTTAATTTCCTAAATTATTATAGGGTTGTTGAAATAATTCAACTCACTCGTTATCTTTACATAAAATTTTAGATTCGATATTGTGTAAGAAAAAAAAAATTCTGAAGTTATGATCCAATTATGTTATAATGTTATGGTGGGATTAAATATTGAGTTAAATTTTGATGATGTGGTGGTATGAAATATTTTTACATAGTCAACCAACAAACCATTATTAGTGTAGAATAAGTGGCTATTATTGTATTTGTATGATCATTTAAATAGTAGTTGTGAAAATTAATTATACTTATTGATATAATATTATATAATTAAATAATAATATAAATTTTTTTATACTAATAATATATAAAAATTAAATTCTCAAATATTTTATGTTCCCTCCAATTAAAAAAAAAACGTAAACAATTGTTTCATAAAACAAAAAGATTGTATTATAAAACTTTTTATATTGATAGTGCAACAATCAACAAAATTAATCTCTTTATAAAATCTCTTATAAAAATATAATTAAAATTTTAATAAAAAAAGAAGCAATATGATTACGTTACATGTTTCTTAATCAGTTTCATAAATGAAGTTAATTTTGAATATTTTATATTGTAAACAATTCAAATATCATTATATATATATATATATATATATATATATATATATATGTGTGTGTGACCTTTATTATAATTATTATAAAAATTAAATATTTTTAATAATATAATAATATATAATTAAATATTTATATAAAAAATTACATTAATAACATATCAAAATTAAATTCTCCATATATCATACGTTATACGTTATGATAAATGGCAATTGAGTTTTGAAAATAGAATATATTCAAATGTAGCTTAAATAGATTAATCAATCATATGTTATTTTGAGTAATGAAACTTGAGTTCCAATCATGTTTTGGTTTTCTTCGACGACAAAAAAAAAACAGCCAAAAAAAGGGTGACCTCTATTCAAACTGATACGTTTAACTTATAGGTTAAATGAGCCATATTAAAAAGATTTAATTATTCTGCATATCTCTATATTTTTATTCAATTTTTAATTTAGTTCCTATAGTTTAAAAATTTATAATTAGGTCCCTATATTAAACAAAATTTTATAATTAGATCCCTGAAGGTAACATCGTTAAAAAAAAATTTGTGACAATGCTATAGTATGCCAAATGAATATCATACACCTTATTCATCTAAATCATTTAATTATATATAAAATAAAAATATATGGTTAAAAATAATATAGAGTATAATATACTCCATTTAATATGGCGTATTTTAGATAATTACCATAAATCAAAACAACCACCACAACCACCATCACACTATCTACCACCGCCATAAACCACACCACAACCACCACCACTACCACCGCACTCAACCATTGAAGCAGAAACCAACAACAACGACAACAAAAGCAGAAGCCAATGGCAACAATAGAAGCAAAAGCCAACTATAGAAGCAGAAAAAACAATGCAGCAACAACAACAACAACAAAAGCAGCAATGACGACAACAACAAAAGCAAAAACAACAACGCAAAAGCAACAACAGAAGCAGCAATAACAACAGAAGCAGAAGCCAATGACAGCAACAACATCAAAAGCAAAAACAACAATGCAGAAACAAACAACAACACAGAAATAGAAGCCATTGACGCAGAAACCAACGATAGCAAAGGAGTGTGGTGGTTTGGCAGTTTATGGCTATGGTGGTTTGGGGTTTAGTTTGGGTGGTGGGTGGTTGGGGAAGGTGGATGGAGGATATAGAAAGAGATGGAGATAGAATATTCATATAATATTCCATTTTTTTATAATTATAGGAATTTGATTGAAAATTTTTATATAATATAGGGACTTAATTATAAATTTTTAAATTATAGGGACCAAATTGAAAATTGAGTGAAACTATAGGGCCTGCAGAATAATTAAACCTATTAAAAATTAATCTCATTAAATAAGTTATAATTTTTAAAGTTCAACTCACTTAAAGTTCACATGATTCTATTTAATTATATATTACTATATACTATATTATTACATTAACATTGGTATTTAGAGCTTGTTTGAAAGTGTTTTTATTTTTTAGTTTTATAAAACTGTTTTAAAAAACAAGTTTAAGATCAATTTTATAAAACAAAAGAACAAAAAAATCTGTTGATAACTAATTTTTAAAAACAAGTTTTAAAAGTAATAAAACAAAAAATGTTTGGATAATTGTTTTTAAAAGCAAGTTTTAAAAACAATAAAACAAAAAACTTATTTGGCAAATGATTCTTAAAAGTAGCAAGCATGTAATAACATAATTTAATATAATAATAAATTTGACACATAATTGGTGTCATAAAATCTTAACAAATATCTTAATACAACTTGATACATTTTTATATTCACAAATTTATTTATATATTATGTATTATATTCTTGTTACCACATCCAATTTGTAATTTGGTCACGGTGGTTTGCCATTTCCCTTGCACCTTCGTCAGTTAATTTTGTTGTATTGTCATTATTGAAATTTACCTCTGAATCTGTGTTGCCATTCTGAGTTTCAATTTCAGAAGGATCTATATTCTCCCATTCTCTAAATAATCAATCACGCATTCCCTATCTATGCACATAATTATGAATTGCACAACAAGTTATGACAATAAGGAATTGCCTAGAAGGCTTGTATGGTGATATTATCTTTAAAAGGGGGAATCTTGCTTTCAGTACTCCAAAACAATGCTCAATTGCCGTCCTTAAAGATGAGTGCCTAAAATTAAACAATTCTTTAGTTGTTCTAGCTTGTCTATCTTGGCCGTAAAATTCTTGTGTATGATATCATTCACCTCTATAAGGTGGAAGAAAGCCTCTAGTACATCGGTAACTAGAATCCACCAGATAAAATAAACCTAAATCAATGAGTAAGTATTAGATATGGCAAGAATATAAATAACAACATCATTATATAATGATCAATGAACAAGTAATTTCACATATGATCCTATTAAGTTTAATATGTAACTAATGAATAATTATTCTATTAGATAAAGATATATCGCCTTTAGGTGGCTAAGGAAAGTTTGCATTTTGATTAGTAAGTGCATCCAAAAAAACTTTTGAATCATGAGTACTACCTTTCCAACCTGAATATACATATGTGAATATCATATTAAAGTCACATATGCACATAACATTTTGTGTGATAGCTGTTTTTCTACTTCTACATGATGTTTGCTTATCAGCTAGAACCCACGCATTTATATGTGTTCCATCAATTGCTCCTATACAATTCTGGTACAAACATATGATAGAAACATATCAATTTGATAAAAGAAAATAATATAATATACCATATAACACAAAATAAGTGATACAAAAGGACTAACCTTAAACTATGGGTAATATTTTTGATTATTTTTTATATGATCAGGCAGCTCTGTGGAATCCTGTTTTATGATTTCTTTACCTAAGCGACAAATTGCTCTTAAAACATTCTTGAAGTAGTAAGAAATAGTTTGAGTGGAATATTGAAATCGATTTGCTACTACTCTATGACGCATATTATGCCCTACGATGAATAAGAACATTACCACTTGCTCTTCTAACAACACTTCTCTCGAATCTTCTAGATAGTTCTTTCTCCTCAATTCATTGCACAAATTAATATAACATGCCTTTTCTATACGTAATAATTTATAGCAAACTATTCCAGATTCCTTCAAAAGCTCACTAACAAATTCTTGACCACTTAGTGCAAATATTCTAATAGGAACCTTATTATAAAATTTATACTTATAATCACCAATGAGGTCAACTATCAATAATTCAAGAAATTCAAAATCATCATAACTAGAGTTAGATGAAGATGAAGACCTTTCAAAAGTATCTGTTGAGATACTGTCACTGCTTGAAAGATAATTATCTTTTTCTGTCACAATAAAGCCTGCCATTAAACATAATATGCATCTAAATAAGTAGTCTGAAGGATAATTATTTATTTCCATTATAATAAAATTTGCTATCAAACATAATATGCATTTAAATAAGTAGTCTTAGCTATTAAATCTTATCTTAGATAATAAATTAAGTCAAAGTACAAATCAACAATAAAAGTCACACAAATAAGTAGTCTTAGCTATTACATTATGTCCCAAATAATAAAGCAAGCCAAAGTACAAACCAACAATAAAAGTCATACATAACAACTAGCTTTAACAGAGGTACATAACTTAATTCATTTAATCTAAGAGCACCATAGACCACAAAATAGTCAGAGAAATCTATCAATCCATGCTTTTCTCCTATCCTTGGTCATGGTTAAAAATGCCTCTCTATAATCAGGATCTTTAAATTTGTCCATTGCCTTTGTGTAAGAATCATCTGAAATATTTTCCATCTCATTAAGTTCAGTTACACATTTAGCTATAGTGTATTCAGATGATGTAACTGCAGAACTAGTGACTTCAACACTCTCAGCCTTATATCTTTCAACTCTAGCCAATGAAGCTTCAACCTTTGATTTAGATGCTTCAACAAAAGCGTCTGCTTTCAATTTAGATAATTCAATCTATGCTTGAAGTGCATCTCCCACTTGAAGGTTTCTATACTCTTTCCTTACCTTGCGATCTTGAACTTTAATTGTCCTCTTACCATTGCGGGTGACTCTTTCTATCATTGGGCTATCATTTTCCTCCTCCTCCTCATATCTAATTTTACATGAATCCCACCATGCAAGCATTCATTTTCAAGCTCATTTTTATCATCTGTGTTAGGCTGATCTTGAGTGGATGAATGATGAAGTACTCCAATTGCACTACTTTTGTTAAAAATCACTCCCAACAATTTGTAATGTTCCAAACCTTTCTTCTTAAATAGTGTAGCATCAAGGTGTGCCCATAAGAAAAATAAATAAATAATATATCCTAAATCTAAAAAATATATAAATATATATAACAAAAAAATGTTAAGTTCTATTTATTGTGTATCCGAAGGTAGGTTGACCAAACTTCCTTTGTAGTAGTAACAGTATTAGTTTCTGTATTTCATCTAAATCCAGTTTGTTGCAGCAAGTGAGAAAAAGTAGCATATTATTGCCTTAACCTATTAAACTTTTGTTTAATTTGTTTCATGTCAAATGCACCTCCAGTTCTTGTATTTAGTATTTGCAATATAACTTGTCATACTTTAGGTGAAAATATATTATTTTTCACATTCCCTTTATTAACCTCCTAAATCATAATGTCTATATAAATTTTGACCACCGATGAGGACCACGGTGAAGTCTCTTTCTTGTCATATTCCATCTACAATGGTCATAATATGTCCAATAACTTTACTCATAAACGTATAAGAATGCCACAAGTTTTAATTAGCATATTGCTAACATTATTACAATTGAACTTAAATTAAACTAATGCATCAACTAAAAATATGTTAATTATAAGATAAATGAAAGTATGCTAATCATAAGATAAGTCTAAATCCAAAAAAATAAAACACCATGCTAATCATAATATAAACTACCACTTGCAATAAAAGTAGACATCTATGACTCCTAATAAGAAAAATACACCAAACATAAACACGAAACACCCAAAACAATCCAAACCAAAATTACTAAATCAATTAAATCAAATTATCAAATAAGCTAATAACAGTCTAAACCAGTCCAAACTAACTTATCAATCCAAACCAAATGTCACAAATCAACTAATATCAGTCCAGCACAATTCAAACAAATTACCAAATCAACTAATATCAATCCAGTATAATCCAAATCAAATTATCAATTCAAACCAAATTATCAATAAGCTAATATTAGTTTAGTACAGTCCAAACCAAATCACAAAATCATCTAATATCAGTCAACCATAGTCTAAACCAGTTCAAAACAAATTACTAACATCATTAACTAGAAAAAACCATCATAACCCAAATCATAAAAATAAACTTTGAGCAACAATCCAACTTTAACCAATAGGACAGACAACTAACGGAAAAAGGAAATGGTTGCGGTCATGGTGGAGAAAGAAGGAAAGAAAGAAATGGTGGCTGAGGGCGGTGAATATGGAATGGAAAAAGGAAAGGGAGGCTGGGGCCGGCGGCGAAGAAAGAAGGGAAGAAAGGAAGGGTGGCTATCGCGGTGGAGCGGGAATGGAAAAAGGAAAGGTTGGCTGGGCCGGCAGCAGAGAAGGAAGGGAAGAAAGGAAGGGTGGCTGTCACGGCGGATCCAAACAGAAAAATGAAAGGGTGGGAACGGAAAAGGAAGGGAAGAAAGGAATGGCAGCTTTGATGGCAGATCCCCAACGGAGAAAGGCAGCAATGGCTGGGGTCGGCGGCGGAGAAGGAAGAGAAGAAAGAATGGGTGGTTGGGGGGAAAGATCGACAACAAGAGAGAATGGGTGGCGGAGGGGGGAAGACATCAACGCAAGAAAGGGGAAGGGGAAAGGGGAAAGAAGAAAGAAAAAACACAGTACCTTGCTTTGCAGAACGAGTAGCTCCAGCTCCAACAAGTTGACACGAGCTTCTTTCTGGGATGGGTTTTTTTGCTGATATCAAATATACTACAAAATAATAAATCAACTTAACTACAAAATTGCCACCGCGTGTTTTGTTGTTTTACAGAACAATAAATTGAAAACATCTAAAACCTGTTTTTCAGTTTTTTATTTTTAAAATACACATTCTATTTTTTAGTTTTTAAAAGCAATGCCATAAAAACATCTTTCCAAACATGTTTTTTTTTGTTTTCTTAGATTTAAAAACTCTAAAAACACATTTCAAACTGGCCCTTAATTTCTACTATCACTCCGCCAAAAAACTTTGTGGTTGGATATATTATAACTTTTTAAGATGATAATATATCAATTTTTTAAAAAATTTTTTAAGGTACTTAGTGTGTGTTGAAAAAAATTATAAAATTAAAATTATTTTAATAATCACTTATTTGTATAATTAATTATATATGTTTAAATATTTTAGCTAAAAAATAATTTTAAGATAATCTATTTTATTTAAATTATATAAAAAATATTTTTATATGATAAAATTATTAAAAATATAAAATAATTATTTATATTATATAATATTTAATATTTAGGACTAATTTAATAAAAATATGATAATTTAAAAATAATTAATTTTTATTTATAATTATAAATTTTAAAATATTATTTATATTGATAAATTATTTTTTTAACTTAAAATTATCAAATTTAAATTACAATCTATTTTCAGAATTTTACCAGCCTTCAACTATCGATTAAACTCCCAACAAATGTCTTTTTCAGTATTGCGAGGCACTCGTAAAATTAATTTCAATATAACCTTTAAATGAAAAAAACAGAAAAGAAAAGTTTTGATTTTGAGCCTATCTATTTATTTTTATTTCGGCGTTTGGCTGATGGCTAGAGCTGGCCCTATTTTTTTCTTTCTACTACTGTTGCTTAACAAGACCTAAGAACAGAACGGAAATCGTAGGGTCAGCTTTGTCTGCAGAACGATGGCACATCCAGTCTCCGATTCGCACAGCAACACCGTAGCGGTTCAAGCCACCAACGACGACGCTTCCGCCAGCAAACTGTAACTACACCTCACTTTCTCGGTTCCCTTTTTTTGTTTCTCTCTCTCTTATTGTCTCAAAGCTATGCAAAAATTGTTTTTCTTTTCTTTTAGCATTTTTGTAGCATTTGGAATCATGCAATTTGCTCTTTGTAATGCTTGTTTTCTCTTTGTCTAATGTGTTGTGAACGTGAATGCCCATCTGGGTTGTTGTTAACATGAAGGATTTTGAAGCTTATGCATTGTTTTTTAGATTAACCCTTCGAAGTTGGTGTAAAAATTAAACTTTTGCCTGCCCATGATTTTTTCTTTTTGGGAAATTCTTCTTTAGGATTTTGCACATTTTGTGCCATCGTTGTCGTGTTTTTCCAATTACTTTTGTTTTTGGTGTGGAATAGGAACGTGTATGCCTGAAGCTGCTGTGATTTTAGGCACGTTGTTGGATTGTGATAGTGGCAATAGCTAGATAGTGTTCATAGCCCTTTTAGATGAAGAGAAGGACCTAATTTTGAATCCTCAGTTTCTCTCAAGTGTTGTTTCTTTAGAAAATGAAAAAGTGAGAGGTTTTGTTTAGTTGTTGTGAATTGCACCAGCCTTTCCACCTATTCTTTCTTCTGCCTTATTTAGATTTTAAAAGAAATGGATTTTCGTTGAATATCATTTATTAAAAATGCTTTATATATTCTGGTTTCCTTTTGTTTCATCTGGATTGGTGCTTTCTCTAGCACATGGCTTGTCGAGGGATGAAGCAATAGAAAGGTTGCATTCATACATTTAAACAAGAATGTGAAGGAAGTTAGCTGAGATGCTTTATGAAACACATTCTTTCTCTGTTAGTTTCATTTGTTCAACTGCTATTACAACAGACCATTTGCATTCTTTTATTTATAACATCTTGGTTTAATTTTAAGTGTTATGATAATACAGTTATCTATCACACATGTCATGTGTGTGTTGAGAAGCCACTTGCTATAGAGAGGATAATTGACTGTATTTTTCAATTTGTGTATTGCTTCAGAGTTAAGATGATGTTGATAGTAGTCTATCCTATTTGGAGTCAACAATTTTTATGTTGTATTAAGCTTTTATCAGGGTTTAAATAAATTGTAGACGTTATTCTTATATGGTGAATATTTAATATCTATAAAATGGCTGAAGGTCATGTGTGAAGAAGGGATACATGAAAGATGATTACATTCATTTATTTGTGAGGAGGCCTGTCAGGAGATCTCCAATTATTAACCGTGGTAGGATTTAGCTTCTTTAAAGAATTGACTTGTTGAAATTCTGGTACTTGTTCTATTATTTTTTTAAATTTATTTATTTATTTACTTTTTTTTGGTGAGTATGAAGGTTACTTTGCTCGTTGGGCTGCTCTTCGGAAGCTTCTCTACCAGTTTCTTGATGTTGAGAAGGCAGATCAAAATGACCCAACAAAGAAACAGATATTATCACTTGGAGCAGGCTTTGACACAACATATTTTCAGTTGCAGGTGCTTGGGTTTCCTTGTGACTTGTGAGTTGTCATAATGCTGTGCAAGTCGTACTTAAAAGTTAATCTGCTTCAAACTTTCTGTAAAATTATAACTTTGATATCATTTTAGATCCAATTAGGTTGAGTGAAGGTTTGGAGTGAAAATATTGATCCAAACCTTTTTACATTACACTGTTGGTGAAATTTTATTAGTGTGTTCTAACAGGACATGAGGACACTTTCGATTTCATTCTTGTTGCTGATCCTATGTAATATGTATGCAAAATATGCATTATTTGTAAACATAAACTGAATTAATTGAACAGCTACTCTGAAGCTTTTTTGCACAATTTTTCCAATTATTATCAATCATGTTGTTGTATAAATTTAGGATTATTGTAGCCTGATAGTGAAGAGTAACGTTTCCTTCTACCCGTGCACATCAAAGATCTAAAAATATATTTGATATGTAGCTTGATTGGAGCTGTAGGCTGTTCTAATATAGCCACCATCCTCTTCCTGAGATGTGACTCTAAATGTGGACAGAAAGTGTGAAACTTTATACTTTGTTACTATGAGTTCCAGTTTTCCTCATAACTTTTTGCTTAATTTAACTCATCTATGAACTATGGTGTATGACAATTTACAGTTGTAATTTAAATTTTAAAATCTTTGCTTGGCAGGATGAGGGTAAGGCACCATATTTATACGTGGAAGTGGATTTTAAGGAGGTAGAAACTCAAATACATTTCCAAGGGTTTAGTTGCCAATGCTGCCTTTATTTCTTTTTGTTTATGGGTTCTGAGCTGGATTGACATTTAATATTTTGTCAAGAAATTCATGACTAATAATATCTGGTTTGACTAAATGTATATCTAATTGCAAATTGAAGAGAAAGAGAGGGAGAAAAAACAACTATGTGTAGTTTTTTAATCTTAAATTTTCAACTACCATTATCAGGACAGAAAGTTTAACTACTATTGTTTTTGTATTCCAGGTAACTAGTAAAAAGGCAGCAATTATTGAGACTTGCAGTCAATTGAGGAACAAAGTTGGAGAAACAGCAGGCATATCAAGAGGTAAGCAGTGCTGAATATGATGCTTTATATGTTAGGTACATCCTGTGATAGTTTGCATTCTCATGTTATTGAAATGTTCTTTTCTTTTGGGGGTAGCGCATGATGCCAGTGTGCTAAAATTAAATACAAGTAAAGACATTCACACTCTTTTAGAGCTTTCAAACCTTACTTATTTTGTCCTTCTAGTTAAACAACACCACTTCCCCTCACCAATTGTTTGAACAGAGTGAAAGGGAAATGCAGAATGACTAAAATAGTGGCTTTTCTGAATATATTGATTTTTCTGGCTGCAATCTATGTACCTCAGGATCCCAGCCATGGATATCTCTAGTAATTCCCCCTAAGTAGGTTTCAAGCGCATAATCAGAGAGCCACTTGGGTCAGCATGCAAACATGAAGACCTGATACCCCAAAAAAAGAATAGAAACAGAGGGAGAGAGGACTAGTAATTGCAGGGGCATGTACCCCCAATCTTGTTGCAACTCTGCTGTCACATTGATTTTCTATTTACATTGTTTCCTCAAAATGAGAACACTATTAATGTAGCATCATCATTTTTTCTAAGCTCAAAATCTCATTTTCCTTAACCCCAAACTCAGCCTTAATGTCAAAGATTTCCTCACTTTAAATCAATGTCAACCCCAAACAGCTGCTATGGACTGATGCTTGTAATGCCTCATTCTTTGCCAGAGAAAGGAGAGGTGCTCAGTGATCACTACAAATTAATCCCTGCAGATTTGCGTGATGTACAAAGATTGAGTGATATTATAACTCGAGCTGATATGGATCCAAGGTATGTATTGGGAGTCATCTCTCTCTCTCTCTCTCTCTCTCTCTCTCGCGTACTGATCGGAAATTTTGTTAACGTTCATATATAATTGATGGTTTGTTTGAAGGCATCATCCTTTTCTAGGAAAAGATATGAAAATAATAAATAATACAACTTTTAGGCTTTGGTTGGGAGTTAGGAGGGAAAGAAAAGGGAAGGCATCAAAGGGGAAGAAAGGGGTTTAGAGGGTTTGCCTTTCCCTTGTTCGGGAGTGTAAAATCCCCCTGTTTTGGGACTAAAATAAGGAGATTATGGAGGGCTTTAGGGAGTTTTGAAAACCCTCAAACACATTTGTCTATTTAAATTAAAACTCCCAAACAAGATGATACCTCCCAAAGTCCTCTCTTTCCTTTCCTTCCCCTTCTAAACTTAACTCACAAACAAAGCCTTAGAATCTGAAAGTACTACAATTGAAAATTATTTTAATGACAGTGCTGATATTTTTATCCTGTGTTTTTTCCGCACTTCTTTCTCTCTACTTTAATAAATTTCATGTCTTGTAATTTGTTTTAGAGTCAATACTTTTGAATTTAATGATGGCAATGTTGTGTTTCTTATACAACTTACAATTATAATACCTTGGAACACTTTGAAATGCCTTTACCCTTTGGATAACACTGTTAATTTGTTAGAAGGCACTAGCATCTCCTGGGAAAAGGGATAAAGATAGATTAAAAAAAGCTCATAGAATCTGGAAGTTCTAAAATCAAAAATGACTTTAAAGACAATACTTCCAAATTTTATAATTGGAAAACAATATTGTGTTCCTTCAAAGTATACAGCTTACATCTATACGTTTGGGAAAATGAACAAAAATAAAAAGGGAAAGAAACCAAGTTTGATGGTAAGAAACTTAATTCCGGTTTTCTTTTTTTGGTTTGATGTGCTAAATTGTTAAATAAATACAGTTGTTGAGTTCTGTGATCATGTATTTTCTGAAGATACTGGAGGACTTAATGCTAAATTCTTGTTGGTTTGTCCTTAGATATTTTTGTATTTTTATATATTGATAAAATCATGCAAATATGTTTTTTTTTGTTTAATTTTAGTTAATTTTCGTGTATTTCATGATCAAGGAATGATACATTTGATTCATTCTGATATTGTTATCAGCCTGCCGACTCTTATAATTGCAGAATGTGTTCTGATCTACTTGGATCCTGATTCAACTCGAGCAATTGTTGGCTGGGCATCCCAAACATTTTCAACAGCTGTATTTTTTCTTTATGAGCAGGTTACCACCTTCATAGTTTGTTATTCTACTTTTTTATGAGAATAACGTAGGACCTTCTTTGCATTATATGGTACTTTGTCAACAGATCCACCCAGATGATGCTTTTGGTCAGCAAATGATAAGAAACTTGGAGGTATGGATGTAAAATCTTTTTGTACCATGGTTTTTAGATTCATTTCAAATTACCATTGGAAATTTCTGATCTAAAAAGAGGAATTTCTTCTCTCACTCAAATGTATTTGCTTTGCACTTTATTTTATATTCTCATTGCTGTATGGCTGTAATATATTTTTTTTTCATTCTTCCTACTTTTATAAACAGAAAACTACTCTGTTATTCTATTTGGCATCGTTTGATCCCACCTAGTGAAAAATAGCTTTGTAGTTGTTGTATTGACTTTATATATTTTATTCATTCTTCAGTTACTCAATTTTTTTTTCCCTCCACCATCTTTTATATATCAAGAATATGGATTAACATAAACAAATGTCTCAAATTATGTCTGTTTCATCTCTCTACTATACATAATGTGTCTATTAGTTACTTGTATTCTATTTGAGGATTATTCTTTTTTCTTTTTTTTTTTTTTTGATAGAACAGGGATTATTCATTAAATTGGGACTTTCATTTCGGCAGGGATTTGAGTGGTTGAGAAACTAGTGAACTACAATCCTGTTTGGTGTTACTCGAGTCTTGTAAAGAAAGTTAAATGGGAGATAGAGAGAGGGTGGAAGAGAAAGTGCATAAAGATTCGAAAATGTGTGTCAAAATATGTGCCTATACATGCAAAACGTGAAGTTCTCTTATCTCTGTTGATGTTACTGAGTGATTAGGCTCCATGTGTCCATATATGCAAAATGTGGGGTTTAATAATGTGTATCCTCTAAGCACAGCCCACAGAAGTAAAGGGAGATCCAAATTTGTACAGTAAATGCCCAATCCATAGAAGCTCACAAAGTTATTTGTGCTAGGAGTTGTCTACTATATTTTATTTTTCTAATAGATATAATAGTTTGCATAAAATAAAAAAGAACTAGTGGTACAAAAATCCTCCTAAGTATGAAAAAAATAGTAAGAGATGAAGGTGGATGAGAGAATCAGAAAAGCCATGTTCAGGGAATTGGTGATGCATGCTGTTTTATGTTTGATTAAGTGAAGTTAGCCTCGTGAACTTTTACTTTGAGTGAAGGATTTCTTCTAGTTTTTGCTTATAACTATTCTGCAATCAACCTTGTGTTCGAGATTGATGAGTTAATGCCATATGATTTATGCATTTAGATGTACTTTGTGCCAATATTCCTCATTGATTTCACAGATAATAGTATATTGTCATGAAAATGGATATTCACTTTTTTGTCCTTGTTAGAATATAAAATCATTCATGTGCCTTTGTCCATAGTTTAATAAGCTTTTGGGAGAGATGGTTCACGACATGGTATCAGAGCTTCCATGACCAAATGGTCTAGAGTTCGATCTTCATTTGCCCTTATTCTTTTAAATAAATGTTAAATTAGCATAAGGTAAAGTGGGCCTGTGTATTGTTTATGCTTCAAGTCCAAAGAAGCTCTTACATGAAGGGGTGTGTTAGGATATAAAACCATTTATATGCCTCTATCCAACAGCTTATGCTTTTGGGAGAGATGGTTCATGATAGTCCCAAAAGTGGACTTGTACCTGTGTCAATTTAATGTTGATTTTATTGCTTTAAGTTTGAGTGAATTATTTCTGTTCAGAACTATCTTATAATGGACTGTCATGCATCCAATGTTTATGTGTAAAAGTTGCTTGGAGGTTTCGGAGTGGAAAAGTGAACTTATATAACTTCATTTGAAGCATAAAAGTAAGATGTCTATCTGATGTACATTGAAGTTCTGTGTCTAAAGACCTTCATGGATTGATAGATTTATAGATAATATAGTCATTGATGCATATGAAACCAGAATATGATTTGTCTCTCCTGTTGTGTATCAGAGTCGAGGCTGTGCTCTCTTGAGTATTTATGCTGCACCGACTTTACATGCAAAGGAAAAATTATTTCTGGACCAAGGATGGCAGGTATATCATGCCATGTTTACTTGAAAAGAAGCCTCCCTTGTTGTTTTGGTTTTTATGGTGTATCTGATATATGATGCAATTTCAATTACTGGAAAGCCTTCTAAATAAAACAGTTATCTAGGCATAAATAGCCTGAGAATGTGGTAGACTAAACTAGAAACAGTTGGCAAGCTGCAACTCTTTAATAGCTCCTCCAAATAGGATGAAAAATTCTTATTTTGATATTATTGACAACTGATATCATTTTTTTTTCATTCCAGCTAATGGATTCATAATTAATTAACATCAGTATATTTTTGTTGGTGAAAATTGTCTTAAATATCTTAGTCAAGCACAGTTATGGATGAGGTCGTGTGCTTTGTGAGATTGGCTAACCTTAAGCAAATTATAGAGTATTGATCCTAATGTGTAGGAGGAGCCATGGATTTCTCTAATGTATCTTTTTTTTTTTTTGGATAAAAAAATGGATTTCTCTAGTATTAATCCTAATATATTCCCCCCCCCCTCTCTTCCGGGTTAAAAATGCATTCCCTCATTCTATTTTTCTTACAAATGAGCTTTGACCTGATGTGGCAAGGGACATAATAGGCTAAATTTGCAAGCAAATTCACTTGGCTGAGATTTGATACCGGAATCAAGTAGTACCCAAAGGGACTTGGTGCTGCTTGAGCTAAGGCTCTTGGGTTTCATTTATACTCTCTTGAAGTGATGGATTCCATAGTTTGTGACAGCAAAAACTGAGATTTGAAACACAATTTTCAGGATTATTACTATTTTAGTAAATTTCACTTTTTCCTCATTTTCAAGTCCTACTACTGATTTTGATTTCTAAATCATCTTGTATTCTTTATCAATGTGTAGTTATTCTATCACTAACATATCATCAGTACTTTTATGATATTTGTTTCTTGTTGGTATCAGAGGTGTGTTGCCTGGGACATGTTGAGAATTTACAGTGATTTTGTTGATGCTCAAGAAAGACGCAGGTATTCTTCTGCCAAATCAGACCTGGAAGATTGTGTGAAAAATTTAGAAATTCTTTGGTGTTTGCTGATGTTTTGATGCTGAAGCTGTTAATCGAGTAACAGTTGATACTTGATACACTTGACTTATTCTTTCAAAATGAAATTATACTAGTTGGTTGCAACAGCATTAGCCTTGAGGCCTACTTCTTTGTTGCAGAGGAGAGTAAATCTCATGACACAGATTTGTGATATCCTCTTGTAGTCATGCAGAGTCCTTTTGTCATGTCTGGTCCAGTAGTGTAATAATACTTTTTTTTTTTTTTTTTTTACTTGTTTGCATATATATGTTTATCTATTTCATAAAAAGGAGCTTTGTATATGATACCAAAAGACGTGTCCAGAGTTATCAAAGGAAAAGAAATAGCACATGGACACTCTTGACCATATGGTTGGTGGGAAATAAAAAAGGGAACAAACAAGTGAGAGAAATGAAAATGGAGTAAAGTATAACAACGAAAAAATGGAGTAAAATAATAGGGAATATTATAAAAAAAAAGGAGTAAAATAATAGAGAATTATCAAACCAAAAAAACAGAGAATTAAATATACACTTAAAAGACATCAATTGTATATGAATGAACAAAAATTATTTCGAATAGTTCCATTTATGTAGAATCCCGGTGTACTGTGTACAAACATAATGGAATTTTGGAATTAACCAAATTTCTAAAAGTGGGATTTGTGGTGCTGCCCCATTAGCTCTGCTTGAGTGTGAGGATATGTAAAAATTATTCTTTCTTGATGCTTCCATTTCTTGGTTCCTCTTTGAGGGAAGCCTTTTACCTGGTTGCTGTTCTCATTAAGATTTTAATCTATACAGAGTACTATGCTGTACCGATATCTTATGATTGTGATATGATGGAACTATTTCATTTCTAATATAGAGTTTGTTTCTTCATATGAAAGGCAGTTCTTCCGTGATCCTCCATTCACCAGTTTTCTCTTTTTATCTACCTTATGGTTGACAACCTGCTTCTTTTGTAAATTATGTCAAAAGATAGTAATTGGTGATACTATACTGTTTAGGATTGAACGGCTGGAATTGTTTGATGAATTTGAGGAGTGGTACATGATGCAGGTGAGTTCATTTCTTTTTTCTTATATTGCTTGCTATTAAAAGTGCCTGAGTTCTGCTAGATACATTTTGCTGGGGCTTTGAAGGATGGGTCTAGACTATGATTAATCCTCTCTCTGTCTCTCTGTCTCTCTCTCTCTCACACACACACATTCTAAGCAAGGGGGCTAGGTGCGGTGCAGTTGCCCTTGTTTCTTCTATTTTAGGAACCCGTGTGACATGTAAACAAGAAACTTTAAATGTAACCATTAGTCCAGTTTAATGCAAGCAATTGGTGGTTATCTCTGGCAATCAGGAACATTCTTCGTCATCAATGGGAAAGAGTTCCTCTTTTGTTATTCCATTCCACTACTACTATGTGAATTGTCTTTCCACATTACTGATTTTTCAGGAGCACTACTGCGTGGCTTATGCAATCAATGATGCCATGGTATGATCTTGGTCTGTTGGTCATACTCGTTCTGTCATATTTAGCAAATCGGTGAAAGAATCTTTCATTTACAATATGAGAAGGGAAATAATTGGCCATGTAGAGTTGTGTTTATAACATCTTGCCCGGGTTGAAATCAGATAAAATTAATTTCAGTGTAGCTATATCTAGTTGTCATACAATAGAACATGGTGATGACAAAGGTATTAATTTCGATAAGATATTTTGTAGACATGAATATATCATATGATAGTGATGGGAGGGAGTATATTAATTGCATTTCCCCTTACTTCTTGATGCATTTACTCTCTGGTGGTCTTCCATGATGCAGGGTCTTTTTGGGGATTTTGGTTTTGTTAATGACAAGAGTGTGCCCCATTCCTCATGAAGCACGAGAGTACACTTCCATAGCATATATTTACATATGTGGTTGTAACTGTTAATACAGGAAGCACTGATGGTGACACTTGCCAGCTCATTCTGCTGGGGCATATTGTCTAGTAAAAAGGTTCTCATAGCAACTTGTTAGTTTTTTTTTTCTTTTTTCTTATTTTTTTATTTTTCCCTTTTCTTTTCCATCAGAAAATTCAGCCAAATGGATGATTAGTTTTCTGTATGGACGCATGTTAATGTATTGTATGTTTGACAAAAAGCACAGATACTTTGCCTTTTCTGCTAGCTGTTTGTCATAGAAAACATGGTGGCCCCTACTCAGCACCAACAGGTATATGTCATCCTGCGTGGGGGTTATGTACATAAGGAAGAAATATGAAAATAGTATGATATGCATTGTTTTTGTTTTTCAGCAGAGTTTGTGTGTGTCTTTGAGGAGGATCATTCTGCATCCCCTTTTTTGTTTTCTTTCTCTTTTGGATTGAATAGAGAGTCAATGGGATGATAGATTTTAGTGTTTCATTCAATATGGCTGAGGCTGATCACCGGCTAATGTACTTTGTCTGAGGAAAGTTACTTAATTTGTTTGATGCGTTGTTCAAACTATGACTTGAGAGAGTTCTGAAAATTGACAGTTGCTCGGAGGTTTCGTCAGTCTACATAGATGAAGCAGACGGCAATAAGGAAATATGGATCTTTTTTTTTTTCTACTGTCTTGTAGCATGGCTTTTCGCAGTTCATAAGAATAAAAAGACAATATGGCAAGCAAGATGCAAGATAGCAAACAAATGGAAACCGTTATTAGCATCAGTGGTGCATTTTTCCCCCATCTAAGCCACCAGTTTGCTGGCTCAGGCCAGGTTGGCTTAAGTTTTCTGAGTGTTAATTTTATTGCATTTGCAATATTCAAATTTGAAGCTTCATTTAAAGAGAATAAATATTTAATCACTTAAACTAGCAAAGTGTTGGTAAGTAACAGTGGTGCATTGTTTGGTTGTATTTGTTTTAGATTTTGAAAAAAGTGATTTTGAAATTAAAATTTTATATATAATTGAAAAAATTAAAAATTAATTTTTTTAGAAGCTATTTTATTCAACTTTTACAAAAATAATGAAAATAGATTTTTTTAATATTCTGATTATTTTTAATAATTTATTCAAATATATCAAAACAATTTTTTTAATAAAAAAATGATTTTATGGATAAAAAAATCTTATCCAAACACACCTTTTATCGCCGTATGATTGCAATGGATAGCGTGTTACACTGTTCAAGTGTTGATTTATGTGGTCTTTTAAACTCGTTCAAAAAAATTAAGTTCCTCAAAACTTGTTTGTGATGGAGTATACTTTTAGGGCTAGTACACATGGAATATTCGAAGTAACGTAGTTGCAACTTTGCTTCTCTTTTTCATCTTAAAGATATACCAGTAGCATCAATGATATACATAACAGAGGTGCTTTAGAGTATGTTTATGAGTTGAAATTTTAGAAAAAAAGGATAGTTTAAAGAGTAACTATAAGTAAAATGAAGGATTCGAGTTTATTTTACTTTTTGAGCATTTTTGTTCTCTATTTTTTTTCAAAATCTAAATTTACAAACATATCTTTAATTTCTGTGTATCGGTGTAAATTTTAAAGTTTTAAACAATGTTCAGTCCAGCTTGAGTATAAAATATAGAGCACAAATTTGGTTCAATTCATTAACGTGTTACATTAATCTAGACTTTGTTATTGGATTTGACTTGATTCGATCACATTAAACAAGGGAAGTAGACCCAAAAACTGTACTAAGGGGGTTCGGCCGCTTAAAGTTGCTCTTGAGCTTAGTTCAACGCACCTTACGTCGTAAATTGATCTTTCTAGAGATTATGACGGCTACTACAGCATGCAACTCGGTTATTTCATGAAAGCTTGTACATAGACATACCATAGAAAAGCTGTCTCCATAATAATCAATCAATAATGGATCAGATTGAAGTTATTTTCATGACGTTACTCTAATATATAGACCGAATCGTTCTATAGTATTTTTACTATATGCTTATCATTCCCAAGTCAGCATTATTTATGACATTGTAAAATACAAAATTATAAACATAACTAAAAAAAATAAACAAAGGATGTATGGTGTATGTGAACAAATGGATGCATTGGGCCCACAGAGAGAAAAACTGGTTGCTTTGGAATTTTAGTAGTCCTACTCAGAAACATGGACCTTGTAGGAGGTGGGGTTGAAGGAAAGGGTCCCCTGTCTGCCTTTTTAGAAGTGAACAGTTGTAATATTTTCTTTGGATTGCTGTGCTGCCTCACTACCACATAGCTCTTTGATATCAGCTTTTCATGCGCTGCCTGGTGGTTCAATAACACCTAAAATTGTGGAGAATAGTTTATTAGTGCAGCTTTTAAGTACCCTTCTTAGTAACTCGTTTTACAATGAATTGAGGTTAAGAATAGGTCAAATTTTAGGATAATAAAGTTTTATGATCAAAATTATACTAGCTTAGATCTAAAGAAATGAAATTTGATGTGTTTTACTTTTTTAAGCAATCCATTTTGGTAAGCAAGAGACGGATAAAAGAATATATAGCTTTTACTAACAAGTGTACTAAAATTTTAAAAAGAAAAGATTATATGAAAATTTAATTTTTTAAAGTTTTTAATGCATTAAATGTGTTGAAAAAAACTCAATTTTTTATGTAAGTCCTTTTTTAAAAACTTCTTAGCAAATGTTCTTAAGAAACTGATTAAAGCGGCTTGAAAAAAATATTCAAACTCGAAATCATGTACTCTTGAGTGTCATTTTAGTAATAGGACTATCTAATAAATTAGCATATCTTAAGAATAGTGCATGGGATAAAGTAGGGTTAGGATTACTATGTCTAGGTAGTAGTTAAAGTTGCAAGTTTATCACGGTCTTATGCATATGTTACGCATTGAATAAGAAATTGTTCCTTTGGTTCTATTATATGTTGCTTGCGCATTTGTAATGACTAATGAGGTTGCATTTACATCTAGGGTATCAAAGAAGAAACCATTCATGTCTCCCCATGTACCGAAAAAGAAAATTATAAAACAAGAAAATTACCTGCCCATACTTTTTGAAAGTTTATATACTTATGGTCTCTACTAATACACAGTTAGTTAGAATAGTAGATACTCATTTCTCATAACTAACGGTCTCAAGTTCAAATCCCTAAATATGGAGTAAATAATATTGAAAGAGTTATATCTCGCATGAAATCTTAAATACTCGAATAGAGTTGCCTATAGTAACAGAATATCTTTGATCTCGACCAAAAATGCTTATGGTCTGTGCATTTAATGATGGCACGGCCATGGCCACCACATGATGTATAACAAATAATTTGCACCTAACATTTTATTTTAATTTTACATTATAGAAATTGGTACATTCTCTTGCGTAGACACTCACAGAGTCTTCCCGCCAAAACAAAAAGATAACTCACACAGTCACATCTCACATGTCTACAAGAAAATTATTTTTATGAAGAATAAAAATGAAATATGTAATGAACGTTGACATACAAACTATAATGGATCTCCGTCTACTATTAGAGTAACGAACCAATTAAATGAATGTACATATATGATACAGAAAATTGAATCATCCTGATAGATAGAGTAAATTTTAAAGCAGAAATATGAGCCATTCGCGATATAATATAGACCATATGTAAATTAATGTCTCAAAAATAGCATTGCGGTTAACAAAATTTTTAGCACTCTAGTAGTTTTTTTAATTTTGCATTGTACACGTCTCAAGCAAGAATTTGTTGTTGATGGGAGAAGAGTGCCTTGTGAATTTTGATATTGTATGAGCATGTGTTTGGATAGACATTACAATCCACCAAACCCCCGTTTGACACTTTGAAAATTGCATCAGCGATGTTTGGGTAAATTTTAGGTTGCAATAACTTATCATAATTTTGTGTCAAATCAAGGTTTATTTTAGAGCAACAATTTCTCACTTTTTTGTCGGGCAAATCATGTTGATCATTGACAATGGATCCCACTTATTATACTTTTCATTCTAGCTCTTATATATTTTCTTGATTTTTTTTTTGTCCAACATTAATATTAATATACCCTTTTTGATAATTTTGCAAGCAAAAATAATTTTGATTAATATCATTCAAATAATATTTATTTTATCAAATTTATTTTTAAGATAAAAATTTTCAAACATAAATCACATTATATTAAACTCATTTGTGATGAAAATCAATTTTATAAAATTACAGTTATTTAAAATTAAGTTTGCAAACTCCAATTCAATCACACCCCGAATCGTAGTAGAGCTTACCTTGTGTACGTGTGCTTGTTCGTAAAACAAGGTTTCTTGATCGTTTAACATGTGTTACTACACTCTACAACGATAATACAAGAGTGTACCCATCCGAATTGGTTGGCTATCATGCAAGTGGTTGAACAAACAGTCCTAAAAATTGTACGAAGAATACATAATCAAAGCTAATAGGAAAAAGATAGGTGCATGGTCGTATTGTACACAGATTCTTCACGGTATGGGAAATCTAAAGCCCGGAACTTTTTGAGCTTTGTGTTACATTAATTGCAGATGAAAAAATTTTATCTGCGGAAGCCTGCGAAACTTATGTAGAACTGTCTTTTATGCAATTATCAACACTCTTTGGGTAGATTAATTATTATACAATATAATTAAACTTAATATATTCTTATGGCATTGTTTGGACTTTAAAAAAATATATAATTATATCAAAAGTCACACTATTTTAATATTAATACATTATTATTATTCAGTGAATGAATAAACAGTTTTTTATTATTATTTATATATCAAAATTATATATATATATATATATTTTTATGTTTCGATATAAAGTTGATATATACTCAGGATATCAAAGAATCATCTAACTTTATTTAGGAGTAATTTGTATTCCACAACAAGTTCTTGAAGCGTTTGGTAGAGCATATGCATGGAGAAAAGTGGATGAGTCTCGTGTGATTGTGGTGGGGTGTGTAAGCATCACGCTTTGCTTACTCACCATAGTGGCTTTGTCTCAATAAAGCCCACCATATCCTCAGCTCATTGATGGACGAGATTTTATTTTATTTTATTTTATTTTATTTCCTTTCATTTTCCTCTTGTTCTTGTTTTTATGCTTTTGTCTTTTGAATCTATCTAGTCCCATGCGAAAGTCTGCACCCACTGTAATCTTTCATAAAACTCATTATGAATTTGTTTGTTTCCAAACAATAATCATTCATGAATGAGTGGAACGTAAAATGAATGTACGGAGTATTTTGGTCCTAGGTAGATATAACTAACGAATCAAATTAAGTTACTTGACAAGGCATACATTAATCATGCCTGTGATATTATATATAGCTTGCTTCAATTTGAGGGATTATTTTCTCTGAAAATCTAAATGATGCTTCTATATATAGTGGAAACACAATTTTAGCCTCCACTTACAGAAATAGAAATTTCAGTTTGGGGAATTTAATAAGCAAAACACATATGCCCCTGTAGATAACTTGGTAAAATGTTGACTTTCTGTTAAGGCTGTTAGCATTTCACAAAGGTTAGGTGTGGAATCACACTTTTAATAGTAAGTATGGACATTTTTTTCGGTATATCAAAGTTTTGGATGATGGAAAGCTGCCTCATTTTAATTAAGACTAGAGCATTGTCACTAGCCAAGTGATTTTTTTTTTTTTTTGGGGTTTAAATTACTAGTATGCAAAATTTATTGGACTCCCAACTAAAAGTTGAGTGGTTCTAAATTTAAAAAAGGAAAATGCCCCCCCCCCCCAAAAAAAAATTGTCTTGCTACCAAAATTATTTCTTATTATCTTTCATGGTTGCTTAGATCATTTATTAATAACATAATAATGCTAATATCCTGTCGTGGAAAGATCCTCTTTTGAGTTTATAGAGCAGCAACCTTATTGACATATCCAAGCTAGCATTATCCTATCGAGAAAAAGGGGAGGAAAAATATTCGAAGGATGAGATGGAAAATTGACCATATAATAGATAAAAATAAAAAATTGAAGATAAAGAATATTTTGATAGAAACGTCAATATGCTTTTGTGAAGAAATGGATACTCTCTCAAGTGACCAAAGCTATGTGGGTTCCATGCATGTTCCAATTGGAAAAGTCCAAAGCAAAGATGAAAGAAAGGCCCTTCAATTCACGCCGTTAAACTTAACGGTACGAGGGCATAGACAAAGTTAACTTCTTTTTTCCCTTTTTAAATATTTTTAGACCATTAAAATGCAAAGAAAAAGGTGTGCATGTGGTGTGTGTTCGAAGTGGGATGTTGAATGCAATAGATTTTGTGAGTAGGAAAGATCATGGGGATAGATATGAAAGGCTCTTTCACTAGTTTTGAATTTTCAGCCTTTCACCTCTCACTCGTTTTCCTTTATCCTTTTCTTTACTACAAAAAGCTCCACTTATTGGTGGAATCTTCATGGATGCTGTTCATAACATTTCAGTCTTATTCGTCTTGCTATGCGTTGTCTAGCACGTATTTCATCTTTTGATGAATGAAAAGAAAAGAAAAGATAAAAGTTATCAAAACAATGCGGGGAAAGTAGAAATGAAAGATCACATTCAAGAGGTTGATCTATTGAAGAAGTGAAAGTGAAGCCACCAAACAATTAACCCTCATAAGGTTATCCATCTTTGTATATAAAGCAATAAACTTAGATTTTGAATTATGCTTAATTCACCTAAAGTAAGTATGAAAAAATCTCTTCACTTCTTTGTGTGGATGTTGATCTTGATTTTCACATTTTTCAACTGCTTCAACTGTTTTTATCATCCCATTTTCCTGTTTTCTTCTTTTTCAGTTTTTCTTGGTCTTTTCTATAGGATGCTCTTTGAATGATGCTTTTTATAATCCTTAGAAAAACTTTTTGAAGTATCCATGCTCATAAAATTTCATTTGCACAATTGTTTACTGGGAAATTGTATGTTAAACCTGAGAGTTCTAGTTAAGATTTGTGAGAAATACAAAATGTGAATTTTAGGCCTTGTTTGGTTGTTGTTTTTAATATATTTTATGTTTTTTATGATCTTGTGAAATAAATCATGAAAATAGGAAACATGAAATTTTTTTTTTAATTTTTAATGTTTCTTTCATAAAATTCTAAAAAAACTAATTAAAAATATAAACCAAATAGACCCTTAACATTCTATCCAATGAATGCTAGCCTAATATATGGGGATTCAAAGTGTCCAACTTAGAATTTTTCATATGCCTAAAATCGCATATAATGTGGATGACATTTAGATTCTCCGATGATTTTAACACATAATTCATCAATAAATAGATATAAAAAAGAAAATTTTGAAAGTAGATATACTTCAAAAATATTTTGTAATCAAGTTTAAAAATCTCCCTTTTTAAAAGCCTCGAATCTAGTAGTAAGGCAAGTGAACCTTGTCAAGATTCAAGAAAGTAGGGGTGTTTGCGGTTCGATTTGGTTCGGTTTTGGGATAAATTACATCTGAACCAAACCAATTGGTTTAGGTATTTCATCAACCAATGAATTTGGAACAATGTAGAGAAATGAACCAAACTAAACCAATTTTAATCGGTTTGATTCGGTTCAGTTTTTGGTTTTTAAGAGAAAATTTTCAAAACATGAATTGGATATAGCCTCTGTGTCTAGTAGCTTAATATTGCCATCAAAATCAAGTAAAACAGACCTAAACAAATTATAAAACAGCCCTTAAGATCAAGTATGCAATGAAACAAATCCAATAGCATAAAATGCGTGATCCATATTGTAACCAGCAAGGTTCACACTTAAAATTTGAAAATACAAAAATAAAAAACCCCCAATTATGTGGTTTGAATCCTTAAATGATAATCCACACAAGCTTAACCATTGTTGGACTTCAAATGGAAGTGCTAACACATTCTTGAGAACTATGAGGCACTTGGAGAAGTCATTGAGGTGGTGGCAAGTATAGATGAAGAAGCCCATGAACAAGGTGTTGCGAGTGTTGCTCGTCGTAGAGCATGGTGGTGCAACGAACGACTGCAACTCGTTTCCTAGGAGCATGTGCTTGAAGCAGCAAAGAGAGAGCACCTATGATTGAGAGAAGAGACCAGTAGGGAGTCTACAAGGCGATTAGGTCATGATGTTGAGCAGAAAGAAGAGAGAGTAAGGTGGCGACAACGAAGAGAGAAAACAGTCACCAAAGAGAGACAAAGCAATCACGGCACAATATTGAGAAGAAATGAGAATGATTAGGGTTAGGAAAAGGAAAGTGATGAGAAATTAAACAAAGTGAGTATTTTTTGTCAATTTAACATAAAATTAAGGGTATATATATATTCGGTTCAATTTTGAATATATTAACCGAAAATCGGGCCAAACCAATCAATTTTTAAAAATTAAAATAGAAAAAACCAATTCAATCATTTTTTTTTAAATTTTTAGTTTTTTTAATCGGTTTTATCAATTCTATTTAGTTCGGTTTGGTTTTGAACACCCCTACAAGAAAGTAGATAATTGAAGCAAAGTTTACAAATATCATACTGATTTAGTGGCAATGTACATTCATAATCCCTTTTGGTGATGTGTTTCCTCCCCATTCTAAAGACTACAGGATAGAGATAGACCTAAATAATTTCCAAAAGAAAGGACGAAAAGATGGGGAAAAGTAAATAGAAGACGATAAATTCTATTATGAAATGGAACTTAGGATGTCATTTCATTTTAAATGACACTTTTCTCCTCAAATTGAACAATTGTCAAATGTGAAATCAAAAAGTTCCACAGCATATTGTATAGAGAATCGAATTATAGTGATCATGTGGGTCTGTAGAGCTTCGAACAGCAAGGCATCTTTTGTTGTATTGTTAGTGTGAACCAATCAGCAAATGAAAAAGGTGTTTTGTTAGACGTGGTTGCCAAGCAATCATGATAGTGATATAGGTTATTATGAAGGTTTGAAGGAAAGAAGGGCTTTCACAACGACTAAGTTTGAGTATTCTCTCTCTCCATATATATATATAAAAGAGTGATCAGTAACCCTTTTGTCTTATAGTTTTAAATTTTTAACCTTTTCACAATAGTTGAATCTATCAATAAACTTGAAGATGGGCGGTTTAAGAGGTGTATTAGATCTTCTTTTTGGCTGTCTTAAATTTGAGTATGGGAGAAGGGAGGAAAATAGTTGCACTAGATTTCTTAATTTTTTTTCCTTTTATCTCTTCAAATTTTGGGGTAATATAGTTTCACTATATTTTGTGGAAAACATTCATTCTACGTAGTCAAAGATAACATATTATTGTCCAAAGGCCTTTTTAAAGACAAAGTAGGATAACAAAATAAAATCAAGGAAATAACAATGATGCAATGATTGAGGCTTTTCTTTTCTTTTGTTTTTATTATTGTTATTACTACGTGTAATTCCTTAGAGAAGGTACCTCAAAGTAATTTGAGAGTAATAATTCTTTTAATGATTAAGATTTGATTTAAAATTTATTAAATAATATTTTAATTTTAATCTGATTAACGATCTACATTATTATATATTCTACTTGTTATATTTTTATTGGATTAAATATAACATTGTTATAATACATAAGAATTATTTCTTTGAGTGTGACACCAGTTTCTACTCACTTGATTTGAACTAAAAGTTTGATAGAGGGATAAAAATAGGATAAATTTTTGTGAATTGGTTTTATATATAATTTTATACATAAATCTAATTTATAAAAATTTATCCCCTATTTTTATTCCTATCAGACATACCCTTATACTGAAAATAAAGTCCACCCCCCATAGCTCAATTATCAGCTGAGTCTACCATAATTTTTTCAAATTGTAATATGGAATAGGTACCTCTATAAACACTGTTTTCCTAAAAGAAATATATAATTAATTATTAAATTTTTTTAAATATAATCATATTTTATACATAATATATACACAAACAATAATAATTATTATGTTTTGAAAAGTAATTATTTCAGATGTTATGTCAATTTAAAGACTGTGCTTCATTACTAAATAACTTTTTAGAAGTGATTTTACAAACAAACAACACGTATCAGAAACACTTAATAACAATATGATGCATAACAACATAACAGTTACTATGTTTTGAAAAATGATTATTTCAGATGTTATGTTATTACAGATTGTTGCTTCGTTAAATACCCAATAAAAAAACTTTTTAAAAGTGATTTTACAAAAAGTAACACTTATAAAAACACTTATTTAGAATATATATAGTGCATAACAATGAAAGTGTTTTTTTTTTTCTTTATAAATAATTGTTCACATAATCTCAGGTTAAAGGTGTAGTTAGATAAAATTCTTATAATAATAATTTCAAGATTCTAACCCTTTATTGCAAATAAAGTTTACAGTCATATTTCACTCTGAATTATCAACTACTTTTGGGAGTAAAAGTAATTCTAAATGTGAATTACAATAAAATTGAAACAGTGAAAAAAAAACAAACTTTATATTTTGAGTTTTATTATATGCACTCTCAATTAATGTTAAATTTGCATTTATCAATCAAATTGTTATGTTTTTTCCGTGAAAAGGCTGACGAAATATATACGCATAAGCTGAAGTGGGTAAAAAGGTATATATGGCAATATTTTAAAATCAAAGTATCACAATAACATTGTAATTCACCAATTTGAGAAAAATGATATTTAATATTACAGTTACTATCCTTGAAAAAAAGGATAAAATCAAATCAATACATAAAATTAGCATCAATACAAGCACTCAAAAGTGAGTTGCGATAAAAGTCAATTATGGCTCTAAACCAATTTTACTTGCAATGTCAAGGGTAAGAGTACCAGTACTAGAGTCATCAATTACAAAAAGGATTTTACCTAAGCATCATTTCGAATCCAAAATTGCATGATAAATTTTTAAGATAGAAAAAGAAATATTAATACAAACATGAAATATAACCTAAAAAAATCTAACTTTTTCAACAAGAGAAAAAAGATACTATTTGCAAGCAAAAGTTTCTTAATAATATTTAAATTTTAATATTTGGGAAGGTATTTTTTCTTTAATAAAACCTCTAAATTGGTTCTTGACAAAATATTACCAGATAAATTCATTTTTCATAAATGAAAAATCTAAACATGATCAATGAGAATTTAAAATGGTGATCAATATAATAATTTTTATTGGAAGCAAATTAATTACTACTTAAAAAGGAAAAAGCTTTTCGTTGGACACGATAATCTTTAAAAGAATTGATTAGACTGATATTTTTAATTTTTAAGAATCATGCTGAAAGTTTTTATTTTTTAAGAAATGAATTAGTCTTATGATGACATTTTTGTCACTAACCAATTTGAAGGCTTATTATTTGCTTTAATGAACATTTGAAAAGATGCTTTTAGCTTTTGTAATCTGTGCCCACTTGAAATAAGAGGACAAAATATTTAAGTTTCTAATCTAAATGTCTGCAAGATTTGATGAAAATATTTAGTGTAGTTGACTTTCGCATATAGCAAGCCAACCAGCCTCTGACACAAGGGATCTGGAGGGCCATTAATCAGTCTCATGATTTTGTTTAATTATTTGAAAAATACTGTATTAATTTACTAACATGCAGCTTGATTATTTCCATCGAAGAAGAAAAAAATGCAGCTTGATTATAATTTATCTTCTATTAAGCCAGATCTTAGTTTTTATTGTTATTTTTTTACGGGAACCACATCTTAGTTGAAGCATAAAAAGAGTCACGTCATTACCAAAAAAATTAAAAAAAGAGAGAGTATAATGTTTGATCATCTTAAAATACTATTCTAATGATGACATTTTAATAGGGCATTGCTTACTTGCTTTGTAACATTTCAAAAATCTAATAGGGTTTAGGGTATTGCTTACTTGCTTACTTAGAGTAAGTAAATCTAAAAAATTAATAACATTTCAAAGAAGAAGAAGAAGAAAGAGATAACTTTCAGCACACTCTGGTTAAAATTTGAAAAAGCTAATTATCTTGCGCAAAGAGCAAAATTTTTAAAAACAATGATTTGATTATCTTTCACCAAGATGTTGTAAAAAGAACCAAATGAACTAGAAAGCCTGTGTTATACACAAACTAAAGGGGGAAAGAAAACGAGCAAGATACAAACTGTACACTTTTGCCTATAACCCGATATTTAATAATATAATAATACCACAACCAAATGGCCCCCACACAGTTTTTTTTTCATATAAGTCTCAAAAATTCTAGTCCTCCCCCACGTCAGTAGTTTCAAAATTTCAATCAAAACAAACGAAAGAAATATGATTACAGCCCATTGAAAACATTATTGTATTGAAAAAACTTTATTAAACGTTGAAATCTGCATTTCATGGAACACGGTTGCTTTTTTATCACCAAACAAAATGGTGTCCCCTTAAAAAATTCACTACATGCAAACAAAACAAAACACTACAAAACACAGAAAAACAAATGAAAGCAACTCCATCCACTGTTCCACTCATGTATCATTATTATGTTTTGGGCTTAATTTTTAGATTATTTTTTTAATAGGTAATTTATAAATATTTTTATATGTCTAATGATGACTTTTAATTAAAAAATATTATTTATATACATATTTTTTTTATATTAATACTTTTTATTTATTATTAAATAGAATGTGAATCTCAGCTCCGGATCATACAACCCATCCCTATTCGATAATAAATGAGACTGCAGGTCGAAAAAATATGCATAGCATGTCTCTTATTCAAACAAACAAGTATAAAAAAGAAAAAAGAAAAAAGGAAAGATAGAAAGCAACTCGCAAATTGGCGCTTGCAGAGTGAGCAAACTCTAAGTACTCAAAACAACTACACCTCCACACTACTACACAACTAGTAAACTAGTAACACCATATCCTCCTCATCTTTCTCGTTTCACTTAAGAAAAATACATAACATCCTCGTCAAGGGTTTGAGCTCACGCGCCGCCGTTGATGCAAACATGGGCTGCGCGGCGTCGAAGCTGGAGAACGAGGACACGGTGCGGCGGTGCAAGGACCGCCGGCGGCTGATGAAGGAGGCCGTCTACGCCCGCCACCACCTGGCGGCGGCCCACTCCGACTACTGCCGCTCCCTCCGCCTCACCGGCTCCGCCCTCTGCACCTTCGCCGCCGGCGAACCCCTCTCCATCTCCGACACTACCCCCGCCGTATTCTTCCACCCAAAACCGCCACAACAACCACCACAACCACCGAAGCAACCACCACCACCACCACAACAACAACAACCATATCAACCACCACCATTATTTGAACCTTCACCTTCACCTTCACCTTTACCAACCATAAAAGCTACCACCAGCAACAACCACCATAACTACCATAACCACCATAACCGTCAACACCACCGTAGAAAACCACCGAAGCTACCTCACATTCTTTCAGATTCGAGTCCTTCTGATACTCCTCGAAGCAACAACTCGAACCTTTTCCCCACTGCTTATTCTACTTATTCTACCACTCCTTCTCAAACTTCTTCTCTTTGGAACTGGGAAAACTTCTACCCTCCTCCTCCACCACCAGGTTCCGATTTCTTCAACGAAAGAAGCAGCAATAACAAGAAGCAATATTCACAAGCCGACCCAGAAGAAGAACTAGAACACGAAGAAGAAGAAGATGGATATTCACGGCTACGTTCAGAACGCAACTTCAACACTAGTTACCATCAAGAAGAGCATCATCATCATGGTCTTCACTTGGATGATGATCATGATGATGGTGGTGGTGGTGACGATGAGAGATCAGAGTACGATTTCTTCAACCATGGAAAACAGGGATCCATTGAAAAACAGGGGTCGTTTCAGAAACAGGGGTCGTCGTTTAGGAAACAGGGGATGTCGTTTCAGAAGCATCATCTTCCTGAGGATTATGCGGAGACGGAGAGGGAGGAGGTTCAGTGCAGTGACTGGGGGGACCATTTAAGCACCGCCACGAGCTCCGACGACGACAGCGGCGGCGGCGGTGGTGGTGGTGGAGTGATGGAGGAGGAGGATTCGAGGTCCGAGATTGGGACGAGGTCGAATTTCGGGTTCTCTGTGAGGGGATCGACGGTGGCTGCGGCGACGCCTAGGAAGGAGGCGGCGGCGGCGGCGGCGGTTGATGGGGCGGCGTCGGGGGCGGGGAGCAACTATGGGGAGATGATGGAGATGAAGATGGTGGTGAGGCACAGGGACTTGAAGGAGATCGTGGAAGCCATTAAAGAGAGCTTCGAGAAGGCTGCTGTGGCAGGAGATCAGGTCTCGGAGATGCTCCAGATCAGCAAGGCTCAGCTCGATCGCAGCTTCAGGCAATTGAGGAGTATGTTCACTTTCTTCATCTTCCTTTTTTCCTTTTCAAATTTGTCTTACACGCTGCAATTAGAGTTCTTCATCTGAGGTTGCTGTCTACTTTTACTGCGGTCAATCACTCTTGGTCTTTTTGTGTTGAATTATTTGATAATTAGTTGAGGCTCAATTTTTCATTTATTTATTTATTTATTTTTAATTTTTTTGCTGGGTTTGTTGTGGTTCGATGCTGAGTTTGAGGCAATTGAGGAGTAATTTCATTTGTTCATGTGGGTTAGGGGAGACGGGGCTGTTTTTTTAGTGGGGGAAAATTTTGGGAGTCTTGGATGGGGTGTGGATAAGAGCTAACTAATTGAAACTCAGTTTTTATTCTTTTTCTGGTTTTGATGTGTTTAATTACTGGGACAGCATCCGGGAAAGTTTGTAGAATCAATTCAGATTCGGTTTTTTCCGGCATTTTTTTTTCTGGGTTTGTGTTTAATTGAAACTTTTTGACTTTTCTGGGTTTGTGCTTGGTTACTGGGAAAGTTTTGATTTTCCGGCATTTTGCTTCTCTAGGATAAAAAGATTTTTACTTTCTGTTTTCACAGCATCCAAAGAGTGGATTAAGACTTCTGGGGTTGTTCGAATTGATTCTGATTTGACAATTTTGGTTGCAGAAACTGTGTATCACTCAAGCAGCTTATTGAGCAACCTGAGCTCGACTTGGACCTCAAAACCGCCATTGGCCGTTAAGTACCGGCTCGACGCCGGTTCTCTGGATGGACCGGGCGGTCCAAAGAGTCTTTGCTCCACTTTGGAACGGCTTCTGGCTTGGGAGAAGAAGCTCTACCAGGAAGTTAAGGTAAAATTTTCTTGTGTTGCTTAATTTGCGGGGGTGTTTTTGGCATTTCGAAGAACATGTTTTTTTTTTTTTTTCTCTTTAGAAAATTAAATGATATTTTTGGAGACAATGAAAAGGGTCGTTGGACTTAGGTAGCGTGAGGTCACCGCTGTATTTGACTGTTTAGTGTTTAGTGTGAGAGAAGGACCCTTCTTTTATCCTTTCCTCGTGAATTGACCAAAATAGCCTCGGATGGGACCAGCCTTTATTCCGCCCATGTGGTTCTGGAAGCTTGTCCTAATTTGGCTTGAATGAAAGCTTAAATGAAATGTTTTTTTTTTTTTTTTTTTGGGTTCTTTTTATCTTAGGAATTGCTTTCTCTAGGTGCTAATTAGGTGAAGTCCACTCCAATGTAGTGATTGCAGAATTTGAACCTAGAACATTGCGTGTAAAGTTCATCTAACATTGTAATGCACTCTTAGTATTATGGTTGTTTGCATGTGTAAATATTATTTATGGGATAGTTGATCATTTATTGTGTGTAAAATGACTGAAATACACTAACCCCTTTTTCTCCAATGAGACAAACTGGCTAGGCTTATACTGGCTGGAAAGGAAAGTAACAATGAAGAAGTGAAGGACAAAGTGATTAACAAGTTAACTTTAACACTTGCCACTTTCTTCAAATTTGTCCTATATGTGATTGGTTTGTCCACATTCAATTTGGGTCTCATAATTACTTGTTTATGACTGAAGGCAACTATTTTCTGTTACATACTATATACTATATGGTTTTACTTGCCTAAAAGAGGCAGGTTTCTTTGAACATACGCCAGTAAGCAAAAAGTATGTCTTGAATATTGATTGTGAATGCTTGAAATTCCCATAAATGCTGTGCCCAACTCAGCCTGTCTTTTGACCTACCTGAGGTCAGGTGGCTATGTTGCATTTATTTTTAGCCAAAACCATGTGGTTTGGAAACGACATGTGCTAACACAATATGCCAATTCTTGTTGAATTTAAGGCTAGAGAAGGTGTGAAAATTGAACATGAGAAGAAGTTGTCAGCACTGCAAAGTCAAGAATACAAAGGAGAGGATGAGGCAAAGATAATCAAAACAAAGACCTCCATAAATAGGCTGCAGTCACTAATTGTTGTCACATCCCAGGCTGTGTCTACCACCTCCACTGCCATTATTGGCCTTAGGGACTCTGATCTTGTTCCTCAGCTTGTTGAACTCTGTCATGGGTATGTCTCTTACTTTTGCAATTGTTTTACTGTTTTGTTTGCTCTTACTGTCTGGGGCAGCTAGAAAATAAAGGTTTAGTATACTAATATTAGACCATTAAATCATTAATCAACATGGAACTATGTTACTATGGTGTTCAATATTCAATCGAACTTAACAACAATTCAGGCCATATGGGAGCTCATTGAACTGCCATTGGTACTACTGTAAATGAATGAACTTTGATATATTCATCTGAAAATTTTCAAGTGTGTTAGACAAAAAGAAATTCCCAATTTTTGATCTTTTATTGTGTCCCTTTATGAATTAAACTTTATATTTGAGACTTAATAATCAAAGGCACTTTAAGTTGTGTGCAGCTTATTATGTTGCCTTAATAATTTAGGATCATAATGTTGCTTGCTTCTGGGGTTGTTAGGCCTGATTTTGTGTAAAAGGAAAGAAATATAGATGGCGGAATGTGAGGACTTTGAGCTGTAACAATTCCTCTGAAGGAACTTCAACTGAGAACCATTGAAATACATTTTTCTTTTTAAAATCTTTTTTTCACTCATTTATCTCGTGTGAATATGCTAGCGTGGATTACTGAAAATTTTGGGTGGTAGGTGAAAGCATAATGGCTCACTGCTCTGAGACGCACTTGCATGTGCGTCTTTATACCAAACTGTCCAACTACTGCCTATCAAGCCTTGGCCCACTGTTGTGCCCGTCAAAATGTTTTTCTATCTCCTAACTTTTAGTGCCCACTTGAGCAAAAATTAAATTATTGATGGAGCTTGATATGTTAAAGTAATTATGGGATAATGGTATAGCTGTTTTGAGACTATTTGACCGGTTGCTGGATGCTATAATTTTGGGATTATGGTATTGCTTCTGTTACTGTTATTCATCCGTTTTACTTAATTAATCCAAATCATTGATTAGCAATAATTTATGTGAAACGGGAGGATTGCATGTAAACATGGTAGCGTGATTCTGATTAAGTATCTCAGATTCTCGGTTGTAACTGATCATGTAGTTGCAATTAAACTTTGTATAAGGTGGGGGCAAACTGATTCTGGTGTAAGATTTATCAAAATTACACTGCTCAATATTTTTTTTTTTGTTAATAAAATGTGCTTTTGGCAATCCAACTGTTGAAATAGAAATAATAGAACTTGCATGTAAAATTCCAGAAAAGCTAAACAAGTTTGTGATCTAGTGGTTGATATTTTTCATTTTTTTTAATAGTATATTATAATTTAATTTTTGAACATTTTGATGGCGGACAAAAAACAACCTTGTATTGATGTGCATGATATAGACAATGCAAGGATTGCCACAATCAGTGTTTGAACCTTCAAGTTGCAGACATTATTGAGCACAGTCTGTGCATACAAAAAATAGGTGCATGGCATGAGAATTTTGCCTAACAATCAGTACTCTGAGAATGAGATTATCTATTGTTAGTAATTGTTTGTCACAATCTTATAGTGAAGTGGAGCATATTTTTGCTCGCTTTGTGAAATAGCTAGGTGCCAAAATTTTACCTTAAGAATCCGTCTCAGTGCAACTATTGTTTCCCTGATCATTTTGGTCTGAATTAAGAAATGGGGATGCCTGCTTACAGTTTGTTGTATCGTGTTTTTGACATTGTGATGTGTTAAATGTAGATTCATGTACATGTGGAGATCAATGCACCAGCACCATGAAATTCAAAGCAACATAGTGGAGCAAGTCCGTGGCCTTGTGAACAGATCATCCAGAGGTGACTCAACTTCTGAGCTGCATAGACAAGCGACCCGTGATCTTGAATCGGCCATATCAGCTTGGCACTCCAGTTTCTGCCGCCTTATAAAATTTCAGCGCGACTTCATCGTATCCTTGCACGGCTGGTTCAAGCTCAGCCTCATTCCAGTCAATAACGATAACATCAACATCAGCATCAGCATCAGCAGGGAACCCTCTGATGCATACATGTTTTTCGATGAATGGAAGCTCGCGCTTGACCGTGTCCCAGACACAGTTGCATCCGAGGCCATCAAGAGCTTCATCAGTGTTGTCCATGCGATATATACCAAGCAAACCGAAGAGCTCAAGATCAAGAAGCGAACCGAGAGTGCTTCCAAGGAACTTGAGAAGAAGTCTTCGGCCCTGAGAGCCTTAGAGAGGAAATTTTACAACTCATATTCTATGGTAGGCATTAGCCTTCCTGATTCTGGACCTGACAATGGACAAGGCCTGGACGCCCGCGACCCCCTCGCTGAGAAGAAATTGGAACTTGCGACATGCCAAAGGCGAGTCGAAGATGAAATGCTGAGGCATTCAAGGGCTGTGGAGGTGACAAGAGCAATGACACTCAACCATCTACAAACAGGTTTGCCTGGAGTCTTTCAGGCACTGACTAATTTCTCTTCAATGTTCACTGAGGCTCTTGAGACAGTGTGTACCCGTTCCTATGCCATAAAGTAGTAGGTGATTTATTTGTTCTGCTTGGGATCTTAAATTCTTCATAAGGGCTGGGATTTTTTTTGGTGGCAAGCTCTTGTTGCTCTTACTATATTGATTTATATATTTGAAATGTATATATGAAGAATTTTTTGGTTCCACTTATTTTGATGGGAAAGGGAATTTCTTATTGTACAGTGAAATTTCTTGGTTTATTGTACCAGAGGATTGTAATTTACAATGTATCAATAAATTATACGCATTTTGCTTTCAGGTTCGTTTACCTAATTTGTTTTCTTTACTTAAATTTTATTTGTATACATCATTATAGCAATGTGTTGGCTTGATGTAAGTGAAGTTGACAAGTTGTTCCTTTTTTTCTTTCCAGCCTTCTTTCCTTGAGCTGAGGTTGTATATCTACTTGATATGATTTGTGTGGGAATTAAGCGGGTGTTTGAATGCTCCTTAGTATTGTATTTCAAAAAATCTCATATGCAGAAATTTAATATTTAGTTCAATGAGAGTACCATATTTCACTGTCCCATTTGTTATTATGATTCTTTCACACAAGTGACACTAAATGCTTGTTTGATTTGGTATTAACATTTGAGAAAACTTAAACCATGTTATGAAAGTGTGCAAATTAAGTATCAACTCATTTTAACATGTCTGGCAAAATTGTATTGAATTATATTTTAATACAAATTTTAGCGTCAAATTATAATTTAGACAAAAGTAAAATAAGTAAAATAATTTGTTTTTTCTGTTAAGACTAAACTTTAGCGAACCATAAAATGCATAACAGTGGAGTCAGATGGCTTAGTGCCTGTGATTTTTTTTTTTTGGTCTAAATTACATTCGATTAATTTAATTCAAGCTTCATTGGCCACGATATAAGGTAAAATTTTACCAACATTAATTCTTCTTATTCATAAAACTTGAATTCGAAATCTTGCTTAAGAATTAGTGTTGAACCACTTACACCAATTATGTATTGGTCATGTCTTGTGCTTTTAAAACATCAATTTCTATCTTCATTTCGTCAAAAAGGTGGTGTGCTGATTCAGGCTGACAGCTAATGTGGACATGAGTGGAACGAGATTGAAAGAGAGAACGTTCCACAGAGCACATGGCATGTGGAGGAAATGGGTATGTGCAAGTTGCAAAGTCCTGATTGTCGTTTTATATTTTTTGTACCGTTCTTATTATAGTCTACATGCAATTGGAAATATGCTGATCTATCACATAGTCAATCCTCATCTGGAAATTGCAATCACTTTCCCTTTCAGATTCAGATTCAGTCTAATCATTGCTTTATTATTAGTTTCCCTCCCTTATTAATGCTCAACTCTCTTTATTGTATAGAAATTCAATTGAAAATATATCCTTATGGTATAGGGAAAGCAAGGATTTGTTCTTATTTCAAAAAGTTCTGCTCAAACAGTTTGTGGATTAATTTTGATTGACTCTATTATTCAATTTTGTGTTTACATTTTTATTTAGTTTTTTTATTTTTTTTTCAGTCTGTGACTAAAGCATTTTCGTAAGTATAATTATGGAATTAATTTCTAGTCAGTACTCAGTACTTGAATGTGAAAGCAAAAGTAGCTAATGAATCTCTATTTCAGTCACAAGAACTAAATGCACAACTAAACTCAAAAACCACACCATGCATAACAGCATAAGTATGGATATCCTGAACTATGAATCTATTTTTTAATGAGTAATCCGCTACCCTTCTTGAATACAGTCATGGAAACTGCTAGCATTCCCTTCCAAAAAGATTGTTTTTGGTTCATGAAGTCTCTGCAGTATTAACTACGTTTTCGATGTGATTAATATAAAGTCTTTTTTATTTTTCTTTGGGTCAGATTAATATAATGTGAACACTCATGATATTTGTCTCATTTAGGAAAAGGAAGTAGGAAAAGTCACCTATCTCTGTACCATTATTGTTAAAAGACTTCAAGGTTTGGGTGTGCTAGATTTTGCTTCATGAAGAAACTACTGTAAATGAAGTGGGTTGGGCTGTAATCACGATGACCCATTTAGCTTATTGCTATGAGGCCCCCTGTCCACAGCAGATGTGACAGGAAGCACTTTCATTGACCGTGCATGTGTTCTTATTTCTTAAGCACCTTCGGATATGTAGAACACAAATAATAGTAATAATAGTAATAATATCAAGTTTTTGCTGGCTAATGTGAATCAAGGTTGCTTTGTGTCTTGGTTACTTTTCCATCCATGTAATTTCAGTGAGTTCTTGTTGGTCATCCATAGCTTTTACTTGATTTGGATTCTAGCAGTTCTTGCAGTGACAGCTAATTCTACCCGTAAATCAGTCCTAATGAATCAATTCTTGTTGTAGTGACAGCATGGGAGAAATTATCTTCGGTCATCAAAGCCAAAACTCTAGAAAATGTTTCCATGAGTAGTTTTTACTATCAGATACAATTCTCGTTGTATAAGTAATTTTGTATCAGTTTTTATTGAATTGCATTGTTTTATAGAGGGCAATAATCAATGAGCTTTCATCTAATAGCTTTAAGTTTTTGAGATAGTTAGTCATTGATATAATATCCAAAACCTCCATGATTAACTGATCAAGAGTTCGATTCACTTAATAGTTTAGGCTTTTTTGATACAAATAAAAATTGCGCACATGATTGCTTTGGTAATCCAAACTCAGTGCCTTCTTCGAGTGCTGGTAAAGAGACATTTTGACTTGTATAGCAGTAGCACGAATCAAGTTTTAACAAGTTTCTCACTCTTCCGGTATTAGTAGGAGAACTGAATTGGAACTCCAGTGATCAAAATTATAACCTAAAAATGGTTGATCACAATTAAGGTAGATTATGAGATAAAAGAACTTTATCACAATTTTCGGGTTTGAATTTTAGAGTCACCATTTTGTAGAGAGTTTTACGTAATTATTATTCTTAATCAAAATTACGTGAGCAATTACATAGACCAAAAAAATTGTACATAATGCGTTCACTAAACATGCCATCTCATGAATAAAAAATTTCAGCATTGTAAACTCAAAACTCAAAAAGAAGCTTTCAAAATGCCCATTGGCGTTTAAGTAGAGCATGTTGACTCCGATTGGCAACTCCGCCAATCAACAGCAGTTCGTTGTGTTGTTCTGTCTTTGGTGCCTTTTGCTAAAGCTGAAAACCATTTCTTCGCATCGGCCTGCTAAATTTCTAGCGAGTCCTAGGTATTCTTGCTTAGAGAACCCTTTTCATGGCTCATGCCATGCGAAAAAGGTGCAGTTTTCGCATGTTGTGCTGCTAAATTAGTATTGAAGTATAATTGATGTTCCTTCAAGCAATTAGAGTTGAGAATAATTTTAATGCATTATTATTATAAAAAGGTTTTACAGTATTATCAATCAATCACATGTTTCTAATTGTAAAGCTTTTAAAATAATACATAATTGAGTTAAATATTTTTACTGAGATAACAATAAATAGTTGAATATTTGTGTAAATTTATTTTATATTCACAGTGTATCAAAATTAAATTCATTAGAGTTATAACTTATTGTGGTTTCTACTTAAATCTCTATTCACTTCCACTAATAACACCTTATAGTTATAACATTTTAATTACTAGAAAATTTACCATATGGTTTGATTGAGAGAAAGAACATAAGGAGGAAAAGAAAGTTTTGAAACTTAAAATTTTCACTTGTTTAATTAAAGAAAAAATGAAGAGAAAAATATTGGGAAGAAAAGAACAGTCAAGAAACATTTTTATCTTTTATTTTTTTTTTAAAAAAAACCTCTTCAGAATTTTCCTTCATTCTAAATTTTAAAATTTTTATCTTTTTTGTCATTTTCTTTCCTCTGGTAAAAAACAAAGGATCAGAAAAAGAAAAAGTATTTATTTTAAAATCAGATCACGTTACAAGATTCAGTAAGAACTCACCAATCTTTTTCCAAAATGAACTAAACCATAGCTGCTAGATTGTTTTAAACCAGCCCTACATGTCTTTATTTCTCTTCTTAATTTAGATATACTATTATTTTAATGTTTACTTTGCCGACACATTCATTCACAAAGTTGCTTTGGTAATATAATTAGTAAATTATAAAACAACCATTGCTAGGCAAAATTGTGAGGGCTCAAAACCAAAGAAAGATTTTGGGCGCATCTTCGGAAGGTTCATAAATTTCTCTATTTCAAATTATTTTCTGGAATTTCTCATAAATGCACCCTAATTAATAACAAAATACTAAACTATGATGTACAAAAAGAATTATAAACTATGATATACTAATTAATTTCATATGCGTGATTTGCTATTTTCTGTAGTCTGTAAAAGCCCATATGAACTAGAACAGAAAACTAGGCCTTCGAAGTTCCAAAATTAATGGAATCCCAATTTTTATCATCACCACCTTTCAATTTAAAGAAAATTATCCAGTTACTTTTCTTTGCCTTTTGTCCGTAACCAACAAAAGCCAAAAATAATAAAAAGAACAATAGTAAAAAACAAAAAGAAGTGAACCTATCTTACACATAATTTGTGCGCGAATTACTATTAACTCGTTAGCTAAATATTGACTAAGAAACAAAACCAAAAAATTAAAAATAGTAAAGGTAACCTGCCTTATATGATTAGAGCGCCACTAACTAGTTAAATGACTTGAACACATAATCTGTGGGAAAAGGTCCCATGGTGTTGTGGACCAAATTTCCTATAAGAAAGGAATCAAGAAAGGACCAACCTTTGAATGTCTTCTTCCTCCGTTTCCTAATTCCAATACCCCAACGACTCACTCTATCAAACTCTAATTTGCCAACTTTTCGAAAAGCAAGGAGCAACAAAACTGCAAACCCACATAAATTTGTTTTCTTTTGAAAAAAATCACAAAACTATTGTTTTTCATAAAATGTGGGGGGTAGAGGTTCTGGTTTAGATCAGTGATGAATTACTGAGGTAATCATTATCATCACTATGTGAGTGCCTTCATGGAATTTAAATACCTAATTTTGGATACGATTGTCCTTCCCGTAAATCTAATAATGCCACGGCCTCGCCACAAAAGCTAGCCAAATGATGCTTAGCATCATCCGTCAACAATTTTGCCACCTCAACCAGGTTTTATTTTATAAGCTATTAATTCTCCTAGGATACTGTCGATTTTGACCTATGATTGTAGGTCAATGAACTTGTCTCTTCTAGGTCACATCTTGTTCGGATTCATCATATGAGATGAAGCAAGGAGAATTAGAATACTCCTAGCGATTTAATTTCCTTTTCAAATGAATTGGTGAAAATGGATAATATTTTTTTGTATATAACTTCTTGCTAGCTGTATAGATGACTATTGGATAATATTTATATCTTTAATCCTCAACAAGGCGAAGGGCAATATGAGACTTACAACTTTATAATTTTTGTTATTTCATTTATTTTTACTAGAACCTTCACACAATGAAATAAGAACTTTTTCCATGTTGTCATCAAATGTATTCAATTTCAAATAATGGTCTGAGAACCTTTTTTGGTAGAGGATAGTATGAGAATTTTATTTGTTCTATCTCTAAAAATATTGAAAAAGTTACCTTTAAGTGTGCTTCTCACGTGACTACGTGACTGTTAAATATAAAATTCAGTATGTTTGATAGTGTGGTGAATAGTCTAGTCCAAACATGTTATTTTTCAGTTTTTGACACCCCACCTTATAAATCGTGGATTTGCCGCTTAATGTAATACCATTTCTGCGACAATGTAACTTGCTTCCTAATTATAGTGTTTTTGTCTTATGGGTGAGGCACCCAATCCCATTCTTGAGAAACCAGCATGCATGATATGTCACTTTCATTTCATTACTGAAAGGAAGTCTTGCACTCTTTCACGAACGTGACACTTCAAGATTGGTGCGTACTGTATATATGTATATAGTTCGACACAAACATGATCGGTGCTGACTCTCTGGCAAATATTAATTTTAATTCATTGGGTGCATAGATCAAGACTACAAATTGCTCCAGATTGTTTCTTGCCAATAATTTCAACATTTTAAAGTAAAAGGAAATTAACGGTGAAAAAAATGTTAATTTATATTCGGAACCCGAATCTAAAAGTGCTGGAGATATTAGCCATTAAAAAATTCGGTTGAAAATTTACATTTTTACTTTACGTGGTTTTAACTAGAAATTACTATGCCCATGTCATTAAAATTGACACTTGTTCCCTTGCAGTTTGATTAAAATACTATATATCTTTAATAAGTTATTTCTGATTAAATACTTTGAATTCAGCAGTTGAGAGGCATCTATAAACTATAATATGACGAATTTGAGGGAAAAAAATTATTGCGAATAAGAAAGCTTCTGCATGTGAATGATAATTTGTCTCCATAAATTTCTATGGCAAAAAAACTAGAGTCCTTTACAATTAACAGCACATTTCCAGCAAGAAGCATAGATTTAATTTCTTTAACAAAATTAAGGGACATAAAGTCTCAATAGTCATTGCTCTAATTCAGTGGACAGAGTTGTTCACTCTCGGATTCTCATCTTTACGTAAAGTTCCAAATTTTATATTAAATCAAGCGTAGCGTAGAAATTTTCTTGAAAATGCGTATAAAATTATCTCATGTATGTAAACACATTGAATATATATATGTAAAAGACGGAATATACTTATTGCAAGAGTAGGTTTTTGTACATTTATATCATTGAACAATATTCTAAAAGTATACATATAATTAAATAATTTCATCTATTAAATCCTATTCCAAGTTGTGATTGTTTTCTGGGATGTGGTAATGAGAAATATTAGTAATATTAATTGAGGGCCCGTTTGGATTCTAGTTTGGGATTGCCAGAAGGCCTTCTAGGAGAAAGAAAATGACTTTATACAGTAAATTGAGGTGTTTGGTTTAACTTTTTTCAAAAGGTTTTTGAAAAAAATATCTTTAAAGTTACTTTTTATTCTAGAAAAAGACCTTTTGAAAAGTAATCTTACTATTACTCTCATATCAACAACCAAAAGTAATTTTACTCTATCCTATCTAAACAAAACTTATTCTCCTAAACTTACTTTTGATATATTCAAACCAAATAAAAATTATTTTTTTAAAAATAATTCTTCTAAAAAGTCTTCTTTCAAAAGATCTTCTTTTAAAAAATTTTCTCGCAAAAGTTACATCAAACGAACACTGATTTGGTTAGGGAAAATTAAGATCATTGTCGTGAAGCGGCTACAGCATGGGGACAGTGCACGCAGGGGAACATTGAAGAAGCTGGCCACTCCTCGGCTTCTTCTTCGTCTTCTTCTTTCACCATATTTCGCATTTCTCGCTATCTTTATTCGTTTCTATATGTTTCTTTTCTTATGTCAATTATTCACTGCAAAATCTGCATTGCCCACTTGACCATGCCACCATGCACAAGCATACGTCCATTTCTGTCCACTGTCCCCATGTGGAGAAATTCTTCGTTTATTGCATAAATTATGGAGAATGCATCAATAAGGTCTTGTTTGTTTAATGGTTAAACACACTTTTGATTAAAGGAGGGTTAGACCTCCTCTCACAAAAATTATCTTGAGAAGCACCATTTTACTCTCGCGAAGTGTTATTTTTCTGTTCGAAAATATTAACCAAACAGGCACCAAGAAATTTATATAATTTAGGAGATTAATTTCTATATATTAATAGTGTAAACTAATTTTATATTATTTAATAAAAAAATTTCAAAAAAAATGATAAATCATGGCAAATAGTTATGGTAGTCAGTGACTTAACATAATTTGATATTTTCCTCAAATTCTTTTTCTTTTATGCATAAGTAGCAATGATGTTTAAATTTAGGACCTTATATAAATGATTTAAATCTCTCACTATTAGACCAATCTTAGTGGCTTTCATTTTACTCAAATTCTATTGACTAGTTGTGTAAATATTTAATTGATAAAATCTCTTATATAAACATTTAATTTATCTGATAAATAATAATATTACTAATTTTTGTTAACTTACATAAAATGCATTAGTTTACTCCTTGTGAATGGATAGTTGAGAATATGCTAGAAAAATTAGGGAATAGCACTCCTTTGCCAGCTGAATTAAACGTTTTGTTTTATTTTTAAATTATTCATGTTGTTTCTTCTACCACTAACGCCATTTTCTTTTACAGAAGTAATAGTAAGGCTGTCTCCTCTAATATTCTGAATGACAGACAAAGATGCATGCTAGAAAAATCAGGAATAATCAAGAAATCAAGAAATATAAACACAAACCACATTGACACACACACCAAAAAAAAAAAAAAAAGGAAAAAAAAACCTATACGTAAGGTAAACAAGTATTAATCATCGATCAAGTATATATAATATGCATTGTACATATGTGAATTTTTTCATAAAATAATAATGTGAAATTCAAATAATTTTAATTTATTAAACGTAAGGTTTGCTCATTATATAGAGATATATAAAAATGTTATTTATTCTCATTTTTTTATTCATTGTAGACATATAAGAATAATGTTAGTATAATCTCGAATTTATCATGAACCCTACACATGGCACAAAATCAGTCATTTAAAATATAATTTATAATTATAAATATATATAAGTATTATACAAATTATTGATTTCACATATAGAATTCACTATAAACTAGAGTCTATATTAATATTTTTCGACACACAATAAAAGAGAAAAACATAAGATGGTAAATGTTGATAAAAAATTAGTGAATACACTTCTTTATATCTTTTTCTCTTATTATAAGTTTTTAATAAATCTAAAAAATAAGCATAAATAATAATACTAAAAAATATATACCAATGTAGTCACGGTATTACTTCATTCATTAAGGATGTAAATTTTTTTGGTGGACATTATTGACAATTTATTGTGGAGCAAAATAAAAGAATAAATAGCTCTTTTATGATATTTTGAGATATTTTTTTAATTTTTATTTATTTATCAATTTGACTAATTTAATATATTTTAAAATTAATAAAATTAAATATAAAATATTTTTAAATTAATATATTTAAATATAATTATATCTAAATATATTAATTTAAAAATATATTAAATTATCTAAATTAAAAGATATAGCTAACAAAGAAACACCCCTAATCTGTGTTTCATGTCTCGTAGTCATTTGTCAGCAGCGCCATTGACTCTAGTGTACCAGATGAGACTATGGTCAAAGTAATTAGGTCACATTTAGTGTATACCAAGCAAGAATTGCTCAAAGAGGGACACAGAATATACACATATAAGCATGCCAATTGCCATGCAGCCATTTTGGTGGGCTCCACGTTGCATCTTTTGTGTTAACATCATGGTACGTTCTCTGCCAACCATCATTCTTTTTTTTTTTTAATCACCCTCCACATAATCACCTTTTAGAACTCGCAAATTATTCTAATGAAAGATTGTTGTTCTTGTTAAATTTTCTTTTTAATATAATTAAGTACAAACTACAGAAATTAAGGGGAAAGAGGGTAATGAATAAGGAAATTGTCACCATATTTTGACTCATTACCTACTTGAGCATGACTTGGTTTGTTTCTCTTCCTGTACCTCACTTTCTGTTTTGGTGAATAATACCTATTCAGGTGGTAAAAACCAATAAATTAGGTATATTGATTCCCACCAACTAATTAGGCTATAAGTAAATTATTACTTTTTGGCCCAGCACTTCTTCTTCTTTTCATAAAAAATGTGTAGCTTATTAATTACCATTACTTAATTTAAATGGTTTAATATTTTTTTTCATAAATAAAATTTTAAATTTGAATATTATAAAAAAAAATTTTTAGATAACAAAAAGTGCAACACATTACTTGCATGTTATTTTTATAAATATTTTTTATATAAAAATAAACTACCATTCGATTTATTAAATTTGTGTCATCGTATACAAATGATTTATTACTATTAGGATTTTAGGAGATGAGGGTGTTATACTTTCTATTTTTAGACCATATCATATTTTTATAAGTTCAACATATTTAAACTGTTAATGAGATTAATTTTCACTTAGTTATGAAATCATTAGTTATACAATTTTTCTATTAGAGTTGTCTTATTAAAATTAGAATTTATTATCTCCTTTTCTAAAAAAGTAATGTTGCTTTTCTCTTTGTGAGTTAAAAATAATATTGCCAAAACAATGTCGGAGGGGTTTCAGAATAGCTCTTTGAACTTATCTCATAATGGGCTAATTTTATCTGATATATTTATAATGGCCCGGTGATTCAATTTTTTCTCATTCCAATATGTTCCAAGAAATTGTAACGTAGGGGCAGATAAGTTGACTGAGTTAACAAAAGATAGAATTAATCATAATTGAACCACTGAGACTCTTCGTTATATTAGATATATTTTCTTGAGGCTTGTTTTTAACAAATTCAAAATTCACATGAAAGAAAATAATATGTTTGAATTTTAGTTCAAACACCTCGAATTATGGTTTAAAAGGTATAAATTAAGTCTAATTTATTTTAGAATTTAATTTAAATACACTGATAGTGTAAAATTATTTTACACTATCAACCAATAGAAATAGTGAAAAGTATCAACTCATACAAATAACTATCCATTATAATGAGGGACCCGCCACGATTTTTCACTTTTCTCTATTTTTGTTGGTTGACAGTGTAAAATTATTTTATACTGTCAGTGCATACCAATTAAACTCTTTATTTTAAAATATTTAGTAAAATCACTTTAGATTATATTTTAACATAATTTTTAACCTCAAATCACAATTTAAGTAAAAATAAAAAAATAATTTTTATTTGATCAAACCACAATTTATAATAAATTATAAACCAGTCACAACCTAAAAGCTAAAGGCATCTTATTCATCATTTCTCTTGTGTCCTATTGGATCTCTCTGGAAAAAGAGAAACTAGAAGAAAATAAAAGAGCTTAAAATTTTTTGCTACCAATTTTTTTTTTTTTTTTAAAGAGAGAGTACAAATATAAATCGCGCCATACACACAAGTGCAGTACACATTCTAAGAAAACCATGTCCTAAACAACAAGTAAATAAATCATTAAAAATTAAAAATGGGTAGGAGGAGTTGCCCATTCACTTTTGTTTCTTTCATTCATTTTCAGTCCCACCTTTGAAAAGAGATGTACCTCAAAGAACCAACATACGTGGCCCCCACTCTCTTTCTCTCTCCAGCCCAATCGATGCACACATCACTCTCACACTCTCTCTCTCTTCTCTACTTCTAAACAAAGGGTGTACTGCAGTACAAAATACTTTACCAAGCTACCAATAGCTTCTTCCCATTCAAAGAAAAATAATTAATAATAATGATAATAAATTTTAAAAAAATCAAAAGTGAAAGCAAAAGCAAACCATAACTATCTCCAGCAACACTTTAGTTTGGGAGTCATCAGTCACAGACAACCAGCCCCTTCCCTAGACAGAGAAAGAAAACTCATTTCTAGTGAGAGAAAATAAAAAAAGCCACTCCCCAAGCTTTTGTTTTTAGCTTCATCTTCTTCTCTTCTCTTTTCTTCTCTTTCCCATTGTAGTTTCTGTTTCACACCTTCATGTTCATAGTTTATTATTGAGTGTGTGTGTGTGTGTGTGTGAGAGAGAGAGAGAGAGAGAGAGAGAGAGAGAGAGAGAGAGTGTGTGTTTTTGTGTTGTGTGAAGTGGAAGGAAAACTGAAGAATCTCTGAGCTGAGTATATACAAAGAGAGGGTATATAGGGTAAACGAAGGGATACCTATTGTTTTTCTTCTTCATTTCAATGGTGGGTAGGTGTCCCTTTTGCCTGTTATGCTTCATTTTGTTGTTCCTTCTTTTAGGTGCCTAGATCTCTCTCTGTTTCACCTTTTTTATATTCTTTGGCAATTTCAGATTCTTTCTGTGTTTCTTCCTCTTTGTTTTGTTCTTTTTGGTTTTCTGAGGAGTTTAAAAGGTGATAGTTTTGCAATGGAAATGTAAGAGAATGTAGGGAGTTTATGCATTTTTAGCATTTCTCCTCCTTGCAGGTTATTGTTGTTTTATTATTATTATCATTATTTTGGTCATAGCTTCTGTATATTTTCTATTACATCAGAAGTTGATGTTCTTTGCTCAAAGATTTGTACTTTGAGGTTGTCTGATTGATGGGTCTGGGATGCTTTGACTGATTATAGCTGTTATTAGGCATCCACAAGCTCAATTACATTCTACCATTTCATGAATTTTTCCTCTGAGCATCTATGATTTTTTCAATTCAAATCAATATCCATTTTTCAAACTTGAATAATTTAAGCTCCTATGTGCTTGATGGTGGCTATGGTTGCTGATGCCTGAGGCTTAAAGCTGCTGATTGGGTTTTCTACATTTGCCATTTCTTTATTGATTTAATTAATAATGGTGTTTATGCTTTCAGCAGCTTGCACTACAAAGGCAAAGTAGGATTGTTTGATTTTTTTCATTCCATATTCTTCTGTTGGCTAGTTCATGACTTAGTTTACTAATGATTGATTGAAATACATCCATTTGTTTTTTTGTTGATAATTGGTTATTTATAAAGGCTAGCTTGATTGAAACTAAGTGAAGCTCCTATTGAGTTAGCTCTTTGGTCTACTTGCAGGGTTTTCTTAACTAGAAATTTTTATGTCATTATTATATGTGATATTGGGATATGGAGAGGGTTGCGGAGCCGAAGGCACTTCCTAGGACCTTGCCTGTGTTGGTTGAGGTATCTAATGCACACACAGGTTCAATAAGAGAAGCTGGTCAGAGACTAAATGGGCAGGAGGTTTCAAGCGTGCGTGGGATTTCAGCAAGAGAAGTGATTCAGTTTTCGAAAGCGAGGGATGGCCCTATGACGCGTCTGGCCTCCATCAGAGAAGTGGCTCAGTTATCAAATGCAAGAATAGTTTTGGTAAGAGAAGATATGGGATTCGATACAAGATCCTGTCAAGAACCTGTCTCCCCTGCACCTATAAGAACATGGAAGGGAAAGGCCTCTTTGCCAGAGCCAGAAGAACTTATGCATGATATTGAGACAATGAAGGGCAGCAAGATAGCATTAAAGGAAAGTGGTCCAAGTTCATTTGCTGGTGCTAGTCACCCCCCAGAACCTGTTGATACTGATCTTATGAGAACGGTTTATGTACCAATTGGTCAAGGCAAATCTGAGGCTGGTAGCTCGATGAAGAGCATGTCCTTGAAGGGTCCCTTACTAGAAGACCTTTCGATTCGTGTTCCTCCTAAAAAACCAAGCCTGGCTGTTCTTTCTCCTGCAGAAAGCCTGGTTGAAGAATCAAATGACATGGGGAACTTGTCCTCACCATTTTCGGGTGCTTGTGGTTCACAGAATACTGAGAACTCTCTCCTTCCCCCAGATTCGGAGGAGAAAGAATGTGTTTGGGATGCTTCTTTGCCTCCAAGTGGCAATGTCAGTCCACATAGTAGTATTGATAGTACTAGTGTCGTCAGAGCAATGAGCATTGCTAATAGTTGTACGAGTACATATCGGAGTGATGCAATCACTAGTGATGGCATGCTTAGTTTAGACAGGAATTGTGATAGTACTAAGGGAAGTGTGAGGGGGGATTCACTTGAGAGTGCAAAAACTAGTGCTAGTCGAGCAAGTGATAGCAGCGGCCTCAGTGATGACAGCAACTGGAGTAATATCACTGGTAGTGCCAATAAGCCTCACAAGGGAAATGATCCTAGATGGAAGGCTATCCTTGCCATCCGAGCACGTGATGGAATTTTGGGTATGAGTCATTTTAGGTTACTCAAAAGGCTTGGTTGTGGTGATATCGGAAGTGTGTATCTCTCAGAGCTGAGTGCAACTCGGTGTTATTTTGCAATGAAAGTGATGGACAAGGCATCCCTAGCAAGCAGAAAGAAGCTGAACAGGGCACAGACAGAAAGGGAGATATTGCAGTTGCTGGACCATCCATTTCTTCCAACTTTGTATACACATTTCGAGACTGACAGATTCTTGTGTTTGGTAATGGAATACTGTCCGGGGGGTGATCTACACAATCTAAGGCAACGGCAACCTGGGAAACATTTCTCGGAGTATGCTGCACGGTATGATTTTTTCTATACGAATATACATTCATTTACCAAAACTATTTGTTAATTGATTTCCATCACAGATATCTGTTTTTTCTAGTTAGTGATCTTTACATATGTACTAATACATGGTTATGTGCATCTATTCAAGTGTCATTTATGCAATTACCTTTTGCTTTTCATGCATCCCCGGGATATATGGTAACGTTTCTGATCTGTTCCTGAATTATTTTTCACTTTTTCATAACTTTAAAAGAAGATTAAAGAAAGAGGGGAGTTAACTCCTCTTTCTTTCGTTCTAAATCTTTTCATGTTGCTTTCATAGCTTTTGGACTCTACCCTTTTTACAGTGTTCAAATTATTTCAGTGACATCAATCAAATCAAATATATATACGAATTTTTATTAGTTGACCTTGAATGATCTCTTCTCTCATGTGAACTTGTTCTATGCTTGAGTTATGATATAGCCAATACAACCTATTCCTTCAAAATGCAATAGTAGTTCCTACCGTTCACCTTGCTTCCAATATCCTGAACTGTATCTCAGTTGCCTTCTTTGTGCCCTCCACACACTTCATTCTTTACACATACTGATATTTATTATGTCATATATATGTATTATAAAGATTTGATGTGATGCATTAATGCAATTTAAATATATTAAATTGTACTATATCTGATTTCTTTGCTGAGTAATAAAGTAGTGTTTCACCTAAATTTAATATCCAGATTCTGTTTTCAGACTCCAGTTTAGTTCTTCAAAGTATAGCTTTCTTAATCTTTTGTGTGCAATAAGTTCTTACTGCTGTAAGAAGATTATCTAGCCTATGTTTATTCAAATCAACAAAACAGAGCCAGGGTTATGCAGAGACGAAAATGAAAAAAATTAGAGTTTCTTAGTCAAAGAATTTGTAGTTTTTTCTGTTAAGAACACAAATGTGCCCCCTTTGGCCGTCCTACTGCAGAAAAGGTTTTCTATTAATTCATATTATTGGCTTATTAACAAATTGGAATTTTGGTTCAACCATTCCTCTGGGGGGCGTGCTGGGGTTTGAAAATGTAGGTCCTAGAAGAGAGTAAGTCAATAATTGGTTTGCTTGATCAGATGTGAAGGCAACTATGGGCCAGGGATGGAAATGATGGAAATGGCTGACACATTTTTGTAGATGTCATTGGGGATATTACTCTGGCTGTGATATGTCTGAAGAAAGTTTATGCAGCTGGCACAGATTGATCTTTACACTAGTGCTCAAATTGGACACAATGAAATCCAACTGCATTATTTAGTGGTCAAAGTTAATTGATTGAGACAAGTATGAAATAACAGTCTCCATGTTCAATGAGGCTGTCATGTCATTGGAAATTTCTTCTTGTATATGGTGTGTATGGTAGATTATGCATCTTTGCTTTTTTATTTTTCGAGAGAGGTTGGCAGGGTGGAGGATTGTTTTTTGAAGTGCTTGTTTCACCTTGGCAATGCCACTGTCAAACATGAATATCCTGATCTTTGATCTGCATTATTATTTAATGCAAATGCATGTCTTAGCATCCTGTGCACATGCCTATGCGGGTAGAAATATTTTACATGACAATGAACTTAGGTGGAGGACAAAAGCAAATGATCAAATGATTTCTATGTTGGCTTGTAATTGTATAGCACTGGAGAAGACTTATTTTTATTTTATTTGCTTGTACTAAATGACTTATGTTGGTTGCTGAATCTTGCACCCTATATCAAAAGGTGGTATTATGTACTATTTAGGATAAAATCCTTGTTCAGATATCGGACTTCAGCGGGGTTGCAATAATTTTCTGAAGTAGGTTTTATATGCAACAGCAGGCTATTCAATAATTTGGAGTTGCTTCTCTTCAAAATCTGAAACAGTAGGAAAATCTCAAAATCCAATTTATTATTAAATAAATGAGTTGACCAAGTTTTTTTCTTTCATATAAATGGTGTCTTAGCTGGAAATATATTTTTTCTTTCCTTGATGGACTAAAATCTTGGTCATTCTTTGTATGTAGCTTTTATGCTGCGGAGGTCTTGTTGGCACTTGAATATCTTCACATGCTTGGAGTTGTGTATCGAGACCTTAAACCTGAAAATGTGCTGGTCCGAGATGATGGTCACATTATGCTCTCGGACTTTGATCTTTCTCTTAGATGCACGGTTTCGCCTACGCTTATCAGAACTTCTCAAGATGGCGACCCTTCAAAACGTGGTGGTGCATTCTGTGTCCAGCCTGCTTGTATTGAGCCTACATCAGTTTGCATCCAACCTTCCTGTTTTATGCCTCGACTCTTTCCTCAGAAAAATAAGAAGTCACGGAAGCCTAGAGTGGAACCAGGCTTGCTTGCCAACACACTTCCCGAGCTTGTTGCCGAGCCCACTCAAGCCCGATCTATGTCCTTTGTTGGCACGCACGAATACCTTGCCCCTGAAATTATCAAAGGAGAAGGTCATGGAAGTGCAGTTGATTGGTGGACATTCGGAATTTTCTTGCACGAACTATTATATGGTAAAACGCCTTTCAAAGGTTCAGGAAACCGCGCTACATTGTTCAATGTGGTAGGCCAGCAGCTCAAGTTTCCCGAATCACCAGCCACTAGTTATGCCAGCCGCGATCTTATCCGCGGCTTGCTGGTGAAGGAGCCGCAGCAACGTCTTGGCGTGAAGAGGGGTGCAACTGAGATCAAGCAGCACCCGTTCTTCGAAGGCGTGAACTGGGCGTTGATTAGGTGCAGCACGCCACCAGAAGTGCCAAGACCAGTTGAAACTGAGCTACCAGCAAAGTTTGAAGCAGTTGATACTGTTGGGGTTGGCAGCAATAGTAAGAGGATGGTAGGTAATGACATGAAGGCTGGGGGTAAATATCTGGACTTTGAGTTCTTTTAGTTTGGATTCCTCAATCTGCTTTGTATTGTATTTTCCATCATGAGTTAATCTTACAAGAGATGCCAAGCATTATCATGTTAATTTCAGTTTAGTCACATAGCAGAATTCCATTTCCAGTTGGAAATGATACCTTTAGTTTAGGGTAGGATTGGATCCCCTTGTCTAATATAATAGCAGAGTTTTATGGATAATCCATGATCTAGTGTTTCAAAACACAAAATCTACATCCTTCTGATAAGTTATTGAGGAAAAAACTTAGATCAAGTTCCTTGTATTTATTCCATCCAATTCTGAAATCAAAAAATGATAAGTGCACATTTTTCTTGAGAAAAGTATATGCTTTTAAGTTTTAAATTATTCATTTCAAAAAAAATATCTACATATCATTATTTGATTTGAAAATTGGTTTATAAGGAACTTGATAAAAGTCTTGTCCAGTATTAATTTCTCTTTCCTTTTGTGGGCAAGTTTACTTATTTTATCAGGTGCAGCTGATGAGTGATGACATTTGTTGTGTTATTCCTTCAGGTGACTAATATTGCACTAAACATAGGATGCTCTTGAAAGAGATCATTGAAATTTAATTTTGATTCATTGTGTAACATTATTTATACTACTAATTGAGAAATTTAGATACGAATTTCCTACCACATGCATTCTATTCATATTTTGACACCGTGTGAAGATAGTGACCCACTTGTCTTCATCCTTATTAATATTATACAGCTTATTAATTGTTATCCATTTATTATATCTATCCATTAATAATTACTAATTTCATAATATAATAATTTATCATTTTTAAATTACCTTCTCAGAATTTTTTTTTAAATTATCATTATTGATTAATTTACAAAATTTAATATAAATAAAATTATAGATATATATTATTTTATTTTAATTAATTTTTTTATAATGTCGTTATACTTCAGATTAAATAATGATAATTATAATTTTTTATGTTAACAAATGTGTTCAGGAAAATATATTAAATTAATTAGTCACATCCATATATTTTATCTATTTGTTAATAATAATAATATCAAATATAAAATAATCTTGTTATAGTTTTGACGCGCTAATACTCAAATTAGTTTAATACATTTGTGGATGAAACGTTGGACATATAAAACTTGTAGACAGCTCCTATAAACCAATAAAATAAGCTGCAAATATGGCGTTTAAATTTCTTTTCTAAAGGTATGAAGTAATATAAACAATCTTGCTTGGGACAATGTATTTGATAATAAGTGAGGAGATGAGTTATCCCTGGGCTAATTGATTATGCTATTTTTCACTTGTTTTCTTTTTTGTATAGGTGGATTGACCACATCAATATTTTTTCCTGTAGCACAAAAATATATTAGCATAAATTAAATGATATATAACGTAAAATAATCAAAATAAAACTAGCTAGATATCAAAATACAATCAAACCTGTCTTTGAATTCTTCGTTGAATTAGAGCTCGTTTTTCTTTCCTTTCTCAAAGGAATTTGAAAATGATAATTTTTATATTTTGATATTATCATTATTATTATCAAATAAATATAATATATGGATATTACTAATTAATTCAATATACTTTCCCAAACAGATTGGTTGGCATAGTCAATTAGTAATTATACTAATAGATAGATATAGTAAATAGATATCATTGAATAAGGTATATAGTATTAATGGGAATTAAGATATGTGGGCCACTATTTTCACAAATGGGAAAATATAAATGGGATACTTAAATGCTGAGGTGATAGGAAGTGCTTAAGAATTTCTCCTATTTAATCATGCATGATTGCATCATTAAATGAGTTCATAACTACATCGAGAGTTAGCCATTTTCAATAATGTAACCACACATTAACTTAATGATAGTGTAAAAAACATAATAAATTGTTAATAAATATTTGTGGGATGAGAAATTAGTTATTATATCTATTAAATGGATTCAGAGCATGTTATATATGGATTCTTTAATTCTTCCTTCAAGGGTAATTCTTGATAAGTTCAAAGAAGTTGACGCCAACCAAGATAAGGAAATAAGGAAGTGATCCTGAATAGTGACTCTCTGAAGAGAAAGCCCACTCGCTTGGTTGTGCTCATTTTTTGGCATACCTACTCGACTTTTGCTACTTCATGTACATTGAAAAGCCCAGCTTATAGTATCCTTTATTAGAGCATATTATGTGCGCTTGTTCACAATAAAAGTAATCCTTTATTATAGTTTGTGTAGTTCGTTTAGATAATTTTTTTGAAAAAGGAAAAATGAGAAAATAATTAAGTATTTTCTTTCTTCTTAGAAATAGATTGGAGTTGTTCCTACTTATGCATCTGCTATTTATCTTAGATATTTTTTTTTAAAAAAAATAAAGTTTATCAAACACGCCCATTATTCCTCAATTATTGTGGAAAAGTCTATGTAACCCAGTTCACCAAAACCTGTTTTGTGCCCAATTGGAAATTGCATGCTCTTGGATCTTGGTTTTGATTTAAATTATTATTATTATTTTGTCATGGCTTTGATTGAAATAAACACACGAAACTCCATTCCCCCCCTCCCCCACAAAAAAAAAAAACTTGAAATATGACAATAGATGTATGCCCTTTTTTTTTTTAATCAAAATTATAGGTATCCTTCTACTGGAAGCAATCCTGTTTAAGTCAGGTAGGACCACTTAGGCGGTAAAGATCTTTCTTCCAAGTTTTAGCATAGTTGTGTATCCAAGACTCGAATTTGAGACCTCTAGTTAAGTTAAAATAGTTTTTCACTAGCTGATCTATGTGTTTACTATAAGTTGTATGTCATTTAGTTAAAATAATAAACAAATTGCTAATGAGCTTGTAACTCAATTGATATAGCCCCAACATTTTTAAACTCAAAAATGTTATTTGTACTTATTTTGGGACTCATTTTTAGGAGGATATACTAAAGTGTCTCTTAATCATTGATTGAAAGTGGATTCCACTTTTTTCTTTTCCCAACCAATGATTAAGGAACACTTTAGTGTATCCCTCTAAAATGTGCCTTCAAATAAGTACAAATAATACTACTCTTTTAAATTGGATTGTGATGATAATGCCAGAAGTTTGATTATCCATCATTTTATTTTTTTGTCCTTTTATATTCAAGTGCTTGCATTTAATTTTTAGGATATATTGATGGTAATGAGGTAAATTTAGAACCACATGCAAACTACTCAAACCTCTTACGACTAAACCATTCTTAGTGGCTTGCTTGCACTTTAAATATAACCAAAATGAAAACAAAAACCATGTCAAAACATAAATAAAAAATAAAAACAAAAACTGTTAATAGATCGTTTGTGCATTTTGAGATCTTTGGTTAACGCTTCCTTAAGAATAAGGAAAATTAATGACTTCGATTTCAATAATGAGATAGCATTTTAAAGAAAATTTACAAAAAAAATTAAATAAGATATATATTAAATAGCATTGGTTAAATAATGAAAGTGGAATATTACCCTAGACAAATCTTCTAATATTAGAAGTTTGAGTTATGAAATCACTGTTTTGAGAAGAATTTTGTCTAACAATCACACTATGTTTGAAATTACCTAATCAATTAAAAAAATATATAAAAAATACTATGCTGAGATATATTTTCTTTTTTGAACACATATTTATTCGTAACTGAAAACCTCTTCCAAAAATAATTTTCTCGGAACAAATTATTCTACAATCATGTTGTTTTTGTAAAATGAATGCCAACTCGAGAAATGTACTTGTTTTGGTTCCAAAAGAAAAAATTTATTTTGATTTTGTTTCCTTTACCTTAACAAGAAATTATTGAAATGGAAACTGAAAATTTGATTGAGTGATCCAGTTCAACTTTATATATATATATATATATACAACCTATGAGAGTCCGAGAGGGTCACCTACTAACTAAGTTAGTTGGGTTTGTTTCTCTTGGGCCCATATCCAATAATACTCCTTCTTGGAGTGGATGATGAGAAAATGGTGAGGACGCCCACCTTGACCTTGGAGCGAATGTTATGAAATGAAAAGGATGGTAAAGCTTTTGTAAGCATGTGTGCAGGATGCAATAATGAAGCAATGGAAAGCAAGTGAATGAGACCACTTTGAATTTTCTACAACACTAAATGATTATCCAATTCTATGTGCTTGGTGCGTTCATGACCAATGTGTATCGCAGAGCTGTTGTCATCGGAGATGGAAGTAGGTTGTGGGGTCAATATCTAGAAGTCATGAAGTAAGTATGTAATGTTAGCCACTGAATTTCGCAAGTTGTGGCCGCCAAGGCTTTGTTGCATTTTGGACATGCAGCTGAACAAAGAGTTCCTAAGATATGCAGAAAACCCTAGTCAGTGATCTCCTAGTATCCCAGCATCTAGCCCGGTGATCTGCATCACCAAATGCCCTAATCATTAAATATGATTTGGACGGGAAAAAACAAACCTAAGCTAGGGCAACCTTTGATATATATCTTATTATCCTCAAAAGTGCTTGATGATGGATTGAAGTAGGAAAGGCTAGAAACTAACTTAGTTGATTGAAAAGGGAAAAAAATATTCAGCCTTGTAGTTGTAAGATACAATAGCCTTCCTATGAGCCTTCTATATGAGGATATATTAGAGAATGGTTCACCAGAATCTTTAGAAAGTTTCAAGGAGTTGTCGATGGGTGTTTGGGATGGCTTACAACCAAGTAAACTTGCATCATCTATGAGTTAAAGCACATACTTTTGTTGGTAGGTTATACCAGACTTTGGATCTTGCAACCTTGAGGCCAAGGAAGAACTTGAAGTCATCTAGGTCCTTAATTCGAAATTGAGAATGTTATAACTGCTTCATCTGATCAATTCTTGTATAGCATTTCCTTCCATCATCAACATATGCTAGTGATGCAATAATAAATGGCCCTAAAGACTTTGTGAATAATGAGTTATCTGATGGAGATTGGATATAACTTCAAGAGAGTAAGGCATTGGACAATTTTGAGTCAGCTGGCTTGCTTTAATCCATAGAGAGAATTTTGTAGTGTGCAAACTTGCTTAGGTTTGGATGATGAGAAATCCTGCAGTAAAGTCATATACACTTTATCACTGAGTCTTCATGTAAGAAAGCATTATTTACATTCAATTGTATTCTGTCTCCAGGTTTATGCTTACTTTTCATTTTGAAGACCTTTTTTGGGATGTTTTCTTTTTTGGCATCCAATTGCACTGATTTTTTGGTTGTCGGACTGGTCTACTCATGGGGTAAATTGCTCGCTGGTTGTTGCAATATGTGACTAATTAAGTTCTAGTTATGGAATGCTTTTATCATGGTTTTGTGCTTGGATGGTTTCAGATAACAATATCATGGTGCTTGTCCCTTATGCTTGACAGGATGGGTGTATTATCTCAGGAAGTTGAGCTTTTCTTTGGTGGTTCCTTTTTATTGGTGCTATGCAGGAATAATTGAGCTTTAACAGGGACTTTAATAGGAGCTTAAGTAACAAATTATGGGTTTTTTTTTTTTCCTGCTTTTGTTGTACTTTCTTTTTGGATTTTTCTTTGTACTTGGAGCCTCTTTGGCTCCCCTTCTATTGAAGGCTGTTGAGCTTTGCTTCTAATTATTAGAAAAGTAATCTAGTTGTGGTCCAAGATTTCAAATTGTGGACCGCATCATATGATACGAATATAATATTGTGGTTGTGAATGTAATTGTGATGTGACACTAATTCATATTAATTGACTGCACTGTAGCTGCATTAGAATTGAAACGGGTCATATTAGAGCCGCAATAGCCCATATCAGGCTCCAACAGGCTTTGTTTTAAGTTACAAACTCAAAGAAATTCACACCATGATCATCATAATACGTATTGCGATGGCCGCAATAGTAATTCAAAACTCCATTTGCCACGAGAGTAAAACTGATACAAGTAATCAACTCCTTGAGTTTGTGATATAACCCTTGGCAACTAGTCATGCCTTATACTTCTCAATAAAGTCATTAGTCCTATGCTTTACTTTATACATCCATTTGTACCCTATTGGAACCAAACCTAGGGGCAGTGATCTCAGCCAACATTGCCTCCCTCCACCAAGCATGTTTGACAAATGGCAAGTATGGTAGGTTCTTAGGTTGAGGAGATGCTAATTAAGGATATAGTGTTTGTGTTTAATATAGAGGTGTTGATAGGACAAGGCTGAGGAAAGAGTGTAAAGAATACCTGGAGTATCATTGGTGAGAAGACGCACAATAGAGCTCTCCCTACCAGAGTTCTGATGCCATAACAATAAAGTGTTGAAATGGAAACTGAAAACTTGATTGAATGATCAAATTCAGCTGATATATACACAACCAACGAGAGTCCAAGAAAGTTGCCCACTAACTAACTAACAACTTGATTAAATCAGTTACAACTGTTTTTTTTTTTTTAAAAAAAATTTGTCCTGAATTAATTTGTTATTCAATTAACTAACTTCAGCTTTCCTTGTTGGGTCTGTTTCACTTGGGCTCAGGACGGGTAATATTCTTATTTTGTCGGGTTTTGTGAAAACAAAAATTTCAGTATCTCATTTATGAAATTTTAAAAAAAAGAAATAAAATGAAAAGAATGTAGCAATTTTATAGATAATATTAAAAATATAAAATAAAGAAAAAAATATTTTCTAAATCCCGTAGTTTTCCAGTTTGTTCTTATTCTCATCTTCGTATGTGAGGTTCGACAAAATACTACGTGAAGTACGGCTTGAATTCTAGTTCAAAACAGAAAAGGACGTGAGCATTCTCAAAAAACGAAAGGAAAAAAAAAAAAAAAACAAGGTCGAGGTCCCCAGAGCTGGCTTCTTTTTTATATGCCCCATTATAATGCTTAACTTTAGTATTTTACATCGTTTTAAATTTAATTGGAACAATACTTTTCGTGGTATTTTGTTTGGTCCCCTCTGGAGCGGTAGCTCTGCGTGTACATGGGATACTTTGCATGTGGAAGAAGCGAAGCTTCTATCCGTCGAAGAATTGTACATAATTTTGAGTAATACTATAACATTATAATAATTTTAAAATTTTTCCCAATAACTAAAAACAGAAAATAGCAAATGAAAAAGGTAAAAGCATTTGGAATACTTAAAACAGAAAATAGTAATGCCTCAAATAATTTTTTTAGTATATGGGTGATTATATATAAGTCGATTTAACCCAATTTGATATTTCAATTAGATAAAGCTTTTGGTCAACTCTTACTCAGGTTATGACTTGATTAATGACTATTTTGGGATCCGACCAATAACTTGAATTTAAACACAATAAGTATATTAGACATGCAAATTTAAACATAACAAACTAAAACTAAGGGCTATTTTGCGTGTACACACACACACACGCAAAAGCACACCGTGTCTAATTTTCAAAAACTAATTCTAGGCTAGTTATTTTCGGATTGAATCAAGTAGAGTATTGAACACCCTTAAGTTTTACAATTCTTGTACAAGAAAGTATAGTAAAAAGATGAATGAAAAGTCTGAAGTCCTCTTACTTTTTTTATAGAAAGTTTATAGGACATGTTTCAACAAACAATTATGAAAGTACTTACATATAATTTATTGAAAAAAAAAAAAAAGACCACCAACAAAATCGAACTATAGATTATTGGGTCGGTGCAATTGAATCCAATTAATTAAGCCAAACTTCATAAACAAAATTCAATTATAAATTCTATCACTGCTTAAATAACCATTAAAATGATTTTCATTGCCACTCAAATCTATTTGATCATGGACGCTAGTAAATTCAAATCTAGATATATTTAAAATTGTTATCAAGATGTGAATAATTTTTACAGTAAACTTTCATTCTTTCTTTGAAAGCTTAATTTTTGAGACACTAATTGAATTTTTGAATGATTATTATGATAAGATAATTTTTGAACGACAATTTCTTAATACTCAATAATAATTCAAAAATTAATGTTTCGAGAATTCTCTTAGTCAAAATAATATATTTACTTTATCTTAAAAAATTTTCCTGTACATCATTTTCTATGCCTTTTATTATAATTATTTTCGAGAAAAAAAATAAACAAAATGTATATTAAAAATTTGGCCGGTTTCATATTAACTCTGTTATCTTAAAATATAAAATTTGTGTAATAGCAATGATATTTGTTGCCTTGTTTTTTTAAATGCATGATCTTGTCGTGTGCCACCAAATGGGTCTTTCTATTTCATCTAAGTCGTCAGAGATATGATCATCTTGCACTTTTTTTCTTCCTTCATTTTTTTATTGGTACATTCACCAGGCTTCATTTTGCTTATTCTCATTGCTAACTATTATTTGCACATTTTTCATATATTGTTTAAGCATGGTAGTGTCTTAATCAAATTCACTTAAAATCTGTTGTTAACTAATCTCTAAGAGCCACAATGTACATACAAAAGTTTTGGTCTGATTGAGATGGCCGGTAATCACTGCCATGATACTCGGAGAAAATGATTGCCGGGAAGAATGCACAATGGAATATTGTACCATCAATGCCACACAATGAAAACCTTTTTGTGGGGAGCAAAACTGAGCCACTTCTTTTTCAAAGCTATATCTATCTATCTGTCTATATCAATAGTGGCATGTTCCACATTGTTGTAATTTCTTGAATACGACTCTCATGCATCATTCAGTTGAACCTTGTCCTTCTATGGTGCAACATCAAAAACTTGTGCTAAGATTTCGTCTCATAATGCCCTTAGATACACACGCACTCAAAGCCGTTTCTTTCAACCTTCCGCGTTTAGAATGGTCGTTTCGTTTCCATTATTGTTACAACTTTGTACTTAATTTATCCAGTTTACGTCTTGAACAGTTTTACTCGAGCACCCTTGTTTCTCTTTTCAACAAAAATTATTGTGAATGCCACATGAGATTTGGTCTAATAGTAAAAGGGTAAATTTATTCCAATATGGTAAACTATGATTCAAATCTTAATTATGAGAGTTGTCTACACTTAAGTAATCTACATTATCTGAACATGATTGTCTATTGGAGGAGGATACTTATGAAAAAAAAAATTGTAAACCTAATGGTTTTTGTTGATTTAACTCTTCCAAAAAAAAAAAAAAAACAAGCCGTGTTCATTGCACAAAGCTTTTCCAAGATTTTTTTTTTTTTTTGCCGCAAAAAATTAATATTCACTGGTATCTATGTGTTTGAATTATTTCTTTTACAATAAAGTTTAATGCTCCAAAGTGGTCTAATTCTTGTTCTACTAATAAGTTAACTCAGCCTGAACCAGATTTATTGGACTCTAGAGAAATGTATATTTTAGTGGATTTAAACATAAAAAAGCTCCAAAATGTTCTTTTTTTTTTTTAAAGTGTACACATGTTAAAAAAATAAATGCCCTTTTTTTGGGATTTACTAGGGGAAGATCACCTACCTTAATTGTTTAGGGTCAAGGCATATTTCCAAAAACATCAAGTGCTTACGTTTTACTTATAGATGATCGATAAATCAGGAAACCCAGAATCAAAATTCAATCATGGCAATGTATAAGTAAAAAACCTACTAAATGTGTCAATCATGACAATGTATAAGTAAAAAACCTACTAAAAAACCTACTAGATGGTTTTCATATAACTTCAAAAAGACACATGCAATGTTCATTGCACCAAACTTTTCATAGATTTTTTGACAATAAAAAATCCCAAATTCTCTGGTATCTGTGCGTTTGGATAATTTCTTTTACAATAAAAGGCCCGCAGTTTGTTTTTATTATACACATGTTAAAAACTAAAATATCTTCGACCAAAAAAAAAAAACTAAAATATCTTTTTTTTAGGGAAAAAAATTAAGAAAACTGCTTGTTTTTGTTAGTTTTTCCATAGCTTAAAATATAAAGAATTTGATCAAATGAAAACCGTTAATGAAAATTGACATAATCAAGAGCATGATCGAGTAACCAGAAACTGAGAAATTTAACATGTATCTCCACCCACAAATCAAAGTTGGAAGCGCACTTTATTTATACCTTTAGTTTTATAGAAACGTCACAACGTGGGGGTGGAGTTATGTCAAGAATTCATAGATGTTACGTTTACCAATAAAACAACTATGGATTCTCTAGCGTGCGAAATTTTATCTAAACATCGGATATACTACATGCACATTCTTTGATCTGATCTTTTGATGATAGGATATTATTGGTAATTCATAAAGTCAAATATTGAAATGGACGATTTTGTCAAGTACATATGTATCATTGAAAAATGTTATTTGAGCCGTTGAAGAGTGTAGACACCCAACACTACAAGATATAAGAGTGGGAGAGAAAAGATTGATGGAAAAAAAAAAAAAGTGATAGACCCCATGATTTTTGTAAATGAGTGTTAAAGTATCTGAAAAAAATGAGTAGTTCAAATAACAATCCTCACGTATCATTTATAATGATGATAGCTTTACTTGCAAAAGAAACGACTGCACGATTAATGTATATGACACGTAAAAAGGTGGATTTGTCAAATTGATAAAGCTACTCAAAACTTTGAGTCATATATTTTTCAACTTTGAGTCATATTTTTCAAGAGTCCCTTTGCATACATTACCATCTTTTCGGACCTCTTCCCTTCTGCCTCAGCATTATCATCATGCCCTTCTTCTTACTTTTCATTTATTATATTATTATATATTATTATTGACCTAGTATTACTTTTATATATAGACTAGGGACAGGTGATTTGAATTCCATTTCCTCAATTCCTCGTCACTCCCATTACTATGACCATTATAACTTTCATGACGAACAAGCAACGTGGATCGATCATCGGAAGATGTGATATTGCCTTAAAATTTTAGGTTAAGACGTGATATTCGACCCACTATTATAACTTTTCACTTAGCTTTCGTTGGTTTATATCTTCCCAACTTCAAGGTCCCTCTTACCACTTTACCAAACAGCTCATAGCTTCCTATTAGAGTGGTCAAGGAAGTCTACAATTCAGAGAAATTTTTAATAGACTACCATTGCATATTGACTCAAAAGTTTAAGACAATGAGCTAAAAATTTATGAATCTTTTTACTTATATAGTTCTTACTTATTCTATCTCTAATTAATGGGAAACTTTATCATTTAGGGTATTGTTTAGTTGGGAGAAAAAAATGAGGATAAATTTTCGATGGATGAGTTTCATGTACAATTTTACATATAAAACTCATCCATAAAAATTTTTTCCCCATTTTTACCTCCAATCTAGCACATCCTTACACTTAAAATTCCAACACTTACAACATAAAGCGCCAAAGCCCCCAACCAACTTACTTGGTCTTTGGAACAGCATCGTAATATATTACCTATCCTTTGCGCCACCATAGAAAGGATGAACTTTTGCCAAGAAGAAGAATTTGAAGAGCAAAATCCCTTGTCTTTTTAAATAAAACGGCGAGGTCTATTCGGTTGTTGTTGTGGTATTAATTGGCGACAAAGTATTTCTCTTATAACGCACCAAAAAAAAATTTTCTTAGTGCACTAAAAAAATCATTTGGTGTAAATAATAAAAAAATAATAATAATTTGAAGTTCACTTCAACACAATAGTTTTTGTGATGAAGTTTTCTATAAAATATTTATGTGTATTAATTGTCATTTATAAAAGATTTCTATGAACATAATAATATCAATAAAATAGGTAAAAATGAGAAAAATATTATATATACAATAAATGAGTTTAAGTCCAACAATCATTAAAATTAATCTTGTTGCCATAACAAAATTGACACCCAAACAGGAGTTCTACAAGGGAATACCTCATTATCTTAAAAAATAAAAAAAGATTAACTAGAGGGCTTAAATTATTATACTCTGATCAACTAATAGTAAAATGAAAAACACAAAACAAATCCCAAAACCGTTGTTAGTTATATATTCCAGACAAACTGTCCAATCTATGGTGTGAGTTACCATACTTGTCAGTGGTTTAATAGCGATAGTGATATTGGCAAGGGATTGGCTGGGGGTGATAAGTACTACCTTGGAGAATGTAAATTTAAATCTTACAGAGGCACCTCGTCATGTGATGAGATTGCGTGCGTAACTCTTGTGCTTTGGTAGTTAAATAATGATTAGTTTTACGGGCCATTTACTAGTAAAGGTACTTTGCGGTCTTACTAAAAAATAATGATCATGATTGAAAGGAGATAATCGGGATAATTTTATATATTAATTAACATGAACTAACACAATAAAATATGTCAATAAAATATGAAAAGATAAATATTAATTAATGTAATAAATAATTAATAATGCAAAAACAACTGACTACAAAAAAATTAATGTCATTCAGCATAAAAAAGAATGTCATATTTTTTTTTATAGCAAAAGAATGTCGTCTTTATACAATAAAATGAAGGGAATAAAATTTTTACCCTCACTTTTTAATTAGGACAGTATCATCTGCATGCACAATTAGTGAAGCGATCAGAATAATCATCAGATCGTAAGCTTCAGTCCAAAAACAAAATTTACAATAAAGCAGAAAGAATCAAAGCCAAGCTTCCGCTGGAAACTGCGTCGTTTTGTTGGTGTAAGGGCACGAAGAGCTCACAAAAGCATTCACCAAGTGAAGATACGTCTTGAGATCGTGACACGTGGCAACATCTCCTTTCTTGAGGTACGGTGAGTCCCTGCTACTCAGTCTCAACTCTTGTCCAACATCAGCGTACACCAACCGCATCTCCTCCACGCGCTTATGGAACCAGCTCTGTAAGTGCGCCACGGGGACATCTCCATTTCTTGCCACATCATCATTTTTAACCACGAAACCTGGCACCTTCGTAATGACATCATCTGAGTTAACGATCCTCAGGATCCTGGTCCCACTTTGTTCCATTTGCTTCCTGAACACGTCATTCCCCACGCGGGGCCCACCAAAGGATACCACTGTAACCATTGGTGCATTCTTGAACGTGGTTGTTATATCATACGCGCTGAGAATAGCGAGTGCGGCTCCAAGGCTGTGGCCGGTGATGGTTAAACTAAGTGGTTCGCCACCGTAAGATTGAATCACTCTTGCAATTTCTTCCCTCACCATGTCTTGCAAGCTTGGACTTGTGGCTGTTTTAGACACATAGAGACTCAAAAATCCATTTTCCACCATGGGACTACCACAATTATTATCACCGCCGCTGTTGTCGCTATCGCTATCGTTGTTGCCATGATCGTTATTGCTACTCATATGACCCGGTAATTTTGTTAAAGTAGCACGTAGATTTTCCAACCACTCTAAGCAAGTGGCTGTTCCTCTAAAAGCAACCACCACGTCACGTCGACCAAGGCGTGCAATTTCTTCTTTGTCATGGCAAACAGCCACATAACCAATCCAATTAGATTGGTTGCGTGGCAATTGATATATTTTATGAATCCATTTTGGCAAGTGAATTCCACATGTGGCTCGCAAGTTCTTAGTCATCTTGTATCCGGATTTTCCCAATCCGGACCGGGTCAAGAGCGAGCTCTTAGGATATCGGCATGTGGCATAAGTTGGAGAAGAGGTGTCAAGGTCAAAAGAACGATAGGCAGCTTCAATAAACTGACCATATCTTAGGATCTCCCACCGCAGGTTGTCATCAAGAGGATCCAACATACCTTCCCAGTGGTTGATCCCTTGGTATTGCATCCACTTGTGGCCAAGTTTGGGCGAGTTGCATTGCCTCATTTCATGCTTGAGACGACCCCATGAGAGCTGAGACTTGTTGAATGGCAAGCTAGTGGTGGTGTTGCTAGTGGTAGTAGCCTTTGAGAAAGTTGGGTTGGGTTTGGACATAGAAGGGGTAGTGTTTGGTTGAGCGGTTGCTCTAATAGCAATTGGCCTCATTATATAGAGACTCTTTTGCTATATGTGATTGGGATGTATCTTCACTAGTGGCTTATCTCACACAATTGCTATCTATATGCATTGCATGGCATTTATATGAGTAAAGTGATGAAAGTGGACGGTGGTGGAGGCGAGTGAGAAAAGCAAGAGAGAAAAAGTGTGTGAGATTTAGTTAGTGATATATTTGTGATGAATGTAAAGTCTCTTATAATATGATCATGTCAGGTTAAGAAAAATAAATAAATATAAATACTCAAATTAAGTCATATATTTTAAGAAATTTTTACTTGTGTAAAGTATTTGTGTTTATCTCTCTTAATATCATATTGATTATATTAAAAAAATTCCAAATCTATAAGTGACATCATATGGGTGACTAAGAAATGGCTGCGGAACTATGGGTGAAGTGAATTAATGACGGAAAGGAGTGAAATTACGAAGAGAGGGGTTGAATCTTGGAAGGATTTTGTACCAAAGATAGACGAAGTTGAATCTTGAAAAGATTTTGACGTAGGTGGCGGGACCAACACAAAAGTCATGAATAGATGATGACAAAGGGATTTTCAGCCCATGGGAGGCACGTGCGTGAGTGTGTCTCTCACTGCTAATCGGCCACGGCTTTGTCCGCGTAAGGTAGAAATGCTGGGAGAGGGAGAGCAAGAGATTGGTCAAGCTTCAAATTAAGTGGACACTGGGACATGTTACTCATCAATCATCAACCATATGCAACATTTAACACTTAAGCAATGAAAAACATCTTTTTAGTACACGCTTCAATTATATGAATGATTTTAGGTTTAAAGATTAAAAAAAAACTGAAATAATTATATGAAATTAAAGTATAATTTTTAGAGAATTCAATATATTAACCAACAAGCATGTAGCTCAATTGGCAAGGGATTGTACTAGCTTAACTAGAGATTTCAGTTCAAACTCTAGATGTGCAGTTGTGTAAAAATTCGGAAAAGAGAACTTGCTACCCAAATGATCTTATCCAACTTGAGTAGGATTGCCTCTAGGAGAATAATACATGTGATTTCAATCAAGAAAGAATTCAATATATTAAAAATGAAATATTTTACATTTTATATAATTGTTTATCTTTAACAAGTATTCTTAAATCACTTGAAATATTGACTCGAAACATTTTTGGGTTGAACTCGAATCATACTTTGGGTTGGCCTATCTCGACCCGAAATATTTAAAAATTATATTTTTTTTAAGCAAAATTAGTGTTAAATTATGAAGCTTTTGTACTTTAATTAATTAATATATTTTATATCACATAATATTTTTGTTTGATTTAATTTAGAGCGAATAACATATTTGATCCTAAGATTTTATATTTGATATCAATTTAGTCTTAATAAAAATTTTTATATCAATTTAGTCATGATAATTTTAAATTTGATATCACTTTAGTCTCATTGTTAAATCTCACTAACACTGTTAAATAATCATCCTACCTGAATTTTTTATATCTTCGACATCATTAAAATAAAAAAATACTCCGTCACCCCCAACAAGATTTCATTGAGCCGCAATTCTTGGAAGCCATAATCAATCTATCCATTCTTCCAAAATGGGCATGACAACAACCCACTAGAAAAAACCCGCTTGTCTTCCTTGCATTTTGCCAATTTGGGGTGGTGATGTGGCTTGCAGTGGTAGCACACAGTTGTTGTGATGGTGGGGTGGGTTGCCGGAGTTGCTTCATGGTGTGGGCTGTGGCTTCATGGTCACGGCTTAGTTGGGCCTCCATGGATGTAGTGGTGGCTAGGTACATGGGTGGCGGCAATGGTTGCTGTGCGTGGGTGGTGCGGTGGTGGCTAGGTGCATGGGTGGGGCGGTGGTAGCCAGTTGGTGGTTGGGTGGGTCGGAGGATGAGGGAGAAAGGAAGAGGTTGCAACTTGCTTGTAGGGTTCTAAGAAGTGCAGCTTGATGAAATCTTATTGGGGGTGAGGGGGTATTTTTTATTTTCTATTTTTTTTAGTTTAATGATGTGTAATTTATCAAAAATCCAAGTACGATGATTATTTAACGGTGTTAGTGAGATTTCACAGTGAGACTAAATTGATGTCAAATTTTAAAATATCAGGACTAAATTGATATCAAATATAAAATCTTATAACCAAATAGGTTCTTTAGTATTTAATTTATTTTAAAATATGTATTATAAAATACCTCTTAAATTTTGTTTTTTACTTCAAAAATATTATGACATTAATATGCATATGGTTCAAAGTTGTATATGTTGTTTAAATATTGATTTGACCTAATTTGACATGGTCATTGATAAGGTGAAATATAAGTTTAAAGAAATGACTGGGGCCAAAAATCAAATTAGATTCGAATCCAGATAGATCTAGCCTAAGCGGTCCTTTGTATACCCCTATTGTTTACTAGCATTAGCGAGAAAAACATGCTTCCTAATCAAATTTTAACAAAAGAAAGTAAAACCTTCCTTCCAATAACACCCGTTAGCGTTAAAAGCAATCAATCAAACACGTTTTAAGCAATTGGTTTTCTTATTAAAAGTTAAGATTGTATATTCTATCTGTAAAGTGCACCCTATACTTTTGAAAGACAGATCCGTTTCCTTAACCTTACTAAAGAGTTATTATTTGTTTACGTTTAAGACCGTTGTAGATACTATATTTTCTCATGTAAACTAAAACATTTTATTACTAAAAGTAAAAATCCAGAGAATCATATATTATATATTACGGTTTGTGTCTATCAGATCACATTTGGAATTAATAACCTTAGCCAAAGGCTCATGTGCATGCTCATTTATATATAAGACTGACACATTCGCTTTACCATGTCATTTTACTTGAAGATGCTTTAGAAAATACCAGATATAGTCATTTCATTTCGCCAAAATTAGATTTGTTATAATTTTTAGTTAAAGGAGAATCTGAAATCTAGAGATACGAATTAAAAAGGGATAAGAAGATGTTGATACATTATTACACTATACCTCAAATATAAGGGTAATAACATTTGTCATAAAGACAAAAAACATAATTTTTAAAAAAAATTTATATGTTATTTATGCTCATTTTTAAAAATGAAAAACTTAAACTAAATAAAATTATTTTGAGGAAAATTAAAACCAAAAAGCATCATGTTCTTAATATATATATATATATATATATATATATATATATATATATATATATATATATATATATATATATAGCCGTCAAATATACAGTAAAAAGCCAACGAATGAAAGAAAGAGACCTGCTTAGTTGAGCAGGTAAGATGCTTCAATATTTTTGACACTGTTCATTCTTATCCAATTCCTCTCTTTTTAATTTTTGCTTAAACTATCTGGATTAAAGTTTACGAAAGAACAACATTGTGGATTAAGCACGTTGCTTTTGCTCTTCTTAACGAACAGGTCTTATAATAATAATAATTAGCATCAGCAGTTGATGGATAGTGAAGAATCCAACTAAAATTTATCTTTTCTCATTAGTATTAATTCTTGTTGCGAAGTTGAGATCTATTAATTAACAAAAATGTTGCTTTGGCAGAAATGTGTCTCGTAAAACTCACATAACTTAAGGTAGGTTATGGTCAAGAGAAAAAGCAAAGGAAATTATTAATAATATAATAGTGATGAAAGATATTTGAATTTAATTGGTGATTTATTTTATAACTATCATTATTAATTAATTAATTATAATAAGCTGTTGTTTCAGATGTTATTTTACTGATTTGCCTTCTTGATAACGCACTTCATTTGTGCTTTTCCAACGCTTTTGTATACTTTCGTCATCCATACCAAAATCTAGATTCTTAAGCATCTTATTCGGCGATCACGCCCCCATAAAGAAATGAGCAACGCAGCTTCGTCAACATGGTATGGTTTCAGACATCATTTCTATCTAGAATTAGACTTCTAATGATTAAGTAATCAAAAAAATGAAAATCAATGAATCCAATCACCTAGGATTTGGATTTGTTAGGTGGGAGTTGCAAGAAACGACGAGGTTGGATTAGGATGAGAGAAATTCTTGGGTGGTCATAGAGTACCACGTGAATTATGCTCTCAAACAATAATATAATAGTATTTTAGATAAAAATGTAAGTTAGTGATAAATCATATTTTAAGATGTTATTATATTATTGGCTGTGAGTATAGCCATATGGTACTCCATAAATATCCAAATATTTCTCGATTATGATAGCTTATATTCCTTGATATAAACGCAAATAATAGAGTTTAATTTATTGTAAAGTTTTTTTTTTATCATTTCATTTTGTATTTATATATCACTTAATGAGTTGTCGGCCGGCTAATTCAATGGATAAAGTACGTTGTCCTTCATTGTAAAAAGGGTTAAATAAAATACCTTTTAAAATATAAAGGGTTTTTTTTTTTTGGATCAATTACTTTCGCGGTTAATTTATTACATAATAAAATGATATACTCATTAAATATAAACATAAAATTTTCTATACTCACAAATGATCAAAATTAAATTTAATATTATATGGCAGCCAGCAGGATGTTTTTGAAGCTCATCTGCTAATTAAAGATGCCACTTATCCAAGATCATGCGTGAGGTGGGCCGCACTATATATTCACTAAAGCATTTGGATTGTAATTTAATTAGATGGTACAATTGGAATATTGATTTGTTGGGCATTTTCTAACCTACGATTTTCAGGCGGAAGTGGATTTGACACGTTACTGACAGAAGATAAATTAAAGAACACAGTTCATCTACGTACGAAATTGTTATAGTTATCTGCATATTACATAGATACTTTTTTTTTGGGTAGACATATTACATTGATACTTACATAGACAGAGTTAAATTATAGATTATCCAAATTAACTTTAAGCTTTCGATTAATGCCCTAAACTTTTAACAAGGTAAATTTGATGAAAAAATAAAAAGAAAAAGAGTAAGTAAGAAGCTAGCATGGTTTTCTTCAACAAAACAAAAGCACTCAAGACTCTCCACAAGAGAGAGGAGCAGACAAAACAAAGCCGAAAACATAAAAACAAAACAACACAAAGGAAAAGCTACTAACAAACACAACCAACTCTAGCGGAATCACAATCACAAAAAGAAAACACCAAACAGACACAGCCGACTCTAGCTAAACCAAACCCAGCAACTACAATGTGAAGAAGCTTCCGCCAAACATGGCACCACCACAGAACACCGCAACAGTAGCCCTAAAACCAACATCCAAAAGCCCAAGAACACAAATAGAACCTGCAAACAACCCAAGAGAACCACCAAACCGCAGCACAACACCCACCAAAAGTGCAAGAAGAAGGCACCAACAGATCACCAAACCAAGACAAAGAGAGAAAATCAAGCACCAATGCACAACAAAAAGGGCACACCGAACCACAAAAACCTAAGGAATATAGAAACCTGAAAACTACCCAAAAATAAAACTAGCAGAGCACACAAAAATGGTAACCAACAAACCCCCAAACACCAACCAAAACACAACAGACAAACCCCTCCTGCACAGACAAGAGCAACCAACACTACAACAACAAAACACTTCCAACACACAAATAAGAAAGATGCCCCTCAACCTTTAGACCAGCCCTTCTTCTTCCTAGGATGACCCCTCTTTCTTGGCAATGTAAAATCTTGAACTTGATGCACCTTTGAAAAGCGCATCAATCATAGCTCATTTATTACTGACTCGGAGACTTAGTGCCTCACCTACATCCCAAGATACCTTAGCTTCCACAAAGTCTTCTTCATTGAGCATCCCTTCTTCTTCTGCAATATCATCTCCCTTCAACAAAGAACCTAATTTGAACAGAGGGGTATTGAGGCCCCTTATCAACTGAACCCAAAGTGGAGCAAGGGCTGCCTGTTGATCCTGATCTGACATTGCATCCTTATTCAAAAAAGATTCACATACAGGCTCTCGATGGACATAGAATGCTCTTGGGCCCGGAGAGAAAGTCCAGCTCTGCCAATATAATGCTTGAAACTTGGAGGATAAGCTGGATCACTATAATCAGCCTCAAAGCAGTCCAAAGAATCTAAGGCCTCCTTACTATGTTGAGAAAAATAGGCTTGCACCGCAGGCCCACTAGAAATGCCATCCGCTTCTTCCCCCTTCTCATGTAAATAATCTTTGGACCCCTTAAGAAATTGTAATCCATAACTAAAGAATGATCATATCCACCAATAGAAGAGAAAGACTCATTTTGGACTATGTGCATCATCGAATTAATAAGTTTTGCTTCCAAAAATACCCCTGTAATCTCCTCAACCTCACACATTAATGACGTTCCATTTTTAGGTCTGCATGCTTGTGACTCGACCATGATTTCATTGTCCCCAGGAACTGAGCTTAAAGCATTTACAATCTCGAAAACACACTTTTGCTTCACTTCCTTCAGATATGATACACTGAAAAGATCATCCATTATTCTCTCTAGCAACCCCTCAAAGGGCTTCATATTAGCCATGCTGTGATCCTTATCATAATCATTCACCTCCTTAACACACCTATTTGAAGTCTACGATAGCCCTTCTACCATCTCTTTAAAGCTTTTACCATCTCTAAGATCTCCATTCTAATTCTTAGCTTTCCCCATCAATATATCAGCCTTATTATCTTCAAGATGGACAAAACTCAACCACTGCTGCCATACTTTGAAAAGGAAACTTTCAATACTTTCACCCTCATCTTGATACCATTAAGATTTTTCACAGCACTGTTAGATTCCTCCAACTTCTTGAATCGGACAAAAGCAAAACAATTACTATTTGATTTCCTTCTCTTAGGAGAAACAAACACATCTACAACCTCCCTTTCACCTTTGAAAATTTGTAAAAGCCAGTCCAAAGACATATCTAGAAGGAGATCGTCAATGAATAGAGATACAATGTCCTTCCAGTCCCTGTGAATGTACTTCTTCCGCACCCATTAGTGCTCTACCAATCCTCTCATTGTTGTGATCCCTTTCTTTTTTGAGCATCTCTCCATTTTTGTTGTGAGACCTTCTATTTTCCAAAAGCGTGAGAGCTTACCCGATGTTTGAGCATAAGCATGTAAGACCTTCCATCTTCCAGAAACATCTCTATGTTTTTCAAACAAAAGCATGTTCAACACGCTAAGCATTGTTCAATGTATTCAACAAGCTAACTACGAAGTTAGCATGGTAGTTATCAATTATTTGGGTTCAAATTTGGATTGATGGCTCACTAGTTTTGATTGTTACAAGGCACGATGCTATAACATTGATGTTGGTGGCGTGTTTTTAAGATCATATTGAGAGAAATCTATAGTATGTTTGATTTTCTGTTTAAAAATTTCTAAATCATGTTTTGAATAAAAATTTCACTCTAATAACTTTTGACCAAATTATGGTTTTGAAGTTTCAAATGAAAATTTCAATATGGTATTAGTTTTTATTTGTTTGTGTTTTAGCTAAATTGAGAATATGACCTTATTTGTGAATGTGGCACATTGTTCACGAGAAAGTGATTCTAAACAAAGTTTAGGACTATTATTGATTTTTAAGGAACATCTATTAGAATGAACAAAAAATCATTCACAGTTGTCACAAAATTAGGGTGCATGGTCTAGGTTGACCGAACTATCTGATTAAAGGTGTGTTTGTTAAACTTTTAAAAAAAGTGATTATAAAATTTAATGTTATATATATTTTAAAAAATTGAAAATTAATTTTTTTTAGAAGTAATTTTTTTAGCTTTTATAAAAAAGTTAAAAATAGAATTTTGTTAGATTCTAATTATTTTTAAAAATTTATCCAAATATGAAAAAAATAAATTTTTTATCAAAAAAATCACAAGCAAACATATTTTAATTCAATCTAACAAATTCAAATTAGAAATCGATTTAATAATGGGTTTGAAAAACATATTCAATGACTCTACTTAAAATTGTGTCATTTTGATTAATATAATACATATTTGCTAGTCCATATGTCAGGCCCATTGTCACTGCTAATCCATATGTCAAGCCTATTATTGGTGCTCACCTATGCTAGCTAGACACTTATCTTTGACAATCACATAAAGTGTTGTGTTTGATATGCCACAGCTTCTCTTTCTGCTCCCAAACTAGCACCTATGGCGGCTTCTTTTATGCCCATCATGTCTAATGACTAACTTGAAGCTCCAAGGCTTTTCCAAAGCTCCAATTTGATCTAAACTGCTCAAACTAAAGTTCTTACATGCTAAGCTCTATTTTGTGATTGAGTGTTGATATATCCTTCTAATAATCAACCTAAAATTCCTTCTTATTCAAGATTTTATTTACTTCTACTTACGATGACATGAGTTGTAATTTATACAAGATTTAAAGACTATTTAATACATATGAGTGAAATTTTGAATTAGAAAAATCTTTAGGCATACCAATTAGGGGAATTTAGTATTTTTCTTTGTGATTTTCCCTTTTTATGGCTTTGATTTATTGCATCTATAGAGGGTTTCAATTCTTTTCCCTTGGAAAATGGGATAAGGCTCCTACAAAATGAGATTGTTTATAAAATGAGAAAGTGAAATAATATCCACAATTAGATTAATAAAGTGGATTGTAACCGTAACACATTAAATGATCTAAAGCATGAAAACCCCTTTACTTTCTTACTTTAGAAACAAATTCAATTTAGAGGAGCTTTCTCCTAGAAATTGATATGTTTTACTTACTTAAAAAGTATAACCTAACTATTCTACCTTTATCAAACCCATTCTAGATTGAATTAGGTTTGTTTTGGATATCCATTTTGGAAGTAAAAAAAAACATTGACCCAACCTAATCCAACCTTAAATAATTGGGTTAAATTTTACATTTTCTAGAACTTGACCGAAGCTAACCCAACTTGTGTGCCACTTACACAAAATAATGTAAAATCGAAAAAATGAAAAATAGAGAAATGGATGAGAAGGCTTACATATATTCTAGCAAGTCCTTTGTTTGCAAGCTACTTCCACAAATCTCTCTCTTTCTCTTTCTCTCCCCCTTCTCTAGTTAATTTTGAGCTCATCATAGGTCTTTCGTGAGTGTGCTTTGTATGATCTTCTTGCACCTAGCAGATAGTTGTGGACTAATCTCCCTCATCAAATCAGTCCATTGATCAAATGAACTCTTTAGTTCACTTTGAACTCAATACTTAACATCCTTAAATTTGAGGACAACTCTGAATGCACACACCATTCCTATAGAGGCCCATTCACTACTTGTAACAAAGAATAAAATCTCTCAGCCTCTAGATTAGGGACCTCAATGGAAGGTTCGAGATACATTCCAAACTTAGGGTTAATACTATCTTTAACCACGTCTTGATAATGACTATAGTTATTCCCCTAAGTCACATTATCCATATGCTCATAACCTGTGTTGACCCCATTGGAACTATTTCCAACATGGCCTATACTAAACTAATTGACCATTTCAACTTCACATGCTTAGTCCAAACCCAATAATCAGACTTGAACCCAAGTTTGTAAAGTTGATACCTAATGGTCTCAATGTCAAAATACCTCCCACATTTGCACTTATTACATAGACACCTAACCTTCCTTTCATCAATGAAAGTTTATGTTTGATATGCAACACCTAGAAATTGCTCAACACCCTCGTAAAATTCTAGTTTAATCCTTTCAATTTGGGTGCAACCTATCATACATCTATGATCGGTTGCAAGGAACATTGCTTAGCTTGAATAGATTTTAAACTTATAAATTACATAAATAGTGATCAATCACAAATTACATGGTATAATTACTTTCAATTTCAACCAAAATTTATGCAGAGTCTCACTTTAAATTAGGAGTTTTCACTTATTAGATTAAAATAATTTTTCAATCAAGACGACTAAAGTCTCAGTGGAATCTCCCCTAAAAGTAGCAGCATCCTTTAATTACATTGAATCAATTTTAACTTAAAACAACTTAATCAATAATGAATTAAATAATAAATTATTTACAAAAATTTAAGCTGAGTTTTTCCTTAAATTAGGAGCTTCTATAAAAATTGACTGACTATTCAGAAAAATATACTCAATACCAAACACATGCAGTCATGCAATTCAGTTAATCCTAAAAACTATTCTATAGCACATCCTTTTACTTCACAATATGCAGTCATACAACACCATAGGACATAGTTCAATCAATTAGGAAAGAATGCTAAGCCTTCCCCTAGTTAGGCAATTCCATTCTCATTCTTCTATCCTACATTTTATCATAGAAATTATAAGTCTCTAGTTTTCCATAAAACTTAATTGAAGTTACAAATTACACATTATACTTACCTACACTCCAAATGCTATGCTGCTCTAAGCTCCCAATAGTGACAAATGTCTCTTCGAATGTGCTCTATACTAAACAAAAGAAGAGAAACATATAGGGACCCTAACAAACAATTGTGAATAAAGAAATGCAATGGCAAAAAAAAGATCAAATAAAAAGCAAATTGATTAAAATGCTCTACACATTATCAAGAATACAATGATGGTCTCTAGCAATGTTCAAAAGGCTCTGGCAGCAGTGCCGAAGTAGGTGGCCATGGGTGGTGGTAGGGGGAGAGAGAAGAGAGAGGAAAGTGGATAGGAAATTGGGGAGGAAGAAGGGGATCTCGCATTTAACGTTCGGATTCGCTCATTACCAAGGGATTATCGAACAACAACATTTTGATTTTGTTGGTAACATCGTCGATAATGGAATAATTTGCCAAATAAATAGCACGAACTTGCCAACGGATTATCTGTCAGTAAATTTAACAATTATCAATAAAAAAAATTATATATCGACAATATTACTATCGATAAAGTAAAATGAAATTAAGAAAATTAATAATTACTAATAGTATAAACGTTGATAGTTGCATAAAATTTTTTGGATATATTTTTGATGTGACCTTCATCAATAATATCGTTGATAATTATTTGTGCTATGTGGTGGTGCCACTTTTTATTAACGATGTTACTGATGGATGTATTTGAATTTTCTCTCCTGTTGATATCTGTCGGTTTTATCGATGAATTTTTTCCCACTGGTAGTGTTCGGTTTTCTGCGTGTTTCTGGTAGTAAGTTAGAATTCCTTTCAATCTCATTATTTGATTTTTTTTTCTATTTAATATATTGTTACTAGTAATTAAAAAAATGATAGATTATTATACTTTCATTTTCCGTTTTTAAGATTTGTCAGGAAAATTATTAAAGTCTTAAAAAAAGAAAGTAAAAATTTAAGCAATATCTTTATAATTACGAATAAAAATGTATTAACTAATACTTTCTTTTGCTTCTTTTCCCTATCATTTTTGTTTCCTTCTTTTTTCTAATTTCAGCGTAGAGCAACTATGCAAACTACTCCCCTTCCACCCGTTTTTCTCCTGCTGGGATGCTGCTTGTTCTTTTCTTTATTCTTTTTTTTTTTTTGTTGGGGGGGGGGGTATTCCCTTCATGAATGTTCTTGTCTTGGCATGTTTAAATGCCTTCCTATTTCCCTTTGATTTATGCTTCTATATTTTTTATTTTTTTATATGATTATTATTATTATTATTATTATTATTATTATTATTATTTAGATTTTCCTTAATTTCTTTTTTTCCTTTTTTAGTATGCTTTTATACTTTTTTATTTTTTGTTTGATATGATTATTATTATTTTATTACTTTTAGATTTCCCTTAATTTCTTTTTCCTTTTTTAGTCATACCAAGGAAAAAGACATATGAGCAAGAAACAAAATATGGTATTAACAAGAGAAATAAAAGATGAAAGATAAAGTAAGAAATATATTAGACAAAATCTTCATTGTAAATAAATTGAATATTAATGGATAAAATTTTAGCCAACAACTTTAAAATTAATCAAGTGAATCTTGTTTTGGTCTTGTAGTAAACATTTTTATAATCAATACTCAATATTGGGTTCCTGAGTACTTATGTAAATTGTCAAAGTGACAATTCTTTTGGATTGGAGGGAATATATACAATGTTGATAACTGCTTAGCTTTTAATTTTTTTAGTATTTATTTTCCACTTAGCAAAACTTGAATAGAGAGACAAGAATATCGGGGAGAGAGTTTGGGAATAAGCATTTTCCACCCATGCATAACCCTCGTATTTCCAACATGTTTAGGGGCACTAGATAATCTTTTTCTATGTTCCATTTCCAGCATGTTTAGAACATTATATGATCTTTTTCAGTGATGCACTTCCAACATGTTTAGAATATTATATAATTTTTTCCAATGAAGCATTGTACCACATAACATGGCCGTTAAAAATTATGACAGAACTGTCTAGAGTGAGAATGGGTCAGGTAACAGTTTAGTACTTAAGTCTGAGGGGCCTAGACACGTGACATCATGGGAGAAAATTCAAGAAGAATAATGTTATTTGGGTATTAGAGGTGGACATTAGAAGAAAAAAACCAAAAAAAAAAAATTTGTTTCCTTTTATTATTACTAAATACTTTGTATTTTTTTTAAGATAAATTTTTATTTTAATCCCTAACAAAAATTTTGAAGGATAAATTAATTTTTCAACATTTAAAAGTCTCATTATAATTTTTCACCATCCAAAAAGAAGAATATATTAGCCTTTCTATATAATTCTATACCATTTAAAAATTCTTACTATTTTTAGTACAAAGGGACTCCACTTTTTGAATGACAAGGAATCACAATAAAATTTTTTTATTTTAGAGATTAATTTATTTTTTTGAATTTTTGTTTGAAATCAAAATAGGTGTCTTTTTTTTTTTAATAATGTATTTCCATTTTTCATATACGAATAACATTATTACACACACAGACACAACCCTATGGTCAGCCGATTGCGGAGCTCTAATTCTGACATGATCAAGACCACTGGTGACCAGCTACCTTAACTAGCCAGGCAAACAGATGATGAGCAAATTCCTAACTAAACCGAAACTTTCCATGTATATAAATTTCATGGTCTTCTAATGTTCGTATGAACAGACGCAGCTAACATTCCTTTTAAGCGCAAACTTGCATATTTCATGTTCAAGGCCTCTTCAACAATGTATTTATACACCCTAAACCCTAAATATATAAAAAAGAAAACGTCTTCGTACTATTGCAAAAATCATGAAATCTATTCCATCAAAACTATCAAGTTTTTCTTGCCCTTTTCTAAACAGTGAAATTCATACCATCTTGTTCCCCTTGTCGTCATCCCATAAAAATGATAAAATCTTGATATTATGATATCCATCGACTTATAATAATTTTGAATTAATGCATGCTTTCCTATTTTTTGATGATTAGCCATTGGCTCAAATCCACAGGTATACTCTAAAAGAGTGGCCACTGTATATTTTCCTGTAAACTTCATTTTCCTCAAATTTAGTCGAAGGTTGTAAGTAAACACAATTTAGGAAAACAAGATGAAGACAGTTATATTCCCATAATCTTGCCAAGGAATTATATCTCCTCAAGAAACTTTCTAAATAAACAAATAAGTTAAAATGAGGAGGAAAAGATATATCCTTACAATCAGTGAGTGTTCCATCCTTTTATGGTTGTAATTTTATGCCAACATGATTCTTTAATCGGTGGTTCAAAATTATAATGTTTTACCAACAGGATTGAGTTTAATAGAAGAGGATAATCCCCCACATATGGTGAATATGGTTTGAAACTCAGCCAGGGAAAGTGCACAAATTTAATATCCGATTGTGTCTTGTACAAAATTGTCTTTAATAGAGAATACTCATTGAAAAAAAAAAAAAACTCTAGTGTTTTTTACATTCAAATAAAAATTGATATCATTTCTTATTGTACTGAGAAAAAAAAAAAAAGAGATAACAGTACCTAACTTACAAAAACAAACAAGATTTTCAGCAAAAGTGGTATGGTTGGTATATATGTTTATCCTACATAGCTCACTTCGGTGCTTTGTGTGCATCAGCTTGAAATATCTCAGGCTCTAGCTTCATCTTCAATTCCTTCCTTTTTTTTCCCCAGTACAACAATTGTGTAGGAGAAAACCCGCCGCGGGGGGGGGGGAGGGAATGGCGGCTTCTGGGAAAATTGTCTTCCAAAAGTTAAAATTATAAGAGTTGGTCCCAATGAATGGAAATTTTCACAAAAACAAAGTGGAAGTGAGTGCATATATATATATATATATATATATATATATATATATATATATATATATAGAATTTTTAAATTCACTTACTAAAATAATATAGCATATAAGTTAATTCTTGGATGAATAAATAAATTATATCATTTTATTTTATATATTAATCATATTTATTTCCTGACAATTTTTTAAACTCTATAGCATTGTTCTTTCACTAAAATTAGACGAAGTTAGATATATTATTTCCAACTCACTAGGGCATCCTTTCTTCTTAATTATTGACTATATTTAGCGAACTAGACATTGTTAGTTGAGAGGGAAAATCAATCATAGCATTGATCAAAGGATGAAGTGATCAAACTCATCGGAGAAGGTTGTTGAATAGAGAGAAGGGCAAATGCCTAGACTGGAAAATTAGAGATTAAAAAAAGTCATCTTAATAAATTTGGATGTGGACTACTGTTAATCCAAAACTTGGAGGGACCGAGGAATCCTTCAGCTAGATTCTAATTAAAAGTAAAATATGAGTAGCTTTTATCCATAGTTATTAAACCTGGTTCGAACTGATCAATAGTAAAATATGTGCTCAAAAATCTATTTTTAGTGCAAATGGGATTTGAACTCAAGATCTTGAAAAAGATAGGTACACGCTCTAACCATCGGATCAAGTGTATAGTTCTTTTATGATATTTCGATAATAATATATAGTTTTCACCTAAAATATGCTAAATTGCTAATTATTTATGTCATTTTATTATATTTATTTGAGATTTAATATACTTTTATATATTTAATTATATCTGGTTCAATTGATTGAACCAGTGACCCACTAATTAAACCAATGATTCAACCAATGACTCAGTGACCTAGAGCTTTAGTCAAATCGATTACCAGGCATAGTTTTATAACTATGCTCTTATCTCTTTTTTTTTTTCTTTTTGGGTACTAGCTCTTATCTCATTTTTACCCTCAATTTTGAATCTATAATAAACTGAGTAATGATGTTGCATTAACTTCATGATCACAAATTTTGTCATTAAAAAAATATCAAATTTCTCACAATATTTAAGGTAACTTAATTTGTACAAGCAAAATATTACAATCTATATAAAATAAATGTATTATCTAATGACCCATGTCGGAATCTATGATAATTGTGTATAGAGAAATCTGTCTTAAGTATTATTTTTTTAACGAATATGTGTATGAGAAGAAGCCATGAATATTGAAGATAAGAGACAAAAGGGGAAAAAAGAAAAAGATTATGATATTTCCTAGAATCTAGACCGTTATCTCTTTTTTTTCGATAATTGAATAAGGCTCAACTCTCAAAAAGAGAGGAACAAATAGGATACATACAAAAAGTCCATAAAGAAAGGGATAAAACACAATACATGCTTCTCTAAACACAAATTCCGATAACATAACACACTAAACTTGAAACCCAAAACACGATATACAAGCCTGAGGGACCTTGTGACTAACATTGGCAATACTGAACAACTCTTACACTCTTTCAACTTCTTGACAAGTTTCCCAAAAAGACACATAGGCTTCCGGTGGCCGCCGCAACCATTCATCAAGCCGTCGTATGCCACTTCGTTTCTCATGGCGTTGCACCACATCACGACCTCAAACCAGATCCTCAGCCATCACACACGCACTGCGGCATGTAGTCGTGGCCTCTTTCTTCAAGCACATTGTCGGATCTACACCTCATATCCCTGTACTAGGTTGAGGGAGATTGCTAACATAAAATGAGAACATCTTATGTAAGGCCATTTGCCCGTCACCTACACCCAGACCATCCACAGCCACACCTTCACACAACCGAGACTGTAAGCCATGTCTCAATCAAAAGATGGTTGATGGTCCAACACAAAGGGAAGGAAGAAAGCCATGTTCACTAGGTGTTACACAATAGCAATTATCTCTTAATTGTCTCAAGCCACCTGCAGGATGCTTCAATAATCTACAATTATTGCCTAAAATTAATTTCACATAAACTAGATCAGATCAAAAGCTCAATATACATCCTCAAAATGTTAAAAACAATTAAAAAATCACTGTTTATTATCATCAAAACAACAACAACCCCCATGGCAGTGCGCTTGAGTGCGCCATTTCGCCCTTCAAAGCTTGGTGGTCTGGATACCGCCATGGGTCGCAGAGACGACTAATAGCAGTTCAACTGTGGTGAACTGCCTGGTGCGAGGAAGAAGGAGGGCGCCACTAGATCTCACACCACCAGTGCTGGTTTCGTCCGTCGCCGCCGCTGGGCCATTATCTCTCTCGGGCTTCTTCTGATTTTCGTATTTTGGCTTTTACTTTTTTCATTTTATCAAACTTTCCCTTTTTAAGTGAACAAAACAAAAGCCCGCCGAAATTGGAAAATTCTCAAATCCACGTATAGTGGAGCATAATGACTCACAGTGTTGATCTGGCTGCAATTAATCATATGGTATTTTCTTCTGTTTCTCACGAAGACTTCTCTTTTATTGTTGATTTCACTGCAGTGTTATCTTGCAGCCGCACTCCACCCCCTCTTGCCACCCTCTTCTCTTCAGCTTGGAGGCAGAACCGGCCCCATAGAGGTGGCTCAGCCCCTCCATGCCAGTTTACGGTAACCTTTCCTTTCCTTTGTAACCAAGTTCATCACTTCAAATCATAGATCGATCCATTATGTAAATTCTTTCTTTTTAAAATTCATTATAGCACTTTTTAAAAAATTACAATCATTTATTAAGTTTTTGGATTACATGTAGATATGCGTAGAAAAGTTATGGTATAACTTCTGCACCGCTGTAGAAGTAATCAAATAATACAAAAGGGGCGTTACAAAATTTGTGTTTAAGTATGAATATAAATCCTAAATATAAGTAGTTAGTTATACGGCGCTTTTGAGGCTTTTCATTTAATTTTGTGACCTAATTAATAGTCATGTGTCATGTGATATAATTAAGTTTCTACGTTTCACTGTGAAATTTAATCATAAAGCAAAGGGTTTTTCTACGACACAGATTTGGAAAAATGGTGATGTCAATAAAAAAAAAAAAAAAAGATTTGGAAAAATGGTGTATACGTAGATAATTTATTTTGAGTACGTACTTTGACATCGCTAAAGATCAATAATAATGGATGAAATCAGTTAGTACCTGACCACGCAGCTGGAAAGTGAAAAGCAAGACCAAAGCCAAACGATTTCCAAATTCTTTGTATGACAAATGATTATGGCACTTATAATAGTGAAAGCTCGTGGTTCTTAAACCTTTAAGCAATGCTGAAAGCAACAATTCGTTCAGGGAATGCGTTCTATATTAGCTTTAATTTTGGATCAGGTTTACTCACTTGAGGGAGAATATATATCTCAACTCTCAAGTGATCTTGTCAATTCCAACTTTTACTATGAGGTCGTCATGTAGTTTCCTATTTTTTCCCCAATTGTTTTCTTCTTCCACTTCGATACAGCAACTTTATACCATCTTTCATATTCAATACACTTTGCTGCTTAATTAGTGTAACAATCAAAACTAATGCACTAATGTTCTGTATCAATTGTCAAATTTTATGAAAAGTGTAGGGCATTAAGCAAAATATTAAATTATAAGAAACTACAATAAAATTATTGTTATAGAATAGAAAGTGTGAATAAAGCCATTTTCTATCGAAGTTTATCTGCGGCTACCCAGTTAAACTTATCCTTCTTGTGCCCGGGAACCCCCAAAAAATGGGTGAAAAAAATCCTTATTGTGCCCATCAACCAAACTAGCTAGTACATTGTTGTTAATAATTGACAAAGCCGTTAATGTTTTATCATATATGCTCAAGAATTGCACATTCGCACTTAAATAAATATCTTTACCCTCTTGAAGTAAGTTCATGTTGGGAACTACTGTATTTGGATTGTAGGACTCTTGCATCTGCTTTATCATTCTTATGGACCATATAGAAATTTTCTCCAAGTTGTTCATCAGTCATAATATCTAAAGCAAAATTTACGATAACAAAATGGTGGGACTTATCTTAGCTGGCCTCGACTGTGCCTGGATTTGATACTATTCACCACCGACAGAAAATTCGAAAGCTTAGCGCATGCAAGGTTAATCATCATCATGTTTTGTTCAGCCAAAGGATCAAAAACATCTTGTGTGCTTACTTTGCTTAATTACCATGTTTTCATTGTCATATATTTGAGAATATCGTAACTCTGGGTTGTTTTCTTTTCTTAAATTAAGATACTATTAGTCAATCAAAACTATTGAAAAGGATTTTCATAAAATTATTTGATTAAGATATTTAGGAGACATCTATTATTTATAAGTAAATAGTCTAATTTTAAATATTACATGATAACTCCTAATTATGATTGAAGAAAAATTATTCTCATATAAATTTTTTACTCTTCGTATCTTTCTAGAAATCTTACTCTTTTCTTCTGCCCATATCAACGCTCCCTATCGATCCTTCGCCTTCTCTCTGTTGCCACTGCATATCTCTCACTCCTCCTCTGCTACCTGCTGGGGCCATGGAGGTCTTCCCTCAACCTTTGCCATTAGATCATAGTTGCCTCTTGTACTTTGTTAGAATGCGATGCCTCTCGCCTATCCTACGAAGAGGAAAGCAAAGCCATGAATAACTCTTTTATTGTCACTGATTGCTAGTGTTGCTATTTTCAACCATCGTTGTGACTCACAAAAATCTTTTTCCATCGGTTTAATCTGTGCAATTAAAACCTTAAGCTTCTTACATCAAAATACTTCTTCTCCTCTATACACAATTTCACTAGTTTTCATTTCTCTTCAACAAACTATTCAATGAATCATTGAGTTCTGAAGTTATTAAGAGGTCGTGATATATTTTAATACAAGAAGCTTATTTTAGTTTTTTAGTAAACAAAATAACATATACTTTATTTAAAAAATATAAACAAAAATAATGACGAAATATCAAATAAAAAATAAGAAGGTCAAAATAAACCTATGAAATCATGTGCATAAATATTAGTAATATATAAAGCATTTAATTTTGTAATTTAGGTGTGAATTGAAATATTTATGTCATTTAATAATTAATTTTAGATAATAATCTTCATTCGACATGATTATTAAATTATGACTATATGTCATGTTGCACTGTCAAAGAATTTCAAAAGTTTAAACGATTGCAAGTTTGACATCAAATAATAACTTGGTTTGTTTGATAGTTAGGCACATCAATTTTTGCATCAAATTTTTTTTTTAAAAAAAAAGAAAGAAATTACATTTTCTTCGATCCAGAAATCTTTCTGACATCAATTCCACATAGAGGTCACAAAATTTCAGACAAATCATGAAGTAATTACGTTGAATCTAGAAGTAAATCATGGTTACAAAACTTTAAATGCATTCTAAGAAATAAAGTAGACATCTTAAACCCTAAACCTGGAAATATACATGTGAATAAGATTATTACCATTGGGTCAATCGGAGATTAAGCTACCTAGCCGGCCTTTCATTCATATATCACAATGACTTAGATTCAATTCTCAAGTTTTCACATTGATAGATAATCTGTAAATATTTTTGTAAGTATTCGATGAACTTGGAGGTATGTCTTAACCCTGAATTGGTATGAGTCTTTCTCTTAATTTAAATTTGAAAAAAAAAATTTATTACCATTGGATAATCAATAAGAAGCTTATAAACTTCTATCGAATCAATGGTGCTTAAACTTTTTGACTAATCATGCATGAGAAACTTTAAGATGGTGTTTGATACATTACCTAATAAGATTACTGATAATTCAAATTATCACTTAAAAAGATTATCACATTTTAAATTGTTGATAATGTTCCAATGTATTGTTTGATATGTATAGATAATTTAACTGATAATTCATATTACCTTGTTTAATATTTAAAAAAGATTATAAGGTAATATATATCTTTTACTAAGATGTCCTCCAAATAAAAAGTACTGGTAATAATAATAATAACAAAAATAAAAAAATTAATGATTATTATTATAATTATATAACAATAATACTTCTTGGTCAGCACCAACACCATGTCGTCTTGGAGATGGGCCTTCTTCTCCTTCTCCACTTGGATTCAGCGTTGAGGATGTGCTGCTATGAACAGAAAAAGGGAGGTGGTGAGGATGGCAGTGGAAGCCATTGTTCACGACGGCATGTGGATGTGGCTGTTGTGGGAAGAAAGGTTCAAGGTTGTGAGAGACGGGTGTTTGTGTTGAGGGTATTTTTGTAAACATAAAAATTAAAAGACTGCCATTTGAGTGGTAATCCAGATAGACACCGCAATGGAGTTAATATAGGTTGCCAATAGAAAGGTAAGGAGAACAATTCATCTATGATCTATCCTTTCTGCGGTAAACAATATTGTATTGGAACAAGTGTAAGAGAGTTTCTCTTTCGCTGAAAACAAGTTTGTTGGAAGTGAAGGTGGTGTGTACCAGTGGGAGGCTCTCTTTTTATCTCACCTATTAGCTGATTTTTTTGTGTTTGCTCCTAGAGTGGTCCATTATTCTACTTTGTTAGTGATGTTTTAGTGGCGTCCACCACTATCTGGTGGTTCTTTACTATCTGGCCTATGGCTGTGATTCTTAGTTCTCCAGCAATGTTCAAAATCAAAAGAAACCGTTGGAGGGTGATGCAATAAAGTTCAAATTGAAAGTTCAGCTAGGTCAGGTGTTGTTCATGTGTTATTCATTTTTATTTCATCTATGAATTCGTATTACAAGAGAAATTTAAGCTTGATCTATATGAGATAGTGTCCGATCAGAGAGAATGGATATAGGATATGGCAGCACTATATTGTAAAAGCTTTCAATCTTAACGTTTCTGTCTTTGTTCTTTGGCCCTGTTACATGAATATCATCTTCAGAAGTTGATGGCTTGTCACTGAGAAGAGAAATCATGCTGCCGGCATTTTTAGCATTGGTCAGCTTCACATAAAGTGGGCTTGGCATTAGAGTATGCCATATGGAATGGTGGATATGATTAGATTATTTGGCATTGGCTTGGATTGGAACTCGACCAAAAAAGGCTAATTCAACAGTCTTAATTTATTCTCCGGTATCCAATTAAACCTAATAAACCATTATTTTTTCCTTCAACTTATTCAATATGAGACTTCTATATCTCACGTATACGTGCCTTCGACAACAATGATATCCCTTTTTCTTGTTTTATTATTGTCAATCTTAATGTTCACTTTATATTTAATTTCCTTTGCCTTTGCATTTTGTACTTTCTTTTTGTATTTTGTGGGCACATTTAGGAACAACTTTGGTGGGCTTATTTTCGTCATTTGTTTCCTTTTTGAACTCTCTTTTATTTTGCGGGCTCCTTTTGGGTCATGTTTGGTGGGCTAATTTGCTCCTTTTCTTAAAGCTTGAAAACTCCACGCAACCTTCACGTGTTTTTTATTAGTTGGTCTTGTCTCAAACCGTTTCGACGTCTGACTACTTGTCCCGTTTTAGAAACATTTAGGAATATTGACAAACACACCAGTAGAGGATATATCTGCCTCGAAAGAAGTACATCTAGGTTCGAGCCAATAGAGTCCGCAGTGGTTAGGAACCCTCCCGGTCCCCAAAACCCCTCCCCCTTCCCAACCAAAAAAAATATATATATATTAGCAAAAATAAAGAAACATTTTTTAACCTAAAAAAAAAAAAAGATGATTATATCATTTGTTGACAATGACCAAATAAAGTTAGTAGTCTCCTCCAAAAGTCACTGAAGAGATTTGAATATGTGACCTTAATTTAATACCACTTATTAGATCAAGTATAAATGATTAGACTAAAACTTATATTTAATGACGAGGATGCAACACTATTTTTTTAAAGTTTCATATTAACAGTATCTAAGCATAAAGAATTTCACACACTATAAGTGCCATAAATCAAAATATTAAGCCCATCAAAATTTCAGCACATTATTTTAAAAGCAATGTTGATAAAAGAAAAAAAAATCATTTGATGGGGGAAAGAGAAGGGGATGGGGATCGAATCCCTATATATGCGAGATTACAAGGCTACACTTTCACCACTTGTGCTCAAGCCCGTCGGAGCATAATTCTCTTCTAGCATTGTTGCAGGGTCCAGCCAAATATGTAAGGGCTATTGCGGAGAAAAAATAGTAAGGACTAGTAATTAGTTGCCCTAGCCCATCAAGTTGTAAATTCTCTGGGCCGATTTGTTGACATGTATTTATTTATCTATTTATATAATTAGAGTTTGGAAATATTACTTTTTAATGATTTATTTGATAAAGATATAAATTAATTTATACTAAAAGATTTAAATTAACTATTACTTAAACTAGATAAATATTTTTTTAAAATTATATTTAGATAAGTTCTTTTGAAAAAAAAAACCTTAATAATTTTAAATTAACTTTAATATTTTTTGAAGTTATGAGTCTAGCCAAAATTGTGTGGGATTAAGTCGAGGCAAAATCCACTTTTTCCTCCATATTTGGAGCCAGCTCACATGTTTCGTTGAGCCATTCGAACTGATCCGTTGGATTCAACTCATCATTTTGACACTCGTACCTCTCAATGTGCACGCGACCAGCACTAAGAGATGGACTAGACTTCCTCCTACTCCGACAGACATGCAATAATGGGAGTTAGAATCAACCTGCATTGCATCCATGAAGGCTCAGCTGGCACTGAAATTACATGATAATTATGAATTTGCAATTTCTAGGCTTTGACATAAGTACATAGAATTAAGAATTGAAGTATCAAATTCCAAATTGAAGTCAAATAACAAATCCTACAATAGAAACCAGCCTCCATTACCAAATTCTATTGCATCAAAAAATGTAAATTCTGTTCAGATTTAGAGTCCATATTTAATGATTAACCAGTTGATTTTAACATATCTTTTGACTTTCTATATGACATATGTAGACAAGTGAGGCATATATGGTCAATATTTTTATATTTGGTTGGCAAGAAAAATTGCGTGTAAAAGAGGGGACAAACGCATATAGTGTCGACAAACAAATAGGCAAACAGCGTGTTTTGAGGTAAAATTCAAATCTTGAGTACTAACTAACATAAATTGCAATATTGCTTTTCATAATTAATAAGCCCATTTTCTTCTCTTTGAACAGATTTGCATGTCTATTTGCTCATCAAAGAGGAGAAATTCTTATATAGTTCGGGAGCACTATGTGATTGTCCTCTCAACCAATTATGTAAGTGCATTTTTATGGGATTATATGTTAGTGGTAGGTCCTATATAAAATAAACTTACATAATTGATCTGAGAGTATAGCCATGTGGTACTCCCAGACTATGTAAGTATTTCTCATCAAAGAGAACGCGTATTGGTATCCATATATTTGACTTTGCAAGGAACTTTATTTACAGCTCATATATACTGAGCACTATAATCAAGACAGCCAAATCTACTTACTACACTTTTTGGTCGTCTTTGATTAAATATATGAGCAGAACGCGTTTGGTGTTGGTGAACAAAAATATGATGTAAAGACTAGCTGTAAACAAGAACATAAAATTATAGATCTTCCTTTCTATCACCTTCTGTTAGCTTTCGGCTACATAATATGTTAAATAGCATTTAACGTTGATGTTAAATTTGTGCTTGGAACTTATAAAATATTTAAATTTGTTTTTTAATTGCAAATATATATATATATATATATATATATATATATATATATATATATATATATATATATATATATATATATATATATATATGTGTGTGTGTGTGTGTGTGTGTGTGTGTGTGTGTGTGTGTTTTTTTTTTTCAGATGTGAATAATGTGTTTTAATGAGAAATATATGGTACATACTATCTTTTTTTATTGAAACCATGAGTATTCCTCTACCCAATGCAATTTTGCTCGAGTTAGGTAAGGTTACTAGATAATAAAGCTCTTCTTTCTAAGTTTTAACGCAGTTATATGCTTAGTGCTCGAATCCAAGACCTCTAGTTAAAATAAAACAGCCCTGTCAACTAATGACCTACACACTCGTTACATTGGTTGGTATATACCGTTTAAAACTGCTTGATTTTTGTGTAATTATAACAATTTTGTAGTGAGCCCAACAGGCCCAATGACATTTTGGAGGCAGGACGGTGGTATTTAGCAAGAAGAGATCAAGGAAATAAGCAAGAATCATGTGAAATGAACATTCCCCTTCTAAGTCTTCTTCTTCTGATCCTTCCTCCCTTACTCTCGATTCTTTTTCTGCTTCTCTATTCTCACTGAGCTCTTAAATCCATCCAGGTTCCTAATTCTTCTCCGCCAGGAACTTGACCTCAGAGGACTGCTTATAGTGACACGATTCCATTGGGAGCTATTGTAGCTTTTGTTGCTTTTGGTTACTGTTACATTGCACCTAGCTAGTTCTTTTATCTTAGCTCAGGACTCCATTTATTGGATTACTATTTTTCATCATATTGTTCCATTAATTGAAGTTGAATTTTACTCATGAAATTGAAATTGTGAGTTGAAATTACATTTCAATGTTAAGCATGATTCGATTGTCAAATCAAAACTTAAAAATTGGAAGTGGATATATTTTTAAAATGAATTATACTTTTAATAATGAGTTATTATATGGGATGATTTAATACATTTTTCTGTTTTAAATTACTTTATTAGGAAAGCTAAATAAAGGGGAGAAAGAGAGAAATTGAAATAAATTAACTTTTTATATTTTTTCTTTAAAATTACCTTACTATTAGGATAGAAAAAGAGGGAGAGAAAGAAACAATTATTTATTTATTTAGGTGGGAGGGGATTTCTAAACCTTCAAGCTTGCAAAAAGGTGAAGAGTGTCACCATAAATTTAGTGGCTCGAATAAACAAGAAGGAAGGATTTTAGAAGGCATCTTATTCAAGATAATAATACTCATATGACAAAAGTCACATTAATTTGTAACATCCCTTAGGCTATCAGTCGAAGATCTGTTAGGTATACTTTCTATTGGTTCTTTTGATAGCTAGACAGCTTAGTTTGTTCCTATTATCAAGCACTTTACAATTGTTGCTAAATTTAAAGTTACAAACCATTTAGAATTGCATAGTTGAACTTCAAACGGTACTTAGCCCATCTAAAATATAACATAGAACAAACTAAGTAGGTACAGTTCCTAAGATTTTCATATATTCACCTCGACACTCCAGGGTCAGTTAATCATACCCCCAAGACAGACCTGCAGCTTGCCCTACCTGAAATTCAATGGAAAAGACAAATGGGGAGAGAATTATAAGAATCCTCAGTGATTCTAAATATACCCAGTTGTTTCAAATTTTTACAAACTTTATAATTATATATAAAGGAGGCTGAAGCCAAAATTCTCGATTATCCTGAGGCAGATTAAATTTCAATTTAAATAGAGTCAAGTAGTTACATACGCTAAAAAAGAATAATCAAATCTATCTATAGTAAGCTCTTAGATTCGCCCCAATTGCATACTCTATATTCATAGAAACATCTACTCATGTATATGGTCATATGATTATATTAAATTAATATTATAAAAGTTTAATATTGACTAAGATACCTGATTAGTATGAGACTGATTTTTAATATTTTTGTAACAATAAGATCTTTTTAAGAATAGTTTTTCAATAACATTAAGTACTAATTAGTTTAGCAAGTCTCATATTTCATGTAGTTTGAAGTTATTTACATAAATTATTGCAATTTATAATTTAAACATAATTCATATATTAGATACACTAACAAATAATTAATTTATTTGTTAAGAGATGTAACACAAGTGCAGAGATGTACTTTTATAGTAAGATATATATATATATATTAAAAAAAATTTTAATGATAATTATTTATGAGTTTTATAAAAAATATTTTAAATAAATTATTATTAAAATATCTATTTATTTATATTAATAACAAATTAAAATTAAATTCTTATCATTATTTTATATTAATATTATAAAAATTTAATCTTTACTATGGTATTATGATATTTTTTAGTATTATTGTAATAATAAGATCTTTTTCAAAACTACGTTTTAACAATATTAATTACTAATTAGTTTAACAAGTCTCATGTTATAATTTATTTAAACATAATTAATATATTATATGCACTAAAAATAATTAATTTATTTTTTAAAGGATGTAATCATGTAACCCACAAGAGATATCTTTTTTGTAAAACACATACATTAGAATATTTAATGATAATTTTTTATGATTTTTAATAAATTAATATTTTATTAAAATATTATTAAAATATATTTATTTGGCATTTTTTGGTTACAATATTTATTTAGCATATAGTATTATTATTTTTATTTTAATTAGTATTATTACGTAACTATGATTTCTGGCTAATTCTGATTGACGTGTAAGTAAGGTAGCTGATGCCCTAGTTAATTTCGCTTTAGTTCAAGAATATGATGTATGGTTGTGAACTTTCCAAATTTTCTGTCTCTTTCCTAAAGTTTTATTAAGTTGATTAATAAATTCAGACTTCCCATTAAAAACAAAAAAATAACTATGATTTGTGGCTAATTCTGGCGTTTCCTTTTGAAATTCTTCACAAACGACAACTATTTAGTTGGTAATGTGTTTACGTTACTTGAGTTAGAATAAAGATTTTTTTTTTTAAGAGATATTGATTTATACGTAGCATTTATTAACATGTTGCATATTATATTATCTAGAGTAAATTATCTGTCTCTTATTATACAATCCTCTTCTCTGTATTAAAACATACACTCCCCTTTCTTTAAAATATGCCAAAATTTAATCTGTTTTTAATTTTTTTTTTGGTTAAGTTTCCATTATTTTATATTTATTATTTTATTTTTTGACCAAAATATCTTCTATTAATAATTATACATAAGATGAAAATTTTTTTACAAAATAAATGATATTATTTAGATAATTATTAACAAAAGGCTCAACCAATATAAACATATGGGGAGCAAGCTACAGACAGAAAACATCACATACCAAGATCAAGAGCAACATCTAACACCTATCATTAATACATGGCACCTCATCCTCAGTTATCATCCTTGCTACTTCCAGGATAACTCACCAAAGACATTGACGGATAATAATATAACGACAGTGATGTATATATAAATATGTTATTTTTTAATTTTAATTATTATTATATTATGAAAATAAATTATTAACAATACTAATAATTTATGATGGATATTTTTTACACTGCATACTTTTTATATTTTAAAATATTTTTAGGCTATAATCTGTGATAATTAATGTTAAAATATTAATGTCAACAAAATACTTTTAACTTTATATCAAATTTTATATTTTTTAAAATCATTAAATAAGGATTAAATAACTTTAATAAATATAGTGTCATTAATGTTAATATTAATATATCAATTCTCAATAATTTATAAAGATGAAATAATTTTAATTATGTTAAATAATGAATAACTAAAAGAGATTAATTTTGATACATTATCAATATAAAAGAGTTTTACACTACCGTTTGATATACTTCTATTTATAAGATTTTTAAGATAGTGAGTGGTTGAGTTAAAAATTTTTATTGATATGATAATATATAATTAGATGTTTGAATAAAACTTTTTTACATTGATAGTATATCGAAATTAAATTATAATTAAAATAATAATGAAAAAATTGCTAAACTCCAACTAATTTAGCTCAAGTCAGATCGCCCTATTATAGAGTAAAACTTTCACAATGCTATCTTTTTTTATCCACAAAACTTTAACTTAAAACCTTATTAAAGGGGAATAAATATCAAACCATTTATCTCCACCACTATCCACATCTCCTTCATCTCGACTCGCACCCCCGTTTCCTCCATCTCCACCCTACCACCCTTGCCCTCACTCCCCCAAACCCTAACGCCCTCACTCATCTCTTTTATCTCCAACCCACACCAAAAAAATGTAGTCAAAAGATTGAGAATACTGAATAAAAAATGGCATCTTTAAGACACTAGTCTTCTGGTTTTGCAATGATAGGTGGAGGTGGGAGTGGGGGTGATAAGTTTAGAGATAAATGAGATTAGGGTGGAGATGAAGGGGATGAGCAAGGTCGGGGCAGTGAGGGTGGAGGTGCCACGTGGTTTCACATGTATGGCCATTTAGTAGTCCTAGTAAACAACTTAACCTCCACATTTGGATTCAATTGACACAAGGACTAGTTGTGTTCAGGATATGCACATGTTAGGGGTCTTGGGACAATTTTTTTGTTTTTTAGGGACTAGTGGCATCCATGGTTACATGGCATGCACATGTTGGGAAGGTTGGGACTAATTTCTTTTTTAAGAGACCAATGTCTCTAGAGATAACATTACCAAGAAGCGATTTGAGAGTTTACTTTACATTGAAATGATAAATAACATATTACAATGTGTGATTAGGCCTGATTAAATTTTAATGTACAAAAGCTCTCTCTCTCTCTTCTGTCTCTCTCTCTCTCCCCCTCCTTTTTTTGTATTTTTATTAAAATAATAAAAATGATTATTCAATTATGTAAATAAATAATAAATGATATTAATATAAATTATAATAATATAGTTTTTTTCGTTATATTATGTAATAAGATGTACAGGCAAAAGATATTAAAATATATAAGAAAAGTATTATACATTTGTTGTTGGTAAAATACTTTTATTAAAATAAAAAATAATTATTTAAAAATTATAAATAAATAATAAATAATATTTATATAAATTATAATTTTATAATAAAAATAAAAAATTTAAAATTATAATAAGAAATTAACAAGTATTGAAATAATAATATTTATTCTAAAATTTTCAAGTAAATAATTAATGAAAATTATTAGAACCTTATACATCATCTTATATAATACAGTATGTTATACAATGTCATATTTAATATTTTAAAATATTAAAATTTTAACCGACTTTGTGCTATTAAATTTTATACTTTTAAGGTCTTAGATCATCACATCTTATGTTGCTAGGTATGCCAAACGGGATCCTTATAAGCTGAAAATGTAGTATGTATGTGCCAGTCTTGGTCCAGTGGTCCTCCCCCTAGACTTACGCACTTCATCATCTAAACCACAATATGTATGTATTTATTTATAAATGCACAAATATCTATTCTATTTATTATAATATTTCAGAAACATAAACAAGAAATTTTTGCTAAGGTCTTATTTAGTACACCTAATGGGATAAGATTTGATAATTTATGACTTGATTTTATAAGGCCTAATAAAATTTTAATATTATGCAGCAATATTTGATATGTCATTGTACAAGATTATAATGAAAAGTAAATATTTAACTGAAAAACAAAATTATAATAAAAATAGTAATTTAATTAATTATAAATATACAAATAAAATATTTTTATTTTAGATAGAATTATTTTAAATCTTTCTTATTTTTATTATAAACATTTATATTTTATATTAAATAATATTTTTATTCATTATATAATTTCAAATAAATATTTGTTATTTCTAATAAATATTTATATTATTTATTTATATATATTTTAAAATTTTTATTATTTTCATAAATATAAAAAATAAGAAAAATAAAAAAATAGTTTTTATATATTAAAATTCAATCAAGTTTAATATCACATTCAAAGACTTGATTGAGTTATATATTATATATAATTAAATTGATATTAAATATTTTCTATTATTTATGCATTTTAATAATAAATTATTTTTTATATATTAGTTTTAATAGCTTTTATATTAAATATTACTATTTAAAATATTTATTTATTATTAAATATTTTATTTAAAATATATATTATTTATTACTTTTATTAATTGTTTAATAATTTTCCTTTTAAAAATAAAAAACAAAGAGTGAAATAATCCTTGAATATCAAAAGTTAATCAGGTTTAATACGACCTCTTTAGGCTTAATTAATTTATCCATCATTTTGATATATAAGGGGTTATGATGAATAAGTTTATATAATACATTGATTATATCAAACAATATATGAGGTCATAATATATAGTATTAGCTTATCATATTATGCTAATATAATATACCAAACACACCCTAAGTAGCACTTTCCTGTGCTTCTAATTCTCTCCGAGATTTGAAAATTTTCTTTTATAAGTAAATATTCATTTTTTTCTATATTATTTAAATTAAAATTATTTAAAATTAAAAAATTACAATGGTTGCTCCACTACAATCCAAATTCCAAACTCACTATCCCACCGCTCCACTACAATCCAAATTCCAAACTCACTATCCCACCGCACTATTTTTACTATCGTCTACTATCATTCAATTAAAATGAAGTATTTATTACCCACTACTCCACTATCTCCATCTACAATTAGAATAAGAAAAAATATTAAATAAATTATATCAAAAATTTAAATTTTTTATTTGATCACTTATTTTAAGAAGTTAAAATATGAATATAAAATTAAAGTAAATACTTCTTATCCTCTTATTGAAATTATTTTTAAATACTTTTATTCTCAATATTATAGATCATTATAATTCATGTAATAATGTTATTATTACTAGAGAATGTAAGAGATGCAAATACATTGGAATAATCTTGAAGTATCTAGAGTAAGAAAATGCTTCTCTAAGATCAACATTAACCCAGATGGCGTTATACTTTTCTTTTTCTTTATTTATTATATATTTTATTGTTCATCTTCATTATCTTTTAAGAAATAATAAGAGATACTTTATGAAAATTAGTAATGGTTTTTACTTGCAGTTATTATTGCTATATTGGAAACTTTAATAAATCATTACAACGATAGAGGAAAAGGGAGAAGGAGAAAAACAAATAGCTTTTTTGATTAGTGAAATTTTTACTTAAATATTGGAAGAAAGCATCCTAAATTAACTTTTACTTTTTATGCTGTATATATTTCCTTGAGTTTGGTTTTAAGAAATGGTTACTAAGAAGTTGAAGACAGAGGAGGGAAATGAAATTAGAGTGATTTTTCTCAGTTATTTAATCCTCACTTAAAAATTGAAGGTAGATATTCTCATAATATGAATTATATTCTTAGTGAGTCATCATATGAAATGATTTTATGATTTTTTAAAAAAAAAATATTTTACTAGGAGACTAAAGAAATAGGATGAGAAGAAATGGATTTTTTTTAATTTTTTTTATTCTCAGTTAAAAATTAGAAATATACATCATTATAAAATAAAATTTTAATAATAAGTAATTATATTAAATAGTTCTATAGAATTTTCTTTTAAAAGATTACTTTACAAGGAGATTAAAGTAATGAAATGATTTTTTTTTTTTTTTGCAGAGTTTTATATGTATAATATGAATTACACTTTTACTAATGACTTTGTTTATGCAAGGGTTAAATATATTTTTAATCTAAAACTATTTTACTATGACACTAAAGGAAGGGGAGGCAGATGAAAATGGAAATTTTTTTAGTTGATTGATCCTTATTTAAAACCTAGAGATAGGTATCCTTATAAATCAAATTACGGTTTCAATAATGGATTGTTATAAGGAATAATTCTATATACTTTGTTGTTAGGAAAAAAATTACTTTACTAGAAGGCTGAAAAATGGTGAGTGTGAGATAAATGAAGAGAATTTTTCATTTTTGAGTTGTTGGATCCTCGCTTATATAATAATTTATACTTTGAATAATGAGTTGTTATACAAAATGGTTTTATAGAATTTTTTTCTTTAAAATTACTTTACTAAAAGTGGAGAAAGAGGAAAATTGAATGAATTTTTCTTTTTGTTTGATCATCATTTAAAAATTATTAGAATTTGTTTTTTAAAATAAATAATTAATTAGACTTGCAATAACAAGCTGTTATCTGAAATGAATTTATTACGTTAAGTTATACTTTCATCATTGCTAATATTTTCTTTTATTTTAATGCAGCTTCACAAATGGCGATTAATATTACGATGCAGTGCCATGCATAAAAGCTTGCTTTGCATCATTCACTTTCCATTTTATTTTTTGAAATTCAGCCTCATTTTTTGTGTTATTCATCTTCTCTTATTTCATTTTTGTTAATTTTTATGCCAATCTACTGTCAAACACATTCATTTTTTACTTTGATTTTTTTTACACCCCATGCATCGCACGGGTTCTCACACTAGTTTTCTTTGTAAAAACACAGACAACGTAAGTATAATTTAATTTGTATTAATGTCTATGTATTTATAGCTCATACTATCATGTATCTGAGTTTTTCTATATTTTCTTAATTTAATAATTCTCCTAATACGTAATAAAGAAAGTATTAAATGAAAAAATAAATGCATCTAATATCTTGTAAATATAAAAGGAAAATGCTTTTTGTCACAAATAATAGTTCGTACAACGACACACGAACGTATAAATTAACCTGCATTTCATGTACAATTGAGACAATGTATGGTAATATAGACCCACAATAAGTTTTTGCTTTATTTTATTTCCATCCATATCAGTTCGTGCATTTTGTGCCACACAGCTTTCGTACTATATAGCAAAGCTGAATATAAAAAGTACTCCCTCCATCTACAAATATATGTCACTTTGATAGAATTGGTACATTTTAAAATCAATATGTCTAAATATAATTGCATCTAGATACGTTGATTTTTAGAATATATTAATTTCGTCAAACTAACAATTGTTTGCATATGAAGGGAGTATTCAATAGTTTTTTTTTTTAACACTTAAGAGAATTATTTAGAAGATATTTTAGGAGAATTTAGCATTTGTGTATGTACACATTTAACGAAGGTTTGGTTTGGTAGTGCTCTTTGAAAAAGTGCTCCAACTTAATTATGAAAATATAAGCCAATTTTTTCTATTTAGTAAACTAAGAAACTAAGATGCTTTTGCTTTTAGTTTTAAAAAGTCATGAGATGCTTTTGAGAGCACTCTAAGATACTTTTCAAAGCTAATTTATACTCTTCAAAATTTAAAAATTTATATAACTTTACTTTCTTTAATCATAGTAAAATTAGGATGTGTTTGGTTAAAGGATAAAAGTAGGAAAAAAATTTTTGTGGATGAAGTTTATATATAAATTTACATATGAAGCTCATCTATAAAAAGTTTCTTCCTTAATATTTATATCTATTATAATTATTTTGAATATTAAAAATAATTTTACCAAACATTATACTCTTATGACTTTTGAATATAGAAAATAAATTTTATATTATTTTATCAAATAATATTACTACAACTTTTTAAAAATAATTTTTAAAAAGCTCGACAACACTAAGACATCAACAGTAATACCAAACCAAGGTGGAGTACTACAATTTGTTTCAGTACATTAGTTAATGGTCACAACTGAACGAAGCATTGATTAACAAATCATTCATAACTTTTTAGACCGCAGAAGTCATGCGTGTGTGGACCATAAGCCATGGTCCATATATAACTCGATCTCATTTCCAAGTTTTCAACTCTGAAGTTGCTAATTCGGGCTATTAATTGAGCTTTCAATACACACCTGATGCCCAAAATACGCGAGTGACCATTCAGAAAAATATGTGCGCAGGATTATGACAATCTATGACTGAATTTTGAGTCGCTGTTATGATTAAAATACCACCGACTGGGGACCGTGCCATGTTTTTTTTTTTTTTAATTCCAAGTCTCAAATTCAACACCCCCATGAAGTGCCCACCGTCCCTGCTCTCTCTATCTACCTTCACTATGTCTTGTAGTTATACATTACTGAACTAACAGGCTATGCAACAGGAGAATTCTAGAGTGTGAGAGTATGGAAGAATCAAGTGTTTAGTCGTTGATATATTACTTTAAACTATGATTTTATTTGTCAATATTTGGTTAATTTAAATAGTTTGACATTTATTTTTTAAAATAAAATCTTGAATTCAAATATTGTGGATGAATAAAACTAACACTGAAAAATTTTATATATATAATGGGCCACTTTATAACCGAATCATTTACAATTGTATTTTTTTTTATAGGTAATAAATGCTTTAAACTCTCCACAAGAGAGGAGCTAGCAAGATAGCACAGCAAAATGACACAGCTATAGCAGAATACCAAACCAGAAAAAAAGAAATAGGAAACACCAGTAAGGTTAAAAGAATAAACTCAGCAGAATCCCAGCACTAGCAACACGCCTTCAAAGATGTGGATAATAATGGATCGCCTGATATCAAGTTCCTTTCCCCAAGTAGCTAAAAACCAAACCTTTGCACAACTTTTATAGATCACCACAACTCCTCAACTTGGCACAACTTTTCATTTACAATTGTATTAGGTGATACATTACATTATTATTTATATATACCGTTATATATATATATATATATATATATATATATATATATATATATACCGTTATATATATATATATATAATCAAGCTTTTACTGTTAAACCTAAAAAAAAAAAATGTATCACACGTGGCATTATTTTATAAGGTTGTGATTATTTCAACTTTTTTTTTAACAAAAAATAATTTTTTTAACCATAAAAACATTTTCTATAAAATTACTGATCTCAACTTTTACTCAAGAACTTAAAATAGACTGCTATAGAGTAGAAATTAAGATGAATAACTTATATAAAAAATGAATTTTCTAGTTTGAAAAAAAAAATCAATTTTTTTCTTTGAAAAACAAAAACTGAAATAAACGCATCATTAGTTAATCAAGCCCACCTAACTCCTTGTGAGTTATAGATGGTTGAGTTGGCTTGCTGTAAGGAACAAAAACCTCTATGACGACGGGTTAATTAGTGGACTGAGGATTAATGTTCTGCATTAATTTCTGGCTGGTCATACAGCCAAATACATACTATGCAATAATTTCACAACTCTAATGCGCGGCTTAATAATTACTCTAAATCAGTGATCGTGACAGACCGTAACAGAATGTTGAATATTATACCAACACTAATGCATGCATGTTAAACTTTTATTTTCTATAATGAGTCAATTTCATTAAAATTAGATTAATTAAAATTTAATAAAATTTCTATAAGGATGATTTACATAAAAAAATTAACATTACATACTACATTAAGCATCAAAATTCAACAAATATCAAATGAGGTAACACATTGCATTGCTTCTTGAAACACATATTGATGAAGATAAGGGTCTTGGAACAGCCCAAATCTTGTACCTAACAACCTGTAAATCTATATACCGAAAAACACTACCTATAAATCTCTAAGGTTTGGGGACTTAAAAAGCCAGATTTTAATGTCTGAGCCGCCTTCGTTAAATGACACTGTATCGTTAAGCGGCTCTCTTTGGACTACTCACTTTAATCACAAAGGGACCATTTCGCTACTTGAAAACTTTTGCATAAAATTCCTGTATAAAGATCCTTGTTTTGATCTAGATGGACATGTTGTTATTAGCCGACACAGATTATCAAACCAAAGGCTCATTTGGACCGCTTCGACCACCTATAACCTAGGTTGGGATAGGTTTTTAGGGAGGAATAAAAGTCTTCCAATAATATTTGATTTATAAATTGTCGAATACAAAAAATTAAGATGCTGATTAAATCTGTTCAGGTAGGATGATAATCTATTTAGAAATAGAGAAATTATATATATTCAGGATTTTAGAGTTTATGGTTTAAAGTTAATAAATTACATCTAGGTTTCTAAGTTCAAAATTACATTCTTCTCGAGGGGCAGCAATTGACTTATTACAGCTACGGCCTTTGTGAACATTTCAACACTATTTTAATATCTGTCATATGTGATTAACTACTTAATTTCAGTGAATTGTTTATACTAATGTTTGCTGTTTGATTGGCTCAACTTGTAAAAGAATATTCCAGATTAGGCTACGCATTTTTCATACATGTGCATGTGCATGGATTTGAATTCGCTCTTAATTAAACTATTGCCTTCATCGTTTTCAAATAACTAAGCGTTCATTTTTAAATGCACACAAGTATTAAAGAAGATGTTAAATAAACCTCAATATTAAAATAGAGTTTAATTAGTATGCACTGACAGTGTAAAATAGTTTTACATGGTCAACCAATAGAAATAGGGAAAAGTGAAAATTCATGGTGGGTCCCTCATTATAATGGGTGGTTGTTTGGATGAGTTGACACTTTCCACTATTTCTATTAGTTGACAGTGTAAAACTATTTTACACTGTTAGTGTATTTAAATTAAATTCATTAAAGTAATTTACGTATATTTTACAAAATTATTCTCATCTCTGAGTCAGAATGTTCATGTTCAATAATCATGTCATTAATTTCATGTAAAGGTGAAATATTTTATGAAAACCACTAATAATCTAAAGTTGGGCTTGTAGGTTAAAAAATAATTTTGTTTTTGAATTTCTTCCACAGCATCATAAAATATTCATCCATCCACAAAAAAACAAAATAATGTTCACACAAACACAATTTCCATTCTCTATCTCTTATTTTTTTAAAAAAAATTCAAAAGTTTACGGTAGTAAAATTTGCAGCAAATTATTATTCTTTTTCTATTTTTTAACTTTTTTTTGTGATAACCAAGCCAATCACAAACTGTTATTTTATTTTAATTTTCCTTTTTTCAAAAAAAATCCAGTAATTAGTGGCAACCAAGTCTCTCGCAAATTTGTGACGATCAAATCCCCCACTAATTTGTGTCGGCATTGGTCGTTGCAAACTGTTATTTTATTTTAATTTTTCTTTTTCTTAAAAGTATCTAGTAGTCAGCAGTGGCTAAGGCCGCCTCGTTAATTTGGGACAGCCTTGATTGTTGCAAATTGTTTTTTATTTTAATTTTTTCAAAAAAATTTAGTACATTAGCAGTGATTTGTGTTGCCCCAAAATAATAAGAATTTTTATTTTTTTAAAAAATATATAGCGCCAACCAATGCTGTCACAAATAAATCCTTATTTTCTCTTTTTTTAATTCAAATAATTTTTTCTTTTTTATTTAATAAAAACGTAAATTAGCAACTAAATTTTTCATCGCAAACATTTTTTTTTCTATTTCTAATTATTTATGTATGGTTGTATATGCTTTTTCTACCGCAATATCCACCACAAGCGTTTTTCACCACAAAGTCCACAGCAAATTTGCATGTAATTGAGTCCGCCGCAAATTCTCATTTTTCTTATAGTGCAAAAAACATGGGTAACCCCATTATCTTGACAATGTGGCAGATTATAAACCAGGGTTAGACGTGATGATGGAGAATGAGGCCATGATATCTAAATAATGGCTGAATGTGTGACATGAACCATCATTTTAGGGCTTAGATTTTCTATAAATAATGGAGGGGGAATTAGGATTAGATGGCTGGAAGAAACACTTGTAACTCTCACACACCCTGCTAGTGATGCTCATGGCTTAGGAGTTACGAGAAATTCAAATAACATACCCCACTCTTTTGCTTTTAGTTTTTCATTTTATTTTTGTTTTTGATTCATTTTAGTTCTGTCTTCATATTGATTTGCTATTTATTCGTTTTCAAAGTACTCATTATACAGTACGCATGATTTTGGTTATTTGCATCTTTCAATTGAAGTTGCTTGTACTTGCTCTTACTAAAATTGATTATTAGGCACATTTGATTTATTTGCATGCAAATTGTCGACCACAAAGTATCTATCGATACTATTATATTGTTTTCAACGATCAATAGAAGAAAATTGAGAAAAATTTTTAAATTGAAAACTCATCGGAAGAACCATTAATTCAGTTCTTCAAATTGAGAAGTTGAAGCACAAATAGTCGTTGTTTATTTTATTACCGATGAAAAAACCAAAATTAAAAAAAAAAAATCACCAGCGAACGCCGTTGGATTGACTATAATTATTAGTCTTTGGCGAAGAAAATTTGGGTTATTTAATTGGACTTTCTCAATTGATCTGTTCGTACATCGCTCTCACTGAAAGGACAGAAAGTCACGAGAAATGCGAGGAATGGCATGCGTCGTGGTCAGCGTCATAAAATTGAACAATGACTTATGCACGCGTCGTGTACTTTTATTTGACTATGTTGCTGCAACATAAGCCAGAAGAAGTTAACTATGAAAGCAGCGTTAGGGTGTGCTCATTCAACATAACCGACCTTATTTGCAGGGTTTGGACGGCGCCATGTTGCGTAGCATGATGAAAGTTTGGGATAATTGATATAATTGGAGTGTATACTCTCATAAAATGTTATGAGTAAATTCCTGAACAATTGGAACAATAATTAAAAAAAAAGAAAGAGCCTTCCTGTTTCCTGAGGAGTTGAGAATACTTTAACTATGGAAAATTGCACTTTATTATCCTGATCGAGGTCTTGTGTATTTAAACTCGTGCATTTAAAAAAAATGCAAATCAATTTTTTGAATTTTTTTAAATATGTAAATTAATCTTTTATTAATTATTAACAAAAATATTATATATTTAAAAAAATTATGATATGAGATTACATATATAAGAAAATTCAAGAAATTAACTTATATATAACTTAAAGTTTAAAGGGATATCATACTCTTATTTTAGTTAAAATATACATTAAAAAAGTTTAAAGAATCAATTTATATTTTTTAAAATATAAGAATTAAAATGTATACAACCTATAATTTAGGAAGATAAATTGCAATCTCCCCAACAATTAAGAAAAGTTAGAAGCTAGCATTGGGATATAAGACACACGAGTCTTACGTACAGTGATTTGAGGAAGAGATCTTTACTAGTTTCCACCGCAAGAATTTTTTTTTTAACTATATTTCATTTATAATTTAATATTTCAATATTTTATTAAAAATATAATAAAAATAGGAAATAGTCATAATTTACAAAATTAAAATATCAAATAATAAATAAAATAGAATACATTTTTTATTCTAAAAATACCTAAAAATTTCTTAATTCGAGGAACAAAATTTTTATAATAAATAGATTTAGATCTGGGATTTTTATTTTGCTTAATTAAGAACCTCGATTTTATGAAAAAAAAATATTATTATCAATTGCAATATTGAAAAGAGAAAAGTATCTAATTTGAGTGACATATACACGAAGAGAACATACTATACTTCTTTTCTCAAATTAATAAGTATTCTCAATTCTAAATGTGGTTTAGCATGAAGATTTCTAACTTTCTGTGAGATTTTGTAGGAAACTGGCTTATAAATAGATGTGTTCAAATTTAATTCAATCCAATCAAAATCATTAAATCAATATAATTCAAATTAAAAATTTATCAAAATTACAAAAATTTGAATTAGATTGGATCTTATTTTTTACAAACAGCATGAATTGAATAAGGTTTCGGATTTAACTTTTAAAACCGATTCAATCCAATTCAAACAGTATAATATTATATAATATAATTTTTTATTATAAAATTTATATTTTTACTTATAATAATTTAAATTTATTACATAATTTTTTATTTATGTATTATTTTTATTTAAATAATATTTTATAAATAATTAATGGCTTATTTTTATTTATTTATTTTATTAACTTTTGTTACTTTTATTTTATAATATTATAAATTTAAAATTTTATTTTTTTAAATTGATCAAATCTATCAAATCCAAATCATGAAAAATTGGATAAAATCAAATTTAAAATCTAAACTAAACTAATTTAATTTAAATTATTATAAATTATATTATTTGAATTGAATAAAATTTTTAGTCAAAATTGATTTAAATCGCATCTGGAACAACCTATTGAGAGATTATGTTATTGACTAGAATATACAGAAAGACTTAAACTGCTCTTAGTACGATTTTGTTGATACCGACAATAGAAAAAATTGGCTATCGTACATTTGTACTGTTTGCCGAAGTAGATGAATGATGTTTTGTTTTGTCGTTTGGGGGCCATGTGCACTTTATGTGTTGCATTGTAAAAATATATAAATTAATTTATTGAACTTTTATAAATATATATTTTAATTAAAATAAGTGTATTGCAGTTTCTGTATTTTGGATCATATATAAATTAATTTTTTAAATTTTTTTAAATATGTAAATTGATATTCTAAATTTTTTTTATATATACGCTATTTTTATTAACAATTGTTAAAAAAGTTAACAGAAGAGTTAATTTGTATGTTTAGAAAAGTACAGGAGATCAATTTATATATTTTCAAAATACATAATCTAAATTACATATGGTTTATAGTTTAGAGAGTAAAGCAATTTTTTACCTTGATATTTTAATTATATCAATACTTGTTCTTCTTTGGGAGAGGAATATTGGATGCAAATATTCCATTGGTAATATTTTTGTTAGCATATGTCATAATATTTATGCAGGTTTTATTTTTAAATTTATTATTAAAAGAATGTTTATTTAAGGATTTGAAAATAATAAAATAAATATTAAATAGTATATAATCTCATTAGTTATCTAAAGAGAAAAAAAAATAGATAGTAACTTTTTATTGATCATATAATTAACTATTTAAATATAAATATACTTATTTAAAAATCTATTATCATCCAAATTTTATTATTTTAAACTCGTTAATTTTCATTGTACAATTATAATTCATTTTAAATGTTTCTATTTTAATATTAATAATAATTAATTCACATTAAAATTATAATAATCAATTAATGTGAACATCATATTTTGTCCCTTCTTTTAATAAAAATAATAAAACAAAATTTTCTTTGTATTAGCTTCTAGAATCTCATCCTAATCTTAAGCTTTAACCACTTTTCAAATTTTTTATCTCATCCTATCTCAAGTTTTCAACTATTTTTCAAATTTTTATGTTATCCTATCTCAAGCTTGTCAATTGCTTTTCAAAATTCTAGTCAATCTGTTATCAAAAATTTCTCTCATTCTTCAATATATAAAGTCAACTCCTTCACTTCAAAAAGGAGGAATTCAGTCAGTAAAAAATTATTTTTACAATTTTTCACTCTTATTCTCTTATCAAATCTTGAATCCTATCATTATCACATCATTTTTAGCACCAATATCTTCCACAAAAATAAAATATATTCTCATTCTAATCCCATAATTGAGCTAAATCATTGTCCATTTTCATCTTTCTAGACACCACAAATCCTGCACCATTTATACCAAACCTGCATCACGACCTTCACCATCATCACGCATTATCTTTCCCAACCAATCAGTGAAGAATTACTTTCACTATTTTTCACTTTTATTCTCTTATCAAGTCTTGAATCCTATCACTATCACACCATTCCTAACACCAACATCTTCCACAAAAATCAACCATATTCTTATTGTAACTCCAAAGTTGAGCCACATTATAGCTCATCTCTATCTTTCCAGACACCACAAATCCTCGACCATTTATACCAAACCTGCATCATGGACTTCACCATTATCACACATCATCTTTCCCCACCAATCACCGTCATTAGCTATCAAACCAATGCCTACCATCATCTCCACCTCGTTTTGGGATGCTGTCATAATCTTGCTTCTGCATATCATTTTGGAGTTCTCAAAGGCGTCATCTATGATACAACACTATCATTGTTGCTCATGTGCTCCTCTTTCATTTTATTTATCTTCTTTATTTTATTTTGTTCTATTTTTTGGGCCTATAATTTTGTTTTATGTCGAAGTCTTTCTGATTTTTTTGCATAATTTTTTTTTAATTCCTTCTTACTTTTGAGATTTTTTTTATAAATACACTTAAAAAGTAAGTTTTTCTTTTCTTTTTTCACTTAAATAATAAATTGAGTTTTTTTTTATATCCATGCAATAATCTCTAATATTGATGTATGGCTCGACCATCCTCAAAAATTATGAGAATTGTAAAGATTTATTATATAGCTCATACTATCTTGAATCATGTGCAAGAATGGATTGTTCTTTCTTATTTTGTTTTATTTTCTTAAATAAAATCAACTTAACACACAATTATTTTCTATAAGAATGACGAGGGCTTTGAGTTTCTCATTGCACTGAAAGATACATAGGAGCAGGCACTTCTCGTCAAGTCCAAAAATTAAATTTCCTTAAATTTTGTTTCTTTTTAATTTATTTTATTTTATTTTTTTGTAAATAATTGTCATTTTTTGGGGAAAAAACAAATATTATTAAAATTGTTATTAATTTGTATAACAAACTCTAAGGTAACCGTTATAAAACGGATGTATTAAGGGTGTAGTAGGATTAAATTTTCACCCTTCTCTATGTATAATTAGGCTCCCGAGCCCAATCTTTTTGAAAGACCAACCTTGCAAAAATAAAAAGATTTTTTGATTTTTTTCATAAATAAAAATTAGTGACGACTCTATTGAATTTTTTTAAAAATATTTTTTTGTTACCTTCACATCGCAACACCTTCTGGGCACATTGTGACAGTTTGGCGACTCCACTAGAGATGGTTAAAGAGTTAGGCCTATTAGAGTTAATTATACAAATTATATAACTAAAATAATGTTTATTTTTTTCCCTTCTCATTGCTTTTTTATTTTTTTTTTTGTGTTTTGCTTTTAATTATAAATAATTACTTTTGTAGATAATTATTTTATTTTATTTGTCACTCAAACCTTAGGGTAGTAGACTTTTTTTTTCTTCTTTTTTTGTATGTATCTCAAACCTTAGGATAGTTAACTTTTTGTATATATTGTTAGGTCGTTATTGTATAGTTTTTAGGACTTTAAGGTTTTTTATGCTCCTTACATACATTTCGCTTTCATTTACATCACACACTGTTTGGGTTCTATATCCGAGCCTTGAAAATCCACAGGAATAGAAGGGGCTTTGACGAGATTATTGTGAGGCTTATGCTTTCCTGATTGTCATTGATTCTTCCGCTCAGATTGTTACTAGAATTGTGAACTACCATATTGCGACTTCTATGTCCGTATGGCCATGCTTACAAAGCTGGGTCCTTATCTTCTTGATAGGGGCAATTTAGGAATCTTGACTTATAGGGATATAAATCCGTCCCAAAAATTATGCATTAATAGATTGAGGTTAGTGACTATCCAGATTAGGGTCTTGACATTAGAAATTCCCAACCATTAGGTTCCACTTTACTAGGACACAAAGGAGCATTTTTTTCTTCTTATCTTTTAATATAAATTGCAAATCATGCATCTAAGTAGTATATCATGCATATTCTATTTTTTTGCTCTCACGAGTCCCCCTCCTCTACATCAGTTATTGCAACATGCATAGCATTTACTTCTATGATACATGATAGCATACATATGCCAAAAAAAAAAACTCTTCAAACATGCATTTCTCTTCTTTTTCTCGCTATCCTTTCCATACATTCATGACATGCATAGAAAAGATAGAAAAAAAAAAAAAAGAATTCATTCATGACATTGCATCTTTCTTTTCTCCGTTGTCCTTTCCATGAATTCATAACATGCATAAAAAATTGAAAAAAAAACTCTTCAAACATGCATTTCTCTTCCTTTTCCCATTATCCCTTCCATACATTCATTAAGTTGTAACATGCATTTTTCTTACACTCATAACATGCATCATTAACCATTAAAAAAAAAAAAATCCATGCAACATGCATTTTTTTCATCACGTATCATAACCCGCATTAACATATGTTAAAAAAAAAAAAATTCTCAAACATACATTGTTCTCTTCTATTCCCAAACATTCATGTCATGCACTAACTTTTTTTACATAAAAGAGCATATCAATAAGCATTTAAGGTAGAGTTCATCTAACATGCATTTCTTTCTTTTCTCTATTCATCCATCATTATTCATGCATTTAAACATTATCACATGCATTCTTAGTTTTTTATTTTTTTCAACAAAGCAGCATTATAACATGCATGCATTAATAAGTATTTAGGAAGAACTCATCTGACATGCATTTCTTTCTCTTTCTTCCCTTTTCATCTTTTCCATATCATTTCCACATCATTATGCATATCATACATTTTCTTTCATTCCTAACATGCATTTTTTTTAAAACAACCTCAAAAAGAGGATACGCCATGCTGTCTGTAAACATCACTTATCCAGGAAAACTTTGTTTGATCCTAGAAGCTATGTTTGAAAGCCATGAGCAAAAAGAAAAAAAAAAAAAGAGGAGAAAAAGAGGAAAAGAAAAAAAAGGAAAAAGAAAAGTTAAGGTTAAAAGATGAGATCTAAAAAGAAAGGATATGACTTAAGGAACTATTGAAGAGAAGATCCTACATATTTGGAAGCTGCTTTTAGACTTTACAAAACCTGGGCCTTCATCTTGATGAAACCAGCCAAGCTTTGGAAGATGGGAAAAGGTGTCTTCATTGCAAGGAGCATTGATAAAGCATTCATTTATGCATTATTCTAGTGTCATTCCTAGCTTGTTTATATCATAATTGTGCTTTAATTAATGCAAATAAATGAGTTTGATGACATTGACCTTCAATGAGAACTTGCATAAATGTATGCTAATTTTCGGATTTCATACTTATTTCCACCTTTTTATCTTCTGCAGCCCATATCTTGAGCTACAAATATCAGAATTGAGCAATCTTTAGCTCGTGGGAAAGATAAATCCTACAACTTTGCTGAAGACCTCAAGACCGAAATCTGTCAGCTTCTGGACGTAATTTTCGTTGCAAAGAGGCTATAGTAAATGGGCCAGAACTGTGTCAATTAGACCCAGAATTGAGTCCTTCTTGAACCTACTTGTTTTTTATGGGCTTGGCTCTCTTTTTGGAGGTTTTTGAGTTTTTCTGAAAACACTATCATATAGGTAATTGATGGGAGGGATTAGAGGATGGAAATTGGAGAAGTTTAGATTTCTTAAGTTTTGAGGACTTCTTTTTCTTCTTCATTTTTTTCTCTATGTTTTTGGTTTTTGTCCATGGAGATGGAAGGCTGAATCTTCTTTCAGCTTAGGAGATTTATCACTCAATGCATGGAATCTGAGGTGTAGTGTTTAATGAGATTCAATTTCAATTTCTATTCTTCTCTTTCTCTCTACAATTTTGATTTTTCGTTTTTCTCTCTCAAGCATTGATTAATGCTTGATGAAGCTATTCTGATTAGAATAGAATTCTTTGTTTTAGAATTGAATCCTAATTAGATTTGGATAGATTAATTTGAATTGAATTAGGTTTAAATAGAGGCTAATCTCAGATTTAGAAATTAGGTTAAAATTGAATTAAATACTTGAAGATCTTCTTGTGTTTAATTTGAAATTAATGAAATGGAGCTGAATTCGAAATGATTCTTGTGAATCTATGACGAATCCTAATTGATGTGAATGAATTTTCTAAGTTGATCCTTAATCAAGCGATTTTTCTGCAACTATCCTTGATTCTATTTTTAATTAGATTTTTGAATTCTTGTTAATGAAACCCCTCCAACCTTGGTTATCCTAATGTATTCATGAAATTTAGAGTAATTTCTTGCGAAACGATCTAGCTTTACACCTATTACTACATTCTTTTATTCAAAACCTAGTCTATTTGAGTGCATTGCTACAGTGCGCGTCAAGCATGCATTGATTAAGGATGTGAATCTTGATTTGACTTGTTATATCTTAAGTAGTGAATAAGAGGCTTTTATTGTCTTTGCTTATGTTTGAGATCTATTGAAATAATGAAATAATTATGCATAGTTTCTTTTTTCAAATCAACATATTATCTTTTATATCTTGTCCATACACTCTTTCTTTCTTCTACACCCTTTACAAAGTCATTCCTTCCTTTTGGGACCCCCTCCCGTGTGGATAATTATGAAAAACCCATTAATTGATTCTTGTGTTACAAAGGACATGAATGATCATGAACATGATGAAATTCCCAAACTATACGGGCAATTTGCTTAGATGTTAAACCTATTGGAAATTGGTAAAGTAGTTGGTATCCCAAAAGTGAATCATAGCCCCATGTACTGCCATTGAATCATCAACTGGGGCAATTTTGTATTTGTTGGTATGATGACAGCAACACCTAGAGTTGAAGGTGATCAAGAAGAAGCAATTAGTATTAGTTTGCTATAGGCAACCATACTAAAAGAAGGATGGCAAGAGCATTTAAAAAAAGTGTTCAGCATCTTGTGGCTAAATGTCATAGTTTTGAAGAAGATCTTACCAAATCAAGAAGACAACCAAGGCAAATAGGAACCAATAACTTGACAAGTTGGTTGATTCTTGTGCAACTAAAAAAGCATCTTGAACAAAAAAGAAAAAGGGCATGCTAGATCAAAAACTCAAAAATTCAATCTGGGCAAAAGTTAGAGCCCAAAAATATATTAAAAAAAAAAGAGTTTGCTAGACTAAAAACCTAAAAAGGCAGTCTAAGCAAAAGTTAGAGTAATAAAATATTTGTTAGGTTGAAAACCTTAAAGGGCAACTTAAGCAAAGGTGTATCAATTGGAAAGTCAAGCACAAGGGTTTATCAACAAAGATTCAAGAAGAATGCTAAACTAGAGCGATTTGTGGCAGATGATCAATTCGCAGAAGATAAGGCATCAACAATCAAAATTAGATTGATTTATCACATAGCAAGGGATTACAGTCTTGGTCATGAGTTCAGGTCTGATGTAATTAAGTAATCAATGAAATGGGTAAATTATGCGAAATTTGCATTGCAAGTATTTCTAACCCTTTTGTACCCTATCTATTTCCTGATACTTATCCATGCCTTGTAAATATTATCCAATTTTAAGTGCAAAAATTTGTCTTACTTTCCCTCTTGCCCTTCATTTATCTCTCTCTCTCTCTCTCTCTCTTTATCTCTTGTCAAAAGCATTATTCTGCCTAATTCATCTATTCTCTCTCAAATCATGCAAATAAAGCAAAGGATATTATCTGACAAGACTCAGATACAACAAATCAAGATAAGATTCAAAATCCATATTGTAATGGGTAAAAAAAAAAAGAAGAAAAGAAGAAAGAAAGCAAAAAAAAAAGAAAAGAGAAAGCTCGCTGGATTGAAAACATGAAAGGGTGATATAGGCAAAAGTCAGAGTGCAAAAATAAAATAAAAAAAAAGAGCTGGCTAGATCGAAAACCCAAAAAGGCGGTCTAGGCAAAAACTAGAGTATAAAAAGAAAAAAATAAAAAAGCTCACTAGATAAAAAATCAGCAATAGTGATTTAGGCAAAAGTTAGAGCAAAATCAAAAGAAAAATCCAAAGCATGACAAAATAAATGATCAATTGAAAATGAAGGTCGAGGCAGAAATTCAAGAAGCAAATAATTCACAATAGAGACTCTTTGGATTGTAAGAGCAAGAGTTAATTGAAAATAAAGGTCAAGGTAGAAATTCAAGAAGCAAGCAATTCACTAAGAAGTTCTTCAACATGCAAAGTTATGAGTTAGAAGCCAAAGTGTAGCCAGGGACAAACAGTTCAAAAGAGTGATCAAATGTAATGACTCTTCAAATAAAACAACTTATTCAGATCTAACAAGGATTTTTTCAAGAGTGTGATGTTTCAAAACTATAAATTGGGGCAATTCTTTTTTCGCTTTCTCATCATTCATCTTTTCATATCATTAACACTAACCCATTCTTCATATTATCATCACATATCATATTATCCATCTCTCTCACAAGAGCAATGTTTGAAAATCGCAAATTAGGACCATTTTTTTTATCTATTCTTTCTTTCTCCTTTTGTAAAGTCATTATTAAGTCCTCTAGATCTCGTCATCAATACATGTGTCACTACCTCATTCTTCATACCACCACCACCACCATATCATCCACTTCTCATATCATTCACTTTCATTTTTGTTGGTTTTTGTCAATTGGATCAATTTTTTTTCTCTTTGTAGAGTTTTCTCACCATTCATCTTTTGCATTGTCAAATCATGGCATCATCATCACTAATTATTTATCTTTCATCTTCACAAGTCATTTACTTTCATGTAAATATCGCATATCATAGACCATTCATTTTTTACAGTTACTACAAGTCATTTGCTTTTTTATAAATATCCGATATCATGAATCATTTACTTTTCAGTCATTATCACTATCATTTTACTTTTCAATGACTATCACTTTACTTTTCTATAACTATCACTATCACTTTACTTTTCTGCAACTATCATTATCACTTTACTTTTATGCAATTATTATCATTATTTTACTCTTCTGCAATTATCACCATCACTTTACTTTTCAGCAATTATCACCATCATTTTATTTTATTTTTCAATTATCACCATCACTTTATTTTTTTGTAACTATCATCATCACTTTGCTTTTATGTAATTGTCATCACCACTTTACTTTTATACAATTATCACCATCATTTTACTTTTCTGCAATTATCACTATCACTTTACTTTTTTGAAATTATCACTATCATTTTACTTTTTTGCAACTAGCACCATCACATTATTTTTCTACAACTATTGCCATCACTTTAATTTTCTGCAACTATTATCATCACTTTACTTTTATGCAATTATCACCATCATTTCACTTTTTTGCAATTATCACCATCACTTTACTTTTTTGCAATTATCACCATCATTTTATTTCTCATACTTTCCCTACTGCAAGGCATTTACTCTTTCACATTTTCATTGGCAAGACTGCATTATCAATTTTAATTTCAATTTTAAGGCTGCATTTCCATGTCCAATTCCAATTCCAATTTCAATTTTATAAGGTTGCATTCAATTTCAATTTCAAGGCTACATTTTCAATTTAGTTTCAATTTCAAGGCTACATTTTCAATCTAATTTCAATTTCAATTTCAATTTTAATTTTGCTGCATTTTCAATTTTAATTTTTCAAAGCTTCATTTTCAAAATTTCAAATCTATTTCAATTCTGCAAAACCAGATTTTTCAATTTCAATTTCAAATTTATTTCAATTTCAATTTCAAATCTATTTCAATTCTGCAAAGCTGCATTTTTAGTTTCAATTTCAAATCTATTTCAATTTTGTAAAGCTACATTTTTAATCTTTCAAAGCTGCATCTTCAAATTCAATTTCAATTTTGCAAACTTGCATTTTCAATTTCAATTTCAAATTTATTTCAATTTTGCAAAGTTGCATTGTCAATCTTTCAAAGCTATATCTTTAAATTTAATTTCAATTCTATTTCAATTCTGTAAAGCTACAATTTTAATTTCAATTTCAAATCTATTTTGCAAAGCTGCGTTTCCAATCTTTCAAAGTTACATCATCAAATTCAATTTCAAATCTATTTTCAATTTCAATTCTATAAAGCTGCATTTTCAATCTTTCAAAGTTACATTTTCAAATTCAATTTCAAATCTATTTTAATTCTGCAAAGCTTTATTTTCAATCTTTCAAAGCTGTATTTTCAATTTCAATTTCAAATCTATTTCAATTCTGCAAAACTGCATTTCAAAAGTTGCATCTTCAAATTCAATTTCAAATCTATTTTTCAATTTCAATTTAACAAGGCTACCATTTCAATATTCATCATTTAAACAAAATATGTGCTCATATCTTTACTAGTTTCTTATCACGAAAATATTAAACCTTACAGTCTTGTATTTTCTAGTAAGTTACAAGTAAAGAGGGGCAACTGTGAACACCATATTTTGCCCATTCCTTTAATAAAAATAAGAAAATAATAAAACAAAATTTTCTTCCTATTAGCGTCTAGAATCTCATCCTAATTTTAAGCTTTCAACCACTTTTCAAATTTTTTATCTCATCAAATTTCAAGTTTTCAATTGTTTTTCAAATTTTTATCTTATTCTATCTCAAGTTTTTCAACTATTTTTCAAATTTTTGGTCAATCTATTACCAAAGATCTCTCTCATTCTTCTCTATATAAAGCCAACTCCTTCACTTCAAAAGGGAGGAATTCAGTCGGTGAAGAATTACTTTCACTATTTTTCACTCTCATTCTCTTATCAAGTCTTGAATCATATCACTATTACACCATTCCTAGCACCAACATCTTCCACAAAAATTAGCCATATTCTCATTCTAACCCCATAGTTGAGCCAAATCATAGCCCATCCTCATATTTCCAGACACCACAAATCCTGCAGCATTTATACCAAAGCCGCATCACAGCCTTCACCATCATCACGCATCCTCTTTCCCCACCAATCACCATTGTTAGCTATCAAACAAATGCCTACCATCATCTCCACCTCATGTTGGGATGCTGTCACAATCTTGCTTCTGTATCTTGTTTAGGAGTTGTCAAAGGCATTGTCTATGATGCAACACTATCATTATTGCTCATGTGCTCCTCTTTCATTTTATTCATCTTATTTATTTTATTTTGTTCTATATTTTGGGTCTATGATTTTGTTTTATGTCGAAGTCTTTATGATTCTTTTGCATAATTTATTTTAATTCCATCTTGCTTTTGAGATTTTTTTTTATAAATACACTTAAAAAGTAAATTTTTCTTTTTTTTCTTCACTTAAATAATAAATTGAGTTTTTTTTTTATATCCATGCAATAATCTCTAATATTGATGTATGGCTAGACCATCATTAAGGATTATGAAAATTATAAGGGTTTATTGTATAGCTTATGCTATCCTGAATCCTATGCAACAATGGATTTTTCTTTCTTTTTTATTTTATTTTATTTTCTTAAATAAAATTAACCCAACACACAATTATTTTCTACAAGAACGACGAGAGCTTTAAATTCCTCATTGCACTGGAGGATACGTAGGAGCGGACACTTCTCACCAAGCCCAAAAATTAAATTTTCTTAAATTTTATTTCTTTTTATTCTTTTTTTTGTGAATAATATCATTTTTTGGGGAAAAATAAATATTATTAAAATTATTATTAATTTGTATAATAAACTCTAAGGTAAACGTTATAAAATGGATGTATTAAGGGTATAATAAGATTAAGTTTTCACTCTTCTCTATGCATAATTAGACTTCCGAGCCCAATCTCTTTGAAAGACTAATCTTGCAAAAATAAAAATATTTTTTGATTTTTTTCCATAAATAAAAATTAGTGATGACTCTATTAATTTTTTTTTAAAATATCGTTTTGTTGCCTTCGTGTCATAATGCCCTCCGGGCACGCTATGACAGTTTGGCGACTCCACCGGGGTTGGTTAGAGAATTCAGCCTATTAGAGTTAATTATGCATATTATATAACTAAAATAATGTTTATTTTTTTCCCTTCTTGTTGCTTTTCATTTTTTTATGTTTTGTTTTTAATTATAAATAATTATTTTATTTTATTTGTCCCTCAAACCTTAGGGTAGTAAACTTTTTTTTCTTTTTTTTTTGTGTATATATCTCAAACCTTAGGATAGTCAACTCTTTGTATATATTGTTGGGCCTTTATTGTGTCATTTTTAGGACTTTAAGGTTTTTTATGTTCCTTATACACACCTCGCTTTCACTTACCTCATACACCATTTGGGCTGTATATCCGAGCCTTGGAAATCCACAGGAATAGAAGGGGCTTTGACATAGTTATTGTGAGGCTTATGTTTCTCTGGCGGTCATTGATTCTTCTACTTAGATTGTTATTAGAATTGTGAACTACCATATTGTAACTTCTATGTCCCCGTGGCCATGCTCACAAAGCTAGGTCCTTATCTTCTAGATAGGGGCAATCTGGGGACCTTGACTTATAAAGGTATAGATCCATCCCAAAAACCATGTACTAATAGATTGAGGTTAGTAGCTATCCAAGTTAGGGTCTTGACATTAGAAATCCTAAACCATTAGGTCCCACTTTTCTAGGACACAAAGGAGCATTTTTTTTTCTTCTTATCTTGTAATATGAATTTCAAATCATGCATCTAAATAACATACCATGTATATTCTATTTTTTTGCTCTCACGAGTCTCCCTCCTCCACATCACTCATTGCAACATGCATATCATTTACTTCTGTGATAAATGATAGCATACATAAGCCAAAAAAAAAAACTCTTCATTTTATTTTTCTGCAACTTTCATCATCACTTTATGTTTATACAATTATCACCATCATTTTATTTTTTATTTTTTTTCAATTATCACCATCATTTTACTTTTTCGCAACTATCGCCATCACTTTACTTTTATGCAACTATCATCATCACATTACTTTTATACAATTATCACCATCATTTTACTGTTTTGCAATTATCACTATCACTTTACTTTTTTGTAATTATTACTATCATTTTACTTTTTTGCAATTAGCTCCATCATTTTACTTTTTTGCAACTATCGCCATCACTTTTTTTTTTCTTTTTGCAACTATCATCATCACTTTACTTTTATATAATTATCACCATTATTTTATTTTCCTACAATTATCACTATCACTTTACTTTTTTGCAACTATCACCATCATTTTATTTCTTATACTTTTCGCACTACAAGGCATTTACTCTTTCACATTTTTATTGGCAAGACTGCATTTTCAATTTTAATTTCAATTGCAAGGCTACATTTCCATTTCCAACTCCAATTCCAATTTCAATTTTATAAGGTTGCATTCAATTTCAATTTCAAGGCTACATTTTCAATTCAATTTCAATTTCAAAACTGTATTTTCAATTTTAATTTTTTAAAACTACATTTTCAAATTCAATTTCAAATTTATTTCAATTCTGCAAAACCTGATTTTTCAATTTCAAATTTATTTCAATTTCAATTTTAAATCTATTTCATTCCTGCAAAGCTGCATTTTCAATTTCAAATCTATTTCAATTTTGCAAAGCTGCATTTTTTATTTTTCAAAGCTGCATCTTCAAATTCAATTTCAATTCTGCAAAGCTACATTTTCAATTTTAATTTCAAATATATTTCAATTCTGCAATGTTGCATTTTCAATTTCAATATCAAATCTATTTCTATTTTGCAAAGCTACATTTTCAATCTTTCAAAACTGTATTTTTATATTCACTTTCAAATCTATTTCAATTCTGCAAAGCTGCATTTTCAATTTCAATTTGAAGCCTATTTCAATTTCAAATCTAGTTAGCAAAACTGCATTTTCAATCTTTCAAAGTTACATCATCAAATCCAATTTCAAATCTATTTTCAATTTCAATTCTGCAAAGCTGTATTTTCAATTTTTCAAAATTGTATCTTCAAATTCAATTTCAAATCTATTTCAATTCTACAAAGCTACATTTTCAATTTCAATTTCAAATCTATTTTAATTCTGCAAAGTTTCATTTCAAAAGTTGCATCTTCAAATTCAATTTCAAATCCATTTTTTAATTTCAATTTAACAAGGCTACCATTTCAATATTCATCATTCAAACAAAATATGTGTTCATATCTTTACTAATTCCTTTCCACAAAAATATTAAACCTTGCGATCTTGTATTTTCTAGTAAGTTATAAGTAAAGAGGGCAACTATGAATACCATATTTTTTTCCTTCCTTTAATAAAAATAAGAAAATAATAAAACAAAATTTTTTTTCTATTAGCTTCTAGAATTTCATCATAATCTTAAGCTTTCAACCACTTTTCAAATTTTTTATCTCATCCTATTAAGTTTTTAACTATTTTTTAAATTTCTATTTGATCCTATCTCAAGTTTTTCAACTACTTTTCGAATTTATAGTCAACCAGTTACCAAAGATCTCTCTCATTCTTCTCTATATAAAGCCAACTCCTTCACTTCAAAATGAAGGAATTCAGTTGGTGAAAAATTACTTTCACTATTTTTCACTCTCATTCTCTTATCAAGTCTTGAATCCTATCACTATCACACAATTCATAGCACCAATATCTTCCACAAAAATCATCCATATTCTTATTCTAACCCCATAGTTGAGCCAAATTATAACCCATCTTCATCTTTTCAGACACCACAAATTCTGCAGCATTTATACCAAAGCTGCATCACGGCCTTCAACATCGTCACGCATCCTCTTTCCCCACCAATTACCATCATTAGCTATCAAACCAATGCCTACCATCATCTCCACCTCATGTTGGCATGCTGTCACAATCTTGCTTCTGTATCTTGTTTAGGAGTTGTCAAAGGTGTCATCTATGATGCAACACTATCATTGTTGCTCATGTGCTCCTCTTTCATTTTATTTATCTTATTTATTTTATTTTGTTCTATTTTTTGGGTCTATGATTTTGTTTTATGTCGAAGTCTTTCTAATTCTTTTGCATAATTTTTTTTTTAATTCCTTCTTACTTTTGAGATTTTTTTTTATAAATACACTTAAAAAGTAAGTTTTTCTTTTCTTTTTTCACTTAAATAATAAATTGAGTTTTTTTTTATATCCATACAACAATCTTTAATATTAATGTATGGCTCAACCATTCTTAAGGATTATGAGAATTGTAAGGGTTGATTATATAGCTTATGCTATCCTGAATCCTGTGTAAGAATGGATTGTTCTTTCTTTTTTATTTTATTTTATTTTCTTAAATAAAATTAACCCAACACACAACTATTTTTTACAAGAACGACGAGGGCATTGAGTTCCTAATTGCACTTGAGGATAAGTAGGAGCAGGCACTTCTCGTCATACCCAAAAATTAAATTTTCTTAAATTTTGTTTCTTTTTATTTTATTTTTTTTTGTAAATAACTATCATTTTTTTGGGAAAAAATAAATATTATTAAAGTTATTATTAATTTGTATAACAAACTCTAAGATAACCGTTATAAAACGGATGTACTAGGGGTGCAATGGGATTAAGTGTTTACCCTTCTCTATGCATAATTAGTCTCCCAAGTCCAATCTCTTTAAAAGATCAATCTTGCAAAAATAAAAGAGTTTTATGATTTTTTTCCATAAATAAAAATTTGTGACGACTTCATTAAATTTTTTTTAAATAATTTATTGTTGCCTTTGCTTCGCAGCGCCTTCTGGGCACGTTGTGACAATTAACATTAAAATTTATCGACATCTTAGATGTTATATAGTATAGGAAAAATGTCTTAAACTCAACTTAACTGTAAGATTGTCTATTTTATTGTTTGGATTCAAGTAAAATTGTAAATGACTTGATTTCATTTAAATTGAATAGTTATGATTTGATTTTAGAAGTTTACGTTTATATTTGAGACTCATTAGAAAGAATAGGATTTACACTGATTTAAAAATTTATTCTTTATTTTTAAAACTTGTCAAGAATAAACTGATTTTGGTTTTACTTTATTATTGTACTTGTTTATCCTTATGAGAAGTAAACTCAAAAACTTAATGAAGATAAAATAGTTTATTTTTAAAAATAAAATGAAATCCTAATAAATTCTACAATTTAGATAAGAATTTTAAATCCAGAACAAAGAAATTCATCAAATCTTAAAATTGTTTTCTATTTTTTAAAAATTAAAATATAATACTTAATTTACAAATTAAATCGATTCTGTTTTCTAATTAAGCTTTTCATCTTTAAAATCGAGCAATTATAGCTAGCCGAGAGGTTATAAATATTTAATCACTAATCAACATATGGCTCCCATTACTAATTACTAAAAATAAAATATATTGGAGTCAAAAAAATTTCATAATTTATTTTTCAAAATAATGTGAGATATTTACTAAGTTTTAATAAACAATTAATTTATACTAATTTATTCTATTCTATAAATATTCTTATTTTCCCTAAATTTTTTGTAAATTGACAGTGGTTAATTTCATGAGTTCACAAGTATCCATAGACGAGGTTCGCCTTTCTAACGACACGTCGAACACGCAAATATTATTAACTATTGTACTACGCCATTATCACCAATAGCTGGGAATGATACGTTGTCGCCAAAGAAAGTTATTACTTATACGCTCTCTATATTGAAATATCTATCTAATTTTAAATACATACATAAATTAAAAAACTCAATATTAAAAAAATTTAGGTATATTTTATAAAATTATTTTTATTCATTTTTTTCACTTTCTTAATTATTTTTTTTTACTTACGCTTTCATCTCTATTTAATAGAGGTATAATTGAGAAAAATAATTAATATTATTTAAATTTTTTAAATGGACAATTATTTATAGACATATAAAATTTTAAAAATGGAGAGTTATTTCAAAATAGATACAATATTATTTACAACTTAATTATAATGAAAAATATAATAACAATAACACATCTAAAGATTATTAATTATATACTTAACTTCATCCCAAAAGATAATTCAAGCAAAGGGTACTGGCAAAGTAATTATAAAAACGATCTTGATTATATTTTTAAACAATGTAGAATCGGACATTTGGAGTATGAAATTTATAAAATTGAATATTTATATTATCTTGGGTTTAATTTTGCCCCAAAAGTTAGGCCAATGGGAGAAGATTGTCCAGGTAATTATAAATACTATCTTGGTTATATTCTTAACCAACATAAGATTTAACAATAAAAAATCATAATTATTTATAAAACTGAATTGACGATCCTTAATGAATATGAAACAATAATTTTATCATTTTAACAAAACTGTTAATTTTTAAATGAAAATTAAGATAGTTGAGAACTTTCAATAATATAGTTGTTATACAGCCGAGTGATGAGTAAGGTTAGAAAGGACCCTGCATTAAGCCTTTTTTTTAAGTGAGTTTGGTCAGCCGATATCAATCGATAGAATTGCTAAACAATAAGTGATTAATAATAATAAAAAAAAAACATATTATATTCTTATATATATATATATATGATTTTTATATTAAAATTGGTTAACAAAATATTTATTTTAATAGGTTTTATAATTTTCATAAGTATATATTAATACAATTTTTGTTAGTATCATACAACAACTAATAGCATAGTTTTTAAAGAAACAAACCATCCTGAACTGCCTTTTGGTTGTTGCAAGAAAATGGGATAAAGGAGTATGCCCAAAAAAAAAATGAAAAAAGAAAATGGGATGAAGTGGAAAGAAGATTTCTATAAACTTTTATGGGAAATTATTATTGCACATGGTTTTTAGGCACATACTTTTGAATAAGTGAATCATCATATATAATTGATATTAATGAATGACAGAAAAAGAAAAAGCAAATAGAGTACGGTGATTTGATTTATGCCAGTTACTTTTTGTAAGCTTCTGATATAACTTTTTGTTAATAAAAAAAAAAAAAAAAAAACAACAACAACAGCAACATGTCACTTGCGGTCTCTCAATTTTTTTAGCATTATCTATTTATTTTTCTTTATTATTGGACGGAGCTTGAGATGATCTTCGAGAGCACTGTAAATCTGGCTTTGATTGCTAGCCTGTATAGAACATTCAGAATGTTATTTTTACCTCCCAAATACATAAACCTATCCGTATATTATTTTTCTCTCCATCACTTTTTCCAATAATAAGTGTGAAGACAAGTGTATAGCTTTAGAGTGTGTAAATATCACTATTGTAAAATATTAATATTTTTATCGAAATTTAATATTTATATTTTTTGATAATATGATACTAACTTTATAAATAATCTATATACTTTAACCATATTTTTTATATAAATTTTGCAAATTCTCATCTTCACATATCATTATTAGTAGCATTTGTATCCGCGGTGATCCTTAGGATGTGACTACCTCAAAGTTGGCCGGCACCCTCTCCGACTTCAACCAAGAAGCAAATCCCAAAGGCAACAACTCACTGACTAAGTTAGTCTCCAACTACTAGAAGCAAATTCCAAAGACAACCACTCACTGACTAATTAAATTACTGTCTAACTGCTGTACTAAATTTTGTTTAGTGGGTTTTACGATTAAGAAATTAAAAGTGAAATTTTTTTTATTAAAAAGTAAGAGCGCGATTGAACATACCTGTTGATTTCTATTTTTATTATTTATTTTCAGTTTTGATTACAAAAACATCACACTGTTTTTAATTTGTTTCTTATTTTTAGGATCTTTATAAAAAAAGTAGTGAAAATAAAAAAATTAAGCTTGGTTTCTATTTTTATTTCTTGTGTTTTTCATTTTCAGAATTTTATAAAAAAATAATAAAAATAATCTATTTTTATTATTTTCTTCAAAAAATTTTGAAAATAAAAAATATAATAAATAAAAATAGAAATCAAACAGACTCTTATTTTCTTATTTTTATTATTTCTTTCACAAACTCCTGAAAATAAGAAAATAAAAAACAAAAATAAAAACCAAATAAATCCTAAGATTTTTCAGTTTTCAAATGCATTAAATGTATTAAAACTTTAAAAAGTTTTATACTCTTTTATTTTTTAACTAGTGCATTGGTCAGTAAAATCTTTGTTCATTTTAAGTAATTTAATTTTTTAAAAATACCCACTTTGGGTATTATAAATAAAAAATTTAGTCTTAAAAAGCTGTTATCTCCATAATAATTTGATTCAACTATTACTAAATTAATCACGATTTGATTTAATAAACTTCAGATAGAGATATTTTACAAACACAAAAATAAAAAAAGGTTAGTTAAGATTCCATCTCAAGAAATTGTCAATTTTTGTCGTCTTCAGTACTAAAAATGGTTATGCTTTCACTTTACAGCCAATAATTACAATTAGGCCATAAAAATTAACGTTTGTTATCAATCTTTGTCTCTGTTGTTATTAATGTTTTGGTTTAGGACCGCTCTACAGTGGCAATGACTGTCACCGCCGGAGGAACCTCTTCGCGGTGGCCCTGAAGGGACACGTAGAGCTCACAAACCCATCAACAAGGTGCAGATACGTGTTCAGCTCGTGACACGTGGCGACATTCGTGCTCCCGAGGTACGGAGAATCCCTGCTACACAGGCGAAGCTCCTTCCCAACCTCAGCGTACACCCACTGTGCCTCCTCCACTCTCTTCTGTATCCAGCTCGGAAACCCTGCCACATGGATCCCTCCATCTTTTGCCACGTCATCATCAAACACAAAACCCGGAACCTTTGTAATAACATCGTCCGAGTTCACTATCCGCAAGACCTTAGTTCCTTGCTCCTCAAGCTGCCTCCGGAACCTCCGGTCGCCGACGCGGGGTCCACCGAACGAGATGACCGTCACCAGCGGGGGCCTGGGGAAGGCGGTGTTAATGTCATAGGCTGCAAGCGTGGCCAACGCCGACCCCAGGCTGTGGCCGGTGACGGTCAGGCTCAACGGCTCCCCGCCATAGGTCTGGAGAATCCTCGCAATCTCTTGCCTCACCATCTCTTGCAAGCTCATTGAGGATGGGTTATTGGCAATTGATGATGTGTAGAGGCTCAAGAACCCACTTTCCACCATGGCCCCACTACCACAGCTCATTCTTGCTCCGTCCATGCCATTATCCATCTTGGTGTTGCATGGTAGGTCGGTGAGAGTGGCACGCAAATTCTCAAGCCATTCCAAGCATGTGGTTGTTCCTCTAAGAGCAATAACGACGTCTCGCCGACCAAGCCTTTTGATCTCTTCTTTGTTCTCACAAACTGCCACATAGCCAACGTAGCTTGATTGTGTTGCGACCCAACTTGGTGCCTTGTCCACCCAACTAGGTAGCTGAATCCCTGAGGTTGCACGTAGGTGTTTGGTTACCTTGTACCCGGTGTTTGGTAAACCACACCGTTCGAAGAGTGTGCTCTTTGGGAACCTACAATTGGCGTAGTTGGGGGAAGAAGGGTCAAACTCAAAGGATTTGTAGGCAGCTTCCACGAAATGACCATAGCGCAGAATTTCGGCGCGTAGGTTATCGTCCAATGGGTCTAGCAAACCTTCCCAATTGCTCATTCCTTGGTACTCCTTCCATCTCTTCCCAAGTTTGTGATAAGTTCTTAGGCCGAATGAAGAAGAAGAAGAAAAAGAAGAAGAAGAAGAAGATGATGATGATGATGATTGCAAGGACGAAAAATTATTGTTCTCTTCCAAATTTATCATTTTCTCTAAACGTAATGTGGCTTGTTGATGAATGTCATTGGATAGGTGTAAGTTGTAATTGGTTGGTTTAGATGGGTGGGTAGCAGTGTTTATGCAACGGGGTTTGAGGGTGTAGGTTGAAGGGAGTGTTGGAGGTTGTGGTGGTGGTCTTATAATTCTAAGCCTCATTGTTTTGTTGTGGGGATTTTAAGCATGACACAGGAATAGGAAACAAGAGAGTGAGAAGAAAGAAAAGAATGTTCGAATTATGCTGAGTAGAATAGGTGGGGAGGGGGTTTTATAAGTGGCAAAAAAAATGTGCCTTGTGTAAGGAAGGGTATTGTTTAGTGGAGCTTTGCTAGACACAAAGAAGGAGTGGTACGGAGGAAATGCGTATGAGAATTGAAATTCCAAGATAGATATCTAAGTTTGTATCATTAATTAAGATTATTCCATACTTTTTCCTTAAGGTAACAAAAATGAAATAAAATTCACTTTATTTCACTCTTATAAAAATTATTTAATTTTAGTTAATTACCTATGCCTTACAAGGTGTATTTCACTCATGATAATTGTAGATTTTGTTATTTGATTATTTAAAAAAATAGTATAAAAATAATATAACAAAAATTGGTGTATCAATAATTTTGTCAAATTGTAGACACAATATGTCGTAGCTTCTCCAAATATATAGCGTGGAGTTGGTTGTCATCTGAAATCACGAGAAATAAACGTCAACAATTTCAGCGTTCAACAACGTAGCGATTCATGAGTGTTGCTATCAATATATAGAAATGTAACGTACAGTGTCGCTATCAGTAGAAATGTTATTTCTACATGTAAATTAGACATTTTAAAAGAATACAAAAATAGTAAAGTTAATATTTTTTTCCTTTCAACACCTAAGATTCTTATATCTTTCTTTTGTATGTATATCTCCAAAATGTCTATTGTATGTGTGGAAATAACATTCTTTGTTTCAGTAACCAATGATTAATGTACAAGCGCACTAGCTGGGAAAAGTTAACGGGAATCACAGCCAACCCAACAGATACGCCCTAGATATTAACACCTGTCAATTGACTCAAATTCTCACACGGTCATAAGTGTCGGCGACTATTTTGTTAAGTACTTTTGCTTTCTACTTTGTTTCATCTTGGGCTTTTACGAATGAGACACAGAGGCTTTGTGATAATTGGTCCTTTTGAAATAACAGTAACATCAGAACAAAAACAAAAATAGATAGACGTGACAAGTATATGTTCGGAATTTGCAAGAACCCAAAAGAAGCTCTCTATATGCCTCAAATGTCCATTGTATATCTAACTGGACACTCAACTACTTCGACCGTATATGCTTATCCAGGCAACGACCAGTCCAGGACCAATTAATACTCCGATCTGACGAAGTCTCCACCAACTTGGCAAAGAACTCCAATAGTACTCAAAGGTCCCTGTCCAATTTTTCGTCATCCATTGGAGTGTAGGAGTAAAATTGGACTGGTCGGACTAATTTGGGATCAAATCCATTTCTTTATTTTTCAATCACAATGTGCCACTTGGAATTGCGGTGAATCATGTAAACCAAAATCGGTATGTTCTACGGGAGAAAAGAGTCCCAATTTTAAAAAAATGTCAATTTTTATGGCACATTAATTAAATAGCACTGATATAGCAAAAGATGGAGTCAAAATTGAAATATAAAATATGACACATATTAAAGATGCTCTAAAGGACAAATTTAAGGAAAACTCAAACATCTACATCTCAAGTTCTTCAATTGTAAAATTTATAACTTTACAAATGAAATAATATTTATTGTTAAATTTATAGCTCTTTTTCATTTATAAAACTCAAATTTAACCACTTTACCTATAAAAAATAAATATTAAATTACTTGAATCAACTAGCTATTGACAAACCATAAAATATAATATTAACTAACTATTGGTAGATCATAAATATTAAATCACTATAATCTATATTATTAATTATTAACAAGATGCTTTTTATTATTGGCAGTTTATATAGATTAAACCCAGAAGTTAAACTATCCAAATCCTTAAAACCTAGTAAGAAGTTCAATTCTTTATTCTTCTTTTTTTTTTTTTTCTTCTCTTCTATCCAATTACTTACAGCTGCAGTAGTCAAATGTAACAAGAAAGCCAAAAAAAAAGAAAAAAAGGGTCGCCACCCCATACTCGAGGATGAAAAGTTAACTCGAAATGGATGCTTCAGCAGAATTATTCTTATCCTTGACTTTGTACAATTCTTTTTAGCCTATTCTGTTAAAAGAAAATTTGATTTCAGTTGTACTGATTATCGCAAAAATAAATGGAATGGACTCATCGTTGCGTGCTTGTGAGGAGGCACCAAAAAACTTGGAACTATTGTCCATTATCCCATTCACATATCACCAATTGCATGTCCTTAGAAATGTCACGCCGCAGTCCTATACACGAAGCGGACCCCACATGGATTTCATCTGCTGTCCTTTGCTTGTATGCGGCATATATTTGGAATGAGTATTTTTATGTGAAAAATTCATATCATTTGGTCATATAAAATTTTATTTTTTAATGGGACTCAAATTAGGTCTCGCCTAATCAATAATAAACATCTACAAATAATTAGGTTGTATAAAATTTATACATGAGATGATTTATTCCTGTCATATATTGTGATATGTTGCTTGGTTCTTTCGCTCAATTGCCAAAATCAAAAAGAAAGATGATAAAGTCAGTGCTGGCTTAATGGATCGTAATTTTGATTGTCCTTAGCAAAATGCAACCGAATGTATTCATTTGTGTCAAATGTTGCTTTAAATCATTTTCCTTTTTATATTTAAAATTTGCATTTTGTTCTTGTTGCTGCAAATATTTAGATGTGTTTAAACTTTAGATACTATCATTTAATAAGCATGAAATTTAATTTCTAATGGTATAACATATCAAACCAACACTAATAGTAATATCTAAAACAGAGGACGCGGTTTTGGTTTATTTTTAAAGGCAAGAGTTTTGTCATCATGGTTATTTTTTTAGCGTATGCAAAATTTTGAGCATTACTATTGAAACTATATGTTGATTGTGAGTTAACATTCTGCCTTGGCAAGGCCAAGTAGTAGGAGTCAGATCAGGTTCAAGGTCTCCGAAAGGTTCGAATTGCAAACCGCAAGTGCTGAGAGGGAGATTACTAGTTGAGGCAGCATCCTACCTTGACAAGAGCTAGGTAAGGTTGGAGTTATTGAACTATGATGCTTAGTAATGAACTTAAGTGAAAAAAAAGAGTTGCATCTAGATAAACGGTTGATTCAATAACATATATGACTCATCAACTTGAGATTTGCAAATGGTTGCATCTTATTTATTTCATGGTGTCGTAGTTTTATAATGTTTACTAAAACAGGCAATTTATGTTATGTACATTTCTGCATGATATGTTGAGCTGATGAAAATCCTACCAACCTACTTTTATGTTGAAAAAGTTTGTTATATGTTAATTCAGTCCCCATTAATTTCTTCCAAGTACATAGTACTCAGAGTGCAAGTGCTCTGCCATCAACTAGAACACATTGTAAATTGGGTGAGTTTTGTTCAAAGCTTTGTGTCTAATGTGAGTGATTGGTTGGATTGTACCTATATGGATACTGCTGAATTTTGGAGCAAGCTAGGCACCTGCTGCAATTGATTGGATTTCTATAACTAATCCTTTTAATGTCATATTTTCATTTATGGAGTGAGGCAGCTAAGACCTTTAATTGATTGTGTTGAAAATGTTGAAACAAGCTTTCCAGTTATTGCCTTGAGTTTCTGTGTCTTGTGGTGCTGCTATGTTGCGTACAAATGTATAACACTGTGCGTAGCTTGAGATAAATTCAATATTCTATATCGAGAGCTCGTGTGCAAGTTAGAATTTTCCTTGGGTTGAATATCTTGGATTATGCTGACTTTCCACGGCAATCTCATTTTTCCTATTCTAGTAAACAAATGCTTAAACGTGATAACTGTGCGTATAATAAATGAATTAGAACGTTATGAATCCACAAAAAGTATTCTCTTGTTAACAAAGTGCACTTCTAAACTAGATGATTTCTATCTGGTCTAATGCCACCAAATTGAGAGTTGTTATTCTAAGCTGGGTATTTATTTATCTTTTTAATCGCTTGGATCTTTGTTGAAATGGTGTAGATTTCATCTGTCTTAAACCTTTATATTTGATTTTTGGTTGAACTGCAAAATGTAGTTTAACTTCTACATGTAGCATTTCTGATTGTTGTTGACTTAAGAATTCCTGTATCATAATATTCGCTGAAATGTCTAGATTCTCCTGAGCACAAGTTGATTTCATCTATATTTTTTGTTACTTTGATATTTATTGCTCAATAAATCATCCACAAGTTTTAACTTTTAAGGATAGTTGAGCTGATGAATTAATTTAGATGTCAAATGAGGATTAATTTTATATGCAGTTCGAATGGGTCAAACCTGCTATAAGAATATCTCATAGAATTGCACTAAGTTGAGGAAGCAATTTGATGGCCACAAATGGTCTCCCAACATCAACCAGTAGATCAAAATCAAATAATCCACCCCACGTGAGACGAATGAGTTAAATAAAGACACCATTCATGCTTGTTAATAGCCTATTTCTCAAGTGTAAAAGCCCAGGATCCAAAAAGTAGTTGATACTATTGTCTCCCACGCAACGATCACTTTAAAGAGTCACCTCTACCATCTAAAAGTGTTCAACAAACTCGGAATCCTTGACTTCTTGATAAGATCCTCGATCTCTCTACCTAAGATTAATGTCTTGAATTTTTGCTTCAGAATCACATTATTATTGCCCTCTCTCGATTATAAAGCTAAGTTCATTGTATAGTTGCTATATTGCAGGGCTCATGGTAGGGAGCAATGACTCTAAATTAATGATGGCATTGAAAAAGAATGAAAATTTGACTATAATGAATGTCCACAAATATGAACACTTTGGTCAATATGCTCAAAACTCAATTATGCTCTGCTTATGACACCACCGACCGCATGTCTTTCTTAAGATCACGTTTTTGCGGCAGAAGCTCACCGTCCTCCTCTCTACTCTGTCATAATCGAACACTATATTGTGGTATATATACATGCCATCAAGATCAATCTTCTTGTTGCCTGATTATTTTCCTTTTGATGATATCTTGAATGTTAGGTATGGGTTAACAAAAGGTAAAACTTGAAAGGGATTAAAGTTTTAAGAGACTATAACGTGTTTGGCATTTATTTTGTGATCTCATGCTCTCAATATTGTGTTAGTTTGGAAAGCCTAGTATTTTCGTCTTCAGCCAGGCCCTAGAGTCGTGGGTTGACCCAAAGAATTATGTGTCATGTTTGATCCAGGCTATTTGAATTCAGGGATTCTTAGTTTTATGAGAGAGTTTTTGGTTGATTTCTCTTGAAGCTTTTTTTTTTTTTAAATAATGAGATCACAAGTTATTTTTATAAATTCGACCTATTTGAATAGTTCATAAAACTAATCCTTGTTCCCTTGAATACAAGAATTATGTAATCTTCTCATAAGAATTGTTTCCATAAGATTAAAACTCATGCCTTCCTCTTAAGAATCTGAAGTTGCTTTACTATCGCACCCAACCATTATTTGTTGGCTCTTGATTCAATATTTACAGCATATGCCGGTATTATGTGCAAAGATTTCTTCAGTTTTGTGATTGTAGCTTGAACTATAATTCTCATGTATTACGCTTGCTATCTAGGATGTAATTAAGCTTAACCTTTGTGCCAGTCATTGCTCAAGATGTTTATGTTGTAGCACTGTTTCCCATGGTTACTATCAAAGGTTTTTCTTAAAGGTTTCTCGTACATTGCAGCTCCTCTAACTCTTCTCGTTCAAAAAAAAAAAAAAAAAGGTGTAAAATTTGAATGTACTCGAACGCGTGAGTGGTGCTTTCAAAAGTTGAAGAAGGATTGGTCAGGACTCGATCCTGTAATCTCTTGGCACAAGTGATTTGGTCATTCACTTATACATCAAACAAAAGGCTAGGAAGCATTGTGCAAAGTCTAATCTTTCTGGACATTGAGGGAGCCATGGGCATCCCAAAAGATTGGAAACTTTATTTATCTTTTGGAAGATTAGAGACCTCTGGTTGTACATTTATAAAAACATCATCTACATGACCATTCTATACACTTGAAACCATGTGAAAGAAAATGCCCTACTCTTTATTGGAGTTCAGCGCAAAAGTTTGAAAGATCTTATCACTGAACAGGAATTAAATGTGACAGAAAGGAAATGGTTGCAACTACTGAAAGATTGAGATTTGGCTATTCATACCAGCTATGCAAGGCAAATAAAGTAGTGAATGCAAGTCCTCAAGCGACTTGGTCCCTTATGATCCCCACTCAAAAGGAAAATTATAGAGGATAGATTGTGTGCTTGAGAAAGCTGCTTATAATTTAAAAGTAGCTTTTCTTTTTTTTTTTTTTCGAGTAAAAAATGTTTTGAAATGAGTTATTATGTTTAGGTTAGAAGAAGCAGATGGATGATAAGTAAAAATTGTAATTTTTAAATTGAAAAATAGTTTAATTATAAGCAATTTTTTGAATTTTTTAATTATTAGCATAAGCTCATTATTCTAGAGTTGTGATATTTTTACTAAATTAATCTTAAGTATCCAGTATTATATAATATAAGCAAATTAATTCATATCTTTTTTAATAATTTATCATATAAAATCAATATTTTTTATACAATTCACAACAAAACATACTACTTTAAAATTATTTTTAAGTTAATACATCCAACATAAATTAATTTTCATATAATCGATTATAAACAAAGTAATTATACCTATAATAGATTATTAAAATAATTTTAATCACACAATTTTTCCAAACACATATGTAACAAAATTATACATCCTCAAGCCCTCCTTTCAATAAATTTAGAGATCAAACGAAAGTACCAAAGTGTTGATTAATTAAACAACTTGGGCCGGCCATGACATGGCCTAACAATTGTCTTGAGTACTGACAGAAAAACAAAAACAGTTTCGCAAAAAGAAAAACATGGAAAGAGTTACTTGGGCTTGTTAATTACATTGTTACTCTCACTTGCCTTTCAAAAGGCAAGCGAACTGCACCCAAGGCCGTGGTTTGATAGTTATTCAGTTGGGCTTTAAGAAAGGTGCATAATGAGGGCATGAGTTTGACTTAGAGGGATAGAGCCCCATTGCCCATAACCAATCCTCCCTTCCCTGACTTAAAAACAAAAAGGGCAAGCAAACTCACAATAGCTAGCAATTGAAAGAAATTTGACAAATATTTTATAGTTTGAGTGTGTTATTTATATGAGTTTGTATAGAATTGGCATTTTAAATTGGATTTAAATATATGTATTCATCACACTTTTTAATTTTGTTATTGGACCTGCCAAGAACTAAGTAGATGAATCTTCCTCCCCAAACCATCCCTATCAACCCCTAAGCAAGGACACCAGAAGGGAGAAGCCAACCGAAAGCTCGAATACTCAATCACTTATCTCAGTTTCCTTAGCACCAAGGGATCCCCCCTTCCCAAATCTATGCCCTCATTATGATGATGTTGGAATCATCGTCTTAAATCTTCCTTATATCCTTCAATCAGGGGACCTAACGAGTATAATTACATTAATAACTAAAGATTCCTTTCTCCCTTATAAGTGTCATGGCACACTAGGGTAAGGGAGGAGTTCATCTTTTGGCCCCAAATAGTACCCATTTGCTTCTACCTTGAGTTAGACAACAACAGTTATGCATCATCTAATATGTAAACGCTTTTTTTTTTCCAGTCACAGATTAAGGTATTTTTAGGTTTGTGAATTTTAGGTGTTATAAATACTAAAATAGTAAAAATATAAGATAAATTAGTTACATGTTTACATTTTTATATCATTTAAATAGGTAAGTCAATTTATGATAATGAAATTAATATATGACAAATTGTTTATAATTGAAACTTAAGGGGTTGGGTAGTCAATAGGGTTTGACTCATTTAGTTGGTCTTTTGTTCATATTTTGTTATGATTTAGGTTTGATTCTTATGTTTTTTATGTCATTGAATTATTTGTAAGTATTTTTATAAGTGCTCAATAAATCTAAAGACATATTTTGACCTTAACTAAAGCGAACTTTTCTCTTAATTTAAATTTAATTTCTAACAGAAAAAATTGAGGGGTTGGTTAAGTGAATAATGAGATATACTTATATTAATTTATTTTTAAGTTTAAAACAGTTGATAAATCTTACTGAATAGCTATTTTTTCTTTTTCTTTTTTAAAAAAAAAGAGTAATTAAGTTCTTTAAAACAACGAAATGCGGTCATACACCTAATTTCAATTGACGCATAATTACCTTAACCTCGATGTTCCAACAATACTATTGAATAACAACTTCCTTAAATATTCAAGAAGGATAGATGAAAATTAACATTAAGTAATTTTGTTAAGAAATTAAACATGGTAAAAAATGTAGTATTTAATTTAATCACAAAGTTTATTCTTTTTTCTCCTCTAGATTTTCCCATAAAAGCAGGGCTGAATTTGTAAAATTAAAAACATACTCATGGTTTTCAATTTCCTAAAATCGAGTGTTAGGCCTAGTGGATTCTAATCTTTTAGCCTAGCTCTCACTTCTGTATCCATTATTTTCATATGCAGGTAGGAAAATGGATAGAGAAATGTTTTTTGAACATACTATGTATAGACATAGTATGAGACATAGTATATTTATGTGAGTGTGGGTGAATATTGAGGTGCACATGTATCGAGATAAGGTAATAGATTGTATATTTATGTGAGAGAGTGTTGTATTTGGATGTCCCAAAGAGTGAGCCAAATAACACCTCTCAAATGGATATCAGAGATTATTACAAGAATTCAAAAAGCGCCGTCTGTGGGGATCGAACCCACGACCACGTGGTTAAAAGCCACGCGCTCTACCGCTGAGCTAAGACGGCTTCAATGATGTAGCGTTTTCTTAATTATATCAAATTTTAAGTAAATGCAAAAATCAACATTAAATTAAATATTAATCCAAAGCAAAAAAAAAACTATTTGCTCTAGCACTACACAGTCAACTTCTTCAATTTTGGTTTAAAGTCAAGTTTGACCCGAGGCTTACTTTTAGTGTTAACATTTTAAAATTTATATCAATTTAGCCTTAAAAAATTTTTGATATCAATCCAATCCTAAAATTTTTTTTATAAAATTAAATTTTCTATCAAATTATTAGTATAAAATTAAATTGATATCAAAATTTAAAATATTAACACTAAATTGATGTATAAAATTATTTTAAAATTAAATTAATATTAACTTAAAAATATTATGACTAAAAAAATTATTTACTCTATCATTTGTCGCAGATAATGTCAATACAGTCAATAAAAGACAATCCAAATAGTTAAAGGAAAATGGGGTGGTATTATTTGTACGCAATTGTACAATATAATTTCTGACACTTTTTATATTAATCGTTAAAATTTATTTTTTATTTTAAATTTTTTAATTAACCTTTATCAATAAATATAAAGACTGTGTCAATATCTTATGTACAAAAAGTATTTTCGATTGGGGAATATTGTGCATGCAAGTGTACTTTTTATTTTGGTCCCACAAGCAAGTCTATTTGAATTTATCGTCAATACAATTGGACATCAATTAGTATCAATAATTTCAATAGTTGCTTAAAATAGTTTAACGTATACATTTTGTTTATTTAATCTAATACATATTTAAACTACTATAATTTATGGGATTAGTCAACATCTTTCATTTAATTTTTTTTATTGTCTTCAACCTTTCATTTCAGTATTTTTTTTGTCACGGAGTGAGGGATATTTAATGTAGTTGGGGATGGGGTGCAGGCTGGTAAGGATGGAAAAATTAAACCCCTTAACTTAATAGGCATGCACTTAGAGCGCTGCAGCCACTGTCTCATCCGCAATCTTTCAAAGCTAATAACCATCTAGAATGGAGTCAAAATGGATGAAGGTGACAGGTATCAAAAGTATATTTAGAGAAAGTAACAAATGGAAACGAACATGAGAAAATGGCTAAACAAATTATTAGATGATGGGAAATAAACTAAGTATTGTTTTCATAGAAGTACCATATCATAAAATCATAAAATTATATTAAATAAGCAACCAAACTCTAAGCTCATAGTCATATCACAAAAATACATCTGATCATCACTGAATAATGTCCATAATAAAGAGTAAAATCAGCACACTTCCAAACTTGAAAACAGCGAACTTACTAATTAAATAAAATCAAAGTATATATGCAATAGATAATTACTTTTAGGAACGTAGCCACAAGCTTAACCTCCCAATGATTTTCTTAATGGATTTACCAGAAGATTTTTTACAAACGGGTTGGTTATTGCTTCCTTGGTCATTGTTGGCTTCTGGCTGAACGGATGGTGGTGAAGGATTCTGAGCCGGACTGTGGCGACTCTGCGATGAACTCACCGGAGAGTGGTTATGGTGTGAATGCACCGGACAATGGTGATGATGATGATGAGAAGAACATGAGCTTGTTGATCTCTTTTCACTACTGTGTCCACTAGGTTCATGTTCAAGAGCAAGTTGTCCTTGGAGAAGACCACCTTGTGGCAATTGTTGATCAGTGTTATACCAAGGGTAGTAAGGATGATAGAATCGATTATAAGCCTCATAAGGGTCATGAAATTGGTTTTGATCATCTTTTGGAAGACCATAACTTATCCAGTGAATAGTAGCATGTTTGCCACCCTTCAATATGTTCATCAGAATTATTTGTGGGTTTGTTTTGCCTTTGACATAAATCAATCCAATTGATGGATTGATCTCGTAAGCCAGGTCTAGCGAAAGAGGGGAAAAAAATGGAAACATAGTGAGAATTGGAAGAATCTATTGAACCTACTGCAGATGTCACAAAAGGTAAACAGTATATGATGTGTAATACTAATTAAGAACAAAAAATAAGGTTTTGAACAAGAGTTATATTATTTGAACTTATTTCAGAGACATTAAATATGACATCTCTTTATCAAATTATAGATGTAAGATTTAGTAGTATGAGACTGTTTAAAATAATTTATATCTAAAATGCCTTTGATACTGCCAATGTGTTTTCACATTTGATATTGTCTTCTAATGTGAAAAAATAAAAATAAAAATAAAAATTTCTCTTTGAACAAACATAAATGCTAAAATTTTCTGAATAGGAATTTATAATAACATAGAATAGAAACTTTTTGTCAAGAGATGTCTTCATTTTTCCTTCTGTAACTTACAGTAATGAATTGCAAACATCTAATGAAGGGATGTTGTGAACTACGGCAAAATCAGAAACATGCGAGTTTGAATCAAATAGCACATTGACTTGTGACGTCAATTATATAAAGGAGGGGTAATGAAACTTCTACTACAACAGTTAATTGCTAGTGGCAAAATATTTCAAGTGTCCCTTCTTAATTTAGCACATTGACATACTATGAAACATGATTACCACTCGACTCCAAGGTATGTTTACAGTCGTATTACTAGCATTGAATTTGTCAGAAGCTGAATAAAGCATTAGTTGAACGAAGCAAAACTGATGAAAGTCATTTTATACTCAATTCGTTAGATATATAATTCTACATTCTGTAGTCTAAAATACATGGTAGCAGCAAATTATTGGTAAAAAGGGTAACATTTTTCGATTTGCTGCAATGTTTTGATTGTAGGATCATGTAAAGAACAAGATCATGATGCTAGTAGAGTAGATAAAAAGTATTAGCATATGGGTGAACATCATATTAGCGAACAAATTAACAAACCTTCAATTAAATTTAAAACTCTGGCAGTGTTTTTGCAACAATTGCAATGCAGAAGGCAAATTTGAGTAGAAATACCTTGAAAGCTAGTCAAAACTTTAGTCACAGACTTTTCCCATCCTTCCGAAGTATCAATTTTGAGTATACATTCCTTACAGAAAGGAGAAAAAACAGACTTTAGATCAAACAAATTAATTACAACCGATCTAAATAGATAGAATTGCTGCAGTGAAGAAAACGCGTTTGCTAATTCACAAAATAAGAGTGATAAAGTTGGAAGGAAAACCGTATAGTTGTCGTTGCCATCAGAAGCCATTCTTGGCCGCAAGGTAATATAGTTCGCTTAGATCTGAAATTTTAGAGAATAAAAGGTCACCAAGGGTTATAAGCAAGTATAATTAATCATTAGAACAACACGATTTTACTTTTTGAAAGAACAAAAAAGCTAATAAGTCATAAACAAAAGCACAAATTGACAAAAACGAAAGACAAATTTTTTTTCTTTCCAAAGAAAAGTTTGAAAACAAATATAGAATTGAAGAACATAAAATAAACTCACAGAATTCAAGTATTAACGTGAGTTTAGAGGAAGGGAGGGGGTGAATCAGGTGAGTAAAGAACTCACTATCTGATGTGAGAAACTACTTGACACCCTCTGATCAAAGAGGTGGATGAAGCAAAGACAAAGTAGCAGCTACGTCCCTCACCAGAGTTTCGGTGACATTGGCTTCAAGATGGAGAAACTAGGCTATGCCGCTATTCACAAATAAGCAATTTGAATCTTATGCGGAAATCTAAAAATTTACAAATATATTGTATTTGATTGATTGTCTTGAGTATAACTGATACTGATAGTTATTACTATTTTTATCAATGTAATTGAGCTAATTGTATGAATTATGGGAATTATTTATGGTAAGTTATATATAAAAAAATGTCAAGTTAAAAGTTGAAATTTATACCACTCATTGTGGCAAATGACGACAATTTGAAAAGGAGAAATTTTTAAAGATATGTTAACCATAAAAGATATGCTACATAATAATAAAATATTTGTCGGAATCTTTGACAAAAATTAAGGGATTGTTATAAGTAGATGAAACAAAGTGCTTTATTATAGTGTGTGTTATTTTAAAAGAATTTTACATAAAAATACAAGTACTTTCATGAAAATTATACATAAATATGAAATTATTGTTACATTAGAATATTTAGAAATTTTGTGATTTAATATTTGTAATTTTCCTCAAATTTCTTATAACTTTATTCAAAATTATTGTAAGATAGAGCGTGATACATTGTCTTGCAATGACCCTCCGCAATAAACTACAACGTTCGTTTGTATTTGATTTGATAGAAGACAAGCTTCGCCCGATGATCCAGCGGACGAGGACATTTTAAAACAAAGATAATACATAAAAGTTATTAGGAATCGGATATGAAAAGGATAAAAGAGTGAAAGAAAAAAGAAGAGTAGTAATGCACGTGTAAAATTTCTGTGTTCCACATTTTTTTTCTACAACTATTAAGGCTGTTGGTTTTATATATAACCACTATGTGCATGCTTGTCAAACATATATTTTTCCTCAAAACAATTTTTTTCCCTCATAAAAGTTATTTTTTTATTATAATTTGATACTATTGTTAAATATTGATAAAGTTATTATAATCTTTAACTTAGTTTATTTACACTAGAAAAAAAACCTTTTTCAAAAAATGTTATTTTCTATCAATACTTAATTGGTTTAAATAATTTAGCACTTATTTTTTTTTAAGCAAAATCTAGAACTCGAGACTTGTGAATGAAAAAAATAATAATGATGGAAAATTTTTTTCCCTACAATGGGCTAACTAGGTCAGAAGCCATATAAGTTGGATCTAATGGATTTTAGATATTGGTGATTTAGATAAAAAGAAAATTCATGACAAAAAAAATAAAAAGAAATTATTTTTAAATATTTTAATTATGAGTAGAATCTGATTATTTTGGAATTATAATATTTTTATGAAATTAACCCTAAATATCCAATATTATATAATACAGTAAGATTATTCCATATCCTTTTTAAAAGCCAATAAAAATTGACTCACTTGATCAATCTTTCACTCATGCATTATTATGATTTGAATTCGATTTCTAAGTTCTCTTGTTGGTAGATGATGTGTAAGTGCTTCATAAACTCGAAGGCATACCTTAACCTTGGATTGAAGTAAGTTTTCCCATCAACCTAAACTTTTATTATACCAAAACAATACACTTTTTAATAATTTACTATATATAACCAATTTATTTCATACAATTTAAACAAAACATATATACTACCTTAAAATCACTTTTCATTTAATGCATCTAAACATATAATTGATTATTTAAATAATTTTAATTTTACAGCATACAATAATATTTTGCATAGAGAAAAATGTTAATAGGTATCACAATGCTGTTTAATTTTTTGCTTTTTTATTTGCAGTTTCTCTCTTTTTTCTTTATCCTGTAAAAAAAGAATTTAATTTTTGGATGTGCTACTTCCTCCACTTTATTTTATGCTTCACAATATCAATAAAATATTTATTACTAATTTTCTAATTTTACTTTTCACAATATTCTATGTATACCAATAATGGAGAAATGTAATGTAAGTGAACTGCACACCCAAAAAGAGGACATGAGATTCAAATATTGTAAAAGAGGACATGAGACAATAGTACTCAATCTCTAAAAAAAAGAATACGGATAAAATAAACTGCAGAAAGTATTTGTGTAAGCTTTTTTTACAAAACTATTTAATTATATTTTATCACATCATTAATAAAGTTTGACTTCTATATTGATAAATCACCTCAAAAATCACATATATTAGTAGATATCTAAAACACCCTCCTAATAATCCTCCTAATAATAAAACAAGAAAAGTATTGAGTGCTTTTGTTATATTTATGTCTTTCATTAAACTAAATATTTTAAAGGGAAAAGAGTATGGAGCTACCCTAAACTTTTATGCTTTTGTAAATCACTATCACGAATTTTCAAACCTTCTTAATTAGTCCCAAAACTTTGAATAATATTTTGAAAAACCCTTTCATTATAATGGTAATATTATATGAAAACATATTAACCATTTGTTTTTTTATTAAATTTAAACCATTGGTTAATTTGTTTATTGTTCAAATCATATATAATTTAAAATAGCCAAACTAATAGATAAAAATTTTTAAAATTAAAAAACCAATTAAGAAATTATATATTATAATAAAACACTACTAATTCTATACAATTTGATCAATAATATTACAAATTAATCAATAGTCTATATTATAGAATGAAAAAGATCTTGCCATGTGCTTTTACTATTAGTAATTCATCAATTAGCAAATTATTCACAGAAAGATCTAGTGGGTTATATGTCAAAGTTTAAGGACTAATTGAAAAGATTTTAAAGTTTATGGTGTTAGTTTGCAAAAGGGTTTAAATTTAAGGGATTCGCATACTCTTTTTCCTATTTAAAATACAAAAATATTGGGCCTGTTCAACTTTAAAAAGTGTTCTCTGCTTTCAAAATTAATTATAAAGATGTCATTTTATTTTCACCTTATTTCCTCTTTTTTGAATTTTGTAAATGAAACGTTGTAAACAATAAAATTATGTTTTTAGTATTTTTTTTATAAAATCTTAAAAACAAAAAACAAATTAAAAATAGGTGATATTTTTATAATTAATTTTAACCATAGGAAATGAAAATAGAAAACGTTTACTGAAAGCAAACATATTCGTAGTAACTTGGTTAAATGATAAATATTACAACTTGTTTGCTTGGAGAAGAAATGAAAAGTTGCATCATTTGCACGTGTCCCTCATGTATCACGAGACAAATTCAAAGGTAAATATAATTGACGGTATAAATCAGTTCCTCGTGTAGGTAAATGTAAATTGAAATTACTAAAAGGAATTGATGAAAACATGAATTGCATGGAATTTCCCTTTCCTCAACTTATATAGGAGCTCGACCACAATACTATACTTCATTCACCTCAAATGAGGCCGTTTCACGTTTTACTTATTGACAAATACTCTCATGCCAAACCCACACCCAAATACCCTTGTCTAGTGAAGATGTATGAGATGGGGCCAACATCTTGGGTAATGTAGCCAATCATACAACTTTAATCTTTCTTTTGGGACCCAATTGTTGTCTTTGTCTAGTGCAGGTATATGAGATGGGACCAAGTTCTTGAGTGATTTAGCCAATCATACAGCTTTGATCTTTCTCCGGGGACCCATCTGTTTTCCTTGGTTTAGATATAAAAATCGTATTATTAGGTCATCTCATTTGCTTCTTTCTTAACTTTTTCAAATTTTGGCCCTTACAAGAGACATAGAGATTGAAACCATCAAATTTCTATCATAGTAAAGAGTATCACAAACCTATTGTCTAAAGCCGAGGCAAGCCGTGGCCACGAAAAGCCGCCAAAAAATTTGCAGCTCACGAGACCAAAAACAGTGCCATTTACCAAACACTACCACAAGAAGACATGAAAATCGTCGTGGTTAAAATTTGGAAAACATAAAGAAGAGATGTGTTTGTACAGGCACTGGCACTGTGTATAGGTAGGTAGATCCATAGCAATGTGAGATTTATAATAAGTTTTATGTCGATCTCACGTAATTAATTGTCAATCTGTCCATCAAAAGCATTGTTTCACACAATTTTGCTTCTGAAATGGATTCTTCTAGATGGAAGAAGAAATCATTGTGCACCCGCCTTATATTTAATTGGCTAAGTGTCATAGACAAATGCTGACAACATTTTGGATCAAACGAACGATGATTTTAAGGATTGAGCTAGCTCCTGTTTTGTTATAATTTCATTAGTCTCCAATGTAATCAGAACTTCTTCAATTAGGATCATTACATTCAAAACCTAAAGAGTTTTTACCAATTTTGTTTAAAATATACTCACTGATTTTTGTTCTTACCAATTTTATTCTGAGTATATTTAAATATTAGATACTAAATTTATATCTATATAAAAAAAAATTTACCCTGGGATATACTCACAATAAAGTTAGTTGAACATAGCAATAAGTAAATGTAAGTTTGGTGGAACCCACTTTTTTTATTATAAATGTACATAGATGTGAAGCGTTAGTATTATATCCACATAAAAATTCATCAGGCCAAAAATTTTTCATGTAACAGTATTAGAGGTAAGAACCCTCTAATTAATATAAGAGATATTGTTTGTATCTGAATAGTTAGACATATATTATAAAGGCTTGCTTTTTTATTTTTCTTCTTTTAACACCCATATTCACCTAGAATTTTATGTCTATTTTTCTCTAAGATGTCTTTGACATATCTTCTTCTTCTTCTTCTTCTTCTTCTTCTTCTTCTTTCGTTCCAATAGCACATTTCTTAATATAATATTCACTTGTCCGATGAAAGTACTGAATTACGAAGTATATTAATTCCTTCGTTCTATGACAGCCTAATTGTCAAACGGTTCATTGACTTGGGTTGTGTACTAACAATTAATGACCACTTATTACGAATCTTATATTAATGTCGTAAGTCATAACATAAGAAAAATTACTGTTGCCAGATTATCTAAATAAGAAAAGATATACAATGCCGCTGTTCGAATGAATACGACTTGACAATCGCAAAAGAAAAGGGGTTCCTCATGATTGCTTAGGCGCTATATACAAAGGAACCACGTCATAGGAAAGAAATAATGATAAAAGGGTGGTAAGAAAGAGCAACAAGATACCACGACTTAATCAATGGATCAATGTGCACAACAGCCTAACATTTGCATGTTCAAACTTAACATACTAGAGTATCAAAGATTCAAAAGTTGGAAAAGAACAATTGGTCAACAAACAGGAGGATCTAGAGCGTTTTAAGTAGTTGATGATAAGTAAGTAATTTGTATTTAAGTAAGTCAATCATCGCCTAATGAATATTTAATATCTACAAATTGCAAAAGATTGACTTTCTTATAGTATAAGAAATAACATAACAAGCATATTTCGCATGCATAAGTAACTTGTCTGGATTGTTTATTTGCACAGCACTTGAGATATATTCGTACAGATACACAGTAGATGTTGATTTGAGCGTGCAATTGCGTTGACAATTGCAACCTGCATAGATATCTTGAAGATTTCATGATAAATCTTAATTGTGCATTTATGGAATATAAGATAGCGCCGTGTAATACGTAGCCAATTATTTCATATCAATTTGAACGCCTAAGTTCTAGGTTGATACCTAATAGTTTACATATTTAGATAATTAATCTTTGAAATGACATCTAAATTATTTTTTTAAGGTATTTGAATCAATTTCGGACCTGAATACTATGTTACTTTTCCGCATTAACCTAAGATAGGGTTTGACTAGTTATGATCAAAACGGAAAGGGACCGACTAATATTTCAGTTTGTTAGCAAATGAAAACTATCTTTCCTTTGCAACTAAATTTTCAACCACTTTTTGACTCAGTTCTTCATAAATGCAATGTATGTGATCATTGACTTACCATTGCATATATTGCAGAAGCTAGAATTCCATTCATATCGTTTTTGACTTGCTAAATTGACCCATTCTTTTAGACCTATTGATTGCCAATGGTTCATGCACACTGCTTGTGGAGATAGATGATTTGATACGCACAAAAGGAGAAATGATGGTTTCTGATCCTAGGTTTTGTTTCCATTTATTCATCGTTGGGAAAAGGGAGTTATCTTAAATATCATGGTCACAACTTTCTCACCTAGGACCAAAATTAAAACTATCCAATAGCAATACACATATATTGTCCCACTTCTTGGAAATCATTGAGACGCTTCTAGTTACTAATGGTGGCAATAGCATGATCATGAACAATTAAAGATATTGAGATGAAAATATCAAAGAAGCATCCAACAAAAATCTGTAAGGTTGAGGAAGTATCTGAAGCGAAACATGCACAATGTTGTAAAATTTTAGGGAATGTTTTTTTGGTGCATTCCTTTCCTTATAGATAAGAGCACTTGTTTCCTTCATGAACAAAGAAAACACGATCAACCTAATGGCGGCAATAGCATGATCATGAACAAAGATATTAAGGTGAAAATATCAAAGAAGTATCCAACACAAATCTGTAAGGTTGAGGAAGTATCTGAAGGGAAACATGCACAATGTTGTAAAATTTTAGGGAATGTTTTTTTGGTGCATTCCTTTCCTTATAGATAAGAGCACTTGTTTTCTTAGCGAAGATTATCCAAGTGTTTTCCTTACACGGAAACATGTTTGCATTATTAATCTTTACATATTGGAAGTAGCTTTTGTTAGCAACTTGATGTGGACATTGCGAACCTCGATGGTGGAAAGTACACATGCACTCTCTTTAGATCTCCAAAATAGACCAATTGGGGCCATACAAATGGGGCCTTGGTTACCCATTCCGCGCTTACTTACAACTTTGGGTTTGAAAAACTATTTCATTTATTGTTCATAGAGGTTTTTTGTTTTTTTTTTTTCAGCCAATTTATTGCGAATCACTTTCTGATATTTTGGTGCTACGTTATTTTATTTCACAAGATATTAAGATTAATATTTAAACTTTATACTAAGCTACCAATATTTGATTGATTTAAATAGTTCTGCAAAACAATATCTTAAGTTTAAGTATTGTGACTAGAAAAAATTAGTGTTGATAGAGTTTTGCTTTCATAATTGACTGATTTTGCTTGAACGGGCTCCAACAAACTTTAGATATTGCAAGTAATTTTGAACAAAATGTTTCATATTTAACTATAATAAAAAAAATTTATACAACTATTTAATTATATATATTTACATCACAAAAATTTTAATTTTATATATTCACGACCTTCTCAAAAGCCATATAATTCATAAAATATGAGTAGCTAAAAGTGTACAAAACTTTATTTTAAATAAAATTATTTTAATCTCTAAATATTATATGTGATTGAGGAGTGTTCTTTGTATCACTCTTTGTTATAGACACGTAGATATCTAGAGATAAGATTAAAAAAATTATTAAAAAAAAAAAGTGAAAAAGTAAGATAAGAAAGGAGAGAGATGATATATAATATCAAAACATGTCAATTAATATTATGTTAAAAAAAAACATTTCTCCGTGTGAAAACATCATCCGCCAATGTATCCTTCTCCGGTACCAAACTAGAGTTTTGTGCCATCGACATTTTAAAAAGTTTGGTAGCTAAACAGTGCAAAGGACAAAAGTATAATAATATATATCAAGAAACAACTCATTGAATCATGTATTCCAAAAGAATGAAGTCATGGTGTATGAAAATTGTCAGATCAAACGCCGAATTTACAGATAATTACATGTAACCGATCTCATGGATTCCTTTTAACTTTTCTCCATTTCCTTCCTACAGGTTAAGTGTTACGCTGGACCACCCATTCTTCAATAGAGTCATCGCCGAAGGAACCTCTTTGCGGTGCACCTAAAGGGACACGTGGAGCTGACAAAGCCGTCAACAAGGTGCAAATACGTGTTCAAATCGTGACACGTGGCGGCGTTAACACCCCTGAGGTACGGAGAGTCCCTGCTACTAAGGCGTAGCTCCTCTCCGACCTCAGAGTACACCCACTGTGCCTCTTCGGCTCTCTTTTGGATCCAGCTTGGGAACCCCGCCACGTGGAAGCCCCCATTGGTTGCCACATCATCAAACACAAACCCAGGCACCTTCGTTATGACATCATCGGAGTTTACTATGCGTAGGACTTTTGTCTCTTGCCTGTCAAGGCTCCCACGGAAACTCCGATTCCCGACGCGAGGGCCGCCAAATGAGATAACTGTCACCAGTGGCAGTTTGGGAAAAGCGGCCCTCACATCATAAGCTGTGAGCGTGGCCAATGCTGCTCCCAAACTGTGGCCGGTGACAGTCAGACTTAGCGGTTCTCCATCATAAATTTGGAGAATCCTCTCAATCTCTTGTCTCACCATCTCTTGCAAACTCATGAAGGAAGATTTAACAGTTGCAGCCGATGAAGTGTAGAGGCTCAAGAACCCACTTTCCACCATTGGTCCAATTCCATCCATGCTCTCGTCATGTCCTCTCATGTTGCATGGTATATGTGTGAGATTGGCTCGAAGATTCTCGAGCCATTCCAAGCACGTTGTGGTTCCTCTATATGCAATTACAACGTCCCTTCTACCAAGTCTTTTGATCTCTTCTTTGTTGTCACAAACGGCTACATAACCAACGTAGCTTGATTGTGTTGCAACCCAACTTGGTGCCTTGTCCACCCAACTAGGTAGCTGAATCCCTGAAGTTGCACGTAGGTGTTTGGTTACCTTGTACCCCGTGTTTGGCAAACCGCACCGTTCGAAGAGCGTGCTCTTTGGGAACCTGCACTTGGCGTAGTTAGGAGAAGAAGGGTCAAATTCAAAGGACTTGTACGCAGCCTCAACAAAATGGCCATAGCGGAGAATCTCCGAACGGAGATTATCGTCCAATGGGTCTAACAAACCGTCCCAATTTCTCAATCCTTGGTACTCCTTCCATCTCTTACCAACTTTCTCCGAAGTCGGTGATGAGCGTAATGGTGATGGCAAGTTCATCATTCTCTCCATCCTTTTGAGGGTGTCAAGGGAATGGGAATGTGAATGTTGTTGTGGCGTTTCGGGCTTGGTTATTGTTGGTTGAATGAGCGTTCTGCACATTGGTTTGGCCATGGTTGTGGTGGGAGAATAATGTGGTGTTGGAGTGTGGTGTAGGGGCTTCATCATGGCGCAGATTTTCATTGTGAATTAGTAATATATGTGGCACTGAGTAAGAGAAAATGGAACGAGAAAGAGAGTTATTGAGTTAATTAGTAAGGAGAATGAGGGGACTTATTGGAACTTGGTTGTTTGTGCGTTGGGTTGTAGAATTGAAGGGGCACTTGGGAGGGAAATTTATAACTCTTGAGGGAATGGGAATTGTTCATATAACCGTGCAGTGTGGGTTGCCTTTATGAGCGTAGGTTCACGTATAGAGGTGAGAGAAATGAAAGAGAGAGTGAGTGTGCGTTTGACGGTATTACGTGTGGAAATTTCTTTTTTTTTTATTATATCGAGAAAACTTGATAGATCCTTCTTACGTATGGCCTTTCGTGTGTTGACACGTTCACAGAAGCTCCAGCTTTTTTGCGCTATGTGAAAATTAATGGTGAATGAATCATGAATGGCTCACTGTACTCGGCTCGGCTAACGGCCAAGACAAATAGTTAAAAAAACAAAAGATTAAACTCTTAAATTGGTTGGTGACAAAAATATTATTGAATAAATTCCTTCTTAGAAAATGAAAACTCTCAATATAATTTTTAAGAGTTGAAAATATCAATAAAATTTGTCCATTTTAGGGACTAACCTATCTTAAAAAAGAATTAGTTTGACTTATACTTTCAATTCATAAGATTAAGTTAGGGGTTTTAACTATATAAGGTTTAATTTATTTAATAATCTTGTCAAGACTAATTTGATATTTGAGACATTATTCAACAAATTTAAATATTAATAACTGATAAAAACAAAATATTAAATTATGAATGAAATAAAATTTTAATTAGAAAAGGTAAGAATTTAATTTGTCAAAAGTGTGGATATAACCGGATAGTGGTATGATAAATTAATTTAAATTAATGATTTATTTTTAATTAGGTATGAATCAATGTTCAAAATGTTAGTTCACTTTAAATTATAAGATTAATTTTAATGTATTATTAATATAAATTAATATTACATTAATATTTAATTATAATTCTTTGTATGTATGTATATATATATATATATTTCACTTTTGAGATAATAAAAATAAAGATTAAAGGTTTTTATTGATTTTATAATACATAAAAATATATTTTTTAAAAAATAGTTTATATTAAATAATATATTAAAATTAAATTCTTAAATTATTAAAAAAACTAGTATTATGTACTTTTTCTGGGGTGCATCTCTTATTATGTACTTAACTAAATTAGAGACATTAACGCAGAAATTTTTTTGAGATGACATGTTCTGTCACTCTCTCACGGAGAACACTGACAGTGAATACTGACAAGTGCGACTACTGATCTGAACTGACTGTTGAGTGTTGAGACTTGAGACTCCAAAAGACAAATATTTTTTATAGGGTTTGATACAATATTTATTTCGCTAGCTGTACACAGATAAATTATAATAAAGTTTATCTGACTTTAGACATTAATGATAGAAAATGATAGCAAATAAATATCCATATTTTAAAATAATTAAAATACCTTGTCAAGTCGATCCAATAAAAAATACCTTGTCAAGTCCTTTTTGAAAAAACATAATAAGATATTTCTGGAATGTAGAAAATCAAGTTGTTGGATTTGATGATCAAGTGATTTATCCGAAGATGGTAAGAGGATGATCAATTTTTACGTGGTTAATATTAGATATTTTAGTTCCTTATAATCATAAAATATGTTTATGTGAAGTACAATTTAGAATATATATATATATTACATTTTTGAGAATTTGTTGATTCTTATATATAGAGCCAAACCAACTCTATCCAGGTGCAAAAATTATTCTTAATAAATCTTGCTAAGATCAGTCTTATTTTAAATGATATTATTGGCCAAACAGTCATAAATTTAGTTAGTTTTTTAATTAGGTTACAAAGTGTTAGGTCGATCGTTTGAATAGAGTAAGTGTGTGTTTGGTTTTATGTTTATATAATTAATTTTATATAGAATTAATTCTATCATAATTGATTTAGTTAAAATTAATTTTAAAATATAGTGATTTATATTTAGTAATTCTTCTAAAAGTGATTTTAAGCAAAAATAATAAATTTTTACTTCTCACAAAATTAATTATAAAAACAAAAATTAATTTTCATTTCTAAAAATCAAATAATATCAAAAATTAATAAAATCAATTTTGAGGGGTCAAAATTCTAACCCCCTAACCATAGATCCGAATATGCTGTAAATCCTTATAAAAATTTTGGCACAATCACATAAATGACTATTTTTTCTCTTTGTACGTCTAGGTTTCTAGTAGATCTACTAATGCACTGTTGATAGTTCTAATGTCTTTTATTTGTCCCTTGGCTTTTGATATCACAATCTTAGTCCAAGTAGTCTTAAGATCAAGATCCAAAAGTACAAAATGACAAATTTTATGTGGAGAAATACTTTTTGTATTCACTTTGTATGAAATATCATTCCGACTTCCACTCCATTCATCATTACATGAGATATGAACCTTACTTAGATTTAGTCCAAATCCCATCCAATAGTGGATGGGATATAAGTCGGCATTGTGTCCCATGTAAAGTGAATACACGTAACATAACTCCTTGTAATTATGAAGAAGTTGCTGTCAACTTACAATTGAAGAGTAAACAAAAGTTAATAATAAAATTGACCTTGGGGAGATGTTTGATACCAGGATTATTTCCATATTCCCAAGAATATTGTCATGGGAATCCAAGATTCTTGTATTTGGTAAATGGATTGAAAAAACTTCCTAGGAAACCTTTATTCTTGGGAACAAAAATGGACTAATTTTCAATCCCATCTTGTACACAGGATTATGATATTCCCGTGAGATAGGAATCTTGTAAGTGAGAGTATATTGTCCAATTACCCCCAAAACTAAACAGAAAGCCCTAATCTTCGAAGAACACATATCAGTCTCTTCCTCATCCAGCTACTCCCTTTCTCATTGTCTCTCTTCTCCGCCGTCCACTCCAGTGGGTGTCGTCGATGGATGTTGCGGCTACGCTGGCATTCCAGCTACTCTCTTCCTCATGGTCTCTCCTCTCCACCATTCGCTTTAGCTGCTATCATCTATTCCAACTGTAGCCACATCAGTATCTCCATTTCAATCGCGAGAAGGCCACCATTGTAAGGAGCCTATCATTGTGAGGAGTGCGCCACTTTGTGAGGAGCCTACAAATCATCCCTTTTGTCAACCCAAGGCATGGTATTTCCATTTCTTTTTTTCCCCCTTCATGACGACTAGAAGAAGATAAAGGAAAGGATTTTTTATGGTTGCTTATTTTGTGGTTTGTCTCATTGCTAGGGGTGATTGCTCTTTGGACACCATTTTATTGGGGTTGCTATATTTTGGCTTTCTTTGTTGTGTTGTTTTGTTTTTAGGATAGTTGGTGTCTTTTTTGCTTTTGTTTAGGAGTCTTTGTTTGTTGCTCTGTGTTTTGTTTTTACTTGATGTGGATTGTTGCCTTGTTCTGCTCCTCTCCATTTTTGGAGAATCATGAGTTTTCAATAATTATCACAAAAAATGAAGGAAAGGATAACCTTAACTAGGTCGAGGAAATTTATTAACAGAGATTACTGCAATTTTCTTTCTATTTTCAAGTTCTATTCACTAATACATGAACCTAGTTAACAAACTTATCTTTAAACTTTTAGAAGTATTTAGCACTTTTTTGGTTCTAAGGTCAAGCTAGTCATAAATAAATAGATGTATGTGATACATAAAAATAACTAGTATTCTACAAAGAAATTCAGCTCATGCATAACCAGGCTAAATAAGTCACAATTGAAGATCCATTTGGTACTAATGACCATAGAATAGCAAATTCCCCAAGAAGATGCTAATTGCTATGCTTTCCATAATTATAAAGCCATTTTGGCATTTACAACAATCGCAATCTTATACAATTTTGTTAGTGATCAACTACCTAAAATCTCCTTTACCTGTAAAACAAGGAAAGCCCCTATATCATTGTGTTTATAGTTTATACGAACAAATTTGCAGACCACTAAAAACTTGCAACTTCAATTAAATTATTTGATCTCTTTTTTATCAACTTTCACTGTGATTACATGTCATATATATCAAAAAGTGGATGCTTGCATTTTTTTCTTTTCCAATGGCTTTAGGATTCTTTAGTAGGATGAATATATGTTTGCTCAGAGTTTTTTTTGATTGGATAGCTTAGAGTGTGTGATTTGGATAGCTCAACTGTTAAAATCTTTTCTTTTTTCTTTTTTTTATAATCTCTATGACTAAGTGCTAAATATTTTGTGACTTGAGGTTGTCTTTGTGACTATGAGTGCTAAATATTTTTCCCCATTTTAGCTTTGAAGTTATAAAAGTCTATGAGGGGGGAAATTTTAATGGATAACTATTAAAGATAGGTTGTTTAATTTTTATGCGAATATAAAGTTAACATTTCTAGTGGTTTTGAACTTGGAATTTGGTTTATATGCATTCATTGACGTAGTGTTAGTGAGATTAATAATTTGCTAATATGCTGAACTAATTTGCCTTATTCCAATTGTGGATGTCAAATTTGTGAGAAAATTTTAGTTAAAAGTATGATATTGTCCTACATAGTGCATATTAGTTTGAATTCTATGAATTTTTTCTTTTTCACAACATGGATCATGAATAGAAGACGAAAATTATTTCAATCTTGATCATGCATTTGGAGTTGATGAATAATGTTGTAGTCATTATATTATTAATTCGTTCAGCATTGCTTCTAAAGCAATTGAAAAAGAATAAGAGGAGAAAGTTATGGGATTATCATAGTAGACAATTAGTGAGGTAGGTAAACGTTGAGATGATTGTCTTCACTAGCGACTTAGCATGTATTGAGAACATAAGAATGGATAGACATACATTCCATGTGTTGTGTGCAATGCTTATGCAAGTTGGTAAGTTAGAACCATGTAAGAACATGGATGTAAAGGAAATGGTTGCAATGTTTTTACATATTATAGCACATGATGTTAAAATTAGAGTAATAAAAAGACAATTTGTGAGATCGAAAGAAACAATTAGTAAGCGATTCAACGAAGTTTTGGTTGCCATTTTGAGATGCCATAATCATTTGCTCAAGCAACCTCAACCAACTAGTAAGGATAGCACGAATGAACGATGCAATGGTTTAAGGTAATTTATTGAATTAGTTGTTGACGTTGTTCATTTGATGTGCATAATAAGTTTGAGGATTGAAATAATTCATTAAATTTTTCTAAGTTGTAGGATTGCTTAGGAGCCTTAGATGGTACACATATCAAAGTGAATGTTCTTGAGACTGATAAGCCTAGATACCGAAATAGAAAAAGTGACTTAACCACCAATGTGCTTGGAGTAGTTGCTCCTGACATGCAATTTATATATGTAATGGCAAAATGGGAGGGTTTAGCTGCTAATTCTAGGGTATTAGAAGATGCATTATCTTGTAATAATGGGTTTAGTGTTCCACAAGGTATTTATTTAGAGTTTTAATGTGTTATCAAAGTTACCAATCATTTTTTACCTTCATTTACACTAAAAGTTTTTATGTCACATTTAGGTTATTACTACTTATGTGATACGAGATACATGAATTATGAGGCATTTCTTGCACTTTATAGAAGGCAGAGATACCATTCAAGTCTTTTCAATCAATGAAATCAACCTACTACACCCCAAGAATTTTTTAATATGAAACATTCATAAGTTAGAAATGTTGTAGAAATAACATTTAGCTTATTGAAAGCAAAATGGGCAATTTTGAGAAGGAGATCTTATCCTGTTAAGACACAAGGAAGAATCATAACTGCTTATTGTCTTCTGCATAACCATATTCGAAAGGTGATGTCCATAGATCCTGACAACGGGAAAGAAGGTGAATATACGGCAAATGACTTGGAGCTAGATGGTGAATTGATCTGCCATATTGAGACAAGTGATGCTTAGGGTAGATGGAGAGATGAACTTGCTCAAGATATGTGGGACAAATGGAGGAGAGGATGTCGTGCTTGAGAATTATTTTCATTTATCATGTGGCTTATTGTTTATGCATTTTACTGTGATTTGATATTTAGACTCATGAATTTGAACTTATTTGACGTATTTAATGTTTATTTCATATATTTGGACTTGAGTAACATATTGCTATTTCATTTACTTGCATTAATATGTTGGTTCAATGTATGACTTCATTTAAATTATACGACTTAATTAAATTGAAAAAGTGATGGAGTAGAGTTCACAACTGAATGCAAAGCAAACTAAGCGTCAGTGGTCACCTCAAAAAGATGCAAAATTAGTAGAGTCTTTGGTTCAGCTTGTTGCTACTCCATGGAAGTGTGAAAATGGAACATTCAAACCTAGTTATACAAAGCAATTAGAGAGAATGATTAACAAAAAGCTTCCTAACTGTGGTCTTAAAGCTAGTCCACATATCGAGTCTAGGGTTAAGGTGTTGAAGAAGCATTACTTTGCTATTGTTAAAATGATGGGCCCTACAACTAGTGGCTGTGGTTGGAATGATAAGAACAAAATGATTGTGGTTGAGAAGGAAATTTACAAGGAATGGATGTAGGTAAAATCTAAACTTTTATGAGTATAATTTCATATGTTTTGGTTTTTTTATTAATAATTATTTTCTTGTTTTAATTTTGATTTTAGTTACATCCTAATGATGCTGGTCTTTACAACAAGACATTCCCTCACTTTGAAGAATTGGGAGCAATTTTTGTTAAAGATTGGCCCCAGAGAGCCAATGCAGAAGACCCGGCTAAAGCGGTTGCCGTTATGGAGGTTGAGCTTCAAACACAATTGAATGACATGCACGTGAATGAAAGTATAGATGCAATGTCGATAAAATAGAAGCTAAATTTGAGATTGATTCTTAAGTATACATATATTTGAGATTGAATTTTCCCCACAAATTATATTTTGGAAATAGAAATAGCAACATTCTCTTTGGCGAAATTTCATTGATAAAATTGATTGGTGTTGAAATTTCTAGTGCATTGTATTAGAAAAGTAGAAAGCAATACCCTCCTGAAATGGTAGTTGATTTTTTGAATTTCAAAAGTTTGTATATTAGCTATAATTGTCTCTTGATGTGAACTTAGTATATTCTCAATTGTTGCTATTTATTAATAACTAAGTTGAGTTTATTATATTTTTATCTGCCTGAAAGTGAGCCCATAACTCTTGGTGGTGTGGGTTCTTTATCTGCCTAAGAAAAGAAAAAAAAAAAAAAAAGAGAGCTAGCAAAAGCTTAGATGTGGCTTCTTCATCTGGCAATATACATGAACTTGTTTCTTGCTTCAACCATAAGAAGGAAGAGTTGATCAAATAATGAATGTAACTAATCTCTTGAAAGAGATTGATGGCTTGTCAATTTAACAAAAGGTTAGAGCTAGTAAGATCATTACACAAGACAAGTATTTGACTAACTACCTTTTCACACTTGCGGCAGAAGATGGGAAGGTATTGGTCTCAGATGTCCTTGGTCAGTATGCTTAATATCTTATTTTAGGACAATTATGGGATTTGAATTAAGTTTTTTGTATGAAGTGGTAGCCCTTATATAGTGAGTTTGAATAGGTAGTAGATTTGACATATACTTATGGATTATTGTTATGTGTTTGAACTTAATATTAGCATTGTATTATGGTTTGTGGCATGCTACACTATATTATTTATGATTTTGTGGCTGTAGCACTATATTATTGTTATGTGTTTGATCTTAATATAAACTCTCTCTTTTTGGTTTATTGGTGTTTACTCTAATGTGAGTTTGGTGATAAGGTAAAGTTGGAATTCTCTAAGATGTGTAACTGAGACAAGCCATCAATGCTCTCTTTATAGTTTATCTCGAGTATACATATATTTGAGACTGAATCTTGAGAGTTGAAAGTAATGTGATTGTGGTGGTATATTTTAGCTTGATTTTTAATATTAAAATAGCAGTTTAGATGGTGCATAGTATGGTGATTTAGTTGTGTATCAATATTGTGGTTTAGGCATTGATATGTTTTGGGTATTAATAATAGTGTTAATTTTGAGTTGTGTTGATTTTTGAGTTAAAGACTTTTGAGTTTTGAGTTAAAAGTGTTAACTTTTGATTTAAATTTGATAATTTTGAGTTAAAAGTGTTAATTTTTTAGTTAAAATTGTTAATTTGAGTTTAGCATATTAAGGATGTTTTTGAAAAATTATACAATATTCTTGAGAATATCCAATATCAACCAAACACAAGAATATTTATTCCCAACCATATTTGGTAACATTCCTAGATTTTATTCCGCCTACCAAACATTCATATAACATCTACCTAAAAAAATTATTCCCAGAAATAACATTATCAGAACTCCTATTCTCAGGAATAAAAAATTAATCATTCTACCAAATGCTCTCTAGAATTCGTATATAACTTGATAACTCATTTTGTTTCCTATTTTGGATGATTTTTTACTTCAAAATTTTATAACCATATAACTTCCATCAATATAACATGAAATTATTCGCTGAGTTGATAAATCTCAGGTGTTTATACGTATATATTATTAATACATTTCGATTATTTTATAAAGGGGTTCATTTTCCCCTTTCATTGCAGGAAACTTAAGATCAGACGACTAAAAGAGCGACACGATAGTATATTATTTGTTTGTTATTGTTTCTCTTATAACTTTATCAGCTATCGCCAAAGGAAAAATAATTATCAGGAGTGTAGTAATAAATATCTTGGGAAAAAAAATGGCATTAAAAAGAAGCACTTTATGTATTATGGCCCACGCCCTTTTCTCATTAAGAGCTTCTTAATGATGGAAATCAGGAAGCGTCCAAAAGCTTGGAATTATTGAAATTGGTTGGTCATCATTCTATAAATAATACTGCTATGTACTGTCCATTCTTAACATTAGGTCCCAATGCCACTCATGAGTGTTGAGTGTAATAGCAATAAAGTTGTATTTTTATAAAAGAGAAAGTTTTGCATGATCGTAGAATACTTAGATAGAATATACTTTATTTAATAATAAAATAATATTTCCAAAAATTTGAAAAAACTCAATTATTGAGAAAAATATATTAATACTGACCGTTCCCAGAGAATTAATCTCATAGCTAGCAATACCTATGGAGATACTATTATCAAAGACCAAAAAGAGATCCCAATGCCCAGTGATAGGAAATGGATCCATTCTCCTAGTGACATTAGCATATGAATTGAAAAAATAAGTTATAATAACTCCTCCACTTTTATCTGATATTTTTAAAAAAATTCATTTGATTTGTCTTTTTAAGGATTAAGCGAGTAATTAACAATTTTTAAACTTTATCTTTAGTAGTTATAAGTGAGAGATATAATTAATATAATGATAAGATTTTGAGCATTTTAGTAAAAAAAAAAAAAATTAAATACAGTTACTTTTGCTTGTAATTGTTACTATTTAATATTTTCTGAATTTGTTTATTCTTGCACAACAATTTTACACGACAAATAAAGTCGTTTTTAATACTTCTTCCACTTTAAATTTGTAAATATGGCTACTATATTGCAATTTTTTTCTTAAAATCTGATAAAAATCAAATTTAAAAGTGCAACTTGTTATGAATTCAATGATTAATTGAAAGTGAGATATGGCCGCAGCGTACTTGCGTATAGGACAACCACATCGCAGGTCATGCCAAATTCAGAAGTAGTGTGTTCGTGCACCCAAGGAGGTATCCGAAAACCGCAAACCGTGTATATTTGGCATATCGATCCGAAAATATCCTTAAAATGATATTTCCAGATTTTTGCCGTTGCTATGGGCCACGCAACCATATATATCTAGATCAGAAATGTAGCCATTTCATATCAAATCTGGATGTACAAATTGTCAAAGTAAATAATTATCTCTGTATGCAAATATTTTTTGTATTATAATTTGATCACGCAGTTTCGAGTTGGAAGCGATAGTTACATAAAACCTTTTCAAAATACTAAATCAGAATTCGAATTTTTAACATTACAAGTAAAATTCGTCCAGAATTACAGTCTACTGTTGGTTATGTATGATTCTAATACTCGAATGTTATTCCTGATCTTATTTAGCTCATGCATTAACAGAAGCGAAAGGCTACATTTATTTGATGTAGTTAAACTGAGGAACCAAGTTGAATAGTCAAACGAACCAACATTTCAAACTATTAACAAAAAGCTATACCTTACGAATTTTGAACACAAAATGCTAGATAAATTAACTTACCATGTGCAGTAATTTTCAAAATTATTATTTTCTCCGTTATCATACTGAGTTTTTTATTTCATGTGTGATTAGTAGACTATGCTCTATACCTTCCTGTAAAGTATCAGGCCAAGGCTAAAACAAGAAAGAACAAAGAAGATTTAGAGAACAGAGAGAGAGCTAAGAGACTGAAAGTGTGATTTTCATTCGCACTAATGATTCTGATGATACACTAGACTTTACATACAAAGAGTATGTTCTCATGAGTTTATAGTGATGAAATATAGTGAAAGGCAAAGCAACTAACCTATACAGCTGCCACAACAGAAGACTGCCAACTGTTGTCACTAACTTCTGATGTTATTAGTTCCTCCCTTATCACCTCCATATATACTATGCTTTGTGTAAAATAATTCAGGTGAAATAGCATTTCTCGATATTCATCTCAAGTTTAATACGCGAATGTTCTCTAGCCTATTTTCATTTTGTAGCCTAAACACCTGGATTTTTAAAACCGATCGAAAGAGCAGTTGAAAACAAGTTTATATAGGCAAAAAAAAATTAAAATAAAAAAGCCAAATGGGTTTGAAATAATTTTAAAAACTAGTTTGTGCTCTACAATACGATTACCTTCCTTTAACGTTATACCAAAGCCTGAATTGGAGATACTTGTATATCCTTCAGAACTTAGTCTATATCTTAAACTTGTTAGTCAATGTATTTTGTCACCTAAAAGCATAATCGACAGCATGTCAAGGTAATAACCTCTCTTTTTCCATGTCATGATACAAAAACGTAAGCTACAGTAGAGCAGTCCTATCTAGAAAAGTGAAATATCATTGAATATTAAAGCTCGTCGTGTTTGTAACTTTTTCTAGGCATGTGTCACCAAAGTATAATGTTATAAGTAATAATACTAATAGAATAAGACTATGCCATTATATTATGTCTTCTTTTACACGAATTTAATACAAAAAACGTTATTATGATGTAGCTTCTTTTTGCACATGCGATCAACATATCACACGCATGAAAAGACCTATGAGATTATGATGATATGGACAATGGAATCAAATACTGCCAATAAATTTTAAATTAGGATTGCTAGAGAAGTATATCAAAACATGAAGTTCATGTAATTTCCCTTTTCTCAACTTATAATTGGTGCTCTCTATGAGATTTGATTTCATTCGCTTCGAATTAGGTCTTTTCACGTTTTGCTTATTCTGATGCCAAACCCACACGGCCACACCCCAAATAGCGTTGTCTAGTGAAGATATATGGGATGCAGGGGACGAACATCAGTGATTTAGCAAATCCTACAACCTTGTTTTGTCGTATGGACCGTGTTGTCCTCGGTATAGATAGCAAATCATGTTACTTCACTATCCCATAGGCCTCCCTTTTTCCTTTGAGAAGGGAATATTTCGTAGGTGATAAAATGTACAATAGTAGTTATCAATAAATAAATATCTCAAACATATATACCAGCTAGAGTGAAATTATCTCATTCGCCATTCATATACTAATTTAAATAATATGATAATTTGGTTTTAACATCATTTGACATTAATCCATTTACTTTGCCGGTCTAACAAGAAGTAACATGACATAATTTTAAATAATTTAAAAGCTAAATCATACATATAATTTACATGAAGGACTACATTCCAAATCACAGATAAGGGTACATTTTTAAGGAAAAAGATATTTTTAATATAAAAATATCATGAACATAAGGAAAAATAATCATTAATTAATTCTTTCTTCGTTAAGTGTCACTTAAAGTTTATTGACATATATTAGGGTTTAAGTATTACTTCTTATTTATTATAGTTGTCAATTTAGGTAAAATTTTTTAGTTCATAATAATTTTCACTCTCACATATCAATGCAATATTCATTATTACTTTTAAAATTTTACCTTTCATCTTTATTGATTTAAAGATGTGGTTATTTTCTACTACATAATTAAGTGATACTTTCCTCTACATAATAAAATTTAACAATGATATTTTAGTAAACCTATATGATAATTATGTATTAATTTTAGATTTCTTAATCTGTATAAAAATGGCTAAATTGATAACTATTATGAACTAGGGATACTAATATCTTAAGGGCACTTGTTAATAAATCAAGAAAAGAAAAATTTGGAAATTTTTAATGCATTCAATGCATAATTTAAAACTTTTATCTTTTTAATATAAAATTTCTTTTCTTGATTTCTGAGGGCACTGGTTAGATGAACTCTATGTATTATGCACATTGCACTATTTATGAAGTGTCTAAGATCATTAATCAAGGTAATTCAAGCCACCAACAAGAATTCCTCAACAAATTAATATTCAAGTGCTGTAGGTCATAGATGTGTTACCCTAAGATGTAAAGTGTGTTTGTTTAATTTTTCTAAAAAAAAAAAAAATAGTTTCGTAATATAACTTTTGTAGTCTCTTTTTGAAAAAAATTATTCTTTTTGACTTACAAAAAATATTAAGGTAATTTTTCGAAAAAAATTGATGTGAAAAAAATTATTAATTTTTTATTTTGGAAAAATATTCAACTATAATCGTTTTTTATACATCCCTTTTGAACAAAGAATAAATCTTTTTGCTCATCTCCTAATAACTGAACAAACGGGTTGCAACCTATATATACGCATGAACGAATTATAAAATTTTCATTTTCCATAGCAGCCTTGTAACAAACCCTTCAAGATGTATTAACACGTATTATAATGTTTATAGAGTTATAACTTTCACATAATATAGACCATTATCACATAAAGAGCTTTTAAACGACTCTCATTATCTTATGGCATTCCGAATTTTATGAAACATAAAAAAAAAACTAATTTTCTGAAAAAAAAAAATATTTTTTTCAATTAATTAATATAATCGTAATAAAAATATGCCAGCTCTTCGAGACCATACAAAAGGAAACTGGGATCAGATACTTGTACCAAGACCACGGGATAGATCATTATAGTTTCAAACAATGAGCGTGGGTTAACCTTTTTGCACGCTATTTGTTCACACTAGTTACGTGTTATTGCAGAAATCTAAGTGAATTTAATTACATTTAAAATAAGAAGTAGATTATTTAATAAGTTATTATCAATGTTTCAATATGAAAGTTGCGTATGTCAAAAGGTGTCTAGATTAAAAACTCTTATTGTAAGTGCAATACAGTAATAAGTACATCTCAAAGCATGAGAACATTGCCAACAACATGCTTTAAAGTTTATATGTTTATTAAGATTTAATTTTAATAAGTTGTTAGTGTAAAAATTATTCGCTCAATTATTTAATAATATTTTTATATGTGACTAGTTATCCATATAAAATATTTAGGTTAACAATATATCAAGATTAATTTCTTGTTTATAGACTATTTAAATTAATTATTATTCGATACAATGTTGTTGAGTGAAAAATGTTTATACATATTTTTTCGTTGTAAGATATTCTTGTGATGCAAGACTAGTTCTTTGAATAATATTATAATTATGAAGTTCTTCTGACAAGTATCTTCTCCAAAAATATTTATACTATAGGTTTTAAAATGACTAAATTATAGAAAAAAGAAAAAAAAGTCATATATACAATAATACAATACTTATTCATTTGTCTTTTATGTGTATTAATTATTGTATTATTTTGGTCTAGCTTATCAGTATGGAGCTTATTAGACTTTAATTAATTTGATTCGAACCACTCGATTCGATTTATTATAGGGGTAAAGCTCTTTTAGTATTATTTTTTTCATTCATGAGACTTAAATACGAGGCCTTACTTAATAAAAACAAGTGTTGAAATCGCTAGAACCAACCAAACATTGATATTAATTATTCTATTATTATACTTCTCCTTGTACAAGAGTAATATTCAAATATCCAATAATACTAAAGAAGATACCAATAAACAGTCATATTCAGTCACTCATTCACATTTTTTAAGGTGTCTCTATGATTCTTTGCCTCTCACAATATATATGGTGTCTAGAGTCCAATTAAACAAATATCTTTTTCCTTTTGAAAAGGATAAAAAATAGCTCAGTGCTTAGTTACGCACTTTTAATTAGCTATATCTGTTACTATGTGTAAGTTAATTAGTTATTAAGAGTTGCATTTTGTTATGTGTAGTGCAGGCTACTACTTGTGTATATAAGCACACTTGTAACTCTCAACATTCAGAATATACAATCACACATTCATTCGCTCCTACCATCTTCAACTCTTCTCTATTTTTCTCTCCTAGCCTAGCCTTGATACCTTTATGGTATTAGAGCCTAGTGCTCTCATCGCGTCTCCAACTTCATCACAAACCTCCCAATCAATGGTGGCTTCACAAGCAGTGGTGCACACATTCTCAAATCCAATAGCATTGAAACTTGATGAAGAAAACTATCTTCCATGGAGGCAATAAGTTGAGGCAACCATTGAAGGCCATGATCTTCTCAATCACATCACAGGTGAAGGAATTCCAAGAAAATTTACTTTGAAGGTTGATCAAGAAAATGGACCAATTAGCACAATTTATCAATATTAGAAGAAGCAAGATGCACTTCTGAAATCTTGGCTTCTTGCTTCAATGAGTAAGCCCTTTACAACAAGAGCGGTAGGATACAAATTTTCCTATCAAATCTAGAAGAGATTGGAAACGTTCTTTGCTTTACAAATCACGGCTAAGGTGAGGCAACTTAAGCACAAGCTCAGTAACACTAGAAATCAAGAAAAATGTTGGTGCACTCATATCTGTTGGTGCGCTTATATTTGCTGGTGCTCTAATCGAGGAATCAAATTAAGTAGCTACAATTTTAGATGGCTTAACAAAAGAATATGCTTCTTTCATCACAACTATAATCTCAAGACCAGGTTCTGTTTTTGTGGGAGAACTTGAAGCATTGCTCATGGTAAAAGCAGAAATGGTCAAGAGCTTTAGGTCTAGAGAAGGCAGTTTCCAAGCAAACTTGGCTTATTCGAGTCATCAGTCCAAGAAATTCAACAATTTCCAAACCAATCAAGGCTTTGGAAAAGGTCGTGGTAATTCTCCCTCTGAAAGAGGTGGTGGAAGATCAGGAAGAGGTGGAAGGTCTTCCAATAGACCTGTATGCTAGTTTTGTGGCAAAATAGGCCACATTGCTTTTGATTATTGGCACTAGTTTGATTAGCAATTTAGTTCTCTTGGAATAAGTTAGTCACAATAGCTTCAACCTCACCAATCTCAGCCAAGCACACCTAGGCCAAGAGCAAATAGCATTGTGATTGCTATCCTGCTGCAGTGTATGATTTGAACTGGTATGAAAACTCAAGGGCCTCTCACCATATGACCACAAATGTTGTAAATCTAATGAAATAGATGGATTACCATGGATTTAAACAGGTTCTTGTTGATAATGGTGCAGGTTTGACTATTCACCATGTTCGAAATTCTAAGTTTCAGCCATTTTCTTGTTCGTCACCATTGAAATTGAATAATCTGTTGCATGTTCCTAATATCACCAAAAACTTGTTGAGTGTAGCTCAGTTTGCTAAAGACTATAATGTGTTCTTTGAATTTTACTTTGATGTTTGTTTTGTTAAATGTTAGGTTACCAAGGAGATACTTCTCCAAGGAACCATTAAGCATGGCTTGTATTCTTTTGGTGATATTTTGCTCCTTGCTGCTTCCACTACACTTGCAACATTTTTTACTTCTACAAAGCATTATGATTTGCAACTTTGGCACTCATGGCTAGGGTATCCATCAGCTTTTGTGGTGTCTAGAGTCTTGAAGTCTTATCAAATTTCATTTTCTGTACCAAATTCTATTTGTTGTGCTTGTTGTATGGGTAAATCCTGACAATTACCCTTTCCTATTTCACACAATATAATTTCTCATCCTTTAGAGCTTGTGTACGTTGAATTTACAGCCTTGCCCCTATTCCATCAATAAATAGTGTAAGATATTATGTTCACTTTCTTGATGCATTTTCTAAGTATACTTGGATCTTTTTACTTCATAGCAAGTCTCAAATTTCTAATGTCTTTATTCAATTTCATAAAATGGCTGAACTCTAACTTGGTTATAAGTTAAAAACCCTTCAAAGTGATAATGCTAGAGAATTCTTGTCACTAACAAATTACTTGAAGTCTTAGGACATTGTACGTAGGTTTTCTTATCCTAACGTACAACAAAATGGAAGTGCAGGGAGTAAGCACATGCACATTACCTTGATTGGGTTAACACTACTTGCTATTGTTTCAATGCCATTAGCTTATTGGGGGGAAGCCTGTTTCACTGCCACTCAACTTATAAACTCTCTACCTACTCCAATTCAGTAACATGTATCTCCCAGAGAAACTCTTCAACAAGACCCTACCTTATCAAGCCTTTAAGGTATTTGGTTGTCTATGCTACCTTTACACCCGACCCTACAACAAACAAAAATTTGATTTTAAGTCTTCCCCATGTGTTTTCCTATTCCAACCACAAAGGGTACAAGTGTCTCACTTAATCTGGTAAAATTGTCATCACAACCTATGTCATATTTGATGAATCCCAGTTCCCATTCAAGTCAAATCCCTTAGCTTACCCTTTTGGTGGCTCATATTCTCAACCTCATGCCACTATCTCTTACGAACCAGTGCCCTTCATTCCTGTAGTTAACCCTACTATGCCATCCAATGTACTTCCTCATATAACACCACCTTAGCCATCCTCACTTTACCTCATGAATAATGCATTCCTTAATGGGGATCTCTATGAAGAAGTTTTCATAACCCAACCTCAAGGCTGTGAAGTTGGAGGTGGTGAGTTGGTATGGAAACTCACCAAGGCACTCTATGGCCTCAAATAGGCTCCAAAGGCATGGTTTTGCAAACCTTTTGGTGCCTTGAAGGATCTAGGCTTCACCTCAACCAAATCAGATCTCTCCCCCTTCACAAGAGTTTCTATTTTCTCTTTGATCTACATTCCGATCTATGTAGATGACATTATATTCACTAGGAATTCACAGAAGAATATTGAGAATATGGTTTCTAAGCTCAACGCCTCATTTGCTCCAAAAGAACTTTCTTGGCGTTGAAGTTACCAAGACTGACTCAGGTGGTTTGTTGCTATCTCAAGCGAAGTATGTTCAAGACCTCTTGGTTAAAGCCAAGATGGAACATTGTAAACCTTACTCCACTCTAGTTCCTTCTAGTCTCAAACTTTCCACAAAAGATGGAACTCCATTTGAGGGCCCCAACCTTTATCACTCTATTGTTGGCAGCCTATAATACATCACAATCACCAGGCTCGAGCTAGCTTACTATGTCAACCGTTTATGCTAGTTTATGTAAGCTCCTTTGAACACTCACTAGAAGGTGGTCAAGCACATTGTGCACTACTTAAGTGGTGCAAAGGAATTTGGGTTGTATCTTCAGAAATGGCAGGATTTGAGACCCATTGGCTATAGTGACTCGAATTGGGGATCGGACCTTGATGACCGCAAGTCCACCAATGGCTATTGTGGCTATTATGTCTATCTTGTGCCCAATTTGGTGGCTTGGTCTTCAAAGAAGCAGCATGCAATTTCCCACTCCAGCATTGAGGCAGAGTATAGAAGTGTTGCCTACCTTGTTGCAAAGTTAATTTGGATTTGCTTACTATTCTTTGAAATTGGTGTCTACCTACCCTCTCTTTCCATGGTCTATTGTGATAACAACAGTATAATGCTTCTAGGTACCAAACCCGTGCTCCATTCTTATTCCAAACAGTTTGAATTGGACATGCATTTTATTTGTGATCATTTTGCTCAAGGTTGTTTCAGATCAGCCACATTCCAACTAATGTCCAAGTTACAGATATCCTCATCAAAGCGATCTCCTCCAAACTTTTCTTCCAGTTTCATGACAAACTCAGAATTGGTGGTCCTTAATTGCTGAGTTTGCAGGGGGATGAAAGGGATAAAAGATAGCTTAGTGATTAGTTACTCACTCTTAGTTAGTTGTGTCTATTACTATGTGCCAGTTAGTTAGTTATTGTGAGCTGCACTCTATTACGTGCAGTGCAAGCTACTACTTGTGTATATAAGCACACTTGTTACTCTCAACATTTAGAATATACAATCACACATTCATTCACTTCTACCACCTTCAACACTTCTATGTTTTTCTCTCCTAGCCTAACCCTGATACCTTTACTTTTATTTTCAGCCATGCATTTTCCATCTTAGAGTGTGTATTGCCATGATTTAACCCCATGAGGCATCGACCGAAAAGAACCCCCACCAAGCCATGTGCCACTCCCAACTTGATACTTCACCAGAAATATACGCTATTGAAGGAGCAGGAGCATGATGCCATAAGCTATTCAACTAGATTTGTATAGTAATGTGTATGATCAATGGCTTCCGATTGCATATACATAAGCTGCAAGTTCTTTTAATAGGACCCTTAATTAGTTCATGATATGACAATTGACAAACACGTTTTTTGAGAAGGATGATATGATGAAATACACATAAGGGGAATGATATGTAGATTTTAGGCAAAAATAATAGATTTGTCTTCTAACTTATTTTGTTTTCAAATTTGTTTTTTAAGTTATAAATATTTTAAATTCATCCTGTAATTTTAAAAACTGAATATATTTATCCTTTTCATAAAAAACGTTACTTATATTGATGAAAAAACTATATCTAACATCCGAGTTATCAAAAATAATATACATGGTATCTTATGTGATAAGTTAATAATATTTTCAAATCTACCCTTTAATAAAACAAACAACATTTGTGAAGACGTTTCGAAGAGGATAAATGTGTTTGCTTTTTAAAAGTTAAAAAATAAATTTGAAATGTTTATTACTTAGGCTTAATTTGTCATTATTATGACTTTTTAAGAGCTGCTAAACTTCCTAAGCTCTCTAAAAGCTACTTTTGAAAAGTCATAATAGTACGGTTTAGTAAAATAATATAAAAATTGCTCTTAATAAATAAAAGTTACAAATGTAATGTTTGGTAAAGTTGCTCTTAAAATCTAAAATGACTATAATAGATATAAATATTAAAAAGAATAATTTCTACTTTTAATGTTATTAATGAGAGTAAGATTATATTGGTCTTTCAAATTTTAGAAACAAGACTTTTGAGAGCATTCGTTGGCTTTTAAAAGGCAAGAGTAAAAGCACCACAATTTTTCGGTTCATCAAACAAAAAAAAGTAGCTTATGCTTTTTATAAGTCAGAGCACCCCTTCAGATAACATTATCAAACTAGGCTTAGAGGACGAATTTAAAAATAGAAAATAAATTAAGGTATAAATCAATTATTTTTGCCTAAATTTTAATCTTGGATTAGCTCGATGCATATTTTATTCTTTAGATTGTTTTGTTTTCTGAAGATGGCAATAATATAAAAGAACTTGGTCACAATTTCTTTCTCATTCAACACCAAATTAATTTCCAATGACAACACATTTTGTCCCTGCTTTTGGCCTTGCTTAAAGCTTAAAAGTGAGTGGTTAATGGGTCATGGCACGTGAACAAAAATAGCAATATAAGTATGGGTTTTGTTAATAAATGTCCTACTTATTAAGGTTTCAAAAGTGGAAAGTTTTGCTTAAACAAATAAAATTTTTTAACTTTTCACTTCATTAAATACATTGAAAATCTCAAAATTTTCCACTTTCAAAACCTTAGCAAGTGACTAGCAAAACCCTATTGGTATTAGTATTTAGTAAGTCTATGTTATTATTGGATTTATTTATTTTTATTATTGGATTTATTTATTGTTCTCAAATATGTTATTTTAACATCCTTATTTAAATAAAATACTCTTTTTCTCACGGGCAATTGTATATTGATGTAGAGTTTAAAGGAATGTTTTCTCTTCATTGTTTGTCTTACAGGGAAGAAGACCGCTTTTTTTTAAGCAAAAACTTCTAATTTCCTTTCATTGGGAACATGTTCGCTGTATCCATTAGTCACAGAAAAATATTTAGGCATTTATTGAGCCAAAAAAAAAGTTATTACTTTGTTATTATTGTTTTCATCTGTTTATATTTATTTTTAAAAATTATTTTTTTCAAATTATCTTTTAATTATTTAATAATCAAGGAAGTATTAATTAATTATTTGAATTCTATTGCATCTTCTATCTATTATCTCAATAAATTTAAAGAATAAAGGAAGATACAGGATTAGAAGATAAAAATTATTGACCAATCTTAGAACCGGTTCAGGCAAAGAGAACATATATGGGACCTTAAAGTGCCTATCCTCTTCAAACAATTTGACTTTTCCGAAAAAATTTTGTATTTATGTTATTGCTTATAATTTTTTTTAATCACTTTTACGGTCAGTTGATATTAAAAAATGCAGAGATTAATTTTTTTATAAAATTTTATTTATAAATATTTTCTATAAATTTTTTACCTGTATTTTAACTTTCCCATAACCTAATTATGAGTGATGATATCTTAAATATTTTAATAATAAAATTATAATTTTTAGGAGTGAAACGATTTAATTTTCAATTTTTGAAAAGCATAATAAATTAACGGTTCTATATATATGATTTATGATTTATTATTTATGATTTATAATATTAAAAAGTAAATTATTTTATTATTATTTCTTTAAAATATAAAAACCAAGATAGATAGATTCATAATGTTGGTAATATGTTTGGATTTTTAACATGCATGAATAATTTATATATGGTCAAAATTATCATGTAACTTTTATAAATCATCATATAATAATTAAATGTTACTTAATTGTAAATTTTTTGGGCATATAAGTTACATCTTAACCATGCATGTGATAAGACAATCCTTTCACTTTTTTACGAGCTCGGTATCTGATCATTGCCCATTGTTGCTTGAGGCTAGAAGGAAGGATTGGGGGCCAAAACCATTCAAAAACCTTGATGCATGGTTCACCCATCCAAATTTCATCAAATTGGTGAAAAGTGAATGGCGAAGCCTCGAAAATATGTCAGTGGCAGAGAAATTGCAGAAATTGAAAGGCCCATTGAAAAGGTGGAATAAGGATGTGTTTGGGCACGTAGATAGCACTATAAGCAAGTTTGAGAAGGAACTGGCTGAAATTGAGAACAGAATTGATGAGAATAATGATGATAAAGCATCAATGGCCAGAATCAATGCTGTCAAAGTGGGCTTATAATTTTTTTAATGGGAATCATGTGATAAATTTATGAATATATGGTTTATTTTGAATTTTTACAGAAATATGACATTTGTAAACACAATTCGCCACACAACAAGTAGGAATTTTTTTTTAAAAACTTAACAGGACAAAATACTACACATTGCAGAGTGAATTTTGAACGCACCGACACTCTAAATTACTACTTACGTCAAGGCGATTATGAGATTTGTTGCAAAGGAATGGCGATTTCTTGGAAAGCATTTAAAGTGGTTAGGCAAAAGTTTGGACCATTGATGTTTCAAATTTTTGTAACCATTCAGATATTAATAAGATTAATGTAATGGTTCAAATGGAATAAAATAAATTTAATATGATCATATAGAGTAAAAGACTATTAATACAGCTAATTAACCAAATAAATGATTTATTCCAGGTGATAAAATGGGTTTAGAATTCTTTTATATTGATAGCACATAAAATTATTTTTTTAAGATAAAGCTATGTAATTAAACACTTTTTGTATATATTGTGAAAAAAATTAAGTTCGAAAGCCAAGGTCATTAACTCATTAGTAACCCATGAGCCCATGACTCTTTTTTCTTTTTTTAATTTCTCAGAGTTTCTTCCCACATAACAAATGAAAGACTAATATTATCGGATACGATCGGGTATCTAAGCAAAGACTTGAACTCCTTTCACTTGAACCAATATTTTATTGATGGCCATGGCTCATAATTTACCTTATATTTGTATAATATTAATAATTAATAATAATAATATTTTAAGAGATAATATATATAAAAATATAACTGATTTTATATAAATGTGTAACTGATTTTAATACTCAATTGATTTTACTATGTTCATGACAATAATTATAGTCTTACAATTAGATACATTAACCTCTATTAAAAGCACAGAAAAAAAAAAAAAAACTCAATTACAAGTGGTGTACTTTAACTTTTTTTTTTTCAAACTAAAACAAGATTTTTTTCAAATCATTAAAAACATAAAAAAAAGTTCTTTTTTTTTTTAATTTTGTACTTTTAATAGAGGTTAATGCATCTAATTGTAAGACTATAATTATTGTCATGGATACGGTAAAATTAGTTACACATTTATATAAAATTAGTTATATTTTTTATATATATTATCTCTTAAAATATTTATTATTAATATCATACAAATATAAGATAAATAATGAGCCATAGCCACCAACAAGGTATTGGTCCGAGTGAAAGGAGTTTAAGTCTCCACTTAAACACTTGATCATATCCCATAATATTAGTTTTTCATTTATTAGGTGAGAAGAAACTTTGAGAAATTAAAAAAAAAAAAAAGAGTCATATGTCGTGGGTTACATCAATAAGTCAATGACCTTGGTTTTCGGTCCTAATTTATTTTGCAATATATACAAAATATGTTTAATTACATAGCTTTATCTTAAAAAAAATAATTTTATGCACTATCAATTTACAAGAGTTTTAAACCATTTTATCGCCCCTAATAAATCATTTATCTGATTAACTAAGCATATTAATGGTCTTTTACTTTATATGATTATATTAGATTTATTTTATTACATCTGAACCATTACATTAATTTTATTAGTATTTTAATGGTTACAAAAGTTTAAAGTATCAGTGGTCCAAACTTTTGCCTAACCATTTTAAACACTTCCCAAGAGACAATCACTCATTTGCCACAAATCCGAATGACTCATAATCTACTTTTAATTTTTGTCTCACATTTTACCTCCCTCCAAGTAGAAATGTGTCTTAGATTGATTTTTCCCACTTTCCTACACATTGGAGGATGAATTCTCTAACAAATTTCTTGATTCAAATTTCGCCTTCGTACAAGTAGGAATTTATGTCACACAATCCTACGTTTTTGCGGGTGAAATCTCTAACACCTACCCCATATTCCAATAATAAAATTTAAAATACAATATTGTGGTTATGTTGATTAACTAATTCCATATATAAGTAATAGAGCCTTAAAAGTGTAGCTGGTTTATGGTACCATAGGAAAGATTTATAGTGGAAACAATTATCTTATGAGAGAATTGTTAAGCTAAAGGATCGGAACACAAGATACCATCATGCTTTGGCAGTGGGAAGGAGGCAAAGGAAACTTATTTAGCAGTTAAAAATTGAGAATAGATTGGTCAAAAATCCTTACAAATCAAGATGGAGATTATCGATTATTTCAAATGTTTATACAACTTTGAGGATGCTCCAAGGATTCGGCTCCCACTTGGTTTTCTTCCATATATTAGTGAAGCATAGGCAGAGTAACTAGTGGTCCGCCCCACTCTTGAAGAAATTAAAGAAGCAGTTAAGAGTTGCGATCCTTCAAAGGCACCTAGTTATGATGGGTTCAACATGAATTTTATTAAGAAGCTTTGGAATGACATTAAAGCTAAAGTTGCAGCTTGATCTTTGAATTTTTTGATAGCGGCCATTTCCCTCCAAAAATCAACATGACATGGGTAACTTTAATACGTCAATGTGATGAGCCAATGGAATTGAGAGACTATTGACCTATCAGCATGGTGGGTTGTATTTACAAGATCATAACAAAGGTATTAGCAAACAGAAGTTGCAAGCCTAATCTTTGAATTTTTTTATAGCAGCCATTTCCCTCCGAAAATCAACATGACATGGGTAACTTTAATACCAAAATTTGATGAGCCATCAGCATGGTAGGTTATATTTAGAAGATCATAACAAAAGTAATGGCAAACAGAAGTTGCGGGCTTGATCTTTGAATTTTTTGGTAGCAGCCATTTCCCTCCAGAAATCACTATGACATGGGTAGCTTGAATACCTAAATGTGATGAGCCAATGGAATTAAGAGACTATCGACCATCGCCGTGATGGGTTGTATTTACAAGATCATAGCGAAGGTATTGGTAAACAGAATTAAAGTGGTAATGCCAACTCCTGTAGGAGAATCTCAATCAACATTTGTAGCTGGTCATTAGATTCTTGAGAGGGCACTCATTGCCAATGAGGCTATGTGGTGGTTGAAGAAGTTAAAGTCCAAAGATGTATTACTGAAATTGGACTTTCACAAGGCATATGATACAGTTTGATGGAGCTTCATTGATGATGTTCTTTCTAATATGGGCTTTGGAGGAAAATGGAGGGGTTAGATTAGTCAATGCATATCCACAGCCTCAATGTCTATCCTCATCAATGGTTCACCCATAACTCCTTTTAAAATGAGGAGAGGACTAAGGTAAGGAGATCCTCTTTTCCCCTTTCTTCTTGTTTTGGTTGTTGAAGGTTTTAATAAGATGATGGGGAAAGCTAAAATATTGGGGCTGGTGGAAGGCCTACATATTGGGAAGGATGAGGTGGAACTATCCCACCTCCAATTTGTAGATGATATGCTTGTTTTCTACCGAGCTAACAAAGAAGTTTTGCTAGATATTAGAAGAATGATGAACTATTTTGCCTTTATGTCTAGTTTGTGCATTAATTACAGCAAATAAGCACTAATCACCTTTTGATGTGGGAAAAATTGAATGACAAAGCTAGCAATAAGTTGCACTGCCCCATTGTGTGCTTACTAATCATGTACTCAGTCATCCCACTAGGTGCCAATGCAAGAAAGGAGACCAATTGGAAACCAATACTTGAGAAGATTGAAAAAAAGTTGGTAGGGTGGAAGACCAATTTACTATCAAGAGCTGGAAGGGTAGTGCTACTTAATTCAGTGCTGAATAGCTAACCGATGTACTACTTAAATATCTTTAAGTTGCCTAAGAAGGTTGTCAAGTTACAAAGGGACTTCTTTTGGTTTCCTAATGGAAGAAATAGAGGAATCCCTTTTATTTCTTGGGAAATCATCCAAAGACCTACGGAGCTTAGTAGACTTGGTGTGGGAAATATCATAGTTAAAAATGCTGCACTATTTTTTAAGTGGTGGTGGCGATACTTGAATGGTGATAAGTCCTTTTGTAAGAGAATCATCCAGGCTAATCATGGTTTGCAACCTTACCATATCATACCAGCGGATCACAATGCTAACCAAACTAGTATTTGGGGTTAGATTACTAATTTTAATAGCTTTGGGAAGAATGCTATGGAGATCACAAAAAGAGGAATGTGGAATAGAGTAGGGAGTAGAAATTGCACTCTATTTTGGAGAGAAGTTTGGATTGTTGATCAAAGTCTCAAAGACAAGTTTCCCAAGCTTTTTTTAGTATCTCTCCAAGAAGATAATAAAATTGCATATATGGGGCAGTGGAATTTTCTTTGGAGGCGGCAACTATTTGCTTGGGAAGATGACTTGATTAATGAAACATTGTAGACTATAAATCATCATAATTTTGTGGAGGGTCTTGATGATACTCTGCCATGGAGATATGACCCATTTGGTTCTTTTAATGTCAAGTCTTTTGCTTTGCATGTTGAAATAATGTTGTCCTCCTATCTAGGTGAACGACTGGTCAGTAGTAGAGTTTCGAAGGGTCTAGAGCCCCTAAAATTGAAGTGCTCGTGTGATTTGTGACCTTGAATCAACTGAACACGAAGGAAAGGCTGAGCAGGATTAATTGCTTACTGCAAGGAGATACAAGATGTATTTTCTGCAAGCAAGATATTGAATCAATTGAGCACCTTGTTTTTTTATTGCCCTTTTGTACAAAAATTTTGGACAGTATGCTTCCAATGGTGGGAGGTAAAATGGTGTATTCTACACAACGCTTGTAGCTTTTTTGAGTCTTGGCTAGTGACACCGTTATAATTTTGACAAAAACAACTATGGATCTCTATGATATATGTGGTGGCGTGGACAATTTGGTGAATCATGAACCAAATGATTTTTGAAAATTTCAAAACCATTTGGGATATGGAGGTGCAATTTACTAAACTCAGGTTAGGACATTAGTGTAGGGATGGCAGCAATTTTCTATGCCAACTGATTTTATTTATTAGAACCGGAAAGGAAGCTAGAAAATGGAAGCAAAGGAAAGGAAGGACTAAGCAAGTTGCATAATGATATGTCCATTTATATATAAGATCGTGATTGGGCACTGAGGTGGTAGTGCAATATGGTTGTCTTTTTTTTTCATGCTTTTGTTGTGCTTGTTGTTGAGCTTTCCTTTATATGCTTTTTTTGTTTTGTTAGACTCTGCTCCTTCCTGATGGAACTGCAAGCTTGTTCCACCTATCGAATATATATATATATATAATACTAGTGAGGAGTATAAATAAGTGGATAGTTTCATTTGTAAAAGGAAGTGAATTGTTATCCTTTGGCTAATTATACTTTTCTCTCTGAATTCTAAGTCTCTTTCCCTCTGTTGAGCTCTCTTTTCATTTGTTTCACTCTATTTTTTCTCACACTCTGATATTACTTTGTATCATATAGGTTTTAGTAAGAGAATTGAATGTTATAGGCGGTTTCTATTAGAGGAGAAAATCTTTCATATCCTACAAAAATATGGGGGGAACAATATGGTAAATAATGTCATCTCACTTGGATAAATAATGAATAATTTGACCTCCACATTAGTTTTTTTCAATTTATAATTTGAATGTTGTTTATGAAAAGAGTAAGACCAAAACGTTTTAAAAATATTAGGAACATAAATAAAACAAATAAAACTTTTAGCACTTGTTAGGGATGTCATTAGATGATAAGTGATATAGCATTTAATGTTAGTTAGTTAGAGTTTAGTTATTTACAATTAGTGAAGAGCTGTACAAAGCTGTCATGGTAGTTAGTTCGGTTATCTATTAGACACACTAGTATATATACATTATAATCACTTAGATGAATGCAAGCTATTCAGAATTTCTCATTTTCACTTGAGCACATTGCTCTTCACTCTCTCATTCTCTCTAATCTTTCACTTTGATCTTGGGTTGTGATATCTTACAACACTAAATCAAAACATTTGTAAAATGCAAGGAACGTAAAGCTTTAATCTTGCTTTTATTTGAATAGGATAAAATAAAATCATTCTTGAAGTCACTTTTCACTCTTGATTTTTTTTTTTAAATGTTGATTATTGTTTCTCTTCAAAATATTCAACAAGTTCTTTAAAACCAAAAAATCAAACCAAATCAAACTATTTAAATTCGGTTCAACTCCGCTTGGTTTGATTTGGTTGTCTAAGATGAATCAAACCGATTAAACCATATTCTATAGAAACTAATTGGTTTGGTTTGGTTTGGTTAAGATTTTTCCTATAACCAAATCAAACCAGATCATAATAATCTTACCAAAAACAATATATGGAAAACATGGGAAGAAAAAAGGAACTTCCATCAACTTGTTCCCACTTATAACAAGCTCATGAGCTTAGTCACACACTACATCCAATGTGTTAGTTGAGTACCGATTGGAGCCTTTTGATAAGCAGTTATTTTTCTCTCACGATCATTGCACTCTTTCATAAAATGTGAATTGATATTGGCTATCAAAACCACACAATTTTAATAGGTTGAATGAAATACCTCAATAGAAAGCATGAACTCAGCTAATAATAAAATTAAAGAAGAATAATTTTATCCTAATTTAGAGTGTGTTTGTTTAGGATTATTTTGGCAAAAAATTACTTTTTTCATCAAAAAAATCAATTTTGTTATATTTGAATAATTTTTTAAAAATAATCAAATTCTCAAAAAAATATGTTTTCAACTTTTTTGTAGGAGTTGGAAAGAGTAACTTTTGAAAAAAAATTAATTTTCAATTTTTCAGTTATATATAATATTTAAACTGTAAAATTACTTTTTTCAAAAGTTGAAACAATGACACTCTTAATTTTACTCAATTTGATTTGAATTAATTTGATTTAATTTGGCTTTATCCGACATAGGGTAGATTGTAGTGAACTGAACTAGTAAGTAATTAAATTTAAAAATATCAAAAAAAATTATTAATTTTTTTAAAATTTGTTTATATATTTTTGAAAATAAATAGTTATGCATAAAAAATTTTAAAATAAGACTTATTAATTAAAAAATAGAAAGAATAGTTACTATGGATATATAGACTTTTTTTTTATGCATTTACATTTGATTCGTCTCAGCAATAAGTAATAGTGTCGCTGTCTGTACACATAATTTTCTAATGCTTGCTTCACATATGGTATAATTTTCTAATGCAAATTGCAAGGAGAATGACTTTTCTTTAATTTTATCTCTTTGTATATCCACATCGTAAAGATCCGTCTAGTCTATTCATTTCTCAAATAAATAGCCCTATTTATTTGAACAACTGTGCTTACTTTTTGGCTTTAAATGCGTTACTCGTTGTACATTCACTAGCAATAATTGGTGTTGGTCCTCTCTGAACCTGAAAAGTTTTTGACTTCAGTGATCGGCTAAGAATAATTTTTTGTATTCTGGGACTTGACTTTGTGCTTCAAGTTTTTCAAGTGACCTTTTGCGTATCATAAATGTATTACTACTTTATTAGTACATCATTGGACGTCGGTAGAAGTCAAATTGTAGAAAATATTTAAATTAATTCTGTTAATAATTCAAATTAATCTTCACGAAGATTAAATTCAAAATTATTTCCTCTGTTTTAATTTATTTATTTATTTAAATAATTTAATTATATTTAGATATATTAATTTAAAAATAGATTAAATTATTCAAATGGATAAATAATATAATAGAAAGAGTAACTTAAACCACTTTTAATAATTTGAGAAATAAAATTACTAATTTTTTAATTTTAAGAATTAAGATAAAATATATATATATAACTTTAAAGATCAAAATAAATATTTACTCGATATCAGTGTGGACATAGCATGAATAAAATAGAAACTAGAAAAAAGAACAAGTTTAAAAATAAAAGTTTTTAAATAACTTTAATGTATGTACAACAGAGATATTCTTGATTGATGATTGATATTTATAAAGAATGAAGTGAAGGCTCCTATATACCGGAACTTATGAGGTGCACCATGCACTATATAATCTAACAATTCTAATCTGATGGTTTATCAATGCTCCTTCCAATTATGATATACTGTAAAATCTTTAAACCTTTGCCTTTTCCAACAACTCCCCTATCACCACTTCCTTCAATCTCATTGCTTGCCCACCCCAACCAATAGTGCCATCGCTAGCAACCCTACCACCACTCTGTCATCCACCTCTGCCGTCGCAAGACTGCCACTCCTTCGACTATAGCCGCCTGCACTACTTCCCCTCATTCTACCATTTCTTTGCTAATTAATGCTTCATCTTCTTCCTCTTCTTCGTATAGATCCAACAAGGGGGGTGTAATGGTGATGGTCCAACAATGTTTCAGCTAGAGGCGAGCAGTTGAGAGACAAGATTTCACCAAATCACCAACTCCGATGAGCAGCCGCTCTGACAAGATTCTACCCAAGTTGTTCTTTTGCCTCCCTGCTCCTCGCTTTGTCAAACCAACGGATAAAAAGAATAGTGTTGCGCTTTCTACTGACCCTCTAGCGGCTGAGTCAACTCGGCCAGGAACATCAACGTCAAGGCCACAGAGATGGAGTTGACAGCATAATCGCTCATACTCTAATACTACTTTGTATCAATGGTGCTGAGAAAGAATAGAATGAAACAGATGAAAAGAGAGCTCAACAGAGGGAAAGAGACTTAGGGCCTGTTTGACAATTTTTTTAAAAAATTATTCAGTTTTTAAAAACAAAGAAAACAGAAAAACGCGTTTGAAAAGGAAATTTTTTTTAATTGTTTTAAAAAACTGAAAACATAATTTGGTTTTTAAAAATAGAAAACAGGAAACATCTTTAACATGTTTTCTGATTTATTGTTCTATAGAACAACAAAACACGCGGTGGCAAACTTGTAGTTAAGTTGATTTTTATTGTTTTGTAACACCTCTCATATCTGCAAAAATTGAAACCCATCCCGAAAGAAACTTGTGTCAACTTGTTCATCTGGAGCTGGAGATTCTGCAAGGTACTGCCCTTTTTTCTTTCCCCTTTACCGTTCTTCCTTTTCCCTTTTCATTTCCCCCTTTACTGTTCTTCCTTTTCCCTTTTCCCTTTTTGTTGTAGTCTTCGTTCCCCTTTCCCCTTTTCCTTACTGCTAGCCCCCACCGCCACCATCCCCTTTCCTTTCCCCCTTTCCTTTTTGTTACTGTCGATGGCTCCCCCCCACCGCCACCATTCTCTCTTCCCCTTTCCCCTTTCTTGCCGTCGATGTCTTCCCTCGTCCGCCACCCATTCTGTCTTGCCTTCGGTCTTCCCCCCCCCCCAGCCACTCATTCTTTCTTCTCTTCCTTCTCCGCCGCCAACCACAGCCATCGTTGCCTTTCTCCGTTCGGGATCTACCATCGAAGCCGTCGAAGTTGCCACCCCTTTCTTCCCTTCCTTCTCCGTTCCCACCCGAGCCAACCCTTTCATTTGTCTGTTCGGATCCGCCGTGACAGCCACCCTTCCTTTCTTCCCTTCTTTCTCCGCCGCCGGCCCAACCACTCTTTCCTTTTTCCGTTCAATACCCGCCGCCCCAGCCACCATTTATTTCTTTCCTTCTTTCTCCCCCAGCCTCCCTTTCCTTCTTTCTCGTTAGTTGCCTGTCCTATTGGTCCCATGATTGTTGCTCAAAGTTATTTTTATGATTTGAGTTATGGTTTTTTTTTGTTAGTGCTGTTTTCATGTTTATATTGACATTAGTAGTAATTTGTTTTGGATTGGTTTGTACTGTGATGGACTGATATTAGCTGATTTTGTAATTTGGTTTGAATTGGTGATTTGGTTTAGACCGTACTAAACTAATATTAGCTTATTGATAATCTCCCTTAAATTGGTAATTTAGTTTGGATTGTGCTGGACTGATATTAGTTAATTTAGTAATTTGGTTTGTATTGTGCTAAACTAATTCGGTTTGGATTGATAACTTGATTTAGACTAGTTTAGACTGTTATTAACTTATTTGATAATTTGGTTTAGCTGATTTAGTAATTTTGGTTTGGATTGTTTCGTGTGTTTTGTATTTATGCTTGGTGTATTTTTCTCATTAGGAGTCATAGGTTTGGACTGATGAAGTTGCAAGTAATTTGGTTTGGACTGTTTGGTTATTTGGCTTGGATTATATTGACTGTTTTGTGTTTATGTGGACTATTTTGTTAATTTTTTGTTACTAAAGTTATTGAATATAATTACTATTGTAGATGGAACATGACAGGAAAGAGAATTCTTCACTTTGGTCCCCATTAGTGGTAAAAACTTATATAGACATAATGGTTGAAGAGGTTAACAAAGGGAATATGAGAAATAATATATTTACACCTAAAGTATGGCAAGCGATATTGCAAACACTAAACACAAGAACTGGACGTGCATTTGATATGAAACAAATTAAGGAAAAGTTTAATAGGTTAAGGCAACAACATGCTGCATTTTCTCATTTGCTACAACAAACTAGATTTGGATGGGATGCAGAAACTAATACTGTTACTGCTACAGAGGAAGTTTGGTTAACCTACCTTCGGATACACAACAAATAGCTCTCAACATTTTTATTGTTATATATATTTATTTATACATTTTTTAGATTTAGGATATATTATTTATTTATTTTCCTTATAGGCACACCCTGATGCTACACCATTTAAGAGGAAAGGATTGGAGCATTACAAATTATTGGGAGTAATTTTTAATAAAAGTAGTGCAACTGGGGTACTTCATCATTCGTCCACTCAAGATCCACCTAATACAGATGATGAAAATGAGTTGGAAAATGAATACTTGCACGGTGGGATTCATATAAATTTAGATAATGATGAGGAGGAGGAGGAAAATGATAGCCCAATATTAGAGAGAGTCACCCGTAGTGGTAAAAGGACAATTAAAGTTCAGGATCGCAAGGCGAGGAAAGAGTATAAGAACCTTCAAGTGGGAGATGCACTTCAAGCATGGATTGAATCATCTAAGTTGAAAGCAGAAGCATTTGTAGAGGCATCTAAATTGAAGGCTGAAGCTTCATTGGCTAGAGCTGAAAAGTATAAGGCTAGGAGTATGGAAGCCACTAGTTCTGCAGCTACATCATCTGAATACACTATAGCTAAATGTGTAATTGAACTTAATGAGATGGAAAATATCTTAGATGCCTCCTACATGAAGGTAGTGGAGAAATTTAAAGATCCTGATTATAGAGAGGCCTTTTTAAACATGACCAAGGATAGGAGAAAGGCATGGATTGATAGACTTGTGTGACTGTTTTGTACTTTGGCTTTGTACTTATGTATGACTTTTGTTGTTGGTTTGTACTTTAGCTTCACATTTATGTATGACTTGTGTTGTTAGTTTGTACTTATGTATGACTACGTATTTATTTTATTGTTGGTTTGTCCTTTGAGCTGCTTTAAAATTACTTATTTAAATGCATATATGTTTAATGGCAGGTTTTATTGTGATGGAAATAAATAATTATCCTTCATGTAGTGATAGTATCTCAACAGATACTTTTGAAAGGTCTTCATCCTCATCTGATTCTAGTGATGATGATTCTGAATTTGTTGAATTATTGATATTTAATCTTATTGGTGATTATGAGTATAAATTTTACAATAAAGTTCCTGTTAGAATATCTGCACTAAGCGGTCAAGAATTTGTTAATGAACTTTTGAAGGAATCTGGAACAGTTTGCTACGAATTATTACGTATGGAGAAAGCATGTTATATTAATTTGTGCAATGAACTGAGGAGTAAAAATTATCTAGAAGACTCGAGAGAAGTGTTCTTAGAAGAACAAGTGGCAATGTTTTTATTTATCATTGGACATAATGTGCGTCACAGAGTAGTAACAGATCGATTTTAACATTCCATTCAAACTGTTTCTCACTATTTCAAGAATGTATTAAGAGCAATTTGTCGTTTAGGTAAAGAAATCATAAGACAAGATTCCATAGAGCTGCCTGATCATATAAAAAATAATCCAAAATATTACCCATGGTTCAAGGTTAGTTCTTTTTTGCCACTTGTTTTATGTTATATGGTGCATTGTATTATTTTCTTTTGTCAAATTGATATGTTTCTTACATGTATGTTTGTGTCAGAATTGTATAGGAGCAATTGATGGAACACATATAAGTGCATGGGTTCCAGCTGATAAGCAGACATCATGTAGAAGTAGAAAAACAACTATCACACAAAATGTTATGTGCATATGTGACTTCAATATGCTATTCACATATGTGTATTTAGGTTGGGAAGGTAGTGCTCATGATTCAAAAGTTTTTTTGGATGCACTTACTAATCAAAATGCAGACTTTCCTTGGCCTCCTGAAGGTGATATATCTTTATCTAATAGAATAATTATTTATTATTATGTAATGATATTGTTAATTTACATACTTGCCAAAATTAATGTTTGCTCATTGATTTAGGTTTATTTTATCTAGTGGATTCTGATTATCCATGTACTGGAGGTTTTCTTCCACCTTATAGAGGTGAACGATACCATGCACAAGAGTTTTATAGTTGAGGTAGACAAGCTAGAACTGCTAAGGAATTGTTTAATTTTAGACATTCATCTTTGAGGATGACAATTGAACGTTGTTTTGGAGTACTGAAGGCAAAATTCCCTATTTTAAAGCTAATGCCACCATACAAGCCTTCAAGACAACGCCTTATTGTTATAGCTTGTTGTGCAATTCATAATTATGTGCATAGGTAGGGAATGCATGATAGATTATTTAGAGAATGGGAGAATATGGATCCTTCTGAAATTGAAACTCAAAATGGCAACACAGATTTGGAGGTAAATTTCAATAATAACAACACAGCAAGATTAACTGATGAAGCTGCAAGCGAAATGGCAAGGCATCGTGACCAAATTGCAAATTAGATGTGGCAACAAGAACATAATGCATAATATATAAATAGACTTATGAATATAAAAATGTATTAAGTTGTATTAAGATATTTGTTGAGATTTTATGATCATATTATATATCAAAATTATTATTACATTCAATTATGGTATTATATGTTTGCAACTTTTAAAAAAAATTTGCCAAACGAGTTCTTGTTTTATTACTTTTAAAACTTGTTTTTAAAAACAATCATCCAAACAGATTTTCTATTTTTTACCACTAAAAAATTGTTTTCAGAACAAAGTTATCAAACAGATTTTTTTGTTCTTTTGTTTTTTAAAATTGAACTTAAACTTGTTTTTTAAAACAGTTTTACAAAACTAAAAACCAAAAAACACTTTCAAACAAACCCTTAGAATTCAGAGAGAAAAATACAATTAGCCAAAGGATAACAATTCATTTCCCTTTACAAATGAAACTACCCACTTATTTATACTCCTCACTAGTTTTGTATCACTATACTTGAAACTTTTTTTTTTTTTTGATAGATTTGATAAAAGGAAAGACTGAAATCCTCAATAAAGGAGAGTAGCACCATTACAAATGCTAAAGCCAATTAAAAGAAAATACATAAAGCTAAACACCAAAAGGCTATCATCAAAAACACTTATTCTGCTACAGTTCCATTCCTTAAGTGCATATTTTGCAAACGTATAGCTTCCTATCCTCCTACTAGCAGTACACCTCCATAAACTGTAAGCATAAAGAATAGTTGTTGCCTCTTGCAAATAATTAAAGTGTTGAAGCAAAGAAAATAGTCATGGAGGCTTTAGACCCACATTTCTCCAGCCCTTAATCCATATATCACCCTTGTGGATCATGTTGCACATAAAGGCTTCCCACGATATATTCTACCATTGAAAAATGGCCCTATTGTGTAGCTCCCAAATTGACTAAGTAATGACATAAAACCATGCAATCCAACATGTCCTTCTTGTTTTGTTGCATTTCACACAAAGCCAAGATTGAAAAGAAGGCTTAGGATTTTTTAGAGACTACTAAACATTGGTTATACTAGAACAAGCATGTGCTCCAAACCCTCCAAGAGAAAGGACAGTAAGAGAACAGATGGTTTATACTCTCATCCCCCTCATTACATAATACACAAGTGGGATCAATCACCTGTCTAATGTTCAATCTAAGCAACATATCCTTGGTATTTAGCTTACCAATGACAAGAAACCACAGTCACAATTCAGGTTTAGGAGGGTTTAGAGATTTCCATACCATGTTTGCATAGTTGAAATTATTTGATTCTTCATATGCAAGTTGCAACACAAGGTTTAGAAAATATTTCACATTATAAGAACCAGAATTATGGTACATCTACATTGCTTTATCTACAATATCTCTAACCAAAGAAACTTGTGCTAGCTATACATTTTGTAGTTCATTGAAGGATGCAAGCTCCCATATCTGAAGCTTTTTCTTAGAGAATTGAAGGTAAATAATCTCTATTGGTAGTATCTGGACATAACTAACATTGTAACTTGATCTTCACATAAGCTTTTTCCATTTATAACTTGGATTTGTATATTGAAAGGGCTAGACTGAAACATTATGGATGTAAATAAAACCTAAAAAAAAAAAAATTATGGGATTAAATTGAAACCTTTGTGAAATGTGAGGGACGTAAATGAAGTTTTACCCTAAAAATAACTCTTTCAAACTTAATTTTGAAATGTCATTTCCAAACACAAATCCATTTTTTCAATTCAAATTTCTCTAGTGGTCCATTTTGACTCTAGAATTTGAATTGTAATATAGAATTTTAATTTCAATTCCAATTTTTTAAGAATTGAAATTGACTTAGAATATTAAATTTTATATTTGGGCTCGTTAAAGAATTAGAATATGAATCATAATTTCAAATTTTGTTTTAGTTTTATTATTTAAATATATAATTCAAAATTTAAAATTAATAAAAATACTAATAAATAACAATTTTGTACTATAGTAATTTTTTTATGAAAATATAAAAAAATTACTTACATATAAAATAATATATATATATATATATATATATATATATTTGGATTTGGATATATAAAAAACAATGAGTTAAAATTTAGGATGATATTATTATTAAAATTATTATGTTTTAATAAATATGATAGATAACATGTAAATGGGAAAAAGCGAGAGAATCATATAGACTCTATTGAAGAGAGGGACATTTAATCAGTCTTAGAATTAATAATTCATATGGTATAAGATAAAAATTAAGAAGAGCTTATTTTAGTTATTTTTCAATTCAATGAAATTGGAATGTGGAATTATAATTCCAATTTTATATGTTACTCCAAACATAAAAATTGAAATTGAAAAAGCCAATCCCAATTTTAAACTCTAATTTTATACCCAATTCCAGATGCCAAACAAGACGTAACCTTAATTCTTTCAAAACTAATTTCCATAAAAGTTAATTACAAAAAATAATTATATTTGACTTAATTATTATTATTTATTACAATGTTTAAAATATTATTATTACTTTACTAATTTTTCTGTTACTTACTAGTACATAAAGGAAAAAGTTTTTTCAAAAAAAATTAACAACTCATTAGTTTTCTAAATCAATAAAAAAGTGAGACAGAAGTTTGAAAAAAAATCATAAAAATGGATGATGGAGTGGACAATGTACAAGGCCATGTAAAAGTTGATAACAAATAATTAAAAAACATAATTAATTATTTATTTATTTGATTTTAATTTACAAATTGGAAAATAAAAATCTAATATTGCACCTACTGAATGAACGCAGCATAGATTATATCTTAAAATACACATTAACAATTTCAGAATAACAACCACGTTTTCCCCTCCCTCTCACAACATTTATGCCGTAAGAAATTCTAATCCATTCTTTACATTTAGCTAGCAATCTCTTTGCTGCTGGAGCTGAGATAGTTTAGTTTATAACATACTCCATCGCCATTTATGAGCTTGGTCGTGATGAAGGCCAACAGAAAGTTAGAAGAAGTTTCGGGGGGAAGTTTATTAATGACAGTAAGACACTGTTGTCGCAAGCATGTGATGCATTTTATGTGCAAAAAGTTTTAGTAATATATTAAGACTTTAACTATTGTTGATATAAAATAACTTTATATTAATATTTAAATATGTTATTACATTTTTTATTATATTTAATGATATATAAAATATCATTGTACTAATTAAATTATCTATTAATAAATTAACAAATTATAAATGTAAACTTTTTTGTTTACATTTATAGGGTATATATTAACTAAACTCATATATTAGTAAAAATAATTAATTAATATATAAAATTAGCTGGTCTTCTATGCATATAGTTGTCCTGGTTCGCTAACATGGATTGGGCCTAGCTCAAGGGGCTAATCCTTTGCAATATGGTGCATCATGATTTAAATCCCAACTAAAAAAGATGTCTATATTTAATACTTGACCGTATGTTAAATAGGATTGCCTTTATATATGGGGGGAAAATAGCTTTCCTAATTTACCTTATAAATCAGCCCATACTTCATAGAAATAAAGGGATAAAAAATATTGAAAAATGACACGAAGTGATTTCAATCTTATATATGAGTTTAGATATGATGATGATTCTTTTTTTCACAAGAATTACTATATACTCCACCTATTTCACTGTACTTTGTCTATTTAGGATTAATACACATATTAAGCTATTATTAAATAACTTTTTTTTTTAATTTTTTATAGGTATCCTTATTGAAGATAGTACTATTCAAACACTGTAAAGTACTTAATTGTAGATGACTCTCTCAATTAAGATTTAAATCATAGTTAATTATTAAATAACCTTAATAATGATAAAAATTAAACTAATTTTACAAAATCATTCTTATATTAAAATTAATCTTATTAATAGTATTTTCCACTAATTGCATTAATAAACATAATTAATATAAGGATAAAATTAAAAAAAGTATTAATAACTTCTTGATTGATATTTGAAATAGGTAGATAATTTGAAACATGAAAAAACCCTAAATAAACAAATATAGTCAGATAGAGGGAGCAATTGCTTTTTTCTACCAACATTTGTTAAAATCTAAAAATCATAGGTCGCAACAATAGTGTACAGTATGACGTTAAATAAATTTACTTGCAATATCAGAGGTTTGAATCCTAAAATTGCCACTTTGAGAAAAGTTTTATCTAATTATCATTTTCAGCCCCAAATTGCATAAACAATTCCTAAGAAAAAAAAAAATCAACTAACAAGAGTAAACAGTGACATATAAATTTCGGGATACATACTATCATATAACATTTTAAGAGTAGTTGACTAATATAATTAATATCTCGCATTTTTGAGAAGCAGCCATATGTCATTAGAAATTTTCTGAAACTCTAACGTTAAAAAAAAAAAAAATAGGAATATATCAGCACATATTAAATATGCTAGTGCAATTAGTTATAGCCAGGCTAGAAGTTTATTAAGCTGTTAGTTAGTTATTAGATTAGTTAATCGTGATTAACTTAGTCTCAATATTATGTATCACCAATATATAAACTTGCACAATACACTCTCATAATTAGAATACTCAATCCATCTCATTCACTCAAAACTCTCTTCCTCAGATTCTCTTTGTTCTCGGTCGGTTCCTTCTCCCCTTTGGTTCATAGGGTAATACCTTACATGATACCAGAGTTTAGATCCAAAATTTCCCCAATCCAAATCCAAATGCAAGAGCAGCACAAACACCACCTTCTCCCTCAGCATCTTTTCACACTCTTGGTTCTGATCCTCAGCCTAGAGCATATCTAGCAACAGCTGCAACTCTTGCCAACACAACCTGGTATCCAGACTCAAGCGCCTCCCATCACATCACATATGACCACAAGAATTTGTTGACAAGTTATGAGGGATCTGATCAGGTGTTTGTTGGCAATGGTCAAGGTATGAATATTAAGCACTTAGGGCATTCAAAATAATATATAAAAATAAAGTGTTACTTGCACTCAAAATTCATTTATCACTTTCAACTTAATTTGGAGGGGAATGGCCATCTCCATCTTTGAAATGAAGTTCAATTAAAAGAATGAATGAATGAGACAAAAGAAATGTTGCTTCTTACTTGGGAAAAATATGAAATAAGCGAGGCTGTAAACCTTGAAATTAATGTTTTTGTTAATGGGTGTTCTGAAGAAATAAATTAAGATCCCTTTAAAAAAGATATAAGATTTAAATATACTTACTTCTAACGATAGACATATTTTCTGGGATAAATTGAATAAAATTTTAAAAGTAATTTAGAAGTCTATGTAAAGGTTAACAATGAATAATTTGAATATTTATTTTTATATTTCCTTTTAATTTATTAATTGGATATAAAAGTTAACACTATAGGCACTGAATTAAAAAATACTACCTTTAAATATATCTTAAAATACACATTAACAAATTTAGAATAGCGGTTACATTTTTTATCACTTTCTCTGACTGCATTTATGCGGCAACTGGAAGATATTCTAACGTAATTATTTATTAGCAATATATGTTATTGAAGTTAAGATAGTTTGATTTATCACTACTGTTAAATGTGTACCTACTTTAATTATTTTAGTAGTAAATTTACTAAAAAAAAAGGTATATACACTATTGATTATTTCATTATACTCACTGGTAAAATAATGCAAATTCTGGTATATTGACATATGATTCATTATATTCAACTGATGTCTAAAAACTTTGATTAGAAAAACACATTTCTCTTAATTTATAATATACTCCGTGGGCATTTATGAGCTTGGTAGTGATAAAGCCCAACATAAAGTTAGAAGTAGATCTTTTGGGAGAGTTATTGATAAAAGCAAGAGATTGTTGCTGGAAGCATGTAATGCAATTTAAGTCCAGAAGGTTTTAGCTGTATATTAATTGGGACAGGATGTATATATTAAGTGAGACGATTAATTTAGGCCGTCAATCAATTAAATTTTATATTTTATATAACTTTTAATATAGTTATTGTAAGAGTTAAATAATTTTAATGACATGATTAATTAATTAAACATAATGTGTTAAAAAAAGGATTATATTATTTTTTATGATAGGTTTCAAGCATATTAATTAATTTTTATAATTAATTTAATTCAAATCAATCAAGATCAAAATCAAATCAAATCAAGATAATCTTGTACTTTTCTAAATTCCTAATTCTCTAACAAAACGGAAATATTTTTTCACCTCTCTCATCAATTCACTTGGGCAACACCCAGTCCGAAAACAACAAAAGATTGTTGGTTTTCTCTCGTTGCAAGCATGCATCGATTTTCTCTCCTCCCCATTTTCTGTGTATGTGAGGGTAATGAGTCGAGAATATGAGTACAAATAACAGCTCCCCTAATAAAAGTAGAACCCATCCCATGGCTACTATTTTTATGAAAATTTTGTGACTCTTAGGGCCACTTCAACTGTATGTGTCCATCAAACACTGTCAGGTTTTTGGACGAACAAAACGATGTCATTTTTGTTTTTTGTCAACCAAAGAATGTCATTTTGAATAGGGCCCTTTTTATTTTGGCTGGGGGTGGTTCCTCTATCCTCACCACTACCATTTTGAATAGATCTAGTGCACAAACTGGTGCACTGTACAAAAGAGATTTGGGCTTTGTGCGGCATATTGATTGCGCTTGTGTGGCATGTTGAACCCAAAGCTATTTCATGACAGCGACATCAAAAAATCTGGTCAAATTTCCAGAGCGATCTAACACCTCTCCACGTAAATTCGTGTTCATAATTTCACATCGTAATTTTCATTATGAAGAGAAAACGCTGATCGTTGTAAATTGATAGCTTATTTGGGGAAAAAAATTAGTATTTTAAGAAATGAATGAAAACTATGACATTAGAGTGTCAGGAGCATATACTACTTCTACTATGACATTAGAGTGTCAGGAGCATATACTACTATAATATAATGATAGTATTTTACCCAAATGAAAACTATGACAACTGAAAAAGAAGAAGTGAAAAAACCATACGTTAAGAAATTAGAGTGTTAAGAGCATATAACACTATTAACCAAGTCTCCTTTTGAGTTCAATCACACCGCTGTTTGAGATGCTTCGCCTTCCAATTTCTGACTCCTATAATGATCTTGTATTCAGAATGAAGCAGTCTTTCCTCATCATTATCATCCAAACATTGAATTTCAACAGAAACCAACGAATCCTCCAATTAATGCCTACAACTGAAATTGACTCCTAAGTCCCTAGACATCGTCTAATTGGCACAATGGACAACCCCTTACTGCTGTTTTAGAAGAATAAAACTTAGTAGGAACATTCTTCAAACATATTTATTAATCGACGGACGGTAACAAATCCTCTTATATGAAAAATATAACGTGATATGATTACGTACACCGGTGATTAAGTTTCTTTTTTTGACCAAAAAACAAAAGTATTACTTTTTTAACATGATCCAATTAACAGTGAGAGTGCACATGACTAGTTCATGTTTATTTTTCAATAATAAAATTCCACAATCTCCAAAGCAGATTCAACACATCAGGAAATTTAATAAGTCACAATCAGAGTAATTGGAACATTTAAGGGGAGGCTCTGCGTGCTTGATGGCTTGTGCCTCAAAAGAGTTTCCCATTTTGGAGCGCAATTTGCAAAGTGGGGCACATCTTTAGAGATGCCTTCCTGCATGGAGAAATTCTTAGATGATTTTGAAGTACTATGTAGATGTACTTATCAATCCACATAACACTCTAAAAGCACTTAGAAATTTTTCTCTTGCAAGTTCGCATATTTTTACCTTTTGCTTAGATGAAAAAAGAAAATAAGAAAATAAGAAAAAAGAAAATGAAAAAAAAAAATAAAAAGAAGAAAAATAAAAAAAATAATATATTTTCTTTCTTATTGATTGGTTAAGAAGAAAAGTAGGAAAAATGAAAATATAATTCTATATAAAAGATAATTTTATCAATTTATTTTATATGACTAAAAAAAGATTAAAGTAGTAAAGTGGATAATTCAAGTTATAAACCTCTCCTCTCTCATTTTCTCACCAATAGAGGAGAGAAAACTTTTTTATGTGAGACTTACATTTTTTTTTTTCCTTCTTCTTTGTTTTCTTTTCTATCAAAGCGAGAGAAAACTCTCATTTTCTTTCTCTTCTACTTCTTTTCTTCCATTTTCATGCCATCCAAACAAAGGGTTAGAGTCCTCCTCCAGGTCTTGAGCTGCCTTTGTTAGCAGATGCATAGATAGCTCTTCATCTAAGATAATGTCTCCTTGTTTGTTGGAATAACCTCTTATTCTCTTTTTTGGTTAGGGAATAAACTCTTATTCCATTACTAAAAGTAATTATTTGATTAGGGTTCCTTGTTATGTGGAGAAAAGGCTTAGCTATGTGCAAGATCCTTTTTTCTCCCCCTTTCAGTGAATGAAAATGGTTAGGTTACAAGGCAGAAAAAAGTTTTCATCCTTTCTCTTTACGTTTATCAAGATTTGTTGCATGGTCTTGTTACTGGATTTTTGTTAGGGGAGTTCACGATACGGTTTGGATCAGTTTAAAGCAAAAAATAATAGCAATTTAAATTGGATCAGTTTAGTTTAGATTTTAAATCTGATCCAATCCGAATAAATCTTTTAGCGATTTGGATTGGATCGGTTTAATTGATTTTTTATGAAAGAAAATCTTACGTATAGAATATTATAAATATAAAGTAACTTAAATTAATAAAATAAATAAATAAAAATAAAAATAAAAATGACTAATATTATATACATAACATGATATTTAAATAAAAATGACATACAAATATAGAAAATTATGTGATAAATTAAAATTATTATAAGTAAAAGTACAAAATTAAAAATAAAAAATAATATTAGATGGTATTATTCGGTTTGGATTGGATTGAATTGGTTTTGAAAATTAAATCCGAAATCCGATCCGATCTAAGCTATTTATGAAAAATAAGATCCAATCTAATCCAAACTTTTGTGATTTTGATCGGTTTTCGATTTGGATTGGATTGATTTAGCGATTTTGATTAGATTTGATTGAATTTAAACACCTCTAATTTTTGTAACCTTGGGAAGGGAAATTTATTAGGATGCATTTGTTTCAATTTTTTTGATAAAAAATAATTTTTAATTACTACAAAAATTATTTTTCACATAAACTACTCATTTTAACTTTACTTAAAAATTAAAAATAACTTCTTTTCAACTTTTGAATAGAAGATAAAATGAATAAAAAATTATTTTTTTTGAGAAAATAAGTTGAACCAAACACACCCTTAATTGTAAACCTCTCTCAATTTCTATTATCAACCTATAATTTTGTTACAACTCAAATATATGAGGAATTTCCTTCTGAAAAAGATTAATCTATGAGGATAGAGAATCTGATAATTTAAGTATTATATCGACTTCAATGTATGCTTAATTGAGACAAAATGACTTTCTTTTGATGATCTTCAATTTAGCGTGATCGAATTTTGGAGGTACATACAATAAGGAGAATGGCTTGCTTAAATGGTACAATAAGGAGAATGGTTTACCAGTGAAAGGGCAAAATTAAAAACTATGCATGTACTTAGTTTTTGCTACTCAAAGACTACATTCAAACTTGAACGAGAAATGAGAGTCCAAGCATCAACATATTTGTCGTTCTACGGCAATGGATAGGAGGTAATGTTTATAATAATATTGCCAATAAGACATTTTAAAACTTTATGGGACAAAATTGAGTTCTTGCGCGCATCCAAGTTTGGAAATATTAAATTGCACTTGCTAAATTTATTGATGAATCTACGAAGGTTTCAAATAGACAAAACTAAAGCTGTAAGTACTAATCATGTTACACACTTAAAATTGAATTGTAAGTAGAGTCCATCAAATGGAACTGAGTAGAAAGCTAGCCAGTCGGAGTTTCATCAGATTGAATTGATGGTAGGTGCACCGGTACCTTACGACACATTTTAGGGATTGCGCACCATTTCTTGAATACAATCAATTTATTTTGATTTTCCATTTTATCATCTAAAAATTGAACATGTTGATTAAAAACAATAGGTAACATGGACATCTTAAAAATTTCCCTTCCAGGCAAAGTGCTTCTGAAATATAAATTGAAATTGTGGAAAACCAATTAAGGTCACACGCAACAAGCTAATCCATTAATTGACGAAATGAGAGAAGGTATAACAGTTAATTGAATTGACTTACTTAATTGGTCTTTTCTTCATATGTAATCATGATTTAGGTTTACTTTTGACATATAAATTGAAATTGTTGAAAACCAATTAAGGTCACAAGCAACAAGCTAATCCATTAGTTGACGAAATAAGAGAAGGTATATCAGTCAATTGAATTGACCATTTAATTAGTCCTTTGTTCATATATAATCATGGTTTGAATTTGATTATTGAGTTTTCCCAATGGTTGGTCTTTCAAATAAATAGTACAAATGTATGTACAAAAAAATAATTTAATTCAATTAATTTAATCAATTTTTTAAATAGGTATACTGCACTAGAGGCAATTTTTTTTTTTAAATACTATCAAATATTAAATGTAAACACTTTTGGAAGATCAACTTTTGCAATCAATGATGCACAATATCCTAGAAGGTTCCTGTCAACCTATTGGAGGTTATGATACAATAGTTGATATGGTTTCCCCCTTTTTGAGTAGTCCATCAGTCAATCCAGAGCAAAGGGGTATACTGAAGATGATTTAAACCCATTTGGGCTTGATTTCCAAGCTTATGATTCTTACAATTACAAGGTGATCTCAAAGGGTGTGCAATGTGGAGAGCCTGTAAGTAGTGGGTCTGGGTGCCCCCCTCAGTTCGATAATTTTTTGGCTAAGGTCGGACCTCCTTCTCGGGTCGAAAAGGTTAGTAAGTTAGATGATAGGCATGTGGGTGGAAGTGATTTGGACAAGGTAGCAGGTGCTGATCTGGATCATGGAGTTCCCTCATACTTAAATTCCTTCTCAATTGAAGAGGTTCTTCAAATGCCTATTTTTGAGTCAAATTTTGTTGTATATATATAGGTCTTAGTGTGTTTCAAATTTAGTTTATCTACGTGTATTTAGTTACGGAAGAAGTCCCACATTGCTCATGAAAATATTTTAATAAGCATTTATATATGATGGTATTTAATCGATAAATACCTTACGGTATTGAGGTAGCATTGTGGACTTGGGCCTTAATTAAATACATGCCCGCCCCGCCCCGTCTCGTCTCGTCCGCGTGTGGGCCTGCCAAGCTTTTACTACCCATACGAATTTATTTTAATTTTAGCCAAAATTCCTTTTTACCGTTGCAGCTCTTTAATGCTCCAACGGCTCTTTTTCTGATCATTATTCAACGGCTAGTTACAACAGCTCTTTTTCTGACCGTTATTCAATGGCTCTTTTACAACAGCTATTTCTTTTACCTATATAAAGCCTGCTACATGGCTTAACACATACACAGAACAACAACCATCTCTCTATTCTCTCTTCTACGCAATAGAAGCTACCCCCACTGCTTCTGCTGCGTTTTCTGCTTCTTGCAAAGTCTGCTGCTCAACGTACCGGGATCATCGTGTGGACGAGTTTCTGTGGAGACCCACATTTAATCCTGGAGGGTTAACCGTCAACGCCATTCCACCGAGCATAGCTTTGGGTAGGGCGGAATTAAACCCTTAAGGACAGTGCTTTGCACGATTCGTGGTAACCTTGTTCTATTACTACTTCTTATTGTTGTTGTTGTCATTTTTATTCTTATTACTTAAAGGTAAAATCCTAGTGTTCAACATATTTTCTACAACAGATTTTTTGTCCCAAAGGGAAGGCATTGAAGATATATTACTAAATGACGAGGACCTTGTGGAAGCGAGAATTTCCTGGAATGTTGGTAAGACTTTGGGGTTGCAGGTGAGTAATGAAGGAGCAATGATTGCTGCGTTGGCCAAGGTTCAGGAGATCTAGGATTTTACATTACTAAGGAAGAGGGGTTGGCCTGGGAAGAATAAGAGCAAGTCTAAGGACTAAGGGGTTGTTGTTTCTGTTTGTTTGATTGGGTTTTCATTTTGGGTTCTAGTCATTTTTTCTAGCATTTTTGTGCTGTTATGTCAGGTCCTCTGGCATGGTCTGGTGGTTCGTGGCTTTTGCTTGGTGGCATTGTTCGGGTGTTATTCTTTTGGGTTCTTGTTTAGTGGCCTTGTTGCTTGGTGTTGTCTTTGTCTTGCTTGGTGTTTAGTGTTGTCGGTTTTTTTGTGTTTGGTTAGTGGTGCTGTTTTCTTTCCTAGTGACTCTTTTTGCTTGTTTTTGATTGTTTTTCATGCAGGTGGTTGGTGCTGGTGTTTAGTGTGGATGTATGTTGTCCATTCTCCGTTTGTCTTTGTGTTTTTGTGTTTTCTTATTTTTGGTTTTGTCTCTATTTGCTCTTCTCCGTCGTGGGGAGTCTTGAGCGCTTTTTAGTCTATAAAAAAAAAAAACTAAATGTAGACACTTCTCTCAATAGAAATTCAAATTGTAGTTTATCACATACGAGAGATTATCCCGTTTCATTAAATTCTACTTTCACTAAATCCTACTCCTACTGATATCTCATTTTATAAGTTTTTTGATGCAATTCATTTTATCATTTTAATAACTAATGTGATTTTAAAATATTAAATTTTTTCACGTAGTGTATTTAAATTATTTAAATTCAAATGAAAATTGAAATTTTACTAAATAGTAACTTAACTGATTAAGATTTCTAAAAAGGGAATAAATAAATGTACTTAGGAAAAATGTATGTATTTTTAGGTACTCATTATATATTTATCATTTTTTGTTTTAGGGTATTGATTAACTTTTTTCTAAAATTTTTATCGGAGAGAGTTTTACCTATGGCAGTCTGAACCTGCAAGGCAATAAAATTATGAATATATTATTTTAACTCACAAAACGTGTTTGTGATTATCCTAAATTCTTTATGTTTTTGGTGCGTTATCAACAAATAATTTTCAACCTATGTGCATTAGAAGAAACATCTTGTCTTTCGATTAAAGAAGAAACAAAAAAATAAGTTAAAAAAATTACATAAACTAATCTTTAGTTAATTTAAGTGAATTTGACGTTTGTTTATCTCAAATAAGATATTGATTCAAGTTTTATAAACACAAAATAGTATTGAAAAAATTTTATCCCATAATAAGTTGTGTCAACGCAAATTAAATTAGTTGAAATTAATTAAAATTCAAATATTACTAATTCGAAAAAAAAGTAAAATTAGATTTAAATATATTTTTTGTTTTATTTTTATGGAATTTTCTAATTTATTCAAACACAAATATCCTGAGTCAAAAACTCAAGAATACAGGCAGAGGCTACATCAATCCAAATTTGTTAACCTAAAGTTCTAGTGGCATGAGCTTATGTATTTGCTACCCTATTACATTGTCCAGATACAAATCGGGTCTTGAATCTACTAAAATCAGAAGCTATTGTGAAAATATCATGGAATAAAACCCCATTTAGAGATAAGTCAATACTACTACTCTCAATACATTCCATGGCCATTTTAGCATCCCTTCCAATATGACCGAATCTAATCCTAGGAATTTTGTTAACAAAAGAAGTAGGCATCTAGGAGTCACTATATCTTCTTGCAAAGAGCTGCAACAAAATCCCCTCGCCAGTCATGGATCACCACTGCTAAGCCGCAAGCAGTCTCCTCAGAGAAGATAGCTCCATCAACATTCACCTTAAAACATGGTTGTGGAGGGTGCTACCGTTCCAGATACAATGGAGAACTAGGTTGGTTTATTTCATCTTGTTGTTTTGCTCTCTTGCAGCTTCTAAGTGCATCCATAGCCCTGTTCAGCAACTTGATGGGCTTCCATTAATTCCTTTCCCTTCATTCATGAAAGCATAATAGTATTTTATTTTGATCACTAGAAAAATGATTTAAGTTCCTTGTCTTTTAAGAATGAATATAAATAATCCCTATTGCAAGGATAAAAAAATTTACTAACTAGGGTTAAGAGTTGCACATTTAGGAGATAAGGAGGGGATCAAAATTTAAATTATAAAAAAGACAAGTATTGAGAATACTTCTTAGCTGCAATTGTGCTCAAAGATAGAAATTAATACCTTAAAAACTAAAAATAGAAATTAATATATTAAAAATTAAAAAATGACAAAAATTTATAACTTTTAAGTTTTTCAAATATTATTTACGCTCACTTTCAATGAATAAGAGGCTTAAACAAAAAATTATTATGAGAGAAACAAATTTAAAAAAAAATTCAAAGAAAAAAAATTCAACCGAAAAAATATATATAAAATGGCATAAACAAAAAGGAAATAATAAAAAAAAAATGAGAACACTCTTCTAGAGCAAGCGACGCACCACAACACACACCCACACACATTCTCCCGAGTCCGAAAATAAAATGTTGGACGATTAAGATTAGGTTGCCGTGTCGCGTTTCTTCATTTCTCTTCCTTCACACACAAGCCCTCACTCTCACACCCACTCTTTCTCCTCTTGCGGCTAGGGTTTTTCATTTTCAACCCTCTCTCCTTTCCAAACCCCTTTTTCCATTCCTTCTCTATTCCGATCTCTTTCTTCATGGAGCTCTTGCGTGTCTAGTGGTTCTTGTGTCGTGTTTGGTAAGAGGGAAAAAAGCGCGTTGGCCCTCTTTTAGCGTTTGGTGTGTGGTGTGTTGTTTTGTTGTTGGAAGAGAAAGATGGCTACCATGAACCCCTTTGATTTGTTGGGGGATGATGCTGAGGACCCTTCTCAGCTCATCGCCGCCGAGCAGCTGAAGGCGGTGGCGGCGGCCACGGCGGCGCCGGCGAAGAAGGGGGCGGCTCAGCAGCGAGGCGGTCAGCAGAACAAGCCGGCTCAGCTCCCCACCAAGCCCCCTCCTCCTGCTCAGGCTGGTGAGCTTCTTCTTCTTTTTTTTTTTTCAATTTTTATTTTTGATTTGATTGATTTACTTATTTTCGTATTTTTAGTTTTTGATTTTGTGATAGTTTTTTTGTTTTTGTTTTTGAGATGATGTGGATGGAATTTATTTGATGGTTGTTTTTTTTTTGAAGAATGCGGCTTTTTTTTTTTTGTTTGTTAATGCATCATGTATTGATATATGTGGTGTTCCTATTGAGGTTGCTGGTAGGTCTTGTAAATAATGGAGGTTTAGTTGGTTGCACGGGCTTTTGTGAAATTGAAATAATTTTTGTGGCATTTTTATTTTCGTTGTTTCTATTTTTTTATTGAGTCTACTGGATTTGATGTTATATGTATTGTTTTTGCCCTTTTTTTTGTTTTGGTTGCCGATGACTGATTATCTGCTATGTTTTGAGTTTGCATATGTTTTTTTTATCATGTTTTCAGTATTGTCTGTGTGTTTGGTAGATATCTACATTGTTAATGTGTTATTTTAGTCTACTGTTTGTATAAAGTCAGATTTACTTGTTGGAAGGAAATTATTTGCAAGTGATAGCAGTCTTTGAGCAAGCTCTCGTATTCTTTTTTTGTTTAATGTGGTGAATTTTTGTGTCCAAGTTGTGGAGGGCTGTAATTTGATGGAAGCTGCAGTTCAAAGCACATTCAGTTATAAGTCAGTTGAAATGGATGTTTTAATAATTGATACAATTTGCTGTTGATGTATTGTTCTTATTTGCAATTGGGCATGGCATTACTAGAATTAGAAGAATAGAACATTAATTTGTTCTATATCTGTGTGGTTATGTTTGATTCCTACTTAATGGTTATTGAATTGTTTATCTTCCTTGCATGATTCTTCTAATGTATTCATATTTTATTTTCCTGTCTTAATAGTGAGGGAGGCCAAAAATGATACATCTCGTGGAGGCCGTGGAGGCGGACGAGGAGGTGGCCGTGGATATGGACGTGGTCGAGGTTTTAGCCGTGACTCTTCAAATGATGAGAACTCATTTGCAGGTGCTGGAGCCCCTGCCAATCAAGGTGCTTTTGAAGAGGGAGATGCTGGGAAGCCCTCAGAAAGACGGGGTTATGGTGGACGAGGTCCTTACCGTGGTGGTCGTCGTGGAGGCTACAGCAATGGCGAAGCTGATGAAGAAGGAAGGCCAAAAAGAGTATTTGAACGCCGCAGTGGGACTGGACGCGGGTGATGCTATCGCTGACAAATGATTTCTTTATTTAACCTCAGTTTCTATCAATATTGATGTCCCTTGTTCTGTTTGCAGAAATGAATTCAAACGCGAAGGTGCTGGACGAGGTAACTGGGGAACACAGACTGATGAAATTGCTCAGTAAGCACTCTTCTTACAATCCATCACTTCTATAATGTTAATGTTAATGATGCTCATGTCATTTCAGTAGGATTTTGGTTTTTAATTACTTTTATTGTTTATATTTTCATTCCTTCTGATTTAAAATTTACTTAGGGTGACTGAAGAGGTCGTGAATGAAACTGAAAAGAATTTGGGTGATGACAAGCCTGCTGTTGAAGAAGATGTAGCAGATGGAAACAAGGAGAGCCCTGCTAATGAAGCTGAAGAAAAGGAGCCCGAGGAGAAGGTGATTATCCAACCTATTGGATATGTCTACGTTAACCCTGAACTGTTGCTGCATCTCAAAATTTCTAAATTTTCATGACCAATAGACCAACATAAGATGTATTTTATCTATTAATGATAAATCATTATGTCCAACTTGGATTGTTTGCAATATGCATCATCTCACAAAAATTGAATTGTCTGCTGTATTCATTTATTTTTTTTATTTTGTATGTTTATTATATACTTTTCAAGCTGCTGTTTTAGAATCAGAGCTTGATAAATCATTCTGAGTCTTACTTTGTATCTTTGATTGTGAAATAATGTATTTGTCCAATATTGGCTTGCCTTTCATAAGTATCTGAAAGTTCTCATATGCATTTATTTACTTTGAGTTAATGGTGCTTAATTGGTATCTTCCCTAGTCTTTACTAGAGGGATGTGCTTTGCATCCCCATTTTCCATTTTCCAGCCTAGTATCAAAAAGGTAAAACTGCAGAGTTGATATCTGTTGATTAAGAAGTTAATGGTTTATATTATAATATAGGCACCTTGATAACGGATTATGGATTTGGTACTACTTCGATTTCCTCATAAATTCTTGTTAATATATTCTTTGTGAGTTTCGTGTTTTATATTTGAAATTTATTAATCATTAGGCTGTTTTTTTATTTAGGAGATGACTCTGGAGGAGTATGAGAAAGTGCTGGAAGAGAAAAGAAAGGCCCTGCAAGCACTAAAGACTGAGGAGAGAAAGGTAGACATCAAAGAATTTGAATCCATGCAGCCCCTATCAAGCAAGAAAGACAACGATGACATCTTCATTAAATTGGTGAGAATTTTTTGACACTCTTTTGTCCTTCTTATTGTTAGTTGTTATATCTATTGGTATTGTCTACTAACATCTTTCAAACCTTTACAGGGATCTGATAAGGATAAGCGCAAAGAGGCTTTTGAAAAGGAAGAGAGATCCAAGAAGGTATGACTTTGCTGAATTTGTTTGGCCTTGTTACTTTGTATTTGCACCTACTTGATTGCCATTATCTTATGTTCAATTGTCAATATTACTCACTTTATTTTGATAGATCATTACTTGCTTCTTGTCTAGCTGTAGTGTTCACTGTTTCTGGCTAGCTTACGCTCCTCAAGATGACTTGCTGTTCTGTCTTTACCCTAGTGGTGATCTTTAAGATCCTCTTTGCTTTTCCTGTGATTGCTGTGGCTGTTTCATTTGTTATGCATTATGACAGGGAAGAGTGTCTTATGCCAATTGTACAACTACATATTTCTCTGTTTTATTCTTCTAAATTCAATGCAGGGTTGTTTTTGACACAAGCGCATATGGTTTTTCTATAGATGTGATTTTCTTTTCAAATTTATGTTTAAGATGCTTTGCTTTTATTGTTCTTTTAGTTTTCTGTGCTAAAGGTGTTAACTGTATGCATTGATCATCACTTTTGTGAGGTAGTTCTTTCTTTGTCTAGCTTTTAGGGCATTCACCTTAATATGTTTTGTGTTGATAGCTCCTAAGACTAACATCCATATGGACATCTGATTTATAAATTTGCCTATGGTACTTTGTAGAGGGAGACCTAGAAAAACTATATTTGAAACTATTAGAAAATATTCAGATTTTAATGATTTGAACGTAGACATGATTCATGACAGGACATTATGAGATTTTATCCAAGTAGCTGATTCCACCTAGTGGAATAATGCTTTACTGCTGTTGTTCTTGAACTCTAATAAAATTTGGTTTTTGTTTTTACGCTTCGGAATCTGCTACTTTCTGTGAAATGCTTCTCTTCTACTTACCAAAGTTCTTTATTCTGTTCCAGACATTTATAATCTGGATTATGACAATTAAAGATGGGAACTCAAGTTGATCATTATTGTGCTATGAAAACTTTAGATACTGTGTTTTTATATATGCACCTTTTATACACCCTGCTTCCATTATTTAGTATCCGTGGACATGCTTGCAAATTCTTTCCTGTTGTATTGATTTTTAAGGTTGGCTTTTGTTTTTTTTAAAAATTTTTAACTTCCAGTTTATTTCCCAAAGGAGTTTAAACAATGAATAGTGAGAGGCTTATTTTGCTTCATCTCTTGAATTGTGCTTTGCCAACTGATTTTGCTTTGTTCATTGGATTTCATATTTTTAGTCTGTCAGCATCAATGAGTTTCTGAAGCCTACTGAAGGGGAAAGCTACCATCCAGGAGGGCGCGGTCGGGGACGTGGCCGTGGTTCAAGAGGAGGTTACCGTGGAAACAACACCAACAATGCACCAGCTCCATCCATTGAAGATCCTGGACATTTCCCAACCTTGGGTGGCAAGTGAGATTGTCCAGAACCCTTCCTACACATCCCTGTCCTATTTTCAATTTTGGGTTCTCTGACTTGAACTTGAGCAGGAAAAGCACTATGGTAATTGGATTTCCTGAATTAGAAGGGTCATTTAATTTTATGTTTTAAAATGTAAATTTAGGTTGTTCTTCATACGGTCCTTTTATCCCTTGTAGCCTATTACCCTTATGCTTTACTTTTTACTGTGTTTGACATCTTGGGGGTATGTGGTGGCGGGTAAGACATAAATGTCGTTGAGTTTCCTTTTCTTTATAGATTGACATCTCAGTTTTGCATGAAATTTTTGGGTTTTTTATATCCGGTACGTTGGTCAACAATAATGTTAAATCTAGGTGGAGGTACCCTTAATAAGCTGCTGCTATAATGTCAGTTTTAGGTGGAGGTACCCTTGATAAGCTGCTGCTATAGTTTGATGGGTAGTCTTATACACTGACTGGACCTAGCTATAGTTTGTTTACATAAGGGCTAGTGATCCCTTAGCAAAATGGAAGAGTGCGGCGTCCTGGCTTCGGTTTTCTTGCAGGGGTGAAAGCAATTTTTATGTTAGTACGTGGTCATTAAGAATTATAATCCTGATTTAACAATATAATGATAATCTGACTAATCAAAGTTCTCATTAACAATTGTTATCACTTTAATTCATCTAACGGTTATTTTACTGTCAATTTTTTAGTTTTACTCAAACTGTAACTAGATATTTAACCAGTGAGTCTCTTTTTGGTTCAAGCTACTAACCAGTGAGGCATCAGTCAAGCTAGTAACTTGTTTAAAGTGGATGGTGAAATAAAATAGTTTTTTTAAGACGAAATGGTATGAAGTTTTGGAGAGCATATAAGAAAAAATTTGATTGTTATTGATCGTACGGTACAAATGGAGTTGATTGATCAGAACGAGTACGTTAATTTCGTGCCTGGCGTAGCGACTAGACTGGAGTGATAGTGATTATGATATTTAATCATTGGATTTATTTGTTGGTTCTGATGATGATGAGTATTATAGGACATCTAAATACCGTAAGCACAATCCTACAGAGATGTGCGATGACTACAGTTGGAATGTAGGGCTGGAATTTAATTTCATTGATCATTTCAATGAAGCAACAGAATAATCTTTATTGACTGGGAGCAATGTTAGATATGTGCAAAATGGTAAACTCAAGTGTAAAGTGCATCGGGAAAGATTGTGAGTATATAGGGAGCCACAATGTAATTTAATCTTTTTTAAAGGACACCGAAAAACAAACAAAACACTTGTTTAGGCATACTTATGATCCCACCATAAGTTCAGTTGTATGGGTTAAGAATAGTGGGTGAAATTTTATAGATTAAATTCGTTGTAATTTTACTTATAAATCTAATTTATAAAATTTTCTCCTTTATTTGTACCGTTTTATGAATAGAGACTGCCATCGTTAGCGAGGCGCAGACATTCTTTCTTGTTGAGCAGGACTTTGGATTAATCTTTCATCCTCACAAGTGGTGTCAGGAATATTCCATCTCCCCCCCCCCCCCCTAAACCCCTCCTTTTGAGTACATAATAATTGAAAACCATATGTAATTTTCTGGAAAATGTAGTATATGTACTTTGGATGAGAAACTCATTCTTACTCTAGCCCTTTTTGTATCAGGTGCAATTGTTTTATTGAAGAAATATGTTAATAGACGGGAATTTCCGTCCTTTATTGGGGAAGTAAAATTCTCACTCCAACTTTTTTGTTCCGTGCAATTTTGTTAATCTCTAAATAAATAGAATTCCCCAAAAAGCAAATGATTTTCCAATAAATAAATATACAAAAAAAAAGAGAAAAATTTACGTCACCGGAAACGCAAAATATGTTTAGGAGTATCATTTACTCCCAAACACGTTTGTGATTATGGTAAATCCTCCCAACATTTTCTCCGCATTTCTTACTTTTTAATGATCTTTGGGATGAGTTTTCTTCACAATATCATTTTGAAAAGCAAAATTATATTTTAATCGTAAGAGTATATCTTCCAAAACAATACCACATAAACACGATTAAAAATAAAAAAGATGTTACCATGTTTGTCCTTACGGAAGACTAAAGTTATGACACAGACAAAGTTTCAATTGTTTTTAATTTTTAAAAGACTTGTATGGTAACAACAATTTGTAAAGGACTATTTGTGATGATGATCAAAATAATATTTTTCTTCAAAAAAAAAAAAAGCATAAAATAGATTTTATAATAGGACACTATATCGCCTTATTCATGTCATCAATACCATCGGTGCGAAGAGACAACTCCCTCCCCTCGCTCTCAAAAAGAAAAACAAAAAAAAAAAAACAAAAACCAACCAACCAAAAATAAATAAATAAATAAAATTTTGGCGTGCTAGAGGAGCCTTTATAAGGCATAGCATTGCCATCAAGTTCATAATAACCGAAGTGGCCATAGAAAAAGCAAAAATGGGCAACCTCCATATAGAAAGCCAATCTCACGCGACCCAAAAAAACAAAAAGAGCCAATCTCAAATTTGACCAATGGGGTCTGCAACTGGAATATGTCAGCGCCAAAGATGTGGTTAGACACCATCTTTTCATGGTGGAAATGCTCTGCATGCATGAATGTTTGGCCACTTGCATGTGCTCGACTTTCTGATACGTTTTGTTGTATGGCTCAGTAATCATAGATGCTTACATTTGGCTCATGAACTGCTCAACTTGACAAACATTTAATAAAACGAGCGATTCTATACAACGTGCTTGAATATGCAGATCCATGACACACATTTTTTGTAGCAATCAAACAAACAAAATATCGCAGTCTCAACTTGAATCGAAACAAATATGACCAGGAATATAGATTTAGCACTAATGAGTATTAGACTTTGCATAAGCCATATCATTTAACTATATTTAAAGAATTGGATCATCTAAGGTCAATTCCAAACCAACAGACAAATTCTGACATTGGTCCACTATTTAAATGAAATTTAAAAAAATAAAAAAAAAAATTCTTACATGCAATACAATGGGGTGAGCAGCAGACCAAATGAAATGGATCTAAACAACTTGTGGTTAGGATGAGCAGCACCCACTTTTCTGTGCAACTGGCTGTCCTCTGATCTGCACTGTTGGAGGCCTTGCATTATTTGCAGGTTGGCTCGCCATTCTACATTCGACAGAAAGTTAGCATCATATAATAATGAGCTTAGAAGGAATTGGTGCAAGAAAAGAAAAGGAGAAGTCATAGATGATAGATCAATGAATAAACAAGTAACACAATCTAGTAACCTATATTTTGCTTGTATTGTTAACTCTAATAAAGAAAAGCACAAGAAAGGGAAAAATGAAATGATAATAGAAAATAACATTTGAAATTCATTCATAATTGACTTTTCCCCATCTGTGGAAACTGACAATATCAAATAGACTCAAAGCAAAATAACACTGCTATCAGCCACAGTATAATTATTCTTTCTGTAAGTTGTAAGCAAATTTTTGCCCAGGCTTGGTTTGAGGGCCAAGTTACATTAAACTTTGCGATATTATTGAATATCTATGGTTACATTGTAAACAGGAAAGGGTACCTGGTCTTGATGGAAGCAGCCATGGCCATGAATGCCTGTTCCACATTTGTAGCATCTTTTGCACTTGTTTCCATAAAAGGTATGCCTATTTCATCTGCAAATGCCTGTTAAAGAAAAAGAAAATAAAAAATGCAGGGTAAGGGCTGAAATACCAATACAATAGCAATAACACATCGGCTGCAATAAGAATGAACACACTTGAAACTGTTTACGAAATATGAAAAAGATAAAAAAAAAAAAAAAAAAAAAAATCAAGGATGCATAAGAAAGCTATACTTTAGCTGTTTCATATGACACAGCTCTGTTTGCTGTCAGATCACACTTGTTGCCAACCAACAGTTTGTTGACATTATCACTAGCATAGCGGTCAATTTCACTGAGCCACTGCTTCACATTATTGAAGCTCTCTTCATCTGTCACATCATAAACAATCTGCAAGCGGAGACAGTCACTAAAGATGCAAGGAGACCCCACAAAAGAGAGAAATCTATATTTAAAAGCGTATGTGAAGAAAACCATCACCCACAATGATCCCATGTGCCCCGCGATAGTAGCTACTGGTGATCGTCCTAAATCGTTCTTGCCCGGCTGTGTCCCACTACATATAAAATCAGATAACAAAACAAAGTAATAAGCAATCTGTCAATAGAACCATGAATTTCAATGGTCTAGAAACATGACATAACATGCAGATAATGGAACTAAAACAAAGACAATCATATACGTACAATCTGGAGTTTAATGGTTTTCCCATCCTGCTCAACAGTACGTATTTTCTACACAAAAAGAAAAAAGAAATAGAAATGATCAGTATAGACAATCCTTTAATCAGTTCAATCTAAAAATTCACAAAGTTTTACTCACAAAATCAACTCCAATGGTGCTTATGTAGCTCTCAATGTATGAATCATCCTGTAACATAATATAGAAATTATAATGAAGTTAATAATCTAAATTACTACATTAAGCTGTAATTTACCATCAACGAGCCAATATCAACCAACAAGCAGCCTAAAGGCATTCAGGCTGGAACCTTCCTTAATGATAATATACATAGCCAACATAAGCTCTAAAGTGTAGACACAAACTCATTTATTAAAAACGCACTCTCAAAAAGCCCAATTTACTTGTTCAAATGATCATCAAAGCTCATGACAGGAGACACAGCCCCATAACTTCCAGCATCATTCCCAGGAGGTCCTTTTTGTAAGTTTCTTTTTTGCAACTTTATAAGGTAAATGTCCAGCAAAAGTGTACTATATTTATATTTTATTGAAGAATTGTATCATGTATTAGACACCTAAATGATAAACCTGCAACTGTTCCATGTGTGGGAAAAGGCGTATGTTGTTAAACATGGAGGAAGAGAAGTAATATGATTCTATGAGAAAAAAGGGTTAATCCACCAATTCATTATTTGATTTTTTTTTTTTTTTCCGTTTTAAAGAACTCTTTAACCTAATCAAAATCTCAAACAAAGAATAATGCACGTAGCTATTGTTTACTAAGACATTGCTGTTACCAATGACCATGCTTAACCAAAGCAGTTTACTCAGAGGGAGCTACTGTTCTATTGGATAAAAGAAATAACTCTCAAAAGGGGTGGAAAAACACTTTAAAACAGAAACCAAAAAAAAAAGAAATAAAAACCTCTACACTATTGGATATAGAAGTCAGTAGTAGTCAAAGTAATAACTAGCATAAAAATCCGTGAAAAGCTTACAGCAAATCTCAGAAGAAGACAAGATTTTCCAACACCTGAGTCTCCAATAAGAAGGAGCTTGAACAGATAATCACTGCAGAGGATAAACACAAACCATTAACTTTCTCACTCAAAATAGATCAGGATCAGCCTCAGAAACACACCTTAAATACTGCAACCATTTCTTACTCACTCGCATCCATTAATATAACAAAGAAACTGTGAACCAATATTAAAGTCTCAAATTCTTATAGATCCATAAATAAATTTAACATAAGTTACCATCATCTTTCTTTTTATTGATTGATCAATACAGGAGAGCTCAAGGCCATACATAAACCCAAAATCCAAATCCCATACTTCTGATGTGGGACTCAACTCACACAACGGAGCAGGACACTCCCAACTTTCCCCATATTTCATACGTTTAGCATAATTTGAAGATTCCCCTATTCGAATACCACTCAGATCATGAATCAGATTACTATAGAATACGTGGAGTTAATTTTTTCAATCCAATTAGACATCAATACATTGTTATTACTTGGATTGAATCCTCATCACAATCACAGCAAGGATAATGAGACAATATATACTCAAAATCATTCTTTGAAATCAACAAGGGGCAAGATCAGGGTAACTCAGAAGCTTTAAAATCAATCACGAAAGCTCAAAATCATAACTTTCGCTCTAAATTTCCGTAATTGAAAAACAACAGATTCCAAATTTTTTAACTGGGTCAAAATTTATGAAAATCAATCAATCTAGGGTTACGCCCCAACACACCGACAACAAAAACCCAACCCGTATGCACCAATCAAGCTACAACCCCACACACCCTTTTGAAAGAGAAGATCGGAAAACCGAAAAAGGAACGAACTTCCAGAAAATCGAACCCGAAATAACGAAGAGAGGAAAAGACTGCGGAGTACAGAGGAACCTACTATTCGGGATTCATTTCCGGGTAAAAGAGAATTCGTGACCGGGGGAGTCGCCGGAGATTGGAGGGGTGTTGCCGGAGGGGTCGCCGGAGATGGGTCAGGTGAGGCGGTGGCTTATCCTCGCAAGGTCAGAAAAAGAATCGAAAAGACAAGTCTTCGTTGTGGTGGCTTCCTTCTTCTGTTCGCTTTGCTTTGTTTGTTGCTTTGTTTTGAATGAAAACCGCGTGGTGGAACCACGTGACAAATACGGTGACGTATTAATTGTAAATGCTGGCTGGCTGGCTCGAGGTATGGTATGGCAGATCTAATTAAATTGACCCAGGGGGATAAACATTACTCTGAAGTAAATTACAACTTTGGCACGATTTATTACTTTAAAAATCAATAAATATGTCACAATTTCCAAAAAATATTAATAAAAATTGATATAAACACTTAATTAATTCAAGTGATTCCGGAAGTTGCCATGGCCTAGACTATCTTATCTATTTTTTAAAAAAATTATTTATATAATATTTCTTTCATTTCAGAATATCTATCTACTTTTAATATTAGTATAGTATTAATTTTTTTAATTATATCTTTAATTTAATTATCTTCCACTATTATCGTAATCAGAGTTAAAGAATGTGTTAGATTAATCCACTATTTTTAGATAGGGATAATTTTGTCTATTTTTATAATTTTATGTCACTACTAAAATTAATTTTTTTCCTTAATTTATGTATTTTTTAGTTTTGGACAAATATTCTAAAATGGAGAGAGTAATAATTTAGTGGTCGCATAAAAAATGAAAGTATGTAAAAAAAAATTATGTACATAAAATTTACATGTATATGTGGTATACGTAATTTATTTTGACAACAGATATATTTACGTAATTTATATTTTGTTAATTATTTCATATAGTATGCTCTTACATGGCTTTTTATTTATTTATTTATTTTGTGTTATATATTGATGTTTAGTTTAGCTATCTTAGTAAACTTTTGGTTTCGTCTTTTCTCGAGTTTGAACAACACTCAATGTGCGTATGCATTCGAACTTCGAAGATGCTCAAATGGGCTCAAAGCAGCTCAATGGAGGAAGAAGAAGAATATTCAATAAAGCTCTCGAATGGCAGAGTATTGCTACTGATTTCTATTTTTCTCAGTGGTTTGCTACTGATTTCAGATGCAGCGCAGCTCATTTTAAAGTGAAGAGGCGAGTGACCTTAGGCCCCAAGTTTGAAAAGAAAGTTTTTGCCTTTTAGGGTGTGTTCATGATGAGTTACGAGGGAAAGGAAAGAAAAGCCATCAAAAGAAAAGGGAAAGAAGAGGTTTAGACGATTTCAATTAATCTGAAAATTGACAGGGAAAGGAAATCGACGGTTTATAATGCATTTTTATAATTTTGTCTCTTACTAAAATAATTGAATGTAATTAATATATTTTATAGTAATATTAATTTTTAAAAAATTTAGAAAATATTATATATATTTTGTAAATTTAAAAATTTTTCCTTCCTAAATATTTTTTAGGAGGAAACAAACTTCAATGGAAGTTGATAAAAAATTAGGAGGCAAATATAATTTCTATGAAAAATTAAAATAAAATTAGAATCGATTGATTTTATTTTATATTTTAATAGCGATAGAATTGTAAATTAAATTTAAATCTTAACAAAACCCCTCAATTTCAGAGAACCATGAAATATAGGTTTTGAAAAGGTTAGTTAGGCCTAGTTTGGTGATACTTTTTGAAGGGATACTCTTACTTATGAAAAGCATAGATCAATTTTTTTGTATTTGGTAAACAAAAAAGTTGGAGTGTTTTTGCTTCTAACTTTTAAAAACTCATTAGTGCTCTCGAGAGCCCTCATCAGATACTTTTCAAAATTAGCTTGTATTCTTTAAAATTTAAAAGACTAATATAATCTTACTCTCTTTAATGACATTAAAAGTAAAAATTATTCTTTATATTTATATCCATTATAGGCATTTTAGATTTTAAGAGCAAATTTATCAAACACTACTTTTGTGACTTTTGTTTATTACGAGCAATTTTTACATCATTTTATCAAGCGGTATTATTATAACATTTTAAGAGCAGCTTTTAGAGAGCTATTAGCTTTTAGAGAGTATAGAGAGTACAACAACTCTCAAAAAGCTATAATAATACTAAACCAAACTTTAATACCCCCATATACCTTCCCCTCCTAAGAAGAAAAATTTGTGAATAAGGTATAACCTCTGTAAGCTTTTCCCTTTTCTCCCATTTCTTCCTAAGCTAAACTCGTGAACATACCTTTAGTGATGAGATATTTTTTTCGAAAAAAAAATGGCAATTCCCTCTTGATGAATTTAGAGGCATACTCTATCATTAGGTTGAGATGAATATTTTTCTTAACCTAAACTTTTATATAAAAGAACCTTGCATGCTAGAAACCGAACCAAAGGAATATAAATGATTAGATACACTAGAATGGATCACAATTGTGCATCGCAAAAGGAGAACTTGATTCGAGAAAGGAGACGAAGGTACAGCTTATGAGTTTATTCGGTGGTCGGTCTTGGCTTATTCTGATTGTCTAACATTGCATTATTATTTATAGATGTAGGGTAACATTTTACTTAGATATGCATGCAGTTGATCCATGGTTACAATGGATTCTCCCCTCACGACAATGCACACTCTTTTTCCGAAGAATAGCACTTCTTTTGGCGTGCTAGATTAGCATTTTCAATCCATAGCATTGCCACCAAATTCCGTTCCAATTTGGCCAACGCGGTTGTGTTTATCATGACCAAAGTGCCCATAGAAAAATGGGCAACCTCTGTTCACACAAATCAGTCTCATAAATTTGACCAGTGGGATCTACTGAAACATGTCAGTGCCGAAGATGTGGTTATACACCATATTTTCATAGTGGGAATTCTCTGCATGAACGTTTGGCCACTTGTATGCGCTCAACTTTGCGTTCTGTTTTGTTATGGCTCAGTGATTATAGGGTAACATATGTTCATGAACTGCTCAACTTGCTTAGCGTTTAATACAGCGAACAAAGTAAGAGTGAATGTATACTATGTGCTTGAACATTCAGTTCCATAACACATTTTCGTAGTAAGCAAATAAACAAAAATCGTAGTCTTGAAATAGAGATGAGCAGAAATATTATAGATTTAGCATTAATGAGTAGTATACTTTGCACAAGCCATGTCACTTGAGTAAATTTAAAGAATTGGGTCATCTAAGGACAGTTCCAAACCACCAAATAAATTGTGACATCGGTACACTATTTAGTGAAATTCAAAAAGAAAAAAAAAAAAAAAAAGAGAAAATTCTTACATGCAATACAATGGGGTGAGCAGTAGACCAAATAAAATGGATCTAAACAACTTGTGGTTAGGATGAGCAGCACCCACTATTCTGTGCAACTGGCTGTCCTCTGATCTGCACTGTTGAAGGCCTTGCATTATTTGCAGGTTGGCTTGCCATTCTGCATTCAACATAGAGTTACCATCACATAATGAGCTTAGAAGGAACCGGAACAAGAAAAGAAAAGGAGAAGTCATAGATGATAGATCAATGAATAACTAGTAACACAATCTAGTAACCTATATCTTTGCTTGTATTGTTAAATCTAATGAAGAAAAGCACAAGAAAGGGAAAAATGAAATGATAATAAGAATGACATTTGTAATTCATTCATAATTGACTTTTCCCAGCAATGGAAATTGACAATATAACGCAAACCAAAATATTGGTATAATCTACAATATAACTATTCCTTCTGTGAGTTGCATTAAACAAGTGTTGCATTAAACTTCCTTCTGTAAGTTGTAAACAAATTTTCGCCTGGGCTTGCTTCTAGGGCCAAGTATTGCATTAAACTTCGGTGATTTTCTTGAATATCTATGGTTAAATTATAAGCAGGAACAGGTACCTGGTCTTGATGGAAGCAGCCATGGCCATGAACGCCTGTTCCACGTTTGTAGCATCTTTTGCACTTGTTTCCATAAAAGGTACGCCTATTTCATCTGCAAATGCCTGTTATAGAAAAAGAAAATAAAGAATGTAGAGCAAGGGAAGCTGAAATACCAATACAATAGCAATAACACCTCCACAGCACTAAGAATGAACACACACTTGAAACTGTCTACAAAATATGAAAATAGCAAAATCAAGGATGGATAACAAAGCCATACCTTAGCTGTTTCATATGACACAGCTCTGTTTGCTGTCAGATCAGATTTGTTGCCAACCAAAAGTTTGTTAACATTATCACTGGCATAGCGGTCAATTTCGCTGAGCCACTGCTTCACATTATTGAAGCTCTCTTCATCTGTCACATCATAAACAATCTGCAAGCAGAAACAGTCATTAAAGATGCAGGGAGACCCCACAAAAGAGGGAAATCTATATTTAAAAGCTTATGTGAAGAAAACCATCACCCACAATGATCCCATGTGCCCCACGATAGTAGCTACTGGTGATTGTCCTAAATCGTTCTTGTCCGGCTGTGTCCCACTACAAATAAAATCAGATCACAAAACAAAGTAAGAAAAATCTGCCGATAGAACCATGAATTTCGATGGTCTAGAAACATGACATAATATAAGAAGATAACAGAACTAAAACAAACCCAATCATATACGTACAATCTGCAGTTTAATGGTTTTCCCATCCTGCTCAACGGTACGTATTTTCTGCACAAAATAACATGAAATGATCAGTATAGACATTACCTTAATCGGTTCAAGCTAAAAATTCACAAAGTTGTACTCACAAAATCAACTCCAATGGTGCTTATGTAGCTCTCAATGTATGAGTCATCCTGTAGCATAATATAGAAATTATCATGAAGTTAATAATCTAAATTACTACATTAAGCTGTAATTTACATCAGTAAGGCCGAAGATCAACCAACAAGCAGCCTAAAGGCAGTCAGGCTAGAACCTTCCATAGTGACAACATAACCATCATAAGCTCTAAAGTAGCAACACACATTACAAAAATAAAAATTTGATGACACTCGCCATAGGCTTGGCTTCTATTGATAAAAATTGCTAGCCTAATTTACTAATAACACATTCTCAAAAAGCCCAATTTACTTGTTCAAATCAACTCCAAAGCTCATGACAGGAGACATGACCTCATCGCTTTCAGCATCATACTCAGAAGTTCCTTTTTTTAAGTTTCTTTTTTACAACTTTATAAGGAAAATGTCCAGCAACAGTGTATCATTTATATGTTTTATTGAAGAATTGTATAATACATTATACACCTAAATGATAAACCTGCAACTGTTCCATGTGCGGAAAAAAGCATACATTCTCACACATGGAGGGAGAGAGGCAACATGATTCTTTGAGAAAGGCTAATCCACCAATTCATTACTGGATAATTTTTTCTTAAAAAAAAAAAATCATTTCAAAGAACTCTTTAACATAATCAAAATCTCAAGCAAAGAATACATAATAATACATGTATTGTTTTATAAGACATTGCTGTTACCAATGACCATGCTTAACCAAAACAGGGTACTCAGAGGGAGCTATTTTTCTACTGGATAAAATAAATAACTCTCAAAAAGGGTGGAAAAACATGTTATAATGGAAACGGGGGGAAAAATTTACAACACTATACTGTGGGATATGGAAGTTAGTAGTAGTCAAAATAATAACTAGCATAAAAATAAGCAGAAAGCTTACAGCAAATCTCAGAAGAAGACATGATTTTCCAACACCTGAGTCTCCAATGAGAAGGAGCTTGAACAGATAATCACTGCAGAGGATAACCACAAACCGTTAACTTTCTCACTCAGAATAGATCAGCCTCAGAAACACACCTTAAAGACTGCAACAAGTTCTTCACACACACTGATTAATAATATGACAATGAAACCGAGAACCAATATTAAAGTCTCAATTCTTAAAGATCTATAAATGGATTTAATAGAAGCCACCACTATCTTTCTTCTTATTGATTGATCAACACAGAAGAGCTCAAGGCCATATAAATCCCAAATCGAAATCCCATACTTCCTAGGATTAAACCCCAAATTGAAATCCCATACTTTCTAGGTTTAGCTTAATTTGATAATTCCCCTACTGAAGTACCACTCAGCTCATGAATCAGATTACTACAGAATACATGCTGTTAATTTTTTTTAAATCCAATTAGACATTATGATCACGGGGATTGAGTCCTCATCACAATCACTGCAAGGAAAAAATGGGACAATACAGACTCAAAATCATTCTTTGAAATCAAAAAGAGGCAAGATCAGGGTAGCTCAGAAGCTTCAAAATCAATCACGAAAGCTCAAAATCATAGTTTTGGCTATAAATTTCCGTAATTGGAAAGCAATAGATGTCAATTCAATTAAAAAAAGCCCAACTGGGGTCAAAAATTTATGAAAATAAATCAATCTAGGGTTACACCCGAACACACCGACAAGATTTGAAGCTAACAAAAACTTATGCATATGAACCAATCAAGCTACAACCTCACACACCCTTTTGAAAGAGAAGATCGAAAAACTGAAAAAGGAACGAACTTCCCGAAAATCGGACCCGAAATAACGAAGAGAGAGAGGAGAAGTGGGGTACAGAGGAGCCTACTATTCGGGATTCATTTCCGTGTAGAAGCAAATTCGTGACGCGGGGGGTCGCCGGATATCGGAGGGGTGTCGCCGGAGTGGTCGCCGGAGAATGGCCCGGTGAGGCGGTGGCTTATCCCAGGAAGGTCAGAACGAAGAATCGAAAAGACAAGTCTTCGTTGCGGTAGCTTCTTCGCTTCGCTTTGCTTCGTTTTGTTGCTTTGTTTCGAATGAGGATCGCGTGGTGGAACCACGCGACACATACGATGACGTATTTGTAAATGCTTGGCGTGCTGGCCGGAGGTGATAACTGGTATGGTATGGTAGATCTACTCTAATTAAATTGACCCGTGAGGGTAAACATTGGCTTTTTTATTGTATTAAAAAAACATTATATATATATATATGCACACCTTTTGAACATTATTTTTTAAAATATCCTATTTTATTAGATTATAGTTAAATCAATCAAGTTAGATCAAAATTATTACGGGACAAATTTAATACATGGAATTCGATGCAACTTAAATCGAGTATTGAATTTGATCTAAATTGCATTGAATTTCACACTATTCCTCCCTCCTTTATTAATATGAAATCGATTCATATGAATTCAATTCATGCTGGATTGATTGTATGAAGTTTAGAGTTTTAAAGAGTGAAAAAAAAAAGTAGAGAGAGAGAGGTTAGAGAGTAGTAGAAAAAGGTTTAATTGATAGAGAAAGAAAAAGAAATGGAGAGTAATAATCTATATTGCCTTAATGCACTCATATCTCTATAAATCTTAATACATAGGTAATTTTAATTTTTAATTTATCTTTTATTATTATTTTGTATTTTAATTTAATTTAATTTATTAATGTAATTAGCAAATTATTTTATTAATTTAATTTAGTTGTTAGTGTCTATTTTATTTTTGTAGAGAAAAAAAATTAGATATTTGAGTGGACATTAAATTAGTTTAGGGTATGTTACCTTAGTTGATATACTTAAATAGCAACTTAGTTTGATTAATTTATTGTACTAGTAATTAATTAAAAAATATTACAGGTTTATATTTTTGGTGATAACAATTTAGGGTTTAGTTTATTTTCTATAATTTAGTGACTACTTTATTTTTGTAATGAAAAAAGTTTAGATGTTTGACTTACTGTTAAATTAGCTTAGGGTATATTATTACACTTATATTTGTGCATTCATGCTATATAGCGGCCTCAAGTCCTACACAGTAGATGTTACAGAATACATAAGCCGCATCCATTGTTTGAGCCATGCTTGTGTGATGCAGGCTTGTAGCATGCATTACAGATTCCCAATTTTAAATATGATCGTGTATTGATTAGTGCTTTTGTTGAGCGTTAGCATCCACAGATGCACATATTTCATCTGTCGTATGGAGAGTGCACTATCACACTCCAAAATGTCGCATTATGGTTGGGATTGCATATTAATGGGGACCCAGTCAGTGAATGTATATTCTCATGGGAGCATTTTGAAAATAATGATATACTTAACTTATGCGATGAGTTGCTTAGGGCTGTGCTAAGTCCAGAGTATCGCCATGGACTCTTTGTGAAATGTTATTGGTTTATAGAGACATTTAAATTGGGTGACAGTCCAACTCAGGATGTAATAGTATGCCACGCTCGAGCATATATTATGCTTTTATTTAGTGGCTTATTATTTTCAGATAAGTCAGGGTTTAGAGTTCATCTAAAGTGGTTGCCTCTGCTTCATGACTTTCGCCATGTACGGATCCTTAGCTGGGGCTTGGCAATATTGGCTATGTTGCAACAAAATCTATGTTGCATTGTTAATAGTCAAGTGGTTGATATTGTTGGTTGCCTAACCTTATTACAATCATGGATATGGTATAAATTGCCAAAGTTTAGTCCTCCAGGTAGACACGAGATTAGGTTTCTGTTAGCAACAAGGTAGGATGTTGACTAAATAGTAAGCTTTTATTTTATTTACATTTGTTATTTGCATTATTAAAATACAGAATATGTGTGTTTTTTTTCAAGTGGCCATAAATGGTTCATGACTGATATGATGGTGTGTCGATTATTGGCACATAGGTGGCGAATTGACAAGATTAGTATTATAAGGGAAAGATATGTAGTGTTTATTCATTATTATTGACTTTTTGATTGATGCCTTTAGCAGAAAATTTATTGTGTCATTGTTAACTACTACAGTTTGAGTAGACCTTGTATTACAACCAACTCGTCATCTAGATCACACCCGCATGGATTTATGAGGAGTTCAACATTTTGTCATTTGTGACAGCATTGATATGCTTCGCTACTATTGAGTGGCATCAGGTGGATCGTGTAGATCGACAAAGCATGTGTTGGATCGAGAGCAGATGCACCAGAGCTGAAGTGCGACTTCTCTAGAATGACGAATAACTTGATGATGCGAATCTCTGAAAATTGGGCATGGAAGTGAACATGAGCCCAATATCATCATTGCTACCCAACTGCCAACTTCTATAGTGGAGCACACCTTTTCCAATTGCCATGGGCATTCAATAAAACACTTGTGTGATCTGCTTGTTACTTTGTTGGCTTATCTTCTGTAGAATTGTGTTATGCAACTCTAATAAAGCAATAGATGAATAAACAGTCATAAATTGAGGATTTTGACTACAAAAGGTTACACTCTCATTTGTATTTATAATTGCACCACTATGATGAACAAGTATATACCTTCCAATCATTTTTTCACACATTTTCTTTTCAAAACTCTTTCTCAAAACTTACACACAAAAGACTAACTGAGTAAAATTTCACACATTTTCTCCCAAAACTCACACACAAAATACTGGCCAAGTGGGATTTGGAGTGGGGTTTAAATAAGTAGTGGTTTAGGGTTAGGATTGTTGGTTTAGTGTTAGGCTCGACACAGTGCTAAATTCGATTCAAGTTGAATCAATTTCCATGCTCCGTTGTCAAATATGGCTTGTAATGAAGTCGATCTAATTTGAACCGATTTCACTATTATCCAACAAAACAAGACATTTTGGAAAATAATATTGAAAAGACATATATAGGTAAATAATATTTTTTATTTTAAAATAGTAAAAAAAACAGTAAACATTAGTCAAAATAAATTAGAACATTGGCACAATTTATCACTTTAAAAATCAATAAAAAAATTTAAAAATTTATACAGAAGCTTAATTAATTCAAGTGATTCGAAATACAAACACATTGAAGGGGATGGGAGGTTGTCATGGTTTACACTAGCTTAGCCATTTTTTCATATATTAATAATTTAGTGGTTGCACAAAACAAAATGAAGTATGTAAACTATATATATATGAATTTAATTGTTATATATTGATAATGTAACAGAGTTTTACACTATCATACAATCAAATATTTGTATTTATAAGATTTTTAAAGTAATAAGTGATTGAGTCAAACGTTTTTGTTAATGTGACAATATATGATTGGATATTTGTATAAAGTATTTTTACACAAATAATACATACAAATTAAATCAATTATATATATTTACATTGTCATACAATCAAATATTTGTATTTGTAAGATTTTTAAAGTAATAAATGATTAAGTTAAACAATTTTGCTGATATGATAATATATGATTGGATGTCTGTATAAAGTATTTTTACACAAATAATACATACAAATTAAATCGAATATATATGTAAAATTGATTTTAACAATAGATATGTTTATGTAATTTATATTTGGTTAATAATTTCATATAATATGCTTTTACATGGCTATTTTTTTAATTTATTTTATGTTATACATGTTTAGTTTAACTATCTTAGTGACCTTTTGGTTAATTTTGTCCTTCATTTGTAACATGTTTTTTCAAGCAAAATCTCAAGTTTATTTTTAATGAATGGAAAACATAGCATTGATAGAATTTTACCCATACAATAAATCAATTTGACTTGAGTTAGATATTTTGGAACTATGGTGATTTAGACAAAAAAGTAAAAGAGATTAACTTTAATACACTACTATTGAAAAGATTTTTTATTATTTTGGCCTTTAAAGTACTTCTACAAATATTGGTGTGAGATTAAACTTCGAATAATAAGACAAGTAAAAGGCCTTCCTAATATTTGCTTTTTCTAAACTTTGAATCTTGATTCTTTTTCTAAAAGTATATCTCGTTTACTATTGTATCTAATCTTTTGTTGGCACGTTATTTTTACTTGTTTATCACTATCCTATTTTATTTTTAATAAACATTATTTCTATTTATTTAAACTACTTTCTTTTGAAAAAATACTTTAAATACTGCCCAATTTGCATTCCTCTATTACAAATTTTCTTTTATAAATGAATCTTTATTGTTACTTTTTTTTTTTATCTTTTCATACTCGAAAATTCAAAAAAAAATTTGAAGTTTTAATTATTTTATGATTATTTATTTGTTAATTCATCTAGCGTTTTGTTTTTATTTCTATTTAAACAATAATATTATCTAATTATAACTTTTATTCCTGATGCACCACCTTTATAACATAAACCCAAAATCATAAGGGATGTGGCCAATATAAATTAAATGCCAGAATCAAATGTTGAAAGCAAAACTTCAAAGTATAAGAAAGAAAGTAATTAATTACGTCACGAACGAGGGTTGACACAGTTAGTAAGGGATGGATTCGAATTCCACAAGGACCTTAATTCAATTTCTATTGCTGATGTATGGTTCCCATGAGTAGGCGATGTTGTAAGTCTCCTATAGGTACTTTCTGAGCCTTAGTGATTGTGTCCTGACTTTGATGGGATAATCAGTGCTTAACTCACCTGAACTTTTATTAAAAAAAGTAATTAATTACACCTAATGATTAAATAGTGATGGGTTGAATCAAGTTACCTAAATATTTTAACTTGTTGGTAAAATCAAACTAAACTAGTAATATCCACAAAAATAATGTCTTTTTAACATAATGAAATGTTTTGACTTAGTGATATGTACATAATATCAGAGAGTACATATGCAAGCAGTTTATAATCCAAGAGATATCTAATAACATACGCAAAAAATAAATACAAGAGCTTTATGCACAAATAAAATTAGATGGCAAACATAAGGAGGGGAAGGAAAGAAAAGGATTGCACATCTTTAAGCAGAGTCTACTTAGTCTTAATCTAAAGTGAGATTTTTCACTGTTCAATCATCAATTAGTCCTTTAGGCTATGTTTAATTGGAGTGAATTAGAATAGAAGGAAAGAGAGGGGAAGGAAATAGTCTCATTTCCCTTATTTGGTTGGAGAGAAAAATTTGAGAGGAGAAATTCAATAATGCTCTTATCATGGTGGATCCCATGTGAATAGTAACAATTTTTTTCCTGCCCAGACCGGGTGGAAAAAAGGGGGAAGGGATTTTTTTTCATTTTTTCATTTTTGTCCTTTGGCGTGCAATGAGGGAGACATGAGATTAGTAGATGATGATGATAGGGAGAGGGTTAGGGTGTGCAACACCATTGAAGGTGTTGCATGGTCCTTCTTATCTTTCTTTTTTTTTAAATCAACATTTCTAAAAATTTTATCTAAATAATTTTAATTTTTCTATCACTATATTATTAAAAATAAATACAAAAATATCCAAAGTATAAGTTATGTAAAATTTTAAAATTTTTTGGTTATCAATATGTTATTTTAAATAGGGTATTAAATTATAACTGAATAATATTTTTGGTATTATTTATTGATAAAATATATTTTAAAGTAATATTAGATTAATGAAAAATATTAGTTTTATTTTAAATAATTTTGAATAATTTATTTTTATTAATTTTAATTTGATTTAATATGTTGATATTATTTTAACCTGTTAAATTAGAAATAATGAAATTTTTTATTTAATATTAATTAATATAATTGAAATACCTTTTCTAACAATATAAGGGTAAAATTATCATTTAATAATATTATCTCTTTCTTTCTTTTCATTTTCTCACACAAATAACTAAGGAAAAATTATTTTTCTTCCATTTTCCTTTCATCCAAACATACCTTTGGCAAATATAAATCCACTTTATTTCTTTCTGTTTAACTTCTTTCCTCTCAACTTCCTTCTTTCAAATTTCTTTCCTCCGTCCAAACACACCCTTAAACTCCTAGTCCTTTTAAAGCTAGTACAACAACAACTCACAAACTGAGCCTTACAGCTTCTTTTTCTGACTCAACAACCAACAACAATCACCCTTCTCAAGGCTCGAAGAAATTCACAATAATTTTGACAACTCATAACCTCACAACCTGAGCTTTACAACCTTGCTTATAGTGAAGGAAAGTATGACTAATGGTGACCTAAGTTCAGACTGAAGATTAACACAACATTAAGAGGTGGTTTAACAAGATAAGGACCAAAAAAGGGGATGTTTGGGCTTTCTTGAGGAACCCAGCATTGGGATGACACTGGGCCCAGGAATATCTTAAGAAGTGGGCCAAACATCCCTTGTGAACTATCTTTCTTGATGTGGATTGATAGGTTTTTGGGAAATAATGTGGCTTTAGGGAAATAACCTCCGACAAATGACACCACTTGGATCTCCATAGGGTCAAAGGTTCTACTTTGCCCAGGACACTCTGTCAACGTCGAGTCGCCCTTCCCAGACCTGTACCCTGGTCAAGTTCGAGGTTTATACCGAAATGACAATGATTTCCTGATGCCTTGACTTGCCTATACTCTTTTTGTCATGCCTAAAATGTTGTTGTCTCACCACCAATGGCCAAAAGCTAGTAAAAAGATATGATACCTTGTCCAAGAACCTAGGATCCATCACTGTCACCTTTTCAACTCCCTTATCTTCTACCAAGATGCTTAGGAAATCCCAAAACTTGGAGGCCACGTAGAAACCTTAACAAAAACAAAGAGAACAAACTGATTCTAGGACGTTACACACCCTAGGGAGAGAACCCACCAACAAGATTTATCCTCCACAAACCCAAGTGACCCAGAGAGTGGTTCCATGAACAGAGCGTCCTAAGGGGTGAGTTAAGAACATTGACCCTATCATCCTTTTCAGATCCTTGTGATGATTATACCCGTTTACTACTGAGAACCTCTTTAAGGGGATAGTTTCTTTTGGTTTTGCCATTGCAGTATTTCCTTACAAGTTTACGTTCCCTGAATCTCTCCTAATCTTCGTTTAGTGTCTAAAAACACTAACTGAGAAAACTGGTTCAGATTAATGGACAACACTCAATGTTTGTATGTACTCGAAGATGCTCATATAAATGAGCTTAATGGAGGACGAACATTGAATATTCAATAAAGCTCTTGAATGATAGACTATTGTGCTCTATTTTTCTCCATAGTTTGCTACTGATTTATAGAGATTTAGATCTTTTAAAGTAATGATAGGCATAAAATAAAAAAGTATAGGTAATTCAACCTTAAATCAATAATTTACATTATGTGTGACTCCCACCAAAATAATTAAAAAATGAATAATCCCTCACTTTTTTAATTTATAACCATCTTCACTTTAGAAGATTTAAATTTAATTACAAGTGCAAAATCACTCATTTTAAGGTAGAGAGGAGAGTGACCTTATGCTCCAAGTTTGAAAATAAAGTTTTTCCCTTTGAGTGAGATTTTTAAAAAAAAAAAAAAAAGGTAATTCTCTCTCTTAGGACAGTTGTAAATCTTCCTTTCTTTGTACTATTTGAACATTGCATTCCTTCAAAGATGCTTTTTGAAATCTAGAAGCCTCTGGATTGAGAAAGATTGCATCAATTATTGTCGAGCCCTTTCAAAGTCATCATGACTTCTGCAGGAAGGAGCCAAGCCACAAAAGGACATGCACTGTTTACATCAGTAAAAGTTCTACTATGTTATCAAAGGGAACACGACACCATATATGACTAAGCAAACAATACGAATACACCACATCAACACACTAGACCTATAGATTAAAAACAGCGGACTGTTGATCAAACACCATCATGAATCATATTGTTTGTTGCTCCATTTATGCGGTACTCCAGTCAACCCACATCAGTTCTGGCCACTACTCTCTTGTGATTCTTTGATTGTTTCTCCACTATCTAGAACTCAGAAGATCTTGCAGGTGATGGCCCAAGCTGATCTTGGTCTTCCGTTGCTTCTGTACTTCTTCCTCTTGCATTCCTTTATTTTTCTTTTTTCTTTTTTTTAAGTATGAAAAAATTTAGGGTGAAGAAATGGAACCTCAACCCAAGATAGAAAAACCCTGAATTTAGGAAATATTTATAAAAAAGTTTACATTTATCTCATCCCAAAGAAGCAAATGGAGACTCAAACCTGCAATTTGTTTAATGAGAGATCTATCTTGTTTCATTCGACCAACCCTTAAGGTTATCCTACATTCCTACGTGCTTCTCTATGCTGGTATTTCATGTCTTCACTATATATATATATATATATATATATATATATATATATATATATATATATATATATATATATATATATATATATATATATATATATATATATATTTACATGAGTATTTAGCGCTTTGAGCTTCATTTTGGTTCACAGCTCTCCTTCACCAGTAATTCATCTGTTACTTTTCTTCTTTCTCTTCCATATGATTTATATTTATGTTCCTCATAAACAATTATTTTGACAAAGACTAAATACACACCTCAAAATTATTATATATTATATTTGTAATCATCATAAATTCTATATATGTAAAAATATTTTGGGTTAAATATTATTTTTCCTTTTAGAATTTTACTATTTACGCAAGTATCGCAATTGAGTTGAGAAGGCAATCCTACCGCTCTTGCAACCAAGCAGCGTCCAATTTTTTATTTATCTGTAGCTTAGCTTGTATCTTTACAACATTATATGTAAATATTTTTGCGTACTTTTATACCAATAATAATTTTATAACATACTCTGACCATTACTCTGTATATATATATATATATATATATATATATATATATATATATATATATATATATATATATATATGTATAATGGTAGTCAATTACTATTTTTGATTGAAATTAATTTTGATTGAAATAATAATTATAAAAGTTAAGTACAAAAGTTAAGTACCTTTATTATAGCAAATTAGATTATTATATTAAAAAATTTATACTAACAATACATTAAAATTAAATTATTTTTTTATTACCACATAATACAGATAAATAGTTAATTACGACGTATTGGATTCAGATTTTTCCTCAACATGCCCTAAATGGTTTCCAAAAGGTGAGTAAGTACCTGTGCAGTAAATTCTCTTGGTTAATTCCCAGCAGCCGTCCTTTTCTTGGAGTAAGGGTTTTCCACTGCAGTTGATTGTCTCTGCAATTTCTACCAAGAATAGACGAATACATACTAATAACTGTTTTGTGATAGGTCGCTCACAAATGTGATCCGTACTAGTGTATCAAACAATCCAATTCCAATTTCTAGTTTAGGAATACGAACTAAATAAAAGAATTTTGGAGACGCCATCGATCTATAATCATGTTATATATGTGTTGGAGTCTAGACATATTTCGTTTCCTATTCTGGCTTGTCAACATGAAAAAACAAACATGGTTAAAGGAACTGTGTTATATGAATTTCTTCTTGTTTGGTCAAAATGGTTTCCTATTGACAGGATAACATAATAAAGCAAAAACATAATTGCATACTATAACAAGAAAATATGCAATGATGATGACTCAAAACCTTCTATACCTTATAAGTTCAGAGGCATACTTTAGTCGAGATGAATCTTGTTTTTAATCTAAACTTTTATGTAAAAGAATCTTCATACTCGAAACCAAACCAAAGGAATATAAATGATTTGATACATTAGAACAGATCACAATTGTGAATCACAGAAGGAGAACATGATTCAAGAAAGGAAAGACAAAGGGACAGCTTACATATGAGTTTATTCAGTGCTTGGTGTTGGCTTATTCTGACTATCTGACATTGCATTATTATTTATAGATGTAGGGTAACATTTTACTTCAGATATTTGCACTTGATTGCATGGTTACAATTAATTCTCCTGTCACAAGATTGCACATTGCCAGAGTTGTCCTGCCAACTTCACCAGCTCGCGAATCACTTCAACAACCGCGCAAACACGAACCACTCATTCATTCTGACACCTAACTCACAGCCAAGCCTACTTAGTACAATCTTACCTAACCACATAGACCAATGTACGAATACTCGCGAACATTGGTGAAACGATCTCGTTTATGTTGTAGGAAATTCTTGTATTCTCCATCAACAAAATTGATTCTTTCTCTATAATATAATTTCAGCTTTTTTTTTTTTTTTTACTCTTACTCTTTTTTCATATTTTTCCAAAAATAAATATAAAAAATTCACATACAATGTAGAGTAAATCTATCCGTCATTTGTGGAAGAGAAATGTATGACTCATATTTTGTATACTAAGAATCACAATTAATAGCGACACTGAAGCAAATTATAAATTGTGCGACCACATATAAAGATCCATCCACTTAATACGGTGATTTGTGACTCAGGCTAATATCATGTAAGAAGATTCTATTTCTTCTATTTTACTTATAACTAAAGATTTTTATATCAAAATTAAGAGTTCTATTAAATAGGCTTATATAAAAAATGGCTTAATTTTATTAAAATAAGTTTTTTACCATTAATTCTCCCCTCACAAGACTGCACAATGCCACAATTGTGGCGCCAACTTCACCCAGCTCACGAATCACTTCAACAACCATTCCCCTGCAAACACAAACCACTCATTTTATTCCGTACACCTATTTCAGAGTCAAACCTTAGTACAATCTTACCTAACAGCATAGACCAATGTATGAATGCTCACATATATTGGTGAAATGATCTCGTTTATGTTGTAGGAAAATTCTTGTATTCTCTATCGAGAAAATTGATTCTTTCTCTACAGTATAATTCAATCCTTATTTTTTTTTTTCTCTTTTTTCTCATTTTTCCAAAGATAAATATCAAGAATTCACGTAGAAAAAATCCATCCTTCCTCTATATAAGAGAAAAGTATGACTCTTATTTTGTATACTCAGAATCACAATTAATAGCAACACTAGAGCAAATTATAAATTGTGCGACCGCAAGTAAAGATCTATCCACTTTTACAATGATTTATGACTTGGGCTAATATCATGTCAAAAGATTTCTGTTTCTTCTATTTTACTTATAACTAAAGTTTTTTACATCAAAATTAAGAGTTCTGTTAAATAGGCTTATATAAAAAATATGGCTTAATTTTATTAAATTAAGTTTTTTCCCTATTAATTCTCCCTTCACAAGACTGCACACTGCCACAGTTGTGTGCGAACTTCACCAGCTCATGAATTACTTCAACAACCATTCCCCCATAAACACAAGCCAGTCATTCTATTTCTCACACCCATCTCACAGTCAAACCTACTTCGTACGATCTCACCTAACAGCATAGACCAATGTATGAATGCTCACATGTACTGGTGAAACGATCTCGTATATGTTGTAGGAAAATTCTAGTGTCTTCCATCGAGAAAATTGATTCTTTCTTCACAATAAATAATTTCAAGCCTTATTTTTTTCTCTTTCTCTTTTTTCTCATTTTTTCGAAAATAAATATAAAAAATTCATATATTATGTGAAGTAAATTCACTCTTCCTCTATGGAAGAGAAAAGTATAACTCTTATTTTATATACTAAGAATCACAATTAATAGCAACACTGAAGCAAATTATAAATTGTGTGACTGTACGTAAAAATCCATCCACTTAATAGGGGGATTTATGACGCAGGCTAATATTATATCAGAAGATTCTATTTCTTCTATTTTACTTATAACTAAAGTTTTTTACATCAAAATTAAGAGTTCTATTAATAGGCTTTTATGAAAAATGGCTTAATTTTATTAAACTAAATTTTGTCCCCTCCATTAATTAAATACGAAAATAAAAGATAAAAATAAAATTAAAGAATTGATTAATACTTTTTAATTTTTTAAATAACAGAAATTTAATATAATTTTTTTCTAAAATGATGATTATATGATTTATTAGTACAATAAACTTTTCTTTATACCACTTTTACGTTTAATGAATTAAAATAGTAGTGAATAGTATAATTATAAATTATTTATTCATTTAATAACTTATAAATGTAAATAATAGAGTGAATATTCATTTTGACTTTTGAAATTGTATATATGCATTAGTTTACAAGGAAGAGAAAATCGGACTGAACCACGAACCGGATACCAGGCTGATCCAGTTATTCTCCTTAAATTGGTAGCTTTAAAAATTAGTCTAAACCATAATAAATCTCTGAATCGGTGTGAATTGGATTGATTTCAGCGGTTTACTGGTTTGATTTTTTTTTTTTTGGGCAAAACTATCGTTTCTCATTTCCTTAAAAAAAAAAAAGAAGAAGAAGCGTGCAAAACGGCAATGTTTGGCAGCTTTAGAACCAACACCAAAATTAGAAACAAGGGTGGATTTGTAGAAGGGTTTGGGACTTAGGGCTACCTCTAGTTTCTCACTTTCTCTTCTCACTCTTCACATTGCCAAAGAAGGAAGAAGGAGGCGTCATTGCCATCAACTATCCGACGGTATCCTCCACACCGACGTTTGTCACCGAGAAGCCTTCCATCACCATAGTGTAGGTGCAGTCCTTCACTTCTCCATCATGCTCTCCTTTTTTTTTAAAAATTTTGAACTTTCATGAGTTGATTCTGCTAGTATAATACTTGGAGAGATAATTGCAATCAAGGTGATCAAAGGTTAGTTGTATAGGAACCTACACGTTTGGAGGTGGGATGCAACCGAGATCCAACATCTTAAGGCATAAATTTGTATCTATCATTATGTTTTTTGCTTTTGTCAATTTGTCTCTACTCTTTTTTTAGTTTGTACTTTGGTTTGGTCCTCACCATCAGTGGGTCAAGCTTTTATGCATTTATCGGAAAAAAAAAGACTCGATTCTATTGTTGTGGATTTGGTTTTTGGGTAATTAAGCTGGAAAGAGTGGTTTATGAATGGGTTTGTTTTATGGTTTGATGTGCATCAATATAGAGAGATTTGGATTATGTTTGCTTTGGTAAATCTTTGAACAATGATATTTTGTATTAGTTATGTTATAGTTTTTTGCATTTATATATATAAAGTTATATACATATATTTTATTATGTCTTGGTTGAACCTCGATTGAATCAGTTGGACCTCTGATCCTTTGAATCAGTGCCTTGGCTAGTTTGATGCCTGGTCAAGTTCTCTTAACCTTGTTATTTTAGTTATTAAAATTAAGAAATTAATACTTTAATCCCTAAAGTTGCAAAAAACTTATTTAAATTAGTTTTTTTGGTAATTCAAGTTAGTTCCAATAAATACTATCTTAGGAACTAACTTGAATAATTTTTTATAACTTGAGAGACTAAATCATTACTTTATCAATTTTAGGGATTAAAGTAAAGTAAATATAACTTCATTGACCAAAATGAACATTTACTCATAAATAATACTCTAACTTAATGTAAAAATTCATGGGTGAATACCATGAGAAGAAATTCTTGGGTTCTTATCATGCATGCCAATATTTAGATATCTCATTTAGATTTTGACATATGCAAAAATAGTGGCTCATATGTCTTAATCCTCATTTTTATTTTTGATAATTTATTGATGGCTACTCACACAAAACAAGGTGAGAAGTAAGACAAATTACATAATTCAAGCATAAAGCAAAAAGAACAAAAAGAAACCACCCAATTTGCATAGATAACACTAAAAAAACCAAGCCCCTCACTTTAGGTGCCAATTACACCACCTATTACAAATCAAAATAAGCTTTCCGTTTTAGCAACACAGCGGAGCCAAACACCTCCAAATGATAGTCTACAACACTTAGATAGAAACTAAAGCCAAATTAATGCTTAGGACCGCCCAATCTATATCCGTTCACAAACTTGTCTATAGTGAAATAGCAGAAACTTTGAAAGCCATGATATCCAAAAAAACAACCAGAACCTCCAACTAGTCTCGAAATTGCACAAACAGAAATGTGAAAACTAGTATGGGAAAGCGACTAGCAACATATGAACACCCTGCAGCTTAACTAGTGACATAGGAGGACCAAAAGAATAGAACACCCTAATTTTCCTTATTAAGTCAGCTTAGTGATCTCACTCGACCAAGATTGAAGCTATAAAAAGCTGTAGAACTGGACTTGAATCAAAAGACTGATGAACACCTTGACAACAATAGCTGACATATTCAAAAAACAAACCAAAACATGCCAAAGCATTCCATATCAAATAAACCACCAAAATCACAGATCAATGAATGACCTTTGTTACCAGGCATTTCACACTATATTCTTTTGATTTCTTTTTTTATTTTTTTGAACTCATTTCTCTTTCTATTCACTCTCACTTTTTCTTCTTCATTTTTTTCATTCTTTTCTTTTTTCTTTTCTATTTCTCCCTTTTTTTTTCCATTTTTTCTCTTTTTTTCTCCCCCTTTTTTTTTAATACCTTCTCAAAAACTCATTTGATTTCTTTACATATGAACAAACTAACCATTCCACTGATTCAATCATATTCTTTTTAACTTATTCTATTAAAACTACAAATCCACTCAAACATTTCACCTCTTTTCCTTTACCTGGCCCACTAGAAAAACTGCAACTAGAAATTAAAAACTAGCTACAGCTACCATATCAAGCACAAGACATATTATATTAGATAAGACATGTGCTAAAGTATCACCAAGCACTCAACCACCAACCATGAGAACTCTAGGCCCCTCAATATTATATACCAGATATTAGCTCCTTCAAAATGATATAATTGAAGATAGGAACAGAACTCCACTTCCAACAAGCACAGTGACCCCTTTATTGCTTTTGACCTATGCACAAACAACTACCAAATCATACTCTCAACATCTCACAACCGTTCCAATGTTTATCCAAAGATTTACATGATTATACCAAAAAACACTACATTTTTACAAATAGCACTATACCATTACCCACCCCTTTTCATCTAGCCTTCCAAATTTGAGAGAAAACTAGATCACACCAAAGTGAAGGAGATCCAACGGCATCCACAGAGACCACCACTCTAGCCATATGAAACAACTCCAAAGATAGTTATATTCCAAAACCAACATTGAAAGTCAGTTAAACTCCAAACTCTCTTTTCTTTAGATATATATGACTCCAAATCGAGGGCCACCAACATATTCTTAGTAATACCAAAACTTGATTACTCAAGAACTTTCTATCTCATTCATCTTCTCTGCACTTTTTTTTAAAAAAATTTTCATTATATTTTTTCCTTCTTCTTTTTTTCTTTTAACTTTTTTCTTTTTTTTTTTTCCCTTTTTTTTTCCTACTTTTGCACTTTCTATATCTCAAATTCACCTCAACTCATACTCACTCAAACCTATTAACTAATTCAACCTCTTCTATCTTCTTTCTTTTTTTTACACCTAAACCTCACGATAGAAAATAGCAGCTTCAAATATATCAGCAAAAAAAACCAAGCAGATACTTTGAGAATTGTTGATTCCAAGCAAAAAACACCCATTTGAATAGATTATTCGTAGGCTCTACAACTTCATGATGACATTTCTTGCTCAAGGATGAAAGTTGTTATGGACACTGCCTTTACAAAGGACATAGCCTTGTAGATGAAGATGCATTAATTCTTGCAAACTAAGAGGCCGATAGCAAAATTTACACACCCTGTGTCCTTCTTGTACCTGCTTAAACAAATTAAATATCGTCAGACCATTATTTGTACCAAAACTCGACCAATTCCTTAGCCTCCGCTTTATTGATTGTCTTTTTTTCAAAAACACATTTGTTCTTATATCTCCATATTGTCCAAATGGTCACAAAGAAAGCTCTCCACCAAGCTTTCTTCCTTGGACCTCTAAAAGACATTCCTATCCACGATTCAAGGAAGCCTTTCTGGTCTAAAAGGAACCAATGACACCACAAAAACAATGCAAAATCACAATGGAAAAACAAATGGCATTAACTACATACAACTTGATGATTCTATAGGAAGATGGAATAATGGTTTATTACAATGACACTAAAACTCTCGATATAAGCAGTTTATACACAACGCTATGGTTGCCGAAGAATCCTGAGCAATCACTAATGAATTTAATGCAAATAAAATACAATCAGAATCATTTACAAAAATTAGGAATTATGACTAATTGGTACAATCATGAATCTAACCAGAATTTAATCACAGCAAATTTTGTGAAGGGTGAGCATTAAGAATCTAACCAGAATTTGCTCAAAGTTGAAGAAGATCGAGGGTGATGAAACACAACCGGTTATTCCCCTTTCTCTGATGCATTGATTGCGTTCTCTTTGCTTCCAAAATTCTTTGTGTCTGGTTCGCCAAGATGGTTACTCCCAAATCTCTAAATCTGCCAAGTATCACAATGTCTATGGCAGAATGCAGATGCAGAGGTTATTGCGAAAATAGTTTGGTAAAGAGCTGTGTGGGGAGCAAGCAATAGATGGAGAGCTGTGTGAAGATGGCATAGCAAAACGGTTTTATGAAATATAAGGGGATGAGAGTTTTTGATTTGAGAAAAATAAGAAAGAAAAAAAAGGTGGGAATTGAAAAAATAAAAAACAAGCGAGAAATAGGGTAGCATCCCGCGAATTTCTGAGATGGGAGGTGAAACTGTGGCAATTATGGGACACTATAACTAATTTTGCCACGGTTCCAAGTATAGTGGGTAAATAAAGGTAGCTAACTTCTGTCTTTTTGGTAGTGTAAACTGCATAATCTGGTTTTTGTATTGATTCTACTGATGACCACAAATCAAGCTAAGATTTCCACTCTTAGAGGGACCACAACTTTCCAAACAGCTTTAGTGAAGCTATAACTATTGACACTTGCACTTTGTTCCTTATGCATTGTAATTGCTTTCGAAACAAACTTGATAGGAAATATACCATCCTTATCAAACTTCCAAAACAGCCTGTCCTTTGAGAATCTATTCACCTTGACAGTGAGTAAACATTGTGCAATTCCTGAAGCAAATCCAACTCCTATTGGAATAATTGCCTGCACCAATGGAAGTTCCAAATTCATTCAACACCATCCCAAAAGTCGCATTCTCCCATAGGCCCTCTTTTTTACTTGAAAGTGAAAAGAGTCTTGGAAAACTCTCCCTTAACCTAGCACACCCTACCCAAATGTCATCCTAGATCCGAATTCTATTCCCATCACCTAGCTCCATTCTAATATGGACTATTTTATTTAGCAAGTTGACATCTCCAAAGTTAATACTACAAGTATCGGCCCATATTCCATCTTGTATCTCAAATAGTTTGCATGTCAATGGGTTTATCTATAAGAATCCCATTGCAAGAGCTAACAATCTTTTTCCATAAAGGAAGACTCTTCCTTGGAGAACCTCCACCACCACTTAAACAACATCGCTGAAAGTTTTATGATAAAATCATCCACTCCAAGGCCCTCTTCCTCTCTTGGTTTTTGAGTATGGCTATCTACCCTGTATTAAAATAATCTTCTTGGCTACCCCTTTTGGTAGTTTAAAAAGACTCATGTGAAGATATTAATTGATATCCATATGAAGATATCAAACTTTGGGATTTTGATCAATTAAAGTGAAAATCTTTTTAAAATAAAAAAGTGAGGGGTTGTCCACCTTTAAATTTTTTGGCAGGATGCACACAATAAAAGTTATTGACATAAAAGCAAATAATTCTTTACTTTTTATACTTTATAAATATACTTATTTTAGAGGATTCTTGTCCCAAACTTTCATTTGATGATATTTTTCAAACATAAAATCCATTCTTGATCAGTGAAAATATCTAAAAAATAAAAGATAGAAAGGGAACAAAATCATCGTACCATTTTTTCGGGTGAAGACCATTACTCGTTAATTAGAAAACCTCGAGAACTTCTTTTGTTACTTTCTTTTTGTCAATTCTAGAATTTAACTAACGCATATTAATTAGGTGACACCATATACATGTACCAACCCGCAGCACTGACACTACCAAAAATCAGGAAATAAACAACTGTTTATTACCCACACTTTTTAAGCCGCAGTTAGTGCTATTGTTCTTTTCGCTTTACATGACCCGCGCACTCACGCAGCACGTCCTCTTTGTCTGATCATTTGTCCATTCTTTCTCTTGTGCCCCCATTCCTTCTGCAAGTGTTCAATTTCTCTCTCAAGTTAAAAGCTGATCTCTCAAACTCTTAGATCTCATTCTCTCTCTCTCTCTCTCTCTCTCTCTCTCTCTCCTCTTGTGTGCCATGGCCACCATGAAGGTTCACTTCCTCCATCCTAAGCCTTCTCCGTCGTCCCACCGTCACTGTCTTCTAGTGAGCATCTATGGGAGCTAACTTCCAAAATGCAATTTGATTAATCTACACCTTCTACTCCATCCTCAAGTACGACCTCGAGTTGCTCGAACTTGGAATCTTTTGTGACTTCAAACTTGGAACACAATGATTTCATCATTTGTGTATGAAATTGCTTTTGCCTCACTACCTTGGGATTTGCTTGTTAGCTGGATTTCTTAGGGTTTTATTGTCGTGATAATGTTGTTGCATTCCTCACTGTCTGTGAAATTTATTTGCAATTTTCGTTTCCTTCAACTTTCGTCATGGAAAATCAGTGTACTGACTTCGTCTTCATGTTTGTATCAGTCAATGAGAACTTTGTATAATTGCTTTGAATTGATTTTTTTCTTTTAATATAAGTATTTTAGTTCCAAAATTTCAATTCAATGTGAGAAGATGACAGCGGTAGAATTAGCTAGGTTCCTATGTTGGAGGTGCATTTCCTCACTAGAACGGTATTTCCGATATGTTGTTCATAAGCGGTTTTGTAATGTGATAGACAAAAAGATAATAGTGGAGGACCAATTATCGTTCTTGATTTTTGGATTTTTTATAATTTTATTTTTTTATTTTTCTTTTTTAAATTTGATTGCACATGTTGTGACTGAATTCTTTGAAGGTCTTGTGGAGACACATCCTTGTATTTATCTCTCTTAGTTTGGTTTAAGATTGAAATATATTAGCACAGATCTTATTCACAAGTATTTTCTATTAAAAATATTCTTATTCACTAAGTAATAAAAATGGACACTTATACATTTCAATGTGAGTATATTAAGGTCTCTGTAGCGTTTAATATTTTTATTTTTGTTTTAGTTTCTCTATTAACTAATGAGATTAAGAACTAGTTGACATTTGGAGTTGGAGGCTTACCTTTATGTTGATTCTATGTATAGCTTGAAGGATTTACTTATTCAGAACTGGAACCTCTGTTTTGTTGGAGCATTTTGATCCTATAGTTGATTCAGAGTCAAAAGTTGATTTCATTCCAGCAATGCTTTATTTGCAGCATTTACCCTAGTGGCAACGTCTACAGACTACCAAGGACAGGTTATTTAATTTACTTTAGCAATGACTGCACCTTTCTACCTAGTGCTTTTTGAATTCGAGAAATAACTTAAAGTCAATTAAGATGGGCAATGAGCTAAATGCAGAGGAAGTAATTCTGTTTGTGCTACTGCTTCTAGTTTGTGTGAGTATTATAAACTCATTTGCTCCCCTGATTATATTTCTCGTATCATCCTCCATCCTTTCTAGTCTATTCGCTCACATATTGTTAACTAGTAGCATTTACTCGCACATTGATAATCATGCTATCAGCCATGTGGCTTTGTCTTGCAGGAAGAAGTTGAGAAACTCTCTTTCAGCCCATATTAGATGATCAAATAAGGTTATATGGTTGCTCTGGATTAGGAAAAGTAGAAATTTTCTATTTAAGAATTGTTGGCTAATGCTGAATTGTTGATCCTTCTAATTTGTTGGTAGGGAAATGCGAAAAAGGTTGACGAGTTTGAGTGAAGATGAAAACAACCAGAAGTAATTTTTCCCTCGTTCAATAATTAGATCCATTTTCCCTTTCCCTTCGATAAGGAAAAATAAACTCCAACTCTAAATTGAAAAAATCAGAATTAGGTGACATTTATACCCTACACATTTATTACAAGTACCAAATTTACTGTGCTTTTTTAATGAATAACTGTATCTTGCAGGCAATTTCGGCAAGTAGCTTGGAGGTCCAATCAATATTAGAGTTCTTGCAATGACAAAAGTCGGAAGCTAACAAGTTATCTTCTCCCTCACATCACTATAGCAATGCTTTATTTTAATTAATCCTTCTAGTTGTAATAGTGGAATAGTTGCTGATGGTTATTTCACATTTCGACTATATAGCTAGTAGTGAGACGGAATTCCTTTTGGTAATGCTTTGCATTAATAATGGGAAAAGATATTTCATAGCTAGCATTGAGTGTCCAACTGCATAGTTTCCAAACCTAAAACTCTGCATTTATATGACATGACATTGTGTTAGCAATTTAGCAAACCAAACCTTTACTCCAGGGTCTACATCATTCATTGCAGAGTCGCATTTTATTCTACGCAGCTTCCTGGTCCAAACTACCATTGTTATGAGGTATAATTATTTAAGAATATGTGCTTGTATAAGATCATGTCACGCAGTGCTTAAGCATTACTTCTCGTTGTCAATGATAAATGACATATTTCTGAGATTAGTTTTTGAGCATGCTTATAATTTACACTATGTAATGTATTATGCAGGGTTCTAAACTTGCCACATTGCCTCATCCACATGATGTCCTTGAAGTTTTCATCCAAATAGCGTTCCACATGGTGTGTTATATGGATATGGTGACTTGATATTTTCATCACACATGATCTTGTCTTTGTGCTTACATATTAGAAATTGGCACTCGAACGTAAAATTGGCTTATAAGTTTCTTTTATATTGGCCTGGCTTGTCTTTGTTGAAGAGTTAAATTTGTCAAGATTTCACTGCAGTAATTTTTGTTTGGATGCTTCATTATTGACTTCAGAGCATGCCATCTCTACAGCATATTCTTGTTATATTTATTTTTTATTTTTTGCTTTATTAATGAAACTAGGTACATAAAGCAGCAAGGGTGGTTACTTGCTATCATTCAGAGTCTTTTGATAGTATCATCTCGCAAACATTACATAGTTGACATAGTTGTTGCACGGTAATGAGCATTTTTTAGCATTGTGATTAGAAAACTGTGTTCTATGTCCCTTTGATTGAATTTTTATGGTCGCTGGCTGGCAGATATACTGTTACATTTTATTAACAAGAAATTTTCAGGTTAGCACATTTGTACATGATTGTATATGCTATTGTCTTTTACTTGAGCAACTATTTGCTGTTGTTCTGACTTTAATTTTTTTGCAAAATTAGCATACTGATCAATTGCAGTTGCAAGCTTGCTGCCATTGCGCACCAAAGGCAAGGATGGCAAGACCAAAGAAGAGAATCACAAGCTATTGAATGGCGAATCTACGTGTGCTTTCTCCTATTCCTTTTATGTAATGTCTTTGTCATTGATCTGGACATAACATGCTTATTGTCGCTTACTCAGAGGCAGAGAACTAAGTAAATGGCAAGATTATGGAAGATGGCAATACACTTCATGCTGACTCTGCAATGAATGGCGCAAAGATAATGAAAGTTTGTCTAATATTTGGATACTTTGATGAAATGTTTAATAATTTGGGCAAATTGGCCATATTTTGGATATTACAGATTTATTTGAATTTTTTAGTTTTAGATTTACTGTACTTTGTCTTGGTTTGTTTGGAAGTATATTTTTTGATGAATTGTATACTATTTATTTTCAATTATTGGATGTTGTTTGGGTGTGTGCCATATGTTTACATGTCACTTTGGTTAATGCAAAGAAATATTTTTCTACTATTTTAAATACAAGAATGGATGTTAAATAAATTTGAACTAGCTTCGAATTAAGCAAAAACCAATTTTAGAATTGGTTAAATTAGTTTTGAACCAGTTCTGGTGAAAATTTTCACATGAATTGAATCATGCTCACCCTATTTGCAGGTTAATCATCTATTTAGGGGTTGATTTAAAATAAACAAATAAATAAAAGTGACATTAGTTGCATTTTTTAAGTGTGGTTAAATGAATATAAAAAATGTGGCTAATTAATACATCTCCCACACATTTAATAGCCATATCTGAAGTACATGTTGGAAGATCATTTAGCCACATTTCTGTGTGGTTAAATGAACATTAAAAATGTGGCTAATTAATATGTCTCCCACGCATGTAATAACTACATCAAAGTAAAGATCATTTAACCACACTTAAAAAGTGTGGCTAATTGACAATTTTAAATGTGGCTAATTGACCCATTTTTTGGTAGTGTGACTAATCTCATAGCCCCAGTTCACTCCAGCTGGATGTATTTTTTTGGTGAAGCTACCGGTTCACCAGGCCCTATTAAGTTGCACGTTACTTTATTCCAAAACGTGGTGGGGGTAAAGCTTAACCTTCATCACCAATAATGCTGTATGAATTGACATATGAGTAAACTGTACCTTGTTTTATGCTCTAAAAATTTTTATTTTTTGATGCTAAGTAAATTGGACTTCAAATAGAAACTAAAATTTAACCTCTGAGAAGAAAATTGTGTTGACTTTTAAGTAAGAAAATGATGATTACAAATATAAGCTATATATTGATTGAATCTTGGTTTTGGAAAGATATATTTGTGCATGCATGGGAGCAGTTGAAAAAAAAATAAGGACCAAGCATCAGACTAAGCTACAAATAAAGTAGACAATCTAATAAAGAGACAACAGGCGGAGTTACTATCATAATATTAAATTGCAAAGCTCAAAGAAGGAAGAGTTGATCGATGGTGCAAAGATATCAATGGCTATAAGGACTTTTGACTAGAAAGTTGAAAGACACGCCTAATTAAGGATCCATTTAGATAGCTACTTATAATTTTTTTTTTTAACTTTTTAGAAGTAAAAAATCACATTTTTATTTTTTTTTATCTTATTTGATTATATAACTATTATTACTTTACAAAAAATTATTTTAAATATTTTTTAAAATATTAAAATACCTAACTTCTTAATAAATATTTTTTAAAATGCTAGAAATAAGCATGTTTATTACTATATATGTAAATACAGAATAACTTATTTATAAGTTATTTTTCAAAAGTTCCTTTCTCAAATAATAGATTAAATAATTTATTTACTCAAATAGATCTTTAATTCTATATTTAAATACTTTGGTATAACAAAAAGAATATTCAAAAGGTAAATTTTCTAAAGTTGGCAGAAAAAAAACAAAGATGCCTTCTATCATGAAAGAGAAAAAAGCAATTAGCACAATAACAAACATGTACCAATGATATGACCAACTGCCCAAAGAAAGCCTTCTTAACGGTCAAAACTGGTTGCATGTAAGCTATGTGCTTGCATTGTTCTTCTTCTTTTGCATTATATTCTCTAAACATATTGTATTTTAGTGAGGGGAGAAAATCTTATGAATTATTATACAAGTGTGAGAAACAAATAAGATAGATCTTCTTAGTTGATGAGAAAAGAGTATTCAAGATTGTGATGTGAGCTTAGAAAAACTTATTAGAAACAATACTCTTGAATAGTTAAAAATCCTATTTTAGATAGGGATTGAGCTCCTGAATTTGTGGGGATTGAACTATGAGAATATCTCCAGCATTCTGTCACAACTATGCTTGCTCTTTGTGGCAAAATTTAATATACACTTCCTGGATATCTATTACTTAGTTATTCAATATACAGTGTCTAGAATATTTTGATTTGTGTGCTACTATGTAGAAAAAGGTTTTAGATTATCTATGGACTTGATTTAACCCCCTCTTCAAGCCCTCGGATATCATAAAATTGTTATGAGAATATTCTAATCACCACAGTATAAAAGTCAATTTTACAGCATGTATCAAGATATTTATTCAAAGAAAAAAGAAACTTGAGCTGTGACTCATTTTAGTCCTAAAAATTTTAACTACCAATCATATTAGTCTTTACACTATCTCATAAAAGTGTTTTTGTGACTGTTTTCTATGGTGTTTAGTGTGGTTCTCGAAATTGCAAATATCACTCATATCAGTCTTTAGAATAGATAAATTAAGCCAAATTAGTCCTAACGAAGAAAAATGTCTTATATATGTTTGAAATGATATTACAGTTATGTTCTCTATAATCTTCTAAATCTCATTCATGATCAAGAGTCATATGCAATTTCAATTCAAAGACATAAGAGACCCTAACTCCCACATTATTCTTTTTCCCAATATTCAATAGTTCGTTCTCTTTACAATTAAACTCCTTTTGTTCTTCATGATTATGTACGTTAATGGGAAAGTGAATAACTGACAAGTCTGGGGAAAAAAAAAACTTAATACTTTTTTTCTTCCGATAAAAAAAAAAATTGATGCTAACTCTTACTCATTTGTAAACTATGCAAATAAAAAAGAGCAAAATGAAAGACCGTAAGAATATATATTGTGCAAAGTTGGTGAGGAACAATTAGGGCTAATTATCATTGAAAAAATATTATCTCAATTTTTCATTACAGTTTAAAAACTTTTATTTATGTCTTGGTTGCAAAAGAAGTATTAAGATGTGCTACAAACTACCAATTTGTTTATAATATTGATCTTTCGCCCCAAAGTATTATAATTTAATTGATGTAAGGTAATGTGACGACCAATTTGACTTATAAAAAAAAAAATTTAGGGGCCACAAGCTTAGTTTTTTCAATTTAGAGATATGAAATTTATAATTTTAGGAATTAGAAGGATGGTTTAATTCTTGTTTAATTATATTGAACTGCTAAAAAAATTGTCTTGTTATTATTAATAGAAGATTTGATTTTCTCAAATTCACATGGAAAAAAATTTGCTTTAATTGACTCAATAAGAGAACCAGTCATACCAGCCGTATGGCTGGTTGATGAGAAATTTTTGGGTGTTGTTAGAGGGTCACATAGTATAATGTTTATTTTATTTATTGCATGCCAATTTAGAATTTTTTGTGGGCTCTACTACTAATACACATATCAATGTATTTTAATGTAAAAAAAAAATATATGCTTAAATATATAGATATGTGTTTTAGCGATAGATGACACCATAAAAAAGGCTGTATTGGCGTAAAAAATGTAGAATTATAGTGAATACCATCTTCCATAGCACTTTAGAACATTTAAGAATTTCTCCTGTTTGATTGCTTTTGCTATTATGTAACAAGTGACAAATGTTAGGCTTGGTAATAACGTGAGATGCGAAACTCAAGAAAACAACCTCCTAACCGTTTAAGCAAAAAGAGCAGTGGGATTTTAAAAGAAGGGAAACGGAAAATTCAGAAGCTGGAAAAGTGGATGATTTCTCAATTCTTTTGCTTTTGTGTTAACGAATCTTCGAGTGTTTAAATATCTCTACTCTGATTTTTGGGTGTATCATCCATTAATATACCTTCATTCATTCTAGCTTTTTTTTTTTTAAATTTTTTTTCTTGTTAATTTTCTTGGTTGGCCTTTCAAATGTAATGAGAATTGCAATGTAAATTGTTTCGGCACTTAAGAATTTCTTCTCAATTTTTTGAAATAATGCCAGCTAGCTATATCAATGCGTCACGGTGTGACTAGTATAAGAATAATACTATTAGAATATAAGAATCCCCCATGTGGATAAGAGAAGAAATAAGACAAAAAGGCACGGTGACGAAGAAGAAAATAGTGGGTAACCAATTTGCACCGATTCAAGTTGTTGAAGACGTGAGTGTAATGTTGAACTGTTCTATTGACGAAGAAGCTATCTTTATTGCTTTCTTTTTATTCCATGTTACATATTATGATTAGTACAGAGATCCTTAGCCACAAACAACTAAGGAAAAAATTAACAAAAAAAAAAAAAAAGGCACTAGGTTCATTCAGTTTCTTACACTTACAAAAGCAGACAAACATGTTTACGTGTCTGAATTAGCTTATTTTGGACTTGAAATATAACTTATAATCAAAAGCTTCTTCAGACAGCTTTTGAAAAAAAAGCGATTAATTCTTTAAAAAACGTTTTCCAAGCATGCTTCTCCTCAATCTATGGTTTCATTTCATCTTCAAAGTGTCTAGGAACCTTCCCTTTGCAATATCATTGCTGGATATGAAGTCAAGAAACTCCCTGAAGCTGAACTCTCTGTAGATCTTTGGGTGCTGTTCATCAAAAAGTTCTTGTGCTGGACCTATCCTTTTGTCCATTGCAAAACTGTGAAGGCTCACAACGGAAAACCTCTTCTCATCCACATTCACTGTTGCTCGGTGAATGACACTCTTGTATAGTCCATTGCTCAGCACTTCCATTTGGTCACCCAATTGCACCACAAGAGCACCTTCAACAGATGGAACAGGTACCCAATTGTTGCTCTTGTCCTTGAACTCAAGCCCTGAACGGGTTTGGAGTAGCACTGTTATGGACCCATAATCAGAATGAGGGTGGATTCCTAAGGTGAGTTCAGGTTCAGGGCATGCAGGGTAGCAGTTCACAGCTAGTAGTTGGGAGCCTCCATCGATTTCTTCATGTAAGTAACTATGGTTCAACCCCAAGCTTTCAAAAATCATCTCCATTAGTTGATTTTGTAGAGCTTGCACAGCCTCAGCATAATTTCCCATCTTCTTCCTGTCACCAAGTATAATTGATTGAATTAATATTTTTGGAAATAGATTTAATGTATTGTACTTCCTAGATATATATGAAACTTTGGCATTTGAAAAGTACTAACTATGTCAAGGCATTAGAAAATTTGAAAGATTTCTTTTGGTACCTGTAACTTGGTGGATTTGAAGGCCACATGTTAATCCAATCCGATAAGGGACGAGAGTAGTGTTTGATAAAATCTCTCCAGCAATAAACTTCATCCCTCGCATGGTTAAGGCTTGTTCCATACCTTACAGGCCTGTGAACATCATCAGAAAATAAACGCATCTTTTCATCATGAGGGAGGTTGAAGAACTCGGTTGCAACTTGTAGGGCTTCGTCGATCACTGATTGATCAATTCCATGGTTAATAACCTACAAAAAAAATGGGAGAGTATTTCGTAATTGAATTTAATAATATATATGTGGTAATAGAAGACGCTTCATGCATGCAGAAAAGCCATATGCATGTATAGCGAGAATTAAGCATGAGTACAATTACATTTGGAGGGGGAAAAAAAATAAATAAATGGAGAAGAGTAGTACTTTTCTGCTAGTAGTGCAAAGAAAGAAAGGTACAGTTGTATTCTATAAGTTCAGTTCAATTTATAAGCAAGCAGCCACAAACTGTGTACCTTGAATTGCGGCATAGGAAATGTAAATAAATAGCTCCAGGAAGTCAGAGTTGCTATTATGAGGGGTTCAACTTGATATATAGTATAAAACAATTGCTTACGTTACTTTTGTTGTCACTCTTATAAAGGAATATGTTATCTGTACATACCTGGTTTATTCAACATCTTTTAGGCACAGCTAAAAGATACAAAGTTGCAAAATGCTTAATAGTTTTTCTTTTCAATTTTTTTTTTAATTTCTAATTCTCACTCAATAGTTGCAGAACTGTGTACCACCAATTTATATCAAATTTTTTATGTACAATAAAAGATTATCTTTATGTAACTGCTAATCCACAATCATGTGTATAGGTCAGCTCCGACATATAATAAAATATCTACATATGTATATATACGTATATATGGACATACATAAATGTGTATGCTTGGTGTTCCTTAGCAAAATTTAAATGATATGCAAAATTAGCATGTGTTATACCTGAAAGAAACCAATCTCCTTGCAAGCAATTCGAATTTCGTTGATCATTTGAGATCTAAGAGATTGATCATGAAAAGCAGACAAGTCTATGATGGGGAGGGAGGTAGATATGGAAACATCAGGGCTTGGACGTTGTGATGGAGGGAGAACATAGCGTTGAGGTATAGAAGACACTCCTAATTGGTCAAGATTCATGGCACTAGTAAACGAAGAAGTACTATCACCTTGTTGGTCCATTTATCTTTTGTTGTCTAAGTGATCTTTTTTGTAAATGAATTTGATTGAGATATTGAACCGACCAGCCGAACCCATTCTATTTATAAGCATCCTATAATATGGATCATGGATGTATTCTTATCATGATTGTCCTCTGTATCCATATTTCCTTATGTTGTTCACTTACAGTGTATATGTGAGACAAGACAAAATTTAACTTTTTGTTTACAATTGAGTGTGGATTAATTGGTAGGCGCGGTAGAGTAATGGAAGATAGAGCCAAAAAAGGGAGGAAAAAAAAAAAAAGAGGTGTGTTACGAAAGAATTTTTTATTAGATCATATAGCTGGATCCAACATAATGTCACAAGCTGAATGTTGGCGGCGTTAGGAGTAGAAGTACATGGTGCTGTGTGTGGCTCAAATTAACGCCAAGTATGATGGTATAGCAGGGATGGTGGGCTTGTTTTGGCTTTGTATACAATTTGCACGGGGGGTGTTTTTTTGTTTATGCATTAAATTATCTTATAGGACCACGGGGAGGGATGTGTGGGCTTTCTTTATGCCATGTCTTGAATCAAAGGGACCCCTTGGATGAGACTATTGAAATATATTGTTATTTGGAAATGAATGTGGTACTTATTTTTGTTGCAATCAGCATGCACCGACTTGTTCTTCGTTCACAGTTCCTTCCCTACTATGGCCAATAAAGGTGAAGGGCAACGTATCTAATGATAGACCTATAGTTGTTGCGGCTGTTTTAAATGTTTACCTCTTTTTCTGGTACATGAATATATTGTTTTCTCTATTTGGATACTCTTTCTTACTAGATGACTGTTTTGGTTTGACTACACGATTGGCGATACAAGTTCATTGATGTAAGGCCTATCTGATTGATAAATAAGTGGAGTTTGAGTTTGTTGTTTTTTTCCCCCACTTTTCTGTGTTTTTTAAGATAGTATTAATGTGACTATGGCTTTAAAGACATTCGGATGGGGGGAGGATCTTGACAGTATGATTGCCTGATCGAAGATGACGTACAGTATCTATAAAGAAACTGCTGCAAGATTAAACCCTCTTAAACATTATAATGCCTAAGTCATTATTAAATCGTAGAAAAAATTAAAATAAAAACGTAAATAAGAACCAGATAAAAAAAAAGAAGAAGAAAAGCGAACGTACTTAATGTAATTAAACTTAATATGTATAAGCCCCCAGAACCAGAGATCTTTTGAGTGTTGAGTTACATATAAGCTAACGGACTACTACTATGTTTGAATTTTTTTTTTATTAGCAGAATGGAACAAATTAGAAGGAATGAGCTGGAAAGAGAATGAAAAGTTATTGGAGAGATTAATAAGAAAATATAATAGAACTTTATTAATCTTATTTGGAAGTAATATTGTAGAGAAATGGAATCAAACCTTTACATTATTTAGAGATTAAAATTTTTAGCTCCCTTATTTTCCCTCCATTCCACCCTAATTTTCAGTGGAATAAAATAAGAGACTTCGAGTGAGATAAAATTCCTCTTGAGTTTCCGTTCCTATGTATATTAAACTCTCAAAATATGAAATTGATTTCCTTTCCCCTAATTTATTTTTTGTTCATCCGATTATCTATCATCCAAATATACTGTAAGGGTCAATAAGACATCTAGTATCTAAGTTGTTGCTAAAACAGAAAACAAAAAAATGTTTGAGTAAAACTCTAAATTCATCCCTAACCAAAATAGTGTTGGACATATTGGTACTGAAGAAATGAACACCCCCAGGATAATTTCTGAGAAGTACAAAATATTAGTTGTATTAGTTATTTTTAATCTTTAAATACCAGACGTATTAATCCCTAAAGAGAACTAAAATGACCAATATTTATAATTTTTAGGGATCATTTTGAGAGTTTTCATTTCTCACATACTAAGATGTATGGCGCTATTTTAGTTAGTAATAATGAGCATGGGAGCTTACTGAAAGTATTATTGTGAAGTTGGCGTTTGGGAACATAGAAATTTTTCGTTAGATTAGTCCTGAAATGAAATTAATGAGTTCAAAAGCTCTTGCAATAGTATTAAATGGATTCATAAAAAATTAACAATTATTTTATTCAAGTGGTTAAATATTTATTCTTTTTAATTATGAATACATCTTATATTCGAATTTTGTAAATAGAAAAATTAGTGCTAAATCAAAAAATTATTAAATAAATCAACCATATCTTTAGGAGCTAATCAGTAGTTATCTTCGAAATGATAATTAAAAATGAAAAAGAAATCTCTAGGATATAGATGAACTTCACAACAAAAGAGATTTTTAAATAAATGATACATTAGAGTCAAAGCGCCATGTGCTCGTTGTTTGTTTGTTCAATAAGACACCATTTCTTCGTGGAGAAATTTCTTAAACCATTTGGCTGACTCTTTTGGGTATCTTTTCAATCCATCGGTGTAATCAACAAAAACGAACCCAAATCGAACAGTGTAACCATCTGCCCATTCGAAATTGTCCAAGAACGACCATGCAAGGTAGCCCTTCACATTAACACCATTCCTACAATTTGCAAAGATTAACTATCATATTAGGATTTTAATATATGCTCCAACAAGGCAATAACTAAACAATAATCTTAATGGTGGTAGAATTAATTATATATATCCTTACCGCATAGCACTTTGAATGTAGTAAAGATGCTGAATGTGGCTGTCTATTCTGTCTTTGCCTTCAAGTGATATTTTACCATCATTAGCCCCAGGAAATCCTTCCAATATGAAGTAACTTGATTGATAAGAACCTGAAATATTATCTTAAAAAAATATATATATAATTTGTCTTCATTGATATAAAGTATACCATTCTCAGTTATGTAAATCACTGGATTGTTGTACTTGTTCTTCATGTATATTAGCACTTCCTCAATTCCTTGTGGGTAGAAGTAGATCCAATCTGAGGCACCCTGAAAAATGATTTATGCCAGAAATCATAGTACTATATTATTTGTCTTCAAACAGCTAAATATTGAAGTGACACTTAGATATAGTTATTATAGATAGAATTGTTCAAGAAATGGGAGAATTAATTTCTGACCCTTTTAATGGTATGTGAGTTGGAATTTCCTACATAGCTAAATCTAAGAGGAACATGCTTGGTTGATTCTGTTAAGATCAAATCATTTTTCTTGGGTACAATAAAGAAGTTTAAAATGTTTGAACCAAGTATCTCAAGTTGTATATGCTGGAAAAAGTAGTCACCTTTGGACCAATAGGAATCCCGTTTCGCTCACCTGATGCACCATTTAAATGTCAAAACGTGGGGAATAACATGAGAAAAAACATAATAGAAGAAGAGAAAAAGCATAGTACAAGCTTGATCATAGGGAGCTTACTTGTTAAATTAGTGCAAGAGTCTGTGAAGCATGTTTGGTTTTCAACTGGGCATTCAGCATCGGTCACATAATTTGTAGTATAATAGTTGATACCAATAAAATCGTAAGAATTTTGAAACATTTTAGATTGCTCTTCAGAAAATCTTGGCAGTCTATTCCCCCCATTGTTAATCATTTCAGCCGGGTATGAACCAGAAATCATTGGTTCCATGAACCTTGAGACAAATTATGACAAGGTGAAAGGCAATTTGTTACACATCAAGCAAGCTGAAGAATTTGACACTGGTCATAGTTAAACATTTTTCAGTGTGACAAAATAAAATTACCATCCTATCTTGAAGGCCAGTGCTCGAGATGTTGCATCAACATCAGCAGCAGAATTGGGGGACAAAGGTATAACCCAATCAATGCTATGAGCAATCCCAATCTGACCCATTTGGGATTTCTGGTAGAAATTACCAAATTTAAGTATCCATCAGTTAACAAATAGGGCATGACACAAACCAGAGCCCTTAACTAAATGAGGGTTTACAAGTAACTATCATATTTAATTCTTCTAAAATCAATTTCTGAAAGAAGCTCCGATGTTATTGTCAAGAATCAAATCATTTCAAAAGTTCAAATTTCAAAGTGCAGGAGTGAAAATAATTTTTATATGAAGAGAAATATTATTTGATACAAATAGTGTTCGTACATTTTTGGCAAACGGTGTTAGTAAATGTTAGTTTTTTCTCAACTTTCTATTTCATACATAATTTCTGCCAAAGAATTCATTTGATTGGTAGTATTGGCTTTGAGCCAGCATTCTGTCTTGACAAAGTCTAGGTGGAGTTAAAGTCAAATCGGATCATGGCACTTGGTAATAGCCAAATTGACTTAAATAATAAATTACAACTTGACTGGCAGCCATAATTTTTGGTCTAATGGTAAGCTACTATAAGTAGTAACTCATTTCATATTAATTCGTAATAATACTATTTGTAACCATGCTATTTGCACTAGGTAGGGTTGCTCATGTATGAATTAGCTAAGGACTTATGAAAATTTCTTGTGTAGTGAAGAATTTACCTGGTACTTTTCCCTATAAACTTTGAGAGCAGTAGCATGGGCAAGAAGCTGGTGGTGGGCCACTAGGTAAGGTTCAGTGGCGGAATCACCACCTGTGCAGTTGAAGGGCAACCAACTTGAGCATCTTCCTGGGGCTTTCAGGACATGTGCATAACCAAGCTGGGAAAAAATTGATGGCCCATTCAGTGTGATCCAGTGTTCCACTCTGTCACCAAATTCCCTAAAGCACGGCTCTGCATAGTCCTTAAAATCATCACTGACAAGGTATAACCACATCAAAGACTTTGTATAATATTACATCATTCATGAACAGGAGAATTTAGTTTAATGATTTGTTGTGTTCTATAACCTTTTACTTTCACAATATGAGGGCTCAAAAAGCCACCATATGCATCTTCTAGGCTCTGAGGGGAATCCCAATGGAAAATACTTACAAAGGGCTGTATTCCTGTGATAAAACGCACAAATTTGGTTTCTTTGGTTTGGCATGGCATGATAACATACATGGCCCTGTCTTAAACGCCCTTCGCTAGTCAATGAATATGATGCAACTTGCAATCTCCTGATAAAATTGTGAGGTGCATTGATATATCATTTACTTGTGATACATTATAATAATTTTTTAATTTTAGTTCGACTTAAAAAATATGATTAGATATATTTTAAAATTGACCAAAATTTATTTGCATGATCCTAAAATTATGGAGAATATCCAAGAAAAATTGTTTAACTTTAGGATATTTTTGATTAATTTTAGAATTATACGAATAAATCAAAAAATATTTTATGATACTATGAAATTATTCAAAATATTCCAAAAAAATAATTTTAGAATTATATACATAAATTTCGATCACTTTTACAATATATCTAATCATATTTTCTAAGTTTAGCTAAACTTAAGAAATCACTACAGTATATAATAGGTAATTGGTATATCGATGCACCTTATAATGTTTGCAATTGGATTGCAAGGTGCACCATATACATTGACCTGCAAAGTGCATGGTGGCATTGGCCTAACATACATATATGAGCTGTTGTATCTATAAAAAGTAATATGAAACATTACTAAGTTTTAAAAAATTAAAAAGTACATACTTGTAAATAGTCAAGGACAAACATGGGAGAGGATTCTCTTTGTGTAAATTGCACAAGACTTAGTATATTATCACCATTAATTTCTTACTTTTTCAATTTCTTAATTTTGTAGCATGAGCTGAGTAATGGTGAGAATATATGCTTGACCAAGTTATGTGCAATTTGGTTATCAAGAGAATCATTTCTCAACATCACTTATTTTGTACTGAAGACATAATTGAATAAAGTGAGGCTAATTTTGAAGGAAAGAGATGGGATTATTAATTTCAAACCATTCGAAAGAAGCACATTGATGAGGTTGTTGTAATATCGGATGCCTTCTTTATTTACTCCTCCAGTTAAGTTTCCACCTAATAACAATATTAACAAGCACTTAATTACTTCCTAATTAAAACACCACAAAAATGGTAATCGAATCTAAAATAACAACAAACTTTTATGTTCAGGAGATTAGGCACATAGTATTCTCGCCTGGTAGTATTCTCGTCCATGAGATCGAGAACCTATAAGCATCGAATCCTATGTCCTTCATTATATTCACATCTTCCTAATAAGGAAAAAGATGCTTAGTCATCACACCATCAAAGTGGAAGAGAGAACACAATGTTCTGTTAAGGTCAAACCAACGGCAACAGTAATACATAAGAAAGTAAAGTGAATTGTCCCAATATTACATGTACCTTGAAACGATGGTATGAATCAACAGCAACCGCCCCATTACTACGGTCTTTTATTTTTTCTGTCACCAAAAAAAAAAAGTTGGCTTTTGCTATCTTCAATGAAAAGAGAAGGGGCAGGGGAGAGGGGTGTTAATTACCTGTGTATTTCTGAGTGTAAATGTCCCATGTGCTTGGACTTCGGCCACCTTCATTCACTGCACCCTCATACTTTATAGAACCACACATCAATATAGCAAATCCAACTCATGTCTTAGTCATTAACTTGTATTAAATAATAGACATGCTAAGTGGATTAAGGTAATCAAACGATAAATTAAACCTGATATGAAGAGGATGATGTGCCAAACATGAAATTTGGAGGGAAGCTACTTCTTTTGATAGAGGTTGTGCCAAAGTTCTTGGTAAGACCTGAAAAATGGAAACAACTAACATAAACCCCTTTTTCTCCCCTCTTTTTCTTTTTTTTTTTTTCGGGGGAGGGGTTGGGTTTTAGAGAAGACATTGACCCAACCCGACTCCATGCAGATCACGGAAATGCAATATTGTTAATGAGCCATTGCCGTTGACATAAAATTACCAGCAAGCGAGGCATAGCTCAAATGGTAATTCTTGGCCTCTGCAAATGCATCCGAGAGAGGAGTCGCAGGTTCAGCTCATGGGGCAGAGCCCCTCCCTCCAAAGCCCCCGGGCAGAAATGACCAAAAAAAAAAAAAGCCTTAAAATTGCCATATATGCTAATTAGTGGACTTGTGACTAGTGATGTATGTTTGGTGCAGTTTGTAAGTCCAAAGTTGCTTTCAATATGTTACAAGAATTCTTACTTGATACAATCACATTATACATTCTTTCTCTGTGAACATGTGACTACATGGTATATGCCAATATTTTAAAAACCGTTGGTGGGTGATTTATAATTTAATCAGCAAATGAGAATCAAATAGATGTGATAAAGTAAAGGTAACAATCTATGTTAATTAAGATTTAGATTATGTTTGTTAGAATTTAAATTTAAGTTGTTTCATCTTATCATTAGTTTTAAGTTTATCTGTTTTTTTTTTTTGTCATAAATATATTTAAAATATTTAGTCAAACATCTAACTCACATTTTGACCCATATAAACTAACATTTTCAATCTTCCAAATCAATTTAAGGCTCGTTTGTCTTGTGCTACCAATGCTAAAACACACGTTACGAGGCAATTTTCTCCGAAGGGACTCTCATGTTAATTTTAAAAAATGCGCGTTTACTTACAAAACAAACAGGCTATTTGTCAGTCAAATTCTCAAAGGTAGTGTTTAGAATGACTAAATTTTGGAATTGATTTGATTTATAAATTAAATTTTATGTTTGAAATGATTATATAAAAATAGAATTTGAATTGATTAAAAAATTAATTTTTATATTTATAATATATTAGATTGTGTTTGAGATGACTAGGAATAGAATTGATTTAATTTGATTTGTACTTAAATTTTAAAATCAAATCAATTCCCATCAAATCCTTTCAATTTTGATAGGATTTCAAATACAAAATAATTAAATCCCATGGAAATTAGAAATTATTTCATTTCTTATTTTTAAAACACCCAAACACAAGATTTGATTTCTAAATCAAATCATTTTCATTTTTTTAACATTCTAAACACACTCTAATATTTTGTAGATTTTTTTATTATTTTCAAAAATGAAAGAAAAAACCCTCATGTATTTTTTTTCTCTTTGGAAAAATTTTAATAAAGGAGAGTTATCTTATTAAAAAAAATATAATATGTCCTTAATTAGCAAGCTTTTCAAATCATAATTGAATTCAATATCTTTGGGCGATCCTCCTTGATCATCAATTGTGGATCTATTTGTTTATAATTCTTCTCATGGTAAATTTATGTTGAGATGAAGGAGAAAAAAAGCTATTTTTACTTTCACTTTGTTTGGATTGTAAGAGCAAATGGAAAGAAAGAAAATGGAAGAAAAGAAAATAGAGAGAAAAAAATAAAAAAAAAGTTAGTTTTCTCTCCTGCTGTTTGGATGAAGAGAAAATGGAGAGAAAAGAAAATGATGGATATTCTTTCTTTTGTTTGGATTGAAAGAAAAGTAAGAGAAAAGAAAATAAAATTATGTTAAATGACATTTATACCCTTATAATAACTTCACATCTAATTTAATTATTCATTTGACTTTATTTTATATCTCTAAAATATTTCTTAGTAAATAAGTAAAATAGAAATCTTATAACAAATATTAAGAATTATTATAATTTCTTATTTATTTGTTGTCACTCTTGTAAACTAATTTCTTTATCTCATGTATAAAATGACTTTAATCAAATGATTCAGTTAAACTAATATTTAATTATGGCTTCCACGATTATCAAAATTTAATTAATAATTATAACAATTAATTTCTAAAAATGTCTACTGTCATGCATTATTGTCGTGCATTCCTACATTTCTCTTGCTTCTCTTATTTAACTAATATTTATTAATTAGTTAAATGATAATAATATAACATTGGTTTTTACTATTGATCATATTATCACTTAAATTCATCAACTTTAATTACAATAAAATTTGATTTTGGTTTTTTTTTAATTACTTAGTATTACCACATCTTTATTTTTATATATAATTGAACAATTTAGTAGAATGATTTAATTTTTTTAAAAAAAAAAAACGGCTTGCTTGCAGTGCAATATCGCATCTTTGACAATATCTATAATTCATTGTATACCCCAATAAAACTAGACAAGTTAATATTAAAAATAAAACTAAAAACTTGATAAGTTATAACTTATTATAAAGCATTTACTTTTATGACAATAATAATAACATAAATATAGTAATATTTGAATTTTGTCATACAACATGTACATCATTGTCCAATAAATTTCTAATATTAACATCCTCTAACTCAACTTAAAATAAACACTGGCATTCTTAAAAATAAAATTTGATATAAGATATTAGTTGATTACTTGATTTAGGAAAGATGATAGTTGCACATTATCTAACTAATAACAAAGATATATATGTTACATTAGCAAACATGTTTCTACATTATATCATATGACTTTAGTTTCCAACACAGTATATTTCAAAGGGATATGTTCTAGTGAAGTCCAAGTACTTGTTAGGAACTAACAAAAAAATATACTATTGATCACATCCTAGTTTGTAAAGTATATCCTATTGACTATATATTACTCAAAAGCCATGAGTAGTTGCTCTTTTTTTCTTTTTCCCCCCTAATAAAGTATCAATAGTTGTTCAAAGCAAAACAAAAGGAGTCAAAAAATAATTGGGATGCTGGCAAGATATAAACAACCTATAAATAGAGACATTCATATGCATTCCGTTGTTGCTTGTAACATCTACTATAATCCTTGCTTCAAAAACTTTAGCTAATACTTCAACTTCTGCACAAATATAAGAAACAAAAATATAAATAATTTTTAAAATATAAACCAGAAACTAAAATGTATTAACACTAAACTATAAATCAAACTTTTGCAAATAGCGACACACAAACAGTAGTTACATAATTTAGCAAGGAAGCAACAAGAAAGAAATCAAAATACAGCCAAATCAGCAAAAGCACTAAAAACTAGCAGACTGCAAAACAACTTGACAACCACATACCAAACATGAAAACAAGAACTAGCCTGCAATTGAATGCACCTATACATCAAATATCAGCAACAACACAAACAAAACAGAAATAGCAAGATAAAAATCAGAACAAGGAAAACGAATTTCAGCAACTGAAACCAAGAATTACAGCATAGGAAATGAATAGAAATAGCTGCAGTCTCACAACATCCTTTTCTGAGCCACCACCACTTAATAACTAAAGAAGGAAGGATTGATAAGTTATTATTCATTCTTATTCTGTAGTAGAGAATAAGTATCTTGTCAAATCCTTTATTAATCCATCTCCACTTTCTCAAAGTTGAAGGATAGGATTGAAGCTCCTCCAACAAGCTATTTTTAATAAGCTTATACTTAACAGATAATATAAATCCCAAATTTCTATCAACTACTAAACCATATCATTATTTCAAGTTGCCATGTTAAATAAAAAATAAACAAAATTAAAATTGCTATAAAATTATCTATATACCTACATTAGTCAAAGACATATGAGAGCACCATGCTCTTCATTGTTGCCCAGCTTCAGCCATCATTCAAAGAAGAACCTCAAGTGGCAGTTCAGGAGGAATTCCAAAAAGTTGTCATTTTTTCTGATCATTGATGCATAAAAATTGATAACACTGCATGCGATAAGGATCTAACACACCCAATTCAGTCAACATGCTCCACACATCTGATTCACTATAATGGTGAGGCCTACTTTGTTGCAAGACTATTAATTCTTTTTCAGCAATATCTAGCTATTTCTTGGCAACTGTAATTTGCCTTTTAGCCACTACAACTTGCCTCTCAGCCACTTTAGCTTGCCTTTCAGCTACTTCATGTAGCTTATTTGAAACACAGTTGCCATCTTTTATAGCATCAGCTAATACATCAATTCCTTGCGCAACCCTCTCATATTGAGCCTCCACTATATCAATCATTTGGGCCTTACGCTTTGTACCTCTTGAGGCTGAGGTCCCACCTGTTTGATTTGATTGACCATAATGAGGACTGAATGATTCCAAATTAGCAGCAGAGGATGGGGTGTCATTTCCCATGTTAACATCTATATCGGGCATCCCCACCATTTCAAACGAGCCATTCAAGTCAATGGGTTCCCTTTCCCATTGTTGCAATCTTTCTTTTGCAGTTGTGGCCTTTTTACTAGTAGCTCTATCAGCTCCAAACAGCTCTTTCAATGTGTCAAAATGCTTAATTTGCATCTTTTTCCATTTCTCTGCATGTGGTTTCTCTTGTAAAAAATGCTCAGATAAGTAAGTATAATAAACTTGCCTTTTGAAAAAATTAATAAAGATGAATAAGTAATAAAAATAATGTGTAAATTACCCTAATGAAATCCTCCCATACTTCTTTTTCAGCTTCAAACTTTCTAGTTATAGGATTCCGTGAAAATCCACTCAAACTGTTAAATAGGTCATATGCCTCAGCAAAATGATCTTTCAAAGTTTTCATTCTATTTTTCATGTGTTACTTGGTAATGTGTGAGCCAATTGTTACACTCAAAACCTTTACAACATTTGCATATGCTTCAATTGTCCATGACCGGTCATGTCTAGTATCTTTCATTGCCTCTTCTGTCAATGCATTCAATAACATAAGATCCATATCATCATTCCATCGTAAATTATCTTTAGAAGGTTGGTTAGGGTCCATAATTTTCTTTCCCTTTGGCATATTTCTACCTGCAATATTATCTCAAAAAAAAAAAAAAAAACACATAAAAGAGATGTATAATAATCATACTTTCAACTACAAAGTATATCAATAGCATGTAGAAAATAAATATTTAATTAACTCATTTTGTAATCCCAACCAAACTACTAAAAATATTTACATTACCATAAATACATAAGTAAAAACATTGCATAACACTTCAACATTTAGATATAACAAAAATATAATAACATTTAATTTTGGTAAGCATTCCACATTTCAATTGCAATGCTATCTCTTAAAATTGTTGCTTGTCTATAGTCCTCATCACATTGTTATTGTGATTGTGATCTATCTATGTCACGTTGTATCAGCTCTCGATCCACTTCAGCAATTAAGGATTCATCAATGTTAACACCCATCAGAAAGTTATGCAATATACAACAAGCCAAGACTATGTCTGTCATGATTTCAAATGAATAATATGGCTCAGTGCCTCCAGCTATAATCAGAAATCTTTTCTTTAAAACTCCAAAACTCCTTTCAATGACGTTTCTTAATGAAGCATGTCGATGGTTGAATAGTTCTTTAGAATTTGTGGCCCACGCATTGAATACTCTTTCAAATGATATTGAACCCCTCTATACAAAGTGAGCATCCCACGTTTTAACATAAATCTAGCATCTCCTAAATAAAACTTTCCTACAATAATTACATATGGATAATATGAATTAATATATCACATAATTTGATCCTAAATTAATGTTCTGTTTTATAGAGTGAATAAATTATTTTATTACTGACCTTCAGGAATTTGAAGTGAATCTTCCCTACTTAAAGCATCTTTTAAAATTCTCGAGTCAGATGCTATTCCTTCCCAGCTAGATAACACATATGTGAATTTCATATCAAAATCACAAGCACCAAAAATATTTTGTGTGGGATAGTCTTTTCTTCCACAAAAACAAGGGGCTTCTCCCCTTGGTACCTTTACACGAATATGTGTTCCATCTAAAGCTCCAATGCTGTCCTTTTTTAATCAATATATTGAGATGTTAATAGTATACTTCTATTAAAATTTTATTTATAACTACGTACTTATAGCTCACTAAAACAAGAAATAAGTACCTTAAAAAAGGGATAGAATTTGCTATTGTTAAGTATTTGTGAACGGACATCCCTACCAGAAGGTTGCACAATAAACTCTTCCTCTAACGAAATGACAGCATGAAGGACATTGTGAAAGTGGCGACTAATTGTCTCCCCTGAGCGATGGAAAAAGAAAGACACAGTTCTGTTTTTAACATTATGACCTATAATGTGGAGGAATTTAGCAACTTGTTCTTCAACTGTAGAGCGTCTTGAATCCTTTACTCTACCAGTTCCTCTTAACTTCTCACACAATTGCATAAATTCTTGAGGACCCATGCGTATGACATCTCGACATTTTTCTATCTCTAATAATTGCCTCATTAATTGAGAACGCTTATGTTCTCTTTCAAGGTTTTCATCAATAATATGGCTTGGTCTAAGCCTTGACAGTAATTGCAATAAATGTAATGCATGCACAATATACCATAAAAGGGCTAAGGTACAGATATGCTGCCTCTTATCTAAGTTTTCTCTCGCATGATTTAAGATTTGCATTTGAGAAAGCATTGCAAAAGTCGTCATTTGTGTCACTTGCAAGTCATGGTGATTTATGTCTTCCATTCCATCTTCAAATTCCACTTCATCAATATTTTCAGAATTCATCTATATATATACACGCAGACATTAAACCTTTAATATGTATTATGACATTAGGAATTAAAACCCATAAAAAAATGAACATTTGCAATTACTAATATCACAATTCAAGAAATAGCGATAGCAACTAAAGATTTAAAAATAAAAGTACTATGTGTCAGATTACACTAATTGCAAGACTAATATTTTTAAAAATTGGCTATAGGAATCATATTAGATAATGTACTGTACATATAATAGTCTATGCACATATTATCTTATACTTGGAAGGATTCCAAAAATTTTCTAGTAATAGTAAATTATACACATGTACCTTCTGTTTTTGAGTAGTTAAGCTTCAATTCCTCAATGAAAGACTTTAATGCCAAAGGCCACACTATTACAAAATGAAAACATGAATCATAAATTAGTTGCTACATTTATAAATCATACCATAAAAGAAAAGGCATGAGAAAGGGGAAAGGAGCATCCACGAATAACCATAACTTCCGAGAAATATGCATATATTTGCAGATATCCCAAACAAGAGATAAGAATAAATAAATATTTATGATTGTGTAATAAACAATATGTGCTAAAAAAATGAAGACTTAAGAGTGACACAAGCACAACCGGGTCAATGGCAAAAAGTAACCAAGAAAAAAAAAAAAAAACAAATGAGAGGGGGAGTACCATAGAGGGAGCTCCAATTTGGATATATTAATCCTTGCTACATGTTCACACCACAAACAATTTAACTTCCTAACTACTTCTATTTTTGGCATAGTGCCAAAAAGTTAGATGCCCTAGTAGTTGAAAGCAACAAAAAGAAACTAAAGGGGATACACACCAAAAAAAAAAAAAAAGAAGCCAAATTACTGTAGGGGGAGAGAAAAAAAAAAGAGTTTTAGTTTCCAATTTAATGTTTCTTATCACCAGATTGTTTGTCTTGTTGCACTAGTATTGGAAAATAAGATAAATAAGTAATCAAGAATACTTGTACAAATTCAGTAGATAAATCATAAAAACACTCTTATTAGTGTTACTTATGACATCCAAGAATTGTGAAATTGACACAAATTTCATATAATCAACATATCACTAATTGATAAAGGCAAAAATTGATTAATCTTTCAAAGACAACATCAAAACAATAGTGTTCTGCAAATTTGATCCTTGAGTTAGCAGGCAAAGAGAGGTGGCAGTAGTATAGTTGGTCATTGAATGAGACCCCACTACAACACCCCAACAAGTGATAAAATATGGACAAACAAGAACTTCCAACACTAGAAAACTATAGCAGCAAAGCCAGATTTAGGCCTCTGATTTTCCCTTCAAAATTAAGGGGGGAACAACCTACCTCCATAATCATAAATATCCAAAACCAATCAATCTAAACCACCCAACAAGAATATAAACACAAAATGATTCATGTTGAATGCTACTTCATGGGTTCCTATAAGAATGACCCATCTTTTGTTTGCCATGAGGCAATCCCAACTTGTTAGTGAAAAATAGAACAACACAGGACATATATGATTCAAGTTGCTATTGAGAGTTCTTTACCAAGTAGTGTAACATCATTAGACATTATGGAAGATTGTGCAATATATTTCAAGCCATACATGATAGATCTTACTTATCTACTTATGCTTAACAATTAAAATCAACATTTGACATGTAACAAACAACAATGAAAATTAGCATTCAAAAATCATCCCTTCTATGTCACAATAGAGTTCCATACACTAATAAAAGTAAAGTCATGATAAAATAATAATGGCAAAGTCATATAAATGCAAAATCACTCACGAGCTCTATTATTACAACAAGAAAGGCAAATGTCACAGTAGAGTTCCTATGCAAATGTTAGGATTGCAACAAGAAAGGCATGTAATGTAATTAATTATTATTCTGATCAAATACTTAATATTGTAAATTACATCAAAAACCAAAAACATGGATTTAAATTAAACCCAACCAAAAAAAAAAAAAGAAAAGAAAACATGGTTAATGAAAAAAAGCAACAAACTTAAATTGAGAAAGAAAAGATGGGTAGAGCCTTTACTTACATTATTGTCTCAGGCTTCATAAAAAGGTAATCAAGTGCTCAGATGGAGCCTTTCCTTGCTTTCATCATGATTATTCATGCAAAGCAAACAAATGGGTCCCGTCAAAGAAAAAAGAAAAGAAAAAGAAACCAAATGAGTCTTTGAAAAAAAAAAAAAAGGTAGCAACTTGAATACGTTACTTACATATGAGAACTCTCAGAAGGTTGAAAAGAAGAATCAAATCCAATTTTGTATAGTTGTGAGATAGAACAAACAAGTGAGAGCCAAGTCTATAGATAACACCATCATCATCATCTTCTTGGTGGTGGTTCTGCTACAGGGACATTGTCATGAGATTAGTAAGGAACGAGATCATCTATGTTAACATGCTTTGTCTGTAGTGGGAAAAGAGCAAGCTTTCACAGAAAATAAAAAGCCCTCTTTTGTTTGAACGTGATTAACACTTTGCAAATAGAAGGTTGAAGAAAGGGGTATTTTTGAAAAGCAAGAGTTAATGTAGATGTTCCCCCCATTTTCTCCTCCTCTTTGTGGAAGAAAAAAATTTGTGGGACGCACATGCCATCTTTTCTTTTTTGCTTATTTTGTTTTGCAAACCAAATGGGTGAAAAGTTCATTTTCCACTCATTTTCTCTCTGTGTTTTCTTTCTACTTATTTTCTCTCAAACCAAACGATGTGTTTCTGCACATTGGAAAGCTAAATTTGACTGTCAAAAATAATAATCACTGAACTAATCCTTTTCCGTGATCCTCTTTTTCCACCAAAAACACAAAAAAAAAAAGAGAGAGAAAAACATTCCCTGACACAAATTATCAATGGAGTTGCACCTATAGCTACAAGCATTACCATCATCAATCCTTGTTTCTTTCTGTGTGCTATATTTCAGAAAAATAAAGCCTATCTTGAATCAATCTAGCTTCTATTCTTCATTTTCTTTTTCTTTGCTTCTGTAACATCCTCTATCATATAAGCCATACTCGAGTCATGGAGTTACATGAAAAGGTTGTCACGATGCTAAGTAAACTTTAAAATATGAAAAATGCAATACATGGCCCTTTTACTGCTCCCTTCATTTCTGACTAATAGTCCTTGATACATGGATAATAAAATAATTACACTTTAAAAGAAATTGTGATTGAGATAACTAGCTTCGATAGTCTTTTGATTTGGCTAGCGCCCAACTCTTGTTCAATGAGTGGCCTTGTACTCCGCCTCGTGCTTGACTTCCACTTGGGTACTGGAATGTTTACGGAAAAGAAGAATATACAAGCAGGCAGTGAGAACCTAGGGTTCTCAGTAGGTAAACTTAAAACAATCGTATAGTGTCATCATAAACATTCCAACCGCTTCGATTTGTTATGAAAATATAAGTACATATAAACAAATAGTGGTTCAATTTTACTTTGAAAATACCTTTTTCGAAGCGGGTTATATTTTAACAATCACTTGCCATATTATGTGACAGACATCGAAATATGATTAGTGTGACATGCTTCAGTCAGAATCATAATAATAGTATGACTTAATGAGATAACTGAAGATGCACTTATAGATGCTTATACTTGACTGTATGCAAGTGCACTTGTCTTAATTCATGTCTTTCTTTAACTTGCAACTTGATCTTACTCTTCTGTGCTTGGTCCCTCGGAGGTGAATGGCCTTTCTCATCCCTGGGTAATAGCCTGCTTTTCAGGTTCGAGCTCGTACCTATACATGAGTGACGGGTTTACTTTCCTCGACCCTCACACCGGTCTATTCCCACTATTCTGGTCGAGGGCTGGCCCAAGTCTTAGACAGTACCGCTCTGGCCCACGCTAGCTGGGTCTATGCCATGCCTGACGTGGTAGCTAGTACGTCCCTCTTGAAAGTTCTTATCATCTTTCCTTTCCATATCTTGTCATGCGTGCAGATGCTTTGTGCATACATGAATATGCCTCATATCTTATTTTGCATATCATGTTCTAATTATGCTTGCATGCATGGCATACATGAACATAACATATCAATGTAATATATTCAAAGTATAATCTCTCATAACTCATATCATACTTAAATTCATACTTGCATGTTTAAACCTTATGAGCATAACATTCATAGACTTCTGCCGTAAATTTGGCAGCATAACGGATCGTATCCATTTTCCCATGAATAGTGCCAGCTCTCACAGGCAAATCAGTCATAGCAGTATAACCAATCTACAATATCTATCAGGGTAAAACTTAAATCACAATCAAGCCTTATATGTTCACTAACACTTGTGAAACCATCAACTTGGTCAGTTCTGCCAATTCTATTTGGTTCTGCCCGAATTTGGTATAATCCACCTTTATTTCTATTCAACTCATTTAAACCTGAATTTTGGATATGTCACAGTTCTATATGTCTACTTTCTAACCTCTTTAGTCCCATGTCATTTTGATTTATATAAATCAAGATACTCAAATTTTACTTCAGCCTATTCAGTCACTAGCCCGAATTACACTCCTGGGATTATAAATTCACTAAAAATCGAAACTAAGCTCAAATCATGCGAAATCAGTCTCATATTGAAGCTAACAGGACAACCTTTCATTTTCCACAAGTTTCACTCTATTTGCTTAAGTATACCTCGAGTTATAAGTCCTGAAATTCTACCTTTCTGAACTACTCTGTTTTGGCCTAGATTGGACATAGGACAGCTTCCTCGAATCACTGGGAACAATTGGGACCATAACAAACTCGGAATCTTATATTGGGGTGTTCCCCTGTGTGAAGCTTTCTAAAAAATTTGGTTTCACTCGATTTGGAGTTGTATAGGGTGAGTTATACTCTCCTCAAGTCACCCTGCTCAGATGAAAATCCTGAACCCTAGGTTAAACTTCAAAAATTCGTATCTCTCTCAATACTAATCCAATAACCTGATATGATATATCCATGGAAAGCCCTGAATGTCTACTTTCATCTAAAAATGATTTCATCGGATTTGACCGATTTTAGGCGGCGCCGTATGCTCCGCCGTACGAACTGCCGTGGAATCTCCACCAAGACAGCACCCTCATCCATTCATTTCTCTTAGTTTTCTTCTTCTAATTCTAATTCTAACTCAAAATCTTCTATTAATTCAATCGTGATTCATCATAATCCATCATAATACATCCAATAATTCATCAAATACATAAAGAAGGATACAATTTCATGCAACCATAGTGTAAGGAATTCAAGAATAGAGCAGAATCCTACCTATTTGGAGTATGATCTTGCTGAACCCATGTTTTGGATTAACGGAACCTTGACCAAGCTTGGAGATTTGATGGAGTGGGTTGAGAGAGGAAGAGAGCTGAAGTCAGGAAGGGAAAGCAATGCGAGGAATGAGCTGAAAATGCAGGAGGAGGATATATATATATAGACAAAGCTTCGAAGTGGTAGTTAGAATGAGTGGCTTTGATTGGATGAAATTTTGTGGGCAAGGTTCAGCCATGTCTCCCTCTTTTGTGTCAAAATTGCTCTCCACGTCGCCTAAAAATTGGAATACGCTTTTGTTCTGTATAAACTCGGAACTCGTCTTGATTCTGCTTAAAGTTAGAACCGTGCTATTTTACTTGAGCTTGGGGCTAAAGTCGGATATTGGAACTCGTCCTATCTTATTTGTGACTTTGAAGAAATCTTGTCTGGTTTATTCTGAACTTGGAATCAAGGTCGGATGTCGGAAGTCAAAAAGCTTACAATCACCTAATCTCGGAACTCCCCATTCAAACTTGGGAACACAAACAGAAATGGAAAGTTCCTGGGAATGAACTCGGACATCGGAACTCGTGTATGACTGGAAGTTAACTCAAAGATTCGAACTCATGTCCATTGAGTTCAACTCTAAGGCCAGAACTCGTTATATTAAAATCGGAGGTCGGCACTTGCACCATTATGTTAAAGTATCAACTTGGGTCAAGCCAGAAGTTGGAATGAGGATGCTGGGTATGCTTAAGATCGGAACTCGGGAATCCGGAATAATATCAAACCCAAATACTTAAACCCGGAAGTCGGTATGATGAGATCGGAAACATGGTATATTGCCTTTCAGACATGAAGTCGGATATCGGGGAATCACGTTCATGTCGTTCGGACTTGAAGTTTAAGTCGGAAGTCGGGAAATGAGGAAATTATACCCAATATACTTTAATTTGGAGTCGGATATTGGAACTCGGAAGCCACTCCATTTAACTCGAAACTAAAACATGAAGTCGGAAATCAGGAATAATCAAAATTGAAGAACAAATCGGAAATCGGGCATGACACGAAGTAAGACGAACTCGGAACTCGGTAATTATCCCATCTCATGTGAAATTTGAAGATGAAGTCGGAAATCATGAAAACTAGTGAAATCGGAACTCGAAAATCGTGGTGGAGGTAAAAAAATGGAATAGTTCAACACAGGGTAAATTGGAGATGTTACAGCTTCTGTTTTCCAGCGTTGGAAAGAGACAGGCAAATAAGGGAGAAATTGTGATGAGGAAAAAAATAAATAAACAAAGAGTGAAAATGGCCATGGTTGGTCAGACCAAAATGATATTTTGGGTTTATGTTGCCCTGGCTGCCTACCGGTGACACACACACAAAACAATCTTGAAATAATGGACTTTGTAGTGACATTTACACAACTTCAATGGATGTCTTCACAGTTTTATTTTTATATTTCATACTTGAAATTTTTTTTATAAGATCAAGTTAATGTGAGTAAAGTCTAAAGACCATCCACTTCCAAGTTAATATGCTCTTACTTGGATATTCATCAGCAAAGGTGCTCCAAAGACCAGGACTTCCTCCATCATCTGGTGAAGCTTTACACTCTGAAGAATCACGAAAACTATAAGGGATCGATTGAATTTGAAAGTCACATCATAGCTAGCTATCAAATATCAAACATGTTACTTACTTAACATACTTGTGTAGCCACAATAAAAGATAAAAACCAAACCTGAAAAGAAGATGATGATGTAGAATGTGCCAAACAACTTTGCCAATCGGGAGAGTTACTCGGAGTGACCTCAATGGAAGCCAGTGATTGGTGAACTAGTAGAATTAGATACATATGTACGAGGTAGCGCATGAAAGTGATCAGTGAATCCATTTCCACAATTTGCTTTTCAATTTCAGGCCCAAGGCCCAAGCAGTCCTCCTTGTAGCCTTGCTTTTTCTTTGGTTGGTGCTTCTAAATGCCCTTCTCTCTGAGTCTGTGTGCGTGTATATGTGTGTGTGTGTGTGTGTGTGTGTGAATCAACATCTTATTCATCGGCGCGTGGTTAACGGAGGACCAAACAAGGAGGAAGGGATATTTAACGTCAACTTTTTCAGGTCATTACTATTATTACTGTGTGGGTTCTTCTCTTCTCAGGGGCTTCAAAAACACCGTTCATTTCAGCTTATATAATATATTGAGAAGAATTAACTTTGTCCGGTATCTTCTTGAGGAATAAAAACAATATTACAGTAAAATAGCTTTTATGATACTAAATATATTAGAAATTTAAGTTAGTTTAATTTGAATGTATTATTAATATAAATTTTATTACATCATTATCTAATGATATATTATCACATTAATAACTTTAAAATAATAATTCAATAATACTTTATCCGATTTACAATAATTATCAATTTGGTTATTTTCACATATACTAGGAAACCTAATATCAATGTATGATTATAATATAAGTTTATTAAAATATCTTTGTTAAATTTCATTATGTGGTGGAAAAGTAAGATTTCATTATATGTTAAAAAATAGTCACATTTTTCAACCAATGAAAATGAAAGATAAAATTAAAAATTAACAGTAAATATTGCATTGATATGTGAGAATAATAACTATTGTGAACAAAATTTTTTTACTTAAATTGACAACTATTGTGAACCGGAGAGAATAGTGTTATAAATTTTTACGTTAATAAATTTTTACATACCCTTTATCTAATACTTTCTCTTTTCAATTTTTAACATTAACAAAATTCATGTTTTTATTACATAATTCACACACTACTATTTTTAATAGTAAAATTTAAAAAAAAAAGAAAAAGAAACACATTTCCCAAATTCCAACACTTTTTTTTTTCTAAATCACCTATATTTAAAGTTCACTAAACTCTAATTAATCTGGCTTAAATTGATTCGACTTGTTATAATTACAAAGCTCTCCTAGTATTAGTTTTTTTTTCTCTCTCTATTTATAGGAATCAAATTTAAACTTTATTTAAAAGGAATAAGTGTTAAATCACTTAAACTAATCAAGCATTTGTCATATCATTACACTCTTTATTCGTGTTTTCTTTTTGAAAAAAATTTCATTTTGCCGTTACAACTATAGATCATGCGCACTCTAGTACCTAAATTTAAAAATGTGCAATATGATCCCTCGAACATTTTGGAATGTACACTTTAGCCCATTTATTAAGTTTCTATCTATTGTTAACATAAAATAAGTGCATTTTATCACCTGAATTTTGGATTATGTATACTTTAATTTTTCATTTTTTTTAAAAGAATAAAAGTGAAATATTATCTCCTAAACATTCTTGAACATATATTATTTACGTTAACAATGGATAAAAGCTTAATAGAAGGACTATCGTGCACGTTTAAAAAAAAAGGGATTTTGTTGCACAGTTTTTTAGTTGAGAAACTAAAGTGGCACATAACCTATTGTTGAGAGGTAAAGTAGGATTTTCTCTTTCTTTCCTAAATAAGTTGGTAAATAAAAAAAAAAAAGTAGACATTCAACAATCATTTTCCATAATAATTAGGCCTTAATTATTATAGCCGTTAAAGAATACCAAGACATCGCTAATATGACACAAAAGAGAAAGTTACCAATTTTGTTATAATATGACTCATTTTTAGTTATATTAACATATAAATTTTGTCATTTTGTCTTTCTTTCTTATTCATGACACTCTTATCATGAGGTGATAGGAGGATGCTAATCTATATATATATATATATATATATATATCTCAAATAAGAAAAATCAATCAACACATGATCCACGTTTAACTTTATTATTACAACACTATTCAAAAGGAAAAGAACCTTGAAGGTTTGAGAAAATTTAGAGAAAATTTGAGAAACTGAGAATTGAGAATTATGTGTTATGAATTTGATATACTGTACAATCCTATATATAGTGAGCATGCAAGTACATAATTGGGTATGCACTTGCAGCTTATAGAACAAATTCCCTTGGTTGTTATAACTGCCACCAACGGTCATTAACAAACCTAACTAACTAACAAATTCCAGCTCAGCTCCAGCTCACCATAACTAAATGCCTTACTCACTAATTGGCTCGGGTTCCCCTTCCTGCTGGTGGTTTAATACGCCCCCACAAGCTTAAGGCTGATATATGTCAAGCAGCCCAAGCTTGGGCAAGAAGGAAACAAAAGATTTGAGAGTCACAGCCTTAGTGAAGATGTCTGCATGCTAATCATGAGTTGAAATTGGAAGTAAGTGCATTAAACCAGATTGAGATTTATCGCGAACAAGATGGTAATCAATGTCCAAGTGCTTCATTCTCTCATGAAAGACCAGATTGGCTACAATGTGGAGGACACTTTGGCTATCACAGTATAGAACAGGAGTGCGTGTGCACTGGATATGGAGATTAGCCAATAGATATACGAGCCATTGGAGCTCATAATGGCAGTGGCCAATGCACGATACTCAGCTTCTGCAGAAGATCATGACACTGTGCTTTGCTTCTTAGACTTTCATAAAACAAGGGAATGCCCGAGGAAGAAGCACTAGCCACTGATAGACTTGTGGGTGTCTACATAGCCCCCTTAATCAGCATAACTAAAACCAAGCAATCGAACTTCAGAAGTGCGGGAGAAGAATAAACCTCGCCCAGGGGAAGCCTTGAGATAACGCACAACCCTCATAGCAGCTTTGAAATATTGCATGGTAGGAGAAGCTGTAAATTGGCTAAGTTGTTGAGTTGCCAAGGCTATGTCAAGTCTGGTAGTGGTAAGGTAAAGAAGGGGGCCAACAAGATGCCTATAAGCTGGAATGTTTGAGAAAGGTTGTCCATTGTCCTGGTGCAAATGGACTGTCGGGGGGAGTGGATGCAAGTTTGGAAGTAGTGAGTCCAAAATCCTGCAGCAAGTCCAAACAATACTTTCTCTGACATTGTGAGATCCCTCGAGCTGAGTGAGTAACCTCAAGCCCGATGAAATATTTCAGCAAACCCAAGTTTTTGATTTTAAACTTTTCATCAAGCACCTGCTTAATAGAGGCAAACTCAGACAAAGAATGTCCTGCAAGTATGATGTCATCGACATATACTAGAAGGGCAGTGAATGATGAGGAGTCAGATTTGAGAAACAAAGTGTGGTTAGCATTGGCTTGGTGATAGCCACATTGCAGAAGCACAAAAGACAGTTTCTCAAACCATTTCCTGCTAGCTTGCTTTAAGCCATAGAGAGACTTGATGAGTTTGCACACTTTATTTGGGCCTGAAGAAGGAAAACCAGGTGGGAGTGTCATGTATACATCTTCCTCCAACTCGCCATGAAGGAAGGCATTATTGACATCCAATTGGTGTATGCAAATTATGCACAGCAGCCAATGCAAGGAGTAATCCGATGGTGGTCAATTTTGCGACTGGTGAGAAGGTATCAAAGTAGTCCAACCCCTCAATTTGGTTGTAGCCCTTTGCAACTAGATGGGCTTTATACCTCTCGATACTACCATTAGATTTCCTTTTTATTTTGAACACCCACTTGTTGCCTATAGGTACTACACCAGTTAGAAGATCCACAACAGTCCAGGTCTTGTTGGCCTCAAGAGCTAGTATTTTAGCTTTCATGGCATCACACGAACAAGCAAACTACACAGCCTCAGCATAGGAGGAAGGATCAGATTCGGTAGTTAATGCCAAGGAGTAAGACTTGTGGGAAGTAGAAAGTGAATTGGAGGAAACAGAATTTGACAGAGGATAAAAAATCTTAAAAGATGAGGAATGAGTGATGGGAATGGTGGCTTGATTACAGTGGTAATCTGCCAAATAAGAAGGAGCTTTCTTTATCCTCTGCGACACTTGAGCAACTGATGGAGAAGGAGGAAGGAGACTAGGAAAAGGGTAGTGGTAGATCATCAATGCGGAGGCTAGGTGCAAGAGCTTCTAGTGCAGGGTTTTCTTTATCAAAGTTATTTGGTGTAGTGGTGGAAGCTGGTGAATGAGTTGCACTATGTGAATAGTCAGCTTTGTGCAAATTAGGAAAGTTATAGCCATTTGATGCATATGGAAGATGAGTTTCAAAGAAAATAACATTTCTTGAAATCATAACTTCTTTATAATGCATATCTAAGAGAACAAAACCCTTTATATCAGGTTTGAACCCAAGAAAAACACACTTCCTTGCTCGAGTATCAAATTTCTGCCTTTCAATGAATAAGGTGGATGCATAACAAAGGCATCCAAAAGGTTTGAGAATATGTAGATCAGGCTTTTCCAAGAAAAGAATTTCATGAGGTAACTGATTATTTAGCAAGCGAGTTGGAATTCAATTTATTAAAAAAGCAGCACGTAGAACAACATAAGACCAAAATTTTTTTGGCAATTTGGATTGAAACAATAGAGCTCTAACAACATTCAATAAATGTTGATGTTTTCTCTCCACCCTACCATGTTGTTGAGGTGTTTCTATACATGAAGTTTGGTGAATGATCCCCCTTTCATTGAAATACTAATTTAGAGAAAATTCTGTTCCATTATCAGTTCTAATAACTTTAATTTTTGCATCAAACTACTTTAATTTTTGCATCAAACTGCTTTTCAGCAAATGTCATAAAATTTCGAATACTGAAATGTACTTCAGATTTGAACTTCAGCATTATTGTCCAACAAAATCTGCTATGATCATCAACAATGGTTAAGAAAAATCTGTGTCCATGAATGGAGGGTGTACCAAAAGGTCCCCAAGGGTCAAGATGCAACATTTCAAAATTTGAAGCTCTTTTATTGCTTGTATTAAACGGTAACCTTTTCTGCTTTGCAAATTGACATATGTCATAAGGTATATTTATGCTATATGTAATGAAAGGAAACTATTTATTCAAAATCTACAGCCTACTATGTGACAAATGACCTAATTTGTAATGCCAAAGTTTTGTTTCTGGAATGGAAGGATTGGTGAAGGTATGAGCTCGAGTGTGCACGGAATTAATGCAGCTACCTTCTTGAGATGCAGTATCCAAGTAATATAGGCCATTGCATTCTTTACCCAAACCAATCATCTTCTGAGACTGAGTATCCTGCACAAGGCATTGCTTGTTTGTGAAGGTTAGGGAACAATTGAGTGAGTTTGACAATTTGGAAATTGAAATCAAGTTGAAATTGAAGTCTGGTATATATAGCACATTACTCAAAATAAAGGTCTTAGAAAAACATACTATGCCTGCATATTCAGCTAAAACAACATGGCTATTTTGCAATTTGACTTGAATAGGTTTAATTTGTGAATAAGATGCAAAATATGTCAAGGAGGAACATATATGGTCTATGGCTCCAAAATCAAATATCCAATTGTGTGGTGAAATGGAAGGAAAACAAGAGAGAGCATATATGTTACCAGAATTCTGATCTGAAGGTTGTGCACATGCAGGTTGGGAAACTGTGGTAATGTGAGAGGCTGAGACTTGATTTGGCGTAATGGAAAGATGACTATGCAAATTTGCTTGTTGAAGCAATGTCACTAAAGTCTTATATTATTCTTGAGTGAAACTAGAACCTAATTATTGAGAAAATTCACCCCTGGAGGTAGTGTCCTCCTCATTGGCTTTCATATACGCATTTTCTTTTTGAAAAACATTGTGTGCAGAAGATCCATTTCTGAATTTGAAGTATGAAGGGAATCCATGTTTCCTATAACACACAACTACAGTGTGTCCAACCTTTCCACAATAGGTACAAACTTTATTGGCATTCGCACCTCTACCTTTGCCATAGCTACGGGTGCCAGCTGCAGCTGCATTGATCAGGATTTTTGACTCATCCTGATACTGCATAACATCAGAAACTAACTTCTCCTATTGCAAAATTTTGGAGAAAACTTGATTCATAGTAGGAAATGGGTCCATTTGTAGAATTTAGAGCTTGATTTGAGAAAATTGTTCATCTAAGCCATTTAGAAATTTCACAACATACTCCTGCTGCTTGAACTGTCTAGCATTTCTCATCGCCTCACAACTATATTGAACTGGACAAGAGCAGAAAGGAATTGGTCTATAGTTTTCCAATTCCTCCCAAAATGCTTTCAATCCAGTATGGTATTCAATCACTATTAGTATTCCCTGCTTGAATGCATCAATACCATATCTCCTCTAGAAAACTTTTCTTTAAGATATTTCCACACGTCTGATGCCAATTCTAGTGCATCTACACTTCTAGTTATTGAAGGTGAAATGGAATACATCAACCAATTATGAACCATATTGTTGCACCTTTCCCAAGCATTAAATAGAGGATGAAACTCATCTAGCTTATAAATTGAACCATTGACAAATTTGAACTTATTCTTTGAGATCAAAGCTCTTTTCATGGATCTAGCCCAGGTATGATAATTAGAACTGGTGAAAATGCAAGAAACTAGCACCTGATTAGGACTTTCGTTTGGATGAAGAAAGTAAGGGTTCTGTGATGGATCTTGATACTAATTTTGATTCTGTATCTACACATTCTGATTCACATCATTTCCTTGATTTTGGTTTGCAACACTAGTAGCTGTACCTTGATGTGTGTTCCTTGCCATGATTAACTTGATGCACAGCAGAGCTCTTTTCAGAGCTTTGATACAATCAAAAGGAAAAGAACCTTGAAGGTTTGAGAAAATTTAGAGAAAATTCGAGAAACTGAGAATTGAGAATTATGTATTATGAATTTGATATATTGTACAATCCTATATACAGTGAGCATGCAAGTACACCAATTGCGTATGCACCTGCAGCTTACAGAACAAATTCCCTTGGCTGTTATAACTACCACCAATGATCATTAACAAACCTAACTAACTAACAAATTCCAGCTCAGCTCCAGCTCACCATAACCAACTGCCTTCCTCACTAATTGGCTCGGGTTCCCCTTCCTGCTGGTGGTTTAATAACTATAACCTTAACAATATGTGGCCCTTGTGAAGTAGTGACAGAGCTCCTCTGTGGTTTTGTAGAGTACGAGAATAGCCGCTAATCTCTTATGGTCTATATCCATAAAATTTTATGGTTGGGTATTTTATTTATTTTAATTCTTTTAATATATATACTCATTATTATTAAGAAGTGATTGAATAATTATTTTTTGAAAAAAAATATTTTTACAATATAACATTTTAAAATTATTCTATGTTATTTATGAAAAATAATTATTTTTTAAAAAAAGTCTCAATAAAAAAAGTGGCTAAGCATTTTAAAAATTTTAAACATTATGCAATTACAAAATATTTTCTCTTAAGGACAAGTAAACAAATATAAATGAACATAAATAAAAAGAAAAACAAACAAATGGACCTTAATTAGCAGATTTTTACTTAATTCATAATCCAACAATAGATAATCTATTTGAAAAATATTTGTGATACACAGTGTTTTAAAAAGAAATAATATGGTATTCACTCCAAAAAAATAATACAGAATATGCATCCTTTAACATCTTTTATTAGAATATACTTGTAATAATGGCAAAGGAAAAAAAATAAAAAAAATCAATATCATGCCCGTGGAGAGGATTCTTAAATGGTGATTGTTTAGGTGCAGATTTAGGTGCATATTTGAAAAATATATGCACCGTGCTGATCTCACACAAAAGTGTTCGTGAAAAAAGTAGTAGATCCTGTATTAGTGGATCTCATATGGCCCACATCCTTGCGTCTCTATCAACATGGTGCAAATTTTTTTAAATCTTCATCAGAGAATAACCCTATTAAACTTTTCATTATACCAGCTACACTTGTGGTTGTGATAGGCTCTATTTTTTGTGGTTGCGATAGGCTCTACTTTTCTTTGTGGGGCTATGCCTACTTACCATGCATAGGGAACACTTATGCTCCATTATTCTCATTGTTAAGAAAATCGGTCCGATTGGCACATTGGGAACACTTACACTCCATTATTCCCATTATTAAGAAAATTGGACTGGATCGGCTGGTTGAACCGTTCAAGTGGAAACCAGACCTTAGGTTGGTTTGGTCATCTCTCTTGCATCATCTGTTCTTAAAATCGGTGAGGAACTTATCAGAATCGGGCAAAATCAGCAAATTGGTTGATTGGTTCAGTTAGTTTTTTTTTAAAAAAAAAAATTGGTCAAAATATTATCGTTTCTTTTAAAAAAAGAAAAAAAAAAAGCTCAATAAGAATAAAAGTTCATTTCTTTTAAAACTTTAACTCTTTTGTTATATTTATTTATTATATATTCTTAAATTAATTTAAAAGTAATAATAATTGTTATGTTATCTGTGAATATTTTTTTAAAAAAATATAGATGAAAATTAAAGTAAATAAATTTTATATTTAAAATATTTGATAAAGTGCTCCATAATAAATATCCATAACATATATATATATTCCTTCGGTTGAACAGATTGGATCTTTGAATTTTTGAATCAATACCTTGACCTATCTGATATCCAGTTCAATTTTTTTAAACTTGATTATTGCTCTGCTGTAAGGGGAAAAAAACCTCCTTTATAATAAATTTGCGATTCACTCACTTTTTGCACAATATTTTTGTACTAATACTTACTGTGTAATAACTGGTGATTAACGTGTCTGGGAAATGATTAAGATCGTCAGTTATTACATGTATTTTGCTCACAAATTATTTATACTTTAATTACTAGTGTAAAAATAGTAATAATGTACAACTAATATATTCCCCAATCCGAAAAGGAGCTGCCTTTCGTATTGTTTGGTTATCTAGCATCTGCCCCTCATGACATAATTCATTGTTACATCTTGAATCGGTGTTCTATCAAAGCACTATACATGCCACATCTTTAATTCCCTCAATGTCTACTGGATGACGGAAAGGCCAATCAACGTACTTAGACTTTAATAATTGAGTCCATTCATAAATTATTTTTTTTTTTTACATTTTTTTTTTCTTTTTGTGACTGATATCAAGAAGTAATTTTTTTTAGTTAATATGTAAGTTGTATAATTTGATCCAATTTTTAATTAGATTTTTATAATTTTAAAATTTTTAATTATTGTCTCAATATTAAATAATTTTTTGTAAATAAGTCTATAGAATAATTTGTTATTACACAATTTTTTATTAAATTAAATAAATTTTTATATTTAAACTTATAAAATTGGGTGAAGACCTATTAAATTATATAAAATTTTAAAAAATTAGTAATATTAAGTTATTTCAAGGACTTTATTATAAAAATTTATCTAATATAGGACCTGATTAAAAATTTTTAATATGTTAACATTTAATTAAAAATTGGATCAAATTATAAAGATTTATTGATTAATTATTATTTTTTTCACCTTGACTGATTGAAAAGTTAATAATGACTTCGCTCTACTTTTATTCAAAACAGTAACTTGTACATATGCATGCTGACACAACACTTTATGTATAGATGGCCCAAATTAAAAACCTAGCCACTCTTTGCTGGTGAAAGCATAATCAAACAATGTAAATTATACATGGTACATACAATGACAAAGTAAACAAGCTTACGACATAACATACTATGAGCAATTCAATGCTTCAGTGGAGTTGTCCAATTCTGATCATAGGAAACTGGCCAGCCAAAAGGTACTTTTCCAGCATAAGCCCTTCAGATACTTGATCCATGGTTGGGCGAGAATGTGGACTTTTGACGCAAGCAATTAAGTGCCAACTTTGCAATCAAGATAATACCCCAACAACTAAGTCCTTAGGATGAGGAGGACATCGGTTCGTAGGATGAGGAGGATATTGGTCTATAGCATCAATCAATGGCAAATTATGTCATTGAGATGATGACAACAATGAAGCGGTGAGATCTGCTGGATGCTTAAAAGGATTTCCAAACAAGGTACTCCAAAACTATAAACATCACTATCCCAAGGCAAGAATTGGAGTATGCAAAAAGTGAAGCAAACAAGTGATGTGCTAATACCAAAATCCATTTCGAAAATACAAGTTACTGAGCTTGCCTTTTATGCCAAAAACTATATATTGCTTTATGTATTAACTTCAAAATGTGATGTTTATAGATAAAGCAATATATAGTTTTTGGCATAAAAAGCAAGTTCAGTAACTGGCATTTTCGAAATGGATTTTGATATTAGCACATCACTTGTTTGCTTCACTTTTTGCATACTCCAATTCTTGGGTCGGGATTAGTCTAGTCCAATTCCTCCACGGCTCAACCAATCCCTTAACAGAATTTCGATACAAAAAGTGGCGCAATGAATAATACCAATAGGATGGCCTTGTGACTCTTTTGGCTGTGGTTGGTTGTGCATTGCACCAAGCCAGTGACATTACCACACAAGCCTTTGTTAACTTTCAATGATTCAATTGAAGCATTAAGAAAGGCTTGATTGTTTGGAAGCGGCCCTTCTAACTGGTTGTATGATATGTTGACAGACGTCAAGCTTGACATGCCACTAAAACTAGATGGAATTGTGCCAGAAAGATTATTGCGTGAGAGGTTCAACCATTGCAAGTGCTTCAACTGTCCAAGCACGGATGGTATTGTTCCATTGAACAAATTCCCGCTAAGATCAAGAGAATAGAGAGGTTGCAATGGGCCAAACTCAGAGGGGATGCTTCCTTCTAGTTTGTTGTTGCTCAAGTTCAATTCCAATAATTCGGGTAACCCCACAACTTGTCTTGGTATGTTGCCACTCAACTCATTTCCTGCTAGATGCAAGAGTTGAAGATCCTGCGCCGATCCTATTCCTGATGGAATGTTTCCTGAAAGCTGATTGTTGCTGATCTTGAGTTCAAGCAGGTTTTTCAAATTTCCAAGTTCTTTTGGAACCTTTCCAGTCAATTGGTTCGAAGAAAGGTGAAGCCTGCCTAGCTTAGTAGCCTCAACAAGTTGTACTGGTATACCACCAGAAATATTATTGTTGGATATGATCAAGTTTTCAAGATTATGGCACTTTCCCCAGTCAGGTGAAATTTGGCCATGAAATCTATTGCCACTCAGATCAATATATTTCAAATTCGGATATATGCCAAAATCTTGTGTTATGTCTCCTTCCATTTGATTTCCATTCAACGTTATCCTAACAATACTAGAGCAGTTCTTCAAGCTTCTAGGAACTGGACCAGTAAAATGGTTCTGATCAGCACCGAAGTACACCAGCGACCCACCTAGGCAGATTTTAGGTGGCAAATGACCAGTGAGATCATTTTCGTTTACTAGAAAGCTCTTCAAATTGGTAATGTTATTCATGACCTGTGGAATGCTGCCATTAAGTTTGTTGAAGGACAATTCTAGGATGGAGAGCCATTTCAATTTTCCCATTGTGTCAGGAATAGATCCAGAGAGATTATTTCGTTGGAGACTGAGCACTTCCAAATTGATCAGTTTACCTATAGAGGTAGGAATTGATCCAGAAAAATTATTATCGCGCAAGTATAAGTCGGTGAGCTTTGTCAAGTTTCCGATGGTGGAAGGAATGGATCCAGAAAGGTGGTTGCCATCAATTGCAAGGCCAACCAAATTGGCCAAGTTTTCTATGGAAGCAGGGATTGATCCAGAAAGTTGATTGCCATAAAGGTATAGCCAGGTCAAGTTAGACATGTTCCATATGGAGCGTGGGATTGGCCCATAGAGGGTGTTATTAGAAAGGTAAAGTTGATTTAATTTTCTCAGGTTGCCAATTGTAGAAGGGATGGTACCAGAGAGAGTGTTTGCTGACAAATCAATCAAGTAAAGGTTTGGCAACATTCCAATTTCTTGGGGAATGGAACCAGAAAGGCGATTATTTGCAATAGCAAGATACTCAAGTTTGTTCAATTTCCCAATCTCAAGAGGAATATGGCCAGAGAGATTGTTGCCTCCTAAATCTAGAAATGATAAGTTGGCTAAATTTGCTATAGAATCCGGGATTGGTCCGCTTAGATAGTGACATAAGGAAAGATCAAGCGCACGTAAACTCCTCAATGTCAACATTTCTTTAGGGATGGAACCATCAAAAGCATTTAAGGAAAAGTTCAAATGATTAACTTTGGACATGTTACCAATTTGTGGGGGGATGGTTCCATAAAAGAAGTTGTCGTAGATATTTATGCTGAGGAGGTTGGGGAATGAGGAGAAGCTGAGAGTGTGGAGTGTACCTTTCAGTAGATAATTTTCAAGATTTATGCTGGTGACGGACTTGGATTTATCACACGCAATTCCTTGCCATCCGCATGGACTAGTACCTGCCCAAGATGACAAGGCAACTTGGCTTTGGTTGTCAAGGCTGGCTTTCCACTTTAAGAGAGCATTTGCTTCACTATTTCCAGTTGGAGCTGCATCATGAACGGTAGCAATTGTGGCAGCAGATGCCAAAGAAGCAATTTTGGAAAGACCAGCAATTTGAGGTGAAGAGAGCTGCAGAAGGACACAAAGGAATGTGCAGAAAATCCGCGGGCAAGCTGGAATCTTGTTGGAAATAATCTTTCCATACATGAGTAGCATGGTTCAAGTATAACTAGATTTTTGAATCAATGCAATCAAAGGCTGCAGATATTCTTGTTAATGGGTGATGTGTGGTGATGATTCAAGTTGTGGTTGTGGATATGAATGCATATAAAGGAAATAACCAAGTGGTATCTGTGATGATGCATCATAGTTGACATGACTACACTTTTGAAAGTCTTGCACAAAGGCAGCAAACATTTATGCACTAAGCTTTCCTGAAGACACCTTCTTCAAAGGTCGTATTATTTAATTACTCCATCTCTCAAACAAAGCTCGTGTGTTTCACAACTCACATTACTTTTAGGAAAAATCTAAATTGCTTTAGTAAAGGTAAACAATGTTTATTCATTGATTGGCCGAAGAAAAATAGAAAGAACCAAAAGAGAAGGCTGGCCCAGATAAAGACGGAATCTTCTTGTAGAGATCGTGAATATTGCTTGAATATCATGAACAAAGATGGTTGGTAGGATTCAGCAACAACATAGGCCTCTATAACTCTTATATGGCTAAGATTTGGGGAATCCTACTTGGGCTCCAATTAGCGTGGGACCATGGTTGCAAGAATATTATTCCTTAATGTGATTTTCATAATTTCTTTCAAACCATGGTGTATGCTGCCATACACCTTATTAAGGAAAAGGTGTGTGGCCTTCCTTGTCATCTCATGATAGAGTTTATGGGGTGTATTAATACACGAAATTATCTATAACGTATTATAATTATTTTGTAATTTAATCAAATTTTAAAATAATTAAATTTTACTTATGTGATATTCAAAAAATTTTTTATCTAATTTAAAGATTATATAAATAAAATACTTCAAAAAAATTTATTTAATTTTAGGGTTATGTAGATAAAATTTAGTTATTTTTAAAATATATTGAATCATATTTTTGAGTTTTAAAAGTAATCAGATTTTATCTATATAATACCAAAAAATTTCATTTAATTTCAAAATAATGCAGATATAATTTAATCATTTATAAAATATATTTAAATATAATTGTGAAATGTACCTGAACTAAAGAGCTACTATAATACATCATATGTTATTTGGTATACCAATATACCTTATGATCTCGACTGTGAGATCACAAGGAGTGCCACACACACTTTACTTAAAAAGGTGTATAGCATCACGAGCCTCAAACCATAGTTTGAAACCAACCAATGGCTCAGAACAAAAATGGCCTTCTCAACATATTCATACGACGGCTAGAGAAATACTGTAGTACCAGGTGCCCAGGTGCATACACACATATAAAGAGGGCAATAAAAGTGCGGACTACCAAACTAACTTTGCTCTTGAATAATTTATATGGGGTTATAAATTCAAATTTCATTGCAAATTAGAAAAGGTTAAATTTAGTCTTAATTTTCATTAGATATCAATGGGAAGAAAGCAACAATTCACATCTATAAAATGTAGAACTTTGAAATCTCATTTGACAATTTTTACAACTGGCCTATGCTTCTCCCAGCTCCCACACACTTAGCATGGCAAAATTATAATAGTTTATTAAAAGAACGAAGCCTTGGTCCTGGAACTGATCTTTTGCAGTATCCTCCACGAGTGTATCTTAGATACACTCGTGCCTACGCATGAAAATCCCTTCTCCACAGGGCTGTGGGCAGCAACTGCTTGAAGACACTATGGGAGTTAGAGCCTCCCCCGTAAGAGATGCCTAGTCGGCGGGAGGGTAGTTGCCCGGTTGCCGAAAAAGGGGAATTTGTTATTACAATTCTTATATGCCTATTGTAATTTTCAAATGTTTATTATTATTATTATTATTATTTTATTAAAATTTCCATAAAATATTTTGTATTTTTAATCAAAACAATAATTTTGAAATGGTTTTATTATCAAATATAATTATATTCTTAAATATGTTAATTAATTTTAGGACTTTAATGACATTATTTTTTTGTTAGCAAATAAATATTATGGTTGCGGCAATTGGCACTTTCAATTGCCTATCTACACTCCCTATTAATTTTTTATTATTTTTATTTTCTAAATTGCCCTTATCTAATTTTTTTTTTTGTTAAAATCAAAACTTTAATCATGAACTTTAATCTTTGTTTATTTGCACTTCACATTATTAATTATTTCAAATTTTTATTTATATAATAATTCAAACCATTAAAATTATTCAAATTTTTTATTAATTGTCTTCTTGTAATACTTAATCTATATAAGGTCATAACAATAAATCTAATAAGGTGCATTTGTTTAATTTTAGAAAAAAAAATATTTTTATGAAGTAATTAGTTATATTACAATTAACTTATCTATTCATATTTTTAATATAATATTATTATCTCTGACTTTTTTATTCAGCAAAATTCTCCAGTACTTTTCTATTCTTTTTCTATTTTTTTTCCTTCGTTATTTTATGTTTTCTTCACAAGGTAAGTTATTGGTTATAAATTGTTATAAACCAAACTTTAATAGAATGTATCGTCCTAATGAATGAAATTATTTAGCCCTGGAGTTGAGTTCTTTTCATGACATGCTTTCGTTCAATGTTATATTGTACTATTGTAACCATAAATAATATTGTAATCTTCTAAAACTTAACGGCTAACAATAAAATTTTTATCGTAAGTGTAATCTTTCTTATTTTTATTAGAGAAATATCCTATTGCAGCAAAAAAAAAAAATATTAATATTTGAGTACAGATAATTAAAAGCAATACAAAGTTATATAATTTGAAATAATTAAAAAGGACTTTTGAAAAACATTCTTTCATTCCTTGAAATGTAATAATAAGTGATTAATTTAATGTATTATTCCATTAATTATGTTTTAAATAACAACAATTAGGGCAATTTGTTTGAGCTTATTTTAAGAAAAAATACTTTCTAATCAGAAGGCCTGTATAAAAATTTTAAGTTAATTAAGTTATTTCAAAACATAAAACTAAAAATATACTTTAGTGATATTTGTCAAATTGAAATGAATAAATTTTGAAAATAAATCTAGGGGTGTTCACCGGTAGGCCCGTGAATTCGACCAACTTGACCCGACCCAATCACAAAAATCCAAATTGAGTTCGGTAATTGGATCTATTCGAGTAAAATTTGATCAACTTATTCATTGTTCGAGTCACATATTGAGAATAAAAATAGACTCGTTACCCAATTTGTAGACCCGAACCCCCTCTTCTATTTTTATTTTTTATTTTTTGTCAAATACCATTAATCATTGATCAATTACAAATTCACACCCTTACAAATCCATACCTAGTATTAGATTAGATGACCCAAAAGCCAAAACACAAGAAGAAATCCTAGAAGCTTCACCTTAAGTGCTGCTATCCATCTCCTTCAACCTTATCGTGTCGCTACTGCTCCCTTCCATTTGCTGCTGCTACGGCGTTGTTGTGGGCAACCCACGTTCATTGCTCTGCTTCCGTTTGCTTCTTTGCTTATGTTGTCACGATTTCCATCACCCATTGCCAAATTCACTTGCTGGGAGAAGCTTTGCCGTAGGAACTCGCTACTACAAGTAGCACACCACCGCTACCTCGAGAGAGACCGCCACAAGGGAGAGGCCACCTCTAGGAGAGCATAAAAGTTTGCATCTCAATTGATGGTGAATGTTGGCTTTTGCAGAAAGGATGAGATTTGGATGGGTGAGATAAGAGACAAAGAAATAATCTTGGCAAGAAAAGATGGGTTTTGGGTATGAATGAAACAATGGGATTAGAGAGAAGAAATGTGTCAATGGGAAAAAGGAGGATATAAAAGAGAGAGAAAGGGAGGAGAGAGATGTGAGTGTTGCTTCTACAGAAAGACTGAAAGAGTGGTTGTGCTTTTTTTTTCTTTCTTTTTTTAATTTAATAACCTGAATACCCAACCCGATCTTATTTGATTGGGTTGGGTATAATTTATCCCTAAACCCAACTCAACTCAACCCATCCAAATCCTTAAAAAAAATCTATAAAAATTACATTATAATTTTTTTTCTAAATTTAAATAAATATGAGAAAGACAATATAGAAATTTGAATAATTTTAACAGTTTGAATTTTTATATAAATAAAAATATGAAATAAAAAATTTGAAGTGTAAATAAACAAAGATTAATATGCTAAATTAAAATATGACTTTAATTAAGCAAAATAGGTGTTAGGTCAGCCAACTTAGGAAATCAAAATTATGAACAATTAATAGAGAGTGTAGGTAGATAGGTAATTAGGAGTGACAATAGCCTCACCCAAATATTATATGTATTTAAAGTTAATTTTTTATATAATTATTTAGATTTAAGCATTCAATTATTTTTTTGAAACTTTTCTTGATACACCAAATATTTTGAAAACATACTCTATATAAAAAAATTCACTGCCATCAAATAATGTATTATTGTATTATATAATGAATTTAATATATTACTAGTGAATTGATAGTCATCTAAGTCACTATCAATTTATATTTTTATTTATATTTTAAGTTTTTTTAAAAATTAAGATAACTAAATATAGATGTAAATATGTATTTTTATATTTTTAAGTATTAATAATAATTAAGGGTCAAGTTTTGAAATGCAAGCCAGTGAAGACACTTTTTTGCCAAAAGTGCAACTTGGGGTGGAGGGGAGTTAACGTGAGATAGTTATTTCAATTTGGCATAAATTTTTATTTTTTTATAGATACTATAAAAAAATATGTTAATGGATTTTTAAAAAAAAATCAATATAATGAGGAGAGTCCAAAAATAGTTGAGTGTTATGAAAGTAATAGTAAAAGAGAATAGAGGAAGAAGAGGAAGAGAGAATTCTATTATTGATGTTTTCAAGGGAGTTGTCATACATGGAGCATCCAAAGGGCTATTTATAGCCAAAGGGTGAGAGATACAATATATGATCAAATAACTGATTATATGTAATCAAATCTTAACTGAATCAGGATAAAAATATGGACATCCTAGATTCAAATAATATTTTATAACACTCCCCCTTGGATGTCCATTAGGGATATGCCTCATTAAAATCTTACTAAGAAAAAATCCTTTAGGGAAAAAATCTTAGTGAAGGAAATAGAGTATAATATCCTCACAATGAGAACTGTCTCGTTAAAAATCTTATCAAGAAAAATCCAGTGAGACAAAAACCTTGATTAAGGAAAAATTAGTACAATATTTCTCTCCCTCTTCAAAGCATCATTTAAGGTCTTGGAATTAACGCATTCCGATCTTGTGTACTAGTTTCTCAAAGGAAGAAGTAGGTAGTGACTTGATAAATAAGTCTATGCATACTGCATTGTCCTCGTATAAAGTGGGAGTTTCTTCCTTATAAGATTATCCACATGACACTTGAATATATTGCTCTGTTGCTTTTCACATGTAAATAACTTGTTTGAGACTTGTATTAAAGTAGATCTAACAAATAGCCTGCATCTGCATAGTCAACTAATTGTAACTTGGATTCATATTAATAACCACATGTCAATCGTTCTACAGAGGTATATGTTTAACTCCATTCCAATGGCTCTCGAGCTAGTTTGGAAAGGAAATATACATGCTAATACACTTATAATGAATATCATATCAAGTTATGTATTATTAGCAAGATATAAAAATGCTCCTATGGCATTAAGATATGGTACTTCAAGACCAAGAACTTTATTACCTTCCTGAGGATGAATTAGGATACTTAATGGATGTGATTTATCCATATAAAATCTCTTAAAAATTTTTTCTGTGTAGATTGATTGACAAACGAACAGTTCATTTGTCAAATACTCGATCTACAGGTCGAGGCAAAATTTTGCCTTTCGATGACTTTTTATCACAAACTCTTCTTGTAGATTTTCTATGACTATGGGAACTTCTTTAGGAGTTCTAATAATATTTAAGTCATCAACACACACAGTAATTATAATAAATCAAAATGCAGATTTCATTATACAAACACAGGGGCAAATAGTATCATTCTTAAACCCCTTCTTGATCAAATACTCATTGAGGTGGTTATATTATATCCATCCAGAGTGCTTTAGACCATATAAAGATCTTTGCAACTTGATTGAATAGATTCCTTGGGAATGTTCATTAGACGTGTTTTAATCATTCAGGGGTTTTCATGTAAATATTAGTATCTAATAAACCATATAAATAGGCTGTGACAACATCCATTAGAAGCATATTTAGCTTATTATGTGCAAATAAGCTTATCAAATATTGAAATATAATTGCATCCACTACTGGGGAATACATTTCACCATAATCTATATCAGATTTTTGTGACAAACCTTGCGCTACAAACTGAGCTTTATAGCTTACAATCTAATTTTTCTTATTTCATTTTCTCACAAATATCCATTTGTATCCCATAGGTTTTACACCTTCTGGTGTTTGGACTATAGGTCTAAAGACTTCACATTTTAGAAATGAGTCTATTCCAACTTGCAAGGTGTAACATCCTCCACGACCTACGACTTCCGACCTTATCTCCAAGGTTCAAGTGAAATAAACAAGGTTTCCAATCCCCGACATAACTTCCAATTCGAATGAAATAGTCATGACTTTCGACTTTAGGCTTCAATTAAAATATGAAGTTTATATGATTTCCGACCTCCTAGCCGATCCCAAATAGAATGGACCCGAGTTCAGATCTCTCAGCTGATCTCCAAGTTCGACCACAATCTACACGATTTCCGAGCTAATCCTCCAGTTTCTAATACGAGGGACATTATTCTCGACTTCATTTTCGAGTTTCCAATAAAACGGATACAATTTCCAATTTTCGACTTATTGATAACTCCTTTTGATGAGTTATATTTTTAGTTAGTTTTTATTTAATTTAGGACGTATTATTTAGTTTTGTTGCTATTTTTATTTTATTTTAGTTAAGTAGTTTAGATTTGGTGCTATTTTCATTTTCTATTATTTTCTTATATTTTGGATACTTATTTTCGGTTTATTTGATTTATTGTAGATACAAGTGGGTCCAAAAGAAGTTGGAAGAAGCCAAGCCATGAATTCAGACTTCGCAAAGACTGCGGCGCTATAGCGCAAGCCAGTGCGCTACAGTGCATTGGCGCATAAGGAAGAAAATTTCCACATTCATGTTGCGCTATAGCGCAACCCAGCGCACTATAGCGCGCTCCCGTTTTGTCAAATTTCCTAGGTTTCACGTTGCGCTATAGCACAACCCAGCGCGCTATAGCGCGCCATCGGATTTCGCAAATGAGCCAAGAATTAAGGCTTGTGCTACAACAGAACCCTTGCTTATAGCGCAAGTCTGCTGCAGATTATCCATTCGAGCTGAGAGTTAAAGGAGGGACATACGCATTATAAAAGGGGGTCACACATATCACAAAGGGAGGCCTAGACACTCACACACCCTTCCGAAGACAGAAGACCTTTTCCAGAGAGATTGAAGGCGAAGATTCAAGGATTCCAGAGCTCAAGTTCAACACGGAGAGATCCACATTCTTGCGAATCTTTTATCACTCGCTAGAAATCTTTATGGCTTTTGTTTCTTTTATCTTCTCATCTTCATACTCTTTCATTGTTTTCTTTTATTCAGTTATGAACTAGTTTTCTTTTGCTAGGGCGTTAATGGACCCTTTTTGTATGACAAGTTTATTCATGGATTAATGTTAATCTTGTTTTCTATCTCTATTACTTAGTGTTTTTGTTTGTTCTTAATGCTTTTAATTGCTTGATCACCAATTAATTGATTCGGGGATTTACAATAACTCGAGAGAGGGTTTGTGAATAGAGCCTCTTAACATAAACACCGTGAACTGAGTGAAAACTAGAGATAGGCAAACGCGATTCGTGCGGTCAACATAGGAACCCATAGAGCTTCAACCTTTACCTAGATTAGTTTGTGCTAAGAGATTAGGCAATCAGTTTAGGATAAAGAGTATTGCTTGACCTCGAGAGAGGCTAGGAATAGATTAAGGGGAACCGACCATGAGTCAATTGGGATAGGAACAGATTAACAGAAATTCATAGTAAATGTGTCTGCAATAGGTGAAATTAATTAGCCCTAGCATCCATCCCATTGCATTTATCCATACTGTTAGAATTCTTTGCATTAGTATTTTTATTTATTTATTTTATTTTATTTAAATTTTAATTTCCTCATCAGTAATTTCATTCTGTCCAAATAGTTATTCCCTTAGACTATTTCGGTATTTGATCTATCCTTGTGGGAACGATACTTTACTTATCACTTTATTACTTGTACGATCTGGTGTACTTGCTGGAGTCGCACCACTTATCCTTCAAATTCCTAACCAAATGGATGTGATTCGATGTCTGAGTTTATCTATTCACTGATATCCGAACTTAACTCAAGGGCGTTCTAATTCCCATTTATATTTATGAATTTGAATTTGTAACCAACTTCCGAGATTATATACGTTCCGATTTCTGGGTACCTAAGTTTGTATGTCCTGATACTAACTTCCCAGCTTGTGTAACGTCCCCGACTTTCGAGTTTAAGTCGTTTATGTTTTATGATCTTGTCTTTGGCCGCCAATTTTAAGGTAAATTATGTGCTGTGATTTTCGATCTCATACTTTATGTTTCTAACACGATTTCCGATCTAATAACCTATTTCCAAGTTACTCAAGTTCCAATATCCAAACTAAAATCCAAGCTCGAATAAGATAGACTAGAGTTCCGACTTTACGTAGAATGGATACGAGTTCCGAGTTTATATAGAGTACAAACGAATCCCTTTTTTTTTGCGTGGAGAATAAGTAATGCCACATTTAACCACAAAAGAAGGGAAGCATGACTGGAAATCAGCCACAAGAATTTCAACTAATCAACACTCATAACCCCAACTACCTTCTTTATGTTTAAATCAGATTTTTCCTCCTTTATTGAGTTGATTTACACGCTTCTTTCTCACTTTACTTCAGTCTCACTTTCCTCTTCTCATTCTCTTCTCCTCTCAAAATCAACCTCCAACACTTAGCAAAACAACACATAAAAAGGTAGAGGTTTAATATTGTTCTTGATATTCTGATCTTGGGTGACTGATTCTTGGCTTTATTTTCTTACTCCTTAATTGATTAGTGGCTGAATATGTTGATGTTTGACTGGTTGTTGGCTGTTTGTGTGTTTAAAATCTGATTGATTAAGAAGTAGAAAAGGATGAGAATAAGGAGGTGTGAAGGGCTGGAGAACCAAAGTTCCTCGGTAGTCCGTACGGCAGAGTGTACAGCTCCGCCTACAGCCGATTAAATTCGATGAGACTATTTTTCTGTGAAACTAGACTTTCAGGGCTTTCCATACATATATCATATAAGGTTATTGAATTAGTATTGAGAGAGATATGAATTTTTGAAGTTTGACCTAGGAATCAGGACTTTCATCTGAGCAGCATGACTTGAGAAGGGTGTAACTCACTCTATACAATTCAAATTGACTGAAACTAATTTTGTTAGAAAGTTTACACGTAGAAGAATATCCACAATGAAATTCCGAGTTTGTTACGGTCCCATATGCTCCCAGTAGTTCAAAGAATTTACCTTACATTCTAACCGGGCTAAAGCAGGGCAGTTCGGGAAGGTCGAATCTCGGGGCTTATAACTCGAGCCCTACTAAGTCAAATGGAATGGATCTTTTTGAAAATGAAAGTTTGTTTTGTTAGCTTTAATATAAGACCAATTTCATATGATTTGAATTAGTTTTCAATTTTTACTGGATTTTTACCTTAAGTGTGTGATTCTGGCTAGCTATAGGGCAGGCCGGGATAAAACCTATATAACCTAAGCAATATTTATCAAAAGTAGATGGGACTAAAGAAGTTAGGAAATAGACACATAATACTTTAACATACCCAAAATTGAGGTCCAAATGAGTTAAAATGAAATTATGGCCTGAATTACAAAAATCAGGCTGAATGATTGTGCTGAGACAGTAACCCTATCTTAATGTATCTAATGCTCCTATGATGCTAAAGTTGAAGTTAATGTTGGATTATGAATGAAATGTTATGATTTCTTTGATAAGTTAGTATACTAAATATTGTCACTATTCATGGGAAAGCGGATACGTTCCAATATGCTGCCGAAATTTTGGTAAGACCTATGCAAGAGTTATAAGATACATGTGCATTTTCAAGAAAGTCAATAAGGTTATGTTAAGAGGAGCTTCTTTATTGTCATGATAAAAATTCCATAATGCTTGGGCCAGCCCCGGATAAAAAGTTAAGGGAAATAGAAAAAGTTAAGGGAAATAGATCGGTAGAAACATCGGGGAAAGTAAACCTGGCATTCCTATATAGGAACGAACTCGATCCTAATAAGCAAACTATTACCCAGGAGTCTAAAATGGCTAAGAACTCCTAGGGGACCAAAAAATGGAAAAAGTTTTTGAAGAATGAGATTTTGCATGGTGCATTGAATGGTCATTATATAAGGCTTATAGTTTGATTGTTATATTTACCTGTTATTGTATGATTATTTACTCTGCTCATTAATCTGTATCACTATTTAATAGTTTCTTCCATTCCCTATACTATCTCAAGTAAAACAGAACTTTACCTCGGACCAGACATTTTTCTTAAATTTATTGAAATTGGATAGTCTAGTGTACAACTCATGATTTACAATTAAATAAAAATCGAGGCAACTAATAATGAATGTGATGTCAGTTAGACATCATGTGTGAACCCTACTGAGAATTTCTGTAAATTCTCACCCCGTCTTGCATTTCCGCATCATTCTCAGACACTGGTGATGGACTCGACCGTTACCCTTTTCATTGAGATTCCCAACCTACAGCTCCACCATGATCCTTTCGCGACTCACTATATATAGCCAGTTCCTGCAATTTTTGTCTTTACCTGTTCAGCAACAGAAATTTGGTTGTTCCTCTGTTCCACCCTACATTTCACCCTGCTACACTATATTTTGCGTTCCCATTGCATGTGGCGCACCCTCCGCCAGCACCTCCCACACCAGCAGCACCTGCCGCTCCCGCTGATCTCGCACTAGAGTCTCCCCCATAGATGGTCCGCGACATATCGCTCAATTCTGAGAGCGACCCTTCTGAGGCCACTAGCTCGTCATCTTCCCCGGGACCGAGTATGGACTACTCCCCAGCCGAGTCCGGTGTGGCCAATGGCTACCTCACCGAGTAGGTCTCGGCCAGGGGCTCGTTCGTATAGCATGACCCTCTTTTGACAGCATGCAACTTTGAGTCATAGTCTTCGGATCATCTTAACTGATATGGGCCTTATATCTTTTGTTACGCCAGCCCACTTTTGTATCCTCTTTTTCATCTGTATATAAACTGAAGCGTTGGCTTATATATATATATATATATATATATATATATACGGTTGACAATACATTACTAATTCTTGTACTTCCTGTCATGCTTGGTTAAATATTGTTATGCTCTGTCATATTGGTCACGTCGATTATACTCAGCACACCGAGTCATCTGTTTGCAAAAAAAAAAAGAAAAAGAAAAGAAACTTGACGTGGTAAGAAATTAATAAGTATCAATACGGTAACACATTCTACTTAATTTCATGCTATGATTTAAGCATAATATTAAATGGTAGGGTGACAAGGCTTATTTCCATTTTGGCCAATCATCTCTACGACGATTATTAGCTCAAGATCCTCATTTTTATGCATAATATTTAGTGCTACATTTTATGCAAAGATATTGTTAACAATAATTTCTTGTCAGTTCTTTATTTTTCTTGTAGAGACATAGTTTATTGAGATCTCATCATCTTGACTACTTTTCAGGTGCCTGAACGTCTTCTTGCGTTTTAATTATATCAAAAATTTGGACTATAGGAGGAGTCTTTACTATGTCTCTATCCTTTTTTACACGAAAAGTATCACTGTTAGAATCATTTGCCTCCATAAAATCACTTGCCCCATTTCTTTTTCAAGGATTTTCATTTATGGAATCGATTGGGCTACGACGCTTCTGGCGTCTAATTGTCCAATAGGGATATTAATTGAATTGGGGCATTTTTAGCTAACATATATGATCTATCCTTTTCATATCAGGAAATGCATCTGGCAACTCATGCCATTCTTTGCAAATGTATAATACTTTGAACTTCTATTTCACTTTGCCTTGTTCAAGGATCTATATAGACTAAAAATGATGCATTCCAATTTACTTCCTTTTTCATCTATTTATTCCTTCCCTTAATGCTGGAAACATTATCAAACTGGCATTCTACAAACTGAGCCTTAAAGATATCTCTCATTTGTATTTCAAGAAATTAGATTATAAAGAGAGAGAGTCATATCCAACATATATTTCCAATTTTCTTTGGGATCCCATTTTAGTGTAATAATGTGGGGCAAACATATATCGCACTGCTGAAAATTCTTAAATGGGAAATATTGGACTGCTGGCCAAAAGCTAATTATAGGGGAAAAAATTGATGGCAACTTATTTGCCTTATATCAATAAGTGCTACAGCATGTAAAATAACATGCACTCAAGTAAAATTTTGGGAGATTGGTTCTCATAAGCATTGGTCTAGCAACCAATGTGAGGCATTTTATAAATGATTCTAGCAACCCATTATGTATATGAACATAAGCAACTAGATGTTTAACATTTATATCACCGGCCATACAATAAGCATTAAAAGCTTGAAAAGTAAATTCACTAGCATCATCAAGATGAATTATCTTAATTGGATTATCCAGAAATTATGCTCTTTGTTGAATAACTTGCGCAAGTAATCTCGCAAACTCTAGGTTGCGAGATAATAATAAGTATACATATGACTATTTCATAGATGCATCTATTAAAATCATAAAATATTTGAAAAGTATACATGGTGGATGAACTAGTCCACATATATCACCTTAAATTCCTTCTAGGAATTTAGGAGATTCAAATCCAATGTTTGCTAGTGATGGCCTTATAAGTAGTTTAATTTGAGAACATGCAGCACAAGAAAATTTATAAAATTGAAGAATCTTCTAGTTCTTCAATGAGTGCCCACATGAGTTTTCAATAATTTTTCACATTATTATTGCTTCCAAATATCCCAACCAATTATGCCAAATGATAAATTAAATCATTTGGGCTAGTAAACTTCTGGTTTACTATAAAATGTGTTCAATTGTACCAATATTAGTTAGTAAACTTCTAGTTTACTATAACATGTACTCAATTGTACTAATAGTAGTATAATATAGATTGAAAGAAAGTACAAATAATTTCTTTACTACAACTTTCTTTCTTAGAGCATAAATTGTAATATGGAGGTACTCATTACTTCCTTCACTGTTCAACCCATTATGATATTCATTTCAGCGAATATCTTTAAAACTCAATAAATTTCTTTAAGAAACAAGATTGTAGCTCTTCCGAAACTTACGCATATATTAAACTCAATAAATTGCTTTAGGAAACAAAAAATAGTAGCTCTTCCCGAGCTTATTAATATATTAAACTCAATAAATTTTTTCAAGAAATAAAATAGTAGCTCTTCCGGAGCATGCGACTATATTAAAACTCAATAAAAATTTATTCAAGAAATAAAATAATAGCTCTTTAGATGCCTTCAATCATCTAATAATGGTATTAAAATATATCTTGCTTTTAACAATAGTGTGCATACTTGTACTATCCATAAGACAGATATTTATACTATTTATCTTGATTATTTTCTTTAAAGAAATATATCAATATGGAACATGATAATTATAATAAAAAAAGAATAAATAGATATCGAGTACACTTGTACATGAGTATTCACATAACATTGAATAATAACAAAATATATATACATATATATAATAGCACTATCAATATTATCAATTTACGTTAATTGACGTAAATTTAAATCTGAAGTTATATTCATGTAAATCAACGATTTTTATTTCTCTATATCTCAAAATCCTTGAAATTTAAAAACTTGGATTTAAAAACACTTTTCAACAATAGGAGGTTATCAACGACTTAGATTTTAAAAGAAAAATAACAATTTGAAATTTGTAAGAATGTAAACTTGAATTTAAAAGCATATTAACAATTTAAACATTCAAATATAGTAACTCTAATTGATACTTGATAAAGATCAAGCAAAATGTCTCTAAGTACAACAAGTACGTGACCAATGTACTTTGATGCCATTATGATAGCATTTACTTTTTTCTAACTCAATCATGATTTTGATTGGAATCATGACCTTTGCCACTGCAGGAGCTATAATTTGTTACATTCACTTCATGGAATGGAGTAGAGCCCACTGGGTGGATTTTATATTTTTTCGTGGGCAACATATTATTTTGTGGGTTAATTGCAGTTTACCTCCCTGCATTATTGGCTATGTGTACTTTACCCCCTACATTTTAAAAATATGCAACTCGACACCTTGTATTTTCACAATGTGCATTTTGGCCCCTTCTGTTAATTTTTTCATCAATTATAAACAAAAATGCAGGGTATCAGGTTGCCCATTTTGGAAAGTTTAGGGGGTCATTTCACACATGGCTTAAAATTTCAAAGAGTATAGTGCACTTATTTGGGGTCAAAGTGCACACTATGAAAATGCAAGGTGTCAAGTTACACATTTTAAAAATATAGGGGGTAAAGTACACATGATTTATAATGCAGGAGAATAAACTATAATTAACTCTTATTTCATTCAGCCATAATAAGGCTTGAAATTAATTTAAAATATTTTGTAAAGCCCTTTACTCAATGTTGCTATGGTAGGAGCATATTTGAGGCATGAAAAGTAGAGAATGTCTTTTTTTCTAACATATCTCTATTAGTAATATCTCCTCTCATAATTTAAATTGGGAGATAATTCTATAGTATTGCAGTATTATATTTACTAATAGATTTAAAATCTTGCAATCCGCAAATAAATCCAATTCATATATTTGCTTCAGGCAGCTCTAAAGATCGATAAGATCTTTTAGAATAAAATATAAAAATATTAATCCTTCGTGAAAGTGACAATGAAGGAAAAACAATGCCTTTGTGCAATCCTTCTAGGATACAACGTTTCCTTATTTTAATGGTATATTCAAGATCCATTGAATCAAGATAGATTTTGCGCAATCTTACTAGGATACGATGACATTTTCTTGTTTAATAGTGTTTCCATGACCCATTGAATCAAAATAGATTTTATGCAATCCTACTAGGATGCAATATTTCCTTTTTTAATGGTGTCTCCAAGACCCATTAAATCAAGATCAATTTTGCGCTATCCTTCTAAGATGCGATGTTTCATTATTTAATGGTGCTTTCAAAGCCCATTGAATCAAGATGAATTTTATACGATCCTACTCAGATACAATATTCATTATTTAATGGTGTTTTCAGGACCCATTGAGTAAATATAAATTTTAACATCTATAATTCAAGACAAATATGTCTTTCACTAAACAACAAGTCAATAAGAATCACAAATTCATGATTAAAAGAGCTTGACATGGTTAGAGTGTCTTATCTCAAGCTTTCACTTTGTTAAAATATCTTATCTCAGGCTTTCACACGAATAGTAGAGTCTCGTGCTGATAACGTGTTATGAAAATAACAGTAAAAGAGAATAGAGGAAGAGGAGGAAGAGAGAATTCTATTATTGATGTTCTCAAGGGAGTTGTCATACATGGAGCACCCAAAGGGCTATTTATAGCCAAAAGATGAGAGATATAATATATGATCAAATAATTGATTCTATTTAATCAAATCTTAACTAAATCAAGATAAAGATATGGACATCCACATTTAGATTCAAATAATATTTCATAACAATGAGGAGAAATTTCGTTTATATATATATATATATATATATATATATATATATATATATATATATATATATATATATATAGTATAGATATATTGTAAAACTCTTTAAATGATGTGGTAACAAATTATTTGATGTGAGTGTAAATTTTTTTTGTAACGGGATTCTCTAAAGTGAAAATCCCTCTAAATTGAAAACGTAAGGGATTGTTTATCTTTGATTTGATAAATTACATCGTGTGTAAGACTCATCAAATCATTCAAAGATGGATACACTCACTTTAGAAATTTAAAAGAATTCTAACTTTAAAAGATCAAGATCCAGCTTCGTTATATTGACGATGTATACTGATTAAATATATAAATAATTTAATACATCAAATTATCTTAAAAGTTTAATTGATATGCATTGATAGTCTAAAAGAGTCTTACAGTATCATCCAATCACATATTTATATTTATAAGATTTTTAAGGTAGTAGGTGGTTAAGTCAAACACTTTTAATTTGTTGATATAGTAATATATAATTAGATATACGTATAAAAATTTTTATACTAGCAGCATATATAAATTAAATCCTTAACCTAATTTCAATAATAATGATAATGAGAAAATTCATAATGAAAATTAAGGAGTTGATACCAATAAAATATTGGTATCGTATGTTTAATATCCTATATAATGATACATTAAAGGAGAATATACAGTTTAGAATTCTGTCATGTGACAATTATATGATCTAGAATTCTATCATGTGGTAATTAATATTAAAATAAAAATATTTTATTAAATTTGACATAGGAATCATTATTTGATTGTCAATAATCTAAAATTAATTATTATTTAATGAATAATTAATTTCATAATTTTTACATAACCTAGAATTTTGCCATGTGACAATTACATCATCTGGAATTTTGTCACATGGAAATTAATATTAAAATATTTTATTAAATTTGACATGTAAATTATTACATGATTGTTATTATTCAATGAATAATTAATGTCATAATTTTTTCTGATTTTGACATTTAAAAATATCTCAACTTTATAAATGAAGAACTATGCAGAGAAAAGTGTTGTGCTTGGGGTGTATTTCTCTTTTCTTTTTTGTTTTGAGTTTTTCCATGATTTTTCTAGAATTATACTATTTGAATACATTAAAGATTTTTTTTTCCATGATATATAGGTGAGAAGCGGGGAAGAATTAGAGAACTAACATCAATGATACAGAAGATATTCAAGATTTTCGAAAATAATGTGGAGCTCAATTTTGAGAAGGTCAATAACCCTTGAACAAATTGTTTTTTGTTTCTTAAGCCTAAAAAGGAAACCTCAAGATTGAACCTTCAACTAAAGCTTAGTATACATTTACCTTCTTCTTTTTCTATATTATACATTTCCATTCTTATCATTGAAAATTAGAGAGTAGAAAAATTATGTTTGTTTAGATATTTTTTCATTTTGACTGATGACCTTTTTCCCTTAATTGATTTTAATAACTTGAGTGTTGGGTTTAATGTTTTGATGATGAGTATTTTATTAATATGTTTAAATCTGATGTTAATATTGTTTGATTATCTTCTTGTTAAAAGAAAATATTATGTTTCATAGTTTCCTTATTTATCTCATTGAAATTACTCTTCTCTTGATATATAAATCATTCATAAAATAAATCTGATTCCTAGAATCTTTCTAATATGTTTTTTACTCAAAAAACCAAGATTAGGGAAGTAAATTAGGAAGCTAACGGTCACATGGCTGCATTATTGCTTGGTTGTGCAACAAGAGAGAAACAGCAACTAAACCAATAACTAGGGGTTAGGAACTAGCAACCACATATCAGGAACAACAATTACGAGAAAATTGATTGGGCAAGTCCTTTAGACCAAACTTAAGCCAAAATCTTAAATTGATTGGGCAAATCCTTTGGATCATACTTAAGCCAAAATCTTCTCCAATGGCTAGTAGTCATCAATAGCTCATCATCTATATAAAGCCTTGAAGAATGAAGAGGAAGACACACCTCAATCAAGAAGAAATATTGAGAAATTACCTTGCTCTATATCTTATTTATCATAGCTCATAGGCTTTGCATATAAATTTGCTTATCTTCTCTTGAGAGAGCTTGAAATCTATTGTAGCTCAACTCTAAGAGCATCCCTACCTTGTGATGTTACCTTATTTTAGTTGAGATAGGGGGAGGTTTGGTGGTTTTTTTGTGAGAAAGAAGCCATAGTCATACTCTAGGTAGAGGGAGGTGGTGTCCTTGTAAGAAATAAACCATTGTATACTCTACTTAGGAATTGGATAAAGAAAAGTTTATCAAAATCCTTGTAAGTAAAAATTTGAGAGTGAAGAAAAATTCTAAGCAATTGGGAACTAGACATAGGTCACATATTGTGGCTAAACCAATATAAAAATAACTTATGCAATCTTCTCTTACTTCCTCATCTCTTTTAGTTTTAGCGTTTGTTTATGTTTAAATTATTTTCACTTTTATTATGATTTTTATTTTTTAATTTTCTGTTATTGAATTGATTCACCCCCTTCTTAGTTCCTTCATTTGGTATGAGTATGCTAGTACATAGGTATGAGTTATTCACCATGAAAGAAGAGGAAAATATTGATGAGATGTTTGAGAGGTTCTCAAACATTGTCAACACATTTGATGCTCTTGGAAAGATGTACACAAATAGAGAATTGATAAAAAAAAATTCTACGAGGTCTCACCAAAGAATGCCAATCAAAAGTGGCTGCAATCTAAGAAGGACGTGATCTCAATTCCATGACCTATGATAACGATGACTTAAGAGGTAACCTCATTATTTATTAAACTACTTTTCTTAACGAATTGTATAATGAAAACTGGAACAAGAAAGGAGATGTTTGAGAGGTTCTCAAACATTGTCAACACATTTGATGCTCTTGAAAAGATGTACACAAATAGAGAATTGATAAGAAAAATTCTACGAGGTCTCACCAAAGAATGCCAATCAAAAGTGGCTGCAATCTAAGAAGGACGTGATCTCAATTCCATGACCTATGATAACAATGACTTAAGAGGTAACCTCATTATTTATTAAACTACTTTTCTTAACGAATTGCATAATGAAAACTGGAACAAGAAAGGAGTTGCACTAGAAGTCTCTACAAGCTCAACCAAGAGGAAGAAGATGATGAGGGAGGTTATATGAGTAGAGATGAAGAGATGGTGCTCCTAACCAAAAGACTCTATGAGCTCAACAAGAAAAAGTATAGGCCAAAGAGGAGACAAAAATTCAAAACAAAGAAGAAAGTTATGGTTGCAAATTCCACTTGGAATGATAGTGATGAATCCTCATTTGGAAGTGAAGAAAAAGAAGAAAAGGACAAGATAGTCAACATGTGCTTCATGGCAAAAAGTGAGCAAGAAAATGATGAAGTAAGTAATCTTGACAGTTTATATGATGAGTTATATGAGGATTTTCAACCATTACTTAACAGTTCTATGAATTTGTCTAAATTATATTTTGCTATAAAATCCAAATATGATGAGGCTTTTTTTGAAATGGATAAATTGAGAAAGGAGGTTGATCTTTTAAAGTTAGAAAATGCTTCGAAAGAAAATGAACAAAAATTGTTTCATAAGAATGTCTCTTTAAAAGAAAGGGTTGATGAGCTAACTAAAGGTCTTGCAAAATTTGTGAAAGGGTAAGAGAATTTGGATACTCTTTTGAGATCACAAAGATGCTCACTTGATAAGGCTAGACTTGGTTTTAAACAATTTACAAGTCAAAAATACTATAGAAATTTCTTTGTGAAACGAAGTGCTTCTAAAACCTCTTATATGACATGTAATTATTGTGGACAAAAAGGACACATTTCACACACATGCATGTTCTGCTAAGTATAGTTCCAACAAGATATGGGTTCCCAAGGTTACTAAAAAACTATCATCAAGCTCTAACCCCCAAGGACCCAAAAGAATTTGGGTACCAAAAGCAAAATCTATTTTGTAGGTGTGTTTGAAAAAAGACATCAAGGAACAATGGTCCCATAGCATTGATGCTTATCTTACATAAAAGGAGTTAGCCAATTTTATCTCTAACAAGGTCAATGGAGGAAGAATATCACATTGGATATAATTAAAAGAAGGATAAGTTTTGGAGTTCGTAAAATTAATATAAACTCATCTTACATAATTATGTGCTTTATGTGTTTTTCATGCATGAATTTTTAATTGTGTTTCTATATGATAAAAATGCATGAAATGATGATTTTATATGATAATTATGTCATTTACATGTGATTGAAGCCATACCTAAACCTTTCCTAAGTCTTTATTTTGAAATCTCATGATATTAAAGTTTGCTATCAAAAGCAGCAACTACATGTGTTTTACTAGGCAAAATCAGAAACCGTTCTGCGATTGCTATATCTAGTTGTTCCTCTTTGGACTTAAACCCATGTTATGTCACTCTAGCTGCACCATCAATGAGGGCAAACTTGTCTTTTTAGGTGTTTTGAATTAGTTCTTTTTTGTTTTTTGAAAAAAAGAAAATCAGCGTCCCTCACTCTCACCTTCACGATCTCTTACTCTCCACGGTTGGAACCCATACCTCCCAAATCTTCAAATCCATCAATCCAATTTATCTAAGCTTAAACTCAATGGGTTCACAAAATCAAGCATTACATCACTTGTTTCATGGGTTGAGATGCTGCAATGCCATCTATTGTTTATGAATTGACAACACCGCGCGCTCTCTTCTCCGGCAACCCGTCAGTGACACCCCAACACCGAGATTGCGAACTATCTCTTTTGCGATCTCTGTTGAATTAGTGTCAGCACACCCAATGCTATAACGCTGATACGTCTTGAACCCATGGCTTCTAATCTGATCTGGTTTCCATAATTGGTATATTTGTCAATTGTTGGATTGAAACATTGCTGCTTACTCTCTGATGTGTTATCCTTTCATATGCTATGGTTCATATTTAACAAAGGGGTATGTTAAAGTTAAGAAAGAAGAGAAATGCTCTAAGAAATTCGAGGTCCAATATGAAGCATGATAAGTAACTTCTAAATTAAATTTGCTGAACATGTTTCTCGAGTTTTGGTAATTTATCAATTGATAAATTGAGTACTAAATGACTTGCTCTTTTGAATAATTGGCCTACAGTATGGTTGCTTTTTAGTAGTTTGATTCTTGCGTTTGCTTATGTTATGAGATTGCAATGTTTGTTTTATTTCGAGGAGCGGACCTCCATACTGGATAAATGATCTTATTATCTCCTCTATTCGATTGCCTTGAATTATTCTCTATTCATTAGTGCTTAAAGTTTTTAATCTGATTTGAGTTTGTTGCCACTTTGGTATGGTCTAGATATGGTATTTGTTGTTTAAGCTATCCAGACACATATACCCGTAATTGGAATAAATTTCTATTAAAAATTTGATTCTTGCTTATGTGAAATCTTTTCCTTTTGCATTAGCTTTGGCTAAGATTTATTCCTTCATTTGGTGAAATATATCATGAAAGTTCTAATATATAATGGAGATGTTTACTTGAAGGCTTCGTCGATGCTATTTGAGAAAAAAAATGAATCACTTGCAATAATTTTCTTTTTGAACAGAGGAGTTTTTGATGATGAATAGTTACCTTATATGAAATTTAAGAGCTGGAAAATTCTTTGGCTATTATATTACACTTGACTTTTTTGATGCTGAATGGGAAGAAAGAACATGTTTACCAATTTCAAGCATGACTTAAAGGAATTCATGTAAGAGCAAGTTTTTATGGATTAAGGAGGAGCTAGCAACAAGAAGAGTTATAGATTAAGGGGGAGTTTTCTCTAAACTCTCAGTCTATGAATATATTTGCTGCAAATTCTGAATTTAATTAAACATGAGATATATGATTTGATTATTGTTTTCCAAATCTTCCCATCATGCTCAAATTGTTTATAATATTTCATAATGGGATCATCATCAAAAAGGGGGAGAATGCTAGGTTTAATATTTTCATGATGAGTATTTTATTAATATGTTTAAATATAATGTTAATATTGTTTGATTTTATTCTTGTTAAAAGAAAATATTATGTGGCATAGTTTCCTTATTTATCTCATTGAAATTATCCTTCTCTTGATATATAAATCATTCATAAAATAAATTTGATTCTTGGAATCTTTCTAATTTTTCACTTAGAAAACCAAAATTAAGGAAGTAAGCTAACGGTTATATAGCTACATTATTGCTTGGTTGTGCAACTAGAGAGAAACAACAACTAGACTAGTAACTATGGGCCAAGAACCAGCAACTACATATCCGGAGCAGCAACTATGCAAAAATTGATTGGACAAATTCTTTGGACCAAACTTAAGCCAAAATATTTTCCAATGACTAATAGTTATCAATGGTTCATCATCTATATAAAGCCTTGAAGAATGGAGAGGAAGACACATCTCAATCAAGAAGAAATATTGAGAGATTATCTTGCTGTATGTCTTGTTTATCATAGTTTATAGACTTTACACTTAAATTTGCTTATCTTCTCTTGAGAAAGTTTGAAACACATTATAACTCAAATATAAGAGCATCCTACCTTGTGAGGTTACCCTATTTTGGTTGAGATAGGGGGAGGTTTGGTGGTGTCTTTGTGAGAAAGAAACCATAGTCATGCTCTAAGTAGAGGGAGGTTTAGTGGTGTCCTTATAAGAAATAAAACACTATATACTCTACTTAGGAATTGATAGAAAAAAATTTATCAAAATCCTTATAAGCAAAAATTTGATAGTCAAGAAAAATCCCAAGCAATTGGGGATTAGATTAGGTCATATATTGTAGCTAAACTAATATAGAAATAGTTTGTGCAAACATCTCTTTTATTTTTAGCATTGTTTATGTTTAAATTATTTTCAATTTTATTATGATTTTTATTTGAATTTTTATTTTATAATTTTCTGTTATTGAACCAATTCATCCTCCTCTTAGTTCTTTCTTTGAGAAATTTAAGATGATCAAGATGAAAATTTATATTTTATTTATTTATTTCACAATATCGTGAACTGCACATGCATCATCTAGCCTATTGTGAGATATTCCTTTTGACCAAGTAAATTTTCAACCAAAGAGTGGGAGATCCATGATGTTCATACCTTTGATCCAGTCATAAATCATCCAATGGTCTTCACAATTTTCCACCATTAAGAGGCAATATTTGTCATAGATATGGAACCTACGGTAGGGGGTTGAGGAAGAGGATCGAATGAATTAAATGGTTGTCACCATTTCAGGTATGATTATCATTATTATTATTATTATTATTATTATTTGGTGAACTGGGTGTGATTATTAACTAAGAAAAAAAAATAAAAACTGTCGTGGAAGGGATAGTAAGAATGACCAAAACATGTGAGATAATTTGTTTATAGAAGTTATAGTCTTATTCTCAGTTATTTTATAATTTTTTATTCTATAAAATAATTGTGTGAATTAATTTTCATTTTCAATTATTATCATATAATAAAATCTGCATGTATAATTAAGAGGCAGAAATAATTCACGTGACCTATTAGGGGCCTACACCCTAACCTACTTAAGATTAGGTTTAGCCTAACATATTTAATAAAAAGTAATAATATACCTTCCTAAAATATTTTCCTAATCATCTTCCTACTTTCTAACTAAGAAATTTTTTTTTTTTTACATTTTTAAGATATAAATGTATTTGAAAAATATTCAATATTTTCCATATTTATTAATTAGGAGAATTACTAAGAGTCAATGTTTTAGAAAAATGATATATCCTCCTAATAATTCTCCTAATTAATAAATATTTAAATTATTGAATGTTTTGTAAATATATTTATTATCTTGAAAATACAAAAAAATTTAATATTTTCCTTATTTAAAAATTAGAAAAATGATTGAGAGAATATTTTAGGAGGATATATTATTACTCTTAATAAGAAGGCAAGTCAAGGTTTTCTAAGAAGTTCATTTACTTACATGAGTCAAGCTACATGACTTGGGAAAATTTTATAAGATTAATTTATATATATTGACAGTATAAAATAACTTTACATTGTCATCTAATAGAAATATATGAAAGTATTAAATCATGCTAGATAACTACTCAATATAATAAGGGACCCATTATGATTTGACATTTTTTTACATTTTTATTGGATAACAATATAAAATTATTTTATATTATCAGTATACAAATTAAACTCAACTTATTATAAGATTAATAAGTCGATCTATTTAGTTATTACTATAACTATTTATATAATGGAATTTTTTATATAATTAATTTTTAATAAAAATATTCAAATTTATAAAAGAATTTCAATACTTATTTTCTATACATCTTTTTTCAAAGGTTTTTATCTGTTAATCTGTTGATCTTTTAAAATACCATATTTAAAGAACTTAATGTAATGTAGGCTTTTAGATTGATTTTAAGTCAGATCAAATTTTTAGAAAAATAGACTAAGTGTATTTGGTTGTATTTTTTTAGTAAAAAATTGTTTGTTATTAAAAAAATTAGTTTTTGTATATTTGATTAATTTTTTAAAAATAATCATAATCTTAAAAACATATATTTTTTAACTTTTTCTGTAGGAATTGAAAAGAATAATTTCTGAAAAAAATAATTTTTAATTTTTTTAATTATATATAAAATTTAAATTTTATAATCACTCTTTTTAAAAATTGAAATAAATATATCCTAAATCTTTAAAAAAAAAAATCATATATGTCATGTAAATCCTAAATGGAGTTATCTTTTGTCTTTTAAGTTACCTTGCATCTGCCCCACATGACAAAATTCACGAGCTACATGCCGAAGTCAAAGCATCATACATGCCACATCTTTATAGTTAAGTACTCCTTTAGTTTCTGAAATTATATGTGTACTTTATTTTAGTTTTTGAAATTTGAAAATTAACTCTTTAGTCTCTGAAGTTGCATTTTGTTAGTCACTTTAGTTCTTAGTTAATCAACCGTCAATTAATTATTACGATTTTGCTGATATGTCATGTTAAGTGACATGTCAGTATGCCACATAGTACAATATTTGACGTGGCATATCATGTGGTGAAACACTATGACAATCTCTGATGTGGCATGTCACATGGCATAGCTCTTTGACGTGGCATGTTGACGTGTTATCAATTTTAAATTAGTTTAAGTTAGTCCCTGAAATTTCTAAATGTGTCAAAATAATCCCTGAAATTTTTAAAACGTATCAAAATAGTCCAAAATTTTTAAATTTCTCTTCTCCTCCTTCACAAGCTCTAAATCTTTAATTTTTTCTTAAACCCACTAATTTGTTTTTCAGATCCTCCCTACATAGAAGTTTATGCATCTTATTAAAGTGACAAGTAAATTTAAATAGATTAAGATTGATAAATTACAAGATTATTGACAATTATTAAATTCAAACTCAACATTTAAATAAATTTGATTAACATTCTAAATATTTATTTAGTCCCGTTTAATTTAAGATTTAAAATTTAGGATTAACTAATTTAAAATTCAAAATAATTTATAATCAAAAGTCTTTTAAAACACGTCACGAGAAAATAGTGAAGGATTTGGTAATTAGATAAGATCATAATTTAAAACTTCAATGCAATTGATATATAAAAAGAATTTTCTAAAACTACAATTTTAAAGAACGATTATTTTTCTCGAAACAACTGTTTTCAAACATGCACTTAATAAATATGTTTGTCATAAAAACTCCATCAATGTGGCCTAATCAAAACCAATATCAACTTTTTTTCTTTTAATTAAAAAAAATATAATTTAAGGTAAGAAAAATGCTTAACTTAATTTTGCCATAGAGAAGATGTTCAAATTCATTAAATGTCCGTCTATATAAATACTTACAAATAACTAATTAATAAGATAATAATAAATTAAACTCAACTTATAATAAAGTATGAGTAAAAGATCAATTAAGTAAATGAATTCTTGGTGAGTGAATGATGGCTAATTAGTCCGTATATAGACGATAACTTGACCATGTTCAATATTTTGAATATTTTAAAAATTTTCTTTTAGTGTTCTATTACTTTTACCTTTATAATCTATTCTTTATTAATTTTTATTGAAAAATTAATATTTTATTTGTTTAATTTTTTATAAAAGATGTTAAATTATATTTTTTTACATAAGTACACCTATTAGTATTTGTTAAATCTAGAGGTATTCTTAAATATGAAACTAGAATGAATTATATTAAAATTATTTATTATATTTTATTATTTTATTTTTATATATTCTCCTTCTATTATTCTATGTAAGGAGGATCTAGTTTAGGTAGGATGTGGAAATGAGAAAGAAATTAGTGAGTTTAAGAAAGATTAAAGATTTAAAGCTTGTGAAGGAGAAAAGGAGAAATTTAGAAATTTTGGACTATTTTGACATATTTTCAAAATTTCAGGGACTATTTTGATATATTTTAAAAATTTTAGGAACTAATTTGAACTAATTTAAAATTGATGCCATGCGACATGCTAACGTACCATTTAACACGACACATCAGTAAAATTATAATAATTAACTGACAGTTAACTAACTAGGAATTAAAGTGATCGATAAAATATAATTTCAGGGATTAAAGAGTTAATTTCTAAATTTTAGAGGCTAAAATAAAGTATGCATATAATTTTAGAAACTAAAATGATACTTACCTCCACATCTTTAATTTCCTCAATGTTTCATTGGAAGACGTAAAGGCTAACCACTAGTTATTTTATTTTATTTTTATCGACAACTACTAGTTATTTTAAAACTTTTAATAAAGAACTTAAATATGAACTTGGACTTTTTTAGCAAGAATACACATTTTTTTTCATGTACTTCATGGGGCCAAATAAATAATTGAGTTCATTCATATATTAGTCCGTTCTTCTTTTTGTGACTAATATCGAAAAGAACTTTTTTATCTGGACTAATTGAAAAGTTAATAATAATAATAACTTTGCGCGGCCTTTATTGAAAAGTTAATAACGACTTTGCTCCACTTTTATTCATGCATGCTGACACAACACTTATCTCTTTTGGTAGGTACAACATACTGCTGGTGTGTTTAGCATAACACATTATCTATGGAAGGATAATGTAATATAATATATTATAATTTTATTTATTATTTGATATAATTAATATGTTGTATAAATTTATTTATTAAATATTTTTTATATATTAAAATAATAAATAATTTAATTTATTTTAAAAAAATTATATTAGGTCTGATTAATTTTTGATATATATAAATTTTTTTATTTTTTTATTTTTTAATATATTTTATCAAAAAATAATTATTAAATAAATAATAAAAAATAAAAATTATATAAATAAAAAAATAACATTATTTAATAAAAAATTTAATAATAAATAAATATTTTTAAAAAATAAGAGTTATAAAATAACTATTTAAATTAATATAAAAATATAAGAATAAAAATTTATTAATAAAATATATAAATAATATTTAGTATAACTTTAATTATATATAATAAAAAATGTAACTAAATATAAAGATATGATATTAGATTTGTTTAAATTTTGATATATAAAATTTTTTTCTCTATTTCTCTCTCTCTCTCTCTCTCTCACATACACACAGACTCACTCATATTTTTTATATTATAAAAAACATTAAAAATAAATAAATAATTTTTAATATAAAATTATATTTATATATAATAAAAAATAATTAAAATAATTATAATAAATATTTAAAAATTATATTTATCATAATCTCTTTTTCTGATTATATTATGTATAATATAATATCTTATACAATAACATACTAAATATTATATGTATTAAATTTTTATCAAGCTTTATACAATCAGACTTTTTATTATCAATCAGTATCGTATTAGATCCTATACTATCAGGCATGCCAAATGATCCTACCAGTCACCTACAATCCTCTCTTTCTATTAAATTTCAATCCTTTTGCTGCGAGTGAGAAGCTTTACAAAGTTATTCGTTGTATTAAATAGATATGCATCTCTTTCTTTAAACAACACATAATATAAACTTTTTTATTTTTTATTTTTTAATAATTTTTTAATCTACTTTTCTTCATTTGTAGCCGCAACTTTTTCTCAACACCTCACAATTCAGCAAAGAGGAAAGGAATAACGTAATGCCTTTAAAATTTAAATTTCTTTGTGCAAGACAAGGGGAAAACAAGACTACTATAAAATTACATGATAAGTTATGATTTATTATATTTTTTTTCCAAAATAGCAGTATGATATTGCATTTTCTTCTCTGCCATTTATTTGTCTATCGAGTAATATTTTATTAGCTATTGAATAAAAAAAATTTAAATGTATGTGCATGTTTTAATATTTGAACTATTAACTTCTAATTAAAAGTTGGGATATTTTTATGATTTTTAAAATAGAAATTAATTTTAATATACTGACAGTATAAAAAAAATTTTACACTATAATCTAATCAAATATTTCTATTTGTAAGACTTTTAAAGTAATGAGTAATTAAATCAAATATTTTTGCTGATATTATAATATATGATTAGATGTCTATATAAAAAAATTTTATATTAACGGTGCATATAAATTAAATTCTTTAAAATATCTCTATAAACATTATTATAAAATTAAGTCATGAATAAAAGTTAAAAATACTACATATAATAATAGATGCTTTTTTGTATTATATAAATATACTTTTTTATCTGCTACTATTAGTAGAACATTGTCTATGCGATGTATGAAATATTATAGAAAAATAAATAAATAAATAAATAAATAAATATATATATATATATATATATATATATATATATATTTATAGTGTGAGTTATCATAAAATAATGATAGTTTTTATGGAAATTTACAATTTTAACACTTTATAATTAAAATAAAAAAGATAAAAATTAACGTTGATTAACTGCCAACGTCAATTTTTTTTATGTTGTCATATAATTTTTATTGCATTGTTATTGAAAATGTTTGACTTTTAAACTAACAATCTAAAAAATTATACAAAATATAATAATATATAATATTAAATGTTAGGATAAGTAACTGTATACTAATAATATATTAAAATTAAATAAAAAGATAATTAGCTTTTGTTATTTAGACAATCATAAAAAGAATTAATAGAAAATTAAACATGTCAATATTGTAACTCACTAATTGCCTAATAGTATGCTACTGTGATATTTTATCATGAGGTTCTTTGATTTAAAATTTTTTATACATAATACATTAGCATATTACTTTATCACATTACAAAGTATCATTGCAATATACATGTCTATGTTGTCATTTGAAGCTAACACAAGACAACATGTCCTTTTAGAATTTCGTAAGTGGACTTTCTTTTTTTTATATATTATGAGATATATTATTTTTAATTCTTTGGCCAAAAATTGTTATGATGGTATAGAAAATTATATCAGTTCTTTTATTTTTAGAATATCTTTACAGGTATTGTTATGAGATTAAATCCTAAACCACTGTCACAGTTAAAAATCCCAGCAATTATTTTTTCCGAAGGTTTATATTAATTATTTTGTCATGATTTAAATTTAAAATCTATTTTCTATAATCATTATTTAGGTAACAAAATTGATTAAATTATTTTAAATAATCTTAATACATATTTTTTCGATATTTTATTCTCAAATTATGAAAAAAAAATTTATTATAGATTGTCACATGACAACATATATTTTTAAAATTTTGTTGATTAATTCTCTATGCATTATATAGACTAATTTATGTTGAAATATATAAAGTTTATCATATTAAAAGTGTGTAATTAGACAAAAAAGTTTAAATTAATACAAATAATTATAAATTATACATAGTTTTTTTTTTTACGTGCTAAATTATAGGAAAAAATAAAAATAAATGCTAAGTAATGCCCGTGCTTTGGTTAAGGTAGATGGCCCAGATAAAAAAGCTAGCTACACTTTGCTCGTGAAAACATAATCAAACAAAGTAACTTATACATGATACATTGACGAAGTAAACAAGCTAAAGATATAAAATACTAAAGGTGACTTTCCCTTCATAAGATCTTTAGATACTTCATCCATGGTTGGGCGAGATTGTGGACTTTGCTTCAAGCAAGTAAGGGCCCACTTTGCAATCAAGATGATATCCCCAACAACTGAGTCCTTAGGATGAGGAGGCCGTTGGTCTATAACATCAACCAATAGCAAATCGTAAGTCACCGATGCTGTAGATGATGACAACAATGATGCGGTGAGATCTCCTGGATGCTTTCCCATAAGTATCTCCATACAAAGTACTCCAAAATTATAAACATCACATTTCTCAGTCACTTCCATTGTCTGACAAGCTCTACAATAAATTAAAATTTTAAAGTTAAACATAAAGCAATTTATAGTTTTTGGTATGAAAAACAAGTTTAGCGATTTGTATTTTCTAAATGGATTTTGATATTTAGCATATCACTTGTTTGCTTCACGTTTTGCATGCTCCACTCTTGCTTTGGGATTAGTCTAGTCCAATTCCTCTATGGCTCAACCAATCTCTCAACAGTGTATTTGGAATGTATAAAAAAAAATGAAAATAATTTGATTTAAAAATTAAATCTTATATTTGGGTATTTTAAAAATAAGAAATAAATTAATTTTTAATTTTTATGAAATTTGATTTTTTTTGTAATTAAAATTCTATCAAAATTGAAAGGATTTGATGGAAATTAATTTAATTTTAAAGTTTAATACAAATTAAAGCAAATTCATTTTTAGTTATTCAAAATAGAATCTAATATTATAAACATAATAATTGATTTATAAACCAATTCAAATCTAATTTTTATACAATTATTTTAAATATAAGATTTAATTTATAAATTAAATCAATTCTAAAATTTAATCATTCTAAACACTACCTAATAAAATTTCAAAACAAAAAAGTGGTGCAATAAATAAAAAATATTATTTATATATAATATTTATAAGATATTATATTAATATATTTTTATTTATTATTGAATAAGTTATGAACCACTTAATCTAGATTACACTTGTGCTGAAGAGAGTTTCAGAAGAACACAAAGGAACATGAAGAGGATCCGCCTGTATGCCAGAATCTTGATGGACTTAATTTTTTGGGACATGGGTAACATAGCTCAAGTACATAACAAAAATTTTGAATCACTGATACAATCAAAGGCTGCAGACTATTCTTGTAAATGGATAGTGTTGCGGTGATGATACGAATCGCATGGACACGAACGCATACATGAGGAATAACCGAGTGGCATGAGTGATGAAGGATCGCGGTTGACATGACTCCACCGTTGAAGTCTTGCGGCCAGCAAGGCAATAAACATTTAACCACTGGGCTTTACCGAAGACACTATTGAAAGGTGGTATTATTTAATTACCCCATTCGTCAATAAAGCTCTTGCGTTTCAGAAAGAATAATGGTTGGTAAATGCACAAAAATGTGATGAATACAAAAAAAATTAGAAAAAATAATAAAAATATTTAGATGATAGATTTTATATAATTATAATTATTTTTATTTATTTATTTATAAAATTTACTAATATAAATAGTGCAAGTATCGATACACAAAATTTATTAATATTTATATTATTTATATTAATAATTTTTTTTACAAAATTTATTAGTGCAAATAATACAAACATTGATAAGTTTATTTATTTATTTTTTTGCAAAATTTACTAATACAAATAATATAAGTACTGACAAAATTTTGAATAACAAAATATTAAATAAAATTAATAATAATTATGTAAAATTCATCGTACAAATATTTTTATCATATTAGTATGCACTGTTTATGCATTCCTCTACCACTCCTTTTTCAAAAATTTACATTACTTGGATGAAAAATCTGCATTGCTTTAGCAAAAGTAAACAATGTCTATGGAACGAGTTCACATCTGAAGGGGACGATTACTCAGTGATTGTCAAAAGAAAAATAAAGACAAGCAAAGATCAACGAAGACCGACCCAGATAAAGCTTTCATCAGAAATCAATCTTGGGAAGAAGACAACAATTCACATCTATAAAATACACCAAACGCGTCAGAATGCTTCCTTTGGTGGATGGTTGACAACCGCGTGATGACCAACAAGACATTCCTTCGGTGAAGGTAATGGAGCGGGTGGCTGATTGGCTTTCAAACCATGCCATGATCACTCTCTTGGTCTTGCAACTCATGTTTTGCACTCTCCTTCACTGCTGCTGCTTGAAAGACACCATGGGAGCTAGCCTTGCCTCCCCCGCATATGTTTAGTCAGCAGCAGACTAGTTCTTTAGGGGCCTAGCCCTCTGGTTACCCAAAAAAATGAAAAATGTTTCTATAATTCTTGTATGTATGTTGTAATTTTTATATGTTTATTATTATTATTATTATTATTATTATTATTAATTTATATAAAATATTTTGCATTTTTAATCAAAATAATAATTTGAAAACGGTTTTATTAATAAATATAATTATATTTAAATTTATTGTTAAATTTGTTAATTAAGCTAATTTTCTTAGGATTTTTAATATTAACTGCATTATTTTTTACGTAGCCAAATAGTATAAGTATTTTAAATTAATTTTTATATAATTATTTAGATTTAAGTATTAAATTATTTTCTTTAAAATTTCCTTTATACGCCAAGTATTTTAAAAACAGTCCATATAATAAAATTTCACCATCCAATGATGTGTTTATCATATTACGTAATAAATATAATATATTATATATTGTAAAACTCTTTAAATGATGCGGTAACATGTCATTTGTTGTGAGTGTAAACTTTTTTGTATTAGGATTCTCTAAATTGAGAAAGTGAATGAGTGGTCACTTTTGATTAAATAAATTATATTGGGTGTAGATTCTATTAAATCATTTAAAAATGGACGCATCTCGATTTTTTATTCTCACATTAAAGAATCTAAATCTAATTTTATTATACTGACAATAAATTGATTAAATATATAGCTAATTAAACACATCAAATTCTCTTAATTTTAAGAATAAAAATAATGAGAAAATTCATAATGAAAACTAAGGAATTGGTATCAACAAAGTGTTGGTACCGTGATTTTAATAATCTATATAATCTATTCTATATATAAAATTTATAAACATTCCAAATAGTATATGTTTTGCCCAAAACTATCAAATTAGTTATTATTATATTATTATTATCTTTTCTTTTTCTATTTGTTAAACATTTGTTCTTTGTTTGATTATTGAGTATTGACATATTAGATATATTTTATATTTTATCTAAACTAAAATACGAAATTTTTATTAAAAATAAAAAAATAAGTTATATTTCTTCATTTTTTTTATATTGCATCTTTTATGCAAACAAAAAATATTTATTGAAAACAAACAACAATATATTAAATAAAAATAAACTAATAATAAATAAAAATATTTAACTATTCTATTAGTAATATATATTTTAAATAATTAAATATTTTACATAATTAACAATAATTACATTTTAAAATTATAAGAAAAAAATGTTAAATATTTAATGAAGGTTATCTATTTTAAAATTTTGAATATGTAATTAATAAAATTGCTATTCCATCATAAATTCATTTTTTCTTATATTTTTTCTTGTGATTAAAATTATTATATGTGATAATAAAAAGATAATATTATTGTCTTATATAACAAAGTATTTTATACAATATTGCATCAAATATTTACATTGTATTAAAATTTTGTCAAGTGATATATTATTAGGCCTTATATAATTATGTTTTTGTATTATAAAATATTATCTTAGCATAGATAACAAATAGGTCCTTAGGATCTGTCTGACACCATTAATAGGATATCCCCTAATAGTACAATACTAAATCGTATATAATTTGATTGTATAAAATTTAATAAACTTTTAATATTATGTAATATTTAATATGTCGTTGTGTAAAATATTTAATTAGATATATAATATTCTCCTTTCACTATGATAAATGATTATGATAAAAACATAAATCTAATAAAAAAATAAAATTATAAGAAAAAATCATAATTTTTATTGAATATAAATTAACCAATAATTATTACTAAATAATTTTTACTTTTAAGTATAAATATTCTCAGCATGCCTTATTTTTATTATATTTAATTATTATTTATATTAAATAATATTTATTATTTAATTATATATTTTAAATAAGCATTTTTTATTTGAATAAAACATAAAAAATTAATACTCTCTCTTTTATTTATTGATATTTTCTATGCTTTCTACAAATATAAAAAGGAAATTTATTATAAAATAGTAATTCTTATTAACTATTTAATTATAAATTAAAAATTAATATAAATCTTTAAAAATTAATTATTTTAATTATAATTACTTTTTTAGTCTTGATGGGATCACTAGTATCTAAGCCTTAATATTAGGAATTTGACTAATCTGTCCTTACCCAGCTGAGATCGTTGGAGAGGTTAGAGGTCTCTTAGCAAGGATTTTTTCTATTGTAAAGAGTTGAACTCAAAATCTTTGACTAAAAGATCTAGACACCTACTATCTTGACTAACCAAAAGTTAGTTTTAATTTTATTATATAAATATAATATATATTAAAAGACAAATAAAAATGAAAGAAAAGTGCTTGTACATGAAATTTCCATCGGGTGTAATTCCTATCCTTAGATTTAATTGAATTATATATTATTTTAATATATAAAGAGGATTCAATGAATAAGCCATTACAATATATTGATTATATCAAATAACTAATAAAATAATAATATATTATATTCATTTATGCAATTAGGCATTGTGTTAGGTGGGAATAAAATATCTTCTGCTCTTTGATCGATCTTTTTTATTTTTTTCCAATAAAAATAATTATTAAACCAAAAAGTAAATAAATTATGTAAAAAATATTTTTAATAAAGAATATTCAATTATAAATAAATATTTTCAATGAATAATATTTAATATACATTTTAATTAAATAAAAAAGCATATAATTAATAATAAATAATTATATGAATTATCAAATATTTATTACTAAATTAAAACTATTAAATAATATTATTTAAATATAATTTTATTTTTGCTTTTTATGCATTATAATAAAAAGCATAAATCAAAATATTAAATTTATTCTTTCATAGTGCACATTTTTCTTATTTTTATTATAATATATCTTTTGGCAAAATTTATGTAATAATTAATGTACAATAGGCGATAAATTCTTTGGAAAAATTATATTTAAGATATTTTATTTATTTTTATACACGGGTACTATAACTAGTAATATATCAAAGAAGAATATATAGTCTGGATTTATGTAATGTGATAATTACATGATCTAGAATTCTATTACGTGGTAATTAATATTAAAATAAAATAATTTTATTAAATTTGGCATATGAATCATTATATTGTCAATAATTCTAAAATTAATTATTATTCAATGAATAATTAATTTCATTTTTTCTTAAATTCAAAGAATACATAACTTAGAATTTTGCCATGTGACAATTACATGATATAGAATAATGTCACGTGGCAATTAATATTAGAATGTTTTATTAAATTTGACATGTAAATCATTACCTGATTGTTAATCACTTTGAAATTAATTATTATTTAATGAATAATTACTGTCATAATTTTTTTTTATTTTCAAATTGAAAAATATCTCAACTACATAAACAAAGAACCATACGGGGAAAAAGTGTTGTCTTCGAGTGTACTAATTTTTTTTTTTTTTTTTTAGTTTTCCCATGATTTTTTTTCTAAAATTTACTATTTGGATATATTAAAGATCTTTTTCATGATAGATAGGTGGGAAGGGGAGAAGAATTAGAGAACTAACATCAATGATGTAGAAGAGATTAAGTTTTTTAAAAATAATGCGGAACTCGATGTTGAGAAGGTCAATAAGCCTTGAACAAATTGTTTTTTATTTCTTAAGCATAAAAAAGAAAGCTTAAGATTGAACCTTCGACTAAAGTTTAGTATACATTTCCCTTTCTGTTTGTTTAGATTTTTTTTTATTTTGAGTGATGATCTTTTTCTCTTAACCAATTTTAAGAACTTAAGAACTTTAATATGATCAAAATGAAAAATTATTTTTTATTCATTTATTTCACAGTGTTGTCGATTGCGCATGCGTCATCTAGCGCACTGCGAGATATTCCTCTTGATCAGGTAAATTTTCAACCCAACAGTGCGAGATCTATGATATTCACGCCTTGGATCCACTCATAAATCATCCAATGGTCTTCAAAATTTTCCACCATTAAGAGGCAATACTTATCATAGATGGGCTCTACAATGAGGGTTTAATGAAGAGGACCGAACGACTTAAATGTCGTCACCATTTTGGGTGTGATTATTTTTTTTTTCTTTGGTGAAGTGGGTGTGATTATTAACTAAGGCGAAAAAATAAAAATTGTCGTGGAAGTGACAGCAAGAACGACCAAAACATCTGAGATAATATGTTCATAGAAGTTACAGTCTTATTCTCAACTATTTTATAATTTTTTTACTCTATAAAATAATTGTGTGAATTAATTTTTATTTTGAATTATTATCATATAATAAAATTTGCATGTATAATTTAGAGGTGGGAATAAGATAGGTGGCCTATCAAAAGCATACAACCTAACTTACTTAAGATTTCATTTAGTCTAACCTATTTAATATAAAGGCAAGTTAAGGCTTTCTAAAAAGTTTGTTTACTTATAAGGGTTTTATATATATATATATATACATAAAGGACTTATTGCAAAGTAGACGCACAATTCATGGGCCACATCCTGAAGTGATGTTCCATCATAGCATTATGCACGCCAGACCTTTAATTCCCTCAATGTCCATTGGAAGACGTAAAAGCTAACCGCGAGTTATCTTAAAACTTTCAATAAAGAACTTGAATACGAACTTAGACTTTTTTTGGCAAGAATGCATATATTTTTCATGTAGTTTATGGGCCAAATTAATAATTGAGTTCATTCATATATTAGTTATTTTCTTCTTTTTGTTTTTTACAATATCGAAAAGTACTTTTTTATCTGGACTAATTGAAAAGTTAACAATAACTTTGCTCTACTTTTATTGAAAGGTCAATAATGACTTTTGCACTACTTTTATTCATGCATGCTGACACAACACACTTATCTGTAAGTACAACACACTTGTCTTGGACAAAACACACTTACCTACGAGTCACCCACAAATTCAGGTAGATGGCCCAGATTAAAAAGCTAGCCAGACTTTGCTGGTGAAAACATAAACAAAGAAAATAACTTCTACATGATACACACACAGTGACAAAGTAAACAAACTAACGATGTAAAATACTGCTAAGTAATTCAATGCTTCACTGTAGTTGTCCAAGTGTGATCATAGGAAACTGGTCAGCCAAAGGTGACTTTCCCTTCATAAGCTCTTTAGATACATCATTCATGTTTGGGCGAGAATGTGGACTTTGACTCAAGCAATTAAGTGCCAACTTTGCAATCAAGATGATATCCCCAACAACCGAGTTGTTAGGATGAGGAGGCCGTTGGTCTATAACATCAACCAATAGCAAATCATAGGTCACTGATGCTGTAGATGATGACAACAATGAAGCGACGAAATCTGCTGGATGCTTTCCCATAAGGATCTCCATACAAAGTACACCAAAACTATAAACATCACATTTCTCGGTCACTTCCATGGTCTGAGCAAGCTCTACAATAAAATAAAATTTTAAAGTTATACATGAAGCAATGCGTAGTTTTTGGTATGAAAAGCAAGTTTAGTGACTTGTATTTTCGAAATGTATTTTGATATTAGCACATCACTTGATTGCTTCACTTTCTGCATACTGCAATTCTTGCCTTGGGATTAGTCTAGTCCAATTCCTCCACGGCTCAACCAATCCCTTAACAGGATTTCAATACAAAAAAGTGGTGCAATAAATTGCATTTATGTGATCATTTCCATTTCTAAATACAAGGGAAAATGGACTTACCTGGAGCTCCATACCCATAGGTGACTGCAAGTGTGGTCCAACTTGAACCTGGCTTCAGAAACTTAGCTGTACCAAAATCAGAGACATGGGCTTCATATTCTGAATCTAAAAGAACATTCTTGCTTGATATGTCACGATGGACTATAGGAGGTGTGCAATCATGATGCATATATGATAAAGCATTAGCCACACCTTTAACAACATTCACTCTCTTTTCCCAATCAAATGCAGTTGCCTGTGTTTCATTGCTTACTACTTGATCCAAACTGCCACCATCCAAGAACTTATATACCAAAAATGAGAACCGCGAATGCCGGCAAAATCCATATAGCTTTATGATGTTGCGGTGCTTGATTTCTGTCAATGCTCTAATTTCATTTTCAAATGCTTTCAAATTGGGCTTCTCCTCCACATCCGTTTCCATATGAAGTTTCTTCACAGCAACAACCATACCTGAAGGCAACTCAGCCTTGTAAACAGATCCTTGCCCTCCCATTCCAATGAGATATTTGTCATCAAAATTCTTTGTAGCTTCAATGATATTTTCAAACATCATTTTTCCATCATGGCTCCATATGGAAAAGTTTTCTTCTGATTGTGATTCTTTGGCTGGGACTTCTTTCTTTCTTGCCCTTCTACATAGAACATACATTGAAACTCCCACCCCACAAAGTACTAGCACTAGTGCTCCAAAAATAAGAAATAATACCATTAAGATGGTCTTGTGACTCTTTTGGCTGCGGTTGGTTGGGCACAGCACCAAGCCAGTGACATTACCACACAAGCCTTTGTTATTTTTCAATGATTCGATTGAAGCATTAAGAAAGGCTTGATTGTTTGGAAGTGGCCCTTCTAACTGATTGTATGATATGTCAACAGACATCAAGCTTGACATGCCGCCACCAAAACTGGATGGGATTGGGCCAGAAAGATTATTGTGTGAGAGGTTCAACCATTGCAATTGCTTCAACTGTCCAAGCACTGATGGTATTGTTCCATTCAACAAATTCCCGCTAAGATCAAGAGAATAAAGATGTTGCAATGGGTCAAACTCAGAGGGGATGCTTCCCTCTAGTTTGTTGTTGCTCAAGTTCAATTCCAATAATTTGGTTAAACCCACAACTTGTCTTGGTATGTTGCCACTCAACTGATTTCCTGCTAGATGCAAGAGTTCAAGATTCTGCAACGATCCTATTTCTGTGGGAATGGTTCCTGAAAGATGATTGTTGCTGATCTTGAGTTCAAGCAGGTTTTTCAAATTCCCAAGTTCTTTTGGAACCTTTCCAGTCAATTGGTTCGAAGAAAGGTGAAGCCCGCCTAGCTTAGTAGCCTCTGCAAGTTGTATTGGAATTCCACCAGAAATATTGTTGTTGGATATCATCAAGCTGTTAAGATTTTGGCATTTCCCCCAGTCTGGTGAAATTTGGCCATAAAATTTATTGTCCCTCAGATCAATATATTCCAAATTCGGATATATGCCAAAATCTTGTGTTATGTCCCCTTCAATTTGGTTTCCCTCTAAATTGATTCTAACAATACTAGAGCAGTTCTTCAAGCTTCTTGGTACTGGACCAGTAAAATGGTTGTGATCAGCACCGAAGTACATTAGTAACCCACCTAAGCAGATTTGAGGCGGCAAATGACCAAAGAGATCATTTTCGTTTACTACAAAGGTCTTCAAATTGGTAATGTTATTCATGACCTGTGGAATGCTGCCACTAAGTTTGTTGGTAGACAATTCTAGGCTGGAGAGCCTTTTCAACTTGCCAATTGTATCAGGAATAGATCCAGAGAGATTGTTTCCTTGGAGACTCAGGAATTCCAAATTGATCAGATTACCTATAGAGGCAGGAATTGATCCAGAAAAATTATTATCGCGCAGGTATAAGTTGGTGAGCTTTGTCAAGTTTCCAACGGTGGAAGGAATGGATCCAGAAAGGTGATTGCCCTGAAGTGCAAGGGCAACCAAATTGGCCAAGTTTCCTATGGAAGCAGGGATTGATCCAGAAAGTTGATTGCCATAAAGGTATAGCCAGGTCAAGTTAGACATATTCCATATGGAGCGTGGGATTGGCCCAGAGAGGGTATTATTAGGAAGGTAAAGTTGATTTAACTTTCTCAGGTTACCAATTGTAGAAGGGATAGTACTAGACAGAGTGTTTTGTGACAAATCAATTAACTGAAGGTTTGTCAACATTCCAATTTCCTGGGGAATGAAACCAGAAAGGTGATTGACAGCAATGCCAAGATACTCAAGGTTGTTCAATTTCCCAATCTCAGGAGGAATGTAGCCAGAAAGATTGTTGCCTCCTAAAT